>CM064339.1:0-2400000 GCA_032595735.1 Pelochelys cantorii | reverse complement strand
TAGAATTAACTGCCAGTCGTTATTACTCCTGCAAGCTTGCACACTTTGTAGCTTCTGCAGGCTGAGTTCAGGGAATAAACCAGGGTCCCTCGCCCGCCCCTGTTTAAACAATTAACCGGTTAAACTTAATATTTAATCAGTTAATTAATTAAACAGGATTTGATATCCCTATCCACTACTAATCAACATTAGACGCCTGTGACAGAGTCCCCTTGGCAAACAGACTCCCGTTCTGTGCAAGCAACTCTTGTCTGAGACCTGAGAAACTCACCACACCGAACACGGGGCATTTGTTCCTAAGGGATAACAGGTAAGGGATCTCCAGAAAGCTCTGAACTTCACAAGACTCATAATGCTTGCGAGGCGCCAGACCCAAGGCCCTGAGCACCAAGGCCAGGCAAGCCTCTTGGACTGCGAGTGCAGGTCAAGCACTTCAGGAGTAGAGGATTCCAGGAAGGCATTCTGTGGCACCATGGCACGAGGAGATGCCCATGAAGGTACTTTGGGAGCCAAAGCTGGCAGGCCCACAACAGACTCGGGGGTCAACAAACTCGCTTGTTTAGAGGCATATGCGGGGGCGTGATTCCTCTCTGAAGGCCCTCCTGAGCCTTTAGAAGAGCTCAGTCGCTTGGAGTCCTCTGAAGACTCCAGACCTGAATTCGATTTCCAGCCCCTCTTCTTGGGTACGGGCACACCGCTCTGCCCCTTGATAGCCATAGGGCCAGAGGTACGCTACTGACTGCCAGGTGCTTCGTACCTGGCCCCACGCCAAGCGCTCCGATGGAGGCTGTAGCGCTGGTTCCAAGAGCGGCGCTTTCTCTTTTTGTTTTGCAATGGGGCGTAAAGCCCACACAAATGCCTCACTTGTCGCTCTCCTGGGCTCCCCCAGCACTTACGCAGCTGCGGTGAGGGTCATTCCAGCACAGCCTTGCTGTGGGAGTGGCAGGAAGTACCTCCAGGACCTGCTCCCAAACTGAGTGCCAGCACCCACTCAAACTAGGGATGGGAATGGTTAACTGGTAAGCCTCGCCCTTCATGGGTGAGGCTTACTGGTTAAGGTTAACAGGCAGGGGCTGGAGCAGCTCCCCACTTGCCATGCACAGGGGGGACCTGTCGCAGACGAGGCAAGGTGGGACTGCTGCAGCCCAGCAGCGGGTAATTGGGGGGGGCACCCCAGCTGGACCGGAGCAACACCCCTCTCCCCCCCTCCGTCCGCCCTCCTTTAACTGGTCAAACAGTTAACTACGTTTAACCCGTTAACCAGCTAAACAGGATTTTACATCTCTAACTCACAAAGGACTTTTCTAACAATAGATGGGTACCATCTGTAGGGACTGAGAGAGTTGCAGGAGCAAAGATGGGGAACTCCAACAACCTCCACAGGCAGGAAGAAACACAGCAGGGTCTGGGCAGCTCAGCCCTTTGGACCTGCATGATGTGAGACAGCAGAGGGCGCTCAAGCTCGCCTGATAAATACAGCTACCTCGCAGCTAAAGCTAGCGCAAACTCCTCCTTTCCCTCTCGGTTAGCGCCTCCCCATGGGCCAGCCAGTCGCACCCAGCAGGGGTGTGGGTGACATCGGCACTGGAGATACCTCCGGTACGATGGAGGAAAGTTCACATCTTATGATGCTGGTTTGTATGTGACCATTTCCATCGTGTTCTTGTTTGGAGCTGAATCTTTCTCGCTTTCCTTTTCCTTTCGTACGAGGGCTATGTGGCAGGAGCAGTGATTGCAGGTAAAATGAGTAACGTGCGTCCTTGGGAGCAGAACTGGGATTTCTGTGAATAGCCAGCGGCAGGGGCTGGTTCTCAGAGGGGAATGTTTCAAGAGGTCTCAGGGACTGGAGTGCCCCTCTTGTTAACATGCAAGATAAAGCCAGGGCTGGCATAGCCCAGAGGAACGGGCATCAGTGGCTGAAAGGAGCCCACTTACTACTTCAGGCTACAGGCAGAGAAGTAACAGTGACTCACAGGCCTGGGTACAGGCTGTCCTCACTGTAAGTCCAGGACACGTTCCAAAAAACTTGGACTTGTAGCGAAACAACGTAAAGCAGGAAATGTTTTTCCCATGGCTAACTTCCATTTGTGCAAATTGGAGGGTTTTATGAGCGACTTAAGAGTGGGGAAGGGGAGGACTTATAACGCATCAGTTCCTACAAGCGTCAACGACTGTAGTGTGGAACATATGGCTAGCAGGGTGATGTATAGCAGGGATGCCCTGTACCATCACAACACCCCAGTCACAGCTTTTCTGGCTGAAAACTGAGCCTTCATTTCTCAGGAGTTAGTGTTTTGAGCAGCTGCTAAACAGAATACTTGGACTTGTTTCTAATTCTTCAGATCTGCAATAACCGCGCTTACTGACGAGCAGAAAACAAGAGTAATTCAGTCACAAGCCTGGGGCCTGCAGTAAACTAAAGCTAAGCCTTGCCAGCCTACCGTAAGTGAGTGAGCGGTTCCCACTAAAGCAATAATTAGAAGTAGCAGTGTAATCCAGTTCCTGTAGCTGGGAAGATGGTGCGTGGCCGTCGTCTTGCCCCTTGGCTTGCTGCTGCTTCATGCAGCCCGGAATTTGACAAAACAAAAAAGGTTGAAAAATCAAAACAGGTGAAGAGAATTATTATCCTACAGCAGTGGTCACCAACCAGTCGATCGAGATCTACTGGTAGATCTTGGAGCCTCTGACAGGTGATCTTGAGAGGTTTGGCCAAGAGGCTATCAAGTGCTGGCACTTCAGCTGCCCCTCCCCCCCACTGCTGTGCAACTCCTGCTCTTTGCCTTGGAGCTGCCCCCCCCGCCCCCGAGCCTCCTGCTTGCTATGCAGGATATGGGAGGGAGAAGAGGCGTGCTGATGTCAAGTGCCTCCCTCTCCCATCCTCTATACTATTCCCACAGAGTGGAGTGGGGGCACAACAGGACTTGGGAAGGAGTTTGCTGGATGCCTTTGGGAGTGGTGCAGGGCCAGGGCAGGGGGTGAGCCTGCCTTAGCCCCACTGCACCCCCACCTGATGTATGCAGTGCCAAGTCGGAGCCCAAATCCTGAAACCCTACCCCAGTCATGAACTCCCTCCTGCACTCCAAGCCCCGACCCTAGCCTTGAGCACCCCTGCATCCAAATGCCCTCCCAGAGCCTGCAACTAGAAACCCCTCCAGCACCCCAACTGCCTGCTCTAAGCTCAGCTCAGAGCCCCTCTCACACTCCAAATCTCTTAATCTAGCACCAGAGCCTGCACCCCAACCTGCTGGCCCTGCCTGATAAAAATGAGGGAGTATGGGGGAGGGGAGGAGGATGGAGTGAGCAGGGGGAGGAGCCTCAGAGAAGGGGCACAAAGGAGGCAGGTCCAGGGTATTTCGGTTTGAGGTAGATCTCGGAATGCACTTGAATTCAGAAAGTGATCTCATGCTTTAAAAGGTTGGAGACCACTGTCCTAAAGAGTCTGATCCAACATCCTCGGAAGTTACTAGGAGTTTTCCCACTGGTTTGGCCATTTAGCCTTTGTGCTGTGATTAATGCAAATGGGGGCTTTGCTTTTCCTCCAATGCCAGTACACCACCCCCACCTAAACACTCGTTAGGAAAGAAAAATGGCTCAACTCATTCACTGAGACTGTGGGTAGTTTGGCCATTTCCAACCCCCCCCCCCCCTCCAACCTTAAAAACCAATCACATGCAAACAATGTAAAGCAGTGACGGGATTTTGTAAGGAACTGGACTTAAACAGAAGCGGTTTCTGATATATTTAAAGGGTTTAATTAAAAACAAGCTTTTAATTTTGGATTGCAATATTTCCCCTGCAGAGGCTGCAACCTGAGACCACAGCATCACCAGACCCCGGGTGGTCTCACAGCCGGAACGTGGGGCGTTAGGAAGTCCAGTCCTGAGCTGCGCTTTGGGGCTGTTACAAAGCCTCTTTGGCCCAGCTTCTCCTGTGACAAGGTGTTAACTTCCTCAAAGGGCTGCGGTCTGGCTCTGAGGGGAAAATTGCTAGGCAAAGCGATGGCTGTTACCGACATTGTGCACTGTGGCAAAAGAAGCAGAAAATGAAGCTGTCACACCGCCAAGGGCAAAGCGACTCATCTGGTTTCACTGGTCACAACGCATGAAGCGCAGACCCCGAGCAAACTGCATACACAATGCATTATTTTGAATCCTTTCATTTTTAATAATCTGGGGGAAGATTTCCCAGGGCATGAAAGGAAGCTAAGCTTGCAGCTCCCACTGCCAGCTAGGCCCTTGAAAATGTTCCCCTGAACCGCTGCTAGTGATAGATCAGGGATGATTTAATAACCTGGCGACGTCCCTTTCCCAAACACCTTACACTGCAAAGTAACTCTCAAACCACTGCCCAGCTAAGTAGAGGTGAAAGCAAGGCGGTGCGCCCCGGAGCAGTGCTCTGGCAAGAAGCCGACTGGCTGGGGCACTTGGTGGCAGGAGAGGCAGTGCAGCCACACATACCCGTTCCTGTGTGTTGCTTTTCCTGCTTCCTGTGACTCTCAGGGAGGGAGCCGGGAAAGTGCAGAGCCTGCTGCGTTCCTCCTCTGCTCTGCCCTGTGCAGCCGGGACTGAGAGGAAGCAGGAAGGAGGTGAAAAGCAACACGCAGGGACCGGTATGTGTGGCTGCAGCCCTCCCACTGAATTGGTCCCTTGGCCCCCACAGCCTCTTGTCCTGAATCCTGCACCCCCACATATCCCTCTCAGCTCCCACACCCCCAGCCTTCCACCATGAGCCCCTCCCTCCTCATACCCCCAACTTGGACTCCTGTATGCACCCTACACACCCCAGCCCCCTGCCCTGAGCCCCTTATACCCCCTAATCTTGATTCCTGCTTACCCCCCCCAACATTCCCAGCTGCCTGCCCTGACCTCCCACACTCCACTCCACCCTTAATTATCATATTGCAGCCCCCTTATCTCCCAGCCCTGAGGCCCCACCCCCTGGGATGTATGTGTGTGTGTGTGTGTGTGTGTGTGTGTGTGTGTGCAACAACGTACCTGTAAGAAACGTAAGTTACTTTTACCCCTGCATCTAAGATGTATCCTTGTCTCACAAGGCATGGACAATAAAAATGAGGCTCTCATTTGATGTCCTGCTGTACGGATGCCTCCTAGGCGGTGTGGTCTGATCTACAGGCCAGTGGGAATATAAATCCCACTTGAATGCAAAGGCAATGTGTGTGTGATTTACACCTCTCTGCAAACAGCTGTCGCAATGATCCAGTTTGGACTTTTATGATGCAAGGAAGTTTTCCTTACTGAAAAGTCCATCCCATTGTTTCCAGAGTGCACAGGAAGGAAAGGAAACCACATACCAACGCCACGTCCGTTCTGTTACACTGCTCAGCATACTTCAGCGAGCTCCTTTGAGGTCTGGGAGCATTTTCAGCTAAGACTGATGGGCTGTCTCCACCTGGTAGGTGACTGTCCTTCTGCGGAGGGGTAAAGGACATCAGATACAAAAGCAAATCTTGGGCCGGAGCTACAGAAAAACAAGTAGGATGGAAAAGCAGAGTCTGAAAAACAGCTTTTGTTGCATGCTTAGTGACAGTATCGACAGCATTGGTGGGAAATGGCTTTTCCCATATGAGGACATTTTGACTTTTCATCTTGCTTCACGGCAGGAAAATCAGGATGAAAAGTCAATCTTGAAAATTTTCAGACCGAAAATACCCCCCTTGCCCATAACTTGTTTCCTGTTTGATTCAATAATTCAACCACTCTTATCTGAACATGTGTTTTACTATAAATTATGTACATCTCAGATCTTAAGTATTTTGAAACCAGAACTCATTTTGAACCAAGCCCTAGAACTGTTAAATTAGAAAACATCAATGTTCCATTTTGACAAATTGGAAACAAAATTAATAAATTAATGGCAATTTTGTGATAGAAAAACGCTTAGTTGAGAAATTGCCAACTAGCTCTAATTATGGACATTTTAACAGTATCATATATACATCAGGGTTGGAAGAGACCTCAGGAGGCATCGAGTCCAGCCCCCTGCCCAAAGCAGGACCAATCCCAACTCAATCATCCCAGCCAGGGCTTGGTCAAGCCAGGACTTATACACCTCTAAGGATGGAGATTCCACCCCCTCCCTAGGGAACCCATCCCAGTGCTTCCCCACCTTCCTAGGGAAATAGTTTTTCCTAAGATCCAGCCTAGACCTCCCCTACTGCAACTTGAGACCATTGCTCCTTGTTCTGCTAGCCATCACTACTGTGAATAGCCTCTCTCCATCCTCTTTGGAACCCCTCTGTAGGGAGTTAAAGGCTGCTTTCCAAGCCCCCCTCCCCCATTCTTCTCTTCTATAGACTAAATAAGCCCAGTTCCCTCAGATTTGCCTCATAAGTCGTGCTACAGCCCATTAATCATTTTCGTTGCCCTCCGCTGGACTCTCTCCAATTTGTCCACATCTGTTCTGTAACGTGGAGCCCAGAATGGGACGCAGTACTCCAGATGTGGCCTCACCAGTGCTGAATAGAGGAATACTAATTTCTCTAGATCTGCTGGCAATGCTCCTGCTAATACACCCCAAGATGCTGTTAGCCATCTTGGCTCCAAGGGCACACTGTTGAAGGGGATTGTGGGGGTTATAGTCGCAGATGGGGGCCTGCGCGCCAGCTGCGTTCTGTGCATACTAGCCTGAACCCCCACTCTGTGCGCTGCCCCCGCCGGGCGCTTCATGCTCAGTTTCAATTTCATGTAGGTGTAGAAACGGCTGGCGCCCGTGGGGTCCTAGTGCTGTCCTTCCCTCTACTGCTAAATTGACACCCCTCTAGCCCCCCCCCCCCCCCGCACCACACCACTGCTGGTAGGTCCTTTTGTGAATCTAGCCCTAGATTTATTACAGCTTATTTTAATGTGTTTGTCTACTGTGCATCAGCTGCACCACATAAACAAAGCAACAACTGAAACGAAACCCACACCACAGAGTCACAACATATGAAAAATGTTCATGTCTTAAAAAGAATTCCCCAGAACATAATGGGGAGCTGCCGCTTTGTAAGAGGATGGGGCTGCTGGAAAAGTTACCCTTTGTGCAAGAAATTGCACCAAGCAAAATCCAAATGACACAGAGTTAGACCAGGTCTGCATTTCAGAAGAAAGTCAACTGAGTTACGCAACTCCAGCTATGAGAATAGCATAGCTGGAGTCAAGGTATCTTCAATCGACGTACCTCCCCTTTGCAGGAGGTTGAGGGGAGAAACTCGCCCATCGATTTCCCCTTACTCCTTGTGACCCTGTGGAGTACCAGGTCAATGGAGGCATTGTCAGCTTTTTATTTATCAGGTCTGTACTAGCCCCGCTAACTGAGCCCCAGAAGAGCCATCTCCAAAGCGTCGATCTCTGGGTAAGTACAGGCAAGGCCTTAGAATATCTTCCCATCCAAATGGCAAGCGGGAAAAAGCAGGTGGAAGTTTAAGCCGAAGAATTTCAGGTCTCCTGGGAGGCTAGAAACAAAAGCAGACTTAGACAGTTCATTCCCAGCAAATGAAGTAACTTGCCAAGAAAATTCTTGTTGAGGAGGAGGGAGCCAGCTCCATCCCAGTAACAATCTACGAGCTCCAGAAGCTGCTTTAGAACAACTGCAATATGTGATGTCTTCTCGGTCCTTTTGGGACTTTGCCTTTCTGTGAAACTTGTATCATTGCTCACATCACTTTGGACAGCCTATGGCGAAAAAGGCAAAACCAATGGTTTATTTTTCCAGAGAAATTATGCGACTGGATTAAAGCACCTAACTTACATGCCTAAACCAGGTATCTCTGCAACAGGTAAGGAGCACAGGATTTGTACGGGAATGCAAGCTAGGGCCACCTGAATTTGCATGCACAGTTGTGTGAGGTTCCTTTTGTAACAGCCATTGACTATATATTTAAGAGTTTGTCTGTCTGCCTGTTCAAGCACTCCTCCTAAACGGTAAGGGTTTGGACCACCAATTTCAGTACAGAGCTTCCTCTTATCATAACTTAAAGCAACATAAGGGTTTGGTGGTGCCAGGAAAACAGAATGTGCCTGGAACAGGGTTGCTTCTCAGAAAGTCCTATAGCAAAGAGAAAGAATCACCAGGTGAAAGGGGCTGGCTGGAGGCATGCCCCCACCCATCCGGGACTGCCCCAGCCTGGAGCCTCCCACCCTCCAGGCTCCCTTTAGGCAGGGTGGGCGAGAGGGTTGAAGCTCCCCCCACAATTCGTACTGGGACATTGCTGGCTGTTCCCCTTTGCCAGGGAGTGAGGAGAAAGTGCCCAATTTGCTGCATTCCTCACTCTGATAGAGGTGCAGATGAACCTGGACATACCCCCCTCCTCCAGCTGTGCCTGCTGGAGCTGTAGAGGCCAAGGAGAAGTGCTTCTCACCTGGCCCTGGCGCAGCCTGCATACTGAACCCTTCATCCCCAGTCACACCCCAGAAAAATGGTTTAAATGAAGCATGTACATTTTCATTTTATTCTTCCAACCCCGCAAATTAATTGAGTGAAGGATCTGAGCAACACCAGGAAAATCTTCTTGGATGTGCATGAAGATGCGTGCAGACAAACACAGGGCTTTAAAAATGTATCCTCTTTGTCCTAGGGGCATACATCTTTGAAAAGGTTGTATGTTACACGGCAAATAAAATGGGTACTAAGAAAGAGATCAGAGCCACCAGGTAGCCCCGTACCATAAGCAGGAGACCATCACATTGTAATTCATTCATCACTTCAAGAGCGCAAGTTTCAGAAAGACGTCTGATCTTGTTTGAAAGACGTCAAGCGCTGGACCAGCCACCCAATCTTTGGGAAGCTGTTCCAATGGTAAATGACTCTTGTTGAGAATGTGTGTCTATTGCCAACTTGAAGTTTGTCTTGCTTCAACTTGCAGCCATTGGTTTTTGTTATGCCTTTTTCTGCTAGATTGGTAGAAACTTCCTGCTTTTCTCCCCAGGAAGGAATTTACACATCATAACCAAGTAATCCTGCTCCTAACCTGCTTTCATACACTACATAGATACAGCTCCTTACATTAGGATTTCTAGCCTTTGAATTCTCTCGGTTCTTCTAATCCCTTTCCAATTTTTCAGCATCCTTTAAAAACGTGGACACTAGAACCGGACGCTCCATGAAATCCCAGCTCCACTGAAGTCAATGATAGTTTTGCCATGTCCATCAACGAAGCTGGGATTTCACACGCTAATGTCTCACTTGTGCCTCCACAGAGCTAACATGATCTTCCTACTCCTGTCACTATTTCTCTCTGTACACACCAAAGAACCGCATTAGCCCTCTGACCCACAACATGGTTCTAGGAGCTCATGGACTGTTGCTCTCTGCCCTTACATCCTTTTCGGAATCACTGCTTTCTAGGACACAGGTCACATTTGCAGGTTGGGGGGGCTACCTTTTCCCCTCCCTGTCTGGCCTTGGGTTTGGCTGTATTAAATCATATGTGGTTTGACTATGCCCAGATTGCTTATCATGAATGATCGCCCAAGCCATATTGGTGTCATCCATGTGCTTTACCAACGAGGGTTTTATATTTCGTTTCACTGAAAAATTCTCAGCCTGGTGTCTTAGCACGTGAGAGAATTTACCAGGGGCACATTCCCCACTGCCTTGTAGCAGTGTGATGAGCAGGTATAATTGCATGGAAGCGGATGGAAGAATGTAAGTAAAACTAGTATAACGCAGTGGCAATTTGGTCCCAGTTCCAAGGTACATGGATCTAAGGGGGACATGAAAGAGCAGACAGGTCAATTCACAAAGCGCATACAATGGGGACCCAGGGCTAGTGTCTCATGCTGGCACGAAGTCCCCACTTGTGCTGCTCTGATTCCAAGTTTTAAGGCCAGCAGGAACAGATTATCTGGTCTGGCTTCTTGTATGTCACAGGCCATTACATTTCACCAAGGTATCCCATGCTGAGCCCAAGAACTTGGGTTTGGCTACAGGAGCTCTTCCACGAAGGCATCCCACTTGGATCTGAGACAGCAAAAGATGGAGAGTCCACCATCTTCCTTGGGCATTGGTTCCAATGGTTAACCACCCTCGCTGTTCAACAGGTGTACCTAATTTCTAACTCGACTTTGTCTGGCGTCAGCTGCCGGCCACTGGTTCTTGTTGTGCCCGGATCCACTAGCCAAAAGAACCCCTTTGTACCCAGTGCATTTCTGTGGTACTCTGCATGCCCTCCGCTGCGTATGTAACAGCCTGCCTGGACAAACCACAAGCTGCTGGGCAGCAGCAGGCTTTGGACAGCTAGTATGGCGCCGTGATGTCACAATCACTCCTTTTTTGTTGCCTTGCCGCCTTCTCCTCTACACGTACCAGGGGGACATGTGACGTAAAGTCTCTGAGCCATCCAGACTACTGCATGTTCATGGGTGATAATCCTCAAACCACTCCGGAAAGTTTGGTGGCCAACCTACACTATTAGCCTGGTGCAAAGTGGGCACACTAACCCCATCCCTAAGCAGGCTGTTTCATATTCATGTGATTCCAATCCTGCTAGGGTTGGACCCCCAAGTCTGCAAGATCCTGGACTCCACCTTAAGTGCTGTCCGCCAGAGTCCAAGGATTATCTATTGCTTACACAGGTTGGGATACCGTTTCTGTAAAGTACCTTTTTTCCACGTTGTTTTGCATGCCCCATTATCAGGAGCTTTCTGCAATTTAGCATTTATTTAGCATACTCATACAGAGATGTATCCACACGGTAGCTTTTCCAATCGTTTTCGGCTACACTCTGGCATATCCTAATGTAATGCCGATATCAATCTCCATTCACAGCGAATACATTTCTCTACAGCAAAGAGGCTAAAGAGTAAGACACTTGCCTCCTTCTTTGACTCTTTAAAGCACTGCTGGGGGGAGAGTGACGAATGCAGTCTGTCACC
The DNA here is from genome assembly GCA_032595735.1 of Pelochelys cantorii. Lineage (NCBI taxonomy): Eukaryota > Metazoa > Chordata > Testudines > Trionychidae > Pelochelys > Pelochelys cantorii. The sequence continues at coordinate 2,389,126 of CM064339.1, read as the reverse complement.
TTGCTTATACCCCGCTCTAGAAGGACTCAAGCACCTGTTAGCGGCAGAGTCTCTGTCTTTCCAAGGCATTGCCGATGGTACCATTTTCCTCACCGGGGCTGGCAGTGAATGGTCACACAATGCTTCCGCTGACAGAGGTCGATGCCTCGATGTTAAATCGCTGAAGCTGGTAGATAATGTAGAAAAGCGAGTGGCCGACAGAGCCGGGTCACTGCTTAGGTGTGTGCTGATGTTCAGCTCTAGGGGAAGAAAGACAGGAATGCACATTAACCTTCTGAGCCATTTCTGTCGTCCTCTCCCCGCTGTATCCTTCTGTGTTCCCCTCCTCACAGTAACTCACGTACACTGAGCAGTAAAGAAAGGGCTCGCTCATGGGGTCATTTACATAAGACAAAACCCAAGCCCAAGTGTGGCGTAGTGGGGGGGCTTGTCTGCTCTGTAACCTGGGGTCCCCCTGCACTGTGGTGTGTGATTCCCACTGACTCACCCACATGTTGTGATGTAGTGTCAGTACCTTGCTGGTTGCTGTGCTTGGGCTGTGACTGACCCCTACTGGCCTCTGCCTGTAAGCACGGCCCAGCGGGGGGCTGCCTAAGTCACGGAGACAAAGACCCAACCAGTCGAGTTGGGACAGTGAGGGAACTAGGGAAGCGAGTGTTGGGGGAAGGATTAGTCGGGCTGGAATCATGAAGGAACCAGTCTGAGGGGGCTGGAATCTAGGGGCCCAGGGACCCCATCTCAAGGGGTCGGAGGCATCCTGGCCCAGACTCCTGTAGCAACAGCACGTCTATGCTGAGCTGTATCCTGGAGAAGCAATAAATAAGCTATTCTACTGGCTGGTGGAGTCTGTTCTTGCTGCTACGGGGGTGCAGTGTTGGGGGAAACCCGACTGCATTGTCACACCAATACACTGAGGGACGGTGTTTCTGGGAAGGGCATCTGGGGAAACAGCTGGAGAGCTGGACAGATGGAGGCCAAGTGGAGTGACTATGCCCAGACCGGCCACGTTCCCAGTGATCTGCAATATGATTGCAGAACCAGCATATTGACACGATCAAAATAATCTAATGAAACAAACATGAATTCAATTTGAAGCAAAATACGGGTGATGCATCCCTTCACAGACATTTTGCCTGAAAGGAGTGTGCCCACGAAAGCTCATGATACTATTGATAAATTTTTGTTAGTCTCTAAGGTGCTACAGGATTGCGTGTTGTATTCTTTATTCATTTTTTCCACAACAGTCATGATTGTATAGACCTCTGTCATCCCTCCTTAGTCGTTTCTTTTCCAAGCTGAAAAGTCCCAGTGTTACTAATCTTGCCTCATATGGCAGCCATTCCATACCCCTCATCATGTTTGTGGCCCTTTTTTGAACTTTTTCCAACTCTGAAATATCTTTTTTGAGATGAGGTGACTACATCTCCGTGCAGTATTCAAGAGGTGGGCGTACCGTAGAATGCTAGAACTGTAAGGGACCTCAAGAGATCAAGTCCAGTCCCCTGCCCGCACGGCAGGACCAAGCACCATCTAAGATCAGTGTTTCTCAACCTTTTTTAAATAAAATATCCCTTTAAAAAAAATTAGAAGTACCCCCAGTACCTACAGTTTTCAGACATGCACAATTATTTTCTACCATTTTTCTACCATTTGTTTAAACAACTTAATCGTAGCCAGGCGGGCGATGAAATTTTTGGGTGTAAAAAGTACAAAAATAGTAAAACGTTATAAAAATGAATACAAAAATTCAGTTTCCTCCAAATTTCAGTTGTTGAAGTACCCCCCAGGCTTCTCTAGAGTACCCCAGGGGTACTCGTACCCCTGGTTGAGAAACACTGGTCTAGATCATCCCTAACAGACGTCTGTCTAGCCTACTCCATGGATTTATGTATAGGCATTAAGATATGCTCTTATTCACGATCCCTTTCTTAATGATTCCTACCACTCTGTTTGCTGGTTTGACATCTGCTGCAGGTTGAGTGGATGTTTTCAGAGAAATTGTCACACAACAAGCTAACCCTTGTTGCCTGCTCCATCTCCCCTGACCTCCTACAGCACTAAACTATCCGTCTCAACTTCTATTGAATTCAACCCGTCTGATTCCTTCCCCCAGACTGAAGAAGAGCTCTGTGTCGTTGGAAAACTTGTACCTTCCACCAACAAAGCTGGTCCAATAAAAGATTATCTCCTCCTCCTTGTGTCTCATCACCTCGGACTAACCTGGTTATAACACTGCAAACAACCTGGTTTTATCTGTAGGTGAGTAAGGGCCTAAAATTTCTTTAGGGCTCACAAAAGTAGAAACGACAATGAATACAATTTTCTCTGCCATGGCCTGTGTGATGTAGAGTCAATACCTTGCTGGTTGCTATGCTGGGCTGTGGGTGACCCCTACTGGCGGGTGACCGGAGCACTGCCCAGCAGGCGGGCTGCCTAGGTCACTAGACAAAGACACGACCTGTTGAGGGTAACAAGGGAACTAAGGAAGTGAGTGTTCGGCGGGGAGGTGGAGGATGTCAGTCTTGAGCTGGACTAAGGAGGGGGCTGGAATCTAGGGGCCCAGGCACCCCATCTCAAGCAGTCTGAGGCATCCTGGCCCAGACTCCTGTAGACACATCATGTCTATGCTGTGCTGTATCCTGGAGAAGCAGTAAACCTTCTCTAGTCTACTGGCTGGTAGAGTCTGTTCTTGCTGCTACGGGGCTGCAGGATCGGAGGAACCCTGACTCGCCGACACAGCCTGACCCTCTCATAAGTAAAACCATGAAGACAAGTCAGTATGTCCTTACCTGAACTGAGTTTTACGAGGCCTCGAGTGCTATTGTCCATTTCAGTGTGTTGTGTCAATAGATCATCACTAGCGGACAGCGAAGTTGTCTTCCTTTCATTTCCAAGGCTTATATTGTAATCTCTAAAAGTTGTACTTTTCTTATCTTTGGGAGGTCTCTGAACAAAGTCCTTGTTCTGAGGGGTGGAGGAAAGGTAGAGGTGGTCGTAACTATCAAGACTGGTATCTCTGCGTATCTTGTATGGGCTTGTTTTGTTTATGTCACTCAAATGCAGTCTCTGGGATGAAGAAATGTCCTGGTTTGGGTAATAAAAATTAGGTTTTCCTATTCTGTCCTTCTCAAGAGGGGCTTCTAAGGAATTGTCTTCTGAAAAAGTCACCCGAAATCCTCCTCTTGTGAGTCCAGCTCTTATCTTTTCTGGGGAGCGCAGGGATGAACGCATATGGGGTGACGATGCAAGAGATCTGTATTCTGCCAAAAAGCAACCACAACATTAGGAGTAAAAACTGTGAAAACTACAAAACATTCATCTACAGCTATTTTTCCAACTCCACACTTAGAAGCCTCCTATGAAGAACAGGTCCCCAGAAAAAGAAGTCATAAAAAAGCAGGCATTTGAATGTAACGTACCTTATGTTGTACATCTTATGAAGTCATACATTAGAGGCGGAAAAGTTCCATTAGATCTCAGCTAGCCCTTCTCCACACAGACCAGGTTAGGACTCTTGCTTACAACATATTCCACAGTGCTTGAAAAATTCCTGTATTTAATGTCTCAAACGATGGGGCTTCCGCCATGTCTCTGAAGCATTGTTTTTGGATGTGCTGCCATCCTTTGCAATCATGTGCTTTTGGGGATATTCATTGCTCCCCAAAATTCCCAACAACTTTCATACAGTGCACATTCAAAGAGAGTCACGTATTTCTGGGCTTAAATTGCAGCAAGGGAGGTTTAAGTTGGACATTTGGAGAAACGTCCTAACTGTCAGGGTAGTTAAACACTGGAATAAATTGCCTTGGGGGGTTGTGGAATCTCCATCCCTGGAGATATTGAAGGGCAGGTTAGACAAACACCTGTCAAGGATGGTCTAGATCATGGGTTCCCAAACTGAGGGGCATGCCCCCCAAGGGGGGGCATGAAGAAATTCCAGGGGGGACGTGAGGCGACTCAGCCACATACACCCCATCAATTCCACCCCAAGTTTGCTGCTATTTTTTTGGGAGGGTTTCTCACAAATCAGAAAGGGGGGGCGTGATGCCAAAAAGTTTGGGAACCACTGGTGTAGATCATGCTTGGTCCTGCTGTGAGGGTAGGAGACTGCACTTGATGACCTCTCGAGGTTCCTTCTACTTCTAGGATTCTATGATTCCTTAGTGGACTTTGCAAGATCCAGCGCTAATGGTTTTGAAGTGTCTCCATCCCACCACTTCCCAGAGCTCCCACTGGTCACGAACAACGATCCACAGCCAACAGCAGCTGCAAGTGGCTGCAAGTGTGGACGCGCAGATAAATAAAGCACCGTCGGCCTGCCAGGGTCTAACCCTGGTGAACCACCTCCTGGTTATTGCCCACTCCTGGTCTAGCACAATTCCTGACTGGAAGACAACGCGGAACTATTTCAACTCTGGTAAGGAATCTGTCTCCAAAGCGCTCAGATATAAAGACTAACCAAATCAAATAAAGGTAAAAAAACACCTTCCAAACACTTTTACAACAGATGATACTCCGAGAACTGTTGGGCCTAGAACCTGGTGACCACAATTGGATGGACAACTTCAGCAGTCATAAAGATAAAAAAATCAGCGTCCAGATCGTATGTGATCAAGACCAACAGTGGTCAGTTCAACAGAAGCTGTCAGCATCTATAGTTTGCCTCAGAACAATCAGAGCAAAACCTACAGATGACTGATGCAAAACAAGAAGATTCAAGAACTCCCAACTCACCTCTACCAGTCATTGCAACTAACTGACTGTCAGATGGCCAGGTGGTTGTATGTTGTTACTAGGGTAATGAGAAAAGCACAACAATTCTGAGATACTTAACAGACTGATTTGCACTGAACTTTAAAGACAGGGTGATAGTGTGGGGGCTTGTTTCCACTACCAGAAGATTGGTGCTGTGGCAATCAATCCACTCAGGGTCAATTTAGAGGGTCTAATAAAGACCCATTAAATTGATTGCAGATTACTCGCCCGTTGACTCTGATACTTCACTGGAACGAGAAACAAAAGTCGATGGGAGCATTTCTTAATTAATAGAAACTGCAATAAATTGACCTAAGCTATGTTGACTCCAGTAATGTTATGAATTGCATAACTTAGGTCAACTTAACCCCATAGTGTATACCTGCCCTACGGTTTGTAAATGGCAGGAAAGTAAAACGGAGGCCATGTTTTCACTTTGAGGAAGATCGACACTGCCATGATCGATCTTCCAGAGTTCGATTTAGTGAGGCTAGTAAAGACCCGCTAAATGGAATTCAGAGAGGCCCCCCCCCCAAAGCAGCAGCCAGTACTCCTGCTCCTCCAAGGAGTTGGCCTCCCGCTCTGGAGATGGTGAAGAAATTCAGATCAAGGTATGTCTGCTCCAGCTATGTAATTAACCTAGCTAGAGTTTCGTATCTTGATTTGACCTTCCCCTTTAGTGTAGACCTGGGGCTGGATTTAAAAACTGGCAGCAACAGAGAAACCACAACTGGTGGTAAATTGTTCCATTGTCGATATTAGATTCAGTAGTGCAGCATGATGAATTTGAAAGAGAATTCCAGGGTTATCACTGATCTAGGAAAGAATTAAAAGTCCAAGTGCTGAAAGAAAACTGAAGACTGAAGCATTTACCATCTTCCAGGTGCCTGTGATTCAGCAGTTGTTTCCCGGCCACGTCTTCCAGCTGAAAAATACATGAGAGATCAAATGATGCACTTCACACTTGTATCAAGAGCCCAAGTCAACTATTTATTAAAAGAAGATTTGAAAATGCCTAATCTATATGCTCTCTAAGAGGTAAGACTACAACTGTGCCTAGCCCCTGTCTTGGACCGCAAGACACAAAAGGCAATTCCAACAACAAATTAAGTGCAGAACACAAATTTAAATTAAGCTTTTCAAACATGAAGTCACTAGCACCAGGAATTCAAACCCACAGTACATCTGCTTCACTGGACACCCGCATTAGGGTCAAGAATTTAAACACAAACATGAAGACATTCAAAAGTAAAGATTCACAATAAGGTCACACTTTCAGCTGATAGCTGTCAGGACAGTGAGTCCGAGGCTGGCCCCAAGTCAAGTTGCATAAAGGGGATGGAAAATGAAGATTCCCCTTGTGTACAGCAGACCCCATGTGGTGATGGAAAGCCAGTGTGGAGGTACCCATCCATGTCTGCCAATATGGTGCATCTGGCAAGAGTTAAAGACACAGCCCAGAGTATGCACTGTACCAGCAATTTGGGGCTGTTATTCCCACGTTAAATAAGCCATTCAATATGCCCTGGGATCAAGCACTCTCAGGAAAGGGGAGCGAAAGCTACCCTAGCTGTGCCCATGTGTACCAGAGTTCTGACACATCTGAGCTGGCCTCAGACGTGGACCACTTATTGTAGCTGTGGGAACCATTATTATGACTTTCTTGACTATGGTGCATTTCGGCTTCCAATCTTAAGGCTCTACTCATAAGACTGCAGCACTGAACTTAATGCGTTGCCAATTATGGAGACTGCACCCATGGTACAAACAGCTTCTGCAGAAGGGAGTAGGAAAAAAATGAAAGCGTCACCAAAAATGGATGCAAATCATTTAAACAAGAGCAAGTAACATGCAAGCAGATTTTCAGTCCTTAAATAACAACTCAAGGGCAGTGTTCCCTGTAAGCTGAGCACTGGGGTGGCCTCCCAGAGAGATTCAGGTGCCACCCAGCTGATGAGCAGAGTGCCCACAGCCAGCAGCATGTTTCTCCTGGTGGTACACATCCACAAATGCCTTGGTGCATATAACAAAATTTATTCTGCACGTGCATGTTAAAAATTAAGAGGGAACATTGCTCTAGGGAGTCTTACTTGTGTCCCCAGTGTGATGTTGCATTGCTTATTTGCTTTAGCTGAACTACTGGCCTGGATTGCAGATGTAGATGACGCATTTATTGAAGAATCCTCTGCTTCACATTTCAACAGAAGCTTGTGGTGCTTTTGGCTTGACTCTGTTAAAAAGACAATAATGAGAAGCAGTGCATCAACAATTGCAGAACTAGAAAGCTATTATTTAATTTTGGGAGAAGGGTTGATGCTCAGAAAGACCTGCCTGATCCTTTGCCATTTTCAAAAGCTCTCCCTAAGAAATGATGCACTGTGCACATTGTGCACTCGTTAATGTCTGGGCCTGGCAGGATGGCTAAGAGCCATCTTAAAGAGGGGATTTGAGGGAGTGGAGAAATGAGGGCCAGGCATTCCAGGGGTTAAAGAAAGCCTCTAGGCCCAGCTAGCCCCGCCCCTTTACCTGCAACCAATACCAGGCCTGGAAGGGGGAGAAAAGGAAGGAGTCTGGCTCAGTTTGGGGCTGACTAGCAAGGAGACAGGAGTGAGATTCAGCTGTCTTAGGGTATGAACCAGAACCTTCCCACCCAGCAGCCATGGGAGCAAGTAAGCTCCCCACCCTACCTCTCTGGGAAAAAGAAGGGACTTTATTGAGAAACCCCAACTAAGGGGAACCTGGACTCTTGGGGCCAAACTTAAGCACTCAGTTAGGGAGTGGCTTGGAGTTCCTGGGCCAGGAACACAGGGGGACAAGAGGACAGCCTCCTCCCTCCTCTGTACACCTACTCCCAGGGATAGGGTTGCCAGGTGTCCAGTTTTGAACCGGACAGCCCAGTATTTGAGCTTTCTGTCTGGGAAACAAATTGAGACAATAGAACTGTCCGGTATTTTCTAACTAAGATGTGATGTAGATTGTGATGTCATGTCAAGTGTGTCCACTATTTTTGTTGAAACCATCTGGCAACCCTACATAGGGACCTGGTCACAGGGGGCCAAAGGTCCTTGAAGCCCAGAGCAGCCAGTGGCCAAAAAGGAAACGAAAATGGCTGAGAATGCACTCTTTGCTCACCAGGGATACCCACTGGAACCCAGCAAGTACTCCTTGACAGAAGACTCCAGCCTAGCAGTATGGTGTATTCGCACAACCCAGAGCCTGCATCTACATGGCCAAATCTCAAAGGAAGGGTACTTAATTTTTTTAACATGAACTGTAGTCAATAGCTAAACATTTTCCACTTACTGAGATGCTAATTATTGGGTGATTTCCAAAGTTTGTCAGAACAAAACAATACAGGGCTACACTTTTTCCTGTATTGCCAATATCTGCGAATTTCCAACTGTGTATACAGGCCTACAGACATCTTTGTATGTGCTACGCTAATTGGCAAGAAGCATCTTACCTGTTTGTTTTCTGCTGCTATCAATATGCAAACTAGGTACTGAAGTGGTCCCTTTATCTACAGCATAGTTCTTCATTGTATGCCCTGTATAGCTACAACAGAAAAGAATAGATTTACCACAACTAGAGGTGGCATAAGGGTGGCAGGACTGGGCCCTGCAACTGTACCCAGACTTTTAATACCCTGTTTACACTCCTTTTCTCCCATTTTACAAAGAATCCCCCCACTCTCCAGATGATATGCAGACAAGAAACACAGGACTGATTTAAAGGGCATCCCACAGATTCCAAAAGTCTTTGTTCTCCCGCTTTCTCTTCTAGCAAAGTAAGCAACTGTCTATCCCAGCAGAGAAGAGTGGCAATTTTCTTAGGACTGGTCTACTCAAACATTTAGTTCCTGGTAGGGATGTGAACGACTAGTCGACTATCCGCTTTCGCCTCTGAAGTGTAGCAACAGCCCTGGGGCTGTTGTTACAGTTCAAAGGTGGAGGCGCCCTTAGCAACTAATCGAATAGTTAATGCAAATTGCATTGACTATTCCATTAGCCAATTAATTGAAATTTTACATCCCTAGTTCCTGGTGTACATCTACCCCCAAACTAGCTGTCTCTTAGAGTGCTTCGATGCAGCGCTGTTTCAAAGTAGGGTAGATGAAAGCACACCAAGGAACTGTTAGAGAGCATCAGCAGGTCCCCAGATAGTTCCTCAGGAGCTTTCGTCGACTCTGCTTTGCAATGAGACGTCAATGTGTGCTAAGGAACTGTTAATGCTTGTCTCTAGTGCTCTTGTGCACACTCGCTGGGATATACATTCTTGCACACCCAGGCCCTGTGGTTCGGTGATTTAAAGGGGTCTGGGGTCCCCCACTGCTGCTACTGTGGCACTGGTGGTGGCTGGAGCCCCGAGCCCTTTAAATCACTCCCCAAGGTGCTGCATGCTTTGGGTGACTCTGAAAGCTGGGGGGGGCAGCGGTGTGCTCGGGGTGGCTTGGAAGGCTGGCTGCCCCAGCCCCGCCCCGCCCCTTCTTCCCAAGGCCCTGCCCCTTCTAGGAGCACAGAGCCAGCCCCCCCTTGCCCAGATGAGACTCTAAAAAGCCTTTACAAACATGTAAAAGGATGTGAATTATTGTGGTACAAATGTTCACACACAAAGATGATTACACGTACAAACAGAAATGGACCCTTCCCCCATCCAAAGCCTGTTTCAGAATGGAATTGTATCTACTGGGCCATGACCAGCACGAGTATATCTGCTATCAGTAAGATGCTGCAAAGCACTGCTGGCTTTGAGACCTCAGGTCCCATGTAGGTACCTAGATGAAGCAGCCAGATTTTCAAAGTTTGAAAATCTCGCCACTTGAGCAGGGTGCCTAAAAGGAATGTGGGCCCTTTTCAAAAGCTCGCCCTTTAGAGTCAGAGAAATGATCTACTGCTCTCCCTCTGTGGGCCAGGTAAGCATGTTGCAGATTGCTTTGGGGGGCCTAATCCAAAGCCAAGTATTTCGTAAGAACAGGTACAACATCAGGTGCTGTATCTGTGAAACCGAGAACAAATACAAAGGCCTGTGAATAGGTACGTTGACCCAAGCAAAGAATTGATTTCTCAGCAATACAGCTACGGTGTGTTCTGTAATATTCCCATCTATTGTAGCACTTCCTCATTTTTATATAATCAGGTAAACAACTTGTAGGTAAACAGTAAAGTCCTAATCATTGTTTATAGCCTATGATTTCTATAACAGATAAGTCCAAGGGACAGTGACTATTTCAGGGCCAAACAGAAATAGGGGAGTGGCATCTGCTGACCCCAAAGCAGAATTTGAATCTGAGACTCATAGGGCTTGTCTGCACAGGGATAAAAGCCCCACAGCACGGCTGTGGCTGGTTTAGGTCAGCTGAGCTGGGCTCAGGAGAAACCAGGCTCTGGGACTCTCCACCCTGTGCCTGAATGTCTATCCAGGAACCTTCGCCATTCACAGTGCGTATGTTCCTGACACCGCGGCGAGTGGCGAAATCTACAAGTGCTCCATTTTCCTCTGGCTCCTGGCCTATGCAGTGAGTGGGGGGAGGGGAGTGCTGACTGCTGCTGCCACCCCACAACAGGCCCCCTGAGGCTGCATCCCCCCCACGCCTGTAGATAAGGTGCAATAGAGGGGAGAGAGGCGGGGTGGTGGCAGGAAAGGGAACTGCAAATAGTGATTCCGCGAATCGCAAGGGTCTCCTGTACTGCAATTTTTCAGCTCCAGAGCCCATGGCCTGTGAGCCTGGCTCAGCAGATCCAGGCCAGCTGTGGGTTTTTTATCCCCGTGTAGACATATGCAAAGATTCCTGATGGCAGAGGCTGTGTTCTATTTATTTCCAGGGACTTCGCCTTCATGGCAAAGAAACATCAAGTCACTCTGCCAGGCACTGTCAATTAAATACGAATCAAACATTTTTACCTTATGTTTTCTTTTTCAGAAAATAAACTCTTCACCGCCTTGGCCGAAATGCAGAGGGGCAGCTTTTCTTTCGCGCTCCCTAATTATTCTGTCATCCAAAACAGAGGAAAGAGGATTTGAACACTTGTAGATTTCTTTTTCATATAAGCACACTAGTGAAACAGTCATCAAGGCTACGCTGTAATCACAAGTGTAAGCAAAAACAGACACTAGAAATTGCCCCAGCAACGGCTTGTATATTGCATAATCACCACTTGGGAAAGTAGAATATTAACAATGAAAGCCTTTCCCACCCCATGTGAGACTGCATTAATAAAACTGATAGCAGATTAACCTATCCAAAGACTAAGGATGTATGTAACTCCCTTTGGAAGGTAGGGGATACTCTCACAGTGCACAAGTTTCAGAGGGGTACTTGTGTTAGTCTGTTTCAGAAAAAAAAAAAAAAGAGTCCCGTGACACCTTAACGACTACCGATTTTATTTGTTATGTAATCTTAATTTATGAAGAGCACTTCTGCCTCCCTGCACGCTCAGTAATAGACCTGAAAGTTGCCATACTTGAGCAAAAAAACTCCAAAACCAGACTGCAGGGTGAAACTGCAGAGCTGGAATTCACCTGCGAACTTGACACCAGCAGTCTGGGTCTGAATAGGAGCAGGCCAGGTCTATATTAAACCAGAAGGTTGGCTTAAGATACGCAACTCTGGCTACGTAAATAACGTACCTGGAGTCGACTTACCTTAAGCAGCGTTCCAGAAACGATTTAAAGGGCCTGGGGCTCTGGCCACCAGTAGCTGTGGCCAGAAGCCCTAGGCCCCTTTGAATCGTTGAGCCCTGGGGCAACTGCCCCCTTGCCCTGCCCTGCTCCCCAGTTCTCAGGCCTGGTCATGTAGATGTGGCCTAAGTTACTCGAGGCTCTTGAAAACGTTAGCCCAAGTACACATCTCACATTAGTTCATTTGGGGGTTGGGGTGCCTCATACGTGCCACGATAGGGGCAGAGTTATTAGCCTCTTTCCTCCCTGATTCATAGTAGCTGTGCACCGAACTGAGAGAAGCTAGTTCGCACAGGGCATGGTTCCCGTGGCAGTCTACTGCCGTGGCAACAGCTGAGAAACGCAGGCCTTCTGCGCTGACTTCAGTGCTTTCACATGGATTCCGTAGTAAAGTCACAAACTTGCCTTTATGCTCAGTTATTTCCATAGCAACCGACTGCAACACAATACATTTAGGATGAAGACATTAGGTGGAGCATAAAGTAATGCTGGGGTCTAATCAAGTACCTTCAAACAACAGGACAAACCCAGAGTTATAAACAATGAACCTGGAGTGCAACTCTGCACAGACTGTAGAAATAGTCCTCCTCTCACTCGACAGAAAAGACGGTAGAGTGGGGCTTTAAGAAGCTACATCAAATAAACAACCTTGTGGCTGAGTCGGCATTTCCTCTGCCGGGGATTTAAATTAGGGATACGAATGGGCACCAGTTAACTGGTACCTGAGAGTTGCTCCTGCCTCGTAGGGGTCAGGAGCAGAAGCCAGTTGCACTGCATGTGGGGGTGGAGGGGAAGGCGCTGGCCTCCCCATGTGTGGGGGGCCAGAACAGAAGCCAGCCCCACGCTTGGGGCTGCTGGCTCCTGCTGTTGCCCCCTGCATTTGGGCTCCCCTTAATCTGTTAAACTTAAGGTTTAACCGGTTAATGGATTAACCGGGATTTTACATCCCTAATTTAAATTTGTAGTTGCAAATCTGTAAAGTTACATTCATATAATTATTTGCTTTGATCATCTAGGAAAAGGAAGAAAAAATACTGAGCTGTTAAACTTGAAGCATGTGCAAGTGCTCCGAACCACAGCTGCGGTAACTGCAGAGGTTACTGGGTCTGCAGCTTTCTCTGCAGAACCTGGGAGGAACCACAATTTGTAAGATTCATAAACTCAGCAAGAAGAGAGGAGCCGGAAGAACACCGGTAAATGTCAATGGGAGAGAGGCACCTTTGCATGGTGCGTACGAACAGCCACAGCAGAACTTTGTTTATGATAGTGATCCAGTAATAACATTGCTACTATTGAATAGCCATGCCCTCCTTTTCTTCGGCATTCAGCAGCAGTATCTCCCACCCAGCTTTTCCAGGGTCTGTTGCATGTAAACAGTGAACTTTTTACACCAGGGGTGGCCAACCCATGGCTTGCAAGCTGCTCCTGCGCCAGCCCCCCCCCCCACTAACCCAGTGCTCACTGGGGCAGCGATTCAAAATGGCGCCCAAGATGGCGCCCAATATGGCCAAAAATCTTGTTTCTTAAAGGGGCAGTCTCCCCCTCCCTTTTTTTTTTTTTCCTCAACAATTCTGGTGTGGCTCTTCAAATTTTTTCTGCCACTGTTTCGGCTCTCTTTGTTAAATGGGTTGGCCACCCCAGTTCTACACTCTGATTCCTTTCTGGGAATGGGGTTGAGACAGACCTAGCTCTATAAGGATGGGCAATGTTTGGAAGCGTGACACTTCCAGGAAGGAGGAGATATGAGTGTAATATAAACTTCGCTTCTGTAACAAACATAAATACCCTGTAAGGAGAAAACCAAAGTTATATTTTTAGAAGAGTGGCAGCAGAGTGTAGTCTTCACACTAAACAGAGAGACAGCCGCAGACTTACTGTTGCATGCTGGTCAAGTCTTTCACATTCTTTGCACATTTATTTCTCTATCTATAAACTGATTGGATCTATGTTTATTTTGGTGAGGCATTGTGAGCTGCTCAGATAAAAGGCACTCTAAAAGCATCATTACCTTGTGATCCAAAAAGAGATAGACAGCAATACAGGATAACCTCTGATAAGCAAGGGGCGTTTAGCCAATCCATTCTGAATTTCACAGCACATGCGGTTTACCATACATCTGAACCATTTGGAGGGCTTTGATTACCATCAGTATTCATTGCTGCAGAACCTTTTTTTTTTTTTTTACTTTTGTTACCTGGAAAGGTGATTGACTGAAGGCTGAGAGTGACCCAGCTGTGGTAAGGGGAAGCAGAGGCAGGAAGCGGTTTGGGAGGTGGCAACCCAGCCATGCTTGTTTAGAGACAACTATAAAAGGGCTAGACCTGTTACAGCAGAGAAAGTCAACCCAGAGAAAAAGGAGCAAAGAAAACCTGTTATCCTGAACCTGCGGAATCAGACAAATGTGGGAGTGCTTCTCTACCCTGCTGGAAAGGGGGGTGCAACGTCCTTTGCGCGTTGGGGCTGATAAAATGCAGGCATGAGTGCATCCCTTCTGTGTGCTTGCTGGGGAGCCCCCCCCGGGGTGCGCTGGGGTGCCCCCCCGGGTGCCCCCCCTTGCTTTGTCACCAGGAGAACTAGCATTGCTTTCACAGGCGCCGCCTTCGTTTCCCCACCTGAAAGAAGGAAACAGGACTCTGTGCCCCGCCCCCCAACACCCCGAGCCCCGCCCCTGCCCCCCAACACCCCGGACCCCAAGCCTGCCCCCCAACACCCTGAACCCCGCACCCCGGGCCCCAAGCCTGCCCCCCAACACCCTGACCCCCCCGCCCCCAACATCCCGGCCCCAAGCCTGCCCCCCAACACCCTGCACCCCGCCCCCCGGCACTCCGGGCCCAAGCCGGCCCCCAACACCCTGCACCCCGCCCCGGCACTCCGGGGCCAAGCCTGGCCCCACACTCCTGCACCCCGCCCCGGCATCCGGGCCCCAAGCCTGCCGCCCAAACACCCAGCACCCCGCCCCCCCGGCACCCCGGGCCCGACCCCGTACCCCGCCCGCCCCCAGCGCCCCCCGCCCGCCGGGGCGGTACCTGGGCCTAGTCTCGGTCCCGCGCCCGTTGCCGGGCAACGCGGCCAAACACCCAGCGCGCGCCCCGGGAGCCGGGCTCCGAGCCCGTTACAGCCCGCCCCACCCCCGCCGCGCGCGGGAAGGGCGCCCCGCCCACCATGGTATGGGGGTGCCCCCGGCACAGGGCGGGGAGAGAGCAGCCCCCCCCCATGGGATCCAAGGCCGGGAGAGAGCAGCCCCCCCGCCATGGGGTCCAAGGGCGGAGAGCGAGCCGCCCCCCCCCCAGGGATCCAAGGGGGGGAGAGAGCAGCCCCCCCCATGGGGTCCAAGGCGGGGAGAGAGCAGCCCCCCCCATGGGGTCCAAGGCGGGGAGAGAGCAGCCCCCCCCATGGGGTCCAAGGCGGGGAGAGAGCAGCCCCCCCCATGGGATCCAAGGACGGGGAGAGAGCAGCCCCCCCCCATGGGTCCAAGGCGGGGAGAGAGCAGGCCCCCCCCAGGAATCCAAGGGGGGAGAGAGCAGCCCCCCCCCATGGGATCCAAGGGCGAGAGAGCAGCAGCCCCCCCAAGGGATCCAAGGGGGGGAGAGAGCAGCCCTCCCCATGGGGTCCAAGTGGGGGAGACAGCAGCCCCCCAAGGGATCCAAGGGGGGAGAGAGCAGCCCCCCCCATGGGGTCCAAGGGGGGGAGAGAGCAGCCCCCCCCATGGGGTCCAAGGCGGGAGAGAGCAGCCCTCCCCCATGGGATCCAAGGACGGGGGAGAGAGCAGCCCCCCCCATGGGATCCAAGGGGGAGAGAGAGCAGCCCCCCCCCATGGGGTCCAAGGGGGGAGACGAGCAGCCCCCCCAGGGATCCAAGGGTGGGGAGAGAGCAGCCCCCCCCATGGGTCCAAGGGCGGGAGAGAGCAGCCCCCCCCATGGGATCCAAGGACGGGGAGAGAGCAGCCCCCCCCCAGGGATCCAAGGGGGGGGAGAGAGCAGCCCCCCCCATGGGGTCCATGGGGGGAGAAGCAGCCTCCCCCAAGGGATCCAAGGGGGGGAGAGAGCAGCCCCCCCCCATGGGGTCCAAGGGGCAGGGAGAGAGCAGCCCCCCCCATGGGATCCAAGGCGGGAGAGGAGCAGCCCCCCCCAGGGATACAAGGGGGGGAGAGAGCAGCCCCCCCCATGGGGTCCAAGTGGGGGAGACAGTAGCTCCCCAAGGTATCCAAGGGTGGGGAGAGAGCAGCCCCCCCCATGGGGTCCAAGGGCGGGGAGAGAGCAGCCCCTCCCCATGGGATCCAAGGGTGGGGAGAGAGCAGCCCCCCCCATGGGGTCCAAGGCGGGGAGAAAGCAGCCCCCCCATCGGGTCCAAGGGGGGGGAGAGAGCAGCCCCCCCATGGGGTCCAAGGCGGGGAGAGAGCAGCCCCCCCCCACGGGGTTCAAGGGGGGGGAGAGAGCAGCCCCCCCCATGGGATCCAAGGACGGGGAGAGAGCAGCCCCCCCCCATGGGATCCAAGGACGGGGAGAGAGCAGCCCCCCCCCATGGGGTCCAAGGCGGGGAGAGAGCAGCCCCCCCCCAGGGATCCAAGGGGGGGAGAGAGCAGCCCCCCCCATGGGATCCAAGGACGGGGAGAGAGCAGCCCCCCCCATGGGATCCAAGGACGGGGAGAGAGCAGCCCCCCCCCCATGGGGTCCAAGGCGGGGAGAGAGCAGCCCCTCCCCAGGAATCCAAGGGGGGGAGAGAGCAGCCCCCCCCATGGGATCCAAGGGCAGAGAGCGAGCAGCCCCCCCCCAGGGATCCAAGGGGGGGAGAGAGCAGCCTCCCCATGGGGTCCAAGTGGGGGAGACAGTAGCTCCCCCAAGGGATCCAAGGGTGGGGAGAGAGCAGCCCCCCCCATGGGGTCCAAGGCGGGGAGAGAGCAGCCCCCCCCATGGGGTCCAAGGCCGGGAGAGAGCAGCCCCCCCCCCCAATGGGATCCAAGGACGGGGAGAGAGCAGGCCCCCCCCCAGGGATCCAAGGGGGGGAGAGAGCAGCCCCTCCCCATGGGGTCCAAGTGGGGGAAACAGTAGCCTCCCCCAAGGGATCCAAGGGTGGGGAGAGAGCAGCCCCCCCCATGGGGTCCAAGGCGGGGAGAGAGCAGCCCCCCCCCATGGGGTCCAAGGCCGGGAGAGAGCAGCCCCCCCCCCATGGGATCCAAGGACGGGGAGAGAGCAGCCCCCCCCATGGGATCCAAGGACGGGGAGAGAGCAGCCCCCCCCCATGGGATCCAAGGGACGGGGAGAGAGCAGCCCCCCCCATGGGGATCCAAGGTGGGGAGAGAGCAGCCCCCCCCCATGGGATCGAAGGGTGGGGAGAGAGCAGCCCCCCCCCCCATGGGATCCAAGGCCGGGAGAGAGCAGCCCCCCCATGGGGTCCAAGGGGGAGCAGGAGCACGCCCCTCCCCTGGGAGCAGTACAAGTGGGTGTGCATAATGGCAGAGGCCACCACAGCTGGTGCCTGCCCAGCCAGCTTCTCCCGGGCCCTGGTCTGCACACACACGGCCCCTGCACCATTGCAGTCGGGTGCAATCAGCGCTTTCAGTGCCAGGCCTGCACAGATGCTCCCAGGTCCCCTTTGGATCCCATGGGGGGCTGCTCTCTCCTCCCCGAGCCAGCGGCCACGTGCAGCCTTGCGGGGCAATAGTTGCAGGTGCGAAATGCAGCTGATTTCCTCACTTCAGTTCCTGTGTCCGTGCAGTCCAGGCCTGACCGTTGCATTCAGTGATGCAGAGCGGCCCCACCACTGGCATTTTTCAAGGCAGGGAGATTGGTGCCCCTGCGGCCACGCGGCCAGAGAGTGCAAGGGGCAGGTGTGGAGTCCCCCATGGGGTCCATTTAGGGTGGGGATGTAGCCTAGTCTTTCTAGGCTCCCCCCGGCCCCAGTGGGATCTCAAGGGAAACGGTTGGAGAGAGCAGGCCCCCCCCATGGGATCCAAGGGTGGAGAGAGAGCAGCCCCCCCCCCATGGGATCCAAGGACGGGGAGAGAGCAGGCCCCCCCCAAGGGATCCAAGGGTGGGGAGAGAGCAGCCCCCCCCATGGGGTCCAAGGCCGGGAGAGAGCAGCCCCCCCCATGGGATCCAAGGACGGGGAGAGAGCAGCCCCCCCCCAGGGATCCAAGGGGGGGAGAGAGCAGCCCCCCCATAGGGTCCATGTGGGGGAGACAGTAGCTCCCCCAAGGGATCCAAGGGGGGGAGAGAGCAGCCCCCCCCATGGGATCCAAGGGCGGAGAGCGAGCAGCCCCCCCCCCCAGGGATACAAGTGGGGGAGACAGTAGCTCCCCCAAGGTATCCAAGGGTGGGGAGAGAGCAGCCCCCCCCATGGGGTCCAAGTGGGGGAGACAGTAGCTCCCCCAAGGTATCCAAGGGTGGGGAGAGAGCAGCCCCCCCCATGGGGTCCAAGGCGGGGAGAGAGCAGCCCCCCCCATGGGGTCCAAGGCGGGGAGAGAGCAGCCCCTCCCCATGGGGTCCAAGGGGGGGGAGAGAGCAGCCCCCCCCATGGGGTCCAAGGTGGGGAGAAAGCAGCCCCCCCATGGGGTCCAAGGCGGGGAGAGAGCAGCCCCCCATGGGGTCCAAGTGGGGGAGACAGTAGCTCCCCCAAGCGATCCAAGGGTGGGGAGAGAGCAGCTCCCCGCATGGGGTCCAAGGCGGGGAGAGAGCAGCCCCCCCCATGGGGTCCAAGGCCGGGAGAGAGCAGCCCCCCCCCCATGGGATACAAGTGGGGGAGAGAGCAGCCCCCCCCATGGGGTCCAAGTGGGGGAGACAGTAGCTCCCCCAAGGTATCCAAGGGTGGGGAGAGAGCAGCCCCCCCCATGGGGTCCAAGGCGGGGAGAAAGCAGCCCCCCCATGGGGTCCAAGGCGGGGAGAGAGCAGCCCCCCCCCACGGGGTTCAAGGGGGGGGAGAGAGCAGCCCCCCCCACGGGGTCCAAGGCGGGGAGAGAGCAGCCCCCCCCATGGGATCCAAGGACGGGGAGAGAGCAGCCCCCCCCCCATGGGATCCAAGGACGGGGAGAGAGCAGCCCCCCCCCCATGGGATCCAAGGGCGGGGAGAGAGCAGCCCCCCCCCATGGGATCCAAGGGCGGAGAGCGAGCAGCCCCCCCCCAGGGATCCAAGGGGGGGAGAGAGCAGCCTCCCCATGGGGTCCAAGTGGGGGAGACAGTAGCTCCCCCAAGGGATCCAAGGGTGGGGAGAGAGCAGCCCCCCCCCACGGGGTCCAAGGCGGGGAGAGAGCAGCCCCCCCCCATGGGATCCAAGGACGGGGAGAGAGCAGCCCCCCCCCATGGGATCCAAGGACGGGGAGAGAGCAGCCCCCCCCCCCCGGGGTCCAAGGCGGGGAGAGAGCAGCCCCCCCCCATAGGATCCAAGGGTGGGGAGAGAGCAGCCCCCCCCCATGGGATCCAAGGGCGGAGAGAGCAGCCCCTCCCCATGGGATCCAAGGGCGGGGAGAGAGCAGCCCCCCCCCCCCGGGGTCCAAGGCGGGGAGAGAGCAGCCCCCCCCCATAGGATCCAAGGGTGGGGAGAGAGCAGCCCCCCCCCATGGGATCCAAGGACGGGGAGAGAGCAGCCCCTCCCCATGGGATCCAAGGGTGGGGAGAGAGCAGCCCCCCCCATGGGATCCAAGGATGGGGAGAGAGCAGCCCCCCCCCATGGGATCCAAGGATGGGGAGAGAGCAGCCCCCCCCCCATGGGATTCAAGGGCGGGGAGAGAGCAGCCCCTCCCCATGGGATCCAAGGGCGGAGAGAGCAGCCCCTCCCCATGGGATCCAAGGGCGGGGAGAGAGCAGCCACCCCCCCTGGGGTCCAAGGCGGGGAGAGAGCAGCCCCCCCCCATAGGATCCAAGGGTGGGGAGAGAGCAGCCCCCCCCCATGGGGTCCAAGTGGGGGAGACAGTAGCTCCCCCAAGGTATCCAAGGGTGGGGAGAGAGCAGCCCCCCCCATGGGGTCCAAGGCGGGGAGAAAGCAGCCCCCCCATGGGGTCCAAGGCGGGGAGAGAGCAGCCCCCCCCCACGGGGTTCAAGGGGGGGGAGAGAGCAGCCCCCCCCACGGGGTCCAAGGCGGGGAGAGAGCAGCCCCCCCCATGGGATCCAAGGACGGGGAGAGAGCAGCCCCCCCCCCCTGGGATCCAAGGACGGGGAGAGAGCAGCCCCCCCCCCCATGGGATCCAAGGGCGGGGAGAGAGCAGCCCCCCCCCATGGGATCCAAGGGCGGAGAGCGAGCAGCCCCCCCCCAGGGATCCAAGGGGGGGAGAGAGCAGCCTCCCCATGGGGTCCAAGTGGGGGAGACAGTAGCTCCCCCAAGGGATCCAAGGGTGGGGAGAGAGCAGCCCCCCCCCCATGGGATCCAAGGACGGGGAGAGAGCAGCCCCCCCCCATGGGATCCAAGGACGGGGAGAGAGCAGCCCCCCCCCATGGGATCCAAGGACGGGGAGAGAGCAGCCCCCCCCCCCCGGGGTCCAAGGCGGGGAGAGAGCAGCCCCCCCCCATAGGATCCAAGGGTGGGGAGAGAGCAGCCCCCCCCCATGGGATCCAAGGGCGGAGAGAGCAGCCCCTCCCCATGGGATCCAAGGGCGGGGAGAGAGCAGCCCCCCCCCCCCGGGGTCCAAGGCGGGGAGAGAGCAGCCCCCCCCCATAGGATCCAAGGGTGGGGAGAGAGCAGCCCCCCCCCATGGGGTCCAAGGCGGGGAGAGAGCAGCCCCTCCCCATGGGATCCAAGGGTGGGGAGAGAGCAGCCCCCCCCATGGGATCCAAGGACGGGGAGAGAGCAGCCCCCCCCCATGGGATCCAAGGATGGGGAGAGAGCAGCCCCCCCCCCATGGGATTCAAGGGCGGGGAGAGAGCAGCCCCTCCCCATGGGATCCAAGGGCGGAGAGAGCAGCCCCTCCCCATGGGATCCAAGGGCGGGGAGAGAGCAGCCACCCCCCCTGGGGTCCAAGGCGGGGAGAGAGCAGCCCCCCCCCCATAGGATCCAAGGGTGGGGAGAGAGCAGCCCCCCCCCATGGGGTCCAAGGCGGGGAGAGAGCAGCCCCTCCCCATGGGATCCAAGGGTGGGGAGAGAGCAGCCCCCCCCATGGGATCCAAGGGCGGAGAGCGAGCAGCCCCCCCCCAGGGATCCAAGGGGGGGAGAGAGCAGCCCCCCCCATGGGATCCAAGGACGGGGAGAGAGCAGCCCCCCCCCATGGGATCCAAGGATGGGGAGAGAGCAGCCCCCCCCCCATGGGATCCAAGGACGGGGAGAGAGCAGCCCCTCCCCATGGGATCCAAGGGTGGGGAGAGAGCAGCCCCCCCCCCGGGGTCCAAGGCGGGGAGAGAGCAGCCCCCCCCATAGGATCCAAGGGTGGGGAGAGAGCAGCCCCCCCCCATGGGGTCCAAGGCGGGGAGAGAGCAGCCCCTCCCCATGGGATCCAAAGGTGGGGAGAGAGCAGCCCCCCCCATGGGATCCAAGGACGGGGAGAGAGCAGCCCCCCCCCATGGGATCCAAGGATGGGGAGAGAGCAGCCCCCCCCCCCCCCATGGGATTCAAGGGCGGGGAGAGAGCAGCCCCTCCCCATGGGATCCAAGGGCGGGGAGAGAGCAGCCCCCCCCCCCGGGGTCCAAGGCGGGGAGAGAGCAGCCCCCCCCCCATAGGATCCAAGGATGGGGAGAGAGCAGCCCCCCCCATGGGATCCAAGGGTGGGGAGAGAGCAGCCCCCTCCCATGGGATCCAAGGATGGGGAGAGAGCAGCCCCCTCCCATGGGATTCAAGGGCGGGGAGAGAGCAGCCCCCCCCATGGGATTCTAGGGCGGGGAGAGAGCAGCCCCCCCCATGGGATCCAAGGATGGGGAGAGAGCAGCCCCCCCCCCATGGGATTCAAGGGCGGGGAGAGAGCAGCCCCTCCCCATGGGATCCAAGGGCGGGGAGAGAGCAGCCCCCCCCCCCGGGGTCCAAGGCGGGGAGAGAGCAGCCCCCCCCCCATAGGATCCAAGGGTGGGGAGAGAGCAGCCCCCCCCCCATGGGGTCCAAGGCGGGGAGAGAGCAGCCCCCCCCATGGGATCCAAGGGCGGAGAGCGAGCAGCCCCCCCCAGGGATCCAAGGGGGGGAGAGAGCAGCCTCCCCATGGGGTCCAAGTGGGGGAGACAGTAGCTCCCCCAAGGGATCCAAGGGTGGGGAGAGAGCAGCCCCCCCCATGGGGTCCAAGGCGGGGAGAGAGCAGCCCCCCCATGGGGTTCAAGGCCGGGAGAGAGCAGCCCCCCCCCATGGGATCCAAGGACGGGGAGAGAGCAGCCCCCCCATGGGGTCCAAGGCGGGGAGAGAGCAGCCCCTCCCCATGGGATCCAAGGGTGGGGAGAGAGCAGCCCCCCCCATGGGATCCAAGGGCGGAGAGCGAGCAGCCCCCCCCAGGGATCCAAGGGGGGGAGAGAGCAGCCTCCCCATGGGGTCCAAGTGGGGGAGACAGTAGCTCCCCCAAGGGATCCAAGGGTGGGGAGAGAGCAGCCCCCCCCATGGGGTCCAAGGCGGGGAGAGAGCAGCCCCCCCATGGGGTCCAAGGCCGGGAGAGAGCAGCCCCCCCCCATGGGATCCAAGGACGGGGAGAGAGCAGCCCCCCCATGGGGTCCAAGGCGGGGAGAGAGCAGCCCCTCCCCATGGGATCCAAGGGTGGGGAGAGAGCAGCCCCCCCCATGGGATCCAAGGGCGGAGAGCGAGCAGCCCCCCCCCAGGGATCCGAGGGAGGGAGAGAGCAGCCCCCCCATGGGGTCCAAGGCGGGGAGAGAGCAGCCCCCCCCATGGGGTCCAAGGCCGGGAGAGAGCAGCCCCCCCATGGGGTCCAAGGGGGAGCAGGAGCACGCCCCTCCCCTGGGAGCAGTACAAGTGGGTGTGCATAATGGCAGAGGCCACCACAGCTGGTGCCTGCCCAGCCAGCTTCTCCCCGTGGCCCTGTCTGCACACACACGGCCCCTGCACCATTGCAGTCGGGTGCAATCAGCGCTTTCAGTGCCAGGCCTGCACAGATGCTCCCAGGTCCCCTTTGGATCCCATGGGGGGCTGCTCTCTCCTCCCCGAGCCAGCGGCCACGTGCAGCCTTGCGGGGCAATAGTTGCAGGTGCGAAATGCAGCTGATTTCCTCACTTCAGTTCCTGTGTCCGTGCAGTCCAGGCCTGACCGTTGCATTCAGTGATGCAGAGCGGCTCCCACCACTGGCATTTTTCAGGCAGGGAGATTGGTGCCCTGCGGCCACGCGGCCAGAGAGTGCAAGGGGCAGGTGTGGAGTCCAGCGATCCTGTGGCATTTACTTGGCCATGTTCATGCCCTCTTTGTTCCTTTCTTCTTGAGGCTTCCCGACGCCAGGGCTCTCAGACTGTACTGGTGGGATGCTTTAGGGACGAAATCATCAGGTTTGAAAACAGCCGTGCTGGTTACATCCAACAGTTCAAATCTCGGGGGGAACTGGCTTCGATCTCAGCTGGCAACATAAAGAAACTGGGCTGGATCCTGGCTGCTGACAAAAATCTGCCATAATCAGCTCTTTGGGGTGTCCCTCAGCCATTGCAGCCAGATGCAAACGTAGAGCAGCCGCGAGGGTCTCGGTCACTGGGTTTGCTGCAGGTTACTGTGTGGCTGCGTCAGCCTGGATCTTTAAATAGTGAAGCTGTGTTGGAAGCATGTAGATGTTAAATCCACAATGCATTTTCTTACAGGCAGAGTTCATTGGTTTGCCCTGATGTAATTATGTAGTGCACTCTATGCCTGATTGTTGGCTGTTGCTCTCCTCCACAGTGGGAGTTGCAATTCCATGAAGCTTTATGTATATAAAACGAAAGGCGCTATGTAAATGTAAAACATTACTATAGCATACTCTTCTTCAATGGGACACATTATATTGGGAAAGCTGCTTTATTAGGACATTTCAGAGTGTTAAGCTGGACAATGTAAAAGGGCTGTTATTACGCCGGTCCTGGATATAGGGAGAAGCACAAACTTTATTAAAGCGAATAGGTGTGGAGCAACTAAATGCTGCTTCATATAGTTGCTGTGGAGCAACTAAATGCTGCTTCCAGTGATAGCTGGAAATATTAGGAAGCCATTGCCCAAGGCAATGGGCTATATTACAAGGCCAATCAGAAACGAAGGATAAGTCTACACTGCTACTCTACTGTGCAAGCTACAGTGCTGTTAAGCGCCAGTGTAAACTGACTCACAGCGCTGTTAGCTACTCCTGTTGTGAAGGTGGTTTACCTATCGCGCTGGTCCTACAATTGACAGGTAACTGCTTTTGCTGTTATATATAGTCTGGATTCTGTAATTTCCATTCCAACTCATCTGCTGAAGTGGATTTTACCCACAAAAGCTCATGATATAATATATTTGTTAGTCTCTACAGTGCTACAGGCCTGTTCGTTGTTTTTAATAGTTAATATATGCATTCTTTGAGAACAACAAATGTTTTTATTATAGTTGCAAGGTACGTTAATTGTTACTCAGAGTTGTTTAGGACAATGCCTCTTAACCTTTCCAGACTACTCTATCCCTGTCAGGAATCAGAGTTTCCTTGTATGCCCTCCTCACTTAAAAAACTACTTGATTGCAAAACCAGACATAAAAATACCCAAACTGTCACAGTACTCTTGTACTAAAAAATTGCTTAGTCTCATTTTGTCATATCAAAATCAACTGGAATGTAAATATTGGACTTCCATTTCAGTGTATAGAGCAGTATAAATAAGGTATTGTGTGTAAGAAATTTTAGATTGGACAGATGTCACTCATGCTTTTTATGTAGCCTGTTGTAAAACTAGGCGAATATCTAGATGGGTTGGTGTACCCCCAGGAAGATCTTTGCATACCCCACGGGTAGGCTTACTCCTGCTTGAGAGCCACTGGTTGAGGATAGTTCTGTTCTGTTCTGGTCAATCCACTGTTCTATTTCAGATTTTATTGCTGTGCTTTTTCTGCTGAACACACAGTGTGGCCGGGCTGATCTCACGTTGGTATAAAAAGAGCCACCGACGGGGGGGGGGGCAGTTTCCTCAGGGCTCAGCGATATAAAAGGGCCTAGGGCTCCAGGCCGCCACTGCCGCTACCGTGGCAGCAGCAGCAGCGGCTGGAGCCCCGGGCCTTTTAAATTGCCACGGGAGCCCTGCGTGGTGTGATCCGGGCAGTGCTGAGGGCTGATTGGTGGAGGCTAGTTGCTAGCCCCACCCTCTCTTCCTGAGGGCCCACCCCTTCCAGGAGGACTGGGGCCTAGCCCCTCTCCCCACGTTGCTCAGGGCCTGTTGAAGTCTGTCACCAGCCCTGAGTATAAAGCAGCAAACTTCGCTAAAGCCGACTGAGTTATAGTCAGACCCATTGCTGTCAGCCACGTAAGTACTTATGAGATGCTCAGAAGCCATTTTCTTTGAGTATCGAAAAGTGATACACTTTAAATTTTACTTTCCATTCACCGGTAACACACCAGACAGTGCAGATCTGGCTTTCAAATTTTTTATATGTATTGTGTGCACAAAAATGCATAGGGGTTTGCCTAATTTGCATGAACATTTACCATAATTGTGGGTGAAATATGGGGTTTGTAGGCACTGGTTCAGGCTCGCCTATTGATATGATTTTCTTTTTCAATTAGAAGGAACCGGAGATAGTTAATGAATCTACAGAAGAGGATTTAATTCATTTTAATGTTGGCGGCTGGCATTTCTCTATTCCTAAAAGTAAAATTGCTCAGTTTCCAGAATCTCTGCTTTGGAAAGAGTCTTCTACTCTGGTTCCATCTGAAAACCCGAGATTATTCATCGACAGAGATGGATTCACTTTTAGACACGTCCACTATTATCTGCATACCTCAAAATTGTCCTTTTCCAGCTGTGTTGAACTGAACTTGTTGTATGAACAAGCATTCATTTTGCAGCTGATGCCTTTACTGCAGGTACAGTATGGTGTTATGGTTTTATTTTTGTACAGTGTTTGTTCTTTTATAAACAAATTGGGCTTGTTTAGTTTCTAAATAAGAGTGACCATATGAAGATGTTGGCAGATGATACCAAGCTGGGAGGGGTTGCAAGTGCTTTGGAGCAATGTTTCTCAACCTTTCTGTATAAAGTACCCCTTAAAAATATATATATATAAGTACCCCCAGTACCTACAGTTTTCAGACACACAAATTTTTTTCTATCATTGCAACACATTTGTTTAAACAAATTAATCGTAGCTGGGCAGGCAATGAAATTTTTGGGTGTAAAAAGTACCAAAATAATAAAGCGCTGTGAAACTTAAAACAAAAATTCAGTTTTTTCCAAATTTCAGTTGTGTTGACGTACCCCCCCAGACTTCTCTCAAGTACCCCTAAGGGGACTCGTACCACTAGTTTAGAAACACTACTTTGGAGGATAGGGTCAAAATTCAAAATGATCTGGACAAACTAGAGAAACGGTCTGCGGTAAACAGGATGAAGTTTAATAAGGACAAATGCAAAGTGCTCCACTTAGGAAGGAACAATCCATTTCTCACACACAGAATGGGCAGCGACTGTCTAGGAAGGAGTCCTGCAGAAAGGGATCTAGGGGTCAGAGTGGACCACAAGCTAAATATGAGTCAACAGTGTGACGCTGTTGCCAAAAAAGCAAACACGATTCCGGGCTGCATTAACAGAAGTATTGTGAACAAGACATGACGAGTCATTCTTCCGCTCTATGCTGCGCTGATTAGGCCTCAATTGGACTATTGTATCCAGTTCTGGGCACCATATTTCAAGAAAGATGTGGAGAAACTGGAGAAGGTCCAGAGAAGAGCAACAAAAATGATGAAAGGTCTAGAACACGTGAGCAATGAGGGAAGATTGAAAGAACTGGGCTTGTTTAGTTTAGAAAAGAGAAGACTGAGAGGGGACATGATAGCAGTTTTCAAGTATCTAAAAGGGTGTTACAATGAGGAGGGAGAAAAATTGTTCTCCTTGGCCTATCATCAGAGGCCAAGAAGCAATGGGCTTAAATTGCAGCAAGGGAGATTTAGGCTGGACATTAGGAAAAACTTCCTAACTGTCAGGGTGGATAAACACTGGAATATACTGCCTAGGGAGGCTGTGGAATCTCCATTGCTGAAGATATTTAAGAGCAGGTTAAACAGACACCTGTCAGGGATGATCTAGATGGTGCTTCGTCCTGCCATGAAGGCAGGGGACTGGACTTGATGACCTGTTGAGGTCCCTTCCAGGTCTAGGATTTTATGATTCTATGTTTTGAATGGATGCCTACCAGTCAGTAGGTCCACCTCAGTCTCCAAGCACCTTTGAAGCGTTCCCCTGGAGTGTCCCGTCCTTTATCTGTGCGTGTTGCATGACAGCTTTTATGCCACAGTACTGATTGCCTGCATTCAGATGGAGGAGCTGACAGAAGTTAATTGGTTGCATCCCTCTTTTGGAAATCCCTGAGTTTCTGTCTTGCATTGGTTGCCTCTTGTAGCCAATCCCTATTCACCGGAAGCAACAGCACCGTTCTCATCACTTGTTGACAGATAATGCGTTGTTCCTAAGATACAGTGGAGGGGCACTTCATATTCAAGACTGCCTCCATATTTTGTCCAGGGGATACCTGAGGTTATAATTAATCAATACCATATGAATAGTGAATCTATCAATAATAAATATTTACCAGTATGTGCCTATGCCATGGCTTAGTATCCAAATCAATAGTCAACGCTGTAAGCAAAAGTCAGCTTTAGGTCAGGTTAGTGGTTAGGGCTAATAATAATTTATATTTTTGAATGCGGAGAATGTACAGAAAAGAACTGTATCATAGTGGAGTGTCTGTTACTTTGTGTGATGCCTAGCAGTACATTTAACTCCTTCACATCTCAAAACTGCCTGAAAAATAGTGAAGTTTACGTAATCTTAAATGCCATCTTTACTGCAAAGCCAACCACATTCGAGTAAACAGCATCACGTTACTAGAGGAAGCAGAGAGTCTGAACTTTGAGAGAGATTTTTCCCTGCGTTTCCTGGTAGCACAGTTTCTGAAATTAGGAACATATTCCATACCGAGTACCTCTCCTTTCCCTTCTGTTTGTTTTCATGTCACAAGAGGTAACCTTTTTCTTTTTTCTTAAAGTTCAGAGTTCAGCTTGGTAGACATCACTTTCAGATTCTGCCCATCCAAATTACGAAAGAAATCATATTTCCTAACTTTCCTCCAGAACTGCTTTCTGTTTCATAAACATCAGCTTGGCTTACTCTAGATTTTAGGCAGGGGAGAGGTCCCAGGAGGTGGCTACGGGCTGCTTTGTTGCATTTTATGTACCCTTTTTCCTGCAGGAAAGGAGGTAGGCCTTCCTCCAAGCCTCTTTCCTTGGTTGTGAGTGAGAGAGCTGCATTTAGTCAGGAGTTCAGGATGCTGGTGCATTCTGGGCTGCGTTAGGATGAGTTTTACTGACTCCATTCTATTGGTCACCTCTGTGGAGTAGGATGAGCGCTCTTTGTAAGGGTGAGTGCTTGGCTGAGGTATGGTTTATGCAATCCAGGTAGAGCTGAGTGAAGATTTTTTGCTTACAAAACAAAACAAAACGAGAGTGTTTTGGTTGAACAAAAATTGTTGAAGATATTAGTTACTACTAGTCCCAGGGCACGTTTTTGTCTGAAGCCAAACATCTATTCCCCTTCCTAATCCCTTCCTAAGCTCTTAATATCAATAACCTGTCATCAGAGCCTCGCAAGCCTTTATGTTGGGCTGGCTGTTTCGAATTCTGCATGCTCTTCTCTAGACCCCCTCTATCCTCTGTGCCCCTGTTCAGTCCCTTTGGGGGAAGGGCCAAACTTCACAACACTGAAGGTAGAAATCAAAATGTCCTAAAAGCCTTTAGTCGTCTCTCCCTTCCAAAATATTGGAGACCCCAAGAAGGTTAAATATGCTTTTTGGAACATATGAAAGCTT
This sequence comes from Pelochelys cantorii, assembly GCA_032595735.1. Taxonomy (NCBI): domain Eukaryota; kingdom Metazoa; phylum Chordata; order Testudines; family Trionychidae; genus Pelochelys; species Pelochelys cantorii. Next base: position 2,360,789 of record CM064339.1, on the reverse strand, counting down.
TCATTAGATTACACATTCCTGTGAAAATCCATCTGCCATCCTTCTTTCTGCACACCCTTCTAAGTTTGCCTCTGTCACACCTGTAGAAGCTATTGCCTGCTTATTGCGCACTATTCAGTGGTGTCTTTTATGGCGGCAAAGGGCTGTTTGCCGCGCATTAGACTAGCACCTGGGGTTGTCTTGTATGTTTGGAAGTCTTCATGTGAATTAAGAGCTACTAACCTTTCTATATCGTAACAGACTTTAGACAATTTGAAGGAAGGGAAACATAATCTGCGGGCGCGCCCTGCAGATATTCCAATAGCTGAACGAGCATCCATGAACTACTGGAGAACACAAAAATGCATCAGCAAACCCTCAGAGTTTCCTATGAAGAGCCCAGCATTTACCGGTAAATGCCCCAGTGCTCCTCTCTGCGAATGTCTCTAATACGTTAAATTACTCAGTAGGGACGCAAAAGGTTAACCTATGTACCGCTTCCAGCAGCTCCCATTGGCTGGGAATGGCAATCTGCAGCCAATGGGAGCAGCAATCACCGGTAGCTGTGGAGGTGCTGGTAAGCAAAGCATCTAGAGTAGGCATGTCAAACAGGTCTCTGGGGGGCTGCATGCAGCCCACTTGAAATTTTTTGCGGCCCAACACTACATTTTTATCAAAGAATAAAGTACAGCCCACTGGCCACTCGGAGCACGTGGTTGGGGGGGCTAGGAGTGCCTGGCTCTGGGGGAGGGAGGAGGCATTAGGTTAGGGGGGCTGGTGGGTGCCTGGCTCTGGGGGAGGGAGGAGGCATTAGGTTAGGGGGGGCTGGGGGGTGCCTGGTTCTGGGGGAAGGAGGAATCAGTAGGTTAGGGGGGCTGGGAGTGCCTGCCTCGGGGGAAGGGGGGAGGTTTTGGGTTAGAGGGTGTGTGTGCCTGGCTCTGGGGGAGGGATGAGGCATTAGGTTAGAGCGGGGTTGGGAAGTCTGGGGGAGCAGAGGGGGATTGGGTTAGAATGGGGGTATGGGAGTGCCTGGCTCTGGGGGAGAGCAGGGGGATATTTTGTTAACATTTTGTTTTTTATTTATTTATTCCCAAATAAAATCACAAAATGTATATTAATTTTATATCAATAAATATGTCAATTTTTTGCAATTGCATGAATATTATATGTTTATGCAAAATCTCAAACTTACAAAGTATCTGAAATTTTCACAAAAGCCTGTTCTATTTGATTAACTACGATCTATACTTGTTTTTAGTTCAACAAAACAAGTTCTGTCATATAAAAAAATAAAAAGTACCTTAAATTTATATTTAAATTAAAAATTATTTTATATGGGCAAATAATTTTACACATCAAATTATTGTATTCTATTAAAACAAGACCTGAAATATTATAAAATATACCTAAAACATAATCTATAATAATAATTATGACTTTCCAATAGAAGTACATTTTCTTTGGTGACCCTGGAAGCTATCAGTTTTTGTTTGTGTGGCCCTCAGTAGGCTTCGAGTGTGACATGCCTGGTCTAGAGTGTCTTTGGCTATGAGTCAGTGTCTTCTAAGGAGTCCGGGATTTTCCCCCTCCCCCTGCTCTCCTCGACTGGCTTTTCCTTTGTCTCGCTGGTCTCTTATCCCTCTCTCCAAAATTGCCAATGACTCCTGATTTAACCTCCCTTTTATAACAGCTTCTTCCCTCTGTCAGGTGATCCAAGTCTCCATGCTAGGTGATCCATTGCTTAGTTAGCAGCCTAGCAGGCTGGATTGGGTTCCCTAAGCTATGTCCACACTACGGACCTTCCGGCGGCTCAGCGGTACAACTACGTGGCTGCGGGATCTCCCATGGAGCTGCCCTATGCAGGAGAGAGGTCTCCTGCCTGCCTAATTAACCACCCCCAATGAGCAGTGGTAGCTATGGTGACAGGAGAGGTGCTCCTGCTGACTTAACACTGTCCAGGCCAGCACTTTTATCGGGGAAACTTAGTCGCTCATGGGAGTGGTGGGCTTTTTTCTTCACATCCCTGGCCATCAAAAATTGTAGTGAGAAAAGTACTAGTGTGGACATTGGCTGTCGTCTTTGCCCCAAGGGGGTTTCCTTGCAGAAAATGGTCCAACATGATCAGATGGCTGGTTTCCTTAAAATAGAAAACAACCAATCAAGACAATCACGGTTTAACGACCCACCTTTGTTAACTCCAAACCACCATCCTTTTGAACTTCATCCCAAAATGAAGCTAAAAAGACAACAGAGACAGCAAGCCAGTCCCACAGTCAAACTGGAGTTCGCAGTTTGGCAAAAGAGCCTCCCCAGTATCAAACAGAATGAATATGTTGTACATAAAAGGATCCCCCACATTTTCCACCCCCCCACACTGATAATTCCCCATTAACAACTATATATTCTGTTTCCCATCATTAATCTTTGACGTGTGCCATTTTGCCTTCAGAGAGGAGACATTTGGACCTTCCACCACCGGAAGCAAGTCCACGACTGCACTTTTCCTTGCTTGGGGATTGATAGCCTCTGGTTCCCCCGTAGGGTTACATGAGAAAGCTCCCTTGGGGCTGATGGATACCCCGCTGCTTGACACAGATGAGGAGGTGCACTACTGCTTTCTGCCGTTGGACTTGGTGGGACAGTACCCTGCCCTCGTTAACGACGATAATTTGCTGTGGCTCCTGGAGAAGGCCGCGCTGATAGAATGCGAATGCAGTGAGTTCCGTTTCATAGGTAAACCGCCTTCTTGGCTGTTCGGAGAGCACCTGGCATGCTGTACTCTAGCCCGCCTCTACGGCGTCTGCTTCATTCTGGTGTCTCGGCATAGGGGGATCACATTTCCCAAAGGGAAACCGGGGCACCAAGTGGGGCTAGCCCAAGCCTCCCCCACCACCTATGCTGGGCTGGCCTTAGCTGCTTGCCCATGCCTGCCTCCCCACACGGCATGGCATCGCTGCTCACCGGAGCCCTACTGGCTGTCCACGTCAGGCTGGGGCTCGCTCTTTGCTTGAGCCGCCCCTGCCTTCCCCACTTTGCGAGGCTGGGGCTGGCATCATTGCTCAAGCAAGCCCTGTCTGCCCCCATAGAAAGCAGGGGCTTATGTTGCTGTTCACTCCAGCCCTGCCACCCTCCCCGCCCTGTGCAGGGCTGGTGGTGACGCTTGCCTCCACTTGCATGTTCCTCCCACCAAGCTTTTGGGCATTTGTATTCATTTGAAGTGTGGCAGGAACTCTCAGCTCCTCCCTGGAATGTTTCGTGCCCATGTAGCTCCGATATCGCCACCATTTTGCCCTGGTGCTTTTGAAGGACCTGCTGACATCAGAATTCACCTGTAAACCCGCTGTTGCAATGCGCTTCAGAAGGGACTTCGGCTTGTCGGGAAGCCCCCACTTGACTTATTTGGGATGGTGCCGCAAATAAACCCAAGCTGATTCTTGCAGACTGTGCTGCCTGTCATTTTGCAGTGCTTTAAACTAAAGGAACCTTTGGGTTTACAGTTTGATCTTCTTCAGAAAAGACTAGGATTATATGTGTGTTAAGGTGTTTAATTTCCAAGGCCAAGAATCTCCTTGTTTACTTCTAGACTATAAAATAACAAATTAATATATTAGTTCCTGGGGGGGGGGGGGGGAGGGCAACAGACTATTGTTTTTGCTGGGATAAACACTGACCAGGGAAACGACAAAAGTAACACTGCTTTTTGGTTTTATTTTTCCAGTTAACTTTCTTCGCTCAGAGAAGATTTTGTTGCCTGATAATTTCTCCAACATGGATGCTTTGGAAGCAGAAGTGGTAACTTTGGGAATTCCAAAGCTAATCGATGCAGTGAAGATTTACAGGGGTAATTTGGAGCGCATAACTGTTTCACCTTCTTTTCAGCGTATTCTCTCATTCCCTTCCCTTCTGAGCCAAGGGGTTTGAATATTGAGGAGAGTCATCAATACATAGATTCCAAGGCCAAAAGGGAGCACTGTGGTCATCTATCCGACCTCCTATGCAATGCAGGCCCTAGAACGTATCCCAAACAAGTCCTTTTCAACTCGAGCATCCTTTTTAAATCCCATCTGGATTTAAATGTTGCCTGGAATGGAGAATCCACCAAGGCCTCGATAAGTTGTTCCAATGGTTAATTACTCTGGCTGTTAACAATTTACGCCTTTCTCCCCGTCTGAATTTGTCTAGCTTCAACTGCCAGCCATTCGATCATGTTGGACATTTTCTGCTAGAGTTCAGAGCCCATTATGAAATCTTTGTTCTTCCTGGGGATACTTATCGACTGTCATCAAGTCACTCCATTTCTAGTTGTTGAGCTAAATAGATGGCACCCCCTGAGTCTCTGACCACAAGGCATGTTTTCCGATGCAATGATCATTCTGCTGGCTCGTCTCTGAGCCCTCTCCAAAGTTATGAACGTCCTTTTTGAGTTGTGGACCCCAGAACTGGAGGCAGGAGTTCAGGGGTGGCCGCACCAGAGCCAAATAGAAGTAACAGAATCTCTGTAGTTCTACTCAAGATTCCCCTCTTCTCGCATCGAAGGATCTCATTAACTCTTTTAGCCTCAGTATCACATGGGGGACCTGGTCAGCTGATTAGCCACTCCTGCCACTGCCAAATCTTTTTCAATCTCTACTTCCCAAGACAGCCCCAAAATGGCCTATGTTCTTTGTTCCTAGATGTATACGTTATATTTGCCATATAAAAATCCATATTGCTTGAGGCCAGTTTACTCCTCCAGATTGCGCTGTATCAGTGACCCATCCTCTTCATTATTTATCACTTCCCCAATGTTTGCCATCTGGAAATTGTATTCACGCTGGTACTATGCTTTCTGACACGTCATTAAAGAATGTTAACTAGCATAGGCCATGACCCAAACTGTACAGGACTCCACTAGAAACACCCCCCCCCCGCATTGATGATTCCCCATTGAAAATTACTTGTTGAGACCTATTGCTTAGCTAGCTTTTAATCCTTTTAACATGTGTGATGCTAATTTTATAGTGTTCCAGTTTTCAGTTAAATTGTCATGCAGTGCCAAGTATTATGGAGGTTTAAGTATATTACATCAGCTCTATTACCTTTATCTATTACCTTTGTAGTCTCATCAAAGGTTGTCTGATAAGATGTATTTGCCATAAGCCCATGTTGATTGCCATTAAGTGTATTACCCTTTTTAAATTCTTCATGAATCAAGTCCTGTCTCAGATGCTCCACTATCTTGCCCACCTGGGGTCAATGTGAGACTGAAAGCCTTAAAATTAATCTGATCATCACGTTTTTTCCCCTTTTAAATATTGGCACATTAGCTTTCTTCTAGTCTTCTGGAACTCCCTTGGTATCCCAACACATATTGAAACTAAACATTAATGGGCTCAAAAATCCTTGCGCTAAGGCAGTTTTGACATAACAGTGTCTGGAGACAAAAATCCGTATGTGATGGTCTTTTCAGATGCAGAATTAGAAGATAAATCATGTCTTCTTTCTTTCCCTTTGATCAGACAGCAACATGTCTCTCTTTGAATCCTCAAAAGCTTCAGAGGGGAGCTGAGTTAGTCTGTAGCTGGAAAAACTTAAAAAACAATGAATAGTCTAGCACAGGGGTTCCCTTTTTGAGCTTACGGACCCCTTTTTAATGTATTAAAATTTCACAGACCCTGTGGAGGGAAAGGAAAGGATCGGGCCTATTGTAATGGGACTGATCCAAACATTTAAAATGTCCCACGGACCCCCCCTGCAGTACCGTTGTGGACCACCAGGGGTCTGCCGACCACAGGCTGGGAACCACTGGTCTAGCAGCACCTTAAAGACTCACAAAACATGTAGATGGTATCATGAGCTTTCGTGGGCACAGCCCACTTCTTCAGATGAGTGGAGTATTAAAAGTCCAGATCCAAGAATAAATAAGGGAAGGTGGGGAAGGGGGAAGAGAAAAAATAGTGAATTAGATTGTTGAAGTTACAAGAGGCTGAGAAGAATAATTGGCACCTCTTTAAGTACCCATTGGTTGGTTGGTTAAGTCATCAGGATGTGGAAGGGAGTGTGCTAGCCAGCCAATGTCTTCATTCATTCCTCTCTGATAGGAATCAGATTTGTAACTGAAGTCAAGTTCCAACCCTTTCCTGTGTATTTGGCTTGTGGGATTGGCCTGAAACAACACAGGCACTCATTAATGGAGCTCAAAGTCACCATGAGTTAGCGCCCCAATTCATGAAATTCTATTTAAACTTCTTACCCACACCTGTAAGGCCCTGAACAATTTTGCCCTGGCCTGCTACTTGGATCTTAACTCTTACTGTGTCTTTTGTTGCTCCCTCGTGTCTCTCCACTACCAGCGGCCTCTAAATTATCTTCTCCCACTTTTACTTATTCTACCTTGCCCTATGCGTGGAACCCCACTGTGTCAGGTCCCCTTCTATACAGCCCTCCTAAAGACTACCTTCTGAATTTCTCTTACAACATCACACCACAAATCAAAGTGCAATTTTGCCACAGGTATTCCTATGCATGTTAGCATTAATCTAGCTAGTAGCACTAATCGTAAAGATGTGGCGGCATAGGTTTTAGTGTGATCTAGCCACCAGGGTACATACCTAGAATCTTAGCTTGTAATTTCTGAGCCAGAAATTTTACTGTTTAGGTATCAAAGTGTCAAAAGAATGTTTACGGTACAGGAATGTTGCAAAGAACTGGGCTTACATTTGAGGGTGTACAGAGCAATGATTAGGGACCACGCAGTCTGCTGAGTCACTCACAGCAGCATGCAGTAGAAACAGATGCATATAGTTTATCAAAGGAATATGTGATCTACTGTATTCCCATCAGGATAATGAACCACCCTCTCTTATTCCTGAGACACCCTAAGGACATATCTTTCTTTCATGAAGATAGGAAGGTTAAAGGCATGCTCCCACTCAGAAGCATGTTCCTTTTCTTGGCAGAACTTGCATTTATACTTAATTCTGACATAGGAAAGGTTTCATTTGCTTGTTTAAGAGCAGGCCTGGGACTTCTTAGTGACCTGCCACGTAAGAGCTCTGGAAGCATCTTGAATGAGCAGTACGCCTTGTAGTTATGCTGAAATATCGGCCAGGTTTTTCACATTAATTTCTTATGGACAGAAAAATTACGTTAATATTTGAACTCAGAGGCCTTCTTGACACATAGTAAGAGCGCTGAGAGAGATGGCAAGTGTTGCTGTAATTCGTAATCTTTTGCTTGCTAGAACACTGCCTTGATCCATTTATGTATTTCCCTTTCATGCAGGAAATTGCTCTCTGCTGACCTCCAACCTTGACGATTCGATGAAGGGTGTAGTAAACAAAATGCTGGACAGTCCTGCAAGACCCCCTTTGTATGTCATGGCTCTTGGTGTCTTAGTGAAATACCCTGATTCAGCACTTGGACAGCTCCATATAGAAAGCACTTTAGATAGGACACAGCTATACATCTCTGGGAATGGAGTCCTCTTTCAACATGTCAGGTAGGTGGCCACATTGCATACTAACTGTAGAAGAGCAGCCCTTCCATCTCTCGCTACTTAGTTTTCAGTCTGCCGAAGATTGTTCCCACCAGCTAATCTCCCACCGTGGGGTTCTGCACAGGCAACTGCATAAGGAACACAGGACGGTTATTAACAGTAACTGACGTTCTTCAGATATTTTACAGGGTGCTTCAGTTGGCTCACATCAAACACAAGTTCGACTCATGGCATTTTATGTATTTGACTCAATGAACCTAGCTGAATGATCACAAGAATAAGTAAATAGAATGGTCTGTTACATCGAGAATGAAATTTGAGCTTATTTTCCTAGGTATGTCTACACAGCAGGGCTAAAGTCGAATTAAGCTATTGCATAGTTGAAGTCGAAACAGCTTAACTCGACTTTTAGCACTGTCCACACAGCAGGAAGTGGAAGGAAGAACACTCTTCCTCCAACTTCCCTTACTCCTCATGAAGTGAGGGTTACAGGAGTCGGAGTAAGAAGCCCTTCAGCTCGCCATTATTTCGAAATAACAGATTGCAGTGTAGACACACTCTTTGTTATTTCGGAATAATGTCAATTATTCTGAAATAACGCTGCTGTGTAGACATAGCCCTACTGTTAACATTCAGCTGTATTACTACAATGAAATATTATAACTATAATGTAGATGCTAAATTCTGCTTTGTCACAAAGTGATCCTGAATGCCTGTGTTCTGTGCTAGTAGAATATACAGTAAGACTAAGCCCTTCTTAGTTGGTCTTGAATAGTGGCTCAGCTTTAAAATGGAAGGGTTGAGTGCTGAGAACAATATTCATCCTTCAGTACGCATACCGTGCACCTCTAACCAACAGAGATTTTTCACAGTGGACAGTGTAATTATACTACTTGGAATTTGGCCGTTACTGAAAATTGTAAACCTGCTATTGTGAAGAGTGAGGTTGAAATCAATGAGATTGTTCTCCTAAGCCAGTTAGGTGCTTTGGAAAAGCACTCCCTACCTCTTCAAAATCACAGCTCATACTTTGCACCATGCCAGGGCATTGATTTGGGGTGGATGTGGAGAGGGAAGCATCGCTTACCATTTCGGTATTGCTACTTCCTGCAGTACGTGAAGTTTCCTCAGCAGATACTTGACCAGGCCTGACTCAGATACTTCAGAGTTCCACACCAGCTGATGGTGGCAAAAGCCATCGTCAGACGCTAGGGCAGACATCATTATACTAGACGTCGGGAATGGCTCCCTTAGAAGAACCAGTAGGGCACTGAAATGCCTTCCAAAAAGTATATCAGAAACTCAGAGCTTTGAAGCAGGTTTAGCTGTCTCTAATCATTGCAACCATTGACAGGTCTTGGCAGATGGAAGGCCTGTATTGTTTACATTTTTCAGGTGGCACGTAGTCTGCTAGGGCCTAGTACTGCAGCCCTGTTCAAAGTCTGGTATGGAGCACTCATCTGAAGGTTCTAGCAAATGAGCGTTCTTTGTCAAAGCTGGAAGAAATACAAAACTGTTCAATGAAAACAATCCAGTGAGCACTCACCTATCAATCGCTGGAAAAGTTTTCCACCAAGCGTTCTTAACTATAGCCTGGCCTGTCGCCATTAAAATAAATCATGTAAAATAGCTGGACTGATAAAATAGACAAAGATCTAGTGACCTTTCGCTGTTAACTTTGGATGGACAGGAACTGGCTGGGAACTTGCCGCCTCCCACTTACTGAAAATACATCTGAAATCCAAGACCTCTGCGCTTACTTGGACAAAAGGGACATCACATACGAACCAATGAAAGATGCTTTGAAATCATATCTGAAACAAAAGATACCTGCGGAGATGAAGGGACACAGTAAGTAAAGGGTTTTCACTAAGTGGGTGTATTTTGTTTAAATACGATGAGTGGCTATTGGCTAATTAAGAATGAAGACTCAATAATCCAGTGCTAGTGATGAGAAAAAGGTAGGTTTCAAATTAACCAAAAAACAGATTTACATAAAATCTAGTGTCAGCCAGTAGTTATTAAGAAGTAGTGACTGTTACCAACAAGTTGTGTCATCATGCAGCAAAAATCTGTAAAAGAAATTAATAGTAACTGCACAACAGCAACGTTTATTTCCAAAGAGGCATTCATATTTATGTTTAGAATAAAACTGCTTGCTTGAAAATTTCATCTCTCCTGCCCAAAAAGAGACAGAATTAGTAAAAGCCCTGCATGACATACAGTGTATTTCCAGGAAGATCCGCCAATCAGACTTACATTTCAGAAAGTCTCTGTGAACTGAGTTGCTACAAGACATTTTTCTGGTTAGGATGGCATGTTGTAATTGTCAGACAAAGGGCTTGATATTCAAAGTGGGGCTCCCATAGGAAATCTATGTCCCTACAAAAGACAGAATTTTACTAATTCTTTTAATGGAATTAAAATCCATAGGAGGGCTTGGTATGAAGAAATTCTGTTGTCTGATGCATCTTCGTGTCGTCATGACATATTGTGGTGCCTAGCTGGTGTTAGAGAAATTACATGGGAAATAATTGTAACAATCTCAAAGGCCTAACAATTGAGTTAAGAACATAATAATAATACATTGCTACTATTATAACAAAGGCCCTCATTCACGCCTGGGGCCCATTGTGCTAAATGTACTGTACAAACTCATTTTATTTTATAGTCACTTTCCAGAGATGACTAATCTTTTCATGTTATTGTCCGTGTTCCTCCAGACATCTCTTCTGGGAGAATGGGACTGCTATGTATACCGTCATGTGCACACACCTCTTTTCATAATGCAGGCACTTTTCAAATTAAATATTGGATCCCTGTTTATTTTGGTGACTAGCTATTTAAACCTCTCAGCCAGCATTGCCACAGAACACTGCAGACAGAACCTGTATCCAGTCGCATGGACCATTCCTGTCACGGATTATAGTCTAAACGCTTCCAGAAAGTCACTTACACATTCAGATAAAATCTAGAGGCTACATTGTGCCCAGCCTTGCGCAAATCTGTGGGCGGGACTGGAGCGGGCCCCAGAGCATTACCTCCATTCCTTGCACACAAGAAGTGTGTGAGGCTAGCACAAACAATGGCACTAGTGTTTCCAGAGGGAGCAGTAAAAGGAACAAAGGAACCGTGGCGAAGGAATAGCTTTACTTCCTTTGCACTCCCAGGAATTCCTAGAGCGTAAGCCACAGGTAAGTCCAGTCAAAGATCTCGGTCATTCATAAGTTTCAGTCAAACTCCAGCACACCTCAGTTCCCGCTGCTCCCAGAACTTTGACACTGTCTAGTTTCAACAGTGCCTCCAGCTTTATCTACCTTGGACCAGGTGAATGGACCAGGCTGGTGAGCTCAAACAGAACTAGACTTATGATCACAGGCGTAGACCAAGACTTTGGACTGCACAGCAGAGAGGACTAATGGCTGCAGCATGGGTGTTCGCTATAGCACCCTAGCCTGGTACCCTCAGGACCTGACGGATGCCAAACCAGAGAGTTTGCCAAACCACGGAAGGTCAATATTTTCTAGCAGCTTTCCCAACACTGCCCCTGCTTGCTGGGCTCTTAGAAGACATTTAGGGTCAAAGTAAAGCTAAATAACAGCCCAGAACACTGAGAGCCAGGACTGGGGGCTGTAAACAAACTTTATGGGACCGCGGGAAACTTGCTGGACCATGGAGGTTGCCAGACCAGAGAGTGCTGTGCTAGAGAATTTCAACCTGTATTCTTACACTATTGTGATAGCCCATCAATAGCTCAAACCTCTCAAATCCACCACAACGTTTCGTTATTATTTAAAATTGCTTCCGTGGTGACTGTGACATTTTGACCCTTAGGTGCAGACTGGACAGCAGAAGTCAGAGTCTACTCCCTGCATCAGATTGTGAAAATTTATGTAGGAAGCCATTGGTATGAAACATACTTGCAAACCTTGCTGAAGGTACAGTTAATACGTATCCTTGTGTTGCCTTAGTGTTCCTCTGCCTACGACATTTCCATATGGGAAAAATCAATAGTAGAGTGTGCGATGGGGTTGGCCCGGCCTCCTGGGGCAATCAGCACTTCATTGCTGGGCTGGGAGCTGTAGGAAGGCCGCAGGTATGGGCCCATGAAGAATAGGCACTTGGCATTATCCCTCCGGCCAACAACACAAGCACAATTGACTGGGGCGGATGGGACCCGGTGAATTCTTCCTTCCATCAGGTACATTGACGGCCAAAAGCACGGAGGGGGCGGGGCTTCCTTCCCTCAGAATTAACCTTGGACCCCTGCCAGAGCAGACAGACGCAAAGAGGCATGTACTCAACGTTCTGCAGCGCCGCACGTCCCATTGACTTGCAGTGTGAGTTGCGCACGTGTGCAGGGGCGCCGTGGAGTGGAGGCGGCCGGGAGCACGTGTGTAAAGCCACGAAAAGCCCGAGGATGGGTGGGGGGGGGTCTCTGGAGGCTCTGCAGTCAGAGAAGTCCGCTTTGCTGGCGACGCGCCCCCCACGCACTGGCCTTGGGGGCATTGAACGATGAGAATCAGCATTTCTCTTGTGTGCTGCCACAAGTGCCGGAGCACGCAGAGGAAGTCTGGGTAGATTGCAGAAGCAGGCCCACCGATGGGGGGGCAAAGGGGGCATTTGCCCTGCGGTCCGGTGATTCAAAGGGGCCCAGGGAACCTGGCCACCACTGCTGAAGTACTGCTCTGCACTGTTCTGAGGGCAAGGGGGCTGTGCTCCAGGCAGTGCGGAGGGCTGGCTGTCCGAGCCCCGCCCCTTCCAGCCAAGGCCCCGCCCCTTCTGGAAGCACAGAGCCACGCCTCCCACACTTGTCCAGGGGACCATGAAAGCTGTCAGCTCTGCTATGCAAAAGTAATAAGCTTAGTCTGGGAAGGGACTGTCTCATGATATACAGCAGTGGTCTCCAGACCATGGAGTGTGCCCCCTCTTGGGGGTTCAGTGGGATGTGTGGGGGGCACACAGTGGAGGTTAGGGAGGGAGAGCCACCTAGCCCCGCCCTTCTCCCAGCCAAAATCCAGCTCCAGCTGCACTTCTACTCCACCTGCACCCCCTCTCTGCCCTCATGCCCTCTCTCCCCGATCAGCCCAAGCTCCTCTCCTGAGCCACTGGGGCAGTAGTGGAGAGGGGACACAGACAGATTCCGGTACTGGTAAGACTAAAAGCAGGGCCACCACTGATATAAATGAACCCCATCGGTAAGCAAAGTTGCATAATGCGCCAATAACTCACTCTGCATTTAGCTAGATTCAGCCCTCCCATGGCTAGCAGGAGAGTGGCTTTGAGATGAGGCTTGGAGGGACACAGAGGGAAGAAGGAAGATCTTATAGTAACTCTGACCTCCTAAGGTACCATATCTATTTTTTTCTCCAGTGTCCAGAGCTCCTGTCAAACTGCAAAAAAGTGTATTGGATCACATATGGTCAGAGTCTCCTAATCCATGGAGATGGGCAAATATTCCGACACATTCTCAACTTCCTTAGAGTTGGCCAGCTGTTTTTACCATCTGAATTTAAGTAAGAAAAGAGAGTTTGTGCATTTTTTAGTCTTAGTCCAGATATCTATAGGAGCAAAAGTATTAATCTAGTAGTCAGCCTGTAGGTTTTCTGATTTACATGGGGATTGAAGTATTACAGCAAGATTTTTAGTTCCAGTAGTATTTATTCTCAAAGTCATACAACAACATCAGTGTGAGAAAAATTAGCATAAGACTTTGCGGATTTATAGAAAACCGGAAGGAATAAATTGTAACCAATAACTTAGTCACCTCATTTAACTTCTTTTTTTCTGTGGGCAAATTGACTAGGTTCTGGTTTATTTAGACTCCTTTGTTTTTCAGATGTATTTACTGTATAACTCCTGTACATAAATCGTGCTCTGCTGAGTGCTCACAAGGAGATTGTTTTCAGTGTTATATGGTCAACGTTTGTTCTATTTTTCTCAAAAGAGCTCACTAATTTTGGGTATCGGGAATGAAATCCTGGTTCAACTGAAGCCAAAGGGAGCTTTGTCTTGACGTCAGTGGTGCCAGGATGTCACCGGTCATGCTCTGGGTTCCCATACTGACACCCCGTCTGTCATCCAGAAACCAAGACCAAATTCGTAAACTTTTCAAAGTTTTGGCCTCTATTTCCCCCGTATCTTACAATCGCATTGCATCAGTTTCAAACTAAAAACCAATTCAGGCAAGAGAGAATGCATTTTGCATGGGCGCTTTGCATCACTGGCTGCAGAAGATGATTTCAAAAAGAAAAAATAATGGGACTGGAGTTGAGAGAATTAGGGTACAGTGAAATTTCCTTACAATTTGCAGAGAGTGGTCTCTATTCTGTCAAGAAGCAGAGGAGTACAGGATCCCTTCTCTTTTTGAAGCCCTTTATCAGTGCGATGGCTACAGGTAAAGCGGATGTGTGTCCGTTTTCGATAGAGTCATAGGCTCATAGACTTCAGGGCCAAAAGGGACGCCTGGGATCATCGAGCCTGGCCTGTTGTATAACACAGACAGTACAATTTACCCCACTAATCCTTTTGCGCTAGACTGGGTTGGTTTTGGAATTGCTCTTGATTTCAGTTTTTACAGGGACGGAGACTCCACCATGATGTTGAGTAAACTGTCCTATTGATTAATCACTTTAAAACGTAGCCCTCATTTCCAGTCAGAATGTGTGTAACTTCACCTCCCAGCCCTTGGCTCACATAATACCTTTCTCTGCTAGACTGATGGGCCAGACATCCCCCCCCCCCAAATATTTGGACAGTGCTATCAAGTCACCCTTCCACCTTCTCTTTGTTCAGAGAAATAGATTGAGCTCTTCCATTCTGTCACTGTGCGGCAGGCATTATAACCCTCTATCCGTTCTCCTGGCTCTTGGCTGAACCCCTCCACATCTAGCAACGTCCTGCTTGAATTGTGGACACTAGAACTAAGCGTGGTCTTCCAGCACTGGTTACATCAGTGCCAAATGTAGAGGGAAAATAACCCCTCCACTCCTACTTGAGCTCCCCTGTTTATGTATCCAAGAATCGCATTCGCCTTTTTGGCAACTGCATCACACTGAGAACTCACACTGAATTGATTATCCACCTGCTTACCCCTCCCGATCGGTCCTCCATTCTGTAACTATGGCCTATCTTCTTTGTTCCCAGACGTATACATTTAGCCATAATAAAACACATACTTGAGTTCAGTTTACCAAGTGAGCCAGATTGATCTGAACCAGTGACCTGTCCTCTCCATTATTTACCCTAATTTTTGTATCACCTGCAAACATTTACCAGTGCTGATTTTATGTTTTCTTCCACGTTACTGATAAATATGTGACATGGCACAGGGCCAGGACACAGTCCCTGCAGCATCCTAGTAGAAAAAGACCCACTCAGGGACAATTCTGTGTTTGCAGTTACATTTTGAGACCTATCAGTTACCCAGTTTTTAATCTATTTACTGTGTGCCATGTGAATTTTGTATTTTTGTAGTCTTTAAATAAAACCGTCATGTAATATTAAGTCAAATGCCTTACAGAAGTCTGAGTGTATTACACCGACACTATTATTTTTATCAACCAAATATGGAATCTTATTAAAAAAATCAAGTTAGTTTGACAGCATCCCAACAATCCATGTCAAATGGCATAAATGATATAGCCCATCTTTAATTCTTAAATAATCCAGTCGCATAACAGCCACTCCATTATCTTGTCTAATAATTCCCCAATAATTAAAATATATATACATCTAATTTAACATTTATCAAAATGTGCACACAACTTGGCACCCTTAGACTGTCCCTGGACATAAATTCAGATGTTCACAAATGTAGTAAAACTGGAACGTAAGAGCTGCAAGACTGGGTCAGACCAAAGGTCCATCTAGCCCAGTGTCCTGTCCGCCAACAGTGGCCAATACCAGGTGCCCCAGAGGGAGGGACCACAACAGGGAATCCTCACGTGATCCCGCCCCTGTCTCCCACTTCCAGACACACAGAGGCTCGGGACACCATTCCTAACAGCCACTGATGGACCTAACGACCATGAATCTATGTGGCACCTTTTTGAACCTTGTTAAAGTCCTAGTCCTTCACCACATCCTCATTTTGCAGATTGTGGATGAAAAAACATGAAACTTACGATGAAGCTTCTTTCCCATTTAGAAGACTGAATATTGTGACTTGGAATAAGGAGCGTGAGTTCAGCAAAGCCTCAAAAGAAGTAAGATTTTTTCCAGAATTACCTCAGAATAATACGTTTTAAAGCACAGTTCAGACCTGAACGTTTAAATTATTCCAGTTGCAGCTTGGGCTCAGTTGTCTTCACCCTGATTGCAAAATTGGCAACAACAATGAAAGCCCTGAAATTTTCTACGTGACAAGGATATTTTTATTCCAAAAGGGCAGTAATTTCTAAGGATCTACTCTCCCCAAGTAGCCAGTTCTACTGGCATAGCTTTTATAGAACCAGGGCTGCTGGACCAATGTGTGTAGTGGAGGTTCTAAAAGCCAATGAACCAACCCTGCATACGATGGACATTCCTTCACGCCAGGGGGTGCGGTAGCAGCCCTTCTCCCAGCACCTATGAATTGCACCACAGGTTTTGGAGAATCAAAAGATAAAGATTTGGGGTAAAACAGTAGAAGATATTTTCTTGAAATATTACACAAAGGTGAGAGGGTTCCTTCTGGAACCAGGGAAAGAAGATCCCAGTCATTTGCCGTTAATTATTCTAGTTCAGCGTGTTTGCATCATTTGTAGGGGCTCAGGGTGTCTAGAGAGCATCATGTCCCAGATTTATTGGTGCTTCTTTTCTGGAATAAACATGCCTGATGAAGACCTGTCTGGCATGCTTCATGGATGGCCTCTTGCTGTCTCAGTGCTCTGTGTGCTACATTTGTACTGGTCAGAACACGCACACTGGGCCCTGCTCCACCCCCTGGCTTTCCCACCTCCCTGGGGATTGGTCTCAGCAATGGATATAAGAGTGGCACTGCCTCCCCTATGCAGGTTGTTTTATGCACGGTCTCATCCAGGAGGCATGTTCTGCGCATGCTGACTGGACCAAGCCCTACAGGTGAGCGAGGCAGGGGGACACCTAGCTGGAGAATTCCATCAGGCCTTTGGCATGAGTTGGCCATCAGCACTGAGGCAGCTTTGGACGTGCCCACCAGTTGAAATATAAGTGTCTAGGGGTCGGTCTTTAGCAGTGGAAACTGAGGCCCCGAGGGAAGGAAGGTGCCTGCGTGGTTGGACAGCAGCTGAGCGGAGGTTCTAAATTTTAGATTTCTGTGCCTGAAGTGGCAGTTAGGCAGCCAGATCCCCTTGTGGATCTACCCACAATGCCTATGTGTCTCTGTGGGTTTGGCCCCATGTGGTTGTACTCTGCTAGCATGGGGCAAGCTTCAGCCTTCAGCCCCTGCAAGGGCTAGATGGATCCATGCTCTGGATTGACCAGTTTTCAGCTCCTGCTGCCTCACAAGTTTATGGATTCTGGCTGGACTCTCCTCGCGGGTACTCCACACATATGTCAATACAAATTAGACCACACCCCGGTCCTGCTTCTCTCGGGCTGCAGCACAAATGATCCAAACGTACCTTCCGAAAGAGTAACGTTAAAATAATCGCGTTTCACTCCATTTTTAGGAGCATTCCTACCCGGCTGTGGATTTCAGCAACTGGTGCGTTAATGCCTGGAGTCGCATAACAGACGTGCAGGATAGCAGCGGAGAGAAAGAAAAGTATACCAGGACGATTTCACAGACTAGAGGGACAAAACGAAGGAATAAACTGGAAGGCTCTCATCAGTCCACAGATATGGGGGTAAATTCCAGCTACTGTAACCATTCAGCAAGCCCTCCAAGGAAGAAAGGGGGAAGAGGCAATCTCGCAAAAAAATCAGAAAGTAGAAACTCAGCCACTCCCATTCAGAAATTAATTTCCCTGGTGAAGGAATGGGACATGGTGAATGCCAAAAGATATGAATTCCAGCAGGTGACGCTCTCCAGCAGTAACTGTGTAGATAAAGTATCTTGTCTTCAGACACTTGAACATGGGAGTGACCTCAAAGATCCCGCTGACAGTTTTCCTGGGAAATTAAGTCACGCCGTACAGGAGAATGACCAAGCTCTCCAAGCGGCATTCAGTGCCGCAGAGAAACAGCCAGAGAAATACACGTGCAGACAGAATTTGCCAGTTACTCCACACAGATTCAGCACTATCCAGAAGATGTACCCCATGGAAACCAGACCTGCGGCGTTCAAAGAGCGGAAGGGTCAGGAGCAAATAGAAAAAGGTGAGTCTCATATGCTTCTGCATACCCGTCATCAGCATCCCATAGTGCACGCATCTCCCCCGTCACGTTACTGGGATTTCATGGGAAAGTGCAGGTCCTGGTTGCACCCATGGGTGTGTGTTTGCCCCAAACTCTGCGAAGTGGCCAAGTGAGGAGTCTAACGAAAGCTCATGCTTTGCTGATTCTGTCTATGCTACTCACATACTTGTAGGATTTGTGGATGGAACGTTATGGATGTGGGCTCTGTATTTTAATTGTTCTGTGTCTGGGAGACAGCAGCCGGCGTCTCCCACCTCTTGGGAGGGGTGCTTCCTCAGTGACTGGCCAGGCTGCATGGACACCGGCTCTTTGGTGTTGCCCAGAAACCCCTGAGGGGTGCGGCTGGGAACCTGCCGCCCAGCAGGCACCCCAGGGCTGCTTGCATGACGGGATGTGGGCAGGTCACTTGATCATGTGATCCGCTCCAGGCTGGGAGGTGCCATCGCTCAGGAGCCCAAGGGATTTCCCGCCACACGGGCCAGGGGATAAAAGGAACCAGAGGAATCCGCCGTCTTTGTCTTCAGTCCTGCTCTCGACTCCAGAAGCAGCTCTGCTATGAACAGAGCCGGGAAGGATTTGCTGACCCGTCCCAACACAGCCTGTACCCCGGAGACTTGTAAGCTGGCAGCTTGTTACATCTCTGCTCAGAGCCTGTCTCAAAACTTGAGGATTGATGGAATGTGCTTCCCTCAACAATCTCACGCTCGGCCTTTTCGTTCTTTTATTACTAACCCTTTCCATGGTAGATGCTAAAGGACGGGCCCAGCGAGCTCCTTTGGGTAGGGTCTGAGGTGTAAATGGGTACCTGGGACTGGGGCTGGACCTTTGGGATTGGGAGAACCTGTTGGGAGTTGATAAGGGGTTATAACCTCTCCCCTGTGTGAGGGGGGCTGGGGGGCACAGGGAGCACTGGGGTGTGTGAGGGGAGGTGGGGGATGGGTTATAACCTCTCCCCTGTGTGTGGGGGGGCTGGGGGGCACAGGGAGCACTGGGGTGTGTGAGGGGAGGTGGGGGGATGGGTTATAACCTCTCCCCTGTGTGAGGGGGGCTGGGGGGCACAGGGAGCACTGGGGTGTGTGAGGGGAGGTGGGGGGATGGGTTATAACCTCTCCCCTGTGTGAGGGGGGCTGGGGGGGTACAGGGAGCACTGGGGTGTGTGGGGGGAGGTGGGGGGATGGGTTATAACCTCTCCCCTGTGTGTGGGGAGGGTCTGGGGGGGCACAGGGAACGCTGGGGTGTCTGAGGGGAGGTGGGGGATGGGTTATAACCTCTCCCCTGTGTGTGGGGGGGGGTTGGGTGGGGCACAGGGAGCGCTGGGGTGTGTGAGGGGAGGTGGGGGATGGGTTAAAACCTCTCCCCTGTGTGGGGGGGGGCTGGGTGGGGCACAGGGAGCGCTGGGGTGTGTGAGGGGAGGTGGGGGGAGGGTTATAACCTCTCCCCTGTGTGAGGGGGGCTGGGGGGGCACAGGGAGCGCTGGGGTGTCTGAGGGGAGGTGGGGGGATGGGTTATAACCTCTCCCCTGTGTGGGTGGGCTGGGGGGGCACAGGGAACGCTGGGGTGTGTGAGGGGAGGTGGGGGATGGGTTATAACCTCTCCCCTGTGTGGGGTGGGCTGGGGGGGCACAGGGAACGCTGGGGTGTGTGAGGGGAGGTGGGGGGATGGGTTATAACCTCTCCCCTGTGTGGGGGGGCTGGGGGGGCACAGGGAGCACTGGGGTGTCTGAGGGGAGGTGGGGGGATGGGTTATAACCTCTCCCCTGTGTGAGGGGAGGGCTGGGGGGGCACAGGGAGCGCTGGGGTG
Source organism: Pelochelys cantorii (assembly GCA_032595735.1). Taxonomy (NCBI): domain Eukaryota; kingdom Metazoa; phylum Chordata; order Testudines; family Trionychidae; genus Pelochelys; species Pelochelys cantorii. The sequence goes on along the minus strand of CM064339.1, from coordinate 2,341,213 downwards.
TCTGAGGGGAGGTGGGGGATGGGTTATAACCTCTCCCCTGTGTAAGGGGGGGCTGGGGGGGCACAGGGAGCACTGGGGTGTCTGAGGGGAGGTGGGGGATGGGTTATAACCTCTCCCCTGTGTAAGGGGGGGGCTGGGGGGGCACAGGGAGCACTGGGGTGTCTGAGGGGAGGTGGGGGGATGGGTTATAACCTCTCCCCTGTGTGTGGGGGGCTGGGGGGGCACAGGGAGCACTGGGGTGTCTGAGGGGAGGTGGGGGGATGGGTTATAACCTCTCCCCTGTGTGGGGGGGCTGGCGGGGGCACAGGGAGCACTGGGGTGTCTGAGGGGAGGTGGGGGGATGGGTTATAACCTCTCCCCTGTGTAAGGGGGGGCTGGGGGGGCACAGGGAGCACTGGGGTGTCTGAGGGGAGGTGGGGGATGGGTTATAACCTCTCCCCTGTGTAAGGGGGGGCTGGGGGGGCACAGGGAACACTGGGGTGTCTGAGGGGAGGTGGGGGGATGGGTTATAACCTCTCCCCTGTGTGAGGGGGGCTGGGGGGGCACAGGGAGCACTGGGGTGTCTGAGGGGAGGTGGGGGATGGGTTATAACCTCTCCCCTGTGTAGGGGGGGCTGGGGGGGCACAGGGAGCACTGGGGTGTCTGAGGGGAGGTGGGGGGATGGGTTATAACCTCTCCCCTGTGTAAGGGGGGGCTGGGGGGGCACAGGGAGCACTGGGGTGTCTGAGGGGAGGTGGGGGATGGGTTATAACCTCTCCCCTGTGTAAGGGGGGGCTGGGGGGGCACAGGGAACACTGTGGTGTCTGAGGGGAGGTGGGGGGATGGGTTATAACCTCTCCCCTGTGTAAGGGGGGGCTGGGGGGGCACAGGGAGCACTGGGGTGTCTGAGGGGAGGTGGGGGATGGGTTATAACCTCTCCCCTGTGTAGGGGGGGCTGGGGGGGCACAGGGAGCTGGGGTGTCTGAGGGGAGGTGGGGGGATGGGTTATAACCTCTCCCTGTGTAAGGGGGGGCTGGGGGGGCACAGGGAGTGCTGGGGTGTCTGAGGGGAGGTGGGGGATGGGTTATAACCTCTTCCCTGTGTAAGGGGGGGCTCGGGGGGGCACAGGGAACACTATCATGTCTGAGGGGAGGTGGGGGATGGGTTATAACCTCTCCCCTGTGTAAGGGGGGGCTGGGGGGGCACAGGGAACACTGGGGTGTCTGAGGGGAGGTGGGGGATGGGTTATAACCTCTCCCCTGTGTGTAGGGGGGGCTGGGGGGGCACAGGGATGCATGGGGTGTCTGAGGGGAGGTGGGGGGATGGGTTATAACCTCTCCCCTGTGTAAGGGGGGGCTGGGGGGGCACAGGGAGCACTGGGGTGTCTGAGGGGAGGTGGGGGGATGGGTTATAACCTCTCCCCTGTGTAAGGGGGGGCTGGGGGGGCACAGGGAACACTGTGATGTCTGAGGGGAGGTGGGGGGATGGGTTATAACCTCTCCCCTGTGTAAGGGGGGGCTGGGGGGGCACAGGGAACACTGGGATGTCTGAGGGGAGGTGGGGGGATGGGTTATAACCTCTCCCCTGTGTGTGAGGGGGGGCTGGGGGGGCACAGGGATGCTGGGGTGTCTGAGGGGAGGTGGGGGGATGGGTTATAACCTCTCCCCTGTGTGTGGGGGGGCTGGGGGGGCACAGGGAGCACTAGGGTGTCTGAGGGGAGGTGGGGGGATGGGTTATAACCTCTCCCCTGTGTAAGGGGGGGCTGGGGGGGCACAGGGAACACTGTGGGGTGTCTGAGGGGAGGTGGGGGGATGGGTTATAACCTCTCCCCTGTGTAGGGGGGGCTGGGGGGGCACAGGGAAGCACTGGGGTGTCTGAGGGGAGGTGGGGGGATGGGTTATAACCTCTCCCCTGTGTGTAAGGGGGGGCTGGGGGGGCACAGGGAGCACTGGGGTGTCTGAGGGGAGGTGGGGGGATGGGTTATAACCTCTCCCCTGTGTGTGGGGGGGCTGGGGGGGCACAGGGAACACTGGGGTGTCTGAGGGGAGGTGGGGGGATGGGTTATAACCTCTCCCCTGTGTAAGGGGGGGCTGGGGGGGCACAGGGAACACTGGGGTGTCTGAGGGGAGGTGGGGGGATGGGTTATAACCTCTCCCTGTGTAAGGGGGGGCTGGAGGGGGCACAGGGAGATGCTGGGGTGTCTGAGGGGAGGTGGGGGGATGGGTTATAACCTCTCCCCTGTGTGTGGGGGGGCTGGCTGGGGCACAGGGAGCACTGGGGTGTCTGAGGGGAGGTGGGGGGATGGGTTATAACCTCTCCCCTGTGTAAGGGGGGCCTGGGGGGGCACAGGGAACACTGTAGTGTCTGAGGGGAGGTGGGGGGATGGGTTATAACCTCTTCCCTGTGTAAGGGGGGGCTGGAGGGGGCACAGGGAGTGCTGGGGTGTCTGAGGGGAGGTGGGGGATGGGTTATAACCTCTCCCCTGTGTAAGGGGGGGCTGGGGGGGCACAGGGAACACTGTAATGTCTGAGGGGAGGTGGGGGATGGGTTATAACCTCTCCCCTGTGTGTGGGGGGGGCTGGGGGGGCACAGGGAATGCTGGGGTGTGTGAGGGGAGGTGGGGGGGTGGGTTATAACCTCTCCCCTGTGTGTGGGGGGGCTGGCTGGGGCACAGGGAGCACTGGGGTGTGTGAGGGGAGGTGGGGGATGGGTTATAACCTCTCCCCTGTGTGAGGAGGGCTGGGGGGGTAAAGGGAGCACTGGGGTGTGTGGGGGGAGGTGGGGGGATGGGTTATAACCTCTCGCGTGTGAGGTGGGGGCTGGCCGGGGCACAGGGAATGCTGGAGGGTCTGAGGGGATTTGCTTGTGAGGCTCTTTCCTGGCCAGGGCGTTTGGTGCCTCATAGGGAGGACCCCTGTTTTGGGCTGTGAGTCGCCCTGGTTCTAAGCAGTTCACCCTGATTTGACATTCACAGCGGTGCTGCAATGGCGGCAGTCTTCACACTCTTTCCCCCTGGTTATCGGTGCAGACGCTGTGGCAGGCAAGGCTGTTCATTGCAGACACCTCGTGCCTTGTGCTGCGGGATGGCTCGGCGTAGCCGGGAGCCGCTGGCACGAGGAAGACCGTGAGGAGGCCAAGAACCCAGACGTGGCTGAAACACTCACGTGGAGCAATGGCTGGTTGTGGTCCCGCGAGACAAGCACAGACGGGTGGGGGGCCGCCTAGCGATGCAGCGATGGGACGAGCAGACGTGGCTGCCAGACATGTGCATGCGTAAGGCCGCTGTCATGCAGCGTTGCGAATGGCTTTCCCCCTGCCCTGGCGCACAGCAATCCCAGAACGAGCCCCCCTCCAACAGGGGAGAAGGGAGGGGCAGTTGCCCTGTGGAAGCCTGCAACGCCAGACAGCTACCGGCCAGTTGGGCATCCATTCGGAGTGGGGAAATCTACAGCAATCCAAGCAGCCAAGGCCACCAAAACCCTTCTGCTACCCAGTTCCCCTTTGGTACAGAGGGGGTGCAAGCAGTGCCTTCCTCCTGGGGGTGGGCAAAGGGAAAGTGTGCTAATAACTGTGAGGGGCAAAGGTACGGCTGAGAGGAGGCTCCTAGGAACACCTCCCTAGCTAGAACTCTTTTACGCACTGGAAAAGCCCTGGCTAAACCGTGCGGGCTTGGCTAAGCAATGGCTCCAGGAGCGCACGGTAACCATCTCTACACAATGCCAGGAATGAAATCCTGAAGAGGGAGAGAACATTTGTGGTTTTGTACCCCTAGTGTGTAAGCTTTTTGGGGCAGGGCCTGTTACTATGGGTGTACTGTGCCTGGCAACAGAGTGCGTAGATGGGAGGCGGTACTGCAGTACACATTTTTAATAATAATAATAAATAAAGGGGTACAGCTAGGAGTAAGAGGTGACATATTTTCTGTTAATAGATGTACTCATCCTGTTTTAAGCTTTGCAGGGCTTGTTGGTTTTTTTTTCCTGAAAATCCACATATTTTGTATCCCCAGAAACAACTGTCCATGAGCAAACCAACGTGGTAACCAGCGAATTTAGGAATGTGGGTTTCATCCTTAAAGTTGAACATCCTCCTGTTGTAGGCAGCGACGGCTCTTGCACTTGGCATGAAGAGAGTGTGGTTTACTGCACTGGCATCCAACTGGCCAATCCAAACGCTCAACCAACGGCGAAAGGTGCAGTGAGATTGAAGAGAGCTGGAAATGTGGCAGCAGAGTTAGCTCTGCAATGGTGCCACAAGGCGTTTGGTGTGAAAATGAATGGGTCTAAGGCCTTGTCTAGACTGGCATGTTTTCTCGACAAAAGCTGCCTTTTGGCGACCAAACAGCAAGAGGGTGTACACTGCCGAGCAACGTTTGTTGGGAAAAACACCCAGTTTTGGCAACAAAAACCTTTTGTTTTTTCCCCTCCTTTTACTGTCGACAAAGAGCCAGGGTGGACTCTGCTGTGTGTTTTGTCCAGAGAACTGGCTTCCGCCCGTGTCCCACCATCGCTGCCCAGCTGGCTCTGCTCAGTGTTCTGTGATCTCTGCTGCCCTGCAGGCAGGCGCCCCTCCCCTGTCAAAGCTCCGGGAAGTGTCTGGCAGCTGAGTGAGCTGCTCCCTTTGGGGAACAAGAAACTAATAACAGGACGATTCCTGTTCTGCCCAGCTAGGAGCCCAGCGGCAGGCAGGCTGCTGCTGCAGGGGGAGGGCTGGAGAGGCTGCTGCGCTGCTTGGACATTCCTCAGCTTCGGGAGCTCCCAGAGCCACGGGGGAATCCCAAGGAACGCAGGGATCAGCTCTGCCTTCCCACCGCACTGTGGGATGCTTCCCCACAAGGCTTTGCTCTGTCTGTGGACAGGGAGCGAGCCAGGTGGCCAGGAAATGTCGACAGTGGGAGGCAGAAAAACTGGTTTGACCAGCTTTCACTTTTGCGGACTTTAGCCTGTCCACAGCACTTTCGCCACCAAACCTGTCCAGTGTAGACACAGCCTGAGGCCTTTCACTGGTCAATGTTATGAGACGCTAAGAACCACACTTCTTGGTAGCTTCACTAGAACTAGTATAACTATTCTTGTTTAGCTCTTGTGCTGACAAGAAGGCCAACACGTTCATATTGTGAGTGGAATTCAGACGAGATGATAGTAAATTACCAAAACACTCTAGCTCCCTAACAAATTCTAGATGGGTGTAGATGGGTAACTCAGTCCTAGCCCGCCTTGTAACCGCCTGTGCCCCCAAGGGTACGGTGCACACTACAGGCAGACGGCTGGCGTCCCCACGGCAGCCACTGATGGCACTTGCCTTGTTTCAGTGGGAGCGGGTATGCATACACCCGCACGGCTGCCTCCCTTGCCAGCTCCCTGCAGCTAACCTGCTGTTGTGCCGACCCACGTCAGTATCGCTCTGATGGTGTGGCAGTGTTGATCCCTGGTGGAAAGCATTGTGTTAGACATTCTGCTGTCTTTGCTGCTCAAAGGGTCCTGCTGGCTGGCTAATCGCAGTGGCCTTCTCGCCTCCCCCACATCAGCAGGCAAAGCGGCGAGGGTGTTTAGCAATTCAACAGAGCCAGGGTCAAATCCTGGGAAATTCTTGCTCCCTTTTCACTAGGCGATGCTCCGCGTGACCCTGGCTGGGAATACGGGGTGTGGCTGGGCTCCGTTGCACCCACGACAGTGCAGGCGGGTGGTGGCGTGTCTGGTGGCGTGCAAAGGGCCAGGGCGAGCCCGCTGGAATAGGGTGTGTGACTCTGTGTGTTGTGTTTGACACTCGCCTTGCAGGCATCGTTTTCCTCAGTTTCGCTTTGGCCCGGGAGGAGATATTCTATGCCCGGAAGTGCCATTGTTTTCTGACGGACATCATCCTGAATTCCATCAGGCAGAAGGATGCCAGGGAGGTCACGGCCCGAGTCACCAGGCTCGTGCACTGGCTGTGGGTAGGTACGATTTCCTGACGGGTTAGGCGGGGCCAGGCCCCTTGGGGGTCCTTTGAGGTGCCTGTTGCGTCTTTCTGTTTTGTCCACCATTTAGGTGCCATTGACGTTTGCAGCAGTGTCTAAATCCCCTGGGCCCCAGTGTGTCTGCCAGTTGCAAAGCTATTAAGCGGCGAGGCTGCCCCGTAGCTAACGAGCCGCTCAGAGCCTGGCGCACGTGGCAGCCCCAGAGGCACGGAAGCAGGGGTCTCTAGGCAGGGGAGTGCTTTGCTTGCCAGCGGGCCTGGACCCCACAGGTGCGCTTTAAGCCCACCAGCCTCCTGATACCTCCCCCTGCCCCACGAGGAGGGCCGGAGGCAGACCGCCCAGACGGGGAGGGAGCAGCAGATGCCAGCCTGAGGCCTCACAGGGCCAGGGAGGGTTTGTGTCAGAGCGGAGGCAGGTTCACCTGCCAGAGCAGTGGCTGCTTAAGGGTTGTAATGCCAGGAGGGGCTGAGTCTTGAGCTGGAGGAAGAAACTCCCCTGGGGAGCACAGGAGAGCGGGGAGCCACAGAGTAAGGCAACACACTTCCCCAAGCTGGAGGAGAGTGAGGCGATGCAGGGACTTACGCAGGCAAAGTGCCCCGTGGACGCTGTGTGTGCAGAAGCTCAAGGAGCCAGCTCGAGGCCTTGTAGGCAGCCACGTCCACCATCCAGGCGCCCCGAGAGCCTCCAAACCCTGCTGAGATGCTGCCTCACTCTGTAAACACCTACATTACTGCTGGCAAAGGCCGCATCTGCATGCACCAAACCCACAGCTGTCCTAGCACCACCGGCCTGCCCCGTGCTCTTGCTCACCTCCCACCCAAGCCCTGGCTAGATTCCAGCCTGGCCGCTCCCTGACGGGCTCACCTGTGGGGCATGTTTGGAGCATGCAACAAAGCGAGACGGGGCCAAAGACAGTGGGACTTGGGGGGCAGCTGGGCATCCACCCGCTGGGGCAAGGGTTAGGGCCCGCAGCTGAGATCTGCTCTGGGTGTGGTAAAGCGGTGATGGGCAGCCACATGCCCTGCCTCCTGGACAGCTGAGCCGGAGGCTGTGGGGGTCTCTGTCCTCTGGAGGCCATTCCACGTGGTACAAATCATTAACTAGTGTGGGGCTCGGCGGGAGGGTGAGTCTGTAGCCTGGCGGTGGGGGCACGCAGCTGGCGTGACCACGACCTACCTTCATGTCCACGTGCTGGAGCAGAGATTTGAAGGTGGGCTTCTGCATGGCTGCGAGTGCCCTGCCCATGAGGCAGCGGTGCGGGTGTCTGGGGGGGTTCCACGACAAAGGGCTGTCCTGCACCTTGCTGCAGCGTCGGGCTCGGCTGTGAGTCCTGCGTGGTGGGAGGTGCCCAACTCCCTTTGGGGCGCAGGGCTTAGGGTTCTTGCTCAGTGGGCTGGCTTTGTGAATCGCTTTCTTAGGGTCTGGCTGCACTGCAGTTAGACACCCCTGGCTGGCCTGTGCAGCCGATGGCTCTTTAAATGCAGTGTCACCCTTCAGGCTCAGGATGGAGCCCGGCGTCTAGGACCCTGTGAGATGGGAGGGTGCCAGAGCTCGGGCTGTGGCCCAGCCCGAAAGTTGACACCGCAACTCAACAGCCCCACGAGCCTGAGTTGGCTGGCATGGGCGTCTGATGTGATGTGCCCTGAGGAATCTCTCAGGCCCCGGTGAGAGGAGAGGGCATAGCCCCACCTCTAGACACGAGGGTTCGCTATGGGCTGGCCAGGTCACTGTGGGTAAATCTGTTGCTCTTCCCTGTGTTGTTTCCTAAATCACCGAGTGTGTCAAATGAACATAGCCCCACTAGGGCTGGGGTGAGCTAAGTGTGACTGCCTGCCCCCTGCGCTTTCCTGCACTCACATGGGACTCGGTGGGGTTCTGTTGGAGGGTTTGGAAGCAGGTCTCATCTCTACTTACACGCCGGAGATCGATCTGGTGGTGTTTGATTTAGCGGGTCTAGTTAAGACCCGCTAAATCAAATGCTGAGGGTGCCCTCTGGTCAGCGCTGGTCCTCCTCACAGTCAGGAAGAGTAAGGGAAACCATTGGCCTCCCACTGTGAAGACCGCACCAAGCTCGGCTTAAGGTATGTTGACGCCAGCTATGTTATTTACGGAGCTAGAGTCGAGTCCCGTAAGCCAACCTTCCGGGTCTAGTGCAGACCTGGCCTCAGAATATAGCAAATGTGCTGCTCTGGGAGCAGTGGGGTTCCTCTCCTCCCCTGTATGCACCAATATTACTGGTGGCAACAGGTTTTGGGTGCTGGTCTCATAGGAGTAGGTCTGAGGGGAACCAGGTGAGAGGCCTCTGAGACCAACTGTTCTGTACATTAGACCCAGCAGATCCCACCAGAGGAGTTTGTTGCTGCTGTCTTGAACACAAAACCTTTTAACGATGACAGACACATCCATGAAAAGCTGCTTAGATGGGTGGAAGTAAGTACAGAGCATTTCAGAACCTTGTGTTATTATTGGAAACCGAATATAGTGAACAAATTTAGCAGCTTTTGTGGTGCCTCCGCTTTCCGGTGGACTGATTGACCAAAGCATTGGTTTGCAGCATCGACTGACAAAAGTTGTCTAGATGTGAATATTATTAATTGAAAATCATAGCAAACTTCCAGATGGCTTCAGTTAAATCAGGAACCCTTCTGGGAATCATTTTTCCACCTGTAAAATGGGCATAATGATACTTGCCTCCCCTAGAGCTAACTAAGCCTCAACTGGGGTATTGAGGATTTGCTCAGGAAAGATGTGGACAAATTGGAGCGCACCCACAAAAATGAATATGAAGGTCTAGAAAACGTGGCCTATGCAGGGAGATTGAAAGAATTGGTTTTGTTTAGTCTGGAGAAGCAAAGACTGCGAAGGGACATAATTTTCAAGCCCATAAAAGGTTGTTGCAAGGAGGACAAAGAAAAATGATATATCTAAATCTCTGAGGCTAGAACAAGGGTGATGGCTTAAATTGTGGCAAGGGAGGTTTAGGTTGGAATACATTGCCTAGGGAGGTTGTGGAATCTCCATCGTTGGAGATTTTTTAAGAGTAGGTCAGATAAACACCTGTCAGGGATGGTCTATATAATACTTAGTCTTGGCATGAGTGTAGAGGACTAGACAAGATGACCTCTCGAGGTCCCCTCCAGGCCTAGGAGTCTACGACCCCAGAAAGATCTATATGCTGTTTCGCTGCGCTGTATTATGATTGCTGAGTAACTGTTTGTTGGTTATTCCTTTCAGTTTACACTGCCATTTGCACGGAAGTACAGCCACTGCATTGATTTACTGATACAGAAAGGGTACGCCAAATCAATAGCCTATTTTGGCTTGGGAAAATAATTTATTGGAGCTTTAATAAAGTTTGACCTAGATGTTTCTCGCTGTTAAATGTCTGTCCTTGCTTCTAAGTGCTCAGGTGGTAAATCAAGTGAATGGTTATAGGGGTCCTAGACAAAAAGCCTTTTGAAGACGTGAGTTTGAGAGCACTAGTCATTTAAGCATTAGAAAAACCTCCCAGGATACTTTTAGTTAAGGCAAAGCAACCCACCCACCCCCCAAAAATATAAAGCAGCAGGAAATTCAGAATTAGGTTAAGTTTACCAGAAACCAAACCAGATTCCAGGCATCTAAACTCCTGTTAACGCTGGCCCTGGAGCAATGTCAGCCTCTCAGCTTTCCGTGGGCATGGGCGGAACAGAAAAAAGGTGAGCCCAGGCTGTTGGTTTTGTTCTGTGTGTGTGTCTTGCATTCTCCTCCCCTGCCAAAGCATTTGAAAGCTGACAGCTACTGTCCCAAAAGTGCTCTAATTTGTCGGGCTGGCGCCTCTCCGAGACCAGACGCCATTGCCACACATGGCGGCCGATCCGGCCCGTCGGGAGACTTGGCACCCTTACTGTAATGACCGGTCTTGTCTGGGCGAAGATACTACCGCTGTCTGTGCTGCTACACAAGCGACTGCCAGGCCCGTGGCATCACGCCTTTGTGCTGCTGAGCAACCAGGCGCGGGGGGAGCTCTACTGAACAGATGAGTCTGATAAACAGCTTCAGCTGCCGCTTCTGGCCTGAGGAAGGCAGGCCAATCCTGCCGAGGCCCCAGGGGGCAGTGAGCCCTGTACGAGAGCTCCTTGGGTCATTCCAAAGTGACAGCGTGCGTTCCCCCTTCCCGTCTCTGCTACCCCCTATGCAAGGCAAGTCAGCATCATACAAAGAAAATAACTTTTATTAGGCCCTGTAATCAGACCCTGAAAAAAACAGGTGTCAGCTGAAGAGGCCTAAAGATTCTTCCAGCAACGCAGAAAACTCGAACAGGAATTTCAGAAGTTGGTCACAAAGGTCCTTCCCCCGTCCCCCTTGTTTTGCTGGTAAAGTCCCTCGTTAGTGGTGTTAATGATCGGTGTGGTGCTGAAGCACAATGCTTAGATGTAGCAAGAGAGTTTTTTTGCACAATCAGCTTTAAAGTCTTTCTTCCTTGGCCAATTGTTTGCCACGTGGCGACGTACAAAAGCGGCAGTCGGTGTCTAGTTGACGTCAAAAAAGGAATAAGACTGAAAAAGCTTATTAAAATAACAGCAAAGAAATGGCATCTGTACAGTACAGGAACGGCCCAGCAGAAAGGACCATGGTTAATATACAACGGCTAACGGATACAGCCGGGGCTAGTAGCATTTATGAGAGAGGAGGGCCGTGAATGGGGCAGGGGCCAAACCCAGTGAATGTGGCGAAACTAGTTACAAGTGGCGGCTGCCTCCTCTTATTAAGGCTGAGGGTGACGAGGGCCCTTGTGGCAAAAGCCGGGAGATCAGGATTTGCAGCAAACAAACAAACAAAGAGGCTGTCGGCCACTGGGGCTCTCGCTCGAAGCTGTCGGCCACTGGGGCTCTCGCTCGAAGCTGTCGGCCAACGGGGCTCTCGCTCGCTCAGCCCCACTGCCTGTGAAATCCAAGTTTTGGAAGCCGAATTTGCTTTCCTGGCAGTGCTGACTGGCATACAGGCCTCTGCTGGAATGACACTCAGTTGAAGCTGGGGCCTACCCTAAGAATCTGGGCCCAAGCTATTGGACAGCTACTGTTCTGACAGGGCGTCTGGCCAGCCCTGCTCCGAGCAGCCCCCGCTTGCTGGAGCAGTGGCTCTGAATGGGACGAGCACACACCTGCTAAGCTAAAGGCGAATGAGGCCGTCACACCTCCCGGCCCCTTTCCTGCTGTAACAGCCTCTCTGCACGGCCGCCTTTGCTGCTTGCGCCTCCTGGTGGCAGGCGCAGGTGGATTCAGCAGCAGGCCCAGCCCGCCGGCGGTGCGAGGGCTGCTGCCAAGACAGCAAGGAGGCTGGGGCCGGCCAGCACAAACGGTTCCCTAAAAGCAGACGTGCTGGAGAGCCCAGGGAGCACAGGCGGGGTGGCCTGGGGGAACCACTGGATTCCGCGGGGCTGACAGCTTCTGGGACCTGCTCTGGTCTCTGCTGGGCCTGGCTACTCTCCTGCTGACGGGCTGGCTCCGGTTGGGGTGGCTCCGCTGGCGGGGGCGGGAGCGGGAGCCAGGGCTGAGGGTGGTCTCACGCCCGGGGCCAGTGCAGCACGGAACACACCCACGGGAACCGGGCACTGGGTTTCATTATAACACAAGGCTTACGCCGGAGAAATAAATTACTGCTACACTAGGCAAAGTGAAGCCAAGAGGCAGGCCGCGCCCTCGCCCGGCAGCACAGCACGATGCCCGAGTGGCAAACGACATTGCCCCCCCCGCCGCCTCGAGCCCGGCCAGGCACGTCCCACCCGGCGCAGCAGAACGAACAACTCGGGAACCAATCTGCCGGGACGTGGCTTTCCAGACGCGCTGCGTCGGCAGCGGGCTAGCGCATGTGTAACCAACGGCCTCGCCGCCCCTCCAAGGCGCTAGCGATGGCGGCCAGCTCGCAGGGCACTCGCGGGGCTCCCCAGCCAACGCCCTGCACTGCTTCAGCGTCCCAGGACGGCCAGTCACTTTGTGCTGGGCAGAGATGGGGAGGCTTCCGTGGAGCAGCCATCAGCCCTGGAACACAGTCCCGGCAGCGCTTAGCTTTGCCGCACGGCCCCGGCGCAGTGCCGACCTTTGATCCCAGCAGCTCGGACTCAATCGTTTCCATTTGGACGGCGTGAAGGTGTTTGGGCAACTAAAGTGGTGCTGCTTGTAGGTGTGAGCCTGTCTGCACCCCAACCCCCATGCACCCCAGCCCAGACCCCAACCCCCATGCACCCGAGCCCACAGCCTGTACCCCTCCTGCACCCCATCCCCCGAGCCTGTACCCCTCCTGCACCCCGACCCCCATGCACCCGAGCCCAGAGCCCATAACCCTCCTGTACCCCAGCCCCCATGCACCCAAGCCCAGAGCCCATAACCCTCCTGTACCCCAACTCCCATGCACCCGAGCCCAGAGCCCATACCCCTTCTGCACCCCAACTCCCATGCACCCGAGCCCAGAGCCCATATCCCTCCTGCACCCCAGCCCCCATGCATCCCAGCCCAGAGCCCGTACCCCTCCTGCATCCCAAACCCGTCATCCCTGGGTCCTCCCCAGAGCACTCACACCTCCTGCACCCCGACCCCCTGCCTCAACCCACAGCCCCTTTCTGTATTTCAAATCTCCTGGCCCCAGCCCCATCCGAGACCTGCACCCCCAGCCAGAGCCCTGAGCCCTTCCTTCCACCCCATCCCAGACCTGCACCCCCAGCCAGAGCCCTTCCTTCCACCCCATCCCAGAGCCTGCACCCCCAGCCAGAGCCCTGAGCCCTTCCTTCCACCCCATCCCAGACCTGCACCCCCAGCCAGAGCCCTGAGCCCTTCCTTCCACCCCATCCCAGACCTGCACCCCCAGCCAGAGCCCTGAGCCCTTCCTTCCACCCCATCCCAGACCTGCACCCCCAGCCGGAGCCCTGAGCCCTTCCTTCCACCCCATCCCAGACCTGCACCCCCAGCCGGAGCCCTGAGCCCTTCCTTCCACCCCATCCCAGACCTGCACCCCCAGCCGGAGCCCTGAGCCCTTCCTTCCACCCCATCCCAGAGCCTGCACCCCCAGCTGGAGCCCTGAGCCCTTCCTTCCACCCCATCCCAGACCTGCACCCCCAGCCAGAGCCCTTCCTTCCACCCCATCCCAGAGCCTGCACCCCCAGCCAGAGCCCTGAGCCCTTCCTTCCACCCCATCCCAGAGCCTGCACCCCCAGCCAGAGCCCTGAGCCCTTCCTTCCACCCCATCCCAGACCTGCACCCCCAGCCAGAGCCCTTCCTTCCACCCCATCCCAGAGCCTGCACCCCCAGCCAGAGCCCTGAGCCCTTCCTTCCACCCCATCCCAGAGCCTGCACCCCCAGCCAGAGCCCTTCCTTCCACCCCATCCCAGAGCCTGCACCCCCAGCCAGAGCCCTGAGCCCTTCCTTCCACCCCATCCCAGAGCCTGCACCCCCAGCCAGAGCCCTGAGCCCTTCCTTCCACCCCATCCCAGACCTGCACCCCCAGCCAGAGCCCTGAGCCCTTCCTTCCACCCCATCCCAGACCTGCACCCCAGCCGGAGCCCTGAGCCCTTCCTTCCACCCCATCCCAGACCTGCACCCCCAGCCAGAGCCCTGAGCCCTTCCTTCCACCCCATCCCAGACCTGCACCCCCAGCCAGAGCCCTGAGCCCTTCCTTCCACCCCATCCCAGAGCCTGCACCCCCAGCTGGAGCCCTGAGCCCTTCCTTCCACCCCATCCCAGACCTGCACCCCCAGCCAGAGCCCTTCCTTCCACCCCATCCCAGAGCCTGCACCCCCAGCCAGAGCCCTGAGCCCTTCCTTCCACCCCATCCCAGAGCCTGCACCCCCAGCTGGAGCCCTGAGCCCTTCCTTCCACCCCATCCCAGACCTGCACCCCCAGCCAGAGCCCTTCCTTCCACCCCATCCCAGAGCCTGCACCCCCAGCCAGAGCCCTGAGCCCTTCCTTCCACCCCATCCCAGACCTGCACCCCCAGCCAGAGCCCTGAGCCCTTCCTTTCACCCCATCCCAGACCTGCACCCCCAGCCAGAGCCCTGAGCCCTTCCTTTCACCCCATCCCAGACCTGCACCCCCAGCCAGAGCCCTGAGCCCTTCCTTCCACCCCATCCCAGACCTGCACCCCCAGCCAGAGCCCTGAGCCCTTCCTTCCACCCCATCCCAGACCTGCACCCCCAGCCAGAGCCCTTCCTTCCACCCCATCCCAGAGCCTGCACCCCCAGCCAGAGCCCTGAGCCCTTCCTTCCACCCCATCCCAGAGCCTGCACCCCCAGCCGGAGCCCTGAGCCCTTCCTTCCACCCCATCCCAGACCTGCACCCCCAGCCAGAGCCCTTCCTTCCACCCCATCCCAGAGCCTGCACCCCCAGCCAGAGCCCTGAGCCCTTCCTTCCACCCCATCCCAGACCTGCACCCCCAGCCAGAGCCCTGAGCCCTTCCTTTCACCCCATCCCAGACCTGCACCCCCAGCCAGAGCCCTGAGCCCTTCCTTTCACCCCATCCCAGACCTGCACCCCCAGCCAGAGCCCTGAGCCCTTCCTTCCACCCCATCCCAGAGCCTGCACTCCCAGCTGGAGCCTTCACACTCCTGCATCCCAACACTGTGCCCCAGGAGCCGAGGCCGATGGTCTCCAGCCATGGCTGCCAACCCCGGCTAGCACTAGGGGCTGCTGCCAGATCCCCCCCGACGGCTACTTACAGCTCCGCTTCCTCGGGGTGCTGAGGGGCTCACACAACTGTCGAGGGGCTCACGGGGCCTGGGCAGGTTGCCTGCAGAGGAGAGAAGCCAGGGAGTCAGCGCTGACTCTGGAGCCGTGTTGCCCCCCGCCATGAGGGAGGAGGTCGTGTTTCCCCTGGCTCACAGGCCTGGTGCAGGGGGGCCGTGCCCAGGCCGCGGTGGCTTGTACAGCGGGGACCCCGGCTGCTTGAACTCACCGCAGAACCGTACTGGCCCTGGGCGAATTTGGGCTTCTCAGCCAGCGGGGAGGCGAGCGCGGAGCTGTGCCGGGAGCCCAGGGGCGTGTACACCGGCGAGCCCACGTCGTCACAGAAGCTTTCCGGGGGGACACTGGAGACGCAGCCACTGTCGGAGCCACTGGAGCCGCTGCCCGACAGGCACTGGGAAGACTCGGAGCTCTCTGTCACTGGGAGGAAAGGGCAGGAGTCACGCGGGAGGGACCAGAGACCACACTCAGGAGAAGTGGCAGGAGCCGACCACAGCCCCCAGCCCCAGTGCCCAGGCCTGGCTCTCACTCACACCCGAGGGGGCTCCGCTGCAAGAGGGACAGCAGGGGGGCTCAGCGCGAGGTGGGCAGGGAGGGGCCCTTTGGAAGGGCACAAGCGGGTGGAGCCTGACCCCAGGAAGCCCCATGGCCCAGGCTGGAGCGGTCCTGCTAGACACGGAGTCTTGGCCTCTCCCCTCCAGGCAGCTCCCTCTGCCGCGCTGTCGCTACCGACGGGTTACCGCAGTGCCCAGTGCGGCTGCCAGCAGTTGGGTCTGAAAGGTGCTGGGCGGGGAACAGTCAAGTGGCAGGACCCTGGGTTCTGTGTCCAACCTGGGTGAGCCTGAGCAAGCCCTCAGTCTCTGTGCCTCAGTTTCCCATCTGCCCTGCGGCGGCTGCAGGCTCCCACTCGGACCCCTCTCCACTGGGCTGGGTGCACAAGTCTCAGGGGCCAGGTCTCCCCAGCACCCTCCAGCAGAACAGGCGTGTCCCTGTGCCCCCCATGGGAGCTGGCGTGGGGCACAGGTGAGTGACGCTCGCCCCGCCCATCCCTGAGGGGGACAAGGCTGCACCCCAGAAGGAGGGCGCGGGGAGCCCAGGATCCTGCCTCCAGCTGGCGGAGCCGCACGTGGGGCCTGGGAAGAGACGCACCCCGGAGCACCGCCAGCCTCAGGCCGAAGGCACACCGGGGGTGGGGGGCTGACCCCCGCAGCGCCTCCCAAGCTGCCGCGTGTATCCCTGCGGTGCCGGCTGCGAGCTGGGGGCACGGTGCCTGTGTACATGGGCAGAGGCAGACAGGGCGTGGGAAGGAACTAGGTGACCGGGGCCCTGGGCTGGCTTGCAGGCCCTGGCGAGGAGCTGCCGGGGAGCTGTGGCTGGTCAGGCGGCCGGGGGACAGACTCCCTGCGTGCCCAGCGGCTGCCTGCTCCTACGTACTCAGCGAAGGCTGGCTGCTGGTCTCGTGCTCCTGCTCGTCCTCCTCGATGCAGGCGCTGGCGCGGAAGGGGCGGGTGGCAGCGGCCAGCGCGTCGGGCAGCAGGGCCTGCTCCAGGCACATGTGCAGGTTGAGGGGCCCCAGCAGGGAGGAAGAGGAAGGGCTGTAGGCGGTGGGGGCGCTGCCCGCGGCCAGCGGCGTCTGGGCCCTCTTGTAGGGGTTGGCGTGGTCAAACAGAGACACCGCGATGGAGGCCCGCGTCCGGGCGCCTGCCACAAAATAGGCCAACAAAGCCGTGAGTGCCAGCCCTGCGCCCAGGCTCTGGGCGGCGGGTGGCGGGCGGGCACCTACCCCTGCCCTTCATGATGTAATCGATGGCGCGGTCGCTGATCGCCGCCTCGCTGGGCGTGATGTCCAGAAACGGCTTGTTCCCGACCCCCATGGACACCATCTCCTGCCGGCGGAGTTCTGGGGAGACAGCAGCGGCGCATCGAGTACATGGCCCCCCCAGCACAGGGGCTCCCCCTGACCTGCTGGTGCCGGGCCAGGGACCTCCAGGCCGCGGCAGCCCTAAAGCCCCTGCATGCATCCCGCCTGCCTGGCTAAGGAGGCGCAGTAGGGCAGGCAGGCGGCGTGACGCTGGTGGGGCTGTAGCTGCATCACCGTGTGTGACGTAGCGGGGGTACCTTGCTGGTTGCTATGCTGGGCAGTGGGTTGTCAGTGACCTCCACTGGCTGCTGTCTGCAGCACGGCCCAGCAGGGCAGGGGATGAGTCATTATGCAAGGGGGCTTCGAAACTGGTCAGACAGGTATCTCCCATGGAGCGGAGCAATGGGAAGGAAGGGGGCAAGGCCAGACCTGGCTGGGGGCAGGGCTGGAAGTGAGGGGGTTAGTTTCTGTCTGGGATCATGGAGGAGACAGCCTAGGGAAAGGGGCTGGAATTTAGGGGCCCAGCATCCCCCATCTCAAGGGGGGCTGAGGCATCCTAGGCCCGGTTCCTGTAACCAGATGACATCTGTGCTGGGCTGTATCCTGGAGAAGCAATAAACTCCCTCTATTCTACTGGCTGGTGGAGTCTGTCCGTGCCATTACGGGGGTGCAGGCGTCGGGGGACCCCGACACGCCGCCACACCGTGCGCTGGGAAGACCTGTTCACATGCTGCCCACGCCAGTAGGCCCCGCCCCGCAGATCCCATTGGCCGGGAATTGTGGCCAATGGGAGCTGCAGGGGGTGGTGCCTGCAGGCGAGTGCAGGGCAGTGTGGCCTGTGCTGAGGCCCCTGCTGCCCCCTAAAGGGGAGCTGCCCCAGGTAAGCACCCTGCACCCCCACCTGCCCGAGCCCCTCCCAGACCCCGCATCCCAACGCTCTGCCCCACCTAAGCCCCCGCCCAGGCCCCGCACCCCAACACTCTGCCCCACCGAAGCCCCCACCCAGAGCCCGCGCCCAACTCTCTGCCCCAGCCCTAACCCCCTCCCAGGCCCCACACCCCAACTCTCTGCCCCAGCCCCAAGCCATCTCCCAGACCCCACATCCCCACGCCAGCATCCTGCTTGGAGCCCCCCCCCCCACACTCCAAATGCCTCATCCCCACCCCAACCCCGAGCTGCTCCCCCAGTCAGAGCCCTCACCCCGTCCTGCACTCCCTCACAGCCCCACGCCAGAGCCTAGGGGCCCCACAAAGTCTGAAGCCCCCCGCCCTGGCTGGTCCACCCAGGGGCTCCTCCAGGAGCCCGTAGCAAGCGGAGGTGCAGCACAGTTCCTGGGGTGCTGACATCTGCCCCCCTCTGTACATGGTATGCGGCAAAGCAAAGCCCCAGGCCCCGGGCGGGGAGGGGCCGCACCTCTGTTGCGGGTGGCCTGCTGCCACAGGAGCTGGGCGATGTCCTTGGTCCACACTTGCTTGGTCTCAGCCGAGCTGGCCTGCAGGACGTAGGTGTCGCTGGGCTTGCGCCGCCGGAACCAGATCTCAAAGCGCAGGCCGCTGTCCCCGGAGCTCTCCGTCAGCCCCACGTCTGCCGTCTGGGAAGAGGGGCACGCAATGCACGGGGCGCTGAGCACACCACGCACAGGGCACGGGGCATGCCGTGCACGGGGGGGGCGGGGTACGGGGCACGCCATGCACAGGGGGGTACGGGAGAGAGAGGGAGACCGGGGGATGGGAGGGGGGATTAAGGGAGGCACTGGGTGATGGGGGGCACTGGGGGTGGCACTGGGTGATAGGAAGAGGAGGAGGCTTTGGGGAGTCACTGGGGGATAAGAGGAGGAGGAAGGGGGCTAGGAAGGGAACTGGGGGTGGCCCTGGGGGATGAGGGGAGACATTGCCAGATGGGGGGGGAGGATTGGGGAGGCAGTAGCTGAGCCCAGCTTTGGAGATGCGCAGTCCAAGCCCAAAGCTCCCTCCCAGTCTGTCCTGGCTTGCCCCCTGACCCCCACAGCATCCCCCCCACCCTCCCCATGCCGCGGAGCACATCCCACTTGCCCCTGGAGACGCCGAGAGAGTTCACCCCCCGCTGTGACCCGCCGGCTGCCGAGTCCTGGCGTCCCTCTGCCCCATGGCAGTGCCGCCCCCCCCCCCCAGTGCTGGGGGCCCCTCCAGCAGGAGCGCAGGGCCATGGACTCCTGTGTGGTGGGAGCGGGCCGGGCCGGGCGGCGCCGGCGCTGACCTTGAAGGAGCGCTTGTAGATGTAGGCGTCGAAGCCGCCCTCGATGCGCTTGGGCTTGCTGAAGAGGATCAGGTCCTCGAAGAGGAAGACATGGCGCTGGCACTTCCTGCGCCCCAGCCAGATGGTGAACTCGTCCTGCCGCAGCAGCTGGCCCTGCTCCTTGAGGTTCACCTGGCCCCGGAGAACCCAGCCCCGTCAGGCGACGCCTGCCGGAATGAGGGCCCCTCACCAGGCGTGAGCAATCCCCGGGCCTGGAGGGACCGCCCTGGGCCCGGCCTTGGCCTCAGAGAGGGGGAATGTGTGAAGAACTGGGAATATTCTGTAACATGCACATGACAGTGGCATGCCTCGGTTTCCCTCTGCGTGCGGCACTGCTCCGCAGCAGGTGTGAAAGGGTTAATGCGGCCCCGGGACAGCGCAGGAGGTGTGAGGGGGTCACCGTGCTGTCTAGGGGAAGCATCCTCAAGGAACGGGCTCAAACCAGCCCGAATCCACACAGGAGCCAGTAGGGCAGAGGGCCCAAGGCCTGAGTGATCAACACGTAGGAGCAGGTAGCCCAGGCAGGTGGGACTTGGGAACGGAGCTGGAGAACAGGGTGTTAGGCAGCTGGAGGGGGGGTCGTTTTGGGGAGACTCAGGAGCCCAGATCTGGGAACAGGGCCAGAGAGGGAGAGCCCATCACCCCTTCGCTGGCCTGTCCAGCATGGCGGGTTAGGGTTTAACTTCTGCCTCTGAGCTAAGCCAGGGCCTGCAGTCTGGGGCCAGGTGGCAGGGGCCGGCCCTGTGTTTTGGAGAGGCTGCCTGTGGCGCTGTGACCCCGCGTCCCAGGGAGGGACCGCACCGACCTCCCCCCTCTGGAGTCTGGCCAGGCGGAATCGCTGCAGGGGGCCACGAGGAGGGACGGGGCACGGGGGCCAGCAGCCCAGTCGCAGGGTCCTGCCCCAGTGGCACGGCGTGGGCCAGGGCACTCGCAGGAGGCTGGTTACTGGCGGGGGCCCTGGCCCTGGGATGGGACAGATTGTTACTGGGGAGAGGCAGCCAGCCCGGGTCGTCCCACGGCACCACAGGCCCACAAGGAGAGGCTGGCTCTCTGGGCCCCGCCCCCCTGTCTGCCAGGAGGAGGGGCTGGCTCTCTAGGCCCCACCCCCCGCCAGTAGGAGGGGCTGGCTCTCTGGGCCCCGCCCCCCGCCAGTAGGAGGGGTTGGCTCTCTAGGCCCCGCCCCCCGCCAGTAGGAGGGGCTGGCTCTCTAGGCCCCGCCCCCCGCCAGTAGGAGGGGCTGGCTCTCTGGGCCCCGCCCCCCTGTCCGCCAGGAGGAGGGGCTGGCTCTCTAGGCCCCACCCCCTGCCAGTAGGAGGGGCTGGCTCTCTGGGCCCCGCCCCCTGCCTGCCAGTAGGAGGGGCTGGCTCTCTGGGCCCCACCCCCCCGCCCACCAGTAGGAGGGGCTGGCTCTCTGGGCTCCACCCCCCCGCCCACCCTCCAGTAGGAGGGGCTGGCTCTCTAGGCCCTGCCCCCCGCCAGTAAGAGGGGCTGGCTCTCTAGGCCCCGCCCCTGCCTGCCAGTAGGAGGGGCTGGCTCTCTGGGCCCCGGCCCCTGCCTGCCAGTAGGAGGGGCTGGCTCTCTGGGCCCCGCCCCCTGCCTGCCAGTAGGAGGGGCTGGCTCTCTGGGCCCCGCCCCCCCGCCCACCAGTAGGAGGGGCTGGCTCTCTGGGCCCCACCCCCCCGCCCACCCTCCAGTAGGAGGGGCTGGCTCTCTAGGCCCTGCCCCCCGCCAGTAAGAGGGGCTGGCTCTCTAGGCCCCGCCCCCCGCCCCCCCCTCCAGTAGGAGGGGCTGGCTCTCTAGGCCCCGCCCTCCTCCAGTAGGAGGGGCTGCCTCTCTGGGCCCTGGCCCCTGCCTGCCTGTAGGAGGGGCTGGCTCTCTGGGCCCCGCCCCCCCGCCCGCCAGTAGGAGGGGCTGGCTCTCTAGGCCCCGCCCCCCGCCCACCAGTAGGAGGGGCTGGCTCTCTAGGCCCCGCCCCCCGCCCACCCGCCAGTAGGAGGGGCTGGCTCTCTAGGCCCTGCCCCCTGCCAGTAAGAGGGGCTGGCTCTCTAGGCCCCGCCCCCCGCCCTCCCCCTCCAGTAGGAGGGGCTGGCTCTCTAGGCCCCGCCCCCCGCCAGTAGGAGGGGCTGGCTCTCTAGGCCCTGCCCCCCGCCAGTAGGAGGGGCTGGCTCTCTGGGCCCCGCCCCCCCGCCCGCCAGTAGGAGGGGCTGGCTCTCTAGGCCCCGCCCCCCGCCCACCAGTAGGAGGGGCTGGCTCTCTAGGCCCCGCCCCCCGCCCACCCGCCAGTAGGAGGGGCTGGCTCTCTAGGCCCTGCCCCCCGCCAGTAAGAGGGGCTGGCTCTCTAGGCCCCGCCCCCCGCCCTCCCCCTCCAGTAGGAGGGGCTGGCTCTCTAGGCCCCGCCCCCCGCCAGTAGGAGGGGCTGGCTCTCTAGGCCCTGCCCCCCGCCAGTAGGAGGGGCTGGCTCTCTAGGCCCCGGCCCCTGCCTGCCAGTAGGAGGGGCTGGCTCTCTGGGCCCCGCCCCCCCGCCCACCAGTAGGAGGGGCTGGCTCTCTGGGCCCCGCCCCCCCGCCCACCCGCCAGTAGGAGGGGCTGGCTCTCTAGGCCCCACCCCCTGCCCGCCAGTAGGAGGGGCTGGCTCTCTAGGCCCCACCCCCTGCCCGCCAGTAGGAGGGGCTGGCTCTCTGGGCCCCGTCCCACCCGCCAGGTTGTTCTGTGGGGGAGTCGGCACCGTGGAGGGTGCGCGCAGGGGGCCGGCCGGGGCATGGGGCAGGTGCTGCCCCCTACGTACGTCGCAGTCCCGGATGGCGTCCATGGCCAGCAGGTCGTTGCCGTGGCGCAGCTGGAACTTGACCATCTCCTCGGCGGCGCGCAGGTGGGCCAGCTCCTGCTCCTGGGCCTCGCCGCACTCCCTGGTAAGGTCGCGCAGCAGCAGCGCGTACTTGCTCATGCGCTGGATGGGCTTCAGCAGGTAGGAGGCCAGGTCCATCTTATCCCCCAGCTGCACCTGCTTGAACTGAGCCCCCCGAGTCGTGAGCCGCGGGGCAGCCGGCCGCCAGACCCGGGACGCGGCACGGCGAGGCCCCCGGGAACGGCGCGCTGGGGGAGAGGAATGAACACGGGGAAGCTGTTGCTGCAAGGCCCCTTCGCGAAGCCGAGTTCTCCGCAGAGCGGCTCTCTAATGCCCCCTGGGCGCATGCCCCTCTCCGCAGCCCAGCTCGGACGCGCCGCAGGGCCCGGCTCCGCCCCCGTGGGGAGCCCGGGGCTGGGCGCAGCGGATTTACCTTGAAGAAGGCGTTCCCGTGGCTGGCCAGCAGCGAGTCCGACTTGGGCTTGTTCTTGCTGTACAAGGCGTACAGCCCAAACTGATCCTTCTGCAAGAGACAAGCAGCCCTGAGGGACGCCTCTCCCGTGTGCTCCCGGGCCTTGTTCTCCGTGGGCCCAGCCCGTTCCACACGCTGCCCTGTTCCCCCGCCCCACTCCCCGGCCCCGGCTCTCAGGGACAGGAGAGGAGCCAGGATAACGCCTTCACCTCCAGGTCACACCCAGGCAAACTCCTCCTGCTGCCCCTTGCCTGGGGGGCTCCGGGGCCTGCAGCCCCTTCCAGCCAGGGCTGGCTCGTCCTCACTGCTGCGGCCAGCAGCCGCCAACTGCCCCTGGGAAGCCTGAGAGCCTGTTCACTGGGACCAGCCCGGGTCCATGGGGGGAGAAGAGCTAGCAGGGCGGCGGTAGCAGGGAGCACACCCCAGAGCCTAGGAAATCAGCCCAGCATGGCTCCAGCTCTGCCGGCCCTGGGGTCCTGCCTCCCTTGGGCGAGCTGCACGGGCACCTCCGGAAACGGGAGCTGGAGAGGAGTCAGCAGGGCGCCTGCGTGGCCAGGCAGGCTAGCAGCGTGTTGGGCGACATTAGGAGGCGTGTGGCCAGCAGATCAAGGGAAGGGATTAGTCCCCTCAATGCTGCCCGGGGGAGGCCACATCTGGAGCGTTGTGTCCAGTTCTGGGCCCCCCACTACAGAAAAGATGGGGACACAGTGGGGAGGGGCCAGCGGAGGGCGACCAGAATGATTGGGGGGCTGGAGCACATGGCCTACAAGGAGAGGCTGAGGGATTTGGACTTGTTTCATCTGCAGAAAAGTAGAGCGAGGGGGGATTTGAGAGCAGCCTGGAACCCCCTTCAGGAAGTTGAAAAGAGGATGGAGAGAGGCTGTTCTCAGTGGGGGCAGGTGGCAGAACAAGGAGCAATGGGCTCAAGTTGCAGTGGGGGGGGTCTAGGTTGGAGATTAGGACAAACTCTTTCCCTAGGCGGGTGGGAAGCGCTGGGCTGGGTTCCCTAGGGCGGGGCTGGAATCTCCATCCCTAGAGGTGTTTGAGTCCCGGCTTGACTGTGACGTGGTGGGGGGCTGGCTGCTCTGTAAGCCGGGGTTCCCCTGTGCTGTGAGGTGTGATTCCCACTGACTCACCCACATGTGGATTGGCCCAGACACCCAGGCCCAGCCTGGGCAGGTAACAAGGCTCTTCCCAGGGGGAGAGACAAAGGGAGGGAGGCGGAGACGGCCACCTGGCTGGGGGGCAGGGCCTGGGAGCTGGGCAGTTTTTGGCTGGGGAAACATGAAGAGAGGAGACTAAGCTGAGTACTGGGGGTTGAGGGGCCAGTGGACCCCTATCCCAAGGGGTCTGAGGCTGCCTGGCCCTGACTCCTGTAACCACGTCACCGCTGTGCTGGGCTGTGTCCTGGAGGAGCAACAAACCCTCTGTTCTACTGGCTGGCGGAGTCTCCTCTTGCGCAGACGGGGGTGCAGGGTCGGGAAGTACCCGACACGCCGCCACATCGACCAAGCCCTGGCTGGGCTGACTGAGTTGGGTTGATCCTGCTTTGGGCAGCTGTGCCGGGCCGGGGCACCCCTCAGACTCCAGCCACTCCCTGCGCCGACAAGCGACGGCTCCATCCGGAGCCCAGGCCCGGCCCCGCGAGCGGCCTTACGTGTCTGAGGAAGCAGTGGCTGACACGCAGCGGGTGGTTGCAGCAGCTCTCCAGCTCCCGCAGGAAGTACTGGCTGTGGAAGTCGTGGAGCTTCTCCAGGTTTCCGAAAATGACGCCGCGCTTCCCGCGCAGGTCCTGGGGCAGGTCCGGCCGCTCCATCTCGGGGAAGTAGCTCTCCAGGGTGTAGTGCAGGGACCTCACATACTCCCGCTCCGTGGTCACCATCTCGGCCAGGATGTGCCGCAGTTTGCTGCGGAGGAAGAAAAGCTCCGTCGGGGAGTGGGGACCGGGCGGGGCTGGTGCCAGCACAGACCCACGGGTGCGGGGGGCTCGGCTCCTCGACCTGGGCCGGCAGCTGAATCTCGGCTTTTGTGTGGAAACCCGTCTCGCTGCTGCCCGAGAACCGGGAGGAACAGGGAGAAGCGGCTCTCCGAGGCCAGGGCAGGCCGGTAGCTGGTCTCTCAGTGTGTTACCCGCACACAAGTCCCTCTTGCCGGCTTCGCCTTCCCCCCACCCTTCCCCCTCCGTGCCCTGGGACGGAGCAGGAAACAGCCTCGGCAGGGGGCATGCGCCTGCTTCCAGCCAAAAGCCCCTCAGCCCTCGCCAGGCCAGTGCCCATCCCCCTCAGGCACCGGGCCAGCCGGGCGATGAACCGTCTCCGGGCGGCAGTGGCCTATCGGTGGGTAGCGGCAGCTGGCCCAGCCTCGCAGTGCGTGGAGCCTGAGGGAGCCTGGAGCCTTGTGCTCGGACCTGCTTCTCCCCGCAAGGAGAAAGACCCTAAATATCTCCCGCCCCCTCCCCTGCCTCTGGGCCCCGCCCGGGTGGCTGTCCAGGCTCCTCCCCGCCGGGCAGGGAGCGCAGGGGCAGGGCCCGGAGAGGTGGCGCTTTGGGGCTTTAATTAGAATGTGCCAAGGCCTTGTCCTTGCTCCCACCCCCTCCCTGCAAGGCACATGCAGCCCCCAGAGCCCCCTCCCAGCAATGACACCAAGTCGAGGGGGGAGCCGAGCTCTGTGGGGAGCCTCGGTTCAGCTGAGAGGTGGCTGCTGGCACAGAGACTGGCACGTCACCGGGCCCTATGGCCTCCAACCCCAGCCGGCACTCGTCCAGTGCTCTTCATCACCGTCCCGCCAGCCCAGGGTCCTGGCTGCACACAGTGGCCAACGCCAGGTGCCCCAGAGGGAGGGAACACAACAGGAAATCCTCTCGTGATTCCCCCCGTCGCCCATTCCCCGCTTCTGACAAAGAGGCCAGGGACACCATCCCTAACAGTCATTGATGGAACCATCCTCCATGAATGTATCTAGCTCTTTTTTGAACCCTGTTGAAGTCCTGGTCTCCACCACATCC
Source organism: Pelochelys cantorii (assembly GCA_032595735.1). Lineage (NCBI taxonomy): Eukaryota > Metazoa > Chordata > Testudines > Trionychidae > Pelochelys > Pelochelys cantorii. The sequence continues at coordinate 2,316,111 of CM064339.1, read as the reverse complement.
TCTGGCAAGGAGTTCCACAGGTTGTGCACTGTGTGAGAAAATACTGCCTTTTGTTTGTTTTAAGCCTGCTGCCTAGTAATTTCGTTTGGTGACCCCTAGTTCATATGTTATGGGAAAGCCAGGGGTAACTAACACTTTTTTATGCATTTTCTCCACACCAGTCATGATTTTACAGACCTCTACCAAATCCCCCCAGTCGGCTTTGCCAGGCTGAACAAGCACCTCTTTTTAATCGCCCCTCGTATGGAAGCTGTTCCGTAGCCCTCGTCATTTCTGTTCCCCTTTTCTGAACCTTTCCCAATATCTGTTTCACAATGGGGTGGCCACATCGCTGGGTTTTCTCTAATCCCTGGTGTTTAAGCCACAGCCTCTGGGGAACTCTGCCGAAATCACAAGCGAATCTCCCGTCTCCCCATAGGGGAGGGCCGGACTGGAGACGCACTGTCCAGGACAGCGCTGGGCCACGCTGGACGCACATCTCTGGGAGCTGCTGGGTCCTTGAGGGGACTAAGCAGAAAGGCTTCCACCTGGTTCAAGGCCATGCTGAAACCCAGCCCCCTTCCCTTCTGGGCATCCCTCAGGGGGCACTGCAAGATGGGTCAGTCTGGAGCCCAAGGCTTATGGGGAAGGTTCCAGGTTTTCTGTAGCCCCAGGAAATGGCTGCCCCACACCCCCATCTTTTCTGTACCACTTGCACTTCCCCAGAATACAGTCAGTAGCCACCTCACTGCAGGGGACCGGACCCCTTTCCTGCCCTACCATAGACCTTGCCCCGTTAAAGACACCCGCCATCCCCTGCCAGCCAAGTCACCCACCTGCCCCGGCTCTTGGCCTCCGGCGTGGCGCTGCGGCGGTGCTGCTCTTCAGGCAGGCTGTGCGCAGCCCAGCCAGGAGCCGCCCGCGGGCGCGCCGGGTGGGGCCGATCCCGGAGCTCAGTGCTGCTCACTTCCAGCCCCTTGATGAAGACGCCCGTGTTGCCGCAGCGGGCTGGCTCGCTCAGAGTCCGCTGGCAGCTGGTGCGCTGGCCCTGGCCGCAGGGGAGGTCAAAGCTCTGGGCCTTTCTCAGCGGCCTCTTGGAGGCCGCCGTGGACGAGCAGGCAGTGTTGGCCTCAAGGAGCTCTACGATACTCTCCAGGTGGGGCTTGTCCTCGGGCCCCACACCCAGCACCGCGCAGGCCACTGTGCTGAGAGGAGCCCTGCCCGGGGCGGGACTCGTGCTGGGAGCCGCTTCCCCAGGGCTGCCCTCCCCGGGGCTGCTGGGGGTGGGGCAGGGAGCCTTTTCCCCGGGCCACGCAGGAGCACGGCTCGGCCGGCTGTGGAGATGGGCCCCCCGGTGAGGCCTGTCAGGGAGCAGCCCAGGGAGGGCTCCCTCCGAATGTCTCCGGTGGGCCAGCCTGCAACCCTCCCCGGCCCCCTGGGCCTGTTCTCCCTCCGAGAGCAGAGCCCGGCGCGCCCTCAGGGCAGCCTCCAGCTTCTTCTCGAAGACCAGCCTGGTCTCCTGGCACTTGGACCAGGCGAATTTCCACTGCTTCAGCCCTTGGTCGCTCCTCAGCTCGCAGGCCAGCGCCTTCATCTCCTGGAAGGTGGCCTCGCCGAGGGCCGGGTGCCGGGCCTTGTAGCTCTCCAGAGACCGCATGGCCGCAGCGCAGAGCTCGGGCGAGCTGCAGTCCTCCATGCTGATGCAGGCTAGGTGGCGGAGCCCCTCCAGCGCCCACTCGTACGCCTGTGGGGAGCAAGGCCAAGGGACACAGCCCGTCAGTCTCCAAGGCGCGGGGAAGCCCACCCGCCCTGCGGGGCCAACGTGCAGTGCCAAAGAAAAGGGTCAGTGTGTTGGCCCAGGGCTGCTCCCGGGGCTCAGCCACTCGCAAAACAAAAGGCTCTTTCTCCTCGGGGTGCCAGCTGGGCTGGATGCCCCGTTGTGGCCTGGGCCGTGGCTCCCAGCCCCCAGAGCGGTCACACCTGGGGGGCCTGCCGTGTACCCAGCCCTGCGGCTTGGCGTGCGGCCCCCAAGCACCGCGGGAGGTAGCACGCGGGCTGTACGGGGGGGCCCTGCAGACACAAGAGCCATTCCCACCCTGGAGAGGGGCAGGTGGTGAACAGCCAGAGGCGAGGCTGCACCGTGCACGGGGGCAGGGCCCCGCCCCCAGCCTGGGAGGAGGCTCTTGCGGGGTTGGGGCTGCTCTGGATGGCAGGGGGCTGGCAGGCTTGGGAGCCAGGCCTGAGCCTCTCCCACCACCAGAGCCTCTAACCCGGCCAACCCTGCCCCCCTCCACCCCCCATTTGCCCAGGCGCTCCCCCGGCCAGCCCCGCCCACCTCCACCCTCCACTTCCCCGGGCCCTCCCCCGGCCAGCCCCACTCCGCCCCACCCTCCACTTCCCCGGGTGCTCCCCCGGCCAGCCCCGCCCCCCTCCACTCCCCACTTCCCCAGGCCCTCCCCCGGCCAGCCATGCGCATCTCCACCCCCCATTTCCCTGGGCCCTCCCCCAGCCAGCCCTTCCCCCCAATCCCCCATTCCGCCAGGTCCGCCCATGGCCAGCACTGCCCCACCCCCCTCTCCACCCCCCATTCCGCCAGGCCCTCCCCTGACCAGCCCCCATTTCCCCAGTAGGGTTGCCAGATGGTTTCTACAAAAATATCAGACACACTTGCCATGACACCACAATCTACATCACATCTTAGTTAGAAAATACTGGACAGTTCTATTGTCTCAATTTGTTTCCCGAACAGAAAGCTCAAATACTGGGCTGTCCGGTTCAAAACCGGACACCTGGCAACCCTATTCCCTGGGCCAGCCCTGCCCCGTCCCCCATCTCCCCGGGCCCTCCCCCGGCCAGCCCTGCCCCGTCCCCCATCTCCCCGGGCCCTCCCCCGGCCAGCCCTGCCTCGTCCCCCATTTCCCCGGGGGGGGGGGGAATTAAGGTGGTGGGGTATGATTGGTTAGGTAATTTTGTTATGATTGGTTAATAAAATTATACTAAAATAATTGGTTAAGGTCAAGCTAAGCAAGACTCAGGTTTCATTACATAAACTGGAGTTCAAGAAGGAGAAGAAGAAGATCAGAAGAAGTAACAGAAGGAAGAAAAGGCTGGAAGAGGACCAGGAGGAGGGGGAAGACCTGGAAAGAAGAACTCACCTCCGAGACACAGCCTAAGACCAGAGAGACTGATATTGCCTGGCCGACAGGGGAAGTATGCCTGCACCCGGATTGGTGAGCACGACACTGTGTGCTTAGCGTGTGTATTCTGCTTGTTTGGGAATTGTCCATAAATCGAGGATAAGGACATTACTGGGTGAGGCTCTTTCAGTGGCTAACGATCCTGCCAACCCGCAGGAAGATGCGCCCTGAGCCCTAGGAATTGGGTAAGGGCGGGTGTGTAAATCAACAGGGTTGCACCTTGAGGCCGAGGAACTGGGTAAAGGTGTGTGTCCCTACAGTGTGGAAGGGATAGAGAAATTTGTGTGGGTAACACAGCGGGGGAGCCAGTTGGGGGTCAGGAGCCCCCGAAGTCCAGGCACGAGCGCTTAGAAAATAATACATGGGAACCGGGGTGCAGAGGCCTTGGTCTGTTTGAGCGTGGGCGCGGTGTTCGTCGTCACGGTAGCGGAGCAGTTCACCCAGCCACATGGGTCCCTCAGCATTCCCCATGCGACCCCTTTGCTTCTTGTGCCGGGGGGAGCTGGGCAAGGCGTGTCCCTGCCATTGGGCCGGCCTCACCGGGGAAGGGGGGGACTCACACATGTTGTCCCCAGGGGGCCAGAGAGGTGGGCATGTCGCTCCTCACATAAGGTGGGAAGAGAACACGTTGCCCTCCCCCAGGCCTGGATTCAGGAAAGAGCAGCCCGACCGAGGCAGAGAGCGCGCGTGCGAGAGAGTGAGAGCGCACGGAAGAGCCTCTCCTGGCCCGGCTCGTGCTCCTCCTGAGAACTGAGGCACACAGGGGCGGCTGCAGCAAACTCTCCTGGCGCCTGCAGCCAAAGAGGAACTGAGAAAGGACTGTCAGCCCTGGTGGCCGTTCAAGTCCCCGGTGCCTGTCGCTGGCTCATTGATAATCCCGCTTTGTGCTCGGCACAATGGGGTCTGCCTTCCAGCGAGCTGCTCACTGGCCGCGCAGGCGCTTCCAGGTCACAGCGTCTTCCCAGCAGCACTTTTCAGCGCGCAGAACCGCCGCAGGGAGGGCGCTGCCCAGCGCCCAGTGAACAGCGTGTGCCCCATCCCCTCCTGGGCTTTGCCGACTCCAGCCGTTGCTCCCAGTCGCAGTGTATGTACACCCCATCCCAAGAGGGGAGATCTGGGGAGGGAGAGGTGCCGTTGCTTTCACCGCTGTCTGTCTGTTGGGGATCTGAGTCGGTCTGTCACCCTAAGGCAGCGCGGCCCAACAGCCAGAGTCTATGGGGTTGGGGCAGCAGCCCTGGTAGGGGGGCCCAGGCCCACCCTATTCCACTGGGCCCCAACACAGGGCCCTGGCAGTGGCGGAGTGGTCCACCACTCGCTCAGCAAGGAATCTGGCTGCAACACGCCGAGCTCCCTTGGGTGGGAGATACCACTCGCGCACCCTCTGGGTCACTTCCTACCATCTCTGGCAGCAAGGCAATCAGGGTGCTCTGCCTTCACAGAATCAGTCGCTCCCTGAGGCTCTACCAGCTTGATCCAGTCTCCTGGGCCTCCAGCTCCTGCTGGCAGGGTCTCTAGCTGGCTCCCCTCTGGTCCTTCCTCTCCAGCGTCCAGCCCGGAATGAGCTGAGCTGCTCCCTTTTATACTTACCTAGCACCTGGAGCATGCCCAGTGTAGCTGAGGGGTGGGGCTTCTTCCACCAACAGGGTATTAACCCCTTCCAGCCCAGTGTGGGTACGCACGCCCCATCATACTCACCTTTAATTTCACGAGTCAGGCAGCGCATGCAGACCTGTACTGGGAAAAGGCACGGGGTGCAGGACAGGGAAGGCCCCAGAAGAGCTCCCACGTTGGGGTGCTGGGAGATCTAGTGCCGAAGCATGCTTTCCTCCAGAAGCTAGCACACAGCTTGCCCTGAGCTAGGTTTGTGTTTCTACTGGTGGTGCACATTCACACAGGCCTCAGTGCACACAGAAACATTTATTCCGCACGTGGATGGAAAAGGTTAGAGGGAACGCTGGATGGTACCGACCCGCTCAAATTATGCCCAATGTCTGGGCCCTGCCAGGAAAATGGCAGCTCAGTGGTCAGCCAGAGAGGGGCCTTCCCTGAACCTCATTAACAAAAGGATTATACCCATCCTCTCCCCACAGGGCCCACCCACCCCGCAAGAGTATGTAGGTCTCGCTGCTGGACCTGTCCTACAGCCAGGGGCTGGGGTGAAGTGGAGAGTGCCGGGACCCTCCCTGCCATTAGGGAGAGCTGGAGAATAAGCCTCAGAAAGATGCCGCGCAGAGTGAAGGCAGGTTTACTGCTCCCTAATCAACACCCTGACAGGGTATTTGTCACTGCCTCTTCTTCCAATGACACTGAGTTTCCTTGAAGATGGCCTCGACTCTGACGTTTTCTGCCATTCCTTTGCCAGCGCCGATGGCATCTTCAAACCCGTTCTCTCTGCAGGTCCCAACGACATCAACGTCTCATCGACGTCGGCGTGGCTGGGTTGCCCAGCGCTTGAGTTTGTAAAAGCCTCGCCAGCACCGCTTACTTGGAACAGGCTCGCGTCACAACCCACAGCTGAGACTAGACATGTGGAGTGACTGATCTGGTTTGCCAGCCTTTGTGCTTCGTGTGAGATCCCAGCCGGGGCTTCACACGACTGCTCCAGGTCCCTCAGGGCATTGTAAATCTCAGCCCCTTGGTACCTTGCTGGCCTGATGTGTCAGTGCAGCACTCTCCAAGAAGGGCACTTAGCCAGACTTGTAACACGGCCCGTGAGGATCTTCCACCTGAGAGCGGATGCTGGGAACAGGCTGGGTACCCTTTGCAGTACTCCAGAGACAGACACCGAATGGCAAGAGGAGGAGGCTGCGTCTGACACAACCAGGATGAGGGGACGGCAGCCAGAAGACACAGAGAAAGCTCTTGCTGAAATGTTATTTTAGGCTCATTCAAAACCTTCATCGAGAGGGGTTTTTTTTTTTTTGGCCTTTTCTAGTAGAGTTGACCACAGAGCAGAAAGAGACCAAAGTGTTTCTTTACTTGGACATGTGGCCTCAACCGATCTTACTGTACAGCGACATCTTTTTCAGGGTGACTGAGAGGTGTCCCATCTGCTTATTTACGGGAAACGTCATAGTCTCGATATTGCTTGGCCCCTTCAACCTGGAATCAACACATCCCACTTGTCCTTTAGTCACCAACAACAAAAGCACCCCAAGCCTGGCAGCTCCCCACACCCGGCCCTCCAGCCAGTTTCCTACCCTAAATCTGGCCTGGTGCAAACCTCGGCTATGACTAAGGAGCGGGAGATACCAGCACCTCCACCGCTCAGGTTTGGTTTTATTTTGCTTAGCAATGTACTTTGATCTGTCTGTTATCACTGGCAGCTGCTTAAATCCTACTTGTTATACTTAATAAAATCACTTTTGTTTATTATCAAACGCAGTGTCAATAATTTGTTCCCGGGGAAGAGGGGAAACAGCGGTGCCTCTCTCTCATCGATAAAGGGAGCAAACACCGAACGAGCTTGTGCTGAGTTAACACTTGTGTGCAGAGTATGCCGGATTTGCCTGGGGTTCTGGTCCCACTGAGGCTGTGATCCCAACTCAGTGCCAACGCTGGGGGAGACCAGAGTTTCGGGGGGGGGGCAGAAGGCTGGTTGGTGGGCTCAGTGGTATGATCAGCCTATCAGGTGACAGTCTCAAGGGGATCTCTGTGACCCAAACTGCCACACAGCCTGGTGTCTACGTACCTGGCCCCTAGTGATCAGTATCACAGGATTTAGGAACCACCACTGCCTGTCAGTCCCCGGCCCCTGGCACCACACTGAGTCTCCTGGCCCCGACGGTGCTGCTGCGCCGGTAGAGGGAGGAATGGGCAGGCAGGGGGAGCCTGGGCCAGGGCACAGCGCAGCTAAGTGCAGTGCTGTGTATAGCATACGGGAGGGTTCCCTAGGCTCTCTGCCGCTCCACCGCCCAGATGGACCCAGCCTCCTCGGCAGCAGAGATTCGAGGAGAGGCCTCCCAAACGTGCTGCAGGGACCGTGCCCAGCCCTTGCCCTTGGCTCCGGAGCCGTGGGGTCCAGCGGGGCATTTGTTTACAGCAGGCAGCTGCCAAGACACAGCCCTCAGCCGCGCTGGGGCCCCACAGATTGTCATTCTCCGCCAGGACAATACTCACAGTGCAAGCTTTCACAGCCCCGGAGCACACAATAGCGCACAAGCCAAAGAAAAGGTCTCCCTCCCCCCCGCCCCCCCGCGCACAATCTGCCAGAGAAAGCACACTGCCCTTCCTCTGAGAATGAGTCTTTGTATTGGCACCCCCCATTCCCTCGGAAATCCCCCCATGCCTGGACAGCCACACACATCTACCCGGCTCACAGCAGCTCCAGGGGCCTTTGTCACCTTTTGCAATGTCGGGAGGCTACACCGCACTTTCACAGTTCTCCATGATGCCAGGAAAGCCCAATGTTAGACTGCAAAGAGGGAGTGCAATGTCATCCCGGCTTGCCTGTTACCGTCACAGCAAAGTAGCCCAGAAACCTCGCTCTCCGGGACCGCCGAGCCGTTCGTTACACCGGGAATTGTTTCTGTACAGCACCCGGCTTCTCATTTGCATTGGGTCTGCTCAGAAACTTCTTCTGGAAATAGCAGGGAGGCTCTCGGGCAGCCAATGTCCAGCGGAGAAGCAAACTTTTCGGCCCTGGAGGCAGCGCGTCGTTTAGCGATGAGCAGTCTGAAAAATAACCCTAGTCCTACCTGCATATTTCTACAGCGGGGTCCATCCGGTGGGAGAGCGCAAATCCTTGTGTGCAGGGCTGGGATCACTGCAGTCCCACTGATGCAATGGCGCCCAATTAGGGCACCCGACCAGCTTCGCTATTCACAAGCAAATGCCGCTTGCCTACACACCAGATGGACAAGCCCGGGGAACTAGAGAAAACAAGGTGGGGGAAGGGGCCGAACTTCAGACTATCGCTGCTGAAGCGGATGGGACTCTCAGCACAGGACACGCCACCTGTTTGGTAGATAGCAACAGCAGCAAGAGAAAAACGCCACCACTGAAACCTGACGAGCCTGGCACAGCAGGAGAGGAACCATCTGCCCCCAAGCACCCCCGTGGTGCTTTGGAGAGAATTGATTCCGCTACGTCCTGGGGAAATGGACACAAATTCCCTCAGCCACGTCCTAAAGCAAAAAACGCCCCACCCCGTCAAACACACACTGGAATTCAGAGAGCAAGCAGGCGTCAGAGACCAGGCATTCCACAGCATAGTCTCCCCAGCAGACTCCTCATAATCCGTCATGAGTAGCTTCCTGTGGGTACAGTGGAGTCGTGCGTCTCTCACTCCGCTCCCCGCAAAGGAAGGGTTTTGCATCCCAGAGCTGAATCTGGAGCTGTTGCTGGGTTAAAAATGGAGTAGTAGAAAATGGAACTAACCCCAACTCTCTCTTACTCCTGATCTATCTGGTAAAAGAACACTGTGGATACATCTACATGATGCTGCCACGGTCGATCTTCCGGGGTTCGATTTAGCGGGTCTAATGAAGACCCGCTAAATCGAACTCAGAGGGCTCCCCCATTGGCGCCGGTACTCCTGCTCCTCATGAGGAGTAAGGGAGGCCGACGGGAACGTTTGCTCCCGTCGGCCTCCCGCTGTGTGGACAGTGTGGAAATGCAATTTAAGATACTTTGACTTCAGCTACATAATTAACGTCGCTGGATTTGTGTATCTTAATTCGACCTTCCGCTGCACCCTAGACCAGGCCTAAGCCAACCAGCAATCCAGGCAATGCTGCAAGAGCGATTGACACTCCTGGAGTTGAGTGACCTGTTGAGTAGGTAACCTGGTCTCTCCACTCCCTCTTAATGGGGGAGGCATTGACAGTAAAATCACTAGCCTGCCTACATCCAGCCATCCTGCTCACCTTCTGAGCTGTTATTATTACGCTGCATTATTTTCACTGCCTAGGAGGCCTCGGCATGCACCAGGACTCCCCTGTGCTCGGAGCTGTACAAACATAGACCAAAAAGCCACTGATCCAAGTAGAAGGCCAGTGACGGCCGACAGATGCTGACCCCAGCCACACCAGGAGGCAATATCGATCAGCACGACCGGCAGTGGTCTCCGCACAGCCGTGGGCTAACAATTGTTCTTTGTGGGCATCGTGGCAGAGGAGAGAGTTAAGGAGGAGCAGGAAGGAAGATAAAGAGAGAGCCCTGTGAATGTTTACAGGGGCAGCGTGGGAGAAAGCCTCCTGGCACTTGTTTGGAAATGTAAGACATGTGTGACAGGGGCTAGCATCACAGACTGATCAAAGGCAGGAGCTGGTATCTGGATGGCTGTGACAGTGCCAATCCTGCAGCCACATCGGCCACATCCACCCAAAGTCCACGTCCCAGGCAACATGCTGGCCCCACATCAGCAGCTGTGCACTCCGCTATGGGCCTGTGATCTGAAAAAGGCATCAACTGGCTGACCCAGGAGATGGGTGGTTTTATGAGGGCAAGCCAAGGAGCGACGCTCTCCTCCCAATATAGCTGTGTCACTACCTTTGTGCACTTTTGTGATGCGCAGACAAGAAAAAACCCAGCTCAGTGACAGGTAACACCTGGTGCTTTCAAAGGGACAGTTTCAGAAAGCTGAAACAGTGATGAGCCAAATCAACTGGCAGGAAGAACTGAATCAGTAAAAACTGTAAATGACCATTGGGAAGCAGAGAACTTGCCTTCAAGAGTTTTAAAAGACCTGGCCGAGGGCACATTGGCCTGCTAAAGTTGCATTTCAGTAAGATTTGAAACATTGGGGAAGTACCAGAAGACTGGAAGAACGCTAACGCTCTCCCAGTATTTTATAGACTCAAGGTGCTCGGTATAGTTAGCATAACACATAGAAGGGTAAGAGATAGACTGATTACATTTCATAACGATCTACGTGGGCAACCAATACTTCACCCTGGGCTCTCCAGTCTAACCGAGAAAGATCAGATGAGATGATCCCAGTGGACCCTTCTGGTCTTGGAAACCAGAAGCTGTCTCTACAAGAGGAACCCAGGTGACTCCCTCTAGATGAAGTCTCAAGGGGGTCACTCTGTTAGTCTGTAACTTTGAAATCAGCAAGCAGGCCTGTGGCACCTTGGACATTAACAGAGGTATAAGGTCATGAGCTTTCATGGGTAAAACCCACTTCCTCAGATGTGCTGGAGAGGAAATACAGATCCCTCTAGATCAGTTTCATAGAGTGGCAGTCTGGAGGCATTATGCAGACTGCTCATTTGGTGTTAATCTGACCAAATCCCCTCGTTAATCAGATCCCGCCGCGTCTCAAGCTGCCGGCTGGGACTTTCATGCCGAAGGAACTGAAAAAGAGAGGACCCCACTGCTAAATGGAGGCAGAGGGGGAGCCTGCTACATGTTTATCCCACTGTGGGTTCGTGGTGTCCAAGTTGATGCATGGGCAGAGGTGGATTAAGAACATTTGGGCCCCCGAAACCCATTAAGAACACGAATGCATCAGAGTGCACGAATACAAAGACTCCATTCAATGTTTACCCACGGCACTGATAATAAAGCAAATAAAGAAAAGCACGACTTGGATTACTGTGGATGATGGCGATACAGGCAGATCTCCTCTCAAGGTTTTTGACAGCAAAGAGATTTTTCCCAGGGTCCCATAATCCTGTGCGTTCTTTCACTACTGTGCAGGGGGTGGGGGGACATGTGCCCCCCTTCCCTGCGATTTGCTGCTTGAATTGCACTGAACATGCTCACACGGGCAGAGCACCACCAGCTGGCGCTCACCGTGCCTACCCAGTACCCACAATTGGCAAACACGGGGCGTCTCCACCTGGCCGGTGTCTACCCAGCCCCGATTCCACCAAGGCTGGGGTGATTCCTCTCTAAAGAGCAGCTGGAAGTTTCCACGTGGGGTGATGCCCAGGGAAAGCAGAGACTGCTTGGAGCAGGCATGGTTGAGCTAGACTTCGGCGTGCAGTACAAAGGGAGCTGGGCTTTGAGAACTCCGGGCCACGGCCGGCTCCCTTCCAGCCGCCTAGCTGTGGCTCTTCTCCGGCTCCTCTGCTCTGTGTGTCTAGGCTGAGCAGGGGAGAATCCCCGCGCTGCAGATGGAAGCAAAGTTCCTTCTCTCGCTCAGTAGCTGGGGGAGCTGAGCCACCAAATGTCGCTGCCAACTAGAGGCCGGCGAGCGCGCCCCAAGCCGGGTCCAGGATAGCGCCTTCCCACTTCCCAGCAGCAGAGGGAACGGGGTGGGGGGAGCCCTCACCAGGGAGATGCCCTGAAGCTTGCTGGGGGGGCCTGCTCCCCATAACTATCTCTGGTGAGGGGCCCAGACCCTTTCTTGGAGGAATCTGGGTGACTGGGGAGGGATCACGTGAGGATTCCCTGTTCTGTTCACTCCCTCTGGGGCACCTGGCGTTGGCTAGTGGGCTGGATGGACCTTTGGTCTGACCCGGTCCGATGTTCTTATAAATCTGGTTAATTTCTCAAGCTCTCGTTTTCAAGCTCCCAAATCGACACAGCAAGTCCATTTCCTGCACCGGGAAGGAGCATCCCGCCCGGACAGCCAGGCCCTCCGGATCCAAAGCAGCAGGACCAAGTCCCGGCTTTCTGCGGCCGTACCTTAGCCATCACCAGTCAAACAAAGCCGAGCAGCAAACGGGCGCCCCTGGCCAGGCGCAGGTACCTGGGGGACAGCCTGCACCTCATGCCCCCAGCACATAGCCAGCACGGCGGCTCCCCTTACGCCAGTGGGCGAAGAGCACAGAGCTAATCCGGGGAGCGTTCCGGTCACGTCTGGTGTGGGGCTGTCACCGCTAGGCGAAAAACCAGAGAGCGACGCTCCGGGCCGGCAAACGCCCGCAGCCAGAGTCCCTGGGACGCTGTCTGATCACGGCCAGCGCGCCAGATCCAGCCAGAATACAGCCAGGCCGGGCCCCAGGCACCACTGCATCTCCTCTCCCACCCTTGTCTGCAAGCCCTCCGCCCAACGGCATGGCCGGATGCTGGGTACTCACAGGAGCATGGTCCCGGCCCGTCTGCCGCTGAAAGCCTGCGCCGCACTCCACGGGGCAATGCCCGGAGAGCTGCCAAGGGCTGCTCCCGGGGGCTGGGGCTGGCCTGCGCAGCTGTGGGCGGCTGTCAGCCGGCCCCAGCCCACAGAAGGAGTGACATCTGCTGGCAGATGGGACGGACACATTAGCATTCCTACAGGGACAATGGGGAGGAGCTGCGAGGACGGCCCCTCCTGCCCTGACTCGGCCTTTGTTTTCTCAACAGAAGGGGACTGCTGGCTTGAGTGCCAGACATGGGGGGCAGGTATGTCACAGAGGGGGCTACTCACACACACGGGAGGGGGGGACTCCCACACCAGTGGGGGGAGGGGAACAGAGCACCAGACAGGCTACTCCCCACACAGCAACGGCTGGCCTTGGGAAAAATCTTGCCCTGGGACAACTTGTGTTTGGGGACCCCTGTAGGCCTAGCACCACCCATTTCCCTTGGCCCCCAGGGGCTCCCCAACCCCCGCACCTCCATGCTGTGCCCCCTTGGCCCCTAGCCCCTGCATGGCACCCAGGGGCGGCGAGTAATGTAGGCAAGGGACGAGCAGGATCGGTAGGGGCTCCCGTCCCGTGTCCAACACCCACATGAGCCGCTGCCCACGACAGAGAGCCCTCAGCTGGGGCAGCAGCCAGTGGATTTCCTGAGCTGGAGCCATGTCCTCTGTCGTGGGGCAGCCAGCTACATGCCTGGCCCAGCCCCCCCGAGCTGCATTCTTCCGGCTCCCACTCCCGTTCCGCGGCACCGAGGAGACTCGAACCCACTGAGCCGTGCAGCCTCGCTGCACAGCCCCAGACCCTGCGGGGAAGAGGCCCAGACGCAGCGATCGCAGCCGCCCGTCCAGACTCCGGCTTTGCAGACAGCCCTTCAGGGGCCAGGCAGCCACTGCAGCTGGGTGAGACCAGAGCGGCCCCGCCATGGAAGGGAGAACCATGGACCAAACTTCTGTTCGGCCCTCCCTGCGTCAGAGCAGGGCCACTGCCTTCACCGGGGCCAGGCCGCGGGGGGACGGCGATTGAAGGGAGTCCCTCTCCCCCATCCAACGTGGCACTTGCCAAGACGCCTGCAGAGCCGGGGGGCAGGAGGGGGGTGGAGAGCACGGCCAAGTGCGAGAACGTCCGTCATCCGTTAGGAGCAGCACGCAGTCCCCCAGCTGCAGGGAGCCTTTGTCACTGCCCCACAGCGCGACGGAAGGCACCACCGACCAGAACGCTGCCACGCCCAGTGGCTAGAGCAGCCTGCTTGGAGGTAGCCGGGGGGAAGTATACGCTGGGACTTACAGACGAGCAAGCGGGGGAAAGCTCTGGGCTCCCGGGAGGGGCAAGACTGGAGGCAGAGCCCCCCATCAGCCAGTGCCCTTAAACTGCCAGGCCCTAGGGCAGCTGACCCTTCTGCTCCCCACCATCAGTCTGGCAGGGCTTTAACGTTGGCCACGTCTGGGCTGGCACCAGCAGTCCCCAGGCAAGAGTTACACGGGGGGGGGGGGGTGGGAGGGACCTCTATCTCAGCCGCTTTGCCTCACCCCCCGCGGGGCCAGTGGTGGCCACCGAACACACCTACCAGACGGGGAAGCTAGTGGCTTCCCCTCCCTTCCCAGGGTCTGAGCAGCTGGGGCGTGGGTGGCGGAAGGGCGGCCAGATGCCCAGAGGGAGGCGGGCTTGTGCCTGCTCCGAGGGAGGTTTTACTACAAACTCCGCGGTGCCGAAGCTCACTGGGCGCTAGAGAGCTGGGCGAGGCGGTTGTGTCCGCGATGCCAACACCAGAGTGCAGGTGCCTAAGACCTTCCCCTCCCGGGAGCGTCAGGCGCGAACCAGCACGAGCCGGCTGTACCGTGTCCTACAAGCCATGCCTCATGCCCTGCAAAAGGGGGGTTTCTACAAAGCCTGCCACACAAGCTACCTGGATGCCTCCATCTTTCTGCTTCACTTGCAGGGCCTGATTCCTTCTGGAATTTGGGCGCATTGACCTCCCGGTGTTTGGACAACCAGGCCATAAATGGAACGCGGATTCATTGGCCTCCGGCGCTCGCCAAATGCACCTGGGAACTCGACTGTTCGTCACCAGCGACCTCAGAAGTGAACCTGTGCTGAGTGCCCGACAGCAGGCAGCCATGTTCACCTCAGAGCCAATGGGAGCGAATTCTGGGCACTCTGGGCTCCCGGGGCCTCGCCTCCCAATTTCAGGCCATTTATTCCAACTCCCTCCTGACAGGCCTCACCCCCAGCTGCCGTCACCATAAGGTTCTGGGCACTACGTTCTCGGGCCTGGTTTTGTCCCGTGGGTTTGTCCAGACCAGAGACCTGGCTCTTTGTACGGTTGCAGGGCTCATTTCTGGCCCCCCAGTCTCTCAGCCAACGGCCCGATGGTGCTTCTACCCACCAGACTCTGGTGCTGACTGAAAGGGACATGTCCATCACATTGGGCTTGCACATAAGAACGGCCAGATGGGGTCAGACCAAAGGTCCATCTAGCCCAGTGTCCTGTCCTCCGACAGTGACCAATGGCAGATGGGAATAAACAGAACAGGGAATCATCAAGTGATCCCTCCCCTGCTGCCCACTCCCAGCCTCGGAGAGAAGCTAGGGACACCATCCCTGCCCTGCCTGGCTAATAGTCCTGTCCTTCACAACATCCTCCAGCAAGGAGTTCCACAGGTTGACTGTGAGCTGTGTGAAGAAAAACTTCCTTTTGTTTGTTTAAACCTGCTACCTCTTAATTTCATTTGATGACCCCTAGTTCTTGTGCTATGGGAAATAACTTTTCCTGATTCACTTTCTCCACCCCAGTAATGGCTTGGAGGTTGGCAGAATCAGACCAGAGGAAAACGCTGGGATCTTCCCCTCATTCCCCAACAGACACGTCCTTTCACGGCCCCACCCCTTCCCCTCCTCAAAGCTCAGCACTCAGTGTCCTCACCTTGTCGAAAAATTCGTATAGCTTGATGGTGTCTCGCAGCCGACTCCGGGCACCCTCCAGAGAGGCGCCGAACTCAGCCAGCTGATTTTGGTACGCTTGCCGCTTGCGCCCATAGACATGCAAGTCTGCCGAGGAAAAATCTTCCCACTTGTCCAGCTTCTTTAACATCTCCCAGCCCCGCCTACAATAGTCCTGAAAGAAAATGGCAGTGGATCAGACCTGGAAAGAGAGACCGTGGGAGACTTCCACAGCCCCTGGGAGCCATCCGGACAACCTAAGCCAAGCCCGGCACAACAATGCCAACAGTAGTACTCTTGGGCAAGTGTCCTTTATAAGTGGCCCTCTGAACTGGGAAGCTCAGACAGGGCCTTCCTAGGGTGGGGGGCAACTCTCCCCCCTGCTGCAGGCTCTGCCCCACCCCACCTCTCCCCTCAAGCTCCACCCCTGCTCTGCCCCCTCCCACTCCCATTCCACCCTTTGCCCAAAGCCCCGTGTCCCAAGAAACACAAGCCAGAGGCTACCAGGGGACCTGGTGTGGGGCAACAGCAGAAGTCCCCCCCTGCATTCACAGTGGTGACGGGAGCTGGAGCAACCCAGCAACCCGCCCCACTGCCCATCTTGCCGTGCCCCATAGTGGCAGGAAGCAGTGCGCCGGGGGGCTCCCCTGCCCGCCACCACAGTGCAATGGAGCGCAGGGGGCTGGAGACGGGCCAGGGAGCCGAGCAGGCTGCTGGGTCGCTCCGGCTCCTGCCACTGTGGTGGCGGAAAGGGGAACTCCTGTTGCCGCCCTGCACCCCTGGGTAACCCTCCTGGCTGCCCTGGGCCCCACGTGGCTGCCACGGGACCCTCCAAAACATGGGGGCTGGGGCAGCCGCCCCAAAGCGTCCTGTGGCCAGGACAGCGCTGAGCTTCGATGCAGCAACGTGGTCACTTTAGCCCAAAAGGCCTGCGCGAGAACAGGCTGCCCAGGGCTAAGGAAGCATTTCAGGCTCTAATGGGAGTTCAGAAAAAGCTATCGCACACCCTTGACACGTGGCTCAATACTCCCGTCCCGGGCATGGCCATGTGGCGGCTCCACTGAGCTGTGTCTGCCTCCCAAACTCCCTTCTGAGTGGCCTGGCCTGCGGAGGCAGCTCTGGCAGGGGTTGGGGGGGAGACACAGAAGTAGGGACCGAACAAGCCCACGCCTGCCACCCAGCGATGAAAAGGCTTTGGCTGGACTGTCTGGGAGCAAACTCCGACAGGCGCCCCGGGCGGAGCTGCTTGGCAAAGGACTCGGTGGGGGCAGCTTCCAGAGCGACCCAGCACTTCAGGGTTGAACGCCAGGAGCTGTACGAGTAAAGGGCAGCAGAACTGCACCGGTCACCAAGGCTGCAGTTGTGTCCCGGAGGCTGCTGAAGTCACAGAATCCTGGGCTTCCCAAGACTTCTGTGATGTCAGCAGGAGCCTTGAGGTCCCTGTGCCACCGGCAGCAGCCCGGAGCCGTGAGGTCCCCGTGCTGCCAGCAGCAGCCCGGAGCCATGGGGTCCCCGTGCCGCCAGCAGCGGCCTGGAGCCGTGAGGTCCCCATGCCTCTCGCAGCGGCCCAGAGCTATGGGGTACCCCAAGCTCCGAGCTGCCATGTACAGCGGGGGACTCCCGCAGCTCCCGGCTGACCCAGGTGGCGGGGACCTCACAGTTCCTGGCCGCTGCGGGCAGCAGGAGAACTCTGCAGCTCCAAGCTCTGGGAGGAAGGGGAACTTTGGAGTGCCGAGCCCCGTGGCTCACGGGAGCCCCTGGAACTGCCAGCTGGCCTTTGCAGCTGCCCAGTAGCTTCCCATTTGCCATGGATATTTGGAGTAAAAGTCGGGGACAGGTCCTGGGTTTCCGTAAATTTTCTTTGCTACCTGTGACCTGTCTGTGCCGTTTACTAAAAATATCCAGGACTAAATCTTAGCCTTATCGTGCCAGGATTGAGGGGGGCACCTGATCTGAACCTCACGGCTACACTAAGTCACATCCCAGGGAAAGTCAGAGGGGCAGGGGGCCTTGCTGGTAGAGAGGACTCTGCTTAATAAGCCCTGGGCCCCTTTGAATCGCCACCAGAGCGCCCCTCCGTGTGTCTCTGAGGGCTGGGGGAGGAAGTGCACTGTGGTCTGGGCAGCGCTAGGGGCTGACTACCCTAGGCCCTGCCCCTTCTGCCCTCAGCGCCGCCCCTTCCGAGGACATGGAGCCGGCCCCCGCACCTCGCCCCCAGACCTTCGGTGGCTGCCGGCCCTGCTGACTCTGGGCCTTTGCTGACCGCCGACTACCCACTGTGAGCGGCATTCTGAAGGGCCATTGCTTGCTGGACTTTCACACCGAGCGGTGGGAAACGGAGGCAATGGGCACTGCCCAGTGCCCTGTAGAGTGGCTGTCTGGTTAAGGCATACGTGCTTTGAGTTGGTGTGGCGGTGTTTTCCCAAATGAACGCCGACCTCCCTCTCCTTCCAGTAGAGTTTGCTTTGGTGGCACAGAGTCAGCACTTGCGAGTGGGAAGTGCTGCCTCTCAGAGGCACCTGTGGTAGGTTTAGTTTTCCCATGACCGGGTGGGGACTCGAGCTAGTTCTGTTTGGCAATGCCATGAGGAACCCCTGGCTAGCGAATCTGGACCCTGCTGATGCCGAAACCACTTAGCAGCAGGGCTACAGACGATGGAGAGTGCGGAAAAAGTCCTGGGAGAGAGAGGGGCAAAGGCAAGGCATGGGGAGAGGCTGGGGGAGGCAGACACTGCTCACTTGGGAGAGCAAACGCTCCCATTGATTTCCCTTACTCCTGGCAAGAGCAAGAGTACTGGTTGGGTCGCCAGCGGGGGCACCCTCTGAGTTCGATTTAGCAGGTCTTAACTAGACTCACTAAATCAAACTCCTGAAGATTGATTGCAGCAGCGGAAGCCCAGTGAAGACAAGGCTTAAGGCGGGCTCCATGCCACGGCATTTAGGGAGGAACCACACAATCCCTTGCAGCTCTCTTGGAGCTACGCACAAATGTGTTGGTGGCTCCAGTCTTGTGGAATCCACTCTGTTCACATCTAGGTCAGTGGCTGTTTAAGCCTGCTCTCTGGGATGTGCCCCAGGACGGTGTCAATACTCAGTAAGGAATCAGCATTCATAGATCCACAGAATCCTAGAACACCAGAACTGGCAGGGCCCTCGAGAGAGCATCAAGTCCAGTCCCCTGCCCTCAGGGCAGGACCAAGCACCGTCTAGACCATCCCTGACAGGTGTCTGTCCAACCTGCTCTTCAATATCTCCAGTGATGGAGATTCCACAACCCCCCTAGGCAATTTATTCCAGTGTTTAACCACCCTGACAGTTAGGAAGATTTTCCTAAAGTCCAACCTAAACCTCCCTTGCTGCAGTTTCAGCCCGTTGTTTCTTGTCCTATCCTCAGAGGTCAAGAAGAACAATTTTTCTCCCTCTTCCTTGTAACACCCTTTTAGATACTTGAAACCTGCTATCATGTCCCCTCTCAGTCTTCTCTTCTCTAAACTAAACAAGACCAATTCTTTCAACCTTCCCTCCTATCTCATGTTCTCTAGACCCTTCTTCGTTTTTGTTGCTCTTCTCTGGACCTTCTCCAATTTCTCCACATCTTTCCTGAAATGTGGTGCCTAGAACTGGACACAAGACTCCAACTGAGGCCTGACCTGTGCAGTGATTGTAGCAGGCAGGGATGTCCCTTCCCTCACAAACTCTCCGACACCTCGTTCCAATCCGAGGTCACTTACACTGGCCACAAGATCGAACTCCCTGAACTGCTTTTGGGCTTGAAGCAGCAGCTCCAAAGAATCGTCCAGGTCAGTCATTTCCTTCAGCCGCTTTCTGCCAACGTCCTCGATCCACGTGCTGACCTGGGAGAAAGAGGGGAAAGCGGTGGTGCCTGCTGTTGGTCGGCACTGCTGCGCGAGGCCGGCTCCCGCGTGGAAAGAGCAGGGGCTTCTCCGGCGAGGCTGCTCGTTCAGTCACTGGAAAGAGTGTCCCAAATCGGGGCCTCTCCGCAGATCCCCTCTGCTTTACGCACAGGCCTTTTCCACCGCGGGCCGCTGGGTAAGTCCTGTGCTCTGCGGGTACTCACAGGGCCTTCGGCTGTGCTTCCGTGCCAGCCGCAGTCGGCTGAAAGCACTGCAGCTCCCCACTGGGCCTATCTCCCTGCTGCTTCTGCTCCCATAGCTCCATTTGCTGCCCACTCGCCTGCTCCCTCCTCCGGCTCCTGGCTGGCAGAAGGGCAAGGTGCAACGGCAGAGCCACGGAGCCCCCCCAGGGACTGTCTGGGGCCCCAGGAGACCCACTCTCTGTTTCCTGAATACTAGGGATGTTAAATCCCTGTTTAATTGGTTAACCCGTGAAACAAATTGTTTAACTAGTGAACTGATTAAAGGGGAGTGGGTGGAGGGCCTGCTCCGGCCTCCACGGGCTAACCGTAACCGGGAAGCCTGGTTAACCTTTCACATCCCTGCTGAATACAGCTCCCAATATAATCTCCAGCGTCCGTGCTTATTCCTAGCAGCTCCTCATCGCTGCCTGGTTCCGGGCTCCTCCCTATGGGAACAGTCAGGCGCTATCACCTGGTTAAGGACCATGTCAGTGTACGTCTGCCTCCCTAAGAACGCCCCTCCCCCCCCCCGGGGCGGAGAGGGCTCTGCTCAAGGGGCAGAAGGAGCCTCCTCTGAGATGGGGGAGGCTTCGTCAGTGGGAGGGAAGCCGAGGACATCAACAGGCTGCAACGGGACGAGTGGTTGGAGCAGGCCCCTGCCGGCAGGTGGGGGGTGCTCCCCCATTAACTGGTTACACACGGTGGTTCTTACACCCATGCACCTGTGCTCCTGGCAGGAGGCCTCGGCCCTGCAAGGGGTTAATCTGACTTCCTGCAAGAACGAAGTGTCTTACCCGTATGGCACGAGTCAAGGGCGGAACCAGGCCCTGACCAGGGGGCCCCCTAAACTGAACCTCACTGACCCCCTCCCTGGCGCTAATGGCGTTACGCAGGGTCAAACCGGAATAAAGGCCCCGTACGTGGGGTGGACTTGCCAAGGTGCTGAGCACGCAGCACACATGCTGACTTGGTACTCAGCGCCTCTGAGAATTGGGCCCCAAGTCTGTAGGTCTCCCCAGCCCAGGGATGGCGGGTGAGGGGGGGCTGCCCACTTCTGCCTGAGCAGGCCCACCAATAGGGGGAGCACAGGGGGGACAACTGTCCCGGGACTCGGCGATTCACGTGGCCTAGATGTGGCAGCTGGAACCCTGGCCCCCTTTGAATGGCTGCTGGGATGCCTCACCACGCCGGGCACGCCGTGGGGCTCTGAGGGCTGGGGGGAGTCCCAGTGCCTCAGTGCAGGCAGTGCACAGGGCTGGCCCTCCCCTTCTGCCCAAAGTCCTGCCCCTTCTGCCCAAAGCCCTGCCCCTTCTAGGGCATGGAGCCAGCTCCTTGCCACACCTTGCCCCAGGGCCCACGGTGGCTGTCGGCCTCACCGTTCCTGGGCAGAGACGACTACATGCCAGGTTGGTTGTGGAGTGTTTTTGTGATGAGAAGGCATTTCCCGTTGGGACGCTTTTTGTGTTACTTTACTGCCACCTTCTTCAAACCCTGACATAAACTGGGATGAAATACCCGGCAACCTTTCTGGGACATGCAGTCACGGCTAATCCTTACAACCCATGACAAACTGGGCTCACCTCCCTAAAACCGTCTTCAAAGGCCTCGAATTCCATCACGAGCTCCAGCTCCCGGATGCGTTTGTTTGACAACATCACCAGGAGGTGGACCCCCTCCTCCGCTCGGCTGTACAGCGTGGCGGCAGCATGCAAGGCGTCTCTGAAAGGGAACAGAAGTCCAGCCAGTGTGTTTCACATGCCTAGCGACATCTCATATGTAACTGTGGCTTGGAGGGGCCACACGGAGACAAACTCCCAATCTCTAGAAGTTCCTTGTCGTATCAGAACAATGTATATCGCAGTATCTACTGGAGAACACTTTCAACATCCCAACGCCCATGTCACTGCATCCTGCCCCAGTGCGGACAGAGAGATCCTACCGAGGGGTCAGGAGTTCCTTCTTCGACCCAGGTTCCTGTCCGAACCACGTTCCAAAGCTCATGTGGCCTGCACAGAGCACCCAGCTTTTTGATCCAAAATTTAGATTTTGTACAAATGTGAAACTGAATCAAACGCCTTACTGAAATCCGGGTAAATTACAGCCCCTGCATTTCTTTTGTCTAAAGACTCAGGCCAGGTCTACACTAAAGGCAAAGGCCGAATCAAGTTACGCAACTTCAGCCACGTTAATTACTACATACCGGCTGTCTTCCAGCTCTCCCAGTCAGTACCCAAAGAATCAATGATGGAAAAATTGGAGATTAGCATTGCTACTGGACAGAGGTAAGATTATTTGGGCGCCTCAAACAGTGCTTTCCCATAAATGTTGGGGCTCCTTTTAAGTTTAATCCAAACTCTGAATTTCTTTGGATTTTAATGTTTGCTATAATTACAAGGAGAATATCTGTACAAGTTATTTTTTACCTTTCAGCTCACTCATAAATGCTCTCAGCCCTCATGGTAACCACTGCCTAATGTCTAATCACTTCTGGATTCTTGCTGAGGGCATGCTTCAAGTGATATCTTGGCATAGGAATTTCTACAGATGAATTAGAGAGAGCAAGAGAGCGTAAAGCCTGAAAAGAACGCATATATTAATAAATATATTTCCTTTTAAAGGGTGGCCCTAATGCCCTTTCCCCCCATCACTACCCTCTATGATTCTAAAAGCATCCTGCAACGAATAAAACACCAGGGTTCCCTGTAAGCCGGGCGCTTGTGCGACCGCTCAGGAGACATTCAAATGCTGCCAGCTGATGAGCAGAGTGCCCACAGCTAGGTTTTGTGTTTCTCCTGGTGGTGCACATTTGCACATGCCTTGGTGCACATAAACAAATTATTCCGCACATGGATGCAAGATTAGAGGGAACATTGGGGAAGACTCTCTGGATCAACCCGCTGTAGAAAAGAGGGCTTCTACCTTGTTAAAATAAAAAACCAGGGACTGAAGGCTTTAATTGGCTTCCCTAGTGGCCTGTGCAACTCTCCCCGTGGAAAGCAGGGGGCCGTCTGACAACACAAGGAAATCTCCTCCCAAGCCACAGCTCCGGTAAGTCCCAGTGTCCCCGCCCATGTTAGCGCAGCAGTCGGCCTTTCCCGGCACCCTTTCCAGGGCAAAGCATTCACGTTCCATGGGCAATCCTGCAGATTCGATGCGATTTAGAACAAAACCGAGGGGCTGCCTGTCAGCGCCTAGTTCCCTGAGCCCTGCTCCCATCGGGCAATTACCGGCTGTGCGGAAAAGCTGCCAAGAGCTCGTAACAGTTTGCTGGTTCCAGGCCCGAGCGGTTGTATAATTCAAGGGTAATTTTAGACCTTGCTTCTGCAGATGCCTTTCCCAAAGCTGGAGCCAGAGAGTCACGGGGCCTTCTCCTGGCCCTTCTGGGGATTAGCTCTGTAGGATCAATGCCCCGTCTCTCTCTCGCTCTGTATCTTGCTCCCCAAGCAGCTGCAGCCCTCCGCCCAGGGCACTCCCTGGTGTCCCTTCCAGGGGGTATCAAAGTCTTTCTCCCGCAATCCTAGGCCGTCTGCCCAGTCCCTGACCCAGGTGCCCCGCCCTCAAGATCTGGGAGGGGGACCCAGGCCAGCCCTCCACTGTGGGTTCCTGCTCTGGGCTCCTCACTTCTGCAGCCAGCTCTGCATAACCCACCCCTTGTTGCTTTTCCCACCAGCCTCTCCTACTTTCCTGGCTCTCCCCTGGCCCTGGTTTGCAGGCTACTTCCCTGCCCGTGCCTTGTGCCCGCAGGCCTCGGTGGAGAGCAAACGGAGAGCCCACTTCTAAAAGTAGCAGGAGAGGGATTTGGAGCAGACTGGAAAAGTTGGAGCATGCAGGGGGTTGGTATGCAGTGTTGGGGTGCACTGGCAGAGCTGGGGGTGCAGGGGGTTGGGGTGCACCGGCAGAGCTGGGGATGCAGGGGGTTGGAGTGCACTGGCAGAGCTGGGGGTGCAGGGGGTTGGGGTGCACTGGCAGAGCTGGGGGCATCATGTCTCCCTTGCCTGAATGCCCACTCTCTGAGCTCCCCTACCATCCATCCCCATTTATCCCGCTCCCCATAACTCCCCTCCACCCGCTTCCACTGCTCTAATGCCCCTCCCCTACAAGGGAGCGGTCACATGCCTAACTTTTCCTGCTCACATCTTTTGATTACACCCCCCCCAAATAAAACTGCCCTCCCCCCATGATTCACAAACTGAAGCCAATCACTCAATCCAAATGCCTTTGTCTTAGTTGGGGCATTCGACCCATTAAAAGGAACAATCCGTGTCACACACAGGATGGGCAGTGACTGTCTAGGCAGGAGTCCCGCAGAAAGGGATCTGGGGGTCAGAGTGGACCACAAGCTAACTAGGAATCAACAGTGTGACGCCGTTGCTGAAAAAGCAAACATCATTCTGGGTGGTGAGGGCATTTGTCAGGGTTGAAGGCAGGGGACTGGACTTGATGACCTCCCGAGGCGCCTTCTGGTTCTTATCTAACAAGGGGAACAGACCGAGCTCAAAGATGAGGTGTGGATGTACCCAACTTGTCTCTATTGCGGTATAAAGATGTTTCTCAGAGGAAGCATTGCTGGCTGGCTGAGGGAGCAGTGGAAAGCCCCGCCACTGTCTATGCTGTGTCCACGGTCACGAGCACACGGCTTAGTACCCACGTTGAGTCTGCCAGGTGCTATGAACGCCTGGCTCAATGCCTTTGTTCCTTAACGGATCTTGTGGTCATTGAGCGGTTTGCGGGATGTCTGCTGTGCTGGCCCTCTGCACAGAACTGGGGAAGCGCGCTGGGAGAACATGCGGAAAACCCACACACGCAGCCAAATACCTGCCTGGTTTACCAGGATACGGCAGCAGAAGGAAAGAGCGTCTGCGGCTGTAATACATACGGTCAGACTCAGGCAGATTCTGAACTCTCAATGAGCTCCACAAAAGAAGCTATAGTAGTGGACTAAAACTGGACAATACGATGGTAAGTGACTTTACCAGCCCTGCCTAGTATGAGAAGCCCAGTACCGAGCTCTGCCTTCATAGGAACTATTATTTGCATGGATCATTGCGTTACCCAGCTGGTTTGTGTTCTCCCAGTCAGAATGTCTCCTCCTTTAAAAGACTCAGCACAGCACCCAGCTCTCCAGACCATCCTCATTTCTAACACACATTCCCCAATTCTGCATGTGCCGCTGGCCTCTTCTACACACTCCTACGCGCTGGGGGTGGGGAACCTTTTTTTGGCCGGGGGCTCCTGAACCACAGTGGGGGGAGGTGCCAAGCCAGCGCTCATGCTCCCGCCCAGTCTCAGGGTATGTCTAGACGACAGGCTTTTGTCGACAGAAGTTTTGTCGACAGATACTGTCGACAGAGAGCGTCTAGACTACAGCCAGCTCTGTCGACAAAGCAAACCGCTCTGTCGACATGACAGTGTAGACACAAAGGACAGTGTAGATGCAGTAACGCCTTCTGGCGACAGAACTCTGCGTTATTCCTTGCAGAATGAGGATTACAGCCGTCGACAAAACTGCTGAGTCCTGTCGATGTTATGTCGACAGAACTCAGCGGCAGTGTAGATGCAGCTATAGTTTTGTCGACAAAAGGCCACTTTTGTTGACAAAACCCTGTAGTCTAGACACACCCTCAGAGTCTTGCTGTGGGGCTGGAGCACCAGCATCGGCTCCCTCCAAGCCTCGCCGCAGGCCGGACCAAAGCAAGGCAGGGGCTGGATCCGTAGGTTCCCCACCCCGACTAGCTACAATGACCACGGCTATAGCACTGAATCCATCCCAACATCAGACTAGTTCCCCCGAGGATGCAATGCCTGTGGGAAGAAGCAGGCTGGGCCAGGCGCAACCAGGTAGCAGAGCTGGTGTCTAGCATGGACAGCAAAGGGTTCCCCCCATAACATTTGTACAAAGTCAATATGTGCAGCATGCAGCTAAGTTCCTAACATACACCGGGCAGGATGCACAGACTGAACAAACAGTGTTATCTTCCTCAGATAACACTGACACTGAATCAATGATGCGTCTAGAGGAGGAAGGCCAACGCGACTACCAGCCGGGATGCCCCAGCCTTTCCTGTCACTGTAAATCCAGCCAGATCTGCCCTTTGCCATTTACAGCAATACTGGAATTTTGCCCCCGAGGGAGAAAGCCGCTTTTCCAAAGCACCCAAACCTTACCTAAAAGAGCCTCCAACTCCTCTGCCCGTCTCTGAGACGCTCAAGAGCTGCTACCGCATCCTTCCCACCACACATTTCGAATGTGCTCCGTGGGAGAATGTCTGTGCGCGCCTTTGTGTACAGAGCAATGGGGTTTGTTTAACTGGGGTGAGAGTGCTTTTCAGCAGGCTAAAGCCATCGTGTAAACACAAAGAACAGGTTGGACTGTCCGAAAACAACAGCCGAGAGCTAAGGTATGTGTCTGGCCAGAAACGTCTCTGGGTGTGTCTTTGTGTGTTGCCCTACCCCTCACACAAGGGGATGAAAACACAGCAACCACCTGCTTGCCAGTCAGAGATCAGAATGCACACTTTCAAGAGAAACTGACAAAATATGACACAAGTCCGAGTATTCCCTGTACGCTGAGTGCTTGTGCAGCCTCTTGGGAGACATTCCCATGCCGCCCAGCTGATCAGCAAAGCACCCACAGCTAGGTTTTGTGTTTCAGTTGGTGGTGCACATTTGCACAGGCCTTGGTGCACATCAAACATTTATTCTGCACATGGACCAAAAAAATCTGCACATGGATGTAAAAGATTAGCGGGAACGAAGGACATGACCCCTCTTCGTAGATTCTAAGGCCAGAAGGAATCAGTCGGTAATCATAACAGTCAAATCCTTAATCAGATTTGCAGAATGACTGTGGCCATGTATATACAACAAACTTTGATACTTTGGCGGACACAAAGTACGTTGGTGTAAAATTGTCACCGCTGGTTTATTGCTCACGCGTGTGCTTATCTAGCTGCTTGCACTGGTGCTGCACATACTCACCCGGAGTGTTTGTGCTGGTGCAAAGTGCAGTGCACTATGGGTAGGTGTCCCAGGGGGCCACCCATCACTGCAGTGCCTCCTGGAGAATTTTTGCAAGGCATTTTTGTGCCATCCACCCAGCAGGAGGTCGATGGAGCAAACCTCCCATTGGCTTCCCTTCCTCCTTGTGAGGAGCAGGGGGACCGGCACCAAAGGGGGCGCCCTCTGAGTTCGATTGAATGGATCTTCATGAGACCTGCTAATTCGAACCAGCAGCATTGATCTTCGTGCAGTGTGGACATGGCCTTGGTGAGTGCCCATGGTTAGTTACACCTCCCCGAAAAAAACGAGTCTCATCTGAGATCTGAATGCGTCTGACTTCAGCTTCCCGTCTTAAATCTTCTCCCCACGTAAGTGCTGACAGACTTTGGTCAAATCACCGGCCACCCTTCTCCTTGACTGAGCCCCTTACACCATTCACTGCCTGGAAGAATTTCCAGATCTCAAATTCTTGTTGCTTCCCCCGACCCCATGCCTCCTATTTGTCAACATTTTGGAAGGATGGATACCCGAGCTGGACCCCGTCCCACCCACATCACGTGGAAAGGTAACACCGCCTCTCTGCTGAGCAGGCCACTTGGTGTGAGGCCTCCTAAGGCTTCCGCGCCCTCTCTACTGTTTGGGTTCTTATGGGCAGGACACTGGAGTTAGGGTTCAGGTTCTATAAACAAGGTTCTCCACCTCGAGTTAGGGTTCCTGTAGGTAAGGCTCCCTGCCTAAGGTTAGGGTTCCTATAGGTAGGGCACTTGGAATTAGGGTTAGGGCTCCTGCGGGCAGGACTGCCCCCTAGGGCCAGGGTTCCTGCGGATAGGGCACTTGTAGGTAGGGTTAGGGCTCCAATGGGTAGCTCCCCACCTATGAGTGGGGTTCCTATGGTTAGGGCTTCCCACCCTAGGACTAGGGTTCGTGTGGGTAAGGCACTTGGAGTTGGGGTGGGGAGTAGCTAATCTCCCCATGGCCGGTCTGTACAAATTAAGTATTGTGTGGCTCATAGCAGACGTCCGTTTCCAGTCTGAACTGAACGCCAAGCATAGCTGCCGGGGGTGGGAGGGAAAAAAAGAAAAGCAGCAGAAGTTACCCATTTTAGGAGTGAGACGGTGAATTTTGAAACCACATCTTGGGTCTAGATGCACCATCCGTTGGTGCTTGAAGACAGACAAGAGACATCTCCAGCAGGAGAATGGGAGCCAAGGGGGGTGGGGTGATCTCTTCCATCGGACCAGCTTCCGCTGGGGAGAGAGAGCAGCTCTCGAGCTCCACAGCACTCTTCTTCAGGCTGCTCCACTAAAAGTTACTGCCTCACCCACCTGGTCTCTCTACTATCCTGGGACCCACGTGGCTACCACGACAGAGTATACAACATCACAGCAAGTCGTGGTCAATAAAGATGACCCTTACGTCCTCATGGGTAAGCGTATATTATCCGGGGGTGTTTCTAGGACAACGTCCGTAGCCCGCTCAGTGTGCAGAACAGTTAGAGAGACTGTTGCCGAAGAAGAAAATTGTCCCTCAAAAGGCCTTAGGAGCATCTTACATGCTGGCCTTGAGAACTGCAAAACACAACCCAGCACGCACCACAGAAGACCCCCCTTTACTCCCAGCAGCCACAGACATACATAGAATCATGAGTGGGGACCAGCCCCGGCACCCACACCAAATACCACCGCCTGCCAATGCTCTGATGCCATCGCAAGAAACACGCAGGGCCAACTGACGGGGGCACGTTAGGAGTCAATATTCCACACGCAGCACGATGAGGCCGCTGGTGTAGCCAACACAGCTCACAATGATGCTGCCTCACCTCAGCTGGCTTTTCGGCACTTGAGAATCTACAAAGCAGGCCCCGAGCTAGGCTGGGCCTTAGAGTATTTACCAAGCCTCATGTTGCAGTGAGTTTGCTCTGCGGTGTGAGCTGGTATGCACAATGACCCGCCTCTTAAATACACATCACTTACCTGCCCGAAGAGTTCACTTGCTGTTCGAAATGGCTCAGGGTAATTCTACAGGCAGTAGCAGTGTCCGCCATAGCAGGCAGAGTCCGTAGGTTTATGCTGCTACAGGTAGAACCTCTCTAGCCCGGCACTCTCTGCTCCGGCAACTTCCGTGGTCCAGAATGATTTGACTTAGCACGGGTGTGGCCCAGTTTCCTGCAGCCCCATAAAGTTTGTTTACAGCTACCAGTCCTGGCTCTCAGTGTCCTGTGCTGTTATTTAGCTCTGAGTCACTCCTCCTGAGGTCTCTTCCAACCCTATGATTCTTTTACTAGGCGTGTGGGGAAGTGCTGGGATGGGTTCCCTAGGGAGGGGGTGGAATCTCCATCCCTAGAGGTGTTTAAGTCTCGGCTTGACAAAGCCCTGGCTGGGATGATTGGTCCTGCTTTGCCCAGGGGGCTGGACTCTATGCCTCCTGAGGTCTCTGCCAGCCCGAGCGTTCTGTGATTCTACATGTCTTCTAACATCCCGGTAAGCAGTGGAAGTGTTGGCAGTGACTCCCCGTGGTTCAGCAAATTCTCTGGTGTGACACCAGGCAGGTTCCGAGGGTGCCGGACTAGAGAGGTGCAACCTGCATTATTTATCTACGTTATTTGTCTGCTTTTTGGCGAATGGCAACAACCAGACTAGCTGGGATTTCTAGATTTGCATTTCCACGCCAGCCAAGCCAAAGCTGCTACACCAAAGGACCTGCACACAGTCCCGGCGATGGCGGGGGC
The DNA here is from genome assembly GCA_032595735.1 of Pelochelys cantorii. Classification (NCBI taxonomy): domain Eukaryota; kingdom Metazoa; phylum Chordata; order Testudines; family Trionychidae; genus Pelochelys; species Pelochelys cantorii. Next base: position 2,287,165 of record CM064339.1, on the reverse strand, counting down.
AAGAGAGGCAGCTGTGCTGGGGCCCGACAATTTAAAAGGGACAGAGCACCCCGGCCACCACTGCTACCACATCAGCAACAGCAGTGCCTGGAGCCCCGGGCCCTTTAAATTGCTACTGGAGCTCTGGGTGGCATGCATCAGGATGCAGCGAAGGGTTGGCTGGGGGAGGCTAGTCCCCAGCCCCACCCCTTCCACCAGAGGCCCCGCCCCTTCCAGGGCCCCAGAGCCATCCCCCTCACCTTGCCAAGGGCTCGGCCAAATCTGTCGACTGCCTGTCCGCACAGTAGAACCTGGAGGCTTCCACCGCCCCTGCTAATGAGCTGAAATTTAGTGTGCCAAGTACAGGAAGCGGAAATCTTGGTTACAAACACCAGAGTATGGTACTTGGAGCTAAAACCAGCCCCTTCCAGCGCTCTACTCAGCAGAAACAGCATGCGGGACGCCAGGCCATGGAGAGGGCTCTGGCAGATCCCAAGTCGATGTTTCCGGTCTCAGCAGCACGCTGGTTTAGGCTGCCAGAAAAGGCTTCCCCGGAGGCTAGACTGGGACAGGAGTTTTTCATTCGCCTAATTTGATCTGTGGCTGCTTGACCAAGACCATCTTCTCCACATGGACGTTCCCAGGGCTTCACGTACACTGAGAAGTGCAGGGGGGAGCAGGTAACATTAGCTCTCGAGTTGCATTCTGCTAAGGGTGGAGTGGGGTACCAGGTACCCAGGGGACATCCGAGAGAAGCCTACACCGCCGCTGTCTGCCGCGCGAGGTGAAATGCCGGCGCCATGTCCGACAAACACCGACGTGCATGCCGCACCCTGCTCTTCTCAACCGACGACTCTTGCCCCTAGGGGGTGGTTGTCGATTTGTGGAACAAGCCGCTGACTTACTTGCTATGCCCTGGGTCAGGTCCCCTGGGCGTCACGCACAGGTAGGTTGCTCGCCGGGCCGTGGAAGGCCCAGAACGGTACCTGAGCATACTAGAGGGGGAGGGGAGAAGGGAAGGGAGCGGGGCGTGGGGCAGGGCGGGGGACGACTGAAGGGAATTTTGTATTGCCAAAAGGGGCTTGTCGGATAAAACCTCGCTCCAGGAGCACAAGCCTGCTTCCTTCCCAGGCCACCCGTGTGGGCTCCTGCATATTTTAGAGCACAGGTCACTCTACTGAAAGAAGGCATGAATTAAATCGTTTCCGCTGGGTTTGTTTTGCTCCATATTCCCACTTTATGACTTGAATTTTCTGTCACACCAAGCCACGAACTAGCAAGCGGAATTAGGTGTTCAGAGCCAGCAAGTGTCCCGGGGTTATCCTGTCTAGTTTGGCTTCGCGCGGTTCAGTACAGGCACCGGAGAAGGACGGAGCTGGCCTGTCACCCGTCATGGCACACAAATGAGAAGGACGGCAAACGATATCAGTCTTTCCTGTGCCTTATCAATGGACGTTCTAAAAGTGGCATGGTCAACGAAAAAGCCACGCTGTGGTCCGAACTGCTTTAGTGCGATGAATACAAGTGCTGGCATTCCCCAGGACAGACGAGAGAAATCTGTCATTTCCTCCCATTTTGGTTTGATTATTTTGTGCCTCTGACCACACCTTGTGTATAAGTTGGCCCTTCCAGGCCATCCCAGAAGCTCCCATGCCCTGGTGTATGGCAGGCTTCCCCACAGCCTCAGGAGACAGAGCAGCATTTGAAATAACAGGAAAGCGTGACTCAAGTGACAAAACATTGGCAGGGGAACGCTAGAGCAAAATGTACAACTGTGGTTTAACTCTTTTGTAGAAAATTAGACTACAAGGCCTTTTCACTAGAAAAGTTGTCTAATGGCTGATAAAACTGTACAATCCATACCTAAAAGTCATAGAATCATAGAATGCTAGCACTGGAAGGGACCTTGCGAGGTCATCAAGTCCCGTCCCCTGCCCTCACAGCAGGACCAAACACCGTCTAGATCATCCCTGACAGGTGTCTGTCCAGCCTGCTTTTAAATATCTCCAGGGATGGAGATTCCACAACCTCCCTAAGCAACTTATTCCAGTGTTTCACCACCCTGACAGTTAGGAAGTTTTTCCTAATGTCGAACCTAAACCTCCTTTGCTCCAATTTAAGCCGATTGCTTCTTCAGGAAACACCAAAGCTAAGCATGTGCACAAGAGTGATTCTGCCCGTGTGTGTATCCATATGTCACAGAGCCACTTCCTGCCACATCTCACCGACAGTCTACCAGGAATCTCTGAGCAGAAATCATGGATCCCTGGCATCCATGTGGGAAAAAGAGCAACAACCTGGGTGACTTCAAAATTGCTTGGCCCTATCTAAGGAGAAGGCCGGCAACCTTCTACCATCGAGGGCATGGAAACAAGACTTATGTGGCTTCCAGGAAAACACCAGTAGATGAACAGACCGATAAAGGCGGAACTCTGAGAGAATCATTTAGGGTGCGGGTGTATAGAAACCTTACCCTTGAAAAATACAGAACAGGGTAGAGGGATCTGCCATCATCTCACCGACCGGCCAACGCGCTGACTACTAAAAAGGCCATTTTCATAGCTCCATGGAGTAGAGAAGAGGTGGCCGAAGATTTGAATGGACGTTTCATAAGGAAATTGAGTACCAGGCTGGCGTCCCAGGCTGGGGTGGGTCTCTAGTCTGGGGGTAGAAATTCTCCAAACCCTCAATAAACCTGGATGATACAGGATGGGCAAATACGGAAATGGATGCAAGATGGACACTGCAGACAAATGGACTTAATGGTTTGGGATCGGTCAGGGCCTGAGGACGCCGGACCAAGGAAGTACAACCTACAGCAAACCATATAATATATTTCCATACGGTGCCAAGAGGGGGGTGCCTCTTTATAGCAAGTGCAAATCAGAGAGCGTCCCAACCGCTGCTGTTTGCACCACAAACTGATTGATCGATGCGCACCCGAAGGGAACATCTTTTCTGGGGGCTAACTGCACCTCCAGAGAGACCTCAATGCATCAGAAAATACAGGCCGCAGACTCTCTCTCTGAAAGAAACTCAGAGGGGTCGCCGTGTTAGCCTGTAATTTTAAAAACAAGTGGCACCTTAGGCTATGTCTCCACAGTCCGCATTTACACAGCAGGCTGTTATTTTGACATAATGTTGAAATAAAGGCGAGCTGGAGGACTTCTTACTCCGACTCCTGTAACCCTCATTTTACAAGGACTAAGGGAAGTCAGAGGAGGAGTGCTCCTCCGTGTCGACAGCGCCAAAAGCCGAGGTAAGCTATTTTGACTTCAGCTATGCAATTGACATGGCTGAACTTGTGTAGCTTAATTCGACTGTAGCCCTGCAGGGTAGACGTGCCGTAAAGTGCCACAAGACCACTTTGTGTCTGTGAAAGAGGCTGTTTGTTAGATTTGACGCCGCATGAACGTGATACGTAAAACACTGCTGGCATCACCACATGAGAGGATTGTCAGAAATGCTGGCATGCATATGAAATCCAAGCATCGATTCAGGGCAGGGGCATCCCCGATCCTGCCCAGCAAAGGGTCTGCTTTAAAAACGGAGCTGAGTGTTATCCGGAGGGCTCTGCCCTGAAAGGCTGCAGGATTTTTAAATAGTTCTGGGCATGTGAAAAAAACCAGAGGAAAAGCATATTCATCCCCCTCTGAATTTCTGCTGCTTTCCCTGGACAGCTGTCGAAGTGGGGGAGCGGCTGTGGCCTGGGCACCTTTGGCTTGTAATCTTTCCTCAGTCGCCGTGTGCCCTCCCATGGACTCACCTGTAGTCCTCAGTGAAAGTAACACAAGACTCCTCCTTCCTCAGCCTGGCCAGAAGAGCGCCACCCTCCAGCTGCAGTTTCGCCAGCCGTGTGTCCTCGAGGACGCTCTTCATCAATTGCCTGTAGCTCCTCAAGAGAATGCCGGCCTCCTGGGGGATTGACACAGCCAGGCACACGCAGTGAGAGACCGGCAGGAGCGGATCACAGAACACCCCCCCGCCCCAATGGGACGTCCCAACGCTGCACTAACCAACCTCCTCTCTGCGGGCGAGAGGGGGAATTCGGTCCCCGCTGCTCTCTCAGGGGAGGTCGCCAGGGACAACGGAAGAGTTTTGCTCGGAGTTTGTTCGATGGATTTGCCCCTGGAAATAGAAGCCTTCCAGCTCATCCTCACGGTGAGCCCCACCGTCATCGCATGACGGCCCACGGACCGCTCTGCACCCCAAGTGCTGGCTACAAGTTTCTGTCTGATGGCACAGGGTGTGGGGGGGGGGTTGTATGCAGGAGGAAGGATCTGGCCCAGCCTTTCTCCCACTCTCTGCTGGAGGACAGAAACCGTAGGGCTACAGGAGAGGGCTCCCAGGGAGGTGTGTGAGCCCGAGATTAAGCAGGTCTCTGTTCCCTGGGTAAACTGGCAGGGGCTGGCCTAGAACCGGCAGGAACTTTCCAGAAGCAGTCTGGAGAATCCGGCCAGTTGGGACACCTGCAGCCAATTAGGAGCCTTCCAGAGCCAAGGGAGTCCGGCTAATTAGCACCCGGGGCCAATCAAGAACCAATTGAGACTGGCTTCGAAGGGCTCCTCTTCTGTCGGCTCAGAAGCGTGCAAGGAGTTTGGAGGCAGGAAGGCCCCCAAGTGCGGAGAGGGAGAGGAGTCTGGGTGAGAGCTGGGGTCTGCGAGTCAGGCAGAGTGCCCTGGAGGAGCAGGACAGGCTGCTCAGGTACCAGGGAAGGTCCTGGGAGGGATTGTTTGGGGAAGTGGCCCAGGGAAGTAGTTGTCAGGTGGGGAGTAGAACAAAACCTGCCTGTTGCCGCTGCCTTGGGGGCCCTGGGCTGGAACCCAGCATAGTGGGTGGGCCCAGGTTCCCCCCCACACCACTACAGAGTCTGCCCCTGGGTAGGGAGAAAAGACACGGCTGTGTGGAGGGTCCCAGCGAGCCTCTGAGGCTGAGAAGCACAGGACCCACAGCAGGCACACCCCACGGCCCACTCATGCATACCGTCACGGTACATGTTGGGTTTGGGAAGAGAAAGCTAGCGTGGCAGAGCCGAACGGACACCGGATTACTCCATGGGCGAGAAAGGTGAGATGTGTTCATCGTGTACATTTTAACAGCCTCCAACCCTGCTTGGAAACGGCTGTCCCAGAGGCCGGACTGTATCGTTTTAGATGACAACCGCCCTGACAATAAATCTTGAGAGGAAGTGACAGGCGCAGAGATGTTAATTAAAGGGTCTTTGTTTCACATTTGCCTTCTAGGCCTAATCTCCCCTCACAACCAGCTCCCCGTTGACTGGCATGGTTAATTGAGTTTTTAAGCTATTTAATGGTAACTGCAGAGAGAACAATCTGTCCTGTTCTCCTTTCCTTCCTTTTATCTTATCCCCCTCTGCCCCCCGCCCCTCCACTCGCAGACTGGAAAGGCTGCGGGCTGTACGGCACTGCTTTCTTCCCCACCGAAATCAATATCTCATCAGTTCATTCATTTCCTCTGCTCTGGCAGCCGGCTCTTCAGAAAGACCCATCTGATGACACCCCCGGAGAACCGGGCCCTCCCCTCAGGGGTTTCTAACAATGGCAGCACTTGTTTTGGCAAGCAAATCCGGGCGCTCTTGGGACATGAAGATGGTCATCAAAGAGTCATTTTACACCCATGTGTCTCCCTTGCCAGCTAGGCAAACCACCCTGGCGCCTCCTCACACACCGATGCAACGCATGCCTCCCCCAGCATTGGCCAGGGGGACAATCACATTAGGGTTTACATCAACTGGTGTAACTCTCTCCACCTTCCACTGCGCTGGGCCTCGCACCATGTGCCTGCTGACCGGGCTGGGGAAAGCACAACAAGGCTGAGCTTTTAAGAAAAAGTGCATCCAGGGAGGACTGGAAAGTGCTTCACTGGGGGGCTTCCCCTCTCCCTGCCCCTCCCGGCAGCGTCCAGGACGTTAGCCCTTTGTGCGCTGCCTTTTCGCAACAGGTGAGTGTGCTTCGAGGCTCGCCCGGGTCTTTTCTTTCCTCCTTGTTCTCTTGAAATCGGAGCCCCAGAACAAACATTCCGATAGCCAGCTCAGCGCCAGAGGGGAGGGCCCTTGGATACGGCCCAAGGTGCAGAGAGCTGACCTATTGCAGGCTGACTCGACTTGGATAGTAAATTTAATTGCTCTTTTTCATCTATTTGTTCCCTGCTTCAGATATAAGGCTCCAGCGTCTCAATCCTCACAACCACTGAGCCACTCAGACCCCACTAACTGAACTTTAGGATCTTTCTAATTTACTCTCTCTAGTTTCCTAACAGCCAGCAGTCCTGGGGCACCTCAGAGACTAAAAACAAAATTGGGTCATCAGCTTTTGTGGATAAAACCCACTTCATCAGGTGAGCTGGAGTGAAAATAACAGACTCCAAGATACATATAACAGCATAAGCAATTGTAGGACCCGTACTAATGAGGCTAATTAAGTGGGCTGGATGTGTCCCATTCACAGCTTTCGATGTGAAAATGTGCATGTCAAAGGTAGGGGAAATTGGCTTTGTAGTGCGTTTAACCAGTTGATGTCTTTATTCAAGCCCCAGGTAACAGCATCAAATTTGAAGATGAATTCCAGTTCTGCGGGCTCTTTCTCTAATTTGTTAGTGAAATGCCTCTGTAGAAGAATGGCTACTTTTAAATCCATGATTGAGTGTCCAGGTAGGTTAAAATGCTCCCCTCCATGTCTAAATTACCGACCCTCTGAGCATTTAAAAAAGTAAATAAATAAAATGAAGCAAATGACACATGCAGCATTTAGCATGAGCTGCCTTTGCAGCATTAACGTTTGAGCCGGGCAGATCCCGTTGAACACCCGGGGCTTTGCCTTTGTCTGGCACTGGAAGGCAACGCTTACCTCAGCTCTTTCTGGTAACCGGCAGGACTCCACTCTCTGAATGGCTTCCTGAAGGAAAGCACAAGCACTCTGACAGCCTTGCAGCAAATGCTCCAGTTTCTGAAGGGGAGAGGAACACGGCAGAGGTTACAGTCAGCCCAGTTTGCAACAGGGCAGAAGAGAAACAGCCGCTCGCAGGGCTTGGGAGAGAGCTGTGGGTGGAAATCGAGAGTGGGTCGATAGCAGGGTGCATGATGAGGCCTGGGCTCTGAAACTTACAAATTCTGGTTAATACAACCAAGTTGCTCTTGTGAAAATGGTTGGGAAACTGGGCTGGAAGGCCTGGAGAGAATGAAGCACCCAACACAGACAATCCTCATGGGTGAGTGGGGCCCTGCCGCCCTTCCTGAGCCCCACCAGTGCGCCAGGGCTGCTGTGCAGTGTATGATCTGTACCGCTCTCGGCATTATCCACCAAGTAAAAGAGCCCCAGTGTTAGTCTCCCGAGAGCAGTCTCTCTCTGCGTTATCTGCCTCATGCTTCCTGCAACCCAGAAGGTTCCCCCCTTGGGTGAGTTAAGCCGGGTGGGAGTCAGAAGGGTCAGCTGTGAGCCACGAGGCAGGGCAGCTGGACTGTGGGTTACTCAGTGTGGGGTGACAGACATGGGGTCTGGACCCTGAAGGCTGGGGCAGTGGTTGAGTTCCACCCAGAGCTCCAGAGGGCTGGGTTCCCTTACAGCAGTGGCCAGCCGGGGGGTCTCTGAATGGGGCCTGTGAGAGCGTGAAGAGAGAAGGTGGGTGAGGTAATCTCTCCAGGCCAGAGCTAACGAGCTGGAACGCGTGTCTCTCTCACCAGCAGAAGTTGGTCCAATAGAAGATCCCACCTCCCCCTCCTTGTCCCTCGAATGTCCTGGGACCAACATGGCTACAGCCCCGCTGCCTACAAGTGGGGTATTAAGGTTTTCATTTCCTGACGGTGGAATGGCTGCTTGTGGCCAAACCATGAATGGAGACGGGTCATCCCATAGCCGATCCAGCACCCCCCTAATTAACCATGCCAGTGTGGATTGCCTTGGCGCCATGCTCCTCAGAGAAAAGAGATTTTGTAACATTTTTTGAGATCAGCATTGTTTCCCCAAAAGGAATGCTGTTCTCACGTCCTGCCGCGTAGAGAGCCAAATTGCCTCAGTTTCTGACGTGTGGACCTTGAAGCGACAGAGACATTTGAATGCACATTTAAAGCTTCCGTACATTAGCTCTTAGTTAGATCTGAATACTCTCATTGTCTGCCTATAATTTGGGGGCAAATTCCACAATCACAAGCAGGTTCTTTTTTTTTTTTAAATAGGGGCTGTTTGAAGCTGCCCTCAGGTTGGGAATGTTGCGAGCAGCCCCAGTTGGAGATGGATTCCTGAGCAGGATGCTGGTGAGCTCATCAGAGATGTTAAATAAATAGAGCCAGTCACGTGATTGCAGAGCTACAGATATGTATCACTTGGGTCACGGTCACATTCAGTGCGTCGGTTAGCAGCTGTACTGTCAGATTCCGGCGTGAGCCTCGCTCTCAGCTACAGCCTAGGGAAAGCTATTGACTTTAAAATGCAAGAAATGTGGAACAAAAGATGGCCCTAGACTCCAGTGTTCTTCCCCGGATTCTTTCATTTTATTTCCAGGTATTTCCCTAGCTGCTCCTCACCGCATCACCTCCCCGCTAGTTCCTGGAATGTACTGGGGGCAGCTTTGTGTTTCAGAAGGTGGAGGAGAACAGAAGAACGGCCAGACTGGGTCAGACCAAAGGTCCATCTAGCCCAGTGTCCTGTCTGCCAACAGCAGCCAATGCAAGATGCTCCAGAGGGAGGGAACACAACAGGGAATCCTCACGTGGTCCCTCTCCTGTCACCCATTTCCAGACACACAGAGGCTAGGGACACCATTCCTACCCATCCTGGCTAATAGCCGTTGATGGACCTAATCTCCATGAATCTATCTAGCCTTTTTTTTTTAACCCTGTTAAAGTCCTAGTTTTCACCACATCCTCCGGCAAGGAGTTCCACAGGTTGACTATGTGCTGAGTGAAGAAAAAAAAGGAGGTAGGAAGGGAGACAACCATATTGGATGTATTTCTCACAGAGAAGAATTGGTTGTGAATCTGAAAGTAGAAGACAATTTGAATGAAAGTGATCATGAAATAATAGATTCTAAGGAAAGGGAGGAGTTAAAGCAGGAGAATAAAGAAAATGGATTAAAAAAAGGCTTTAACAAACATAGAGATCTGGCAAGAAAGTCCTATGGGAAGAAAATCTGAGAGATAAAGAAGTTCAGGAGAGCTAGAAATTTCCCAAGGTAACAATAGCAAAAGCACAATGGCAAGCTATCCAGAGGTGAAAGAAACATAGGAAGAATAGGCAGAGTCCAATATGGCTCCATCAAAAATTCTTTAATGATCTGAAAATCAAAAAGAAATTCTACAAAAGTGGAAATGGACACATTGCTGAAGAGAAACACAAAATAGTAACACAAACATGCAGGGGCAAACTCAGAAAGGCACAACATGAGTTTCCTTTAGCAAGGGAAATAAAAGGCAGCGAGAAACGGTTCATTAGATACATTAGAGACAAGATAAGTATAAAGCAAAGCGAAGGCCCTCTCTGACGCAGGGAAGGAAAGCTAATAATTGTTAAAAATCAAGAGGGTGGAGCTATTTAATATTTTCATAAGGGGTTTGACACAGTCCTACGTGACATTTTCACAGTGAAACTAGGGAAATGTGTTCTACAAGAAATGACCACACCGTGGGAACTCGACCAATAAAGTCTGTAGACACTCAAAGAGTAGTTATCAATGTCTCACTCTCAAACTGGGAGAGGGAATCTTACTCCAGGGCTCCGTGCTGGAACTATTCAATATTTTCATTGATGGCTGGGATAATGGAGTGGAGAGCATGCTTATAAAACCTGAGGAGGATGGGAGGGGTTGCAAGAACTTTGGATGACAGCATTAGAATTCAAAACAACCTTGACATGTTAGAGGACTAGTCTGATAGCAACAGGATGGAATTCAATAAAGGCAAGTGCAGCGTTCTGCACTCAGGAAGGAACAAGCAAATGCACAGCTACAAAGGACGGAATAAGTGGCTAAGTGGTAGAGCTGCTGTGAAGGTCTTGGCGCTTATAGGGGCTCAGAAATTCAGTATGCAATTGCAGACAAAAAGGGTTAATATTCTGGGAGGTATTAAGAGGAGTGTTGCATGTAAGACACGGGAGGTAACTGTAACGCTCTAATTGGGACTGGTCAGGCCTCAAATGGAGCACTGTCATCAACTGTGGGCCCCACGCTTAAAGAAAGCTATATCCAAACTGGAGAAAGTCCAGAAGAGAGTAACAAAAATGAGGAAGGGGTTAGAAAACCTGACCTCTGGGGAAAGGGTGCATTGCAGCTAAATAACAGCACAGAACACTGAGAGCCAGGACTAGTGGCTGTTAACAAACTTTATGGGAACCTTGGCCACACCCATGCTAAGTGGACACCCGGCTCACTAACATCATGCAGGACCATGGATGTTGCCAGACCAGAGAGTTCTGGACTAGAGAGGTTCAACCTGTACTAGAAATGTGGCTTTTATTGATACAGGAATACTTTGGCTCATGGGGTAGAGTGAGGTGGCAAGTTTGGTAAAATCTCGTGCTAGAGGACAGGGGTGTGCTTAGCCAGTGCAGACATTTCCTCCAAGAACTCAAACACTTGTGTTAAAAAGCGTTGGAACACGGCTCCAATGAGGAGTCTTTTATGTATTCCAGGAAATCTGGCTCCGAAATAACAGAAGTCGAACTAACTGGGATCACTTCCGACTGTTTATCGTTGCAATTACTGTTTATTAAGTGGTGACGTTGTTCTCCTCACTGACAAAGAAACAAACTTCTGGAGAGTCCCTGGGCATGTAAAAGAAGGAAGGAGTCTTTGCAGTAGGAAGATAAGAAGCAAGGAGAGGATGCTAGGACCTCGGGGTCGGGCACAGCAGTCAAATAGCAAAGTCAAGGAAAACCAGTCAGAAGCTGGAATTTGTTGCAAGCAGGAGCAGGCAAGCAGGCTGGGTCACTGCTCAAACGGCTCCCTGTCATGGCAATCAGTGAGCTGTGAGGAGCCGCCACTCAGCTCCTGTAAGGCAGTACATCCTGCTGAGTCCCCTCTTCCGACTGCCTCACGCAAGCCTCTAGTGGCCAAAGGGAGACATTAATAGCCCAGTCCCTCCCAGCGTTCCCTCTGCTCCCTCTGGCTGGCAGCTCCATTCTTAAAAATACCCCAGAGAAGAGATGCAAAGCTGCAGTTCCCACAGCCACTTGGCACATCCACAAACGGCCATGGAAAGACAAACCCTGCCACGTGCAGTGTAGCCGAGACACGGCTACCTGGGGAACCAGAATGGCACATCTTATGCATTTACTGCCATACCTTGCCCTAACCCCGTATATGATACAATGGTTCTCCTCTCCAGCATCTGGGAAACCCGACCTGGCCCCCACAAAGCAGCAATGGTAGACCCCTGCCCTTCTCACTCACTGTGCGAAAGCTTAACCAGTCCCGATGGCAGTATGGGAAGGTCCCATCCAATTCCAGCGGCAGCTGCGTGCTGTCTATGTGCTTGTGGAGGGACTTCATCGAGGTGAGGAGCTCCATCTGAGGAGAAACGAGCACATTGGTGTCACGGGTCTGCCTGCAGAGAGGAGCTCGAAGAGCGGTGTCTACACTGCCAGAAAAGGGGCGTTCTTCAACTCGGGTTAGCTAACACGCGTTAAAATAGCACCAAAAAGAAAGCAACACAGCCTTCAGCTCCAGGTAGTAGCTCGAGTTCAACCCCAAGCTTCCTTGACAGGGCGATAAAAGCCAAGTGACTATTTTAACCTGAGTTAGCTAACCCGAGCCAAGAACACAGTTTTTTGGCAGTGTAGGCTTGCCCTGAGGGGAAAGAGGAAAACTCAGGTGAGTGTCTCTTTCTTGGTCAGCTTTACAGCAGAGCTAACGAGATCCCAGCGCTCTGTGGCAGACTGAACTCCTACATGTACATATGCAGCCCAATCACAATAGGAAGGAAACAACAAAAGCTCGTCAATCTTGGACTAATTCGCTCGCTTGCCGTTCCACAGTTCGGCGGGCACACTGGAAGCCGAGCAAGCGTGAAGCGGAAGCTTGAGGGGAGCCAGGAATTCCTCCAAAGCCGAAATTCTGTGGTGGAGACAGTGCGAGGCTTGGCCTTCCACGCTCACACGGCCCGCTCTGAGTCATGCATGTTTGTAACGTTTCTGTGGGATTGTAAAACGAGCAGTATGTTTTCCAAAGTAATGCCCGGAGCAGCCTCCACACACAGCAGCCCTCCCCTTCTGCAACCTCAGTGCCCCACCAAGCTGTGCCAGGAGCCATTGGCCACGTAGCAGGTATCCGAGAGCCAATACACCCCCGCATGCTCCAGTCAGAGGCTGGAGCCGAGCTGGTGCCATGCAAGATACATAATACCCAGCAGGAAAACGGCCGAGATTTGCAGAGCGGGCCCGCTGGGCTGGGCTGGGAGAAAGCAATTGGACACAGGCAGCCGACATTCCCCGAGAGATGCACAGTTTCCCTTTTCTCCTTAAAACACTGGCTTCCCCTGTGAGTCTCCTGTGTGCCAATTTCTTTCTTAATCTCTCTTCTGCACCGTCCCCTTGGAGTTGGGAACTTTCACTTCTTCCAAGCCTTCGCCCCCCCGAGTCATTTCTTTGGGATTTTTCACCCACACAGCTAGACCTCCCTGTGCCTTGCCCTATGCCTCTCTGTAAGCCAGCTGGCTTAGTCCTGGGCCCCAGACCTGTGCTCTGGCCTATAAACAAAGGCCCAGCGGTCCCCTTTAAGCCCCTGGCCTGGAGTATATGACGGATCCAGCAAACAAAGACAAACAAATAGTAGTTCAACAGCCGGTAAGCCCAGGCCCTGGTTCGGAGTGGGGAGCAACACAAACACAGTCCCACAGTCAGTAAGGCCCAGGCTCTGGTTCGGGGAGGGGCAGCAACACAAACACAGTCCCACAGTCAGTAAGGCCCAGGCCCTGGTTCGGGGTGGGGAGCAACACAAACACAGTCCCACAGTTAGTAAGGCCCAGGCTCTGGTTCGGGGAGGAGCAGCAACACAAACACAGTCCCACAGTTAGTAAGGCCCAGGCCCTGGTTCGGGGTGGGGAGCAACACAAACACAGTCCCACAGTCAGTAAGGCCCAGGCCCTGGTTTGGGGAGGGGCAGCAACACAAACACAGTCCCACAGTCAGTGAGGCCCAGGCCCTGGTTCAGGGAGGGCAGCAACACAAACACAGTCCCACAGTCAGTGAGGCCCAGGCCCTGGTTCGGGGAGGGGCAGCAACACAAACACAGTCCCACAGTCAGTGAGGCCCAGGCCCTGGTTCAGGGAGGGGAGCAACACAAACACAGTCCCACAGTCAGTGAGGCCCAGGCCCTGGTTCGGGGAGGGGCAGCAACACAAACACAGTCCCACAGTCAGTGAGGCCCAGGCCCTGGTTCGGGGAGGGGAGCAACACAAACACAGTCCCACAGTCAGTGAGGCCCAGGCCCTGGTTCGGGGAGGGGCAGCAACACAAACACAGTCCCACAGTCAGTGAGGCCCAGGCTCTGGTTCAGGGAGGGGAGCAACACAAACACAGTCCCACAGTCAGTGAGGCCCAGGCTCTGGTTCGGGGTGGGGAGCAACACAAACACAGTCCCACAGTCAGTAAGGCCCAGGCCCTGGTTCGGGGTGGGGCAGCAACACAAACACAGTCCCACAGTCAGTGAGGCCCAGGCCCTGGTTCGGGGTGGGGCAGCAACACAAACACAGTCCCACAGTCAGTGAGGCCCAGGCCCTGGTTCGGGGAGGGGCAGCAACACAAACACAGTCCCACAGTCAGTGAGGCCCAGGCCCTGGTTCGGGGAGGGGCAGCAACACAAACACAGTCCCACAGTCAGTGAGGCCCAGGCCCTGGTTCGGGGAGGGGAGCAACACAAACACAGTCCCACAGTCAGTGAGGCCCAGGCCCTGGTTCGGGGAGGGGAGCAACACAAACACAGTCCCACAGTCAGTGAGGCCCAGGCCCTGGTTCAGGGAGGGGAGCAACACAAACACAGTCCCACAGTCAGTGAGGCCCAGGCCCTGGTTCAGGGAGGGGCAGCAACACAAACACAGTCCCACAGTCAGTGAGGCCCAGGCCCTGGTTCGGGGAGGGGCAGCAACACAAACACAGTCCCACAGTCAGTAAGGCCCAGGCCCTGGTTCGGGGAGGGGCAGCAACACAAACACAGTCCCACAATCAGTGAGGCCCAGGCCCTGGTTCGGGGAGGGGAGCAACACAAACACAGTCCCACAGTCAGTGAGGCCCAGGCTCTGGTTCGGGGAGGGGCAGCAACACAAACACAGTCCCACAGTCAGTGAGGCCCAGGCCCTGGTTCGGGGAGGGGCAGCAACACAAACACAGTCCCACAGTCAGTGAGGCCCAGGCTCTGGTTCGGGGAGGGCAGCAACACAAACACAGTCCCCCAGGCAAAAGAGGGGAGGGGGGACTGCCACCCGGTATGTGAGGTGCCAGGGGGATGTGGGTCGTCCCCACTCTACCGCGTCCCGGCCCCAGGCCCTCGCATTGGCAGCGCTGGCTGCCACTGGGGTCAGCGGGGATCTGGCCCGCAACACGCTGACGCACTCTAAAGCTCTGTAAGTCCAGCCTCACAGTCGTCAGCTTCCCCTGGGCCACTTCCTGACTCCCCCTCGGCATCTACCTGGCCCCACACGGGCTGCCGGCTCTCGGGGTCGTGGTAATTTGCCCCCCCCGCCCCCCGCGCAGGGTAAAGGTGGTCTCCTTTTCAGAGTGGGGCCCCGGTGGTCTGGGCCAGTCCTCAGCCTCTGCAAGGTTCTCAGGTAGGGTTGCCAGGTGTCCGGTATTGACCCGGACAGTCCCGTATTTTCACCTCCTGTCCGGTAAAAACATTCAGAAAATACCGGACACCTAAAATGTCCTAAAATGTCCAGTAGTTTCTGATTTTTTTTTCCCGTCCAGGAAGTGAAAATACCGGACACCTGGCAACCCTAGCACCCGGGCCCAGCCCCTGGCCTCCCCCCCCAGGCCCCGGCCCCCCGCCCCTGGATCCCATGCTGACCTGATTCCGCAGGGAAGCTAAGTTCTGGCTTGAACAAGAACACAAAATGGGCATCGGCAAAAAGCCTAAAGACCAAGGGGAAGCAATGCCTTCCCTGGGTCTTAGTGCTCAACCGCTCCCCTGTTCCGGTCCCTATTCTGACTCTGCAGGCGCTCTGAAAGGGGCCATGCTGTTTTATTATTTAATTTTTGTTTTTTGCTTAATAAGTCTCGGAGTCCTTTTTTTTTTTGCTCAACAACTTTGGTCCCCCCCCCCTTTTTTTTCCCCTCAACAGAATTTTTTCCCAGGTGTTTTTTTTTGGGGGGTGGGGGATGTTCGGTATTTTTGGTTCAACCATCTGGCAACCCTATCCTCAGGGCCCTCCTGGCTTGGGAGCTCAGGGCAGGCCTCTGCTTCCTCCAGCAGCTGGGCCCTTACTGAGCTCCTGGGCTGGGCTGTTCTACCCCTCGCCCTGCCCCTTGGCTTCTGGGGAGTGAGAGGGGCAGGACTGGGCTCGGTCCACCCAGCTCAGAGAGGGGTTCTGCCCCTCAGGGTCAGTGAGCTTACCCCGCTCACTACACGCTCACACACACACAGGCCCCGGCCTGAGAGTGATGGGGAACAAATGCTGGGGCCTGTGGCCGTTGCTCATTCTCTTCGTAAGCCGAAAAGGCAACACTGTCCACAGGGCCACCCTAAAACAGCTTCGCCCCAAACACCCCTCAGCGCGGTCAGAGCCTTTCCCTGTAGGGCTCCGGGGTGAACCCTGGCTCCATGACAGTCAATGGGGCAAGGGCTTTGCGCCAAGCTTCTGGGCTCCTTCCACACGCAGAACCGAGGTGAGGAGGCAAGTCAGAGAGCGTCTTCCTTACATGGGTTGTGAGCGCTCTTGAGCAGAGCTTGGCCGGCTGCTGGGTAGGCAGAGAGCCTGCGGGAGATTTCCCTTGTGACTCTGTTCTCAGCCGACCCCGGAAGGGGCCGATCACCCAGGACCCAGCCAGAGGGCTCTTGGCGCTGCAGTGGGGAAAAGGCCCAGGCAGCACAGAGGTCTGGCTGGCAGGAGCGCTCGGGCCTGGCTCTGGTGACAGGCCCCATCTGGGGCTGAGCCCTTAGGTGCCGCCAGCGTGCAAAGAACATGATCTGTGCCTTTGAGCTCCCTGCTCACTATCAGACTGACGGGGCCGCAGGAGATTAGCTTCCAGCAGTCACCCTCTCTCAGCCACCCTGCACGTGTGCGTTTTAATGCGCCCCGCTCTCTGAGCTGGGCCTTTCCGTGCCAAGTCACCGCACTGCGCCTCCGCCAGAGTCCCAGGCCAGGAGGGGCCGCCGCTCGCCTGACGCCCCAGCCAGAGACCTCCAGCCTCCGCCTGGGACTTCGGCCAGGCCGTGTTCTCAGCCCTTTCTAATGACTCATTTTGCACGATGAAATTACGGGGCCTATTTCTGAAGCCCTCTCTCAGCCCCCACCCGGGTCCAAGCTGCAGGCACGCCACCGGACGGTTCAGCCAGACCTAGTAACCACGGACAGGGCCTATAGGGCAGTGGGGTACTGGGGAGTGGAAGTGCCTTCACAAACATCCCAATGAGAGTGCCCCGGCGAGGCAGCACTCCCGGGACCCCACAGCTGGATGACAGCTCGGAAACCCGTCAGGACACAGGGCTTTAGCCCATTGTGGACAACAGGGTAGGGTAACCGCACTTCCCAGAGGGAAAACAGGACACTGCCCTGGGCTGGCCCCCACTGCCCTCCTCTTGGGGATGTTCACCAGAGCCCTGCCTGCCCCCCTCGCCCTCTGCATGAGGCTGTTACTGGTCGCTCCAGCCCTGCCTCCCCCTCTGTCCAGAGCTGGCATAACTGCTTGCCCCCCTGCAAGTCCCCCCACCCCACACCCCACATTTTGGACAACAGTGGGCATTTGTCCCGCTGGCTCTTGTCAACTGATGGGGGCAGCCAGGGTAGGGCTTACAAAAGGGGCTGTCCCAGCCCAAATGGGACTCAGGGGCACCCTGCAACAGAGCCTGAAGTGATCTCTGGCCAGCGTGCACGGCGCACGACTCCCCGCAGTATCGATTCCACGAGCGTCTGATCCAAGAGCATGGGCATCGGTGCGAGGGATAGGAAATGCTGCCAAGATCCACCTGGTTCACATAACATTGCGGCCCTTTATATCTTGCGCCAGAAGATATACACCCCACCCCACCCCACCCTCCTGTAGAACACAGAGCAGCTCAATGGAGATTTCCGGGGGGAACTGGCACACTTGTGCACAAAGAGCTCACCGTTCAGAGGGCTTACCACAAGTCCCTGCAGGAATCAGTCCCTTACCTGCACCGCTGGCGACTTCTCCATCCGGAAGGCGAGATCTCTTTCGACAAGCAGCAGAACTCCATGAATACAGTGCGGAGCCATGTCCTGCAACCAAGAACAGAGCACAGATTCCTCGCGAGCTGGATGGCCTGCTTTGGCGTAGGCACCCTTTGCTGAATTCCACCTCTTCAACAATAGCTGAGGGGTGGGCAGTCCTACCAGCTGGGGAGGGTCTAAGCTAAAGAGAAAACATCCTGCAAGCTGCTAGCTCTTAGGGGAACCCAGCACAAGGAGAGGTTACCTGGATGCCGTAAAAGAGTTGCCTTCACACCAGCCACTGTCCCGACGTGAAAAGTAGCAGTTTCCCCACAATGCCAGCAATTCTGTGTTCTTTACTTAGCTGCTCCCAGCCTGACCACAAGGACTTGCCTCCAGCCACTAGCGTGAATGGACGGAGGCACCAGAAGGAAGGGTATCCTGCCAGTGGTGGCCTCCAGCTCTCCCCCGATCCAGCATAGGTCTCCCAGCAGAAGATGTTCCACGGGGAGCCCCGAGAGAGTGGTCACAAAGAGCTAAGAGGGGATAACAACAGCAGCGCGTGTGACTAGAGGGGTCACTAGCCTGACTACGGCTGGCGTTGGGCAGCGGAGAAGGCTTCATAGTCTAGCAAATGTCCTGTTATGAGGAGCACCTCCAATAAAAGGCTATAGGAAGCCCTATGCCCATGCTGAGTAGGGAGGGGCTTTGCACCAGTAAAGCCAAAACACCCAGATGTGAAATTATAAGCATCTGTGATGGGCTGTGCACCCCACCCAAGACTTGAAGAGGTTATGGAGGCCAGTGGGACCCCAAGTAAGTGCCCAGACTGCACCTGAATGAGCAGCAGGATTAACTAGACAAGGCTCAGTGGGACAGAACAAGAGGGGCCCAGGAGCTGACAATGCTGAGAGGGTTCGAAAGCCTGGCCTGGAAGGAAGGGCAAAGAAACGGGGCCTCTTTAGCTTGGAGAAAAGAGGACTGACGCGGTGAGTCTTCAGCTCTGCTACATTTGTTCTCCAGAGGATGGTGCTCCGTTGTTCTCATGTTTACGGAAGGTGGGACGGGCAAGATGCAATGGGCTTGAGCTGCAGCAAGGGAGCTTAGGTTATACCAGACGATCTACCTGGCATTGCTCGGGTCCCTAACTCAATGCGGTTTTGGTTGTTGGAAAAATGAAATGAAAATGCCCAGGCTCCATTTCAATCAGTGCTCTGGGGTGGGGCTGGGTTGAGGGGTTCAGGATGCAGGCTGGCCCGGGGAGAGGGGGCCATTAAACAACCATTAGAGAGATTATCGCTGTGGTCTGGGGGCAAGGGATTGGTCTCTTGGGACAGGAAGCATCCTGAATGCGGTGTGATTTGTTGTGTAAGTGACCATTTAGGACTAAGTTCAGTTTGTTCTGGGCAGCAAGTTAGACTGGAGAGTTTCAGGGGACTCCCTGGTGAGACTGGGGTCACATTTGGTACCGGCTTGGTGAAATCTAATTATGGAACACAGTTTGGGGTGTCTGCCCTGGTTTAGACAGTTTGCCCGAAGAGAGGCACTCGTGTTCGTGAGCCACTCCGGAAAAAAACCCGGCCAGTGTTAGCTCGTTACTTCTAGCATCCACTGCGCACTAGCCCCGTCCTGCTACTCGCGAGCCAAAAAAGCTGTTCTGTGGTACCAAATCAAATGTCTTATGGAAGTCTAAGTATATGATGAAAATACTATTGCCATGATCAACGAAACTTGTAATGTCATCAAAAATATCACATTACTTCGACAGTCTATTTTCCATAAACCCATGGTGATTGGCACGACTTACATTACCTTCCTTTAATTCTTTATTAATGGAGTTCTATTAGCTGCTCTATGATTCTACCATGGATCAATGTTAGGGTAACAGCCAGATCATCCCGTTAACCGTTTGAAAAATCAGCCCAACATTAGATAACTTCCAGTCTTCTGTAACTTCCCCACTCTTCCAAGACTTATTGGAAATCAACCTTAACAATCCAGCAATTTTCTACGCCAACTCTTTTAGAACTCATGGATTAAAGATCCCTAAACTTACTGGTTTAAAAATGTCTGAATTTAGTAGCTTCTATTTAATATCATTCAGAGATACTAGTGCAATGGAAAGAGTGTAATCATCACTGGATAATAAGGCTATACAATATTTTTCTTACCAAAATACAGAACTGAAATATTTTATTGAATACCTCTGCCTTTTTGGCATTACTATTGCTACTTTCTAACACTGTCAGGACTCTTTTGTTCCTGAAATATTTAAAAGCCTCTTTCTCACTGTCTGAAAATCTGCTGGCCTTAGATGGCTCCTTGTGTCCCTTTACTTCCCTTATCAATTTTTTACAATGCCTGATTTCTGATTTACATTCATTACTATCAACATCCCTTTTCTTGCATTGATGGGTTTTTTTTATTTTCCCAGCTGCCTTCACTTGCTCTCTAAACTAATTTTTTTTAACCAATTCAGCCTTCTTCCTTGATTGTGGGATTGAGCCATTTGGGTGTTCCTAAATGATTCCCAATTATCAATCAAATTTTTCTGATTACATTCTTCCTCCCAGCTGATTCAACTTAATTATTTTCAACTTTGTGAAACTGGCCCTGTTAAATCATCAGGTAGGTATATTTTATACACAGAAATAAAATGTGTTTGGACTTTATTCTCCTAGCACATTATAAATGTGATCAAGTCATGGTCATTTGTACATAAGCTACATTAATATGTAGTTATGTGATCTGTTCCTTTTTATCTGTTAAGACAAGGTCGACTATAGAATTTCCCTATGCTGGCTGCAACGAATTGTTAAGTATACCGTTTAGAAATGCCAAGGATGTTTGAATACTGGCAGCATGAGGCCTCCAGCATATTTCACTTAAGCTGGTGAAAGGTTTTATTAAAGAATAAATAAAACTGACCTCCAGTGCACCGAGGGAAAGGGAGGGACACACTGGCAACAGCTGCTGCGGGTGGAAATTTCTCCTCAGTGCACACGGCAGCTCTGATTATCTGTCCTCTCCCAGGAGGTGGGGAAGTGGAAAAGGGAAACCAATCGGAAGGGGATTTTCCAGCAGACTTGTAGAAGGGTCAGAAACCCAGCAGTCCCCTGGGAAAGTCAACGGGGTTGGGAGGTCTAAGAACCACAGATGGAAAAAGCATTTGGGATTAGATCATCCAGCCTATGCCCTACCATTGGAAAACTTTTCTCTTCTCAGCACTGCTGTGTCCAAATAACTCCTGTCCTTTATAGACCTGAGGGTGATTTGTATAACCTCTAGGTCACTGCTAACCTCACTACACATGCTCAGTTCAGTTAATATACCTGCACAGCCCAGATTCTTCATCGGTTTTATCTATTCTCCAAGGTCCCTCTCAGCGCTGAAGGCACTACTGGAGTTTAGATTCACCAGAGCTTAGTCCCTCCCTGCTCCCCAGACGGTGTGCAAGCCAACGGAAGAAGTGCTTCTGTAGCCACATTGCAGGGGGAAGTTGTGTTTCACTGGCTGTCTAGGATAACTTGAGTTCCTCAAGAATCATCTGGAAACGGATCCCCTGCAATATTCTCATCGGACACCTTGGAGCACAGAGCAGGCGGGGCTCGTGAAATGTGCCAGTGATGAAAAGTCAGGAGGCATCGTCAGCGCGGAGGGGATGAGACGACTGTACGGGAAGACGAGGATGACTTTGAAAACCAGAGGAATGGCAAGGACATGCCCAGTGGGTGCAGCTTGGGTGGGGCCTGCTGGGCCCAGAGCTCCCCTTTAACCCTTTGTTCACCAGCACGGGGCTCTCCTGTCCCGCCAGAGGGGGGTGGCAGGTTCCGAGAGGCCTGCCTCGCCTCGCACGGCGGCAGGGGGCCTCTGTAAGGGGAGTGTCCTGGCATGCAAAGAGCTATTGAAGCGCGTGGGCGCAAGACAAAGGGGATGGCCCTGAGCACAAGCAAACGGAGGCTGGAAGCGAGAAGAAGGTGCCTGCGCCAGGCGCCGAGAGTGATG
Organism: Pelochelys cantorii; assembly: GCA_032595735.1. Classification (NCBI taxonomy): domain Eukaryota; kingdom Metazoa; phylum Chordata; order Testudines; family Trionychidae; genus Pelochelys; species Pelochelys cantorii. Next base: position 2,265,849 of record CM064339.1, on the reverse strand, counting down.
CTCGGCAAGGGAAGACGCTTTCTTTCCCAGGCGCAGTGACCGCTGCCCCCGCAGCACTGGGAGCAAGCGCCGCACCAGGACAGCGGTTATCAAACGCCTTTTCTGGCGACTCAGCTGAAGAAAACTGTCAAGTGACCCAAATGAACCAGGGATGAGGGGGTTGGAGTGTGGGAGCTGAGAGGGGGCGGAGGCAGAGGGTTGGGGCTGCGGGGGTGAGAGGCTCAGGGTGTGGAAGGGAGCAGGGATGAGGGACTTGGGATGCAGGAGGGAGCTGTGGGCTGGGGGCCTCAGGCCTAGGGCAGGGGCTTGGGGCTCCGCGTTACCTCCGGCAGCTCCCGGGCAGCAGCACAGCAGGGGCTAAGGCAGCCTCCTGCCTCTCCTGGCACTGCAGACCACCCTGCGCCCCAGGAGCAGCCGGCAGCAGGTCTGACTCCTAGGCGGAGGTGCGCAAGCAGCTCCATGCGGCTCTCGCCCACAGGCACCGCCTTCCAGCTCCCATTGGCCAGTTCCTGCCCAATGGAAGCGCGGAGCTGCTGCCTGGGAGGGGGGATCAGTGTGCAGAGCCCTGCGGCCCCCCTGGCTAGGAGCTGGCCCTGCTGCTAGCCCCTTCCGGGGGGCAGCACAGTGTCCAAACCTACTGGACCTAGCCCCGTGGATTCCAGAGCGTGGATCGTGCCCCAGCCTCCGCCAGGGAGCAACTCAGGGGACTTTGAATGGCCCCCTCGGCCGCACTGACCGGAGCCACCAGCATCCCCGGGGGGCTGAGCAAGGTGGCCCAGGGCCCTGCATCCCATGCCCCAGAACTGGGTCCTGCCCTGCTCTTTGAACCCTTGCCCGGGGGAAGAGCATGCTGCTTGGGCACAGCTCCCACCCCAGCCCCTGCCCACCGGTGCGGCAAAGCAAAACACCACACACGCAGCCAGATGCTGCCCTCTCTGCGTGCACAGACGCCCGGGTTCATTCCGAGTCTGTTGGAGCGGCGGGGGCCACAAGGCCAGTGCCAGAAGGCACCTGCTTGTCCCTGATTAGCTGTAGCTCCGGCTCATTATCTTGCTTGGATTGCGAGCAACAGATGGGAAATAAGGTCTGATCAGTGTCAGCGCCAGGCACTGGCTTTCCAGCTGACTGACATGAAAGCCTTTGACCTGGACCAAGATTAAGTTACCGCATGTCTGGTTCCAATCATTCACCCCCTGCCAGACCAACAGACGTCCTCCCCCCTCCCTAGTGCGCTGGCCTGACGCGCCATCCTCCTCCTTCAGGGACTGCCCCGCCAGCCCCGCGCCGGCCTCTCTGCCTCACTTCTCACCCGCCTTTGGCAGCAACGGGCCACGAGCGGTTCTGGCAGCTGATGGGTGAAACCAGAACCGTGATGCCAAGAGAGACACTCACCGGAACTGGGGCGGCACATTGTGAGTTCAGAGTGGCCAGCGCTTAGACTGGGGCAAAGCTCTCGGCCGGGGCTGAAAGTAGCAGCTGTTTTCCCCCCAAAGGCAGGACTCTGTTTTTTCCTGGGAAGCACAGGCAGGAGGGTCCCCCTGAAACGGAGCATGGCTCCCCTGCCTGACTGCAGCCAAACCTGGGACAGCAGGGACGTTCAGGGCCAGGCGACGGCAACCACCCCAGAGAGCCCACAGCAAAGGGCCAGGGCTGTTTCTAGGGGCTCACCTGCAGTAGGTTGAAAGCCTTAAAAAGGGCGGGGACGGGTGAGCAGCGACGGGCATCCACCAGCACAGTGAGGCCCAGCGCTTGGCACGCAGCCCTGTGAGGGAAAGGAAAGACGTGGTTAGTGCGTCGGCCCGGGGCAGCCCGGGCGAGTCCCGCAGTCCTGTCCAGCTCTGTGAAGGGAAACCCCAAATGCCTCCTCTTATGAGCCACAATATCTTCCCACTGGAGATGCCCAGACTACTCTGGTTTTCCCTTCCCCATTACCAAGCTACCACCCCATTCCTGCTGCCACCTCCTCCCATGGCGCTGCAACTCCAGCCATGCAGCTCCCCTGCCCAGATGCCAGCAGCAAACCCACACAGTCCATCGCGCCTCTGTGGAGGCGGGCCAAGCGGAGGGAGAGCCAGCCCTCACTGCCCGTGCCTGAGGACGGGCACCCAGCAACCCTTGCATCCTTTTGGACGCTCCGGCGCCAATGCTCACACTGGGAACAAACTGTGTCCTTAAAAGCATTGCAAAACACAGACCCCAGCAGAATCTGGGAGGAGTCGGGAGGGAGTCCCGTCAGCCAGGGAGCCCCGGGGGGCTGGCAACGCACAAACCAGCGCATTCTGAAAGTGTTTAGCCCTGCCTGGCCAAGTGCCCAACACGGCTCTGTTCCAGGGGCCTATCCGTCACTCATCCAACGCTCTTCACCACAGGGGGACAGTCAGGAAAAGTGTCCTGGGACTGCCGGACTACGCCGGGATTGGCAGTGTCATGTTTGCCAAGCCCTGATTCCTGAGTCAATGCAGATCAGTGAGAAATGGTGTGGATTTATGGCAATGCCTGGGAACGCACACAAAGCATTAGTACACTGCATGGCCAAAGCACCGAGGCCGCAGGTCTGTTGCTCGTGTACAGGCTGAACCTCTCTCGTCTGGCACTCTCTGGTTCAGCAACCTCCATGGTCCGGCATCATCTTAGTTAGCTGCATGTCCACTTAGCATGGGGGTGGCCAAGTTTCCCGCAGTCCCATAAAGTTTTAGAGCCATCCTGGCTCGCAGTGTTCTGGGCTGTTGTTTGGCTCTAATTTACCCCGAAACATCTGAAAAGAGCCCAGCAAGCTGTGGAAATGTTGGTCATGCTGGTGACAATATTGACCTCCTGTGGTGGGGCAAGTTCTCTGGTTCGCCAGCGGCCAGGGCCCAAGGGTGCCGGACTAGAGAGGTTCAACCTGCACTTCCAAAGCTGCCTGGGGCCAGCGCCCTCGATCTCACCCCCAGTTCGGTGGCAGTCGAGCTGGCCCCACCCAGGCGGGACGTGTCACCCACCTTGGGATGCTGTGTAAGTAGAGGAGGAGGCGCACCAGCTCGGTGGTGTTGCAGTGGGGGTTCAGCCAGATGGTGTTCCTCGTGGTGATTATGGCCACTGCACGCCCACTTTTGTCTCTGGTGCCTGGAAATGAGCATTTCATTTCACCTCTGCAGCTTGGTGGAGCCCTGGAGGAGACCCTCCCCCCAGATCACCCCCAGGGCAGCCCCTCTCCCCAGCAAATTACAGCATTGCCAGTGGGACCAAAGGCTCTTCCCGCACTTCCCCCCGCCAGCATTGAGCAATACACCAGAGCCCATCGGGGACGAGCAGGACCAGCCACTGACCCGGTGCCTCCTGGAGCCACGTGGGTGCAACGCACAGACCTGCCGGGGGGGGCACTGCCCCACGGCGTGGCACTGGGACCACTTCCAGAGAGAAGGAGTTTGCCCTGCAGCCCTCACCGGGAGCCAGCTGGTTTTAAGCTCGCACGGCAGAGGCTCCTGCTTTAAGCACCAGTGGTCCCGGAGTTACGCTCGCTGTTTGCACGGCTTCTGATAAAGATCTGAGGAGTTACTGGAAGCAGCGATTCAGGTCCACACTCAGCCCGGCACCACGTCAGGGAACCCCAGCTTGACGGGCCGAAAGCCCGCTTGGCCCTCCAGCAGGCTGATTCCTTCTGCAGCTGGCTGCTGTCAGCTGCAAGCAATTCACATGGAACCGGGCGCGGCCTAATCCAAGGCAGCCTTCGTACCCCCGCCGCAGGAGCAAAGCCCCGCGTCCCCACACCAGAGCAGCAGGCCCCTCGCAGAGCAAAGGCACCAAGAGGGAAGCGGCAGCTCCCACTCTGGGCCAGCCCAAAGTGGAAGCGTGAGACGGCTGACTTCCCATGCGCTGGGGCAGCCCTAACGGGACAAGGGGCACCTGATGATAGCCCGCTGGAGGTTTGCCGTCCTTTTGTAGGGATGCCAGAGGTGAAGGTTTGAAAAGCCATCGCCTGCACAATGCAGCTGACTCCCACGCCTCGAGTGAGCTGAACTCCCCAGCTGTGGTCCTGTGCACGGAGCAGGGGAAAGCCCTCTGCTCTAGCCAAACACCTCTGGCTTTGCCAGCCCGGAGACGAGCCGACAGACAGGCAGTGGCGGTGCCCTGCTCCAAGGCCAGCCTTCCAGTGGCAGGAGGTAGGAAGGGCGTTAACAGGGGAGCCAGCATTACCTCAGGAAATCGGTGGGATGTGTTAACTGGGGTTAGCCATCAGCGATCCCCCCTGCTTGGCTCTGGACGGAGAACAAGGAAGCAAGGACCCAAGGCAGCAGTTTCTGGGCTCTAGTCTGCCCTCTTGGATAACACAGGCCCAGGCCTGACGGGCAGGGGGAAGTTGCCCTGGGGCTCAGTGGTTCAAAGGGGGCCAGGGCTCCCAAATGCCACTTCTGCTACCCTGACAGTGGTGGCGGCCGGAGTCCCAGCCCTTTAAATGGCTGCCAGTGCCCCACACCATGCACTGCAGGGCCCCATGTGGTGCGCTCCATGCGGCTCTGAGGGCTGGGCAGAGGCAGCGTGCCATGGTCCGGCTAGCTCTGAGGGCTGGGGAGAGGCAGCGTGCCAGGGTCCGGGCAGCTCCGAGGGCTGGGGAGAGGCAGCATGCCACGGTCCGGGCGGCTCCGAGGACTGGGGAGAGGCAGCGTGCCACGGTCCGGGCGGCTCCGAGGGCTGGGGAGAGGCAGCGTGCCACGGTCCGGGCGGCGCCGAGGGCTGGGGAGAGGCAGTGTGCCATGGTCCGGGCGGCGCCGAGGGCTGGGGAGAGGCAGCGTGCCATGGTCCGGGCGGCGCTGACGGTTGGCTGCCCCCAGCTCTGCCCCTTCCGTCCAATGCCCTTCCCCTTCCGGGGGCACAGAGCTGGGCCTCCCACCCCTCTCACCCAGGGACCCATGGAAGCTGCCAGCCCCCCGTTCAAGCCAAAGACCTGCTCCCATGTGGACTCCCACAACTTGGGCCTGAAAAGCATCCAGACATTGAAGCTGGAGCAGGCACCGTCTCCCCTGGCAGTTTGTGCCAAGGTTGCTACAAACGAAGCCTCAGTTCTCCTGCGTCTGGGTGCAGGTCCCAGCCCCTGGTCCGGGTTCGGCCTTTCTCCGCCAGGTTAACGGGCCTTGGAGGAGCTGCTATGTTCTGCCCAGGAAGGTTCTTATCCGCCGCAGCCAAGTCACCCTCACACTTCTCCACAGGCTGAGCCCCTGACGTCTCCCACTGTGAGTGGGGATGTAGAAATTGGCTTAAAAAGGGAACCGCATAATGGCTAAAAACCCCAGCGGTTGCATAGTTACACGCCTCATACTACAGAGCCCGCAGCCAAGGCTCCTCAGGGTTGGCAGGGAGGGTTTGTTGTGAGCTCTGCAGCCAGCTGTCCAGGAGCAGGGCCGGCAGCCCCTGCCAGCCGTGCTCCCAGGGAGCCAGCGTGTAACCTGCGGCCGGCGGGGCCAGCCTGGGCCTGCCAGGGACGGGGGCTGCTTCAGCCAGCTGGGTTGCCATGAGCGGAAGAGATGGGCCCAGCGGGGTGACTGGGGAAAGTTTCCTGGCTCTGAACCCCGCAGCAAGTTAGAGATGAACAGTTGTGTTACCGCATGACATGTTAGCGGTTACACGATTATCCCGCAGTCCCAGGGGTGGCAGCCAGTGCACTCTGGCCCCACTCCCGTGGAGCCCCCTGCCACCCCACGCTGCTGCCTCTGTATCCTGGTTCTGGCCAGTCCCTGACTCAGCCAGACAGCTCCAAGCACTGGCCAGGGGCGCGAGGACCACAGCCCCGAGCTGGTTTTTGTGGAAGTTTAGCGTGTGCCCCGACCGGCAGCAGGCCCAGCTCAGCCCTTCCGCGGCACAACGGCACCGTCACTCACCCGGCAGGCAGGCAACGCCGCTCATGAGGACTTCCAGATTCACGTCCTTTGCTGTGCTGGGCACAGTTTGACAGCTCCTGGGTGCCCCGTAAGAGGAGGTCTTCTGGTGAGTGACGGCTGCTGAGCCTTCCTCCTGGGAGCAGACTCCACCCCCTGGCTCCCAGGAATGTGTGCAAGATCCATCCTGTATCTTTTCTCCCCCTTCCCGCTGCGGTCCTGAAAGAGAAGAGTGAGCCCCGCTGCTGACAGGAGATGGGGGACAGATCACATCCCCAGGCAGAGGTGTCAGCCAACACACTCCAGGCACGAGAGACCTGCCAGGACGGCGCGGACGCAGGGCGCCCCAACGCACTTCAACAGCTCTGGCAGTTACTAAGTCAACAGCTGCATCAACAGCTGCTGTCCCTTACAGCGCGGCTCATGGACAGGCAGCTTTCTAGAGGCCCACCCCGGAGCCAGGTTCCGTTCCCGGGGACAGCAGCTTCCTGCTCCGCTACAAAAGGGGATGTGGCTCCCCCTTTTCGCTCACCTGACGCAGACAGAGACACGGAGGATCTCCTCCACTGCCGCTTGACGTGGGAGGACCGTGGACTCAGGAATGAACACTGTTTACACGCCCTGTAATACTCCCAAGCTCCCTTTCCCGTGTTGAAAGAAATCCCTTAAGTGGCGGTTGTGCCCTACAAGAACTCTGGGCAGCAGGTGGGACCCGTGAAGGGTGCCAGGCGTGAGAGGCACGGACACGTTGCTGGCTATCTTATGATGAAATCACTCTCTGGTGGAGCCCCACTCAGGATACACTGGCCTACCCCGGGGAAGCGAGCCAGGCACTGCGAGACAGGGGATTTGAGTTTCATAGACACATCGATTCCAAGGTCAGATGGGCCACCATCACCATCATCACTGTTCTCCATCCCCTGCACAACGCAGAGCAGAAACCCCCCACGATAATCCCTCGAAAACCAGCTCATCTGATCAGAAAATGACACGTATGGAAAGCCCCCCACAATGCTTGGGAACCGGTTCCAATGGCTAGTTACCCTCAGCGTCAAACATGGACACCTTCCTTCCTGTCTGATTTTGTCTGTCTACAACTTCCACCCCTCCGACCGCGCATGGCCCCTCTCTGCTAGACTGATGAGCCCTCGACTAAATCTCCATTCCCCGTGTCGAGACTTCACGAGTGTCATCCCCGGCCCTCTCCTGGCTACGTTACACAGGCTGAGCTCTTGGCGGCTGGGCTCCGTCACGGTTTCTAGCCCTTAAATCTTTCTCCCACCTCTTCTCTGACCCCCTCAGTTCATTCAACATCCGTTTTGAATTGTAGACACCCACGCTGGACAGGGGATTCCAGCAGCAGCCGCACCAAATACCGAGGTAAAATAACCTCTCGACGTCTACTCCAGATTCCCCTGTTCATGCATGATGGCATGTTAAATGCCACAGGGCCAAGAATCAATTGTGGTGGGAACAACCCCCCCCCCCCACTGAAACTCCAGTTTCCAATGACGTTTTGGGAGCTAGCCGCCCGTTTTTAATCCCTTCCGCGTATGCCATGTTCATTGGACATTGGTCTGGGGTTTAATGACAATGTTCTGCAGCACCAAGTCAAAAGCCTCACAGCAACCTAAGCGTATGAAGTCAACCCTGTTCCATTCTCTGGCCAAGCTTAGACGCAGTCCCAGTGTCACGTGCCTCTTGTGTGTTTAGACACTAGAAGCTGCGACAGAGGCCCCCTGTTTCGTGTGCGGTCCATAGCACCTGTCTGACATGACCTTGGGCAAGCTCCCATGGATGTCACCTGTAAAAGGGGTGAATGCGAGTTACCTCTTGAGGCAACCACACAAACCCAAATTTCATCATGAGTGTTATGAGGGGAGCAGACACATTAACAGCAGCCTGGAAACAGAACCCATGGGCCCTACGCTTGCACTAGCTACGGCAGGACTGGTCTGAAATCCCCCCCGGCTAGAACCAAGAGCTGCGGAGCTTGAGTGTGGGGGATTCCAGGCCTGGTCATGTGCGGGGCCGCGAGTCGGGGGACTTGCCTACGAAGGGCGTCGCGACAGACTGAGACTATCCTCTGAGACCCTGCACAGACCTTACGGAATGAAGAGACACCTCGCTGAATCCGGGTGAATGCCTTTGGCCCCGCTGGATGCCAAACGCAGTTGTGCATGGGGGGCAGGGTAAATAGGGGACCAGCAGGGAGAGCTTGGGCATTTTCCCTCAGGTGGGCCATCTCTGGAGAAGCCAACTGCAGATATGAGGGCATTGCATCCAGGCTGAATACGCACTGCACGCATACAGGGTAAATACCATGGGAAATGTTAACCGGTTAAACGATTTAATTTTAATCCGTTAATCGGTTAAAACCCCCCTTCCAGCGCAGGCTGCTCCAGGCAGGGGCCCCTGCCTCCAAGGCTTCTGCTGGCCAGCCCGCTGAAGGCATGGGGCTGCTCTGGTCCCAGCTGTCCCTGCCCAGCAGGGAGCTGCTCCGTCCACGGCTGGCCCCAAGTGGGCTGGTGGGTAGCTGCTCCCGCCAGCGCACTGCGAGTGGGTGGGGAGGGAGCTGCTCTTCAGCCTGGCCCTTTGTTTAACCGGCTACCTCATAAGCATGCTGGTGAGGCTAATGCTTACCAGGGAACTGGTTAACCGATTAGCCTTTGACATCCCTGCATGCATACAACCTTGCGTGAGAGCCTGCAATTTTAACTGTGCGCCCAATTTCCTCTGTGGGAAGGACAGTGATTTCATTTGTGCACCAGCCTGGGCATCAGGTAGTCTGGGGTCTGACCCCAGCTCAGCCTCTGAACCACCCTGTGGCTCGCGTCAAGCCACGTAACCACGCTGTGCCCTCTGGTCCCCATCTGAAACGCTGCACGTGGCCGGGCCGCTCAGACTAACAGCCGGCTAGTTCACTGCGGGTTTCCAGGCCTCAGATTTGCTTTACCGGAGTCCAAATCTGGTGGTCGGGTCACACTGAAAAGCCTGTTGGTTTTCCTGTGGCCTTTTCTGCTGTACCAGCCTTCGGTTATGAAAGGGTCAGAACAAGACCCCTTCTATTCTTACACATTTCCATGGTGCATATTCATTAAGTGGCCACTACCCTGGGCTGTGGGGCCTGCCAGCCCTTTCCTGGTAAACTGAAAGGGCTTAAAGCTCGGCCATGTTGCGTCGGACAAAACACTCCCGGCTCTGCCCATTTGGCACATAGGGCCAGCCACAAGGCTTCATGATCCTGGCTGGAGTAATGCCTCTCCTGCCAGCGTGCCTAGTGCCAAGCTAAATGCTTCCAGAATCTTCTCTCAGCCCCAGATAGGCTCCTTTCAAAGCACAAGTATCGGTCGTGTTTAAACAGCGTTTGATATTTGCCAGATTCTCGCCTCCCGGAGGCCGCTGCCTGTCAGAAGCAGGCTCTGCGGCCCCTTCTCTCGAACACACAGGCGACATGTTTACCTGAGGGAGGGGACGCGCCGCTGGCTGCTTCCTGCGGGGGAGCCGGGGGTTTGGCCTCGCCGCCCCTTTCAGCCTGCTGCGTTGGCCGCGTGGTATCCCCATCCATAGTGGGAGGGGGCAGCAGAGTGGCCGCCGGTTCCTCGGCTTTGGCTTGCGGCATGTCTAGAGCTCCCAAGGCTGCCGACTCATTCCCAGCCTTTGGGATGGTCCTTCTGCCCAACCCCTCATGCTCACGAGCACTCTGACTGTTCTCCTCCCCCCCCGGCAACTTCTGTCCTGCCACGTGTGCTGGGCCACCCCCTTCCCCTGGGGTTGGCGACACCCCTACAGTTTTGTGACCCTGGATTTCCACCCAGCGTTGTGTTTCCTCACATTTCCCTCTGTCCCTTTTGGTTTCAAACTGGGCAGGCGTTCTCTGTGCGGACATCTACCACGGCACCATTGCTAGGTCTCTGGTTTGCCCTCTGGCTGATCCCTATGGGCCCAGTGGCTTGCAGGAACTTAGCTTCTACTTTCTGTTGCGTACAGTCCATGACCTCCTGTCCTTTGTCCTGTGACAAGGATCCTTCCATGCCCCCTTCAACAGCAGAGGAGGAGGATGGCTAGCCTGCTTCTTCCCAGGGAACGTGTGCTCATCTGTCTCTTTGCAGACTTCCTCCACTCGAACCCCCCTGCCTGACTCTCCTAACAGCTCGGCCTCCCCTGGGTGCAACAGGGCAGGCGGACTGACTTCTGCCAGCGCGTTACCGCAGCGCCCAACTGCTACGATTCTCTCGGGGGCCTCCCCTGAGGAATGGGGGTGGCCTTCTGGCAGGCTTGAGTATTCAGCTGTAATCTGCATGCCAGAGTCTCTGTCCTGCCTGCTGGGCGGGGTGGAATATCCTGTGACAGAGACAGGAGCGAAATCCACTCCGGTGCTGTTGCTGCCCCCGCCGGCTCTCGACGGGTTTTGCGTTCCCTCCCTCGCAGCAGCATTATTCAAAAGTGCTTCCGGGCTCTGCTCGGTGCCTTCGTTGCCAACTTCCGCCCCACATGCCTCACGTTCAGCTTCCAGTTTTCCAGGGGGCTCTGTGAACTGGGCCTTGTCGGCCGCGCTGTCCGCAGCACAAGCGTCGTGGTAACTGCACAGGGCATATCGCCAGTCTATCATGTGCGCGCTGCGCGCTCCTGGCCCCGCAGAGGACGAACTCTCTGCGTTGCCAGCTGCAGATGCAGCTGTGTGAGAGTTAGGCTCTGAATTCCGCGCACTCCCTGGATCCTTGGCGTCCAGCTGGCTTTTGGGTAACGGTTCACCGTACCGCATCTGTGTGTTGTTTTCCAAACAAATGGCGTGTCCATGGTCCCCTGCATAAGAGCTCCGCGATGAGTCCGTCTGACTGTGCTGCTTTTGAGTGAGTGCTGAACCAACCAAATTCTTCGAGCATGTGCGACCGTCTCGGAGGGCAACACGCCTGTGTTTGTCTGCAGAGACAGCCGCTCTTGGTCGCGGTCTAGAATGTAAGGCTATCGACTGCGTCAAGGAGCCCACATGGGGCCCAAACCTTGGCAGCGAAACATCCATCAGCTCGACGTACTCTCCTTCAGGGTCACTTTCAGAGTCCTCCAGCGGCCCAACGCTCGCCCCGTTGACAAGGGTGTCAGTTGGTTCCTGAGTAGTCCTGCGAAGGACCGAATGGCCTTGCGCCACTTCATGCGCTTGCAACGCTGGAGGTCCAGCAGCAGGTGAGGTGCGTTCGGAAGGCTCCGTTGGCACGTGCAAATGGGAAGCTTCCTCAGCCATTGTGCAGGAGGTGAGATGATTTTCAGCTGGTTTTGGTTTCTCGATAAATTCAGGATGAACTATGCTACTCCAGGGAACCCGGAATATTTTACCATCAGAGGTGAGTAAACAGTTTTCCAGCGCTGTACCCATCCGCTCTCCACTGATGGACTGCAACCATGCCAGGGAGAAAATAGAGGTGTAGGAGACCTCCGGGACCACAACCTCCTCTACACTGCGCTTGTCCTTGGCCAAACATTTCAGTACGATTCGGGGAGACTTCTTTAGGTAGGGCACCACCTGCAGGTAGAAGTCACCAGGCTTTAAGGCTCGCCAGTCGATGGAGGCCAGCTGGACTACGATCTTCTCATGAACACAGAGAGGCCAGCCTTCATGGTGGAACAGCAACCCACAGTACTGGACCTACGGGGAAGAGAAAAGCATTTCAGCAATAGGCAAAAGGGCACCACAATCTTTGGGTCAGAGAGGATGAATGGCTCCCTGGGAAAGCTGGCAGTGTGGCTCTACTGTGGTGGCCCCAGGGCATGAGAGAAACAAGGTGGGGGCCGCAATCTCTTTTATTGGACCAACGTATGTTGGTGAGAGAGACAAGCTTCCGAGCTCACACCCAGCTCTTCCTCAGAGCTCCGTTATAGGACAGGGCAGAACAAATGAAGCATAAGGAATGAACACGTGGGGCAAGGTGGCCTCCTACACAAATATTTTCCCTGTTTTCAAGATGAGGGGGGATGAGACCCAGAGAAGTGGCGTTACCTGGCCAGGGACACAGAAGGATTCACACACCCTAGAGAACTACTCAAGTCCTCAAGTCCCACCTCGGCTGTGATGTATTGGGACGGAGGGGACGGAATGAGAAGGGAATTCCAAACAGCCTGAACTCCCTGGCAACCATGACAATGTGCAAACCTAAGCCGATGCAGCCAGACACCTGCTTACCTAGTGCAAGGTTGAAGATGAACCGTTGCACTAACACAGGGGTGGAGAACCTCAGGCCCGGGGGCTGGATGCGGCCCCTGGCTTGCCTGGATCCAGCCCCTGAGGCGCAGCATGGGGGAGCCCGCGCCAGTACTCCAACCCCCCAGCTATCCACCCACAGGGCTGGAGCACACAAAACCTACCAGCCTGGGCCCCTCTAGGCTCTGGCATGGGAGGGGAATATGGGGAGCGTCTTTCTCCTCAGTCAGGGGCATCTCACTTTGCTTCTCCCTTGTGTACGGCCCCCAACTGATTTTTCTGTGGGTCAGCAGCCACCAACCCACCTCTGCACTAACACGAACAGCTGTCAAAGGCTGCAGGCAGAGTCTCTTACTCACGAGCGCAAGTGGCCAGGTGTGATTCCCCAACTGCCTACAATGAGATATCGCCCACCATCTCCACTGGAGGCAGACTTCAAGGCACCGTGTGCAGTCTGAAACCATAAGCTGCCTTTTCCCTGTCTCGATAGACTGCCCTTCCCTCTACACAGCTGGGCAGGTCTACACGAGGAAATTACTTCAAAATACTGACATTCGAAATAACAACGCCCAAAATAACAAAATCAAAATAGCGCGGGACTCTGGGGGAGCCTCGAAATGAGTCTGAGGCAGGCTCCGTTGTTGTGGACCCACTGGGGAGTAATGACTTGGAATTACTCTAGGGAGTAGTTATTTCAAAATACCAGCAGCAGAGCATCCGCAGTACCGCTATTTTGAAATAACGATTTCAAAATAAGCAGTATTCCCCGAGGAAAGCAGGGGAACAGATGTCTGAATAGCCAGCCCGTTATTTCGAAATAACGGGCTGAGGAGTGTGGACGCGCCGCTTATTATTTCGAAACAAGGGGGGGTTATTTTAAAATCACTCCCAAATGTAGACCAGGGCTTTGTGTGCTCTCACTGCAAGGAGTCTTGAGCGAGAGGGGTTTTACAGAGGGATTTGGATGAAGAAGATTCAAGCCTGCGCTAGCAAAGCAATGCTGAAGCGGCCAATCTAGAGTCTGCTTAAGGTTTCTCTGGTTTCTACAGAGTTTCTCAGACCTCGTTACAGTAGGAGAATGACCCATTTCTGACAACCGCTCTGAGCAACAGGGCATCATTTCTGGAATGGGGGTTAAACCCTGCTGGAATATTGCTGTCTATCTGCCATTCTTTGAGGTCTCAGCTTGGGAGGTGGAGGCCAAACTTTCTTAGGCCTGGGCAGGAGGCCGCAGCAGCTGGCTGAGGAAAGGAGGAGCAGGCCCAAGGGGAGCTGATGGAGGGAACAGAGAAGGGCTTAGTGCAGAAAGAGTAGCACTCGGCCACCTAGGAAAATTCCCTTCAGTTAGCCGTGAGTGGGTCTGAGCTGGGAACGCAGCTAGGAGTCAGCTCCCAGTTTCTTCTCCCTCATTCAGCTGCGGGCTCTCCCGGATTGTTCCTCTCCTACCCCCACGTTCTCAGTGACCTGGGTTCCTCTCTTAGCTTCTTCCCGTGCACTTGCTTCCAACCATATCACAATCAGCGGCACGCCCCGCCTCCAAACGCGTTCCCCTCCTGCCCCAAGCAGCCTGAGTTTGCCCTTCTCCAGGGACAGATAAGGGGTGCCCAGACTGGGAGCTGGAACTATTTGCCCTGCTTCTGCCCCCACCCCACCCCAAGAGCAGCCTCCGCGAGAGGCTGGGCCTGGCAAAGAGAAATTAGGAACTGAAAATGAACGAGAACGGTAGAGGTGTTTTTATCTGTTGTCTTCCCCAACTCTGCCCGATTTCCAGAGCTACGTGGGGGAGGGGGACACCGTCACCCTTTACCAGCTGTTGTTCACACCATTAATCTCTCGTTAATGCACAGGTGCCGGACGGCTCTACACACAAACTGCTGTTGGTGTGGCCGGGTGAGCAGTGCCCCAGGTATGACTGTCAGCCGCTGTCTGGACAGTGATTTCTAAAGGTCCCCACCAGTGTTCCCTCTAATTTTTTCCATCCATGTGCGGAATAAATGTTGCCATGTGCGCCATGGCATGTGCAGATGTGCACCACCATTACAAACACATGCTGCACAGCTGCTGCCTACCGTGGGCGCTCTGCTAATCAGTTGGGTGGCATCTGAATCTCTGCTGGGCGGCCACCCAAGTGCACAGCTTAGAGGGAACACTGGGCCCCACAGTGCCTCCTTTCCAGTGACTGCAAAGGGTCAGCACGCAGGTCCATGGAACCTGGGACCATCTGTATTTCAACCTGCCCGGAAAGGCACCCCAGCAACCCCCCCAGCTATGTCCATTCACTCAGCAACCCCAAAAGTGCACCGCCCCCAGCCAGACCCCCCCAAAATCATGAGCTTGTCCCCAAAATCAAGTGGATGGACAGACAGGTGGACAGCTTTAGTCATGGATTTTTGCCCTGTCCCCTGGTGCCCCCCACCTGCCAGCCCCCTGAGTGGGGCCGTCGGGGTGGCGGGCAGGAAGCTTTGGGCACTCACCGCTCGCAGGCCGGGGGTAGGGCAGCCATGCCAGCCGGACTCCGCTTCTCCCGCGTCCCAGGCTGCAGCACCGAGAGGAAGGGTAGGAAGAGGAAGGAGCCGACACACTGTCCAGGGGAGGGCAGGGAGCCCCGCCCTTTTCAAGGTGGCCCCACAGGCACTGCACTGCAGGGACTCCCCGGGGGCTGCCCCACAGGCACTGCACTGCAGGGACTCCCCGGGGGCTGCCCCACAGGCACTACACTGCAGGGGGTCCCCAGGGGCTGCCCCACAGGCACTGCACTGCAGGGACTCCCCGGGGGCTGCCCCACAGGCACTACACTGCAGGGACTCCTCGGGGGCTGCCCCACAGGCACTGCACTGCAAGGGGGTCCCCGGGGGCTGCTCCACAGGCACTGCACTGCAGGGGGTCCCCGGGGGCTGCCCCACAGGCACTGCACTGCAGGGGGTCCCCGGGGGCTGCCCCACAGGCACTGCACTGCAGGGGGTCCCCGGGGGCTGCCCCACAGGCACTGCACTGCAGGGACTCCCCGGGGGCTGCCCCACAGGCACTGCACTGCAGGAGGTCCCCGGGGGCTGCCCCACAGGCACTGCACTGCAGGAGGTCCCCGGGGGCTGCCCCACAGGCACTGCACTGCAGGGGGTCCCCGGGGGCTGCCCCACAGGCACTACACTGCAGGGGGTCCCCGGGGGCTGCCCCACAGGCACTGCACTGCAGGGGGTCCCCGGGGGCTGCCCCACAGGCACTGCACTGCAGGGGGTCCCCGGGGGCTGCCCCACAGGCACTGCACTGCAGGGGGTCCCCGGGGGCTGCCCCACAGGCACTGCACTGCAGGGGGTCCCCGGGGGCTGCCCCACAGGCACTGCACTGCAGGAGGTCCCCGGGGGCTGCCTCGAGGGCCTGACAGCTCCAGGCCTCTGGCCCAGCCTGGGGCTCTCTCCTAACCGCCCCTTATTTCCCAGCAGGCTCTGCCAGGGGCTTGGGCCTGCCTGGAACCCCCCTGGGGACTACACTTCCCAGCAGGCCTTGCAGTCAAACCACTGGCTGGGGTCGCCATGGTGCCGGGGAGGCCTTGGGGCTGCCCTGCAGGGTGAATCACAGAGCACTGGGACTGGCAGGGCCCTCGCGAGGCGTCAAGTCCAGTCCCCTGCCCTGCCGGCAGGACCCAGCACTGTCTAGAGCATCCCTGGCAGTGTCTGTCCAACCTGCTTTTCCATATCTCCAGGGATGGAGACTCCACAACCCCCCAGGCCACTTATCCCAGTGTTTAACCACCCTGACAGGCAGGAAGATTTTCCTAATGTCCAACCTAAACCTCCCTTGCTGCAGTTTAAGCCCGTTGCAGCTTGTCCTGCCCTCAGAGGCCAAGGGGAACAATTTTTCTCCCTCCTCCTTGTGACACCCTTTTAGACACTTGAAAGCTGCTCTCATGTCCCCCCTCAGGCGTCTCTTTTTTAAACTCAGCAAGCCCAGTTCTTTCAGCCTTCCCTCCTAGCTCATGTTTTCTAGACCTTTCATCATTCTTGTTGCTCTCCTCTGGACCTTCTCCAATTTCTCCACATCTTTCTTGAAATGTGGTGCCCAGAACTGGACACAATACTCCAATTGAAGCCTAATCAGCGCAGAGTAGAGCGGAAGAATGACTTCTCATGTCTTGCTCACAACATTCCTGTCCATGCATCCCAGAATTGTGTTTGCCTTTTTGGCAACAGCGTCACACTGTTGACTCATATTTAGCTTGTGGTCCACTATAACCCCTAGATCCCTTTCTGCAGGACTCTCTCCTAGACAGTCACTTCCCATTCTGTGTGTGTGAAACAAATTAAGGAGTGTCTCTGTAAACCCCACATGCTCCCCCACAACCACTGCCTGCCCCTCAGAGACCACGTCTCCTCTTCCACAGGGTCTCTGTGGGCAAATCCGCAAGAGGGGAACACAGAACCAGCAGGGCTCCCCCCACAGGCCTCAAAGAGCCTGCACGCGCTTTTACAGATACCCCCCACGCCTGCCCCCAGGTGCAGACAATGTTAGAGGAGCAGCCCTGCCCAGGGACACTCAGGCAAGAACGCTGGCACAGCCCGGTGCTCGATCGCAGCTTCCGTGCACGTTCACACACCAACAACCATTTCCACACACCGACACATGATTCACTTGTAAGTGTGTGAGTGCAAAGTGCGCGTGCGAGATTGCATGCACCCCTGCTGGAGGCCACGAGCCCTCAGGCTCAACATTTTAACAGTGGTGCCAAGGTTTGCAATGTCATCGCCATCCTCATGGCAGTTGTTTTTCTTAAAGCCCCATCACCGGGACGCAAGAGATTGGCCAAGAGTCTCTGCTTTTATTTTTTCATTAGTAAGTTTCTAGCCTACACGGCTGCACAGAAAACCTTGACAATGTGCCCCAAGTACACCCTAACGGCTCCAAAAGCAGACAGCAAAGAGAAAGAACCCTGGTGTGTTATTTTTACCAGTCACATGGTTTTTGAGCCAGCCGCCTGACTTTGGAAGACCTGACTCATAATTTTTGGATGCCTGGCTCTGACAATGCTGGAATATTGTCAAGAGCATAATCTCAGAGTCACAGTAGCCGCAAAGTAGCGTGACTCCTCCTCGCGGCTACCAAGTCTGGGAACAGTCCAGCAACCATCAGCACAGAGTGGGAGTTCCGGGCAAAACACCGACAGGCAACATTTCATACAGAGTGTTTTCCTGCTGGCAGCAGGATCTGGCATCCCCACCCCATAGCACCGGGGAGAGGCTGGGGGTTAGAGATTACTGAGGTACATCTGGGGAGGGGGCAACAAAATTTCTGGGTCCCTGGGTAAGGTCAGGGGGAAGAGGTAGGGCTGGGCAGGCGGCCCTTGGCGTTGCCCAGACCACACCAGCCCCACCCACCCTTGTCCAGACCTTCACTCCTCTCCTTTAGAGCTCCTGGCTATGATCCACACAAAGGCACCAACCCACTTCTGATTTCTGAATGTGGGTTCTGATTTCTGAATATAGGTTCTGATTTCTGATTTCTGAATGTGGGTTTCAATACCTAACCCTACCCCGTTTCTTGATGACCTGCCTGTCTACAGACTATAAACATAAACACACACACTCCTGATACTTTCGGCCAGCC
Source organism: Pelochelys cantorii (assembly GCA_032595735.1). Classification (NCBI taxonomy): domain Eukaryota; kingdom Metazoa; phylum Chordata; order Testudines; family Trionychidae; genus Pelochelys; species Pelochelys cantorii. The sequence goes on along the minus strand of CM064339.1, from coordinate 2,248,203 downwards.
CTTTGATGGCCTAGCGCTCCAAGGTGGTTTCCGGAGGAGCTGTCCACAGGCCCCTGGGAGAGAGATACTTACGCAGGCATCCTGCTGAATGCACTGCAAGATGTGCTTTGCCGGAATCAGGAAATCTATGAGGTAGCGCAGACCATCCCCGCGGTACGTTTTCTCCACCACGTCAAAAACCTGGCCCAGAACCGTAGCTGCTGTGGCCTCAAAGGGAGGGTAGAGTCCGGACAGGGTATTCTGGATGCACCTGTCCAACGATTCAGAGTCCTGTCAAGAGAGAGAACATTAATGGCACCAGGGTGCAGCGTGGCCCAGTGAGCCTTGGACAGAGCAGAGGTGACAGGACCCCAAGACTCTTGGGGCACAGCAAAGCAAAGGAGGAAGAGCGTGAGTCCTTGTTAGCAGCCTTACTGTGTGAAGCAGTGTGCCCTGTAAACTGAGCGCTTGGGCGGCCACTCCAGAGAGATTCCAAGGCCACCCAGCTGATTAGCAGTGCTACCACAGTGCCCGCAGCTGGCAGCGTGGGTTTCTCCTGGTGGTGCGCATGTATAGGTGCACAGAACAAAACTTATTCCGCACATGAATGGACAAAATTCGAGGGAACACTGGCGAGTGGTGATGTTAATGGTATTGCACAGTGCGCCAGATGCCTTGGCAGGAGGGGTTGTTTTGTATGTGCTATTTGGTAAAACTCAGGGGGCTCAAACTGTATGTCAATTTGATTTCTTCCATTAAGTCCCCTGCCTCCCAGTGGAGCTGGTTGCCAGAGAGCTCTCACAATAGCCTCCGCCGCAAGGAGGCTCTGCAGTCAGAGAGACCCCGGACGAGGATCTGCAGGGGCATGGGAGTGGACTCTCCCTTCTTTCTAAATACACAAATCTGGAGCGCTTGGTGAGGGCACGTCCATTATTCCCATGCTCCAGCAAGGCCCCAGAGCCCACACAGAGGAGTCAGGACTCATCTCGCTAGTGGGCCATATTCTGTGTCCCCTTATGCGGGGTCAGTCCAGGGACCTCAAGTAAGTAACTCCATTTACACCCACGAGAGTGGGCTAAAACTTCCCCCCTCCCTGTAGAATTTCAGCACAATCCCTTTGGTCCCCGCTGGTGGGTCAGTGGTATTCCCTGAGCCAGACACTCCCAGCGCACAATTGGGTGTTGGCAAGACCACGTCGGTGGGGCCCGGCGGGTGAGAACAGGACCTGGCATGAATGATTATAGTTCCCGTGACTTTTGGAAGCAGAGGGGATTTACAGCAGCAGTGGAGCTGGGCCCAGAGGCGCTGGCGTGACCTGTAGCCGGCTGATAACAGCTGCGTCGCCCAGGCTGTAAACGTAGCTCAGTGGTGCGGTGACTTGAAGACGAAAACGTGGTGCCTTAGCAGACCGAGCTGCAGCAAGGGAAGAACAGGGCTTTCCTTTGGGGCAGGTGTTCTCAACTGGGTCTGACTCACGCTCTCTCGTAGCGTTGTTGCTGTGTGGTACGTGCAGGCCCTGTCTCCTCTGCCACGGCGCCGAGACTCACCCTTCCCTTGTGCCCTGCCCCTCGCAGAGACTCGCTTGCTCTGGGAGATGCACAAACACGAACCCGCTTGTTAGTGTGGAGCCTTTGACTGGCGTGCAAGCTCACACGGCCCCTGGCTCACGTTCCGTGTGCCCCCCAGCAAGGTTTGGCGCCCCCCAGCTCAGAACATACGACCGGCTGACTAAATTTCTGCACAAAGCCACTCAAAGGGGGCATAGCCCCTGCTCTGGGTGTGCCTTGGCCATTCCTTAAAAGTCCAGCTGGAAAACAGACAGCCCCCAATCAGCCTTCAGACAGGAAATCAGGAGAAAATCCCCTGGCGACCCTCGCTTGCCCTGCCCAGCTCTGGGTGCACGCTAAGGAGCTACGGCCTTTCACCCGCAGAGCCAAAGACACATTCCGGGTAGGCAAAAAAGCCAAAATGACTTGGGTAGCTGCATCTTGGGGACACAGCTCCAGCAAGCAGGGTCTGAACAGCATGTTAGGACGGAGGGGCGCTGGCAGGGTGGGAGGGTCAGAGAGGGATGGGCACTAAGTGGGCTGCTGGCCAGACGTGGTTTGCCAGGGTTAGCCCCTGAGGGGCTGCCAGATGCTTTACTCGCCTGCACGTCCGCGGGTATGGCTGGGAACGGTGACTGGCGGCCAACCGGTGCTGCAAGTGGCTGGACCAGCGAACGTGCAGGTAAATAAAGCATCTGGCGGCCCTTCAGGGGCTAACCCTGGCAAACTGCTTACTGGCCACTCCTGCCCACAAGGGCTCAGGTTGGACCTCCCTGGTCTGGCACCCTCGGCCTGACTGGTCCCGGATGAGGGATTTTGCTAGACCAGAGAGGTCAATTCTGGCCCACCCCTTGCAGCCCCCTCCCCACCCTTTTGCCCCACCGGGCTTCCCAGCTCTCCTGGGCAGTCTATCTAGGCCATATGCTGGGCTTCCCACCCCCCAACTCCCTCATTCTGCCATCTGCCACCACTGAGAACAGCCTCTTCTCCATCCTCTTTGGAACCCCCCTTCAGGTAGCTGAAGGCTGCTCTCAAATCCCCCCTCCCTCTTCTCTTCTGCAGACTAAACAAGCCCAAATCCCTCAGCTTCTCCTCACAAGTCATGTGCTCCAGCCCCTAATCAGGCTGTGGCCCAGTGCCTCGCCTTAATTTGGTTTTAATTAAACCAAAGATTGCTAGCTAATCGTTCCCGAGTGCTTGTTTTTGTGCAGCAGCTGTCCTGACCATCTTGCACACTGTGCTGCAGCAGCTTCCAGGGCTGTCCCATCCGGGCCAGCCACATGTGGAAGTGATTTTCTCTCATTTCATTTGGTGGAGCAGCGCTTTTCTCTGTGAGCTGCGTGATTCGCAGGCTTGTGGTTGCATGCCAGTTGAGGCGGGGGTTGAGCGGGGTTGTGGTAGCACATTGGACCAGCCTTTCTCTGGTCCTCCACTGAGTTTTGCAGCATGTAAACAAAACAGTCATAGGCCAGGTCTACACTAAAGGGGAAGGTCGAATTAAGATACGCAACTCCAGCCATGTTAATTATGTAGCTGGAGTTGACGTACCTTCATTCGAGTTTCCATGCGGTCTTCACAGCAGGAGGTCAACGGGAGCAAATGCTCCCTTCGGCTTCCCTTCGTCCTCGTGAGGAGCAGGCATACCAGTGCTGATGAGGGCACCCTCTAAGTTTGATTTAGTAGGGCTTTACTAGACCTGCTCAATCAAACTCTGAAAGATCGATGGCAGCAGTATCGATCTTCTCAGTGTGATGTTTGAGGTTATAGTGTGTGCTGGCTGTGTTGTTATTGTTGGGCGGCTGTGTTGATTTGTGCTGGGAGATTTGTGAGAATGGTGAAGGTGATTCTGCGTGCTGTCCTAAGGAACTGTGCGTGTTTGGGATTCCTGTGCTGCTGGCCTGAGTGGGTGGTTGCATTGATTTGGATCGGAAGGCTTTGTGCGAGGAGATTTGTGTTGAATTGTGTGGGTGGCAGTCGGGGGCGTGGATGCAGCAGTTGGCCCAAATAATCCGCTGTCTGTGGTGTCTCCCTCATACAACCAATGAAATTGTTGTGCAAGTTCGCTGTGGCCACAGTGGTGAAGGACTCTTGGCGCAGCATAGGTATGTTAGTTACTGCTGCTGTACGCTTCCTGGGCATAAACTGGGCCCCTTTACAGACCATCAAGCCCAGCGTTGATTCAGGCCAGAGATACTCTGAACAAGAGAGCTCTCAGCCAAACTATAGGACTCCCGATCCTTTCCTGAGGAGACTTGTAAGGAGATTCTGTAGCCGGTTGGATTTTTTCCCCTCCTCGCCAGCACGCTTGTGTCCTCATTTGATTTCCTCCCATTCCTGTTAACGATAGCCTTACACCTGTTCCCAGCTCCAGACTTCAGCCCCGTGTGTGACGCACCAGGAATCTCTATCCCCGAGGCCTCGTACCAAGGTGAAGGAGACGTTCCTGTTTGTGAGCAGCCTCCAGCGAGGGAAGTGAAACTTCACGGATATCAGCTCAGTGGCACTGCCAAGGCAGTGCATAAACTTTCAATCAGACCCGCCTAAAGATGTTTGCTTAACATCTTTTTGCCAGAAGCACTGTCCCCTTTCAGCATGTTTTACGCCACAGGCATCAGCGTGTGCTAAGAAAGGGAGGAGACCCCATGAGCAAAATGGCTGAGCAAGGCCAGAAACTTTATCTTTGCATCAGCGAGCACTTACATCAATCAAGATTTGCGTTCCGTGATCAGATGCATTTCCCTGGCACTGAAAGGCAGGAACAAGTTCCAGCGGCTAGAAGCTGGAGCCAGACAGAGAAGGTGAGAAGTCACTGGAACGAACTACCAAGAAAAGTGATTGAGTCTCCATCTCCTGAAGTCCTCAGACTAGATACCTTTCTGGAAGCCCTGTCAGAGTACACAGGTGCCGGGGTGGGAAGGGAAGGGTCTGAAATACAGGTCAAATCAGATGATCTGACAGTTCCTTCTTTGGCTCTAAACTCTGAACTATTCTGACACACTGACGCAATGTCACAATGCTGTAGTATCAATATCACAACGACCTACAGCAATGCCCTGGTCACGTTCCACTAACCCTACAGAGGGAGCTGCTTGAGCACTGAGCCATGCTGTGTCACCCCAACAGGAGGTATGTTCTCTAGGTAGGGTCACCCAACTTTGCAGCTAACATCTGACCCCAGAGTGCTCTGAACCTCTGGCCACGAGGATGGGAGCTCTCAAAGACAGGGGAGCTGCTGGGTGCAGAGAGCTCTCTGGATAACCTGGCCATGAATACATAATGGGACAAAACCCTTTGCTGGAATGTTTCCATGACTTCTGCATCCCCACAAGTAGGGGGGAGAGGAGAAAGGTTTATAAAATCATGACAGGGGTGGAAAAAGTGAATAAGGAAAAGTTATTCACTTTCTCCCATAACATAATAACTAGAGATCACCAAATGAAATGAATGGGTAGCAGATTTAAAACAAACCAAAGGAAGTTTTTCTTCACACAACACACAGGCAACCTGTGGAACTCCTTGCCAGAGGATGTTGTGAAGGCCAGGGACTTTAACAGGGTTCAAAAAAGAACTAGATAAATTCATGGAGATTAGGTCCATCACTGCCTATTAGCCAAGACAGACAGGGAGGGTGTCCCTAGCTTCTGTGTGTGAGAGGCTGGGAATGGGTGACAGGGGCGGGATCACTTGATGATTCCCTGTTCTCTTCACTCCCTCTGGGGCACCTGGCATTGGCCACTGTTGGCAGACAGGACACTGGGCTAGAAGGACCTTTGGTCTGACCCCGTCTGGCCGTTCTTATGTTCTAACTTGCTGGGAAAGAAAGAAACACGCTGAGTGTCGTGAACACAAGCTCTCCTCCTCCCAGGGCCCACTGCTCAGCACTTACACGAATGGGACAAAAACTTTTCCCGTGCTCAACCACAGCCTTAGAAACATGTGCCCATACGCAAGCTAACTCAGTGGTACAATGAGCAGATCCCTTTCCCCGCACTCCTGCTTAGAAAGGAGTACATAGGGCCCCAGAGAGCCTCCCTTTGTAGCCTTTCCGGAACAAAAGCAGCCTCACGGGCCTCTGTTGATTGCCATCCGCATCAAAGAAGGGTGGAGGCTTAAGGAGTGGTTTCTAAAAGGCAGCATTGTGCACAGGAGGGAGGGAGGCCAAGCCGTGGGTGGGGAGGGAGCTCAGACACCAAGAAGAATCCGTTCGCAGGCATGTTCCCTTTCCTCCGTGAACGGGGCGGCATGCCAGGCCCTGGAGAGCATAAGAAGCAGCTTGTTCCGAAGGGAACCGGAGAGGCAGCAGAGCTTTGAAAGAGCCCCCCCGGCCATTCACAATATGCCGCGCTCACGGGACGCTGGGACGGGTGAGACCTGGCGCTGTGGGAATGCCCGCGAGCGGCGGGCGCGCGGCCAGTGGAGAAGCACACTGACAAATGGTGACGAACGCGCGCTTGGCTACGTCCCACTGGGAAATTCCCCTCTGCCTTTCCTAGGACACCCCCCCAGCAGGGCTGACTGGTGAGGAAAGACACGGGGGGCACCACTGGCCATGTGACCATCCCAGCCCCCCACGTGACTCCTCTCCACACTACCTGGGGGAGAGCCAGGATAATGCCCCCGCCCCTGCTCCACCTCTTCCCACCCCCATCCTACACCTGCTCCCCCCAGCAATGTGGCCCGGGGGACTAGAGGGGGCTCTGGCACCCACAACAAGGGTCTCCCCCCCCCCAGTTGCCGGAGCCCATGTGCGGAAGCGGAGCGACATGGCTCCACGCCCCGGCACCTGGCTGCGTCACTCTGCTTCCCACCAGTGACTGTGGGGGGATGTCCCTCCCCTCCCCCAAGTGACACGGCCGGGGGGGGCCAGGCGGAGTCTCATTGCTCTGCTTACACGCACAGCTGCCGGTGAGTGCAGGGGAGCGACCCCTGCTATGGGCACCAGGCCTCCCACTAGTCCTGGGACCACCCAGAGGCTCAGGCCTCTTGCCCCTCCTGACTGTGCCATTTGGTGGGTAGGTGCCCCTAGCCCCTCTCACACACACACACACACACACGTTGCAGTGTCCACAAGCCTAACCTCAGGCCCCCAGTCAATAAGGTTTCTTGGGCAGGATCACGTGTGATACAAACGCTTCCCATAAATCACAGCAGAGCAGACATGGGATTACCCCGTCCCGTGGAAATCTTCCAACATTTTCCAGCACACCGCACACCATTCTCAGTCCCATTCCACTGAGGTCAGGGGTAGGGATGTTAACAGGCGGTCACAGTGGTAACCATGAAAATCTCAGCTGTTACTCGGTTACATGCGCTTAAATAAACGGATCCCATTAACAAATAAGCAGCAGCTTAGTGGTTAATCGATTAATCGGTTGAGTACTACCATTCGAAGTCAGGGGAAATCCGCTGGTCTCAGTGAGAGGACATGATTAGGGGGCTGATGAGGGGGCTGGAGCACATGGCCTACGAGGAGAGGCTGAGGGATTTGGGCTTGTTCAGTCTGCAGAAGAGCAGAGTGAGGGGGGATTTGGTAGCAGCCTGCAACTTCCTGAAGGGGGGTTCCAAAGAAGACGGAGGGAGGCTGGTCTCAGTGGTGATGGATGGCAGAGCAAGGAGCAATGGTCTTAAGTTACAGTGGGGGAGGTCTAGGTTGGAGATTAGGACAAACGATTTCCCTAGGCGGGTGGGGAAGCACTGGGATGGGTTCCCTAGGGAGGGGGTGGAGTCTCCATCCCTAGAGGTGCTTAAGTCCTGGCTTGACCAAGCCCTGGCTGGGTTGATTGAGTTGGGGTTGGTCCTGCTTTGGGCAGGGGGCTGGACTCAATGGCTCCTGAGGTCTCTTCCAGCCTTAGGATTCCATGATTCTATGGTATTTTGGCTCTGGGCACCAATGCATTATGCCTGGCCAGCGGTGTCCCAGGTTGTGCAAATGCAAGCATTTGGACTGGTGGATTCTCAGCATTCACTTGGTGCCTGTGACGATTCTGCCTGGAAAAGACCGGCCATCATCGGATCGTTTAGTCTGGCACCAATCTATGCGTTCCATACCAGCCAGCTACCAAACTGCCCAACCGCAGTGCCCGGTGACCCCTGCTGTCTTCTTCTGGCAGCTCGTCTTGCCTCTCCCCGCTGCTGCTTTGCCAGGAGTGTCTCTCAGCAGGGCTGGTGCGAGCTGTGTGATTCACGACTCCTGGGAAATCTGACAAAGTGGGGTTTTGCCCACGAAAGCGGGTGCCGAAATCAAATTTAGTCTCCTAGGTGCCCCGGGGCTCCCCGTTGTGTTTGCGGATACAGACTCACATGGCAGCTCCTCTGAGGCTCGCAGGAAAGGGGAGCCAGCCAATCCATTATCAGGGCTCCCCACAACACCAAACAAGCAACCTCCGTTCTGGGCTGCATGAACAGGAGTGCTGTGAGCCAGACACGAGGAGCCATTCTTCCGCTCTGCTCTGCGCTGATTAGGCCTCAGCTGGAGTCTTGTGTCCACATTTCAGGAAAGATGTGGAGACACTGGAGAGGGTCCAGAGAAGAGCAACAATGATGAAAGGCCTAGAGACCATGTCCTGTGAGGGAAGGCTGAAGGAATTGGGCGTGTTTAGTTTAGGAAAGAGCAGACTGAGCGGGCACATGACAGCAGTTTTCAAGTATCTAAAAAGGTGTCACAGGGAGGAGGGAGAAAAATTGTCCTATCCTCAGAGGTTAAGAACAAGAAGCAATGGGCTTACATTGCAGCAAGGGAGGTTTAGGTTGGACATTAGGAAAAACTTCCTACCTGTCAGGGTGGTTAAACACTGGAATAAATTGCCTAGGGAGGTTGTGGAATCTCCATCACTGGGGATATTCAGGAGCAGGTTAGACAGACACCTGCCAGGGACGGTCAGACGGTGCTTGGCCCTGCCGTGAGGGCAGGGGACTGGACTCGATGACCTCTCGAGGTCCCTGCCAGTTCTAGGATTCTAAGGAGGTAAGGAAAGCCGCCGCTAACTGGTGCGCCCACCCTGGGGGAGGTCAGATGGAGAGGCTGGCTTTGCGACCTTGTACAGACTCTGGGGAAAACCGGCACTTCTGTGGCAACTTCATTCAAATGTTAAACTAGAGGGTTTTAATTAGTTCAGTGAGGAAATGATTAATCTAATCAGGCCAGCAGCCTTGTGTTTGTGACTCTGCCGGTGATCTAATTAGCACTGTAGCCTGGGATCACCACTGCCATAGCCAACTCAGCATTATGCCGGCTTTATGAGGTCCGCGGGGTGTTTTACACCCCAGCCTTGTGCTGGCTGCTCCTAGCCCCATTTGCCACGTTGTCAGGGAGCAGCTGGAGGTCTTGGCTTTGGCCAGGGCCAGCTGGGATGGGTGGCGGCTGGTGCACCCCATGGGATTATGGCGTAATTATCTTCCCTGGGAGTTTGGACTGAAACGCCCGGCGGTGAAATAGTTAACAATGCTCAGTATTTGCAGCCTGCTCGTTTGGAACGGGAGGGACCGGCAGGAGGAGGTGACCGGGGCAGGGCACCCCTGCGGGTTATTGTTTCAAGCCGACTCCGACTCCGACAGATGTCGGTATCAGCTCCCCGGGGGTTATGCGGCCCTGGATTTCCTCCCAAACATGAGGGCTAGGAACAAACATCGGCTCTGATTCCGGGGAGCATCAACAGCAAGGGCAGGGCCAGCGGTGGGGCTCGGGGTCCCCACCATCTAGCACAGGGGTGAGGAACCTTTTTTGGGTTGGGGGCCGCTGACCCACATGAAAATCAGTTGGGGGCTGCACACAAGTGAGGAGCAACCCCACCCCCACACACATTCCCCTCACATACCAGAGCCATGGGGGGGGGCTAGTAGATTTTGTGGCCCCCAGACACTCTGGGGTGAGGAGTTCAGTGTGTGGGAGGGCGCTGCTGGGAAGCGGGCTTGGGGTGCGGGGTCTGGGCAAGAGGGAGGGTGCAGGAGGGGAGTGGGGGTGCAGGGTCTGGGTGGGAGGGGGTCTGCAGGCCTGAAGCACCAGCTCCCCAATGCGGGAAGAGGAGCCCCAAGCCTCGGGGGCCGAATCCAGGCAAGTGGGGGGCTGGATCCGGCCCCTGGGCCATAGGTTCCCCACCCCGATCTACCATGACTTGACCCTGTCACTGCGGGCGAGCCTGCCTTTGGCTACTGGCCTGAAGTTTGGGCACCCGCTTGGCTCAGGCCATTTCATTTCCTCTCTGGGGCCTTATCTGGGGTCGTCGGTGGCTCCAGGAAGCCCCGTTTCACAATGACCTTCATCTCTTCCCTCAGCATGAGGATGCCCGGGCAGCACTCTTCCCTCTGCCGGGGACAGGCGCCCGCCCAACGCCTGTCCTCCCAGACTGAGAAGGACGCTTGTCTAGCGCTTGGAGTCAGGGCCCCACTGTACTCCGCAGGGTTGTAACTCAGCAAGCACAGGCGTCAGGCTAAAATACCTGGCCGTGGCGCCGGCGTGCAGGGCTGCGGCCTACAAGAAGAGGAGCCCTCTCCCTTCCTCGGATTCCAAACACACGAGAAAGGCGCAAACGCACTCCCTGGGCTTAGAGGAGCCGGTTTGCTTCCTCCTAGCACCCCAACGGGGCAAGGAGGCAGGGCAGAGCTGTCTCCACACCCTCACACAGTCCGCCGCTAGAGCTGCGTAGGTACGGAGAGGGGAGTGCCCTAGCTGTCTTTCCTGAGGGTCTCCCGAGGGCAGCGTCTCTCCTCTCGGTCTCCCTCTCCACACAGTACCTCCAAACTGAAACAGAGTCCTTCCTGCCGCAAGAAATGCTGGGTGTGGTAGAGGATAGAGAAAGTTTGTTGGTCTCAGCCGAGACTTCGGCCGACGTGTTCACATCACATAGCGTGTTTTGAAACTATGCAGAGCTGCTGTGCGCGTGTGTTAGGGTTGCCAGTGTGGGTTGGACATATTCCTGGAGGTAGCACTGCATGACACAAATCTTTCACTACAGATGAATCTCTAATCCCTGAAGACTCCAGGACAATCCTGGAAGGCTGGCCACTCTGGTGCGTAGATGTATCCTGACCTTAAAGGCCTAAAGAGTGAAAGGTGCTGAAAAACGTTCTCACTGTCTAAGGCCAGGTCTACACTACACGAGAAAGTCAACCTAAGACATGAAACTCCAGCTACGAGAATAGCATAGCTGTAGTGCATGTACCTTCAGTTGAATTTCTCCCATCGACCTCCCTTACGACCCCGTGGAGTACCGGGATCAAAAGGGATGCCATCAGCGATCGATTTAGCGGGTCCTTACTAGACACACTAAATCGAACGCCAGAAGATCGATCCTTGCAGTGTCAATCTCGGGGTAAGTGTAGACAAACCCTAACATGAAACAGCAATAGGAAGGTTCAGGGTTACTTTAAAACAGAGGCCTTGGTTTTACCTGGTTGCTTAGCAAACACCTCAAACATTCATTTACATTAAAAAATGTATTGATGAAATACATGAAAGAACACAACATTAAAACAGGTATTTATACTGAAATTGTGGTTGAATGATTATGCAAAACAAACCTAATGAAAACTTTTGACATTTTTCTTCTTTTGGAGGCAACACACTCGAGTTGAAAAGGAAAGGGGTTAATTTTCTCAGTCCTAAAGTGCAGAGGCAATTTGCTTATCCTGGTCTCAGCACACACAAGGTGCAGCGGAGGAAAGGTGCGTGAACATACCCCTCTTTCATTACCAGAGGATGCTTTGGCTGGCAAATTAACCACAACACCTGCGGGTTCACACTCCTCAGGGATGCCATCTGATTGGATTTTTTCTTTCTAGCCAAGGCAGGCTTAGCTAACTATGACACGGCTGATTCCAGGAGTCAAGGAAAAGCTAAGAGTGAGGGATACATTTCACCTTGCTACTGGCTGCCTCCACAAGCTGTCTGGAATGATAGGCTCTCCAATTTTTTGGCCCACAGCCCACCTCGCTCAACGCAGACCTCTCCACAGACCACCACCAGCCGAGCCCCCATGACAAAAAGGGTGCAGGAGGTGGGGGTGGGGGTCTGGCTAGGAAGGAGGGTGGGGGTCTGGCTAGGAAGTGGGGGGTGGGGGTCTGGCTGGGAGGGCGCAGGAGCAGGCAAGGGGAGATGGGGAAGGAGAGGGCCACGCCAGCTTCTGGCTCTGTGGGAATCCCCCCCAAAGAAGATAAAGCCATTTCTACATTCCCTGCCCTGTGCCCCACCTGAATGGCATAGATTGGGCAGAGAATTTCGCCCTCTGCATCTGTGCTTCTGCTTCAACTTGGCACAGCAGGCAGCCCCCCGGCCCTCCTTACCGGAAGGGAAACACTGCCTATAACTCATTCATTAGCTGCTCCTAGGCAGATTCCGCGTCCTCCGCCCGCTGAGTAGAAGTCACTTGGTCATCCCGGATCGGAGCACGAGTTCAAGGAGAGACGAACTGTGTTTACATGGGGACACGTCTCCGAGGGGCAGCCGCATTAGTCTGTGTCCGCAAAACCAGCGAGGAGTCCTGGGGCACCTTACAGATAGAGGCTATGTCTAGACCGCAGGCTTCTTTCGGAAGAAGCTTTTCCAGAAGAAATCTTCCGAAAAAACTTCTTGCAAAAGAGAGTGTCCACACTGCCAAAGTGCATTGAAAAAGCCACTGCTTTTTCGACAGAGCGGCCACACTGAATGGACGCTACCTCGCATTTCAGCTGTGATTACTATGGACAGAGTGGCCACCAGGGCACCTGTGCATTTTCCTCTTTCCTCTTCTTCTGAAAGAATTCCCTCTTCCCCGTCCACACACGCCTTTTTCTGAAAGAGCTCTTTTGGAAAAAGGCTTCTTCTTCGTAGAAAGAGGATTACCAATGCTGGGAAAAAAACCCTCTGTTCTTTCGATTGACTTTCAGAAGAACGCGATTGCAGTGTGGATGTTATTCAGGTTTTGTCGGATAAACTGCCGTTTTTCCGACAAAACTCTGTAGTGTGGACTTCCCTGAAGAGATTGATTTGGGCAACCCATGAAAGCTGATGCCCAAATAAGTTTGTTCGTCTTTAAGGTGCTAATTTTGTGGTGTTTACATGGGGAACTCTGCGGAAATAACTCGGATAAACCACACTAAAAACAGGCAGAGACCTTTCCTGTGGCACCCTGGGTAAACTCAAGGAAGGCCACAGAACAGGGCCTCTCTCTCGGAAGGAGGCTTTTGGGTTCAATCGTGTCATTTTGGCAGCATGGCACAATAAGCCTGCCACTGACGGCGCACGGGAGGTCGGGTTGGATAATCACAGAGGCATCTTCTGGCCTTAAAAGCTCTCCCTCTCTTTCACTTTCACACCCCCACGTTCACCAGCAAGTGATTGGAAGGGGTAGAGCACATCTGTTTGGATTTCCTTTTCCAGTTCCTGCTGCTTCCCGGCATCTCCTATTTGTCCAGCTACACGCCTGTGCCGCTACCACTCCTCTCTCTCACGCCCCGCAAGGAACAGACACAGTTTTCAAAAGGGGCTCGGGTTCCCGTGAGCTCAACACGCTGTCAGAATCAGGCCCCTTTTAAGGCCTCCCACGTTGGAACCCAAAGTCACTTGGAAAACCATGGCTTGCAGCACAGGCGGAAATAGGCGTGTCTGTGTCATAAGCCAGGATCAGGCCCCCTTCTGCCCAGCACGGCATACACACAAGTGGGAGACAGGCCCTGCCCCAGACAAGTCTGCAGCTGGAACAGAAGCGACAGACAAAGAGCAGGAGAGAAAACACAGGCCCAGCAAGGGGAAGTGAGTTGACCGTGGTCACATGAGTAGTCAGTGGCAGAGCCAGGACTAGGAATCAGGGTTACGAACTCCCTGGATGATGCGTTCTTTTACCCCGTGTTGTGTGGCATTTTTACCTACATTAGCAGAGCTGGTGTGCAGACATGCATTTGCCATGCACAACTCCAGTGCCTCATAAAACCAATGCACCACAATTGCTTTACAAGCCCATGGGCCAATAAAAAGATATTACCTCGCCCACCTGGACTCTTTACGAGCACGGACATTTTAGTCACGCTGGGAAAAAAACCAGGGTGCCAGCGTTTTCAGTCCCTGGGCTCCCTGATGCTCAGTGTGGAAACACAACGGACCAACACACAATCTAGAAGACTGTAGAAATATTGAAAACTCCAGCAGCCCTGCTGTGAGCAGAACTATTCCAGGGGCAAGTGCACAAGACCTCCTGCAGGGAACACACTCCTGCCCTGTGTAGGACACCTTTTGTGCCACTGGCCTCTGGTCCGGGACCATCCCATCTCTCCCCTTCCCAATCACTCCGTTCGAGTTACATTTGGCCCTGCAACATCTCCAAGATACACCTGCTAGGCTATGTGCTACCGTTAGGAAAAAAGCAGCAGACTCCACCCCAGAAGGAGAAACATGCACCTAAAAACCTGTCGCGAGCTGCATATTCATGAGGTTGAAGGGCAGGAAATTGTATAGCTGCTTTGCAAACTTACTTTGGATAGAGAGGCCATCCTGGTCCACATCACTGTGCAACGCTCTCCCAGAATCCTCTTTCCAGCCGCTTCAGTCAGCCTGAAATTTTGCAGCCTGTCTCACTTTCACACTCACTCCCCTCACTGGCTTCCTAGCCATCTGCCGGCACTTGAAAATGTCCACTCTTGCATTTCATGGTGGCACCAGAAAGACTCCTTCCTTTATCACTTCCAACCTTCCTGATGCATTCATTCATCTGCTCACAGTGTCCTTATTATGGCCTTGTCTAGACTTACTCTGAGATCGATGCTCTGGAGATCGATCTTCTGGGGTTTGATTTTGCGGGCCTAGTAAAGACCTGCTAAATTGATTGCTGATGGCGTCCCCATCAACCCTAGTACTCCACAGGATTGCGAGGAGTTGACAGGAGAGTTTCTCCTGTCAACCTCCCATAATGGGGATGCTGTAGACATTCGACTTGAGGTACGTCGACTCCGGCTACGCTATTCTCGTTGCTGGAGTTGTGTCTCTTATATCGACTTTCTCTCTAAGTGTACACCTGGCTTCATTGTCACCATGCAACTTCCATTTGTAAATGGCGCATTCCCTCTCTTCTAGTTCCACTTCTTTGGAGTTCCCTTCCCCTCTTCTCCTCATTTTCCTGAATTGGCTCCTTCTAAAGCCCTTCTCCAAACCTCTCTCTCTTCTTCCATGAGCACATCTCTCTTCCTCTTCACATGAGCCTTATGCCCCCCACTCTCCTTCTGGGTCACCGCTTGTTGGCTGATGCTAGTCACTGTTTGGATGAGTCTGCACGGCACCATTATTTCAAGATAACAATGTGAGCGTCTACACAGCCATTCTGTTATTTCAAAATAATTTCAAAATAATGGACGGCCTATTCCGAAATCTGTAAACCGCATTCTACGAGGAATAATGCCTCTTCCGAAATAGCTATTTCGAAATAAGGCGTGTGTAGACGCTCCACTGCTGCTATTTCAAAATAGCCCCTCACCAGGGCCATTCTAAGTCATTCCTCCCCAGTGCCTCCTGGGGCTCTAAATCGAAACAGCACATCTACATTAGGGAAGCCGGCCTCGGACTCATTTTGTGGCTTCCCTGCAGTGTAGATGTGCTATTTTGAAAGAAGCTACTTCAGAATAACTATTCCAAAATAGCTTATTTCGAAATAGCCATGCAGTGTAGACGTAGCCTTCGATTGCTGTGTCTCTGCTACTTTAGTCCAAGGCTCTGGATTGTGCAATGGCCACGTTGCTTCCTGAATTTCTCTGCTGTGTGCTGCAGCTGGGCTCTGAGGGGCATGCTAGGGTTGTGGTGGTGCACCGAACCCCTGGGAGATGCGCCATCTGGTAGAGATGCTTTTAAGGATGTCCATTTATTTAGCTCACCTGTTCAGAAGAGAAGTTCAGGAGTGATTCCAGGTCTGGACAGCCTGCCCGACAGTGAGAAACTAGGGATGTGCAATCCATGTAGTTTCGCCAAGAGAAGATCAAGAGATGATCTGATCTCAGTCTACCAGAACCCAGGAGGGGAGAATTTATCTGAGAGCAGAAGGCTTCTTAATCTTGCAAACAGGGCAGAACAAGCTCTAGGGACTAGGAATGTAAAGAGATAACCGGTTAACTGATTACCCGCTAAGCATTTGCCTTACCAGCATGCCTACTGGGGTAACCGGTTAACATTTTAAACGGGATTTTACATCCCTACCAGGGACTGATAATAAAAGTCAGGAAATTTCAAACAGGAAATAAGATGGAGGGGTTGGGGTTTTTTTTTTCTCAATTAGAACAAATTGCCGGGGGATGGTAAATTGGATGTCTTTCTAAAAGGCCTGCTACAGCACACCCATGAGTTACTGAGAAAAATGCAGGAATAAGTGGGTGACATTCTATAGCCTCTGGTATGCAAGAGGTCAGACTAGATGAACATAGCGGCTCCTTCTGACCATAAAGTCTATGAATCTCTTCAACCGCAGCTCCCGACACAGTAGCTCTGAGGCCTGACTTGGAGAAACGGGAGAACGTCGCCGTTGGCCCATCCCGCCGTTGAAAGGCACCTGCGCGTCGGGTACGTGGGACCGTCACTGAACTCAGGGAACTGAGCCCACAAATGGCGTGTGGATGGCTCTGACCGTCGTGCCTTTTGGTTCATTTTTCGGGAGGACGTGGGTCGGCCGTCACATGGTCTCGGCCGAGTGTGGGGCCAGAAAGGGTATGAAGTGGCCATGGTAAGAAGCAGGCCTGTTCTCGCCTCTGGTGAGCGCTGAGGGGAGAGGTGTGTTCCCCTGGGATGGCATTTGGCTTTCTCTTCGCTTCGGCGCCTCCCACGACCGCTTTTTAAGAACATTCTGTAATTTGCTTGTTTTTACAGGGCACTCGACATGTTGGAGGTCACAATGTGCCTGCTCTGGGTTTGTTTCCACCCCTGGTTGGAAAGGCACTCCCGGCAGCACCTGTGCCCAAACACTGTCTGACAGGACCGTCTCCGGGGGGGCGCAGGGCCTGGGGCAACCCCCCCTCAGGTGCAGGGCCTGGAGCAATCCCCCCCACTGTGGGCCCTGCCCTTTATGCCACTGCTGCCCCCACTGCACCCCCTGCCCAAAGTCCCCTCCCTGGGATTATCGGGGGCCTGGCATGGGGCAGTAGCAGGAGCCAGAGCGAGCCATTGGCCTGCTCTGCTTTGCCCTGATGCCCATCTCGCTGCATTCCACTTCACCGGGGGCCTGGGCTGGGTTGCCCCGTTTGCCGCTGCCATGATGAAGTGGAGCAGAGGGGACCGGGAGATGTGGGGGGGGGCCCCGAGCAAGTGGTTAGGTCACTCTGGCTCCTGCCACCGTGGTCAGTGCAGGCCCAACTCCTGCTGCCGCTTCATGCCAGGCCCCCCAGGTAACCCCCAGACCACCACAGCATGGTTGGGGCAGACACCACGGGGCCCCCAAAGAGCGGGGGCTGGGGAGGCCGCCCCGAACCATCCTGTGGAGGGGACAGCTCTGCTTTCTGAACTGCATGCTCACGGGGTCAGGCCTGTGAGCGCGAGGAGCTTCCAGTGCTCAAAAGCTAGCATATCAGAGCAGCCGGAGGGAGAAACGTCCTACCACAGCATCCCGTTCCTCCCTGGGCCAGCACATCATGGAAATCAGGGAGAAGATGCTCTCGATTCTTAAACTAAGACAGACACTACAAAACGGACGCGGTCATCACAAAACAGGGGTGGTAGACAACACACACCAAACACAAAGCCAGAGAACATTCGGAAACAGCGCTGAGAAATCCACCCCGCCACCCCAAAGCTGCCAGGTCAAACTCTATCATCCGCTGCCGGAATACGCGCCCCTCGGGCAGGACTTCAGCATGGGGAGGGTTAACGTTATAATCGAAATGGGACTGTGCGCGCTCCTGCCACACATGAATCAAAGCTAATCCGAGAAGGAAACGCAAGGCCCAAGGTTTTCCGAATGCCCTGGGGGATGGGGGAGACTCTCTTTGCATCCCGCTGAAATGAGAGCCAACTGAAAACCCCTAAACTTCTCAGTGAAGTGTGCGTGTGCTTCCCAAGTAAGAACTTCAGAGGCAGGGAAGGAAAACTGACAGCAAAATGCACTCCCTAGCCACAGCTCCTCGGACACTCACAGCTTTGCATTCGCAAAGGATGGAGCAGGGAAAGGAACGGCACTGACATCGGGGAAGCAAACAGAGAAATGACACAGAGTCTCAGCTCCAACCCGGCCACTTGCTCCTCTAGTTCCCCCGGGGCGATCCCATGAGATGTCTCCGTCCCAAGCATCTCTCCAGCGAATGTGGCTGGACTGCAACTAAGTTACAGACACGCTTGCGGCTTTTTAAAATGGATTCTTCCCGTTCAAATATGTGTTCACATAAAACAATCTCCAAAGAGCTAAACTGGCTTTAACAGGAGCCACTCCGGCTCCCCTCCAAGCCCCGGCAGCAGCTGTACAAGCTGTTTACTGTGATCCACTTACCATGTTTCTAAACTCCGTTAGCCTCGCCCTCTCACTTCCAAACGCAGCCTTTTCTCTCTCTTTCTTCCATGGTTTTCCCCACCGGCTCTTACTCTCTTCTTATAAACACGGACAAACCGCTGAACCACTTTGCGCATGGAGCTGTAATCCAAACCCCGGCCCTCCCCGCTCTGCAGTTCCAACTAAGCAAACTCATGACACAGCCATGGGAATGAGCTGGGGGACCCTGAAGGCTGCTGTGACAGCCAACCGGCTGCACTTTGTTTCGCAGTCGGAGCTGTCGTAACCGGGACAAGTGTAGAAAATGCAGGATCCCACGCGCGGTGCCGTGCTCAGGACCCGACAAAACCAGCCGGGTGCAAGCGCCGTAAGGCAGAGTCAACAAACTGCATGGTCCTGTTGTGCCGGAGAAGCCCTGCGCCACTCACTTCTATTTTTGCTTAGCGGTTTCGTATGTCTGGGCTCTCGCAGGAGGCTTTCCCCTTAACACAAACATGCTAATTCAGAACGGCCTGACTCTCTTTTTACTGCAGTAACATCTCAAGGAAGCACGGCCTGAAGGGAGCTGGCCAAAGTGCCCCAAAAAGAGGCAACACAGGCAAGATTTTCAACAAAACTCATTTTCCCTTTCCAGAACGTAAAGCAAAGTGGAATGTTTTCACCCAGAAGAGACCCCCCAAAAAGCCCGAGGAGGTGCCATGGATTTCCAGTGTCTGCGTAACAGACTCGTGTGAAAATGGTGGGATAGAATAACAGTGCTCCCCAAAATGCACAGACATAGTTCGCTTCACTGCCCTTAGCAAGGAAATCGAAAGGTGGTGACTGTGTCAGGCAATGGCCCCAAGTCACATTAATATCAAGCTGGGTATAAAGATCTTTTTTCCCCCAGGGAGGAAGTAATTTCGCCTGGCAAATTCCTCCGCCCCTTCTTTAATTGTTTAAAATGGCCAGTGGCCAGAGCGGCGAGGAAGGTCACTGAACAGGCAGGCCGTGGCCTACAGAAAAGACAATGGGAAAGCCAGAGGAGGTAGAGGGTGGGTGGAGGTGCAGGGACCTCAGTGCTTTTGGGGAGCCATCAGCATACACGGGTGGAAAACACAGAGCCATGGACATGAGGCCGCCACGCCCGGCACTGGGAATCACCGCGAAACCCACGTGGCACGGAAAAACGACGACACCCCGCGAAGGTCGGAGGTGGCTCAGGGTGTGGGAACGGTGTCAGGCCACACAGGGGAGAGCGGTGAACCTGTTCCTCTTGCAGTAGGACAGCAGATTCAGTAACTTGCTGCAGAAGGCCCCTGGGCCCAAGGAACCAGAAGCCAGCCATCTTCTGTGGTCGAATCGAAACAGTAGCATCTTCTCCCACTGCCTCAGTCAACAGGTCACGGCGCGTGCCGGCAGCCTGGTCAGCGGGTTGTCCGCACTTCACAGGAAGCTGGTGTGCTCTGGAGCCAGGCTGTTGTCCCACATCAAGCGGCAAAGGCAAACCAGGCTCAGCAGAGAAGAGGAGGAGCGGAAAGGACTACCCAGGAGCCAGTAGAGACTGCCACTGCCGGCAACAGGAATGGCTCCAAACAGCCCTCTTTCCCCATCAGCGAGATACCTGCCTTGGGCATCGGGGCCATGATGGAGAGAGGGAGGAGGCTGAGGACTGGAGAGGAGAGGCGCTTCCCTTGCACTCCTGGGACATGTGCGTACTATCGGAACGGCACCTCAACCTGCAGAGCCCCAGGACAGAAAGCGCCCACACTCGTGAAAACACACGGGAAGGGGGCTTTGTTCTCACGTGGCGCTTCCATGGCACCCGGCTGGGAACCACTGCGTCGGGGGGACTGTGACCCGCCTTTTGGAGCCAATGGGAGCAAGCCTCCCAGCCTAGGCCAACAGATTTGGGCTAGCAGGGCCCGTGCCAGGGCGCTGCACATAGCTGCGTAGACAGAGCTCTGCCGTTACCGATTGGGCTGGACCGTGAGCTCTGCAGACCAGGGACGGGCCTCCCCGTGCCCCGAGACTCTCTTCCCTGGTACACGCTCTGGCTGTGGAACGTGTTTGGGGATGTAGCTGGATTTCAAAGTCCTGGGGCTGGCACGTTGCCGGAGCTCATGATCTGACTGTGTACATAGTTTGGCCAGGTTCGGCGGCTTGGCTGCTGGCAGTCAGGCAAGGCTGGCATTTCTCTGCCAAATCCCAGTGGGTCTTTTCTTAGATTGTATCAAGAGGGAAAGATAGGCATAGCTTCTAGGGCAGGGCTACTCAACTTTGGAAGCCCTGAGGGGCCACAATGATATCCACAGCACATGCTGAGAGCCGCAACTTAAGTGTGGTTGCATAGACATGCAAATATATATGCAAACAGCTTCTTTCACAGTGACGGGCATGAATACAAAATTAAGGCAAGACTACACAATACGCAGGCCCCATTTAAGCCAGTTCTGCTCATATTAATAGAATGCAGCATTGACCCGATTTCCACCCATCTGACAGCACCTTTAATGAGCAATGACAGTCCAGGAATTTAACTACTAAAACGCATCTCAACCGAAGACCATTATCTTGACGACTTTTTTGTTTTAGCTCCCACCCGTGGGCCGCAAACAAACAGGCCGCATGCGGCCCGTGCGTGGTGTGTTGCGTAGCCCTGTTCTAGGAGAAGGCCCGGTCGACACCCAGGCACAGCGCCCTTCTTACGGCACTCTTGTTTGGGAAGCAGCCTTGTTCAGAGCAGGTTTTAGTCTGGCCTAGCACAGCCCGGTGGCTAATAAAATTATTTGAAAGGACCATCAAATGCCCTCTCCAAGGAGGCCTCTGCCGGAAGTCATCTGTTCAACAAGGCAGTGGAAAAGCTGGAGGCCCTGGCTTGTGTTGCACAGGAAGTCAAATGAGCTGATCACAATGGTTTCTTCTGGCCTTTACATCCATGAATCTCTCTCCACAGATCATTAGACTGGTATTGGTCCGGTCTGGACGCTATCCAGCCGCCTTCTGCTGTGTCCGCATGTACATGTACATGGGACCACTGCTCCTTGTCAATCAGAAAAATATTTTCAGAAAGGGAAGATGCTGGCCATGGAGGCAGCAGCTGCTCTGGCAGGTTTCCATATACATTCCTCTAGGAGTTAGAACATCGACTTTAATTACAGGTATGGCAGGTGATGGTTAGGCGGAGGCCAACAGGCAGGCAATGAAACAGAAAAGCTGTCCATTAACATTAGCAAGAGAACGGTACGGTTAGAGTTAGTGATATTTAACCACGTCCAGCCAAAACCAAACACAGGATGGGAATAGGAAGGAGTTTCCAGGACGTACATGAATGTTTTTAAGGGATTTATGCCGAAAAGTGGGCCATCTCAAAGGGGAATATACACTTGTTGCTTTATAAAGCCAAAGAAAACCTTCACGATCCCCTAGCTTGACTTCCTGCATCCACAGGCTACAAAAATGTTTCTAATTCCTGCATCGATCCTGTCACTTCTGATTGGGTGACAGCAAATCTTTTCAGAAGACCGCCCCCTCTCAATGTACAGATCTCAAAGGACAGAGAATCCAACAGAGCCCGAGTGGTGCTCTGCTCAAGTGGTTAATTACTGCCACGGTTCGAAACGTGTGGTTGGAACTTCCCAGCCTGGGTTTCTGATTTGCCTTTGTCGGCTACACGAAAGAGCCAGCTCCTAGCAGAAACTGGATCCCTTGTGGCAAAGCTCCAGCTGTGCCCCGTGGGTCCTGTGCTTTTAGGTGGTTATTACGTGCTTCCGAGGCTCGCCGGGACCTTCCACGCTGCCTCTTTTCGTTTTCTAGAGGGCAGGGTCACAGCTTACTGAGCCATTTTCAGCATTGGCAAAGTCAATGAATCGAGACGGGGGGGGAGACCCCTCTGTATCCTGGACCTCCTTTCTTCTTAGAGCCAGGTCTTTTTGTGGTGTAGGGAGGTGTGGGGGGCGGGGGGAACCCAGGCCTGCCCTCTACTCCGGATTCCTGCCCAGGGACCTAGGCAGCAGCATCAACTGATGGGGTTTTTTCCTCTAGCCCCAAGACAGCAGCCTTTTCCCTGGGCCATTTCTCCTCTAGCGCCTTCTCCCTGGTACCTGAATGAAACTTTCCTTTCTCAGCTCTCCGCAACACACTTCCTCCCCTCAGTCCGTCCCTCTTCTCTGTTCCCCTTCCTTACCTGAGGGAAACCTTTTAAAGCAGCACCCCCAACTTTAATTACCTGCTGGTGTCTGATTAGCCTGCTCCTTCAAGCCACTATTAACTAGCCTCATGGGTCTGCCTGCCTTAGTTATGAGGCAGCAGACTCTGGGAGTGTATTCAGGGAAGAGAGAACTATTTACCCAGCACCCTGCCTACCTGCCTTCCATTAGAGTGCGGCAGCCAGCTGGTCTGGGTCTGTCACCCCCTATGTAAGTACAGTGAGCAAGTCACCTCTTAACTTTACATTTGATTAGGGCTGTTGATTGAGTTTCTTAAGTCTCTCAGCGTGAGGCAGACTTTCTAGACCTCGTATTCTTTTCCAATATTTCAACATCAACTCACTGTACTCTTCAAAAATGTCCTATGCAGAGGTAATACCGACTTCCCTACAGCTCACGGATGCCACAAGACTGCAGATTATAGTTCGGGCTCCCATTGAAAACCAGCTGATTGACTGAGGGTCATGAGGCAAGTCCAATTAATAAACACAACACTGCTGGGGCAGCAGTGACTTGCAGCTTCTGCTGCGTAGTGTCACATTTGGGTCAGAGCAAGATTTGGGGAACTTCTAACTGGCTCGAAATGACATGTCATTAAATCAGGCACCGGGCTGGAGTAGCTTGAATACAAGCTACCATCTTGCCTGAAGGTAAGCAAAGGCCAAAGATGTATGGCAAAGGTACTGTTTGGGAGAAATTGGATGAGGAATTCATCAGGCAGGGATCTAAGAAATCAGAGGTGTGAGCTTTTCAAAGAGGTTCTTAGTTTTTTTTTGCCACATTGTAACTTACAAAAAATTGACCCATAAATTCTGAAGATGGCTTATTTCCGTCCTCATTAAATTAGTTCTGATGTAACACTCCCATCGCTGTATCCCTACCATCTGTTTCTTTTTCTTTCACTTCATGCATCTGATGAAGTGAGTTGCAACTCACAAAAGCTTCTGCCATCATTAAATTGTTAGTCTATGGGGCTCCACTGGATGCCTTGTTATGACTTATTCTATTGTCCTTAATAGGGCTTTTCACTATTTTTGCAGAGTTTGTGTTCATTTTGGAATGATTAGATCTGACTTTTTTTTAGGACCTATCAGAACACCACAAAGTTCACAAACTGTACACAAAGGCATAGTTTAAAAGTTTAAAAAATTAAATCTCTATGAGGGAAATTTAAAAAAAAAATCCCGTTTTCAAAAGGGATGTAGGCACGATGAAAAATCTCACTTCTGCATGGTTTGGTCTATACAAGTAAAGTAGATTGGTATAAATATGTCTCAAAGGGGAGTGAAAAATCCACTCTCCCGAGCGATGCAGTTACACACTACTGAAAGGAGACCCATCAGAACTTCATTCTCCAAAGCATGTCACAGTCCGAGAGCTTCACTATGTTAGGGAGAAACCTCCGATTCCAAGGCCAGAAGGGACCAATGCGGTTATCTAGTCTGACCTCCTGCATAGCACAGCCCTGAAGATATCCCCAAAGTAATTCCTAGACTGGATCTTTTAGAAACACATCCAATCGTCATTTGAAATTCACCCGAGATGGAGACTCCACCCCGACCCTTGGAAAAGTGGGCCAGTGGTTAATTACCCTCGCTGTCAGAAGAGTCATAGAACACTAAAACTGGCAGGGACCTTGAGAGGTCATCGAGTCCAGTCCCCTGCGCTCACAGCAGGACCAAGCACCGTCTAGACCATCCCTGGTAGATGTTTATCCAACCTGCTCTTAGTTTATCATCAGCACATTGTGCTGTTTAAAGTAAAGCTGTGGGCACCAGCATCCCAAAACCAAAGGGGGCTGAATTAATGCTACTTGCCTCCTTGGGACAAAACAGGAGGGTGGCTGTGTTCAGATGCTGTCACTAAGGGTACGTCTACCCAGCAAGCCGTTATTTCGAAATAATGGCGAGCTGGAGAACTTCTTACTCCATTCCTAGTGCCCTTCATTTCATGAGGAGCAAGGGAAGTCGGAGGAGGAGTGTTCTTCCTTCCACTTCCTGCTGTGCAGACAGCACCAAAAGCCCATTAAGCTATTTCGACATCAGCTACGCAGTTGATGTAGCTGAACTTACATCACGTAATTCGACTTTTGCCCTGCTGTGTAGACATGCCCTAAGTGAGCACTTGTACCCTGCCTAGAACGCATCTAGTCACTCCAGACCTAAGTCACCACTTTGCTTTTTCATGCACTCTCTTGGCTTGAGCATGAAATTCTTCCTTCGCGTTCGCTCTGAGTATCTCCAGGACAAGTCCCGCCTGAGTCTGCTCTTTCTGTCAGCTGCATTGCTTGGAGACAGGAGAGGTAGCATTCGCCTCAAACTCTAGACTCTTGCTGAAGAGCTCCCGACCATGCAGCCCGGGTTTTTTGAAGACTTGCGTATTGGCGAACAAGCTGGGTGGGACTGTCTGTCCGCTTGAAGAGCAGGCTCCGGCACTTTAGCCCCGTCCTCCAAAATGTCAAGGCCAAAAAGCCTGGATTCACCCCCTCAGGCCTACCGATTCCAAGTGATGAGGCATTTCCTGTGCCTGCCCTATCAGCAACGCCAGGGAGCCGCGGCCCAGAAGGACACCCCACGGCTATCTTTACTTGTGGCCGTATCCCAAGATAGATTTTGTATTGCAAAGCGGCTCTCCCTCTGCTTCCGGTAGTTCAGAGGCAGTCTATGTGACAGCTGCCGCCAGCACTCCGGTGGGTGTTAAAAGCCCCTCTTCACTGCAGGGCTGCCAACAATCCCCGTCTTGTTCCCCAGCACAGGCCGGCTCTGTCTGCCTGGCGGAGCGGGCGCTGGCTCTCGCACTCGGCCTCCAGTTGCTATGGCAATGCTACTGACTGAAACGCCGGCGAGGAGGGCTCGGCGCTGGCTCCCCGGCCGTGCTCCGGGGCTGCCCGTCGACCCGGATGGGATACCCCTGCCACGTGGAAACGGCGCCCCCACAAACGTATTGCTCGAGGCGGCCGAGGCCCAAGAGCGGTCACCCTCACCTGCTGGAGTGGGCGTGCCCCAAGCCAGCCCATCGCAAGGCTCCCCACGGCGCAGGCTCGGGCCCTTCCGGGGCCCTGGCACTGACCCAGGCCTGTTCTCCACTGCCCAGCTCTTGCACTGCCAGGCGGGCTCCACACAAAGCCTGGGGCTTCACCCAGCAGAGGCAAGGACTAAGCACATTAGCACGACACTTCCACTGCCGGGATCAGCAGGGAAAGAGTTAACATCCAGGAGCAGCCCTTCCGGAAAACCAGCGTGATGGGGAAACCGAGGCACGGTTCACGATAGAGACAAAAGGAGCGCCGGTCAAAGGCGAGCGTGCACTTTTGTGTCACAGAGTCAGTGCCTGCTCCTGCACCTTGGTGCTGGGCAGAATCATGTCTTGTGTGGTGTGCGGTTCAGTTTGGCACAGGCGGTGCGGTGTCTCTGTAGTCAGCGGAGAGGTGTCAAAATGGGAGGCCAACCAGAAAGCCAGAGGAAAGAGCCTGACGGCGTGACAACAGATTCAGAGAGAAACAGAAACACCGCCACCAGGAGTGGACGTGCCAAGGCGGCCGACTCTGCTGGCAGAAAACCCGGTTCACGGCTAACATCTGTCTTCTGTGCGTGTGGCCCAGCAGGACTAGAGCATATGGGTAAGCAGCACTCCATCAACACCGCCCTCAGCCAAGCAAGTGCCGCGTGGACAGAGAGGGTGACTACGGATGGGAAGGGAAACAGGAGGACGTTGTACCTGGGGGAACTCCCGCGAGGAGCTGAGTTTTGCCAAAACCATCCTGACACCTTGCATTTCTGTGGAGTTGGACATGGACTTTGTGGTCCACAGAAGGGTTCCCTGGAAGCTGAGTGCTTGGGCGGCCCCCCGGGAGAGATGCAGGTGCCGCCCAGCTGATTGGCAGAGCGCCCCCAGCCACCCAAAGCCAGTCGCATGTTTCTCTATTGGTGATGCACATTTGCACTTGCGGTGGGGCAGAACAAAATTTATTGCGCACATGGATGGAAAAAATTAGAGGGGACACTGCTTCACAGCCCTTAGATAGGACACATGAGCTGTCCTAACGAGCTTGCAGGCTAAATGAGACTCAGCAAACACTTCCAGGACAGGCCATAGGACGGGATGGGAAGGAGGAGAGAGAGGGTGTTTGGTGGGTAAGATGCCATGCTGGGCTCACAAAGGACACTGGCAGCAAGAGGGCAAAAGGAGGGGGATGAGAAGTAGGAAGTCGGGGGAAGCGGCTCATTGACAGTGTTTGGTGTGAAGATGTGAATATCCAGAGAGGGGGAGTTGCCTTTGCAGTGCATTCACCAGTTGAGATCCTTGTTCCATATTAAGTTGATGGTGTGGACTTTGCAAATGAGCTCCAGTCCAGCTTTGTAGCTGGGTTCTGAAATTCTTCTGTGAAAGGGCAGCTGCTTTCAACCCCACCACTGAATGGTCAGGCAGGTTCAAATGTCCCCCTGAAGGTTTATGTGTTTCCATTCCTGGTGTCTGGTTTGTGTCCAGCAAGGCCTCCTGCCGTGGACACTGACCAGACAGGACAGTCTCCGTGCCAAAGGATACATGGGCACGAATCAGGATCTCAACGGGGCAGCGCATTGCATGACCCACATGGAATGGAAACTGCCCACCAAGAGAACTCCCAGCTCAAACACAGCTGGAGAAACCCAGAGCTGGCCTCGCTCCACGGAAGCCGCCCAGGTCCTGCAGCCAGCCACGGATTTCCAACCCTCTCCTGGCCATCTGAACGAGCTTTTCAGGGCACTTGGCGATGGCTGTGGCTAGCTTTGGGACGGGGCCGGTGGGAAGGTGAGGGCCTGAAACAGAAGCCCACGTATCACGGCCCTGGTGGGAGGTGTAGGCCGCAATGGGCAAGACTTTGCCAACATAAAGCAGAGTGAAGCTGTGAGCGAGAGGCGGGCCCTGCTCACAGAACGTGGCACAGACAGGCCCGATCTTTCCACCCCTCCGCTTGTCGGCATCACCTAGCGGCTGCAGGGGCAGGGGGTTCCTGGGAAGCCATCGGATTTTCTCTGATTCTTAGCGGCCTTGGCGTTAGCCGGAATGAAAGCCCTTGGCATTCTAAGGCCCTGCTGATTTCCCTAGCATTCAGGTTGGCACTATTTTGTGGCTGTGCTCCGGCCTCGGCTCTAAAACTCTCTCGTGCTGTGGGGGCTTCCGGAGAGGCGATGTGGGGGCGTTTACACTGGGCCCGGCCCCTGCGAGGCTACGCAATTATTCTTGCCAAAGGCGCTAACCTTAATGAGCGGCTCCCCTGCAGAGATTATTGTCCCTAAGCTGCTGTGGGTTTGCGGGGGCTGCGCTGTTAGTCCCATTTGTGGCGCTGTAATACCTGTTCAGCACCGAGCCTTAAGTCGTACGCTGGAAGTGCCGGCTCCCCCCGTGAAGGTGCATTATGAATCCATTAAGCCGGCCACCGCTGTGTAGATTCAGTTCCCACAGCACGCAGTCTGCTTCGCAAACATGGGGCACCCAGGAGTTTAGCCCCCAAAAGCCCCACAGAGGGCAGAAAAGCAGCTGCCTCCAGTGGAGGGATTCTCCAGTAAACCCGTTCCCAGCAAGTGCACTTATTAAACAAAGCAAACATCTGAAATTCTACCAAATTAAAGCCAGGAACAAAACTCCTCCTCACGCTGGCATGGGCATTTGTAAAGCAAAACAATCCTCCCCTCCCCCCCCCCCCCCCCGCCCCCAGCTCTCTGGACATTTCTATTCCAGAGACCCTGTTTTCTTGTGTGAAATCTTCATTTCAGATTGCAAGGAAAGCAGGGCCCCGTGCGCCAAAAGGATGTCATGGTAATTTAACTAATTAATTCAATAATCCCCTAATTGCAATCCTCATGAGACGGTCAGCTTTTAGAGAAAATAATTACCACTAAGTGACAACCTCTTTGTGAAGCCCAGTCTGGTCAGGGGAGTTTTCGTAAGGCAGAAACATAATCGCGGCCTGATTTCCC
Organism: Pelochelys cantorii; assembly: GCA_032595735.1. NCBI lineage: Eukaryota > Metazoa > Chordata > Testudines > Trionychidae > Pelochelys > Pelochelys cantorii. Next base: position 2,220,109 of record CM064339.1, on the reverse strand, counting down.
CAAAGACCAGAACGCAAGAGGCCATCTTGGAGTCGCTGGGCACAACCACAGTCTGCAGGAACAAGATTCACTCAGTTACTAGATCTCCAGTTCACAACGCCTGTCTCTAGCGTGTGCAAACAGGCTGGCTAATCGATAGACATGCGGGGCTACCGCTGAAAGGGCACACGGAAAATGGTGGGAGGCCGCCGACTTCAGATTGGCCCACAAACCATCCGTGCAGCCTGCCAGCACACAGTCATTCCTCATTTAACACTAGAGATGCATTTCTGAAAATGTCTGTGCGAAGCAAAAACGTACTATGTGGGGTCAATTTTCCCACTAAAAACAATGGAAAAGATGGGGGTTGCATTTCAGGTGGTGGTGGTGAAGTCAATTTTTTGTTGGTGCTGGGTCATCAACGTCGACATTAGCTATCTAGCAACACAAGATATCTAGCAACACAAGTCGCCGCGGTTTGTTAAAACACAAAGATAAACACGTGTGTGAGCGGAGGAGCGCTGTGACCACGTGTATTCATCCGCTCGTGTGTATTACCACTGTTTTCACCAACTTATACCGCCGCGCGAAGTAGTCCGCCACTTGATTATTTTCGTGTTATTTCAGGGATGGTCGTGTTATTCGAAAAACGTTCCCCCAAAAAATCGTGCTATTGCGAAAACGTGTTAAGCAGGCCCGGGTTAAATGAGTAATTACTGTATTCAGAACTCCCAGCGCATTCACTGCATCTCCACACCCAGCCGGCACTGTATGGAACGCAAAAGCAAACGGCCTTACCGTTAGGCGGCGCAGTTAACGCGATGTACCGTCAGCAAATGCCAAAGTTGAAGCTGACTGCGCAACTTTGACTCTGTCCTCTTGTGCGCACACATTCTGCGAGGGGGCTTACGTGCCATGAGCACATCCTGCTTCTCAAATAAGGCAATTTAACGGAGCTATTCTTTGGGCGGCCGTATGTGCTAATGTTTGCTCTACTGGCACCCTGGAGGTGCTGTCCCTTTTAAGGCTGTTTTCTTTTCCTTTCAGTGTATCTATGCCTTGGAACAGTCGTGTGTTGTTGTAGCAGGGAAAAACACTTAAGTACAGGGGAGCCGACAGCATCCAGGATCCCTGGGCAAGGTGTGGAGGGGCCCTGGCTCCACGCTCCTGGAAGGGGCGGAGTCTTGGATGGAAGGGGCGGAGTCTTGGATGGAAGGGGCGGGGTTGGGGCAGCCCTACACACCACTGGGAACACACCAGGCTGACCCCTTCCCCCAGCCCTTAGAGCCGCCTGGAGCATGCGGCTCAGCACTGTGGCGGCGATTTAAAGGGCCCGGGGTCCTGGCAGCTGCCGCTGCTGCCACAGTAGCAGCCAGAAGCCCCAGGCCTCTTGGCTGGCTGGGAAGGGGGCAACTGCCCCCTTGCCCCTCCCTCTCCCCCGTCGGCCAGCCTGCTTAAGTATTAACGTGTGCTGCAGTGGTGGGTGCATTGGAATGCCTTGTTTTACTAGGTCACTCTGGTGTGAGCTGTCCGACTGTCTGGGCACACCTCCAGTAATGTTCTGGGACCCAGAGGGACTTTCTGTACGGAATGAGAATGGCTGTGCAGAATCTGCGCGCGTGCGGTGCTTGTCGCGGTGTTTCGAACTAGACAAGCGCCAGTGAATGATCAATCGACTTTCCCCATAACGGACACAGAAAGGGTGTTTCCTCAGATGCTAGGTGTTTAATGGCATGAACAACAAGGAGTCCTTTGGCACCTTAGGCTGTGTCTACACTGCACAGTTATTTCACAATAAGCTATTCTGGAATAGTTATTCTGAAGTAGTTTATTTCGACATAGCACGTCTACGCTGCAGGGAAGCCTCAAAATGAGTCTGAGGCCGGCTCCCCTAATGTAGACATGCTATTTCGATGTAAAGCGCCAGGAGGAATCACTTAGAATGGCCCTGGTGAGGGGCTATTTCGAAATAGCACAGAGGAGTGTCTACACACACATTATCTCAAAATAGCTATTTCGGAAGAGGCGTTATTCCTCGTAGAAGGTGGGTTACAGAAGCTGGAATAAATTATTTTGAAATAACGGAATGGCTGTGTAGGCGCTCACATAGTTATTTTGGAATAACAGCCGTTATTCCAAAATAAATTTGCTGTGTAGACGCACCCTTAGAGACCAACAGATTTATCAGAGCTCAGCTTCCGTGGGTGAAACCCGAGAAAGCTCACACCCTAATAAATCATCTTACCCGCAAAAGCTGCTGCCCAAATAAATCTCTCAGTCTCTAAGGTGCCCCAGGGCTCCTCCTTGTTTTGGCAGATACTGACTGCCCCAACAACCCCTCGGAGACTTAACGGTCGGAAGCAGGAGTGAGGTGTTTACCAGGCCCGTGCTAACAACTCCAGCTGAAGGGGAAGGGAAGGACGGATGCTGTCACTGCGTAAACCCTCGGAGGTCTCACATGCTTTCATGGGCTCCTTCTCGTCTGTATCTTTAACAGAAGACGTGTAACATGGGTGGCAGGCACTAGAGGCTGGGGGAGGCGGAGGCTGGGGGCCCCCAAACAGCCAGGGGTAGTCCCGCCCTTGCTGTGTCCTCAGCCCCCTTGGGCTTCCCGTTCCGCCTGGCGGCCGGCTTGCCATCGTTGCCTCCCTCCTGTTGCTCTGGGGCATGGGAGGCTGGGCCCCAAATCACCAGCACTCCGGAGCCCATCTGGGGCCACGCTGCCCAGCCCCCCAGGGTGGGGGATGCTGGCCTGGGGGACCAGCAGCCACAGTGGAGGGCCTGGGGGCGAGGGGCCTCAGAGGGGCTGGGCTCTGGTGGGCACGGAGGGGGCGGGCCCTTCGGCAGAAGGGATGGGGTGAGGGAGTGTGCCTCCCCGAGCCAAGTGAAAACATTGGCAAGAACCGGCCGCCGGCCCAGCCTGCACACAGCCGACATTTTGCTCCCCTGTCCGCGCCCTGCCAGTAGGGTCCGGCAGCGCTGCTGGGGCAAAGGGGCAGCCACTAAGGGCAGCGTTAGCCCCTCACAGCGCCCGCGGGGCAGGGATCACGAGCCACACCAGCCCGAGGCCTCGGAGGCCTGGCCAAGGACGGAAGGTGGCGTCTAGGCGGCGAGAGAGCCACCGTGTCTGACTGAACGTTTGGCGCGGGCGGGAGAAGGGGCGTTGTCGTGCTTGTTCCGCTCCCCCTGCCCCTCCCGTCCCCAGCTAACGCAGTTCCGCGGCGTCTCCACGAGGTGCCATGGGGTAGCGCCAACACCCTCCTCCCCTGCCGAGAGGAAACCGTCACTCTACAAGCCATGACAATCGTCCGTCTCTGGGCTCTGGGGACCGCCCCCCCGCTCCCTGGGGGCAGCACTGCCCCCCAACTAGCGCCACCGAGGTCTCGCTCTTCGTGCCAGTCCGGGGCAGCATTGTGCAGGGTGGGGAAGGGGCGTGACATGACACACCGACAGTTTCCCTCCGCCAGCCGGCCGGCCTGCACTGCCTCTTGGCAAATCGCAGAGTAGGTAGGACCACGCTCAGAAGGGACCTTTATAACAGTCTGGGGTTCTCACATTCAGCCCCCTGAGCCGAAAGCCCCCTCCTAAGCCAGGGGTTTCTCTTGCTCAGGGGCCGAGCTACGAAACAAGGGCAGGATCCCTTTGTTTGGCCCCCAACGACTTAAAGACGTTTCCTTCCATTTCCACAACTCCACGAGCGAGATGGGAGCCGAGGCCCCACGGGGCAGGTTTCCGCCCCCCACGGGAGTATTCAGACCATTCTAAACGCATGACAGGAGGGGAAGACCGGCCGCAGCCTTACCTAGCGCGGTCATGCCCAGGGATGCTCTGACAGGCAAACCACTTCCGGGAAAGTACACGCCTCTGCAACGCCCCGAGAAGACTTAGTGTGGCTCCTTCACAGCAAGGCTTTGAACCTCAGGGAGGGACTCAAAGACTGGACTTTCCCCACTTTGGAAAGCCTCCGAAAGCCCTACGTTTGCTGCTCCTGCATTCGGTTCCTGCCCCCGCCGCCCCCAGGCTGTGGCCCTCACGCACCCGGGTTCCTCTCAGAAGTTCATTTCATGGGCCAGGCCTGGGCGAGGCGAGCTCCCTCGCCAGGGAACGAGCACCGTGGTGACAGCCACGGGCGGGGGGCCCGTTTTATTGGCCCCTCTGGGCTCTCCTCCCAGCGCTGCCACAACCAGGCACTGCTGCGTCCCTCACGGTCCAAGGCAACTGTCAGGAATGGCCGCCCGGGGAGCAGGCGCCCAGGACGGGGTTCCTCCGCCCTGACTTGGCTTTCGAGCCGTGGGTCTCACACGATGGGTTGGAGCCCCTCTTGTGGGCTCAGCAGGCCCTGCGCTTTGGGGGCCCTGCAATGGCCGTCCCAGCCACCCTATGGGTGGGACACACCCCCAGACTGAGGTCGGCCTGCGGGGCCTGGAAACAACCTGGGGCCTGGCACGGGGAGGCCGCAGGTTCGGGCCTTGGGCAGGGGGCCCGTTTTATTGGCCCCTCTGGGCTCTCCTCCCAGCGCTGCCACAACCAGGCACTGCTGCGTCCCTCACGGTCCAAGGCAACTGTCAGGAACGGCCGCCCGGGGAGCAGGCGCCCAGGACGGGGTTCCTCCGCCCCAACTTGGCTTTCGAGCCACGGGTCTCACACGATGGGTTGGGGCCCCAACGTGAGTCACGAGCCCCTTTTGTGGGCTCAGCAGGCCCTGCGCTTCGGGGGCCCTGCGACGGCCGCCCCAGCCACCCTATGGGCGGGACGCACCCCCAGACTGAGGTCGGCCCGCAGGGCCCGGCGGGGCCTGGAGACAACCTGGGGCCTGGCACGGGGAGGCCGCAGGTTCGGGCCTCTCCACACGCACTCTGGAGGGGACCAGAGCTCCCCAGCAGCCTGCTGCCAGGCTCAGGGGAGCAGACTGGAGAGAGCTGGGGCCAACCTGCCCCACTGCACCCCACTGGCGCCCAGCATAGCTCGGGGGGGCAGGAGCTGGAAAGAGATGGGGGGCTGTGGAGAAGAGGTGACATGGAGACGGAGCAGGGGTGGGGAAGGGGGCAGAGCCGTGGGACAAGCTGGGGCGGGCTTCCTCGCTGCTGCTGGAGCCAGGTCCCCCGCTAGGGCCCCCAGACTGCCCTGGATTCCCTGTTCCCCTGAAGCACGAGCCCCACAAAGCACAGGGCCTGGGGTGGGTCTGGGCACCACCACCGATTATCCCAATGCGGGCTCAGGCCTCCCCCCGCACCCCTGCCGGGGTCACCTAGTGACTTTAGTTGTCAGAAGGGGGTGGGGGCAGGAAGTTTGAAGCTCCCGGGGTGGGGGAAGCAGCTGCATTGTACAAATCAAAGCACATCTGCGCTCCCCAACCCGGCACAGGGGTCTGCTGCCTCCACAGACCCCCGCCCTCGGTGCCCAGCGAGCAGCCGAGTATTCGCCCTGTGCTTGCAGCGCCACACGCCCGAGCCGGCCTGCCCAGACAGCCAGCGCGCCCGCTCTGCACCGCGGCACCAGCCAGCCTCCCCGCAAAACCACCTCTCGGGCGCCCGCAGCCCAGCTGCCCCCGCTGCCCCGAAAGCTCCCCAGGCCGCATCTCCGGCCGACTCCTGAGAAGGCGCTCACCTGGAGAACGCCGCTCCGAGGGCCCCGCGCCTCTGGGCCAGGCGTCGGCGCCAGACGCTTTCCCGGTTCCTGCTGCCACAACGGCAGCGCGGCTGCCGGTCCCCTTGGGAAGGCGCAGGCCTGCCTCCAGCCGGGAGCGTGGGAGCAGGGTGTTACCTGGCAAAGGGCTGTGCCCTGCAGCCCAGCTTTAATTGCCGGCTGCAGCTGCCTGGCCTGCTTACACCCTGCTCAGCCAGCACATAATGGGAGGCTTTGCCGCTCAGCCAGGTGTGTCTCACAGGCTTAATCCCCGGCTGTCTTTCTGGCACATGCCCGTTCCCCGCCACAGCGCCTGGCCTAAGAGCCCTGCAGCCCCCCTGCGGCGACTCGGCTCTGGGGGTCCCGGAAAATCCTGCGATCCAGCAGCCTGGTGCAAACCAGCACGGGGCTTCCCGAAAGCGTCGTGCACGGCCCTCAAGTTGCACTGCCATCAAGTCACGCTGGGGCACAAGCCAGGAGGAGCCAAAGACTCTGCTGGCAAAAGGTCGGAGGGTATAAAAAATGGGGCAAGCGGAGAAGGGAGGCCAGGGTCCAGTGGGCACCAGCAGGCATGTGGGACTTGGAGGTGAAGCAGGGGCATGAACGTGGATTTTCGGACTCCCTGGGAGGCCTTGAACAAGCTTAGCCACTTGGTGCCTCAGTTTCCCATCTGGGAAATACTAACTTGCAGAGGGGCCAGGAGAATAATGAGGTTAACTGTTGTGAGGGGCTCAAACACTGCAGTGATAAGTTCCTTGGACAGACAGCCGAAGGGTCGTCTGACCCGTAAGTCAACCCTGTTTTCTTTGCTCCCCATCACTGTCCAAGTCACTCACTTGCCCAAAAGAGGGCAGCGGTGTTGGTTTGGGACAGTGACCGCCGTACAGAACTATTCCCTGTCAGAAGACTTTTGCTGGGCTAGAGTTAAGTTTGCAAATGGGTCTCGAGTCACAGAAAACAGCCCCGAATGCTGGAAAAAATCAGGATGTTTGGAGTTAAGACTCCACGAACAACCTTAACTGTGGCCCACATTAAGGCCCGTCGATCACAAACTTATCCCTCGCATGCCGAACCTAGCCACTCATTCGCAGATCTAATCCCAAGTCAGCCACAACCACCCTCCGCTCCCCCGAATAGTTCCCAGCACCACAGCCCTACGCCATGGGAGCGCAATAGAAGACTGGGTTCTTCGGCTCATAGAGCCACCTCTCTGCATCCTCCAAACCAACCTCTCGAGGCAGCTGAGAAACACCTGCTCTGCGTCTGTTGCCCACAGATCTCTAGCTTTAGGAGGACCAGTTATTGGGACCAACGGAGACGTGTGGCTGACTTTTGAATGGAGGCAGGTAGGACTGAACCCAGGACCTTAGGTTCTAAAGCCACAAGCCTCGACTGCATGAGCTAAAAGCGGTAGAGCTGACTCCGCACGCCTTGCTCACTGGTCTCAGTGCCTCTGGGTTACACGAAGATTTCAACTTTTTTACTAGCAACGAAGTTCTAAGCATGATGTGACACGTTACTAGGCCCTAGTTACCTCAACAAGACATGGGCTGGGAGTTTCCTAGTTGAGAAAAGCCCTCACATAATGACTAAAAATGGGCTTAAAAAGATACATTTTCCTGAGAAAGTTGTTGCATGACAAACTCACGTACAAACCTGCGCTCCTGGGACAGCAGCCTACACAGGCGTCACCCCCTCCTGAGTGTTTTATCTCTCCCTGCAACCCCAGTGCTGTGGTATTTATAATTAGAGCCCTGCAAATCCACGGATACTTGCTTAATATCCGCGGGTATCCACATCCACGTTAACAGGGCGTTGTGAGCAAGACACAAGGAGTCATTCTTCCACTCTACTCCGCACTGATTAGGCCTCAACTGAAGTATTGTGTCCAGTTCTGGGCATCACATTACAGGAAAGATGTGGAGAAACTGGAGAAGGTCCAGAGAAGGGCAACAAAACTGATGAAAGGTCTAGAACACATGAGCTATGAGGAAAGGCTGAAAGAACCAGGCTTGTTTAGTTTGGAAAGGAGAAGACGAAGAGGGGACATGAGAGCAGCTTTCAAATATCTAAAAGGGTGTCACAGGGAGGAGGGAGAAAAATTGTTCTCCTTGGCCTCTGAGGACAGGACAAATAGCAATGGGCTTAAACTGCAGCAAGGGAGGTTTAGGTTGGACATTAGGAAAAACTTCCTGCCTGTCAGGGTAGTCAAATATGGGAATAAATTGCCCAGGGAGGTTGTGGAATCTCCATCGCTGAGATATTCAAGAGCAGGTTGGACAGACGGCTGTCAGGGATGGTCTAGATGGTGCTTGGTCCTGCTGTGAGGGCAGGGGACTGGATCTGGGGACCTTTTGAGGTCCCTTCCGGTTCTAGCATCCTATGAATGCATGAGGATGCAGCTATCCGAGGCAGATACAAGTCTTGGGCCTAGAACCCTGCACGTTTGCAGCGATCCACTTTATAGCCATGGGGATCCACGTCCGCGGACATCAGTGCGAAGATCCATGGCTCGTTTCTGCGGATGCACGTTTTGTTTCCGTGCAGGGCTCTGTTCATAATCTCTGTAGGATTCCCAGCTCAAGGGGCTTCTCTGGCTTCCTGCTTTGGATGACTCTCTGATCCTCCTGCAGGGTTTAGCTACCTTGGAGGCCAAAACAGAGCCACTGAGGGCAGGACCAGGGAAACCCCGAAGGCCTACATGCCTAGGAATGTATAAGCTCTCCAGTGCCAAAGCTTTTAGCCCCGCCTATATAGCCCACCCTGCTTCTCTGGTTCTTATAAAAATGCTCCCCACACCAGCTCAGTCTCTAGTGTGCACAAAATGTGAGACTCACGCGTGCTTAGTTTGGCACAAATGGAGCGTATAGTCCTCTCCAGCAGCCCACAGCACAGACTTTGCAAACTCTGCCAGCAGCAGGGAGCGTTTTATAAAGCTTCCCAGGATTCCTGCTGGCTTTATACAGTCTGCAGCATGCTCACCGGACCAGAGCCACAGCCGTTACTCACGCCAAAACTCAGTGCCAACAGCCGTCAAAGGCGCCGGTCCTCTGTGAGGGCAGCAGGACGAGTCACATTTGCAGTTTTTAGGCTAACCTGTGGAAAGTATCGAGAGACGTACCCGAGCAAACCGCCTCCTGTTCCTGACAGCAGCCCCATTGGAGGGGTGCCTCGTTGGATTCCCCCCAAGTACTCTGGAAAAGTTCGCCGGCAGAGGCGCGCGCATCAGAGAAGGCAGGCAGCTTGGATTCATTTGCGGAGGTCAGAGGAAGGAGAAACATCAGGAGTGGAACAGAAAACGTAGGATTAGGGAGAGCTCTTCCCAAAGGGGAGCTGAGAGAACGGAGCTGCCGATGGGTTAAGCAGCTCTGCTGCTACTGGCTGAGCAAAATCACGGCTCTGACCCTGGCTGCCACTCAGGAATTTGACTCAGAACAAAGCACTGGAGTCTCCCCACAGAGGGCCAAGGGTGTTTGGCGCCAGGAGCGAACACGGCACCTACTGCTCTGCAAAGTGTCCTGTCACCGCGACTGCCCCCGAGGCAGCAGCACCAGCACCGGTACCATTCAACGGGAAGCAGCACATGGAGCACCAGCCCATCACCTGAGGGAGCAGCGCAGCTTCTCCCAGAGAGACACGGAAAGGGAGGAAGGGCACACGCTGTAGCCCCAGAAAATCAGCCCCAGAGAGTCCCTGACCGCCCTCCGCCTCCGCAGTCCCACCTCCTGCCATTCTCCTCTCTCCCTTGTGTCTCCCCTGCCAGTTCTGTGTACTCCCAGGGAAGCCCTGAGAAACCAGAGCTCGGGGTGCGGGCTAAACACGCCCTGTGAGCCCAGGGGAGTCCGGTGTTCGGTGAACCTCTTAAGAGAAAGACGTGTGCAGGGATGGCGATGCCACGAGGCCACCCTGGCCTCCTTCACTCAGCCCTGCGGGCTCCCGACAATAAGCGGACAAACCTCAGGGGAGGAGATCACCGGCTGGGGTCCCAGGTAGGGAAGCCCTGGTTTTAAAAGATGCACTTTATTTTTTCCACGTTTTTCCTCCTGACAGCGTGAGAAGTGTTCTCCCAGAGGGGAATGAGCAGTGCCGGATGGACGCACGAGCTGAGTTAGCTACAATGTAGGGCCCCAGATTATGAGGGGCCTCTAAATCCAGAAAAATCACCCGTGTTTAGTCGCAGCGTTGCCTGTGAACCGGGATAGGTGCAAACAAAACTTTATTCTTTCTATTTGCAGTGTCCTGTTAGAATAAAGCCAGTGTCTGGGGAATGCTCGGGGGCCTCTGAGACTTGACCTAGCTTAGGGCCTCAGCATGTCCTAAGCCAGCCTCGTGGCTTCACTCCCATTGGGAACAATGGGAGTCGGGAGCCATTTTGAAAGAGGGAGCCACCCTCTTCTCTGAGGGCACTTCTACAGGCGCTTGTCCAGGTGGCTGGTGTCCAGCCCTACCTAGGCAAGACGGGCGTCTGAAAACATCTCGGTGCCTCTGTAGAACGCCTGAGCGCTGGGCTCCAGTCCCCCTGGTGGGACGGGACCAGGCTGGGGAGCCATGGGGGCTCCTGCGGTGAGGGGGCAAGTCAGGCGGCGATGGCCTAGTTCAGATGAGACCCGAACCCCGTTCCAGCCAGGCGCTGAGCGAGAGGATGAAGAGCGACCACCACCCAAGGAGCCGGGGAGCTGGCTAAGAGCAGGTGCCGCTTGGAGGAGCAGCTAAGACGCCCGTCTGGGAACGGTCCCAGTTCCACCAGAGTTCAGAGCACTCTGGTCACATGCGGTGTGGGCCTGGCCGTGAAGGGGAGACAGCGCTCACCTCCAGCCCAGTCAAACAGCTTCCCATCTCTTCCCAGCCGGACAGAGGCTTTGCGATGCACACGAGGAACAACACACACACACACACACCCCGCTTCCCATGACAAAGCAGGGCCACTGAGAGCCTCATCGTTAAGCAGAGCGACGACGAGCCCGAGGGGAGACTCTGCCCACCGCTGAGAGGAACGATCTGGGAGTGCGGGAACAGCCCATGGCTGGAGGCCTGTGGACCCAGGCCAGAGTCACCAGACTCACCGGGGTAAGGTGTTGGAGAACAGGCTCGCAGAAAAATCCATCCACAGGGGCTAGCTGCAGCTGAGCCTGGCCCTGCCAGGAGACATGAAGGATGTCACACACACAAGAGTAGTGTCCAGGAGTCAGAGGCAAAGGAGCCAGCTGAGGGAACTGGAGTTTTTGGAATGTTATTAGTAATCACGCTTATGATGATCGCATCCAGGGACCAACGGAGAATGGGGCCCCATTGTGCTACTCATTAAAACAACAGAAGGAGACAGTCCCTGCCCTCCGGGCCTTCCAAACGAAACAGACAGGACAGACACAAAGTAGGGGACAGGTATAACATACCAGCACGGCCAACGGTGTGATAGCAACAAGCAGCACGTCATTTTAATTCTCGTGGAGTGGACTGGATGCACACGCGGAACAACACACACACACACACACACACACACACACACACACACACAGAGCTTCCCATGCCAAAATATTTGGCTGGAGGACATAAAAGCAACTACTAACGCGCTTTGTCGTGGCGAGTGTGTTATAATTTACCTTGGCGATGTACAAACCACAGGTGGAACCTCCCTGGATATAGTTGGTACGTGGGTTAGAGATTGTATAACCCTTGCGGCTTCTGCTAAGCTCAGTTGCATCAGCAGCCTTAGAGAGTATCCATTACTGGCATTGGCATGCTGAAAGATCTCTTTGGAACCGGCTGTGTCAGTTCTTGAAAAAACAAATGTCAAATAGCTGCATGACGACTACCCATTGAACTCGAAAACATCACACAGCACCACCTCACATTCAGACACCTGCCCCACTACACTTCCATAAAGACTGTCAGAGCCGATTAGCTTGTGCGCACACAGAGAGGGAATTTGAGACGGTCAGCAAAGAGCATTCACTCAGCTTGGCACAGGCAGGTTTCCAGCAGGACACGCTGGCTCTTTCCGAAGCTCCAAGATGCGGGAAATTGTCAGCCCAACGTGGGCCTGAGAGTGTTCTCCTCAGTTTGGTCTGAACTGGGCACAGACCCAGCCGTGGGTACCCAAAGGAACTAGCTTAACATGACCCACCAATGGCATCCACCAACTGAGGAAAAGGAAAATGATTTCCTTGGACTGCCATACGCATGGGTATGTGTAGACAAAATCCAGGCTGCTGCAGTGACTACAGACTTCTACGCGCTGCCTGCCTTACCGGCTCCCTAGCTCTACTTCACCAGCACCACTGTGTGGGATTCCAAATGCGGTGATAGAAACCCACCCCCAGGTCTCCTCTCCTGAGAGGGAACAGGGCACAGCTGGAGTCTGGGGAACCGCTCATGGGATGGGCCTGGATAACGGTAAGCAGGGACCAGGCTGACCCCCAAGGTGACATCTCTGGAGCTTTCATGGCCCGGTCTCTCCCCCGCTGGAACCAACAGGCCTTTTGCCCCTCGCTTTAGCAGGGGCAGGACTGGGCGCCCACAGGTTGGGGATAGCACTCCTCCCACCCCCCACAGCGCCCCGACCTGGAAGGGTAGCCCTGTGTAAGAACCCCACATGCGTAGGCCTCTGTGGCGGCCTCCAGTCCCTCGGCTCCCACCCGGAGAGGTGGGGCAGCTGGCGGGGAGCTGAGAGGGGCCCTCACTGGTGTGTTTCTTGTTGGAAGATTTGTGGGTTTTGTCCGCACAGAAGCACAAACCCTTGCCCCGCTCTAGTTTCTGACTCTCCAGTGACACCTCCTGGTAGCAGGTGGTGTCTGATTGGTCCCACCCTCCTACCCGGGCAGCTGGCTCTCGCCGTGGATGTGCAATGCACCCATCCGAGCCCACGGCCGAGCAGAGACCCTGCCGGCAAGGCTCAGAAAGCACGGAGCAGCTTGCTGCTACATCCCCGCAGGCTGCCTCACACACAGCCAATGCCCAAGTGTCAGCGGGATCCCTGGCACTGGTCGCCGAAGGTTCTCCTGCTCAGGTTGAGACCAGCTCGGCCTGATGGCAGAGTCTCTTCCAGCTGCTTGGCAATGTGCCGATGCCCCTAACCAGCTCCCCACGGCGGGACAAGGCATCCCCAGGGGTGCAGGGGAGCCAGTGTGCTCCTGGCCCCACTCCCCCTCCTGTATGAGAGGCAGCAGCGCCGGGTGGCAGCGCAGACCCCGGGTCTTTATCACCAACCCCAAGAGTCTGAGATGAAACCTGGTCCTCAGAGACTGGGACAGGCTCTAATTGCGGCTCGGCCTTTGCTGCCTTTCTCCCTCCACCTGCAGGTGCCATTCTCAGGCTCACCAGCCCCGCTGATTCCCAGTGAGACTTGCAAGCCCCTTGTCCGACCCCCTGTAAGACCCAGGCCGGAGAAACGCCCCCACGGCGTCCCAAGAGCCCCTCACTCAGAAAAGCACCCGGCCTGACGGACAAGGTGCCTGCGGCGGAGAAGCCATCCCAGGGCTTGGTGGTCTGTCCCGCTGGTTAATTCCTGCCGGGGGACTCTTACCCCTTAGTGCCAGGCTAGAGCTGTGGAACCTGAGGCTGGGGCTGAGGAGGGGTTCATCCTCAGGGGCGGGCAATAAGCAGCCCGCAGTCCAGACGTGGTTCGCCAGGGTTAGCGGCCGCCGCACGCTTGATGGACGTGAGTATCCACAGGCATGGCCGTGTGCAGCTCCCAGCGGGTGTGGGGCACCGTTCCTGGCCAGTGGGAGCCGCAGCGAGAGGTGGCCCGGCCTGCACTCTGTCCTGCAGCTCCCGTTGGCCAAGAACCGCAGCCCTTGGGAGCTGCGAGCGGCCATACTTGCAGATGTGCAGGTAAATAAAGCGTCTGGCGCCCCACCAGGGGCTAACCATGGTGAATCGCATCTTGCCCGGGGGCTGCTAATTCATAGAGTCCCAGGGCTGGCAGAGCCCTCAGGAGGCACCGAGTCCAGCCCCCTGCCCAAAGCAGGATCAGCCCCAACTCAATCAGCCGAGCCAGGGTTGTGTCAAGCCGGGACTTACACACCTCTAGGGATGGAGATTCCACCCCGTCCCTAGGGAACCCAGCCCAGTGCTTCCCCACCCGCCTAGGGAAATAGCTTGTCCTAATCTCCAAACTAGACTTCCCCCCCCCCCCCCCCGTGCAACTTGAGACCATTGCTCCTTGTTCTGCCATCCATCACCACTGAGAACAGCCTGTCTGGAACCCCCTGCAGGTAGCTGAGGGCTGCTCTCAAATCCCCCCTCACTCGTCTCTTCTGCAGACTAAACAAGCCCAAATCCCTCAGCCTCTCCTCGTAGGTCATGCGCTCCAGCCCCCTCATCATTTTGGTCGCCCTCTGCTGGCCCCTCTCCAATGCGCCCACATCCTTTCTCTAGTGGGGGGCCCAGAACTGGACACAACGCTCCAGATGTGGCCTCCCCAGGGCCGAATAAAGGGGAACAATCACTTCTCTGGATCTGCCGGCAACGCTCCTCCTAATGCACCTTGATATTGCCCACCCCGCGGCAACTGTTCTCTGGCCAGAAGGGGACCTGCATGGCCCGTCTCAGGAGACCAGACTCCTGTAAAATCAGGAGTTTTTAAAGGGGCTGCGCCGAGGTTTTTGGTCTCTCTCTGGCCGTGGAATTCCCCTTTGGCTCCCTGCGAGATGGCCCCGCGGGGGCGTTGGTCGCTGCATCGCTGCCAGCTCCGGGGTCCAGCGCTAACCTGCTCCCCTTCGCGCCCGCCTGCGCCACGCCAGCTCTGGGGCGCCTGGTTCCGCTCCTCCCGCGCGCTCTCCGGGAGGAGCAGCCGGGGCGCAGAAGAGGTTCACAGGGCCCCTTTCGGCCCAGGGGAGCGGGCCAGGCCGCCCAGCAGCGCTTGGGGCTGTTAGGATGGGCCCTGCAGCCGTGCTGGGGGCGCGGGGGCGCGTCCAGCCCGGGTATCTGCACCGACCCGACAAGCGAAGGCTTGTTCCTCTGTCCCCAGGGCGCAGGGCGCAGGGCGCGGGCCGGGGCTCGTCAGACCCCAGAGACCCCCCTCCCCCGCCGCGCACTGCTCACCTGGGCTGAGCCCGCCTGGCGGCCCCCCTCTTGCCTTCCTCCAGGGGCGCCGCCTGTCCTCCGGCCCACGCCGCGCTCCCAGGCCAGGCGGAGGGTGCGCTCCGTCCAGCCGCCGCCTCCCTGGTGCAGCCGGCACAGGGCGAGAGCCCCCCGGCTCTGGATCTCCCGCGCCGCAGCGCGCGTCTCCAGGCAAACCCCGCAGACCCAAAGGGGGGGCTTCGTCCTGCTGGCCCGTTCCCCGGCCACCCCCTCCTTGCACAGGGAGGGGGCAAGAGCCTCCGTTTACGCCGGCCGAGGACTCGGCTCAGCCCCCCAGCCAGGTCCGCGGATCCGACGCGCCGGCGGCCCGCAGGCGAGGGGCAAGCCGTGGGATGGACGCAGCCCCCGGCCCCGAGGCCCGGCCTCCCCCCGCCACGCTGCCTCTGAGCGGCTCTGCTGCGCCGAGCGCCCGCCCGGGACAAATCTGCTCCTCATTAGCCGTCCCGAGCGCGGCAGCCAGGGCTCACCCTGCAATCACACACCGCACCGCTGAGTCGGCATGACTTCACCCCGCCGGCCGGGGGGGCATTCCCCGCCCAGACCAGCGCTCCCCCCGTGCCCCGTCGCGGGCGGGCGAGGCGCGTCCCGGCTCCCAGACACGCACTCGCGCCGGTCGCGGAGTCGCAGTCCCGCCGACGGGGCCGTGGCGGGCGGGCTCGCTGCCCAGAGTGCAAACCCGGGGATGTGTCCGCAGCTGGCTGCGCTGCCAGGACTCCCCAGCTGGGTAGGGGCCACGACGGGGTGCTGGGGCGCGCTGCAGGGGCATTCGGCGCGATGGGGTAGGTGTGGGGGGCACTTAGGGGGTATTGGGGCGAGCTGCGGGGGAGATGGGGTAGGTGTGGGGGGCACTTAGGGGGTATTGGGGCGAGCTGCGGGGGAGATGGGGTAGGTGTGGGGGGCACTTAGGGAGTACTGGGGCAAGCTGCAGGGGCATGATGGGTGATAGGATAGGTGCGGGGGTACTTAGGGGATACTGGGGTGAACTGCAGGAGGATTCAGGGCAATGGAATAGGTGCGGTGGTACTTAGGGGGTACTGGAGCAAGCTGCAGGGGCATTTGGGGCAATGGGGGTAGGTGCAGGGGTGCTTAGGGGATGCTGGGGTGAGCTGCAGGGGTATGTGGGGCAATGGGGGTAGGTGTGGGGGGCACTTGGGGGTACTGGGGCAAGCTGCAGGGGTGATGGGGTAGTTGTGGGGGGCACTTGGGGGTATTGGGGCAAGCTGCAGGGGTGATGGGGTAGTTGTGGGGGGCACTTAGGGGTTGCTGGGGTGAGCTGCAGAGGCATTTGGGGCAATGGGGTTCAGTGCAGGGAATACTTGGGGGTACTGGGGCAAGCTGCAGGAGGATTCAGGGCAATGGAATAGGTGCGGGGGTACTTAGGGGGTACTGGGGTGAACTGCAGGAGGATTCAGGGCAATGGAATAGGTGCGGTGGTACTTAGGGGGTACTGGAGCAAGCTGCAGGGGCATTTGGGGCAATGGGGGTAGGTGCAGGGGTGCTTAGGGGATGCTGGGGTGAGCTGCAGGGGTATGTGGGGCAATGGGGGTAGGTGTGGGGGCACTTGGGGGTATTGGGGCAAGCTGCGGGGGAGATGGGGTAGGTGTGGGGGGCACTTAGGAGGTATTGGGGCGAGCTGCGGGGGATATGGGGTAGGTGTGGGGGCACTTAGGGAGTACTGGGGCAAGCTGCAGGGGCATGATGGGTGATAAGATAGGTGCGGGGGTACTTAGGGGATACTGGGGTGAACTGCAGGAGGATTCAGGGCAATGGAATAGGTGCGGTGGTACTTAGGGGGTACTGGAGCAAGCTGCAGGGGCATTTGGGGCAATGGGGGTAGGTGCAGGGGTGCTTAGGGGATGCTGGGGTGAGCTGCAGGGGTATGTGGGGCAATGGGGGTAGGTGTGGGGGGCACTTGGGGGTATTGGGGCAAGCTGCAGGGGTGATGGGGTAGTTGTGGGGGGCACTTGGGGGTATTGGGGCAAGCTGCAGGGGTGATGGGGTAGTTGTGGGGGGCACTTAGGGGTTGCTGGGGTGAGCTGCAGAGGCATTTGGGGCAATGGGGTTCAGTGCAGGGAATACTTGGGGGTACTGGGGCAAGCTGCAGGAGGATTCAGGACAATGGAATAGGTGCGGGGGTGCTGGAGTGTGCTGCAGGGGCATTCGGGTCGATGGGGTAGGTGTGGGGGCACTTAGGGGGTATTGGGGTGAGCTGCAGGGGCGATGGGGTAGGTGTGGGGGGCACTTAGGGGGTATTGGGGTGAGCTGCAGGGGCGATGGGGTAGGTGTGGGGGCACTTAGGGGGTATTGGGGTGAGCTGCAGGGGCGATGGGGTAGGTGTGGGGGGCACTTAGGGGGTACTGGGGCGAGCTGCAGGGGCATTCGGGGTGATGGGGTAGGTGTGGGGGTGCTTAGGGGGTACTGGGGCGAGCTGCAGGGGCATGTGGGGCAATAGGGGCAGCCACTGTAGTGATGCTCAGCGGGGAGCAGACCCAACAGTCTCTGCAGGGGCTGGTTCTTGGCGTGACCCCTGGAAGGACAGGCCCTGCCAGGAGTCTGCCGTGGGGCAGCCTCAGCGGGTTAGGCTGGAGCTGTGGCCGTGGGTCCTGGTGGGCCCCCTGATGCCAGGCAGGTACCCTGTGCACCACAGCACGGAGCCTCTGCCTTGCCACCTCCCTTCACCCCCCAGCACCTGTTAATCCCTGCTCCCCCCACCCAGCCCCCTCTGGCAGCTCCCTCACACCCTGCACTCCAGAGCTGCCCTGGGGCTGAGAGGGGGCAGAGTGAGGGTGCCTCTGGGGAGGGGGTGGCAGCAAGGGGGCTATTCCCTGTAAATGGGGTGGAGGGGAGCCCCACCCCTTGTGCCCCAGCCAGGAACCTGCTGGCCCACAGACCGTGCTGCTCTGCCCGCCTGGAGGGCTCTCAACAAGGCCCATGCCACGGGCTGCTGTGAGGCAGGGTGGCCCAAGGGCGAGGGCCGTTGCAGCAGGCAACAACTTCTGCACAATTACCAGCACGTCTCTTATTAAACACACACCCCCCCCTCCCGGCCCCGCAAATCCCACATGCTGCAAGGTGCCAATGTGCAGAGCGCGGCAACTGAAGGCCGGTCCGGCCCACTGTGACTGTCCATCCCAGGGGGACCTTTCACAATTTTCTGAAGTGGTTGCAGGCTGCACCTTGGGCGGAAGGGGCAAGGCTAGGAGACTTCGTGCGCTCCCCCGCCCACAGACCTGGGAGCGGCAGGGCATCCATGGGCCAGATAATCCCGCTTGGTGGGCTGGATCCAGCCTGCCCATGCCCTCTTGCCCATCCCGGTCTAGTTGGCCCGTGGGCACAACATAGGCCAGCAAACCCCAGCCAGGTAGGCAACAAAGGGCATTAACCCAGCCATGCCAGGGGAAGGATCCCAGTCTGGGTGGAAAGAGACATCCCCCCTCACTTGAAAAGCTCTGAGTGATCAAGAAGGCAAATTTTTCCAACGGCCAAACGCCTCCACTGTTAAAAATCCCCTGCCGCGGATCTACCTGCAAGGCAGGGAAAAGAAGGCTGGTTTACGCAGGCCAGCGCCTGCTTGCTCTGCAGAAAATTGTTCTGAATATATTTATCAGAAAATCTTCAAAATTCAAAGATGAGATGAATGCATGGGCGCTCTGACGTGGATTATTGTAAACACAGAACACATTCTACTGGAAGCCTCTTGCATCCAAGCCAACGTGCTCAAACAAATGCTCACTTCTGGGCTTGGGGGATACTATGGATGTGTTCTAGGATTAAGCAGAGGGATGCTATTCAACAGGAGTTTCTCCTGGGGGGCCGCCCCTCTGAACAGGCACCCTGACAGCATAGGAGGAGATTGGATAAAGAGAAAGCGGCAGAAAGAGAGGGTGGGCTAGCAAATTAAAAATAATGCGTCTTACCAGGTGCAATCAGCAAACATCTCTGGGGAGCTTTTTCTTTTGTTTTTCCATTTTTCCTCTCCTCTGCTGTGTTTCCCCCCCATTATCACTTAAAAATCAGTGTCACCAACTCCTGTGATTTCATTGTAATTCTCACAAAATTTGGTCTCTTTGGTAAAGTCTCGGCTCCTAGAATGGGGGGGAAATAGGTGAGAATCAGCCTCCATTATGGGGCAAAAACGGTTTCTAGCTTTGGTGGTTGTAGAGAACAACTTGAAAGCATGGCGTGGGTGTGACCTAAAGGCTCTGAAACCAAACCTGCAACCAAGCTGGTCTTCTGGGAGAGCGCCGTTCGCTATCTGCGCGGGCACGCCTAGAATTTGGGGGGTGTGCCGATTAAATTGTAGCAGCTCTTTAATGAGATGCAGAGGGAGTGCAGGGCTCTTTCAACATTGGGTGCAATCAGCACTCACCTCTCTTACGTGCATGGGAGCAGCAGGTGAAGGCCCAGAAGGGGAAGGCAAACTCTAGACCCACCCCTTCTGCCTGATGCCCCACCCTTGGAGCCAAGTCCTGGCCACCCCCAGCCTGATCCTTCCTGGCCACCTGGAGGGTGCCACGGCCCCAGTCCTCCCTGGGAGCTGGGCATGTAGGCAGTTTTGGGGAGGCTGTACCTTCCCTTGCCATGTCCACGTGCCCTAGCTTTAAGGGTGTGATACTTTTGTAATACTGACAGGAAAAAAAAAAAACCCAGGCTGATGAAAACGAGCAGAATCTGGCAACCTTATATGTGGACAAGGGGAAGCAAACTGTCTTGTGGGCCACACAGAGAACCCCGATGGGCCGCAGGGTGCCCACCCCAATACAGAGCACAGAAGACAGAGTCAATCACGACATTACATTTGTCTGGAGTGCGAAAACAAGCCGTGTACTCAAATGGTCTGAGCGCCCAAGTGCCGAACACTTGCAATTTCAATTCCTTGTAGCAGGAAAGCGGAGGCCCCAGCCTCTCGGAAAACCTGGCCGGACCTACGTGTGAACGTCAATCCGCCTGGAAAAATGCATATTTCAGACGGAGCCCTGGCAAGAGGCCGCGTGTGCAAAACGACAGGGCAGGCAGCCCACCGATTGGACGAGGTTGGATGCCTCGGGCTGGCGTCAGAGCCGATGATCCATGCCTCATGGCACAACTCCGGCCTTAGAGAACCGGAGGTCTGGCCACTGGTTCTTGTGGCTTGGCGTGCTCGTGTTATTTTCCGTAGATACTCGTTAGTAGTTTGAGGCTGATAACTACACAAGAGCCGTGTTGGGGCGTCGCGCTGGGGCTCGTGCCTGCAGGGGGACCAGGGGAGCAGTGGAGGGGGGTCCTAAGGCTGCTCCCTGCCTGTCCTGCCCCGCAGACTGTGCTGCCCCCCAGAAGTGGCCAGCAGCAAGCCGGGCCCCTAAGTGTGTTGGGGATGCACACAGGGCTTCATGCACTGCCCCAAGCACTAGCTCTGCACTCCCATGGCCTGCGGGGCCAGAAGAAGCAGGAAGCTGCCTTAGCCCCCCCCCTCGCTCCCCCCACTGCACCACTGACTGGGAGCCACTCAGGGTAAGCCCCTCCTGTCCCAGCCCTGACCCCCCAAAGCCGGAGCCCCCTCCTGCACCCCAAATCTCCCATCCTTAGCCCCGCCCTGGAGCCCACACTCCAGTCAGTCTGTTGGGTCGCAGCCTCAACGATTTTCTTCAAGTGGGTCATGAGAAAAGCATTTCGAAAACGGCCGGGGGAAGGGTCAGACTGCTCCCTCCCTCCTGCCGCAGTCTGGACGCACCTCCAGGAGGAGCCGGGCGTTAACAAGGCCGTGCCTCCGGGGAGGAAGCTCAATTCATACCGCAGGCAGATCCGAGGGCTCTTCGCCGGCCGGAGGCACCACCATGGCACACGGGGAAGGCAGAAGGAATGAAATCAGAGCCATGTCAAGCTCCCCGAGGGCGCGCTGAGAACCCGGAGATGCAGGGTGCTATGGAAAAGGAAATCACAGGGCAGTAAATTACGGTGCCGCGAGCCAATGGGTTTGACGTCCCTGCTGGAAACTCTTTCGCAGGCTGCATTTGGCAGCTTAAGCAAATTAGGGCCGAGGACCGAGCACCAGGTTCAGAATCTGGCAGTCGGGACTAGCTATTAGTAAACCCCAACCATTTGCAGGCTCTCATCTCGGGGCACTTCTGTTGCCTCCAAGCCGCATTGTCCAGGAAGGTTATTCCAGTGCAGCATGGCCCGGCCCAGCGTCAGACAGCCCCTGCGTCGCGGAGCTACACTCCCGCTGGCCAGGAAATGCAGGTTCCATGCGCAGCGCCACGCTGATCTTCTGAGCGAGCACCCCCTGCCTTGAGTCTAAATCAGCGCTGGGCGACCGAGGCACGTGAATGGGCCGCCTGGCTGGTCCAGCTCAGCAGGGTTGTCATACGTGGGCAGCAGGAAACAAAACGTCTCGTGGGCCACAGAGAACCCTGCTCTGAATTATACTGCGCACGCCTGCCATGTTTCGGGATTTCCATCACACCTGGCGCTGCGCGCTAATCCCTCCAACAGCCATACCTGGGGGGGGACGGAGTGGGGGCGGGGCCTCAGGGGAGGGGGCAGGAAGAGACAAAGGGGGCAGGGCTATGGAAAAGGAGGGCACCCTGGGAAAGCCAAGAGCCAGTGGCTGTGGAGTGGGGCTCTGGAGAGGGGTGGCAGGACACATCCAGTGTCTTCCCAAAGCTGTTGAATCCAGCCTGGCCTTTCTCCACCCCAGGGCCTGGATATTGCCCCTGCCGGGCGGGTCCTCTTCCGCCTCCTTCCCCGGGCGCTGGACTTGGGCTCCCAGGCTGGGCTGCGTTCCCTGCTGCCTTTCGCCCTAACGTCCTGCCGGCGGAGCTCCGTCTGGATGCCAGCCTGGGGGAGCCAATGCCCTGCCTACCGGCCCACGCTGCTCCTGGGGCAGCAAGGAGGGGACGGGCTGGGCGCCGAGTCGTTTCTTGTTCCCAATGCAAGTTGCACAACACTGGCCCCAGTCAAACGCTGTCTCTGGCGCGTCACTGCCCAGGCCACAGGCTTCCGCATGCCCGGATCTTGGAAATCAGCCTGGTCCGAAGTACAGAGCACGAGTAACGCAAACACCTCCCCTACCCCCACGGCAGGCCAGGCAGACGGCCGCGAACTTCCACTGGGCACCCCAGGACACAAGGGCACAAACCAGGCCGTCAGAGCCCTGCCAGGGGGCCGCCCATGAGCCAGGAACAAGCCCTGCTCCGGTTCCGTGTGCCCCCTAGCCACCCGGCTCGGAGCGGCTGCAGGGGCCTGGCCCCCTCGGCGTCTCCGCAGCACCAGGTTCTGGCTGGGCTGTTCCCCCAGATCACATCACTGAGCCAAGACACGACCTCCGGCCAGGCTTTGGGCAGACTGGGGTCAGGAGAGCGGCCCTTCCAGGCTGAACCCAGACTGGCCCAGGGCAGCCAGGGACCCTGGGAGGCACTGCCTACCCATGCAAGCCTGGCGCTTATGACTGGGAGCTGCTACTAACTTCCACCAAGAGTAGCTCCCTTGCAGCTCGAGGGATGGCGGCCAGCAGCCACAGAGCACGCCAGGCTTGTCACAGAGTCCTCCTGGGACCGGAGACAAGGGGAAGCCGCTGCGGGTGGAAGACAGATCGTTGTGCTTAGCCAGCATGCTCGCCTGCCAGCTACCCGGCCCCTGGGCCGCTCCTGCTCTGCCAGCCCAAGGGGCAGGGCACGGAGCCAGGAGGGGATCCTCAGGCCTGTAGCTGTGCTGCTCACCCCCAACTCCCTGACCGAGGCAGCGGGGGCTAGTGGTTAGAACCAGGGCAGCTGGATACGCCTGAAGTCTGGCTTCTGTCTCTGGTGCCAGGCGGCTAGCTGAGAACGTGTGAAGGCATCTGTGTAATCCTGCCTCCCATACCACCCCAGCCCATGCCCCAAAATCAAAGCTGGAGCAGCAAAATGCCCCCGGAGTGGGTGCTCTGCCCGTTCTGACAGTCCCCCTAGGAAAGGCCCGGGCCCCGGTCGCTCTGCTGTCTCTTGGAGCGGTGGGCTGGAGGGGCAGACGGAGCTCGAGAGACGCTGGCGCGGTGACTCCTTGCGCGCGGGAGCCCAGTGCGACCCACGCACCGTCCGCCTGAGTTTGTGGGGAGCCTGACGCCAACGGTGGGAGGCGGGAGCGGCCCCGTTCGCCTCGGGCAGTTCACTCCACTGCCTCACCGGGGAGGGACTAGCTGCCCCCGTAACTCGTGGAAGCGCGCACAGAAGGAGACGGCGCCATCCACTGCAGCTGTGCCCCATCCAGCGGGCGTGGCCACCAGGCCCTGGCCCGAGCCACGGAACAGCCAGGCTGGGGGGGAAAGGGTGTGGAAGGGCTGGGTTTAGGAGCTGGCCAGGAACCCGAACCCGAGCCCGAGCCCGGACGGGCCCCCAAACTAGCTGTCGGAAAGCCTGGGGTGTCTGTCGAACTGAATCAGCCAGCGGCTGTGGCTAGGCCCAGCACTCGTACTCATCCTGCCGGGCTCTCCCGGCCCCATCAGAGGCTGCAGCTCCGGCCGCTCCGGGCTGCCGTGGCTCTGCGACCGGCTGCCCCTCCCGAGAGGGGCGGGAAAGGGAAAGTGGGTGCGCTGCTCGGGCATCGCCAGCCGCTCCGCCGTGGGCCCCCGGTCCAGCGCGTGGCCAGTCAGGGCCTTAGCAGGCGGGCCCGGCTCCGGCCCGGGGGGGGAGGCGGCGCTCTCCAGAGAGGCAATGCTTTGGGTCCACGCCCGCTGCAGGTCCACCGGCACAATTTTGGTGGTTTCTGAGGAGATGTAAACGGCGAGGTCGTCCTGGGCCCCCTTCCAGGGCAGCTCCTTCTCCGCCGAGGTGGGCGAGGGCGGGATGATGCGTGGGCTCGGGCAGACGTCCAGGCTGCCTGCAGACACACAGGCAAAGGCGAGTGAAACAAACTGCCGCCCGGCACGGGCCAGAAGCGGCTCTCCCCTCGGAGCGGCGTTCTCCGTAAGCCAACTGCTTGGGCAGCCGCCCAGAGCGAGGCAAATGCCGCCCCTCTGATTAGCAGAGCACCCACAGCCGGCAGCATGTGCGTCTCCTGGTGGTGCACATCCACACCTGCCTCAGTGCACAGAACAAAAATTATTCCACAGACAGACGGAAAATATTAGTGGGCACACTGCCTGGGAGCCCCAAGCAGGTTAGCAAGGGCCCATACGGGGCCAGGGGCCATGTGCTGAGCAAGAGGGGAAGCAGCAACACGGCCCCCCGTAAGCAAAGGGAAGTGCTACTAGCAATGAGACGCCCTGCTCTTGTCTGCCTGGAGCAGAGACGGGGGGCTGCAGGAGGACACAGGAAGACAGGCGCCACACACAGCATGTAGCACAGACGTTCTCAGACCGGGGGACAGCTCCATGGGGGGAGCAGTGAATGTATTCGAGACGCTTTAGGGAAAGAAAGTCTCCCTGTGCACATGACCAACAGCCAGGAGCGGATCCCTCCAGAGACCTCAGGGCCGTGGTGCGTCTCCCTCCAGCTGCATTTGCCTGGGTTTCTTGTGACGTGTGCACAGCGTGGTATGACGCCGCGGCCACCTGTACATTACTCCTCGTGCCGTGGCGCGGCGTGCGCGTTTCCTTGTACGCATCGGCCGCCATTGCCGCTTCGCTTGTGTGCGTATTGCAGTGGGTCGCTGGCTCTAGGCCAGTCAATGCTTGACTGGTTTTAACAGAGAGAGTTGCGTGTTGACTTTTTTTTTTAAAATGGGTAAATGTACTTATGGGGGAAGGGGAATGGAGAGGGGCAATGTTCCCTCTAACTGTTTCCCTCCATGTGTGGAATAAACATTGTTCTGTGCACTGAGGCATGTGTGGATGTGCACCAGCAGGAGAAACACATGGTGCCAGCTGGATGGCATAGGGCTCAGCTTACAGGGAACACAGGCAGGGGACAACCCACAGATTTTCTTCTTTGCTGACCACCTCTTATTAACCCGTGGAACTCCTTGCCAGAGGATGTTGTGAAGACCAGGACTTTAACAGGGTTCAAAAAAGAGCTAGATAGATTCATGGAGGTTAGGTCCATCAACGGCTGTTAGCCAGGAAGGGCAGGGAGGGTATCCCTGGTTTCTGTCAGAGACTGGGAATGGGCGACAGGGGAGGGATCACGCGATGGTTCCCTGTTCTGTTCACTCCCTCTGGGGCACCTGGCCTTGGCCACTGTCCACAGACAGGATACTGGGCCGGATGGACCTTTGGTCTGACCCAGCCTGGCCGCTCTGATGTCTTAAGTGGCTCTCCTGCTCTCAGCCCCACGTCCACCCCAGTCTCTCAAGGGGGTGCCTGCCTGCCGGGGCCAGAGACCCACCACGGGCTGGGAAGGCGGGTGTGCCCTCTCTCCTCCTGGCACACAAGTGCAGGGAGAGCAGCCCCAGAGCGCTCCCGCTAGGACCAGGCTGCCCAGGCGGGTCTGCCCCGGGAACAGCCACGCTCTGGAAAGCCCGAGGCTGGCGTCCATGCCCAGCCACCGTGGCAGCGTGCGGAGCGCTCGGGTCCAGCCAGGACCCCTCCCCAGGGTGAGGCGTGGCCTTAGACTTGCTCTCGGGGCGCAGTGGGGGCCGTTTTAGGTAAACCCCCTCCTGTTTGGACTGAGCCAGGCTGAGGGGCCGGGTCCCTGGGTGTTAAATCCTGAATATTCCCCCCCCTCCCCCGAGCAAAGCCACTAAGTTACCGTTGCTTTGGGGTCTGAAAACCCTGGGAACAAATCCTGGAGGGAGCTGGGGGGGGCCCAGACTGGCCCCTGGCTGAGGCACAGTCCCTGTGCCTCGTGTCTGTCCGGCACCTTGTGCGTCGGCCCTCCTGCGGTCCCAGGGCCAGCAGCTGGGGCTTGCCACGAGCCAGCCTCCCCCTGCTCCTGCTGGGCCCAGCCCCGGGATGCCAGCCCCCCCTACCAGATGCCTTCTTGCCCTGCAGGATCTCGTGGGTGGCGCGAGCGATGAAGACGATCCCCTCGTCCTCCTCCTTCTCCGTCTCCGAGCTGTCACTCTCCTCAGCCTCGGAGTCGAGCGTCACCAGCACGGCAGCTGCGGCGAGAGGAGGGGGCAGGGGGGCGGGTTCCCGCATGGGCCATGCACCCGCACGCCACGGCCGTCCCGGCAGCCTCCGGGGGAAGCCAGGACCAGCCCCACCTGCCCCAGCCCAGCCCAGCCCAGGGGGCAGCCAGACCCTCCCTCACGGCCCATCTCAGATGCCCTGCAGCCTCGGACAAGAGGCGCCCTCTGGAGCCAGAGGGGCACAGAGTCGGGCACCTCCCGGCTGGGACTTGGGGGGCCTATGGCCCCGTCCTGCCTTAGGCTCCCGCCGGGCTTGCCGGCCACAGGAAATGCCCAGTGGGGTCCAGGCAGGCGTCCCAAGGCATCTTCCCTGCTGACAAACCACCCATGGGGGCAGCACAGCCCCAGCTCCAGCCCGGCTGGCGCTGCGCCAGGCAGCTCAGGTGCACGCGGCACGGCCGGCATCGCCCCCTCCTCTCCCGGGACGAGAGCCGGCCAGGGGTGCTTTTCCGTGGGCCCCGCTCCTGGGAGCCCGCTGTGCAGAGAACCCGGGCACCGCGTTCCAGGGGCCTGTCCTAGGGGCACAAAGAGCCTCCCCTGCCCAGCGCCCCCCTGGCCTTACCCATCTGCTGCCAGGTCACGCCTCTGTCGGCCTTGCCGCTGGGCAGCTCCTCCTCCGCAGCGCTCCTCCTCTGCTGGGCAGAGAAAAGGCCGGGGTCAGATCCCAGCTCGGGAGCCGGGCTGCCGCCCCCCTGCCCCGAGGCGCCGCAGGGCCGCCGCCCCCGAACCGCCCCACCCCGCCGCGGCGCTACAGCCCTTGGGAGGGCACCGGGCTCCAGACGCCCGCAGCAGGTGCCAGGAGTTTCTCCCGGCCCGTCGGAGCAGCCGGCTCGTGCCTGGCGCAGGCGGCTTCCCAGCCCTGGGACTTCGCCCCCCCCTTAACCGGCTCCCGGGACTCCCCCGGACCAGGGGCAGTGACAACCGCCCCGACTTACTTTCCTCCTGGCGCCTTTCCTCAGCCGGGCCGGGCCTTTCGCGGTGCAGGCGTTGCGCTTGGCGGACTTGAAGGTTTCCAGCCGCCTCTTCATGTTCTGCTGGAAGATCTCCTTGTCCTGCCGCCCTTGTGCGCTTGGGGGGATGAAGTGGCGGCTGTAGCTGGCCTTGGACTAGCCGGGGGAGGAGGCAGAGACACAGATGGAGTCTCTGGAGCAGGGGAACGGGACTCAGGGAGCCTCTCCCCACATGGCATAGGGCCGGCCCCGATCCCTCGCCGGGGCCCAGGCGGATGCGGCCGCCCCCGGCAGGACGCAGGTCTCTCCCTGCTTTACGGTTGGACGATAGTTTCCCTGTGCCGGCGAGACCTGCCCTCGCCCATCTAACGCCGTGCCATCCCACGGCGACATGAGCGGTGGGGTGCAGCCCCCCCCCCCCCGGGCGAAGCAAACTGCCTGCGCCCCAGGGTACCCAGCGTTCTGCTCCCCACAACCCCGGGAAAGGGCCCAGCCAGGGGCCGGGATGGCTCGCCCTGCACCGACATGCAGCCAGCCCGGCCTGTGGCCAGCGCCCTGCCCTGTTAGCCACGGCGGGGCTGGGATGCTCACCCTCCGGCGCGGCGTGTAGAGGCTCCCACGTAAAACGTGGTGCATGACGGCGTCCTCCTTATCCCTCCTGCCCCGCACCGTGTCGATGACCTGCAGATCCAGACACGCACCGCTGCCGCTCTCCCGCCTGTGGGCGGACACGGGCAGCGCTCAGCGCCACCCGCTGGGGCAGGCGGGCCAGAGCCCCACAACCCTGGGGCCAGAGCCAGCCCAGCGCCCGGCCTGCGTTGGCCAGGGCATCCCTGCGGCCTCAGCAAAGCCCCACGCCACCAGGCAGTCCCTAGCCAAGGCAGCGTTCCCGCCGATGCCAGCCTGGGCTCCTGGCCCTGGCCCCCAGCACACCCCTCCCTGCCAACGCAGGGCAGCAGCAAGGCCATGGGCCACTAAGGATGGGGTGGGCTCAGCTGGGGATGGCGGCTGGATGCAGGCCGGGGTGGGAGCTAGCTGGCGATGGAGCACAGCTGCCGGGGTGTTTGAGGCCCGGCGGAGACGTCGGAGCAGCACGCAGGGCACAGCAGTAAGTGAGGGAGCGGAGCCAAGGACAAGTCAGAGCCCTGGCCACGTCAGCCACGGCTCCCCGAATGCCTGGGGAGGGCGGGCTTGGGCAGGCGGCCCGGGGGCTCCCCGGACACATCCCAGGGCGCGGGCACTCACAGGAGGTTGGTGACGGAAGACTCCGACATGGAGGTCCTGCTGGGCATGGAGGGCAGCGTGAGCCTCGAGGCGGAGAGCACGTGGCCGCCCTACGGGGAGCAAGAAACCAGAGCAGCGTCAAAGCCCTCGCCCATGGTCAGGCAGCCCCGCCCCACAGCTGGGATGGGAGGAGCCAGGCCTCTGCCGGCACCCTGCATCTCTCAGCTGGGCTGGCCGCCCCCGACCTGCCCCTCTGTCCAATCTGGGGGCTGGGCACAGCTGACCCCACCGGAGAACTGGGGGCTGGGCAGAGTTAAGGGTAACTGCGAGGTGCCCTCCAAGCTATTTGGCAGTTTGTTTTTTACCACTCAGGGCTACTGAGCTCAGAGGGGGCAGCGCCCGGGGGACCAGTACATGGGGGCGTGGCTGGGGGGGGCAGCACCTAGGGGCAAGCGCCCAGGGGTCGCAGGCGGCCACGGAAGGCAGCACTCCAGGGGCTCGGCTGTGGGGGCAGTGCCCAGGGAGTCCCACCGGCAGGCTCAGAGGCTCGGCCGCCGGCCCTAGGGGAAGAGCTCCGGCCTGACTAGCTGGGAAGTGCCCCGGCGGTCCCAGAGCAGCAGGTCCAGGTCATGCCGTCCCCCCGCGGCGCTGTCATCCGCCTGCCGCCGGCCGGACTAGGGGTTGCCCCGGTACCTGATCCACAAAGCTGATGGCGTCCCGGATGTTCAGCTTGTAGTACACGTCCCAGATTTCGTCTCTGAGCCGATAGGCCGACTTGCGCATCAGCAGCTGGCTCAGGTACTTCTTGTCAAACTGCTCCCACCTGGCACGCGCGCAGGAGGGCAGAGGAACGCGGTGTCGCCTCGCCGAGCGCCCAGAACGCAGGGGAAGCAGCGCCCGAGCTGGGGGTCCCAGCAGCGCCGGGGGTAGGGGATCGGCCCCATTCAGGGGCAGCGAATGGGGGGGGGGCTAGAGCAGTCCCTGCTCCCCCCAGAAGTGGCTGGTACGGTGGGGGGAGGATCTCCCTGCTAGGGCATGGTGCTTGGCTGGGAGCAGGGGGGAGTGCGTAGGGCCTGGCCTCAGGTGGCGGGAGGGCAGGGAGCATGTCCTGTGGGAGGGGGACCCTCCTGAGTTGGGACCCCCCTCAGGAAACGGGCTCAATTGTGCCATGGCTGCCGAGCCCTGCTGCCCACGGGCGCCTGGGGGCTCGTGGCCAGGTGGGCTGCCTCTCCCATAGAGCCCCGTGGTCCCGCCCCACAGCCAGCTGCCACGCGCTCGGTGAAGGCCCAAAATCCGCTGGGAGGGCCGGATTCAGGGCAGGCGGACGTGTGGGCAGGGGAAGGAGGGGTTGGAGCGGGGGTGACGAGGAAGCTGGGGCGGGGGTAGACGTGGGGGGGCGGGGAGAAGAGCAAGGGGTCCCTGTGGGGCGCTGGGGTCCCCACTCGCTGGCATGTCTGCCCCACACACAGGCCGAGGGAAGCCGCAGGCCCAGGTGCAATGGGGGAGGCAGACTCCTGCCAGGGGGGAGCCAGGCGGGGCGGGGGCCAGGAGCGGGTGAGGGGCACTCACTTGTCTCGCCAGTACCGGTAACCGTGGTGACCGACCACATCCTCCACGGCTGCCACAATGTGGTCGAAGGCCTTGGGGAGGAAGAGAAACGCCAGTGAGTGTGTGTGTGTGTGTGTGGGGGACGGGGGGGGGGCCTGCTGGAAACAGCCCCGGGTGTCGAGAGCAGGGCCCGCGCCTGGCAGGGATGGGAGAGGCCGCCCGTCCCGCTACCCACGTGCTCGTGCAGCTCCTCGTTCAGCGTGGGCTTGTGGTGGTCCCGCCGCTTCACCTTCAGCCACTTCACCAGCGGTTTGATGGTCAGGCCCTGAAATGCCAGAGCGGGGCTGTCAGCGGGGCTGCCATAAGATGCTCTCTGTCCAGCCCCACCTGGCACAGCCTGGCAGAGCGCGGCACCCCACAGGGCACACCTGGCACGCCCCGGCAGAGAGGGGCCCATGGCAGGGCACGCCCCAGCAGAGAGAAGCCCGTGGCAGGGCACGCCCCGGCAGAGAGGGGCCTGTGGCAGGGCACGCCCCGGCAGAGAGGGGGCTGTGGCAGGGCACGCCCCGGCAGAGACGGGCCCGGCAGAGAGGGGGCCATGGCAGGGCACGCCCCGGCAGAGAGGGGGCCGGCAGAGAGGGGCCCGTGGCAGGGCACGCCCCGGCAGAGAGGGGCCCGGCAGAGAGGGGCCCGGCAGAGAGAAGCCCGTGGCAGGGCATGCCCCGGCAGAGAGGGGGCCGTGGCAGGGCACGCCCCGGCAGAGAGGGGCCCGTGGCAGGGCACGCCCCGGCAGAGAGGGGCCCAGCAGAGAGGGGCCCAGCATGAGCAGGGCACGCCCATGGCAGAGAGGGCACGCCCCGGCAGAGAGAAGCCCGTGGCAGGGCACGCCCCGGCAGAGAGGGGCCCGTGGCAGGGCACACCCTGGCAGAGAGGGGCCCGGCAGAGAGAAGCCCATGGCAGGGCACACCCTGGCAAAGAGGGGCCTGTGGCAGGGCACGCCCCGGCAGAGAGGGGCCCAGCAGAGAGGGGCCCGTGGGAGGGCACACCCCGGCAGAGAGGGGCCCGTGGCAGGGCACGCCCCGGCAGAGAGGGGCCCAGCAGAGAGGGGCCTGTGGGAGGGCACGCCCCGGCAGAGAGGGGCCCGTGGCAGGGCACACCCTGGCAGAGAGGGGCCCGGCAGAGAGAAGCCCGTGGCAGGGCACGCCCCGGCAGAGAGGGGCCTGGCAGGGCAGCGGCAGGAGGGGCCGGCAGAGAGAGCCCTGGCAGGCACGCCGCAGAGAGGGGCCTGTGGCAGGGCACGCCCCAGGCAGAGAGGGGGCCCGGCAGAGAGGGGCCCGTGGCAGGGCACGCCCCGGCAGAGAGGGGCCTGGCAGAGAGAGGCAAGTGGCAGGGCATGCCCTGGCAGAGAGGAGCCCGTGGCAGGGCACGCCCCGGCAGAGAGGGGCCCGGCAGAGAGAAGCCTGTGGCAGGGCATGCCCCGGCAGAGAGGGGGCCGGCAGAGAGGGGCCCGTGGCAGGGCATGCCCCGGCAGAGAGGGGCCCGGCAGAGAGGGGCCCGTGGCAGGGCACGCCCTGGCAGAGAGGGGCCCGTGGCAGGGCACGCCCCGTCAGAGAGGGGCCCGGCAGAGAGATAGGCCGTGGCAGGGCACGCCCTGGCAGAGAGGAGCCCGTGGCAGGGCACGCCCCGGCAGAGAGGGGCCCGGCAGAGAGAGGCGCGTGGCAGGGCACGCCCTGGCAGAGAGGGGCCCGTGGCAGGGCACGCCCCGTCAGAGAGGGGCCCGGCAGAGAGAGGCGCGTGGCAGGGCACGCCCTGGCAGAGAGGGGCCCGTGGCAGGGCACGCCCCGGCAGAGAGGGGCCCGGCAGAGAGAGGCACGTGGCAGGGCATACCCCGGCAGAGAGGGGCCCGTGGCAGGGCACGCCCCGGCAGAGAGGGGCCCGGCAGAGAGAAGCCCGTGGCAGGGCACGCCCTGCAGAGAGGGGCCCGTGGCAGGGCACGCCCCGGCAGAGAGGGGCCCGGCAGAGAGAGGCCCGTGGCAGGGCACGCCCCGGCAGAGAGGGGCCCGGCAGAGAGAGGCCCGCGGCAGGGCACGCCCCGGCAGAGAGGGGTCCGGCAGAGAGGGGCCCGTGGCAGGGCACGCCCCGGCAGAGAGGGGCCCGGCAGAGAGGGGCCCGTGGCAGGGCACGCCCCGGCAGAGAGGGGCCCGGCAGAGAGGGGCCCGTGGCAGGGCACGCCCCGGCAGAGAGGGGCCCGGCAGAGAGGGGCCCGTGGCAGGGCACGCCCTGCAGAGAGGGGCCCGTGGCAGGGCACGCCCCGGCAGAGAGGGGCCCGGCAGAGAGGCCGTGGCAGGGCACGCCCTGGCAGAGAGGGCCCATGGCAGGGCATGCCCCGGCAGAGAGGGGGCCGGCAGAGAGGGGCCCGTGGCAGGGCACGCCCCGGCAGAGAGGGGCCCGGCAGAGAGGGGCCCGTGGCAGGGCACGCCCCGGCAGAGAGGGGCCCGTGGCAGGGCACGCCCCGGCAGAGAGGGGCCCGTGGCAGGGCACGCCCCGGCAGAGAGGGGCCCGTGGCAGGGCACGCCCCGGCAGAGAGGGGCCCGGCAGAGAGGGGCCCGTGGCAGGGCACGCCCCGGCAGAGAGGGGCCCGGCAGAGAGAGGCCCGTGGCAGGGCACGCCCCGGCAGAGAGGGGCCCGGCAGAGAGGGGCCCGTGGCAGGGCATGCCCTGGCAGAGAGGGGCCCGCAGGGCTCGCCCAGCAGAGAGGGCCCGTAGCAGGGCACGCCCCGCAGAGAGGGGCCCGGCAGAGAGGGGCCCGTGGCAGGGCACGCCCTGGCAGAGAGGCGTGGCAGGCACGCCGCAGAGAGGGGCCCGTGGCAGGGCACGCCCCGGCAGAGAGGGGCCCGGCAGAGAGAGGCACGTGGCAGGGCACGCCCTGGCAGAGAGGGGCCCGGCAGAGAGAGGCACGTGGCAGGGCACGCCCCGGCAGAGAGGGGCCCGGCAGAGAGGAGCCCGTGGCAGGGCACGCCCCGGCAGAGAGGGGCCCGGCAGAGAGAGGCACGTGGCAGGGCATGCCCTGGCAGAGAGGGGCCCGGCAGAGAGAGGCACGTGGCAGGGCACGCCCCGGCAGAGAGGGGCCCGTGGCAGGGCACGCCCCGGCAGAGAGGGGCCCGTGGCAGGGCACGCCCCAGCCCTGCAGAGAGGGGCCGTGGCAGGGCACGCCCCGGCAGAGAGGGGCCCGGCAGAGAGGCCTCTGAGGCAGGGCATGCCCTGGCAGAGAGGGGCCCGGCGGCAGAGAGAGGCCCGTGGCAGGGCACGCCCCGGCAGAGAGGGGCCCGGCTAGAGAGGGGCACGTGGCAGGGGGGCATGCCCTGGCAGAGGGCCGGGCAGAGAGGGCGCCCGTGGCAGGGCACGCCCGGCAGAGAGGGGCCCGGCAGAGAGAGGCACGTGGCAGGGCATCGCCCTGGCAGAGAGGGGCCGGCAAGAGAGAGGCAGCCCGTGGCAGGGCACGCCCCGGCAGAGAGGGGCCCGCGGAGAGAGGCGCGTGGCAGGGCATGCCCTGGCAGAGAGGAGCCCGTGGCAGGGCACGCCCCGGCAGAGAGGGGCCCGGCAGAGAGGGGCCCGGCAGAGAGAGGCCCGTGGCAGGGCACGCCCCGGCAGAGAGGGGCCCGTGGCAGGGCACGCCCCGGCAGAGAGGGGCCCGTGGCAGGGCACACCCCGGCAGAGAGGGGCCCGTGGCAGGGCACGCCCCGGCAGAGAGGGGCCCGGCAGAGAGAGGCACGTGGCAGGGCACGCCCCGGCAGAGAGGGGTCCGGCAGAGAGGAGCCCGTGGCAGGGCACGCCCCGGCAGAGAGGGGCCCGGCAGAGAGGGGCCCGTGGCAGGGCACGCCCCAGCCCTGCCTCGCCAACCCTTTAGCAAGGCTGCAGTGCCACCTAGTGGCCACGCTTGAGTCTCGCTGTGGGGCGGAGGGGCAGCTGGGGTGTAACCTTCTCACTACTATCCCGACCTCCATCAGCCCGTGTGTGGCCCCCTGGGTTGCAGGCTGACACCCTAGGCCCCAGCCCAGCTCTGAGCAGTGCCCCCCTGCAGCCGGAGAGCCAGGGCCTGTCTCTAGTGCGTGAGGCACAGATGGCAGGGTGGGCGACAGGACCCTGCGCTGCAGCTGCCTGGGGCAGGGGGCCAGAACCGGGGCAGGGACAGCGGACGGGGCTGGAGCCAGCGGGGGGGAGTCTTTCCACTTTCCTGCCGACCGGCCCCGTCTCCTCTCCCTGCGCAGGCTGCCGGGCAAGGGAAGGGAGGGGCTCAGCCCAGCCTCCCCCCTCGCCCAGTCTCTGCCTACCAGGACACCCCCGGCCAGGGCAGGCTGGGCCCGCTGGTTGTTACTAACGATGCTGCTGACAGCCCAGCTCCTGGGGGTTGATTCCGTGGGGGGAGAGAGGGGAGCTAAGAAAACAGGCCCTTGGTTTTAGAACACGTGGGTGCTGGCCCTGGAGCCGCTCCTCCAAGGCTGAGCCAGGTGTAAAGGGCAGGATTAGAGTGACGGGGCAACACTGGGGGGCCGGCAGCAGCCCCCTTCACTGGCCAAGCGCCCTTTGGTCCTGCTGCGCCCCGGCTCCGAGGGGGGGCGCGGGCGTGTGCCCGGCTTGCAGGCCGGGACCGGCGGGGCGAGCTGGCTGGTGGCAGGCTGGTGAAGCCGCCACTCCGCCCAGAGAATTGCTAGGGGCCATGTGGTGCCCGAAAGCGGCCCGGCCCACCCGCCCCCCGGGATCCTCCAACCTCCCCTCCGTGCGCTGCCTGCGACACCTGCCCCCTCCGCCAGGCAGGAGCACCCCTGCTCTCCGGGGAGGGCCAGCCCCAAGGCTGGGCTGACCTGCACGAGGACGGTGAAGAATACCACCACGATGGTGGTGGCCACAAAGTAGTCCTTGGCGCGGACCTTCTCCCCATCCAGCAGGACGGCCAGGGCGAAGGCGACGGCCCCCCGCAGGCCCCCGTAGGACATCACCACCTGGTCGATGCGGTCCAGCGGGCGCAGGCGGAAGCGGTTGAGCGCCCAGGTCTGGAGGACGACGCCTGGGGGGAGAAAGGGAGGGAGGGCGGGTGAGGAGAAGGGGGCCCGGCGGGGCGGCGAGCGGCAGGACAGCATGGGGCAGCCAGACTGACCCACGGCCCGGAAGAGCAGGATGAAGAGCAGGGTGGCCAGCACCAGCGCCGTGTCCCATGCCCACTTGGAAGTGTCCACGGCGGAGATGCCCAGGAACATGAAGATGACGGTCTCCGAGCTGCTGGCCAGCGTCTTCATGGTGTACTTGACGGTGGTGCGGGACTTCTGGGAGATGTTGGCGTCCACATATTTCTTGCAGCAGATCCCACAGAAGGTGACCCTGCGGGGCAGCCAGAGCTGGGGATAGACACGGGCAGGGCGTGCGCCCGGGGCCCGATACGCTCACCACAGTGGGCCCCCTCTCCCGGGGGCACATGCCAAGGCGGGGGTGGGGGGCCAAGTGAGCCCTGCACACTGAGCCCCTCACGGACGGCAGCAGCCCTGGGCAATACGGCTCTAGGCCCAGGGAAGCCCCGTTCGGGCTCAGGCAGTGAATTCCGGTGTAGGGCACGGTCTCCAGGCCAGCCCCGGCTGCAGGCGTTACCGCCTGGAGCTGCTCATCAAAGCAGCAGGGGGTGGATCCGCCCAGGGACGCAGCTTTCCGAGAGCCCCGCCCCGGGGACAGGAATGGGGGCCCTGGTGCTCCACAGATCCAGTCTGGGCCCCGGCCCTGGCATCCCTCCCCGCAGCCTCTCCGCCGGGGCGGTGCCCGGTCTGCCTGGGCTGGGGCGGGGAGAACCGGGCGCTAAAGGATGGGGCAGAGCTCCGGCCCATTTCTGCTCCTTCCCCAGAGGCCTGGGACCGGAGCGGCCTCAGGGAAGGCCCTTCCCCAGCTTGGGGGGGGGATGAGTGGGAATGGGGGGTCACAGGGGGGGGGGCGTGGGAATGCGCCAGGCCAGTGCCCCGGGGCCCAGACTCCCTCTGCCGGGGCAGGGCCCAAGGACTCACGCGAGGATGGAGGAGAGCGAGACCATCTCGGCGGCCAGGTAGGCCATGTAGGCCAGCAGGAAGACGAAGAGCGGCTCGATGATGCGCACACGCTTGGTGAACCTGGTGATCAGCGCCAGCAGGAAGGCGAAGAGCAGCCCCATGGCGGCGCCCCCCAGGCTCACCACGAAGAAGGCAGCTGGGGGGCAGAAGAGCAGGGCCCCGCTGAGCACGGCTCCGACCCGGCTAACTCCGGCCGGGCTGCACCAGTAACCCCCCTTCTGACGCAAGAAGCGAGGCGCCAGGCGCAACCGCAGGGACCGCAAAAGCCCCATGGGCCGGGGCGTGTCGAGGGACCCGCCTGCCGCTAGGACTCCCCACGGCCGGTCTCTCCAGCGGGAAAGGCGGGGCAGGCCCAGGGAGCGGCAGGAGACACTCACCTACACCCTTCAGGTAGTCTGTGGCCTGGACATGCGCAGGGCCCATCTCCACAAAGGAGTTAAACACTTTGTACAGCACCTGCGGGGCGAGGCAAGGGGGTTAGCACGGCGCTGGGCCCCAGGGACACAGCCCCTCTGGGCCAGCCAGGCGGCTGGAGGCTGCGGTTCTCCCTTTGGGAAGGGCCCCTGGCCCTCTCGGGAGGGTGAGATGCAGGGAGGCTGCAAACGCCTAGGCCCCGCGTGCCGAGAGGGAGGGCAGGTTTCCTGCCTCCAGCTGCTCTACACCTGCCTGGGGGGGTTGCCCAGCTAGTCCCGTGCTGGGCTCTGCCGAGCACACACCGAGAAGCAGCAGGGGGTCTGAGGTGCCCCAACACTTTTGGCTTCTCTCTTGATCCAGCTATGAAGTCACGTTGCCTGGGTGCTGGCATGTTACCCCCCCCTCCCGCCCCCCACCCCACTCCTACTGTCTCCTGTCTCCAGGCTGTTGTGCTCTGTCCCCTCCTCAGCCAGGTCTACCCTGAGCTGGGAGCAGGCCTATGAAGGACAGGAAGTCCCACGGATGAGGCCTCTGGACCCCCAGACGGCAGGGACCACAGACAGTGGGAGGAGCGTGTCCCTGCAGGGAGGCCCTTCCGGCCCGGCCCGCCGCTCTAGGACGAGCCGCAAAGCTCTTGCCAGCTGCCAGTCGCGGCACTGACGTCTCCGGCCTCCAGCCACAGAGGGCAAGGCACACCTCCCCCCCCCGCCCCGCAAGGTGGAGCCCTGGGCCGTCCTCACCACAGTGACAGCGTCGTTCAGCAGGGACTCCCCAAACACGATGATGAACAGGGTCTCGTTGATGTGGACTTCCTCGAAGACCGCCAGCACCGCCACGGGGTCCACGGCCGAGATGAGGCTGCCGAAGAGCAGGAAGTCCATCAGGCCAGCTTCCACACCCGCATCTGTCGGCACAGAAACGCACAGCTCAGGGCCACAGGGCGGGCGCGGACCCAGCTCCCTCTCGGAGGGCCCAGCTGGACGCCGGGGAGCGAGAGAGGCGAAGGAGGGAGCCCCGTGCAGAGCTGGGGCACAAGCATGCACTGAGGAGGCTGCCGCCATGCCACGTGGCACACGTCCAGCCTGAGCAGGCCTGAGAAACCACCTGCCTCGAGTCTGCTCAGCGACGAGCGGGCAGGAAACGCCGCGCGTCACGGCAGCCAGGGCGCACAATGCCGGACCTGCGGCTCGGCCAGGGGGCTCAGCCGGGACCCGCCCCTGTTGCTAGAGAAATTCTCCAGCCTCCATTTTGTGTCCTTGGTCTCTGCTCCGAAGAAGCAGGAGCCACGCGACTCGCCGGGATGAAATCTGCAGCGCTTGGGCAAGCGCCGGCACTGACGTAGGGTGACAAGTTCCGTTAATGGGCCGACGGCCCTGGCAAAGGGCCCAGTGGGTCAGCCACGGGGAGCAGGTGCAGAGCCAAAGGGGTGACAGAAAGGGCGAGCGGCCTGAACTGGCTGGGACCAGTTTGGGGCAGCTGAGGGTCAGAAGAGGGTGCTGACAGGCAGACGGGAGCCGGCGAGGAGACGGATGAAGAGCTGGGAGCCGTGGGAGAAGAGCTGCTGGGAGGGAGTTAGAGGAATGGCCGGCCGCTGGGGAGGCGAGAGGGAAGAGCAGGCAAAGGAGAGGGAGGAGAAATTCTGCTGCAAGGCGAGCAAAGCGGCCGAGTGCGAGCGAACCGAGCGGCGCCAACGGCGAAAAGGAGCTGGCGGCGAGGGAATCTGCAACCGGAACGGCCGCTGCAAAGCTGTGAAGAGACAGCAGCAGCGTACCACCCCGAGAACACGGCTGGGACAAGCTGCGTCAGCAGCCAGGGGCAGCAGCTAACAACAGATAGCACGGGATTTAGCAAGGACGTTAGCTTTGTTGTAAGTATCGCTGAACTACTGTATAGGGTAGTTTTGTGTGTGTGTGTGTGCACGCACGCGTGCACACCCACTAATCATAGACTCACAGAATCCTAGACGTGGAAGGAATCTCGAGAGGTCATCAAGTTCCATCCCCTGCCCTCATGGCAGGACCAAGCACCGTCTAGACCATCCCTGACAGGTGTCTGTCCAACCTGCACTTAAATATCTCCAGAGATGGAGATTCCACAACCCCCCAGGCAATTTATTCCAGTGTTTATCCACCCTGACAGGTTGTTTTTCCTAATGTCCAACCTAAACCTCCCTTGTTGCAGTTTAAGCCCCTTGCTTCTTGTCCTACCATCAGAGGCCAAGGAGAACAATTTTTCTCCCTCCTCCTTGTGGAGGGGTGAAGAGGCTGAGGGAGAGAGAATATGCACACGTGAGACCGCGCCCGAGGGGCCGGGGAGTGGCACTGGCTGGTTCGGAGGGATCAGCAGCCTCAGACCGTTATGGGGCAGCCCCATGGTGACAGGGGTGAACTGCAGGGAGTCGGGGAGGACTAGCTCTAGGATGGAGAGGAACCAGCCCATAGCCCAGCCTGAGCAGTGACTGCAGCCAATGCACCATCCGCATGAGGGACTTGCGGCAGCTAGCTGTATCTGGCAGGGCGTAAGAGGAACGTCTCCACTAAATGCCGGAATTCCCCGATGCGGGGCGGGATTCTGCAGAGCCTCAGACGGCAGGGCCACGCCGAGACGCCTGCCCTTGCCCAGTTCTATTCCCTGGCTCGTGGTTTCGTGCATCCCCCCATCGCTCTGCGATGTCAAAGGTGCTGGGCGAGAAGGAGCCGGCAGCCAGGGGAGGCTAACACCTGGGCTGGAAAGGAAAAGTAGCGGCAGGGGAGCCTGCAGAGCAACAGAGAAGAGCAAAGGCCTTTGTGTATATTCTATGAGCATGGAAACGTGCGTGAGCAGCTTAGGAAGTGGGGGGGGAGTCCCCAGTGCAGATGAGCTGCAAGCTCCATCCATTCTGCAATTGCCAGGCAACCATTGCCGACAACTGGGAAAAATCCCAACGGGGATTCGAACTGTATTCAGAAGCCGGAGGGGAAGAAGAGAAAAACGTGGAGGTGAAAATCTTTCCGCGTGTTGCTGGGGAGGAAGCACTGACTCCTTAGAACAACTTGGATTTGAAAAAGATGAAAGCAAGAAGTGAAATACACAGCGGGGGCAGAGCACCGCAGGCCAGCCAGGAACGAGACCCGAGAGAGACAAGTTTTGTGCCTGCACGCAAACCAGATGACACCAAGGAGCAACAGGTCACAGCATTAAGGAGCCTCAGGAAAACCTGCGACTTTGGTGGGTGGACAGCGTCTCCGGCCAGAGAGAGCATCATTTGTGGCATTACAGACCAGGTGTGAAGAGAGAGACCCCTCTGTGAAGGTTTAACTTTAGAAAGAGCTCTCCAGATAGCCAGGGCAGCAGAAGCTGCGAAAGCGCAGGCCAAAGAACTCAATCCAGCAGAAGGGACTAGGATTACGCACCTAGTACGTACACAAGAATATCGGGGAGACAGTTTCTGTGGAAGGGGTGGCTCACAGCATGGTCCTAAACGAGTTTGGCCTTTGGGAAACTCTGCCATAAATGTGGGGGGAAAGAACCATTTTGCAAAACGCTGCAGATCCCCAAAGCGGAAAAGAGAAGCGCATGCCTTGAAAACAACTCGGCGGAGAGGTTTTACCCAGAAGCACTGGGCTCAAGCAAACCTGATGAGAGGGACTGGATACGTCCCAGGGAAGGGAATGAAACAATTATTCCACTGAAACTGCCCACAGGAGCTTGGATCAATATCCTGTCCCAACACGATTATAAGAGACTGAAGAGAAGACGAGAACGGGGTCCAGCAAACAAAAATTAACTGGTTATTCTGAAAGAAATATACCAGTGAAGGGAAGTGCGTACACAACAGTATGTACAAAGTCCTGTCCATTGGTGTGACACCAGTTTTCGGCCTGGCTGTGTGTGAATATCTCCGCCTACTAAAACAGGTGGGGCTCTCGCTACAACTGGCCATACTGAACCCGGCTATGAGGCGCTCCTTCGGGAAGATCCTGATCTGTTTCAAGGGCTGGATTGCTTGCAGGGTGCACACGCAATCCAGACACACAAGCAGGTCCCTCCAGCTACCCATCCCTGGAGAGCCATGCCTTTTGCACTCCGTGATAACCTCAAGAATGAGAGCAATGCAAGCAAGACCAAAAAATGGAGGAGCCAACGGCACACGGGAATGCCCTGGTGAATGTGCAGAAAAATAACGGCCAGCCACACTTATTCTTAGACCAGCGAGACTTCAGCTAGGCGATACAAAGAGAACATTCCAAACTGCCAACCAGAGAAGACATTACAGCTCCATTTGCAAATGCACAACCTTTCAGTACGCTGGATGCTGCCACTGGATTTGGGCAGCTAAAATTAACTAAAGGAAGATCAAAGCTATGCATATTTAATACGCCATTTGAAAGGTACACATTCTTACTCCTACCCTTCGGCATAGCCTCAGTGCGAGACGTGTACCACACAGCCATACATCTGTTCCATGAACATATTCATGCTCTCAGCAGCTCAGGGGATATTTATTAAGACTCTAGGGTGCCACAGGATCGCTCGTTGTTTTTAAAGGCTAACACAGCTACTCCCTGAGACTTTCTAACAGCAGCATCCGGCGCTCAAGCAAAGTGGCAGGTGATGGTAGACTTTGGGAAGTCTTGGCTGCAACTACAGTTGCAAAGCTGAAAGTAAATAGGGAGCAATGGGTTTCAGGAGTTACAGAACTGACACTTGTTGGAGATACTAATTTCCAGCGAAGGCGTAAAACCTGATAAGAGGAAGATTTCAGCCACTGAAATGGTGCTATGTCCCCAGTCAAAGAAAGATGTCCAAGCATTCCTGGGAAACATTAATTCCCTTGGATAATTCATGACTTACCTAGCTACAAAAGGCACAGCTTTGAGGAAACTCCTGGGAAATAATAATGAGTGCAGGAATCCTGGGAAGGATGGAAACAACTGATACGAGCACCAGCGCTGACGTTCTACACACCACCCAGGCGTCTTACAATTTCAGCGGCCGCCTCGCAATCTGGGCTCAGTGCAGGGATGTTACAGAAACGTGACTGCCGGCAACCAGCAGCGTAAGGATCCAGATCGCTGACGGACGTGCAAACCAGATGTGCACAGACTGAGAAGCAGCTTCTAGGAATGCGATTTGCCTGCGAGAGATTCAGCCAAGGTATTCGTGGCCAGACACGTGGAAACAGACCACAAGCCGCTGGTCACCTTATTTGGCAAACCGCTAAAAGCCGGCAGGACTCACACCTCTAACGTCTGGGGCCAAGGCAGCAGCATTAAAGAACTGCTGCATCCAAGACCTTATGGAGTCCAGACAGACAGGGGGACACACTGAGACACAACTGAAGGGATGTAACAATAATCCCAGAAACTGACAGTGGCTGTGGATTCTGGCATTTCCCAACCGGCTGAGCACTGATCAAGGGACAGGAAGGAGCTGGCGAGGTGTGAGAGAAATTGGACTCTACATAAGAGCGGCCAGACTGGGTCAGGCCAAAGGTCCATCTAGCCCAGTGTCCCATCTTCTGACAGTGGCCAATGCCAGGTGCCCCAGAGGGAGTGAACAGAACAGAGATCATCAAATGATCCCTCCCCCGTCGCCCATTCCCAGCCTCTGACAAATAGAGGCTAAGGACACCATCCCAGCCCATCCTGGCTAACAGCCATGGATGGACATGCCCTCAATGAACATACCTAGTTCTTTTCTGAACCCCAGTTAAATGTCCTGGTCTTCACAATATCCTCTGGCAAGGAGTTCCACAGGTAGACTGCGTGTTGCATGAAGAAAAACTTCCGTTTGTTTTAAACCTGCTCCCTATTCATTTCATGTGGTGACCTCGAACGAAAGGCTGATACGTAGAAGCTCAGGAAGAGAGGGTCCCTCATGAGGGCCAGGATTATGAATATAGGATCCGGGAGGCCGGCCTGGGGAGCAGTGTAACCATGTGCCGCAGCTCACCACAGACTCACTCACCTTTTCTATTCCTTTGTCATTCCCCCCAGCATGTTGTTTCACGAACCCCCAGATCATCCCCAGCCTCCCCGACCTGAGAGGGAGAGATGTTTGGTTCGGTTCGGTTCCCTTTCTGCCCTGGCTCCCTGCCACTGGCCTGGGGGGCCGCAAGAGGGTCAGGCGTTCCCGGGGCCCTGCTCACTTACCCATGAGCCCTGCTTGCTGCACGCCCCAGAGGGCAGCTCCGGTGGCGAAGGAGTTCCACAGCGTGCCGATCACCGCGTAGGTCAGGATGGCGCCAAGGTTGTCGAAGAACAGCCGGCTAGGCATGAAGTAGCCCGAGTCCAGGACGATGGGCGGGAGGAGGAAGAGGAAGAACATGCTGGGCTCCAGCTGGTACTCGGCTCTCTTGGCGATGGCCAGGACAATGCCCCCGAGGCCCAGCCCCAGGAGGATGAGGAGGCAGCTCTCGGGGACCACGGACGTCACCTTCCTGGACAGCTGGAACACTGCAGGGCACACAGGGGGCAGGGCATCGCGGCGGGGCTGCAGCCGGGCGCCAGGCTCCCAGTCCCACGTTCCATGCTCAGGCCCTGCTCTCTGGGAGCTGCCACTCCCCCCACCCCCCCCAGACACCGGAAGAGGGGCTGCTGAGCCGGCAGGGGAATGAGAGAGCATCCCAGAGGCCCAGCTGGGGACACCCCAGCGGCCCCGTGGACTGGACACACAGCCCAGCTAGGACATCCCAGCAGCCCCGTGGCCTGGACACGTGGCTCAGCTAGGACATCCCAGCGGCCCTGTGGACTGGACACACAGCCCAGCAGGGCACAGGTGTCCCAGGACATCCCAGCAGCCCCATGGCCCAGCTGGCACCGGGGACCGGGCATTCTAGCCAGCTGGCTACCGGGTCTCCAAGCTCTTGCACTACAGAAGCAGGGACGCTGACGGCCCTTAGTTCCCTCATGCCGATGGTCGGTGGCACGTTTCTTACCAGACTTCTGGATCCTATCCCATTCCTGTTAACACGGAGCTATTTGTTCTCCGTTATCTTCCTCTGAGCTGCCGTCCTTGGTACTGGTTAGAAACTGACGAATCAACCGCTCAGCCTTGTCGCCCTGCAGCCGCCCCACCCCTCCCCAGGCCTGCAGCCAGACACTCGCCTGCCGCGCCCGCGGCACAGGACGGGGTGGCTCTGCAAACGGCAGCCTCTGCCGGAGGAGACGCGGCGTCTGGCCGAGCGCTGCAAACGCACCCACTCGAATCCACGCTGCCCCGCCACCACTTCCTGGCCAAACAAGCCCCATGCAAAACCAAAGGGGCCAGCGCGGCACCGGCCTGCGAGGGGCTTATTCCAGTGACCGGTCCCATCACGGGTCTCGGAGTGAATCTTACCCTGCCATGCACAAACGGCAACACGCCGAGACCTGCCGGGGGACACCCTGACCTGCCCGGGCACTCAGCCAGTGACACAGAGCCAGCGGGGGACTGACGGCCACCCCCAACCCTGACACTGGCTCCTTGGGCTTCAGCAAAGGCATTAACTGGATGTCGCGGTATAAAGCCGCCTGCCCTGCATTTCACACCTCGCTGACGTCAAAAGCTACGTACGGGACAGTTCCACTCACTTAGCCTCACTAGCACCACTCCTACAACTGACAGGCACCCGCCCCGGCCCCGCGTGCT
Source organism: Pelochelys cantorii (assembly GCA_032595735.1). Lineage (NCBI taxonomy): Eukaryota > Metazoa > Chordata > Testudines > Trionychidae > Pelochelys > Pelochelys cantorii. Next base: position 2,176,570 of record CM064339.1, on the reverse strand, counting down.
TTTCTGGTACCCCTCTGCAGCTCGTCCGAGGCAGTGGGTTGTGCCCACGACACTAGATCTATATTTGTGGGAGTCTCCAAGGTGCCATAGGGCTGTGCGTTGTGTTTACAAACCAGGCAAGTTGGGCAAACAGACTGCACAGCAACAGGTAAGCAGCAAGCCAGCAGGCAGGCCCCTGCCCCCAGGGGTGTGACGGTCGCTCTCTGCCCCACGCCGCCTGCCGGGACCCCAAGGATTTCCCTCCCCACTTGGTCATTGCTGAGGTGATGGTGTTGGTGACTCAGCAGGAGGCACGCCCAGTACCGAGTGTGGGCCCAGCAGGGGGCGCTCTCCCCTTGCTTCAGTGCCCCAGCATGGCGCTAGGGGGCCTACGCAGTGGGGTGTGGGCCCAGCAGGGGGCGCTCACCCTTGCTTTAGTGCCCCAGCATGGTGCTAGAGGGCTCTACGCAGTGGGGTGTGGGCCCAGCAGGGGGCGCTCTCCCCTTGCTTCAGTGCCCCAGCATGGCGCTAGGGGGCGCTACGCAGTGGGGTGTGGGCCCAGCAGGGGGCGCTCTCCCCTTGCTTCAGTGCCCCAGCATGGTGCTAGAGGGCGCTACGCAGTGGGGTGTGGGCCCAGCAGGGGGCGCTCACCCTTGCTTTAGTGCCCCAGCATGGTGCTAGGGGCTCTACGCAGTGGGGTGTGGGCCCAGCAGGGGGCGCTCACCCTTGCTTTAGTGCCCCAGCATGGTGCTAGAGGGCTCTACGCAGTGGGGTGTGGGCCCAGCAGGGGGCGCTCACCCTTGCTTTAGTGCCCCAGCATGGTGCTAGGGGGCCTACGCAGTGGGGTGTGGGCCCAGCAGGGGGCGCTCACCCTTGCTTTAGTGCCCCAGCATGGCGCTAGGGGGCCTACGCAGTGGGGTGTGGGCCCAGCAGGGGGCGCTCACCCTTGCTTCAGTGCCCCAGCATGGCGCTAGGGGGCGCTATGCTGCAGGCAGTGGGGTGTCCCTCCCCCCTCACTGCAGCGTCCCCAAGACCAGAGAAATGCCCCACTGCAGCCCCGGGAGCTCCCGAAACAAGTGGAGATTTTTCGGGGGGCCCAGATTAGCCATTAGCAGCAACCCGCTGCTGCCCCGATGAGGCCTGGGGGTGGGGACACGGTCAGGTCGGTGGCCTGCGTGCTGCGCTCAGCGTGGCCGGGAGGGACCTGGCGGCGGCAGGGGAGCAGTGCATTCCAGACACATGTGCGAGGTGCTGGCTCCCACGCTTGTTCTCCTGAGCCAAGGCTGGCGAAGAGCAGCCAGGAATTGAGAGCAAAGCCGCCCACTCACCCGGGAGGAGCAGTTCCCTGGGAGCTGCATGGGGGTTGCAGTAGCAGTGTGCCTGGAGGTGCAGGCGCCCGCTATTGGGGGCTCACGCTGATTGCACCCTCCCCTGGACTCCCCACCGACTTTGTCGCCCCTTTCGCTCCCTCGCCCATGTCTCCTGCCCCTCCTCCATGCCGGCTGTTCCCCCTCCATCTCTGCTGCTTTTCTTCCATTCCTGAGCCCCTCCTCTGCCTTCTCCCCTCCCACACTTTCCCAGGCCCGGGCCCAAACCTGGCAGCAGCCTGGCTCTGCACCCGGACTGCCCGCTGCTGTCGAGTGCTGAGGGAACGCCCTAGCCAGCCTCCTGAGAGGGGCATGCACTGCTATGCACCTCCAGTGTGGACCAAGCGCCAGCCACGGAGCACATCCAACCAGCTGCCAAGCGAGGCTCTCTCCCACCTCTGGAGCCCACGGTCACACAAGCCAGGCCCAAAGAGTGCCTAAGCAGGGGGAATAAGGCAGGAGCTCCTCAGGCACATGGCCTTAACACATGCCGTGTGCTTAGATGCTCCTGCCACCAAACCCCTGCTACCCGCACAACCCCAGGCAGCCAGGCAAACGCCTCAGCAGCCATGGCGCGGGAAGAGGGCCGGGAGCGCTAATTTTACACACACAAAGCAGGAACGTGAGAAGTCAGGTTCCCACAGCAACTGCAACGTGGCCACCCAGGAATTAACTTCAGCGCCTCAGCACCACAGACAGCATCCCAAAAATACGGGCCGTTGCCATGAGAGCGCTGAGGCAAACGCTGCTCTGAGACACGGGTGGTTACAAAAGGAGGACCTTGAAAAATCTCTGAAAAGCCCCCACCCTGAGGGAACAGTAAACAACCACCTCGCCCACAACGGGCTCAAACATCAGCGTGGCAACAGCGTGGCCTTGCCCGGAAAGAGTCACTCCTGGGAAATACACATTAACCGGCCAGCGAACCGTCGGACCAGGGTGCAACAGGTCAGCGAACCGTCGGACCAGGGTGCAACAGGTCAGCGAACCGTCGGACCAGGGTGCAACAGGTCAGCGAACCGTCGGACCAGGGTGCAAATTCTTCCCTGGACACAAGGCTGGGCTGTCCTGACAAGGCTGGCCCTGATTCTTGTAGATTTAGGGCCATCCTCCTACCTGGACAATCGTACGCATCCCACACGAGTGGCAATGAGAAATTCTGCTGGTACCTGAATGGGCCTCAGACATGTCCATGTGGTCCCAAACAAGGAGACCGAGGAGTAACAAGACTTGGCTAAACACAGTGCACGAGACGCCTTTCAGTGTATTCTGGTGCGTGCGGAACGGACCTGCCGCTGGGGGAGCAGAGATCTGTGTGGGCGTCCTGGGCTACCCCTGCAATAGCTACGCCTGGGGAGAAGACCTCTCACCGCCAGCCTCACTCCAGCTACCTCTCACAGGGCACGGGGGCCTGCACAGCATTTTGGGTTGGGTACTTTTGGAAACTGGAGAGGGAGAGTCCACCAGCCCTGGGGGACATTAAACCCTCGGTAGCTACCTTGAGGAATCATAGACTGACTCACAGAATCCTAGACCTGGAAGGGCCCTCGAGAGGGCATCAAGTCCCTTCCCCTGCCCTCAGGGCAGGACCAAGCACCGTCTAGCTCATCCCTGACAGGTGTCTGCTATCCACTGACCATCAACCAGGAGAGCTCTGCAACTTCTTCTGTTAGCCCCCCCCAAGCCAGGGAAGAGCAGACCTCGCTGGCTGCTTGCTCACACTTCTCGTGCATGGCCCCTCCTTCGCCGGTGTAACCCCCTGCCATGTGCTGGACAGACAGGCAGCGAGGGCTCCGGGTCTCTGCCCGGTGAGCAGAGCCCCGATTCCACAGGGCACGACAGCCCCAGCCGCCGGGGGGAGTGTCAGTCGTGACTCCGGTGTGGCCCTTCCGGCCTCTCTGCTTGCAGAGCTAAGACCCCTCACCCCCCATACCTGTATCTGCCCAGCTGATGAGAGCACCCACCCCCCTCCAGAGGCAGCCGCCTCCGACAGGGAACATTAGCTGCTCCTACCTAGAGGCACCATCTAGCTTCTCTGCTATCATTCCACTCAGTCACCTGGAGACAGGCCTCAGGCCGGGGCAGAGGAAAGTTTCAGGGCAGGTGTGTCTCTACTCCCCACACCGGGTCCCTCGAGGGCAGCTGCTGCAGGTTTCCAGCCCCCAGCTACCCCCTCTCTTGGGCAGAGACCCGCCGGGGTTTTAAAGCTGCCCAGCTCCCTGCATTACACTGCGATACCCCAAACAGGCTTCCATGTCTCTCCGAGTGGCGTCTCGCCAGCGGTCCCAAGTTCCCAGCAAGCTTAAGGAGAAAGCATTATAGAGAACACAGGGGCAAAGGATAAAAGAACTCTCAAGCTTGCCAGAGGTCACCCCCCAGTCTTGCGGGGTCCTAGCCCTGTGCCAAAGATCAGGGAGACCTTGGATCGAAGGTGCTGGACCAGAAGCAGAGCCCGAGTCTCGGGAGGGTTACAACCAGTGTTCCTGGAAGCCAAGCACTTGGGTGGCCACCCAGGAGAGTCCAATGCTGCCCAGCTGATTAGCAGAGCACCCACAGCCGGCAGCATGGGTTTCTACTGGTGGTGCACATCCACACATGCCACAGTGCATCTAACAACATTTATTCTGCACATGAATTGAAAATATTCGCGGGAACACTGGTTACCACTGAGCTGTTTTGCCTTACTCACCAGGCGCGGCATTTCGACTTGGTGGAGCAACGGAGCAGAACAATCCCACCTAAGCCATTCATTTTACACAACGGACCTCAGACACCATCTACCTGTCACACCTGGACGGCGGCTGTGCCTTTGGTAAAGCGCTAGCCTAACGAGCTTTCCCCCGGTGAAGCGTGATTGCACCATGCCGGCCAAGGGCGGATCGGGGCTCCCCCCAGCGCTGCAGAGAACAGAATCTAGTGTTGTTTTCCCAGTAGCAGAAAAACTAAACCGCCTCCTTCCTCATGGTCTGGGAGCCCCAGCCCACAGTCATCCCACCCAAGGGGCTGTCTCACCAGCACTTACCCCTCCCTTGCCATCCCCAAAGGGTTAGGGTCCCTGGTTCCTCCTCCTCAGCCAGTGTGGGGAGCGTTTTCCCACGCCTGGCTCGCCTCTTGCCTGGCCTCCCATGGCCTCTGTCTCCCTGGCCATCCTGCCTCTCCCCCTTCGCCACCCTGTGCAGCACACAGCCGCAGGGATCCCCTTCCTTGCCCTATCCCCCCCTCCCCTGGCAGCTGTTGGAAAGCGTCTCCATTGGAAAACACCCTGTGACGAAACCAAAATCTTCCTACTGATGGATCCATTTTGTGGGCCTCTCGCCTTCCAACCCAGCCAAGATCCACAGGTAAGAGTCTGCCTTCACTGTCCCTGGGATAGCTTTGGCTGCAGTGGCATCTTGTGGCCATAAGTTCCACAGGTGGGAAGTGAGTAAAACTGTAACGGCTTTAATTGGGAGCCTTTCGACTCACTGGGTTATTGGGTGCAGGCTGGGGAGAAAGGGTGACCAGGAGAACCTGAGATCAGCCATGCATCCTTTTAGTCCCTGCCTCTGAGCTCTTCTAAGCCATTCCCTTGCCCTGCCTGCAGAGGTGGGTCCCTGCCACTCAGCACAACAGCCCAGCGGGCCCCCCTGGAGTGTGCGTGCGGGGAGGCTGCGAAGACGGATTCTGTAGCGGCGCAAGGCTCTGCTCATCACACCGGCTGCCCCTTCTGGCCCATGGCGGCCTCTCTGAGGCCAAGTGGCTGGCATGGCTGGAGGCTGGCCCTGCCCATGAGGAAGGCACAGTCCTGGCCTGACCAGAGGGCAGCCTGAGTGCAGGCTGGGCCGGGGAGAGGGCACAGCCTGTACCCAGGTGTTACGAGGGCGGCAGGGTTGCTCCCAGCTCCTCTTTTCCAGCCCCTCGCCCCCACAGTGCAGGAGAAAACAGTGGGGGGGCTTCCCCTGTAATGGGCTGGCAGCCCCCTCCAGCTTCCTCAGTCCCCAGGCCTGGCTGGCAGCCCCCCAGCCCCCTGTGTGATGGGCTAGCAGCTCCCCTCACCAGACCCCTTGCCTGGCTGGCAGCCCCCTGCCCAGCCTCCCATCCCCCCCAAGACTGGCTGGCAGCCCCCACCCCTAACCCTCCCCAGAACCCATGACTGGCTGGCAGCCCCCCACCCCCTTAGTCCTTCCCAGACCCCATGCCTGGCTGGAAGCCCCCCCCCCCGAGACGGGCTGGCAGCCCCCCACCCCTAGTCCTTCCCAGACCCCATGCCTGGCTGGAAGCCCCCCCCCCCAGCCGAGACGGCTGGCAGCCCCCCACCCCCTAGTCCTTCCCAGACCCCATGCCTGGCTGGCAGCCCCCCCCCCCCCGAGACGGGCTGGCAGCCCCCCACCCCCTAGTCCTTCCCAGACCCCATGCCTGGCTGGAAGCCCCCACCCCCAAGACCGGCTGGCAGCCCCCCACCCCCTAGTCCTTCCCAGAACCCCATGCCTGGCTGGAAGCCCCCACCCCCACCCCAGCCTCCCCACGAACCGCAGACTCGGCTGGCAGCCCCCCACCCCCTAGTCCTTCCCAGACCCCATGCCTGGCTGGAAGCCCCCCCCCCCCGAGACGGGCTGGCAGCCCCCCACCCCTTAGTCCTTCCCAGACCCCATGCCTGGCTGGAAGCCTCCCCCCCCCCCGAGACCGGCTGGCAGCCCCCCACCCCCTAGTCCTTCCCAGACCCCATGCCTGGCTGGCAAGCCCCCCCCCCCCCGAGAGGGCTGGCAGCCCCCCACCCCCTAGTCCTTCCCAGACCCCATGCCTGGCTGGAAGCCCCCACCCCCGAGACCGGCTGGCAGCCCCCCACCCCCTAGTCCTTCCCAGAACCCATGCCTGGCTGGAAGCCCCCACCCCCAGCCCCAGCCTCCCCCCGCCGAGACCGGCTGGCAGCCCCCCACCCCCTAGTCCTTCCCAGACCCCATGCCTGGCTGGAAGCCCCCACCCCCCCGAGACCGGCTGGCAGCCCCCCACCCCTAGCCTCCCAACCCCATGCCTGGCTGGCAGCCCCCACCCCCCGGCCTCCCTCTGCCTGCCCCGTGCCTGGCCGGCAGCCCCCGAGAACCCTGAGCCCCCGGACTGGAATTGGGGCCCCTCTCCCCGCATGAGCCGGGACTCACCGATCTTGGCCAGGCCGGCCACGAGGAGCCAGGCGGCCACCAGGCAGGGCGCCTGCACCTCCCGCCACTGCCAGCGCAGCAGCGCGCCCGGGGCAGCCGGCGGGGTCCCGGGGGCAGCGGCCGGCGCGGGGCCCGTCGGGGACTGCATCGCGCCCGGCTCCCGGCGCCAGGCTCCCGGCTCCGCTCCGCGCTGCGGCTCCCTGGCTGCTGGAGCCGCTAGCGGGAGGGGACGTCACGGGCACGTGAGGTAGGAACCCCCCCCCCCCCCCCCCGCCCCCCACCTGTCCCCCTCCCCTCTAGTCCCACCTGCCCCTCGAGCTTCCAACCCGCCCCTCAACCCCCACCTGCCCCGTACCCCCCTACCTGCCCCCCCAGCTTCCAACCTGCCCCTCTACCCCCCCACCTGCCCATCAAACCCCCCAGCCCTCACCTGCTCATCTACTCCCCAGCCCCCGACCAATCACCTGCTCCTCAACCTCACCTCTGCCCTACAACCTCCTCCATCCCCCACCTGCTCCTCAACCCCCAGATCCCACTTGCCCTTCTAGCCCCCCGTCGCCACCCACCCCTTCAGCTCCCCAACCTCCCACCTGCCCCTAAGCCCCCTCCCCTCCTGGGTTCTCTGAGTTCCCTGATGCAGCCCAAGGCATTCGGGGAACAGAGGGAGCAGCAGAGATTGGACAGAAGCTGCTGCCTCCCGGCCCATTTGCTCTTTCCTGAAGGCAGTGGACCTGCCGCAGGGGCACTGGTATGCCCCACCGCTGGATGGGCAGCCTCACCTTTACAAAGCTCCACCGTTCCTGCAGCCTGCCCTTGCACCTAGGCCCAGGCTGCTGCTGCTGCTTTCCCCAGGGCAAGGAGGGATTTGGATCTATTGGTCCATTTATTTCATTGCTTCCTAGCTCAGACCCGAGCAACGGCAAAAGGCTTGGCAGAAGACCTTTGTTACCAGCATGAGGCGTGATGCTTCTCTGCCGCGGTGGCTCCTGCCATCAGAGTCCCATGGACCAGTTCTGAAAAAGAAAATATTGGGAGCCCCCTCCCGCATTTATACTGGGTCATTTAAATACGTGCAGACCACTCATCACTGTGCTGTGACCACTTACCCCAGAAGGGGTGTGACGTAGTGGGGGGCTGTCTGCTCTGTAACCCGGTGTCCCCCTGCGCTGTGATGTGTGGTTCCCACTGACTCACCCACATGTATATTAACCCAGACACCTAGGACCAGCCTGACCAGATAACAAGGCTCTTTCCCCAGGGGAGAGACAAAGGAAGGGAGGCAGAGATGAACACCTGGGCTATGTCTACACTCGCGGCTTCTTGCGCAAGTACGGCCGTTCTTGCGCAAGAATCTGCAGAGCGTCCACACTGCCCGCCCGCTCTTGCGCAAGGAAATTTACAGTACGGCGTGGTAAGAGAGGGCTCCTTGCGCAAGAGCTACGCTCTTTTTTAACAGGTGTAAGCTCTCTTGCGCAGGAGCTCTTGTGCAAGAGGGCAGTGTGGGCGCTCGGCAGGGATTTCTTGCGCAAGAAAGCCCTATGGTGAAAATGGCCATCAGAGCTTTCTTGCGCAAGAGAGCGTCCACACTGCCGTGGGCGCTCTTGCACAAAAGCACAGCTCGCACATGGCAGTGTGGACGTTTTCTTGCACAAGACTTCTTGCACAAGAACACTTGCGCATGATGTTCTTGCGCAAGAAGCCGCCAGTGTAGACAAAGCCCTGGTTTGGGGGCAGGGTCTGGGAGCCAGGCAGTTGCTGGCTAGGAAACTTGAGGGAAGTGGCTGTCTGTCGTGTGTGTTGTGTTTGGGGGCTTTCTTGCTGTGTGCTGAGTTTGTGTTTGTGAGTGTGGTGTGGTGTGGTTTTTTTTTCCCCTTTTCCCTGTCCCCGCCCCCACCATGGAGTGTGTTCTGTGACTGGCAGCTGGAAACTGTTGGCTTCTAATTAAAGTTTGAAATTTAGAAGCCTCTGCTGATTGGCTGAGCTTTGGTAGGGGGCGGGACTATCAGGCAGTCTAGGGCTTTATAAAGAAGTGAGTCAGTGACCAGGTGATTGCAAACAGGGAGTTTAGAGAGGGAGCTTGGAAGGGGTGAGGGAAGGGGGCAAGGTACTCTTGTCTTTCCTTTAAACCCTTCTTTAGGACAGCAGGGATGGATGGTGATAGTTCTGCTGTTGTTACCTGCACGGAGTGTGCCATGTTTGTCTTCCTCCCGGAAGAAAGAAAGGATTTCATCTGCACTAAGTGCAAGCTGGTTGCCATTTTGGAGGAAAAAATTAGAGGCCTGGAGGCCCAAGTGTCGACCCTACGTTCGATCAGAGAGGATGAAGACTTCCTCGATAGAAGGCAGCGTTTAATCCTGCAAGCAAGGCAGGTGGAAGAGCCAGAGAGGGCAGCACGTGACCAGGAAGAGAACCGGCAGCATGTAACTTCTAGAAGGAAAAAAAAGCCAGCATGGGAATCCTCCATTCCTACAGAGGTAAGTAATCGCTTTCAGGCTCTCTCCACAGGCTCTGCGATGGAGAATGCTTTGGAAGGGACCTCACAAGGAAGAAATCAGACGGGAACCACTTCACCTGGGAGGCATAGACCTAGGGATCGGGGTTCCATGACCACCACCCCCAAAAGAAGAAGGCGGGTGGTGGTGGTCGGGAACTCCCTCCTAAGAGGGACTAAGCCATCCATCTGCTGTCCGGACCTGGAATCTCGAGAGGTGTGCTGCTTACCGGGAACTCGAATTCAGGATGTGTCTGAGAGGCTTACCAAACTGATCAAACCTTCGGATCGCTACCCCTTCCTGCTTCTCCACGTGGGAACTAACAACACGGCCAAGAATGACCTTGAGCAGGTTATTGCAGATCACGTAGAGTTGGAAAGAAGGATGAAAGAATTTGGAGCGCAAGTGGTGTTTTCATCCATTCTCCCTGTTGAAGGGAAAGGACTGGGCAGGGATCGTCGAATTGAGGAAGTCAATGCGTGGTTGCGCAGGTGGTGTCGCAGAGAGGGCTTTCGTTTCTTCGACCATGGGACTCTGTTCCGGGCACAAGGATTGTTAGGAAGAGATGGGATCCACCTAACGAAGAGAGGAAGGAGCACCTTCGTGGGCAGGCTTGCAAACCTAGTGAGGAGGGCTTTAAACTAGGTTCGTCGGGGGACAGTGACCAAAACCCCGAGGAGAGTGGGGAAGTTGGATACCGGGAAGAAATGCAAAGAGGAACAAGCAACAAAGGTGGACCCCTGATTCGAATGCAGAGGGTAGGGCGATCAACTGGTTATCTAAGGTGTTTAATGCGAGAAGTCCGGGTAACAAACTGGAGGTGCTGGCCCAGTCCAAGAACTACGATTTGATTGGGATCACAGAGACTTGGTGGGATGACTCGCATGACTGGAGTGCTGTCATGGAAGGGTATAAACTGCTTAGGAAGAACAGGCGGTGTCACGTTACTGGATTTAAGGGGAGCAGCCAGGTCACTCCTGCGTCCATGGGGGGTGTTTGCCCCAAAAGTTGGTCCAAAGGGGGCCATGTGAGGTGTCAAACAAAGGCCCACTGTCTACTGATTCTGTATATGCTTGTGACAGGCCTGCCGGGGCCCGCACTGCGCCGGGCGGGACCCCTCCCTCTCGCCCAGCACGGGGGCGGGGCAGCACCACGCCAGAGAGCCGCAGCCAGCACGCCGGGCCTGTCAAGGCCGGCGCAGAGCCCGGCAGAGGACCGGCAGTCCGGCTGGAAAGGGGGCGGGGCAAAGCCATGCCGGGGAAGGATGGCTGTCGACTGCCGGCGCCGCACCTCCGGTGGCTGACGGCGGCGCCTAGGGGAGGAGCTTCGGCCCTTAGGCGCAGTGTCACGGAGCGTGGGGACGCTGAGGGGGCGGGGCAACGCGCCGCGACGACCCTCGGCAGGCCAGTTGAAAAGGCCCGGGGGAGGAAGCGGCTCGGCGGCTCACATGGGAGGAGTCACCGGACAGCCTGGGGGAAACACCTTACCCAACCCAGGTGGAAGAGCCAGGAGAGTCCCCGGGGGGACTGGAGCAGCGAGGCAGGAACCGGAGGAGACGACGGAGTGGTAAGCCCTGCGGGCCCATCTGGAGGAGCCGTCATACAGGAGGGGGATAGGAAACAGCCCGGGGCAGAGCGCTTTTGGTGCCCGTGGGCTGGCGCACTTCAGGGAGGAACCCTGTCAGCCGGGTAAGTGTTGCACTCCCTGATCCCTTAGGGACCCAGGCTGGGAGCCGGTGGAGAGGGCGGGCCAGGGTCCCCCTAATCCTCCATCCTACGCCCCGTGATAGTCTCACCCATCATACTAGCACATACGGAGTGGCAGCTACTCAGTGGTTGGCCACTGGGTTAGCCTGGACCCCGGGGAAGGGGCCATGCTTTAGGGGCTCAAGGACCCCGTGAGACCCTGAAATATGTAGGATGGTGGGCTCGCTGGGCCCCCCCCCATGGACGTGGGGTGGGAGCTTGTGCCCATAAATCCGCCACACCACAGGGTTTAAAGGCGGTGGGCTCGCAGGGCCCCACCCTCCAGATGGAGAGCGGGAGCTCGTGCCCATAAATCCGCCACAATGCTCTTCATATACCTGTATAATGTTTGTGTGGCATTTATAAACATGTACTCTGTATGGATACTGGAAGTGTCTCTATATGTGGTTGAGCAATAGGTGAGAAAAGCTCAGCCTATGGACATGCTAATTAGCAAGCCACCAGGAACAACAGGTCTCTTAAATACCAGAGACCCACCTGGGAAGGAATCTAGGTGCCTGGCCACTGACCATGTGACTGTCTCCAGCTTGGAAGAGACCAGGAAGGGATATAATTATGCCATGTGGCCAACTCCATCTTGGTGCTCAGCTCAGCTCAGCTCTTCATCCCAGAGGCAGCCGTGCAGGGATCAACGAGCCGGAAAGAACTGTGGACCCATCCTGACAGGATGTACACCAAGGACTTTTAAGCCAGCAGTTATAACATCTCTGCTGAGAGCCTGCATCGAGAACTGGGAGACTCGACGCATGTAATGTATGATACTTTAACAACCTTACACTCAGGCTTTTCTTTCTTTTAGTAATAAACCTTTAGATTTTAGATTCTAGAGGATTGGCTCAGTGTGATTTGTGGGTAAGATCCAGAGTGTAAATTGACTGGGACCTGTGGCTGGTTTCTTGGGACCAGACAGAATTCATTAGGGGAAGGTGAGATTGGGTTCTAAAACCCCTCACCTGTGTGTTCGGCCTGGGGCTGTTTGGGGCACAGAGAGAGCTGGGGTGTCAGAGGGGTTTGTTTGTGAGGCTTCTGGTTGGCCAGGCTGGTAGCAGAAGTGCTCGGTATGACTGGTTTGTGGCCTAGTTGGGAAGGTCTCCAGTCGGGGGTTGTAAGGAGCCTCGAGTTTGAGCAATTCACCCTGAGCGGACGCCCTCAGCGGTGCCCAGACCCGGCCTGGTCCGTCACAGGCAGGCGAGAAAAGAAGGAGGAGTTTCACTGTACGTAAGAGAGCACTATGATTGCTCAGAACTCCAGTATATAGAGGGAGAAAAGCCTGTTGAGAGTCTATGGGTTAAGTTTAGAGGTGCAAACAACAGCAGTGATGTTGTGGTTGGTGTCTGCTACAGGCCGCCGAATCAGGTGGGTGAGGTAGATGCGGCTTTCTTCGGACAACTGAGAGAAGTTTCCATATCGCAGGCCCTGTTCTCGTGGGGGACTTTAATCCCCCTGACATCTGTTGGGAAACCAATACGGCAGCACACAGGCAATCCAGGAAGTTTTTGGAGAATGTTGGGGATAACTTCTTGGTACAAGTGCTGCAGGATCTGACCAGAGGCTGTGCGCAGCTTGACCTGCTGCTCACAAACAGGGAGGAGCTAATAGGGGAAGTAGAGATGGGTGACATCCTGAGAAGTTGTGATCATGAGATGGTAGATTTCAGGATCCTGACAAAAAGAAGAAAAGAGTAGTAAAATATACACCTTGGACTTTAGAAGAGCAGACTTCGACTCCCTCAAAGACCTGATGGGCAGAATCCCCTGGGATGCTAACATGAAGGGGAAAGGAGCCCAGGAGAGCTGGGAGTATTTTAAAGAAGCCTTATTGAAGGCACAGAAAGAAACCATTCCAATGCATAGCAAAAGAAGTAAATATGGTAGGAGACCGGACTGGCTTACCGGGGAAATCCTTGGTGAACTTAAGCACAAAAAGGGAGCTTACAAAAAGTGGAAACTTGGACAGATGACTAGGGAGGGGTTTAAATGTACAGCTCGAGAATTCAGGGCAGTTATCAGGAAGGCAAAAGCGCAATTGGAAGTGCAACTCGCAAGGGATGTGAAGGATAACGAGAGGTTTCTACAGGCATGTTAGCAAGAAGGTGATCAGAGAGGGTGTGGGGTCCCTACCGGATGAGGGCAGTAACCTAGTGACAGATGATGTGGGGAAAGCTGAAGTACTCAATGCTTTCTTTGCCTCTGTATTCACGGACAAGGTCAGCGCAGAAGTCCAGGAGCCAAGTGACGCAAGATGGGATGAAGATGGACAGCCCGTGGTGGGTAAAGAACAGGTTAGGAACTATTTAGAAAAGCTAAATGTACACAAATCCATGGGTCCGGACTTAATGCATCCGAGGGTACTGAGGGAGTTGGCAAATGTCATTGAAGAGCCTTTGGCCATTATCTCTGAAAAGTTGTGGAGATCTGGAGAGATCCCGGATGATTGGAAAAAGGCAAATGTAGTGCCCATCATCAAAAAAGGGAAGAAGGATGATCCAGGGAACTATAGGCTGGTCAGTCTTACCTCAGTCCCTGGAAAAACCATGGAGGGGATCCATTTTGAAGCACTTGGAAGAGGGGAAGGTGATCAAGAATAGTCAGCATGGATTCATGAAGGGCAAGTCGTGCCTGACCAATCTGATTAGCTTCAGTGATGAGGTAACTGGCTCTGTGGACATGGGGAAGTCAGTGGATGTGATAGACCTTGACTTTAGCAAGGCTTTTGATACGGTCTCCCACAATATTCTTGACAGCAAGTTAAGGGAATGTGGATTGGATAAATGGACGGTAAGATGGATAGAAAGCTGGCTAGAAGGCTGGGCCCAGCAGGTAGTGATCAACGGCTCGATGTCAGGATGGCGGTCAGTTTCTAGCGGAGTGCCCCAAGGTTCGGTTCTAGGACCGGTTTTGTTCAACATCTTTATTAATGACCTGGATGAGGGGATGGATTGGACCCTCAGCAAGTTTGCGGATGACATTAAGCTAGGGGGAGAGGTAGATTCCCTGTCCTCCAGCGTGAGAGTCCAGAGTGACTTAGACAAATTGGAGGATTGGGCCACAAGAAATCTGATGAGGTTCAACAAAGACAAGTGTAGAGTCCTGCACTTGGGATGGAAGAATCCCAAGCATTGTTACAGGCTGGGGACCAACTGGCTAAGTAGCAGTTCTGTAGAAAAGCACCTGGGGATTAGAGTGGATGAGAAGCTTGACATGAGTCAACCGTGTGCCCTTGTAGCCAAGAAGGCTAATGGCATACTCGGTTGCATTAAGAGGAGCATTGCCAGTCAATCCAGAGATGTGATTATTCCTCTTTACTCGGCTCTGGTGAGGCCACGTCTGGAGTATTGCGTCCAGTTCTGGGCCCCCAATTACAGGAAGGATGTGACGCATTAGAGAGGGTCCAGCGGAGGGCAACCAAAATGATTAGGGGGCTGGAGCATATGACCTACGAGGAGAGGCTGAGGGAGTTGGGTCTACTTAGTCTGCAGAAGCGAAGAGTGAGGGGGGATTTGGTAGCAGCCTTCAACTTTCTGAAGGGAGGTTCCAAAGAGGCTGGAGAGAGGCTGTTCTCAGTAGTGACAGATGGCAGAACAAGGAGCAATGGTCTCAAGTTGTGGTGGGAGAGGTCCAGGTTGGATATTAGGAAAAACTATTTCTCTAGGAGGGTGGTGAAGCACTGGGATGGGTTCCCTAGGGAGGTAGTGGAGTCTCCATCCCTAGAGGTGTTTAAGTCTCAGCTTGACAAAGCCCTGGCTGGGTTGATTTAATTGGGATTGGTCCTGCCTTGGGCAGGGGCCTGGACTTGATGGCCTTCTAAGGTCTCCTCCAGCTCTGTGGTTCTATGATTCTATGAAACAGTTGGGGCTGAAGGTCTAGGGGAGGCAATGGACCCCTATCCCAAGGGGTCTGAGCCATCCTGGCCCTGACTCCTGTAAGCACATCACGTCTGTGCTGTGCTGTATCCTGGAGAAGCAATAAACCCTCTCTATTCTACTAGCTGGAGGAGTCTGTTCTTGCTGCTATGGGGCTGCAGGACCAGGGGGAACCCCAGCTCACCATCACAAGGGGTAACAAGGTGGAGTTTAGATATGCTAATACAACAGGTGCTGCTAAAAGGCTCCATCTGGTGCTAGAGCGATGGCTTGCTAGCCCGAGTTAGCCACTTCCGTGCTGGTGCCGGGGGTGCCTTGTTTCTTTCCTTCTCAAGCCAATGTAAAAGGGGTTTGGAACATCCTCACTTTCCCCATCTCTTTTTTGCTTTGGATGTTCCATGTACAGGGCCGGCCCAAGGGGTTTTGGCGCTAGCGATGTTAAAATACGTTTAGTCTTGTAAAGGTGTAACTGCTGACATTTCCAGTGGTTACACGTTTACATGCAGGAGCCGGTGCTCGCGGGGAGCCTGCTTTTAAGCCATACGGGTTATCAGTTAACCATGTACATGGAGACACGTCAACATCTCTATCTGGCACTCTAGCCAACTAGGACTTTGGAACACACACACACCCCCGCCATTCAGTCATTTGGGGAAAGCCATCACCAGAGCCCCTGCAGAACCAGCTCTGCCTGGCAGGGAAAGGAAGAGGATCTGTGTACGGCCGTTCCCCCTCTCCCCCGCATTGGCTGGGGAAATGGCAGTGCAGGGGAGTGTTTGCCTGCAGGCTCCCCCCCCCCACACACACACACTTCCCACACTTCTATTGGCTGGGTTTTTGGTACCCCTTAAAGCCTGGCACCCTAAGTGACCACCTGGTTCACCTGTATGGTGGAGCCAGCCCTCTCCCTGCACTGCAGCGCACTTCCCCCTTCGCCCATCAGGAGGTTACAGAGAAATGGCTTGGAGATGCTGGGATGGGTCGGAAAGGGGGAGGGGGCTAATTAACCTGACAGGCCACATGTCAGAGGAACCTGGGGGCTCATCAGGGAGGGAGCCAGGTGGAGTGGAATGAGCTGGGTGGGAGGTCATAAGAACAGGAGGCAGAAGAGGCTGCTGGGGAAGGCTGCAATCATACCTTAGGATGGGGTGGGCAAGACAGTGTCCGCGGCCAGATCTCCCCCCACCAGGCCAATCGAGACCTGGGGACAAGGGAGTATGCAAAGTCTCCTCTGTGTAGCTAGGGGAAGATGCCGGCTGTTTCAAGGAGCAGCAGGGAGGGAGGGTGGGCCGGAAGCCTGCCTTAGCCCTGTCAGTAGTGGCAGATGGGGCCCTGTGGGGCCCTTTTAAATCACTGGTGCCCCTGGGCTAACCCCCCCCCCCACCCGACTGGTGGGCCTGTCCTTTCCCTTTTGGAGCCAGAACTCCAGGCATCCTTCCAGAAAGGCCACACTGGTTCATTGGCTTTCCTTAGTCCCACGCACCATAGCCCCTTCTCATAGATCCTGATTCTCTAGCAGTCTCTTTCCCCAGCCCCCTTCTGTGTTCCTTGATTGCACTGCTTACGAGAGCTGCTCACCACTTCTGTTTCACCTGGAGCAGAACTGGACCTAGCCACTGTAAGGGAATGTTCAGCCACGAGGTGGCACTTTGTGCACAATCTTATTTAAATGAACCTTACTTGTAAATCCGCGGGTATCCCGGGATGGGGATAGCGGTAGCTCATTTTTTTTTTTATCTAGAACTTAGCAAATGTGTGCTATCTGCTGTCTATCCATGGGCATCTGTGTCTGTGGATGTTGATGAAGCTATCTGCGACTCATTTTTGTGGATACAAATTTTGTATCCACACAGGCCTTTACTTACCTGCACCTGCCAGAGCATTAAAACAGTTTTGGAACACAGGTTGTATAAGCAAGTATGCTCCGAAGCCAGGCCACACCTGGTAGAGGACAGGTGTCAGAAGTGAACCAAGAACAAAAATCAGATGGAAAATAGCAACAAAGATGCAGATAGAAGGAAGAGGATGCGGGATCAACAACATGCCACTCCTCAGTGCCCCAGAGAATGTCAGCTTTGTCAAACCTTCATAATGGACAGGAGGCTGGATTGGGAAACAGTTTTTTGCAAGCTTTCGAATTGCAAACAAATTCCACAAAGCCTGGAGAGATACAGGTATCTAATGTATGCTAAGGCAAAGCATATCTTTCAATCCTTTGACTTTACTGAAGACAGCCACAAAGACAGCTCTGAAAGGGCTCTGACTATGTGTGAGGCATGCTTTATACCTCACAGAAATGTGGTTTAATCAAAGAGCATGTTTTCACCAAAGAATTCAAGCAGCAGGGGAAAATGTTAGATGCTTTTTAACAGCTTTGCAAGCATTGGCTGAACACTGATTTTTGGGACTGCAAAACAGGAAAATACCAGAGATGGGCTGGTTATTGAGTTAACAGATAAACCTGATGCTACCTCAAACTCGGGAAATCTAAAATTAGCTTAAAAACTGAAACCAGGCAGCTGAATGCTAAGTCATGATCATAAAACCCCTGAGGCAAGGAGAGAACACCCAAGGTAAGAGGGATCAATCCCACCCTACATGCATGAAATGTGGGAAAAGTCATATCCCAAGAGATAATGCAAGACCAGCCAGAGGTACATGCTGTAATAAATGCCTATAATATATTAGACACTTTACAGCTGTTTGTCCCACTAAAGGGTCAGGAAATTGACATATATGGCAGACAATCAGTAGCTACTGTTTCTGGAATCTATTGTTTGTGATAGTAATAGAGATGTAGCCTGGTCTTGCTGAAACACAAGACAGGATTATGCAGCACAGGGCATTGTCTCTACAACCTCACTTCAAAGAGACTTTAACACCAGACTACAAAGGGAAACCTCAGAACTGTCATTCATGCTTAAATTTGACACTTTACGAATGGGCCTTAACAAAGATGCTAACTACCTTACCCATGACAAAGATAGCTTCCCCAATTATCACCCCAATAGCATTATCTCACAGACACTAACCTCCCCCCCTCACCCTCCCTCTGTTCTAAAATCTGATTTGTCAATTTTATGTATTCACACTTTTTGATTATGTACCAAAGGGATACAATGATCATGCCACTTTTCTTCCACAATTTGATTTGAGGAAGTGGGTCTGGCCCATGAAAGCTCATCACCTAATAAACCATCTTGTTAGTCTCTAAAGTGCTGCATTGTTTGTGATGACACAGATCCTGCCTGGAGAGTGAACTTGAATATTCATGGCAAGATTGATTTAAAATTGATTCAGGGTCTGAGGTCATAGTCATCTCAGACGAGATTTGCAATCATCGCCAACCACTCCACAGCTGAAGTCACCTGACACAGTAGTGACTAGCCCTGGAGGTAGTTTGAACTGCATGGGGCAGGTCACTACAAACAGCTTATCCCAGATTGCATGGGATCAAAAGACCACAGACCAACACCCCATGATGGGTCTGAGAACTTGATGGAATGCTTGGTGCTATTGGACTTTTGGTAGGAGAGCAAGTACAATAAGCTTAAGAGGTAATGCTGCACCATACTGCATACATACAGGTCGTAGGATAGCTATCCCACTACTTCATAAAGTGGAAACTGAGTTAAAGAGAATAGAATGGATATCACAGTCAGGAAAATCGCTGAGCCAAAAGCTACCTTTTGAGACTATCGGTGCACCTGACATTTTACAGAGAAAGATTATCATAGGAAGCCACAGTCAGTTTCCTTCAGGCCTCTCGCCCTCATGAACCGTCCAGACAGACCAGACTTCTGTGGTAAATGATTATTTAATCTAGAATCACAAGCATTAGGATCTTCCCATTCCAAAGAACCAGATTCACGCTCCAGATCAAAATATACTTTAGATCTTATCCAAAAATGATGCAGTACTAAAGAGTTATTAATACATAAAAAGGAAGCATTATTAAGAGGTTAAAATTAATATATACATTAGTTGATTTCTGAGTCTATAAATCAGATTAATAGCAGTCATATTAAATCTGCCAGTTTGTAATGTGTCTCTCTGATTAATCCCAAATATTGGGGCCCTCAGACCCATTGTTCTAAGCTCTTCGTTAGAAATCATAATCCAGAGACTTGGAGCAGGAAAGAGGCCAAAAATTGATGTCACAGTCTCCACTTTTATATTCTCAGCCCACGTGCATGGAAAGTTACTGGCATGCAAACATGAAATCTTAGATCACATGTCGTTACATGCTGTTGCTGAGTCACGGGGCAGACAATGTCACCATGCCTTCTCAGGAGGGGCTTACTGAAAAGTTGATTCTCCTTACTGGGCCATCACCACATGGCTGACTAGTTTCAATGCGTTTCTTTCTTGTTGGTGTTATCCAGGAACACAACACATCTGAGATGCAAACACACACAAATATTCACAACTTCAGATACAATGGTGATGTGTGGATAATAATAATATATAGCAGCTCATAACATTTCCATTGACATACTTGTATAAGATTTATCACAATTGTGCACCAGTGGTGATATCTTAGTGTAAACATGGTCAATTTGCTTTTTAGACAATGTCACAGCCATCTCAGACTAGCCCAAGCAAGGACTGTAGAAGTTACGGGATAGAAACATATGCATAGCTACACCTACACTGCACATTGTTGCGCAATAAGATATGCAAATGAGGTGCAGGGATGAATATCACTGCATCTCATTTGCATACCTAATGAGCCACAATTTTTGTGGCACAGGCTTTTGCACAAGAAGCTGTCTACACTGCTCCTTCTTGCACAAAAAAACCCCTCTTGCGTAGAGCCGTTCTTCCTGAAAATAAGTGGCAGAATGGCTCTGTGCAAGAGGATTTTTTTTGCACAAGGAGCAGTGTAGACAGCTCCTTCTTGCGCAAAAGTCTGTGCCGCAAAATGGCGGCTCATTAGGTATGCAAATGAGGTGCAGCGATATTCATCCCCGTGCCTCATTTGCATATCTTATTGCACAACAATGCGCAGTATAGACGTAGCCTTGGTGCGCAGAGATTTCTTGTGCTGATGTCAAAAGTAAGAGCAGACCAGCTGGTTCTCAGGCAAGTACGTAATGAAGAGGCTTGTTTGTGTGTGCATGATGCACATAAAATGATGGCCACTGATACATGTAGTTTGAAATCCATACGACAGTGAAAAGCTGTGAAGAGACTTGAGTTTCCAGACCCATGAGCAGGAATTCCAGCCTGGGGCTCCCAGTTCTTTGGAGCTGAGTGAACTGGATTGCTGGGGGGCTCCAGGAGGCCTTTCCTCCTTGCTGCTACCATGCAGTTTGTGAGGGTGAAAGGTTTGTCAACAGCCAAGGGCCAGAGGTCAGCTCTGTGTGCAGCAAAGGCCCCAGGACGACACCAATTCAGTGACTGGCCTGAGCAGTGACCTGTGGTCGTGCGCCAGCACCATAGTCAGCCAGGCCTCCCAAGAGCCGCAGCAACAGCTAGTCAACAGCAAACCCCTGGCTAGGGACGAGTCTGTCGAAACTCTGTACTAGGGATGTTAAATTTTGATTAATCAACTTATCGAGTAGTCAATGAAATTTCCATCGACTACTTGATTAGTCAATAAGGGAGGGCGCTCCCTATCCTGATGCAACTCTCCCTTTGAAATATACAAGAGCTTCCATGGCTCTTGTACATTTCAAAGTGAGGTGCAGCAGTAGGGATGCCTCTGCCTCCCCTGCCTCCAGCGAAGACGGTGCTGGGGGGAACCGGATTTTAAGCCGGCTCCCCCAGCACCAACTCCTGCTCCCCCACTCTTATTGCCTCTCTCTGATAAAGGCAGCAAGCGGGGGGAGGGGGGAAGCGACTAGTCAAGCGACTACTCAACTATCCCATAAGCTTAAGCTTATTAGGTAGTCAACTAGTCGCTTATATCCCTACTCCGAACCCCCTCTAGTCTTGGTTACAAATGGTGATTAGCAGGTTTACTGAGAGCTTGAACCCTAGGTGTCCTCTCTCCCCGAACACCGGGAAGGGCCAGGCCTCAGGCTGGTGACAGGGCTCAGCCTTGCCCCCGGGTTAGGAAATGGGAGCAGAGCCAGTGATGCATGGACACCCAGCAGGTCTGGGAAAGGCAACAGCTGAACTAGCCGCCCACGTGGTCTCTTATAGCACAGATCCGCACAGCACCCGGCACGTTTCATGGATGCTCCATCACATGGCCCCGCTTGTGCGCCCCTCCCACTCCTAGTACCTGTGGTGATGTTTGTGTACCCCTTCTCCCCAAACGCAGCACCTTCTCCCTGCGTCCCTTTGCTCTCTTCCCCTGCCCTCTCCTCCCCAACCCCTGCACCCCCCACTGTGCCCCTCCTCCTCCCCTGCACCCCCCACTGTGCCTCTCCTCCTCCTCCCCTGCACCCCCCACTGTGCCTCCTCCTCCCCTGCACCCCCCACTGTGCCTCCTCCTCCCCAACCCCTGCACCCCCCACTGCGCCTCCTCCTCCCCTGCACCCCCCACTGTGCCTCTCCTCCTCCTCCCCTGCACTCCCCACTGTGCCCCTCCTCCTCCCCTGCACCCCCCACTGTGCCTCCTCCTCCCCTGCACCCCCCACTGTGCCTCCTCCTCCCCTGCACCCCCCACTGTGCCTCTCCGCCTCCTCCCCTGCACCCCCCACTGTGCCCCTCCTCCCCTGCACCCCCCACTGTGCCTCTCCTCCTCCCCCCCTGCACCCCCCACTGTGCCTCTCCTCCTCCCCTGCACCCCCCACTGTGCCTCCTCCTCCCCTGCACCCCCCACTGTGCCTCTCCTCCTCCTCCCCTGCACCCCCCACTGTGCCCCTCCTCCCCTGCACCCCCCACTGTGCCTCCTCCTCCCCTGCACCCCCCACTGTGCCTCCTCCTCCTCCTCCCCTGCACCCCCCACTGTGCCCCTCCTCCCCTGCACCCCCCACTGTGCCCCTCCTCCTCCCCTGCACCCCCCACTGTGCCCCTCCTCCCCTGCACCCCCCACTGTGCCTCCTTCTCCTCCCCTGCACCCCCCACTGTGCCTCTCCTCCTCCTCCCCTGCACCCCCCAGTGTGCCTCCTCCTCCCCCCTGCACCCCCCACTGTGCCCCTCCTCCCCCCCTGCACCCCCCACTGTGCCCCTCCCCCCTGCACCCCCCACTGTGCCCCTCCTCCTCCCCTGCACCCCCCACTGTGCCCCTCCTCCTCCTCCCCTGCACCCCCCACTGTGCCCCCCCAACCCCTGCACCCCCCACTGTGCCGCCTCCTCCCCCCCTGCACCCCCCACTGTGCCCCTCCTCCCCCCCTGCACCCCCCACTGTGCCCCTCCTCCTCCTCCTCCTCCCCTGCACCCCCCACTGTGCCTCCTTCTCCTCCCCTGCACCCCCCAGTGTGCCTCCTCCTCCCCCCTGCACCCCCCACTGTGCCTCCTCCCCCCCTGCACCCCCCACTGTGCCCCTCCTCCCCTGCACCCCCCACTGTGCCTCCTCCCCCCCTGCACCCCCCACTGTGCCCCTCCTCCCCTGCACCCCCCACTGTGCCTCCTTCTCCTCCCCTGCACCCCCCACTGTGCCCCTCCTCCCCTGCACCCCCCACTGTGCCTCCTTCTCCTCTCCTGCACCCCCCACTGTGCCCCTCCTCCCCTGCACCCCCCACTGTGCCCCTCCTCCCCTGCACCCCCCACTGTGCCTCCTTCTCCTCTCCTGCACCCCCCACTGTGCCGCCTCCTTCTCCTCCCCTGCACCCCCCACTGTGCCTCCTCCCCCCACTGTGCCCCCCCCAACCCCGGCACCCGGCAGTCGGTGCGCGGCCGCCAGCTCTGGGCGGGGGAGGGGGCGGGACGGAGCCGCCAGCTGCCGTTGGCCGGCCGCTGTGTGGGGGCCGGTTGCCCCGGTGACCGGCGGGCCGGGCGGGGCCCCGCCCCTAGCAGCTGGGCGCGCGGGCGGGGCGCGCGCTCAGTCGGGCGGTCGGGCGGTCGGGCGGGCGCGCGCTGAGTCCGTTCGCGGGGCGCGCGGGCGGGGCAGTGGCGCCCATGGCGGCCGGGCCGCGCGCCGCGCTGTGCCGCGTGCAGTACCTGGAGGACGCCGACCCCTTCGCGTGCGCCAGCTTCCCCGAGCCGCGCCGCGCGCCCGCCCACCCGCTGCTGGAGGTGCTGCCGCTGGGCGCCCAGCTGCCCGCCCTGCACCGCCTGCTGGCCGCGCCCCTGCCGGTGAGCGCCCCGGGGGGTACCGCGGGCGGGGCGCCCCCCCGCCGCTTCCTCCGGCCCCCCGCGCCACGGGAGGCGTGGAGCAAGTGGGGAGATGAGGAGGTGGGGTGCAATGGGCTGGGGGTGCGGGGCTGGAGGAAGGGGGTGCAATGGGTGGGGCTGGAGGAAGGGGGTGCAATGGGTTGGGGGTGCGGGGCTGGAGGAGGTGGGGTGCAATGGGTTGGGGGTGCAGGGCTGGAGGGAGGGAAGGCAATGGGTTGGGGGTGCAGGGCTGGAGGAAGGGGGTGCAATGGGTGGGGCTGGAGGAAGGGGGTGCAATGGGTTGGGGGTGCGGGGCTGGAGGAAGGGGGTGCAATGGGTGGGGCTGGAGGAAGGGGGTGCAATGGGCTGGGGGTGCGGGGCTGGAGGAAGGGGGTGCAATGGGCTGGGGGTGCGGGGCTGGAGGAAGGGGGTGCAATGGGTTGGGGGTGCGGGGCTGGAGGAAGGGGGTGCAATGGGCTGGGGGTGCGGGGCTGGAGGAAGGGGGTGCAATGGGTTGGGGTTGTGGGGATGGAGGGAGGAGGTGCAATGGGCTGGGGGTGCGGGGCTGGAGGAAGGGGGTGCAATGGGTTGGGGGTGCGGGGCTGGAGGGAGGGAAGGCAATGGGTTGGGGTTGTGGGGATGGAGGGAGGAGGTGCAATGGGCTGGGGGTGCGGGGCTGGAGGAAGGGGGTGCAATGGGTTGGGGGTGCGGGGCTGGAGGAAGGGGGTGCAATGGGTGGGGCTGGAGGAAGGGGGTGCAATGGGCTGGGGGTGCGGGGCTGGAGGAAGGGGGTGCAATGGGTGGGGCTGGAGGAAGGGGGTGCAATGGGTTGGTGCGGGGCTGGAAGAGGTGGGGTGCAATGGGCTGGGGGTGCGGGGCTGGAGGAAGGGGGTGCAATGGGCTGGGGGTGCGGGGCTGGAGGAAGGGGGTGCAATGGGTGGGGCTGGAGGAAGGGGGTGCAATGGGTTGGTGCGGGGCTGGAAGAGGTGGGGTGCAATGGGCTGGGGGTGCGGGGCTGGAGGAAGGGGGTGCAATGGGTTGGGGGTGCTGAAGGAAGTGGGGGTCTCATGGGTTTGGAGGAGTAGCTGGGCTGGGGGAAGCTGTGTTGGGTGGCCTGCCCAGAGGTGAGTCTGGCATGGCATTGGCAAGAGGGGGGTCCACATGGGGTGGGGGGGCTGGGCTGGAGGAAGTGAGGGGTGATGGGTTTGGGGGCACTGGGTATGCCCACAAAGAGGAGGAGCTGGCATGGCATAGGACGGGCCCTCATAGGGTTGGGGGGGCTGGAGGCAATGAAGCGGTGGCAGGGCCCATGTGAGGTTGCAGGGGCCAGACTGGAGAAAGCGAGATGGTGTAGAAGCCCACAAAGAGTTTTTTGGGGTGCTGTCGTATGATTCGTGGAGGGGTTGGTTGGTTCCTTTGGTAGGTTGGAAACCTTTAGTCAGGTGAAATCCTGTTGGACTGGAATTCTCGTTTCCCCTGGAAAGCTGGCAGCGGTGGGCACCTACACCAGTAGACCTGCAGCTGGGCGACGTTGCTTATAGCATCCAAGCTTAAATCCCTTAGATAAGCCCCTCTGCACCCCAGGAATGGAAAGGGTCAGCATAAGGGCTTGTATTTAAACACAGTGTATCACTTGTGGGTTGGGGCCTGTCTCCGCTATTCTTGAGTAGCATAAACCAGGGGCACCCTGCTAGAGAAACAGATAACCCCAGGGGATCGAAACCTCACTTGATCTGCACTCTGAAAGGTTGGTGACACAGAGCCCCCAACGCTAGACTCAGGACTGACTTGAAGGAAACAGTTCATGTCTTCTGAGTCACTAGCACAGCTTCCTGTGGCAGCTGGTTTGCATAATGCCTCTTGCATGCTTGGGATTGTGAAGTTGATAACTAGATTCTGTGACGAGGCCCAAGTAAGAGCCCTTGCGCTGGCTGCAGACTCAGAGGGAGGCTGATCAGGACTTCTGGGTTATCCTTGAGAGCAGTGTCCTGCAAATGGGTGTTAGCTTTCCCCTCCGCACAGGTGGGAGGATGCTTTTCTGGAGTACGATGCGTCTCAGAGTGCAGCTCCGTCTGCCTGCTCTGCAGTGCCACGGCGAGGATAAGCATCAGCGCTTCTTTTTCCAGATGCAGCCTCGGCCGTGGGGGGTGGGAGCTTAGCTGCCTAATCTGGAGTTTCCGTCCTGCTGCGGGGTGACAAGCACGCCTGAACTGCTAGCTAATGGGGCTCCACGCACAGATAGCTGGACAAAGGGTTGCAAGTTTCTCCGAATAACATGTGTATTCTGTGGTGGGTTTCCTACAAAGTGGTCCAGAGCTAGATGAGGTAAGAAATTAAGAGGAGATGCAAAGGATAGAATCACCGCTTCCTAACTGATCCAGGGAGCCAGCGGATGGCTACGTTAAGGCTGTCACAGAGTAGACCGGAACTGTAGAGGACGAGGCGGCTCTCGGACCAGCATCCACTTAAGCTTTGAGTGGTCTCAGAGCCAGCTGCTACAAAGGGGATGGGGGCAGAGGCGGTTTATGAAGTCTGCTATGGAGGGTTTTTAAAACCAGACAAACTTTGACCCGCTGAAGGCCTGGCTGAGCTTGCTGGCAAAGGTGGAGTGGGGACAAACAGATTGGCAAGCTAACAGTGATCGGCATCGGTGGGCACATTGAGACTTCAGGGGTTTCTGGAGTGGTTCTCAGGGCCTTTCTGCAAAGCAGGCAAAATTAGCTGGAAATTGTCTGGTTTCCTTCCTGGTACTCTGAGTGGATTATCCGGGAGGAAGTGGACAGGCGCTTGGAATGTTCTCTGATGGGAGCAGAGCTCTGAACATGGAGATGGCTTTGTGCTTTTGCTGTACACTGACTTAGTCCAGCAGTAATCAGTGATTCCTAGGCCAGAAGGAACCACAGAACTCATCCAGGCTGGCCTCCTGAAAACAGGCCTATGGCTGGGCTTCAGCTGGTCTGTGGGAATCAGCTGCTGTTCTCGAGCTGTCCAGCGCACCCCAGTTTCCATGTCCCGTAGTATCTGTATAGCATGATTTATTCTGATCTTTGGTCTGCTTCGCCTGGGCCTGGATGCTGTAACATTCTTCTCCTGGGGCACATCATAGCATTTGACTCAGTGTCCCACCCTGCCGTGCGTGTCTGCTGATTTAGCGAGAGATCAGATGGGTAGGAATGAAAGAATTTCAGCTTTCTGTAAGTTAGAGTGCTGAAGGGAATGTAGGGAAGCCCATCTGTGGTGGAAAGATGGCAAACATATAATAGCCATTGCAGAAAAGTGTCTAGTCAGGACAAAGGAAGATGTAACAGCATTGCTTTACAGCACGCAGGAACCACATAGCCCTTTGTTTTCAGTTGTTTTAAAGTCTCCTGAGACTTTATCAGTGTTTGTTTAAAAAGAAATAAAAAATGGGTTAATATCAGTGCAAATAAGAACTTTTCAGTATTCTGGGTAAAAATATTGGAGGACAGAGAAAAAAAAACCAACTACAAATTGATGTAAAAATTTGTCTGGCCCAGCTCCCTTCTCTGGCACATGAGATGGCAGCTTGATTACCTGGTTGGCCTAGTTTAGTGAGCTACCGTCTTCTTCCAGCATGGTGAGCTGAGTTTGCAGAGTTCTGGCACTTTGGTGTTTCTGAGTGTTTCAATGTTCCCGTGAAAATCAGTAAAACCTGGGCCGTTTTTGGTAAATGTTTTATGCGTTGGGCTTGGAAGGCGGTTAACGTGTAGGTGGCATAGCGACTAGAGGACTCTGTAACTTAACGCTTTCCTTGGTCTGTGCAGCTGCCCAACCTGGCCTCAGGGAGTTGTTTACCTTCTGTTAACAAAGAACCGCTGTGAGAGGCCAGCAGAAATAGCTATCCAGGTGAAGCTTATTGACCAACAGTTTGCTTTTCCGAGGGCAAGTAACAGCTAAGCAGTCGGCACCCCATTTCCTTTACTACTTGGGAAGACACGTCCGCTTGTCTGATCCAGAGCACAGAAAGGAAGGGACAGCATTAAGTGTCTGCTGGGGTTACTGGTATCCTATGCAGTGAGACCACTGTGCTTTTGTGGGGAATCCTTCCTTGGGATGGATGATTGTCCCATGTCTTCTGACTGTCATTGGGGTGTCTCAGCAATGTATGCACATATTCACAACTCTGGGGTGAAGAAACATCCATAAGTCCTCCCGAAGTCTGAGCGGTGAATTAAAGAAAGAATTCTGGGAAGAGTAAATAAGTGAGGGGTGGAAAACAGGAACATTGAATGTAACCCAGCACAGAACCATCAAGTGAGGAGACCCGCCCATAGTTACTAAATGCTGCTCTTCTGCTGGCGATTCTAAACTTGCAAAGGAACGAAGGAAACCAGGACAGCTTCCTGCTGCCATAACTAGCAGTGCATTGTTGTCCCAGTTAGAGGCTGGAGGGAGCTCTGGACACCACTTAATTTATTTGTGGGAAATGGTTCATCTTTGGAGATTAGAGCAAACTGCCCCATTGCAATATGGAAAAACTTAAACAACAACAAATAGTCTTGCAGCACTAACAAAACATGTTGATTGTATTGTGAGCTTTCATGGGCACAACCCACTTCTTCAGATGAATGGAGTTATTACAGGTCCAGTTTAGAAATAAATAGGGGTGGAGGGGGGGAGCGGAGAGAAGGAAAAAAAGGGAAAGAAATAGTGCCCCTCTGCCATGTATGTTGGCTGGACTGGACAGTCTCGATGGGAAAGAATTAATGGACACAAATCAGCTATCCGAAAAGGGAACACACAGAAACCTGTTGGGGAACATTTTGACTTCCCCGGGCATTCGTTAATGGATCTCCAAGTTACCGTAATGTTTCAGATCAATTCCACAAGCCAAATACACAGGAAAGCCTCGGAACTTAATTTATACATTTGATTCCTATTACAAAGGTATGAATAGAGACATTGGCTGGATGGCCCGCTACGTTCCACATCCATAAAAAGCCCAAGTAATGGGTACTTAAGAACAACTTGCATCGTGTATCATGGAGACTCTAATTGACTATTTCTTTCCCATTTCTTTCTTCTCTCCCCCCCCATATCCCCTATTTATTTCAAAACTGGCCCTTTAATAACTCCACTCATCTGAAGAAGTGGGCTGTACCCATG
Organism: Pelochelys cantorii; assembly: GCA_032595735.1. NCBI lineage: Eukaryota > Metazoa > Chordata > Testudines > Trionychidae > Pelochelys > Pelochelys cantorii. The sequence goes on along the minus strand of CM064339.1, from coordinate 2,148,634 downwards.
AAAGCTCATGAGACCATTGACATGTTTTGTTAGTCTCTAAGGTGCTGCAAGACTATTTGTTGTTTTAAGTTTTTCCAGTTACAAACTAACTCGGCTCCCCCTCTGAAACCACTGCGATATGACATTGCAGAAATGCAAAATGATGCCTCGCAATGATGCATTGTTCAAAAAACCGCCACAGGCTCCAGCAGCAGTAGGACAGCAAAATGCACGTAGAGGCCAGTGCAGTGAGGGCGGGAACCTTGCAAGGTGCAAAATTTGGCCTTGAGTACTTGTCTGAACTGAATTTGAAGCTCTGTCCCTCAGTCAAGCCAGATGGCCATTCCTCCTCTTTCCCTATAATCCCTGGAACTATTCCAACAGAGTTTGGCTTCCCCTGCACCTTTTGTGGGGCTCATTGCATTTTCAATCATGTTTGATCTCGGTTTTGTAGGCAGCCAGCCTCTCCACTGTTTCTGTGGCACTTCCCCCATGTCTTCACTTCAGAGGGTTCCTTCCCCCCCTTTCCTCTCAACGTCCTATTGCTGGTTATTTTTGTTCCCCCCGGAGGAGTGGACTGCCTTCCCCCATGGCTCTAGGTCATTTACTTGTTGCTGTAGACCCAGAGGGTCCTCCTCCCCCACCCTAGTGATAGAGCAGTGGGTCTCTGGCTCCCGCTTGCTCTGCAGCAAGGCCTAGTGCAGGAGGCGTGCAAGGCAGGGGCAGTGCATGACGCACTCAGTCAGCTGCTTGAAGGAGAAGAGGGCTCGGCGTGGAGCCCACCGCGGCAGCAGCCAGCAGTAGGGGCGAAGGAAGCGTCTCAGTGCAGGCGGGCGGAGTACTGTACGCAGGCAGGAGAAATGGGCCAGAGAAATGAGCTTAGCTTGGGAGCCTGGGGGTGTGGGGATAACAGAGCTTGTTGTTAAACCTTGCTCTGAGCCAGGCAAGCTCCCTTTCATCCACAGCTGCATTTTTCTTGGACTCACCCACCAGAGTCTCATGTCATGAGATATTTTTTTCAGGGGTGACTAAATGGAGTTAATTTGGGAACAAACAACAAACGCGATGCCTAACGAAGCTAACGGCTCTCTGGCACGGGTTGTCCTCTCTGAGCGCTTGGCCTGGAGGGGCTGTTCTAATGAGTGTGGCAGGAGAGATTTCAGGGCCGAAGTGGGGAAGACTTGGGAATCTGTCTAGGTGCGTCGGACTCTCCTAGAAAACTATCCCACGGGACCCTGGTAGTGCTGCCCTTCCCTTTGTCACAGCTCAGCAGCAGCGGCGTTTGGCGTTTGCTTCCAGGGCTTTCAGTTTCATGGGCCCTAGCCTATCTGTCCTTAGCACGCAGCAGGACTCTGCTCTGTGATTGTGCAGAGGGGTCAGTTCGCTGCTGGCGCCTCCTTGCGTCCAGGTGTGGTATCGGCTCCCTCTGCGGGGGCCTCCTGCCTCTTCCTGGGCCAGGCCACTCCAGCCACGTGGTTTTAAATCCTCTCCCCTCCCAGGTGGTCTGTAAACCAAAAGCCAGGGGAATTAACCCAAATGGCCTGAGTTAGCAGGGGAGAGGGGGGAACACCTCCACCTCCCCGCCAGGCAGGCTCGCCTGGGAAGCTCCTGCTTCCCCTTGGCCCGGGCGGATGGTCTGTTCTCTCCCTGCGCTGCCTGCACGTGAGCTGTTCAGCAGAGCCCTGCACCGAGACAAAAGTTGTATCCGCAAAAATAGCCGCGGATGTGGATACCTGCGGATTTGCAGGGCTCTGCTGTTCTACTCCCCTCCCCCCAGTCTGTGCCTGCCTGGCAGGTGTGGTGGGGCAGGGCTGGCTGAGCACAGAGCAGCTCCTTAACCCCTTGTCCAGTGTGGGGCTTGCATGCCCTCCTGGCGATTGCAACCTCCGCTTTTTACTGTGAGCTGCTTCACGTACTCCAGTCCCTCCGTGTGCCCGCTGGAGTTGGTAAGCCCAGGGTGGGCTCTTGAGCCTTAATCGCTGTCCGCGTGCTGTCACCTGAGATCTCTGGGCTCCTACAGGGCAGCAGGCTTAGCCTGGAAGAGCCATCATTTGGCCAATGGCATCTTTTGGCAAGTAATGGCACCACGGAGAGGGTGGCCCTGTGGCACTCTGCGCTTTGGCTTGGAGGACAGCTGACATTCCACAGCGCTGGCTTTGCTCTGCTCTTGAATACCCCTCTGGGTGGTCACTGGGGAGCAGCACGTCCCCTCTGAGACCTCCACTGCAGGCATTTCTTGAGCTCTTTTGAGGGCCTGGCCACATTGGGGAAACTGACACCAGTCTCATTCCATCCCTGTCTTTACCCCCAGGGAGCCTCTCAGCCCCACTGTGAAGTGGGGCCCACGCTGGTGATTTTCAGATTGTCGCACCAGGGTAGGGCATCTATATCGGAGGTTTGCACTGATGTGACTACATTGCTGTGGCTGCACAGGTGCGGACTTTTGATTTAGATGGGCCCTTAAGGCACAGTAACAGCAAAAGTTCAACCACAGTCAAATTAGCTAGCTGCCTCCAAAATTAGCATATGACCAGGCAAACTTTTCTAAAGACTTTGCTCCAAAAATGCAGCTGGGAATGTTAAATATACAACTTGTTCCAAACACTCTGTGCCCTCAGTGTTATGTGCAATTCCCCAGGCAGGGTCGTTGGTACCGATTCCAGATTCCCAGAAGCCTGCTCTTCTCCTTGGAAAACTAGCAGCATCTTTCACAAAGCCACAGGCAGTGAAGTAGAATTCTGTCTTCTAGCCAAGAGTCTGCATATCCTTCCTGGAACCCAGAGAGTCCTCCAAAGCATCTCCCAGAAAGAGTTAGTGGCATCAAACAGCCCTGTCCCGGGGTGGGTATTTAGAGTTCCCAAAGCGAGCTTTCCCAGGCTTCTCTCCCTTGGTAGGAGAGGTGACTGCAGTGGAGAGCTCAGGGAAGGGGGTAGGCTTGTTCCCTCCTAGTGTCACCAGGCCGCTGTGGATTTGGGAGGAGTGAGGCAGGAAACTGTGGATGAAAAGGACCAGTTTGGAGGAAACCCCAAAATAGAAAATGTGTAATTTCCTGCATAAAGTAAGGACTTTGGACAGAGTGAAAATAGCAAGCACCTCCTATGCATGAGTATGCCTGAGTGGTGTTTCTCTCAGCTTGTTGGGTTTAATTGGATTGAATGGCTCACAGATATAATTGCATCATTAGGCTTCATTGCTAGAACTGAGCAATGAGTTCAGTTGTGAGCTTTCCCTTTTCAGGCCAAAGAGGCTCTGCTTTGGCTGGCAGCACAAGTAAGATGCTTATGGACCACTTGACACTAGTAGGAGTGACCGATGTAGATGACTTCAGCGGCCTTGTCCCCTCTGACTGACTGCTCAGGGCTGTTGTTCAGCAAAGTCCCTCTCCTTCCTTTACCTCCGTACTCTCCTTGAGCTGTCCTCTGGTGCCAGCACAATGCTGCTGCGCGCAGCCTCCGCAGTCTTTCTTACCCCGATAGCACTTCCAGAAGCTGGGGATGGGACATGGGGTGCATCATGTGACGATTCCCTCTGGGGCACCTGGCATTGGCCACTGTGGGAGGACAGGACACTGGGCTAGATGGGCCTTTGGTCTGACCCCGTCTGGCCGTTCTTATGTCCTTGTAGCCACACACAAACTTACACCGATGTAATAAAGCTGTTTTAGCTAATCCAGGGGAGTTAAAGTGGCGTAAACCCCTGTGTGCACACCCTTGTTTCAGTTTCAGTGACTTTGGGGGTGTTAACTGAAAACTGTTCCCAGTCACCTGAAGCTGAAATGAGAAAAAGCCACTCTTACACTGCAATGAGAGCATATTTGCAGGTGTGTGCATCAGCCTACCTACACTGGTTTAAAAACAATTCAAGTTGAACCAGAGCACCTTTCTCATGCATGCAAGGCTGGTGTGTTCCAGGCTTCTAGGCAAAAGGATTTTCCCAGCATGGCTAGGCTGTTAACAATCAAAAGCTGTCTAATGTGTCAGCGTAACCAGCGTGTTCCTCATGCACTCATCACAATTGCTGGGGCAAATAGGAAACACAATTTTCTTAAATTTTGCATAATTTCCCACCCAATATTCTGTAACTACTTTTAGACACCTAGCTGGATTTCTAAAATAAATCTACCCATCGTGGTGGATGCGTGTAACATAAGATTCATTGGTAAGATGCTTGTATTGTTGAGTCGTTTTAAGTCAAATTAACTTTCTTTTACCCAGGCTTGTAAAAGTGAATCTGCTCCAGATTCAGTAGTACAAAGATGCTGGATTTCAGGAGACCGGATTTGGGGTGGAATTGAGAAACTTGATTAAGACAGTGTGAACGTGAAAGTAGCCCAGGGAATTTAAAAACCCACCATAAGGAAAGTGCAAGAGACTTAGTACCTCTGGGAGGGGGAAGACTGCAGGGAACAAGAAGGGCACATATGGCTTCTTGTGGATCTCTTTGGAACTCCAGAGTTTAAATCAACCACTAAACTCTTCCGAATGGGAAAGGGGGAGGCAGCCAGTTTACAGTGTGTGTGTGTGTGTGTGTGTGGGTGGGGGGGGGGGGGGGGGGGGGAGAAGATAGGGCAGTTAAAAGCACCGTGATTAAGAGCCAGAAGAGTAAAGGTGGATAAAGAGCAGGTTTCCTACTCTCTGTTGGGAGTAAGGAGCAGAGAGCTCAAGGGGAGCTTGAACTTGGGCGCTGAACTCTGTCATTGAGAAGAGTCCCTTTAGACCACTGAGAAGAGAAGACCCTTTTATACAACTATCAGGAGAATGGGCAGGTGAGAGCATGCCTGGAAAATTCAGATATGGAACAGCTGGTCTGGGTGCTGTCTCAGGATAGCCGAGGGATTCTCACAGCTACCACCTGTGTTACCAGGAGGGGTTTTGTTTGAAACATGATGAAAACTGGGTGTTCTGTCTGGTGTTACTGCTGTCTCCTTCTCCCCTAATTTATCTCCACTACAATAATCTTGCTAAAACGCAGACGAGAAAAAAATCCCAGTATATAGCAGCATGTGCATGTCCCTGATCCTAGAACCCACTCCGTTCATTGAAATGTCCCGCAGCGTCCCCGAGGAAACAGCTAGTACTATGCATTTATGCTCTAGATTCCCCCAGCATGAGTACTGTGCTACCCTGTAGTACTGTCTTTTCAGACCAGCCTCTATGCATCCTCTTTCAGAGACTGCTCTTGGGAAGGCAGCTGGTGAGGTGTGGAAGAGGTGGTTTAGGCACATGCAGCTTCTAAAGAGAAACAGAGCCAGAGCCTGTTTGTGAATCACAGACACAGTCTGGGTACCAAATAAGGCGCCTATCTATTTAGATGACATGTGCAAGCAGGTCCGTCATTCGGATTCAGCAAATGCAAGCAAGTTGTCAACACTGCCACTTGTTCCCATCAGTCAGGCGGCAAAAGGACAGGTTACCATATCTAGTGACACCCGAAACCAACACCCTGGGGATGCACCAGAGTTACACTCTCAGGAGCTCTCTGCTGGTATCTGGGATTTCCAGCCTTGATTTTAAAAAAACCAACAAATAACCAAGGCAGAGCCTTCCGACTTGGCAGCTGCACAGAACAAAACAAAGCCAGGGCTGTCCCATCTCAGAGGGGAGTCAGCTCTGAAGCCTAATAATGACAGCTTAAATATCAGTGTTTTAAACTACCCAGCCAGTGATTGATGGCCATAGCAGAAACATCTAGTTGGGTGCAGGGATTTCTTCAGAACCAGGTGGGTTGGCCAGGAAACTCCGACTCGGAGCAAAGGTCCTGTTCTTTGTGTTGTGCAGTCACGGCACGGCAAACCTTGTGGCTGTAACAAGTGATGTGTCAGTGTCTTTAAGTGCACTGTGAAGGCTGAAAAATAAGAGGACAAAAGAGTTGGAAATCATTGCTGACTTCTGAAATGGCTCACAGGAGGTGGAAGTGACTTCTTGACATCTGGGCTGGATTAACAAAAAGAGTATGAACAGTCCTTCCATGGCGTGTGCCTTTGTGTGATAGAGTATGAGCCAAAGCAGACCAGACGTGTGGAAAGCAAGTCCCTAGGCAGATGTGAGCAAGGCGATATTCTTGGTGATAGGAGTGCCTGATGCTCAGAAAACAGTGACTGTTCAGGAAACTGTAGGAACTTCTGTGTTAGGAAAAGGGTTTAAAGTACTTGGGATGTTGTAGCTTACGGCTACATTTGGAAAACTACAAGCTAATAGGTATGAGTCAGCTTGGATTTGTGAAAGGCCAATCTTGTCCCAGGTTGCTTTCTAAAATAACTAGCCTCGTGAGGTTCCTGTTCTTAGATTCTACTACATACCTCTGATACTTGTAAGATGCTTATTTGGGACCCCTGCATCCACATCTAGGTTTATTTGGATAGCACTAGAAGAGCAGAATTAGGCCTACGTTACAGCAGGACTGTATCCATCCTGGAGGACTGGGGTCTGCCCTGTGGATTTCAGACACTACACATGCCCTGTAGTTTGGCACGGACAATTAGCCTTTCTTTCTGGGCCACTGAAATACGGTAAAGAGCAAACCTGGGAGCTAAACGCACCTGTGTTGTGTGCGACGACTTAGAGAAGTTGTGCCTCAAAACTTAGAACTCTCCTTCACAGCCCGGATTAGCTGGGGACAGAATAAAACGGCATCTTTCCAGATTTGGGGCCTCGTGTACAATTGTAAGGCATGCCAGTTTAACGAAGAGTGAGGAAGGTTTTGGAGGGTGTTAGGTACGTTAGTGCCAGCCCCTGCGTGGTCAGTCTGAATTCAGCTGAAGAATGGCTGATGTGGGTTTAGCATGTGTCTTTTCAGTACGGTGCTACTGTCCAGTGTGGGGTTTCCAGAGATAATTGGGGACACTCTGTCCTCTCAGTCTGTGGTATTGCTCTCCCTGGAAGACACCTGTGTGCCTGCCGTGTGTTTGGGAGGGAGGCTGTTACTTGTCTGACTGGTAGAAGGGCCGTGGTCGGAGCTTCTGCCCCAGAACTGACTTTTCCCTTTGCAGCACTTGGCAGAGTCTGGTGGCTTTGTCCCCACGCCCTGAGTTTCAGGTTTCAGCTGCTGGGATGGAGAGTTGGGGCTTAAAGCAAGCAGGGAAGTGCTGGGATTTCCTGCAGCGTGGCTGTGTGTTAAGGTGGAGCATCCTGTCTGTGCTCATGCTGCAGCGAGGTCTCCTCAGGAGTAACGGGCAGGGCTTCTCACACCACCTGCTCATGGGCGACTGGACGCTTGGATTTCCATCTGGAGCTGCTGTGGGCCCCTGCTGACTGCAGCTGTTGTCTGGGATGGACATCTTTGGGTATCACCTTCGCCCGTGTGCCAGCAGCCCCCTCTCTGTCTCCTAGGAGAGGGTAGCAGGGTAATCCCCCTGCCAGGATGTGTGACAGCAAGTGTGCTTGAAAAGCAATGTAAGCCTTGGGTGGCCATGTTAAAACAAGGTTTGTGAAGAATGAGAATCCTACTATGAGAGTGTCCCCATCACAGAGCTGCTCTGAAGCCCTTCGGAAGCTGGCCTAGGTGCGTACATACCAGTGTGAGATTGTGCCAGCCAGTTCTGGCCTCCCCAAGCCCTTGGGCAGGGCTGCGTGTCCGAGATCCTTCATGGTGTCAGGTGCCTGCTGTGAAACCCACTAGCTGATGTGGTCCCCACTCGCTCTGTTCGGGTTCCTTTGTGATTGTGTGCGATCCTGCTCACGTCTTTCCCAGATCTCTCCCTGCCTCCCCCCTCCATGGGGGTTCCCGGCCCCACTCCTGGGGATCTGGCTGCTGCCCCCGCTGGAGGCTCTGCTGTATCAGAGCCTGCAGTGTCAGGCAGCAGCCGGCTCCCCAGGAGCTGGTGCATGCTGGGAACCGACATAGAGTATAAAGTACAGTGTAAGCCGGCTCCCAGCCCCACTTGCGGGGAGCTGGCTGTGCTGCGGGCTCTGCAGCGTGTGCCTTGTATAGTGTGTGTAACCGCTGAGATGTGTACAAGGTTACTTTTTGAAATCGTGTTTTACATCCCTAGTTCCCTCAGTGCGTCTACACAGCAGGGTGTAACTCGAAATAAGCTGTGCAAATCGAGCTCCATCCATTGTGTAGCGGATTTCAATTTGCACAGCACTTTTTTCAAAACAAAGCCCTCTTCCTCCAACTTCCCTTCCTCCTCGTACAGTGAGGGGCACAGGAATCGGAGTAAGAAGTCCTCCGTCTTGACAGTATTTCGAGATTATGTCGAAATAACTGCCTGCTGTGCAGACGTGGACTAAGTTATTTCAAAGTAATGTTGCTGTGTAGACGTACTGGGATTTGGCAGGCAGTTGCCTTTTGGGTGCGCACTCTAATCCTTTCCTGTTGGAATCGGTGCCCTAGATCAGCCCTAGTTCCCGAGTGTTCTGGGTGTCTAGACACATAGTGAGTGACGCGGTGCGAGGTTGTGTCTTCCTGCACAGGCCTTGTGCCCCCTTCGTGGCCATCTCCTGTTCTAGTTTGCAGACGCCCTGGTGAATGTTGGTTGTTCAGGCTTTAGGTGCTAAACCAAAGCCAGCGAGCGCACCATCCCCTTCAATCCACGCTGAAAGGGGCAGACGTCCTAAGATTGTTTCCTGCCTCCGAGTTCTTGACAGATGGAAACTGCGCTCAGATCAAAGAGGTGGTTATGTCCCAGGGCTGCCTCTCCCTGGTGTCAGGTGAGGGCCACTGCTAATTGCTTCCAGCACTGGGTCTTCAGTATTTCTGGTCCTGATTTAGCTGTGTGCCACAGAGCCTTGTTTGGGCGGGAGGAGAGGAACCAAGCTAATGCCCTGCCCCCTCACGCAGGACTCCCCTGCCGTGGGAGCCGCCTGTCAAGGGTTCCCAGGGCTGAGCAGTGTGACCGGACTGGAACAGCATGTCCCCGTCCCCCAGGGTTGGCACTAGGGACAGTATGTGCTTGGGGTAGAATCCAAACCACGCTCGCCGGGGCTGGAGCTGCATGCCTGCCGTGCTCACGCGGGAGACTGGCACGGGAGTTCCTGCAGCAGGCTGGAGGGCTTGGCCTCCCAAGCAGGCTGGCCCAGTCATGAGCCGCCCCCCTCGAAACTGGCTTGGACATTGACGCTGGCCTGCCCCTGCCTTAGCAGGCAACACCATGCAGGGTTGCTAGCTAGGCCTGAGCATTCCTGGCAGGGAGGGGGGCTTGCTCTGTTCCCTGTGCATAGCAGGGGTGTCAGATGACTCCGGGGAGGGAAGAGTTCCATGTTTAGTTACAGCTCATGGGCTGGGGTGTGAATGGAGGACCGTGTACACCCTGCAGTCTCCAGCAGCGCTCCTGGAGTGACAGGGAGAGGTTTGCGGAGAGACTTTATGTAGGAAATAAACCTTCTCAGCATGTCTCTGCTCAGCACCTTACTGCTGCACTCCACTGGGGCCAGTGGGAAATGCCTGGCCTCGGGGGAGGCTGGTCCTGTGCTCTCCTTCGCTTCGTCCCTCCTCCTGCCTTTCTCAGTTACAGAGTCTCACTGCACTTGCTTTCCTGCAGCAGCTCCCAGTTCCCACCCTGCCCTTCTCCCCTGGGTTTCACTCCCACCCCCTTCTCCCGAGGTGATCAGCAAAGAACTAATTAACGTGGACATTCACTAGGCCCCCTCTAGGCATTAGCGTTCACACCCGTGTATTTGACACAGTCCTGCATTGGCCACACTGGGTCCTGCACTGGCTACGCTGGGTACCCCTTTGAGTCTATGCATGCTTTCTGTGTGGCCAGGAAGGGATGGAAACACCTCCCGGAGTGAAAGCTGAGATGCTGCAAGATCTGCCTGTCCTGTGAGTCTCTCCAGTATTTCCATATGCCAGGTGACCCATGGGTTTGATACCCCAATGTAGATTGTTGTCACAGATGTGCACCGGTGAGGCCAACGCTGTGTGGTTAATGGCAATGCTCTTGTAGCACATGGGAAAGATTTGGGACCCCTGGGTATACAAAGTGGCATATCAGAATCTCCAGGGGGTAGCCGAGTTAGCACCCTAAAGACTAACTGCTGGACTATTTGTTGTTTTATAAGAATCTCGTCCTATTTGTTGTTTTATAAGAATCTCGTCGGCACCCCATAGCAAGGCAGCCGTATTGCAAGCCCCATGCATTCACAGACCATTAGCCAGGTCTTAGGTAGCATGAGATCAGCTTAACAAAATCACAAGCCCTTTAAAAATGGTACAGTTAGCGCTTGCTTGCTTTGGCCGCTGGTTCTGAGCCTTTGGATCGCACCCGTGTCACATTTCCAAGCTCCTCTCTGCGACGAGGAGGGCTAGGTACCTGCTTTCCAGAGTCCCCTGCCAACCTCTGTCATCGCTCCTGGAGCTGGGGCTTAATTAGACTGACAAACATTGCAAGAATCACGCCAAACCAGCCCCAGTTGGCAGCACTGCTCTGGGCAGCAGTTTAGGCTGGAACAAATCAGTGGAACCGGTTGGTGGAATTGAAGTTGGCAGAAGGCCGCATGGCTTGCAGTGGAACTTGAGAAGTAGCAGGGAGGAGAGGTGGGGCTCTGACCCCAGGAGTGTTCAGTTGCACCGATTTCCATCACTCCTAGCGCTACAAGAGTGCCTCAGTCAGTAGGAGAGGAGGTGGGGATCTCACGGGCGCTTTGGAAGCATGCCCTTACCATTGGATGGTTTTTCCTAATATCTAACCCTTGTTGCAAATTGAAGCCCCATTACTACTTGTCCTGCCGTCAGTAGGCATGCAGAACAATTGATTGCCATCCTTTTTGGGCAGGGGTGGGGAACCTAAGGCCCGAGAGCTGGATGTGGCCCCTAGTTTGCCTGGATCTGGCCCCCGAGGCTCAGGGCCCCCCTTAGCAATGGGGATCCCATGCTGGTGCTCCGTCCCCCGCCCTGCTGCCCCACTGTGGGGCTGGAGCACACAAGATCTACTAGGCTGGGCCCCCCCCCCCCAGGCTCTGGTGTGGCAGGGGAATGTGGGGTGTGTCTTTCTCCTCAGTTGAGGGCCATGTCAATGAGGGTTAGGTGGCTTTTTCCTTGCTTCTCACTTGTGTGTGGCCTCCGATTGATTTTTCTATGGGTCAGTGGCCCCCCCATCCCAGAAAAGGCTCCTCACCCCTGTTTTTGGGACAGTTAAGGTACCTGAAGCCAGTAATTAGGTCCCCTCTCAGTCGTCCTTTCTCATAGGCTGAGTCACCTAAACCTTTTAGCATTTCATTGCGCTCGTCTGGACCCTCTCCGGTGTGTCCACATCTTACCTCACGTGCGGTGCTCAGAGGTGCACAGTAGCGCCAGCTGAGGTCTCTGTGCCGAGTAGAGCTGGAACGGAAGGTTTATTAGCCCTTAGGGACACGGTGTAGAACAGGCTGCTCCTCACAGGAACCAGAAGCAGCCAGCACTATCCATCTTGGGGAGAGGGCCCAGATCCAGGGCCCTGCCCATCTCCCTGTCCCCCCTCAGCCAGCGAGACTCACTCACAGCCCCAGCAGCCCGTCTCCCCGTGCAGCCAGCCCTGTCCCCAGCCTTTGTCCAGCTTCCCGGGCAGAAGGTGCCACCTGGTCACACCCCTCCCAGGTTCGGGTGACCAAGCATCCACCATGGTGTCCGTGCGGGAGGCTGTCGCCCCCAAATGCCCATCCCCATCTCGCAACTGGTGCAGTGCCCAGAGAAACTGAGGCACACATGCAGGGTTGCTGCAGGACAGTAGAGGTCACAAGTGAACAGAGCAAATCGAATCCCTGCTTTGTGTCTCACGTGGGGAGCTCGGACTGACCACTCCCATCTCCATGGGGGGCTTGTGCTCCCCTTTCCCCCCACCGTGAGCGACTCTGACCTTCCCTGGCCAGGGCTTTCTGTGTCACATCCCAGCACAGAGCTGAGCCCCAGGAGTGAGGGTGAGAAGCTCAGAGCAGGTGAAGAAACAGTCTCTGTGAAGTGGGCTGTGGGAGTCAGAGGAAGAGGCCTGCTGTGAGTCTGACTTGGGAGCTGCCCTCTCCCTCCAGCTGTTCAGTAAGGGGGCTTCCTTCCTGTGGCTTTTCTAACTCCCCCCGCACGGCTGAGATCCCTGCTGGAGGGGCACCCGCTCTTGTGGAGGGGGCAGGTTCTTGCTGGCAGGCCCTAGCTGGCTGGAGGCCAGGGCCACCTGGCCGATCCCCCGGAGGGGTGGCCTTGTGACTCACGAGCGGTAGAACCCGTCCGGGCTGTGCTCCTGTCTGGGACGCCTTTCTTCTGGGGTGCGAGTGCTGGGCTGAGCTGGAGGCTGTGGTTTTCACGGCTGGCAGGAAGCTGCCAGGCGGCAATGAATCAGCACACAGACCTTGTCAGGGGCATGTGGTGGGTGAGTCACCAGTGCCTGCCTGTACCAAGGGCGTGTGCACATGTCTCTGTGCCATGACGTCAGGCTGCATCTCCAGGGTGTATGTTGTGGGGCGAACTGCTAGCACCTTGTCGCTACGGGGTGCTGGCACGGCGTCCTCTTCTCTCGTCTCATCCCACCGATGAGCGATCCCTGCCTCACCGCCCCCCTCTGTAGGTTGTGTTTATTCCCCACCGCTTGTCCCTGGGGCTTTGTAGCCCCTCACTCAAGCACTGGGGAGATGAGGTACCACTGCATTTCACCCAGCTGCCGGCGGGGCGGGATTGGTTGAATGTGACTCCGAGTGGGGTGCTGTGGCCAAAAGAGTGAGTGCTCTTTTGAATGAGTGGAACTATTTTACCTCTCTCTTTGGCACTGGTGTGACTGCTGCTGCCATGCAGTGTTTGGTTCTGGGGCCCTCTGTTCAAGAAGGAAGTTGATGAGATGGAGGGGGTTCAGAGAAGAGCTATGGAAATGACTGAAGGGTTAGAAAACCTGCCTTATACAGGTTGAACCTCTCTAGCCCGGCACTCTCTGGTCCAGCAACATCCGTGGTCCAGCAGGATTTTAATTAGCCGGGTGTCCACTTAGCACGGGGTGGCCAAGTTTCCTGTAGCCCTGTAAAGTTTGTTTACAGCCACCAGGCCTGGCTCTCAGTGTTCTGGGCTGTTGTTTAGCTCTACTTTGCCCCTAAATGTCTTCTAGGAACCCAGCAAGCCACGGCAGTGTTGGGAACGCTGCTAGACAGTGACCTCCCGTGGTTTGGCAAACTCTCTGGTTCGGCACCGGTCGGGTCCCGAGGGCACCGGACTAGAGAGGTTCAGCCTGTAGCGACAGATTTCAGCAGCTCAATCTGTGTAGCTTGCCAGAGGGACAATTCCGGGGTGACTGGATCACAGGCTGAGTTCATACACAGGGAGTAAATATGGACTCCTGGGCTCTTCGGGCTAGCAGAGAGAGGTCTGACCCGATCCGACGCCTGGTGCTGAATCTAGACGTGTTCAGATGCACAGAGGGCGTAAGCTTTGAACAGCGAGAGCAGTTAACCACTGGGACTGTTTACCAGGCCGGGGATGGGCGGGCGTCTCCGTGGCTGACCAGCTTTAAATCGGGACGGGCTGTTTTTCTAATCTCAAGGATCTGCTCTGGGAAGGATTTCGGGGCAGGTCTCTGGCCAGATGATCTCGGTGCTCCCTAGAGGGGAAGAGAAGACAGGAACGTGAAGTAGCCGGTGAAACCCGACCCACCCAGCCTGGGGGACGAGAGGGGGCAGAACGCTGTTGCTGAGGGGACGCAGAGCGGGAGTCGCTGGACTCGTGGGTGATTGACGCTCTTGCCCTCTCGTTCTGAAGTGAAGTGCCCCAGTTCAGCCCTCAGCGAGCCATCCCCAGGCGCTGCAGCTGGGCGGGAGGGAACAGCTAGGAGAGGCGGTGGTCCTGCCCCCCACGACCTGGCTAGGCAGTCCCCCCTCTCGTGGGCAAGCACCGTCTGATCTGGGGGGCCTTGTGTTTGCAGCTGGAGGACTGTACGCTGCAGCTCTCGCCGTCGGGACAGTACTTGGATCTTGACCTGTCCCTGCTGGAGCAGAAGGATGAGCTGGAAGGGTTCTACGAGGAGATCAGGTGTGTTGCTGCTGTCGCAAGCATACCTGTCTGAGCCCCGTCGCTGGGCTGGGTCACTCAGCAGGCTGCCCGGCCAGGTGCTATGACCCGGCCTCCCCCACTTCCACCTTCTGCAGGTGCCCCAGTTACAGAAAGCATCAGCCATTGTGTCCACAGCTCTCGCTGAAATTGCCGTCCCCGTCTCAGTATCGGGTCAGTGCCAGGGAAACCAAGGCGCACACAGGGTTACTGAGGGGCAGTAGACATCGCTTGCGACATTGCAGAGCAGACCGAGTGAATCCAGTCCCCTTGCACCCCTTTGTCACACCCACGTGCTCCGCTGCTGTGAAACACGTGGCACGAGGCTATGGTGCCTGTTGCTGGATGGAGCAGGCAGGCCAGGGGCCTGCAGGGGAGCAAGAACGCTTGAAACAGAGTCGCGTCGGGGAGGCACTCCGTTGCCAGCTGCTTCCTGGGTGTTAAGCAGCCGCTGGGCCGAGAGCCTAGTCACAGACCAGCTTTCAGTGGGACAAACTCTAGGGCAGCCTTTGAGGGGGGGTGAGGTGCCCAACAGAGCTGTGGGGAGAAGCCACAGTGGCTGAGGGATGCTAGCAGAGTCGCCTGGATGGCCCAGGAGCCACCTTCCCTGTGTAACTGCCTGGATTTGGTTTCTGGGACGTGGCCTCCGCGATAGCCGGGTGCTGCCGGTATTCCCCCCATCAGTGCTGTCAGTGGCGGGGCTGGCTGTGTGCTGGGCGTGGGGGGGGGGGGCAGAGGCTCTGCTGACTTGTGGGCTCTCGGGGTGCTCTGCACGGTGACTTACCCGCTTTCCTCTCCTTCCAGCAAAGGGAGGCGGCCAACTATCATCCTGCGCACTCAGCTCTCGGTCCGTGTCAATGCCATCCTCGGTGAGTCCCGACTGCTGAGAGCTCTGGGCCCCGCCCTTCTGTGCTCCCCAGGGCCGTGAGCAGAAGCGCTGTGGCCTGTAGCCATGTGGGGCCTGGCTAATCCGGCCTGTGGGCTCATGCTTGAGTGCTCCAGGGGGCTGGCTCCGGGCCCGGGCTGCTTTGCGCTCCAGGATTCTCTCTGGCTTCCTGTCTGGTCATCCATGGCTAGCCCCAGCCCTGTCGCCGCCACGGCTAGAGCGGAGCAAGGGGGCCGGGGCTCTGCGGCAGCGCAGGGCAGCCTCTCTCAGGTGCTTGCTCAGTGACCGTGTGGTCCCTGCCACGGGGTGGGAAGGAACTCCCCCCCCCCCCCCACCAGACCAGAGCTCCAGCAACCTGGAGAGGCTCCGCCTTCCCATGCGGCCTGGGGCACGGGGTATGTTGTCATTTCCGTCCTCTTCTTCCTTGTGGCTCACAGTGGCCTGAGCCCCTCTGGGCTGTGCTAGGGATTCGGTGAGCGGGTGCTAGGGGCCTGTGCTGGATAGACCAAACTGGAGGACCTGGCCCTACACGCTGACTCGTGGCTCTTGGGGCCGAAGGGGTTAATTCTTCTCGGCATGCAGAGCCCAAGCACAACAATATTTGCGCCGGTTACACAGAAAACATGTTGCAGGCTACAAATATTCTGGGTCGCTTAGGCAAGCCTTAAATATAGCCTCGGAAAGTACTCACGGCTGGCTCACGTGGCCAAGGGCCCCAACGGCGGGTCAGGCATCCAGTGCTGGGAACCAGCCCTGCTCCTCGGAGCTGGGTCTCTCCCTGCTGCTGTGCTCGGCGGAGGGAGGAGGAGTAGCCCTGGGGGGCTGTGTTAGTGAAACCGAGCACTGCAGCCCAAGCCCCTGCTGCCGGGGGAGCAGGCGTGGCATGAGGTGCAAACTGCATGGGGCCGGTGGCCTGCTGCAGCGTGGGTGGGGAGGGAGGCCTGTGCGGCGGCGACTGGTGCGTGCAGTAGGAGCCCGGGGAGAACCGCATTTGGGAGGGGCCAAGTGGGTTTGCATGTGCTGCGGAGGGTCTCTTCCCCCCCCCCCCCCCCCCCCCCGGTGTCATGCTTTCGCTTCTCTGGGCAGTCTGTCTGGATGTGGGTCCCGGTCTGGAAGGTGCAGTACCCCCTCGGCTTTGTGCCTGGAGTGCCCCCCTTCCCTGCAAGCCGGCAGGTCTTCCAGGGACAGCCCCTCCCTGGGTTCCTGTGGAGGAATTGTGCAATCCCTGCCCAGAGTGCAGAGGTCAGGGCTCTGTCTGGGGACTTCTCAGCCCTGGCTGCTGCCTGCTCTGCTTGTGCCTGGAACTCTGACAGTCAGCCGTTGTAGGGGGCTGAGGCCACAGGAATGGCAAGTTAAAGTCCCAGTCAGCCTTCCTGAAATCTTCTGAAGGCTGCTGCTTGCCTCCCGAGAGCCCCAAGCTCCTGGCCAGGCTGCTGCTTGCCTCCCGAGAGCCCCAAACTCCTGGCCGGGCTGCTGCTTGCCTCCCGAGAGTCCCCAGCTCCTGGCCGGGCTGCTGCTTGCCTCCCGAGAGCCCCAAGCTCCTGGCCAGGCTGCTGCTTGCCTCCCGAGAGCCCCAAACTCCTGGCCGGGCTGCTGCTTGCCTCCCGAGAGACCCCAGCTCCTGGCCGGCTGCTGCTTGCCTCCCGAGAGCCCCCAGCTCCTGGCCGGGCTGCTGCTTGCCTCCCGAGAGCCCCCAGCTCCTGGCCGGGCTGCTGCTTGCCTCCCGAGAGTCCCCAGCTCCTGGCCGGGCTGCTGCTTGCCTCCCGAGAGGCCCCAGCTCCTGGCCGGGCTGCTGCTTGCCTCCCGAGAGGCCCCAGCTCCTGGCCGGGCTGCTGCTTGCCTCCCGAGAGGCCCCAGCTCCTGGCCGGGCTGCTGCTTGCCTCCCGAGAGCCCCCAGCTCCTGGCCGGGCTGCTGCTTGCCTCCCGAGAGCCCCAAGCTCCTGGCCGGGCTGCTGCTTGCCTCCCGAGAGCTCCCCAGCTCCTGGCCGGCCTGCTGCTTGCCTCCCGAGAGCTCCCCAGCTCCTGGCCGGGCTGTCGAGACAAACCGGTTTGTGCTTTAGTAGCTGCCTGTCTGACAGCAGGAGTAAGAGGAAGCCAGCAATACAGCTCTCACCCCCAGCTCAGCACATTATGCTGCAGGCCATGTCCGGGTGCACTGAGGCAGCGGTGTTCCCAGTCAGCTGGCAGCGATCGTGTGCGGGATTCCGCAGCCTGCGCTGAGCAGAGGCGTTTCTCTAGCCCAAACCAAACACGTGAGCGGCAGTGCTCTGGCGCAAGCCGCCCCTCTGCTCAGCGGGAGAGGAGCGTTGGCTGGGACCTTTGCTCCCCCGAGCTGCAGTTTGCAGCGGTACCGGCTTTGGGACAGGCCATCAGAATCTGCCTCTCCGTGGCTGGACACTGGACTTGTGACCGAGGCATGTCAGGCCCAGGCCTTGTGCAGCTCAAGCTGCTCACGGAGCAGGCCCTCCGCGCAGCAGAGACCAAGCGCGGCTTTGCACCCCGACTGCTGGGGGCTGCTGCAGGGCCCTTACCCTGTTGTCCGGCTGATTCAGTCATTCATGCTTTCTTGTCCTTTTCCTGCTGGGCCCTGCAGGTCCTCACTCAGTCCCCTCACTCCACCCGTGCCAAGCCCCTGCTGCTTCCGGGTGCTTTGTGTAAGCCCTGCCCAGATCTCCGGCCTCTCACGCTCCGCTGGGGGCGGCGGGGAGCAGGCCTGGCTCTACGGAGCACGGGTGAGGCTGCTTTAATGCCCACAGATCTGGGCTCTTTTCTCTCCCCTTTCGTGCTCCCTCTGCTGCAGGCCCTGCTCCGCTCCACCCTCCCCAAGCAATGCAAGGCAGGGAATTATGGGGGGCCCCTCTCCTGCACTCACCACAGTGGCTCTGCTCCGTTCCGCTCTGCTCCACCCTGCCTTCCTCCGCCAGCCTGCTGTGCCCTGGTTTGCCCTGGGGCCGGGCCGCTCTGCTTCCCGCTGCCACGGTGAAGCTGTGCCAGTGGGCTGGGAGAGGGCAGCAGGGCAGGCTGCCGGGTTCCAGATCCCGCTGCCACGGTGTGCATGCGTGTGTGTGTTTGGGGGGGGGGGGGGTGTTGACCTGTCCCCAGGTAAACCCCCAGGCCACCCTGGGACCCATCTGTGGGCGGTTGAGGCGGCCACCACGGATCCCCAAAGTGTGGGGCCTGAAGCGGCCCCCCAAACCATCCTGTGGGGGGATGGCTCTGCCTCTGGAAGTCGAGTGCACGGGGTGCAGTGCGGGGGCGGGGGGGTGGATGGCTTTGCCAGAGCCGTTACCTAGGATGTGCCTGCCTGCCATGGCCAGGCCCAGCCCACAGCATGTGCACGGCTCGCTGCGGGGGCTCCCGCCCTGGGACGGACTGGCTGCGGTGAGGAGAGCTTTCCCCCGCAGTCCCTGCTTGTCTAGCAGCCGCGTGGGGCCAGCAGCAGGACTCTGAGGGAGAAGGGCAGGGCAGGAGCACCCCTCGGGTGTGAGGCAGAGGAGTTTCTCGGGGGCGCGCTCTTGTAGGAGCTCTGGAGAGCGAGGGGGAGCGTAGACAGGCCTGTCCGGGGATGCGCTCCATAGGTGTGCAGATCTGCATCTCTTCTTCCCGGGCTCCGGCCTCCGCAAGCCGTCCCTTGGGAGCCAAGAGGGACCACGGCGTCGTACGCTGCAGGATGTGCCGGGGATCCGGACGGGCTCTGCTCCGTGTCCAGAGCCGTACAGCTTGCCCGGTGCAGCAGGAGAGGGTTTCGCCTGTCTGGCCAGTCGCTCTAGGAGGTGGGAGAGCAGGCCTCGTGTGGCGTGTCTGCACTCCCCAGCCGTGTCCCACGGCCACCACGTGGGCCCTCTGTTCACGGCAGACTAGTGCTTGACTTCCGTCGGCATGAGTGGGCAAACGGCTTGGCTCTGCAGAGCCTACGTGGGGGCTGCTGTGCTGGGCAGGCTGCCCACTGGACAGCCCCCAACACTAGGGCCTAGAGGACCGCTGGCCAGAATTCTGCTGTGGTGCCCTGGGAGAGTCGCCTTTCACCGGGATGGAAAAACCCTCCAATCTGGGCTGGGAATGGCCCCCCTCGTGGACCGCCCTGGGATCCCAAGCAGGGGAGAGCAAGAGGTCACGCTTGTCCTCCAAGTTCCTGTTTCTTCTCTGCTTAGGAAGTCGGGGGGGGGGGGGATATTTATAGCTTTGTTATGCAGAAAGCAAACAGGAAACTGGGGCGTTCCAGATAACCCCCCACTGCCAGGCCGCCAGCCACATGTCTGCTTCCCCCAGAGCTATGGCTCTGCCTGCCTGCAGCCAGGGCCGCCGGGAGCTTCCCTGGGCCTCCCCGAAGGGAGCAAACTCGCTGCTGAGGGGCAAGCGGGGGGGCGTTCCGGCCCCACGAAGCACTTCCGCGGGCTGGGACTTGAAAGCAGCGGTTGAGAATGGAGGGAGGGGTCAATAAACTCCTCTGATAACAGACGTCAGATCTTTCTGTCCCTCGTTTACATTTTAAGTTTCAAAGCCTTTATTGTTTAAAAAAGAACCCGGCTTTGCGTGGTGAGAGTCGGTGTGTGACAAAGGGCCGTCTTCGGCGAAGCACCCTGCGCCACAGCTGTGCCGTAACAGGGGAGATTGGCCTAATGTTCTGAAACGGGGCCAGGGATGGGATCTGTGGCTGGGGTGGGGGGGGAGAAGTGCCACGGGGTAGGGCTGGGGGGCGCAGGGAGTGCAGGGCCAGGGGTAGGTCTGGGGCTGTGGGCGATAGGGGGCGCAGGGTATGCAGGGCCAGGGGTAGGTCTAGGGCTGTGGGCGATAGGGGGCGCAGGGCATGCAGGGCCAGGGGTAGGTCTGGGGCTGTGGGCGATAGGGGGCGCAGGGCATGCAGGGCCAGGGGTAGGTCTGGGGCTGTGGGCGATAGGGGGCGCAGGGCATGCAGGGCCAGGGGTAGGTCTGGGGCTGTGGGCGATAGGGGGCGCAGGGCATGCAGGGCCAGAGCTGGAGTCCAAGGCTCTGGAGCTCAAGGGGATAGGGTCCGGGGACCTATAGAGCTATAGGTCTACCCATAGGGTACCCATGTGACACCCATAGATCAGCGTGTCACATGGGTGGCCCTGACAATCCAGCGCTCAGTTCTGGGGCTTCCAACGTCGGGCCTTTTCAGGCTGTGCCCTTGCCAGGAAGAGAACCCACGGTATAGGGCCAGGGTGGGGTCCGTGGCTGGGGGGACTAAGGGGTAGGGGCACACGTGGCCAAGAGTGGGGCCCTTTCAGGGGGGGAGGGAGGGCTGGAAGTTCTCTGGGGTGCGGCCAGGCTCCCCAGCAGGGGCGCGGGGTTTGCATCCGTCTCCTCCAAGCATCAGTGCAGCTGGCGGGCTGGGGAGGTTTGTCAGCGCGGGTTCCACGACTGGGTTGTTTCCTGCGTCTGGCTCTGTTCTGACGCCCCAGGCTGGCCCGTAGCCCGTCCCGTCCCTGTCTGGCTGCTGGGTGGCGGGGGGCCAGGGCGATGCTTGGCCTGAGCGTGTGTCACTGCCGGGATTCTCCCTGGCGGGTGCCGCTCTCACTCTAGAGGGTGCAGCCTTCAGAGAGCAGGGCAGCTCCCTCGCTGGGGCGTGGGGAACCGAGCGGGACGCAGGCCTTGTGCCGTGGGGCACAGAATGGGATCCGGAGCCTTCCCCGGGGGAGCGGGTCCCAAGCCGGCCCCAGCGTGGCCATTTGAAGGCTCTCGGGCCCTTCTAGTGGGAGGCCCGCGATGCCCGGAGACCCCTCCTGGTGTGCACAGCAGTGCCTGGTGTTCGGGCTCAGCGCTGGGCCTGAGGTGAGGGGTTACCACAGCCCTGGGGCGCCCCCCTGCGCTGGGATCTGCCGGCCGTTGCAGTGGGCGGCAGGTGGGGGTAAGCCAGGAAGCGGAGCTGGGCATCCTGCCAGCTGGGGGTGGGGGGTGGGCAGGCCCCTCGGATGCCCCCCCGGCGGGGTAGTCCCAGGCCCAGCGGGCCGCATGTTGGCACTGGGAGCCTGTCTGTGTCCCGCCCTGCCCCGAGGTGAACGGCCCATGAGGCAGCGGCCCCGGCCCCTCTCCCATCTCCTCCGCAAGGGGAGCGAGCCCAGCTGAGCCCCGGCGCTGGGCATGGGGCCTGGCCAGCCAACGCTCTCCCGCCGCAGCGTCTCTGCCCGATAACGCAGCGGCTGCCTCTCCTTCCCTTCCAGAGAAGCTGTACAACTCCCAGGGGCCGGAGCTGCGGCGCTCCCTTTTCTCCCTCAAGCAGCTCTTTCAGGTAACCTCCCCCTGCCCAGCTTCCCCCCCATAGGCCCTGTGGCACTAAGTGATGCTGGGGGATCCCATCAGCTCGCCCCCCCCCCCCCGCTGCTGCTTTGGGGGATGAATTCCCCCTTGTGTCGTGTTGTCCCCGTCCCCCCGCCTGATATCCTGCTGCCCCCATGTGCGCGCTGACGGCACACGCCTGCGACAAGGGCTCTGGCCCGAAGGCTGTGTGGGTTTGCTAGCCCAGCCCGCCCCCGTACAGCACAGGTGCTGCTGGCACTCCTCCCCCTCCCGCCAGCTAAGCCCCTTCGTTTGCAATGTAAACCGATTTGTAACGACACGTTCCCGGATTTTTACAACAAGCAGCCTGACGCAATTCAAGGCATTAATCTGCTGAATACTCCCCCCATCTTCCGGTCACATTAACCCTGATCTTTACCCGGACACATCAGTAGTTTTGCCCTGGTTTTTACTGTGATAAACACTGATAAATTCCTGGGGGAAATTCAAGCAAGACTTGGATCGAGAGACCCAGGGTACAGCACAGGCACGGCTGGTAATGGCCCCCCCATTGCTTCCCCTCCCCACCTGGCCCCATAGGGTACAGCTGGCACTGGCCCCTTGCCCGGCCAAGTCTTCCCTAACTGCAGGGCCTGGGCAGCCCTTGGTCTCTCTCGCCCCCAGCCCCGCCTTGGTGGGGATGTAACTGGGGGCTGCTCTTCAGCCTCCTGCCCCCCAAGGCTGCGGGCTCTGGGGCCCTGCGGGCGGTGCCATGTGCGCTCTGCTCTGCTGCAGGAGGACAAAGACCTGGTGCCGGAGTTCGTGAACTCGGAGGGGCTGACGTGCCTGATCAAAGTGGGGGCGGAGGCCGACCAGAACTACCAGCACTACATCCTGCGAGGTGGGTGACGGGCCGGGCCTGCCCCCGGGTGGGGGCCTGGAGCCCCCAATGGCTGTGGGAGCCCCACGCACTGGGAAGGCGGGTGCGGGGCTCTGACGGCTCGTTCCCTCGCAGCCCTGAGTCAGATCATGCTGTTCGTGGACGGGATGCTGGGCGTGATCAAGCACAACGAGACGGTGCAGTGGTTCTACACGCTCTGCGGGAGCATGGTGAGTGCAGCGGAGCGCGCCCGCCTTGCCCTGGGGGTAGCCGCCTGCTCCCCCCCGGGATCTGTCCGGGCTGGGCACTGCACTCTGTCAGGCACGCGTGGGGACCCAGGGGAGGCGCCTGCTCTCCTGGACGGATGACCACAGAAAAGCCTCTCCTTCCGCCTCCCTGCTACCTCACGTTCCATCGGCGACCCGGCATGCCAGAGCCTCCCTGCCGGCCCAGGCAGCTCCGACCCACGGCACCCCGGCCCTGATCTGGGCAGACCCCAGCGGGGCGTTCCCCCCGGGCTCCCTGTCACATGTACTCAGGCTCCCTTCGCAAGAGCGGGTGCAGCACAGGGACGGCAGCACTGCAGATGTGCCTGCCGCCCGCTTCCTCGCAGCTGCCTCCCGGCCGAGCGCTGCATAGCAGCGCCCCGCGTGCGCACCACGCATCAGGATCGGCGCTGGACGTGGTCCCTGTTTGCCCCGCCCTGCCCCTGTAAGAGGAGGGCCGGGAGTGGCCTTGCGCCCTCGGCCGGGAGGAGAGTTACTGTGCTCAGCAGCGCTTGCCGGCCTCCTACCGACCTAAAAGGCTCCTGCCAATGGGGCCTGGAGGGGCCTTTTTCACTGACCCAGAATCTGCCAAGACACCCCCCTTTCTTGCTGCCAGTGGACTTTTGAGACTGTAGGCTGGGCTGGGCCTGAGGGCCACATGGGGGTTCAGAAATTGTATGGAGGGGGCTGGGTAGGGAAGCCTGAGGGGGAGCTCCTTCTCCCATATGACCTCCTGCTCTGCCTCTTGGCTCCCCCAGTCTCCCCACTTCCTATTCAACCCCCACGTTCCCTGCTTCCCACCCCCCAGCACCTCCCGGCCGCCCTCCAACCCCCCTGACCACCTCCAGGACCTCCTGCTTCTGTCCAACACCCCAACTGCCCCTGCTCCCGCCATCCGGAGCACCAGGGCTGGGGGTGTGGCAGGCTGAGGCTGCAGGGGAGAGCGGAGGGGCAGGGGGCTGGCGCTCGAGGGCTGGACAGGAGGGGCTGGCAGACCGGGTATGGCCCGTGGGCCATAGTTCACACCCCTAGGGGCACATTGTGCCCAGCTGCAGACAGGAGGAGCTGTGAACAAGGCTGCCCTCTCGCCGTGCGCCTGTCAAAGATACAGCCCTGCTCCGGCCAGCCCCGGCCCCTGGAGTTTAATGGCTGTGTGGCACAGCCGTCTGGCTGATCCTGGCCAGGAGCCAGGGCAATGCGTGCTGGCACCTACCTCTCCCCTCGGCACTGGGGTGCCGGGCAGCCGCCGGGTGCGGTCCAGGGAGTCCCTGGCCTCCCACCCCTGTAACGCGCCCTCTGTCTGCCCAGTACCGCCTGGTGGTGAAAACGGCGCTGAAGCTGCTGCTGGTGTTTGTGGAGTACACGGAGGCCAACGCCCAGCTCCTCATCCAGGCTGTCAACACGGTGGACCAGGCGCAAGGTGAGCACAGCCCCCAGGGCTGGGGGAAGCCTGCAGTGCCGGTGCCCTGGAGGGGTCCCCGCCTGCATGACCCCCCCCCCCACCCCGGCACAGTGACGGCGCACGCTGGCGTCAGGGAGACGCAGAGGCCTGGCCGGCTGTGCGGAGCTGGGTTGTGGTCCCGAGGGTAACTCGCTGGCTCCCCTCCCTGCTGCCCTGTCTGTGAGCTTTCTGCCCAGAGCCGGGCCGGTGTCCTGGCAGCCCCTCGCCTGGGCCCTGGCCGTGAGCGCGGTGCCGGGCACTGCGTTAGGTAGCAGCTCCGACAGGAACCCGACCCCCTTCACTCTCCAGCCGTCTCCTCTCCAGCCATGCAAGCTGGCTGCGGCCGGCCCCGGCTCTGGGGAGAGTTGTGCGCCTGCAGGGCGTGGGACCCTCCTGGGGGGCAGGGCCAGCGTGCCACCGGCCGCGTGCCGCAGAGGGAGGCCCCAGGCTGGACAGGCAGCGGCCAGGGCTCTGGTATTGCAGGAGACCCGCTGTGCTAGGCGGGTGGCCTGGCTCCTGCTCTCCGGGCTCTGCCTTAGCGGAGCCCCAGCGACCTCTGCTGACGGGTCGGGGTGTTGCCACATCTGTCCCTGCGGGGTTAGCGTGGCTGTCAGCCCTGGGCCGGGAGGCGCCCCATTACTGCCAGTCACCCGGCCCGCGCATTTCTGGGGCACGTCCCAGGCTGCTTTGTGCTGCAGGGACCGGTCGCTGGGAGGGGGCGCGTTTGCCAGCTTGCGGTGCTCTTCCCTAGGGGCCTGTCCGTGGGCGAACCTGGTGGCAATCTTAGACGAGCGCAGCGGGGCTGACACGGAGCTGCTGGTCTTCGCCATGACGCTTATCAACAAGGTCAGTCCTGTGGGCGGGACGCAGGCCGGCCCATCTCCCGGGGCAGCCCCCTTGGCCCGTCCTGCTCTGGTGCGGGCTGGCCTGACGGCATGCCCGTGGTGTCGCTCAGACGCTGGCGGCCCTGCCGGACCAGGACTCGTTCTACGACGTGACGGACTGCCTGGAGCAGCAGGGCATGGAGGGCATTGTGCAGCGCCACACGCACGGCAAAGGCGTGGACCCCGACCTGAAGCAGCAGTTTGCAATCTACGAAGTGAGTGCTCTGCCTTCGTCCAGGCCCTCGGCCCTCCCTCTCCCCTGCCCCTGGGGCTCTGGGTGCACCACGGCCACCCCGCCGCAGCAGCCTGGCCCGGGGAGATGCCCTGCCGGATGGACAGGGAGGAGAGGGCCTGCCGGCTCCTGGCACGCAAAGGGCCGCAGCATCACTGGGCTGTTGGGACAAGCGCCAAATGTTCCTGCCTCCCGGGGAGCCTGGCAGCGAGGGCTGTGACAGATGTCGCCACATCCGTGCAGGGGCAGTGCTGTCACCTGGGGCACCGCTCTTCCCCCCCCTTGCTCTCCCGGGTGGCTCATCACCCTCCGACCCCCAGCCACTAACATCAGCAGTGTTCGAGTGAGTGGCGGCTAGTGGGGAGCTGCCCCGGTGCGGCTGCGGGGGCCTGGGGGCGCTGGCACCTCGGGGGCATTGGCCCGGGCTGTCGGCAGGCTTGGGGTCACACTCATGTGAAGCCGGGAGGTTCTCCCTCTAGCCGTGCCGGCTGGAAATCAGGGTCGCAAGATTAGCGCCAGCACCGTGCCGGCGGAATAGGCTGGTGGGCAGGGGCATGCGGGCAACCCCTGAGCCCTGTGGCAGCATGGGGCCAGAGGGCCCTCCCGCAGCCCGGCGTGCCCTGCCCATGTGCTGCTCTCAGAGCTCGCTCAGGCACGAGGACGGAGAGGAAGAGCCGCTGTCGGGGGTGCGCAAGGAGCGGAGGAAGACGGACGAGAACCGGCGGGGCCGGCGCTCCCTGGGTGGCAACGTGGATGCCGGAGCCGGCGCGAGCTCCCCAAGCCTGGCTGCGGAGAGCCACGAGTGGCCCGAGGCCCCCAGCCTGCCGAGGGAGCCCGGTGCCGAGAGGGTGCCGCCGAGCAGCCCAGCTCCGTGAGTGCGGGGCGTTGGGCGGGGGGAGGCAGGCTCGGAGCAGGGCTGGGCACTGGGGCTCGGCGCGGGCCTGGGTGCTCCTGCAGCGGCTGGGCTGGGTATGCCCAGCTAGGGATCCGCTCCTTCACCTCCCACTCTCCAGGCCTGGCTGAGCCACGCCAGACTGCTGGGCTCCGGGCCGGACGCTCGGCCTGGCTGGGCACGCTGGATGCAGGGCCCCCCTGCGGGCTCCAGGCCAGGCGCTGTGGCCACTTCATGGACGCGTAACCACAGGCGCTCCTCCCGGGTGGCCGTGGCAGGGAGCTGGCGCGCGGGGCGTGGGTTGAGTCTGCGCTGTGTTTCAGGCCCTGCTTCGAGAGCGTTTACAGCAGCACGCCCAACGTGTGGTGCGCTACGCCGGCCACCCCGGAGGAGAGGGAGCACGGCAGCACGGGGGAGAGGAGCATTTACAAGTGAGTGGCCTCGCTTGGCGGGAACTGAGGTGCGTGTGCTGGCCCGGGGGCACCCCCCCAGCGAGGGCACGGTACGAGGCAGGCCCTGGGCAGAGCTGTCCCTGCTGGGGTGACAGTCGGAGGGAATGCCACCTGACAGAAGCCTCCCCCCTGCCCAGTGAGCAGAGGTGCCCCAGAGTCGGTGTACACAGCGCCAGCCAGCAAACCAGCGCAGCAGGGAGTCTGTCAGGTCGCTTGGCCCTGGGGGTTAAACCCGCCATGTGGATGTTCCTCCCCGGGCTTTGGGACACCCCCTCCCCCGGCCGGCCGGCTCTCAGGCTTTGCACCGGGGTTTCCTTTGCAATGTAGCCACCCCCTGGGAGCCTGAGCCTGGGTCTGCCTGTGCTCTCAGGCCCTCGGGGTGTGTCTGGCAGTGGGCGGGGGGCATTCCTGGGGAGGCCTGGGCCCCGGCCTGTGCAGGGAGGGCTGGGTGTGACGGGGAAGGCCGAAGTCGGGAATGGTCCCTAGGCTTTGGGAGCGCAGGGGAAGCTGTCCTGGAGCAGGAGGGTGCGTAGTGATGGGTCGGCAGGGCACGGTTGGGGACGCTCTAGGACGTTCCATGCCCTGGAGCCAACATGGGGAGAGCTCCATGTGGGGCTGCCTGCTCAGCTGGGTGCGGGTGTGTGGAGGGTGGCCAGCGCCCTCCCAAAGCAGGGAAGGGGAAGGCCCTTCGGCCTGCAGCCAGCATCCCACCCTCCCTTCTCCCGCCAAGGGGGATTGCTGCCAGTCTTGGGATCCCAGCCTGCCACCTGCCCACTGCTCTGCTGGCTGTGCCCCGCGGGCAGAGCTCAGGCGGGCAGCATCTCTCGCTCCAGCTCTCGCGCTCTCTGCTCCTCCTCTCGGCGCTGAATCTCCTCTGCCTAAACTTTCTTTCCTTTTTCAGACTTCACCAAACTGCCCCCGTTTGGTAAGTGACACGGAGGCTGAGCGTGTGCATGCTTCTCCAGCGGGCGGCGGCCTGGCTTCCCTCCCTGCCTGCGGCTGCTCTGTCCCCGCTGCCTCTCCCTGCGCCGTGCCGCGCGGCTCTGGGCGCTGCTTGCACGAGGCTGGCGTTCCGATTCTCTCCCTCTTCTGCGCTTTGCCTGGCTGTGCGTGCACAGCGCTTCCTGGAATGCCTGCGTGGCAGCCCACGGCTGGTCGGCACGGCGCTTCCCTTCCTCTCCTGCGGCAGGGCGCCTCGCCGGCGCGTCTCTTAGGCGGACACAGCCTGGGCGCGGTGCCGAGCGCGCGGCGCGACCGGCTAGCCTCTGGCGCAGGCCCCCGGCTGAGTAGCCCTGGTTGTGGAGAGGGGGCTCTCCGTGCAGCCGTCCCTCGTGCCGTTCACTCTAGGTCTGGGCAGCCTCTGCGGGGCGTGTCTAGAGCCTGCCCCCCGGAGGCCGCAATGCGTGCCTGGGGGCTGGCTCTGTTACCGGACAGCCCCCCATTCGCCGCGGGCATGACGACGGCTGCACCCCCCCCCCGGAAGTGTGGTGGGGATGGGAGATGGCAGCCCCCCCCACGAGCCCTCGCGAAGGACTGGTGTGTGCGGGGAACCGAGTGACCGGCGTGCGCTGTGCCCGGGGTGCCGGTGGTATGTCCCAGAGGCCGTGGCTCTCGTGTCTCCGGATGGGCCTGCCAGCGGGCCAGGGCTGCTCTGGTGTGTGGCCGGGGAGCCCTCCATGGAGGTGGGCCCCATGCAGCGGCCGGGGACGTGTGACCGAGTGGGGATTGTATTTGCCTGGCTCACTTGTGATCTTCCATGGGATTGCGACCAGCCTGGAGTGATCCCGTGTGTGCCTCAATTTCCCAATAGCGAGATGGTGACAGCCTCCCACGGGGACAATCACCTGACCTGGGAGGGGCAGTAACACCAGGGGACACCTTTCCCCCCTGGGAAGCAGGACAAAGGCTGGGCGGGCTGTGGCTTGGGGGGCAGCACCCTGGCTCTAGGCCCCTCTCCCCAAGATGGAGTGCTGGCTGCTTCTGGCTCCCGTGCTGACCAGCCTGTTCTACGCTGTGTCCCTGTCGACTAATAATCCTGCTCTCCTGGCCGGCGGAGTCCCCTCTGGCCGTAGCTGGGGCGGGCAGGGTCCGGTGACCCCCAGCTGGGTGGATCTGCAAGTGTCCCACTCTCCAGAGCTTTGGCTCCAGCAGAGGTCCCCTGTAACGTCGTGCCATTCCTGGCCTGTGACTGCAGAGGTACCGCGGAGGTGGAGGAGGCGGGCTGGCCCATCCAGAGCCCTCCCGTTGGCTGGCTGGGATGCTGCGACGCGGGAGAAGGGGCGGGCGCAGAGCAGGGGGAGGCAGGCGTCGGTATATCTACACTGGGATGCTAGCTCGGGGCCAGGAGAGCCGGCGTTTGTTAACCTGGGGGTTGTTCAGGAAAGGCGGGGTCCCACACTGCAGCTCCAGGGTCTATGCTGCATTGAGACCTCCTAGTCCAGCCACCCGCGCCCCCAGCTTCCTAGCGCCCTGCCCGCCCTCTGGTGGTGGTGCAGTGTGGGGTGAGGATGTTACGGACTAGTCGAGTCGACTAGTTGCTTCCCGCTGCCTTTGCTGCCTCTATCAGACAGAGGCAGCAAAGCGTGGGGAGGAAGAGGTACTTCAAAGCAGCAGCACCGCACGGAGCCCAGGATCAGCTGTGTGGCGCTGCCCCTTTGAAACGCCGCCTCAGGGTTTCAAAGAGGCAGCGCTGCATGGAGCCCCTGGGGTCAGCTGGGGAGTCCGGGCTCCGTGCAGCATTTCCGCTGAACCCGGAGTCAGCTGGGGAGTCCTGAGCTGACCCCGGCTCCGTGCGGCATTTCAAAGTGGCAGCGCCGCATGGAGCCCGGGTTCCACGCGGGACTCTGCGTCTCCTGCTGACCCCAGGCTCCGTGCTGGCGCTTCCGCTTTGAAAGGAGCGAGAGCCCCTGCTGGGGACTCTCATACATTTCAGAGCTGGCACCCGCGTGCAGTCAGGGCTAGCGGGAACTGCCGCTGACTCTGGGCTCCACACAGGCGCTTCTGCTTCGAAATGCACAAGAGCCCTCGGGAGTCAGTGGGACTTCCCGCTGGCCCTGGGCTGCACGCGGCGTTCCAACTTGGGGCTCTTGTACATTTCAGAGGAGGAATGCGGAAGTGCCTGTCGACTAGAAAAATAACCGATAGTTAACATCCTTAATGTGGGGAAGCCTGATTCCCCTAAAGCTGGCTGCCCAGAAGGCAGGGAAGGGGGGCCCTGGATGGTGGGATATTTCGGGCGGCGGCCAGAACACGAGTCCAGGGGGCTGTGTTTGGATGCTGGCTTGGGCCCTGCACCCGCCTGGGGCCCTGGCGTGGCTCGGTTTGTGTGTGGGCAGAAAGCGGTTTAAGCTGGTGCCTGAGCTCCCACAAGGGGTGTAAGATCGTTAGCCCCATGCTCTGGGGGCGCTTTGCCACTTGCGCTCGGGCCCTGGGCCGTGCCGAGCCCCTGGGGGCTGCCGGCGGAGCGGAGCTGAGAGGCGGCTGCCGTGTGGAGAGCATGCAGAGAGCGTGGGCGCGCCGGGCGGCGCTGCTATAACGGCTCTTTCCTCCCAGGCGAGAGGAGAGCCCCCCTTTGCACGGGGACAAGCCCGTTCTGAGGAAGTTTGAGTAAGTACAGATGTGTGTGCACCTCCGGAGGCTGGAGCCAGGGGAGCACAGCAGAGCTCGGGTGCTCCGGGCCCCCCGCTCAACCCGACGGGGCTCCCCCGCGGGGTCTCTGTCTGTGGTAAATGCCAGGGACGGCAGCCGCCAGAGCGGAGACGCGGGGCGGGAGGCAGAGAGGTCGGGCTGGGCTGTCTCGGCGTGGCCTTGCTGCCCTGCCTGCTTGCTTGGCCCACTCTGACGGGGGACGCTGCGTGCGTCCCGCCCCGCGTGCGCTGGGAGTTTGTGCTTAAACCTTTCCAGGTGCCTGGGCTCCCTGGTGGCTTCTGGGCTGTGACAGAGCTCGGTAGTGGCCCTTCCCTGCCTCCACGGGCCCCTGGGCAAGGTGGAGAGGGGCCAGCTGCCCGCGTGGTGCTCCAGCAGCAGTTCAAAGGGCCCATGGCAGCTGCCCCCTTAGTCCCCGGTCCCTGCATCTCCAGGCCTGCTGGCGGGACGCCAGAGCTCAGGGGGCCCGGTGCCTGTGTTCCGTAAGACCGAGCTGTGCAGTGCAGGCTGGTGCAGGGCGCAGGGACGGGGCTGTGTCCATTAGCGTGAGTAGAAACCGAGCAGCCGGGAGAGCTGGGGCCAGCCGAGCCCACGTTCTGCGCCGAGAACCCTGGATCCGTCCGTGCTGCCATGCGCCCCGCTGCGGCGTCCTGCTCCCTGCCTTGGCATCGCAGGCGCCAGATCGTCCCGGGTTGTGTCGGGGGAGTCGATCGGGCAGGCCAGCGGGGCAATGGCGGTGGTTTTGCTTGGCCACCCCCCCCCCCCAGGCAAACGGCTGGTGTTGGCTGCTGGCACTTTGAGCGCCCTTTGTGGCTGGGCAGCGCTGGCTCGTGTGATCAGCAGGCAGGTCGTGCGTGCTGAGTCCTAAGGAGGTGGGCAAGGCGCGTCTCCGCAGGCTGAGTGCCCGTTTCAGGCCGGCCGGACAGCACTGCCGCCGCGCCTGCTTCCCACCTCCCAGGGCGACGGCGCGGCCATGGGGCCAGAGCCAGGGTCTGCCTTTGAAAGGAGCGCTCGGCTCTCGCTCGGCATTCTGCGGCGAGCGGCACGGTCCCAGCGAGCTCTGGGCGGCAGGCTGCCCCAGCCCTGTGGGAACGCGCTCCCTCCTTTTCGGTTAACCAGGGGCCAGGGTTGGGCTAGATTCCTGCCCGCCCAAAAGGCCGATTTCAAGCAATCCCACGGCACGGCCGGGAGCCCTGGAGGCCTGAGCCGTTCGGCGCCTCTGAACTCCCGGTTGAGCAGGGCTCCTGGGGAAGGAGGGGCTGCCAGCAGGCAATGGAAGCAGCGTCCTTAGCTCCGGAGCCTTTCCGGTCGCTCCCCGGGCCTCTCGCGTGGCTGCAGCCTTCCCCACGGCTAGAATGCACCCGCCTCTGGGCAGGAGGGGGCAGCGCTCCGCGCGGTGCTGCACATTAGGTGGGGAGGGAAGGTGGCGCAGTCTTGGGGGGATCTGCAGGGTGCCCCCTTGGGGCATTAGCCAGCCCATGGACCGCTCCATCCTCCGGCAGGAAGAACACTCGTGTTTTGGCAGCTTCCGGGGCTGGTGCATAGTGGAGCTGCGGGTGTCGGGGGTGGGCCCCGAGTGGGAAACAGGGCCATTTGCGCAGGGGTGCTGGGCCACGCTGGGGTGCCTGGGTTTTCTTTGTTCGGGGGGGGGGGGCGGGCTGGGGAGCGCTGATGTCTGGCCCCAGCAGCTCTGCAGAGGCAGGAGGGAAAGGCCGGGGGGCAGTGGGCAGGTCCTGGCCTGAGACACATGGCTCTGTACCATATAGTGCTGTGCCCTGGCTGGGGCAGGCATGCCCACCGTGCTGCCCCGCTAGACGGCTCTGTGCCCCCCGCCCTGCCCCGGTGTGGCTGGTCACAGGCCTGCGACTCCCTTTTGCAGAGCTCGCTTCTTGGAAAACCTGGCGTTGGCCCAGAAGGAGAGGCTGTCCGCCATGTCCAAGGGGCGGCTCGATGTCCTCGCCGAAGCCGCGCAGGGCGGTGGTGAGCTCAGCACGGAGCTGGTCCCGGCAGGTACGCAGGTCCCGGGTGCCCCAGCCGCGGGCACGCACCGCTCCCCCTTGGAGCCGGGCAGCAAACCGGGCTCTTGCCACTCGCTGCCCGGTCGCTTCCAGCCCCGCCCTCCCCAGGCGCCGGGCTGCAAGGCCCGGGGGGGGGGGGGCACTCGGACCAGCCAAGCCAGTGGCACCTCCCTGCGGGCCTGTGAGAGCAGCTGCCGGGGAAAGTCCCCCTGGCAGGGACCACACGCATGGGGTATGTGCAGCCCAGGCAGCGGGGAGGGTGGCCTGGGCCCCAGGAGCAGCCGTACGCCCTGCTGCCAGCTGCCTAAGGTCTGCTGTTCCCGGGCTGCAGGGAAGCTGGCGCTGAGCGAGGGGGAGGAGCAGACTGAACCGGAGCCCCGCGGGCCGTCAGCCGGGACCGCCCCGGACAGGGGCGAGGGAGGACACGGCGCATCAGGCAAGGACTCTCTTGGGGACCCTCCTCAGTGACCGTGGTTCCCCTCCCCCAAATGCAGCAGCTTCGGTGCCTAGGGACCCCCAGCCTGGGACCACCTGCAGCCCCTCCCACGGCTCTCGTGTTCGTGGCTGCCTGTCCCGCCCCACCGAGGCGCAAGCAGTGTGACCTCACGGGGCAGAGGGGCTGAGGCAGTCGGGGGGGGGGGGGAGGGGGCAGGAAGCCTTTCCCACCCCTTGTGCAGCCCTGGGCCGTGCGGTGCCAGAGCCCGGGGCCAGGACATTGTGGGAGGCCGAGCTGCCGGGGTTCAGGGAGGCCGGGGCCCATGGGCAGGTGCATGCCCTGGACACACTGTCCTCTGGTTCTCCCCCCCCCCCAGGGCCTGGCAGCCCCCAGCAGGAGAGCGCGGATCCCTGTGGCTCCATCTCCTTGGACGAGGCGCTGATGTGGGATGCGCTGTGCGCCAACAGCCACGCGGAGCCGGCCCGGGGACCCGCCCCGCCAGGCAGAGCTGCAAGGCCGGGAGGGCCTGGACAGCGCCCGGCCCCGTGGCAAGGCCCCTGCCGGGCAGGTCTCCATGCGCCCCCAGGCCAGCATGGAGGCGGAAGCCAGCACTCAGAGCGCGGAGCGGGCCTTGCTGACCCCCTTTCGGAAGGATGCCGAGTTCCCATGGGACCGTCTGGAGAGCGGCCCCCTGCTGCTGAAGGTCAAAGACCTGGATTTCTCCGACCTGGGGGAAGAGGAGGATTTCGACGCCCTAGAGCAAGAGGCAGTAGGAAGCAGCTCGTTCCAGGCACCTGCCGGCACGGGACACTGACTGCGGGAGGCCTCCTGGCTCCCCCACCCCCGCCCCCCGGCTGTCCTCCGGCCCCACCCCCACCCCCACCCCCCAGCTGTCCTCCAGCCCCACCTGCCCCGGCCTTGCTGGGCTCCCCGGTGCCAGACGGCCATCCCCCAGCCCAGAAGAAGAAGACGGTGAAGCTGTTCTGGAAGGAGCTGAAGGCCCCTGGCGCCTGCCCTGGGGCCGGCCGCTTTGGCCAGGCCTCCGTGTGGGCGTCCTTGGAGAGGGTAGAGATTGACGCGGCCAAGCTGGAGCATCTCTTCGAGTCCAGGGCGAAGGAGGCCCCGAGCACCAAGGTACGCAGCAGGGCGGGGGCAGCGGCCTGAGCGGGCCCCGACCCCAGCCCCGGCACTCCCTCAGCTCTGCGCAGAGCCGAGTCCACCGACGTCACAGCAACCCACCGGGCTGCCTGGCCCTGCCGTGGGACGTTGCTGGGGGGGAGGCCCAGCGCGGAGCAAAGGCCCTAGAGTAGCTGGGTTTTCTCCTCCACGCCCCATCTCAGAGCCTCAAGGGGGCGGTCCCACTGGTTTCCCCAAGCCGGGGGCAGTTACAGCCCTGGGCCTGCAGCCTGAGCAATGCTTGTCACATGGGAGCGGCCAGACGGGGTCAGACCAAAGGTCCATCCAGCCCAGCGTCCTGTCTGCCCACTGTGGCCAAGGCCGGGTGCTCCAGACCAGTGTTTCTCAGCCAGTGGTGCAAATACCCACAGGGGTACTCAAGAGAAGTCTGGGGGGGACCTCAACACAACTGAAGTTTGGAGAAAACTGAATTTTTGTGTTAAGTTTTACAGCGCTTTATTATTTTTGTACTTTTTACACCCAAAAATTTCATTGCCTGCCCGGCTACAATTGAGTTGTTTAAACAAATGTGTTGCAATGGTAGAAAAAAAATGTTGTGTGTCTGAAACTGTAGGCACTGGGGGTACTTATGCTTTTTTTTAAAGGGGTGCTTTATAAAAAAAGGTTGAGAAACACTGCCCCAGAGGGAAGGAACAGAACAGGGAATCAAGTGATCCCTCCCCTCTCACCACCTCCCAGCCTCTAACAAACAGAGGCTAGGGACACCATTCCTGCCCATCCTGGCTAATAACCATGAATGTATCTAGTTCTGTTTGAACCCTGTTAAAGACCTGGTCTTCACAACATCCTCTGGCAAGGAGTTCCACAGGTTGACTGCGCTGCATGAAGAAATACTTCCTTTGGTTTGTTTTAAACCTGTGTCCTGTTAATTTTGTTTAGTGAGCCCTAGTTCTTGTGTTATGGGAATCGGTAAATAACTGTTCCCTATTCACTGTCCATATCGGTCATAATTTTACAGACCTCTGTCAGATCCCCCCTTAGTTGCCTCTTTGCCAGGCTGAAAAGCCCCAGTCTTATTACTGTCTCTTCAGATGGGACCTGTTCCAAACCCCTCCGCATTTTTGTTGCTGTTTTCTGAACTTTTTCCAACACCAAGATACCTTTTTTGAGATGAGGTGGCCACATCTGTACGCAGGATTCAAGCTCTGGGCGTCCCATGGATTTGTAGAGGCCATTAGATTTTCTCTGTCTTATTCTGTACCCTTTTGTAATGACTCCTGCTGATTGTAGTGGCCCTGCCCCCCGGAATGGTTCTTGCGGGCTGGTGCATGGGATGTTGTAGGAAAGGAGTGGGAGCGCCCTCCCGGGGCTGCGATCCGGTCCCTGCCGTCACTCACAGCCTAGCAGCCCCGGGGAGGGGGGGAGGTAGAATGAATCCCCCTCTGTTGGGTGTGACACCTCCACTGGCAGGTCTCACCCAACCCTTCCCAGGCTGCACTGGCCTCTGCCCTGCTGTGCAGCGTGGGGCAGACAGCCGGCACTGTCTCCAGGCCATGCCAGCCGCCCCCGCTGTGTCGGAGGGCTGCGCGCCGGTCGGGGGAGTGCCGGGCATGAGAGTCCAGAATGAAACGCAGGCCGGGGGAAGCTCTGTTGGAAATGGGCCCAGGCTGCCCTGCACAAGCAGCCCCTGCATCTCCAGGGCCCATTACAAGAGCCCTTTCTGGAGCAGGCAGCCTGCCTGCACGGCTGGGCCCCGCTTTAGGGCACGGGCCGCTCTTCCTTGGGAGCGGAGCCCGGAGAGAAGGGCTCTTCCTCGGGGCCAGAGGGCTGGGGCACGTTAGTGTGTGGTTATCTGGAGGGAGAGGGGCCCGGTCTCTCAAAGCTCAGCTCACTGGGCGCCTGGCATGCCTGCCCTGGCCACGGAGCTGCTCTCGCTCGTGGAGACGCTGGCCAGAGTGATCGTGCAGTCGCTGTGCTGTGAGCCCACCCTCGTGTGAAGCCGTGCCCTTAACTCTGGTGGTAACCTCACCAGCAGGGCTCACGAAGGGGTTGCGCTGCACCCGGTTCTGGGCACAGGGGAAGGTGGTGAGGGGGGCCTGCCTGCCCCTGGATCCGCTGAGTCGGTGCCGATTTCCACAGCTCCGTGGCGGGGCACCACAGCAGATACCACGGCGGCGTGCCCCCGGCAGGGTTCGGGGCAGCCCGCATGCCCCGCGCCTGCCTTTCAGCCCCTTTCCTTCTTCCCTGCGGCCCCGCAGAAAGCTGCTGACGGGAAAAAGTGCACGGTGGTCCTGGACCCCAAGAGGAGCAACGCCATCAACATTCGGCCTGACCGTGCTGCCGCCCGCGCACGTCATCAAGACGGCCATTCTCAACTTCGACGAGTTCGCCATTAGCAAGGAAGGGATTGAGGTGAGGCGGCAGCCGGCCGGCTCCCAGTCCCCAGCAGGTGGCGCTCCAGCCTCGCGGGGTCCCCCCAAAGCGCCGCCTCCTCCGCGGGCGCAGGGGGAGGGGGAACTGCTCAAGTCCTAGGCCTTGAGTGTAGCATCCGGTCTGCCCCGCCCAGAGCATTTCACTGGGTGGGTCTGTCTGACCCAGCCCGGCCCTTGGAGGGAGATGCCCAGGCTGCCAGGAACGGGGAATCTGCCCCAACGCAAGTCCCCGACCCGGGGGTACCTTAGCTTCCCTGCTAAGTGGGTACGGCCTTCTGCAGGGGCAGCGTTCGCCCGCAGCCGAGCCCTGCTCCCCAGCTCCGCTGCCCCTTGTGTTCTTTTCTAGCAGAAAAGCGCCCGGGCACCCCCCGGCCGTCAGCACTCCCGAGAGTTGCTCTGCTGGGGCCAAGAGCCTGCGAGCCCACAGGCTGCTTGGTTCCCCCAAATTCACAGCCCACTTTGGTCGATTTCACAGTCATGGCATTGGAAAACCAGCAGATGTCATGATCTGAGCTGCTTACATCTGGAATTTGTGCTGATTGTAAGGGTCCTGATCCCAAAAGTACTTGCGGGTGGACACAAGATTATTTTAGGGAGGGTTGGGGTACTGCTACCCTTACTTCCGCGCTACTGCTTCTGCTGCTGGCAGGATGGGGGGCCCAGCCATCAGCTTCTGCTCTCTGGCCGCTCCCCTCTGAAGGCAGCACAGATGTACGGGTGGCAATCCCGCAACCGCCTGCAGCTCCCTTGTGGGTTAGGATCCCCAGTATGGGCAATACCAGTCTACCCCAGGACATTGGCATGGTTTGGGTTAAAGGCCCACACGGGGGAGACCAGATTTCATGGTCCATGACGCTCTTTTCCTGGCCGTGAATTGGCAGGGCCCTGCCTGTCGACGCTAGTCCCGGTGGGGATGGGGGAGGAGAAGAGTGGCCGTGGCCGTGGCCACTCCCGTGACCTCTCCTTGCGTGTGTCCCTGGAAGGCTCCCACTGAGCCAGCTGCCCCAGCCCGGCACAAGGCCCGCCCTGCTGCCTCTGACCTGCGGCTCCTTGTGCCTTCCAGAAAATCCTCACCATGGTTCCCACGGAGGAGGAGAAGCAGAAGATCCAGGAGGCGCAGCTGGCCAACCCCGACGTCCCGCTGGGCTCCGCCGAGCAGTTCCTGCTCACCCTGGCCTCCATTAATGAGCTCAGGGCTCGCCTCCAGCTGTGGGCCTTCAAACTGGACTACGAGAGCATGGAGCAGGTAGTGGGCAAGCTGCTGGCCTGTGGGCCGGGCAGGATGCGGGTTCCCACGCGGATGAGGGACCCTCGGCTGCTGCTTGGGGGGGATGGGGGATGGTACAGCCACGCTCAACAGCTGTAGGCCACGGGCCGGTCTGGCCCTGCGGGGGCCGGCGCTCTACTCTCCCGGCGCAGGGGCTCCTGGGCTGGTCTCTGTGGGTGAGTTCCGCCTCCCTCCCCATGCGGCGCTGCCCTCCGAGCCGGGGGGAGCAGACCCCGGGCGGGCGCTGGCGCGGTGCCTGGCCGCTCAACGGAGCGGCGAATGCCCCTGCGCGCATGGGTGGGAGCTGGGCAGGGCCGGCCGACCGCTCACGGCAGCTGCACCTTTCCCTGCTCAGGAGATCGCAGAGCCTCTGTTCGACCTGAAACTCGGCATGGACCAGCTGGCCCAAAACCAGACTTTCCGCTGCATCCTGGCTACCCTGCTGGCCATGGGGAACTTCCTCAACGGCTCCCAGGTGAGGAGCTGGGACCTAGGGAGAGATGCAGGGCCCCCGCTGATGGGAGCGCCCTGTGGGCAGCAGGGCCAGGCCGCCAGGCACTGCGTGAGGCTGAGGGGCCAAGCTGGGGGGACGTGCCAAGGGGGCCGGTGCCCAGCAGCAGGGAGGCCTGCAGGCAGCGCCCAACGGGCTGCCGGGGTTTCGTGCTGGGGACAGGGCTGGTGTGTGGCAGCGTGCACTAAGGATCTTGTCAGGTGGAGATCCAGGCGGTGGGGTGCCAGGGGGAGCAGAGCGAAAGGCCGGAGTCGGCAGAGTGGGGCTGGTTAGCTGATTGTGCCTGGTGACCCCCAAACACATTGAGCAAGGCAAACCCTGCCCCCACCCCCAAGAGCTCCCGGATGAAGCAGACCAGTCGTGGGAGGGGAAACCGAGGCAGAGGGGAAGGCTGGCGCTGGGGCCCGGGTGGGGAGGCGCAGGCAGAATCAGCGGTGGGCGGGGCAGGGGCAGGTGGCGCCAGGCGGCAGGGCAGGGTGACCCGGGCTCCCCTGCGCTGAGCGTGCGCTTGGGTTTCAGAGCCGGGGCTTTGAGCTGAGCTACCTGGAGAAGGTCTCGGAGGTGAAGGACACCGTGCACCGGCAGTCCCTGCTGCACCACCTTTGCCACGCCGTGGTGGAGAGGTTCCCCCAGACCAGCGACCTCTACTCGGAGATCGCAGCCATCACCCGCTCGGCCAAGGTAAGACCCGGGGCGGCCGAGTCCCGGCTCCCAGCCGACTGGGGAGCCCCGCCAGAGCCCAGCGAGGCCCGGGGGGGATGCCAGGCGCAGCGTGGCCAAGTGCGCAGCTTCGCTCCTTCCACAGGTGGACTTCGACGCGCTGGCAGAGAGCCTGGGCCAGCTGGAGCGGCGCTGCCGGGCCTCGTGGGAGAATCTGAAGGCCATTGCCAAGCATGAGCCCAAAGCGGGCCTGAAGAGCAAGCTGGCGGAGTTCCTGAGGGACAGCTCCCAGCGGGTCCACGTGTTGCAAGTGGTGCACAGGCGTGTGCTGCACAGGTGGGTCTGCCCGCCCGCGTGGCTCCTCGGGGCTGGCTGGGGCTGCCCTCGCAGACGGGGCCCCGGGCAGGGCGAATGTCCCTTACTCCCCCTGGAATCGTGTTCCCAGTCCTGCAGCGGGGAGTCGGGCGGGGGCAAAGGGGAGGTGGCGGTGCCAGCTGGCAGCAGGTGGGAGGTGGAGGGTGTTTCTACTGCAGGGGACCAATTAAGAGGGGGCTGGTGGATCTGATGGTCTGGGGGAGGCTGGCAGAGCCAGCGGCGTTCCCAGTAAAGTGGGAGGAGGCTGGCGGCTGTTCCCGGGAAGGTGAGTGGGGGGGAGGCTGGTGGAGCCGGAGGCCGTTCCCGGGAAGGCGGGGGAGGGGGGCGGCTGGCAGAGCCAGAGGCCGTTCCCGGGAAGGTGAGTGGGGGGGAGGCTGGCGGAGCCGGCGGCCGTTCCCAGGAAGGCGGGGGGGGGGGGGCGGCTGGCAGAGCCAGAGGCCGTTCCCGGGAAGGTGAGTGGGGGGGGAGGCTGGGGGAGCCGGCGGCCGTTCCCGGGAAGGTGGGGGGGGGCGTGGCTGGCGGAGCCGGAGGCCGTTCCCGGGAAGGCGGGGGGGGGGGCGCGGCTGGCGGAGCCGGAGGCCGTTCCCGGGAAGGTGAGTGGGGGGGAGGCTGGCGGAGCTGGAGGCCGTTCCCGGGAAGGCGGGGGGGGGGTGGGGCGGCTGGCGGAGCCGGAGGCCGTTCCCGGGAAGGTGAGTGGGGGGGAGGCTGGCGGAGCCGGCGGCCGTTCCCAGGAAGGCGGGGGGGGGGGGGCGGCTGGCAGAGCCAGAGGCCGTTCCCGGGAAGGTGAGTGGGGGGGGAGGCTGGGGGAGCCGGCGGCCGTTCCCGGGAAGGTGGGGGGGGGCGTGGCTGGCGGAGCCGGAGGCCGTTCCCGGGAAGGCGGGGGGGGGGGGCGCGGCTGGCGGAGCCGGAGGCCGTTCCCGGGAAGGTGAGTGGGGGGGAGGCTGGCGGAGCTGGAGGCCGTTCCCGGGAAGGCGGGGGGGGGGGGGCGGCTGGCGGAGCCGGAGGCCGTTCCCGGGAAGGTGAGTGGGGGGGAGGCTGGCGGAGCCGGCGGCCGTTCCCAGGAAGGCGGGGGGGGGGGTGGCTGGCGGAGCCGGAGGCCGTTCCCGGCAAGGCGGGGGCCGGGGAGCCAGGCTGGTTACAGGACTCCTCTGCCGTGTGATTGTCAGGGCGGCCCGATGCGGCGCCACTCTTCCAGGCATAGGTGGGCCTGTGTGAGCTCCCCTCACCCAGCCGCCCTGTGTCTCTGCAGGTTCCACTCCTTCCTGCTCTTCCTGGGCTACCCGGCGGCGGGCGCGCGGGACGTGAGCGTGACGTGGTTCTGCCGGCTGCTGCGGGAGTTCGCCCTGGAGTACCGCACTTGCCGCGAGCGTGTCCTGCAGCAGCAGCGCAAACGGGCCGCCTACCGCCAGCGGAACAAGACCCGGGGCCGCATGATCACAGAGGTACGGGGCCGCCCTGGGGGGCGGGAAGCTGGCTGAGGCCTGTGTCTGCCCCTCCCCTCACGCCGACCCTCTCCTCCCCCCCGTAGATGGAGCGGTTCTCCGGCATGGCCGGCAGCCCCGAGGCAAGCCCCTCCCCGGCCCTGGGCTCGGCCTCCCCTGAGCAGCAGGCAGAGGCAGGCCACGAGACTATGAAGAGTGTGTTGAGCTCAGCAGCGGAGCCCCACAGCCGGCGCAGCAGGGCCAGTCGAGGTAGGGGGCATGGCCAGCCTGGGCAGGGGCTGGGCAGGGGCTGTGCTGGCCCCAGGCGACAGTTCAGCTGGGAGCCTGCCTGGCCCTGGGCAGAGCAGAGCCTGGCTCACCTAACGCCCTGGGCTGTGGGCACCGGTCCCCCCGTGCGGCTGGAAGCTTGTCTGGCACAGCCTGTCGTGCAGCTGCTCCCAGGCCCGCTGTGTTTGTGTGCCCCTGGCTCAGCCCAGCCTATGCCCCGTGGCCTAGGTACTGGTCCATGTGCAGCCAGGGACCCTGGGTGGTACTGCCTGTGGGATCGACGGGCCCCGCCCCCAGTGGCCATGACACTTAGGGGCCCATCAACCCAGCCCATCCTCGTGGGACCCTGGTTGGCTGCTGGCTCACTGGCCAGCTCTGCGCTGCTGGGCTGCCCCATTAGCGGGCCCTTGGAGCTAGATTACTGCTGGGCCAGCTCCCGCTAACAGCTGGGGGGAGGTCGGTTGGCGGGGGAGGGAGGGAGGAAGGTCGGTTGGCGGGTCCAGGCTGTCGGGAGGGAGGTTGGTTGGCGGGGAGGGAAGGAGGAAGGTCAGTTGGCGGGTCCAGGCTGTCGGGAGGGAGGTCGGTTGGCGAGGGAAGGAGGAAGGTCGGCTGGCGGGTCCAGGCTGGTGGGAGGGAGGTCGGTTGGCGAGGGAGGGAGGAAGGTCGGCTGGCGGGTCCAGGCTGGCGGGAGGGAGGTCGGTTGGCAGGTCCAGTCTGTCGGAAGGGAGGTCGGTTGGCAGGGGAGGGAGGAAGGTCGGTTGGTGGGTCCGGGCTGTCGGGAGGGAGGTCGGTTGGCGAGGGAGGGAGGAAGGTCGGCTGGCGGGTCCAGGCTGGTGGGAGGGAGGTCGGTTGGTGGGTCCGGGCTGTCGGGAGGGACGTCGGTTGGCGAGGGAGGGAGGAAGGTCGGCTGGCGGGTCCAGGCTGGTGGGAGGGAGGTCGGTTGGTGGGTCCGGGCTGTTGGGAGGGAGGTCGGTTGGCAGGGGAGGGAGGAAGGTCGGCTGGCGGGTCCAGGCTGTTGGGAGGAAGGTCGGTTGGTGGGTCCGGGCTGTTGGGAGGGAGGTCGGTTGGCAGGGAAGGGAGGAAGGTCGGTTGGTGGGTCCAGGCTGTTGGGAGGGAGGTCGGTTGGCGGGGGAGGGAGGAAGGTCGGCTGGCGGGTCCAGGCTGTTGGGAGGGACGTCGGTTGGCGGGGAGGGAAGGAGGAAGGTCGGTTGGTGGGTCCGGGCTGTCGGGAGGGAGGTCGGTTGGCAGGGAAGGGAGGAAGGTCGGTTGGTGGGTCCAGGCTGTCGGGAGGGAGGAAGGTTGGTTAGAAGGGGAGGGAGGAAGGTCGGTTAGTGGGTCCAGGCTGGCGGGAGGGAGGTCAGTTGGCGAGGGAGGGAGGAAGGTCGGTTGGTGGGTCCAGGCTGTTGGGAGGGAGGTCGGTTGGCGGGGGAGGGAGGGAGGTCGGTTGGTGGGTCCGGGCTGTTGGGAGGGAGGAAGGTCGGTTAGAAGGGGAGGGAGGGAGGTCGGTTGGCAGGTCCAGTCTGTCAGAAGGGAGGTCGGTTGGCGGGGGAGGGAGGGAGGTCGGTTGGCAGGTCCAGTCTGTCAGAAGGGAGGTCGGTTGGCGGGGGAGGGAGGGAGGTCGGTTGGCAGGTCCAGTCTGTCAGAAGGGAGGTTGGTTGGCGGGGGAGGGAGGGAGGTCGGTTGGCAGGTCCAGTCTGTCAGAAGGGAGGTCGGTTGGCGGGGGAGGGAGGGAGGTCGGTTGGCAGGTCCAGTCTGTCAGAAGGGAGGTCAGCTGGCAGGGGAGGGAGGAAGGTCGGTTGGCGGGGGAGGGGGGAAGGTCGGCTGGTGGGTCCAGGCTGTCGGGAGGGAGGAAGGTCGGTTGGTGGGTCCAGGCTGTCAGGAGGGAGGAAGGTTGGTTAGGAGGGGAGGGAGGAAGGTCGGTTGGTGGGTCCAGGCTGGCGGGAGGGAGGTCGGTTGGCGGGGGAGGGAGGAAGGTCGGTTGGTGGGTCCAGGCTGGCGGGAGGGAGGTCGGTTGGCGGGGGAGGGAGGAAGGTCGGTTGGTGGGTCCGGGCTGTCGGGAGGGAGGTCGGTTGGCGGGGGAGGGAGGAAGGTCGGTTGGTGGGTCCGGGCTGTCGGGAGGGAGGTCGGTTGGCAGGGAAGGGAGGAAGGTCGGTTGGTGGGTCCGGGCTGTTGGGAGGGAGGTCGGTTGGCGGAGGAGGGAGAAAGGTCGGCTGGCGGGTCCAGGCTGTTGAGAGGGACGTCGGTTGGCGGGGAGGGAAGGAGGAAGGTCGGTTGGTGGGTCCGGGCTGTCGGGAGGGAGGAAGGTCGGTTAGAAGGGGAGGGAGGAAGGTCGGTTGGCGGGTCCGGGCTGTTGGGAGGGAGGAAGGTCGGTTAGAAGGGGAGGGAGGGAGGTCGGTTGGCGGGGAGGGAAGGAGGAAGGTGGGTTGGTGGGTCCGGGCTGTCGGGAGGGAGGAAGGTCGGTTAGAAGGGGAGGGAGGGAGGTCGGTTGGCGGGTCCAGGCTGTCGGGAGGGAGGAAGGTCGGTTAGAAGGGGAGGGAGGAAGGTCGGCTGGCGGGTCCAGGCTGGCGGGAGGGAGGAAGGTCGGCTGGCGGGTCCAGGCTGGCGGGAGGGCGGCTCTGTGGGGAGAGGGGGATCTGGCAGCTGGTAGAAGGGGAGCAGCCAAGCGGCCGTGGGGCGCGGCTGGGAGCAGGCTGAGCTTGGCTGCTCCGGTCCCTCGGCTGACGTCCCCCTGCTCCCCGGGCAGCCGTGGGCCAGTCCAGCCCCTCTAGCGGCTCCGTGCCCCAGGACGACGGCTCTGGCTCCCCGTCTGATGCCTCGGATGAGATCATGGACCGCCTGGTGCAGTCAGTCACGCACAGCGCCCGCCCGCGCCCAGAAGCCGCCAAGGAGCGCAGGAGGTCGCGTGTCAGCAGGAAGTCCCGTAAGTGCCGGGGCATCCCTGAGCGGGGCAGGGGCGGCGGCAGGGAGACGCCTGGGGGTGCCAGGCCCACAGAGCCCCGTGCCAGGGTCCCCAGGGGCCGGCTGCACTGTCCCGCGGGTGCGGAGACGGGCGCGTGGGCGGGCGGAGCGCCTGGCGTGTCCCGGTGTGGGCGGGCTTGGCCCCGCCTCCCTCATTCTCGCCTCTCTCCCCAGTGAGGCGGACGCTGAAGAGCGGCCTGAGTGAGGAGCTGGTACAGGCCCTGGGCCTGGTGCGGGCCCCCGGCATGGAAGTGTGACGGTGGCCGTGGCTGCGGAAGGAGCCTCCTAGAGCCTGTGATGCCCCGGCCCGGAGCGAGCAGAGCGGGAGCCCGGCCGGCCCAGGACTGCGCTGGGTGGCCTGGAGGAAGGTCCTCGCAGGGCGGGAGCCCCGAGGCAGCAGCCCCCGCTCGCCTGGCGCCACTGCCCCTGCAGCCCTGAGCTGCCTCCACTGCGCCCACAGGGTGGGTTCACCCACTGGCGACTGCTCCCCCCGCCAGCTACGCCCCCCCAGCATCCCGTGCTTGCCTGCAGCGGTGCTGTGCGCCGGGCGGGGCTGCCCCGGGATCGCTGTGGCACCGGGGCCCCTGGCTGCTAGCTGGCAAGCGGGCGCTCGGCTGGGCCCTGCCAGGAGCAGCGCTGGCGGGGGCAGGGGCTTGGACACGGATGGGCCGCGCGGCCCTGCCATCACAGCTGCTCCCAGCCCCTCCCGGCTTTCCCCTTCCGTCCATGCAAGCCAGGGCTGCCCCGCACTCCCCAGCATCC
The DNA here is from genome assembly GCA_032595735.1 of Pelochelys cantorii. NCBI lineage: Eukaryota > Metazoa > Chordata > Testudines > Trionychidae > Pelochelys > Pelochelys cantorii. Next base: position 2,104,637 of record CM064339.1, on the reverse strand, counting down.
TGCTAGGGAGCGAGTCCTGGGGCGCCTGGCCTAGCCGGGGGGAGGGGAGTCTGCGTGTGAGCTAGCCAAGCAGGAGGGGAGCGCTGGCCCAGCTGGCTGGGGGCCGAGGCAGGTGCCGCCCTTGGGAAGGCCCGTGCAGTCGCCGAACAGAGTGAAGAAAGGCACCAGCCATTCACTGCTGCCTGCTGGTCTTGTCGGGGCCGCTGGGCGGGGGCAGCTCTCCTCTTCCCCACCTCAACCTGGCTCCTGGGCTGGTTCGAAGGGTTCTGCCGGCCCCGGGGTGAGGGTCTGTCCCTGTCTGCTGGCCCGGGGGGACTGGTGCTGCCAGGAAAGCCCAGCCATGACCCGGGCCAGGCTGCTCCTGTCCCCACAGCCAGCGGGAAGCGTTCGCCCTCTCACCCCTGTGCCGCACTCCCCACGCCCCTGTGCTTGGCTCACTTCCCTGGGAAGCTGCAGGAGGGACCTGCGTTTGCACTGACTGTGCCGCTTCCTTCTGGTCCTGGCTGGGCTCGCAGGCCTCCAGCGGGACTGCCCCCCTCCACCCCACAGCCAGGGGAGGGGCCTGGCCCTGGGAGCAGGGCGTGCTGCGCTGGCACAGCTGGCCTGTGTCAGAGCAGGGGCGCCTGGCCTCCATCCCCAGCGTCTGGCCACGGCAAAGGCCATGTCCAGCTGTGGTGGGAATTCACACACTGCCCTGGGCGGGCCCCTCCCTGTCTGTGGACGACTTCGCTTTGCACGTCAGAATTCAGCCGTGGCCGCTTGTCTGCCCATCTTCCAGCTACTGGGCGGTGGAGCCAGAGGCCTGTTTCCACGCATGCCGAGGGCCTGCCAGGCTCCCAGGCACTGGCCAGGCCTGGTGGGAAGGCCTTTGGAGAGGCGGCCTTTTCCCTTCCCTTCCCCCTGGCCCTACACCTCACGTGTTTTCCTGCATCAGCCGCCTGGCTGTCCCCATCGGCGGGGCACCCCAGTGACTTGATTTACGGTGACTTGATTTACAATGACTTTCTGGCACAATGCACCCAATTGGGGTTATTCCTCTTTCTAACAGCCCCAGGTCAGTGGGTCATAGAACTAAATGCGACGGGGGGTAGCTGTGAGGGATTACGGAGGTTTCATTTACTTAGACGCAAACAGGGTAGTCGCGTCCAGGGATAGAGCCATTTGGTGCTGTAAAGGCCAACTCCCGAAAGTGAAAGCAGCCATGCGCAGAAGGGAGAGGGAGGAAATATGGAAGCATGCAAAGGTGAATGATAATTGGCAATTAGTTAATGTTTTTTTAAGATGTAGAACTGACCAACTTCCCCCCTCCCTGGTCTGCAATCACCAAAGATGTCTTTTTTCATTAATAAAAAATACCTTGGGTCAGAGGGGAGGCGAAAGACGCAGTAAAATGTACATAAAACAACTGGGCAAGCTGCTACCACTCAGCAATGGAAAAATGCAGGCGGTTGAAAAGGGAAGCTAAAAGCATTGGTAAAAAATCGATGGCAGTAGGGTCAAGGAGCATGGGATTAATGGGCTTGTGCCAGAGGCGAAACCAGCTGCTTGGCCTGCAATGCGCCAAGAGTTGTGTCTCTTGAAGCCAGCTGGACAGCGGCAGGTGCTGGCCCTTCCCGGGACGAGCGTCTGCTTGGTTGGCCCAGCTCTGTGTTCCCGGACCTCGAGGAGCTTCATAACTCCCTGAGCAGCAGCATCTCAGAAACATCCAATGTCCCCACCCTGTGGGGCACGCAGCTGGCCCTCGCTTCCAGCGGGTACTCCCCCCACAGCCTGCCTGGCCCACCTGCGCTGGTCTGGGATGCAGCCGCAAGCCGCCAGGGGCTGGATCCCTGCCTGTCCCGTAACCTGGGTCCCAGGACCCTGGCAGGCAAGCAGCTCGCACCCTGAGGGGTCCGTGTGCTGCCTGGCCGTGGTTGGGCACTCTGAGCCCAGCAGCCTGCCTACAACACAGCTGTCCCACCCTGGTCTCTGACCTCGGCCACTACATGCAGGGTGACCCCAGCACAGCCCCAAATCCCCCCAAAGCAGCTGCCCGCCCGTGCCCAGCCCTCTCCTGCTGTGCTCACGTCTTGTTCCCGCTCAAGGAGCAGCACACCACCCCCGTGCTGCCGTGCCGGGGTTAGCAAGCTGGCTTGGGCTACACGTGTTTATTACACACACAAGTCCCCAGTGCTGAGGTCCTCCCTGCCTTGAGGCTCACACCGGGGCTGCGTTTCGGGCTTCTTGTCCATCTCCGCGGTGCTGTGCAGAACGGAGGCGGGGGCTGGCCTGCAGGGCTACAGCGTGGCACCAGCTCCCCTCCCGGCCTCCCTGGCCGCCTGCTTTGCCTGCTGCAGCTTTTGTGCAGCCCTGGCGTGGCCTGCAGATGTCCACGTTTCTACAGCTGCTTCAGGGCTGGGCCCCTTCCCAGAGAGCCTCCTGTCTAAGCTGGAGCATGTCTGGAACACGCAGCCAGCCCTGTCCGCAGGTAGCTGTGTGTTCTCCCCTAGCTGGGCACGCGCGGATGGACGTTTCCAAAATGTGCAGAGCGCTTGGTCCCCAGGGAAAGGCCTGGGCTCGGGGGGGGGGGGGGGCTGCTGTATGCTCTTGTGGCCCTGGGTCCACTCTGGTTGGGCGTTCGCTGGTTTGTCTGAGAGCAGTGCCCAGCGGGGGGTGGCCCCTGAGAGCAGTGCACGTAGACCATGACTAGCAACTTCACACCTGGGAAGGGGTGTGAATGAAGGAAGGGGTGTGGCTACCTGGGGGAGGAGTGTTCTGTGGTTTTGAGAGGGGGTAGTATGAGCATGGGGAAGCATGAAGGAAGCAGATAAAACCAGAGCCGGGGGTTCAGGGACCTGTGAACCCCTCCCCCCAGGGAACTAGGGCTGTCGGCCTCTCTTGCGATGTCTGCGTCGAGCGTATGCTGGCCGGTATCTCGGAGAAGCAACAAACCCGTCTGTTCCACTGGCTGGCGGAGCCCCATCTTGCTGCAGACAGGGGTGCAGGGTCGGGGGTCCCCGACGCGCTGTCACAGGGGCATTCACAGAGCAGGCCCAGCTTGTCTATCGGCTAACCAGGGCCCGTTTGCTGAAGACGGTGGGGATAGGAGGGAGCCGGAGCCGGGAAAGGCTCTCCCCATGCCCCGGCAGGATGGGCCCCTTGCACGAGTCTGGCTCGCAAACGCTTCCTGAGCAGAGCCTGCTGGAATCCCAGCCTCACGCCGCTGCAAACCCCTGTCAGCCCCAGCGGCCGCGTTGGTAACTGACTCCACACAAAGGGCAACGACCGCAGGACGCCCCGCCCGGCCTCCCTGGGCCATATCCAGCCCCCCCCCAACCTCCACCCGGAGCCGTGCCTGAACACAGCCAGCCCAGCGATAACACACAAAGCACAGTTAGAATGCAGCGCGGACCCGCCACGGGGCAGCCGAGTGCACAAAGTTCTCACCACACCCTCCCATCGCCTCCTCTCGGTCCTGGCTCCCCCCATTACCTTCCCCCCCCCCCAGTTCAGGCTCATGGGGACCCACCTCCAGGCAGCCTCTTGCAAACCAGGCCAGGAACCCCACCCTGGCTCTGAGTTCTCTTCTTAGCTCCCCCCAACAAAGCAGGGCCATGTCAAGCACTGGGGGTCTTTGGCCTTTGCTCAGTAATCCTGACCCCGCAGTGTCCAATCTGCAGGAAAGATCCAGTCCCTCTTTGTGGGGGCTTTTTATTCCTCCCCAGCCTTCTGCGGTGGGTTGCAAATTCAGCTGGGAGGAGCGATGCGCACGCTCTTCATTGGGCTGGGGGCAATCAACAAAGTCTCGATCTTCCGTGTCTTGCAGTTGTTTGCTGGAGGCTGGTTGTCTGAACTAGGGGCCATGCTGGGTACGGGCGGGGCTCTGATCCCGCTCGGTAGTGCTACCCAGCCCATCACTGGGACATCTGAGTGCCAGAACCACGCGCCCGGTGCCTGGGGTGAGGAAGGAACCTTCTCCGGGGCAATAATCCATGGTTGTCCATTTGGGGGGGGGGGCAGCCCTTTCTTCTGAAGAGCTGGGCCTGGCCACAGAGAGAGCCCCACTTCTGGGCTGAGAGGCCACATTCCCTGGGTTCTTGTAGCAAACCACAGAGGGAGTTCCACGTGGCTGTCCTCCGTGTCCATCTCACCACCCAGCCCCGCCTCATCCCGGCCGTATCTCTGCCTCCTGGCATCCCTGCCTGGACCCCGAGGACCATCCGCAATACTCTGCTCGAGAGGCACCCCTGGCGTGAATACAGAGGCTGCACAGTGCACGCCACCCCGGCACAAGGGGAGCACGGCCGGGAGCACGACCCCTTCTCGCCCTCCAGGGTCACATGCTCTGTGGACAAGCTTGGTGGCCCCGCAGCCTGGATGGTGGCCCCATGTCCATGCTGCCTGCAGGGCGCAGCCACCCACCGGAGGGAGCAGCCGATAACACGGGACAGACCTGGTGCACAGGGAGCCGGGCTGGCTCAAACCCAGATCCACGGTTCCCTTTGGGTGACTGGCTCTCAGCCCGGCGCTGCCCTTGGTGGAGGACACAGACCCTGGGAGAAGCAGGGACTGTGCCCAGGGACTGGCAGGACTTTTCTCCAGGCTCCTCCATTCCTGGGCCTGCCACCCACCCCACCTCACAGGGGCTTATTTATCTGGCAGATCTCAGCTCTGTGGCTTTGGAGCTGCTTTGCCTCCTCCCCAGCCCGGAGCCGACGCTGGCCTTGAATGGCGCCTGAGCTCGCGCTCGCTGGAGGAAGCTAGAGCCTTGCTAATGAAGCATCCATCACGCCAAGGGCGTGGTGGTGCCAAGAGGCCAGGGAGAGGGAGCGAGGGGGCTGCGTGGATGCACAAGGCCAGCCGTGGAGGAAGGGGCAGCTCCCGGGTGGGTTCTGTTCACTTGAAAGCACCTGGCATTGGCCACTGCCGGCAGGCAGGATGCCAGGCTGGATGGGTGTGATGTAGTGGGGGTACCTTGCTGGTTGCTATGCTGGGCAGTGGGCTGTGGGTGACCTCCACTGGCTGCTGTCTGCAGCACGGCCCAGCAGGGCAGGGGATGAGTCATTATGCGAGGGGGCTCTGAACTTGTCCGACGAGTTATCCCCCAGGGAGCAGAACAATGGGAAGGAGGGGAGTGGAGCCCTGGCTGCGGGCAGGGCTGGAAGGAAGAGTCGGTTTCTGTCTGGAATCATGGAGGAAGCAGCCTGAGCAAAGGGGGGCTGGGATTTAGGGGCCCAGTCTCCCCCATCCCAAGAGGAGCTGAGGCTTCCTAGGCCTGGACCTGTAACCAGATTACATCTATGCTGTGCTGTATCCTGGAGAAGCAATAAACTCCCTATTCTACTGGCTCGTGGAGTCTGTTCATGCCACTACGGGGGTGCAGGAGGCGGGGGACCCCGACGCACCGCCACACGGGCCTTTGGTCCGAGCTAGCCTGGCCGCTCTGCTCTGTGCCCCCACCCGCCCAGACGCACCCTCAGCTAGATGGACTGAGGAGCCGGGGCCCTGTAACTCGGACGCCTCCCCGGTCTGAGCAAAACCTGGCTGGGGAACAGGCCCCCACGCACCGATTCCAGACTGCTCACGCCGTCGCCCCTCCGGCGCCGCACTGGCAGGCTGCAAGCTGCCCTGGAAAACGTCCCCTCGCTCTCACAGGCCTTGGGGAACAGGCCAGGCCTCACCTACGGACATCCCCCAACCTGAAGCAAATACTCACCAGCAGCCACGCCTCAGACACACTCCCCCAGGAACCCACCCCTGCCACAAACCCCATTGCCAGCTCTGTCCGCACAGCTACACAAGCGACACCATGTCAGGCCCTAGCCACATCCACTGCACCATCAGAGAGGCTTGTACAACTACACATCCACTAACATGATCTGGGACAGCAATGCCCCCCTGCCACAGACATCGGTCAAAGTGGGCAGTCCCTGTGCCAAAGGGTAAATGGACACCAGTCAGACATCAGGAATGGGAACACACAGAAACCCGTGGGGAACATTTTAACTGGCCTGGGCACTTGATCCTGGATTTAAAAGTAGCCATTCTGCTATAAAGGAGTTTCACCAGCCAACTACAGAGAGAGAGAGTGCAGAACTGGAATTCATCAACAGATCTGAGACCGTTCTCCTTGGCTTGACTAAAGACACTAGCTGGTTAACACACTACAAAGCCAATTTCCCCTGCCTTTGATATTTGCGTTTTCACATCAAAAGCTATGAATGAGACACATCCAGCCTGACTTTTAGCACTGCTGAGGGCGTCCGCTCAGGGTGAATTGCTCAAACTGAGGTGCCTTACAACCCCTGACTGGAGACTGTTCCCAAATAGGCTACAAACCAGTCACACCAAGCCCTTCAGCTGCCAATCCAGCTACCAGGAAGCCTCACAAGCAAAACCCCTCAGACACCTCAGCTTTCCCGGTGCCATAATCAGCCCCGGGCCTGCACACAGGTGAGGGGTTATAGAACCTGATCTCACCTACCCCGAACAGGTCTTTCTGGTCCCAAAGAACCAGCCACAAATCCCTGGTCAATTTACACTTTGTATCTTACCCACAAGAGCACGCTGAGCCAATCCTTTAGAATCTACAATCTAAAGGTTTATTAATGAAAGAAAGAAAAGCACGAGAGTAAGGTTGTTAAGGAGAATACATTACATGCATTGAATCACCCAGTTCTCAATGCAGGCTCTTAGAAGAGATGTTACAAACTGCTAGCTTAAAAGCAGAGCTTTGGAGCGGAGCCCGGAGCTGGAGCACAGAGCAATGGAGCTGTGGGTTTTTGCCCGGAGCTGGAGCACAGAGCAATGGAGCTGTGGGTTTTTGCCCGGAGCTGGAGCGGAGCCAGAGCACAGAAAATCTTGACTGCTCCACTGCTCCAGGTTTTTTTTTTTTTTTTTTTTTCATTTTCAATCCAAAATGAATGATATTTTAGCAAGAAAGTCCTAAAGGTGCCAAAAAGTTTCAGATTGTATAACAATTGATATTAACATCTACTTTACCACTTTACAGAATATGTCACAGTTATTCTCGCTTCGGCTGAATTTAATGTACAGATTTAATGTACAGATACAAAATTACAAAGTTTTTTGGAGATATGTTTTATTAAAGAAACAGATAATTATCAGACATCCGGCAAGAGTGCAGACTGCTCCCACCCTTGTGCCAAGGTTAGGCGAGTACGTACTCGCGTAGATTAGTTAGATAGTTAGATTAGTATGTGTTTATTTTCAACCTTGTAACGTGTAGCCTCATTACTTCCCAACAATTAATGTTGTAAAACAGCGATAGCATGTACTAACACTACAGCACATACCAAATTTCATTGATATATCTATATTAAATTGTTTTTGAGATATTAATTAAAAACTTGGAAAATATTTCAAATATTTTTACTGCAAAATTTCGTAAGAAAAACTAACTTGCAATTTATAAATAAAAATTTATATTAATTCTTCATTAAAACTGCAAGAAACTTGTTAAAATATTAAAATATACTTTAATAATAATTTTGTGTAAAAAGAACATGCAATCATTTTTGTCCGGAAAATCCAAAATAAATTCAAAGTACCTTGAGTGGTTAAGATATCACAAGCAGGTACATTATAAAAAAATGTAATGCTTTTGTTCATTGCTTTTCAAAGATCATAACAAGAAGCATTTGGATGCGGTATCAGCACAAGAAGATTTGGCCATGGCTTCAACAAAAAAATCAAATCTGCCCCCCATGATTGATAGCCAATTTACGGAAAAGGATCTCAACGATGTCTTTACTTTTGAATTTGAAAAGCCCAAATTTGGGCTTTTGGGAAAAGCAAAGAAGAAATCGGCAATGTGCAAGGTGGAAAAGGAAGCGAATGGCGAGCTCGAACCATGTAGCTTCAAGACAAGTGAAGCAAGTGCTGTGAAAAGTTTCAACCTTTGGCAGCATGTAAAATGTAACCATCCTGAAAACGATGCGGCTCTGGTTACAAAAAAGGACGATGAAACAGAAAAAAACCCGAAAGCTGACGCGGCTAAATGACGTTCATCTGGCTCTTTGAAAACTCCTGGAGAAGACTTTTTGCGGAGCTTCATCTGAAAAGAAACCCAAAATTGAGCAAACAAAACAACTCATATTTGAAGTCCTCAAAGGTTACAGTCACCATGGATGCCAATACTTTCCATGAAGGGCTTATGGAAATGGTTTGCTTGAGTTCAACACTGCTCACTATCTTCAGGCTAAAGAACAAAGGATTCCAAAAAATTGCAGGTGAAATGGGTCGGCAGCTTGGCCTTTCGACAGGGCACGATGCGGTTCGTCATTTAGTTGTCAGCACAGCTGAGTCTGGCTGCGAAGAGCTCAAGAAAGCTTTGGAGCAAAAATTGTGCAACCTAAAAATGGATGCGGCAACCTGTGGAAACAGAAATTTCCTTGCAATCAATGCTCAGTACTACATAAGAATGGCCATACTGGGTCAGACCAAAGGTCCAGCTAGCCCAGTAAACTGTCGACAGTGGCCAGCGCCAAGTACCCCAGAGGCGGTGGACCGAAGACAATGATCAAGCAATTTGTCTCGTACCATCCATCTCCAGCCTCTGACAAACAGAGGCCAGGGACACCATTTCTATCCCCTGGCTAATAGCCGTTTATGGACCTAACCTCCATGAAATTATCCAGTTTCTCTTTAAACTCTGTTCTAGTCCTAGCCTTCACAGCCTCCTCTGGCAAGGAGTTCCACAGGTTGACTATGCGCTGTGTGAAGAAGAACTTTCTTTTATTAGTTTTAAACCTGCTACCCATTAATTTCATTTGGTGTCCTCTAGTTCTTCTATTATGGGAACTAATAAATAACTTGTATTTATTCACCCTCTCCACACCACTCATGATTTTATAGACCTCTCTCATATCCCCCCTCAGTCTCCTCTTTTCTAAACTGAAAAGTCCCAGTCGCTTTAGCCTCTCTTCATATGGGACCCGTTCCAAACCCCCTAATCATTTTAGTTTCCCTTTTCTGAACCCTTTCCAAGGCCAAATTATCTTTTTTGAGATGATATTCTACGAAGAAGGAAAAGATAAAGCTGTAGTAAAAACCTTGGACATAATTGACACTGAAGGGCATCACAATTCTTCCTATGTGAAAAGTCAAGTAAAAGCTATTTTAGAAAAATTTGGGATCAGTGAAATGCAAGTGCTGAGCAGCCGTGTTGACAACGCAGCAAACATGACGGGTGCCGTCAAAAATTTCAGCGAGGACAATGAAACCATTTCTACCTCTGAGAACAGGGATGTGGACAGAACTGAAGCTATTTTGCCTGATGAAGGAACTAAGGGAATGGATGAAATCGAACTCAACATGGATGCTGCTGCGCAATGGTTAATGACCCTAGCTTCATACTTCTAACATGGCTTCATGAGGACGACTCAAAAGTCCAACTGATGAGGTGTGGTATTCACGCTCTTCCGTTGGCAATCTGGGCTGGACTGAACAAAGAACACGCAAAGAAATTTCTGGCAAAAATTGGACAAGTCATTGTCAAACTATGGACCCCAAGTATTCAAAGTGTTCTGCTTGATCTACATGGGGTAACTCAATCATTGGATACTGTGATTCGCTGGGGTTCAACATTTGCGATGATTGAGCGGCTTCTCGTTTTTCAATCTTACTGCGAACAAGTGGCTGCTGCTGGAACAAGAGAACTCAAGTTAACAAAAGCTGAATGGGACGAAGTGAAGAACCTGCGAGACCTCTTGGCAAAGCCAAACCAAAAACCGTGAATCTTCAAGCTGTCACTGTAACCCTGGGAGTTTTAATGAAGGAATGGCAAAAACTGTCAAAATTCTTGCAAGAAAATGGTGGACAAATTGCAGAAGGAATTCTATCCTCCATGCAGAAATGCAAAGAGAAGTTTTTTGACAATATTCATATCCTTGCTGGAGTTTATGCTGACCCATGGTATCGGATTTTTCTTACCTCAAGGGAAATACCAAAGGCAAAGGAAGGGCTCCTTGATATTGCTCGACAACTCAAAAAACAAAATCTATTGCTACATTTGAACTCGGCGAAAGAGGTTGAAGAAAACGAAACACAACAAAAGGAATCATCAACAATCAAATTTGCGGTTTTGGAAAGTTCACATCCTTCAGAAATAGCAAGCTGTTCTCAAACTTCCGTCTCCACTCTGAACTTGTTTGAGTGTCCATTCCTGAGACGTCTTCAACCATCACAAGGAAATGGAGATAATTCAAGCACCAATTCTTTAGAAGATGACGACTTCGAAAAGGAATTGGATAAACAAGAAAGACGCCGACGAGTTTCTGTGATTCATAATTATAATGAAGCATTATTTGAGAGAAATTTTTGGGAAGATTGTAAGGCGATGGAGTCTCTTGGTAGGCTAAAAGTTAAGTCTGTTTTTGAGGCCATTCACAGCTACCCACACCGCATTCAGGCTTCGAGCATGCCAACAACTCAAGCTAATGTAGAGTGACTGTTTTCGGCTTTAAAGTTAGTTTTAAATGATCTGCGGCAGGCTATGAAAGACAACTTGATTGCTGCAATATTTTTTTACAGATTGAATTATGAGTGATTCTAGTTTGTATCATTGTTGATGACATTTAAATTGTTTTAAAACTCTGAATAAAAATAATGTTTTTTCAAAATTACAGTATGCACTTTTTTATTTAGTTAAAAATTAATTTGAGTCAGAGCACAGAGCGGAGTCAGAGCAGAGCTGGAGCAGTTACTATTGGTGCCGGAGCGGAGCTGGAGCGGAGCAATTCAAAAATTTGATTGCTCCAAATCCCTGCTTAAAAGTCTGTGGTGTACATTCTATGTCAGGGTGGGTCCACGGTTCTTCCCGGCTCGCTGTTCCTCGCAAGGATGCATCTGGAATCAGGAGCAGAATCGAAGGCCAGATGGAGTCTGCCTCATGGCATTTTATATCCATCCCTGGTCTCTTCCAAGCTGGAGCAGGTCACATGGTCCAATGCCCTATCCCTGTGTCCCATGTCAGCAGCCATGATATCGGCTGGTTTGCAGGTTCCAGACGCATTCCTTGGGTGTGTCTTGGGCACCTTGAGAGCCATTGTTCCTGGAGCCTCACTAGTTAGCACAGTCACTGACTGGACATTCCTTCCTTATGGCAGGCAGTTCAGGCCCACTGCTCTGTCTCAGGCAGAGGACAGTCACGGTATCAGCACAGAACTCCACATACACATATCACACACGTACATGAAGAGCCTATACCGAATCAGTAGAACAGAAGCTTTCATGAGACACCTCACATGGCCCCCTTTGTACAGACTTTGGGGCAAACACCCCCTCCCTCCCGTGGGCGCAGCAGTGATCTGGCTGCGCCCCTTAAAATCCAGTAACGTGACAACAGGTAACTGCTTTTTTGCGGCTAAATAATCTTGGATTCTGTTATTTCCACTCCAGCTCATCTGAGGAGGTGGGTTTTGCCCCCAAAAGCTCGTGATCCTTGTACTTGTTAGCCTCTAAGGTGCCCCGGCCTGCTCCTTGTTTTCAAACTGCTCACGGTTACCCTTGTGTTTGCCCACTAGGAGACAGCAGTCCCACTTGTCCTAGGGAGAGGATCCATTGGCCGGCCTGGATACAGCCCTCTTACCCCCAACCTCTGGGGAAGGCCCTGCTTCCCTGTGCTAGTATCCCGCCTGGCCACTGAAAGGAGGTGAGGTAGGGGGAGGCGGCCAGGGGGCGGCAGGGGTGATGACGGGGTGGAAGGGTCTTGGTCAGCTGTGCGCTGCCCTGTCCCCATTCAAGTGGGGACACGGGGGAGCCCCACATTACCTGCACCCACCAGTGCAACAGGAAATGACTCTGCAGAGAGGCCCAGGCTGTGGAGGGAGGCGGCGGCTCGAGGGCTCCGGACCATCGTGTCCCATCCCGGCCCGTGGAAGGAGGGCGGGTTCCTGCCACGCGGGGGGGGAGGACACGCCACAGCCGAGGTGGGCAGGGCTCCTGGGGCTGTTTCCTTCGCTGTGGTTCCCAACTCTGAAACTCTTGGGCTGGGCCCCAGGTGTGTAACCAAAGCCCAAAGGTGACGTGCGGCTTGGGGGTGTCGCTGCACGCCCCCACTGGAGCAGCGGGCGGCTGAGCGCCACTCTGCTCTGGGAGGGGACAGGCAAATGGCCCTTTGTTGCTCAGTGGCATTATCAGAGGGAGGCCGCCGACGTCCTGCCCTCTCCTCCCGGGGGCACCACAGACCCGGCCCAGCTCCGGGGGCCCGGCCACACAGCATGCAACAGCCGAATTAAGCCATGTCCTCCCCGTGCTGGGAGGCTGACAGGAGCCGGAGTAAGCAGTCCTCCAGCTGGCCGTTATCTCGAAAGAGCGGCTTGACGTGTGGACGCGCACTTAGTTATTTCGGAGTTTCGCTGTAATAATGCTGCTGTGTGGACGTCCCCTGGGAGAGGGGCCCGAATCCCGCTCCTCCTTGGGCACCATCGAGACAGTTCCTTGCAGCCGAGTTGCCCCGCTGGCTCGGGTGTCGCCGAGAGCCTCTCTTGCCCCACGGCCTTTCCTCTGAGGGTGACACCGGTGATGGAAAGGGCCCAGGGTGACCCTTGAGCCGGCCGGCCTGGCGGTCAGAACGGGAGCTGGCAAGGGGGGCCACGATGACCGAGTGCCGCTGAACTCTTCCCATTATGTAACTGCCAGGCGGGGCCTGGCCGTGGTGTCAGCACCATTGTCCCTGGAGCCGCACGGCGTGTGCTGTTCTGCAAGAGGTGACGTAACGTGCAGACCTGTTTACTGCCTGCCGGAGCCAGGGTGTGCCCCTCACGCTGCTGACCAAATTCCAGGGCGGGAATTCCGCTCTGCCTCCCTCATGTTGCTCCTGCACTTGCAAGTGGCCGACTTGTTCTTCACTTTACAAAGGGCCGTGGCTCCACCCTCTGCGCCACCCCTTCCTTGAGGCCCCACCCCTCCTCCAAAACTCTGTCCTCACTCACTCCATCTTTTGGGAGTTTCTCTAAAAGCGCTGCCAGAAGAATTAGAAAGCTAGGGCCTGCCTCATGCAGGGTCAGACCTAGGGACTTACAACCTAGCTGGTGCTGCTGTAAGGTGGGTGCAGAACTGGCTGGAGAACCATTCTTGGAGAGTCATTATTAACAGTTCACAGTCGTGCTGGAAGGGCAGAACAAGGGGGGATCTGCAGAGGTCTGTTTTGGGACCTGTCCTGTTCAATATCTTCATCAACGATTTAGAAGATGGCAGAGAGAGGCCGCTTACTGAGTTTGCAGATGACACCAAGCTGGGAGGGGTTGCAAGTGTGTTGGAGGATAGGGTCAAAGTTCAAAATGATCTGGACAAATTGGAGAAATGGTCTGAACAGGATGAAGTTTAATAAGGACAAATGCAAAGTGCTCCACTTAGGAAGGAACAATCCGTGTCTCACACGCAGAATGGGAAGTGACTGTCTAAGAAGGAGTCCTGCAGAAAGGGATCTAGGGGTCAGAGTGGACCACAAGCTAAATATGAGTCAGCAGCGTGACGCTGTTGCCAAAAAAGCAAACATTAACAGGGGTGTTGTGAGCAAGACACGAGAAGTCATTCTTCCGCTCTACTCTGCGCTGATTAGGCCTCAAATGAAGTATTGTGTCCAGTTCTGGGCACCACGTTTCAAGAAAGATGTGGAGAAATGGGAGAGGGTGCAGAGCAAAGCAACAAAAATGATACAAGGTCTAGAAAACGACTGATGAAAGAAGGCTGAAAGAATTGGGTGTGTTTAGTTTGGAAAGGAGAAGACAGAGAGGGGATATTACAGCGGTTTTCAAATACCTAAAAGGGTGTCAGAGGGAGGAGGGGGAAAATTGTTCTCCTTGGCCTCTGAGGACAGGACAAGCTGCAACGGGCTTAAACTGCAGCAAGGGAGGTTTAGGTTGGACATTAGGAAAAACTTCCTGCCTGTCAGGGTGGTGAAACACTGGGATAAGTGGCCTGGGGAGGTTGTGGAGTCTCCATCACTGGAGATATGTAAGAGCAGGTTGGCCAGACACCTGTCAGGGATGGTCTAGATGGTGCTTGGTCCTGCCGTGAGGGCAGGGGACTAGACTCGATGCCTCTCGAGGGCCCCTCCAGTTCTAGGATCACAGTGGTCCCTTCTGGCTCTGGAATCTAGGCAGCAGGTCAAAACTCGTCTGCACCATGGCTGCCACTTCCCCGTCCTGTCCCCCAGGAGGAGGCCGGAAGCCGATGGGCGAGTGCGTAGCCGAGCTGGGGGCCCATGGCCATTGGCCGGAGCCAGGGCCCACAGGTGGCAGGACCTTGGAGCGGGGCTGAGGAGAAGGCCCCGCGGTGCCTGGCTTTGCCAAGCGCCTGGTGCCCGCCGCCACAGAGAGAGCAGAGATGGGCAGATGGCCCAGAGCTGCCGGAGCGGCAGCCGGACCATTCCGGTGACTGGCCAGTGGCCAGCCAGGCAGTGGGGGAAGACATTAACAAAGCCCAGAGGCCACTGATGCTGTAACCACGACAGCTCCTGACGTGGCCCGTGAGCTAGCTGGAGAGTGCTCACCCTCACGGCGCAGAGGAACATTTGTCGCCGCTCCAGGCAGGCGCTGAGGGAGCTGCCGGAGGAGAGCTCACATGTGCAGGGGGTCAGCCTGCCTGGGCAGGGCCGTTCGCCAGCGGGGGCACTGGCTGGGCCCTTCCCGGTTGTCTCGACGTCTCGGCGCACTGGGGGGAATGCCAGGCGGCTGGACGACAGCCAAGGGTGGACCAGGCTGCTGGAAAGGGGGGCCCTGGGTCAGAGAATCATGGTGCCTTTGAATGACAAGCGTGGCTGCCCACGGTGCTAATGGTGAAAGGGTAACGGGCGGGCCGGCATGGGCCGCGGCCCCTTGCACAGCACTTTGATGGAGAAGGCAGAGTCATGGAAGACAAACAGCAAACAGGTTCGAAACTGGCCAGCCGCTGGGTCTCCAAAGGAAAAGGGGCCGGGGGGGGGGGGGCCCACCTAGCGCACCTGTGTCTCCAGGGCTTCTCAGGGGGTTCTGCAGGGCCCAGCCTCGATCCCAAGATACCAATTCACCAAAAAAGGGAGCAGACCCAGAGCATGCTGGGTCACTTGGCAAACTGGGCGCAAGTCAACTGTGTGTTTTAATGTGGCTAAATGTTCTCTCTAGAGCGAGGGGGGGGGATTTTTGAGGGGGGACACTCCAAGGGTTTGGCAAATGGTCAAGGGCCGCACTTTTCTAGGGAGGGGGTGCGGGGTGTGGGACGGAGGTTGGGGGCAGGAGGGAGTGTGGGGGGCAGGAGGGAGTGTGGGCGAAGGAGAAGATTCTGACCTAGGGGAGAGGGTGCAGGGTCTGGGAAGGGGTTGTGACCTGAGGCAGGGGGTGCAATGGGTTTGAGTTGTGATGTGGGGCAGGGAGTTGTGGGGAGGGAGGGGCTGGGGGGCCAGGTGCAGGCTCTGACTGGGAGGCGCTTACCTAGGTAGCTCCTGACCGGCAGTCCAACAGGCCCCTCAGGCTGGCCCCTTGCCGGCCATGATCCCCACTGACTGCTCAAAGCGGCCGGCTGCTGCAGGAGGCCATGTGCTCTCTGCAGGCACAGCCCAGACAACTCCCATTGGCCGTTTCCTGGCCAATGGGAGCTGCGAGATTGTGCTGGGGGTGGGGGCAGGGTGAGAACACCCCCCCCCTTCCCTTCCTGGGCGCACAGCAAACAGGGAGCTCATGGTTGCGGGATGGGTCTGGCCCCCGGGCCGTATTTTGCCCAGGCTACCAGGGCTCTATCCAGTCAGGACGGTGTTACCTTTCAGCTCCATGTTCTTAGGGAAGCCGGGCGTAGCAGCCAGCCTATCTGACTCACAAACCCCCACCCCCACTGCTTGAAACGAAACCGAGCAGACAGACTCGCCTGAACCCTCCCCGGCAGGTGACTCCCCCGGCCTCGTTTGCGTGGCAGATGGGCCGGGGAGGCACCCCATGAGCGTGCACAGGGATTCCAAGCCACGACCCGCCCTGAACTCCGGGCCCAGGGGAATCTCTGCCCCAGAGCCTCCTGTGCCCACACCCAGCTCAGCCGCTATCAGATCAACCCGAGCCCTAAATCCCCTGCTGGCAGCCGGAGCACGGGTGCTGCCTTGTGGCCGTGGGAGCGCTCTCGACGGAACCCGCCCACGCTGGGAAGGATCAGTCCCGATTATCTAACCTGAGCAAAACAGCTGGGGCTGGCTCCCCTGACGCCCTTACCAGGAAACCAGCGAGTGCTGCCGCTTGGCCCATTGCCGGCTCCCTGGCGCTACCCATGCTCAAGTGAGGCTTCACTGGTGCCCTGCGGGATGAGAACCCATCTCTCTCTTTCCCAGGGCCGCCAACTGGAGGGGCAAAGGGGGCAGTTGCCCTGGGACCGGGCCCTTTAAATTGCTGCTGGAGCACCGCATGGCGCGCTCTGGGCAGAGCTGAGGGCTGGCTGTCCCGGCCCCGCCCCCTTCCACCCGAGGACCCGCCCCTTCCAGGAATGTAGAGTCTGCCCCCAACTTGCTCAGGGGCCCGGCAAGTCTGTCACTTCTCCCCCCGCCCCCCAGTCTCCTTATAGCCTTCTAACCCTGTCTGGTGTGCTCAGTTCTAGTATTCTAGACCTGAACATAGAACAGCCAGGCTGGGCCAGACCAAAGGTCCATCCAGCCCAGCGACCTGTCTGCCCACAGTGGCCAATGCCAGGTGCCCCAGGGGGAGTGAATAGAACAGGGGACCATCACGTGATTCCCTCCCCATTCCTCTGACAAACAGCGGCTAGGGACACCATCCCTGCCCAGCCTGGCTAACAGCCATTGATGGACCTAACCTCCACGAACCTGTCTAGCTCTTTTTTCAACCGTGTTAAAGTTCTTCTCTTCACCACATCCCCTGGCAAGGAGTTCCACAGGTTGACTCCATGCTGCATGAAGAAAAACGTCTTTTGGGTTCTTTGAAACCTGCTCCCTATTAACCTGAGCTGACTTCTGTAATCAAATCGAAGCTCGATTTCGCATTCTCTTTTGTTTACTTGACAATAAATAACTTTCCTGGTCACGCTGGTTGCTTCCCTCTTTCTCCCCTGCGTGTGCTTTATGGCTTCTCTGTTCTTTCTGCACCAACGCCCCTGGGACCTAAGCTACAGATCCCTGCAGTGCCCAGCAATCCCTGGGGCTCGCTCAGCAAGTGGGTGACATGAAAGTGGGGGGAGGGGCATGCTGGAGGAGAGGGCAGCTTGGAAGTGCTCCGACCTCCCCACCTCTGAGCAGGAGTGCTAGGAATGACCCTGCCCCTCGGTAACGGGCCAGCCCGGTGACCATGCGGGAGCCTGTCCTGGGACCATGTGGGTAATCAAAGATCTAATGTCATCCAAGGCTGTGTGAGCAAGGAAAGCGTGTGCAGAAGCAGCAGCGGGGTCACTGTCTGTCTGTCCTTGGCCCGGCTATGACTGCGGCTGGGATCCTGCGTGCAGGGCTGAGGGCCACACGCCTGGCGTGTCGGTGAATGGGAGGGGGTCTGAACGCGGGCAGCAGGAACTGGGGGGGGGGGGGGCAGCAGCACCCCCTGGCTGGACGTGGGGTCCGTCACAGAGGCCGAGCTGTGCAGCTAACTGCCAAGGGGTGACGGGCTGAGCGGGCCACGGTCTGTAAGTAGCCACGTGGGGGGCCCAGCGTTGTTAATGGGCTCTCCGGTCTGGCAGCCTGACCCACAGCAGCGGTTGGAAGCCAAAGGGAGACATCCCCAGGCTGGCAAGAGGGTGTAAACTTGAAACAGTGAGAGTAGTTAACCTGGGGCGGGCAAAATACAGCCCGTGAGCTGGATCTGGCCCACCAAGCCTTTGGATCTGGCCTGCAGGGACCCTCGGGCACAGGCCCAGCAGCTGGCTGCTTTGGGTTGCCTGGGGCTGCGGCAGGCAGGGAGCCAGCCTGAGGGGCCTGCTGGGCCGCTGGCCGGGAGCCGCCTAGGTAAGCGCCTCCCAATCAGAGCCTGCACCTGGCACCCCAGCCCCTCCCGTACCCCAACTGCCAGCCCGAGTCCACCACCCGGATCTGCACCCCACTATCCCCCCTGTCCCAGGTCACAACTCCCTCTTAGACCCTGCACCCCCTCCTGTACCCCTTCCCCAGGCCAGAATCCGCTCCTGCACCCACACCCTTCCCAGAAAAGTGCAGCCCTTGGACGCTTCCCAAAACCTTGGAGTGGCCTCTCCCTCCAAGATGACTGCCCGCCCCTGGGATGGCGGGACATGGGGCGCCCGGGCCGCAGACCAAGGAGAGGGGCCAGGCTGGAGGAAGGCGGCCGGGACGCACGAGGCAGCTGGCTCCACTCCAGTCAGATGGAGAACAAGTTTCCCAACCTGGCCGAGCCCTGCTGCTACGGGATTCCTCGGGGGAAAGGGAACACGCCCGGAGTGAGAGGCCAGGCCTCAGCCCCCCCGGTGCACACAGGAGCCCACAGCCCGCCCATCTCAGCTGCAGGAACCCGCCCGAGCGGCGGGGCACGCAGGGAAGGGGCGATGCCGTGGGCTGGGCCCCGTGCGGGGGTTAATGGCCGTTCTGTCGAAAAGGCAGCCGGGCCCGGGCTCTGGCCCGGGGAGCGTCTGTGAGAGCAGGGAGGGAGTTTCACCTCAGAGGAGGTTAGCGCCGCGTGGGGGGGCCGGGCGGCGAGACCAAGCCTCTCCTCCGCAGGCCAGGGCCTCTGGAAACGGGCTCGGGAGAGCCACGCGCCGAGCCTTGGCGGGTGGGGGCAGGAAGAAGCACCACGCAGGGCCAGCACACAACACTTTGGCACCTGAGGCGGGGAGCTCAAATGACGCCCCCATATGCACATCTGCACCGGCAGCCGACAGAGTTGTCTACACCCTGGGCCCTAGGGGTGCCCAGCCACCCCCAGTCTGGCACCTGAAGCGGCCGCCTTGGTTTGCCTCGTGGTAGGGCCGGCCCTGGGAGCCAGGAGCCCGGCACCACCCCAGGAAACCCGGGGCCCGGCGCGGGAGGAGCAATTACGCGGCTGCCCTGCCACTGGAGAGTCCCCCCCCCGCCTGGCTGGGGGATCCAGCACGTCCGTCATGAAGGCAGCTGAGGGGGAAGGCGCCCGAGCCGAGGCCGGACAGAAAGGCAGGGAAGCGCAGAGGCCAGGGTCAGGATGTACCGGGCGGGCCATGGCGGCAAGGCCCAGCGTGTTGTAACAGATTCCAGGTTGCTCGGGAGGGGCCTGGCAGGCTGATGCAATTCCCAAAGGAACTGGCTGGTGCGGCCGAACCCTAATTCGAGGAAGAACCACCTAGATCATCCCTGGCAGTGTCTGTCCAACCTGCTCTTCCATATCTCCAGGGATGGAGACTCCACAACCCCCCTAGACAATTGATTCCAGTGTTTCACCCCCCTGACAGGCAGGAAGTTTTTCCTAACGTCCAGCCCAAACCTCCCTTGCTGCAGTTTAAGCCCGTTGCAGCTTGTCCTGCCCTCAGATGCCAGGAGAACAATTTTTCTCCCTCCTCCTTGTGACACCCTTTTAGATACCTGAAAACCGCTATCCTGTCCCCTCTCAGTCTCCGCCTTTCCAAACTAAACAAGCCCAATTCTTTCAGTCTTCCCTCACAGGTCATGTTCTCTAGGCTTTTATTCATTCTTGCTGCTCTTCTCTGGACCCTCTCCACTTTCTCCACATCTTTCTTGAAATGCGGTGCCCAGAACTGGACACAATCCTCCAGCTGAGGCCCACTCAGCGCAGAGTAGAGCGGGAGAATGACTTCTCGTGTCTTGCTCACAACACTCCTGTTCATGCAGCTGGAATCGTGTTTTTGGCAACAGCGTCACACTGTTGACTCATATTTAGCTTGTGGTCCACTCTGACCCCTAGATCCGTTTCTGCGGGACTCTCTCCTAGACAGTCGCTGCCCATTCTGTGTGTGACACACGGATTGTTCCTTCCTAAGTGGAGCACTTTGCATTTGCCCTTATTAAACTTCACCCTGTTTACCTCCGACCATTTCTCCAGTCTGTGCAGATCATTTTGAATTTTGACCCTGTCCTCCAAAGCACGGTCACACCTCATTACGAACGAGGTTAAGAACAATCTGCAGCCCCCACCTTCGGCCCCTGAACCTAAGGACAGCCAGGTGCTTACAGGCTCTGACTAGCTCCAAGGTTTGCCAGCCACATGCATTTCCCGGGGCTCTTTGCACCGGGTGATATTAAACCACCCTGCGGTATAGCTGTTAATCCATCCAAGTGACTCACCAATCAGGATGCTTTTCCTGTGTTATTAACCTATTGCAGTTGATAAAATAATGCCTGGTCAGTCATTTTGCTGTGAGACAGGCACACACGCACACAGGACACACTTGCATACACAGACACACTTACACATGGACACACTTGCGCGGCCACAGACACACTTGCACACACAGACACACCCATGTGGACACAGACACACTCGCACAGGGACACACTTGTGCACACACGGACCCACTCGCGCACACGGACACAGACATACTTGCGTGCACACAGACATACTCACGCGCACACAGACACACACACACGGATACACGTGTGCACACAGACACACTTGCACGCACACAGACACGGACACACTCGCGCACACAGACACACTCGCACACAGACATACTCACGTGTGCACAGACACACACACGGACACACACGCGCGCGCACAGACACTCGTGCACACACAGACATATACACCCACACAGAGACACCCGCACACAGACACGTGCATGCACAGACACGCACACACGGACACAACTGCATACACACAGACACGCACGCACCCACACATAGACAGACACACACACACACACACTCGCACACAGACACTTTAACACCAAATCTGTAGCAAATGAAAGCCAGCCGCCACATGGCTCTGGCTCGTCTGGATAACTTTGATCGCTGATTTGGCTCCTGGACCACTGAGGTCCAAGTACTGCAGCGGCAGTGAGGTGGCTGCAAAGCCACGCCCGCCCTTTCCCCGGGGCAGCAGAGTACCAGGAGAGGCGTCGCTTGGAGCCGGCAAAGGCCACGCCAGACTCCGCCCCGGTGGCAGGATGTAGGAGGCACAGACAGCAGCGCGGTTTCGGGGAAGTTGTATAACAGGGTGGAAGCGGGTGTGAGACCTGCCCACGGGTGGGGTCAGGGACTGGCGGGACGAGTTAGGGTGAGATACCAATGTGCTGCCCGTCTCGCATTACAGAAGGTGAATAAGGAACGTATCCATTTCCCTGGCTCATCTGCTCCAGGATCTATCTGCACCATGCCAGCTGGCCCAGGTAGGTCTTTGTTTGCTGAGGGCCTGGACAGTGCCTGAAATGCAAGCCCCCGGATGGAGACACCAACGCCCCTGGCTGTGGTGTGAGTGTGTCTCGTCCGAGGGCCAGTCCTGCTTGGGATGCAGCCAGGCCATTGCTAGCTAGTGGTGCACGATAGCCATTTGCTGACACTAGCTGCACACAGGGCCGCATGCCCGGGCCACTTAACCAGGGCTGCTTCCGAATCGGACTCATTAGCTCTGAAAAAAGAACCACTAATAACTTGGAAGTGCTAGCATGGAGCTCTGGTGGCGTTCCCTCATTTTTTTCCACCCATGCACAGAATAAATTTTGTTCTGCGCACCAAGGCATGTGTGGATGTGCACCACTAGGAGAAACACACGCTGCCGGCTGTGGGCATGCTGCTCATCAGCTGGTTGGCATCTGAATCTCTCCTGGGTGGCCACCCAAGCGCTCAGCTTGCAGGGAGCACAGAGCACTGGTGAGGAGAGGAGGAAAACGGATATTCCCAGGTAACGTTGGCTAATAAACCAGAAGGGAGCAAAACGGACATTTGGTTCTAGGCTCACTGAGGACACGGTCCCAAACACTAACGGACACACGTCGCTGTGAAGAGTGAAAGTGTCTCCATTTCACACATGGTCAGAGCTATGGGGCCTGGAAGAAAGAGGCAAATTTGGAACAATGGTTGAAATAGTCTTTTGTGTTAAGTTTCGTGGATCTCTTCAACCTTACAAACCCACCCTTGGTATCGACTTAGCTGCGCTAATTTCTTTGTCGCCGTGGAAGCAGCTGCTAAGCCCCAATCAGCTGATCTCTCAGAGGCAGTTATGTACAGTCGGCTATGGCGATTGGCCAAACCTGACCACCTCTGTGCCAAAGGCTAAGTGAGCACAAATCAGATCTCAAGGATGGTAACCTACAAAAAGCAGTAGAAGAACACTTGAACCTCCCTGGGCACTCTGTAACAGATTTAAAAGTAGCTGGCCTGCCACAAAAAAACTTCCAACCCCGAATGCCAAGAGCAACAGCAGCACTGCATGTCACTCACGGATTTCACACGATCAAATTAGGACTGAAGAAAGATTTAGAATGGCTCTCTCATTACAAAGGCAATTCCCCCTTTCTTGGCATTCACGCCTCCCCATCAGCTGCCACATCCCGAATTGGGCTCAACCAAATGAACGAGGAGCCTGGGGGCACCTTAGAGATGAACAGATTCGTTTGGGCATCAGGATGCGTGGGTAAAACCCGCTTTGCCGCAATACGTCTGACAAAGTGGTCATTACCCACAAAAGCTTTTGCCCAAATAAATCGGTTAGGGTACGTCTAGACTGCGCTCTAAAATCGAAATAAGATAGGCCATTTGTGCTACGCAAATTGTGTATCTTAGTTCGATTTTATTTCGAAATAGGTTGTTTTGAAATTTGGTGCGTCTATACAGCACCACATTTCAAAATAAAGCACTACTTCTAGACATCCCTTATTCCTCGTGGAGCGAGGTTTACAGGGATGCCGAAATAACGCATCCGTTATTCTGAAAATTATGTCAAAGTAGTGGACACGTTTCGTGGGCGTGGGGTAGCTATTTCGGGATACTGGAGGTATCCCGAAATAGCCTTGCCATTTAGGCGTACCCTTCGTCTCTAAGGTGCCCCTGGACTGCTTGCTGATTTTGCCTCAACAGACTTACCCGGTGGTCCCTCTGAGATGGCTGGCTCGCAATCCGGGTATCTGGAGGGTTTGCTCCTGCTGCCGGACTCCAGCCTGCCTGGCACTCGGACATTTTCAAAGCACTTTGCTTTGCTGACGGCTCAGACCTGGGCTGAACCGGCGTATGGGATCAGAGGGCTGGGGGAGGGCTGAGATGCAGAGGCATAGCCATGAAGGATTGCCCCATTCCCAGGGCTGGGACGTGCTGGGGCCATTCCTGGAGGGGGGCTGTGGGCCCTTGGCTGAGAGAGGGGGCATAGGGCCCGCTTCTTTTACAGAAACAATTGTTAGGCCTTGTCCAGAGAATGGTTTCTCTGATCCTCAGGCTTTATCTAGCTGACACTGTATTTCAGATTGGAATTTCCCTTTGTCCGAGGAAGACCGTGGATAAGATGTTGATGGGACAACTCTCCAGCAATCTCTGCATTTGGAGGTCAGCGTGACACCCCTCCAGGCCTTGAGGAGCTGGGGCTGTCGGCTGCGGGGGGGAACATGTACTCAGCCCTTGTGAAAACCGGCCAGGGGGAGGCGGGTGTTTGCACTAGGCCAGAATGAGATCCGTCAAACCACATTGCTTACAAAAGGGCCAGTTCAGTTTGCCTCCTCCTTTCGTGCGAATAGAAGCTACAGATGTGATGGGCAACTCAACTGTTGTGTGCGGAGGGACCGTTCGCACCGAAGGGAATGAAAATGCACAGAGAAAACGCCGTTAATGTTCTGCTCACGCAGGAGCGCCTGTCATGGAAGATGATGGCCAAGCGCCACAACAGGCATTGTCACAGGGCGACGTACGAAATCCCCCAGCCCTGTGGGAGCCAGATTATTATTCATCTGTGTTATGGTCAGGTCTAGAGCCCCTTGACCAAAATCCCTCTTGTGCGAGGCATCGTGCAAATACACAGCAGGAAACTGTGTCTGCCCCCTCCCCCGAGCTGACACTCTGTGCAACCTGCTGGCACGCAAAAGTCGCCAAAAGTGAAAACCGGTCAAACTGGCTTTTCTGCCTCCTGTTGTCGACATTTCCTGGCCACCTCGCTAGCACCCCTGTCGGCAGCTAGAGCAAAGCCTTGTGGGGAAGCATCCCACAGTGCGGTGGGAAGGCAGAGCTGATCCCTGCGCTGCTTGGGATTCCCCCATGGCTCTGGGAGCTCGCTGTGCTGAGGAATGTCCAAGCAACGCAGCAGCCTCTCCAGCCCTCTGGCTGCCTGCCACTGGGCTCCTAGCCGGGCAGAACAGGAGCATCCCAATTATTTGCTCCTTGTTCCCCAAAGGGAGTAGCTCACTCAGCTGCCAGACACTTCCCGGAGCTTTGACAGGGGAGGGGTGCCTGCCTGCAGGGCAGCAGAGATCACAGAACACTGAGCAGAGCCAGCCGGGCAGGGATGGTGGGATGCTGGCAGAAGCCAGTTCTCAACAAAACAAACAGCGGAGTCCACCCTGGCTCTTTGTTGACGACAAAGGGAGGGAACAAGACAAAAGTCTCTGGCAGGGCTGGAAGGTTTTTTTGTCACCAAAACTGAGTGTTTTTCCCGACAGAAGTCACCTCACGGTGTAAGCGCTCTCGCTGTTTGGTCGCCAAAAGGCAATGTTTGGTGACAAATCATGCCAGTGTGGACACAGCCCCTAGGTTCATGCCCCTGCTGCCCAGCAAGCAGAGTGGGGACTGGAACCTGGGTTTCCTGAATGAGTACCCTACCTCCTGGGTATAAATGGGGGGAGGGGATCTGGCTCAGAGGAGGCTAGGTGTCCTCCGAGCACCTATCCGCTGCTTTAGGCCCCAGGGGCGACACCCACTCTGAAAATCTTGCCAGGGCTCAGGCGAGAGCCAAGGTTCTGAGCTGCGCCAGGATTTAGGCAGCTTGGCAAAGGGGAACTGGCACAAAAGCAGCTTCCCGGGGGACTTTGCCAGCAGGAACTTACCAACCAATGGGGTTAGGTAGCAGCTGAGCCGGGCTTGGAAGATCCAAATGTTTTGGCACCTACAGCAGTTGTCTAAGACCCTTTGTTGTGAGCTCCTAGCATCTCCAGGCAGCAGGTTTTGTCGTGGGGCTGTGGCAGAGAGGAAATGGCAAAAAATGCCCCCCCCCCCCGCAGTCATTTTAATGGCTGCAGGGGTAACACTGGGCTGCAATTCACTTGTCAGCCTGGCTTCTCCCACAGGCAGAGGGGCGGTTTGGACTTTCCCATGGGGCAGACAGAGTTTTACTGGATCCGCTTGCTATCCGAGAGGCTTTTACTTCCCTAGTGCAGGGTGGCCCTTCAGGTGGCATTAAAATACCCACCAGCTGGGAGAAGTTTTGGCTTCTCCTGAGCACGGCTGGATTCCAAGGGGTGCGGGGACGTTGCGTCCCTTATTCATTATGAGAAGCTGCTTCTGAGGGGAATATACTCCCACCTGGCACCCTGCGTTGCTGCCTCTGATACAGAGGCAGCAGAGTGGAGTGGTAGGCGGCTCCTTGGAAGCATACTGGCGGCCAGCCCCACCCCCGGGGACTATAGACTAGTCGACTACCCGACTGAGATTACTCGACTGTTTGATTAACCGATAGTTCACATCCCTGCTTTGCGCCGCGCCGTCCCAGTGTCGTGTTTCTCCACGGACACACAGCGAGCCTAGGCAAGGACTTGCCTGCTCTTCTGGGAAGCTTGTGCCGTAGCTTTCTTGCGGAGACTCCAAAACGAACACTCGTAAGAACTCAGAAGCAGAGAGAGGCGAAGCAGGCTGCTCCCTGAGGCACCGCACACCCCCCTGAGCCCCAGGGAGTCCGGCTGCCCTACGGAGCCCTCTGCCAAAGCCTGACAACCTTCACTCCACCACACACGGAGGCTCCATGGGCCTGTCTGGTCCACGTTCTTCCTCCCGGCACATTCCCCCTCAGAGAGCTGGAAGCAAAGGCCTCGGGGTGTCCTGGTGCTCAGGGCAATGGGACAGGCCTTTGAACGCCCAGCCTGGCCTAGTAACTTGGGCCAGGAGGCAACATTAGGTGATGATGTACTGAGGAGGAGATGGCTGGGTTGGCTTCACGCTGGGGGTGAGTAGGCCAGGCTGGGGGTCAGCCAGCAGGCTCCCCCTTCCCCCCCCCCCCCCGGGCCTTGTTTCCAGCCAGCCCTGGCTGCGTGCTGCTGCAGCCGCTTGTGTCTCACCTCTGCAGCCCACCCATCAGCCCTTCCCCTCCCGCTACCTTCTCCCTGCAGTGCCCCTTCCCCTCCCCATCCTGCCTGCTCCTTCACAGCCCGATCCTGACCCGGTGTGACGGACCGCCCCCCCATGCTTTTGGAAATGGACTCATGGACATGAACATACATAACTCGAAGGTGGTTTGAGCGAATTATTTCATGTAACCCATCGATCTTCATGTCATGAGCTGCTGGTTCTGTTTATCTTACTCTGTTGTACGTAGCACTTGTGTGTGGAAAATTAGACACATGGAGTGGGGAATACTTGGTGAGTTTCAAATGTATGAATGGGAGACATGAAGGGTGTTACCTGCAACTTCTAGATCGGCCACTGTTAAACAATCTTTTGTCCTTCAGTCTGAGCAGTGGTTGGTAGGGAGGGGCCTCAACTCCTTAACAAAAGGGATTGGAGAGGAGAGGCCTTGGTCTTTTGGCTGGGCTGCACCTGAAGGAAGGGGCCAGGGACCCCAGGGTGGGGAGACAGCCCTGGTTTAGAGTGGCAGCCGGAAAAGAGGTTTTAGGGTGAGCATGAAGAGTTTGCACTGAGGTTTCAGTGGAGAATTAGCCAAGCGGTTTTATTTCTTTTGATTATTTGTAACCTACTTTGCTCTGCCTACTTTCTCTTATTACCACTGAAATCCTACTGCTTCAATTTAATAAAACCATTTTTATTTTCTATCAAACCCAGTGTAAGCGATTGTTACCTGGGGGGGGGGGGGGGCAACCAGCGTGCACATTCCCCCTTTCATTGCTAAAGGGGGCTGACCTAATTCTTTGGGGTTTGATCCCATCTGGGGAGTGCTCTCTCAGGAGGCTGGGCCCTAAACTGCCCTCTCCTTGGACCTGGAGTGGTTCAGTGTCTGTGCTGCTTCTCGGTGGGGGCATGGACCTCAGCCCGGGGCCTTGGCTGGGGGAGACCAGGGAGCTGGCCCAGCAGGACAGGGCGGTGAGGAGCCCCAGAGAGCAGGAAGGCAAGTGGCAGTGGCCGTGTCAGCACCCCATGAGGGGTCATCTGTGACCGCCCCCCGTCACACCCAGCTCCTGGCCATGAGCTGCATGCCACTCCAGACCCAAGCCCTTGCCCCTAGCATGAGCTGGCCCCGGGCCCCTGACCTGCCTCAGCTCAGGACGTCTGAGGTTGCGTGGGGCCAATGCTCGCAGCCCACCCAGCCCATCCCAGTCACCCTTCTCATCCCCCTTCAGCGTCTTTGACTCGAATGGGCAGGCCTCGGGGGAAGGTTTGCGTCTCCTCCAAGCCCAAAGCCACCGGCAGCAAGTGCCTGAATTCCTCTGAGGGGAACATCCATCCCATGTGCTTGGAGAGCGTGCCCACTTCTCCTCCCACCGCCCAGCCGTGTCCTGTACTGTCTTGGGAGAAAAGGGGCAGTGGTGCGAACAGCAGCCTCAGGTTCTACCGTGCCCAGGAAAACCCTCCCCGCTCCCTTTGACGGTGCGGTCCCTTTCAGCTGCTGGCGGTGAAAAGACGGGGACTTCTCAGCTTGGCAAAGAGGAGACCAAGGGAGGAGTGGAACGAGGTCTGTACAATCATGACAGGTGCAGAGAAAGTGAAGACGGAAAAGTTCTTTACTTGTTCCCACGGCACACGAACAAGGGGGTCACCCAATGAAATGAACAGGCAGCAGGTTTAAAACAAACCATAGGAAGTTTTTCTTCACTCAGCACACAGTCAGCCTGTGGAACTCCTCGCCGGAGGATGTGGTGAAGGCAAGGACTCTAACACGGTTGAAAAAAGAACTCGATAAATTCATGGCAGTTAGGTCCATCAATGGCTGTTAGCCAGGATGGGTAGGGATGGTGTCCCTCTGTTTGTCAGAAGCTGGGAATGGGTGACAGGGGTGGGATCCCTTGAAGATACCCTGTTCCCTCCCTCTGGGGCACCTGGAATTGGCCACTGTCGGCTGACAGGACACTGGGCTGGATGGACCTTTGGTCTGACCCAGCCTGGCCACTCTGCTCTTGCTATGAAGTGTGACTCCCCCCGCTCCGTTGCTTTTGTAACATGCACCACCACTCCCAAAAAGGCAGCAAACCTTATTCTTCTCTTCTCTGACAGAGCCGGTTCGGAGGCGCCTCACAGCCCTGGTTGCCTCCTTGCCCCCTGTCTCTGCTCATCCATTGCCCTCCAGCGAGGGACCTGGCAGCTCTTGATAAGCTGGCACGGACAGAGAATCCGTTAGCTTCAGGGGGTAGCTGAGTTAGTTTGTACAGGAAAAAAAAAACAACCAATGAGCTGGTAGCACTTTATAGGCTAACAGATGACCGGAGTCTTGAGTTTAGGATGTGCAGACCCAAAGTAAATAGGAGAGAAGGGCCGGGGGAGGGAAGGAAAAAAAAAAAAAAAAAAAAAAAAGGAGTGGGTGGGAGACCGAGAACTAGAGGGAATCAGTGAGTATCTGTAGATTGGGAGCTTAAAACGAAGCAGATAAGAATCAAAGTCAATTGATAGTATCCATTGGCAGAGTTCCTGGGACCGTGTGCGATTCAGGGGTTGGCATAGGTCCTGGCACACCAGTGTCTCCCTGGCCCACAGACACACACGCCCAAAGGGCCAAGGTTGCTGCCATCTCACCGGAGATGGCTGGGTTGAGCCGCCCAGAGGGTCACCCAATCCCGGCTGAGGGAAACATGAAAAAAGTGAAGTGAACGCGGCAGAAGCAATTACCTTGAGCAATAAATGAGGAGACGCAAAGGACTTTGACCCCCTGTCTCGCAGGGCGTATGTGGGGCTGTTCGTCCCACAGACTCGGGCCCTTCTGCCAGGCCACGGCTGGGTCCCACCGGCATGGGGCCAGGGCATCTCACAGGAAAGGCTGAGGAGAAGCGGGGCCCTGGGATTAGCTTTGCCATTGGGGCACGGCTCCCTAAAACGGGTTCGTCATCCCATGCTTCAGCTTCGTCATCCGGAGCCCGCGTCGGCCTGCCCGCTCCCTCCAGAGCCTGCCCAGCCTGATCCCTGTTCTGCAGCCTCCACCATGCCCACCGCCCGGAGCCCGCGGCGGCCTGCCCGCTCCCTCCAGAGCCTGCCCAGCCTGATCCCTGTTCTGCAGCCTCCACCATGCCCACCGCCCACCCAGCGCCCACCGCCCACCCTGTTCCAGAGGCTGTGGAACGCCTGGCTCTCCCCCCACATGCTCCCCCTGCCCCATAGGCCCAGCAGGGGCACTTCTGGGGGCCCCTGGCTCCTGCAGTCCCTCAGAGCTCCCTCCCGAGAGCAGAGCCCTCTGGGCAGAGGGGCACCACTCCTCAGGTTCACAGCACTGGCTTGGCTGCCCTGCCCTCTCTGCCCCCGGTACAGCATCACCGGCCCCCCAGCATACTCGCGAACACCCTTGTTCATTCACACACCCCCACCCCACCCCACCCCACCCCACCCCAGACCAGCAATCCCTTTCCTGCTTGCTGGGTGCTACCAGCTATGCAGGCCGCCCTGTGTCTCCTGCGTGCCTGCACACAGCTTGGCCTGCTGTGCTGCCCCAGCTCCCCCTGGGTGGGGGGGAAAGAGGGGAGGAGAAGGGGAGAGAGAGAGAGAGGGCGGCGCAGGCATGCTCCAACAGGGCAATAACTTGGCACAAAGGCTGTGGTGGGCATGCAGCCTGTGCCCAGTGCATGCAGCTGCCACAGGGCGCAGATCTGGGCACTTACATTACCTGCATCTCAGCGCCTGGGAAAGCAGCTTGCACATGGCTGTGTGCCAGGAACACACCTCAGGGCCCAGGAGCTGGGGACTAGCCCTGCTTGGCAGGTAAGGGGGCCTCCTGGTGAGTGGCTCCCCCAGCACCAGACTGTCTCCCCATGGGAGCTCCCCACTGCAAGGGGGGGGGGAGAGAGGAGGAGGGCAGCCAAGCCAGACTTTGAATGCCCCCTTTGCCCTAGGGCAGGGCCCCCACACTGCAACTTCAGACCTGAGAGCCCCCCTTTAATATATGGGGATATACCTATCTCAGAGCTGGCAGGGACCTTGAGAGGTCATCAAGTCCAGTCCCCTGCCCTCATGGCAGGACCAAGTACCATCCCCGACAGATTTGCCCCGCTCCCTAAATGGCCCCCACAAGGATTGAACTCACAACCCTGCGGCCGGCTGGCTAGCCAGCCAGCCAGCCAGCCAGCCAGCCAATCCTCAAACCAGGGAGCTATCCCTCCCCCCAGAGGGTGGTGGCTCCACCAGCAGGAGACAAGGCTCTGTGCAGACCAGACCCCACAGGGGCACTTTTGTGTCAGGCAGGGTCCCCCGCACAAGATGTCCCCGGGATCACCCACGCTGCACCTGGGTGGACCCAGGAGGGAAGGGAGCAGCCAGCAATGCCCCAGGACTCAGCCTCCCCTAGAACCAGAAATCCGGGCAGCCTCCCCGGGGAGGCGGCAGGTGCCCAGGTGGAGGGGGCAGGAGGCAGGCCTGCGGTTAACCCTTTCCTTGCTGCAGCACGCCGGTACAGGAGGGCAAGCCCTGCGCGGAACACCTGGGCAGGTGCAGAGGTGATCCGCGGGCGCCAAGGCGAAGCACGGGAGAGAGACAAGGCCGTGTCTCACTCTTGTTAGCGCCAGAGCGATTCTCAGCGGCTGGAGTTCTCTGCCTGGCCGCAGTTGTACCTGGTTGTGGGTGTTATTTCCAACAAGGAAGCTGTTCCACAGGTACAATCAACAGCAACCCTTCCAACCGCACAGAATCCTTGTCTGCCAATGCCCCAGCTGTGCGTGGCAACCACCCGGGGGGGAAAATCACACCTGGTACCTGCTCATGGGCCGGGGCAGAGGGGGTTTGCTCTGAATCCAATCCAGGTGGGCAGAGAACAGCTGCTCAGGAGCCAGGCCAAGGTCCAGTCGCGCTCGGGCCGGATTCCACAGAGGTCAGCTGCAGCCAGGCCAGCTAGAAACCTCCCTGGGCAGTCAAGGGAAGGCAGGAGTCCCTGGGGGTTCACCCGACTCCAGGAGATGGAGCTTAACACACACCCAAGAGACTCAATACCCTCTGGAAAGCAGCCCTGCCCCTTGGCCGTAGCCGCAGCCGCAGCCCAGTGTTAGGTGGGGGGGCAGAGATGGGCCAGGATGGGGGTGGGGGCTTGCCCTGGCCGGGGGGGGGGGGCTTCTTCAGAGCTGGCCATAGGGCACTTTTCACTCAGTCCCCCCCCAGTGGAAATAAATAGGACAAACCAGGCACCTGTCCCAGCTGACCCCCACACCCGTCCCCGCTGCGGCCCCTGCGGCCCCCGCACACCTGGCCCCGCTGCGTCCCCCTCCCCCTCCCCCTCCCACACCTGGCCCCAATGCGCACCTCCCCGGAACACGCCTGGCCCCGCTGCCCCGCCCAGCACACCTGGCCCCCTTGCGCCCCTCTCCCCCACACAAGCCTATCCTCACTGCGCGCCCCCCGCTCTGCACGCCTGTCCCCGCTGAGCGCCTCCCCGGCCCATACCTGGCCCCGCTGCGCGCCTCCCCGGAACACGCCTGGCCCCGCTACCCCCAGCACACCTGGCCCCCTTGCGCCCCTCTCCCCCACACAAGCCTATCCTCACTGCGCGCCCCCCGCTCTGCACGCCTGTCCCCGCTGAGCGCCTCCCCGGCCCATACCTGGCCCCGCTGCGCGCCTCCCCGGAACACGCCTGGCCCCGCTACCCCCAGCACACCTGGCCCCGCTGCGCCCCTCTCCCCCACACAAGCCCATCCTCACTGCGCGCCCCCCGCCCTGCACGCCTGGCCCCGCTGCGCGCCCTCCCGCACGCCTGTCCCCACTGCGCGCCTCCCCGGCCCATACCTGGCCCCGCTGCGCGCCTCCCCTGAACACGCCTGGCCCCGCTACCCCCAGCACACCTGGCCCCGCTGCGCGCCTCCCCTGAACACGCCTGGCCCCGCTACCCCCAGCACACCTGGCCCCGCTGCGCCCCTCTCCCCCACACAAGCCCATCCTCACTGCACGCCCCCCGCCCTGCACGCCTGGCCCCGCTGCGCGCCCTCCCGCACGC
This sequence comes from Pelochelys cantorii, assembly GCA_032595735.1. NCBI lineage: Eukaryota > Metazoa > Chordata > Testudines > Trionychidae > Pelochelys > Pelochelys cantorii. Next base: position 2,072,541 of record CM064339.1, on the reverse strand, counting down.
CTGTCCCCACTGCGCGCCTCCCCGGCCCATACCTGGCCCCGCTGCGCGCCTCCCCTGAACACGCCTGGCCCCGCTACCCCCAGCACACCTGGCCCCGCTGCGCCCCTCTCCCCGCACACGCCTGTCCCCACTGCGGGACCCCCCCGGCCTATACCTGTCCCCGCTGCGCCCCCGCGCGCACACCTGCCCCGCAGCCCAACCCCCAGCAGCGAGCGGGGCCGGGCTCAGGGAGGAGCCGGGGCGGCTCCGCAGCCCGGGGTCGGCGCTGCCCGGCCGGCCCCGCTCCCGGGCGCACGCAGGGGCCGCCCGGCGCCGCTTTCATTTTCTCTTCTTCGAAAGCAGCGGCCGGCCCAGGCTCCAGCGGCCGGTCGGGCGTTGACCCCGGGGCGCCGCCGGCTCCCATTGGCAGGACAGGGCCGGCTCCGCCCCCTCCGGGCCGGCTCCGCTATAAGTAGGGGCCGGGCGGGCGGCTGCCCGTGCCGCACGCCTGGGCACCGCTGGCGCGCAGCCATGGAGCGCTGGGTTTACGGCGTCCTCTGGCTCCTCTTCGCAGGCAGTCTCCTCCTGCAGCTCGCCCGCTCCCGGCTGCAGCCGGCCCGGGCCCTGCTCCTGCGCCTGGGGCTGCTGGGGCTGCTGCTGTGCCTATGCCAGGCGTGCCTGCCCTGGCCGCTTGGTGCCCCCCTTGCCACGGCTGCCTGCCTGGCCCTGGGCTGCCAAGCCCAGCCGAGAAGGCTCCCGGTGGCCGGGAAAGCTGTCTTCATCACAGGTGAGTGAGCTGGGCATCCTGGCCCCGGGTGGCTAATGTTTAATCCGCCTGCTCTGGCCGGGATGCCCTGCAGTCCTGGCCAGCCTGTTGGCACACGGAGCCCGGTGCGTGCCCATGGCCGCCGTGCCCCCGTGGGCGTGCACGTTGGGCTCTCACGGCCAGGGGGTATGTTCACAGCTGGTGCGAGCACAAGGACTCTTACAAGGCCCTGTTAAAAAGGGGCCACCCAGGCTGGTCCTGCGCCAAGGTGTTCCCGGAGCCGCACGGCCCTTGACCTGGAGGCCCTGACTGTCTGGAGGGCTCCAGGCAGGAGACGGCCATGGCGTCCCGGTGCGAGCGGCTGGTTCCGAGGGAGCAAGGAAGCCCCTGGGAGCAGGATGTGCTGGTACGTTGGACATCGTCTGAGGGCTCCCTGAAGCTGGCGTTAGTCTTGGCACCAGGAGTTACGCTCCTTCGGGAGGAACTTTGGGTCCCACATGGCCCCTGATTGGCACGGGCAGCGGGAGGGTGGGACAGTAACTGGCTGCCCCATAATAACCCCTTCCTCCCGCCTCTTCCTCTGCCGGCGACCTCTGCCTGCCAGGCAGAACACAAGGGTCCCCCTTGGCCCAGGCGCCTGCTTTCTGACCGGCGCTGGCAGGACTTGCACTTCCCTGGCTGAGGGACTAGCTCTGCAGCAAGGAAACCCTCCCCAGGTGGCCCATGCCAGCCGCCGTGGGCTCACTGGGCTGTTTCTTTGTGGTGCAGCCCTTGGGACTTGGGCAGGAGACCCTCCCGCCCTGCAGGGTCCTAGAGCCTGGGCCCCCGGGAAGTCTATACCACAGCGACACAGCCCCAGCCCCAGCCCCGCCAGGCAGAGAATTCATCCTCTGTGATGGCGTGGTGCTGGCATCCTGCCCGTGGTGCCATGCGGCTCCCGGGCACTGCCCTCTGGAGCCTGGTGAGCTGCTGGCGGTGCATGGCTGCACTCACCTGCCTGAGGGGGAGGCTGAGAAGGGACCGATGACCACTCAGAGACACCCCTTTGCGGGAGACCACATGTGCCAGTGGAGGGCGGAGGCGGGGGGGCGAGGTCCTGGGAGCCTGGACACGTGGGTCCTGGTGCCAGCTCTGCCCTTAACTAGCACTGTTAGTGACTCTCCCAGAGCCTCTGTTTTCCCTTCTGTCAAATGGGGCCATTCATGCTCACAGACCCCTTGGACTGCCTCGCCGTCTCTTGCGCTGGCCACGGCTCCCTCTCCCTCGATGACTTCCGGTCCAGGCTGCTTGCGGGGCAAGGGCTTTGTGCTTCGGCTGTCTCCGGGAGCTGCAGTCTGATGGGGAGGCCGTGGCTGAGGAGCCGGAGAGAGGCTGGGGCCGCAGGCTAGGGAGGAGGACTGGTACGATGGCAGCAAAGGCCTCCTCGCCAAGAAAGGAAGGTGGGAGTGGCAGACAGACGAGAGCCCGTGGGGGGAAGTGAGGCCGGGGGGCCTTGACAGATCAGAGTATGCCGCTGGCAGGTGGGGGAACAGGGCGGTGGTTCCACGCACAAACCACCGGGAGGGTGGCTGCAAAGTTGGGATGTTAAAAAGCCGCTCGACATGTCAGCGGTGACAGTTACCTGCTGGCTCCCGGGGAGCAGGGCCGGGAGCCAGTGCGCTCCCAGCGAGCCAGCAGCCACTCCCTCGCTGCAGACTCTTCTCCACAGTCAGCAGCGCAGGGCGGCAGCTGGCTCTTGCCTGCTCCCGGGGAAAGGAGGCTGGAGGGAATGGTTCTGCCGGGCGAAGGGCAAGGTGGCAGCCGATGCCGGCAGTGCGCCCTTTGCCGAACACCCCCTGCGTGCTCGCTGTGTGGACGTGTGCCGTGCTCCAGAGCCCACGCCTCCTCCCCGGCCTCCGATCGTGTGCCTCTCTCGCACGCCCTTGCTTGAGCCTCGGCACACCCCACGTGCTAGCCACGCCACTTTTGCGGCAGCCGGGCTGACTTCGGAGGCCTCGGAGTGTGTCGCACGAGGCCTGTGCACGGTGCTGCTTGTGCAAGTGGCGAGTCAGTGAGCAGTAGGCGGTGTTCTTGCTCTGGAGCCTGGAAGGGACCCTGTCACCCGGTGTTTTCTGTCACCTTGATGGCTCCCTGCGGACGAGGGTCCGATCCTGCCCTTCGCAGGGGCCGATGCGGAGTGCTTCATTCAGGCAGGACGGGCGTGAAGTCGGCTGAGCGTTTGCACATGAAGTCACCCCCCATCCTCCCATGGGGAGTTGATGCCGGGCCTGCTCCTGGCACCCAGGTTCGGGCTGGTGCGTGTCACTCCTCATCCCCAGGAAGAGGGGGCCTGACCCCAGGGTGAAAGCTTTGGGGAACTGGGTCTCCCCCCCCCCCCCTCCGGGGTGGGGCAGCCTGCAATAGGGCAAGGCTCGTCGCTTCTTGCCCACGGCCAGCTGCAGGAGTGGCGGGTGTGCGCTGCCTGCTCATCCCTTCCGCCCCCCGTGGCTCGCCACCGCAGGAGTGTCCACACCCGGAATGGATGGCTCTGAAGCGCAGTGGGGCTCAGGGCTGCACATGGAGCCTCGGAGGTGCGGGGGGACAACGGCTCTCACCGCGTTATCCAGTGACGAGCATCCGGCCGTCAGTCAAAACGGAGCTTCAGTCCTGCCACGCACCTTGCCATGGCTGGTCACTCTGGGTACGTGCTGCTGGGTTCAGACGAGTGCCGCCAGGTGTTCTCCCCAAGGGGCGCTGGCCCGAGTCTCCCCGCCCGTTTGGTGTACGGGAGGAGCAGACGTCCGGAGCGCCTGGCGCAAACAGTGCAGAAAGCTTCAGGAACTTGCGTGCGGCTGCGTGGTGTGGCTGCACTGGGCCAGCGTTTCGGACGTCGTGGCGAGGCAGAGGGGCTGCTCGGTCATGGGGCATTTTTTGAGCACCGGAGCTGTGTAACCCAGAAGGAAGGGGGGCAGGGAGCTGCGGATCTGTGGGGGAGGAAGGGCTGTCAGTCCTCCAGCGAGATCTTCCCCAGAGTTTGTATTGGCCCCCGAATGATTGGGCTGTTGTGGGGGGAGGCAGCAGATTGCAGAATTTCCTGCCATGGAACCTCTTGTGTGTGTGTTCGGGACAGGGGGGGTCGGCGGGTCCAGGGCGGAGAGGCAGGCGTCCTGCCCAGCAAGCAGGTGTGCTGCAGACCGGGAGCTGCTCCTGGCTCTAGACAGGCTCCGGGTGTCCCTCAGAGGTGAGCAAAGAGACAGCTCCCTACAGCCGTGGGATGTTAGAGGGTGCACAGATCCCCCCACTCCTTGCCTCGGGGCAGGGAACTAAGCCAGTGGGTGGGGACAAGAGCCCAAGTGGTGTCAGCTCCTGCGAGAGCCAGCGGATGCCTGGAGCCCCAGTAGGGGCCCAGAGAACGTGAGCGAGCCCACCAGAAACAGCAGCACGGCCATCGCTGAGCTCTGCCCCGGGCATTTGGGGGGCTGGAGACGCTGCTGGATGACCCAGGAGGCAGCCTCAGCAGCCACCCAGGTAGAAATGGCTGTTGATCGAGGCACAGCGGTGCCCATGGGAGGTCACCCAGGGCCTGTCCAGACACCTGGCAGCTCAGAGAGGTGTGGGCCAGCGGCCACCTTTGGGCTCTGGCCAAAGGCAGGGCGTGAGAGACGGCACAGCCTGGCTTCCAGCCAGCGCAGGGAACATCGGCTGCACTCCTAGCATGGCCGGGTGAGCTGCTGCCGTCCATGGCTGGATGGTGGGCAGCAGAGCCCGCAGCCTCCCCAGGCAAGGTGAGGGAGGAGGCCCGGTTCCGTGTTCCCGGGAGGGGCGGGGCCTAGGGTGGGAGGGGCGGGGCTGAGGGCAGAGCTAAGAAGCGCTTCCAGTGTCTCCTCCACATGGCTGTTGATGTCAATTCGCGAGCTTGCCAGGAGTCTTTCTGGGGTCCTCCACTCCTTGTTCCAAGCTCTCCTGTCGGAGGAATCGCAGCCCAAAAGCGTGGGGCGGGGATGAGCGGCCAGCTCGGAGCGCTGGCAGGAACAGGGAGCAGCGCACCAAGGGCTTTGTGTGCCTTGCTGAGTCACAGGGCACAAGCTAAATAGGAGTCACCCGCGTGAGACTGTTGCAAACATCTGGGCTACATTAATGAGAGAGCGGTGAGCAAGTTATGAGACATCACTCTTTTTTGCTCTGCGCTGGTCAGGCCTCCATGGGAGTCTTGTGCCCAGTGCTGGGCACCACGTTCCAGGAAAGATGGGGAGAAGTTGGAGACAGACCAGAGAAGAGCAACAAGAATGATGAAGGGTCTAGAGAACATGCACTATGAGGGAAGGCTGAAAGAATTGGGCTTGTTTAGTTTGGAAAGGAGAAAACGGAGAGGGGGCATGATAGTGGTTTTCAAGTATCTAAAAGGGTGTCACAAGGAGGAGGGAGAAAAATTGTTCTCCTTGGCCTCTGAGGATAGAACAAGAAGCAATGGGCTTAAACTTCAACAAGGGAGGTTTAGGTTGGACATTAGGAAAATCTTCCTGCCTGTCAGGGTGGTGAAACACTGGAATAAGTTGCCTGGGGGGGTTGTGGAGTCTCCATCCCTGTAGATATTTCAGAGCAGGTTGGACCGACACCTGTCAGAGATGGTCTAGACAGTGCTTGGTCCTGCCATGAGGGCAGGGGACTGGACTCGATGCCTCTCAAGGGTCCTGCCAGTTCTAGGATTCTCTGATATCCATTGTCTCTCCGAGGGGTCTTTGGGAGGGGTCCATTCAGGGGGGCAAGCAGGGGTGGGGGGCCTGCCAATCCGTGGGGGCACAGACTCCTCCAGAAGAAGCCAGCCCCGCTGGCCCTGGGGCTCTGGTGAGGAGAACCAGGTGGGCTGAGGGAAGCCACCTCCTCTGACCACGGGGGGGACAAAGTGCCCCCCATAAGCAGCCAGACTTTCAGTCCTGGGTACCCCCCGGGCCCACTGGCAGAGTGGATTCTCCTTCGTGTCCCGTCAACACATGGCTGGCTAGCCTTGCTGTAAATCTGTCTTGTGGGCGTGGCCCTGGAACCACCGTGTTGTCTTTAGTAACAAGCGTGTTGGCCAGCAATAAAATGTTATGACTTCATAGCGGGTGCTGGACACACGTTACACAGCGATAGGCCTGCTCCGTGGATTGCAGCTTTGCCAATGGGCCCAGACAAGGTGTACCTTGCCCAAGATTGATCACAGTTGGGACAATAGAAGGGAGGACTGTCCCCTTCCTTTTGTCGCAGCCTATCTCGACCCAGGGCACCCAGCTGTCCTGGCTTGAAATATTGGCTTTCCCCATCTTCCCACACTTCCCTGGTGTTCCAAGATGTCCTGAAAACTGGCGGATCTAGGAATAGCTTCACCGGGTTAACGGGGCACTTGAATTGACCTCAGCGCCTTCCTTGAGGGGTGAGCATAGCCATTCCAAGGGCAGTGGTCCATCTTCCATCCCTTGGAGCCATGGGGACCGGATGCCTCTTGCGTTTGCCTTAGCCAAACGCTGCTTCAGCTCAGGTTTACCTGGGTGAAATGTAGCGGCCTCTGGTAGCCCAGTCAGAGGATCTAATGATCTGTTGTGTGTGAGATGGACTCTAGGAGCCCAAAAAGTAACTGGTGTTAGCAAGACTCTGCCCAACATTAGTGTAAAACAAGGCTGGAGGATTGGTACGGCCTGCTTAATCCCATGGCCAACACCGCATTCAGCACCGCTGACCCTTTCAGACACTCAGCTATATAGCAGATATTTGTTCAAGAACTCCTCCGAAGAGCAAGGATCACCAAATTCAACAGGCAGCTTCCTCTTCCCCTAACTGACAGCAAGGTCTGAGTTTGGCTGTACCAGGGCCATGGGCGGTACCTGGAATGGGACTGCTACTCCTGAAACCAACCAGAAAAGAGACCAAGTCACCAAAGCCAGTACAACCCTCAAAATCGACATTGCTGAGCACATGGTGAAGGAGGCTGAACCCAGGGGAGCCGGAAAAATAGGATCAGCCTGGGAGAAACTGGCGTCTCAAGAAACCTTGCGGAAAAGGGAGACGTTTGGGGCAGGGCTCTGTTTTGGCACCGCTAAATCAATGCTTCAGGTTTGCAAACAAGAAGATGATGATGCTGGAAGCCAAATAGCCCTTTTTTAGTTAAAATAAAGTGCTCTGGGCAGGGGGCTGGACTCGACCTCCTGAGGTCTCTGCCAGCTCTGGGATTATATGAATGATAAGAGTGTGTAGGGCTGAAGAAACAGAATACACGTGATGGAATTCCTGCATTACGGACCTGCTGGAATTCCCGAATTATGGACCCGAGCAGCACCGGGTCAATCAGCTAGTTTAAGATACCAAAAAGAAGGAAATCCATTTAAGCCTTGGAAATGTAAGGTGTGCAGGCAAGTCTGAAACACAGGTCAGCTCGGGCACAGTCTGCCATGGGGCTCCCTCAGTTTCCCTTGTGGAAATTGTTCCACTGGGACTGGACTTGGCCCTACCCACCAAGCTACAGAGTCCTCCTCCCTCTCTCTTGGGCTAATGACTCGGTCTTTCCCCCAGCCCAAGAGCAAGTGTAAGGCCGGTTCTGTAGCCCTGTGGCTTAGGAAGCCACTGGGAAGAGGAGAGACATTAGAAAAACAGCTGGGACAGCCTCAACTTTCCTGCAGAACGTCAACATCGTACAAACTACATTGGCCGTCAAACCTGCCCTGTTAGAAAAGTCCCAGGCAGCCAGCATCCTGTCCCTTGTGGCCTCAAGTCTCCTTTTGAATGGGCTCATTTAGCTGGACCTGGCCATCAGACGTCGCACACTGACTCTCGCCTCCATCCCGACAACTGGGGGACAAAGCTAGAGCCCATCTGTCGGACCAGCATCCGATCCTGCCAAGACCTGCCTTGCCTGGCTGTTCCAATGGGGAATGACCTCCCCCACCCCGGCACACACCAGTCTAAAAATGACTTCTTCCCACCAGTCTGAACTCTGCTGACTTCAACTTCCACCCACCGGCACTTGGTCTCTTGGCTTCCAGCCCTCTAGCGTCAGATCTAGTCTCTCATTATCTGCAGAGGGAGATTGTGATCAAATTGCTGCTTTACCTCTGATAAACTGCCTAGATTGGGCTCCTGAAGTCATGTGTTTCAGTGCTCCGCTGAACCGTGCACTCAACACTCGAGGATTTTATTAGCCCTCCTAGCCAGCATTGCACTGATGATCTACCATGACCTTCTCAGGTCATTTTTCACTATGTTCCAGGATATGGTGTGACACTTTTTTGTTTTGTTTTGTTTTGTTTTTTAAAAAAGCAAACCTCATTCTGGGCCACGTTAGCAAGAGTGCGGTGAGCAAGACATGAAGTCATTTTTCCACGCTGCTCTGCTGATTAGGCCTCAATTGGAGTCTTGTCCAGTTCTGGGTACTACATTTCAAGAAAGACGTGGAGACATTGGAGAGGGTCCAGAGAAGATCAACAAGAACAATTCAAGGTCTGGAAAAACATGACCCATCAAGGAAGAATGAAAGAATTGGGCTTGCTTAGTCTGGAAAAGAGCAGCCAGCAAGGGGCAAATGGCAAATGAAATCTAATGTGGATAAATGTAAAGTAATGCAAATTGGAAAAATAATCCCAACTATACATATAATATGATAGGGGCTAATTTAGCTACAACTAATCAGGAAAGAGATCTTGGAGTCATCATGGATAGTTCTCTGAAGACATCCACGCAGTGCGCAGCGGCAGTCAAAAAAGCAAACAGGATGTTAGGAATTATTAAAGAAGGGATAGAGAATAAGACAGAGAATATTTGATTGCCCTTATATAAATTCATGGTATGCCCACATCTTGAATACTGCATACAGATGTGGTCTCCTCATCTCAAAAAAGATACACTGGCATTGGAAAAGGTTCAGAGAAGGGCAACTAAAATGATTAGGGGTTTGGAACGGGTCTCCTATGAGGAGAGATTAAAGATACTAGGACTTTTCAGCTTGGAAAAGAGGAGACTAAGGGGGGATATGATGGAGGTCTATAAAATCATGAGTGGTGTGGAGAAAGTGAATAAGGAAAAGTTATTTACTTGTTCCCATAATATAAGAACTAGGAGCCACCAAATGAAACTAATGGGCAGCAGGTTTAAAACAAATAAAAGGAAGTTCTTCTTCACACAGTGTATAGTCAACCTGTGGAACTCCTTGCCTCAGGAGGTTGTGAAGGCTAGGACTATACCAGGGTTTAAAAGAGAACTAGATAAATTCATGTAGGTTAAGTCCATTAATGGCTATTAGCCAGTATGGGTAAGGAATGGTGTCCCTAGCCTCTGTTTGTCAGAGGGTGGAGATGGATGGCAGGAGACACATTGCTTGATCATTACCTGTTAGGTGTCCCAGAGGGAGTAAACCTGGCATTGGCCACTGTGGGCAGACAGGGTACTGGGCTGGATGGGCCTTTGGTCTGACCCAGAATGGCCGTTCTTATGGACATGACAGCAGTTTTCAAGTATCTAAAAGGGTATTAGAAGGAAGAGGGAGAAAAACTGTTCTCCTTGGCCTCTGAGGATAGGGCAAGAAGCAATGGACTGAAATTGCAGTGAGGGAAGTTTAGGTTGGACATTAGGAAAACTGTCCTGCCTGTCAGGGTGGCTAAATGCTGGAATAAATTGCCTAGGGGGGTTGTGGAATCTCTGTCACTGGAGATATTGAAGAGCAGGTTGGACAGACACCTGTCAGGGATGATCTTAGATGGTGCTTGGTCCTGCCGTGAGGGCAGAGGACTGGACCCGATGACCTCTTGAGGTCCCTTCCAGTTCTAACGGTCTATGACTCTCTCGTCCCCCATCCTCTAACTATGACCTGCCTTCTTTGTTCCTGGGGATGTGACCTTGCATTTTGATATGGAGTTTGCATGTTGGAATGTGCTCTGTTTAGCAAACAGTCCAGCTGGTTTTGTGTCCGGGACCTATTCTTGCTGTCTTTTACCTTTGTCAGCTGTAAAGTTAATCAGCAGCGATTCCATCTCTTCATTCCTTTATCAGTGATCAGGAAGAGTTATCTATGGTCTAGAAACAAGTTCCTGCTGGTATAGCTGTAGATCTGTCCGACAGCATTAAGTATTTTGTAAATGACTTCTTATCTGGCTTAGAAACTGGCTCATACTTGAATCAAAAATGTTGCATGGTGCAAAATCAAATGCCTCCCAGAAATCACAGGGTAGTGTAAATGCAGTCCCTTTAGTATGCAGATCTCCCCCAAACAGACATAAAGGTCACTTGACAAGGCCAGTCTTCCAGGACACAACGCTGACATGGATTTAATGCTATTTCGGGCTCTAGCTCTCTTTTGCGATCGTTCCACATGCGCCTGACCGCCCTCCCAGAAAACAAGATTCGAACATCTATCTGGTCTACCATATTGTAATCCCTTTTTAAAGATGGGCACAGATTAGCTAGTTCTTGGGCATGTCCCCAGTTTCCCTGCACTCATTAAAAATTAACAGACCCAGCAGCTCTTCCCCAGTTTTTAAGCAAAGGCCTCGTGCGAGTGTTCTGGTCCTGCCAACTTAAGAATGTGTCACATCAGAAGCTGCTGTGTCACACCCTCTGGAGAACCTGTTGGTGGAGGGGTGGGGGGTGTCATCCTGTCCAGCAGCGACCCAACGTGGAGTTTAATGCTCCGGCCCACCCTTTTTCCGGGGAAAAGGCAATACACCGTGTTTGTTAAATACAATATAGGCATTGAAACCATGGGGGGGGGGTGCGTGTGCGCACATGTGTGCGTACCAGCCTGGCATGGCTCAAGTCCGTTTCATTGGCCAGGTAAGACTGACCCTGACCTCCGAGGCCTGGCTTGCAGGACCCAACCCAGAGTCTGATGGCAAAAGCCCCCCACTTTATCCACGTTGGCTCCTATGACAGTCCGTGGGGTTTGCAGTGTCCTGCTGCAGTCCCCAATCCTTGGAAGGTGTTAATCTCCGGGTTTCCCACTGTCCCCCTTTGATGGCGATTGTCCCTTCCTTCTCTCCAGTTGTCTCCCTCTTGCGGGTGGCCACCTGTCTCCAGGGGTGTCTCCTGCTAATTCAATTCCGCCTCGGGCACACTGCATGTTTCCCGGTTCTCTGCGCGGTCCCCACTTCTCCTTGGCCATGGGCAGTGGTGATGGTTTCAGCTCACAGGCACATCCTGCACTCACGCCGAGCGCTTGTGCAGAGCGTCTGACAAAGGGTGACCCCGCTCCTGGGAGACACTGCTCCGCTTGCAGGACAGCCGTAGTCTCGGGGTGAGAAACAGGGTGAGATGTTTACAAGCAAGTTGTTCTTCCTCTGGGCACGAGCTTCTCCAGCCTGCAGCTTTCCTCTGGAGGACACAGCCGCCCAGCTCCAGTGCTCTCTGCTGCTACCGGGGACCCTCCTGGCTGATTCCTGCCCCGGTTGTCGCTGGTGGGGGGGCCTACGTCTGGCTGTCCGAGAAATCTTCAGCCTCTTGGATGTCACCTGCACGTCCTCTGGCTTGTTGTTGTTCTCAGGAAGGGCGAGCCAGGGCGTCTCTAGGGGTCCCTCTCCAGTGGGCGCGCTCGGCCTAGACTGTGGCTAGGAGGTTACAGCAGAAGGAAGAAGAGGGGCCGGGGAGCAGGCGTGCCGGGGAGCAGCTCCCAAAGTGGCTTGGAAAGGGCTGAAATTGAGGCCGGCAGCCGTGGCGTGGCTGGGAAGGAACCCGGCTGCGGCGGCTTTTGGGCCCAAATGTGATGCTCAGGGCACTGACAGCACACGGAGCCGAGAAGAGGGCGCCTCCCCTAGGCAGATTGGGGCTACACGTGTAGGCTGGGGTGGTGTTGACCTGCCTGGCGGCACGGCCCGCTGCGCTCCAGGTAGGGTTGCGCGACGCCTCCAGCATTCACTCTGGGTGTTCACCTGCCGCAGGAACAACATCCGTAGGAGCAGGGTGCGATGTAGCTGGGGGACTGGTTGGACATTCACTGGTTGCTGTGTGGGCTGTGGGTGACCCCTACGGGCCTGCGTCTGTGAGCACTGCCCAGCGGGGGGGGTCACCCTGCGGGCCGTCGTGTCACGTAGTCCATGGCCCAGCCGGGTCTCACCTGACGAGGGAAGGGGTCTGAACAAAGGGAGGGGGTGGCTGGGGGAGGGGCAGTCTTTGCTGGAAAAACATGGAGAGGAGACTAAGCTGAGTACTGGGGGTTGAGGGGCCGGTGGACCCCTACCCCAGGGGGTCTGAGGCTGCCTGGCCCTGACTCCTGTAACCACGTCACGTCTGTGCTGTGCTGTGTCCTGGAGGAGCAATAAACCCTCTGTTCTACTGGCTGGCAGAGTCTCCTCTTGCTGCAGATGGGGGTGCAAGAGCAGGGGGTCCCCGACACGCCACCACACAGTGGAAAGAGGCCTGTGGGGCCGGTGCCCCAGCCACCGAAACTCCTCCTGCAATAAACCATCTTGTTAGTCTTTAAAGTGCTGCATAGTCCTGTCTTTTGTTCCTCCTGCAAGGCGCTGGGTCGGTTTGCTAGGGCCGGAGAACCCAACCCTCCCTCCTCCTGGCAAACTCCCCGCCCTGCGATTTATGGTGACTTTATAGCCCCCACACCCACATCTGTCTGTGGGACACACCCCATGTGTGCTGCCCTTTTCCCTCAGTGCACGATCTGGCTGGCACAGCCCCGTGAGATCTCAGAGTCCCTGGGCCCACAGGAATCCAGTCCTGGCCACTCCTCTGCAGAGCGGGGAACGTTCACCTGCCGGGAGTTAAAAGGAAACCAAACAGCCATGCGAAGAGGGAAACACTCCTGCTTGCTCCATTAGTTTCCCCCTCAGAGTGTCTGGCATCTTCCGAAACGCTTCGGGACCAGGTGCTGTGGGGGATGGCCAGGCTGGGCCCTAGGAGTTTGTCTCCACAGTGGGGCTAGTTCAAGGGAACGTCCGTTAGCCTGACATCGTGCTTGGCACTGTCTACACAAGCAGCCTGTTGTTTTGAAATAACGGGCTTCTTATTCCGGCTTCCTGCAAAGCTTGCTGCACGAGGATTAAGGAAGATGCCGGAATAGCAATTTATTTCGAAATTTAGTGTGGGGTAAACGGTGCCAAATTCTTTTAAAAAAAGCTTTTTTGGAAGAAGCTACCCAATTTGCACAGTGCGACTGCATAGCTTATTTTGAGAGACACGCTACTGTGTAGCTGTACCCTAAGTCTGATCCCTCTCGTTTTTCAGGGCTGCCTCAGTTTCCCCTACACTGGCACGTGGCTTGTCTGGCCCTTCAGAATTGACCAGCACAGCCCTGACTTGTTTTCCCTTCTCAATCCTCATGTTAAGCCCCTTTTCTGACATGGTGTCAATGCTGGAGGGGCGCCCCAGGGCAGCACTAGAGATGGCTTGTAGGCACCTCCCAGCCCTGGGAGAGGGAGCTAGGTGAAGTCTCAGCCCCTGAGGCCAGAAGTGCTGCTCGGCTCCTTCTCCCGCCCCATGGGCTGTGCCAAGAATTTGTTCTCTCCCCTTGCCCATTCCTCCCTTGTCTGGCCAGGCTCGCCTTGTGCCCAGGTGCTGCGGCTGCCCTGCAGACACGCGCTCTTTTGTTCCCCTGCTCCTCTTCCCGGCTCCTGCCTGATCCGGTCAGTCCTCTTCCACCGCACTGCCCCGTGCCTGGCTGCCCCCGGCCGGGCTTCATGCCACGCCATCGCCGAACCGTGGGAGCGTGAGATTGCTGCGGCCCAGGGCCGGCTGGCTGGCTGCACAGCTCCGCCGAGGCCCTGGCTGCAGGCTGCTTCTGCCTCCCAGCGGCTCTGAGCCAATGCTGGGCATTTGTCAAAGCTGTCACCTGCTACCAATGTGCTGCTGTGGGGCCCTGCCCGGTCGGCGCTGCGCTGGCAGGGGTGGCACGGCAGCCCTCGGATCTGTCTACTTACAGGCCACGTTGCCACAGGCGGACGAGCACCAGAATTTGCTCTGCTGGCAGTAGGGGCATAAAATCCTGTTTGAGCATTTTAACCAGTTAACTAAGTGGGGGCCTGGAAAGGGGCCGCTGCTGGGCACCAGTTAACCGCTTACCCAGTAAGCATCACCTGGTAAGGGCAACCGGTTAACCAGTTACCCGTTGGTATCCCTACCTGGCAGAGGCGTTCGCGCGTGCTAAGCTTAGGTTTGACAATATTCCCCCTTCCCAGCCTGGCTGCAGTGGGCGAGCGAGAGGGCAGTTGTGGGCTGTGCCCTTCGCCATCCTGCACTGCAGCAAGGTTCAGCGGGCGCGCAGAGGGGCGTGCCGGAGGGAGCATGGGGGAGTGGTTAGAGCAGTAGAGAGTGACTTCTGCTTCCCCAGCCCTGCAGTGCCCTGAGCACCGGAGTGGGCTCTGAGGGCAGGGAGCAGCCTCAACCTTAACTGGTTAACCTTTCGGCCCCCCTAGAAAAGTGGGGCGTGCTGAGCCCCCTCTTACCCCGGCCACCTCCAGCCGGGGCCTGCAGCCGGGACACCAGGCACTAGGGTGGGAGCCCGTGGGAACTACAGAGCCCCGGTTCCCGTGCCTATGCAATGGATGTGCCCTGGCTTCCGGGCCCAAGACTTTCCTCCCTCTGCGACAGGGCTTGAGTGGTGGGTTTCCGACAGCGGCCTGCATCCGTGCCCCGGGTGTTCCCCGCGGAGCCCTGGGCAGCCCTCGTGCTGTTCTGGGCCGGGGGGCAGGAAGGATGCGATTGCAACCTTGGCGTTCTCACCCGCTTCGGAGACTCTGCCCACCCTTGAACCATTGCAGACCTGGCTTCTCCGTCTCCCCGGGGCTGGCGTGGTGCCCCTGGGACCCTCTGCGCCCCCAAACGCCACAGGCGCCCTCGAGAGCCTTGGTCGGGCTCCGTAACGAGCAGGAGCAAAAGGAAGGCAGCAGCCCACCAGCCCTTCCTGCGTCTCTGGGCAAGGCCGGTCCCCAAGCTGCTGGTCCCCACCTGAGCCCTGGGCATCCGGCCTGTGGGGCGGGCACGTGGAAATCCAACTCGGCACTTTGCTGGGTCCCCTTCGCCTCTGCCCGTCTTCTCCCACAGCCTTGTCCTAGCCCATGCAGTGGGGATTTTAGGCCCCAGTTCAGCAGCGTGTGTGGGGTGTTTTGTGTTGACTCGCTCGATTGAAAGCAACAAATTGCAGCTGAGCCGGCCCCTCCCTGGGCAGGCTTCATTCGGCACCTGCTCCTGGCAGCATGGGAGAGCCCCAGCCCTCGGGCCAGGGCCGCTGGCCTTCTCCAGCAGAAGAGCAACAGCAAATTCCGCCCCCCCCCCCCCCTCGCCCGCACGTGCGGAGCTGGCCTCTGTGGGCAGTGCCAAGAGCCCTTTGGGCGTGTTGTAAGCCAGGTCGGAGGGGATTCCTGGTCCTGCTACACCGTGCTGGGCCAGCGTCCTCCGTGCAGCGCTGTCTCTGGGGGGAGGGGAGGGCTCTAATGCTTCCCGGCATGGGGGGCAATGTGGCTGCTATGGGGCAGGTCTGACCCATGGCCTCCCACGATTCCGGTGCTCACAGCTAAGTGGTGGATTTTCCTGCTCTTGGCTCAGACCCTGAGCTGTCCCTGGGAGACCCCCCCCCCCCACAGCACATGGGCCCGGCCCAGGGCCACACTGTGCTGTCTCGGGGGTCCTAGTCTGTGCTCTGCCTTGCAGGGGTGCAGCCCCGGGGAGGAGGACGGAGGTAGCCCTGCGCAGTGTGGGTAGGACGGCCTAGTAGCGAGGGCAACTAGAGTGGGAAGGTGGGAGACTGGGCTTCAAGTTGCTCCGCCATAGGCTTCCCATGTGCCCTTGGTCCAGTCATTTAGTCTCTCCCTGGTCCCCTTTGCATTGTGGGTAAATTCACAGCTCCCAGGGGTCACTCTCTTTCGCAACCAGCTGGTGAAGGCAGAAGGGCTGAGCTGCGGGAGGAGGAGGTGCTGGGGGTTTAGAATCTGCTGACTCCCATGTGCATGCCCCCTCTCCCCTCCAGGATCTTCGCTGGGCTCCCAGCTCGTCCTCCGCCCCCATTGGTTCTCTCTTGAGCACGGATGGGTACAGCCAGGCCTGGGCTAAGCCCCAGCAGTTCCTGCCTCCCTCTCGGCGCTGGTCCCAGCCAGCCTGCCTGGGAAACGCCATAAAGGCCAGGGAGGCCTGGGGGAAGAATCCAAAGTGGCCGATCCGGTCTGAAGGTGACTGGAAGAGGGAAGAACACCAACCCCGGCGTCTCAGCCTCCCAGGGGCCAGGCCGGGTCCTTGTAAGGTCGCTCTCCCTCGCTTGAATCCACAGCGCACCCGGGGCGGAGCTCTGGAGCTGTACCTGTCCTGCACGGCCCCTGGGAGGGGGAGAAGAGGGGCTGTGGGCCAGAGGGGCCAAACCAGAGACCGGACCCAATGCTGCCTCAGCGCTCTTCTCCCCTGCCCAGCCCCGCGGTGCGACTGGAAGGGAGGCCACGGCCGTAGCCCTCCGAGGGCGAGCTGAGGTGAACGGCCATGTCTCCAGGGAGGTCCCGGAGGGCAGGGCGCTGTCGGGGATGGAACGGCCCAGGTTCTGCTAGGGGAGGGATGGAGAACTCGGCTTGGGGGATCCCCTCTGGCAGGGGGAGCGGGGCTGCCAGGACTCCCTGGTGGAGCAGCCCCCTGCGGAGTGGCAGGGGAGGGCAGTCGCCCTCCATCGACTCCATCCACTCAGCTGCTGGTGGGGTGACACGGTTCTTGGCTCCCTTCGCCCCTTGGGGGGACGGAGCGCGGAGCGGGTCTGAGCCAGGCCCCTCTAACTCACATGGCTTGGCCTTCTTCGCTACCTCTCAGGCTGGTTTTCCAGGCCCGGCGTCGTTCGCGTGGTTGGTGTCTGAACCCCTTCCAGGGTTTGAACGCCCCAGGTGCAGTCTGGTCCCGAGAATGGGTCCTGGGTCCAGTCATTGGCGCCCTACGGCTGAGCAGAGCTCCCCCACGCCGCACAGAGAGGTGATTTCACCTGCCGCCTTCCTCTCGGTGTTCCTTGGGTCTCCCAACTGATGGCTCTTCTAGCCACATCGTCCTCCAGGTTGAACCTCTCTAATCCGGCACTCTCTGGTCCGGCAACCTCCGTGGTCTGGCATGGTTTTAGTTCGCTGGGCGTCCACTTAGCACAGGTGTAGCCAAGTTTCCCTGGTCCCATAAAGGTCGTTTAGAGCCACCAGGCCTGGCTCTCAGGGTTCTGTGCTGTTATTTTGCTCTAATTTACCCCGAAATGTCCTCCAACAGCCCAGCAAGCCACGGCAGTGTTGGGAACGCTGCTAGACGATATTGACCTCCCGTGGTCCGGCAAACTCTCTACTCCGGCACCCTGAGGGTGCCAGACTAGAGAGGTCCAGCCTGTCCTGGGATTTTGTTCAGCTTCTACCCATTAGCTGAGTGAGCCTTTGATCTGGGGGGGGTCTGACTCCATGTGGCTGCTGCAGATGCCTGGCACGACTCTCTTGTCCGCACCCTCTGTCTGTGGTTTTCTCCTTTTCCTCCAGATTGATCTCAGATTCCGACCACCATGGAATAGTTCCAAGCCAAGATCCCCACTAGAAACACCCCCACTGAAAGATGATTCCCAATGAAGAGTTTCAGAGGGGTAGCCGAGTTTTTCCCAATTAACAGTTAATTGAGGTCGGTCAGTTTCCAAGCTACTAACCCATGCACCGTGGCCCCTAGCACCCTCCCACCCCACATGAGCCGGGGCCTGGCTCCTGAGAGGTTCTTTGCCCCGGATACTGGCATTAGATTCTGGGACTGGAGTGGCACAGCCCAATCACTCAGTTTGGTGAGATCTTCTTGGAGTCCCTCACAGTCTGCTTCTGTCTTGACTATCCTAAACAGTTTGGTATCATCTGCAAACTTTACCACCTCACTGCTTACCCCTTTCTCCAGATCATTTATGAATAAGTTGAACAGGATTGGTCCTAGGACTGACCCTTGGGGGACACCACTAGTTACCCCTCTCCATTCTGAAAATTTACCATTTATTCCTACCCTTTGTTTCCTGTCTTTTAACCACTTCTCAATCCAAGAAAGGACCTTCCCTCTTATCCCATGGCCATGTAATTTACACAAGAGCCTTTGGTGAGGGACCTTGTCAAAGGCTTTCTGAAAATCTAAGTATACTATATCTACTGGATCCCCCCGTCCGCATGTTTGTTAACCCCTTCAAAGAACTCTAATAGATTAGTAAGACAGGATTTCCCTTTACAGAAACCATGTTGACTTTTGTCCAACAAATTATGTTCTTCTGTGTGCTTCACAATTTTATTCTTTACTATTGTTTTGACTAATTTGCCCAGTACTGAAGTTAGACTTGGAAAGGGTTCAGAAAAAGGCAACTAAAATGATTAGGGGTTTGGAACGGGTCCCATATGAGGAGAGGTTAAAGCGACTGGGACTTTTCAGTTTGGAAAAGAGGAGACTGAGGGGGGATATGAGAGAGGTCTATAAAATCATGAGTGGTGTGGAGAAGGCCGATAAAGAAAAGTTATGTATTAGTTCCCTAAATAGAAGAACTAGAGGACACCAAATGAAATTAATGGGTAGCAGGTTTAAAACTAATAAAAGAAAGTTCTTCTTCACACAGCGTGTAGTCAGCCTGTGGAACTCCTTGCCAGAGGAGGCTGTGAAGGCTAGGACTATAATAGAGTTTAAAGAGAAGCTAGATAATTTCATGGAGGTTAGGTCCATAAAAGGCTATTAGCCAGGGGATAGGAATGGTGTCCTTGGCCTCTGTTTGTCAGAGGCTGGAGAGGGATGGCAGGAGACAAATCGCTTGATCATTGTCTTCGGTCCACCCTCTCCGGGGCACCTGGTGCTGGCCACTGTCGTCAGACAGGCTACTGGGCTAGATGGACCTTTGGTCTGACCCAGTACGGCCATTCTTATGTTCTTATGTACAGCCCCTGTGGCCCCGCCGATGGACACGTGAGTCTGCTGTGAGGCAGAGGGTCCAGGAATCCAGCGGGTGCCTCCGCATGGTCACAGCAACTTTGGTTTGCTGCTGTGCATCTCTGCGCCCACCTAGAACTTGCTCTCCGCCCCTGAGACGTCGCCACGTCCCAGGCTGGCGTTCCACGGATTCGCTAATTCCTGGCCGCTTGCCCTGATGAATCTGGCCTCTGTTTGGTGCCCTGCGCTCAAATCTCTCGGCCTCTTTGCACAGGGTCTCTGCCGGGTCTGGGACCCTGCCAGCTGCACGTCAGCCAGGGATTTGGGCTGCTGACTCCTGCTTCAGTCCGTACGTCCGCGTTTCCCGCCACGCCGGCAGGAATTCTTGTTCTCCGGGCCCGTCAGCCTCGGAAGGACGTCCGCCCTTCCCTTTCATCGGCTGCTGGGTTCTTTCTAAATCCTCTGATGTGGCTTCGGCCTGGCTTGTCCTCTCCCAGCCTGTGCTGCTTATTGCTGGGGGCAGCTTCCTCCGACACTGCTTCTAGGCTCGGACGAGGGACCGAGGGTGGGGGCTGGGTGGCCACTGCCAAGGCCGGGCCGTTTTCCTGCTTGGAACCGGGCCCAGCTCTGGTTTTTCTCTGGGCTGCTCAGGAGCGAGTCACGTGCTGCCCAGCTGATGAGCAGCATGCCCACAGCTGGGTTGTGTTTCTACTGGTGGTGCACAGTCACACATGCCCCGGTGCGCATAACATTTATTCTGCACATGGATGGGAAAAAAAATCCGCACCTAGATGGGAAAGACTGGAGGGAACGTTGCTCATTGCCATCCCCGGCCGCCCTCAAGGTGGACTTGCTGCTGCTAGGTGTGCCAGGAGACTCTGGCACATCCCCCCAGGGAGGGTCTGCGCTGCCCCCCCACAGGGGAAGTGTGACAGCCCCCAGCGAGGTTCCCCCTAAGCTGAGTGCTTGGGTAGCCACCCAGGAGAGATTCAGGGGCCACCCAGCTGATTAGCAGAGTGCCCACAGCCGGCAGCCTGTGTTTTATCCTGGTGGTGCACCAACGGCCGTGCACAGAACAAAATTTATTCTGCACAGGAATGGAAAGCATGAGTAGGGCCCCTGGTCAGGAAAAGCGCCGTTCGTTTCCCAAGCTGTAGAGGACGAGGCTTGGGAACGCGGATGCGAAATCCCTCCCTCCGTGATTGCTGGGGGCGTCACGCCAGCTCGCAGGGAAAGTGGCTGCGTTGAATGGGGCGGGAGCCCCGTGGGGCAGCTAGCGTGGGATCGTGCCATTCACGACAGCGTGGCCGAAGCAAAGGCGCTGAGAGGCAGCACTAGTGTCCCTGGTCCTCGCTCTGCAGGGGGATCTGGGCTTGGCTGGGACTTGATTTGCTTTTCTAACTGGCCCGGACAGTCTGTCAAGGAGCCAAGAGAGAGCAGATTTAGGGTGGGCGATGGCAGAGATTCGGCTGTGCGTGCCCTGAGCACAAGTGTGTCCCCCTCGTGGCTTGGGGGGGCGGGTGGAGGGGTTTGGCTTTGTGAGATCTTTGCATGATGAATGGTGGGAACCTGCCAGCTGGAAGGCGGGGAAATCTGCTTTTCCCTCCGCCTGGGGTGGGGCGGCCCCGTTCCCAGCTCGCCAGACTCTCCAGCCTTTGGCAAGAGACCTTACGGACGAGGGGACAGCCCTGCCCTCAGAGCTGCTAGACACGGTCAGTCAGGCACCAGCTGACACTCTCCCCTCTTCCCCCCCCCTGCCCCGGGTCAGGCAGCTGCAGGGTTTGGCCCTGGACTGCAGAGATCCTGGGACATTTGGCCTCTTGGGAAGCCGTTCTCACCCCCCCCCCCCAATCCATGGGCAGCCGGTGATGGAGGCAAGGGAAGGCACAGCCTCTCCAAAATTGCCTGCATGCCCCGGTCGCCAGGAAGGCTGGGGCCGTGGCACAGCAGCCCCGGCCCTCCAGGGGGCCAGAAGGATCAGGCTGGGGGTGGGCGGGGCTTGGCTCCAGGGGAGGGGCCTCAGGCAGAAGGGGTGGGGTCGTCCCCAGCTGGGTGGTCACCTTGCCCCCATCCATAGAGCCCGGGGCCAGGTGCCCAGGGACCTGGGGGGCAGGCAGCGGCTGGGGGTGGCAGAGGCGTCTGCTGAGTGGTGTGTTTGCGGGCAGGCGCTCTCGATGTGGAATGTGGGGGTCACGGCAGCTGGAAAGCCAAGGGGAACGCCTGTCGGAGGGGGTGGCAGGGGAAAGTGGCCGTCCCGGCTGCGCCTGGCCCGCCGGGCGCTGTCACTCCCATGTCCTCTGGCTGCATTGCCATGTGACACAGACGCTGTCCCCACCCGGCTCTGCTTCCTGGGCAGGGCGGGAGGGCAGCCCAGAGCGGCCAGGCGTGGGGAAGTGCGGGGGGAGGGATGAATTGTGCTCTACAGGTTCGGGGCCCGTGGGCTCTTCGAGGCCCTGAGCTGGAGGGACGGGAGGCCTAGTTCCACCCCAGCCTGCCCCAGGGTTCCAAAAGCTGGGGATTTGCCCCTTCTTCCAGCCCGGCTGCCTGGCTCAGACGTGAGAGGCCCCAGCAAGGCAGTCGGCGCCTCCCCACCAGGGAGCCATGGCACCGAGCGCCTGGCCTGATTTCCCGGCTGGGGGGCCGGAGAGCCCCCACAACCCTCCACAGCTGCTCTCCTTTGCGCACAAAAGCCGTGGGAACAGTCTGCCCGGGCGCGGTTCCACGCAAGGGGCCGGAAGCCGGCTGCTTGGCTCTGAAAAGGCCACGGTGACAGCCGGCGCCCTGCGGGGTGGCCTTTCCCTGCGGCGAATTGCACCTAGGCCGGTGGCGCCGTGGGGTGTATCAGCCACTCCAAACCTTCTCCCCCAGAAGAACTTGCGCGCAGCCTGCCCGGGGGGGTTTCAGACTCTGGCGGCTCTTGCAGACTGTACCCGGCGCCGGGCCACCGCAGTGTGACGGGCCAGGGGGCACGGGGAGCAGGCTGCCCCGTGGTAGGAGAGGGCGGCTCTTGCTGCTGCCCATTCCTGGCTCTCCTGGGCACAGGATGTTGTGACAAAGTGGGGACTCTAGTCCTCTGGTGATGTGGCCTGTGCCGTCCCCTGTCCTGCCGTAACCCTGTGTGCGTGTGCGCCTCAGTTTCCCTGGCCACAGCACCGATACCGAGATGCGGAGGGGCATTCGGCTGTGGCAGCCTCCCGGGCCGAGGCCCTTGGTGAGCTGAGCCCAGGAGGGGAGCACCCAGCCGACCCCTTTGGCCTGGGAGGCAGGACAAAGGCCCTGGGACCCATCTGCTGGGAGTGGGCCCGTCTGGGCTGGCTCGGGGGTCAGGGTGCTCCCCTGTCCAAGCTGGGCTGGGCTGGCTGCTCCGTGCTGACCAGCCTGTTCCACGCCGTGTCCCTGGGGCCTGAGAACCCTGCTGCTCTCCCAGCCGGCGGAGAGCCCCCTGCACCCGGGGGTGCAGGCCCCGTGACTCCCCGGCGGCAGGGGTCCCTCTGGGAGGAGCAGTGGCCGGGTGGCTGCCCGCCACGGGGCTGGCGCTGGGTACGGCGGTTCTGTGCAGCCTGGCTGACACCCAGCGTGCTGTGCCCCGGCCTGGGAGCCACCTGGCTTTCTCGGCCTGTGGAATTAAGTTACGTTTCCGCGTGCCGCTCAGCTGGCAGGACCAGATGGCCCGGCGCCTGGCTGCCCTGGGAGCGAGCGGGGCTAATGGCCAATAAAAGCCAGGCAGGAGCCCTGGGGCCGCGGCCCCGGGCACTTGGAGCTTTACCTCTTATCTTTATTGCCGTTTTCTCTGGCCGGTGGGGCAAGGCGGCTTGCGCCTTATCTCAGCCGGCTTCTGCCAGCCGGGCCTGCCTCCCTCGTGCCCCCCGGCAGGGCGAAGGGGGAGGGGCCCCTGCAGGCCCCCGCGCTGGAGCCGGACGGCGCAGACGCTGCGGCGCGGCTGGGCTCCCGGTTTGGAGAGCCGAGACCTCGGGCTGTCAGCCCCCCGCACTGGCCTCGGCGCGGGCGCGCTGGGAGAGGCCGTGCCCGCTGGCCGTGCGGCCGCAAAAAGCCGCAGTAGCGACGGCCGAGTCGTGTTGCCGAGGCTTAGGCCTGTGCCACTGGAGACGGCCCGTTCTTGCTGCGGGAGGCGTGGGCTCTGCTGCAGGGTGGCCCGGAGGCTCAGCGAGCCGGTCAGGCTGCCCTGCAGCTTCTGCTAAGCTCCGTCCGGCTCCGTTTCCTCTGGCTCCGGCTCTGGTGCCAAGCCGCCTCGTCCTCCCATCTCTCCAGCCGGGGGTGGCTGCGTTCCAGCGAGTGGGGGGAGACCTGGCCTCCTTGTGCCCTTGCACCCCCAGCTTTCAGCTCCCCTTCCGTCTAGATGGCTCGTCTGGCGGCCTCGTCCCCTCTCTCAGCCTCGTCCCTCCTTCCCTGGCGGGGAAGCCGGTGTTCCTGGGCCTCGGCCATCCCTGCTTTCTCTCCGCCGCGGGCAGCTGGGACCGCGCCAGCTGCTCTCCCTCTCCCCAGCTCTGGGCAGGACCCCATAGCAGTGGCAGGAGCGCCCGGTCGATGCAGCTGGCGGGGGGACATCTTATCCATGTTCAGCGTGGTCTCTGGCGGGGGTTCAGCCAGTTGCGTGGGCGCTTTACGAGGCGCCACTGAAGTAGCGGAGCAGGGACTGAAACCCAGTTGCCTTGCGCCGCGGCCGGCTCTTGGCGCGGAGATCCCCAGCGAAGGGAGGGCCTGCCTGAGCTTGGCCGGGGGAGATTTCTTTCCATCAGCCCTTCCTGTTGCCTGAGGGCCTCTTGTCCGGGGCGGCTCCCTGCTCTGAGACTGGGCCTGGGGACCCACCAGGCCGATGGCGGCTGGTTCTCTGCCCCTTTCAGCCTGGTCGCCCGCAGTCCTACGCCTGCCTGGGGCCGTCCTCTCCGTGCGACCCCTTTGGCTCCCCCTCGCTCCTCCGGGATTCCTGGGGAGCCCTCCAGGCCCGACGGAGGGAGATGGGGAGTCCTGTCAGCAAAGCTCGGACGCTGTTTTCCAGCCTGGGTAGCGGGTTTTTTTCACCCCGTGCAAAGTGCTGGGGGGCAAGGGGGGCTATTGAGCAGGCATAGCCCAGCCCTGGGGGTCTCGGGGCCCAGAGCTGGGGGCCCATTGCTAGGGTACCAGACGTGGGGATAACGGTGGGGCAGTCTGGCAGGGGTTGGGGGAGACTTGTGCCTCTCAGTGACTCTTCATGGGCAAGTCCCAAAAAATCCGTCCCCCCCCCCCCAATATTAACACCCCGCTCTCGAAACGTTTGGCAAAACAGAGGGGGGGGGGAAAACGAGTGTGGGGTTGACCCGGACGCCCCGCGTGCCCGATACAAAGCTGCTCTTGCCCCATTGAGCATTTGTACCCGTTTTAGTCCCACATTTCCTTCCCTCTGACTTTTGTAAAACTGAACCCGTTTCAAACGGAAACATTTTGCCAGGCGGGTGCCACCGACAAGGGTTCCAAAACTGCGTCGGGGCCGCCCGCTGGGCACTCTCCTCCCCCAGTGGTCTGGAGAAGCAACGGCACGAGGCAAGGCCCATTGCCATGGGAAGAGGCCCCGGGCACGCGGGCTCTGACACCGAGCTTTGGGCTCTTTCCTGGGTGGGGGGCCAGGGCTGAGTTGGTCCGGCTGGAATCTGGGCTGGCACTGTCAAACTGCCGGGATTTGCTGCTTTAAACCAGCTGGCCCTCATGGCAAGTGGGGTGATGCAGAGCCGGCCTCTGCCTTGGGTGACCTAGACAGATTAGAGGACTGGGCCAAAAGAAATCTGATGAGGTTCAACAAGGACAAGGGTGGAGTCCTGCACTTGGGACGGAAGAATCCGAAGCATAGTTACAGGCTGGGGACCGACTGGCTAAGTAGCAGTTCTGCAGAAAAGGACCTGGGGGTTACAGTGGATGAGAAGCTGGACATGAGTCAACAGTGTGTCCTTGTAGCCAAGAAGGTGAATGGCATATTAGGGTGCATTAGGAGGAGCGTTGCCGGCAGATCTAGAGAAGTGATTGTTCCCCTTTATTCGGCCCTGGGGAGGCCACATCTGGAGTATTGTGTCCAGTTCCGGGCCCCCCACTACAAAAAGGATGTGGGCGTATTGGGGAGGGGCCAGCAGAGGGTGATCAAAATGATGAGGGGGCTGGAGCGCGTGACCTACGAGCAGAGACTGAGGGATTTGGGCTTGTTTAGTCTGCAGAAGCGAAGAGTGAGGGGGGATTTGGTAGCAGCCTTCAACTTCCTGAAGGGGGGTTCCAAAGAGGATGGAGAGAGGCTGTTCTCAGTGGGGGCAGGTGGCAGAACAAGGAGCAATGGGCTCAAGTTGCAGTGGGGGAGGTCTGGGTTAGAGATGAGGAAAAATGATTTCCCTAGGAGGGTGGGAAGCACTGGGATGGGTTCCCTAGGGAGGGGGTGGAATCTCCATCCCTAGAGGTTTTTAAGTCTCGGCTTGACACAGCCCTGGCTGGGCTGATCCTGCCTCGGGCAGGGGGCTGGACTTGATGACTCCTGAGGTCTCTTCCAGCCCTGGGATTCTATGGTTCTTGGGGAACAGCTGAGTTTCCCTGACAGCACCAGATCTCTGCTGAGCTGGGGGCTGCCTCCTTCCCTCTGCTGCCCGATCCCTGGCTTGCATTGCTACACTGGGAGCCCCCCAGCGAGGGTCTGGCCCCTGCCATTTGGGGGATCCTGTCCTACCTCAGGAAATGGTCAGTGAGACTCCACCGGGGGTGCTGGCAGATGGTCCTGGTGGCTACTTCCCTGCGCTGTTCGAAACCGGCGCCTTGTCGGCAGCAGGAACGTGTCCAGCAGCACCTGCCTGCTCACGGAGCACATTGGGCCTTTCTCTGGGGGCCTGGAACCGCTGTAAATCAGGGGTCTCAAACTCACGGTCTGGGGGCCATCTACGGCCCAACCAGTTCCACAACCCGGCCCGCACCCGTCTGCCAGCACGAGTCCCTGGTTCTCTATAAAACCAGCATACGCCCACATCGTGAATGCTGCGTACAGGTGTGATCACCTCATTGCAAAAAAGATCTCTTGGCGTTGGAAAAGGTTCAGAAAAGGGCAACAAAAGTGAGCCGGGGTTTGGAACAGGGTCCCCTGTGACAGGAGATTAAAAAGCCTGGGACTTTTCACCTTAGCAAAGAGGAGACTAAGGGGGGATATGATGGAGGTCTATAAAATCATGACAGGTGTGGAGAAAGTGAATAAGGAAAAGTGATTTACTTTTTCCCACAATATGGGAACTAGGGGCCACCCAATGAAATTAAGAGGCAGCAGGCTGAAAACAAACCAAAGGAAGCTTTTTGTCATGCAACCTGTGGAACGCCTTGCCAGGGGATGCTGTGAAGACTAAGACTTTAACAGGGTTCAAAAGAGAGCTAGATCGATTCACGAAGGGCAGGTCCATCGATGGCTGTTAGCCAGGCTGGGCAGGGAGGGTGGCCCTAGTCTGTCAGAGGCTGGGAATGGGCGACAGGGGAGGGATCACTGGATGATTCCCTGTTCTTTTCCCTCCCTCTGGGGCACCTGGCTTTGGCCGGTGGGGGCAGACAGGACACTGGGCTGGAGGGACCTTTGGGCTGACCCCGTCTGGCCCCTCTTACGTTTTTAACGGGGTGAGAGCCATGAGCGCCCTCGGTATCCTATCAGAGCGCTGCTGCGGGTCAGTCGGTGCTGCCGGTGAATTCTAGCTAGGCCAGGGCTTGGCTGCAGCTGAAGCAGCCCCCCCAAAATGGCACCCACCCCTCCCCCCCCAGCCTTGACTCCTGAACCCCCTGCCTCCCCCTGCCCTGGGCTCCCTAGGCACTAAATGCAACTGGCCGCCCCTCGCTGGCACCCCCAGCAGGGACCTGGTTTCTTGAGGTACTTGCTGCCGTGGTCACCGCACGCTTGAATGGGGCAGGGCCCCTCTGGAGAACAGGCCCCCTTCCTAACCCTGCCTGCTGCCCTGGGCTCTCGCCATGCGTGGCCGTGGGGGGAGGAGGGGGAGGCGTGTCCCCCACAGCGGAAGAGGGGTACATGCCCATGGGGTGTGAGAGCAGGTGCTACGGGGGCGCTTGTCCGTGCAGGGTGGGCGCAGTGCCCGGTGTGACGCGGCCTGGCGCTGCGTGGGGGGGGTGAGCTGGGGAGGGGATGGCGCCCGTGGGCAGCCGGGGCGGGGCGTGCGTGGGGGCAGGCAGGCAGGCGGCAGATGCCGAGCTGTGTTCCTGCGCTGGGCCCGGCCCACTCCTGTTAATGGTTAATGTGGCCAGCCGGCGTGGCCCGCACATCCCTTATCAGCCCTGCCATCAGCCCTGAGAACAGGCTGTACCGCGGCCGTGGTGTTTGTTTTCATTCCTTTCTCTCCTCCCCGCGCCGCCCTCCCTGCAGGTGCACAGGGCCGGCGGCTCTTCCCGGCCTGCCCCACACTGGCCCGGGCCTGGGCGCAGCCCTGCCCCAGGGACTCCCCTCCCAGCGCCCTGCCCGCTCGGCCACGGCCCCTCAGGCAGGAGAGCCGGATGCTGCCAGGACATGAGACAGCCGCATGGGCCTTGCGGGTGCCCACAGGCCTGGGCCGGCTCCAGGGGGGTGCCCCGAACTGACCAGCACCCAGTGCCCCCCACTGCCCTCCCTCCGAGGAGCCCCCAGGGCCGTTGTCCTCCCTGGCGCTGGGCGGCGTTAGACGGGGCTCGGTGGGGGTCCTGCTGTGAGGAGGGGCGCGTGGCACGAGGCCTTCCTGCTCGTCCCTTGGGCACCTCCCCGGCACCCTCCTTCCCTCAGGGCAGCGCAGGGAGACCAAAGGCCCCCGCCGGGTCGCTGCCGTGGGGGGGAGAGGGGTTCCCCCTTGTGCGAGTCACGGGGCTCGGCTCCCGTGTTCGATCCCGAGGGGAGGTCTCCCGCCCCGCTGGCCTGCCCTGCCCCCTGGCCGAGGAGCACGCTGGGGGCCCAGAACGGCCGGGTGTTCCCTGCTGCAGACTGAGCCTGCCCCCCGGCTGGTCCCGTGGGGTGCGGGCTCGGCCCACGGGCACCAGCGTGTGTATAGGGACAGGAGCCCCCCCCCCGGCCCCTAGCTCAGCAGTACCCAGGCTCCGTGGGGAGCAGAGGCCAGTCCTGCTTGTGGGGCCGGGGCGCTGTGTGCCGCTCGCTTGCCGGCTCCGTTCCAGCAGGTCCCCGTGGGCCTCCAGCCACTGGGCACTCGCCGCGCGGTGAAGGCGTAGGGCTGGTGGGCGGGGGGGGCAGACGGTGCCAGCTCGGAGCCAGCCCGGGCCAGGGCGTTGGTGTCCGCGTGGCCCCTGCGACTGAGCCAGGGTGTGTTTAGCTGCGGCTATTTTTAGCGCCGGGCTCCGTGCGCTGGGACTGGAGATAAATGAGGTTTTGTTCCTCCTCCGAGAGGTAACAGCAGCGGCGTGACCTCCTGGCTCTCTGTGCCAAGGGCACGTCCCCACGGGGCGGGGGGGAGCTCCTCCCTGGCTGCTTGTTGGCTGGGGAGGTCCGAGGGGAAGACGAGGGAGGCGGTGGAGCTGCGCCCGGCTTGGCTCCGGCGCTGCAGCGGGGGAAGGTGCCTGCGTGAGGCATGGCTGGCATCCCTGCAGGCTGAGGCATGGCTCAGGTGTCGTCCTGCAGCGTGTGCCCCACGTACATTTGAGATGGTTCCTCCGGTCCCGTCCATGCTACGCAGGCTCCACGCTGGAGGTTGGGTGGCTGCCGGGGAACGGCTCTTCGGCCTGTGGGCAGCAGCAAAGCTCTTGGAAGCTGGCAGACGGAAGGCGAGAGCGCTGAAATGCCTCTTTGTTGGGTGATAGCTCAACTGGTAGAAGCCACCGCCCAAGTCGCAGCCCCTCGTGGCAAAGCTGGAGGAGGAGCTGAGCGGTGTCTCCCAGGGGTCCCAATGCAAACACAAGGGGCTGTGTACGGGGTGGTGGCGCAGTGCAGGGGTGCCAGTCCCAAACAGCCCAAAAGGGAAGAGTGCCCAGAGAAACCCAAGGGAGCTGCAAGCGTGGCCTTGTTCACACTCCGAGCCTCGTTCCTGCAAGCGTCCTGCCCCAAAAGCTCTCCCACGGGGCTGATGGATTTGAAAGCCCTTTCAAGGGCCTCCGGGGCTCCATGACTGAACCCCAGACCACTGAGCCCTCTCACCCCCCAGGGGGCTAAAGCTGGGAGCTGCACTTGGAACCCCCCACCCCCACCCTGCCTGCACACAGCCCCTAGCTACCCCCTCGCTCGCACACAGCCCCTAGCTACCCCTGCTCACACCCAGCCCCTAGCTACCCCCTCTCTCAACCCAGCCCCTAGCTACCCCCTGCTCGCACACAGCCCCTAGCTACCCCCTCGCTCGCACCCAGCCCCAGCTACCCCCTCGCTCGTACCCAGCCCCTAGCTACCCCCCGTTCGCACCCAGCCCCTAGCTACCCCCTCGCTCGCACACAGCCCCTAGCTACCCCCGCTCGCCACAGCCCCTAGCAACCCCCCTGCTCGCACACAGCCCCTAGCTACCCCCCCGCTCTCACACAGCCCCTAGCTACCCCCTCGCTCGCACACAGCCCCTAGCTACCCCCCCGCTCGCACACAGCCCCTAGCAACCCCCCTGCCCCCCTGCTCGCACACAGCCCCTAGCAACCCCCTCGCTCGCACACAGCCCCTAGCAACCCCCTGCTCGCACACAGCCCCTAGCAACCCCTCTGCTCGCACACAGCCCCTAGCTACCCCCTGCTCGCACACAGCCCCTAGCTACCCCCCGCTCGCACACAGCCCCTAGCAACCCCCCCACTCGCACACAGCCCCTAGCTACCCTCCCGCTCTCACACAGCCCCTAGCTACCCCCCGCTCTCACACAGCCCCTAGCAACCCCCCGCTTGCACACAGCCCCTAGCTACCCCCCTGCTCGCACACAGCCCCTAGCTACCCCCCGTTCGCACCCAGCCCCTAGCTACCCCCTCGCTCGCACACAGCCCCTAACTACCCCCTGCTCACACACAGCCCCTAGCAACCCCCTCCGCTCGCACACAGCCCCTAGCTACCCCCCTGCTCGCACACAGCCCCTAGCACCCCCTCGCTCGCACACAGCCCCTAACTACCCCCTGCTCACACACAGCCCCTAGCACCCCTCCGCTCGCACACAGCCCCTAGCTACCCCCTTGCTCGCACACAGCCCCTAGCTACCCCCCGCTCTCACACAGCCCCTAGCTACCCCCCCTGCTCACACACAGCCCCTAGCTACCCCCTGCTCACACGCAGCCCCTAACTACCCCCTGCCTGCACCTTGAGCTACCCCCCTGCTCACACACAGCCCCTAGTCACCCCCCCTGCTCACACCCAGCCCCAGCTACCCCCTGCCTGCACCCTGAGCTGTTCTCAAACTGTTTGAGCCAAGTCCCTGCTTGGAGTTACGTTTACTGGCTGTGTCCCCACAACCCAGACAGGGGGTGGCCTGCTGAGGTGAGGCGGGTGGAGGCGGCTCGCTGGCCCTGGCATGAGCCTGCCCACGCAGAAGTCAAACGATGCCCGTGCCCAAGGGCTGGGAAGGGCCGTGGGCCGGCGTGACGTGTTAGCCTGAGGGCCACGGAGCACAGGTGTGGCCACGTTTCCCGCGGGCTCGTAAAGTCCTGTTGAACGCCCCCCCAGGCCTGGCTCCCCGTGGGCTGGGCTGTTGTTCGGCTCTCATTGGCCCCTAAATGCCCAGCAAGCCGGGGCCGTGTTGGGCACGCTGCTAGACCTTTTCGACCTCCCGTGGTCCGGCAAATTGCAAGGCCCTGGTCAGGTCCTGAGGGCGTCGGACTCGAGGGGCAACCTGGACTTGTCTCAACACAGGAACACAACTTCTATGTGGGTCCTCCCTGCCCCCCCCCGATGCAGGTGGGGCTTTAACCCCCCCGCGGCTGCCAAGTCTGCCCCAGCTGGGCAGCTGCTGCCAGGCCGGATGGCGCTGCCTTGGCTGCAGTTACTGGGCAGTGCTGCTGAACAGCTAGTGGCGCTCAGGACCCCGCTCCCGCGGAGGATCCGGCACATCGCCGGGCCGGCCTGAGCCCAGCCACCCAGGCAGGACGAGATGTCCCCGTCCTTGGCGTGGCGCATGTGACGGTATTGTGACACATTTGCCCTGCCGGCCAGGGACCCAGGGGCTGCTCTGGGCACACGTCCCCCTCTGCGCCCGGTGGGTGGGCACAATGGCTTAGTGCCCTTTCCACACCCCCACTCCGGCTGGGAATGGGGGTGGCAAGTGACGGTGGCAGCAGCAGGCCCATGAGGACACACTCGTGGCTGTGGCTTGGCTAGGTCCCTGTGCCTTCTTTCTGCCCCACACCCTGTCCCCAGTGTGTTTTCTACCCACAGGCAGCATTCCCTCAATTTTTTTCCATTGTGTGCAGAATAAATTTTGTTCTGTGCACCAGGGCAAGTGCAGGTGTGCACCACCCCAGGAAACACATGCTATCAGCTGTGGGCACGCTGCAAATCACCCGGGTGGCACATAAATCTTTCATGGGCAGCCTCCCAAACACTCAGCTTATAGGGACCACTAGTTGTGGGCAATGCACCCTCTAATCTTTTTCATCCATGTGTGGAATAATTTTATGTGCACCAAAACACTTGCAAATGTGCACCACCTGCAGAAACAAAAACCTAGCTGTGGGCGCTCGGCTAATCTCCTGGGTGGTACCTGCCTCTCTCCTGGGTGGCCAGCCAAGTGCTCAGCTTACAGGGAACACTGCCCATCGGTGGGGGGATGGGATGCAGTGTCGAGAGAGCTGCCACGGCTTCACATCATCCGTCCCTCTGTCAGTCCAGCCGTGTTTCCTGGCCGGCAGGCTGGGCGTGGGCACCCGCAGTGGTCCCCAGGCGCTCGCTGACCCTCCTCTCGTCCCATCCCAGGGTGCGACTCCGGCTTCGGCAAGCAGGCTGCGTGCCACTTGGATGCCCTGGGCTTCACCGTCTTCGCCAGCGTGCTGGACCTGCAGGGCGCAGGCGCCAGGGAGCTCCGGCAGAGCTGCTCCCCACGGCTCACGCTGCTGCAGATGGACCTGACCAAGCCAGACGACATCCGGAGAGCCCAGCAGCTTGTCACACCCCAGACGGCAGGCACAGGTAGGTGGCGTGGCGATGCGGGGGACCCCCAGCTGAAGGGGCACACGCTTGGTGCAGTTAAAACGGGATGGGCGGGTGGGAGCGGCCCTGCCCAGGGCCCTCAGGGAGCCCTAGACCGGCCTAGGGATGTGAACAGGTGAGCAGCACCGTTTCCAGTCAATGCTTCCTGGTAACTGGTTAACTGGCAGCGCGGCTGGGTTGAAGCAGCCTCCCACCAGTCTGCGCCCCTGCCCCCATCCCAGTTAACCAGAATGTCTCCCTTTCCCTTTAACCAGTTAACTTTGGAACCGGGATTTTCCATCCCTAGACCTGCCCCTTCTGCCTGGTACAGGCTGCTCAGGGGTCAGCCCCGGTCTGCTGCTGGCGCGTCGGTGGTTCGGCCCCCCTACTGGCCCTGACCTTAGCTCTGCCCTCGCCCTCCAGCTGCAGGCGTGGGGAGGGCGATCCATGCCGGGTCCAAGCCTCTGGCCCCGCCACCCCGGGAGAGCACTCCGGGGCGGGTCCCCTCTCTGCTGCAGGAGACCCCCCCGCGAGGCGAGGGCGGCAGGCACCGGGATCGCACCTGGGTCCCACTGACGCCCCTGCTCCCCTCCCCGCAGGGCTCTGGGGGCTGGTGAACAACGCAGGCTTTGACGACACCATTGCCGACGCCGAGCTCTCCCCGCTCTGCAAGTTCCGCACCTGCATGGACATCAACTTCTTCGGCACGCTGGAGCTCACCAAGGCGCTGCTGCCCCTGCTGCGTGCCGCCCGGGGCCGCATCGTGACTGTCAGCAGTCCGGCAGGTACAGGCTGGGGGAGGCTTGGTGGCTGGAACACGGCTTCACTTTTCGTGAGCCGGCTCTTGTCTGTCAGGGGAACGTTCCAGGGCTGGACTTCGGGCTTTGCCCCAAACCAAACTATTCCAGTTCAGAAACGGTGCCACTGGGCCTCGTAAGACGGGCCAGGCTGGGTCGGCCCAATGGTCCGTCTAGTCCAGCGCCCTGTCCTCCGCCAGCGGCCAATGCCGGGGGCTTTAGAGAGAACGAGCAGAACAGGCAAAGGAGAGGAACCCATCCCCGTCAGCCACGCCCAGCTGCTGGCAGGCCCAGGTTTCATGGGAGCTGGCGTTTGATTGCCCATGTCCCGGGCTTAAATTCTCATAAAGTATTTCCCAAAGCTAGCTGGCCTCCCACCTCCAGCATGCTGTCAGAACTCCAGCGGAAACACCACCGGAAATGGTTCCTGGACCGGGCCGCTCCGCAGAGCTGTGGCTGAATTCAAGCCCTGCCCAGCTATCTGTACTCTATGGGCCAGACCCCTGTGTTCCCTATAAGCTGGGGGCTTGGGCGGCCACTCAGGAGAGATTCATGTGCCACCCAACTGATTGGCAGAGCGCCCACCTCTAGGTTATGTTTCTCCTGGAGGTGCACGGTCACACACACCTGGGCGCACATAACATTATTCCGCACAAGGATGGGAAAGAGTAGAGGGAACATTGCCAGGCGCCCCCGCCAGTCTTTGCCTCCTGGGAAGCAGCACGGCCATGACACTAGCGAGGCCCCATCCCAGCCACAAAAGCGGGTGGGGGTATTGTGGGAGGTGTAGTCCAATCCTGGGAGCCTGGCTCATAAAGACCAGGCGCAGGGTTTGCCTGCACACCGGCTCCCCTGGGGCCCTGCGGCAGCACCCTGGAAGGGAAAGAGTTTGGTTTTCTGCCCAAATCTTTTGGATTTTGATTTTTTTTCTCCAAAAAGTTGAAATCAGCCATGTATTTCCCCCAGCTCCCACCCAGGGATTTGGCTCTCCCGCCAAAAGCAGGAGCTAGTCCATAGAATAGCCTGGACAGCAACCAACAAGTCCCATCCACCTTAGGCTGGGATGCAGATTTGATGCTGAGCGTCTTGCGAGGGTCTCGCTGTCTTATGCACTGGCCCCAGCACGTAGATACCAAGCTGAGTTTGCCCCACCCAGGCGAGATTCAGATGCCACCCAGCTGATTAGCAGAGCACCCATGGCTGCTAGCAAGTGTGTCTCATGGTGGTGCACATCTGCCCATGCCTTGGTGCATAGAACAAAATTTATTCCACACATGGGTGTATTAAAAAAAAAAAAACAAATTAGAGGGGACATTGGGCCCGCCCCTGGACATATGTTTTACCTGGCTCCCCATTCCCACAGCATCAGAGTAAACGAAGCAGCAAACGCAGCCAAGGGGCAGGCTGCTCTCAGTGGAAGCAGAACAAGGAGCAATGGGCTCAAGTTGCAGTGGGGGAGGTCTAGGTTGGCTGTTAGGAAAAACTATTTCCCTAGGCGGGTGGGAAGCGCTGGGATGGGTTGGGGGGGCGGGGGTGGAATCGCCATCCCTAGAGGTGTTTCAGTCCCAGCTGGACAAAGCCCTGGCTGGGCTGATTGAGCTGGGGCTGGTCCTGCTTTGTGCAGGGGGCTGGACGCAATGGCTCCTGAGGTCTCTGGCCGCCGTAGGGGTGGAGACAGAGGGCAGGGGGTACCCAATGTGCCGGGGCTCAGGAAGAGCTAGGACTCGCTCCCCATGGTGACTGGCCCAAGTCCCCTCCCCGGTCTCTCTTGGTCAGGACGGGCCGCTCTGTGTGCTTGGCTGGGTGGCGTAGGAGGGCCAGGCCACGCCCTGCTACCCGCCCATTGGTGCTGTCTGGCACCTGCGGGCATGCTGACAGTAACGGCGCGGCCGCATTTCCTTCTGCCCCAGGCGACATGCCGTACCCGTGCCTGGCCGCGTACGGGGCCTCCAAAGCTGCCCTGACCCTCCTCATGGACACGTTCCGGCATGAACTGGAGCCCTGGGGAGTCAAAGTCAGCGTGATCCTCCCCGGCTACTTCAAAACCGGTAAGAGCAACAGCACTGCTGGTGGGGCGGGGCGGGGCGGGGCGGGGTGGGGCGTGTACCACCTGGGGGCTTGTCACAACTGCACATGTCACATTCACTGGGGCATGAGTGATGCCCTGCCCCCCAAAACTGGCTGTGTGGGAAGATGGCGCCTGTGTTCCCTGGCTGGGTGCTGTGTTCTCCTCCCCCCTATGCCCCCCACTGCGGTTAGTGGGTGCAGACCGCTTCCCAGCCTTCGCTCAGCACCCCTGGAGGTGTCGGGGACAGGAGCAGCTCAGAAAACCTGGGCTCCAATGTCACAGAGCCACCGTTCATCAGCTTCCTCTTTGGGAGGGCTAAGAACTGAGCTAGGCTGGGTCTAATTCAGAGCTGGCCCTCTGCCCCCTCCATGTACCAGGGCCGGCTCTCAGTGAGACAGGTAACCCACTGGCAAAACACAGGCTGGCTCTCCTTCTGCAGGCCGGCTCTGCTACAGCTGACGTTGTACAGAGGATCTGAAAGGCCTGGGTTCAAATCCTAGGTAGGGCCATGTGCATCTTTGGTGAGACAAGGGTGTTGATCTGAAAACGTCACTCGCTGAAGGTGGGCAGCTCTCCCCAGCCAAAGTCAGGAAAAACTTTCTGCCTGTCGGGGTTGTGAAACACTGGGATAAGTTGCCTAGGGAGGTTGTGGAATCTCCATCGCTGGAGATTGAAGAGCAGGTTGGACAGACACCTTATCAGGGATGGTGTCGATGGCATTCGGTCCTGCCGTGAGGGCAGGGGACTGGACTCGATGCCTTTCCAGGGCGCTTCCAGTTCTAGTGTTGTATTTTATGACTGGGGCCATGCACAAGCACAAGTCATAGTGGACCACAAGCTAAATATGAGTCAGCAATGTGACGCTGCAAAAAAACTCCAACCCAAACTTTATTCTGGGCAGCATCAACACGAGTGTTGTGAGCAAAACATGAGACGTCATTCTTCCGCTCTACTCTCTGCTGATCAGGTCTCAGTTGGAGTCTTGTGTCCAGTGCTGGGCACCGCATTTCAGGAAAGATGTGGAGAAATTGGAGAAGGTCCAGAGAAGAGTAACAAAAATGATGAAAGGTCTAGAGAACATGAGCTGTGAGGGAAGACTGAAAGAACTGGGTTTGTTTAGTTTGGAAGAGACGACAGAGGCTATGTCTACACTATAGCCTTTTTTCGGAAAAAGCCACGCAAATTGCGCTCTGCAATTTGCGTAGCTTTTTCAGATTGCTTGTCCGCCATTTGGCTCCGTCTAGACGGGACCAAATGGCGGGAAAGCCTCCTCTTTTGGAGGAACCCTTATTCCTCATAGAATGAGGTATACAGGGCCGCCTGAAAGAGCACGGTTGCTCTTTTGCTTTTTCTTCGCGGAAGAGCAAACCTCTGGTATCCCGGAAAACCCTCGCAGTCTAGCTGTACCCTCAGGGGGGATTGCTAGGTACTTGAAAACCGCTAAAAAGGTGTTACAAGAAGGAGAAAGGAGAAAAATTATTTTCCTTCGCCTCTGAGGACAGGACAAGCAGCAATGGGCTTAAATTGCAGCAAGGGAGGTTTAGGTTGGACATTAGGAAAAACTTCCTGCCTGTCAAGGTTAAACACTGGACTAAATGGCCTCGGGGGGGTGTGGAATCTCCATCACTGGAGATATTTCAGAGCAGGTTAGACAGACACTTGTCAGGGATGGTCTAGATCATGGGTTCCCAAACTGGGGGGCGTGGCCCCTGGGAGGGCATGAAGAAATTCCAGGGGGTATGAGGCAACCCACCCACACACCCCCCCGTCAATCTCACCTCAAGTTTTGCTGCTATTTTTGGGGGGGGGGCATGAGGGTTTCTCAAAAATCAAAAAGGGGGCATGATGCAGAAAAGTTTGGGAACCACTGGTCTAGATGGTGCTTGGTCCTGCCATGAGGCCAGGGGACGGGCCCCAACCACTTGAGAGCCCTGCCAGTTCTAGGGTTCTATGGACCTTCAGTCTGAGCCAGCCGGGCCGTTCTCACGGCTTTGCTTCCCAGGGCAGCTCCAGCTTTGGGATGATTTTCCCCAGAGATTTTGCTACCTTTTTGCAGGCTGCCCTTCCCGTCCCCTGCTGCCCTCCTCTTTGCTGTAGGGCCTCACTGAGCCGAGCGACTGCTGCCAAGTTAGCGTCAGCAGCTGCCCGGCTTGCCAGGTGCGCTGTGCCTCACCCTGGCAGTGCAGGGCTGTTACTTAACCGCTCTTGCGTAACAGCAGGAGGCGAAGGTAGAAGTGCGGCCGGCAGCAGGGAAACGCGGGCGCCCCAGCTGGGGCAGAGACCTGGGCAACCCGGCTGCGGCTCATGACTTTCACAAATCCTTGCAGCGCGCGGCCCAGAGGGAGTCCAGCTGCTTGGCTACACCCAGAGCAGAACTTGGCAGCACCAGCAGGGGGGTTCACTCCAGCCCAGTGGGGTTGCCTGCTCCCCATTCCTTGCTTATTGTTTAAGCAGTTACCCACTGAGGGGGGATTGTCCAGCCCTCGGCCCCACGTTTGCTGCCTGCAGGGGGCTGGGCACAGGAGCGCCGGCGCCTTGGGCCTGTGCCAGGCCGGCAGAGCCGTGGGCGCTAGGGCTTACGGCCCTCTGGCTCTTTGCAGGTATAAGCTGCAACCCGGCCTACTGGCAGGAGAAGACGGAGCAGCTGCTGGCCAGCCTGCCGGCAGCCCTGCTGCAGGACTACGGCGAGGAGTACATCCACGAGATCCACAAGCAGTTTGTGCAGTTCATGAAGATCGCCAACGAGGATCTGAGCTTGGTGGTGAACAGCATCACGGATGCCCTCGTCTCGGCCCGCCCGGCCCCGCGCTACTACCCAGGGCGGGGCGTCTGGCTCATGTACTTTATCCACCACTACCTGCCCCGCACCGTCAGGGACCTCTGCCTGAAAGCCTTCTTCATCAACCAAACGCTGCCCCGGGCCCTGCAGCACCAGCCCCAGAATGGCCTCAAGCCCCAGTGAGCCTGGCTCACAGGCAGGGGGACAGCAGGCCCCTGGGAGATCAATCGGCAGGGTGGTGGGAATCGTCTCATTGATATTCCCAGGCTCTGAGCCAGGTAACCCAGAAGGCGGGTACATGCTGGGCAGGGTGGATCCGCCCACTCACGCTGCCAGATTGCTTCCTCCCAATCAAGACGGAGGCGGCTGTGTTTCTACCGGGCACGGATCAAAGCGCCCGCGGTGCGGAGTGGGGAGGGGTCTCACAAAACGGCCACCAATGCACCATAAGCCACGGCTCCTCCCCCACCCCAGTGGGCCACGTACCTCAGTCACGCCCTCAGCTCCGGGAGGGGAGCATGGAGTTCGCAGCTGGATCTTGCCCGGCTCAAGGAAACAGGCATCTCCCTGCCTGACCCACTTGCCGCTCTGCTCATGGCTTCACGCTCCAGCCCCAGAGGACGTGGCTCAGGCAGCCTGTGGACCCCCATGGGGGCTGGGCTAGAGCAGGCAGGCCACGGCTCTCGGCACTGCATGAATGACGTGATTGCCACTTTTCCAATAAATCGGTTATTTGTATTTCAACTCAGCCCCAGAGCGCTCGGCTCTCTCTGCTGGGGAGATGCCACGACGGGGGTGTCCACACCCACGGGGGTTGGAAATGGAGTGGGGGGGGGGGGGAGGGAACAGGCCTGCCCCCCCCCCCCAGCCAGTGCCGGACTGGGCCTACACGACCCTACGTGGCTGGGGCAGGAAGTCTGTTTGCAGAGGTGGGTGGGGGCAGCGGGCCCTCAGGTGGCGGCACCAGGGGCAGGCCGCTCCCTTGCTCAGCCTGCTGTTCCCTGGCCCTGCGTGAAGGATATTGTGGATACAAGGGGTGGTTGTGGGTAGAGGGCTATGGCTGTGATTGCTGTGCAGGGGGTGGGCACAGCCACTGGTCTGGCTGGCTGCTGGCCAGAGCAAGTGGTGGGGTGTCCCTGGTGGGAGGGGAGGGCAGGGCGAGGGGGGGTGTTCCTGGGGGGAGGGTCACACAGGGCAGCAGCGGGGAATCCCTGGTGGGAGGGGGGGGACCCCTTGCCTTCTCCGCTGCACCATGGCCAACTCATGCTGCCGCTGCCTCTCTCACTCCTGGTGTTCCTCTCTGCGGTCTTGCCGCGCTCTCGCTTGTGACTCCAATTCCTTTAGCCTCAGCTCGAGCCCCAGCCGTTGCAGCTCTGCCTGGCTGGACCCCGCCCTGGACGAACCGCTGCTGGCAGAGCGTGGCCTGGCGGGCACGGCGTCTGTCTGGCGGACGCCAGCCCTCCCTCGGGTCTGAGAGCCTGAGATGCTCCCAGGGGGTGTCTGGCTGCTCCCCGCTGGGACAGGAGCCAGGTCCCCGGGCTGGTCATTGGCTTCTAGCCCGGCAATCAGCTGGGCCTTGGTTGCTTTCCCACGGGCAGGCCCCTCTCTCTGCACAGCCCCACAAGGTCTGCCTTCAGGAGTCGGGCGGAGGCCATCTCCCCGCCGCTCCCCAGACTCACCGACCGAGTGCTGCAGCGCCCCAGGAATCGCTTCGCTCTGCCTCCCGCACGCCTGGCTCGTGCAAGCCCCTTCCTTCTATTGCACCTTGTTCCTTGCTGCTGGAAGCTCCATCCAGAGGGTGCAGTGCATCCCACTCCTGACACCACTGTGGCGTCACGTCAGGGATCTCCCCAATCCTGCACCCCCGTAGCAGCCAGATGAGACTCCGCCAGCCAGTAGAATAGGGAGGGTTACTGCTTCTCCAGGGTACAGCCCAGCACAGCCATGCTGTGGACATAAGGAGGCAGGGGCTGGCAGCTCCAGACCCCTTGGGGCAGGGTGCATAGCACCCCCTGAATCCCAGCACTCTGCTTAGTCTCCTCTCTTCATGTCATCCCAGCCAAAAACTGCCCAGCTCCCAGGCCCTGCCCCCCTGCCAGGTGGCCGTCTCCGCTTCCCTTCCTTTGTGCGCAGGGAAGAGCTTTATCATCTGCCCAGGCTGGGCCTAGGTGTCTGGGCCAATCCACGTGGGGGGGGTGAGTCAGTGAGAATCACACAGCCCAGCGCAGGGGAACCCCGGGTTACAGAGCAGACAGCCCCCCACTACATCACAAGCACGCAGGGTGAGGGGGGGCATCCGTGGTGGGGGGGTGCAGAGGTCTGGGGGCACGCAGGCAGTGACACAGCCAGAGCACCACCAGGAAGAGGGCCAGGGCCTGCTGCTCTCCCTGCAACCTCAGCCCTTGTGCCAGGAGGTGCTCCCCCAGTCCTACCAGCTGCCCAACCGGGGAGGGCTTGCCCAGGCAGCAGCACTGACCGTGCCCACAGAGTGCCAGGGATGCTGCCAGCCCAGCCCCTTGGCTGCACAGAAGGCGCAAGGGGGCACCGGCCAGCCCTGCAGGAGGGCAGGGCGCTGGAGCTCCGGGCAAGAAACCAGCCAAGGCAGCCAGGAACTTCAGGCAGATATTTATTGTCACAGGGAAGGGAGCCACGACAGCAAATCAGGCTGCAGCGAGGGACGGAGCAGCCGGCCCCTAGGAGCAGCCCAGATCTCGCCTTGCTGCGGCCCAGAACAGCCGACCTCCCAGGGCCAGTCCACAGCAGCTAGGGGGCACAGACCAAGCCCCGGCCCGAGAGGAGGTGGAA
This sequence comes from Pelochelys cantorii, assembly GCA_032595735.1. Lineage (NCBI taxonomy): Eukaryota > Metazoa > Chordata > Testudines > Trionychidae > Pelochelys > Pelochelys cantorii. The sequence goes on along the minus strand of CM064339.1, from coordinate 2,032,467 downwards.
CTGGTCCCAGCTCGGTAACAAGCGAGGCTGGAGCAGGGCACAGCGGGCGGCTTTGGGCCGGGTGCTCCGAGCCCGCAGCCCACAGCTGGCTTCGCTCCCGCCTCGCAGCTGGGAGCATGATGGCTCAGCATGGGGCAGGATGCCTCCCCCCACCCTGCTGGGTATGGGGACAGTGCAATTCCAGCAATTTCACCGGGGGGGTGAACCTGACTCCAGGGACCAGCCGCTCGGTGCCCGGGCTGCAGAGACAAGAGCAGAATGCGCTATGGACAAGAGCATAGAGCCCAGCATGGGCGGAGGGAGTTGTCGGGGGGGGTAAGCTAAGGGCACCACAAGTCCCCTCCGGGCACCTGCTCCCTGCCTCGGGGCTGCAGCCCCTGGGCAACCACAGGCCCAGGCAGTTCCCTGCCCTGATCACCATCAAGCCGGGCCTAGCTCCCAGCAGCATCCCCTGAAGGAGCACAGGGCCCTCCAGTGGCTTCTGGATCCAGAGCCTGGCCCTGGCCAGGCAGTTGCTATGGGGACCATGGAGCAGAGCGGCCTGTGGGGCAGCTGGGGAGGACGCGGGGGGCTGCTCCGGGGACAGCCAGCCTGGGTGGACAGCCACATGCAGCCCATGGGCATGGGCAGATGGTGGGGCGAGGCGGGCAGGCTGGCACCTCCGCTCGACGGGCAGGCCCAGGCTGAGGGCAGGCGAGCAAGACTCTTCCCAGGGCAGAGGCAGTGGCTTGCCGGGTGCCCCCGGCCCTGCTCGCAGGCAGTGCTGCCCGGTGCCAGGGGAAGGACCCAGCGGCTGCGCGCTGCCCGCTCACAGCCCCGGCGTGAGGGGGACACAGAGGGAGGCCCGAGGCTCACACAGGGACGGTCGCTGGAGCAGGGTGGCTCGCGCCAGCCTGGGGAAAGGGCCGTTGCGCCGGGCCACACCAGGCTGAGGCGGCACTCTGGGGCAGGGGTGGCATGGGCTCGGCGAAGCGCACACAGCTCTGGGACAGGACGGGGACATGTACACCACACAGACTGGAGCCCTCCCCGCACACAGCAGCAGCCGGGGAGAGCGGCCTGGCTCCTCGAGGCTCCTTCCAGAGGAGCGGTGCCCGGAGCCGGGACTCGCTCGTCCGGCACACACGGGGGGGAGGGGGGCAGTTCTGGGGGGCTCCGCCGGAAGCAGGAGGGCCGGGGGAGCTAGAAGATGGGGATGTAGTTGTCGATCTTGGCGCGGTGCCGCTGCGCGATGCACTCGGCGATCCACACAATGTTGCGACACTCCTGCTCCTTCAGCTTGACAAAGGCATAGAAGACCCCGAAGTGGAACTGGTTGAGGAACGCCAGCTTGTTCAGCTTCACCTGGGAGAGCAGAGCACCCGCATCAGTGCCTGCCGGCCCCCTGGGCACCCCACAGCTCCGGAGAACGGCTCCAGCCGAGCTCCCCAGCTGGGGCGGAGTCCATGGGGCAGCCCCTCGTGCCTGGTCTGCAGTGCAGGCGTGGGCAGTCCAGTGTCTGGGACATGGGGCTGTAAAATCCTGTTTAACCGGTTACCATTGAACTGGTTAATTATTGGGGGGGGACCTGGAGCCACCCCCCCCGGCCACAGCTGGAGCGCCCCTGCCCACAGCACACCCCAGGCCGGTGGGGGGTGGGTGGGTGTGTTCCTGAGATGTGACCGTGGCACGGAGCAGAGGACTAGGAGGTAAGGCAGCGCCCTGGCCAGCCTGGGAGGGCAGAACAACTGAGCCACTCTCCCCCCCACCCTGGGCGACGGCCGTGGGACCGCTCCTTGTGGCTGCTGTGCAGACCTCCACCGAGCTCCGCTGCGGCTGCCAGGACTCACCTCGTGCTCGAAGAAACGGTCCTCCAGGGTTTTGTCGCCAGGGTTGCTGCCGGCTCCTTCAAAGAGCAGCTTGTACTCCTGCGGCAAGAGGCGGCGGTCAGGGAACACGGCCGTGGTGCGGGCGGGCGGGCGGGGGGCCGGAGCGCTCTTCCCCCCCTGCCGGGAGGAGCTAAGCACTGAAACCCTCGCACGCAGGGCGATTTCCCCCCTGCACCCAGCCAGAAGCGACTGTCAGGAGTGAAGCAGGCTTGGCGCTCTGCCTGCGCCGGCAGAGGGCGCGGGGCCGGCTCCCGGAGGGAGGGCAGAATTCTCTGCTGTAAGCACCGGCGAGTTACCACCCGCGCACAGTACTTTGAAAGAGGGCACTTGGTCTGGAATGAGCACGGCCACACAGGTACACGCTGACCGACAGCAGATTCGGGGCTGGTCTGTGTGGAGACGCGTTCAACTGTCGGATGGATTTCACTGCGCTCGTTCACACGGGGACTAGCCCAGGGCAGCTGGGGGGCGTCACACAGCAGGTGTGATTACAACCTGCCTTCCACTCGGCTGCATCTGAACGACTGAGCTCTTCCTACCCCACCCTGCGACCGGCACGGCACAGGCATGTGGGAGGGTGCCGGCCCCATCCTCCCTCTGCCAGAGGAAGCTGGACGAGAGGTCTGGCCAGGGCATCCGGCCCAGGGCTCTCCCGCCCCAGCCCCGGTCCCCCACACTCCTTGACCACACCCCGGGGAGCAGGGGGACCCCCGGGGGTACTTACCGGGTAGTAGTCTGCTACCGTTTTGACTTGCTCGTAGTCGTCCGCTCTGGCTAGCTGGGCCAGCCCCTCCGGGTAGAGCTTCCCACAGTGGGGGAAGAGCTTCGCGCGGTCCTCTTTGGAGAGCTCCGTGCCAAAGGAGTTGATGGTGATGATGAAGGCTCTCCTGTCTGCTTCGAACTAAGAGGGACATGTGTCAGGGCTGGGCCCGGCCCCCAGGGCAGAGCGCCCACGTTAGCCGGGCCTCGACCCGTTCAGCGCTTCTGCGGCCGATGCCCGGACAGCCGCAAAGAGCAAGTCCAGCTTTGTTACATAGAAGGGACCTGAGCACCCACGTCAGGCCCCGTGGCGCTGCTGGCACGTGGCTGGTACCACGAGGCGGCCAGCTGGCAAAGGAAAGTGGCCAGCAGGGCTGCAGAGCTGAATTGATCCATGCTCAGTAACCGTGGGACATGGGCTGAAAACCTGGGCATCATGTCCCCGGGCCGCAGTTTGGTTTCCTGCTGCAGGAAATTAAGCTCATGCCCTTGGGCGGGGCTTGCTGCACACAGCCACGGCCCTGGGTTCGAACACGGCTCGGGTCAAATGCAGCTCCCGGCTCTGCCACCCGTGTTCACGAGGATCACGGCGTATAAGGCGGGCTGGGGAGATGACGGGCACAGAGACAGGGCACGGGAAAGCTCTGCCCATGGGGTGCCACCAGTCCCGTGGCAGAGGGGCAGCAGGCATGCCCAGGCGGGTATGAGCAGAGACCCGCGGTGGGAACGCTCAGCTACCAGGAACGGAGCGGTCGCTTCCAACTCCTTCATAATTTTCTTTGTCCCAGCACTGCCTGCCGGCTCCTCTCCGAGCAGGAACCTCTCTGCAGGCGAGGAAGCCGTAGGGGGACCTGCTGTGATGACCTCCCCTGCCTTCCCGCGCTAGCGACAGCGTCTCCCGGCGGTCCCCGAGCACGCCAGCCGCACACAGGGAGCGCAGAGGTGGGTTAGCGACCAGCGCACACGCGTGCAGTCAGGGGACAGCTCTGGCGTGCAGCGATCAGTATGGCGTGGTGCCAGGAGCTCCCGCCTGCGGCCCTACCTCCAGGATGGGACACATGGCGTCTGCCGTGGTGCCTCCCAGGAGCTTGCAGAACTTGTAGAAGGACTCGAGATATGCCTGGGGAGAAAGCCAAGCAGACGAGGGCATGAGGGACACTGCTCAGCAGCCCGCCGTACCCCCCAGGATTGCCTCCCGCTGCTGCCCCCCCGTGCCAACAACCGTGTGCCCATGGAGGCGGGGGGAGGCTGCGTTTGGTTTGTTCACATGCGGCCAGAGCGCGGAGCCTCTCGCACTGCCAGAAGTCATGGGTTCCAATCCGAGGGCCACCTGGACAGCTGCAACGCAGCGCCAGCTCCTCTCCGCGGCCCCTTCCTGTCCCCAAGGCTGTGGATCAAACCGGGGGCGGGTTGCATGGGGAGGGGGACTCACGCTAGCCCCCCTGCTTGAATCTGGGCTGCTCCAAAGCGCAGCGCTTCCTGCTGAAGGCCCTAGGCCCCCGTGGACACAGGAGATGCAGGCGACACCGAGCCCGGGGCTGCAGCACCCGCAGGGCTAGCAGCCCACTGCCCCAGCGCCAGGTTCAGCTCTGCTACGCTAGGGGCGCGAAGCGGCCCCTGCTGTGGGCCTGACAGCCACATGGTGATCTCCGGCCGGGTTGCCCACTGCCACTCTACAGCCTGAGCAAGTCGGCCCCCTCCTCCCAGTGGGGGGGGACCACGCGGAAGGCCGGCTGCGGAGATCCAAGCGCCACTGGGGTCCGACGTATGGAGACCCTGGGCTGTCGCTTCTCGCTCCCACGCGAGAGCTGGGAAGTGCCAAAGCAACACACTTCCTGGGACGATGCTGGCGAGTCGCCTCCCTGCACAGTCAGTACGGGGGGCAGGACACAGGAGGAAGCCGCTGCAGAGAGGCCAGGGGGCACGCTGCCCTGCAGCGCCATGGCTCCGGCACAGGGGAAGTGAGGAACCCACCGGCTTTCAAGCGAGGCAGTCGGAGGTGGATGTGCGGCATGACGGGTGCTCGGTGTGGGCCCCAGGGCAAAGGGACCTGCCCCCACCTTCAGCTCTGCCTTTCAGACCAGCACCACCCCACATCTCCCCCTCTACCTGCCCGGAGCTTTCTAACCAGCCTCCTGACAGCGCTCACTCCCTGCTCCAAGTCTAGCTACAGCCTGGAAGCAGATCCAGGCAGACAAGTGGAGGAAAAAACACAAGCCAGAGCAGCCTGCAGCCTTCCCAAGCTTTCTGCTCCTGGGGAATGCTGAGAAAGGGCCCAGAGCAAGCAGCCAGCCCCTTGGGGGGTTACTGCATTAAATACCCCAGGTCTAGATGGGCTCCGTGGTGCCCATCCAGCCAGGGAGGGTCCCTGTGCTCTGTGCCACCCCCACTGGGGCAGGCCAGATGTCACAGCTGAATCAGAGCAGGTGCAAGAGGTGGGACCACAGGCCACATCTGTAAAATCAGCAGGGCGCCCCTGAAGGACCCTGACGCCCAGCCCTGCGGAGGTGGGGGATGGGGGTGGGGGGGAGGGGAATATCTCATCTCCCGCCAGGGACAGCCCAGCAGGAGTTCTGTCCCTCTCCAGCCCCGCTGATTTCACTGGGCCAGGCTGATTCCCCGGTCCAGGAGACGGCAGGGCCCTCGGCACAGGCATCAGGGCAAGCTGCCGGGTGATCTGCGGAAGGAGACACCTGCATGGCGGGGAGACAGAGTAACATCACGGCTCCAAACCTGCCTGGGGACCGCAAAGAGCGGGGCCCAGAGACGCTGACTTGGGTCCCACACTGCTCTGGCTTGTGGTTTTTCCTCCACTTGTCTGCCTGGATCTGCTTCCAGATCCATGGCTGGGGAGGGAGGAATTTCAGAGACAACTGACTGAGCCGGGGTGAAGGGCATCAGGAGGGCAGCTGAAGTTGCCAAGTCCCTCAGACGAGAAGGACAATTTGCACCAGCAAGACCCTGCCAGCGCCCTGAACCGTTCCCGGCTGGGGAAAGGGAGGAGGGGGGGGGGTCGCTGGGGCCCCTAAGAACCCTCTGGCCCAAACGCCACTGTGCTCAGAAAAGCAGGTTAGGATCAGAGGGCACGGATTCCAACACCTCCCTACCGATCCCTGCAGGAGCCGGGGCCGGATACTGCGCAGAGCCAAGGGCTCGGAGAGGAGCCAGAAGGGCCAGCGCAGGCGGGGGGAGAGTTTCACGCTGCCCACGCTCCCTGCACACATGTGCTGCACACAGGCCGGGCTTGGGGCTCACGTGCAGCGGGACACGAGGTTTTCCCCTGACCAGCCTCCATTGTGATGCTCCCCTTCCCCACCAGCCCTCAGCCACAGGGCTCCCCCGTCAGCCGAGGGCCTGTCCCGCTAGCCCTCACAAGGAGAGCAGACAGCCCCCACCCACCCCGTCCCAGATTAGTGAGATCGTCCTGAGTGCGTTGGCTAGACCCAGAGCCTACAGGTCAGAGCTGTGGCTAGCTCTGCCCCCGATCCTGCCCCACCCCCACCTCTACTCCCCTCTAGCTCTGCCCAGGGCACCCTGCCGGGCAGAATCCTGCCCACCCCCACAGCTCTGCCAGGGCCCCTCAATGCCGACCCATTCCCCTCCACTGAGATTAAGAGCAGGTTGGAGGGACACTGGTCAGGGATGGTCTAGACAGTGCTGGGTCCTGCTGTGTGGGCAGGGGACTGGACTTGATGCCTCTCGAGGGCCCTGCCAGCTCCTGGGTTCCCCACAAACACAGCTGGGATGGAAAGCAGCCAGCACTAGCAGGCTGGGTGTAACAGAGCCCAGCCTCCAGTGCCCCACAGTGGTCTCAGTCACTTTAACTGCATGGTGGCTCCAGGGAGGGGGGGCACTGCCCATTTTACAATTGACGCCCAACACACTAGCAGCGCCCCCCGCCCAGCTGGGGAAAGCGGCCCTGGGAAGCAGGCGGCTAGGCAAGTGCTCCAGGAGGATGAACGGGCCAGCAGAGGGCAGGTCCCCGCCCCTCGGGGCACGACGGACAGCGTCCGTGACACCAGGCCCCTCACTTTGTACAGCGTGTTCCGGATGATCTCGATGTTCATTTCGTCCAGGTCCTGCTCCGAGATGCAATCCTGGAAGAAGGCAGCTGGAACGGACACAAAGTCATGAGCGAAGGTGCCGCGCCCCCCCACCCTCCGGCTTCCCGGACCTTTGCATGCAGGAGGGCAGGTACCCCCCCCCAGCTCCCCCAACACCGACGGCTGCATGGCCAGGCGTGCCCAGAGTGGGTACTGTGTGCTGAATAGCCAGGCCTGTGTTCTGGTGCCTACATGGGGGCTGAGCCTTTTCTATGAGGATGCCACGAGGCCAGGGAACCCCCCAGGCACCCCACAGAGCCCCGCAGGAAGGGACAGCCGTGTGGAAATTCATTTCCTGACCCTCCTGGAGCTACAAGGCCAGACTCAGGCACAAGGCAGCGCCACTCAATGCCACAGGACTCAGTGCCGAAGCAGGCCAAGGCAGTAGAGGCAGTCCCACAGGGGCCAAATGCAGGAAACGGGACATTCACTTTTTAAGCAGGGCAAGAGCTGAATTCAATGCCTCTGGCCCACCCGCATGCTCTCCCTGGCCTTGTTTCTTCGCAAGGGACGAGCCTTTGCCTTCCGTATACGCCCTGGATGCTGGGTGCCCGGACAGGGACGTGCCGCATAGTCGGTCAGACTTTAGAAGTGCGTGTCAGCTGTGGGAACGTGGAACACGAGAGCCCGGCACTGGAGAACACACTTCCCTGCAGTGCTCTCTGCGGTGACAGCCTGGATCAAGTTTCCATTCTGCTCCCACCTGGCTGCCCTGCATGCAAGCTCCCTTTTCCCAGGCCTGCCACAGTCTACAGACGAGCACGAGGCAAGTCTGGTTTCCAGCCCGAGCGCCAGGCTTGGAGCCCTCCCGGTTTATGCGCCTGCCCTGCCGCAGTAAGAACAGTGTCCCTCCGAGTGGAGGCCGAGGACTCGAAGTGGTGGCTTTGGGGGACAGAACTGCCCTGCACACCAATGGGAATGGGAAACTCTCTGCTGCCAACTTTGTAAAGGATCTAAAACGCCCTCAGAGGGGCTTCGGGTTCCTTGCTGGTGGGGCCTGCCCCAGGTGGGTCACTCAGGACAAGGAGTTTCTTAACAAACCTCGACTTTCAACCTCTGTGCTCCTGCGTCAGAGGGGCAGCCCGCGGCAGGTCTCTGTGCTCACCACGCCCTGGGCACGCAAGGCCGCTCAAGCAGCAGCTAACCCCACGCTGCCCAGGGCAGGGGCCAGACGTTCGCGGCCCCGCACGTGGAGACACGGGGCAGCGCCCGGCCCCGAGGCTCACCCAGGGGCGTGTCCACCAAGATGGCGTTGTAGAGCTCAGCCGGGGTCTGGGCGATGTTCACGGCTTCCATCTGCTCGAAGCTGCCCAGCGGGTGGCACTTGGGCACCAGCTCGGCAATGGAGCGCTGGTGCAGCGTGCCGGTGATCAGCAGGATAACATTATCGATCATGTAGCTGTACCTAGAGGAGAGGGGAGCGGGTCACGCGCACGGCCCAGGGCGGGGGGGAGCGGCCTACCCGCTGGGACCAGGCAGGGGGGCCTCGCCAGGAAGATACCAGGTGCATTCCGCCCCCCAACAAGCCAGAGGACCCTCCTTCCACCTCTCGCGGGTCTGCCAGCCCGTGGGATAGAGCGGGGGCCCTCTCCACTTTAGATCCACTCCCACCAGCCCCCTGCCACCACGCGCCTCTTCCCACCTCTCCCAAGGCACCGGGACCCTCAAGTCACCTGCCCCGGGCAGACTCCCCCAGCGGCCGGACAAAGCACTGCCGCAGCATTGCCCGGGGACCTGCGGGGAGGAGGATGGCGGGTTCTGCGGGGCAATGCAGGGTTCCTGCAGCCCTGGGCCAAACTGGACCCCAGGATCTTGTGGCTACTTGTCTGGACTCTGGGAAAAACTTCCCGTCGGGGGGGGTTGAACACTGGAATAAGTGGCCTAGGGGGGTTGTGGAATCTCCAGCGCTGGAGGTACTGAAGAGCAGGCTGGACACACCTGTCAGGGATGATCTAGACAGTGCTGGGTCCTGCCATGAGGGCGGGGGGCTGGACTCGATGACCTCTCGAGGGCCCTGCCGGTCCTAGGATTCTGTTTTCCTTGGCGCGCACACACTGGGCAGCCTCGTCCAGAGCCCAAGGAGAGGAAAGTCCAGTGTTGAAGCGCCGGCACTGCGGCCTTTACCCCCTGCCCAGAGGTTCCCAGGGGCTCTGCTCTAGCTCCACCAGCGCGTCCGGATACAGAAGCCACTGGGAGCGGGTCCCTGGCTGAAGGTCAGAGGGCACGATCCCAGGGGGCTCGTCTGTCCTAAACCCAGGGAGAAGGAGACGAGGGGCCATAGCCCGGCGGCCGCGCTGCGCAGCCGCAGTAAGAACAGCCCCTCCCACCCCCATCCCAGCCTGGCATACGAGGCAGAGCGGCTGGCCACGCTGGAGGAGGAAGGGGCAGCACAGACTAGCTGCGTGCGCAGTGAACCGCCAAGCCACCCGGATAGCCCCAGTAGCTTTGTTTGGTTCTGCTGCACCGTGCGTAGCAGCAGCTCTCGGGGCACTTTACCTGGGAGCTCAGGGGCGTCTCGCCCCGGTACCGAGGGGGAAAGCGAGCTGTCCGAAGTCACGCAGACGGGGCTGAGAAGAGAGCCCAGCGCGCCGCACCCCAGCCCTGGCTCGGGCCACTAGACAGCACTGCATCAGTGGCAGCGGCTGCAGCACCCTGCCTCCCTGGGCGCGGCCCGACGGTGGCAGCGGGATGTCCCAGGAAGGTTTGGGGGAGGGGCCGGAAGGCAGAGGCGGCTGTCCGGACGGACAGGGATTCCCCCTCATGCACGGAGCAGGCCAGGAGGGAGCAGGAGGCGGCGGGCAATCGAGACAGCCGTAGTTGGCAGATGTGCCCACCATGACAGAAGGGAGGTGGCCGGGGGGAGGAGGGGGGGTGTCGGGTCTTTGGGGAAGCCCAGCTACGGCCGGGAGCCGGAGATACACAAGACAGGCTGAGATCCCCAGCCTGAGGGAGACAGGTGCCAAGCAGAGGCCTCCTGGAGAGCTGGTGGGAGCCTACCCACTCCCGTGGCCCAGGCACGCCCGGAGCGTGGGAGAAAGATGAGGCGGGTGCCAAGGGACGGCCTCCAGCGAGCAGGGAGGATGGGGGGGGTCCCAAAGGAGCAGCCGGCAAGGTAGGTGGAGGACGCAGGCCAGGCCTGGGGGGCAGGCTGCAAGGAAGCCGGCAGGTCCAGGAGGAGGAGGGGGGCTGGGACCGACTGGAAAGAGGCCTCAGCTCGTTCTGTCAAGACTCCCAGTCGGCCGAGATGCAGGGCTCGGGCGTTAACCGCCTCCCAGCTCGCCGGCGACCCCTCCCCACAGGGGGCCCCAGAACAGAGCCGAGGCCATTTGGGGCCACCTTAAGGGACGCCCCCGCCCCCGCTCCCGCCCCATCTGTGACAAGAGAAGCAGAGACCAGTTGAGGCCACCTCCCTGAAACACTCGGAGCAACCCCGGGCAGGTGCGGCAGGACCAGCGGCAAGGCGGCCACGGCCAGTCTGCATCGCCTGCTTGCAAATGGTGCAACTCAAGATAGGGTGCATGCCCCGATTTCCAGGAAAATCCCTCGCAGGCCCTCACATGCCCATCTGCCACTCCCGCTAGCCCACCCCACCTATGCACGCTGCACCAGCAGGCAGCGCACCAGGCGTACGATCCCGGCACAGGCCTGGGAAAGCAGGAGAGGGCAGCCTGCTCCCAGATGCACCCAGCACAGCTCCGTGGCCTCACCCGCCTTGGCCATGCTGCGCACCTGCCAGGACTTAGAGCCGAGCTGCCCGCAGACGTGGGCGCGCTCGTACGGCGGCTTGGGAGCACCAACGGCTCCGGAACCCAACCCGCCAATGAGCGCAGGGCAGAGCTGATGGGCCCTCACGGGCCCGCTGCTGGAAGGGAGCCCAAGAGCCGCTACTTCCCATGCCTCGTTGTCCTCAACTCCCTCCCGTTTCTTGCTCCCGGCTGAGGCTGGAAATTCAGCACCCAACACTGTACAGCCAATGCAGCGTCTCCGACCCACATGGCTGCCTACTGCTGCTGGTCCCAGGTGAAGTCAAGTGGGGGGGGACCAGCTTCACTTGTGCACCGTGTATAGCCACAGGTCCTCACCACTTGTGCACCACACTACCCCCACGGAGAGGGGAAAGGTCCCTGGCTCGAGTGCTTTTAACCTCAACGCCGGCCCACCCGAGCCAGGTAATGCTCTCTGCATGAGACAGCGGTGACCGGGAACTAGGAGACTACACAGAGAGCAACCCCCAGGGCGAGCGAGAGCAGCACAGCCGGAAAGGGACCGGCCTTTGGTTTGCCTGCAGCTCTCGTGGAGGGGGGCATCACCCCAGATAAGACTAGAGCCAGACATTCTGGGATCTAAGGTAACAGGCTGGAAGAGGCCAGCCATCCGGGGGCAGCCCGGAGCAGTACGGCTGCCTACACAGGAGCTGCGGTTCCACATTCCAGCGAGCCCAGGCACTGTTTGGCTGCAGCTGGGTTGAGAGATGCCCTAAAATCGGGGTCATGAACTGGGAAAGCAAATGCAGAAGCCGGGGGAGGCGACAGACTCATCCCCAAAGGAAAGGCCCCAGGAGTGGGGAATGCAAGAATTCCTGGCAACACCCAGAAAGCTGTAGCAAGAGCTAGCGAAGGAGTTAGGGAGGCCTAAGAAAGGGGAGCAGGTGAGCAGGAAGAGAGATTAGACAACAGCTGACGACACTGCCGCACATGTGGCGATGGGAAATCCGTCCGGGGGCGGAGTGGGAATGGAGTCTAAGCCTAGGAATCAGGACCCGACAGAAGCTCTCTACTTAAACTGCTCCCCTTCCTGAAACCAGGATCAAACCTTTGCCAAGAGCCGAAGGAGATTTCCAAGAGCACAGAACAGGACTCTGCCTGCCTGCAGTTGTGACAACAGCCGTCACGAGACTAGGAGCTTGGCCAGTAGTGTTCCCTGTAAGCTGGATGCTTGGGCGACCACCCAGGAGAAAGTCAGGTGTAGCTCAGATGATTGGTAGCATGCCCACAGTTGCCCAGTGGTGGTGCACATTCACACATGCCTTGGTGCACAGAACAAAATTTATTCTGCCCACAGATAAAAAAAATTAGTGGCTAGAGGCTGGGTAGAGGGGAAGTTCTAGAGATCGAGTCACCTGCACATCCAGAAGAGTACACCCCTCGACTTGCAGCGCACAAAACACCAGATCACCTGCATCCACTGGCCTGTAGTGTCTCAGGTGAGAAAAGGGCTGGTGCCGGAAATGGAAATTCCCAGACACTCGCGCGAGCACACCCAGAACTGCAGAAATCATGACTGTTCACAGCAACAACTGGAGGGCCTTTCCTGAGCCCGCCCTTGGCACGAGCGGCGTGCACGCCCGCAGGAGAGGACGGCACGAGGACATAGCACACTCCGGGCAGGGTTGCTGGCAGTTTGGGACAGTAATGTGGGACAAGGCCCCCGAGGCAGTTTGACTGATACAAAAGCCCCAATTCGATGCACCCAACAAGTCACAGCTCAGTGCTGATGTGTTACACCCAGAATAATTCCAGCCATCCAGGCTCATGGGGAAGGTCCTCCCACAGGACAGCGGGAAGCCCTTGGCTTTCCTCATGGCTCTCAACACTGCTGCAGTGCCAAGCGGTGGAAGAAGTGCCTTGCTCTGGGCATGCTGACGAACTGTGCCATGAACCTGGAGTCCTAGCGTGAACTGCCGCACACGGGTCGTCTCGGGAGGGTAAGCATCATACAACTGCTTGTGCCCAAAGGCTGCCACATGAGCAAAACCTTGCTCCTCCGCGAGAGCAGACTTCCCCCGGCTGTTAGCAGCAAGTGCCCATTAGCCTCCGCCGCGCAGCACAAATGGCAGCTCCAGCACATGTCCGTGGCGTGGTCAGATGGGTTTTCACTGCCAGCTACTCAATCGCCAGCCCTCTTGGTTCCAGGACCTCAGAAGAGAGAGGCAAAGCTGGGCAGGAAAGCAGGAATAAGACCCGGGGGACCTGAGCAGACAGAGGGAAGATGGATTTGATGGGGGCTACTGTGTAGGCCTAGGGTGCCCCCACACTGGGGCTGTAGCAGATTTTGCAAACTAAGAGGTTCTAGCAGATCTAGACGGGGGGGGGGAAAATCAAGTTGAGAACAGAAGAACGTCCACACGGGGTCACTCCAACGTCCAAATCACCAGCGTCCTGCCTTCCAGCAGTGCCCAGGGCCAGCTGTTCCAAGGGGAATGAGAACAGGGAAACATATGGAGGGCTCTAGCCTGGTGTCCGGGCCCAGTTTCTGGCAAAGGCTTCAGTACACACAGAGCATAAGGCTGTCTCCCCGACTAGCCTGACATTAAGCTACGCAACTGCAGAGGGCTGCAAACCTGGCAGCCATGGCACGTGGAGGAGTCCACCGATGACAGCCCCAGCAGACAACCAGACCAGGGTACAAATGGGCTATTTGGGAGCGATCCCAAACAAAGAGCCCATGCAAAAGGCACACAGCAGCAAACCTGACAGTACGTTCCGTCGGGCTAATGCACTCACTGATGCCTGCCCATAAACCCGGTGTGGTAGAACCGCCTACGATCCCTTCCACCCCGCAAGTCCATAAATATTTGCTGCATTCAGAAAGTCGTTCTGCAGCTTCACCTGTACTTAATACCTGCTGTAGCTGCCCTATGGCCTGACAGTACACACCCTGAGCCGAACGGCCCACTGGCTGTGGGGGAGCTGGGATGTGACCGGCAGCTCGGGCCAGTGAGTCTGAAAGCTGTTCCAAAAAGGTCAAGAAGGAGGAAGACACAAGCCTTGCAGCAAGCGATCGATTATCGAGCACAGGGGAGTTCTATCACAAGGCCATTCGTCCCGCCATGGTGCCAGCAGGAGTTTTACCAGAGAACAGTGTCAGAACAGCATAAAAACGTTTTCGAGAGGCACAAATCTGCTCCTAGGAGCAGAAAAAGGCAGCAAACTCCACTCACTAAGGGGAGAAAAGAAAAGAAAAGAAAAGAAAAGAAAAGAAAAAAGGAGTTCAGTGGTCACGCCAGATAAAAGGAAGTTCCCAGTATGCCATGTGCTGTCCCAACTGACCGTAACCGCCCGCCCCGGAAAGTTCCTAGCGGAGACGGGCATTTCCTACTGAGATCAAACATCACAACCCTCCCCCCCCACGTGGGGGAGAAGGGAACTGCCGCTGGATGGGCACAAGCAAGGCTCTGGAAGGGACACAAACACCGTGGTGCAGAGTAGGGACAGAAAACCTTGTTTAACCAGTTAACCGATTAAGGGGAGGGCCTGCCGCAGCTGGGCTGGGACACCCGCCCCACCCCTGCCCCCCCACCCTCAGCAGGGGCTGCTCCAGCCTGACCAGAGAGCCCCAGCCTGCGGCATACCCACCACTGACAGGCGGGTTAACCAGAACCGGTAAGCCCCGTGCTAACCCACCAACATTTCAGAGCCCTGGTTCAGGCCTTTTGCCTAGAATGGCTGTGGAGCGAGGCGGTTTCTGGTCTCCCCTTGGGCAAGCGCTTTTCTCCATGGACAGTGGGAGTTCTCCCTACCCCGTGGGCACTAAGAAATGGACCCTCCGGTCCTCAGGAGGGACTCCGCAACTCCATCCCCAAGCACGCCACGCCTCAGCCTGCACCCCCCCCCGCACCTGCCTGCTCCTTCTGGGGTAGGGGCCCAACGGCACACGAGTCTCGGGAGCCTCCTGCCGACAAGCTGCCCTTCACGCCTCTTCCAGCGCTCTCCTCCAAGGGCGCGCCACACCCCGGCTCAGCCCAATCCCCCGCTGCCAGGTCAGAGCCTCCCCCGGCACACCCAGCCCGGCACCCGGCACCTCCGCTAGCCAGGCTGGGCTGCTCAGATGCTGCCACATGCCAAGGGATGGGGCCATGCTCACCGGACAGTGGCTGGGAGGAAGCGCCCGGCTCCCGCTCCCACCGGTCAGCATGTCGCTAGCACGGATAACGTACAATCCTAGAGATCTGGAGAGACCTCAGAAGCCGTCGAGTCCAGACCCCTGCCCAAAGCAGGACCACCCACCACGCAGATAGGGCTGTGTCAAGCTGGGACTTACTCTCCCCCTAGGAGGGTGGGGAAGCACTGGGAGGGGTTCCCAGGTAGGGGGTGGAATCTCCATCCCTAGAGGTGTGTGTCCCCCACTCTCCAACCCAGACCAGCCCCGCTAATAAAAGCGACTGATATCAAAGTAGCTTTAATATCACCAGGTCGCTCTGCGAAATCACGCCATCACGTTCTGCTGCAGCAGCGCTGCTCCCACTCCCAGCGCTTCTGTGCCGTGCCCACCTGGGAGCAGGGACGGGAACGGGGAGCCAGAAAGCATGACCCATGAACTGGTACCCAGGGAGCACTGCCTTGTACGGAAGGCTACTCCAGCCCCACCAGGCCCCTGGCTCCCAGCCCCACACAGAGCCAGAAGCAGCCAGACTGGAGCCTCCCCCACTCCCTGTTTAATTGGTTAAACATTAACTTTAACTGATTAACAAATTTAACAGGATTTTGCATCCCCACGCACAGACCCTTCCCCCCCCCCCCCCGACTAGTGGGGACGTTAATCAGCAATCCGACTTCCCCACCTGTCTCCTGCTGCACTCTGAAAGGAGGAACACGTTGGCATCGCGGTTCCTCGGGCACTACAGGGTCTACTGCCCACCAAGGCCAAACAGGTCTGGGCAAGAGACCGAGCCTTCCTGGGGGGCCAGTCGCACTGGGGAACAAGCCACCATCGGGCCACGCCACGCCTCCACCCTTTCACCGAGAGGGTGTCTCATGCTGCCAGCGGCCCCTCTCCGACCGAGAGCAGCGTGGACATTTTGAGACACACCCCCCCCAGCACAAAACCCTTCCAGTGCGCACAAGGGATGGAAAATCCTGTTGAATTAGTTAACTGGTTAAACATTAAGTTAATTGATTAAAAACAGAGGTAGGTGGGGGGAGGGGAATTTCAGCCTGCAGGGCTGGAGTGCCCCCCCCCTTCCCCACCCTGCCAGGGCAGCTCCATTAACTCTGCTGCTGGCTCCCCACCTGTGTGGGCTGGGAATCAGCAGCCTCGAAGAAGGGAAGGGCAGTGGAAGCAGCAGCAGCGAAGGCGGGGGAGGGACTGACAGCTCCCAACCCGAGTCAGCAGCCTGCCCAGCCCCTCGCAAGGTGCCACGCAGGATGCGGGCAGTGGGCTGACCCTGGGCTCGTTGCCTGGTAAGCAGCACCGGGTAAGCGGTGGCCCCGTCACCCCTAATAGTCCCTCTAGCGAAGGCCCACTCGCGCCCGGCGCACTGCACCACTGACTGCTCCCTGGGAGGCCGGCTAGTACCACGAGAAGGGCAGGATAAAGGCCGGCCTGCAACAGGAGGGAAGCAGCATCCACGCTCCAAGCCCTGGCCAAGCTCCCCAGCTGGTGCCCACTGGGAACCAAAGCCAGGCAGGGCGAGAAGGCAATGCCACCTTCTAAGGAGAGTTTTATGTTCTTCAGCTCCATCCGCACTCAACCGTAGCACGTTTCCGCCGCAGGGATGTTTGTTTTAGGGCAGCCATGCCCTGGCAAAGTGACTATAAAAGCCAATGACAGGGCAAGGGAACAGGCTGTAACGTCTTTGCAAACAAGAGCTGGACGGATCAGGCAAGATCAGGACTGAACCGGGCGAAGCGCAGACAGGGCACGGCCCAGAGCGAGTGACACTTCGTGAGAGAGAAAAGCAAGGAGCAGAGGCTTTAGATGCAGGGAGAACAGGGCCTCCACCTTGCAGGGAAGAGGGCACTGTGAAGGCTGAGGTCTTTAATGCCTATTTTGTCGGTCTTCACTGTGCACGTTAATGGGGACACCACACTCAACACCATATTGCCGGGGGTGGGGAAGAGAACAAAAGCCCCAACGGGAAAGGACAAGTCTCAGAACAGCTATAGGGGTGTAAGCAGCTAGTCGAGCGACTCCACCGCCAGCACCCCACTGGGGGCTGCAGCCAGGCCTGGCCCAGCGCTCCCCGCATGGGGACACGGCGGTATCCCCCCTCCAGCACTGGGCGCACGCACGGCTGCAGGTCCCGACAGGCCCAAGGGAACCGTGGTTACCAGGTCGCTCTCCCGGAGCGATTTAACGAGGATGTCTGGCATTGAGATGTCTGTTCACTTCAGTGGGACGCTGACGGAAACATACCAGGGCAG
Source organism: Pelochelys cantorii (assembly GCA_032595735.1). Lineage (NCBI taxonomy): Eukaryota > Metazoa > Chordata > Testudines > Trionychidae > Pelochelys > Pelochelys cantorii. The sequence continues at coordinate 2,015,595 of CM064339.1, read as the reverse complement.
GCTCTTCGGTAAGAAAGGAGTTTCAAGGGGAACGGCAAGTCACGGGAACACACCGCGGAGACCTAACGTCCACTAGCAACGGGGACTTCCTGTACCTACAAATCCCTGGGGAGGGTTCTAACAGAAGTAAGGTTCTTTCGCAGCATGGGGCAACTCAGCAGGAAGCCTCCTCCTGACAGCTACAGATGCACTGATCGGGAGACAAAAAACCAGTGGTCACCTTGGTATGAGCGACTAGGACTTGGTTATATTTGTTGTATCAACAGAAACCCAGCCAGTAAAAGCCACACACAACCCGTGTTCCCTGCAAGCTGTGCGCTGCAGTGACCACCCAGGAGAGATTCGGGTGCCATCCAGCTGATTGGCAGAGCTGCCACGGCCGGCACCATGGGTTTCTCCTGCTGGTGTATATCCGCACATGCTTTGGTGCGCACAAAATTTATTCCGTCAATGGATGGAAAAACTTAGAGGGACACGACAACTCTGCTGCAAAGCAGTTCCAGCTGCTACACAATAAGCCTGAGAGACTCACAGAAGCAGGTAAGTGTATATTTTCGGCCATCTCATGGGATATCCCCATCATCCATTGTTACTGCCCCAGCCGGTGCCCTGCAACCTTAAGCTAGGTATGTTCAGATAAGAAATAAGGCAGACCAGGAACAAATTACTAAGTGAAGTGAACATCAGAACAGCCAGCCTGGGTCAGAGCAAGGATCCATCCAGCCCAGTGTCCTGTCTGCCCACAGTGGCCAGTGCCCCAGAAGGAATGAACAAAACAAGGAATCAAGTGATCCCTCCCGTCACCCATTCCCAGCCCTTGAAAAACAGAGGCTAGGAACACCCACCCTGCCCATCCTGGCTAATAAGTATTGATGGACCTGTCCTCCACAAATGTATCTAGCTTTTTTGAACCCTGTTAACGTCCTGGCCTTCACAGCATCCTCTGACGAGGCGTTCCACAGGTGCCGTCTTCATCTCATGAGATCTTCAAAACCAGACCGGATGCTTTTTGGGAAGATACTTTAGTCAAATGCAGTTTACTGTACTCAGTTTAAGGGTGTGCACGGCTAACGGCTTAACTGGGATTCTACATCCCAACTCAATACAGGGATAAGTGGGTGAAATTTGCTGCCCTGTGGTAGAGAGGTGGGCAGATGATCTAATGACCCTTCCTGGTCTTGAACTAGGAGTCTATGAACTCTGCTCCCCCTCCATTGCATTCCTCTCCCCCAACACTTAAGAGGTGGACGTCTGGCGCTGCAGTTGGTCATGCCGGGAGAGGGCAGGTTGGTAGAGGGCTGTTAGCAGTTACAGCAGAGCTGGGAAGCTGGCATCCCCACGGGCAAGGCATTACGTAGCTTACCTACATGTCCCTGCCTCTGTGGACTTGCAACAGATACGCTGCAGTACAGCCCTATCGAAGGGGAGGTTTATATTACGCAGCTTTTAGAGACGAGGCTGTGCCGACAGCCCGGTCTGCCCGTGTGAATGCTCCTAATACACCCACCCCCAATGAGCGGAGCACTCCTGCCCACAAAGCAGCGTTCAAACGTGCACTTGTCGCAGCAAAACCTTCTGATTCACAGGGTGGGGGCGTACGTACGCGTGAATGAGAGAAGTTGTGTCGCACACGTGCAAGTGCAGACACAGCCTAGGTCACACCCAAGGTTGTGCTTTAGCTTCCTGGAGATTTTGTATGGCTCAAGTTTGCGGCATCTCTTACCCCATCCTGCCGGAGGACAGCTCTTCAGTGGCTGCATACAAACTTGCCTCTGCTGTAGGAAAACAACCGGACAGACACAGCAGCTGATACAAGTTTCACAGCGCTGGTCTGCAGCTCACAAGCGTCTGGTCCTAACAGCTAGAGTATTCTCCCAAATCCTGTTTTCCAGACAGCCTGCCAGTGCGCCACATTGCACAAACACCTGCCGTGTTGCGTGTAAACTGTATTCTTTTCAAAGGCAGTCCTCAACAAAAGTTCTTGGCAGCCCAGGCAAGTTTCAGACAGAACCGGCTTTAAAAACTTCTTTTCAGAAATGCGTGAAAAACAAAAGCCTGTACAGACAATTCAAAGGGCACCAAACCAACAGTGTGGTTTTTCACACCAAAGGCCGCACGAAAAAAGAAAAAGCTAGACTCACAACCATTTTAAGCTTGTTTTGGAACTCTAGCTGTGCAAGAAGCTACCACGGGCCTCTAACTTTTTGTGCTTTAAAACCGCCAGTTTTCCAAACAAAAAATGAGAACACATCTGATTAAGCTTTTCTTCCTAAGAGTGAATTTAAAAGATAAATAAATCAGGCATTGTGTAAGAACACGGCAGTGCCTAAACATCTACAATTCCCGTGTCACAAAAAAGCGGTTTCCAAAAACAGCTGTAAGGGGTACAGAGAATTTGAAGGATTACTAGAAGATTTACCCAGCATTGCTTGGGTCCTTAACGCAAGTTAGTTTTGTTTTTCTTCGCATAAATCATTGCTCTGGGGTGGATCTGCGTTGAGGGGTTCAGGACACAGGCTGTCCCCGGGAGAGAGGACAGCCCCAGCCCTCTCTCATTGCAGCAGCTTCGGCCAGCTGAGAAGCGCCTCTCTGTGGCCTCTGCAGCGGGCACAGCCAAGGGAGGGGTGCATGTCATGTGGGTCTTTTCCCCCAAATGGAGGGCAAGACACACACGACACTCTCTGAAATATATAGTAGTTAGCTGTCGCTCTCTCCACCCCATCCCCTGCTAGCCTAATGGGGTTATAGCTGTCCTAGGAACCATCTCCGGTCCCCTGCTGCCCCCCCGTGGTCATTCTGCGGTATAACGGTCATAGAATCAGAGAGCTGGCCACACCTCTGGAGGTCGTTGAGTCCAGCCCCCTGCCCAAGGCAGGACCAACCCCAACTCAATCAGCCCAGCCAGGGCTTTGTCAAGCCAGGACTTAAGCACCTCTAGGGATGGAGATGCCACCCCCTCCCTAGGGAACCCATCCCAGTGCTTCCCCACCCGCCTAGGGAAATCGTTTATCCTAACGTCCAACCTAGACCTCCCCCACTGCAACTTGAGCCCATTGCTCCTCGTTCTGCCACCTGCCCCCACTGAGAACAGCCTCTCTCCATCCTCTCTGGAACCTCCCTTCAGGGAACTGAAGGCTGCTACCAAATCCCCCCTCACACTGCTCTTCTGCAGACTAAACAAGCCCAAATCTCTCAGCCTCTCCTCATAGGTCATGTGCTCCAGCCCCCTAATCATTTTGGTCACCCTCCGCTGGACCCTCTCCAGTGCGTCCACATCCTTTCTCTAGTGGGAGGCCCAGAACTGGATGCAATATTCCAGATGTGGCCTCACCAGAGCCGAATAAAGGGGAACAATCACTTCTCTAGATCTGCTGGAAATGCTCCTACTAATGCAACCTACTATGCCATTAGCCCTCTTGGCTACAAGGGCACATTGTTGACTCATATCCAGCTTCTCATCCACTGTAACCCCCAGGTCCTTTTCCGCAGAACTGCTACTTAGCCAGTCGGTCCCCAGCCTGTAACAATGTTTTGGATTCTTCCGTCCCAAGTGCAGGACTCTACACTTGTCTTTGTTGAACCGCATCAGATTTCTTTTGGCCCAATCCTCTAACGTGTCTAGGTTACTCTGGACCCTATCCCTGCCCTCCAGCGTATCTACCTCTCCCCCTAGCTTAGTGTCATCCACAAACTTGCTGAGGGTGCAATCCATCCCCTCATCCAGGTCATTAATAAAGATGTTGAACAAAACCGGCCCTAGAACCGATCCTTGGGGTACTCCGCTAGAAGCCGATCGCCAACCTGACATCGAGCCTTTGATCACTACCCAACGGGCCCGAAGTCTAGCCAGCTTTCTATCCATCTTACAGTCCATTTATCCAATCCATACTCCCTTAGCTTGCTAGCAAGAATATTGTGGGAGACCGTATCAAAAGCTTTGCTGAAGTCAAGGTCTCTCACATCCACTGACTTCCCCATATCCACAGAGCCAGTTACTTTATCATAGAAGCTAAATCAACTGTCCCTCCTACCAGACCCCTCCCTTTCCATTTTATGAGAAAATCAAATCCCACACAAATCCCATTGTCCAGACATTGATTTCAGTTTGGAGAAGAGAAGTGGCATATCAAATTTGGTGGCCCGAGCTTTTACCATTTTGGACAGGTACCTGAACAAACTAACTCAGACAGAAGCACATTTCTGAAATATATAGTAAGATTAATTTCCCAGCCCTTAAACAAGAAAAGCTATCCACTTCTGTTTCTCTCCAACTAGGATCTAGTAAGTGAAAGCAAGAATTCATGTCACATAAGACACTTTGCCTAAAGACTCTCAGATCAGCTAAGGGTAGGAATTCCACTTTGTAAGAAGAGAAACTAAAATGGATGAGTATTCTTAATCGCCTGGGAAAGTCTCCTACTCTGTATATGGACAAAAACTCTCTCGCCCTTCCAATCGAACTCCAAACAAGTTACAAACATAGCAGTCCACTACAAGTTGGATGGGGAAGCTGAGAGGCAAGCCAACCAGAAATGACTTAAAAAAAAAAAAAAAAAAAAAAGAATAGTCCTGTGGCACCTTAGAGACTAAAAATACATATAAATAAAATGATGAGCTTGTGTGGGTAAAACCCACTTCATCAGATGACTGGAGGTCAAATAGGCACTACCTGTTAACCCTAGAAACGCAAATCATGTTTTCACTGCAAGTGACAAGCTGTTTGTTTGCCTTATAAATCAAATACACCGTGGTTTCTCCTGTCATGTCCAGTCACCCCAATTCAGAAATAGCACGCCTCTGCTCCGTGACAGACAAATGAATGAAATAGTGTGTACTGTTCTGTTGTAAGCCCTAAATAACATGAGAAGCACCTAGAGAGTCCAAGAATAGAAGAAATGCCAATGAACGCTGCATGCTGGCAAGAGACCGACATTGTACTGCACAAACAAGGGGGCTGAAAGACTCACCAAGCCAGGTAAAAGTTGGATGGATTAAGGGAAGTGCTTACTGCCCATTGAGAACGTGGAGGGAAATACAAACCCTTCAAACCACATAGGAAAAGCCTCCGAGGAGAAAAGGACTGAAGAAGTTTGTTCTACGCGGACGCCATCTTCTGGATGCAATGGAAGCAGCAAGAGGAAAGCTGAATACTCAGCTGGCAGGCAACAGAAATCAGCAGGTGGTCCCCTCCAAGGGCCTAAAGGCTGTGGATGCCTAAAGCGGAGGCAGAGCTACCTGAACCCCAACACATAGGCCCTCCTTGTGTCCAGCATCCCACGACAATCTGCAGAATCCCAGCAGCCAACAGAAATCAGCAGGTGGTCCCTTCCAAGGAGCTGTGGATGCCTAAAGCGGAGGCCAAGGCCTAGGACCCCAGAGCTCCCTGGACCCCAACAGACAGGCCTTCCCTGCATCCAAGGTCCCACGATTGAATCTGCAGAATCCCAGCGTGATGCACGCCTGGGGCAGCATACGAAAAGCAGTACCCCCATCCCAGGGATAGCAGCGCCAGCAGCAGCTGGGAGGGATTGCAAGTGCTTGGGAGGAGAGGATTCCAACTCAGAATCACCTGCACAAGCTGTGTGAACTCAGCAGGGCGACGTTCAATAAGGACAAGTGCAGAGTCTTCCACTCGGGAAGGGACAATCAGTGGCACACGTACAGAATGGACTTGACTGTCGAGGGAGGAGCCCTGCAGGAAGGGATCCGGGGGGGCCGAGTGGACCACAAGCTACATATGAAGCCATGTGACACTGCTGCAAAAGAGGCAAACAGTCTGGGATGTATTAACAGGAGTGTGGTGAGCAAGACACAGGAAGTCATTCTTCCGCTCTACTCCCAGCTGATAAGACTCCACTGGAGGCCTACTGTCCTGTTCTGGGCACCACATGTCAAAACAGACAAAACTGGAGAAAGTCCAGAGAAGAACAAGCTGATCCCAGGTTCCGCAGAAATGCTGTGCTGGAGCCTGGGCTCAGCTGTGAAGCGCTGCCCCTTTGAAGATAGAGGCAGCAAGGGGGGGGGGGGGGAAGAGAGGGGAGAATCAACTAGTCGACTGACTATCCGATAAGCGTTTGCTTACCAGATAGCCAACTAGTCTTTAACATCCCTATATTAAAGCAGTTTAAGCACCTTAAAGGTTGCGACAGAGGAGGGAGAAAAAAATGTTCTCCTTCACCCCCCCAAGGAGAAGCCAAGCAGCAATAGGCTATTGCCGCAAGGGCAGTTTAGGCTGGGCATTTGGGAAAACCTCCTATTTGGCTGGCTGGTTAAACACAGGAATAAGTTGCCTAGGGAGGTTGTGGAATCTCTATCACAGGAGATATTTAAGAGCAGGTTAGACACATCAAGGATGGACTAGATCAGGGCTACTTAACTTTGGAAGCCCCGGGGGCCACAACAATACTTACAGTACATGCTGAGGGCCACAACTTAAGTGTGGTTGCACAGACATGTAAATATACATGCAAATAGCTTCTTTCACACTGACAGGCATGAATACAAAGATTAAGGCAAGACCACACAACACACAGGCCCTGTTTAATCAGTTCTACTGATATTTATAATATGCAATATTTACCCAATATTCACCCGACAGCACTTTTAATGAGCAATGACAGTCCAGGAATTTAACTACTAAAACGCTTATCAACCAAAGACCATTATATTGACGACTTTTTTGTTTTGGCTCTCACCCGCAGGCTGCGTGCCGAGCCCAAACAGCACCACGGGCTGCAAACAAACAGGCCGCAGGCTGTGTGCGGCCCACAGGCCACATGCTGAGTAGCCCTGGTCTAGATCAGTGGTTCTCAACCGTGGGCCATATGGCTCCCCAGGGGCCACGCCCTACCTCTAGGGGGCCACATGGAAAAAACGGAACTTTAGGTAAATTATGTACCTTTTTCCCCCAACTAACAGCGGCTATGAGGGGGGCCACAGAGGTAAACGAGGCTCAGAAGGGGGCCATGAGCAAAAAAAGGTTGAGAAACACTGGTCTAGATGCTGCTGAGTCCTGTCATGAGTGCCGAGGACTGGACTAGATAACCCTTTACTTCCCTAGAAGGGACCCCGAGAGGTCAACAGAGCATGGGATCCCAGTTACGTGGTTCACCATGCCCTTTAGCCAGTTAACTTTTTAAACAGGATTTTATGTCCCTAGTCCTTTCCAGTCCTACCATTCTGTGATTTCAGAGACTGTATTTCTTCTTTTGTTCTTTAACGTACAACGGAGGGCTACCTGGCTACGCCCACACTCCTTAGTTAAGATCTAAAATATGCGAGGTCTCACTAATCTACCATTTATTCCCGTGTTTAACCAGCCAGACAGGTAGGATGTTTTCCCAAATGCCCAGCCTAACCTGTCCTTGCTAGTAAAGAGTGTCTGTCCATCTGTCTGTTGCAGAAATCCTCCTAAACGGTAAGAGCTAGGACCACCCAGTTTGGCATGCAGCTTCTTCTTAACCAATCAAGTCTAAGACAGGTGGGATGTTAGGGAGGGTGGGCATGGACCGTGAAGGGCCCTGAAAGTGAAGGGAAGCGGCCTGTGTTTGATGCAATTGAGATCAAGGAGCCAGTGGGCAGATGCAAACAGAGGGGGCTAGTGGTCAAAATAAGGGGAGAAGAAAACGATCCTTGCAGCAGCATTCTGCATGGATGGGAGCAGGCAAGGGGGCGCCTGCCAAAGCCAGAGAAAAAGGACGCCTGCAGTACATCACATGGCAAGGCGAGAACCCGGCAAGAGCCTGAGCTGTGAGGACAGACGAGCTCTCGGAGACCGTACGCAGAAAAAAAAAAAAAAAAAAAATCAGCAAGATTTAGCGAGACTGGTGTGGAACTCCCCCTTCGCATCAAGGCGAAGATGGCACTCAAGTTACAGGCCTGTGTTGTCCTAAGGCATGGGTTCCCAAACTGGGGGGCACGAAGAAATTCCAGGGGGGCGCAAGGCAACCCAGCCTCCCCCCCAATCAAGTTTTGCTGTCCTGGTCAGTTCCTTTTTTTTTTTTTTTTTTTTTTAAACTCAACAAGTTTTGCTGCTTTTTGGGGGGGGGGGGAGAGGAATGAAGGTTTTTCAAAAATCAAAAAGGGGGCGTGATGCTGAAAAGTTTGAGAACCACTGTCCTAAGGCATTGGGGGCATGGCGGGGGGAGGGAGAAGAGAATAAAAGCTCTCTGTGCCAGGCGGAGCTTGAGGTAACAGCAGAACATCCATGCAGAGAACTGCAAAGATTTTAGAACAGATCAGAATGGTCTCCTCTGCTCTCCAAACCTACCAATCACTTGGCAAAGGCCCACCCCTCCGGCCCCCCACTCACCAGCAAAGGGCTCCTGGAGGGCTATTTTGGAAGTGCTGGATGAAGTGGAAGGTGCATTAAGGAGGGGACCCATACGATTGGGGGGGGGGGGGGAGGAGAGAGATAGAGCATACAAGTGGGGGGTCAGGGTCAGGTGGACGTCACCACTCGCCGAGGTCTGCAAGGAACAGCCCGATTAGAACTGTTTTACTGCAGGTAACGGGTCGGAACCACCCACGCGGGGCTGCGTGTTGGCGTGACCACACTAGCGTGGCAGCCCTGGGGTTTACATTAAGCCGGAAGATCTCAATGCCCACGGAAAGCTTCCATGAGGGAAATGGAGTCAGCCTGTCCTAGAGCAGATCTTGGCAGTTGTGTTGCCAAGGGAGACACCTGCGGAACCTTTGGAGCGCAAGCCTCGAGTACACACCCACCCGACACACCGTGCAGCCAACGAGGACACAGTCGGGGACCCCAAGCAATTTCACTCAGGCTTGCAAGCCTACAGCCATTACGCCCAGCAGGCGAGGAAGGCCCGGAAGGTCTGCTGCGGAGCGACTGGCACTCACGTGATGAAGTCCAGGAAACTCGCCAGTGGCTCGTACGCGTGGTTCCTCATGTGGCGGAACTCCACCACCATCTTCTCCTTCAGCTTGTCATCGATGACGGACACGGTGAGTGGGGAGGCTTCGTTGGCCAGGAAGTTCCCATAATCCGTGCTCTGCAGGTGCAGCTTGAGATCTGAAAAGCAGAAGCCACCACTCAGGTTCGGCGGGGGAGGGTTTATTTGAGCTATTACGGACGGGTGACGATCCAGCAAACAGCGCTTTGATCAGAGCATTTCCCCCCGTACACTGGCAAACGGTGACACCTACGGTACACCTGGGCAAGTCCGTTCAGTGCGTCCCCAAACCCCATGAGGCCAGCTGTTTCTCCGAGTCCCAACCTCTTTTTCCTCAAGCAAGGCCTTCCTCTCCCCCCTAAAGCAAAATTCAGATGTCTCCCCACATACCTGTCCCCCCCCTCTCCTGAAGCCTTTCCATTTGCACTCACACACACCCCTTACAGATAGCCCCGGGCATGGCAGATCTGCTGGAGTGTAAGAGCTATTATCATTCTTAGAGATGTATCTAAAAGCATCCAAAAACCAAGGGCTCTCCTCTGCCCAGCAGTGCTTTGCTCTCAGGTTCATGGCAGGCCCGCTGTCAGTGAGCTTGGAGAAGAATTCAGGCTCCCCGGGGACTCCCATACAGTTACGAGGGGCTTCTGCTCGCTCTGCATGGTGCCTTGCGCAGACCAACACCCCAGTTTCAGAAGCCGGGGGCACGCAGACCATCAGCTCAGCCTTTCAGAACCTGCACGAGAGGCTCGCAAAAATCCCACTGATCAAGCAAGCACACAAGCCCGCTGCCCAGCTCCCCCAGCCATGCCACAGGACCGCCTGCAAGCTGCGTGCCTGGCTCCCGGAAAGCCCTGCCGTGCTGAACGCTCCGCTTTGCCAAGAGAGGCGCGTTTGGACGCACCTCCTCAGGCAGAGTCTGAACCTGAAAGAGTTAAAAGCCATTTTGAATGGATGTGTCCCTCCCAGGGGTACGAGTGGCAGTTGCACACAGCGGCAAGGTACAGCCCACAGGCCGCCACACTGGCACCCTGAGGCACAAAGCAACCTGCCGCTTCAAGCGGCTCTCTGCCCCACGGGCAGTGGGAGGCTTCGTGGAAACCAACCAATGGGAGCAGAGATTTGGTGGGGGCGAGGGCAGCTCACGAAGTCTCCCGCTCCCCCCAGTGCCAGGAGCAGAGGGCCACAGGGAGCAGCCAGCCACAAAAAGCAGCCTGGCAGCCTCCCTCAGGGTCCTGCAGGGCTGCTGGCTGGGAGCCACCTAAATAAGCACCATCTGACCACAGCCAGTCTCTGGCACCCAGCCCCTCCCTCCCCTGGCCACCCCCCCCTCCCGCCTCAAGTCACCATCCAAACCCTCAGCACCCCCATCTTCTCCCCCAGGCCACAGCTCCCTTCCAGACCCGGCACCGTCTCCTGTATCCCTCCCTCAGACCAGAATCCTCTCCTGGGCCCTGCTCCCCGAGCCCCTGCCCCAGATCACAACCTCCTTCACCCAATCTCCATCCCAGACCCCACGCCCCCTCCAGAGACAAGTGCAGCCTTTGACCACTTACAGCCACTTTCCAGGAGGCTTACCCCAGTTCCCTTCTCCAGGCTCTTCGCCCCGCTTCCCACAGGGTCCGCCCCCATCTCTGCCCAGGCCAACCCTGTCCTGACAAGCACCTGGGGTGCCCGAGATAGATCTGCCACCGCCGCCTCCTCTGCCCCACACTAGGGATGCAAAATCTTGTTTAATTGGCTCACCAGGCCCCCGTGGGGCTGGAGCAGCCCCGTCCCACGGGTGAACTAGTTAAACCTTCACATCCCGACCCCACACCGCAGCCCACCTCTTCCCCTCCAGCCTCAGTACTCCCTGCACCCCAGCAGAGTGACCCCCAGGCCAGAGTGCAGTCTGGTGGAGCTGCCCCAAGAACCCCGCGGGAAACCCAAGGGACTGTTGTCTTGGGCCCTGACATCTTTGGGCAACTTGGCAGCTGGTCTGCGCTTTCCTAGGCAGAACTGAAGAAGAGGAGGGTTCCAGGAGATCTCAGGAACCGTCCCACATGGAGAACACAAGAAACCTGCTCCAAATGCACCCAGCGGACGCCTGCTCACGAGCCCACTAGCCCCCGCCTCAGTCACAAGCTAAGGAACCTGCAGGACGGGTTGGCTGCCTCTGCCCAGCCTCCCCGCTGCGGAAATAGACAGGCCAGGGAACAGAGGTGTCAGAGGCAAGGACGTCCTGCCTCTCCCAGGCCTGGGAACAACAGGGGCCTGCCCAGCGCACTGGACCGTCCTCCAGCTCCAGCCTCGACGCTGCTGGGACCAGACCTTACCACTGCTGAGTGATACGCTGATGCCCCTTTCAACGCAAAGGATCCCCGAACAGACACACAGACACTTGGGTCTTTCCTCGGGGACTGGTCCAAAACCTGCCCCCTCCCCCACATCCTTCGGTCCAGTGACCGATCACACAAATGGGGCCAGCTCATGGGGAAGAGACAGCAGCCCCCCCTCAACTGCCAGGCCCATGCGGGAGTGAGATATCTCCCCCCCCCCCCAAACATACATGGCATTAGCTGTGGTTTCCAGGCCCCAGATGTACACACAGGGACCGCTGCACTATCAACTCCCAGCAGGTGTGTTGTACTTGTACCAGCTTCACTCGACTCCTGTTTGAGACAAAGAGGTCAAGCAGCAAGCTCTGCCTGGCAACCACTCCACGGGAAGGCTCCATCAGCCACGGGTTTGGCCCCCTGCCTTGCTCAGGGAGGTGTTCAGAGGCACTCAGGGCAGGGCGGCAAAGCCAGCTGGAAGGGAACATTATACAGCGCGGGGGTGGATTTCTGGGAGGAAAGGAGCCAAATTCAACAAGCCTGGAATCAATTTCAGCTGGGCAGCTCGGCGATGAACCAGAATCCGAGCAGCCCGAGCGCATTCCCGAAGGCTGGGGGGGCGGAGGCGAACGCCGCTTGCTAACTCCCAACTCTGTGCCCCAGCGGCCTCAGACAGGCCTGCGCGGTCCTGTATCCACAGGGGCCAGGCACCCGCTCCTGGCCAAGCACACTGGTCATTCCAGAATGGTCGCCGCCACCACAACGAGCAGACACTTCAGTGTAGGGCCTGCCCCACACAGCCACAAAGGAAGCAGTGGGGGAAGTCTCCCCTATGGCTAGAGACTCAACCCAAGTGCCAGTTGCTGGACAAGCCTCCAGTGCGCCGGATCCTGGCTCTGGGGAACGACTGGCAGAATACAGGCAGGAACAGCAGCAAGAGCACCCCAGCTGACGACAGCTGCCACCATAAGGCAGTAGATGTGGGGGATGCCCAGGGAGACAACTAGTGGGTGCAGGGGCCATGCCCCTTGTTCGCTGGGTTCCTCGCGCGGCCATTCTAATCCCGCCTTCACAGATGCAGATTCCTTTGCCAAACATTGAAACTTCAGTGAGCGTTCCCTGCGCTTAGCATGAGAATGGCCAGATGGGGTCCGGTCAAAGGGCCATCTAGCCCAAGGACCCGTCTGCCCACAGCAGCAAATGCCAGGTGTCCCAGAGGGAGTGAACAGAATAGGGAATCATCATGTGATCCCTGCCCTGTCACCAACTCCCAGCTTCAGACAGAGGCCAGAGACACCCTCCCTGCCCATCTTAGCTAATACCTATTGATGGACCTAACCTCCTTCAATGTAACAAAGTTCCAAAAAGAACTAGATAAAGTCCTCATCTTCACAACATCCCCTGGCAAGGAGTTCCACAGGTTGCTTGGCCTCTGCCTCCAGAAATTAAGTTTAATAAAAAACAGTTCAGCCATTTCTGAAAACAAAAAGTCAGGGAAATTCACCAGCTCAGACCATTTTGACACACAGGGAACGGCTCTAGCCCGACAAGGGTCTGGGGAGTGAGAACCTGGATTTGGGCTGGGGCTTCACATGGGTCAGAGCAGTGCCTCTGCCCTCCCCCCGAGCATGGCTAGCTATGAGCCAGAATGGCAGAAATTGCCATGCGTAAGAGTATAACTTGTCAGAGACCCGCCCTCGTTGGCTGGTTAGGCCATGCAGAGAGGAGCGAACGTGTCACGAGAGGCTGCCGTAGCATGCACACAAGAGGGACGAACGGCAGCTGCTTTTAACTAGAGCCTTTTGCGGATACAAAATTCTGACACTCCTTCCGAAGATACGTCTTTACTGGGCGGCACAGTGCTTGCAGAGGACTCGAGACAACGTTTTTAGTTCCAGAGCGGCAGAAACTGGGCAGTCAGAAGGAGCATCGCACATCGTTGCTCCAGGCGAGTCTACAAGCCACACCTTCCGGTAGCCCTAAAGGGAAGGATCCTCTAAGAGCAACGGAGGCTGGCAGCAGCAGATATAAAGCAGACTCAGGAGCCTGGATCTGGGGCAAAGCTTCCAAAGGGGCACAGCATTTCTCCGGTCTGCGTGGCACACAGGAGAGCTGGGCAGAGCCAGATGAGTAGTACACGACTGCCACCTTGTGCTGGACACAAGAACTTACACTTCCCTGGTGAGAGCGCAGGGATAAGAGCCCTGCATAGACACAAAATCGGTATCCACAGCTGCAAAGCTGATTCGTGGATGTAATGTGGATAGCCACAAATTTGCAGGGCTCTAGATACAAAAACAAGCCACGGAGACCTGCATACACTTCCGTGGATATGGATACCCAGGGATATAAAGCAGATATCTGTGGCTTTGCAGGGCTCTACACAGGAAGAGCAGTTACTAGCAGACTCACCTCTCATGTACACTTGAATTCTTTTCTAAGCTTAGAGGGTTCCAATAAAACTCTTCTCGGAGTGGCAGCCAACCCCTCATCCAGCAAATAAACCAAGGAATGGTACCCACCCACCTTGGGTATGTCTAGACTACAAGCCTCTTTCGAAAAAGCGATCTGCTTTCTTGAAAGTCTTGTGGATGTCTAGACAATCTTTTTTGAAAGAGGCTTTTTCGAAAAAGAGCACCCAAGCAATCTGGACGCTCTTTTGAAAAAGCCCTTTTTGCATTCAAGAATGCCTTTTTTTGAAAGTGCCTTTTTTCGAAAGAGCTTTCTTCCTCACAAAATGAGGTTTACCGCTGTCAAAAACACCCCACTGTGTTCTTTTGATTTAATTTCAAAAGAACGCAACGGCAGTCTAGACACAGGTGAAGTTTTTTTTGAAAAAAGGCTACTTTTTCAAAAAAAAACTGCGTAGTCTAGACATGCCTGAGAGTGCATGCTAGGGAGGTAAAATCCAGGTTCATCACTTAACTGATTAAACCAAAGGTTTAAACAGGTTAACTGATTAAGCGGGATCCTGGGGGGGGGGGGGGGCGACCGCTCCAATGGAGCTGCCAGCTCCCTGTTTCCCCTCCCCTCCCCCTCTCCCCCATCCCAGTACCTGGGAGCAGCTGAGAACGGGTTACCCATTCGCATTCCTAGGGCACGCCCCAGGAGTCTGATGCTAAAACTAAGATTAGCCAAGAGATCTAAAAACAGCCTTCCTCTGATCTTGCATCAAAGGAGCGGGGAGGCTTCCTGGGTAGGGAGTTCTCTGGAGGTGAAGACAGTGGTCAAGTGGCTCCTTTAGAAGGCTGGAGAAACACAACCGGATCATTAAACCGCACATCCATGTGCACACGCCCGAGAGCAGACTCGCTGAAGCTGGCAGCATGCAATCCCAGCAGCGGGAACCATAGGTCGCCCTTCTCCTGTTATTGTCTAACAGCAGTGAGCTGACGCTAACGCCGACTCCCAACACCATCACCAAGAAGCCCGCCGATCAGGCAGCCCGTTAGCCCTGGTGAGGACCCATTCAGTTCTGAACCCCTGACATCTTGACTGAGCAGAACGCCAGAAGGCTCCAGGCATGACAGATGTGGTGCTGCCTAGCCTCAGTTTCTCTTTTCGGAATGTTGAATTTTGCACTTGTGCTTCTGAATCTCATGTTGACAACTTCAGGCCAATTTTCCAGTTTCGAATTCTTTTTCTATCCTCTAATGCCGTGTTTCCCAAATGGCGTTCTGCGGAACCCCGGGGTTCCACGAAGTGAAAATAAGGGTTCCGTGAGACAGTTCCATGACAACAACATTGTAGGATTAAAAACATTAATATTTAAGCATTTATGAATTTTATTGAAAACAATTCTCATGTGTGTTTGCCCCAGTAAGTGTCCCTGTGTAATGCCAGCTTCGCCAGAGCGCAGGGACGATGATGTCACTACTCAGCGCTGTGCACGCAGCGATCGCCTGTATAGACCACTGTAAGTCCCCATACTCACTCTCAGGGAGCATGGATCACGTGAGTGACTGAATACGAATAGACTAGCACCACGTCGGACAAAGTCGAAGCTTCAGCTGTCAAACCAGTTGCTTGTGTGGGAGTGCGCAGGCAGTGCTCTCTACTCTACTTCAGTATAGTCGTGTGATTTCTTGTATTTAAAAATTTAACCGTGACAAATATAAATTGACTGATAGATTCATCTACATATCTACACTACACAATAATACTCAGGACTTGACAAGCGGCGGCGAGCCCTGCTCGCCAGCCACGCGGTTTGGCACACTGCGCATGCGCAGACCGCGCTGCGGCGCCGTGCCGGCTTAAAATCTACTCACCCCAGGCGAGTAGATTGTCTAATTTGTCGAGTCCTGATAATACTTATTTGTGATCTACTTTTTCAGCTCCATATATAAAAGACTGTTATTAGGGGTTCTGAAAAATTCTTTTCAATTTAAAGGGTTCCATGGCCAAATAAAATTGGGCAACACTGCTCTAACACGTTTGCAACATCTCCCAGCTTGGTGTCTGCCACAAACCTCATAAGCATCCCCTCCATTCCAAGTCATCAACAAAAATTTTGACTAGTACCCGACCCAAGACAGACTCTTGCAAAATCCCATTAGACATAGCCTCCCAGTGCAACCGTGAACCAACACCAATACACTTTGGTTTTGACAAATCCATGCTGGCTAGGACATCCCTAGTCTGAATGTGTATTAATCCCCCATTCATCTCCTCCCTTCACGGGCCACAGAGGGAACAGAAGTCCTGCAGGCCCCTGTCACGTTACTGGATTTTGAGGGGAGCAGCCAGATCACTGCTGTGCCCATGGGGGGTGTTTGCCCCAAAAGTGAGTACAAAGGGGGCCATGTGAGGTGTCAAACGAAAGCTTACCTCCTACTGAGTCTGTATATTCTATTCATGTAATTGTATAAACATGTACTCTGTATGGATACTGGAAGTTTCTCTGTACCTGGTTGAGCAATGGGCTCAGCCTATGGACATGCTAATTAGCAAGTCTCCAGGGACAATATGTCTCCTAAGTACTAAAGACCCACCTGGGAAGGAATCTAGATGCCTGGCCAGAGACCATGTGACTCTCTCCAGCTTGGAAGAAGCGGGGTGGGGCGGGAGATATAAATATGCCATATGGCATCCTCCATTTTCATCTTCAGCTCAGCTCTTGATCCTAGAAGCAGCTTTGCAAGGAACCACGAGCCGGAAAGAACCGTGGACCCATCCTGACATAGGATGTACACCAAAGACTTTTAAGCCAGCAGTTATAACATCTCTGCTGCGAGCCTGCATCGAGAACTGGGAGACTCGATGCATGTAATGTATGATACTTTAACAACCTTACTCTCGCACTTTTCTTTCTGGTAGTAATAAACCTTTAGATTCTAGAGGATTGGCTCAGAGTGATTTGTGGGTAACATCCAGAGTGCAAATTGACTGGGACCTGTGGCTGGTTTCTTGGGACCGGACAGAACTTGTTCGGGGAAGGTGAGATTGGGTTCTAAAACCCCGCACCTGTGTGTTAGGCCCGGGGTTGTTTGGGGCACAGAAAGAGTGGGGTGTCAGAGGGGTTTCTTCATGAGCCTTCTGGCTGGCCAGGCTGGCAGCAGAAGCGCCCTGTGGGACTGGTTTGGGGCCTATTTGGGAAGGTCTCCAGTCTGGGGCTGTAGGGAGCCCCTAGTTTGAGCAATTCACCCTGAGCGGACGCCCTCAGCTGTGCCCAGACCCGGCCTGGTCTGTCACATCCCCAAACACTTGCAGCTCTGACTTAAGACACTGGCTAGGCATGTAAAATCCCATTGAATTAGTTAACCGGTTAGATGCTGCTCTGAGGCCGAAAGAAAGCTCTCTCTGGCATGTCTTGCCCAGGCTCAACCTGATCCCCAGAATTAGATTATAGAAGAAATTTCCCCCCAAAACTGATGGGTGAAGAACCCTGTGTTCCCCCACTGCCAGTCCCTGCCATCTTCTGCAGCATGAACTGCCTGGGCATCTCTCGCTAATCAGTTCCCTACCATTACAGAGACCTCAGCCTTCAGTGGTATCTGTCTCTCCTGTCCTCGGCCTGTGACAGGAGCTTAGCCTTAAGAGGACTCAGGTCCCTTCATCTACCCCCACACGAACACTGGGCGAGAAGGCATGAGGCGTACAGCTCAAAATGGATCATCTGATGAGTTCGGCCTGACGCGCTATGAAACTAAACGGGCTTGTCATTTACCACCGCCATGTTATTTCGCCTGGGAAGAGAAGATCATTTGTAGTAAAGTTCACAGATGAGCAATACAGATATTGAACTGAGATAGACCCCTGTGGGACCCCTCTAGAAACACCCTTTGATGGGGAGTCCCTATTTTAAGAGCTATCAGTTGGACAGTTTTAAATGATTCAACATGCCATGTTATTTTTGGAGCGTTAATTTTTAATAGGATGTCGTGTGGGACTACGTCAGACACAGGAAAGGCCCAGTATATCATATCAACAGTTCCCATTATCCAGCATAACTGAAAACTTTGAAAAGAACTATAGCAGGTTGATCTAAAAAGACATTTTCATAAATCCTTATCACTTATGCTACCAGCCTTTATTTCTTGACTGATTGTTTCCCATCAGTCTTTCCATGATTTTGTCCTGGACTGATGTCAGGTTAGTTAGTCGATAGTTCTGGGCCCCACATTTCAGGAAAGATGAGAAATTGGAGAGGGTCCATAAGAGCAACAAAAAGGATTAGAGGGCTAGAAAACATGACCTAGGAGGGAAGACTGAAAGAACTGGGTTTGTTTAGTTTGGGAAAGAGAAGACTGAGAGGGGACATGACAGCAGCTTTCAAGTACCTAAAAGGGTCTTACAAGGAGGAGGGAGAAAAAATATTCTCTTTAACCCCTGAGGACAGGACAAGCAGCAATGGGCTGAAATTGCAGCAAGGGAGGTTTAGGTTGGACATTAGGAAAAACTTCCTGCCTGTCGGGGTGGTTAAACACTGGAATAAATTGCCCAGGGAGGTTGTGGAATCTCCATCCCTGGAGATATTTAAGAGCAGGTTGGACAGACAGCTGTCAGGGATGACCTAGATGGTGCTTGGTCCTGCCACGAGGGCAGAGGACTGGACTTGACTTCGAGGTCCCTTCCAGTCCTGGGATTCTATGACTTAGCTTTTCCCCACAGCTCTGGAACTTACTAAATGACAACCACAGTTCCTTTGTCTGAATTAGATAAATTCATGGAGGGTAGGTCCATCAATGGCTATAAGCCAGGATGGGCCGAGATGGTGTCCCTAGCCTCTGCTTGTCAGAAGCTGGGACTGGGCAACAGGAGAGGGATCATGTGATGATTCCTTGTTCTGCTCATTCTCTCTGGGGTACCTGGCATTGGCCACTTTGTCAGCAGACAGGACATTGGGCTAGATGGACCTTTGGCCACACTGGGTCAGACCATTCTCATGTTCTTGTTGAAGGTTAAAAAAAAAAGCGTGCTCACCTGCCACGGACGGGAAATTTCCCAAGGCAAACGTTATCGGCTACCACAGAATCAAAGCTTTCAGTTTTTTAGAAAAGGGTTTTTTTAAGCTTAGTTGTGAAGATCTTTCGGTGTGATCCGAGTAGAATCGATGCAGTGATATAGTTGCACGTCTGCAGGTCACAGTGAACCAAGCGCTTCCCCAAACAGTGGAGCCCTTACGTGTTACCCTGGTTTCACAGACCGGGTCTTTCCTCTTGCTCTGAGGCTTAGCAACATCTGTAAGCCTCGTTGCACAGGGAGATACAAGAGTAACTCTAAAAAAAGGAGTGCCTAACTCACATAGCGAGGCATGTACAGTGATGGGTGCCCCCAAAGAACCCCTTAGAAAGCAAGGCAATCTGCCCAGAAGATCCATCATGCTGTTCGGAAGAGCCGGAAAAAGTACCTGCCCACTACTAGCCTGAGGACCAAGCCTGCTTGCCAGAATAAAAATACCCATGCTGCCACACGCTGCCCAAAGCCAGGCCTTCTGTGATGTAAAACAATGCATCTGGGCACTGTTGGGTCTCTCGCCAAAGGGCTACACGCATCTGACAAGCGCCTCCCACATTTGCTGCACTATAGATCCATCGGAAAACATGATCTCCTAGCGAGCTTTTACCATGTGAATTACTGAACAGACCCTGGTCAAGTCGAACAGCAACTGTGTTTGACAAACAGGACTCAAAAAGTTCCACTTATTGCACCATCTGCCTCTTCTCTTCTGCTTTTCCTTCCCAATGTCACAAACCCTAGGGACAGAGAAACCACTTGGTCATCTAGTCTGACTTCCTGGACATACCAGATGTAGAATTTCTGCCAGAAGCTGGAATAAGGGCAGGGTTTGGTGTCAGAAAGATGGCTACTTCTCATTTTAAAGACTCCATGGTTTAGGAGAACTAGGCCTGCTAGCCAAAAGCAATGCAAGAGATATTGACACCCCCCCCCCACCCAGAGTGAACCCCAGACCAGATGCCTGCCAGGCAAGACACCAACCCTCCAGAGCTGCTGGGATCCTTTCAGAGAACCGCTCCCGGAGCCTGTTCAGAGAATCTGTGTCTTGTATCACTCGGCATCTGAATTTTGAAGCACACCGTCCCCCCACTACCCAAACTACCTGGTCGATACAAGGAAGATACATTCCCCTTCTCCCACCCATTCTTAACACTCCTGGATGCTGCACACGGGGGCGGGGGGGGAGGGGGGAAGACAGGGAAGGGGGTGTGCGCCTCTCTCCTACTCTTCCCTCTATTTGAGTCCTCCTCCCCAGCTTCACCCCCAGCAGAGTGAATGAAGTTGACTTGATGCCTACAAGCTTCACAAGGGACTGCGTAGAAAGAAATGAGGATTAAAAATTAAAGCGCACACCGTGCCGGGACCAGAATCCAGCACCTTTTAGGTATGTAAATCCCCCCTCCCCTTCACTTCTCTCTACAGGAAAAGGTAATAGAAACTCTTCGGGACAGATTCCCATGGCCCAGAAAGCATGCATAGAGCTTCCTGCATTAAACGCTAGATGCTTAGCACTGTATAAAACCTCACATGCTCAGAGCATTTTTTATATGCATAACATAAGAACATAACAGCGATACCAGGTCGAACCAAAGATCCATGCAGGCCAGCATTCTGTCTTCTGACAGTGCCACATGAGAGGTGCCCCAGAGGGAATGAACATAACAAACAATCATCAAGAGAACCATCCCCTGTCATCCAGTCCCAGCCTCTGACAAACAGAAGCTAGACACACCACCCTCCCCATCCTGGTTAATAGCCATTGATGGACCTAACCTCCATGAATGTATTTAGCACAATATCCTCAGGCAAGGAGTTCCACCCTTAACTATCAGGATTCCGCTGAAAGCTAGTAAGTTCCCATACAAGAACCCTCATTATTGGTAGTTCAGGATGCTAAATACAATTCAGAACATGATATACTGTTATGCACCATTAAAACGTCAACAAATCACAGTTAAGGTTACTTTACATAGTTCTCCTGTTCCCCTTAATGTTCCAATCAAGCGTACACCCAGAACACCTAATGACTAGGCGTGAGAACCAGGACGGAGGCATGTGAAATGCTGAAAGACAGATTTGAGGGGTCAGGACTAAAGAGTGCCCAAGCTGGCAAGAGGAGGAGGAGCAGCACACATCGACAACTCCAGAGGGAAAGGTGGTTCTTCATTTCTATCAGTTGGGCTTGTCTACGCGAAAAGCAGCTTGCAATAACCGACTCTGCGCTAGCAAAGTACATTCACCGGCTAAGTGATAAGCTGATGCTTACCAGTTAATGTTATCTGGTCATTTCTGCCCCGCTCCGGGAAGGCGGCTTCGCAACCCACGGCGCGTGTCACCGCTAAGATTTTTTTAGCGGTTCTCCGGTTACCTTGTCAAACGACGCTCCGCATCCCGGCTCGGGACTCACCCCGGCTCCGCATCCCGGCTCGGGACTCACCCCGGCTCCGCATCCCGGCTCGGGACTCACCCCGGCTCAGCTATGGCACACTGAAGTCACACTCGACCCGACTCACGGCCTGGACCAGGCAGATCCACGCCAATCCCAAAAGGCGGGGCCAGCTTCAGGAGCCATCTCCACCGCCCACCGAAGTAACCGGGCACAAGAGTATTTCCTCCGGCCCCCGTTAGACACCCCCCCCCCCGCCGGGCCTGGGGCTGGGAGCAAGGTGAAGAGCGGGGCCTGCTGCAGGGGCGAAGCCGGCCCGGCTCGGCATCTCTAGGGCGTTCAGCCCGGACTCCGCCCGCCCAGCAACCGGCCTTCCCCGCCGCCCCCCGCCCGCCGCAGCCTGGGGGGAGGGGCCTGGCCCAGCTGAGGGGCCGGGGGTCCCGGGGTCCCGGGCTCACCCTCCAGGCTCTCGCACTGGACCAGGTTGACGTAGTCGCCCTGGCGCAGCACGCCCGCCTTGAAGCCGCGCACCAGCCCCTCCAGGTAGCCGCTGTCCACGTTGAAGTAGAGCTCGGGGAAGCCCGACATGGCGGCGGCGGCGGCAGCGCCGGCTGAGCGCTCGCGACCGGCCTCGGCACCCGCCGCCCGAGCCACGTGACACCCGCAGCGCTCACGTGACAGACGCCCGGCGTCACGAGGGCGGGCGATATTCCGGCAGGCGCCGCGCGCGGCCGCCCCCACAGAGCCCCGCCCAGCGCCGGTCGGGGGAGCGTCATTGGCCGAGAAGGGCGGGAGGGGCGTAGCCTGGGTGGGGGCGGGGCTGTTGGCAGGGGGCGGGGTTAGTGGCAGTCCAGAGGCGGGGCTGTTGCCAGGGGGTGGGGCTGTTGCCAGGGAGTGGGGTTTGTGGCAGTCCAGAGGAGGGGCTGTTGCCAGGGGGTGGGGCTGTTGCCAGGGGGCGGGGTTTGTGGCAGTCCAGAGGAGGGGCTGTTGCCAGCGGGTGGGGTAATGCCAGGTTGGGGAGGGGCTGTTGGCAGGGGGCGGGGTTAGTGGCAGGGTGGGGAGGGGCTATTGCTAGGGGAGGGGCTGTTGCCAGGGGGCGGGGTAATGCCGGGCTGGGGAGGGGCTGTTGCCAGGGGAAGGGGCTGCTGGCGGGGGGTTAGTGGCGGGGGGGGAGGGGCTATTGCTAGGGGAGGGGCTGTTGCCAGGGGAAGGGGCTGTTGGCAGGGGGCGGGGTTAGTGGCAGGGTGGGGAGGGGCTATTGCTAGGGGAGGGGCTGTTGCCTGGGGGCGGGGTAATGCCGGGCTGGGGAGGGGCTGTTGCCAGGGGAAGGGGCTGCTGGCGGGGGGGTTAGTGGCGGGGGGGGAGGGGCTATTGCTAGGGGAGGGGCTGTTGCCAGGGGCGGGGGTAGTGGCAGAGATGGGACTATTGGCAGGGGGCAGTGGGAGGGGTGGGGCAGTGGCGAAGTGGAGTTGGGGGGTGTTGGGACGGGTGGGGTTGTTGGGAGCGATGGGGTAGTGGCAAGGGAGGAGCAGGAGGTTTTGGTAGCTATGGGGGGACATTATTGCCAGTGAGTGTTGCTCCCGCCGGTATACATAGAGGTGCGTGCAGGCTCATGCTGTGTGTGGCTGTCCCTTTGCGTGGCTCGCTGGATAGTTAAAAAGCACAAGAAAAACATGACATTCCCCATGTACAGCACCTACCAAAACAGCACTCCCGTCCTACTGCAAGGCTGACCATTCACAGAGCTGGGCAGACGATGGAAATGCCCTTTGACAAACTATTTCAAAACGCAGCTTCGTCGTTTCAAACAAAAAATGAAAACATTTTGTTCCAAAAATATCCAAAGAGGATGTTTCAACATTGTAAGAATTCCCCTGTCCTCACACCCCTCATTTTTTCTCTAAAATTTGGGTGAGATTGACACACTTTCACAAAGCATTTCTGTTTCAACAGCGCTGCATTCTTCAGTGGAAAATGGCTCTCCTAAAGTGTCTTCAACCAGCTACAATAATAATTAATAATAGACTTGTTCCCCTCATGCCAGACCCCGGTCTATGTCCCTGTGAGTACACTCCACACCTTCAAGCCTAGTCTGGGCCTCTCTTAAGCCACCTGTGACGTACATACATAGGAAGTAGGATGAGAGAAACATTCATTCAGTTCATTTTTATGTTTAGTCCGTGTATGAATACGGTAGCTACATCAGTATTTGTGCCTCAGTGCACATAAAAATGTATTCCACACATGGACAGAATAAATCCACGCACAGATGGAAAAGATTAGAGCGAACGTTGAAGAGCAGTTGAGGGAGGGGAACTTTCACTCCATGTGTACCACTTGATCATTTTAGCAACTGATGTAGTTACATTGGCACAACATCCCCCCTCCCCCCGGACTTTCACACTTATCTCTGGTGCTTACATCAGCATCTTTGCTTTGTATAATGAGCTGTGTTGGTAGATTTGTTATATGGACCCTCGGCTAAATCTAGAGGAGCTAATATTGTCCCTATTCTTAAGAAAGGGGGAAAGAAAGTTATCTAGGAAATCACAGGCCTGATAGGTTGATTACAATTGTTGGCAAGGTCTTGGAACAAATTTGGAAAGAGAAAGTCCATGTTGAATCTCTCTAGCCCAGCACTCTCTGGTCCGGCAATATCCATGGTCCGGCATGATGTTAGTTAGCCAGAAGTCCACTTAGCATGAGCGTGGCCAAATTTCCCATGGTCCCACAAAGTTTGTTTACAGCCACCAGGCCTGGCTCTCCATGTTCTGGGCTGTTATTTAGCTCTGATTTACCCCTCAATGTCTTCTAGGACCCCAGTAAGCCCGGGAAGTGTTGGTAACGCTGCTAGACAATATTGACCTCCCGTGGTTCAGCAAATTGTTGGTTCAGCACCAGTCAGGTCCCAAGGATGCCGGACTAGAGAGGTTCAGCCTGTCGTTACAGACATCCAGGTGAGTGGTGCCAGTGATAAAATACAATGTGGTTTTACAAAAGGCAGCGCATGACAGACCAACCTGATCTAACCTGAGAAGACGACTGATTTTTAGACAGGAAATGCAGCAGATCTAACCTCTCTGGATTTCACTAAGGCATTTGATACAGCAAGAATTTTTTTGCTAGAAGCTGAGAATTTATCAATTGGAAGTGACAGAAAGACAGACTTGGGTGTGTTGGCTGATCGCACGGTGACTATGAGCCATCCATGTGGCCATGAAGAACGCTAATGTAGCCCTAGGACACATCAGGCGAGGGATTTCCAGAGGAGATGGCCAAGTGTTGGCACCGGGCGTGCTTCTCTGCCCCACTGTGTGCAGTGCAAGGGGAATTCAAATGGGAGCAGAACAGAGAACTGCTCCTAGGAAAGAGAAGCTAACAGCAGAGGAGCTCAGTTTGTTAGGCCCAACCGAAGGAAGGCAGAGGTGGATTGGACTGTTCTCTTCAATTACATCAGAGGGATAAATACCCCGGGGGGGGGGGAGAGTTATTTAAATAAGGCACCAATGCTGACACAAGAACAAATGGGTCTAGACTGGCCTCCCACACGTTTAGGCTTGAAATGCAGGTTTCCAAACATCCAAGGAGAAGAGCCCTGGAAGAGCCTTCTGAGGGAAGCTTGATGTGTTTATGGAGGGGATGGGATGGTGAAGCTGCCCACTGCAGGGATGGGGAACCTACAGTCCGAGGGCCGGAGCCGGCCACGGCGTGCCTTGATCTGGCCCGTGAGGCTCAGAGCTCCCCCTTCCTGCATTGGGGTGAGCCAGCACTGGGGCTCCAGCCATATGGCACGTCTCAGAGCCTCCTCCACTGCCAGGGGGAGGACGTGGCTCGGCACAGCAGGAGGGAAGCTCCACCCCTGCACTGCTTGCAGGCTCCACCCCCATTGGCCGGGAATTGCAGTCAATGGGAGCAGTGGGGGGGGACGGTACCTGCGAGTCCAGTGGCATGGAGCCAAGTGGGTGCCCCCCCCGGGGGCTGTGCCAAGTAGATGCCCCAAGCCCTTGCCCCTCCTGCCCAGACTCCAGAAATCAGACCCAGGAAGGTGTCTGTAAGGTGCCTCTTGCTACTGGGCACCTCAGTAAGGTGCTTTCCTGCTGGAGCATGTCTCTGGGAGAGGCCCAGCAAAAGCCTGGGATGGAACAACTAAAATGGGCAAATTTACTCGTAGACGGTTTATTGGAGATGCAAAGGGCACCCGGGCGCAAGGAAAACCAGGGACTACTCCCTGGAGCGAGAAAAGAGGGCAGCAGCCGGGGAACATGCCCAAGCTAGTTCTTGCCACAGGGGAAGGTGGCGTTGATTTTCCTGCAGTAGCAAAAGGCATTGAAGAAGCGGCAGTAGCAGGTGGCACACGGGTCGCAGCAGGGCAGCTGGTGCCCGAGGCAGGATTCCAGCAGGCGGACGCACCGGCGTGGGGAGCGCTCCTCCCGGCCCGTGGTCTCCAGAGCTGCGGACAGCACCTGCAGGAGGCGCAAAAGGACAGGGGGTTCATACAGGCCGATGTCGGGGGGGAGCTCATGTCCGGTTTTTAAAGGGACACTCCCGTTTTTAAGCCCGCGTGCTGGCGTCCTTACTTTTGCCTCTGCCGCCCACCGGCCGATTCTTTATGTGCCCCCCTCTTGCTGCCTCTCACTGCTGTGCCCCCCTCACCCCACTGCTCCTCCATACGCCCCTCTGCAGAGTGCGCCCCTTTCCAGTGACCCGGTGTGCCCCCCGTGTGTTGCCTCGGGAGGACGTAGCTCCAGGTACCAGGCGAGATTGTGTGTGTGTGTGTATCCCTCTCCCTGTGCAAGCCCTAGAACCTTAAAGACAAGGAGGCAAATAAAAAGAACTCAGCTTTGCAGTATTGATGCTTAACAGGGGCTCAGTCAACTTGATGGTGAGCGGAACATTTGTGCTGTGCAGAAGGGGCAGGACGAAGCTTTTGCTGGGCTTGCGCTGAGTTGGGATTGCTTTAAGGGGCCACTTGGGCTCCAGCCCATCCCCAGAAAGGGCCGTGAAGCATGTGCAAAGGGGGTAGTTGCCCCCCGCGTCTGGCAACTTAAAGGGGCCCGGGGCTCCTGGCCGCTACTACTGCAACAGCCAGAGCTCCGGGCCCCTTTAAATCACCGCCAGAGTGCAATGCCATGTGCTCCGTGCGGCTCTTAGGGCTAGAGAAGGGGCGTGCTGCATGCTGAGCAGCACTGAGGGCTGGCAGCCTAAGCCCCGCCCCTTCCACCTGAGGCCCCGCCCCTTCCGCAAGCGTGGAGCCACCTTCCCCAGAGGCCTGGCAGAGGTGTATGCCAGAACCGGGTCTGTGGGAGAAGAGAATTCCCTAGTGATGCTATCCCCTTCCAGAGGGCGTGAGCTGCTCTGCCAGGGGGTGCCCCCATGTCTGGGGGGGGGAGTTACACAGTACACAACCCTGGTGAGTCTAGCCTGAAAGTCCAGGCCCTGCGTCCTCAGCAGCAAGTGCTTCTGGTGACATGTGGCGACAGCATCAGGTCATAGGTTTGTAATGCATTCACCATGGAAGCAGCCAGCGACCCCCCCCGCAGTAGCCTCGGGACTGGTTGTCTTGCGACTGATTTCAATTTCTTTCACCCTGTCCTCGCACTCCAGCTGCCAGTGTGCGGCGGAGCGTTGCACTGCCAGCCCCTCACCCAGCTCAGCAGCTGCCGGGCGTGGGAGAGCTGCGGGTGTTGGCATCCGGGCCCAACTAGAGAGATCAGGCCTGGGGGCGCCAGGAGAACGTAGGAAGTCGCTTGCTGGACGTGCCCGTGGAAACGATCAGCAGTGGAACAGCGGCCAGGCCTGACTCTGAAATTGTCGCCGTTGAGGATGAGCACACCAGCGAGAGGACCTACCTCAGGCTGTCTGCAAACCCAGGCAGACCACGCTGCGCCCGATTTTTCTTCCCCCCTCCCATGGAAAGTCGCAGGGCGACCCTCAGCTTCGAGAGCACAAAAGTACCGCGAGAAGCGACTTCCCCAAGGTCAAACGCGAGCCGGGGCTCCACGGGAGCCAAGGAACTTGTGGCCTGTCCCACAACACGTCTCGTCGTGGAGAGGATGTGAGTGACCCCCGGGGGTCCCAGGAAGTTACCTCTGGCTCGAGGACACTGGCTTCCTGCATGAGGTCCCCGTCTGCTACGCGCAGCTCCACCGCCATCCTGTCAAAGCCAGGCCGGGGGCGAATCCCTGTGGAGCACAGACAGGGTGATGGACGCGGCCGACTGGCAAAGTCAGAACCTCACTCTGACACCTCCTTCCCCGCCCACTTCTCGACAGTCCAGAGTGGAGGGGCACAGGGGAGATTAAGCAAGGGGTGGGCAATAATTTTAGATGGGGGGGGGCAGAAGGGGTGTGGCCTCAGGCAGAAGGGGCGGGGCCAGGACACTTCCGTGCTTCCCCGCCCATAGACCCTGATTGGCCTGGGGAAGTGCATGAAGTCTTTGCCCCCTGCCGGTGCTGGTGAATCCCTCTGGGCGCCATGCCCCCTGGTGGGGAGCAGAGACTTTGCTGGCTCCCCCAGGGCATCTGCAGGCCGCATCTGGCCCACAGAGGCTCTCTTGCCCACCCCTGGATTAAAGGGTCATAGTGATGTGCCCCGGAGGTACAAAGGACTCACCCATCTGAGAGGCGCCTAACTCCCCACCGCACAGCTCCTAGCGGCCCGCCACCTTCCCCGGGCGAGGCCTGCCTAGCTCAGTGCCCCAGGCTGAGCCCCATAGGACAGCCCCACCTCCAAGAGCTCATCAGGGGAAAGAATTCAGGCTTGATGGAGCCAAACACAGGAGAGAGTCTACCATGGCTCCACTCTTAGTTATTGTGAGTCACCGCCAGAGGGCGACCCTCCCGGGCTGAAGGGGCGCTCCATCCCCGCCCAGCGCCTCCTGCAGACCCCCATGGATGGGGAATAGAGGGGTCTGTATTTATCACACAGGAGAACCTGCAGTGAGTTGGCAGAGTCAGCCAGGTACCAAGTGATGTGTCTGGGCATGGCTATGCTAATTCGGGGATACATGCTGCTCTCTTGGGCGTGACTAAGCTGTGCCCGCAGGCTGTGCTTCTGCCCGGTGTGAGCGAGACATTCCCCTCGCTGGGGCAGGAGCGGGGGGGTGGGCGTGTCTCCCGACGCAGCGAGACTGGACACTCATAAAATCATCGAATCCTAGAGCTGGAGGAGACCTCGGGAGGCATCCAGCCCAGCCCCCTGCCCAAAGCAGGACCAGCCCCGACTAAATCATCCCAGCCAGGGCTTGGTCAAGCCGGGACTTAAAACCTCCAGGGATAGAGATTCCACCCCTTCCCTAGGGAACCCATCCCAGTGCTTCCCCACCCTCCTAGGGAAATCATTTTTCCTAATATCCAACCTCTACCTCCCCCACTGCAACTTGAGCCCATTGCTCCTTGTTCTGCCATCTGCCCCCGCTGAGAACAGCCCCTCTCCATCCTCTTTGGAACCTCCCTTCAGGAAGTTGAAGGCTGCTACCAAATCCCCCCTCGCTCTTCGTTTCTGCAGACTAAACAGACCCAAATCCCTCAGCCTCTCCTCGTAGGCCATGTGCTCCATCCCCCTCATCATTCTGGTCGCCCTCCGCTGGCCCCTCCCCACTGCGTCCCCATCCTTTCTGTAGAGGGGGGGCCCAGAACTGGACACAGCGCTCCAGATGTGGCCTCCCCAGAGCCGAACAGAGGGGCAAGGGGCTGTGTTTCTTTCTCTTTTCTCAGACTCGCAGACCGTAGAGTCCGACGGGGCCCCGGTGGTCGTGTCGCGTGGCCTGCCCCGTGCCAACGAGCTCGCTGCGCCCCGGGGGCAGGCTGCTGGAGCGGCGCACTCACCTGCGGGCCCCAGGGGCGCCTCCTTGATTTTCTGCAGCAGGCCGAGGTAGCTGGGCCTGTCCGGCCCCTCCAGGCCGGGCCGCATCTCCCGCACGGGGCTGTTGCTCAGGATGGCCTGAATGCCCTGCAGTACCCCCCAGCTCAGCAGCAGCATGTTCAGCATGCTCCCCCGGGGAACCTGCGCGAGGGGAGGTGGGTCGGGGGGTGGCCGCGCTGCAGGTCAAACCCAGGCTCCATGGCACCGAGCTGGCCCTCACGTGGGTGCCGCGCGGCGTGGGGCCGGCTGGCGCCCCGCAAACAGGCCCCTCCGAGTGTGCCTCAGCACGGAGTCACGGGAGCCAACGGACAAGACCCGGCGTGGGACTGCTCCATGCGACGGGAATGGATTTAGGGGGCAGGGCAGAGATGTGGGCAGGCCGTGGGGGGCAGGGCAGATGGGGGTTTGGGGCAGGCCGTGGGGGGCAGGGCAGACGGGGGTTTGGGGCAGGCCGTGGGGGGGCAGGGCAGAGATGTGGGCAGGCTGTGGGGGGCAGGGCAGACGGGGGTTTGGGGCAGGCCATGGGGGGCAGGGCAGACAGGGGTTTGGGGCAGGCTGTGGGGGGCAGGGCAGACGGGGGTTTGGGGCAGGCCGGGGGGGGCAGGGCAAAGATGTGGGCAGGCCGTGGGGGGCAGGGCAGACGGGGGTTTGGGGCAGGCCGTGGGGGGCAGGGCAGAGATGTGGGCAGGCCATGGGGGGCAGGGCAGAGATGTGGGCAGGCTGTGGGGGGCAAGGCAGACGGGGGTTTGGGGCAGGCCGGGGGGGGGGGCAGGGCAAAGATGTGGGCAGGCTGTGGGGGGCAGGGCAGAAAGGGATTTGGGGCAGGCTGTGGGGGGCAGGGCAGACGGGGGTTTGGGGCAGGCCGTGGGGGGCAGGGCAGACAGGGGTTTGAGGCAGGCTGTGGGGGGCAGGGCAGAAAGGGGTTTGGGGCAGGCTGTGGGGGGCAGGGCAGAGATGTGGGCAGGCCGTGGGGGGCAGGGCAGACAGGGGTTTGAGGCAGGCTGTGGGGGGCAGGGCAGACGGGGGTTTGGGGCAGGCCGGGGGGGGCAGGGCAGAGATGTGGGCAGGCCGTGGGGGGCAGGGCAGACAGGGGTTTGGGGCAGGCTGTGGGGGGCAGGGCAGATGGTGGTTTGGGGCAGGCCGTGGGGCAGGGCCAGGGCGGAGGCACCACACGAAGCATGGCTGTTGAATTGTGGTCTCTCAGCCAGGGCAACACAGCCCCCGTGTGAGCCCAGGGCCAGGCCCCGCATGGCTGTGCGTGAGGGCTCAGGAGCGCCCCTCGGCCAGCCAGCCTGCAGCTGTGGGGCTGTGGGCCGGTGAGCGACTGGCCCCCTGCCCCGAACTGCACCGTGCAGGGACGTGCCAAACCTGGCGACCTGGGGCGCGTGTCAGACCCAGGCTGCGAGCTGCCCGGGAGCCCCATGTTCCCTGCCAAACGCCCCTGCTCTCAGGAGGGTGCCTGACCCGGGCCTGCCCCCTCGAGTGGTCTCCAGCCCCCCAGGAGGGGCATTCCGGGGCTCCGCTCAGGGTCCAGCAGCTCGGGCCCCCAGGATTCGCAGCAGCCAGCTGAGAGCCCCCTGGGGGAGTTCAGCCCCATCGGGGGCTCACGGCTAAGGGTGACAACCAGCCCCACTGAACACCCAGCCAATCGGCACCGCTCCCGCTCAGCGTTCGTTAGCCAGGAGGTTCCGTGGGTGAGAACTGGCTAACGAGCCACGGGGTGGAACCGAGGACCAATGCCCAGCACAGTGGAAAGTAGCAAATGGGGCACCGGCAGCCCTCCCCCCCATTGTGCTGGCGGCAGGGCGCTCCAGGGGGGTTCAGCAGGCGGGGCTGGGGGTGCGAGGGGGGGTTGGCTGGCAGGCGAGGCCGGGAGATGCACGAGGGGGGGACACACAGCAACCCCCTGTGGGCGCATCTCAGTCGCCTGTTGCATGTGGTCGGGGCTCTGGGGCAGGGATGGGCTTTTCCCGGCATCTCTGTGCAGCCGCCGGCACAACGGGCCCCAGCTCCCGGATCAGGCCCTTCGGGCACGTCAGCAAAACGCATGGGGTGGCCCAACACCGCACTGGGCTGGCCCCCGGGAGGGTCCAAGGGCTCCCAGCAGGGCTAAGCCCAGCCCCCTCAGCTCGGCGACCCCTGCCTCCGGGTCCCCTGGAGCCAGTGCTGCGTGGCTGGGTAGGAGAGGGGCGGGTTTAAAAGCTGTGTCCTTCACACATAAACCTCACCCACTACAAACCCTAGACCAGGGGCGTGAACCTAAGGCCCAGGGTCCGAATGCGGCCCCCAGCTTGCCTGGATCTGGTCCCCGAGGCCTGAGGCGTAACCCTCCCACCTTCCCAGAGCCACCGCCCCCCAACCCGCTCCTGCACCCTCCCTCCCAGCTCCAGGCCAGCTTCCCAGCAGCCCCCTTCCTCACACTGAGCTCCTCATTTTTGGCCCCATCCCAGAGCCCGGGGGCGCCCACAAAATCTCCCAGCCCGGCCCCCCCCCAGGCGCTGGTGTGCAGGGGAAATGTGTGGGGAGGTTGTCTCACTTTTGCATGGCCCCTGACCCAGAAGAGGTTTCCCACCCCTGCCCTAGACTTGGCACCTCCCGGCCCTTTGGACACGGCCCCAGGGCTTACCGTGCGCAGCTCGGCTGGTCTGGCTGGGAGAGACTCTTCGCCTTTGTGTCAGGGCTTCCCCTCTGCTAGGGGAGCAGGGTTTATATTGGCTTCCCATAATTAAGTGCTCCAGCCACATGACTGTGTGAGCCTACCCAGTAGGTGGGCTTCTCCGCAGAGAGTTCCCTGGCCATAACCTTCTCCAGCCGGGGGAAAGGCAGGGGGGAGAGAGAATCGGATCCTGCTCCTCTCCCGGGCTCCATGGAGGGGGCCCGGCTCCCTCCCTGCCATCCACGCCGAATTCAATCACAGAGTCGCGTCCCTGCCAACAAGCCCTGCATGGACGGGCACACCGGACCCTCAGGCGCCTGGCCCCGCACAGCGCCCAAGGCCTGATCCTGGCCACGGCTCTTCTGGGCACCACAAATACAGGGTGAGCCAGCGGGAGGTGAGAAAAGAGCCGCAGAAACGGGCTGTGTGCACAGACCTCTGACGCACTCCAGCCTTGGCGGTCAGAAGGGACCATCGTGGTCATCTGGTGGGGCCTCCCGCACATCGCAGGCCACACAACCCACCCCCGAAGCTCTGGCTAAGCGACGGACGCCCTCACATCTCGACTGAAAGACTCCACGTGCCACGGACGCCGCTTCCTCTACTTTCCAACCAGCGCCCGGCCCTCACTCCACGCTGCAGAGGGAGGCAGACGAGGGCCAGGGACTCTGCCCCGCTGAGCCGGGGAAAGTTCTTTCCTGATCCCAAAGATGGTGATCAGTGAGACGCTGAGCACGAGGGCAAGATCCAGGCCCCAGGGAAAGATTTTCTGCCGTAACTCAGAGCCTGCCCCATCTAGCTCCCACTTCTGGCCGTTGGAGAGATTTGCTGAAAGCAGGCACTCATGGGCCCTAGGCCACTGTGCTTGGCCACGTCACACAGTCCGTGCTTCCAGGTCAGAGATCCTTCGCTGATTTGGGGTTCCCCCTGAGTTTTCACCTGGCAGCTCCTCCAACCCCGCCCCCACAGCTGGGTTCAGCACGTCCTAGAAGAGGTGAAGAAGGCTTATAAGAGCCACGCAGACGCCCTGGGGCAAGACGCTTCTCTGTTCACAATAGACCAGAAGGCATGGCTTGCTGAGCAGTCTTCCAGAGCGGTCAACACGCCTCAGTCCAATATGGCAGTAGATCAACCCGGCCACTTTTAAGCCACAGCTTCCCCCGTGTCTCAAAACACACCCCATGTTTCTTGTCTCCCTTTGGAAGCCCTGAGCTGAGAACCCCTTCCCTGACGATAAAATCATGAGTGGGGTGGAGAAAGTGAGTAAAGAAAAGTTCTTTACTTGTTCCCACAATACAAGAATTAGGGGTCACCAAATGAAATTAACAGGCAGCAGGTTTATAACAATCCAAAGGCAGTGTTTCCTCACACAGTGCACAGTCAACCTGTGGAACTCCTTGCCAGAGGATGTTGTGAAGCCCAAGACTGTAACAGGGTTCGAAAAGGAGCTAGATCAATTCATGGAGGTGAGGTCCGTCAATAGCCATTCATTAGGATGGGCAGGGAGGGTGTCCCTAGCCTCTGTTTGTGAGAAGCTGGGAATGGGTGACAGCGGAGGGATCACGTGATGATTGTTCATTCCCTCTGGAGCATCTGGCATTGACCACGGAAGACAGGGTGCTGGGCTAGATGGACCTTTGGTCTGACCCAGCGTGGAATCATTTTGTTCTGTACACCGGGGCATGTGAAAATGCGCACCGCTAGAAACATGCTGCTGGCTGTGGACGCTCTGCTAACCGGGTTGCATGAGCGCCCAGCTTACAGGGCACACTGGTGGGGGCAGCATTGCCAGCCACAAGATAGCCACCCTAACCCTGTTGCACAGGGGGGACCAGGCTAACTCCCACACCGGACAGATGCCTGCAGGGACCCACAGCTGGTACCCTTGCGAAATGCCTTGTGATTGAGGACAGCTTTCCTCGTGGTGGGGGCCGTGCTGCTGCCAGGTGGCAGGCCAGGGTACAGCATTCAGGAGGCAGGCAGGAGACGTCATGGCTTGGAGGAACCTCTGGGAAGCCATGGGAACGTCCTGCTGGCCAAGTGCAGACAGTCCCTTGGTTGGACCCGAGCCATGGCTCCGGGAAGCGGGGGGCAGCCCCCCCAGGCGGGAATCGCTGGCTGGCCTGTGGACGCAGGGCCCAGACCACATGCTCGGGCCTGACCACCAGTGGGGCGAGGAGCGAGCTGCGGGCATCCAGGAAGGCAGGGGGCCTGCGACGTCCCCACTTTGCCCGCGGCCCAGGGCCCGGCACATTCCTGCCCTGCCCTGCGGCCCCAGCCTCCCCGGCTCATTAGGGCTGTTTTCCCGTGCAGCCCGGGCTGCGGCTGTGCTGGGGAGGAGCGGTTCTGGGAAGCCATTAACGCAGTAACGAGGGAGGCGGCCTGGGCCCGCACTGAAAGCTTTTTAATCTGCAGGAGACACGGCCGTGCGCCGCCCTTCCCCGGCCTCGGTAACGAGCTAAATGAGCCTCCACCTGCTGTCCCCGGCTGCTTCCAGGAAGAGTGGCCCCGAGAGCAGGGACAGTACCGGCTTTGTCAACATGGCCTGTTTTTCTGCACGCCGGGGGAAAGGGAGGGGAGGCGCGGAGCAAGCCCCCGCAGCGACGCTTCCCCGGGGCACCTGCTCCCAGCGCGGTCTGTCTCCAGGGCTCCTTGCGGGGCCCTGCGGTGCCAGCCCTGCCCTCTGTCCCTCTGCCCCTCTGCCACCGCTCACCAGCCGCTCCTGCGCCTGCCCTCTGCCCGCAGCAGCCCCTGGCAGCAGAGCGCCTGGCAGGAGACACAGCGGGGATGCCCCCGAGTGCTGCCAGCACCGCGACCGGGCAGCTGAGTGCCAGGGCGGGTTGGCACCTTCCCCTACTGCCCCCAGTAACTTCCCAGCCCGGTCCCCACCGGCCTCCCCTTGGGAGCTCTGTTTGTGCCCTCGCGCCTGGTGCTGTGGCCCTTAACATTGTTCAGCGCCCCCCCTCTTCGGCTGCTCCGCCCCGTACATCACCTCTCAGCCCATCTCCGGCCGCGCTTCTCCCCGGCTGTGCAAGCGTACGCCAGAAACCAGTAGGGCTTCATCGCCGTACTCCGGCCCGGCCCACCAGCCCCGCACTTCGCACGCCCCCTGGAGGCAGAGAGCTTGGGGCCTGCACAGACCATTGGGTCCTCTAGTTCGACCTATGTCTAGCCGAGACCTGGGAATTTCAGCCAGTTCCCCAGGGACTGAGACGAATAACTTATGGTCAACTGACGTGTCTTGCAGATGGGCTCCCTTCTTGATCTGACGACATCGAGAGATGGAGAAGCCACCAGAGTTCGGTTTGGTCCAAGGCTTCATGGCCCTCACTCTCCCCCATTTTTGCCTGCTTTTTCATTTGAATTTGTTTGGCTGCATCTTTCAGCCAGATCTTCTTTTGCCTCCCCTGATAGGTTGGAGAAGTGTCTCTAACCCAGCAATTGCTCCCTGGGAAGAAGGTATTTATACACTTTAACCAGTCACCTCACCATCGTCATTGTCATACACTAAACCGACCAAGGATTGTAGAAGAGAGGGCTGGAAATTGTCCATTCATCGAGCCTGAAATCTCTCGGGCCCGACAAACTTTCAGGAAGTCCAAGGCACGTGCTGGTGCTGTTAAGCAAATTTCATTTCGGAAGCACCATGCGGGGATGTTTCCAATATTCAGTGTGAGGGAGTGGGGGGTCTGATTTTGGTAAGAAAACAGAAAAATTCCAGTTTGGGGCCAATCAAGACCATTTCCCCCACTCACAGATTTTTCATTTTAGCTCCTGAAAAAAAGCCAACTCTTTACTTTACTCTATATTTCAGGTATCAGAGGGGTAGCCGTGTTAGTCTGGATCTGCAAAAGCGACAAGGAGCCCTGTGGCACCTTACAGACTAACAGATGTATTGGAGCATAAGCTTTCGTGGGCAAAGACCATGCATGCATCTGATGAAGTGGGTCTTTGCCCACGAAAGCTTATGCTCCAATACATCTGTTAGTCTATAAGGTGCCACAGGACTCCTTGTCGTGTCTATATTTCAAGTCTCTTACTCGGAGGCATTTTCTCCAGCCCTCGAATGATTTGGGGGATTGTTTCCAGCACTCTCCCTCATTTTCATCAGCCTTGTAAGACAGACCCCCAAACTGTACACTGCATCCTAGTGTTGTTCTCCCTAAAGTTGTATATAGAGCTTAAATGACCTTCCTCCTAGACACCAACCACCTCACTATGTTCACACAGCACACAACTCGTGGAACTCCTCGCCAGAGGATGTTGTGAAGGCCAGGACTTCAACAGGGTTCAACAAGACTTTTTATGAGGACATTTTACGGTCCAACTACAAGGAGGCCCTCGAAGGGGTAGCAAGCCAGCAGGGCCATCCTCTTGATGGAGGGCTCGTGGCTTTTGGGGCATCTAGTCAAACCATCCTCCATTCTCACTCACAGTTTTCTGGGTAATTTCTTCCTCCCCGCTGATTTGGCTCATAACCGCTGTCCGCTCTGGGAAAGGGGGCCTTGTAAGAGTACCCAGTGGCTCTGTGGTACCAGCTGGGACTTGTATTCAGTTTGCACAACATGGACGTGATGAAGAATTTAACCAGAAATCTGTGAGTGGCATTTGAGAGGGGTTAAGAACACTTGGCTAGATGCCCCAAAAGCCACAATCCCACAAAGGAGGAAGAAGGCTGGGCTGCTTCAAACACTAACCTGGAGGCAAGGGGAAGTTGATACAAATGAATAGAAACCAGTTAGGAAGTGTAGAAAATTGACCAAGGGAGGATGCAAAGGAAAAGTCCACGGCCAGCAAAGTTAAGGACAAAGCGGAGGGGTTTGTTAAGTATATTAGGAACAAAAAAATCCTGACAGCAGTATTGGTTCATTATTATATAGAAGAGGGGTGAATTCTCAATAATGTAGAAAAAGGCAGACGTGTCCAATAAATATTTCTTTTCTACATTTTTTGGGGAAAAACCAGATGACGTCGTTCGTCAGCAAACTGTTATGAGAACACTTGTTCATTCCACTGGTGTCTCTGGAGGATGTTAAACAGAAGCTGCTAAATTTAGATATTTGAGTCAACAGATCCCTATAATGGGCATCCAAGAGCTTTAAAAGAGCTGGCTTAGGAGCTTAATATTGCAGGTCAGTAAGTCCCAAGGAAGGTAATGGAGAGGCTGATGTGGGACTCAATGAATAAAGAACTAAAGGTAGGTGATATAATGAGTACAGAGTGACATGGATTTATAGAAATTAGATCCCGTCAGGCTACTGTAGCATCATTGCAATGGGACTAGAAGCTTGATCTTACTATATATTTTAGAAATGTGTGTCTGTCTGTCTGTGAGTCCGTTTATTAAAAAACTCCTAAATGGTAAGAGCTATGTCACCAAATCGGGTAGGCAGCTTCCTCTGATCCTAACTTACAGCAGGGTCAGGGTTTGGTTGTGCCAGGACAATGGGCTGTGCCTGGAATTTGATTGTTGCTCATAAAATGGAAAGGGAGGGGTCTGATAGGAGGGACAGTTACACTGCAGAATGACCACAAGGGGGCAGCAAGTGACTTCCCCCAGGTTTTGGTAATGCCAACTAGATCCCATTTATGCTACTACACGGGTGTGACGGACCGGGCCAGGGTCTGGGCACCGCTGAGGGTGTCCGCTGAGGGCGAATTGCTCAAACTAGGGGCTCCTTACAGCCCCCAGACTGGAGACCTTCCCAAATAGGCCACAAACCAGTCCCACAGATCACTCCAGCTGCCTGCCTGGCCAGCCTGAAGCCTCACGAGCAAAACCCCTCTGACACCCCAGCTCTCTCCGTGCCCGAAACAGCCCCGGGCCTAACACACAGGTGAGGGGTTTTAAAACCCAATCTCACCTACCCCGAACAAGTTCTGTCCGGTTCCAAAAAACCAGCCACAGATCCCAGATCAATTTACCCTCTGGATCTTACCCACAAGACCACGCTGAACCAATCCTTTAGAATCTAACATCTAAAGGTTTATTACTACCAGAAAGAAAAGTGCGAGAGTAAGGTTGTTAAAGTATCGTACATTACATGCATCGAATCTCCCAGTTCTCGATGCAGGCTCGCAGCAGAGATGTTATAGCTGCCGGCTTAAGAGTCTTTGGTGTACATCCTATGCCAGGATGGGTCCACAGTTCATTCCAGCTCCTCGATCCCTGCACTCTTGCCTTTGGGATGAAGGGCCGAGCTGAGCACCTAGATGGAGTCGGCCACATGGCCTATTTATATCCCCTCCTGGCTTCTTCCAAGCTGGAGAGAGTCACATGGCCAGTGGCCAGGTGTGTCTTTGGCCTTTAGAGGTCCATTGTTCCCAGGAGCTTTGCTCATTAGCATGTCTATGGGCTGAGCATTCCTTGTCTATTGCTCAGCCACAAACAGAGACGTTTCCAGTATTGACACAGAATACATCTTCGTAATTCCACACCCAGATACTATACAGGTATATGAAGAGCATATACAGAATCAGTAGCCAGGAAGCTTTTGTTTGACACCTCACATGGCCCCCTTTGTACCCACTTTTGGGGCAGACACTCCCCCATGGGCACAGCAGTGATCTGGCTGCTCCCCTCAAAATCCAGTAACGTGACAACAGGCAATTCCACTTGTCTGTTCCCAGGCTCCTAGCGCCGGTGGGCAGCCGCTCATTCCTTCTCTTTGTTCCCTTTGGCTCTGCCACTGAGTTTGGTCTGAACAACACCCTGGTTTCGTGCTCAGCGAGTTCTCAGGTCTTGCTCCTCTTCTCCCTCTGGGACGGGGCGCTCTGCTCGCTGCAGGCTGGCATCCCTGCTGGCCTGCAGCTCTGCCGGGCTGGCATCTCTGTCAGCTGCCATTCCCTCGGCCTGTGACCCCTCTGTTCCTGCAGGACCCTCCGGCCAGGCCACCATGTGCCAGGCACAGGTGCCAACTCCGGGGGTGCTTTGGCGCTGGAGCACCCCCAGAAAAAAATGAGCAGCACCCACCGGCAGCCAGTCCCCCCTCTCCCCCACCACGTTCCCCCACGGCCTCTTGCTTGCTGGCAGCCCCGGTGAGCAAGAGTGGGACGAGGCGGGTGGGGATGGGAAGAGGCAGGACGGGGACTCGGGGCAGCTGGCCCTCAGCACCGCCTGGCTCACGCCCCGCCCAGCGAAGGCCGGAGTGTGCCGCCGGAGCCCCTGCAATGCGCTGCAGCACCCCGGGCGGCCATTTAAAGGGCCCACAGCTCCAGCCGTTGCACTGCTGCTGTAATGGCGGCCGGAGCCCAGGCCCCTCAGGATCGCCTGTCCCGGGGTCTCTTTTGCCCCCCCTGTTGTCGGGCCCGAGTGGCTGGCAGAGGAACCCGGGCCTACTCTCTGCTCTGGGTTCTGGCTCCGGGACCCTCCCGTGTAGCTCCTTCCGGCACCTTGCTGCCTTTCCTTGAGCCCCCCTCTCCTCTGGATGGGCCAGTCTCTCAGCTCCCCCCCTCCCCAGGGAATATGCATAGGCTGCTACAGCGCCCCCACACATCACCCCTCCAGGAAGGGACTACTGACTCCCCCCCTGCAGCGCCCTCTCTGTCCGATTTCCTGTCCTGCCTGTTCCCCGCAGGGTGAGCTTCCTCCCAATTCAGCTCATGCAGGGCCAGCGGGGGAGGACCCTCCATCCCGCCTTTCGTTGTTAGTATCACCCCCTCAGGACTGCCCTGGCCAGCTTGTCCCCAGGGAGGTTGGCCCCCCTCCTCCGGAGATGGAGCCACCCCAGCTAGACAGCCCCTCCTTCCCACAGAAGGCGAACCACCACTGTGACACAAAACCAAGGCCCCCTACCCAACGCCGTTTACCCAGCTGGTGCGTCACTTTCCCGATCTTCTGTCTGTCTTTGCTTGTGGGACAGGCTGGGTCCCAGAGCAGGGGGCTTGGACATGGGTCTCCTGCCACCCCCGATGTCACCGAATAACCAGGTGAGATTGTGGGATCAATATGCCCCCCCCTTGGCCCGCTGACTTCGGAAGCCCACGTGATTTGAGAGTGTGTCACACCCTGGGCCCAAGAGGCCAGCGCCGTCCTGTCGGCCGCCTGCCCCTGGCACGACGGTCTTTTGACTCTTCTCGGTGCAGACTCCCCCACGAGGCTAGTTTGTCTTCCTGGAGTGGCTGAAGGTCTCTTGCGGGCAATCTTGGATTTCTTACAAATCGGGCATCCACAGGTGTGTCCCGGTCAGCTCTCCGGTCCCACGCCCCGCCCGTTCCCACCCGCGTGAGCTTCCCCTGCTCAGGGCTTTCTTCCCAGGCTTGATTCTTGCGGTCCCGGGGCCGTGTCGCGAGGAGCTAAGGGCGACCTTCTCAGCCCCCTTCCTTCCTTGACTATAGCTGACCTCTTTCGGTGCACGGGCCGGAGGTTTGCCAACGGCGCGGGAGGCTCCTTGGGATGAGGTGGAGGAACACTGGGGGGCAAGGAGCCAGGAGCCACCTGGGGCTGGCCGTGGGAGCTGTCAAAGCTGCGGTGGCAAAGAAATCTGCCAAAACAAGAGCGGGATGGAGCCTCTTGGATTTTGGTTTTGCTTCCATTCTGAGCCAGAAACCGGGGCAGGCGGCAACATAAGCACCAGGTGTGAGGGCGCGAGAGTCAGCATGGCCTGGAGTGGGCGCCCAAGAGCAGAGCTCCCAAGGGGAGGCCGGTGGGGACCGGGCTGGGAAGTTACTGGGGGCAGTAGAGGAAGGTGCCAACCCGCCCTGGCACTCAGCCGCCCGGTCGCGGTGCTGGCAGCACTCGGGGGCCTCCCCGCTGTGTCTCCTGCCAGGCGCTCTGCTGCCGGGGGCTGCTGCGGGCAGAGGGCAGGCACGGGAGCAGCTGGTGAGCGGTGGCAGAGGGGCAGAGGGACAGAGGGCAGGGCTGGCACCGCAGGGCCCCGCGAGGAGCCCTGGAGACAGACTGCGCTGGGAGCAGGTGCCCCGGGGAAGCGTCGCTGCGGGGGCTTGCTCCGCTCCTCCCCTCCGCTTGGCGTGCAGAAAAACAGGCCATGTTGACAAAGCCGGTACTGTCCCCGCTCTCGGGGCCACTCTTCCTGGAAGCGGCCGGGGGCAGCAGGCAGAGGCTCATTTAGCTCGTTACTGAGGCCGGGGAAGGGCAGCACACGGCCATGTCTCCCGCAGATTAAAAAGCTTTTAGTGCGGGCCCAGGCCGCCTCCCTCGTTACTGCGTTAATGGCTTCCCAGAACCGCTCCTCCCCAGCACAGCCGCAGCCCGGGCTGCACGGGAAAACAGCCCTAATGAGCCGGGGAGGCCGAGGCCGCAGGGCAGGGCAGGAATGTGCCGGGCCCTGGGCCGCGGGCAAAGTGGGGACGTCGCAGGCCCCCTGCCTTCCTGGATGCCCCCAGCTCACTCCTCGGCCCGTTGGTTCTGGTGGGCTTCCCAGACATCCCTCCTCTCCAACTCATGGCGGGGGCAGCACAGGAAAGATCTTCTCACGCATTCCCCAGAACCACCCCAGGGCCAGCCAGCTGGAGCTCTGAGCGGCATCGCTTGCCCATCCAACTGGGCCTCACATGCTGTCCTCTGGCACCTAGAGCATCTCTGATTGGCTGTTCCTCCTCAGGAAGTGGGGGGATGGGGAAGGACAGCCAATCAGAAAGGGATTTCCTCAGAGACCCCAAAGGGGATCCTCTGCCCGGGGAAGAGGGGGGCACACAGC
The DNA here is from genome assembly GCA_032595735.1 of Pelochelys cantorii. Lineage (NCBI taxonomy): Eukaryota > Metazoa > Chordata > Testudines > Trionychidae > Pelochelys > Pelochelys cantorii. The sequence continues at coordinate 1,974,343 of CM064339.1, read as the reverse complement.
TTCTCCCTGGGGCCAGCCCAGCCGGTGGCTGCTCCCTGGGGCTGGGCGCTTGCTGCCCCCTTGTGGTCATGCGTGAGCGTCACTGTCCCTCCTATCAGTCCCCTTCCTTCCGTGTGATGAGAACCAGTCCCACTCCAGGCACATCCCATTAGCCCTGGCACGACCAAACCCTGAACTTGCTTTGAGTTAGGATCAGAGGAAGCTGCCTACCCAGTTTGGTGGCCTCAGCTCTTTCCGTTTAGGAGGAGTTCTTGAACAAATGGACTCCCAGAGGAATGGACAGACGCGCAGACAGACAGACACACAAGCTCTCCCAAACACATAGGGGCTGTGGGGCAAGGGGAGGGAGGCAGTGTCTGGCTTTGCTAAGGGAGCAGTGTTGCAAACTGCAAGCACAAGTTAGACCCCCCAAAACCGTACATCTGGTTTAAAACTTAAGACAATTTTTAAAAGAATAAAAATGGGGCTTTTTCCATTGGCCTTCTGGTTCCAGATCCTGGAGGGTTACGGGGGGGGGATGGTTCCTTCCAAGCTATTTTCTGCCACCTGAAGGCTAGAAACTCACATTAAGCCAACTGCAAGTAGAGATTCTCCCCTGCAATCACCTGACTCCGGGAGCTGAAATCCAGAGGAGCTGAGGAGGCAGCAGCATGTAGATGGCACCCAGCCGCTTCCCCCCTTCTTCCATCAGCAGTTTGCAGCACCAGGGCCTGGCTTCCCAAATGCCTGGCCGAGACGGACGCTGGGCAAGGCCGAACCTGGGCAGGATGGAGGTCATGCTGCTTTAAGAGCCCACCTTGGCCATCATGACACCTGCCCCGATGGCATCTGTGGCACCCAAGCTACAACCGGACCCCCCATCAGCACCTGTAGCCCGGATCCCCCCAGGCCATTTGGGGCTGGTCACAAGATGTAGCCTGGCCACTGCACCCAGACCTGGCTACCGTGATCCAGCTTCTAGACTGGACTAGATCCAGGAATGCAGCCCCATGTCCTGCCCCGGTCCACAATGCCGCAGCTAGGGTCACATGGCCCCGTTTCCTGCTCCCTACACAGGCTCCCCACGGAGCGCAGGCCCCTTCCTGGTGGCAGCACTGGTCCCCGACCCCCAGGACTAGCCCTGCCTGTCTGACAGACGCTTCGCTTTCTCCAGTCAGACCCCGCGCAGCCGCTCAGTGCTAGCGGGGAACCGGCCCTGGCCACGCCCCAAGACCTGGACCTCCAGCAGGTTACACCTTCTCAAGAGGCCACCTGCCCCTCCCTGCCCCACATCCCCTGCGTGTGCCCTGGGGGGCTGATCCCCTTCCCTGCCCCACACCCCATGTGTGCCCTGAGGGGGCTGATCCCCCTCCCTGCCCCACACCCCCTGTCTGTACCCTCGGGGGCTGATTCCCCTCCCGGCACCACACCCCCTGTCTGTGCCCAGGGGACTGATCCCCCTCCCTGCCCCACACACCCCTGTCTGTACCCTCGGAGGCTGATCCCCCTCCCTGCCCCACACCCTCTGCCTGTGCCCTGGGGGGCTGATCCCCCTCCCTGCCCCACACACCCCTGTCTGTACCCTCGGGGGCTGATCCCCCTCCCTGCCCCACACCCTCTGCCTGTGCCCTGAGGGGGCTGATCCCCCTCCCTGCCCCACACCCCCTGTCTGTACCCTTGGGGGCTGATCCCCCTCCCGGCACCACACCCCCTGTCTGTGCCCAGGGGACTGATCCCCCTCCCTGCCCCACACCCCCTGTCTGTACCCTCGGGGGCTGATCCCCCTCCCTGCCCCACACCCCCTGTCTATGCCTTGGGGGGGCTGATCTCCGGCCCTGCCCCCAGAACGTGTTGATGGCTAGACTGACCCCTGGGGTTGCCAGAAAGCACAGGAATGGGGCCTGGCTGCAAGGAATTGCCCGGCTGCCCCCTGGGGAAACTTCCTGGGCCGTTCCTGGGAGACACTGGCGGCCGGGGGCCAGGCTGTTGTGTGTCTAAATGTGTGACCCTGCCGCCCCCCCCTTGCCAGCGTCACTGGGCGCAGGCTGTCGCTGAGCGGCTGCCTCCCGGCAGGATGTGGCCGCTGTCACTGTGGTTTGCTTGTTCTCAGCTGCCGCGCAGGCAAGGCGGTGTGGGTGCTGCAGGATGGGAGGAGTGGGCCCAGGCCTGCCATGGGGGGATTTCCGCCCGCAGTGCCGCGGGCCAGGGATCTCGCCCAGGCCTTTGGGAACCAGCCCCTGGCGCTGAACGCCGCACCTGCTCTGCCATGAGCCGGGCTGGGGCGCGGGGTGGGGTGTCTGCTCAGCTCTCGTGAGGCTACAAGGTGCAGAGACCCAAGAGACCAAGTGGGGCTCCCTCATGGGCGGGGGGGTGAAGGCAGGGCTGGGGGAGGCAAGCCCAGGATCTGTCCCCCACAGACCCCCACGGGGACCAGCCATCCCCAGGGAGATGTGATCTCCCAGGCTCCATCCCGCCATGCCGCGCGCGTGAAGGGATTCGCGCATTGCGGAGAACCCTCGCCATTCCCGGCAGATGGGGACGGAGCGCCTTGCACGGGGCTCCGGGACCAGCAGGGCTTTGCTGACCCACCAGGAAGTCTCTCCCGGGCTTTCTGTGGCCTTGCCTCTCTGCCTCTCCCATGTGACGGTGCAGGGGGGCATGTCGGGGTGCACGGCTGCGGCGCTAGGCCCCTTCCTAGGGGGTTCTCCAGGGCGCTGGGAGTCCTGCCCCGGCTGAGCACTATTCAGAGACACTCCCCGGCTTTTTTCGCCCTCCCACCGCTCAGCCGGGGGTTGCTCATTACCCACAGCGGGCCTGCCCAAAAGGGTGGGATGATCCCAACCGGTGTCCTTGCGCTAGTGCTGCCCCACCAAGGCCTGTACTTTCTCGGGGAGTCATAACCAACCCCCCCACTGCTCCCCGCAGGCACCGGGGCTCTGCAGCTGGCCCCTTTGCTCCCCGCCTCAGTGGAGGGAGGGGGAGGGGTAAGGGGGCTCAACACCCCCACTTTTTAAAATGTTCCCACGGGGGGGGGGAGGCAGGCTCCCTGCTGTGAGCCCGGAGATCTGGCTGGAGCCCAGCCTCTGGGGGCGTCCAGGCCCCCAGCTCTGCAGCAGGGGGAGGGGAAGCCCCGCCCCCAGCTGTAGCTGGGGTTCAGCTCTGGGTCTCGGCCTGCCAGCGGCCCTGCCATGGGGCTGGGAGCGGGAAGTCCTGGGAGGCGCTGCTAGTGCCTGAAGCTCTGGGGCAGCCGAGCCCGGACTCCCAGGCGCCTGGAAGCCCCCCCGAGGTGCCTGTGGGGGGCGGGGCTTGCACTGCGGCCGCCCCACGTGTCCCTGTTTGCAAACGGAGCCTGGGGGCAGCAGCTGCCGCGGTTTCTCGTGACCCCCCCTTGCAGCCGGCTCGCCCGGCCCCGCGGCTGCAGAACCCGGCCGCTCGCCAGCGGGAGGGGAGATCGCGCTCCCCCTTTCGCAGTGACCCCCCAGCGCCCGCTGCAGCCCCCCCCCCCGCGCCGGCCCCTTTAAGAGCCGCCCGCCGGGCTCCTGACGTCACCGCGGGGACCCTGCCCAGCCCTGCGGCGCCGGGCACAGCCCGACCCGCCGCTGGGAGCCGGGTAAGTCGGGCCCCGCCGGGCGCTGCGGGGGCGTCAAGTGCCCGGCCCGCAGCTGGCACCTTGAGGGCCGCGCAGTGTGCGCGGGGGGAGCGCGCAGTTTGCACGGGGGGTCGCAGCTGGCACCGTTAGGGCTGCGCAGTTAGCAAGGGGGCCCGCGCAGTGTGCGCGGGGGGAGCGCGCAGTTTGCACGGGGGGTCGCAGCTGGCACCGTTAGGGCTGCGCAGTTAGCAAGGGGGCCCGCGCAGCTGGCGCGGGGGGAGCGCGCAGTTTGCACGGCGGGTCGTAGCTGGCACTGTTCGGGCCGCGCGCAGCTGGCACCGTGGGGGGCGCGCAGCTGGCACCGTGGGGAGCGCGCAATTTGCACGGGGGCGCGCAGCAGGCTGGGGGGGGGGGTGCTGCCCTGATGGTGCTGCAGGCAACCCAGCCAGCCCCAAAGATCTTCTGCCCTGGCTCGCTGCGCCAGCTGCCCTGCGTTGCGCGGCCCTGGGGATCTGCGCTGCTGCTATTTCTGGAGCCTCTGCCCGCAGACTGTGCGCGGCCCGGGCCGCAGCGGCGGGGTGGAGCCGGGCTAGCGCGGGATCGGAGCGGGCTCTGGGGGCAGGCAGGGCTGAGAGCCCGCTGAGCGCCGGAGTGGGGGTTGCTGGGGGGGGGGGATGGAGCTGTGCGGGGCTGGCTGGGTACTGGCACTGCCTGGCTGGCCCCCAGGGCCCTGCATTTCCTAGCCGGGCTCCTGGCCAAGTCCCGCCTCAGCCTGGCGATGCACTGGGTCTGACCCAGGGGTGGGGGCCCATCCTGCTGGAGGGTGCTGCACCCACACTGCCCTGCGGGCATGATGGAGGCCGTGGCCCTGCTCATGGGCTGGCGCCGTGGGCCCTGGGCGCTGCAGTGGGAAATCGGCTGGTAGCTGCCAGGAAGTGTCTCCCCGCCCCCCCCCCCGCTCACAGCGTGTGTGGTGTGTACCAGCCCCATGCACACAGGGAGCCTGCCAGAGAAACACGGGCACGCTGCCAGCCCGGGGAACCGTGCTAGCATCCGCAGGCCGCAGTCCCGCCCTGCGCAGCGTTCCCCGGGCGCAGAATCCCCGTCCTCTCCCAGGGCCCCCAGACTGCGCCTGACCATGGTTGGGGGGCCGGAGCTCAGGGTACAGTGCTACTGCTCCCCCACCCCACCCCCCCCCGCTAACCACTGACTTCCAAGCACAGGCCCTGGCCCTGTGAACACCCCACTTGGCAGGATGCCATCCCCCCAGACCAGGCCTTGCTGATCTGTCTGGCACCAGGGCGCCCTTCCTGGCCTACCAGCCCCCAGCCCAGCGTCTAAAAAGCCCTCGCTGCCCTGCCTGCCAAGGCGGCTACAGGTCAGCGTGGGGGGGGGCAGAGCTGTAAGTGTACATGGGGCAGGCAGGGCTGGAATAAGGGGGCTGCAGGTCAGGGCGGGGGAGCATTGGTGGAGGGGGAACTGGGCAGGCCCCAGGCCTGAGAATGCCTGGGGTGGTTTGGGGAAAATGTTGAAAGCCCCCAACCCTCACCGGTGCGACCAGGAGTTAGAACCAAGCGGGCTGGGCCCCCTGCTGCCCAGACCAGCGTGCTGGCCTCATGGGCTGCAGCTGGAGCAAGAACATGCTGGGTTACTGGATGGTGGGGGGGGGAGTCCTTGCACATCCCCTGCCCCAGGGGCACTTGGCCACCATTGTGCCTCACCTACATTGGGCGCCAGCCTCGGGTGACAGGCGGGGGCCACCACTGGGCTGCCAGGCTGTGCAGCGGCTGGAAATCCCAGCAGAGCGTGGCTACCTGTGCAGAGGGCTGGCTGGGGATTTATAGGCTCGGCCCAGGGAGGAGAGGAGGCCCCAGGCTCTGGGGGTGGAGGTGTGACCCCTGGGAGCCTGGAGCAAGAGCTCTGGCTTGGTCCAATCAGGGTAGCGGCCCAGTGCCAGCGGTGTGGGGTCACCTGCCCATTCCCTATGGGCACTCAGTGCCCAGCTGACCTGCGGGACTTGTTGCCCAGGGATGTGGGGCAGGCCAAAACCAGAACTGGGTTCCAAAGAGAATCCGCTGAGTTTGTGGCGGGCAGGCCCGGCAGTGGCTACTGGCAAGGCAGGGTCACAATGACGGCCTGCCGGATGCGAGGGGGGCGGGCGGGTGGGGCTGGGTCACGTGATGGTTGGAGCACCTGTTCGGATCATTCCTTGGGGGGCAGGCGTTGGCCACCGTTGGAAGAGCGGCTACAGCAGGGGTCACCAGCCAGTCGATCAGGATCTACTGGTCGATCTTGGAGCTTCTGATGGGATCCTGACTGGCTTGGCCAAGTGCCAGCACTTCAGCTGCCCCTCCCCCACTGCTGCGCACCTCCTGCCCTTTGCCCTGGAGCTGCCCCTCCCATTGGGAGCTTCCTGCTTTCTGTGCAGGGCAGCGGAGGGAGGGGGGGGGTGCTCCCACCCTGTATCCTGTCTCCACAGAGCAGAGAGGGGGCACAACAGGGCTTGGGAGGGAGTTTGCTTGCTGCTTTAGGGAGTGGGCCAGGGGTGATCCTGCCTTAGCCCCACTGCACCCCCACCCAGGAGCCACCAGCAGGGCCCAGCTGGAGCCCACATCCAACTCCTGCTCCAGTCATGAACCCTTCGTGCACCCCAAGCCTTTGTCCTAGCCCCGAGCACCCCTGCATCCAAACGGCATCCCAGAGCCTGCGCCTAGAACCCCCTCCTACATGCCAACGGCCTGCCCCAAGAGCAGCTCAGAGCCCCTCTCACGCTCCAGATCCCTTCATCCAAGACCAGAGCCTGCACCCCAACCCTCTGCCCCAGGCTGGTGAAAGTGAGGGACGATGGAGTGAGCAGGGGCGGGCCCTTGGAGAAGGGGCGGGAGGGAGGTGGGGCCAAGGGATTTATATTTGAGGTAGATGTTGGATTGCACCTACATTCAAAAAGTGATTTTGTGCTTAAAAGGGTTGGAGACCCCTGGGCTACAGGGCTTGCTGGACCGTTGGGCTGCCCCAGTCTGGCCATTCTCGTGACCCTGGACAGCTCCTGCCAGCCACACAGGGCATGTGTAAGAGCCAGGCTCCCTCTGGGCAAGTGGGGCCAAAGACATGGGGTCCCATTGCTCAGGACACTGCGGGGAGGGAGCTGTGCACATGAATGAATGTAGGGCTGGGGGCTCCTGGTGCACACCCCCTCCCCCCGTCAGGGTTCCCCCTGTGCTCAGTGGAGTATTTGGGAGGGGGTTGCCTGGTGCCCCCTGCACTCAGTGGATTCTTTGGGTGGGGGGGGTGCCCAGCGCTGTTCCCTGTAAGCTGTGGGTTGTGCGGCCGCTCAGGAGAGACTCACGTGCCGCCGAGCAGATTAGCAGAGCACCCACCGCTAGGTTTGGTGAGTCTATTGGTGGTGCACATTTGCACGTGACTTGGCGCACATGCAGAAACTTATTCCGCACATAGATGGAAAAGATGAGCGGGCCCGTTGGTGCCCCTGCGCTCAGCGGTGTTTGGGCCGGGGGGGTGAGGTAGCTGGTGCCTCCTGCGCTCAGTAGCTTCTCTCTTCTTCCCAGCCTCCCTGATGCCTGCCCCGCTGTGACACTCCGGTGCAGCCATGGCCGGGGCCAAGGGCTGCTACGAAGGGAAGATCGCCGGCCTGTACGACCTGGAGCGCACGCTGGGCAAGGGCCACTTTGCCGTGGTCAAGCTGGCACGGCACGTCTTCACAGGGGAGAAGGTGGCGGTGAAGGTGATTGACAAGAGCAAGCTGGACGTGAGCGCGGCGGGGCAGCTGCTGCAGGAGGTGCGCTGCATGAAGCTGGTGCAGCACCCCAATGTGGTACGCCTCTACGAGGTCATCGACACCCACTCCAAGCTCTACCTCATCCTGGAGCTGGGGGACGGCGGCGACATGTTCGACCACATCATGCGGCACGAGGGCGGGCTGGCCGAGGGGCGGGCCAAGCACTACTTCGCCCAGATCGTCCACGCCATCTCCTACTGCCACAAGCTGCACGTTGTGCACCGCGACCTCAAGCCCGAGAACGTGGTCTTCTTCCGGGAGCAGGGCGTGGTCAAGCTGACCGACTTCGGCTTCAGCAACCGCTTCCAGCCCGGCAAGATGCTCACCACGAGCTGCGGCTCCCTGGCCTACTCGGCCCCGGAGATCCTGCTGGGGGAGGAATACGACGCCCCGGCCGTAGGTAAGAGACCGGGGCCACCTGCTTCTGGGCCCCGCCGGCTTGCTTGGGCGCGGCTGGCACGGTGCCGAGGGTTGGGGGTCGGTGGCCGGAGATGCCACCAGCTTGTGTCCAGTGCTGGGCACCACATTTCCGGAAAGATGTGGAGAAATAGGAGAAGGTCCAGAGAAGAGCAACAAAAATGATGATAGGTCTAGAGAACGTGAGCGATGAGGGAAGGCTGAAGGAATTGGGCTTGTTTAGTTTGGAAAGGAGAAGACCAAGAGGGGACATGATAGCAGTTTCCAAGTACAGGCAGTCCCCGATTTACGAGCGGGTTACGTTCCAAACACCTGGCCGTAACTCGATTTAGTTGTAAGTTGGAAATACCCTTAAACGCACTGCCCGCGCTGGTCGAAAAACTTGACACACGTGGTTCTCAGCTCAAAAATATTATAATGGGGTTAATGGGAGATTGGTCATAAGTATGGATGGTCGTAAGTCGGTGTGTTTGTCGGGGAGGGGCTGTATCTAAAAGGGTGTCACAAGGAGGAGGGAGAAAAATTGTTCCCCTTGGCCTCTGAGGATGGGACAAGAAGCAACAGGCTTAAACTGCAACAAGGGAGGTTTAGGTTGGACATTAGGAAAAACTTCCTGCCTGTCAGGGTGGTTAAATACTGGAATAAGTTGCCCAGGGAGGTTGTGGAATCTCCATCCTTGGAGATATGTAAGAGCAGGTTGGACACACACCGGTCAGGGATGGTCTAGACCAGTCTTTCTCATCCAGTTGTACGAGTGCCCTCAGGGGTGCTCCAGAGAAGTCGGGGGGCGGGGGGGGACGTCAACACAACTGAAATTTGGAGAAAACTGAATTTTTGTCTTCGGTTTTAAAGTGCTCTATTATTTTTGTACTTTTTACACCCCAAAATTTCATCGCCCGCCTGGCTACAATTAAGTTGTTTAAACAGATGTGTTGCAGTGGTAGAAAAAAAATGGTGTGTTTGAAAACTGTAGGTCCTGGGGGTACTTTATAAAAGAAAGTTTGAGAAACACTGGTCTAGACAGTACTGGGTCCTGCCGTGAGGGCCTGGGACTGGACTCGATGCCTCTCGAGGGCCCTGCCAGTCCGAGTGCTCTGTGCCTGTGGGCATGCAGGCTGCCTGTCCCCACTGTGTATGGGGCTCCAGTCAGCCCGGGACCTGAGCACCTCACAGACGTCCCCTGCAGCCGCCCTTGAGGCAGAGGGAAGCATCCCATTGCATCTGCGGAGCCCTGAGGCTGCTGTAACCCTGGCAACCAGCAAGGAATTAGAGATTGGCTATGAGAGGTGTCACTCGGCTCTGGCGGGAGGAGTCAAACACCGGGGCTACGAAAGTCACTGGATACACCTTGCTGGGGACGTGCAGAGTGACCAGAAGAGGCGTGGCCTGGACACCCCAGATCCCACCCCCGGGACTAGTGACTGACAGCTCAGTTCCGAGGGGCAGGGATGTTCGCTGGGTCAGCGCGTTAACGATGCGTCGCAAGGCGGGCTCGGTGGCAGAGGCCAGTGGGAATTGAGCATAGAATCAAATGGGAGGGTGGCCACCGTGGCTTAATTTTGTTGGCTAGGTGTGGACAGAATGTCGTCCCATTCCAGGAGTTTGTACACTTGGCTCTTTTAAAGGCCAGCTGCTCAGAATGGAAGCAGTCATGAGCAAACACCGGAACGGGAGGAAATAATTTATGAAATGTGAATAATTGGGCATCCTTGGCGTTGATCAGCTATCATTTCCAGGACCAAAAAAGTATTACAATCAAATTGGGTTGGTTCTGGATCTGCTCCTCCTGACAAGTACAGAACTGATCGCTGGGCTAGAAATTAGCTGTTGGCTAGGTGCAAATGTCACGGTCTAATCTATCTATCCTGCTCAAGCAGACTAGAGTCCTTTTCAGGAATGTGGATGCTTGCTGCTGGAAATGGCCAGTTTCCCCAAACTGAAAATAATCAGGAGCAAAATTGACGGGGGGGGAACAAAATGGATCCAAAAATGAACACTAATTGGGAGCTGTTAAATGTTTTACCAGATGCTTAAACAACTATGTTTCCACCCCCATGAAAGAAGGTTTCTTCCGTTTAAAAAAATGGATTCAAAGGAAAGATGGAAGCAGCAATGGTATATGGAAAGTTGATGCAATTAGGGATGTTAATGTTTAACCAGATTCCCGGTACCCAGGGAGCAGCTCCGTCAGGCCTCCACACAGGGCTGCCTCTTCCAGCCATGTGTGGGGCCGGAAGTAGCCAGGTTGGAGGGGGAGCTCCAACCCAGCCACATCGGGCAGAGGAGCTGCTCAAACCCAGCTGGGTTAGAGCGGCCTCCTTCCGCCCACCCCCAATTAATCCGTTATCCAGTTACACTTAACATTTAACCAGTTAACTAATTAAACAGAATTTTCTATCCCTAGATGCCATAACTATAATGTTTATGAAATGCAGACAATTGATAAGGGAAGCTAAAAGTATCAATGAAAAATCTATGGCATGTAGATTAAGGAAATTAGGAAGGAAGTATTTAATATATCCGGAACAACAGAATTCGTGGCAGTGGTCTCAGTCCAACAAGAGGTGGGGATGATATACTTGTCAATAAGAATGCAGAAAGAGCAGAAATGTTCAGAAAACATGTGTGTTGTGTGCTTGGGAAGAAACTGGATGAAGTATTCATGGCTTAAGGGGACAATGAAATTCTTTTTGTTATAGCAGTAACAGGGAGGGTGCCTCCCAGCAGCAGCTATAGTAAAGCCTTAAATCTGCACAAGCAGAGGACTTGTAACTCTAGATATAAAAAGCCGGGAAGCTGTCTGAGACACTGATGTTCGCTCTCACCAAACCCTGGAACACTGAGGAGGTCGCAGAGGCCTGGAGAAAAGCTACTGTTGGGCTGCTGTTTAGAAGGGGGAAATATGGTGGCCTGGGATACGACGGAACCGGTTAGCCTGACGCAGACCCCGTGCTAAATCGTGGGGAGGCTGAGGTGGGATGGAATTCGTAAGGACGGCAGCATAACTAATGCCTTTCCAAACAAAGCTGGTTTTTTTGTTTTTTTTTTAAACGAGATCACAGTTTGGTTGGTACAACTCTGTGGATCTAACCAAATTGGACTGGAGTAAAGCATTTGACTTCAGCCTTGTCTGCACATCCCGGGAGATCGGCGCTCTAGGGATTGATTCCCTAGGGGTCGATAGAGGGGGTCCAGTAAAGACCCACTAAATCGACTGCTGATTGCACTCTCCGCGGCTCTGGTACTCCTCTGGATCAAGAAGTGTCAGAGGAGTGGATGGGAGAGTTTCTCCCAGCAACATTTCCCCCCCCCCCCCCCCCACCGTGGTAGTGCCATGGTGTGTCAACTCCAGCTATGCTATTCGGGTACCTGGAGTTGTGTACCTTAGTTCAGCGTTGTCTCTTGCGATCGACCTGGCCTAAGTCTCACAAAATAAAACATTAATGTCCTTCAAAAGCAGCGTCGCCCCCGAGAGACGAATTCACAACTGTTCAGCCTGGGCTGCCCTGCTGCAAAGCCAGGCAGGGAAGCCAGCGGCTGTGGGGGACAGCCTGGCTGGAAGGGGGCTCCCAAAGCAGGGGACACAGGCCTGCGGATGGGCAGGGGGCACGTTCCTCTGAGACCCTCTCTGCTCAGTTCTTGCCCCACGGGATCTCCATGTTCAGAGATGGGCCCGGCCCCGAGCGTCGCTGGTGGTGCATTCTCTGGCCGCCGGCCAGGGCCGAGCCGGGTGTGTGGTGCAGGGTTGGGGTGGGTGCTCTGGGCTGATATCGGAGCAGGGGATCCGGGCTGGCCCCGGGCAATCTGTCTCCTAGTGATGGCGCGTCCCTGGGGCCATTAGCTACACGGGGCCTAGCCGTAGTGCACAGGAGGGGGTGACCTGGGGAGGCTGCTGCCATGCGCCTGGAATACCAGAGCTGCGGGCACTTCCCAGAACGGGGTGGCCCCGCCCCCCCCGGTGCCCCCCCCGGTGGCCCCGCCCCCGTGTGACCTCACAGATATGAGCGATGTCGTTTCCGGGAGGGTGCCGCCCCGCCCCTCCCCTGCTGGCGATCACACCGCTGGGCGTGGAGCGGGGCATTCTGGGAAAGGGTGTCGCTGCCCCTTGTCGGGGGAGGTGTGGCGAGGAGCATATTGAAACGAGGGGGCTGGGGCTGGGCTGGGGCTGGGGCCAGGGCGGGCACGGCGGGGCCAAGGGCAGGGCTGTGGTGCCCGCCCTGGCATGATGCCTGGCGCCGTGGGCCGTGCCCTGTCTGGCTCCTGTTCTCCCCCCCCCCCCCCCCCCCGGCCCAACTCCCTACCGGGCGTGAGGGCCCAGGGGCAGCTGCCTGGGCACCCCCTGGCTGGCAGCCCCCAGCTTGACTGCTCCGGAGCCCTGCCCATGGGAACGGGGCCTGCTGCGTTCCAGCCCCCCGTGTCCAAGGCCGGCCGGCGGGGGACCCCGCCTCTGGGGGGGAAGGGAGCCCTGTCAGCACCCCTAGGAGGGGGCCCTGTGTCATGGTGCACCCGGGCCCCCGTTCCTTGTAGCCTGGAGGGATGGGGTGAGCTGGGCCCCCGGAGCGCCCGGCCGGCAGCGCTCTCCTGGGGCCGGGCGCTCGCACAGGAGATGGAGGCAGGGCTCCTGGCAGGGGGCCACGGGAGGTGTTCTTGGGGCTGCTGGGGAGGTGGGGGGGACAGGGAAGTGCCTGGGAACACTCTGTGCTGGGCGGAGGCAGGAAGGGCCTTTCCTGTTCCACGGGCCGGCTGGGCAGCCAGCCCAGCCCAGCCCAGCAGGGCCCTGACAGCTCTATCGGCCTGCCGGGTACCCTGCCCCTGCCCCTGCCCCTGCCCCGCCCTGCCCAGCCCATGTGGGGAGGGCGTGGGGTCCATGCTAGTGGGCCAGCAAGGGCACCTTCGTGGGAGAGAGGGGCAGGCTGAGGTGCAGCCAGGCTTGGGGGGGTCCCACGTTGAAGGGGAGAGGCTGAGGCCAGGGTGACTGGCCTGGAGCAACGGAACCAGCCCCAGCTCCCCCTGTCTCTGGGACCTGGGCTGAGAGGGGGCCAGACTGCTCTGTCCACCCTGCTCCCCCGACTGGCACGGAGCTTCCAGCCCCACGGTGCCCCCCCCCGACTGGCACGGAGCCTCCAGCCCCACGGTACCCCCGCACAGCCCCTCCCCGACTGGCATGGAGCCTCCAGCCCCATGGTGCCCCCCCCCCCGGCCCCTCGCCGACTGGCACGGAGCCTCCAGCCCCACGGTACCTCCCCCCCGGCCCCTCCCCGCCTGGCACGGAGCCTCCAGCCCCACAGTGCCCCCCCACGGCCCCTCCCCGACTGACACGGAGCCTCCAGCCCCACGGTGCCCCCTCACAGTTTCACCCAAACTGGCACGGAGCCTCCAGCCCCACAGTACCTCCCCCCCGGCCCCTCCCTGACTGGCACGGAGCCTCCAGCCCCACAGTGCCCCCCCACGGCCCCTCCCTGACTGGCACGGAGCCTCCAGCCTCACAGTGCCCCCCCCCCAGTTTCACCCCGACTGGCACGGAGCCTCCAGCCCCACGGTGCCCCCTCCCGGCCTCACCCCAACTGGCACGGAGCCTCTGGCCCCAGCTCTCCCTTTGCTCCTGTGGGGTGGTTCCCTGGCAGGGGCTGGGGTGAGAGCAGGTCCTGTGTGTCCACCTCCTCTCTGTCCCCCCAGGCGGGGTGAGCGGCCTGGCGCCTCAGTGTGAGCTGGGCCCTCGCCCAGAGCCCGGCTGCCAGAGATGCCCCTGAGCCGTGTGCCAAGAGCAGGTGCCGGGTGCCAGCCCGTGCGCTCCTGGGCCTGGCCCTGTCTGTGTGACGCGGCTGCCCCCCCAGTGCTGCCCCCTCACGCCAAGCCTCATCCCCCTGCTCCTGCCACAATCTGCTTTCCCAGGGCCGCTGAGCAGCTTACAGCCCTGAGAGCAGGGCCCCCATAATCCCTGCTCCTTTATCCCCCCCAGCCGGGCCGGGCACGCTCCCATACAGGCCGCGCTGCCCCACAGCCCCCCGGAGGCTCCCCCAGCAGTCCCCTCGGCTGCCCCACGCTGCTCGCTCCCCTGCTCGCGCCGGGGCCTGGACAGCTTCACCCCCCCCAGCCCAGCGAGACGGCCCCTGCTGTAAATAACGGGTCATTGCTGGAGCGGGGCTCACCCCCTCTGCTGCGCCCGTGGGCTGGGGGGAAGGCAACACGCCGACTTAGTCAGGGGCAATGCAGGCCCCTCGCACGGCCCGGCTGGTCCCCCCCCATCCCCTCCCTCTGCCCCCCACTGACCTCCCTCGGGGCGCCCGCCTCCCCAGTTCTGCCAGTCCCTCCCGCCCTTTCCCCAGGGTCCCTCCCCGCCCAGCCGGGCTGCAGAGCACCTGGGCCAGAGGCAGCCAACAAAGGGCGGGAAGCTCTGGCTTCCTCCTGGTGACAGGCGGCAGGAAATGGCCCCAGGTGTTACACTAGAACCGGGCTTGTTCTGTGTGTGTGCGTGTGTGTGTGTGCGTGGTAACAGGCGGCAGGAAATGGCCCCAGGTGTTACACTAGAACCGGGCTTGTTCTGTGTGTGTGCGTGTGTGTGTGTGCATGGTAACAGGCGGCAGGAAATGGCCCCAGGTGTTACACTAGAACCGGGCTTGTTCTGTGTGTGTGCGTGTGTGTGTGTGTGTGTGTGGTAACAGGCAGCAGGAAATGGCCCCAGGTGTTACACTAGAACCGGGCTTGTTCTGTGTGTGTGCGTGTGTGTGTGTGTGCGTGGTAACAGGCGGCAGGAAATGGCCCCAGGTGTTACACTAGAACTGGGCTTGTTCGCTGTGTGTGTGTGTGTGTGTGTGTGTGTGAGAGTGTTACATTGGCACCAGACTTGGGGGTGTGTGTGTGGGGGGGGTAACAGGCAGCAGGAAATGGCCCCAGGTGTTACACTAGAACCAGGCTTGTTCTGTGTGTGTGCGCGCGTGCGTGTGTGTGTGTGTGTGTGTGTGTGTGTGTGTGTGTGTGGTGACAGGCAGCAGGAAATGGCCCCAGGTGTTACACTAGAACCGGGCTTTTTCGCTGTGTGTGTGTGTGTGTGTGTGTGTGAGAGTGTTACATTGGCACCAGACTTGGGGGTGTGGGGGGGGGGTAACAGGCAGCAGGAAATAGCCCCAGGTGTTACACTAGAACCAGGCTTGTTCTGTGTGTGTGTGTGCGCGCGCGTGTGTGTGTGTGTGTGTGTGGTAACAGGCAGCAGGAAATGGCCCCAGGTGTTACACTAGAACCGGGCTTGTTCTGTGTGTGTGCGTGTGTGTGTGTGTGTGTGTGTGTGTGTGTGGTAACAGGCGGCAGGAAATGGCCCCAGGTGTTACACTAGAACCAGGCTTGTTCTGTGTGTGCGTGTGTGTGGTAACAGGCAGCAGGAAATGGCCCCAGGTGTTACACTAGAACTGGGCTTGTTCGCTCTGTGTGTGTGTGTGAGAGTGTTACATTGGCACCAGACTTGGGGGGGGGCGTGGGAGGAGGGGTAACAGGCAGCAGGAAATGGCCCCAGGTGTTACACTAGAACTGGGCTTGTTCTCTGTGTGTGTGCGTGTGTGTGTGTGTGTTAACAGGCAGCAGGAAATGGCCCCAGGTGTTACACTAGAACTGGGCTTGTTCTGTGTGTGTGTGTGTGTGTGTGTGTGTGAGTGTTACATTGGCACCAGACTTGGGTGTGTGTGTGGGGGGGGTAACAGGCAGCAGGAAATGGCCCCAGGTGTTACACTAGAACTGGGCTTGTTCTCTGTGTGTGTGTGTGTGTGTGTGTGTGTGTTACATTGGCACCAGACTTGGGTGTGTGTGTGTGTGTTAGTTACACTGGCACTGGGCTTGTTCTCTGTGTGCGTGATGTGAGCAGGGGAGGAACAGGACAGCCAGGCGTCACTGCCTCGGTTACACTCCCAGGCCCAGGCAGCGTCTGTGACGGGGGCGGTCACAGATGACCCCTCGGGGGTGCTTCCCGGGGTGCTGACAAAGCCACTGCCACTTGACCCCTTGCTCTCTGGGGCTCCTCACAGCCTTGTCTTGCTAGGCCAGGTCCCTGGTCTCCCCCAGCCAAGGCACAGAGCTGAGATCACACACACACACACGCACCCTGTCCCCCGAGGAGCAGTACAGACACTGAACCTCTCCAGGTAAGAGGAGAAGGTAGTTTTGGGCCCAGTTGCCAGGAAACCAGCCCCCAAGTGGGATCAGAACCCCAACTAAACCATTCTGGCAAGCCCCCTTTAACAACGAAAGCAGGAGGTACACCTGGATTGCTCCCCTGGGGAACAGTTATTTACACTGGGCTTGACAGTGAATACATACAGTCAGATTTCAGTGGCAGTACGTGAGAACAGGCCAAGCCAAGTAGGTTGCAAACTCAAACTCACAGAAAACTCAGAGCTAGTTGTAACTCACAGTTCCGTACCCACTTACCCTAAAACGGGTCTTATCTCAGCTAAACCCCCAAGCCTGGGCCGATCTTTTTTCCCCGGGGGTCTCTGGTTCATTCCCCCGGGAGGGCCATGCCAGCCAAAGACAAAAGACTGAAAAACTTTGCATCTTAAATCACCTCCCTTTTTAGGCTGGAATTCTTTGTGTCTGTAGTCCACCCTTCCATGGAAAATCACCAGTCACGGGGCTCACAGTATGTCCTCAAGCCAACCCCTGCTCCGACTCAAAGGAGGCTGTTCACAGGCGATCACCCAGACACTGAGGGAAGCACCCTTGATGGCTTCCATTGGCACATGTAAAGCCGTAAACCATTCCCTGCGCCAGGTCTCCAACACTACGTACAAGCGTGATCCATGCACCAAAATAAGACCTACCGCTCCAGCAGACTGAGGCTACGTCGACATGCAGCCGTTGTTGGCAGAGACAATGCAAGTGAAGCGCTCATTAGCATTTCTCACACACTCATTTGCATTGTCTCTTCCGATCCGTTTTGAGGAAGAGGATTTTGCGCAAAAAAACGCCGCGTAGACGGGGCCATTTTGTACCAAATAAACCCTTTTGCCCAAGAACCCTGATTCCCCAAAAAAGCAGGCATACAGGATCTTGCGCGAAAGGGTTTTTTGCCCGTCTACACGGCGGCTTTTTTGTGCAAAAACCTCTTTCGCAAAACGGATCGGAAGAGACGATGCAAATGAGAGCGGGAGAAATGCTAATGAGCGCTTCACTTGCATTGTCTCTGCCGACAACGGCTGCAGTGTCGACGTATCCCGAGACGTCAACATCGGCAGAGCATGAGGCATTTTGTCCAGAGCATCTTGGAGCGATGCATGTTTGTGTGCATAAGGCAGCTTCATAAAGTGGGGGGGGGGACGGTCACGCTCCGGGCAGCTCCCCCCTCTCAGTGCTGGGCTGAGCTCTCCGCGTCTCCTTCTCTCTGCAGACGTCTGGAGCTTGGGCGTCATCCTCTACATGCTGGTGTGCGGGCAGCCGCCCTTCCAGGAGGCGAACGACAGCGAGACGCTGACCATGATCATGGACTGTCGCTACACCGTCCCGCCCCGCGTGTCCGCACAGTGCTCTGAGTACGCGCCCCTCCGCTTCCCTCTGCCCCGCGGGCCCAGCCTGCCCTCCCCCGTCCCGCCCCGCGTGTCCGCGCAGTGCTCTGAGTGCGCGCCCCTCTGCTTCCCTCTGCCCCGCGGGCCCAGCCTGCCCTCCCCCGTCCTGCCCCGCGTGTCCGCGCAGTGCTCTGAGTACGCGCCCCTCCGCTTCCCTCTGCCCCGCGGGCCCAGCCTGCCCTCCCCCGTCCCGCCCCGCGTGTCCGCGCAGTGCTCTGAGTGCGCGCCCCTCTGCTTCCCTCTGCCCTGCGGGCCCAGCCTGCCCTCCCCCGTCCCGCCCCGCGTGTCCGCGCAGTGCTCTGAGTGCGCACCCCTCTGCTTCCCTCTGCCCCGCGGGCCCAGCCTGCCCTCCCCCGTCCCGCCCCGCGTGTCCGCGCAGTGCTCTGAGTGCGCGCCCCTCTGCTTCCCTCTGCCCCGCGGGCCCAGCCTGCCCTCCCCCGTCCCGCCCCGCGTGTCCGCGCAGTGCTCTGAGTGCGCGCCCCTCTGCTTCCCTCTGCCCTGCGGGCCCAGCCTGCCCCCTCACAGAGCCGCGGGGGCATGGGGCAATCGAGCGTGCCCAGCCCAGCTCAGTGCGTCCCTTAGCAGGGCATTGCCACTGCAGAGAGGCAAAGCCCCCTGTGAGCCCCCCACACACAGCCCCACTGCCCCAGCCCCCTCCCTGCTCCCCTGGTCGGCAGGGAACCCCCCTGTCCTGCCCACCTCTCCCTGGTCTGCAGGCACCCCCTGCCCCAGCCCCTCCGTGCCCCCCCCAGTCGGCAGGGAACCCCCTCTCTGCCCCAGCCCCCTTCCTGCTCCCCCAGTTGAGAGAGAGCAGAGAGCAATGCTCTGTGCACCAAGGTCTGTGAGATGTGCACCCCCGGCGAGACACGGGCGGCCGGCTGGGGGGCTCTGCCCATCCGCGGGGCGCATTTGAATCTCTCTGAGCGGCCGCCCAAGCGTCCGGCTCCCAGGGCACACTGGCTACAGGGTCCGGGGGTGTTTACCCGGCGGGGAACCCAAGCCGGGGCTCCACGCCGCAGCTGACCCGGGGCCGGCTGGTGTGTGACTTGGCCCCCCTGCTCTCCACCAGCCTGATGGCCAGGATGCTGCAGCGGGACCCCAAGCGGCGGGCCTCCCTGGCGCAGATCGAGGCGCACCCGTGGCTGCAGGGCGTGGACCCCTCCCCCGCCAGCCGCTGCCTGCTGCCCCTGACCTCGCACAAGCGCGTGTCCGAGGAGGAGCACGAGATCATCATCCAGGCCATGACGTGCGGCAGCATCGCGGAGCGGGACGCCATCCAGGAGTGAGTGCCGGGCGGGCGCCCTGGGCCTGGCCTCCCCCGCCCTCGGGGACGTGGGGCCGGGGGCACCGCACGGCGCGGGGCTGGGCCACTTACCCCAGCCCATGGGGAGCGACGGGGACCCCGTGCAGGAGCCTAGCAGCACCCCCCTCCCGGAGCAGCTGCTCGTTGGGATGTGAGAGGGCAGCGCCAGGGACTTCCTGCAGGGAGGGGGCTGGGGCAGGAGAGGGGGTTCCCTGCCAACTGGGGGAGCAGGGAGGGGGCTGGGGCAGAGAGGGGGTTCCCTGCCAACTGGGGGAGCAGGGAGGGGGCTGGGGCAGGAGAGGGGGTTCCCTGCCAACTGGGGGAGCAGGAAGGGGGCTGGGGCAGAGAGGGGGTACCCTGCCAACTGGAGGAGCAGGGAGGGGGCTGGGGCAGGAGAGGGGGTACCATGCCAACTGGGGGAGCAGGAAGGGGGCTGGGGCAGAGAGGGGGTTCCCTGCCAACTGGGGGAGCAGGGAGGGGGCTGGGGCAGAGAGGGGGTTCCCTGCCAACTGGGGGAGCAGGAAGGGGGCTGGGGCAGAGAGGGGGTTTCCTGCCAACTGGGGGAGCAGGGAGGGGGCTGGGGCAGAGAGGGGGTTCCCTGCCAACTGGGGGAGCAGGAAGGGGGCTGGGGCAGGACAGGGGGTTCCCTGCCAACTGGGGGAGCAGGGAGGGGGCTGGGGCAGAGAGGGGGTTCCCTGCCAACTGGGGGAGCAGGAAGGGGGCTGGGGCAGAGAGAGGGTTCCCTGCCAACTGGGGGAGCAGGGAGGGGGCTGGAGCAGCGAGGGGGTTCCCTGCCAACTGGGGGAGCAGGAAGGGGGCTGGGGCAGAGAGGGGGTTCCCTGCCAACTGGGGGAGCAGGGAGGGGGCTGGGGCAGAGAGGGGGTTCCCTGCCAACTGGGGGAGCAGGGAGGGGGCTGGGGCAGAGAGGGGGTTCCCTGCCAACTGGGGGAGCAGGGAGGGGGCTGGGGCAGAGAGGGGGTTCCCTGCCAACTGGGGGACAGGGAGGGGGCTGGGGCAGGAGGGGGTTCCCTGCCAACTGGGGGAGCAGGAAGGGGGCTGGGGCAGAGAGGGGGTTCCCTGCCAACTGGGGAGCAGGGAGGGGGCTGGGGCAGGAGAGGGGGTTCCCTGCCAACTGGGGGAGCAGGGAGGGGGCTGGGGCAGAGGGGGTTCCCTGCCAACTGGGGGAGCAGGGAGGGGGCTGGGGCAGCGAGGGGGTTCCCTGCCAACTGGGGGAGCAGGGAGGGGGCTGGGGCAGCAGAGGGGGTTCCCTGCCAACTGGGGGAGCAGGAGGGGGCTGGGGCAGCGAGGGGGTTCCCTGCCAACTGGGGGAGCAGGAAGGGGGCTGGGGCAGGAGAGGGGGTTCCCTGCCAACTGGGGGAGCAGGAAGGGGGCTGGGGCAGAGAGGGGGTTCCCTGCCAACTGGGGGAGCAGGGAGGGGGCTGGGGCAGAGAGGGGGTTCCCTGCCAACTGGGGGAGCAGGGAGGGGGCTGGGGCAGAGAGGGGGTTCCCTGCCAACTGGGGGAGCAGGGAGGGGGCTGGGGCAGCGAGGGGGTTCCCTGCCAACTGGGGGAGCAGGAAGGGGGCTGGGGCAGGAAGGGGGTTCCCTGCCAACTGGGGGAGCAGGGAGGGGGCTGGGGCAGGAGAGGGGGTTCCCTGCCAACTGGGGGAGCAGGGAGGGGGCTGGGGCAGGAGGGGGTTCCCTGCCAACTGGGGGAGCAGGGAGGGGGCTGGGCAGACGAGGGGGTTCCCTGCCAACTGGGGGAGCAGGGAGGGGGCTGGGGCAGAGAGGGGGTTCCCTGCCAACTGGGGGAGCAGGAAGGGGGCTGGGGCAGGAGAGGGGGTTCCCTGCCAACTGGGGGAGCAGGAAGGGGGCTGGGGCAGGAGAGGGGGTTCCCTGCCAACTGGGGGAGCAGGAAGGGGGCTGGGGCAGAGAGGGGGTTCCCTGCCAACTGGGGGAGCAGGAAGGGGGCTGGGGCAGAGAGGGGGTTCCCTGCCAACTGGGGGAGCAGGAAGGGGGCTGGGGCAGAGAGGGGGTTCCCTGCCAACTGGGGGAGCAGGGAGGGGGCTGGGGCAGGCGAGGGGGTTCCCTGCCAACTGGGGGAGCAGGAAGGGGGCTGGGGCAGGAGAGGGGGTTCCCTGCCAACTGGGGGAGCAGGGAGGGGGCTGGGGCAGGAGAGGGGGTTCCCTGCCAACTGGGGGAGCAGGGAGGGGGCTGGGGCAGAGAGGGGGTTCCCTGCCAACTGGGGGAGCAGGAAGGGGGCTGGGGCAGAGAGGGGGTTCCCTGCCAACTGGGGGAGCAGGAAGGGGGCTGGGGCAGCGAGGGGGTTCCCTGCCAACTGGGGGAGCAGGGAGGGGGCTGGGGCAGCGAGGGGGTTCCCTGCCAACTGGAGGAGCAGGAAAGGGGCTGGGGCAGGACAGGGGGTTCCCTGCCAACTGGGGGAGCAGGAAGGGGGCTGGGGCAGAGAGGGGGTTCCCTGCCGACCAGGGGAGCGGGGAGAGGTGGGCAGGACAGGGGGTTCCCTGCAGGCCAAGGGAGCAGGGAGGGGGCTGGGGCAGTGGGGCTGTGCGTGGGGGGCTCGCAGGGTGGCTGTGCCAGCCCTGGGCTGTGCCGGGGCTTGCCAGGGGCGTCTCTCACCTCTGCCTTGCACCCCAGGGCCCTGGAGGCCGATCGCTACAACCACATCACGGCCACCTACTTCCTCCTGGCCGAGCGCATCCTGCGGGAGAAGCAGGAGCGGCAGAGCCACAAGCTCAGCTTGGTCTACAACCTGGCCCAGCAGGTGCAGAGCAGGTGAGCCCGGCCCCCTGGTGCTGGGATGCGGGGGTCCAGGGCCCACTGGGACGTGGCTGAGGCCCAAATCCCCTGGGTTCCTGTCTGCAGGCTCCAGCCTGCTGCGTCACCTCGGGTTGATCAGAGGTGAAAGTAAGGCGGTGCGCCCCGGCCAGGGGGAGGGGCAGTGCGCTGGGGCCCCCCACGCCGCCAGCTCCCTGTCCTGAGCCCCTCCTCACCCCCAACCCTGACTCCTGCCCCCCCACACCGCCAGCTCCCTGTCCTGAGCCCCTCCTCACCCCCAACCCTGACTCCTGCCCCCCCACACCGCCAGCTCCCTGCCCTGAGCCCCTTCTCACCCCCAACCCTGACTCCTGCCCCCCCAAAACCGCCAGTTCCCTGCCCTGAGCCCCTCCTCACCCCCAACCCTGACTCCTGCCCCCCCACACCACCAGCTCCCTGCCCTGAGCCCCTCCTCACCCCCAACCCTGACTCCTGCCCCCCAAAACCGCCAGTTCCCTGCCCTGAGCCCCTCCTCACCCCCAACCCTGACTCCTGCCCCCCCACCCCGCCAGCTCCCTGCCCTGAGCCCCTCCTCACCCCCAACCCTGACTCCTGCCCCCCCACACCACCAGCTCCCTGTCCTGAGCCCCTCCTCACCCCCAACCCTGACTCCTGCCCCCCCAAAACCGCCAGTTCCCTGCCCTGAGCCCCTCCTCACCCCCAACCCTGACTCCTGCCCCCCCACACCACCAGCTCCCTGCCCTGAGCCCCTCCTCACCCCCAACCCTGACTCCTGCCCCCCCAAAACCGCCAGTTCCCTGCCCTGAGCCCCTCCTCACCCCCAACCCTGACTCCTGCCCCCCCACCCCGCCAGCTCCCTGCCCTGAGCCCCTCCTCATCCCCAACCCTGACTCCTGCCCCCCCACACCACCAGCTCCCTGTCCTGAGCCCCTCCTCACCCCCAACCCTGACTCCTGCCCCCCCACACCCTCAGCTCTGAGGCCCTCCTCACCCCCCAACCCTGACTCCTGCCCCCCCACACCCTCAGCTCTGAGCCCCTCCTCACCCCCCAACCCTACTCCTGCCCCCACACCCTCAGCTCTGAGCCCCTCCTCACCCCCCAACCCTGACTCCTGCCCCCCCACACCCTCAGCTCTGAGCCCCTCCTCACCCCCCAACCCTGACTCCTGCCCCCCCACACCCTCAGCTCTGAGCCCCTCCTCACCCCCCAACCCTGACTTCTGCCCCCCCACACCCTCAGCTCTGAGCCACTCCTCACCCCCCAACCCTGACTCCTGCCCCCCCACACCCTCAGCTCCCTGCCCTGAGCTTCTCACACCCAAGATCCTGTCCTGACTGCTGCTCCTTCCCCCATTCCCAGCCTTTTCCCTAGCCCCCTACCCCACCCCACACTCAGATTTCTTACAGGCAGGGTCGTATTGCACCTCCCCTGAGCCCCGCCCGGGGTGTGGGGGCTGCGACGTGACTGTGCCTATAGGAACCGCACGTTCCTGTCACGCCTGCTGCGTGGCCAGGACGGGACCGGCCCCCGCCAGCCCCGGCTTGGCCCCATGCTGTGGCAGGCCCAGGGTCCCTCAGTGCCCTGGCCGAGGGCTACTCCCAGCTGGCAGCTCCCAGCCCAGGCCTGACCCCGGGCCTGCCCCTCTCTCTTTCAGCGCCGCCCTGTCGGGCCCGTTCAGCGCCGTGGGCGACGCCCGGGACCTCGCAGAGACGCCAGGCTGGCCGGCAGCCTTCCCCGGCCCCCAGCCCCGGCCGGCCGCCCCCGAGGATGCCGGGAGAAGAGAGGGCAAACCCCTTTCCTTCTCTGCCCTGGGGGAAGACGACGCGCCCCCCGGCCTGCGTGGGAACGGGCAGCTGGTCCGCGCCCTGCTGAGCCCCGCCCTGGCGGACGCCCCCATCGCCAAGAGCGCCCCGGCCCTGCAGCAGATCTGCGAGGAGGAGGAGGAGGAGGAGGAGGACGAGGGGAAGGCCAGCGCCATGGGAAGGAGAAGCTCCTCTTTAAACCAAGAGCAAATGCGCGATTTCCAGAGCTCCAGGGTCTCCCTGCTGTTTGGCCGCGGTGCCGGGGCCCACAGTAAGGGGGAGAGGAACCTGGGGGCCGCCAAGCCTGGCTTCTGGGAGCAGGGCCCGGGGACCAGCGGGCAGCCGTCGCCTCTCAGCAGGGCACCGAGTCCCAGGAGCGAGCCGGGTCGCCCCCGAGAGGTGGCAAGGCCTGCTGCGGCCCAGGAGGCCCTGGCCCAGCTCAGGAGCGGGGAGAGCGCCCCAGACCCCCTCCCTGGGGGGAGCCCAGCAGGAGAGGAGGACGCCGAGCTCCAGGAGGGCCCAGAGAGGCGCGAGGCTGACGGCCGCCCAGGGCCAGAGGAGGACACCGCTGCGGTGGAGGACGGGGGCGGTGGGGAGCAGCGTGGGGGGGACGTGGGCCTGTGTTCTGGGAGTGGCGAGGGCCCTGTGGCAGGCTCTGCTGGGCGTTCTGGAGCCCAGGGCGGAGGAAGCCTCCACGCCACGCCCAGCGGGCCACCCGCTCCGGAAGACGAGTCCCAGCGACCGGACGGGCCCCCGGAGACGGGCTCCTGCCCCCGGCCCCCCACGGACAGCGCCCCCGGCGGTGGCGAGGCGGCGGCCGACAACGTGATCAAGCTGGACCCCGCTAAAAACAAGAGCGCCAACCTGCGGGACCGGCTGCTGCAGTTCCCGCTGTGCGAGAAGGCGCTGGCCTTCAAGATCCGGCCCAGCTCCAAGGACAGCCTGCTGTCACTGGGACAGTTCAACTGCTGCCACGTCATCTAGCCCCGCACGGCTGCTGGGGGACGGGGACGGGGACGGGGGGCGGAGGCCCCCGGCCGTGGGCAGGACTGAGGGACAGGGTGCCTCTTCCATTCTCCGCCTCCTGCACTCCTCCTGGGCCCCGCGCCTGGGCTCGGAGACCCTGCCCAGCCCCGTCTCGCCCACGCTCCCTGCCCGGGGCCCTGCCGTGAGGGTGCATGGAGCTTCCTCACGCAACCTGCCCGCGGCCGCCACGGAGCGGACTGGCCAGGCGGGAGCGGCCCGATCTCGAGGAGAGCTCCCCGGCCCAGCCCCCACCGGCCCCTCTGCGAGGAAGGCGCCCGCCAAATTCCAGCCGCCACGCGGCCGCCAGGACCCCAACCCCTGGCAGAGGGCTGGGAGCCACAAAGGGGCGCCCTGCCCGGGCCTCAGCGCCCTGGCTCGCCGCAGACCGGGCTGGGGCAGGATCTGGGCCAGGTGCCAAAGGGTCATCAGCGGAACCCGATGCGCCGGTTCTGGGGAGGAACCAGCCCCCCCACCTGCGGCTTCCCCAGGACCCCTTTGCACCTGCTGGCTGAGAGGCTGCAAAGCATCCTGGGAAAGCCCCCCCCCCCACGCAGGTACAGACGTAGCCATCTTCCCTCGGTCTCTGCGCCGGGGGCTCTGTCACCGCTCCTGTGGGGTAGCGGGCGCAGTGCCCATGCCATGCCCAGCCTCCCCCCACCCGCCCCCGGGCCAGGAAGGAAGGTGCGGAGGGAAGCCGGGTGGGGGCACCCCCCGGCGCCCTGCCAGGGTGCAGTGACTGGGGCCGCCCGAGGCTGGAGAAGCAGGAGGACTGCCCAGCCCTCGACGCCCCGTTTCTAAAAGCCAGGCCACCCTCTCGGTCCCGTGGGTGAGCCAGGCGGCTGCTGGTGCCCAGACACCCACCCAGCTGCCCCTGCCCGCCTGGCTCTGCCCGGGGGGGTTTTATAACTATTAGCACTAATTTTTTAAAATAGTCTATTTTAATGGAATTTAACTAGAGATTGCTATATCCCCTCCCCTGCCCGCCGGGGCACCCAGCCATGCATGGCTGCCGGAGCATTCCCCATACCCCCGACTCCCCCGCCCTGGAGCCAGAGGGGCCAGGGCCTCGTGTCTCTCTCTGCAGCCTCCCTGCCCGGGGGACTCAACGGGTCTGGAAGGGGCGCGGGGGTCTATGTCACGCACGCACGCACGCACCCGTATCCGACACACGTACAGTCTAGTCCGGTCCCTCCCCAGCCCCGACCTGAGAAGCTTTCTATTTATTATCTCTTTGTTTTCTTGCTGGCAAGAAATGAATTGTGAAGAGAGTCCGAAGCCGGAATTGTGCACTGAATGGATCGGGCCCAACGGGGACGCAAAGCAAGTCGGTCCAGTAAACGAAGCTCTTGATTTCAAACCGGCCTCAGTGTTTCCTTCACGGGGCTGCCCGAGTAGGGGAAGATGAACCAAGCAGGATTAAAAGCAAGTGGCTCCTGAGAGACGCACAGAATTGTAAAGGCTTGGGAGCGTCACGGGCAAAACCCACTTCCTCAGATGTTAAGCGGGAGTAGAAAGAACAGAGGCCAAGTTACTTAGAACTATAAAAAGATAGCTGCCGATTGTAGGACGGGCGCTAATGAGGCTAATTAAGTGGGTGGGAAGTGCCCCAGACTTAGCTTTTGATATAAAAATGCAGTGTTAAAGGCAGGGGAGACTGGCTTTATAAGGCAACCTCCAGTTCATGTCTTTCAAGGATTAAGATCCTCTTCTGCATTGCCGCCTTCTGCCCAGTGCTAGCACAGGCCGGGGCTCTGCATGTCGGCTCCCTGCTGGAGCAGATTTGGGCGAGGCTGAGGCTGGTGACAGTCTGTGTGCCGCCTGGTGGTTTTCCTTGCGCCCAGCAGGCCTGGAGCAGAGGTGGTCACAAACAGCATGCAGGCCGGGCACTCAGCCCCATTCCCAGGGAACTGAACTGCCCCGCGTCAGCAAATGCTGCTCCTTGCCAGAGCGCCCTGCCAAAGAAACCGCATCCAAAGAGCTTCAGCGCAGCATTTCAGCCCCTGAGGAAGCGACCGGGCCAGGTGCCAGGGGCCAGCGCCTTTCCCGGACGTAGGGGGGAGTCTCCTCGTTCACAGGGCTGTAGGGCCCAGATTCCAGCGGGGGGAAGCGGGGCGTTCCCCTTAGCATCACTGGTCAGTATAATGGGGGCTCTGTCCCTTTATGGGGCAGAGGGGATGGGGTCAGCCAAGCTGTGTCGAGGGACATGGGCGGAGGCGGGTGCTGGGGGAAAGGAAATTGGGGGTCATTTGTCTGGGGCCCAGGAGCTGTGGAGCTCAGCTCCCCGCAGAGCTGGGGCCAGCCCCACAGGAGAGGGACTGCTGGCCTCACCCAGCCTAGTCGGGGGGTGGTTTGGCTTGACCTGCAAGGGGTGGGGCAGCACCAGACCGCTGTCTCCAGCAGCCAGCCCAGTGAGGGGGTGTCTCTCCGAGATGGGGCCCAGGGTCAGACTGGCTCGGGGGGAAGGAGGTCCGGCCCCCTAGGAACAGGAGAGGCCAAGGACAGTCCTTGGAGCAGGGTCGTGCTGTGGGGCGGGGGACAGCACCTTGCCTCAGCAGGGCACGGTTCACCTGGGTCGGGTGTTAAATGACTGAAAAAACAAAAAGCCACAATGGATTTAATGCTGCCCCGCCCCCCCAGCCCAGGGCCCCTCATATGCCCTGCATCAGCCTGCTCCCCCTGCCTAGCCTCCCATGCCCCCTGCTGCCCCCCAGTCCAGGCCCCCCATACCCTCTTGCATCAGCCTGCTTCCCCCAGCCCAGACCCCCCATACCCCTTGTCATGGCTCCTTCCCCACTCTGGCATGATAAATGCAGAAGTGGGGGCCAGCAGGTGTACCCCAAAGCCTTATCTACCAGGCTTTGGTATAAAACTTCCCCAAAAATCTTAAAACCCTAGATTTTGGGAATAAAACTTCCGCTGCCACCACCCAAATATTAATAAAGCAATCGGGAAAGATCATTTGGGAAATCTCACCCCTACAATAAAAATCAGAGCCCACAATTAACCAATGCTAGGTTAATAAAAAGGAAGTAGAAAGAACTTTTATTATTACAACAATATTCCTGGTGCAAGCATAATGACTAGATAGAATAGTAACAAAACATACTCCTGGAGAAACTCCATGTCCCCCTGCACCAGCCTGCTCCCTCCAGCCCAGACCCCCCCATGTCCCCCTGCACCAGCCTGCAGCCCTGCCTCCCCTCCTCCCAGCCCAGGACCACCGCACACCCCCGACTGGACCAGAGTGCACACACCCCAGTTCCTTGCTACGTTGTGGTGCCACCTTTTAGACACAACTTGAGATGCTGCACAAAAACGTTAGGAAATTGTTCCAGGAGCCTGTTTGCAGATGGCCGTGATCCCCGGCCCTGCTGCAGCCAATGTTGCCAGGAGAGGTGCCAGGGGACACGGTGCCACTTGGGATCTCCCTCACCGGGCAGCAGGCCGCACAGTGTCACGCCTTCATGTGCCATGCACAGAACCCTAGATCCAGAAGTAGGGTTGCCAGGTGTTCGGGGTTTTTTGGTTTTTTTTCTCAACAAAAGTTCCCGGTGCTTTTTTTTTTGGGGGGGGGAGGGGGGTTCTGGTATTTTTGGTAAAACCATCTGGCAACCCTACCTGGAAGGGACCTCTAGAGGCCATCAAGTCCCATCCCCTGCCCTCACGACAGGGCCAAACACCATCTAGACCATCCCTGCCAGGTGTCTGTCCAACCTGCTCTTCAGTATCTCCAGGGATGGCGATTCCACAACCCCCCCCAGGCAGCTTATCCCAGTGTTTCACCACCCTGACAGGCAGGAAGTTTTTCCTAATGTCCAACCTCAACCTCCCTTGCTGCAATTTAACCCCATTGCTTCTCTTCCTAACCTCAGAGGTTGAGGAGAACAATTTTTCTCCCTCCTCCTTGTGACACCCTTTTAGGTACTTGAAAGCTGCTCTCATGTCCCCTCTCAGTCTTCTCTTTTCCAGACTAAACAAGCCCAAGTCTTTCAGGCTTCCCTCCTAGCTCATGTTCTCTAGACCTTGCATCGTTGTTGTTCTTCTCTGGACCATCTCCAGTTTCTCCACATCTTTCTTGAAATGTGGTGCCCAGAACTGGACACAAGACTCCAACTGAGGCCTAATCAGCGCAGAAGGATGACTTCTCATGTCTTGTCCCAGGCTGGCTGGTCCTTTGTAAGGGGGCTGGGGCCTCCGCCCTCCCCCAAGATCGGCTCCCACACCTGGCAGGTAATAACACCTGAGGTCACGTGTCTGGCACAGGCCAGGCCTGGGGCTCAAAGGCTCAGGAAGAGGGAGGGCACTGAGGGAGGGGCTCAGGTGGGAGAACACCCCCAAGCTGGCAGGACCAGGCAAGCCAGAGGGGGAATCTCAGGACCACTTAAGCCGAGCCGGACACGGGGCAGGAAGGCTGGGGGCTGGGATGGGAGCAGGGCAGAGCCTATGTCTTCTCCAGGAGCTGAGACCAGCTGGGCAGGGCAGCACGACTTACACATTGACCCCCCTCCCCCCTCCCTCAGCCTCTGGGGCAGCCTCACCGGGGGTACAGCCCCTGGGGAGAGAGCCTCTTTCGCCAGCCAGGAAGGGGCCAGCTTCCCCTCTGAGCCTGGACAGGGCCAGCTGCCCCTTCCCAAAGGCAGGCCGGGCCCAGGGCCGCTGGGAGCGTTGGAGCCTGCGTGCGGGTCCCAGGGCAGCTGTCCGGCAGATGGGCCCCTGGGGATGTTTGGTTCACCGCTCACAGCCTGACGCAGCGGATGTAACATCCCGGCCACGTCTGGGGCCAGGGCTTGGGGGACTGTTCCAAATCCCAGGCGGCGGCAGACGCGCGGAACGCCCACTTTCGCCCCCCTCCCGTCGCTTCCCTCCACTCCCGCCCGGGCGGCCAGGCTCAGGCATGCGGCTGCCGGTCGCAGAGCCTCCCCTCTGGCCGCTGCAGCGGGAGCCCAGCCGGCAGCAGAGAAACCAGCACAATGTGCCCATTGGGCAGACGTCCCAGCAGCCCTTTGCCTCGGCGTCAAGCAGGTCCCTGCCGGGGGCCACGGGATGCCACGGACGGGGCAGCTGGTGGCAGAGGGCCCACGTCACTGCCCCTCTTGTGGCAGGGCCTGCCCATGCCCCCCTCTAGCACCCTCCGCTCGCTGCCTTCAGCCCCAAAGACCACTGGTGGCAGCTGCTCCTCCCTCGCCCTGGCCAGGCAGTCTGAGCCAAGGCTGTCATGGGCCGCATCCCGGTGGGGGGCCAGGCCACAGCCCGCATCAGCACCCCCCTTTGCCATTCTGTGCCTGACCCTTCAGTGCTCCCACAGTCCTGCTCGTGAGGCCCCAGCCTGGTCCTTCGGGCCTTGCAGCACTGGGAGATATAGCCAACCTCCTGGCACAGGGCGGGGCAGCTCCTGGCCCATCCACAGACCCAACCCTGCCCGGCTCCTCGCAGCACAGACCGGCCACTGGGCTGGGGATGGGCCAGGCCTTCCCGCAGGGAAGGTCCCAGCGCCAGCCACGCGGCTCCAAGCCCCCGGGGTGGGGAACCGGCTGTCACATCAACTGGGTCCCTCCCTCCGACCAGGAAGGAAGGCGGGCGGGGGCTACGGAAGCCCTCAACACCTTTCCTTGACTTGTGTGTTTCCGAAACGCGCGTCCGCCTGCCCGTCTGCCCGTGAGTCTGTTTGTTCAAGAACTCCTCCCAGCTGGCAAGAGCTCGCGATGCAGGATGAGGGCCTGAACCGCAAGCCCCCGTGTCGCAGGCCGGGAGGGAGGCCGGAGGCCTGGGCCACAAGGGTCAATCCAATCCAAAGCAGAGACGCTGTGAGCGAGAAGCAGGTCCTGCTCGCGGGAGTTACCAAGAGCAGGGCTGGTGTCACAGAAACACTCGGACCTCAAAGGTACCCAGCCCAGGCTGT
This sequence comes from Pelochelys cantorii, assembly GCA_032595735.1. Classification (NCBI taxonomy): domain Eukaryota; kingdom Metazoa; phylum Chordata; order Testudines; family Trionychidae; genus Pelochelys; species Pelochelys cantorii. The sequence goes on along the minus strand of CM064339.1, from coordinate 1,944,189 downwards.
GAGCATGCCCAAAGGGGTGGTACCAAACCTCCTCGTGGAGAAACATCTCGGTACCAACACCCTCTCCCCACAGGTAGCAGGAACACACCAACCCCGGTTCCAGACTGGGTCTACATGGACAGCATGACAGATTGGTCCCCCCCTTTTACGAGATCAGGGGCGGTAACTAAGCAACAGGAGGTGGCAACCTGATACGTCGGGAGTGACGTGTATAAAAGCGAACCCCAAAGAGCTGCCTTTGGCTGGCCTAGGGGCAGCGTCTCACCCCTGACTCTGAAGAGGTGGGTTGTGCCCCCGGAAAGCTCATGAGACCATCTACATGTTTTGTTAGTCTCTGCGGTGCTGCAAGTTTTTCTACTGACGGAGTCAGGCCATTGTAACGGGCCTCCATGTGTTAGCCTAACTGTAGCCCCTTTGGTCTGGGTAAGCTAGGACCGTGCCTCGTCTACAATAAACCTGGCCGGGCGCCTTCGATACTCCTCTGATGTTGTGGTCTTTGGGGGCTCTCTCAAAGTCCTCTGTGTCAACTGTTTGGGCATGGCCAACACAGTAAACAAGGGAGCAAATGCAGAAACACAACAGCTGAACTGGTACCATCACCGATGGAGCAGGAGACCACACCAGTGCATGCTGACTGCTACAGCTAGGTCCACCAAATCGGGTAGGCAGCTTCTGATCCTAACTTACAGTAGGGTCAGGGTTTGGTTGTGCCCGGACAATGGGCTGTGCCTGGAATTTGACTGTTGCTCCTAAAATGGAAAGGGAGGAGCCTGATAGGAGGGACAGTCGTGCAGAATGACCACGAGAGGCAGCAAGGGGCCAGAGATGGGGACCGGGACAGGGGTGGAGAAAGGGACAGCTGTCTGCTATACATTTGATAGAGTTTGTGTGTCTGTTACTCAGCTGGGGGACACGCACTCCTCCCGGGGCTGTGCCCACTGCAGCTGCCACGGCCATGGACGAACGCTTCTCACTTGGCCCCAAGCTGCTGCAGTGAGAGAGGCCTGGGGTGCACCCTGAACTCCTCCTCCCCAGACCCATCCTCTAGCTGAAAAATAAACAAGACTCCAGGAGGAACTGCCCCCATCCTCCTCCTCTTCCCCAGGCCAGGGGGCCACACTGGGCATTTGTTAAACTCCACCTGGCCAGAAAACAGCAGCAGCAGGTAACTGTCCAGCCTTTGCCTAGCAACATGCCCACCAGGGGCTGGAATCTGTGAGTACCCGATTCAACAGCGTTCCCTCTCATTTTTTCCATCTGTGTGCAGAATAAATTTTGTTCTGTGCACTGAGGCATGCGCAAATGTGCACCACTAGGAGAAACACATGCTGCCGGCTGTGGGTGTGGCACTCGGCTTACAGGGAACACTGCCCCTCGGCCACTGCTTTACTCTTCTCAGCACCCACCACGAGATTTGGAGCAGCACCTCGGCGAGAGGCCCTCGTGCCCCACCAATTCTGGACTGCCCCAGCTTGGCTAGATGCCCACAGCCTCCCAGGGCTGCCCTACAGGCTACATCAATGCATACAGCCCGGCATACCCCTGCAACAAGACCTTGGAAGGCAGCTGCATGTGTCTGCCGCGCAGTCTGCCCTATGGACTCCTCCCTAGTCAGATCCCGGCTTTCAAGGCCCCGTTAGTGGCATAACAGGCCTGGAGCGGTGTTGGGATCTTGCCCTCAGTCTCTCCTAGCACTTGGACTCCCAGCTCCTCCCCACAGACATCCCTTGAGCAGTCAGCTGCACCCACGGGTGGGTTGCTTTGTGACAGCTGCCTGGCACCGGAGGCGTTCGGCTACTCCCATCTCCTGGCCGCGGGAGAGATGCTGTTGTTTACTGCACTGTCTTTCTGCATACGCAAGAAACCGGCTCTGTTTGAACTGCTTCCCAGACTGCAGGGGGCCAGCTTCGCGCCTCGCGTGCCCACGCTGATGGATGGGCTCTCCCCAATCCCTCCGCCGGATCGTGTGCAGGGAGTGAAGCGGATTGAGCAAGTCACCAGAGTTTTGCGGTGCCATTCCTGTCTCAGGAGGAGAAAACTGCTCCAGGAAACCTGCTCTGCCGTACACGCCATGAATTCTTGCCCCCTCCGGCCTCGGGAAAGGCTGCATCAGGTTCTCTTACACCAGGGTCTCCCAAACTTTTTTGGCCACGGAACCCGGGGTCCTGAAAACATGGTGGAGCCCGTAAAATACTGTGATTGTTAATTCAATAGGTACCCAAATAAACAAAGTTTGGGAATTCTACTTGTATTTCTTATCAATTCTTTTTTCCCCCCAAGACAACTATCAGAAAACTGGTACCCAAATACCAGGGTCATACAACCGCCATTCATATTGTGGGGAGCCCCTGGACCCATCGGGCAGAGCCACAGGGCTCCCCGGAGCACCCTTTGGGAACCCTGTGAACCGCCATTCTTAGCGCTAGGCAAAATTCTTCCACGTCTTACCCCTCGCGGGAAAATCCCACCTGGTTCCATGCACACCGCCGGCCGGAGGGACCTACCCCCTGCCACGCCGGACCGGGTTCGGTTGTACTGGGCCCTGTGTAGGGTGCGGGGGCCCAGGCTGAGTCTGCAGTGACCGCTCTCCAAGTGAGCCGTGCCTGAAACCAGGGACTCACCTGAGGGGGCATTTTAACCCTCCCCAACCCCCGCCTCTCGCCACAAACCACGGCCCAGGGAGTGGGCGGGAAGTCCCAGCAGATCCCCTGCAGCTGAGCCCCAGCCTCAGTTTCCCCTCCCCCAGGCGCCAAACAAGCCCGAGAAGCCTTGCTAGTATGAAAGAGGCCCCCCCCTTTATTTAACAGACAGGGGTCAGCCCACAGAGGAAAGCTTCTGCCAGGTGCCCCCGGGCGGTTCTCTGCCCCCTTGTAATCTGGCTTACGTTTCACCGCCTCAGCACTGGGGGGGTTCAGGTTAGATCCCTGTCTGTGACCCCAAAGGTGCTACCCCAGGGAGTCCTTCCTGGCCGGGGGCTCTCCCAGACCGGGCTGCTTTGTACAGCTCCATGTTATTCACCACCAGGGGTTTTACACTGAGGAGGGGCAAATCTGGGGCAGATCCACCTCTGGAGGTAGTAGGGGGGTAGGATTGGGGAGAGAGAGGGAGGGTGTATGTGTGGGGGGTGTGGGACGGTTATGTGTGGTGTGTTTGTGTATGGGGTGTGTGTGCACGTGTGTTATGGGTATGTGCGTGTTTGTGAGAGTTGTGGGGGGTGTGTGGGGGTGTTTGTGGGGTGGGGGGTGTATGTGGAGAGGGTGTTAGGGGGAAACAGGGGGGTGTCTGTTGGGGGGTGCTGTTTGTGGGGGGGTGTTTGTGCGGGGGTGTGGTGTGGGGGTGTTTGTGATGTGTGTGTAGTACTATGGGGCACATATGTAGAAAGGCCCCAGGCTGGGGCCCCTGGGGCGTGACCCGGGGGCAGACACACCAGCGTGAGCCTGTTGACCCCGCACCTTGCCCCTGGGGTAACGCAGGGCCCCGGTCGGCAGTGCCGCCAGCCTGCAGGGGCTGTATTCCCCTGCCCCCGGGCGGGGGGCTGTCCCCGGGGAGATGGGGTCATTCCTTCTGGGCATCCCTGCTTTCAGGAGGCCAGGCCCAGGGCCGGTTTCCAGCGAGCCGAGAGCCCTGGGCTGCGGCAGGAGACAGCGGGAACCGGATTCCTCGCGGTCACTCTGTCCTCGGCTCTCCCTCCCCCTCCTGGCCGTCCCTCTGCGGCTCTCTCCTCCCCCGGCCCGGCCTGGTGCTCATAAAAGAAAAGGCTGTTTGCTGACGGGGAGCCCAGCCAGACCTGCGATGGGGCGCGCAGGCTTCAGGGTTCTGCGGCTCGTGCTGGTGCTGCTGCTGTTCCCACGGCCCGCGGCCCAGTTCTGGCTCTTCAACGTCCTCTTCCCGCCCAGCGCCACGCCGGAGGCAGCCCGCTCCAACAGCACCCCGCCCGTGGTACTCGGTAAGGGCCCGGCAGCAGGGAGACACCACCCGGTCCCGGGGGGGCTGTGGTGGGGAGCCGGGGCACGCAGCGTGTGGGAGACGCAGCAGGCCGGTCTCTGCCCCGGGACCCAGCGTGGGGGCGGGACAGCTGGTGCAGGGTCTTTCTGGTGTTTTTCCTTCTCACCTGCCAGTCACTTACCCCTCTGTCCTCTTCCTCAGCTGTGCCCCCTGCCTGCCCCTGTCCAGGAGCCGGTCCCATGCATGTCCCCCGCCGCTTTTCCCCCTGCCCTGCGCCGTTCTGCACCGCAATGCCCCAGCGCTCCTCACCCAGGGCCGGCTGCTCTTTCAGAAGGGCAGAGTCCTTAGCTATTGCAAGGTGCTGCAGAGAGACACCCCCCCCCCCCCAGCACCGTTCCTGACTCCCCTAGTCAGTCCCGAGTCAGTTTGGCCAGGAAGGCATTTGGCCCCTGGGCCCAGATCCTGTTCAGTCCCGGTGGGGCCTCGAATGCATGACGCCCCGGCTCCGTCTGTCACTTGAAACAGGGATTGCTCTGTACATCTCTGGTCTGTGTGAAGAAGAGCGGGCCCCTCCCCCAGGTTTACAGCACAGGTAATCTGCGCAAAGTCGGCATTTTCCGTGGAATGACACTGATGCCTTAAAGAGTTAAAATATTAATTTATAACGGGACCCGAAATCGTGGCTCCCTCCTCTCCCCTTCTCCAACTTTCCCTCGCTAACACGCGGCAGGTTTCTCATCCGTGTCCTCGGAGCTCTCGGTGTGCTGGGGACGGCCGGGCGCTTGCAAAAAGGATGGGGCAACTCTCAAACTTATCAACAAGTCTTTCCGGTCCTCGGAAGCCATTGTGTTCAATTTTCCTTTATGCAAAATGGCTGCCACGTCACACAATTTACATGAGGCTCAGCATTTCCCTGTGGGTTTGTAGCTGCTCATGCCCAGGGAGAAAGACAAGGTGGGTGAGATAATTTATCTTCTACTGGGCCAACTTCGAGGGGTGCACAGCATTCCCTGTACGCTGGGCGCTGGTGCGGCCGTTCAGGTGAGATTCAGATTGCCACCCAGCTGATTAGCAGAGCGAGGTTTTTTGTGTCTACTGGTGGTGCACATTCTCATATGCCTCGGTGCACATAAAATTATTCCACACGTGGATGGGAAAGATTAAAGGGAACAGTGGCAGTGAGACAAGTTTGCTTACTCAGCAGAGAGGGTTACTAGGGGGAGAGTGCTCCCTAGTGGTTACTGCCTCCCATGGTTTCCAACGGAGCTGATGGCATGGGCAACCTTGGAAAGATGGCTCCCATGTCACTTCAGCTTCTGCCACCATTTCCAAACGGCTTATGAGGCTTCTGTGAACCTCAATCAGGGGGATGCCATTAACCCCATGCAACAGATGGGGAACTGAGGCACAACGCCGTATCTTGCACCAGAACAGACAGATTACAGTGGCGTTAACAGGAAAAGCTTTTAAAAGTTGCCTTCTCAGGCTGCAGATCATACAGACCTTTGGCGCTTGGGTCTGTTTGTTTTTAAGAAAAGTGGCAAGCAGAAATTCCATCCCCATGAATTCAGTCTTTGCCCCCCCCCGACGCAGACCTCTCCCACGTGAGCTAACGGGTGCTTGCCGGGTAGAGTCTTGGCTGATGGGTTACACCGTTATTTGTTAGACGGCAGTAGAGTGTTGGGTCTCAGGACCCATGGGTCTGTGGTTTGAAGTCACAGCCACGCACGCCGATTTGGCGCATACTGTCTGAGAGGCAGCGTCGCGGTGCTTTGGGCACACACCTGGCACCGGATTCTGCAGCTATCCAAGTTCACTTGGTGCGCCGGCTCTCTCCACCGCTGTAAATGCTGGAGCTGGGAGTTGTGTTGGACGGCACTTGGTGCCGGAAGAATTGGCCCGCACCTCGGAAAGAGGACGGCAGCCGGCCAAACAAAAAACGGGTCTTGCAGCCGCGGACAGCCTGTGATCCCATCTGTAGCCAGGTTGCCCTGCTGGCCCCATGGGGGCTCTGCTCTGCAGTTAGCGCCGGGGGTCTTGCGGTTAATCCCACCAAATTTCCTGCCTGAATACATCTAGTTTCAGTTTGCAGCCGGGGGAGTTTTGGGCAGCTCTATGGAAGAGCCCTTTGAAATCTCCCAGCCACGTGGCTGCTTCTGCACTTTGGTCAAACTTCTCTTGGATAGATTGAAACCCTTGAGTCTCTCGCTGTCAGGCAGGTTTTTCCAGACCCGATCGCTCTGGTGGCTCTGCTGGGAGCCCCACATCCAGTGAGGCCCCACCAGTGGCATTTACAGGGTAACATCACTTCCCTTCTCTGTCTCTTGGCCTGCTCGTGGGGTTCTTACCCACAGCCTCGCCCACGCCCCGCAAGGGAAGCCCGCCGGAGAGGCTGTGCCCAGCCAGGAGGGGCTGTGGGGCGGGGTCCCACTCTCCCAGGGCCGAGGCAGGCTGGAGCTGGAGGGGGGAGAACATCCGACCGGAGGGGACCTGCTGGGTCATTGCGCTCACAAGCAGCTCCTTTTCGCCTTCCTTTGCCCAGGTGGAGCCCCTCCAGCCTGCTCTCAGGAGACAGGCCCCGCGTGCCCTGGGCATCCTGCTAGCTCTTCCCTGCGCTTGCTCCAGTCAGAGCCCATCCCTCTGGGGCACGGCCACCAGCCCAGCCCGCGCTCCTCCAGAGGAGGCCGGCCCGGCGGCTTTCCCCCGGCCCTGGCGCTACCAGAAACGCCTCCAACGGCCTTCCTCAAGCCGGGCCCTGTGCTCTCGCATGGCTGGGAAGTGCGACCGTTAGGCGCTGCAGGAACGCCTGCAGCACACGGGGCCACACTGGCCGGCCAAGTGCCGAGGGGCCTTTGGAGCCCGGCGGTCACTTCCTGGAAACCACGGCAACCTACCCCCCAAACTCCCTCCTGCAGCCCAACCCAGAATCTCCTCCGATACCCAAACTCTCTCCCGGAGCCCTCCCCCCACATCCCCAACGCCCTGCCCCAGCCCAAAGCCCCCTCCTGCGCCCCAGCCCCACCTCCGAGCCTCCCACCCTAGCCGAAGCCTTTACACCCCTTCTGTGCCCCAATCCCCCAGACTCACCCCAGAGCCCACCCCCACAGCTGGAGCCCTTACACCCTTCCCACACCCCAACCCGAAGCCCCCTCCTCCAACTCAACCTCCAGCCTCACCCCCGAGGCCACCCACCCCAGCCAGAGCCTTCACCCCCTTCCCACACCCCAACCCCCTGCCCCAGGCCAGAGCCCCCCTCCTGCACCCCAAGCCCCTCAGGAAGCCAGAAAGGGGAGCTGGCTGTGTCCCAGCACACACGCTCTGAGCTTTGCTGGGGGGGGGGGCACTCAGGGAGGGGGAGCCCCACGTAGTAGTTAAATTTTTGTCAGGGGTTTGGGGAGAGGTGTTAGCACAGTCACCAATGGTTCCCTGGCTCCTGGCCCTGGTTTGTCCTTGACCTTGCTGGTCGATCGCTGTCTGTAACCTGGTGCCCGGCCTCCCAGTAACCTGCCGAACGTCTGACTCTTGGTTCCCCTCTGGGCCGCCTCAGACTGACCTCCCGGTATGTGCACCCTGCTCCGACCAGTAGGCATGACTGCCCTCGGCCCTTCATGAGACCGTGGCTGGATTCTCACCATCGCCAGAGCAGCCTCCTGGGCCGGGTTGCTCTGTTGTGGGGAGATGGCCCCGTGCCCCGCACCCTAAACCCCCTCAGACTGCCCGTGCCCGCAGCCAGACGCAGTGCAGAGTCTCTGAACTGGCGGGGTGCACAGGGCAAGTGGGGGGCCCAACTCCGGATCGGGGCCTTTTGGCCTGTCAGTTTCCCTGCCCATCCCCCCCTCGGGCTACCCAGCCAGCTGCCCTGGGCGCCGTGATAACCTTTGGAGTCCCAGTTACAAATTCCCTTAATAATTATCTAATGTTCTTGTGTGACATTGTGCGGAAGGGTCATGCCTCCCCCATGGCCAGGGAGCCGGGGTCACCAGGGCCAGGGGCACGGCGAGAGGTTGGGTGGGCTGGGGATGGCATTCACAGAGCTCGCCCAGCCACAGCCCAGTCACACTTTCGCTGCCCGCTTGGCGCCACTCGCTTTCCTGCAGCCCACTGTTCCAGGGATGCCTGGCCCCTCGAAAGGGGCTTTGGGGCTCCAGGCGGCCAGGTTCAAAGGGACCCCCAAGTGCTGCCAGGGTTGAGCGGGCCAGCCCAGTGCAGCACTGGCGCCTAGAGAGACTCACGCCCGGGGCCAGGGTGAGCTACGTCTGTGTACATCACTCCCTAGCACACCAGCATTGCGTGTCTACACTGCTCCGTCAGCACAACCGCTGGGCAGCCGTGCCCTGGGGCTGGAGTCTGCTAGCACGCTCCCTGCCCCGAACAGCATTAAATGGCCTAGTCCAGGGGTAGGGAACCTCCAGCCCTGGGGCCAAATTCGGCCTCTGCCTCGCCTGGATCCAGCCCCCGAGGCTCCTCCCTCCCAGCATAAGGAAGCAGGCTCTGGCTCTCCAGCCCAGCCACCTCCCTCCAGCCCAGACCCTCCACCTCCAGTCTGGTCCTGCACCCTCCCACCCTCAACACGCGCCTGCACCCCCCCCAGCCCGCTTCCCGGCAGCCTCCTGCCACACACAGAGCCCCTCATTTCTGACTACCCCAGAGCCTGGGGGGGGCACACAATCTACTAGCCCAGGTCCCCCAGGCTCTGGTGCAGCCGGGGAACATGGGGAGGGTCTTTCTCCTCAGTTGGGAGCCACGTCAGGGAGTGGGTGTGGTTTGAGGGGTTTTTTCCTCACTTTTGTGTACCCCCTGACTGATTTTTCTGCGGGTCGATGTCCCTTCCCCCCCCGACCCAAAAAAGTCCCCCCCCCGACCTACCCTTTGGGATGTCCCAGCCCACGCCGTGCCCCCCTCCCTGGGGCGTTCCAATCTGAACCCATCCCTGCGAGGCACCCGCCCGGTTCCTGCCCCCCAAGGGAGCCCCGTGGTGACACCAGAGGCAGGGAGGGGCTCTGGCAGGCTCTGCATGCCCCATGCAGCAGGGCCCGGGCCTGGGGTCTGGCTCGCGGCTTCCTCTCTGTCTCTGGGGCCTGCAGTGCCTGGCTGCCTGGGGAACCAGCTGGAGGCCAAGCTGGACAAGCCAGACGTGGTGAACTGGATGTGCCACCGCAGAACCGAGGACTATTTCACCCTCTGGATCAACCTGCAGATGTTCCTGCCGCTGGGCGTCGCCTGCTGGATCGACAACACCAGGTACCTGCCCCAGCTCTAGGGGGCCGCGCCGGCTGGCTCCACGGCCCGCTGAGGACATGGGGAGCCCTTCGACTGGCCTCGGGGGCATTGCACAGACCCTTTCCCATGTGGGACGGAGGGGGGAGCTGCCTGGATTTCTGTCCCTGCCCAGAGGCCTCCCCTTTGCGCCCCGCTGGGATGGATCTGCCCTGCTGCCTGTCCTGTCCCGTCCCCGCAGAGCGGTGTATAACCGCAGCGCCCTGCCGCCTGTCCTGTCCCCGCAGAGCGGTGTATAACCGCAGCGCCCTGCCGCCTGTCCTGTCCCCGCAGAGCGGTGTATAACCGCAGCGCCCTGCCGCCTGTCCCGTCCCCGCAGAGTGATGTATAACCGCAGTGCCCTGCCACCTGTCCCGTCCCCGCAGAGTGGTGTATAACCGCAGTGCCCTGCCGCCTGTCCCGTCCCCGCAGAGTGGTGTATACCCGCAGCGCCCTGCCCTGCTGCCTGTCCTGTCCCGTCCCCGCAGAGCGGTGTATAACCGCAGCGTCGTCCCCGCAGAGCGGCGTATAACCGCAGCGCCCTGCCCTGCTGCCTGTCCTGTCCCGTCCCCGCAGAGCGGTGTATAACCGCAGCGCCCTGCCCTGCTGCCTGTCCTGTCCCGTCTCCGCAGAGCGGTGTATAACCGCAGTGCCCTGCCCTGCTGCCTGTCCTGTCCCGTCCCCGCAGAGCGGTGTATAACCGCAGCGCCCTGCCCTGCTGCCTGTCCTGTCCCGTCCCCGCAGAGCGGTGTATAACCGCAGTGCCCTGCCCTGCTGCCTGTCCTGTCCCGTCCCCGCAGAGTGGTGTATAACCGCAGCACCGGCAGAGTGTCCAACGCCCCCGGGGTGCAGATCCGCGTGCCTGGCTTTGGCAAGACCTACTCTGTGGAGTACCTGGACAAGAGCAAGCTGGCAGGTGAGGCTACAGGGCGAGGCACTAGGTCCGGCACTCGGTCCAGGTGGGGCTCCCCAGGGTGCTGCTGCTGGTGCTCAATGGTAGGGAAGGGTCCCGGCCTTCCGGCTTGGCAGGGCTCTCGGGCTCGGTCACCGCGAGACAGGAGACCCTCTCGATGCTCTTCACAGGCTGCTCGGGACTAGGGCCCCCCGAGCAGCGGAGACTTTGCACTCAATTGTCTTGTGCAGGCTACCTCCACACCCTTGTGCAGAACCTGGTGAACAACGGCTACGTGCGAGACGAGACGGTGCGAGCTGCCCCCTACGACTGGAGGATCGGGCCCAGTATGTGCAGGGTTGGCAGCAGCTGCCACCTCAGCCAAGGGAGCCGGGGAGGGGAGGCAGAAGGGCCCCCCCACAGGCAGCAGGGAGAGCCCCGTGCCAGGAGGGAGACCACGCCAGCAAGGGTGATGTAGGCACAGGAAGGCGTTGCCTTCCCAAAACTGCCTACACTGCCCACGGCGCAGCAGTCCACCCCGCTGCATGGCCTGCAAGGATGGGGCTTGAGGGCTGGGGTGGGGCTTGGCTGGGGGGACGGTTCTTGAAAGGGCGTGGTCTCAGGGAAGGGGTGTGGTTTTGAGTGGAAGGGGCGGGGCTTCAGCTTGCCTTCCCCAGCTGCGTCTTCACCCTTTGCCCATGCCTGATGGGGATCAGGGCGGGAGAGCCTGAAAGAGACGCTCTTAGGGCAGAAGGGGCCCTGCTGGCATCGATGTGACTGGGGGGGCAGAATCCTGCAGGGAATGATCATCTCATGAGACTGGGGGACCCCTGCGAGGAGTGATCTTCTCATGGGAGGGCCTGGCTGACACCCCTCCCCCGCCTGTGAATCTCCTCTTTGCCCCTCCCCGGGAGGGTCCAGGGCTGGGGTTCCTGCGTGCGCCGGGTTCCAGGCACCTGCCTGGCCTGTGCGCCATGCCCCTCTCCCCGCAGACCAGCAGCAGGAGTATTTCCAGAACCTGAAGGCGCTGATTGAGGAGATGCAGGACACCTACCAGAGACGGGTCTTCCTGCTCGGACACAGCCTGGGCAACCTCCACATCCTCTACTTCCTGCTGCAGCAGCCCCAGGCCTGGAAGGACCGGTTCATCGCGGGCTTCATCTCCCTGGGGGCCCCCTGGGGCGGCGCCGTCAAGTCCATGCGCGTCCTGGCCTCGGGTGGGTGACGGCGCCCGCTGGGCGCTTTCTGCCTTCCTCTGCTGGAGAAATGGGGGGTGAATCCGCCGCAGAGCCCCCCGCGTGGTACTGGGAGGTCGGGGGCTGCAGACTGCTCCCTCAGGGCTGGCCTGGGACCAGCACCTCGGAGTGGGCAGGGGCAGCCCTAGAAAAGGTACATCGGTCAAAAGACTCGCACAGTAGCTCTACATACGCACAGTCCCCAGGTCACTCCTAGAGCTCCTGGGGAAACAACGCCCCCCCCCCAAATAGCCCCTTGCTCTGGGATGCAGGAGACGCAGCATCATAGACCCTGCTCAGCCTGATTCAGGGAGACCTGAACCAAGCTCGCCCTTCTCCTAGCTGCGAGCCCGAATTGGCAAGCCAGGGGCTATCCTGGGCTGGGGGGGCTCTCAGGCTGAAGCTGTTTCACTTTGTATAAATCATCCCTGGGCTGGAGAAACTGACTCCATAACCTGGCATCAGGGCAGGCTGGGTCTCCTCCATCTCCAGGCACACCCCCCCGCTGGTGGCCCGGATGCTCTGTTCTCTCTCTGTGGCACCTCGGCGGGTCTGGGGGTGGTGTCTCCCAGCAGAAATGCCATGGGGTGAGGCTCCTCCTGATGAAAGCCGTGCCACAGCCTGCAAAGATTCTCCATTTGAAGGAATCAACATTTCCCACCAAAAGAACACATTGTGTCGGGAGGGTTTTGGCCAGCCCTCTCACAACTGGCTCCATTCTCCGCCCCCGGCCTGCCAGCACAAGCTAACCCAGCTGTGCCAGTCCAACCAGTCCCCTCTCCAGGGCTGGGGTTCCTGTGTGCGCCGGGTTCCAGGCACCTGCCCGGCCCATGCACCATGCCCCTTCAGAAGCCCCATTCTGAAGATGAGGAAATCCATGGATACAGCGAGGACGCAAAGACCTAACTGTGCACGGCGATAGCTCCTGTACCCCTGGCTGTGCCAGCAGCGGCCTGATGACTTGTGCTGCAGGAGACAGGGAGGGTTTCTGAGCTGTTTCCACACACTACACCACCCCACTCTAATCCTCCCCCCATCCCTAGCCCCACAAGCTCAGAAACACCCCGAGACATAGCGCCCACTTCCTACTCCTCTCTCCATCCTTCAGAGCCATCCCCGAACCTTCACCTGGTGTGGCCAACCTCAGAAAGTCATGAGAGGAGCTTAAACACCATGTGCTTTGGTCGGGGTGCTTTTCCTTTGCCTTCTGGCGTCTGAACCTTTTATGACTGTGGAAGAGCCAAGTTTGCCTGCCTTTCTCCACAGCCAGGAGGGGCAGCGACTTACTTTGGGTTCCAGGGTGCTGGAATAATCACAGGACCCTGGGACCCACGTCTTTCCAAACCACCCCAAACATGGCAAGACTGGCAATAAACCCGGGAGAGCCCCCCTACACACACACACACACGGAGCCTGCTCAGAAAACCTACCGCAGGCTTAGGACCCTTCCCCTCCTGCCGGACACCCAGCAGCACCCGCGGACAAGCTCCCCCAGCACAAAAGCCTGCCCCTGCTTCCCCACACCTCTGGCTGGGCTCCCAGGAGCAGGGCCAGGGGCCAAGCTCGGAAGGACAGTGGCTGCAGGGAACGTGTGGGTGACCTACAGAGTTAGCGCCCCAGGGTGGTGCGCCAGAGCAGGCACTCTGTAGGGGGTGCTCTTTGATCCCAGTGCTCCACCATGCTTGGAGGCGTGTGCTCCTGGGAATTCCATCCTTTGGATTAGCCAATAAATTGCAGTTGTACCCCAGTATTTCTCTGGGCCTCCTGCACTGAATTACAGTGCGTCTGTTGAGCTGCAGCCCCGCCTCCCCCCAGAGGTGGCTGCATGTCAGCAGCAGGCGATCTGGGCACACGCCAGCTGCTTTGGGATCCTTGCGGGGGTCTGTTCATTTTGCTCCTGCTGAGTCTCTGTGTGAATTGCAGGTGATAACCAGGGCATCCCGCTGGTCTCCCACATCAAGCTGCGGGAGGAGCAGCGCATGGCCACCACCAGCCCCTGGATGTTCCCCACCGGCCTGGCCTGGCCCGAAACGCACGTCTTCATCTCCACGCCGTCCTACAACTACACCTACCGGGACTACCAGCGCTTCTTCCTTGACGTCAACTTTGAGGACGGCTGGTACATGTGGAGCGACACCAAGGACCTGCTCAAGGGGCTGCCTCCACCTGGCGTGGAGACCCACTGCCTCTACGGCACAGGCCTCCCGACCGCGGAGACCTACATCTATGACGAGCACTTCCCCTTTGAGGACCCCGTGGACATAATCTACGGGGACGGGGACGACACGGTCAGCACACGCAGCATGAAGCTGTGCGCCCGATGGCAGAAGCAGCAAAAGCAGCCAGTGCATGTTCTGGAGCTGCCCGGCGTGGACCATCTCAACATGGTTTTCAGCAATCAAACGCTGAGCTATATCAACGAGATTCTGCTGGGCAGGGTCCAGGACAGTGAGGAGGAGCAGGGAGGGAATAGGCAAAAGTCCCTCTTCCCGCCCAGCCCGGAGCCAACACCGGCCAGGAAGAGCCTCTCTGCTCGGAGGGCTGCTAAGAAGCCCAACATGAACTGAAGGCAGAGGGGGTTGACCAGTTCCAACGAATGTTCCCTCTAATTGTTGCTATCCATGTCTGGATTTTTGCCATCCATGCACGGAATAAATTTTTCTGTGTGCACTCAGGCATGTGTGAATGTGCACCACCAGTAGCAACAACAGACAAAAGGTTGTGGATGCTCTTCTAATCAGCTGGGCAGCATTGGATGCTCTGCTGAGTGGCCTCACAAGTGCTCAGCTTACAGGGAACCCTGGTTCCAGCCACAGTCGGCTGGAAAGCCAAGGGTTTCAATCCAGCAAAGCAGCACCCGCTTCTGCTCTCGCTGCCTTTGGTTTTCTGACGCGTGATTAATTACAGGCTTGTTACTTGCAGATGAGCAGATGCGTGATGAACCCCAGTGCCAGGCAATTGCATCATGCCAGCACGGGTTCTTTGTTGCTGCCACCAGCCAGCTAGCGGAACGGCAACAGACCTCAGCCGTGGGCAGGCGGGATGGAACCGGGGCCCTCTGACGCTTAGCGTAGGAGCCTCTACTGCAGGGGTGGGGAACCTCAGGCCCGGGGGGCCCTATGCAGCCCCTGGCTTGCTTGGATCCAGTCCCCAAGGCTCAGGGCTCCCCTTTAGCATTGGGGGGCCCACACTGGTGCTCCAATCTCCCTGTTACCTCACTGCAGGGCTGGAGCACACAAAATCTACTAGGCTCTGGTGTGCGAGGGGTATATGTCTTTCAGCTTAGTTGGGGCCCTGGGGACCACATCAGTGAGTGGTTTGGGGGTTTTTTTTTTTGCTTCCCACTTATGTGCAGCCCCCGATGGACTTTTCTGTGGGTCAGAGGTGGGGTACTATCCCTCCTCCCCAACCCAAAAAAATATTCCCCATGCCTGCTTTACTGCATGAGCTAAAAGCCGCATGGCTCTCAGCTGAGGCTATGGCAGACTCATTAATTTCTAGGGGCCAGGGCTCCACACCCCCCTCCAGGCCACTCCGGCCACAGGGCAAGCCTGGATTGTGCCAGGTCTGAGCTGTGCCCCCAGCATCCCTGCGCTGGCCTCTGAAGCAGGCAGGCTGGATTTGCCCCAAGCAGCGTGCAACCATGGAGCTCCACAAAGCGGCGGCTTTTGGGGCTTCCCGGAGATGCTGAGCTGTTCAGCTGAGAGGGAATGAAGCCTGTTCCCTATCCGAGAGCCGGAGAGCCCTAGGCAGCAGGGGAACTGAATGCATGGGCCAGGTCCTGAGGCTGACTGCGGGGGGGGGGGTACCCCACCTCTGGGGCCGGGCCTTTTCTAGCTGCTGGACGTGCCTGGCCATGGCGCTGAAGAACGCTGTGCAAACACTTCTTTGCTAGAGGGGTCTCTGTTTCTCTCTCCGAAGCTGTTGGAGCCCCTCCCAGCCTTGCATGGGGAACTCAGCATGCTACCAAGAGAATCTAATCCAGTGTCACTGGCAACTGAACAAAGCCCAGGCACTGCCCTTACTGGGGTCTCAAGGCCAGTGGTTTTCAAGCTTTTTTTTTCCTCATCACGTTGGCGGGCCCCCTCTGGAATTACGTCTCAACACCAGGTCCATGGGCATGCAAGAAGCCCATTTCCTATTCTGGGGTTAACATGTAGCCCTCATCTCCAGGACAGAGTCCCCACCTTTCCCCCCCCGCCCCCGCACTCTCAATGGGCTGGGATACAGGGCCTCTTGGTTAAGGAACGCACCATAGCCAAGACCACACTGTGACTACATCTCCATTACATTTGACTGGGACTTTTCAGTTTAGAAAAGAGGAGACTGAGGGGGGATATGAGAGAGGTCTATAAAATCATGAGTGGTGTGGAGAGGGCCGATAAAGAAAAGTTATTTGTTAGTTCCCTAAATAGAAGAACTAGAGGACACCAAATGAAATTAATGGGTAGCAGGTTTAAAACTAATAAAAGAAAGTTCTTCTTCACACAGCGTGTAGTCAGCCTGTGGAACTCCTTGCCAGAGGAGGCTGTGAAGGCTAGGACTATAATAGAGTTTAAAGAGAAGCTAGATAATTTCATGGAGGTTAGGTCCATAAAAGGCTATTAGGCAGGGGATAAAATGGTGTCCTTGGCCTCTGTTTGTCAGAGGCTGGAGAGGGATGGCAGGAGACAAACCGCTTGATCATTGTCTTCGGTCCACCCTCTCCGGGGCACCTGGTGCTGGCCACTGTCGGCAGACAGGATACTGGGCTAGATGGACCTTTGGTCTGACCCAGTACGGCCGTTCTTATGTTCTTATGCTTTCCCCTTCTCTGGGGCAACTCTTACCCCTGGGCAGGGCGACCATGTTTGTCAGCCTCCTTCCCTGCCTGTCTCCCCCCACTCAGCGAGGGCTCAGCTACCAGAGAGAGGCTTGTCCAGGAGCCTGCCCCGTGGTCACAGCGTCAGGCTGGAGGGCAGTTACGCCGCGGTCTATGGAGCGGGTTTCAAGTCGTTATCCGCCCCCACTCAGCTCCAGGGGCCTCACCCCGGACAGGAAGTTGTCTGGAGCCCCATGGCCTCAGCTGTGCGGGAGAACAGAAGCCGTGTCGGCTGCCCTGCGACGTTACCCAGGGGCAGGTCAGACTCACAGGCCTGTGCCCACCCCGGGCACCCCATTTATTGCCCCTGGCTTCCCTCTGGCTCTGGGCGCCCCCCCGGGGGGCCAGGACGCCTGGAAATGCCCCAGCAGGGGCTGTGGCGCCTCGGCCAGCTCTTCAGGAGCTCTTGGGGCTAGGCAGCCCCCGGCCCAGGGCCCATCACCAGGCCCAGGGCCTCAGGCCGCAGCCCCCCCACTCAGCCCAACCCCCCCCCCGGCCCAGGGTCCCTCACTGAGCCCGGGACCTCAGGCCGCAGCCCCCCCACTCGGCCCAACCCCCCCCCCGGCCCAGGGTCCCTCACTGAGCCCGGGACCTCAGGCCGCAGCCCCCCCACTCAGCCCAACCCCCCCCGGCCCAGGGTCCCTCACTGGGCCCGGGACCTCAGGCCGCAGCCCCCCCACTCAGCCCAACCCCCCCCCGGCCCAGGGTCCCTCACGGGGCCCCGGACCTCAGCTCCCGCAGGAGCCTGTGGGGGGGGGGGGGGGGGGGAGGGAACCAGACGCGCGCGCTGAGCCGGGGGGGGGGGGGCCTCGCAGGACGAGCGTCGGGCGCGTCCCCGGGCGGGGCCCGGCCAATGGGCAGAGGGGGCGGGGCGCGCACCCCGCGCGGCGGCGATTGGCTCCCCGGGTGCGAGCGGCGCCCGCCATTGGCTGGCCTCGCCGAACGGGGCCGGCGTGTCGGGCGGCGGCGGCCGGCGCGGGGCCTGACCAGGGGTGAGCGACGCGGGGGGGCCGGGGGGCCGGGGCCGGGGCGGGGGCAAGGCGGGGGGGCCTGGCCCGGTCGCCGCGCGCTGGCGGGAGGGGCGGAGCTGGGGGCGGGGAGGAGCCTCCTGTGTCTGGGAGGGTCCGCGCGGCCCGGCACGTGACCGGCCTTTGTGCCCAGCGCCCCCCGCCCCCCAGGCCCCTCCCTCCCCCCCGGCCCCGCCCCCTGTGCCCCCCCCGGACCCTCTAGCCCCGCCCCCCTGTGCCCCCCCCTCCGGACCCCATAACCCGCCCCCCAAGTGCGCCCCCCCCCGGACCCTCTAGCCCCGCCCCCCGTGCGCCCCCCCGGACCCTCTAGCCCCGCCCCCTGTGCCCCCCCCTCCGGACCCCATAACCCGCCCCCAATGCCCCCCCCGGTCCCCAACCCGGACCCTCAAACCCCGCCCCCCAGTGCGCCCCCCCCGACCCCGACCCCCCTGCCGGACCCTCTAACCCCGCCCCCCAGTGCGCCCCCCCCGGACCCTCTGACCCCGCCCCCCAGTGCGCCCCCCTGGCCCCCCTGCCGGACCCTCTAACCCCGCCCCCCAGTGCGCCCCCCCCGGATCCTCTGACCCCGCCCCCCCGGTGCGCCCCCTCGGACTCCCAATCCCGCCTCCCCCGTGCCTGCACTCCCAGCACCCCTGCTGTCGGGCCTGCCCCCCTCTGGACCCCCCAACCCTGCCCCTCCAGTGCCTGCCCACCCGGACCCCGTGGCATCCCTGCCCTCAGTCCCCCCAGTGCCTCCCACAGCCCACTCAGCAGCACCCCCTGCCCTGCAGCATTTTCTAAGGCCTCTCCGGTGCCCGTGTGTAGCTCCATGCAATGCCCCTGCCATCCTTGCCCGCTCCCCCTGCCCGCCCAGTAACACCTCCTGTCATCACTGCTCACAGCCCCCTGCCCTGCCCTGCCCATGGGAACAGCTCAGGGCCGGCAGCTCCATGGGCTTAGAAATCATTGTGGGATGGGTTAGTTATAGATCTTATCATAAGCGAGGGAGGGGGACTGAAGGTTGATGGGGCAAACTTCATTCTAGCCTTTGCTGGCTTGATATTGTGACCTGAACAGTTACCTGCATCTCCACAAGCCACGGTTTCCCCATCTTCCAGTACCTCCTCACAGCCTGTTCTAGCAGCAGATGCCTGATCAGCTCCCCAGAGCAGCACAGGCTCTGCTCCCCAACATACTTGGGGGTACTCTTTTCCTTGGTGAAAATTAGCAACCGCAGGACCATTCCGTGAAAGAAGCAGCAGTAACTTCCTCTGTCCACTTGCTGCCCCAAGTGTCCACTCGCCCCACGCAAGAAAACAAGACTAGGGAATGCCCTGTCGGTACACACAGTCCCAGTGGAGTGCTGTCAGTGTATTCAAGGCATGCCTTGCATGCCCCAGGTCCAGCTGTGCCTGTGGAATGACTGTCTCTGGCCTCTGAACATGCATGGAGGATACCATTTTGTAGAAAAGAATTTTGTGTGACTTTGTGAACACCATATGGGTAAGGTAACACTGCGTGGAGAATGCCTGTTTGCATAGGAGCGCAGAATTGCGTCCCTGGCTAAAAATGAGAGAGACCGGGGGAGGGAGGAGGTAATATCTTTTATTGAATCACCCTCTCTTGGCGAGAGAGACAGACTTTGGAGCTTACACAGAACTCGTCTTCTGGTCTGAGTAAGTTGCAGAAGTTGGTCCAATGAAAGATATTACCTCACTTACCTTGTCTTGCTAATACCCTGGGACCAACATGGCTACACCATTCCAAATAAAAATGTTATGGCATGCCATGGTACAGTTCTCATTAACCTGGGAACTGTAACTTCTGCTCTTCCAGACTTTGCTTTAATTCCATGGTCTTAACACTGCAGGAAGGCAGAGTGCTGCACCTAATACTTTTGGTTTAGTCTTAAACTTTCCTTTAAACCAGACCACATCCATGTTCCTCACTGAGAACTCTGTCAGGGCAAAATTAGCCCTAGTTATATTGAAATACAGGGCTAGGAGGTTAACGATAGGAAAAGCACATTTTCTCCACTCCTATATCTCACGCTTTGCAATGTGTGCACTGATTTAATTACAACAGCAAAGCCCTGTGGTTTGCCCTGATGGAATGAGGTTGGTTTAGGATCTAGGATGGTGCACAAACTCTGCATGTACTTGTGGTTACTGTGAAAATGGCCTCCTGGTACATACCAAACACAGAAAACTGTAGCTCCAAAGCTAACATTTTGAATGTGAAAAGGAAGATGAGGCTATAAATAACATGGTCCTTTTGGGTCCAATCTCTTCTGGAGAGATATGTCTGTGTTGGGCTTGCCTCCATGTCCGGGGTTACTGAATATCTTGGTGAGGGCAATTCACCTGCAAGTGCAGGTAAGAGCCAACCTACTTGGGAAATTAGAAGAAGAGGGGTATTGATATATTCCTGGACTTTGTTCCTCTTCTTGTTTAACTAGTGTCACCCCAGTTGCATCCTGGTGCCTCGGAGACTTCTTCTCGTTTGTGGTTGTTTGTGCATTTCCTGCATCTCTTTGTATGTGTCCGTAGGTACAAGGCTGAGATGAGAGCGGAGAGCCTCGTTTTGAGGACAAAGATTTTGACCAAGAAAAATGGTGCTGGACTCAGGGACACAGTCGTATGAGCGGCACCGCAATGTCCTGAGTGCTAGCCCCCAGCGTGAGCGGGACGGGAAGAAGTTCTCTGAACACAATGGGCTGCGACTCTACCCCTACCTCTCCCCTTCACCGTCTCCAGATTCGGAACCTGCCCACCTGGGCCAAAGGCCCAAAATGCTTACCAAGCTTAAGTGCTCCAAGGCCTCAGAAGTGAGGTCTGAGATCAGACGGCAATCAGAAACCTGCTCTTCCTTCTCAAGCCCCTGCAGCTGGATGCGCCGGAGTGAGAGCACCTCTACTGTGAATAGTAGTGGCCGGGCGCGGGCGCAGATCCGCAGTGCAGCTTCCCTACCTCATATTGCCCGGCCAAAGTCTGAGGAGATCAGCACCAGCAGGAGGAGTCCTTGCCTGCTGGTGGCCCTGCGGCCATTGAATGTTGATGAGGAGAGAGAGAAGTTCTTCCAGTCTTGTTACACTTACAACCCGCAGTTTGAGTACGAGGAGCCTGTCCCCACCGCTGTGCTGGAGAAATACAGAGATGCATCAGACCAGTTCATTACACAGGTAAAAACCAGTCTCTTGTACACCCCTCCCACACGCTCCCTGCACAGGGAGCAGGTTGGCTCCTTACCTTAAGGGACGGGCACACGCCTTATAGCAAAAGGCCAGAGTGTCGTCCTGCTCTGAGGTCACATCAGTCAGTACCCAAGGGAGATCACCCTTTCCTCTCATATAGCAAGGAGAGAGGCTGGTTCAACGCCCAGGAGGTAGCCTTCCCCTAAGTACAGCAAGGTCTGGAACTGGGGGGTAATGCTCCTCCAGCACTGGAGGGGGAGGATATGTTCTTCTGAGTAATTCCCTAGGGTACGTCTACACAGCAGGGAGCACAACAACGAATTAAGCGACACAACTTCAGCCATGTCAATTGCGTAGCTGAAGTCGAAACAGCTTAACCGGCTTTTGGTGCTGTCTACACAGCAGGAAGTCGAAAGAAGAACACTCTTCCTCCGATTTCCCTTGCTCCTCATGCAACGAGGCTTACAGGATTCGGAGTAAGAAGTCCTCCAGCTCGACAGTATTTCGAAATAAAAGCTTGTAGCGTAGACACATTCTGTGTTATTTCGGAATAACGTCAGTTATGCCAAAATAATGCTGCTGTGTAGACATACCCTTAGTGTGCAGGATTCTGTCACATACTGTACCAGTTAAATAATCCTTTGGTTTTCTGGAATATTGACTTCATTTGAAGGGCTTCTACTAAGAAGCCTGCCTGTGCCATAGAATAACTCCTGATGCCCTCGTTTTTGTATTTCAGATACCTCTGTTCCATCTCCAAGCTTGTGGGGCTTTATGTTGTCACAGAGTGCCCTTATACAGGGATGCACAGTTGTTGTTACCTCACATTATACGTTATGAAAAGGTGTTGGTATGTTAGAATCAATAATGGGGGAAAAAGAAGTACATGGGTTTGAAACGGTATGAGCCCAACATCTCAAATTTAGAATTTGAGTGCCTTGAACAACATTAATGCTGTGTTTGAGTTTGTTTTATGGAGCAACTGCTAATCCTTCCATAGTTAAGGCTGCAGTGTTTTTGTTTAATGCACAATTTTGAATCTTCCTAAAATCTGCAGGCAGCTGGATTAGGTTGGAAAGTTGGTATGCCAGTTCTGGGCTAGGTTCGAACTTGTGACGCTTTGATCAAGTTCCTTCAGCGTGCACCACAAATAATAACCAGAGCAATCCCCAAAATGACCTGAATTTGGAATTTGAAAAGCTCTTGTATTAAGCAGTGTAAAAGTTGTAGCCATGTTGGCCCCAGAATACTAGAGAGACAAGCTGGGTGAGGTGGTTATCTTTTATTGGATCAGCTTCTGTTGGTGAGAGAGCAGGCTTTGGAGTTCACTCAGAGCCCGTCTTCAGATCTGGGAAAGGGACTCCGAGCTCCCCAGCTAAAAGCACAGTGGAACAGCTTGCTTAGCGTGAGCAGTTAGCACATATTCTAAGGAATCATTCAAGGTAGCATGGCCTGTTAATACCGATGCAGTCAAAAGAGGGATTAGTGGGTTACAGAAGGTTGTTCCCATGGGTTGGACAAAGTGAATGCAAAATTGTTATGGGTGAGGCTGAAACAGATGAGCTCAGCCATGTATCTGGGATGGATATTGGAGGGTTGGCCATTGTCTTGTAAATATGTGAGGCAGGCAGCTATGGCAGTGTTTCTCAACCTTTTTTTATAAAGTACCCCTTTTTCAAAAAAAAAAAATATATATATACATATATAAGTACCCCCAGTACCTACAGTTTTCAGACACACACACATTTTTTCTACCATTGCAACACATTTGTTTAAACCACTTAATCGTAGCTGGGCGGGCGATGAAAATTTTGGGTGTAAAAAGTACAAAAATAATAAAGCGCTGTAAAACTTAACACAAAAATTCCGTTTTTTCCAAATTTCAATTGTGTTGACATCCGTCCCCCCGACTTCTCTCAAGTACCCCTGAGGTACTCGTACCACTGGGTGAGAAACACTGAGCTATTGTGTCATTTTGAGGGATGCTAGCATGTGGGGAAGTGGTATCCGTGGTGGCAAGGCTGGCTGTTCATGTTGCGGAGTTTGTAGAGGAATTCATTTGTGTCTTGGAGGAAGCTGGCCTTTTGTGTGGTGAGAGTTTGAGGGTGGTTTCAAGGAGTCCCAGTATTCCTTCAGCAGGAGTGCTGTGGCGAGATATGTGTCTGTCTGGGTTCCCTTGTTTATCAGCTGCTGCAACACAAGTAACACATAAGAATTCCTAACTTGATATGGGTTGTGACTGCTACAGGGTGATGGATCACACTGCACACAGCCAGCTCTTTCTCCTCCTGTTTCCAGTGGCACAGTCACTGCTAAAGACTGACTATACATTAGGGGATTCTTACAACGATTTCTGTGTAGTTTAAACCCTGGGCTCATCGGTTAACGTTCACAGTTAGATACTGGCTCCCGGTACTCATGAGGAGCTGGCTTAAAATTCGGCTCCCCGTGTGCTCCGGCTCCTTGAAAGCTGCCTCCCCCACTCGCGCTCTGTGCTGCCACCTCTGATACAGAGGCTGTAGCGCGGGGCAGCAGGCGGGAGCCAACTGCCTTCCCATGTGTGTAACCATGTCACTGCTGAAATTTTTTTAGCAGTTACACGGTTACTTAATTACACGCATTTTAACATCCCTAGTTTAAGCAGATATACTCAGTCCCCAAAAGAATGAGTGGTCCACCAAAGAGCAGGAAGGGAGTAGGGATGTGTTAGTGTGCACGATTAAACAATTAACCAACGAGCCTAGGCAGGAGCTGATGTTCACGGGGAGCCGGTACGGGGAGCCAAATTTCCTACCCACCCTCCCGCCTGTAAATGTGTAACTGCTGAGAATTTCAGCAGTTACACATTTACAAAAAACTTGCATTTTAATATCCCTGGAAGGGATGTGCTTGTCTTGTGTGTGTGTGAAGCAACACCTTAAGGCTGCGTCTACACTGTGCTGTTTTGTGCAAGAAATATGCAAATGAGGCGAAGCGTGGAATATCGCCGTGCCTCATTTGCATAAATGAGCGGCCGCTTTTTGGGCAAAAATGAGCCATCTACACAGGTCGTTTTTGTGCAAAACCCCCTCTTGCGCAAGAACCGTTCTTCTGCTTTTTTTCAGGAAGAACGGCTCTTGTGCAAGAGGGGTTTTTGCGCAAAAAGGAGCCATGTAGACAGCTCCTTTTTTGCACCAAAGCCTCTTGCGCAAAAAGCGGCCGTTCATTAATTAAGCAAATGAGGCATGGTGATATTCCACGCTTTGCCTCATTTGCATATTTCTTGTGCAAAACAGCACAGTATAAATGTAGCCTAACAGTGCATCTCCTGGCGTTTGTATGCCAGGTACTCAGTTTGGGATTGTTTTTTCTGAGGTCTTTGGGGAATGATATTAAGAGCAGGGTGGCAGTATCCTTAACACTGCTGCTTTTTCTCAGTGAGTATTCTAGCTGCTGATGGTTGTGACCTGCTTTAGTTAAGGTAGGAGAACAGTTTCCAGCCTAGCCTCCTGGTTCGGCTCCTCGTGACTTTCTGAAACTTTTGCTTGATGGGTTTAAATTTCCCAGGCTTGGTCTGCACCCCATGTAGGGAGTGAGAATATAAGATGGAGCAAAGAATGTTCAGCCACTTGGATTTACGAGGATTTGACAGTTTATATTCAGAGCAGCTAAAACCCAATTCATGCTTCTTTCAGAGCAAGCATTCAGCAGAGAAGCGGCTGTGTTGCACACATGTAATTACAAACTGTTGTTCCTGAAATGACTTGTAACCTGTAAAGACTCCAAAAGGTTCAGGGCCTCCCAGGTTCTAGTGAAAGGAGGGCAGCTGTGGCTTCGGAGTTCTTCCCCGCACTGTCTCTTAGTCCAGGAGACCATGCACTGGGCTGGGAGCCAGTCGGTCCTGAAATCTGTTCTTCCTTCTTAGGGACTGTAGTACTGGATCAGACCATCTTGTCTGCCATCCTGTCGCAAACAGTGGCCAGTTCGAGGTACTTCACAGGAAGCAGGTGGGAGAAATCCTATAACAGACAGTTATGTAATCTGCACACAAGAAACATTTCTTCCCAACTCAAAGCAGTTAGTGGATGATCTGTAGGCTGAAGCATGATGGGTTTGATCCCTAAATATTATTAAATCTGATCTAACTGTGGATATTCTTAGTCTCAGAGGGGTAGCTGTGCTAATCTGTAACTTTAAAAACAAGGAGGATTCCTGTGACACCTTAGAGACTAACGGATGTATTATATCATGAGTTTCTGTGGGTAAAACCCACTTCATCAGATGAGTTGGAGTGGAAATTACAGAATCCAGAGAATATATGTGTAAATGCAAATATCAAATGTGGAGGGAATTTCCTTTGTAGTGCATTAACCAGTTTAATATCTTTAATGAAGCCCAAGTGGATAGTGTCAATCTCATCGTCTTTTGAATCTTATACTAGCTCTTAGCCTCGATCATATTTTTGTGGAAGTGGGTGCCACAGATTGACTACATGTTGGGTTTTTCCAAAGTCATTTTTTTATTTAATATGTTGCCGTTGGCTGTGTCTGCACGAGCACTTTTGTTGGCAAAACTTTTGTCGGTCAGGGGTGTGAAAAAACACACCCCTGACAGACATAAGCTTTGCCGTCAAAAGTGCTGGTGTGGACAGCGCTTTGTCAGGGGGAGATGCTTTCCAGCCGCCATAGCTACTGCCACTCCTGGGGGATTGTTTAATTGTGCCAATGCTCCCATAGGCACCAAGCGGCTACACCAGCACAGGTGTGCCATTGTAAAGTCTGGAGTATAGATAGCCTTTAAAATTCCTTGCATGTCCCTTTGTTATCATGTGAGAAGGTAAATAGGAACTGCTGAGACCATCTGTGTCCCACTCATTTTGTTATCTCTCTACCACACCTTTTGTTCCTCTTCTCTCTAAACCGATAAGCCCCAGTCTTTTCTATCTTCCTTATACAGACAACTTTTCAGCCTCCAGTCCTTTCCCTACCTTTGTGATGGAGCGACCAGAATAAGCACAGAATGCCAGGAGAGGAAGTGTCGATTTATGTCATAGCATTGTGAGATCTTCCCTTTGATTTCCTTTGTTTGCGTCTTTGGGCTGCTATTGCAGACTGAGCTGTTTGCATTGAGACATGACTCTCTGTCCTGGGTGATTGCCATTCGCTTACAACCCAGTCAAGTGTACGAATAATTCAAATAATGTCATCCAATGAGCGTTACTTTGCATTGTAAGACTGAATTTTAAATGACCAGTTCAATCTGGATTTTCTAGTCTAGACTCGTGTATATACCTTTCTTATCTGCAGTGTTAGCCACCTCATTTCTCTCCCATTAGTCCAGAAAATAAATATTAAACACCTCTTCTAGTACAGAGCCTGGAGATAGTAACCACTTTCAATACTGAAAATCGACCATCTGTTCCTACTCCCAAGAATCTTGGTCACTCCGCCAAGTTCCTAAGCACGAGCAGTTGCCCCTCACCTCATGGCTATGTAATTTGCTGCTTTGTCAGAATTTGCTTGTGTCTTGTAAACTGCTCCTTTCTCCACAATTGTGTTGCTGCACAACAAAAGTCAGAATAGCGAGATGCAGACTGTCATTTGCAGCTGAAATGGTGCCAGCCCTACCATATGTTATTTATACGGCTTTATAATTTTCTGGAAGTGCAGTTTTAACCAGTTTTCCTTGCTCAGAAATAAGGCTCCCAAAGCTGTGATTCAGAAGATCTTCTTCAATACTGTTTTTCAAGATAGAACATAAGAACGGCCGTAGTGGGTCAGACCAAAGGTCCATCCAGCCCACTATCCTGTCTGCTGACAGTGGCCAATGCCGGATGCCCCAGAGGGAGTAAGCACAACAGGTAATCATCACATGATCACTCTTCTCTCACTCATTTACAGACAGACAGAGGCTAGGGACACCATTCCTACCCAGCCTGGCTAACAGCCATTGATAGACCTAACCTCCATGAATCTATCTAGCTCTTTTTTGAACCCTGTTAAAGCCCTGGTCTTCACAACATCCTCTGGCAAGGAGTTCCACAAGTTGACTGTGATGTGTGAAGAAAAACTTCCTTTTGTTTGTTTTAAACCTGCTACCTATTAATTTCATTTGGTGACCCCTAGTTCCTATGTTATGGGAAGAGGTAAATAACCTTTCCTTATTTACTGTTTCCACACCAGTCATGATTTTATAGACCTCTGTCCTATCCTCCCTTAGTCTCCTCTTTTCCAAGCTGAAAAGTCCCAGTCTTTTTAATCTCCCTTCACATGGGACCCGTTCCAAACCCCTCATCATTTTTGTTGCCCTTCTCTGAACCATTTCCAGTGCCAAAAAGGTATAATGTTTGTAGCACATGTAGTGTCCAGGTATAAACTGCTAGTTTTTAGGATATTGCATATTTTTGGTAGTGACTCTGAAGCAAATACCAAGTTCCTAGAGGAATACTGTCTGGTCCTAGTGACTTGCTGCTCTCGAATATGTGTTTCAGCACCTCCTCTTTTGATAACTTAATGTTTATTAGTTAAAAAAAAAAAGGTAACTCCCCAACATCAACTATGATGAAGACTGATGCAAAATAAATCATCTAAAACCATTTGTCTGTGATGTCTCTAGGCCCCTAATTGCATTCTTTAGCTCTGGTGGTCAGCCAGACTTTCTGTTTCTAATAGACTTCAAGAATTTCTTGTTCTGATGTGTCTGGATGTTTGCTCTGCAAAATCCCTGTTATTCCTCTTAATTTCCATTTTAGCTGTTATAATTTATGTTCTCTTTTTATGTTCGCTTCACTTGGGCTGGATTTCCACTGTGAGAAGGTAACCCATTTGGCTTAGATAACCTCTCCAACTTCACCAGTTAAGCATATTGTTTATTCTTCTCGTGCCTGCTTTTCAGTGAGAGAGCCGCATGCCTCTTGTGGTTATGGTGAAGGAAGTCATTTTCATGCTCAAATTGTGGTTTTTGAATTCCTTCTTTTTGGCTTCAAAAAAGAGCCACAGCTAGTCAATAGGATCATACAGTCCATCTTCCTAAACTTTTACGATCCATCCCTTGAGGATGTTGACTTTACTAATAGTTAAATAATATAATTGCACTGCGATAGAATCAAGAAAAAGTAAGTTCTGTGTGTTGCTTAGGACTAATTAAATAATAGCCTCACCTCTCTTATTTTAAAACCAGCTATCCAAGAAGCAATCGCTTGAAATGTTGACAACTCTCAGAGGGATCAGTCTTTACGGTGTCTCAGGGACTCCTTGTTTTTGCAGATACAGACTAACCGCTTTATTTGGTAAAAAATCTGAGAGGGGTAGCTGTGTTAGTGTGTAACTTTAAAAACGACTAGTAGTCCTGAGGCACCTTAGAGACTAATCAAAATATATAGAATCATGAGCTTTCTTGGGCAAAACCCACTTCCTCTGATAAATTGGAGTAGAAAAAACAGAAACCAAGAGATCTATATAACAGCAGAAGAAGTACCTGCCAATTAGGGATGTTTAATTTTGTTTAATCAACTAATCGACTAGTCGATGGATTTCCCATTGACTAGTCGATAAGCAGGGGGATCTGCAGCGAGTTTAGCTCCTGGCCCCAGGAGCTAACCCCACTGTGGCTCTGACTTTTAAACGTATTAAGATATCTGCTTTATATCTGTGGGTATCTGCATACACAGACGTCGGTGCAGCTATCCACAGCTGATTTTTGCAGATACATGTGTGGATGCAGATACAGAGTTTGTATTTGCGCAGGGCTCTATGCACTGTCATAGCTTGGGCCTCATTTTTTGGCGTTACCGATAGGGATGTAAGCGAGTAGTCAACTACCCGATAAGCAAACGCTTATGGGATAGTTGACTCAACTAGTCGCTTCCCCCCCTTGCTGCCTCTATCAGAGAGAGGCAGCAAGGTGGGGGTGGGGGCAAGAGCCGGTGCTGATGGGAGCTGTAAAGCCGATTCCCTCCAGCACTGTCTCTGTGGTGGACAGGGGAGGCAGAGGCGCAGCGGGAAGCGGCGTAAGCAGGGATTGCTTCAGTCCCCACTTGTGCCGGTTCCCACTGCGGGTGCTTCTGCTTTTGTAATGTGCAAGAGCCCAAGCAGAAGTGCTGCAGGGAGCACAGGGCAAGCAGGGACTCAAGCAGTCTCTGCTCACCCCGTGCTCTCAGGGGCGCCCCTCCCTTGCTGCCTCTATGAGGGGCAGCAAGGCAGGGGACAGGAGCTGGTGCTCTGGGGAGCCAGGTGAAAAACCAGTTCCCCCCAGCACCATCTCCGGGGTGCTCACCCCAGCCCCTCCCCCTCCCGTAGCCCCTATCTGCAGGGGTTCCAGTGGGGAGCTGGGCCCCCCCGTGGACAGGGGCTGTTTCTGCCAAGCAACCCCCGTTCACAGTGGCCAGGGGCTGCAGGACTCAGTGCGAGCTGGGACAGAGCAGTCCCGGCTTGTGCTGATCGCTGCGCCTCTGCCTTTAAACGTAGTGGGAGCCCAGCAGTTCTTACTACATGTAAAATGCAGAGCCGCAGCGCGGGTGGCTCTGGAGCCGGCCCATGCCAGGACTGCTCCATCCCAGCTTGAGTCGGCTCCTCTGGAGCTACCACCGTGGTGGCGGCTCTGCAGAGGCTCTTATCGACCAATTATATCGTCGATATAGATTGTACCGACGAGACGATTAGCCAAATGATCGCATTTGAACATCCAAAGTTACTGAGCAATTGTAGTTCCCATTGATTTCAGCTGGAGTTGCGGGTAACGCGGCGCTTTCCAGAAATCAGGCCCCTGGTGGATCCCTCGGGCTCATGGGGCTGGTGCTGCAGGGGCTATTTTCTCAATGCGGGTGTTCCCGCTTGGGCTGGAGACCAAGCTCTGAGACCTAGCAAGATGGGAGGCCCTCCTTGTGTGTGCTTGGCAAACCTAGGTCAGTGGCTCCCAGCGCTCAGACCTGTTGTATTTTGCAGTGTAGATGTATACGTGGAACTAGATTAGACTCTGAACATCAGCTGCTCTGCAGTTTGCACAGTGTATGGCAGCGCTGGGAACAGAACCCCCATCACTGCGTGAATAGACCTGATCCGTCAATCTCTGTGCCGGGGCAAAATCATCTCCCATGTGGATGCAGTCTATAAAGTGAGGCTGTTTGTGTGTGTCTGTCAGCTGTTTTGAGATCTGCAAGTGGGAGAGCTAGCAATGAAGGGCGTGGGGCTGACCCATAACAACATCTGAATACTTACTGTAGGGCTGTATTGAGTGACTGGATTGTTCATCATGTGCATGAGTTGACTGAGTTTAATAGAGGAGCAGGAAGCTATTAGGGAACTAGCAGGAAAGGAACACAGTGGCTGGACATAAATAATCTGATAAGCATTTGAAGGGGTCTGAATAACGATGCCTGTGCTATGAAGCTGTAATGTCGTTAAAAGATTCAGGCCTAGCAGTTCAGAAGGATACTAAACAGTCATGCTCTTGGGAAGGGGAGGGGAGGTACCACCCATCACGAGAGTCTCTGTGTATTGCCTGCCACAAAATTCCATTTGCAATTGCATTTGTTTTCACGCTAACGCAGGCGATTTGGAAATTTTTCCTGAAAAGATGTAGGGCGGGAGAGAACAAAAGAACGGCCAGACTGGGTCAGACCAACGGTCCATCTAGCCCAGTGTCCTGTCTGCCAACAATGGCCAGCACCAGGTGCCCCAAAGGGAGGGAACACAACAAGTAATCCTCACGTGATCCTTCCCCTGTCAGCCACCTCCAGAGAAGCAGAGGCTAGGGACACCATTCCTACTCAGCCTGGCTTATAGCCCTTGATAGACCTAACCTCCATGAATCTATCTAGCTCTTTTTTTGAACCCTGTTAAAGTCCTCGCCTTCACACATCCTCTGGCAAGGAGTTCCACGGGTTGACTGTGATGTGTGAAGAAAAAACTTCCTTTTGTTTGTTTTAAACCTGCTGTCTATTCATTTCATTGGGTGACCCCTAGTTCTTATATTGTGGGAATAAGTAAATCGCTTTTCCCACGCCAGTCATGATGTTATAGACCTCTGTCTTATCCCCTCTTAGTCTCCACTTTTCTAAGCTGAAAAGTCCAAGTCTTTTTAATCTCTCTTCATGCGAGACCCGTTCTAAACCCCTAATCATTTTTGTTGCCCTTTTCTGAACCTTTTCCAATGCCGGTATATCTTTTTTGAGATGAAGCGACCACATCTGTACGCAGTGTTCAAGATGTGGGCGTATCATGGTTTTATATAGAGGCAATAAGAACCTTTGGTGAGGGACCTTGTCAAAGGCTTTCTGGAAATCTAAGTACACTGTATCCACTGGGCCCCCTTTGTCCACATGTTTGCTGACCCCCTCAAAGAACTCTAGCAGATTAGTAAGGCATGATTTCCCTTTACAGAAACCATGTTGACTTTCCCCCAACAAATTATTTTCATCTGTGTGTGTCTGACAATTTTATTCTTTACTAGAATTTCAACTAATTTGCCCAGTACTGATGTTAGACTTACCAGTCTGTAATTGCCAGGATCACCTCTAGAGCCCTTTTTAAATATTGGCGTCACGTTAGCTGTCTTCCAGTCATTAGGTACGGAAGCTGATTAAAAAGGATAGGTTACAAACCACAGTTAATACTTACGCAGTTTCACTTTTGAGTTCTTTCAGAACTCTTGGGTGAATGCCATCTGGTCCCAGTGACTTGTTACTGTTAAGTTTATCTATTTGTTCCAAAACCTCCTCTAATGACATCTCAATCTGGGACAGTTCCTCAGATTTGTCACCTAAAAAGAATGGCTCGGGTTTGGGAATCTCCCCAATATCCTCAGCCATGAAGACTGAAGCAAAGAATTCATTTAGCTTTTCCACGATGACTTTATCATCTTTGAGGGCTCCTTTAGCATCTCGATCTTCCAAGGGCCCCACTGGTTGTTTAGCAGGCTTCCTGCTTCTGATGTACTTAAAAAACATTTTTCTATTACTTTTTGAGTTTCTGGCTAGCTGTTCTTCAAACTCCTTTTTGGCTTTTCTTATGACATTTTTACACTTAATATGACAAAGTTTATGCTCCTTTCTATTTTCCTCACTAGGATTTGACTTCCACTTTTTAAAAGATGTCTTTTTATCTGACACTGCTTCTTTTACTTGGTTGTTAAGCCACAGTGGCACTTTTTTGGTTCTCTTACTGTGTTTTTTAATTTGGGGTATACATTTAAGTTGGGCCTCTATTACGGTGTCTTTGAAAAGTTTCCATGAAGCTTGCAAGGATTTACTTTTGTCACTGGACCTTTTAATTTCTGTTTAACTGACTTCCTCATTTTTGTATAGTTCCCCTTTCTGAAATGAAATGATACTGGGCTACTGAGGTGTTTTTCCTACCACAGGGATGTTAAATTTTATTACTTATGATTACTAGTTCCAAGCAGTCCTCTTGGACTCTTGAACCAGATTCTGTGCTCCACTTAGGACTAAATCAAGAATAGCCTCTCCCCTTGTGGGTTCCCGAACCAGCTGCTCCAAGACTCAGTCATTTAAGGTATCACGAAATCTTCAAGGGAGATCTGCCCTTGAATCCAAGGGGGTACCTTGTGGAAAGGCTGACTCTCTTTTGTGTGTGTGTGTGTGTGTGTGCGTGTGTGGCAGGCAACTGGGATCATCCATGCCGTCCTGGAGAAGTATGGCTCTTATGAGAACTTTGAAGTGGCCACTGGTGGGAGACTGCTGAGCAAGTGCCAGATCTGGTCGATTATCCGGAAGTACATGCAGAAGGAGGGCTGTGTGGGAGAGGTAATCATTGCCTTCTTCTCGTCTACGGAGCATCTTCACCGCAACATCAGCGGGGATAGAGGGGAAAGGAAGAGCTGGACTCAGAAGTGTGATGTTTACTGACAAAGCCAAAATTAGACAGAGACATTGATGGGGGAGGGAGCAATTTGGGAACCCCTGAGTCTTAGAATCCAGCAGTGAGTGCGGACACCCAGTTAGGTGTGGGTTTGTGACACACAGCGATCGCAGACAAATCTGGTGTAATTTTGGGCTGCAGGAGCGTCACCGAGGGTAGCCCCAAGGGGCTTCTCTGTGTGGCTCTGGTGTCTGCAGCTGGAAAGAGTGTTTTTCACGTCTGAGCACCTCAGAGCCAGGAAGACCATAAGTAACGGTAGCACAAGCTGTTCTAGGAGCATGGCACAGGAAAGACTCAAGCCGTTTTGACGTAAAAGTGACATCCGCAGTGAGGCTACGTAAATCAGGCCTGCCGCTTCCAAAACACAGTGCTACCAAGCGGAGTTTTCACACTTTGTGGACGACACCCAGTTCTCAGGGAAGCATGCAAAGGGCGAAAAAGGGAACACGTTTCTCTTGGTTTACACAGCACCTTTTTGTATTAAATATTGGAGCCAAAGCTGTAACCAAGTGTGGCTGACGCTGGCCCACCTCGAGCGCCATTCATGGCTGGCAGGGGGCAGAAAGCTGCTCTAAAAGGCCTGCCGGGGATTCAGCCGCTGTAGTTAACTCTGCTTTGTGCCCCTCCCTCCTGACACCGTAGCCTAGTGGTCACAGATTTTTAAGGCTAGAAGGGACCATCGCTCTGATTGTCTCCCTTGACCAGCATAACACAGGCCAGAGAAGTTCCCTGAATTAATTCCTGTCCGAGTCCAGTCAATATTCTAAAATCAACTCCTGGTATCAAACACCCTGCAGTAATTCAGATATTTCCAGGGATGGAGAATCCAGCCCAAACCAATGCTCAGTTACTCTCGCTGGTAAACATTTGAGTCTTCATTTCGAGTCTGGGTTTGTCTGGCTTCCACTTCTGGCCCTTGTTATCCCTTTGTCTGCAGATTGACGAGCCTGCTTTCCAATGTCTGGTTCCCAGGTAGGGGCTGAGGCTATAATCTCGTCTCCCTTGGTCTTCACTCTAAGTGGACAGAGCCCCCTCTCCGTTGCTATGAGGCAAGGCTCCCAATCCTTTCATCCTTCTTGTGGGGCTGCTGTGCCCCCCCCCACTAGTTTTTCAACCTTCTTGAATTAGGGACACCAGAATTGATTCCGGCAGCGGCCGCACCGGCGCCAAATACAAAAGTCAAATAATCTCCTTTTTGCTTCTTCAGATTCCCCTGTTTACACATCCACGGTTCCCATTGGCCCTTTCGGCCCCGCTGGGCACCCCGGGCAGGCACGCAGGAGGCGAGGCGAGCGTGGCTAGAGGTAGCTGTGCACCAGAATCGCCATCAGGTGAAGAGCCCTTTTGGGGCCGTTGCAAAGCAGGACATATAAGAGCTGCCCTGACTTGTGCCGGGGAGCAGACTCTGCCCGCTAGCAGCCCTGGAATTGGTCATATACTGAGCTGGCGGAAAGCTGCTTTTGTCTCTTCCCCGCTCTGAGTCCAGCACTGCCCACAGCTTGTCTGAGCCCAAGAACTGGCCCCGCTGTATGCCATATCACACGTGCCATATCACGTGTTTGTATCACACGTGCCATAGACAAAGTGGGTCTTGAGTCACCAGGACCCACTCAGTGTGAGATGGCAGGGTGCTGTGTTTCGTCTATGAGGTTGCAGTTAACATCAGTTGCTAGCTAGGCCTAGTGAGCCACCGTGCTGGAGGACCATTCCGGTGTGACAGTGCTGCAGGAGACTGCTGGTGGGAGGGTCTGTAGCTAATCGTGAACGGGCTGGAAATCAGAGCGTGCGGAAGCAGCTTCTGACTCAGAGGGAAGGGGGCTGGAAAGCACTGCAGGCGGAAACCCATTCAGCGGGGCTCACCGTTCTCTTTCAGAATGAAGGTGGGATGTAATTCACGTTCCAGTATGCGGGAGCAGCACAGCTCGTCTCTAAAGGACGTGACTCCTGACCCCGGGTTCTGGGGAAATGCCGCTCGGAACCCGGGGTTAGCTGGGGAGTCCCTAGCTGACCCCGGGCTCCACCCTTCAGCATTTTAAAAGGGCAGCACCGCACAGCTGAGCTGCGGATCAACTGTGCGGTGGCTGCCCCTTTGAAATGCTGCCTTGGGGTTTCAAAGCGGCAGTGCCACATAGCTGATCTCTGGCTCAGCTGTGCGGCGCTACCGCTTTGAAGTACCGTCCCCCGCCCCCTTTGCTGCCTCTATCTGCAGGGCTTTAACTCCATCGGTTGAGTCACGGCAGTAATTGTCCCCACGCAGACGAATGCTGTCTGTTCCAAGCCTGGCCACCGTGCCAGGGGACTCTCGACACATGGAGCTTGGCTCCACCACGTGCTGTTCTGGCAGGTGGACAACACAGGGCTGGGCAATGGTGATTAAACAGCTTCTTGGCCTTGCCCTTTCCCTTCGGGCTGCCCAGGGAGCAGGGCCCTTCCCCGTTAGTGGTGTTGCTCCCAGCAGCTACCTTCCCTCGTAGGATCTAGTAACTGCATGATGGTGGGACACAGTTAGAATTACCGCGTTGCCCGTCTTTGGTTCCTTGTTCCCCACACAGCCCAGCCAGAACCATCCTGGGCTCACCCAGGTAGCGAGGATTTGCAGCAGTGTCCCGGGGCTTGTGGAGGTATCGCGCCTTTTGACCCAGCAAAGGTGTGAACGGCAGCGGCTGGGAATTCGGCAGGAGAAAGAGACCGGCTCAGAGGTGAGCTTGTGTTCCACCAGAGGCACCCGAAGGCAGTTCTTTGTGGGGTGGGAGGTTTGCATTCTCCTGTATGTTGCCAGGACTTAGTGCCCTAAATCCCACACTCCTTGTTTCTTTCAAACAGGGGCAGCTGCGAATGCCAAGACAGAAGATGTGCACCATGCCCGGCCCCTCCTGCCAGAGGAGGATGGTGCATTTGTTGAGGGCCTGACGATGGAGATCCACAGGCTGATAAGAAAGCATCATGTTCAGTGCCCCCTACTAAGAGCAGATCACAAGGGCTGGCAGTACGGTGTATGTCTGGGCAGGGCACTGGCTGCCGTCTGGGCAGGAATGCAGGCTAGGAGAGTCCACAGCTGCACCACAGGCACCAGGTTTCCTTGGAAGGACGCACTACTGCTGGCAGTGAAGAGGCACATCCCTGCATGGGCAGCAGGAGAACATTCCACTTAACTCTGGCCCATCCTACCTCCACCTCAGCCCCAGCCAGCAATGTGCTGCGTCGCTCGCCTCCTCGCTGTTGCACGGACCTGGCAGGAGACCCGCATCATCATCTAGAATGGCAGCTTGATTACACGCTGTGAAGGTTGCAAAGTGAATCCCTTAACAATCAGGAAATGGCTACACGACGTTTGCACGTGCACCCTTAACTCGGCTCCCTTGGGCGTAGGTATTGTAACCTGGCTCTGACCCCTCACTGCCCTCCGTCTTGCCTACCCACTTAGACATGTACAAAGTGGAGTGAAACACTGCCCCAGCAGAACTCTCCATTTGCCCCCGGGGGAATGTTTTACAGCCAGCTAACACAGGTGGCAGCGATGACATGCAGAGGGCGATCGGGCAGTCTTTACCTGTCTGACAACATGCTGCTCTTCTTACGGGACCATTCCTTCATTCAGGAGAGCACGCTGGGATACACACAAGTCCCGTTGCACATGTGTGATGTTAAGCATGTGCTTAAACAGCTGTCCTGAGACACTGCGTCTGTATGTGGGTTGAACACTGCGCAGCGTAAGAAGGGAATTGCTACATCTGGTTTCGAATAACGCAGCATGGCAGAAATAACAGGTCAAGGTGCACCCTCAAGACATGGCCAAGCCAACCCTTTCCTCTCGGCAAGGTCCAGGGCCCGGTTTTTGCTCTCGTTCTGCAGTGGATGATGTTTATTCTGTTATGAGTCCAGCCCAGCCTGGTGAGCGGGCGCTCTCCCTGAAGCAGCTTCTGCTGCCAGACTAGTACAGATTTGAAGTTCGTTGTCGTTAATGGTTTTACTTCAGTTTTGCGCACATTTGGATTGGAACAAGATTCATTCCCTAAGACCAATCCAGCATGGCGGGGAAAAAAATCGCATGCGATCGTTAATTAAAGGCTGCATTGGAGTAAGACAATGCACGTGCACACATGGGTCAGAGTTAGGGTTACGTGGACAACCTTAACGTCGGCGTTTCCAAACTTTTGAGTGTTCCACTTTGTAACCTCAAGGTTCTGTTATCTTCACAGTTTGACCAGACCACCACAAGAAGTCAGAAAGCGAGCGAGGGTTGGAATTCATCTCAAAATATCCTGTTGGTTAAGACAATGCTCCTAGGGTGCATCTACACAGCAGGGCTTAACTCAAATTAAGCTATGCAAATTGAGTTACGTCAGTTGCATAGCTTATTTCGAAATTGGGAGCGTCTACACAGCACTTATTTCGAAATGGAGCCCTCTTCCTCTGACTTCCCTTACTCCTCATACAATGAGAGTTACAGGAGTCGGAGTAAGACGTCCTCCAGCTTGACAATATTTCGACGCTATTTCGAAATAACTGCCTGCTGTGTAGACGCGCTATAATGTTACTGTGTAGACATACCGTACAGAGTGCTGTTTCCTTCCGTTCGCACCTCAGCCTCCTAGTGGAGCTCTCCCGTCTCCAGAACACCGTTGCACACTGACTGACAGCTGGCTTGCAGTGTTTTGTGTAGCACTCGGCGTTCCACATGGCTGTGCTGTGCAGTGCTGCTTTGCTGTGACGTGCAGACTCCTGGGGCAGGCGGAGCCCATGTGCGAAGTATCGTTGCCCCCTTGTAGCTCAGCTGAATTGAAGTTGATTTTCGGTGGAAAACTGAGAGGCGCCTCTCCTCACTAAGGAGTGTGGCCCTGGCAAGCTTTGACTTTCAACCGGAAAAGCGTCGCCCCATTGTAAAACCAGTAGAGAGGGGATTTTTAAGGGGAAAATCCCGCCACCTTAACGGGAAGTGCCAGCAACGCCAGCCATCCCTGAAATCCACAGAACAGAATTGACCTACTGCGCCCCTGGACACGGCTGTTTTGGGACACCCCGGGGGGGTTTGCTGTTGGTTCTTCTCAGCAGAATCTGTTTTATTGTTACCATTTCCCTGTCCCTTGCAGCGTCGGTAAGACCACTGCTTGTTCAACATGGGGTTGCCAATAAATTGCCATTAGTTGAAGTAACAATTTTGCCTCTCCAGTTCATTTCCTCACCCAACGCACGGCCGAGATCTGCTACATACTTTAGAAACTGTGTGTCTGTCTGTCCATCTCTCTGTGAGTCTGTTCGTTCAAGAACTCCTCTTAACCAGTAAGAGTAGGCAGCTTCCTCTTTCATAACCTGAAGCAAGGTCAGGGTTTGGTTGTGCCCGGAATTTGATTGTTGCTCATAAAATGGAAAAGGAGGGTGGGGGTCTGGTAGGAGGACAGTTATACTGCAGAATGACCACAGGGGGGTAGCAAGGGGCCAGAGATGTGGACCAGGACAGCTATAACCCCATTGAGCCCGCAGGGGACAAGGGTGGAGAAAGGGAAAGCTACGTACTATGTATTTCAGAGTTTGTCTTTGCGTGTCTGTCTCCCAGCCAAGGGACATGCACCCCTCCTTTGGCTGTGCCCAATGCAGCGGCCATGGATGGATGCTTCTCACCTGGCCCCAAGCTGCTGCAGTGAGAGAGGGCTGGGGTGTCCTCTCTCCCCGGTCCAGCCTGTATTCTCAACCCAGCCCCACCCCAGAACAGATTTAAATGAAGAAAAACAGAACTAATTTGAGTTAAGGACCTGAGCAACACCTGGTCAATCTTCTAGTGTATTTATAGTGAGAACAGTCATGAGGTTTTTAAGTAAAGATAACGAGTTCAACGATATTCAGGATAATGGAAACAAAGGTTACTTGTAAAGCAAAACCCATGCCTGCTTTCTAGAGACTCTCATTAATCTTACCAGCGGTCTGAAAGCAGTCTTCTCTCACCTCCGAGTCCTTACACCCAGTTTGGGTTGCGGTCCTGCTTTCATGAATGTACTTGCACTCTCCCATTTCTTCCTCAGAGTTGCCCTCTCATAGCCCTTGAAATTCATTGTTTCACGCCCCCCCCCAAAGTGTGAGGATTGACAGTTCTTTGTTTACCTGTGACAAATGGAGATATACCTATCTCACTGAGCTAGAAGGGACTTTGAGAGGTCATCGAGTCCAGTCCCCTACCCTCACAGTAGGACCAAGTACCATCCCTGACAGATTTGACCCAATCCCTAAATGGCCCCCTCAAGGATTGAGCTCACAACCCTGGGGTTAGCAGGCTAATACTCAAACCACTGAGCTCTCATCCTTTGTCTGGCAGAGACCTGTTTGTCAGTCCTCCCTGGAGTTGGACGTTCTAAGGACCATAATGTTGGTGTGTACATGCACACAAAATGTCTCACATGGTACAGGCTGACACTGTCATCCCGACTTCCCTAGTCCGGCAACACCCCTGGCCCAGCATTGTCAGGGTGACCCATGGGACCAGGAGCATTGCCAGACTTAGGGCAGGCGGCGTGCAGAGTCCTGAGCTGCAGCGGGGCTGTTGTGCAGAGCTCCGGCATGGGGCTGCTGGGCCAAGGGTTGAGTCCCCCCCCCCGGGTGTCAGCAAAACCGCAGAGAAGGAGCCCTGGGTGGCAGCAGAGCCGGGGGGTTGAAGCCCCCACATGGGGGGTGTCCCATGCAGCAGCGGGGTGGCCAGGAGGAAAAGTGACACCCCAGTGCATTGACACCCCCCCCCCAATCTGGCAAATTCCTCGGTCAGGTACCCAGGATGCCAGACCACGGAGGTTCTACCTGTACATCTGTGTGTCAATGGTATTCTGGCAAGTGGGAGCTCCATGAGTGCTGTGTGCTGGGGTAACGCTGTTGCGAGGCTTGTCAGGAGTTTCTGTTTCGGAACAGGGAACCCTTTGCCAGTTGGCAGTGAGGGGCCAGGGTCCCTAAGTGGGAGACCACGAGGGATAGAAGACACTGAGTATCAATAGAAGGGAGGCTCCAGGCAGCTGTCCCTGCCTGGGGCAGGTGAGTGGCGGGGAGGCTGCAGGTTTGGGACTGTCACATGCCCAGGGAAGGAGAAATAAAGCACAGATTCAAAACGTGATTGACGCGAATGCTCCCAGGCCGAGAGGCAGGCTCTGTCCTGCTGAGTGTCGTTCTTGGATCTTCTACACAGTTTTGCAGAAGGCTCATACAATATTATAATCCACACGAACCAAGGTGTAGGCAGGCGAGCTTAACTAAACTGTTTGGCTCTTCGCAGTCAAGTATTCGGGTACTCGCTCCAGGAAAGCGTCACAAAGCGTTGGCAGTGGAACGCAAATATATCCGTAAGTGGAGATTGTCCCTCAGTAAGTCAGAAGTTAGGGCAGGCTCTTCCTCGGAAAATACAGTCCACCAGGACGACTTCTTTCGTGGCTGCGCCTCTCGCGGCCCACTGTGGCGTATCCCTCCTGTGCTCCAATGCATTCTGTTTGGAGTGAAGGAAATCTGCGAGTCTTTCTCAGAGAGAAATTCTGCTTTAACCCCAGACACAAGCACTGATTAAAAGTCTTGAATCCAAAAGCTGGTTGACCAGCTTTAGCAGCTTCTGAATTAGAGATGGGTCCTGCTGCTGCCACCTCATCGCTGTGTCACCTGGCACGAGCGTTCTGAAAATGACAAAAGCGCTGCACCCACTAAAGATTAGAAAGCCACCGAATCCCATTAAAAGAATCTCCTTTGCGCAGTATCCATTCCTGTTGCTGCAAAGACTGAATGACCCTTCCTCCTTTGGGGACACAGCACCCTTCACTCCCAGCTCCCAGAGTATTTTGTAGATGTGTCATCACACTCTGTTTGTAGAGTGGGAAACTGAGGCACAGCAGAGCGGGGAAGGGAGTTGCTTGCGATAACGCTGCAAGTCCAGGGCACTTGGACTTTGGCTGCAGTCCACCGGGATGGAGCTCCCCTCCTCACCGCAAAACGAACACCAAAAGGCTTGGCTCTAAACGGGAGAACTCTGGCCTTAGGAGTTGATTTTACTATTGTTTGTGAAGCCTGACGTGAGCTAGAAGCAGCTCAAACAGGAGTCAGCAGCGGGACTATAATGCGGACCATCCCAGAGGGGTGGCCGTGTTAGCCTGTATCTGCAAAAACGAGCGGTCTTGTGGCACCTTAGGGTACACTACAGAGTTTTGTGGGAAAAACGGCTCTTTTTCCAACAAAACCTGAGTTACGTCCACACTGCAATCGCATTCTTTCTGGAGTAAATCGAAAGAACAGAGGGGCTTTTCCAGCATTGGTAATCCTCTTTCTACGAGGAAGAAACCTTTTTCTGAAAGTGACTAAGTTAGAAAGAAAGCTGGAAAAACTTCAAAAACAACACACAGTCTTGCAGCGCCTTAAAGACTCACAAAACCGGTAGGTCCTGCAGGACTGTGCGTTGTTTTTGACGTTCTTCCAGTTACAGACTAACTCGGCTCCCCCTCTGAAACAGAAAGGGTATGTCTACACTACCACCCTAGTTCGAACTAGGGTGGCTAATGTAGGCATTCGAAGTTGCAAATTTAAATATCCCGGGCTTCGTTTGCATCTTGCCGGGCGGGCGCCATTTTTAAATCCCCTTAGGTCGAACTCCGTGCCCGCGGCTACACGCGGCACGGAGTAGGTAGTTCGAATTAGGATCTCTAATTCGAACTACCGTCGAGGTGTACCGGTAGTTCGAATTAGAGATCCTAATTCGAACTACCTACTCCGTGCCGCGTGTAGCCGCGGGCACGGAGTTCGACCTAAGGGGATTTAAAAATGGCGCCCGCCCGGCAAGATGCAAACGAAGCCCGGGATATTTAAATCCCGGGCTTCATTTGCAACTTCGAATGCCTACATTAGCCACCCTAGTTTGAACTAGGGTGGTAGTGTAGACATACCCAAAGCTATTAGTTTGGTTTGATGGGATTTGCTCTTGACAAATCCATGCTGACTGTTACTTATCACCTTATTGTCTTCCAGATGTTTGCAAACTGAGTGCTCCATTATCTGCTCCATTATTTCCGGACACAGAAGTTAAGCTGACTGGTCTGTAATTCCCTGGGGTTGTCCTGATTCCCCTTTTTATAGCGTGGCACTATATTTCCCCTCTTCCAGACCCCTGGAGTCTTGTCCCTCTTCCCTGAGATTTGGAAGAAAATCCGCGCCTGGTTCATCTATCTCCCCCGTCAGCTCCTTGGTATTCTAGACAAGCCCTACCCATTTGAAGACCAGTCTCTTGTCTGTGTAATTCTGAACGTGTTCTTTCCCCAACGTAGCCTCAGATCCTACCTTGCTGTCCAGTCGCTACTAATGTTTTTGGCAAAAACCGCAACACACACGTGATGTTCACGCTTCTGCCATGTCCGCATTTTCTGCTCCTCTCTTTCTCCCCTAGTTGGGCCTACCCTGTCCTGCATCTTCCTCTTGCTTAACCCATTGGTAGGCAGTTTTCCTGTTGCTCCTTATGTCTTAGCTCATTTACTTTGAGCCTGGGGATTTAACATGTTACCTAAAAAGGCTGGCCCAGTCGTGGGACTTTCCCTCGCCCCCTGTGCTGTGAAGATCGGTGCAAAGAATGTGTTTAGCTTCTCTGCAGCCACCTGCTCTTCTCAGAGTGCTCCGTTAGCACTGCAGGCACCCAGGTCCCAGGACGGGTTTGGTAGACTTCCTGCGTGGGCTGTGCACGGGCCAGAGTTTGTGTCCTTTTCTGGCTCCCCTTGGGAGTGTTAGCTGCCCGTTTGGAAAGGACGTTGTTTTGCAACTAACTTCTTTTGCTGGGGCGTTCAGCCACGGCGGAGGGTTTGTTTTTATTTTATTTGGGCTGCGGCTATCGTGTCCGTTTCTAGCGCGGTATTTTTGAAAGGTTTCCTTGCGGGGATTTCACACTTGTGAATTTCCATTGGAGTCACCTCCTTTCTAGGTAGCAGGGGCGTAGCCGGGACGGGCCTGTGTGGGCCATGGCTTACCCACCCAGGATCTGGCCCACCCCCTCACCTCTCACTCCTGGCTCTGCTCCCACCTGGACACAGGGCCTTGCCCCTCTCCGCCCGGTGTGCCAGCCAGGCCCGGAGAATGGAGTTGGGAGCTAGCGCTGTTCCATCGCCCAGCGTTCCTGCCAGGGAGCAGAGTTGGGGGCTTGTAGGCCCCTGATCCTGCTAGGAGGCTGGAGCCGGGGTGAGCCCCAGTGCCTGCTAGGAGCATCGGGCAGCCGGAAGGGGGCAAACCCCATGCCCCAACCCTGCTCCCCACTAGGAGCATCGGGCAGCTGGAAGGGGGCAAACCCCATGCCCCAGCCCTGCTCCCCGCTAGGAGCATCGGGCAGCCAGAGCAGGGCAAGCCCTGACCCAGCACCCCACTGGGAGCACCAGTTGGAATGGGGCAGGCCCCCACGTCCTGCCCTGCTCAGAGCACCCAGAGTGGGGAGTGTTGCAAGACAATCCCCCACCCTGCTCCTGCTCCCTAGCAGGGGCGCCCAGAGGCAGAGTGGGGCAAGCCCCGAGTGCCTGTGGGGCCCTGGCCAGTGTCGCTGTCCCTCCTGCCCCGGGCCAGCTGGAGGGCGGGAGAGGTGGCCCCAGCATTGCACCCGGGCCCACCCATTTGCCCCGGCCTGGCTGCGCCACTGATGGCTCAGAGGTGGGTTGTGCGGGATTTCCTCCCTACAGCACTGCTCCATTCGATTACCTGGCGGTCGTTATTCCCAAGCGGTTCAGCTGCGTTCAGAGCCGAGGGGCCAGCCCTCGTGTGCAGGGCTCAATGGAGAATTGCCTCTCCCCTGTGGGGTCCGGGACGGGCTGCACCCAGCCGCAGTTGTCATGCGACCCCGAAGGCAGACTGTCAAACCCAGGGCCCACACCTCCGAGTGGCGATGGGTTCGATCTCAGCCAGCCCAGACCACCCGGCAACTCCGGGATCTCTATACCAGGGCGTCCTCGACCGGCCCCCGAGACTCCCCAGACTGGACTGCGTGATAAATGATCACTTACGCCCCACCCTCAGGATGCTTCCTGTCCCAAGAGACCAATCGCTCTGAGCCCAGATAAGCTGGTACCTAGAGCTCTCCCCAAAGACAGTGCCTGTCCCAGCCCTGGAGCATGCTCTCTAGCCACGTATTGACTAGGCCGAAGGAGTGAGTGAAAGCAAGCCAACATGTGCCTGGAAAGAGTTACCATCCAGAGTCTGAGCGACCGAGCTGTAGTGATCCAAGGGTCCTTCAGGGCCTGCCCAGGAGATAACGCCGTTTGGCTTCCCTGGCCCTGTTCAGACAGCAGTGTCTGGGTCTGTTCCTCTGCCAGCCCTCAGAGCCGTGGGCCGAGGCCTGCGCGCCCTGCTCCGTGGGCGAACGGGGCAGTTAACAGAGCTTTCGTCTCAAAATGGCCCCCAGACAAGTTGACAGACCGCCTGGGAGGGCCCAGTATCAGCCAGGGGCTCACGGGGCTGCCGGTGGTGTCCACAGCCGCGTCACCCTCCTGACCCTTGTTCTCTGTCTGCCCCCAGGTGGTGGTTCAGCTGACGGAGGACCTGCTGTCCCAAGCCGTGATGATGGTGGAGAACAGTCGGCCCACCCTGGCGATCAACCTGTCCGGAGCCCGGCAGTACTGGCTGGAGGGCATGCTGCGCCACGAAATAGGTCAGAGCCAGGTGGAGGGTACGGGCCGGGCGCTGGGGGTGTTGGGCCAGGCAGGGACCCATCGGGAGTTCATGCTCCTGCTGTTGAAAGGGACTAAAAAGGAGCAGCAAGGTCACAGAGCTGGGAGGTGGGTGTCCCCTTGCCCTGGCAGCCCCTGGAGTCTCCCCCCTGGAAGTAACACCCGGAACTTGGAGCACCTCAGCCTTGCCAGGCTACCGACGAGAGGAGGGAGGGAGGGAAGGAGGAGGAACCAAAGGGGGTCAGGCATTGCAGAGCCCAGCCAGATTGAATGCCAGCACCCCTTAGAGCTGGGGCGAGGCGTTGGCGCCATCCAGGGACTCCCCAGAGCCGAGATTGTTCAGGGCAGCGGGCCGGTGTGGGCCACGAAAAACTGCTCTGAATTTTGTACCTGGGACATTTTTTTCATTGCAAAATGGCCGTTCATCTGGGATTAAAACTTTATCCGGACACCTGCGGAGACCCAGGAACTGAGCAGTGGTGACCCCGGCACACGGTCCGGTCAGCCATGCGGGACAAGGACCGATTGGGGAGAAAACTGCCTGGCGCCGTCTGTGGCTTGTGAAGTTAGAGCTTGGCCACTAGAGACCTAACGTTCTCTTCTGTGTGCTGGCAACCCCGTCTGCCTGAGGCCTGTGTCCTCCTGTGAACGAGCCCATTTGGCTTCTCATCTCGGCCGAGCCAGGCTGTGTTTGAATGGAGGCGATTGTTCACCGCAGTTAGAGACGTACCTGATTCCTTCTCCGAGAGGGCTGGACACGGCCGGGCAGACGGTGTGGAGAAATTCGGGACTGGGGGTGTGCTGGGGTCACCCTGCAACTAGTGACCGAGGTCGGAGGAGACCAGGGTGGGGCAGGCTGCTGGGCTCAGAGCGTCGAGCCGGGGCTGGGCTGCGCACAGACCCTCAGGGTGTGACCTGCTTGTCTGCTGA
Source organism: Pelochelys cantorii (assembly GCA_032595735.1). NCBI lineage: Eukaryota > Metazoa > Chordata > Testudines > Trionychidae > Pelochelys > Pelochelys cantorii. The sequence goes on along the minus strand of CM064339.1, from coordinate 1,899,373 downwards.
GGTCTGGGCTGGGAGCCACAGTGGCAGAGCAGTCACGGCACCCAGGTTATTGGAAAGGCTGGGACCCAGCCCCTCACTGCTCAGGGCTGAAACCCAAAAAGTTACACCCCCGTCTTCCTCCCCTGCTCCCCAGCCTCCCTGTTCCAACCAACTTCCGCCCCCGTGGGTCCCTGTCCATTCCAGGCAGAGGCCCCAAGGGAAGTCAGGTGCTCTAGGACCAGATAGTCAGGGACAGTCGCTGCCCCAGGTGGGAGGGAACCAGGGGGCAAGGTCATCCCCACAGGAGCTAGCAACAGAGCTCCGTCTCCTGAGTCCTGCCCGGGGCCCTTGGCTGCAGGAAGGCTCAGGGACCCAGAGAGAGCTTGGCCTGGAAAGTCTTTTCATTCCCGCAGTCGCTTTTCATTTTTGGTGCAAGGGAAACAGCAAGCATCCCAAAGATCCAGGCTACCGAGTTTCCCCAGGGCGGTTGGGATATGGGCCGACCAGCCAGCACCCCCCTCATGTTAGGCCAGGCGAAGGACGCAGTGTTTCCGGAGGGATAGAAACCCCCAGGCTTCAGCTACCCAGCAAGCAGCGGCGGGTCTGCCTGGTCCACAGACTCATGCCAAGACGCTCAGCCAGCCATGCGGGCATTCCCTAGCCCTGCGAGCCAGAGTTTGCCTGTCACTGCCACAGGCCGTCACATACATCTGTGCCAAGGTGGGCTTGCAACACTGCTACATTATACACCCCCGCCGTGTCCATTGTTAAACCCTTCAGTGCCCTTCCGGTGGGGGAGGCTAGTGTAATTACGGTAATTTGCATATCGCCACCTAGTGGTATACCAGTATACTACAGGTGACCATAAGAACGGCCATACTGGGTCAGACCAAAGGTCCATCTAGCCCAGTGTCCTGTCTGCCCACAGTGGCCAATGCCAGATGCCCCAGAGGGAGGGAACACAACAGGGAACACAATTCTCATATGATCCCTCCTGTCACCCACTTCCCAACAAACAGAGACAAGGGATACCATTCCTACCCATCCTGGCTAATAGCCATTGATGGACCTAACTTCCATGAATCTGTCTAGCTCTTTTTTGAACCCTGTTCAGGTTCTAGCCTTTTTCACATCCTCCAGCAAGGAGTTCCACAGGTTGACTGTGCACTGAGTGAAGAAAAACTTCCTTTTGTTTGTTTGAAACCTGCTGCCTGTTCATTTCATTTGGTGACCCCTAGTTCTTACATTGTGGGAATAAGTAAATCGCTTTTCCTTATTCACTTTTTCCCCACCAGTCATGATTTTATAGACCTCTATCATATCCCCCCTTGGTCTCCTCTTTTCTAAGCTGAAAAATCCAAGTCTTTTTAATCTCTCTTCATATGGGACCCGTTCCAAACCCCAAGACCATGCCCTTGCCGGCTGTGTAGATACACAGCGATGGGCAACCTACGCCAGTGAGCAGGCCGCACAAGTGGCCCTCCTCCATCTTAGCAGGCTGCAAGGCTGCGGTAACCACGCTGGTCTCCTGGGAGAGGGTAGTTTTGCTCGCTGCGCTGGCGTCGCTAGAATTGGCAGGGTGTCTCGGACAAACTGCTCGGAGAGGAACAGGTGGCTTGCTAGGCGTGCGAGGGGCTTGGGTTGATTTTCACGGTAGCAGGGTCACAAGGAGCGGAGCCCTGCAAACAGGCTTCCTACGATTTCCTGGCGGTGTTCAGTCCTCCTGCTTTCTGAAGAAGGCAGGGGTCTTAGCAGGTCCCTGGCAGGATTTCCCCACGAGGAGCAGAGCCTCTCCCATGCTAGGAGGCTGCTGAGCCAAGGCCTGGCCTCAACTCAGAGCTTTCCGCCAGAAGGGTCCATCCAAAGGCGTCCCGCCCAGGCGGTGCTTTTCCAGGCTGGGGTGGGAGAAGCCTGATGATCAAGGAGGAGACGCACGTTGGAAGGGTGCCAGGGGCAGCTGGTGTCCGAGCAGGGCAGGAGGCTTTAGAGCGAGGCCCATGGGAGGGCTGTTTATGTCGAGTTACTGAACTGCATGAAACTTGGCAGTGAAGCCAGCTGGCACTGGCGGGGGTGGGGGGCAGTTTAGATTTCAAAGGGTTCATGGAGGATTATTCCAGCCCTCCTGCCATGAGTCCTAGAGAATAGCCAATAGGGATGTAAATTCCTGTTCCATTGCTTCACTGGTTCGACATTATGGTTAACCGATTAAAGGGGGCGTGGGCGGGGGGGGCCGCTCCAGCCAACCCCACAGCAGACAGGGCTGCTGCAGCCCAGCCCTGTCCATGGCAGGCCCAGGTGCGTCACAGGCAGGGGCTGCGTCCGTTCTCCTGCCTCTGCCTCCAGGGTGCCCAGGTCCCCGTGCTCAGGGGCTCCTCCGGACGCCCCGTCCGGGCAGGCCCCTGTGGGGCTGGAGCAGCCCTCGTTACGGGTGACACGTCCCAGTGCCCCGCCTAACCGGTTAGCCTTTCCCATCCCCAGTAGCTAATAACTGCTGTGCTGCTTAGCCCTGCAGGAGCCAGCAAGGCCAGAGGTTCAGTCAGGGAGACGGGGGGCGAGGGAATATCGTTTATTGGACCGGCGCAGCAAGAGAGACAAGCGTTTGTTAGCCCCGTGTCAGCTGAAAGGGCAGCTGTGGTGTGTGTCGCGCGGCGTTTGCCATGTCCCGTCAATGTGGAGACTTACTCCCTCCTGTATTCCCGATTTCCTAGTCCCAGTGCCCGGGGCTTTGCATGGTGCGTGGGGCACTGGCTGATTTCTCTCTCTCTCTCTCGTCACCTTTAGGCACCCATTACATCCGGGGTGTGAACAATGCCCGCCAGCCGTGGCACAGCGCGCAGGGCCGTAAGCGGTATGGCCTGAAGCCCGCTAACCCCACCGAAGAAGGCCTGGCCAGCCTGCACAGCGTCCTCTTCCGCAAGCAGCCCTTCCTGTGGCGGGCCGCGCTGCTTTACTACACCGTGCACCAGGCCAGCCGCCTGTCCTTCAGCGCGCTCTTCCAGCACCTGGAGCGCTACGTCCAGGACGCCCGAGTGCGGTGGGAGTACTGCGTGCGGGCCAAGCGAGGCCAGGCGGACACCTCGCAGCCAGGTAGGCCCAGAGCCACGCACAGGGGCAGAGAAAGGACATGGTGGGTCTGCTCCCAGGCATCAGCCGCTTGTTCTCCTGCCCTACGCCCGGCCTGTCTCGTTGAGGACAGAGGGGCTCTTGCGTGCGGGGCACCGGGGTTTGGCTGGTTTGGGTGGGGATCGGCTAACAGGGGAGGTGAGCAAGGGGGCTGGGGTGGGATGGCGCAGGCACCCACAGGCGCAGCGTCCAGCAGGGGAACTTTACAAGGCTGCTGGGCACGATGCTGCCACAGCTGGGCCCTGCTCTGGCTGGGGGAGTCCGGCTTCTTTCTACCCTGAGCTCATGTGGCCGGGGAAAGGGGAGGCCCTAGGGAGCCAGTCCTCCCTTGCGTCACTCTGACAAACTTGCGCGGTGACCCTGCCCCTTTAAGGCCTCTGCACGTCACCTCAGGCCCCGTTCCGCCGTTTGGCTGGGAGAAACTGGCTGCCTAGCGGGGCGACGTGGGTTACAGAGCCCGCTGTGTACAGCTCCCCAGCCCTCCCTCCCTGCGCCTCAGCCTGGCCTTGTGCTGCGGCCCGGGGCGTGTGCAGGGCTTTTCCAGCAGCGTCCCAGCTCCCAGCCATTCCAGACGGAGTACCTGTCCGGCATGCGCCTCCGAGGGCTCTTCCACTTCCCCTCCGCACCGCGGCAGGCCCCCACTGGGACCACCGAGGGCCCTGTGCTGCTCGTGGGTCCACGCAGACCCTCCTGCAGCTGGAGACCATCACCTGGGGTCCCCACAGCTGTCCCAGCACCTTCAGGAAACCGCCAGCGGTAGCTGGGTGCCAAAACTCTTGGGTGCTCTGGTAAATCCCCGAGGGCCCCGGCCCACAGGTGCCTGACTCCCATTGGTTGCGCTGGAATACCTTTGAGCGGTTTGCCCTGCCTTCCTTTAAAGACTCCAGGTGAGGGAGAACCCCCTGCCCCTCGTAAGTCGGCTTTTCCAGTGGTTACTCACCTTCATCGAGGTTCAACGTCCAGCCCGTGGCTTTGGTTTTGCCTTTATGTACTAACTGAAAGAGCCCCGTACTAGCGCGTCCCTTGTGTGTATTGAAAACTCTTCCCATTCCCAGCTCTCACCTGAAATCATACCGGGGGTCCTGGCTCTGCCGGCAGGCCTGGGGGCTTGTACGGAAGCGGGCAATGTGGGGCCCCCGACAAAGAGCCGGTGTAGAGCAAGGTGGGGTGAGTCAGGGCACTCTGCCTTCGGGAGCAGCCTGCTTCGTCCCTCGGGGGTTTGTGATTGGTTTGGGGGTCTCTACTGAGGGTACGTCTACACGTGGGAGCGAAGGGTGTGACTCCCAGCTCAAGGAGACGTCCTCGCAGTAGCTCTCACCCAGCCAGCGCACCAAAAATCAAGTGTAGCCGTGAGCCTGTGCCGAGACTCTCAGACAGGAACGTACTTTGGGCGGCTGGTCTGGCCTGGGCCTACCTGTGGCTAATCTCCTCTCCAAGGGTAGATCTAGCCTAAGAAATAAAGCAGCGCCCCTTGGCAGCCTGCTGGTTTTCTCCTACATCTCTGTGAGAACGGCGCACGTGAAGCTGGGACAGTGCCGTTAGAAAACAGAAGCTGCCGCTGAGTTGAGATAAGATGGCCACCTCTTGCAATACGGCGCGTCTCCAACGCAGTGAAAATGGGAAGACTTTGCGACACACGTTCAGAGGCGGGAGCAGTATTTGTAGGTGTAGGCTTTAAAGGGCTGTTTTCCTAACGCTGCTGGGGAAAACCTTTACTGTGCTTACGGACTTGTGTTGTCCACAGAGACCGGCTGAGCACATCACAGAGTCCCAGAAGCAGGTTTCAACCCCTTTTAAAATGTGTGGACCCCAAAAATCATGTCCAATAGAGGTGCGGGCCCCTTTGGAAATCTTAGACATGGTCTGCAGAGCCCGCAGGGTCCCTGGACTACAGGGGTAAACCACTGATCTAAAGCAATCCAGATCTTACAGCTTCTCTGAGCCCCTAACCTGCAAACTGAACCAGGGAACCCTTCTCGTTTACAGAGAGAGCTTCAGTTTTCCTCCCCTCACTCTACACCCCTTTTTTGGGCTAATACATAGTCTGGGGACAGCTGGTCTGGGAACTGACCCCAGTCCACGGGGCTTGCTTCTGCCGTCACACCATATTTCCCACTCTAACTCCACAGGCTGTCTACGCTTAGTGGGAGGGGCGCAGGGCCGAGCTGGGGGTGGACATACGGTAGCTCTCGTCAAGCAGGGCGTCACAGGCGGGAGCCACACGCTATATACCTCTGGGGGCTGGGCGGTAGCCTGGGCCACTGCTCTCCACTGTTGTGCCGCTGCGGCTACGCTAGGCTTTGTGTAGGAGAGGCAGGGTGAGTGTCCACGTGAGCTGTGCGCCAGGTGCGGACACGCCCGCTGACTCGCCTCAGGGAGGGAGGAGCGTTAAGCCCACAGCAGCCTGTGTGTTGGATCCCACGATGCCCCTTCCTCTTGCAGGCTGTTTCAGCAAGGACCAGGTGTACCTGGATGGGATTCTCCACATCCTGCGGCATCGGCAAACCATCGACTTCCGGCTGCTGGCAGCACTGGGCAAGGTAACAGCCTCGGGTGGCCAGAACCAGCTTCCTGACGCCAAACCAGAGCATGGGGACGGGCCTGGTGCAGGACGGGGTTCATGGGCTGTGTAGATGGTGGTTTTACACTCCCACCCGGCGCGCTGTGCTTTGTCAGCAACTGGGCTGCTGTGCAGTGCACAACAGCACTATGCGTTACGTAATTGGCCAGCCAAGGAGGGGCGGCAACCCCTCCCCCTTCAATGGGCTGTCACCCGGCTGCAGTAGTCCCGGTGGACTCGCTTTCTTCAAGACCAAAGGGCCTAATTTTCAGTGTAGTTACAGTATCCCTGAAGTATTACAGGTGCAGACATCTCCTGGCCCTTACAAGCCCTCAGTAGAGCCCCTACACGCAGCCCTTCATGGGCAGCTCCCCTGGAAGCGGTGTACTAGGTGTAGGGAGTTTGTCAGGGCTGAGGCAGGTGTTGTGTGTAAGAAAAGCGGCCCCTTTCCCGGCTGGTCCCAGCAGGTCTCAGGCAGAGAACCCTTTTTTTTTTCTCCCTGTACAGAGAGTTGAATTCCCAAGAGAGTCTCTTGAGCAAGTCACATGAGAGCATCGAACAAAGAGCACTGAGCGGGTGCTTGTGAGACAGCGAGGGGTTCCTGTGGCAGCTTGCACGTGTGGGACTCGGCGTGCCAGACTTCCCCACCCGGGGCAGCAGTCCCACTGGGCATGCCCTGGGCTCACGTACGGGCAAGCGTCTTGTCACCCAGGACTGGTGGCTGGACCTGGCCAGTGCGCACAGCGGGTTGGATCCCTCGCTGCCCCTTCCGGTGCGCACAGCAGGTTGGATCCCTCGCTGCCCCTTCCGGTGCGCACGGCGGGTTGGATCCCTCGCTGCCCTTTCCGGTGCGCACGGCGGGTTGGATCCCTCGCTGCCCCTTCCGGTGCGCACGGCGGGTTGGATCCCTCGCTGCCCTTTCCGGTGCGCACGGCGGGTTGGATCCTTCGCTGCCCCTTCCGGTGCGCACGGCGGGTTGGATCCCTCGCTGCCCCTTCCGGTGCGCACGGCGGGTTGGATCCCTCGCTGCCCTTTCCGGTGCGCACGGCGGGTTGGATCCCTCGCTGCCCCTTCCGGTGCGCACGGCGGGTTGGATCCCTCGCTGCCCCTTCCGGTGCGCACGGCGGGTTGGATCCCTCGCTGCCCCTTCCGGTGCGCACGGCGGGTTGGTTCCCTCGCTGCCCTTTCCGGTGCGCACGGCGGGTTGGATCCCTCGCTGCCCTTTCCGGTGAGCACGGCGGGTTGGATCCCTCGCTGCCCCTTCCGGTGCGCACGGCGGGTTGGATCCCTCGCTGCCCCTTCCGGTGCGCACGGCGGGTTGGATCCCTCGCTGCCCTTTCCGGTGCGCACGGCGGGTTGGATCCCTCGCTGCCCCTTCCGGTGCGCACGGCGGGTTGGATCCCTCGCTGCCCTTTCCGGTGCGCACGGCGGGTTGGATCCCTCGCTGCCCCTTCCGGTGCGCACGGCGGGTTGGATCCCTCGCTGCCCTTTCCGGTGCGCACGGCGGGTTGGATCCCTCGCTGCCCTTTCCGGTGCGCACGGCGGGTTGGATCCCTCGCTGCCCCTTCCCATGTGCATGGGTTCCCTCTTCCCACAGCGAGCTGAGTGTTTCACCTGTCTCCAAGGGAGACTGAGTCAGGGTCTCTGGTTAGCTCAGGCGTGCGCTCCGCAGCAGTGGCTGAGAGCTCCCAGCTATTCCCCTGACCCGGCCTGTGGAGCTGTCTCCCGTCCAGGGCATTCTGCGCGTGGCCCAGGGAGAGCGCGGCTGAGCTGGTCGGGCCAAACAAGCAGAGAGGTGCCAGTGAACTGCAGCCCCTCTGCATCCAGCACGGCCACGTCTGGCGAGCACCTCCACAGCCATGGCAGACAGGCCCTCGGACTCAATGGCAGCAGTGCCCCACCCGCTGTGTCAGACACTGCTCTACTCTCCTGCACCTGGAAACGTCTCTGTCGGTTCCTTCCCTCCCCCACTTCGTACGGCCCGGAGATTGGAGCAGACAGGATCACCCTGTGCTCCTTTTGATCCCTGCCCTGAGTGTCAGCCTGGCGGAGCTGGCCTTCTCGAGCTCCCCCTCCCTACTGCCCAGAAGCGCTTTTAGACACAGCCGGCGCTTGCTGCCCAGGCCTGAGTGTGCAGGCGAGGTCCCATCGGAGTGAGGTGACAAAGACCCGCGCGTTAGCCAGGCTCCCAGGGGGGTGTCCCAAGACAGACACCTCACCTGAGCGATGCTGGGGGGGCCTTCTGTGGCTTGGTTTGGCCTGGCCCTTAGGGGCTAATGTGTATTGCTGAACCCCTGCCCCATTTGTCACAGCACGGCTTCTTCCGCTGCATTGGCTGCTTCACACCTCTGCCCCACAGCCTGTCTCAGATCGCCTCTGGGGTCCAACTTGGAGGCCTGGCTCTGGAGCACTGAGCCGCTGACCGCTGCCGCAGCACTGTCCTGTGTCTTGTGAAGACCTGGGCGGCGGGTGAAGACTTAGCTGGGGAAGGCCGCTGCAGCCACACCCCTTCTCCAAGACCATGCCCCTTCACAACCTTGCCCCACCCAACCCCAGCAGAGGTCTGGGGCTACCGCACGGCGCAGCCCCAGCCTTTCCCAGCTGCTGGGGAGCCGGGCTGCCGTGTGGCACAGCCCGCACCTTGTGGAGGCAGGGGCTGTGCTAGGATCCTCTCGAAGGCCATGCTGGTGCCATATTGTGCTGGAGGTGTGTATGTATCTAGTGCCCCTGGGCCCAGCCCGGCCCAACTAACGTGGCAGGGGGTGGCAGCGAGGCAGTCACTGCGCCTAGAAACCCAAGGAGACGGCGCTTTCACTCGCTTGCCTCCAAGCCTTGGGGCGGTTTCTTAGCGTAACGAAGCGGCGCACAGCCTCCGGGGCTACACGCTCCAGAGCCTGTAGGGAGTTTTGGAACCGGGGAGTTTCCCAGGTGCAAGCTCTTCTTGTGTCAGGCCGCCGTGGGGCCCAAGAGACACCGCCTGCCAGGGGAGGGAGTTGCCTCTGCTCTGTGATACCTGCCTGAGCTGACAGGACGCGTCGCCTGCCTCCACCTCAGCACTCTCCACTCCAAATGGGAAACGGGCAGGCCCTGATACCTGCACCTGTTGCACAGGGGTGGCAGCTCGTGCTCTGTCATGCCCTGCAGTGAGACCTGAGAGCCACGGCTGGAAGCATCTCCTGACCCTGGAGCTGGTGGTTCACGGCCTGGCTGGGGAGCGACCATGTAGCTCAGGTTTCTGGAATCCGGGGACCCTTCCTGGGGCCTCTCAGATCTGCCCACACGCGTGGTGCCCTCTGAGCAAGGCCTTGCCTGTTGCAGTGAACCAGCAGCCCTGCCCCGTGGCTCTGTGTCGGGGGGCAGGCCTGAACCGGCTGTTTTCTTTCCCCAGGTCTCCTATGAAGATGTGAACCAGCTGAAGCAGTTTGGGGTGCTGGAGAAGGCGCGAATCCCCCATTTCATGCAGGACCTGGAGCGGTACCGGAAGCAGCTTGAGCACATCATGGCCACCAACCGGCTGAATGAGGAGGAGCTAGAACAGCTGCTGCCAGACTGACAGGTGGGCAGGTCCCTGACCTCCCCGCCCCCCGCAGCATCCCGCATCCCAGGCCGCACAAGGGCGTTGTCTGGTGTGCGCGTCTGACTGCGGCCGTCCAAAGCATTTGGGGGGGGGGCGGGGAGTTTCCGTCTATTTATTGTTCATGTTGTGACTGTTCGGCAGTTCTGCCCTCCCCTGGAGGAGGCTGCTGGTTGAGCGCTTCCTCCCGTCCATTCAGAATCGGGCCCTGCCAAGGGAGAGCTGGTTTTGGGTGGATTCCTGCAGGAGGACAGGCCTTGCATGCTGCAGCCTGGGCAGGGAGGGAGGGGTAATGGCTAAGGTGCATGCAGGGCAGCTAGCGTGGGGGGGAGGGAGGGGCTACGCTGGGAGAAGGAAGGATGATGGAAGAAAGATAAACTGCCACATCCAAGTTGGGGAGAAGAAATGCTTCTATAGCAATCGTGGAGAGGCGTGGGAGTGCCGGAGATAGTTAAAACCCGAGGAGGGAGCGATGGGGCATGGTAGAGTCAGGTGTCGGGGGAAGCGGAGCCGGAAGCCCCACATCTGTTCTAGTCTATGGCAGTTCTTACGCTACACCCCTCACTGGCGTACGGGGGTAGCGGGAAAGCTGCTCCACGAGGACTGACCTCTCCAAGGAGGGAGGGGGGAAGGGGCTATAAGTAAAGAGATCAGATGTAGGTTGCATGCCATGCAGAGCCTCTGGCAACGCGGCCCACCCTGCACAGCCCACGCGGCACCAGAACAACCAAGTGCTTGTGTGCTTCCCCCCCATCCGTGCATTGCCTGGTGAAATGCCTACGAAAGGTTTTACTCTCCCCAATAAAGACTTTTCCACTCGCATTGACGTGGGAGGTGTCAGTGACGCTAGGGGGGCTGGCGAAGCAGAGGGAAGGGGTCAGCCAAGCCCATGAATTCCTGGCCGGGGGCAAGGGGGTTGTTACGAATGACCCCAGCCAGGTCAGTGGTAGTTCAGTGTGAGTAGCCAGCTCCACCCTCAACAGCCTTCCTCTATTGAGCGTGTCAGACTCACTCGGCAGCACGACCTTTCCCAGGCCTCGCCTCTGCCTCCTGGAGAACTTCTCTGGAGTCTGACCCTGAAGCAAACCTCAGCGACCAGTCCCCTCGCTTAGATTCTCCTCTTTAATATATTTCCTCCAACATGGCAGTTCCCAACATACAGCCTTGCTTGAAAAAGCTATTTACAGATACCCCATCGTCACCATCCTCCCTCTTGTCGCGTAAGGCCCCGATTAGTGGAGCACCCCGGCCGAGACCGTCCAGAGAAGTCTCTGCAGGCCTTTCCCCTAGAACGGATGGAGGAGGGGGTGAGACAGACACCGCGATGGTCTTGGATTGGTTTAAATCGCATCCCTGATGAAGTAGCACGATTGAGATGGTGGGTTAGTGTGAAACCACCCCACAGGGGCAGCTAGAAGCGCTTCATCTGGCGGCGCTCCTGCCGGCGCTGCTTCTTCTCATTCGGCTCCTGGGCGGCAGCGGAATTGTCGGCCGTGAGCCAGGGCCCCAGGACATTCACCCACAGGAGATAGAGAGCCCGGCCTGGAGCCTGCAAAGCACAAGAGGCAGCAAAGTCACTGACTGTATGACGCCGCTGTTAGCGGGAGCTCAGAGAAGCAGAATCGGAGACACAGCACCAACGCACGTTAGTGCTGGTCAGAGGTGCACCTCGACACACCAAAGCTGCAGGGGCTTGCCACTTCTGAGACCCACCCACTTACCTTGGGGCCTAAAGATAGACCTGAGGCCTAAGCGGAGCCTTGACTTCTGTTTGAGAGCCCCCCAGACCAGAAACAGGCTCCCCCCAGGCCAGGGAACCACTCAAGACAGGAGAGAACGTGGGCTGCTCCGTTTTAATGCTTGTTCGAGTCAGCCTGTTGCCGGGCAAGACTGCCAACACATGGATCAGGCACCAGGCCGCTCCGCCAACAGCCAGCCATTTATTACTCGTGGCTTCTGCCACCCAGTCGCACTGGTGACCAATGTAGGTAACAGCCAACCGGGGGGTTAATGTAGGAAGGGCTGTTCCAATGTACATCTGCCTTGATTTTCAGGGGTGCTGAGTGCTCAGCTGCTCCTCAGTTCAGTTGGGGTTTCACCTGCACAGACATGGTCAAGCAAGTGCTTGCAGGTCAGCCAGTTGCCATCCACACAAAGTATCGCAGTGCACATCCCGGTGGGGAATGGCACTTTCTCTTCTGGAGACAGCCAGGGGAGGCCCAGAGATGTGCCAAAAGCTGGCTCTAGGCTCGGATGGGAGGGTAAGAAATGAAGTGGAAATGAGGGAGGGTAGTTCACCACTGAAACCATTTACCCAGGGCAGTGGTGCAGTCTCCCATCACTGGCCTTTTGCAAATCAAGCTCGGTAGCATTTTACAAAGCTCTGCTCTGGGAATTACGTTGGGGCGGGTCTCTGGCTGGTGCTCAACCCTTACAATGGTCCTTCCGGCCGGGGTGCAGGGCTGGGTGTGAATCAGGGCAGGGAGAAGGCCAGGACTGCCCCAGCGACTTACCAAGAGCCAGAAGTACCAGACATAGAGGGAGAAGCAGCTGAGCACTTGGATGATGGCTGTCAGTAAGATCACATCCTTCAGGTGCCTGAGAGGGACAGGAAAGGCAACAGGTCAATTTCACTGGCCCACAGCCCATTTCCTGTAACCGACCATCTGCAGTTGCAGCCTCTGGAGTTAACACTGCAATTCTGCTGCCACAACACAGCTCCTCTCAGCTCAGCCCCTGCTCTACGCCTTGCAGCACGCTCGGGGGTAAATGGGTCCATGTATGCGCTCAGGCAGCAGGCCCTGCTCACCTGGACTCGCCTGGGTGTGGACACTCACTCTGCCATCCCCTGCTCCATATTGAGGTCGATCCCCCCGTCAGCAAGGCTGCCGTCGTCCGCGAAAGACGCTTTTGCCATGGAGCTCATGGAGCGGTAACTGGCACCGTAGATCACCACGCTGAACACACACGCACCCTGCAACCCACAAGCAGCGGTCAGCCGTGAAAGCGACCCATTTGCAAGACCCCAACGTACAAGAGCAGGAGCAGAGCCCAGACCACTTTATACTGAGTTCTCATCAGCTGGGTAAAATCCCTTTACCCCCATACACGAGATCTATGTGTTCAGGGAACCATGGCTTATGTGCTGCCTTTCAGAGCAACCTGAGCACTCGGAGTGGGCACCAGGCCCAAAACAGTGACTGCCAAACTCCACGCTAACCCCAACAGGAGATGTGGGGGTTGCAATTTGAACACCCAGCAAAGATTCCTCACAGCCCCAGGGAGAAGCAGGCAGAAGGGTGAGAAAATGGAACAAATACCCCACCAGGTGTAACCCCTTCGCTTCCTGTGCCCTGCATGGGGAAGGGACAGAGATCAGGGACTTACCCAGGTCCAGAAGGAGGCTGTTGTGTAGAAGATCACCAGGTTCACAACTCCATAAATGGCCTGGAAGACGGGAAAAGAAGTGAGGCAGTAAATGGAGGGGAAGGAACACATTAGGTCCAGGAGGTCACACCTCCTGCCCCTGTTGCACCTTGCCTGCATCTGAGATCTATTGCCCTGCCAGGCTGGAGAGAAAAGCTCCAGAGAGCTCCGTGGTATCAGAAAGCTGAGGCTGGAGCCCCTAGTTCCCGTGCCTATGGAGTCAGGCAAGCCACAAGCCAGCAGAGCAGGAATGTCAGTCTGACTGGGGTAATAGGTTTAAGATGGAGAGCTCCTTGCTTTCCTGGTGCCAATTCTAAGCTCCTTCAAACCTGGCCACACCTGCCTTTACTGTATGTAATAGGCCAATACAAAGGGGTTATTCACTGTCACTTGTACATTTCTCCTCCCCCCAGAAGGCAGCCCAGGGTTGGGTCAGCTCGCCCCACTAACCCATTCCTGGAAGTTAAAACCATTCTGCTTCCACTGCAGAAGCTGTGTGGGGGCTAAGTGAGAAGGAGCTGCCAGCCAGAGAAGGAATCCCTTCTTCATTTCCCCCAACCCTTCCATCCCTACCAGGAGTTAGGGCTATCAGGCCCCACAAGAGGATGGGACAGAATTGGCTTTGGGTGGGAAGCACTTTCCTGCCCAGCATGGTGAGATTTGCCTTTCTAGGCAGCAGCTACAGACAGGAATTCGTGGCCTTGGAAGACTGACGGAGACAGGCTCACACACTCACATTAGCACCCAGGATGATCCACAAGTAGAATTTCAGAGTCTCCTTGTTCTCTTCAAAAATCTGCTTTTTGCCTTTGGTTCCCACCTTCCCCTTTGGCTAGAGAAAGAGTGTAGCCGTTAGCACATACATCCTTTCCCCCTCGTCTCGCACCTCAAGCTCTCCTGCCAAACCCACTGGCATTTGAGCCCAAAGGCAGCGCTGTTATAGGATGATACACAGCATTAGCTGCTTTGAGTGCAGCCACACCAGGAACTGAGTATGCTTTTCATAGAGTGCTCCATTCTACAACCCAGCCAGTGTTGGGCGAGTTCTCATACACACATATAATTTGCTTGCAGGACTGCAGGGATTTTGTCCCAGCTGTATAATTGTGCTCCTCTATTCCAGGATGGATTGGATTATGTTTCCAAAACATTTTCATAGTAGTTTTCTGGTATCTATCCTGGGGGGTTTGTTAAAGGCACAGAAATCCCCTGTGCTTCCTCTGCTGGTGTGTCTGGCAGCAGTCTGCATTCCCCACAGCTGGGTGGGTTCCACCCTGGCATTTATGGAATACAGCTTGGCCTGCAAACTCCAAGCATGGCCGTGTGCGTCGAACAACTCTCAGGTCCTCTGGAGGCCACCCTGTGTGTGTGTCAGCCCCCCCCGAGCAGTTTCTGCCTCCCTTGTCCAGCTGCTCTGGGGGCCTGTTCCGAGAGCTGGTGGGCCACAGAGCAAGGCAACATCTCCCTCCCCGCCCCTGCAGCGTGGGGCCGGGCCCTTCCCGATGGCTCCATACGCGGTTTCGAGAGTCAATGGAATGCGCGTCAGCACGCGCCGCGTGCACCCACCAGACACCCCCCCGGGCAGCTCTCGCGGGGGGCAAGGGCAGGGGAAGGGCGGAAAACACCCTCCTGTCCCGCTCTCACGAGGGCTGAGGGGCCCGGGGGGTGAGACTGGAGCGGAGAAGCGGGGGGCTCAGGCCAGGGCCGGAGGGGGGAGGCTGTGGGAAAGGGGGGGGCCTCGGGCCAGGGCCGGAGGGGGGAGGCTGTGGGAAAGGGGGGGGCCTCGGGCCAGGGCCGGAGGGGGAGGCTGTGGGAAAGGGGGGGGGGGGCCAGGGCCGGACGGGGAGGCTGTGGGAAAGGGGGGGGGGGCCAGGGCCGGACGGGGGAGGCTGTGGGAAAGGGGGGGGGCCAGGGCCGGACGGGGGAGGCTGTGGGAAGGGGAGGGGGGCCTCGGGCCAGGGCCGGAGGAGGGAGGCTGTGGGAAGGGGAGGGGGGCCTCGGGCCAGGGCCGGAGGAGGGAGGCGGTGGGAAGGGGAGGGGGGCCTCGGGCCAGGGCCGGAGGAGGGAGGCTGTGGGAAGGGGAGGGGGGCCTCGGGCCAGGGCCGGAGGAGGGAGGCTGTGGGAAGGGGAGGGGGGCCTCGGGCCAGGGCCGGAGGAGGGAGGCTGTGGGAAGGGGAGGGGGGCCTCGGGCCAGGGCCGGAGGAGGGAGGCTGTGGGAAGGGGAGGGGGGCCTCGGGCCAGGGCCGGAGGGGGAGGCTGTAGGGAAGGGGGGGGGCTCGGGCCAGGGCCGGAGGGGGAGGCTGTGGGAAGGGGAGGGGGGCCTCGGGCCAGGGCCGGAGGAGGAGGCTGTGGGAAGGGGGGGGGCTCGGGCCAGGGCCGGAGGAGGGAGGCTGTGGGAAGGGGGGGGGCTCGGGCCAGGGCCGGAGGAGGGAGGCTGTGGGAAGGGGGGGGGCTTGGGCCAGGGCCGGAGGAGGGAGGCTGTGGGAAGGGGAGGGGGGCCTCGGGCCAGGGCCGGAGGGGGAGGCTGTGGGAAGGGGGGGGGCTCGGGCCAGGGCCGGAGGGGGAGGCTGTGGGAAGGGGGGGGCTCGGGCCAGGGCCGGAGGGGGGAGGCTGTGGGAAGGGGGGGGGCTCGGGCCAGGGCCGGAGGGGGAGGCTGTGGGAAGGGGGGGGGCTCGGGCCAGGGCCGGAGGGGGAGGCTGTGGGAAGGGGGGGGGGCTCGGGCCAGGGCCGGAGGGGGAGGCTGTGGGAAGGGGGGAGGGGCTCGGGCCAGGGCCGGAGGGGGAGGCTGTGGGAAGGGGGGGGGGGCTCGGGCCAGGGCCGGAGGGGGAGGCTGTGGGAAGGGGGGGGGCTCGGGCCAGGGCCGGAGGGGGAGGCTGTGGGAAGGGGGGGGGGGGGCTCGGGCCAGGGCCGGAGGAGGGAGGCTGTGGGAAGGGGGGGGGCTCGGGCCAGGGCCGGAGGGGGGAGGCTGTGGGAAGGGGGGGGGGCTCGGGCCAGGGCCGGAGGGGGAGGCTGTGGGAAGGGGGGGGGCGCTCGGGCCAGGGCCGGAGGGGGAGGCTGTGGGAAGGGGGGGGGCTCGGGCCAGGGCCGGAGGGGGAGGCTGTGGGAAGGGGGGGGGCTCGGGCCAGGGCCGGAGGGGGAGGCTGTGGGAAGGGGGGGGGCTGGAGGAGGGAGGCTGTGGGAAGGGGAGGGGGGCCTCGGGCCAGGGCCGGAGGGGGAGGCTGTGGGAAGGGGGGGGGCTCGGGCCAGGGCCGGAGGGGGAGGCTGTGGGAAGGGGGGGGCGCTCGGGCCAGGGCCGGAGGGGGAGGCTGTGGGAAGGGGGGGGGCTCGGGCCAGGGCCGGAGGGGGAGGCTGTGGGAAGGGGGGGGGCTCGGGCCAGGGCCGGAGGGGGAGGCTGTGGGAAGGGGGGGGCTCGGGCCAGGGCCGGAGGGGGGAGGCTGTGGGAAGGGGGGGGGCTCGGGCCAGGGCCGGAGGGGGAGGCTGTGGGAAGGGGGGGGGCTCGGGCCAGGGCCGGAGGGGGAGGCTGTGGGAAGGGGGGGGGCCCCTCACCGCCATAACGGCTGCAGCTCGCCCGGCAGCAGAGACACCAACTCAGCACGAGCAACTTCCGGCGCCGCGTCACCGGAACCGGATGTGGTGCGCGGAGAGGCGAGGTTCTGACCCCGCACCGGCCTACAATTCCCAGCAGCCTCTGCGGCGTTGCCAGGGTAAACCCGGAAGTGCGGGCGCAGAGAAGTGCGGGTTGCGGGGCGCGGCGGCTGCTAGATACGCGGTGCGGGCAGCGGGGCAGACAGACAGACACCCCCCCGGGTGCGGCAGCGGGGCAGGCAGACAGACACACCCCCGGGTGCGGCAGCGGGACAGGCAGACAGACACACCCCCGGGTGCGGCAGCGGGACAGACAGACAGACACACCCCCGGGTGCGGCAGCGGGGCAGGCAGACAGACACACCCCCGGGTGCGGCAGCGGGACAGGCAGACAGACACACCCCCGGGTGCGGCAGCGGGACAGGCAGACAGACACACACACCCCCGGGTGCGGCAGCGGGACAGGCAGACAGACACACCCCCGGGTGCGGCAGCGGGACAGGCAGACAGACACACCCCCGGGTGCGGCAGCGGGACAGGCAGACAGACACACCCCCGGGTGCGGCAGCGGGACAGGCAGACAGACACACCCCCGGGTGCGGCAGCGGGACAGACAGACAGACACACCCCTGGGTGCGGCAGCGGGACAGGCAGACAGACACACACACCCCGGGTGCGGCAGCGGGACAGGCAGACAGACACACACACCCCCGGGTGCGGCAGCGGGACAGGCAGACACAGACACCCCCCGGGTGCGGCAGCGGGACAGGCAGACAGACACACACCCCCGGGTGCGGCAGCGGGACAGGCAGACAGACACACACACCCCCGGGTGCGGCAGCGGGACAGGCAGACAGACACACCCCAGGGTGCGGCAGCGGGACAGGCAGACAGACACACCCCCGGGTGCGGCAGCGGGACAGACAGACAGACACACCCCCGGGTGCGGCAGCGGGACAGACAGACAGACACACCCCTGGGTGCGGCAGCGGGACAGGCAGACAGACACACACACCCCCGGGTGCGGCAGCGGGACAGGCAGACAGACACACACACCCCCGGGTGCGGCAGCGGGACAGGCAGACACAGACACCCCCCGGGTGCGGCAGCGGGACAGGCAGACAGACACACATCCCCGGGTGCGGCAGCGGGACAGGCAGACAGACACACACCCCCGGGTGCGGCAGCGGGACAGGCAGACAGACACACACACCCCCGGGTGCGGCAGCGGGACAGGCAGACACACACACCCCCGGGTGCGGCAGCGGGACAGGCAGACAGACACACCCCAGGGTGCGGCAGCGGGACAGGCAGACAGACACACCCCCGGGTGCGGCAGCGGGACAGACAGACAGACACACCCCCGGGTGCGGCAGCGGGACAGGCAGACAGACACACCCCCGGGTGCAGCAGCGGGACAGGCAGACAGACACACCCCCGGGTGCGGCAGCGGGACAGACAGACAGACACACCCCTGGGTGCGGCAGCGGGACAGGCAGACAGACACACACACCCCCGGGTGCGGCAGCGGGACAGACAGACAGACACACCCCCGGGTGCGGCAGCGGGACAGACAGACAGACACACCCCTGGGTGCGGCAGCGGGACAGGCAGACACACACACCCCCGGGTGCGGCAGCGGGACAGGCAGACAGACACACACACCCCCGGGTGCGGCAGCGGGACAGGCAGACAGACACACACACCCCCGGGTGCGGCAGCGGGACAGGCAGACACAGACACCCCCCGGGTGCGGCAGCGGGACAGGCAGACAGACACACACCCCCGGGTGCGGCAGCGGGACAGGCAGACAGACACACACCCCCGGGTGCGGCAGCGGGACAGGCAGACAGACACACACACCCCGGGTGCGGCAGCGGGACAGGCAGACAGAAACACCCCCGGGTGCGGCAGCGGGACAGGCAGACAGACACACCCCCGGGTGCGGCAGCGGGACAGGCAGACACACACACCCCTGGGTGCGGCAGCGGGACAGGCAGACAGACACACACACCCCCGGGTGCGGCAGCGGGACAGGCAGACAGACACACACACCCCCGGGTGCGGCAGCGGGACAGGAGACACAGACACCCCCCGGGGGGCAGCGGGAGGCAGACAACACCCCCGGGTGCGGCAGCGGGACAGGCAGACAGACACACACCCCGGGTGCGGCAGCGGGACAGGCAGACAGACACACACCCCCGGGTGCGGCAGCGGGACAGGCAGACAGACACACACACCCCCGGGTGCGGCAGCGGGACAGGCAGACAGACAACACCCCCGGGTGCGGCAGCGGGACAGGCAGACAGACACACCCCCGGGTGCGGCAGCGGGACAGGCAGACAGACACACACCCCCCGGGTGCGGCAGCGGGACAGGCAGACAGACACACCCCGGGTGCGGCAGCGGGACAGGCAGACACACACCCCCGGGTGCGGCAGGGGACAGACAGACAGACACACCCCCGGTGCGGCAGCGGGACAGGCAGACAGAACACACCCCCGGGTGCGGCAGCGGGACAGGCAGACGACACACCCCCGGGTGCGGCAGCGGGACAGGCAAACACACCCCCGGGTGCGGCAGCGGGACAGACAGACAGACACACCCCCGGTGCGGCAGCGGGACAGGCAGACACACACCCCCGGGTGGGAGGGGACAGCGACAGCCACCCCCGGGTGGGCGCGGGACAGCAGCAACCCCCCGGGTGCGGCGGGGACAGGCAGCACAACCCCGGTCGAGCGGGACGCAACAGACCCCCGGTGCGCAGCGGGCGCAGACAACAACCCGGTGCGCAGCGGACAGCAGACACACCCCCCGGTGCGGCAGGGGACAGCAGACAGAACACCCCCGGGTGCGGCAGGGGACAGCAGACAGACACACCCCGGGTGCGGCAGCGGGACAGCAGACAACACACCCGGGTGCGGCAGCGGGACAGCAGACAACACACCCGGGTGCGGCAGGGGAGCAGAAGACAACACACCCCGGTGCGGCAGGGGACAGGCAGACACAACACCCCCGGTGCGGCAGGGGACAGGCAGACAACACCCCCGGTGCGGCAGCGGGGCAGACAGAACACCCGTGGCGGGACAGCGCACCACCCCGGTGCGCACGGGACGGCAGCAGCACCCCGGGGCGGCGGGGACAGCAGACGACCCCCCGGTGGGCACGGGCGGGAGAACACCCCGGTGCGGCAGGGACAGGGCGCCACCCGGTCGGAGGACAGGCGACGACAACCCCGGGGCGCCGGCAGGCGAACACACCCCCGGTCGAGGGACGACAGAAGACACCCCCCGTGGGAGGGGAGCAGCGCAAACACCCCCGGGTGCGGCAGCGGGACAGGCAGACAGACACACCCCCGGGTGCGGCAGCGGGACAGGCAGACAGACACCACCCCCGGGTGCGGCAGCGGGACAGACAGACAGACACACCCCCGGGTGCGGCAGCGGGACAGGCAGACAGACACACCCCCGGGTGCGGCAGCGGGACAGGCAGACAGACACACCCCCGGGTGCGGCAGCGGGACAGGCAGACAGACACACCCCCGGGTGCGGCAGCGGGACAGGCAGACAGACACACACCCCCGGGTGCGGCAGTGGGACAGGCAGACAGACACACCCCCGGGTGCGGCAGCGGGACAGGCAGACAGACACACACCCCCGGGTGCGGCAGCGGGACAGGCAGACAGACACACCCCCGGGTGCGGCAGTGGGACAGGCAGAGAGACACACACACCCCCGGGTGCGGCAGTGGGACAGGCAGACAGACACACACACACCCGGCTGCGGCAGTGGGACAGGCAGACACACACACACCCGGGTGCGGCAGCGGGGCAGACAGAGGGTGGGAGCAGTACGGTGGGGCGGGTGTTGACAGCGCTCTGTCTGGACTCCAGGGGCTGAGGCGCTCACTGGGACGGACCGAGGGCAGCAGCTGGCCCTGAACAGGAGCAGTCCGTGCTGGGGTCCCACCAAGGGGCAGATGTTGCTGCTGGCCCCCGGACCATGGAGTCACGAAGGCTCCCGGTGGAGGTAACACCTGCTTGCTCTGCTCATGCTGAAGCAGGATGGGGGACCCCCAGGGCGCCTCTCAGGCCCCAGTGTCTGGAGGTAACACCTGCTTGCTCTGCTCATGCTGAAGCAGGATGGGGGGCCCCCGGGGCGCCTCTCAGGCCCCAGTGTCTGGAAGGTCACACCAGTTTCTAGAAGTAGAACTGGATTCAGATTAGGACACCCCTGTGTTTCCTTGGGCCCTAGTGTGATGGTTGGGGCCAGCCTGTGTCATCTAAATGGGCTACTGGAATGTGTTGCTGTGGCCTGTTACCACCGTGGGCCCTGCCCTCCAGGGACAGACCCACTCCACTGGCGCTGCTGCTCCCTTGTGGCTTGGGAGAGGGCCATGCCCCTTGAGGGCTGATCACGCCTTGACCACACGTTATAGGGCAAATGTGTATGCGCCTGTGGCCACAGCCTGCAGCAGACCCACTCCACAGGCAGTGCTTGCGGGGATGCTGATGTGCACCGCCAACTGCTGTCGTCCTGGGTAAGCTGGACGTCAACATGATCGCCGGGCCCCTCTCTGTGCTCGCTGGACTCTGGCCAGCAGGGTCCCGCCTGCATCAGAGGAGAAGCCAGTTACTGCTTCTAGCTCAGGCCGTTCGGACCCCTTGGCTGAG
The DNA here is from genome assembly GCA_032595735.1 of Pelochelys cantorii. NCBI lineage: Eukaryota > Metazoa > Chordata > Testudines > Trionychidae > Pelochelys > Pelochelys cantorii. The sequence goes on along the minus strand of CM064339.1, from coordinate 1,878,454 downwards.
CCTCCCCCCCTCCCTGCCTTCCCATGAGCAGGTCACCAAAGCAGGCAGCAGCACCCTGTCCACGGTTCTTTTTCTTGCAAAGAGCCTGGTTTACATGAAGGAACATCCAGCTCCAGACACACGCAACCCCCGAATGCCCCTTGGCTGTGGTTACTCTGGCTTCTAATGGGACCCCTTTGGGGACAATGTGAGAGGAAAGCGAGGGACGCAGGCTGCACCCCATTGGGTTTTTTGCTGTCCTTGCTCTGCCCCGTGTCAGCTTTGCACCATGTACTTATAGACCTTGTTTGCCCTCATTCTAGTTCGGCTCACGGTAGGGACATGACCGGGTAACCAGTTACATAAGAGCAGCCAGACGGGGTCAGACCAAAGTCCATCTAGCCCAGCAGCCTGGCTGTCGACAGTGGCCAATTCCAGATGCCTCGGAGTGAACAGACCAGGGAATCAGCAAGCGAGCCCTTCCCTGTTGTCCATTCCCAGTCTCAGCCAGATAGGCCAGGGACACCATCCCTGCCCATCCTGGCTAACAGCCATTGACGGTCCTGTCCTCCATGAATTCATCTAGCTCTTTCATAAACCCGCTTAAAGTCCTGGTCTTCACAACATCCTCTGGCAAGGAGTTCCACAGGTTGTGTGTTGCATAGAACAATACTTCCTTTCACCATTATCAGGTGATGCTTACCTGGTACTGATTAACCAGTACCTGGGAGCAGCTGGCCCGCCATAGGCAGAGGACTGCTCAGCTATGTCTACACTGGCAGTTTCTTGCACAAGAAAGGCCGTTCTTCCACAGAGCAGCCACACTGCCCGCCTGCTCTTGCGCAAGAAGTTTTACAGTACGGCGTGGTAAGAGAGGGCTTCTTGCGCAAGAGCTACGCTCTTTTCTAACAAGTGTAAGCCCTCTTGCGCGAGAGGGCAGTGTGGACGCGCGGCAGAGGTTTCTTGTGCAAGAAAGCCCTATGGCTAAAATGGCCATCAGAGCTTTCTTGCACAAGAGAGCGTCCACACTGCCATGGACACTCTTGCGCAAAAGGACATGGCAGTGTGGACATGTTCTTGCGCAAGACCCACCAGTGTAGACATAGCCCTCCAGTCCTGCAGGGGTCGGGAGCTGGCCACCCCACGCATGGGGGACAGGGAGAAGAAGCCGGCCCCAGGGGTCACTCAGTGAAATTGCTGGGCAGCTGGTTTAAACCAAACACGAGGAAGCGCTTTGGAACCACACGCAGCGCCCTGTCAGCCTGTGGGACTCGTAGCTCAGCAAGTGCTAGGTCTGTCTGGAAGGGTCCCTGGCCACCCCAGTCAGTGGAAGCCCTTTTGTATATTTCAACCAAATGCCCCTTGTCCCAGTAACGGGCCCATCCTGCAAGGGGCTGCATGCCTCCTCTTGGCGCTGAGCACCCGCAGTCTCCTTTTGATGGCGCTGGGCTAACCTGATCGTGCCGGGAGCCCAGGGCACAGCCGCCTGCGGGACCTGGCTGAGGACGTTTGAGACCTTTGGAGCAGGAGGGTGTGGAAGTTTAAAAAGCGCCCCAGGGTTCCCGCCCTCGGCTGTGGAAATGCTCCGTGGAGGCGTCATTAAGGGTGCTGATAAGAGCAGCTAAGGCAGGGCCTTGCTGTAATCAGAGTCCAAAGTACTAAACAGTAACAAGCCAGGGACTGGCAGACCAGCTCCCCTTCTCCAGACCTGTCCTCATCCTCCCTCTCTGCCTTCCCTCCCCTGCTGTGACTGTCTCTGCCCAGACCCCAGCCGCAGCCCTCTGTGGACTGCCCGTGCCTGTCCAGGGCTTGGCACTTGGGGAGAGCTAGCCGGCTCTCAACCCAGGGCAGTGTTCATGGGACATCGCAGCCAAGCAGAGCATAAGAGACAAAGGGATTTCACGAGAAAAGCTTACACGCCTGTCTGTTTTACTGGCGTCCTTATGTGAAGTGGAGGGGAGGAAAGGCGGTTCTGAACATTCCCCCCCTGCCTCCGCCCCCGCCAGCACTTCCCCTGCCCTTAGATCCAGCCAAAGGCCTTTCTTGGCAGCTGCCTGGCTTTGGCCCTGCCGTCCAAACAGTTTGGGGAGCTGTGCCAGCAGGCGGGCTGGAAGGCTCCTGCCCTAGCTCTCGGGTGGTTGCTGGGACCTATCCCCTCTTGCTGGGGCTCGTCTGACAATCCTGCTAGTGAACGAACTCAGCAGCAACCTCCTGGCGGCTCGGCCGCGCTGTGGGGCCCAGAACGCTGCGCAGCGGTGGCAAAGCGGGCGTGTTTGTGCAAGGCCAGGACTGGCGGTGATATACTGAGCGGGAGAGCCACCCTGGGGTGCCAAAGGGTTCACTGCACCGAGGGCAGAGCAGGCTTCGAGAGGGGGTGTGAGGAAACAGCACTCCCTGGGCTGGGGCGTGAAGGGACTGGCTGAAGCTGACCCACATCAGACGGAACAAGGGACCCCTGGGAGGCTGGCACATTGAACGGCTCCTTCCAAGGGCCTGCTTAAAAATGGGGGTGTGGCCGATGGAGCCATGTAAACAGGCAGCTCCAAATCCCTCACCGCCCGTCCCAGGCCCCGTAGGTCTGCTCAGCAGCTGGTAAGCAGGCGAGAGGCTTTTCCCACCACTCAGACCCCTCTGCCCTTTTGTATGGAGTCCCCAGATGCTGGCCAAGGAACAGAACACGGATGATTCAAACTCAGTAGCTGCAGCTTTTCTGCTGGAGCCAGACAAAACTGTAAGCCCAGATGGCCTTGCTCCTGTACCGCTTGTTCCTTCGGTTCCGTCACGGCCTGGGAAAGCACCTGGCCAGAGTGGGCATGAAATATCGCCAGGGCAAAGCACGACACTGTGGACGTTATCTGGGGGAAGCTGGCACCAGGGTAGGGCACAGCTGGGACGGTGGCCTCCTGGGAAGGAGGGAGAGGCAGGTTAGGGCTGTGGGATGCCCCCATAAGTTGCTGGAGCGAGAGATTCCCCGTCCTGAGGTTGAGTAGCAGGGTGGATGTCGGCGCTCTTGCCCCATTGACACGAACGAGGTGGTTCCCACCTCTCGGAGCGGCTGCTTCGGGCTGGCTGCAGATGGCGGCAGACATCACGGCGGCAGGTACACTGGGTTCTTAGAGATGTTCTTTACCCAGTTGTGTGGCCATGAAACTGCTACTTATCTGGGGCCCTGTCCAGTGTTCCCTGTAAGCTGAGCGCTTGGGCGGCCGCCCAGGAGAGATGCACGTGCTGCCCAGCTGATCAGCAGCGTACCCACCACTGGCACCATGTGTTTGGTGCACGTGCACCCATGCATAGAACAAAGTTTATTCTGCACATGGACATAAAAAAGGAGAGGGAACGTTGGCCCTAGCTACAATTTGCAGCTCAGGTAACGGGTGCGGGGCGGCCTGGACGCATTTGGGAAGATGGGTGCGTCAGTCTTCCAGCAACTTTGCCATGTGGCAGACAGCCCCATGGCAGGTGTGATGCTGTGTGGTAATTCCTCTCCCAGCCCGGGAGGTGTGCACAAAGCTAGGCCATAGCCCAGACAGCACAGCAGCGCCTCAAAGTGCCAGCAAGTCAGGCCGGGCTAGTCCTCTCCAAATACCCCTTCCTCACGCCTCTCCCTTTCTCTTCCCAGGTCATCACCTACATCCTCAGCTTCTTGCCCCTTGCTGACAGGAAGGAGGCCTCGCTGGTGAATCGGACCTGGTACTTTGCAGCCCGGGACTCCCTGCGGCAGGTAAAGCCCGCCCTCCCGGCAGCCCTCTCTGCGCAGTGTGCCCACGGTCACAGCCCTGCCGAGTCCCCTGCCCGAACAGTTACGAGCCTGCCTTAACCGGGCCCCGCATGTGCCTGAGCCAGCCGGCCCTGGGCAGCAGCCAGGTGCAGGTTGGCAAGGAACTTCTCAGCGCTCCCTCTTCTCTGAGCTGACCCGAAGCGCTGCAGGGCCAGGCCACGCTGAGTGCAGAGTCCCAGGGGGTGGGAGAAGGCCAAGCTCCATTCCCTCCGTCCTTGCCTCAGGGCCTGTCTCCAGTGTTTCCCCCAGGGCCTCTCTCCCGGGGTCCTGCCTCCCGTCCCCAGGGCCGTGCTGCCCCTCTGTCCTGTCGGGTTCCAGGAGAGCATCCTGTACAACATCCCCGCCGCCTCAGCCTCCCTGCCTGCCATCGAGAGCCTGGCCAGGTGGCCCGTGAGCTGCGTGCGCCTGGCCAGCCTGGACAGCTCCGCCGTCTCCCGGGATGTGGTCCAGGCCGTCTCCTCTCACCTGGGACCGCACCTGCGGAGCCTGTCCCTGCGGGGGAGCAGCCTGAGCGAGTCGTCCTTCGTGCACCTCCTCCTGGCCTGCCCCCACCTCTCCTCGCTGGACCTGAGTGGCTGCAACAGCCTTTTCATGGCCGGGACGCTGCTCTCCCAGCCCGAGACCCTGCGCCAGGCCCAGCGTGCTCTCACCCACCTCCAGGAGCTGGACCTGGCCGGCCTGCGGCACCTGTCGGATCTCAGCTTCAACCGGCTGACGAGCTGCACCCCATGCCTGGCCCGGCTGTCGCTGGCTCGCTGCCACCTCGCCTTCGAGTGGGACCCCTCCCGCGGGGCCCACAGCTCCCCCGCCCTGCTGTCCTTCCGCAACCTCCTGCGCTTCCTGAAGGAGCAGGCCGGCAGCCTCCGGGCCTTGGACTTGAGCGGCACCGGGCTCACCTCGCCGGCGCTGGGGTCCCTGGTGCGCGTGGGCGGTCTGCGCCTCCGGGAGCTCGTGCTGCAGCACTGCGGCGACCTCTCCGACGAGGCCGTCGGCCTCCTCTGCATGCGCCAGCCTCACCTGACCGCGCTGGACCTCACCGGGTGCACAGAGCTGTGCGACCGGGCTGCCCTGGCGCTGTCCACGGGCCTGCCAGCCCTGCGGAGCTTGCGGCTCGGGAAGCTCCCGCGGCTGACAGACGGGGCCTTCCTGCGCGTGGCTGAGCTGCGGAGCCTGCAGAGCCTGGACGTGGCCGAGTGCAGCCGAGTGAGCGGGCGCGAGCTGGTGAAAGCCTGCTCCTCCCCCGAGCGCCAGCCTCCCCTGGTCTCGCTCAGCTTTGCCTTCTGCTCTCTGCTCACGGTACGCTCCCTGCGCTTGCTGCTCACCGGGGGCCAGGGCACTGCCCTGTTCCTGCACCCAACCCCGGCGCTGGCAGCCGGGATCTCCTGCACGGAGCCTCAGCTCCTGGGCACGGCCATGGGGCCTCACTCCTTTCCTTCTCCTGACCAGGACAGCTCTGTCCTCTCGCTGGCCCGGTCCCTGAGCGGCTCCCTGCGCGCGTTAGACCTCTCCTCTTGCATCTCCATCACTGACGCGAGCCTCCGTGCCGTCTCCTCCCACCTCCCCCGCCTGACTCTCCTGCGGCTGGCCTGGTGCAAGAAGCTGACGGACGGGGGCCTGCTGGGCGTGGAGGAGCCCCAAGAGGTGAGCGCCCCCGAGGGGCTGGCGTGCAATGGGCCCGGGGTGGGGTTGTCTCTGCCGCAACGCAGCAGATGAGAGGCCCAGAGCCACTGGCTCAGCACTGTTGATTGGCAGGGGGAGGCAGGACAGAAGGGCAGCGGGAGTTTCGGTAACAGGATCCTCCCTGCCGCCTCTGCAGAACCTGGAGCCGGAGCCCATGGCCTGCAGCGACTCCACCTGGACCCAGGGCCCGCAGCAGCCCCGGGCCTCCCTGGCGGCGCTACAGCAGCTGCAGGAGCTGGACCTCACGGCCTGCAGCAAGCTAACCGACGCCAGCATCACCCAGGTCTGGCTGCTGCGGCCCCGGAGAGCCCAGCCGGGCGCAAGTGAAACCCTCCTGGTTGTATGTTCCCGTGTCCATACCAGGAGCATCGCTGCCGGGTGCCCCTCTTGGCACAAGACTGGGCCTCCATGTGCCCCGGGGGCAGGACAAGCAGGCAGCGGGGGGGGAGCTGCAGAGAGCACCCCCCTCCGGCACAGTGCCGAGCTGGGAGGGATCTGGGGGAGACGGCAGTGCTCTGGGGGAGCCAGGCTGAGGACGCCTTGCCTCTCCGGCCCAGCCCTGTGCTCTGAAGCGTCACGGGGGGCCGGGAGCCGGGGGGATGTGCCCCAGGACAGTGGGGGCGCTGCCTCACGGCCTCTCCTCCCTCTATCCGCTAGGTCATCCGCTTCCCGGCCCTGAGGCGCCTGTCCCTCGGCTTGCTGCCCGAGCTCACGGACGCCAGCCTGGGGGCCGTGGCCGGAGGCTGCCCCAGCCTGGAGCAGCTCGCCATGAGTCACTGCGGGAACCTGACGGACGCTGGCTTCATGGCGGCCACTAGCTCTCTCCGGAGGCTCCAGGACCTCGCCCTCGCTGGCTGCAGCCAGCTCACGGGCCGGTGAGTAGGGCGAGGCCTTGCCCTACGCTGACGCCGCCCCGGGGGCAGCAGCGCGCTGACTGTCTCCTTTGCAGGACCCTGGCAGCCCTCGGCAGGGAGTGCAGGCAGCTCAAGAACCTGGACGTGTCCATGTGCCACGGGATCAGCATGGCCGACATCGAGTGCTTCCAGGCCCACAGCCCCCTGCAGCCCAGCGTCCAGTCGCGCTTTGTGGGGGGAGCAGACCTTTCCTTCACCCTGTGAGCGCCAGGCAGCGCCCGGGCCCCTCCAGTCCCACTGGCCCTGTGCTCGCTCCCAGAGCCCTGGCGGGACGCCCGCTCCTTGGGCTGCGGCAGGCCTTGTTCTCCACGGGGGGGCATGGAGGGGGTGTTTCTGTGCCCCCCCTTGGCCACAGCTCGCCAGCATCCCGCACTAAGGGCAGCCGGGAAGAACCCCTGGACCCAGGCCAGGCCCTGAGCGCCCTCCCTCAGCCAGGGCCAAGCCGGCATGCTCCCGGTCCCTGCGGGGAGCCCTTGGAGACTGCCTCTCACTGGGGCCTGCGAGGGTCCCGGCTGAGCGAATGGCCACCCTTGGCCCCAAAAAGCCAACAGCCAGGCCTGGGGGCAGCTGGGGGCAGCGGAGGCGAAAGCCCCGCTAAGGACATGGGGGGTTCCTTCCTGAGCAGTGTGGGGCAGCAAGAGCGTGGCCAGTGCATGACTCCCCAGGCTGAGGGGCTGGCCGCCCTGCCCCCGTCTCCCCAGTGCTGGCTGCCGCTCAGGACTGTCTCGGGGTCCCGCCTGAGCCTCCCCCTGCGTCCCGGAAGGGGGTTTGCTGCTCGCTGGCCCCTTGCCCATGCTTCTGCCGCCGCAGGGGATGTCTCATGCCTGCCGTGCTGTGCCAGGAACAGTGCAGTGCTGCCAGCCGGTGAGGCCACACCCTGGGGCGACCGCCGCTGAGATACGCTGCCCAGGGCTCCGCTTGGCTCCCCCCTTGTTCCTACACAGCCATGCAGCCCACCCTTGCGCTGCCGTCACGCCGAGAGGCCGCTGGATGCCAATAAAAGCCTCTAACCAGCCCCCATGTCCCTTAAGAGACCAGGCCCCGCGTGCTCTGTCTGAGTGTTTATTGTCCAAAGGCTGGGCCGGGGGCCTGTTCTCAGCCCCCTCCAGCCCTGGGCGGGGCAGTGAAGATCAGTGCCGAGACACCCGGCAGGATGTCCCTTTGTGCAGTTTCAATCCATAGGGAGGTGAGGGGGGGGCCTGGTGCCAGGGGCATCGTGCTCAGTAGAAGCACCAGGCTGGAGAGATCCAGCGCAGGGCACCTGTGGGCGCGGGGCTGGTTACAGTAAGTGCAGCGTTAGGGCTCCGGGGGCAGGGAACGGGGAGGGGGCAGCTCAGGGCGCCCGTGGGCGAGGGGCCGGTTACGGTAAGTGCAGCGTTAGGGCTCCGGGGGCAGGGAACGGGGAGGGGGCAGCGCAGGGCGCCCGTGGGCAAGGGGCCGGTTACGGTAAGTGCAGCGTTAGGGCTCCGGGGGCAGGGAACGGGGAGGGGGCAGCGCAGGGCGCCCGTGGGCGAGGGGCCGGTTACGGTAAGTGCAGCGTTAGGGCTGGGGGGGGCAGGGAACGGGGAGGGGGCAGCGCAGGGCGCCCGTGGGCGAGGGGCCGGTTACGGTAAGTGCAGCGTTAGGGCTCCGGGGGCAGGGAACGGGGAGGGGGCAGCGCAGGGCGCCCGTGGGCGAGGGGCCGGTTACGGTAAGTGCGGCGTTAGGGCTCCGGGGGGCAGGGGCAGGGAACGGGGAGGGGGCAGCGCAGGCATTTTGGCTGCAGCCATGCGGGGGGCGAGCCGGTACCGGTTCAGCTCTCCTCACCGCCATCGCCACAGGCTGCCTGCCCAGGGGGCCCAGCTGGCAGGCCCCGCTCAGGACAACAGCCGGCCCAGCCCTTGTGGTGGGACCCAGATTCTAGCCGCCTCCCCCATGCCCGGCCTTGGCTCAGCCCGACAGCTGCCGGGCCAGGGAGCGAGGCCCCAGCGCCCTGGCCAGCTGGCGCTGAAAGGCAGCGATGTGCCCACAGAGCACCCAGGGAGCTGCGGGAGCACAGAACGTACCTTCTCGGGCACCAGCACAGCAGGCTGGCACCCGGTGGGCTTGGCGAAGCCCTGGAGAGCCAGGCCCCCGCTGGACGGGCTGGGGGGCTGCCCTGAAGGGCAGGAGCCTGTCACCAGTGGCCAGGGCTCAGTGGCTCTGAGGGCAGACCCGGGAGGGGAGGGGAAGGGAGGTGGCAGCCCAGAGGGAGCCAGTCTCCTTCCCCTGCTGGCGCTCGGTCCAAGGGGGCCAAGCTGGAGCAGGGCCAGGCCAGGGGGCTGCCCGGGGGGGCTCACTGCTCCAGGGGGCTGAAGTCGTAGCAGAAGCTGAGGTTGCTGGGGGGGTTGGGCACGGGGGGCGGCGCGTCCGGGATGGGAATGTTCTCCAGGTCCAGGAGGCGCAGCTTGAGCTCCATGGAGAGCAGCGTGTCCAGCTCGTTCTGCGTCACGGCCCCCCCCCCCCCCCGGGCCCCCCCCCCCGGGCCCCCCCCCCCCGGACCCCGCCCCCCCTGGCCCCCCCGCCCCCCCCCCCCGGGCCCCCCCCCCCCCCTCGGCCCCCCCCCCCCGGGCCCCCCCCCCCGGGCCACCCCCGGGCCCCCCCCCCCCCGGGCCCCCCCCCCCCCGGCCCCCCCCCCCCCGGCCCCGGCCCCCCTGGCCCCCCGGGCCCCCCCCCCCGGGCCCCGGCCCCCCTGGGCCCCCCCCCCCCGGGCCCCCCCCCCGGGCCCCCCCCCCCCGGGCCCCGGGCCCCCCCCCCCCGGCCCCGGGCCCCCCCCCCCCCTGGGCCCCCCCCCCCCGGGCCCCGGCCCCCCCCCCCCCCCTGGGCCCCCCCCCCCCGGGCCCCGGGCCCCCCCCCCCCGGGCCCCGGGCCCCCCCCCCCCCGGGCCCCCCCCCCCCGGCCCCGGCCCCCCCCCCCCGGGCCCCCCCCCCCCGGGCCCCGCCCCACTGGGACCCCCCCGCCTCGCCTCGGGCAGCCCCCCACCCCGCCCCCTCAGCCTCGGGTACAGCCCCCCACCCCCCCGCCTCAGCCTCGGGACAGCACCCCTCAGCCTGGGTACAGCCCCCCCCCGCGCCTCAGCCTGGGCACCCCCCTCACCTCGGGTACAGCCCCCCACACCCGCCGCTCAGCTGGGACAGCCCCCACACCCCCCCGCCGGCGCCCTCAGCCTCGGGACAGCCCCCACCCCCCCTCAGCCTGGGGTACAGCCCCCCACACCCCGCCCCTCAGCCTCGGGACAGCCCATCCACCTCAGCCTCGGGGTACAGCCCCCCACCCCCCCCCACCCGGGCGCCCCCCCTCAGCCTCGGGGTACAGCCCCCACACCCCGCCCGCCTCAGCCTGGGGTACAGCCCCCACACCCCGCCCGCCTCAGCCTCGGCACAGCACCATCCACCTCAGCCTCGGAACCCCCCACCCCGCCCCTCAGCCTTGGGGTACAGCCCCCCCCTCAGCCTCGGGGACAGCCCCACACCCCCCCCCCTCAGCCTGGGGACAGCCCCCCCTCAGCCTCGGGTACAGCCCCCCCGCCCGCCTCAGCCTGGGGTACAGCCCCCACACCCCCCGCCTCAGCCTCGGGGACAGCCCCCCACCCCCCCCGCCTCAGCCTGGGTACAGCCCCCCACCCCCGCCCCCTCAGCCTCGGGGACAGCACCATCCACCTCAGCCTCGGGGTACAGCCCCCCACACCCCGCCCCCTCAGCCTCGGGGCACACACCACGGGTCCCCCCCACCCCCCTCAGCCTCGGGGTACACCCCCCCCCGGGCACCCCCACCCCGCCCGCCTCAGCCTTGGGGTACAGCCCCCACACCCGCCCCCTCAGCCTCGGGACAGCCCACCCCTCAGCCTGGGTACAGCCCCCCCCACTGGGACCCCCCCGCCTCAGCCTGGGGTACAGCCCCCCACACCCCCGCCCACCTGGGCAGCCCCCCCACCACTCTCGGGACGCCCCCCCCCCGCCCGCCTCAGCCTGGGCGCCCCCCACCCCCCCCCCCCACACCCCCCCAGCCTGGGGTCCCCCCACACCCCCCCCCCACCCGGACAGCCCACACCTGCCTCGGGACCCCCCACCCGCCCCCCACACCCCGCCCCCTAGCCCGGGGTGCCCCCCCCCCCGCCCCCTCCTCGGGGACAGCACCATCCCCTCGCCTGGTACGCCCCCCGCCCTCGCCGGGTACACCCCCCCCCCCCCCCTCCCTCGGGACGCCCCCCACCCCCGCCCCCCCAGCCTCGGTCGCCCCCCCCCCCCCCCCCTCACCTGGGGTCAGCCCACCCCTCGCCTCGGGACAGCCCCCCACCCGCCCACCTAGCCTCGGGGCAGCACCACCCCTCAGCTCGGGGACAGCCCCCACACCACCCGGCGCCCCAGCCCGGGGTACACCCCCAACCCCGCCCCCCAGCCTCGGTACAGCTCGCCCGCACCCCGGCCTCAGCCTACGCGTATCAGGCCGTCCGTCCACAGGCAGAACTGGGGGCAAGCCACAGCCCGCCTCAGCCTCGGGGTACAGCCCCCCCACACCCCGCCCGCCTCAGCCTCGGGGTACAGCCCCCCACACCCCGCCCACCTCAGCCTCGGGGTACAGCCCCCCCACACCCCGCCCGCCTCAGCCTCAGGGCACAGCACCATCCACCTCAGCCTCGGGATACAGCCCCGCCTGCCTCAGCCTTGGGGTACAGCCCCGCCCGCCTCAGCCTCGGGGTACAGCCCCCCACACCCCACCCGCCTCAGCCTCGGGGCACAGCCCATCCCTCACCACCCCTGCCCGCCTCAGCCTCGGGGTACAGCCCCCCACACCCCACCCGCCTCAGCCTCGGGGTACAGCCCCCCACAGCCCCGCCCGCCTCAGCCTCGGGGTACAGCCCCCCACAGCCTCGCCGCCCTCCACCTCAGCCTCGGGGTACAGCCCCCCACACCCCCGCCCAGCCTCAGTCCCTCAGCCTCGGGTACAGCCCCCCACACCCCCGCCCACCTCAGCCTTGGGGTACAGCCCCCCACACCCCGCCCGCCTCAGCCTCAGGGCACAGCACCATCCACCTCAGCCTCGGGATACAGCCCCCCCCCGCCTGCCTCAGCCTTGGGGTACAGCCCCGCCCGCCTCAGCCTCGGGGTACAGCCCCCCACACCCCACCGCCTCAGCCTCGGGGCACAGCACCATCCACCTCAGCCTCAGGGTACAGCCCTGCCCGCCTCAGCCTTGGGGTACAGCCCCCCACACCCCACCCGCCTCAGCCTCGGGGCACAGCCCCCCACGCCCCGCCCGCCTCAGCCTCGGGGTACAGCCCCCCACGCCCCGCCCGCCTCAGCCTCGGGGCACAGCACCATCCACCTCAGCCTCGGGGTACAGCCCCCCACACCCCGCCCGCCTCAGCCTCGGGGCACAGCACCATCCACCTCAGCCTCGGGGTACAGCCCCCCACACCCCCCCCACCGGGCCGCCCCGCCTCAGCCTTGGGGTACAGCCCCCCACACCCCGCCCGCCTCAGCCTCGGGGCACAGCCCCCCACCCATCCACCTCAGCCTCGGGGTACAGCCCCCCCACACCCCGCCCGCCTCAGCCTTGGGGTACAGCCCCCCACACCCCGCCCGCCTCAGCCTCGGGGCACAGCCCCCCACCCATCCACCTCAGCCTCGGGGTACACCGCCCCCCCGGACGCCCCGCCCGCCTCAGCCTCGGGGCACAGCCCACCACTCCACCCTCAGCCTCGGGGTACAGCCCCCCCACCACCCCGCCCGCCTCAGCCTCGGGGTACAGCCCCCCACACCCCGCCCGGCCTCAGCCTCAGGGCACAGCACCATCCACCTCAGCCTCGGGATACCCAGCCCCGCCTGCCTCAGCCTTGGGGTACAGCCCCCCACCCCGCCCCGCCTCAGCCTCGGGGTACAGCCCCCCACACCCCCCGCCTCAGCCTCGGGGCACAGCACCATCCACCTCAGCCTCAGGGTACAGCCCCCTGCCCGCCTGGGTCACCCCCGCCTCTGGGGTACAGCCCCCCACACCCCACCCGCCTCAGCCTCGGGGCACAGCCCCCCCACCGGCCCCCCCCCGCCCGCCTCAGCCTCGGGGTACAGCCCCCCACGCCCCGCCCGCCTCAGCCTCGGGGCACAGCACCATCCACCTCAGCCTCGGGGTACAGCCCCCCACACCCCGCCCGCCTCAGCCTCGGGGCACAGCACCATCCACCTCAGCCTCGGGGTACAGCCCCCCCACACCCCCCCGCCCGCCTGGGCAGCCCCCTCCTGGGGTACAGCCCCCCACACCCCGCCCGCCTCAGCCTCGGGGCACAGCACCATCCACCTCAGCCTCGGGGTACAGCCCCCGGCCACACCCCGCCCGCCTCAGCCTTGGGGTACAGCCCCCCACACCCCGCCCGCCTCAGCCTCGGGGCACCAGCACCATCCACCTCAGCCTCGGGGTACAGCCCCCCACCCCCGCCCCGCCTCAGCCTCGGGGCACAGCCACCCATCCACCTCAGCCTCGGGGTACACCCGCCCCCCCTGGGACACCCCGCCCGCCTCAGCCTTGGGGTACAGCCCCCCACACCCCGCCCGCCTCAGCCTCGGGGCACAGCACCATCCACCTCAGCCTCGGGGTACAGCCCCCCACGCCCCGCCCGCCTCAGCCTTGGGGTACAGCCCCCCACACCCCGCCCACCTCAGCCTCGGGGCACAGCACCATCCACCTCAGCCTCGGGATACAGCCCCGCCTGCCTCAGCCTTGGGGTACAGCCCCGCCTGCCTCAGCCTCGGGGTACAGCCCCCCACACCCCGCCCGCCTCAGCCTCGGGGCACAGCCCCCCACACCCCACCGCCTCAGCCTCGGGGTACAGCCCCCCACACCCCGCCCGCCTCAGCCTTGGGGTACAGCCCCCCACACCCCGCCCGCCTCAGCCTCGGGGCACAGCACCATCCACCTCAGCCTCGGGGTACAGCCCCCCACACCCCGCCCACCTCAGCCTCAGGGTACAGCACCATCCACCTCAGCCTCGGGGTACAGCCCCCCACACCCCGCCCGCCTCAGCCTCGGGGTACAGCCCCGCCCACCTCAGCCTCGGGGTACAGCCCCCCACACCCCGCCCGCCTCAGCCTTGGGGTACAGCCCCCCACACCCCGCCCACCTCAGCCTCAGGGCACAGCACCATCCACCTCAGCCTCGGGATACAGCCCCGCCTGCCTCAGCCTTGGGGTACAGCCCCGCCCGCCTCAGCCTCGGGGTACAGCCCCCCACACCCCGCCCGCCTCAGCCTCGGGGCACAGCCCCCCACACCCCACCGCCTCAGCCTCGGGGTACCAGCCCCCCCCACAGCCGGGCCGCCCGCCTCAGCCTTGGGGTACAGCCCCCCACACCCCGCCCGCCTCAGCCCTCGGGGCACAGCACCATCCACCTCCAGCCTCGGGCGTACAGCCCCCCACACCCCGCCCACCTCAGCCTCCAGGGTACCCCCCAGCACCATCCACCTCAGCCTCGGGGTACAGCCCCCCACACCCCGCCCACCTCCAGCCTCGGGGTACAGCCCCGCCCACCTCAGCCTCCCCGGCCCCGCGTACAGCCCCCACACACCCCGCCCGCCTCAGCCTCGTGCCCGGTCACAGCCCACCATCCACCTCAGCCTCAGGGTACCAGTCCCCCCCACACCCCGCCCACCTCAGCCTCGGGGTACAGCCCCCTCACACCCCACCCTGCCTCAGCCTCGGGGTACAGCCCCCCACACCCCGCCCACCTCAGCCTCGGGGTACAGCACCATCCACCTCAGCCTCAGGGTACAGCCCCCCCACACCCCGCCCACCTCAGCCTCGGGGTACAGCCCCCCACACCCCACCCGCCTCAGCCTCGGGGTACAGCCCCCCACACCCCGCCCACCTCAGCCTCGGGGTACAGCACCATCCACCTCAGCCTCGGGGTACAGCCCCCCCACACCCCACCCACCTCAGCCTCAGGGCACAGCCCCGCCCGCCTCAGCCTCGGGGTACAGCCCCCCCACACCCCGCCCACCTCAGCCTCAGGGTACAGCCCCCGCACCCTGCCTCAGCCTTAGGGGTACAGTGACCCACCCGTTCCCCCCCCCCCCAGGCTCGGGGATACAGCCCTGCCTCAGCCTCGGGGTACAGCCCCACACCCCGCCCACCTCAGCCCCTCCCATCAGCATCTTCCACTGCCTCCCCTGCCCAGCCCCATGGGCCTTCCCAGCCCACACATGGCCCCCCCTTGCCACTTTCCCCTCCCACACGTACCCCCCCACTGCATTCTTCTCCCTCATCTATCCCCTCTGCCCAGCCCCCTATGCGCATCCCCCTCCGCCATCCATCCCTCCCACGTGCCCATCCCCGACAAGTTCCCCACCCCACCTGTCCTCCCACACGTGCCCCCCCCCCGCATTCCCTGCCCATCCCCCCCAACACACACCCTGCCCTGCCTAGCCCCCAGCTTGCCCCCTCCTCCCCACGTGCCCCTCCTAACCAATTCCCTCTCCCAACATAGGACCAGCTCACCATGTTCCCCTCCCCGACCTGTTCCCCACTGCCCCCCATCATGTCCTGTCTCCGCCCCGTTCACACCTCCCAGCTCCTTGCCCCCCCTTTCTCCCTCCACTGCCAGGCCCACGTCCTCTCAGCCTGCGCAGGGTTCCCATCCCCAGCCAATCTAGGCTGTGCGCATCCACCCCCCGGCCCCCATCCTGCACCCTTGGGTGGCGGTTCCAGCCCATCCCCTCTGCCCTGGGCTCAGGGAACGTAGCTTCCCCCCCAGCCAGGCTCGCTCCATGAGGCTCTGAGGCTGCCGGGGTGGCAGTGAACTGCCGGACCTGCCTCCCCAAGGTGCGGCTGGACAGACGGACGCAGCCCCACACAGCAGCTGGCAGGAGAGCAGAACACCAGCCCCGGGGGGCTACCCACCCCCCCCAAGTTACCGCGCCCTCCGGGCAGCAAGCACTGGCCCATGAGCCAGCCATGAGCCGACCCTCCCCCCAGCCTCGGCTCCCAGACCCCAACGGGCTTTGCCCGGGGGAGCCTCCTTGGCCGGCGGAAAGGGACAGAGACGCTGCCTGGGTCACCCGCCAGCAGCGCCCGAGCTAGAACCTGGGTCCCACGCCAACGCGGCCGGCTCACCTCGTAGCGCGTGGGCGCGATGAAGTTCAGGTAGCAGTCCTCCACGTCGTAGCTAATGGAGAAGGCCAGCTCCACCACCTCCTGCGGGGCCAAGGCAGTGGCTGCTGAAGCCAGGCCGGGCTGCGCGGGGCGCAGGGCCCGGGGCACAGGGCAGGCAGCCCAGTGCCAGCAAGGGGACGTCCCAGCAACAGCGTGTAGACAAGCCGTCGGCGCGCTGCCGCGCCTACCCATGGTAGGACTCCCGATCCCCGGGCAGGGGCGCCGGGGGCAAGAGGCTGGCGCGCAGCAGGGCCAGGGGGTGCTCCTGGCTCCATCCCCGCGTGCTGGGCTCGCATGCGCTGCCCGTTCAGGTTCCAGGCTGGGCCCCGCGCTGTCGGCGGCACAGGGCCGTGGGGACGCACACAGGGGTCTAGAGGGCAGCTGCCGAATGGCCGGCTGCCCTGGCAGCACACGCCTGCCCGTGGCTCTGCGGGTGCTTGGCCCTCCCCTGAGCAGAGCAGCCTGGGGGAGCAGCGGACGGAGGCAGCCCCAGCCCACAGCCACATCCAGGGGGGCAGGGGTGGGGGCCGGGCAGGTACCAGCTGCTGACCTTGTTGTGTTTCCCGGCGCCCTT
Organism: Pelochelys cantorii; assembly: GCA_032595735.1. Classification (NCBI taxonomy): domain Eukaryota; kingdom Metazoa; phylum Chordata; order Testudines; family Trionychidae; genus Pelochelys; species Pelochelys cantorii. The sequence continues at coordinate 1,862,368 of CM064339.1, read as the reverse complement.
CTCCTTCATATGCGGGCAGTCCCTGCCAACCAGCAGCTCCTTCACATCCGCCACGGGAACTGGGGGGACAGAGGCGGAGGTGCCCAGCATGATCCCTACCCAGCCCTCTGCTCCCCAAAGGCCCACCCCCAGCAGGAGCTCCCTGACCCCTCCGGGCCCACGTCCCTGCAGACCTGCCACCCACCTCCCCCGGGGGAGCCCTGCAGCTGCTCAGCGGGCAAGGCTCGGCTGGGCACGGCTCTCTTGGCAGGATAAGCGCCGGAGGGAAGGAGGCTCCCTGGATGCTGGGCAGGGTGGGGGCACCCAGCCAGTGTGGGGTTATTCAGCACCCAGACACTGCCAGGCCGGCTCGGAGCCAAGGCCCATCTACCCAGAGTCCTGTCTCTGTCAGTAGCCAACGGCTTCAGAGGGCAGTGCCCGAACCCCAGTATCCGCTCTCCCCCTGCTTGCTAACAGAGACCAGCTGAAGCCAACAAGCCGGGCATGCAGGCTGAGTGTTGGCATAAGCAATGCCAACTCTGGCTGCTTCATGGGCGTGCTCTCTGGGAATCTCGCTCTGCTCTTGGCCTCCGCAGCTTCCTGTGGCCAGGAGGGTTTGGGGTTTTTTTTTATAAAATTTCTTTTGAAACCCAGGAAGTGGGCAGGCAAAGCCCGCCCACTTCTAAAAGCCCCTCCCCCAGCCTTAAAGGAGGGCCGACTGGACCTGGGGTTCAACTAAATACTTGGGACAAATAATGAAAAACACGGTCAGGGGGTGCGGGTCACAGGGTCAAAAGAAGAGAACCGGATGGGGACACCGAGCAGAGAACCCGGACAGCGCCCACTGCTCCTCAAAGCTGTCGATGGAGCCAGTGGACGCCGCCCAGAGGAACTCTGCCTGGATATGTGACGCGAGGGATGAACGGAAATAGGCCCCACAGTCGCAGGGAAACCGCTCGTCTAGCCTCCTCTCCCTGGTATTATAAATGGTGGCTTTGGCCAAAGCCAGAAGGTTGACGAGGAGGTCCCGCGACTTTGTGGGGCCACGGATTGGGTGGAACTCCTGTGGCCAGGAGTTCCACAGGTTAACCACCTGCTGTGGGAAGAGCATCCATTTGGAATTTCCCACCATTCGGCCCCGGCGCATCCCTAGCTCTGTGTTAGGGAACAGAAGCCCCCCAAGCACCACTCCCCCATTCGTTACTCGGCCCCGCTTGGTGTCACATACTCTTCTCCGGCAGGCTCTCGATGGGGGGGCTGTGCACCCCCTGCTCCACGTCTCCGTAGTGCAGCACCTTGTGGTTGGGGGACAGGCGGCAGTACCACAGTTTATCTGGGACAGGAAGGGAGCAGGAGTCAGGGCTCTCCGCTCACCCGTGGGTCTCCGTCCGAACCACATGCTCCTCTGCACCTGTCGGCTCCCCCTCGCTCCCCTTTGCCACCTTGGGGTGTACACACCAGCAATCTGGTTCTGGGTTCAGTGTCTTCTATAGAGGCTCCTCCTTTCCCCAAAAGTGGGACCCCCCCCCTTTGAAAATATTTCAGGCTGTGATGATCAGCCCCAAAAGTGACAGCTGCCCCCATCCCAGGCTTCCTTCTGCACTGCTGCTGGCAGCAGCGCTGCCTTCAGAGCTGGGTTCCCGGCCAGCAGCCGCCGGTCTCATCACCGCCTCCCCCCCACAGTGAGTCTTGTCACCCCCTTTTGGGTGGGGAGCCCCAGTTTGAGACTCTCTGGTCCAGACGTCTACTTGCCCAGGGGGATATTCCCTGGGTGGTTCTCCTGGTCACCCCAAGGCCCGCTTGCTACAGTTCTAATGACCAAGGCCGCCAATAAACTCTTCCCAATAAACCGGGTCTCCTCCGGGCAAGGGGACGCCAGGGCAGCCCCTGGAGGGGCCCCAAGTGTGAGGTTGTGTCCCACACTCCAGCTCCTCCCCTGTGACTTTCACCCTCCTCAACCTCAAGGGGCTTTGGAGCAGGCTGGGACCACACTGCTGCATCCCGGGACAGGCCTCTTGGTCTGCCTGAGCTCTGGCAGGTCAGCCCCTCTGGTCTCCAGAGCTCAGAGAACAGCCTTCAGGGCCTTCTCCGCCCCTTGCCCATCTTGTACCCCTCGAGCACCACCTCCGAGCTGGGTGTGCCAGACGCCGAGCTCCCTGGGCCCCCGGCCCTACTCACCCTGCCTGCGGCGGCTGCTGATCTTGCGGAAGAGCGTTCCCTCGCAGAGGCGCAGCAGCCGCTGCTGCCGGATCAGCTCCAAGAGTTCCGGCTTCAGCTTCTCTCGCAGTTCCCTGGGGAGAGCGCCAGACGGGACTTGGGCGGGCGCTCTGACCGCAGGGCCCCGCCCCACCCCCGGCTCGGAGCAGGGCCCCGCTCACAGAGACCCCAGGGCCCCGAACTCACAGGGTAGCCCCCCCACCCGCAGGCCGCCCTGGAGCCGGGGGGGCCCCGTCCCCGTCCCACTCACAGCACGGGCACGGCCAGCGTCTCCTCCTGGTGCATCCGCTCCGTCTGCCGCAGCTTGAGGATCTCGCTGTAGTTCAGCGCGTTCACCCTGGTCTTGAACAGCTCCAGGGAGGTGGGTTTGAGGGACAGAGTCCGGGTGATCTGCTCCCGCACCACCTGGATCACCTGCGGGCGCACGGCACCGTCACGGACCCGCGCCACAGCCCCCCACACCCGCCGTGGGGCGCACGGCACCGTCACGGACCCGCGCCACAGCCCCCCACACGTGCCGTGGGGCGCACGGCACCGTCACGGACCCGCGCCACAGCCCCCCACACCCGCCGTGGGGCGCACGGCACCGTCACGGACCCGCGCCACAGCCCCCCACACCCGCCGTGGGGCGCACGGCACCGTCACGGACCCGCGCCACAGCCCCCCACACCCGCCGTGGGGCGCACGGCACCGTCACGGACCCGCGCCACAGCCCCCCACACGTGCCGTGGGGCGCACGGCACCGTCACGGACCCGCGCCACAGCCCCCCACACCCGCCGTGGGGCGCACGGCACCGTCACGGACCCGCGCCACAGCCCCCCACACCCGCCGTGGGGCGCACGGCACCGTCACGGACCCGCGCCACAGCCCCTCACACGTGCCGTGGGGCGCACGGCACCGTCACGGACCCGCGCCACAGCCCCCCACACCCGCCGTGGGGCGCACGGCACCTTCACGGACCCTGCTCCACAGCCCCCCACACGTGCCATGGGGCACATGGCACTGTCACAGACCTGCGCCACAGCCCGCCCCCATACCCGCTGTGGGGCACACAGCACTGTCACAGGACCCTGCTCCACAGCCTGCCCCCACACCCGCTGTGGGGCACACGGCACCGTCACAGGACCCTGCTCCACAGCCCGCCCCCACACCCCCCATGGTGCGCACGGCACTGTCACGGGACCCCGCTGCACAGCCCCCCAGCACACCCGCCATGGGGTGCACGGCACTGTCACGGGACCCCACTGCACAGCCCCCCAGCACACCTACCGTGGGCGCACGGCACCATCATGGGACCCCGCCCCGCTGTGTGGGTCCCTGCAGAGCCCCACTGGCCCATGGGACTGGACACCCCACTGCCTGGCAGCGAGGTGGGTGCCCCTGCCCCGCCAGGCTCACCTTGTCAAAGTCCTCCTGCGTGGCACGCATCTCCTTCCAGGTCTTGTTCTGCAGCTGGATGCAGACACAGAAGAGCTCCTCGAAGAAGTGCTCCTGGCCGAAGAACATGAGGTAGAAGGCCTGGGCCGTCTCCGAGCCTGAGGCAAGGAGAACACAATGGAAAACCTCAGCAGAGAGGAGGTCCTTGAGACAGGGGCCAGAACACCCGCAGGTGCCCCCGTCCAGCCAGGAGCAGGGTGCCCTGTTAGCTGGGTCCTTGTGTGACCACACAGGAGAGTCAAATGCTGCCCAGCAGAGTGGCAGAGCACCCACCGCGAAGGTCTGTGTTTCTACGGGTGGTGCACATACCTCGGTGCACAGAAAACAGATTATTCCACACAGGAATGGAACGATTAGAAGGAACATTAGCCAGGAGCCAGGGCACCCACAAGGTTATGGCTGCTCCCTCCCCTAACCCAGCGGGGAGCCGTGGGGCCGGCCGCTCTCGACTGCTCCCTTCCCGAACCCAGCGGGGAGCCGTGGGGCCGGCCGCTCTCGACTGCTCCCTCCCCGAACCCAGCGGGGAGCCGTGGGGCCGGCCGCTCTCGACTGCTCCCTCCCCATATCCAGCGGGGAGCCGTGGGGCCGGCCGCTCTCGACTGCTCCCTCCCCGAACCCAGTGGGGAGCCGTGGGGCCGGCCGCTCTCGACTGCTCCCTCCCCGAACCCAGCGGGGAGCCGTGGGGCCGGCCGCTCTCGACTGCTCCCTCCCCGAACCCAGCGGGGAGCCGTGGGGCCGGCCGCTCTCGACTGCTCCCTCCCCGAACCCAGCGGGGAGCCGTGGGGCCGGCCGCTCTCGACTGCTCCCTCCCCATATCCAGCGGGGAGCCGTGGGGCCGGCCGCTCTCGACTGCTCCCTCCCCTAACCCAGCGGGGAGCCGTGGGGCCGGCCGCTCTCGACTGCTCCCTCCCCTAACCCAGCGGGGAGCCGTGGGGCCGGCCGCTCTCGACTGCTCCCTTCCCGAACCCAGCGGGGAGCCGTGGGGCCGGCCGCTCTCGACTGCTCCCTCCCCTAACCCAGCGGGGAGCCGTGGGGCCGGCCGCTCTCGACTGCTCCCTCCCCGAACCCAGCGGGGAGCCGTGGGGCCGGCCGCTCTCGACTGCTCCCTCCCCGAACCCAGCGGGGAGCCGTGGGGCCGGCCGCTCTCGACTGCTCCCTCCCCTAACCCAGCGGGGAGCCGTGGGGCCGGCCGCTCTCGACTGCTCCTTTCCCGAACCCAGCGGGGAACCGTGGGGCCGGCCGCTCTCGACTGCTCCTTCCCTGAATCCAGCGGGGAACCGTGGGGCCGGCCGCTCTCGACTGCTCCCTCCCCGAATCCAGCGGGGAGCCGTGGGGCCGGCCGCTCTCGACTGCTCCCTCCCCTAACCCAGCGGGGAGCCGTGGGGCCGGCCGCTCTCGACTGCTCCTTCCCTGAATCCAGCGGGGAACCGTGGGGCCGGCCGCTCTCGACTGCTCCCTCCCCGAATCCAGCGGGGAGCCGTGGGGCCGGCCGCTCTCGACTGCTCCCTCCCCTAACCCAGCGGGGAGCCGTGGGGCCGGCCGCTCTCGACTGCTCCCTCCCCTAACCCAGCGGGGAGCCGTGGGGCCGGCCGCTCTCGACTGCTCCCTCCCCGAACCCAGCGGGGAGCCGTGGGGCCGGCCGCTCTCGACTGCTCCCTCCCCTAACCCAGCGGGGAGCCGTGGGGCCCGCTGCTCTCGACTGCTCCCTCCCCTAACCCAGCGGGGAGCCATGGGGCCGGCTGCTCTCGACTGCTCCCACCCCGAATCCAGCGGGGAGCCGTGGGGCCGGCCGCTCTCGACTGCTCCCTCCCCGAACCCAGCGGGGAGCCGTGGGGCCGGCCGCTCTCGACTGCTCCCTTCCCGAACCCAGCGGGGAGCCGTGGGGCCGGCCGCTCTCGACTGCTCCCTCCCCTAACCCAGCGGGGAGCCGTGGGGCCGGCCGCTCTCGACTGCTCCCTTCCCGAACCCAGCGGGGAGCCGTGGGGCCGGCCGCTCTCGACTGCTCCCTCCCCTAACCCAGCGGGGAGCCGTGGGGCCGGCCGCTCTCGACTGCTCCCTCCCCGAACCCAGCGGGGAGCCGTGGGGCCGGCCGCTCTCGACTGCTCCCTCCCCTAACCCAGCGGGGAGCCGTGGGGCCGGCCGCTCTCGACTGCTCCCTCCCCGAACCCAGCGGGGAGCCGTGGGGCCGGCCGCTCTCGACTGCTCCCTCCCCGAACCCAGCGGGGAGCCGTGGGGCCGGCCGCTCTCGACTGCTCCCTCCCCGAACCCAGCGGGGAGCCGTGGGGCCGGCCGCTCTCGACTGCTCCCTCCCCTAACCCAGCGGGGAGCCGTGGGGCCGGCCGCTCTCGACTGCTCCCTCCCCGAACCCAGCGGGGAGCCGTGGGGCCGGCCGCTCTCGACTGCTCCCTCCCCGAACCCAGCGGGGAGCCGTGGGGCCGGCCGCTCTCGACTGCTCCCTCCCCGAACCCAGCGGGGAGCCGTGGGGCCGGCCGCTCTCGACTGCTCCCTCCCCTAACCCAGCGGGGAGCCGTGGGGCCGGCCGCTCTCGACTGCTCCCTCCCCTAACCCAGCGGGGAGCCGTGGGGCCGGCCGCTCTCGACTGCTCCCTCCCCTAACCCAGCGGGGAGCCGTGGGGCCGGCCGCTCTCGACTGCTCCCTCCCCTAACCCAGCGGGGAGCCGTGGGGCCGGCCGCTCTCGACTGCTCCTTTCCCGAACCCAGCGGGGAGCCGTGGGGCCGGCCGCTCTCGACTGCTCCCTCCCCGAACCCAGCGGGGAGCCGTGGGGCCGGCCGCTCTCGACTGCTCCCTTCCCGAACCCAGCGGGGAGCCGTGGGGCCGGCCGCTCTCGACTGCTCCCTCCCCGAACCCAGCGGGGAGCCGTGGGGCCGGCCGCTCTCGACTGCTCCCTCCCCGAATCCAGCGGGGAGCCGTGGGGCCGGCCGCTCTCGACTGCTCCCTCCCCGAACCCAGCGGGGAGCCGTGGGGCCGGCCGCTCTCGACTGCTCCCTCCCCGAACCCAGCGGGGAGCCGTGGGGCCGGCCGCTCTCGACTGCTCCCTCCCCGAACCCAGCGGGGAGCCGTGGGGCCGGCCGCTCTCGACTGCTCCCTTCCCGAACCCAGCGGGGAGCCGTGGGGCCGGCTGCTCTCGACTGCTCCCACCCCTAACCCAGCGGGGAGCCGTGGGGCCGGCCGCTCTCGACTGCTCCCTCCCCTAACCCAGCGGGGAGCCGTGGGGCCGGCCGCTCTCGACTGCTCCCTCCCCTAACCCAGCGGGGAGCCGTGGGGCCGGCCGCTCTCGACTGCTCCCTTCCCGAACCCAGCGGGGAGCCGTGGGGCCGGCCGCTCTCGACTGCTCCCTCCCCTAACCCAGCGGGGAGCCGTGGGGCCGGCCGCTCTCGACTGCTCCCTCCCCTAACCCAGCGGGGAGCCGTGGGGCCGGCCGCTCTCGACTGCTCCCTCCCCGAACCCAGCGGGGAGCCGTGGGGCCGGCCGCTCTCGACTGCTCCCTCCCCGAACCCAGCGGGGAGCCGTGGGGCCGGCCGCTCTCGACTGCTCCCTCCCCTAACCCAGCGGGGAGCCGTGGGGCCGGCCGCTCTCGACTGCTCCCACCCCGAACCCAGCCGGGAGCCGTGGGGCCGGCCGCTCTCGACTGCTCCCTCCCCTAACCCAGCGGGGAGCCGTGGGGCCGGCCGCTCTCGACTGCTCCCTCCCCTAACCCAGCGGGGAGCCGTGGGGCCGGCCGCTCTCGACTGCTCCCTCCCCGAACCCAGCGGGGAGCCGTGGGGCCGGCCGCTCTCGACTGCTCCCTTCCCGAACCCAGCGGGGAGCCGTGGGGCCGGCCGCTCTCGACTGCTCCCTCCCCGAACCCAGCGGGGAGCCGTGGGGCCGGCCGCTCTCGACTGCTCCCTCCCCTAACCCAGCGGGGAGCCGTGGGGCCGGCCGCTCTCGACTGCTCCCTCCCCTAACCCAGCGGGGAGCCGTGGGGCCGGCCGCTCTCGACTGCTCCCTCCCCTAACCCAGCGGGGATCCGTGGGGCCGGCCGCTCTCGACTGCTCCCTCCCCTAACCCAGCGGGGAGCCGTGGGGCCGGCCGCTCTCGACTGCTCCCTCCCCTAACCCAGCGGGGAGCCGTGGGGCCGGCCGCTCTCGACTGCTCCCTCCCCTAACCCAGCGGGGATCCGTGGGGCCGGCCGCTCTCGACTGCTCCCTCCCCGAACCCAGCGGGGAGCCGTGGGCCTCTAGCCAGGCTGCCATCGAGACGCGAGGGCCGAGCACTCACATGGCTCCCCCACATGCAGGATCTCACAGAGGGCCAGGGTGAGCTGGATGCTGCTCCGGGCAAACGGACACTCGTGTTTATCGTCGCGGCTGCTGTTCTCGAGGACAAACTGAGAGACACAGGCCTCGTCACAGCCCCCCCTGCACACATGCCCCGCCAGCCTGCCCCGGGCTGGGGCGCACGCTGGGCGAGCGAGGACAGTGATGGGCCTGGTCCCCCCCCACTCCCACCAGTGGGGGGCCGGGTCCCCACGGGTTAGAATTCGGTAGCATTGTGCCCTGAAGCAGCCCGGCTCCCGCGGGAACCAAAAGGAGATGCTGCCGGCGAAGGCCAGGCAGGGCCGGTGCCAGGTGCCCTGCCCCGCTCTCTCAGAGGCCCAGGCCCCCCGGGTATTTTGCAGGGGCAGGATGTTTTCCCTGGCTCCTGGCCAGCTGCCGAAGGCGGGTAGGGACGGCGCTGGCATACACGGCACAGCCTGCAGTGGAGCCCTACCGAGCCAGGGGGTGGCCAGGGTGTTTATGTGGCTTTTCTGTTTCAGCTAAACTGGGGGCGGGGGGAGGTTAGCAGCACGGACAGCACCTCTCCACCCCGAGGGCCAGGGGAAAGCTCAGCGCAAGAGTGGGACCAAAACACCACCCAGATCTGCACCCAAAGGGGAACTGCTGCTTTTCTTGCTCCCCAAAACAGCCCGGCTCAACCCCCCGAACCCTCCAGCCTGAGGCCGAGACAAACGGCAGCCCGAACCTCACCCAGACACCCAGGGAGGTTACCGGGGCTGAGGAACCGGCCTTAGGACAGGACGGCCCGGGGGGGCTGGCTCTCCTGCTGCAAGAAACCAAGGCTGGTCCACACTGGCAAGTGAATTCAGACTGAGGTCGGGTGAGACTGGAAAGCGAATTAACTCCTGCGCAGCCCCATGTGTAGACAAACCCTCCCAGGGCAGCGCCCGGGGTGCCGGGAACGCACTCACCCTGCTGTAGGCACTCGGGCAGTGGCGGGAGAAGTAGACCATGGCGTCCAGGGCCAGCAGCCCCGGGGGGGCGCGGTGCAGGTCCTCGGCGGGGTTGCTGGGATTCTGGGAGGACACAAGAGGCCGCAGCTGCAGCGACAGACCGTCTCACGCCCCCCGTGGGAAGGAGGGGCTGCCGCGCAGGGACAGCCGGTCACACCCGGCGGTGCTCCAAGGACCTCGCCGCGGAACGAGGGGCTCAGCCAGGCCCCGTCTGCCCGTGCCGGGTGCCCCGGCTGGCCCAGTCCCCGGCGATCCCATAGCTGCCGTCGGGCGTGGTGCGAGGCCAGGCCCGGGTTCTCCCCCGCCCGGGGGTCTCCCAGCAGTGGGGAGGGACCTAGGAGACTCTGCTGATGTGTCCTGTGTGGGGGCAGGGGCAGGCAGGACAAGGTGGGACGTGGCCCCGGGGAGAGGAGACGGTGGCACCTTTGGCTGGGCCAGGCCCAGAGCCAGGTGAGGGGACAGGCCAGACCCCGTCACCGAGGGCAGGACTCTGGGAGAAGGACACGCACTGCCGCCGGTCTCGCCAGGGCAGGAAGGCGTGTTTCCTAGCCTGCTCCCTTTCCCAGCAAGCCCTGCTTCCGGCCCAGCTCCCCCCTTCCTCCTGGGAACCAGGCCTGGCGGGGCCTGCCTTCAAGGGGCCAGCCCCGCCTGGGGCAAGAGGTCCCTCAGCAGCTCCGCACCCGACAGACAGAAGCAAGGCGCCGGGCATGGCCAACCAGCAAAAGCTGGAGCCGTAGGCAGGCGGAGGAACGGCTCCTGCCTCCGCCGGCCAGCCGGGCCCAGCGCTTAGCTCCGGCCTGCGTGGGGAAGGCAGCGTCTTCCCCAGTGGCCGGGCGGCGGCTCACCTGGAAGCCCAGCTTGTGGAACTCCTTGGCGCACACGGAGCGCCGGCGCTCGGCGCTGGCCGACGGCTCGCTCTCCAACTCAAAGGCGCTGTGACGCAGGGACTGGAGAAGGTCCCGCTGCTCCTGTGGGGAGAGCCGGCCGGGCCGACGCCTCATTGCAGTCCGAGCAAGGCAGCAGGGCCACCCCGCGGGCAAAGCGCAGCCCCTGCGGGGAAAGGAACGGCCCCCAGGCCACCCCGTCCAGCACCCCAGCCCTCTTGGCTGGCAAACACAACCACCAGAGCTTTGCAGGGAGGGGAGGGGCCCCCCGCAGAATAAACCCACAGACAAGGGAGGGACCAGGCCTCCTGGCTCGCAGACAGAAGTGCCTAATGACACAAGGGCTATACTAGGACAGCACTGCCCAATGGTCCATGTAGCCCAGTGCCAGGAGCTCCAGAGGGAATGCAGAGAACAGGGCAATCTGGGACACCCCACCCATCCTGAGCTAATTCTGAAATGAGCCCAGCTCTACCTTTGGCTTTCACAAAATCCCCTGGCAAGGAGTTCCACAAGTTGGCTACCTTGTGGGAAGAAACGCTTCCAACCTGCTGCCTGTTAACTTCATTGGGGGGGACCCCGGGTTCATGTGGGATGAGAAGGAATAAACAACACTCCCTCAGTCCCGTTCCCCACCCCAGTGGTGATTTGACAGACCTCTCCCAGTTCCCTTCTGTGTTGTCTTTTTCCCTAAGCGGAACAGTCCCCCTTTTGTTCATCTCCCCTCCCACGGAAGCTGTTCCCCACCCCGCCCCGTTTCTATTGCCCTTTGCCAACTCTCATCTCTCAGGCTTTCCCGCCCGCCTCCCTCCTTGTTGCTACCTGCCCACCCAGCAGTGCTGAGCTCTACCAGCAGGGGGCGGTAGATGAGAGGAGCGGTCTGCACCATGTGGGGCCCAGCGCTGGGGGGAGTGGGGAAGGAGGGCGAGCTGGCGGGGCAGGAAAGGTGGCAGGGGGACAGCGAGACCTGTGGGGGGAGAGGAGCCCAGCAGACCTGGGAGCAGAGGTCCATGGGGGTCCGCATCCGCCGCTCCAGCAAATTGAGGGTGATGGACTGCAGCACGTAGAGATAATGGGCCATCTCGTCCCCCATTGGCTCCGAGGAGTGGATAATGTTCTAGGGGAGACCCCAAACCAAGGCCGTCACTGGCCCCCACCACAGCGTGGCAGGTGGGGGAGGGGGAAAAATGCAGATGGGGGAGGAGCGTGGTGGGGGGAAGGGGAGCAGAGAGGATGCAGACAGCTGGGGAAGAGCGTGGTGGATGGGGAGGGGGCAGGCAGGAAGCACAGACAATGGGGGAGGGGCGTGGTAAGTGGGGAGGGGGCAGGGAGGATGTAGACAGTGGGGGAGGGGGGAGGTAGGTGGGAAGGGGGCAGGGAGGAAGCACAGACAATGGGGGAGGGGCGAGGTAGGTGGGGAGGGGGCAGGGAAGATGCAGACAGCGGGAGAGGGGTGTGGTGGGTGGGGAGGGGGCAGGGAAGATGCAGACAGCGGGGGAGGGGTGTGGTGGGAGGGAGGGGGCAGGGAGGATGTAGACAGTGGGGGAGGAGGGAGGTAGGTGGGAAGGGGGCAGGCAGGAAGCACAGACAATGGGGGAGGGGCGAGGTAGGTGGGGAGGGGGCAGGGAGGATGCAGACAGCGGGGGAGGGGCACAGGGCCAGGGGCTCCCTGCGGACCCACCTTGTGAATGAACTGCCGGATGTTCTTCTCACCCAGGTAGCCCATCATGTCCTGGGAGGGGAGAGTGTGGGTGAGACACACTCTGCCCTGCCCGCTCTGCTGCCATGGGCCAGCCCAGCCCCCCCCCCACTGCCGCCATGGGCTGCCCCAAGTCCCCCATAGTCGCTGGCTGGCTTCCACCAGCTGCTCTGGCCCTGACAATCCAAGCACTAGGCAGGGCCAGGCAGTCTGGGCTGGGCAGGGCAGGACAGAGCCAGGCAGGGCAGAGCCAGGCAGAGCCAGGCAGGGCCAGGCAGTCTGGGCTGGGCAGGGCAGGACAGGGCCAGGCAGGACAGAGCCAGGCAGGACAGAGCCAGGCAGGGCAGGACAGGGCCAGGCAGGGCCGGGCAGGGCAGGGCCAGGCAGGGCCAGGCAGGGCAGGACAGGGCCAGGCAGAGCCAGGCAGGACAGGACAGGGCCAGGCAGGACAGAGCCAGGCAGGACAGAGCCAGGCAGGACAGAGCCAGGCAGAGCCAGGCAGGGCAGGACAGGGCCAGGCAGGACAGAGCCAGGCAGGACAGGGCCAGGCAGAGCCAGGCAGGGCAGGACAGGGCCAGGCAGGACAGGGCCAGGCAGGACAGGGCCAGGCAGGGCCGGGCAGGGCAGGACAGGGCCAGGCAGGACAGACCCAGGCAGGACAGGGCCAGGCAGAGCCAGGCAGGGCAGGACAGGGCCAGGCAGGACAGAGCCAGGCAGGACAGGGCCAGGCAGAGCCAGGCAGGGCAGGACAGGGCCAGGCAGGACAGGGCCAGGCAGGGCCGGGCAGGGCAGGACAGGGCCAGGCAGAGCCAGGCAGGGCAGGACAGGGCCAGGCAGGACAGGGCCAGGCAGAGCCAGGCAGGGCAGGACAGGGCCAGGCAGAGCCAGGCAGGGCAGGACAGGGCCAGGCAGGACAGAGCCAGGCAGGACAGGGCCAGGCAGAGCCAGGCAGGGCAGGACAGGGCCAGGCAGAGCCAGGCAGGGCAGGACAGGGCCAGGCAGAGCCAGGCAGGGCAGGACAGGGCCGGGCAGGACAGAGCCAGGCAGGGCAGGACAGGGCCAGGCAGGGCCGGGCAGGGCAGGACAGGGCCAGGCAGGGCTGGGCAGGGCAGGACAGGGCCGGGCAGGACAGAGCCAGGCAGGGCAGGACAGGGCCGGGCAGGACAGAGCCAGGCAGGGCAGGACAGGGCCAGGCAGGGCGGGCAGGCAGGACAGGCCAGGCAGGGCCAGGCAGGGCCAGGCAGGGCAGGACAGGGCCAGGCAGGACAGAGCCAGGCAGGACAGGGCCAGGCAGAGCCAGGCAGGGCAGGACAGGGCCAGGCAGGACAGAGCCAGGCAGGGCAGGACAGGGCCAGGCAGGGCCGGGCAGGGCAGGACAGGGCCAGGCAGAGCCAGGCAGGGCAGGACAGGGCCAGGCAGAGCCAGGCAGGGCAGGACAGGGCCAGGCAGGAGCAGGCGGCAGGGCAGGACAGGGCCGGCAGGACAGAGCCAGGCAGGGCAGGACAGGGCCAGGCAGAGCCAGGCAGGAGGACAGGCCACAGGGCCCAGGCAGGACAGGCCAGGCAGGGCAGGACAGGGCCAGGGCAGGACAGAGCCAGGCAGGGCAGGACAGGGCCAGGCAGGACAGAGCCAGGCAGGGCAGGACAGGGCCAGGCAGGGCCAGGGCCAGGGCAGGACAGAGCCGCAGGCAGGACAGGGCCAGGACAGAGCCAGGCAGGGCAGGACAGGGGGCCCAGGGCAGGACAGAGCCAGGCAGGGCAGGACAGGGCCAGCGGGCAGGACAGAGCCAGGCAGGGCAGGACAGGGCCAGGCAGGACAGAGCCAGGCAGGGCAGGACAGGCCGGGCAGGGCGGCAGGGCCGGGCAGGACAGAGCCAGGCAGGGCAGGACAGGGCCAGGCAGGACAGAGCCAGGCAGGGCAGGACAGGCCAGGCAGGGCAGGACAGGGCCGGGCAGGGCTGGGCAGGGCCAGGACAGAGCCAGGCAGGGCAGGAGGCGGCAGGGCGGCGGGCAGGACAGAGCCAGGCAGGGCAGGACAGGGCCAGGCAGGGCCGGGCAGGGCAGGACAGAGCCAGGCAGGGCAGGACAGGGCCAGGCAGGGCAGGACAGAGCCAGGCAGGGCAGGACAGGGCCGGGCAGGACAGGGCCGGGCAGGGCAGGACAGGGCCGGGCAGGACAGAGCCAGGCAGGGCAGGGCAGCAGGGCGCGGGCAGGACAGAGCCAGGCAGGGCAGGACAGGGCCAGGCAGGGCCGGGCAGGGCAGGACAGAGCCAGGCAGGGCAGGACAGGGCCAGGCAGGGCAGGACAGGGCAGGGCAGGACAGGGCCAGGCAGGACAGGCGCAGGGCGGGCAGGACAGAGCCAGGCAGGGCAGGACAGGGCCGGGCAGGACAGAGCCAGGCAGGGCAGGACAAGGCCAGGCAGGGCCGGGCAGGGCAGGACAGAGCCAGGCAGGGCAGGACAGGGCCAGGCAGGGCAGGACAGAGCCAGGCAGGGCAGGACAGGGCCAGGCAGGGGCAGGAGGCAGGGGCCGGGCAGGGCTGGGCAGGGCCGGGCAGGACAGAGCCAGGCAGGGCAGGACAGGGCCGGGCAGGGCAGGACAGAGCCAGGCAGGGCAGGACAGGGCCGGGCAGGGCTGGGCAGGGCAGGACAGAGCCGGGCAGGGCAGGACAGGGCCGGGCAGGGCAGGGCAGGACAGAGCCAGGCAGGGCAGGACAGGGCCGGGCAGGACAGAGCCAGGCAGGGCAGGACAGGGCCAGGCAGGGCCGGGCAGGGCAGGACAGAGCCAGGCAGGGCAGGACAGGGCCGGGCAGGGCTGGGCAGGGTAGGACAGAGCCAGGCAGGGCAGGACAGGGCCAGGCAGGGCTGGGCAGGGCAGGACAGAGCCGGGCAGGGCAGGACAGGGCCGGGCAGGGCAGGGCAGGACAGAGCCAGGCAGGGCAGGACAGGGCCAGGGCAGGACAGAGCCAGGCAGGGCAGGACAGGCCAGGGGCAGGGCCGGGCAGGGCAGGAGGCAGGCAGGGCGGGCAGGACAGAGCCAGGCAGGGCAGGACAGGCCAGGCAGGGCCGGGCAGGGCAGGACAGAGCCAGGCAGGGCAGGACAGGGCGCGGGGCAGCGGCTGGGCAGGGCCGGCAGGACAGAGCCAGGCAGGGCAGGACAGCGGGCGGCGGGCAGGCGGGCAGGACAGAGCCAGGCAGGGCAGGACAGGGCCGGGCAGGGGGCGCGGGGGGGCGGAGGGGGGGCCGGGCAGGACAGAGCCAGGCAGGGCAGGACAGGGCCGGGCAGGACAGAGCCAGGCAGGGCAGGACAGGGCCAGGCAGGGCCGGGCAGGGCAGGACAGAGCCAGGCAGGGCAGGACAGGGCCAGGCAGGGCCAGGCAGGGTAGGACAGAGCCAGGCAGGGCAGGACAGGGCCGGGCAGGGCTGGGCAGGGCAGGACAGGGCTGGGCAGGGCCAGGCAGGGCAGGACAGGGCCGGGCAGGGCTGGGCAGGGCAGGACAGGGCCGGGCAGAGCCGGGCAGGGCAGGACAGGGCCAGGCAGAGCCAGGCAGGGCAGGACAGGGCCAGGCAGGGCAGGACAGAGCCAGGCAGGGCAGGACAGGGCCAGGCAGGACAGAGCCAGGCAGGGCAGGACAGGGCCGGGCAGGGCTGGGCAGGGCCGGGCAGGACAGAGCCAGGCAGGGCAGGACAGGGCCGGGCAGGACAGAGCCAGGCAGGGCAGGACAAGGCCAGGCAGGGCCGGGCAGGGCAGGACAGAGCCAGGCAGGGCAGGACAGGGCCAGGCAGGGCAGGACAGAGCCAGGCAGGGCAGGACAGGGCCAGGCAGGACAGAGCCAGGCAGGGCAGGACAGGTCCGGGCAGGGCTGGGCAGGGCCGGGCAGGACAGAGCCAGGCAGGGCAGGACAGGGCCGGGCAGGGCAGGACAGAGCCAGGCAGGGCAGGACAGGTCCGGGCAGGGCTGGGCAGGGCCGGGCAGGACAGAGCCAGGCAGGGCAGGACAGGGCCGGGCAGGACAGAGCCAGGCAGGGCAGGACAGGGCCAGGCAGGGCCGGGCAGGGCAGGACAGAGCCAGGCAGGGCAGGACAGGGCCAGGCAGGGCCAGGCAGGGTAGGACAGAGCCAGGCAGGGCAGGACAGGGCCGGGCAGGGCTGGGCAGGGCAGGACAGGGCTGGGCAGGGCCAGGCAGGGCAGGACAGGGCAGGACAGGGCTGGGCAGGGCCAGGCAGGGCAGGACAGGGCCGGGCAGGGCTGGGCAGGGCAGGACAGGGCCGGGCAGAGCCGGGCAGGGCAGGACAGGGCCAGGCAGAGCCAGGCAGGGCAGGACAGGGCCAGGCAGGGCAGGACAGAGCCAGGCAGGGCAGGACAGGGCCAGGCAGGACAGAGCCAGGCAGCGGCAGGACAGGGCCGGGCAGCGGCTGCGGCAGGGCCCGGGCAGGACAGAGCCAGGCAGGGCAGGACAGGGCCGGGCAGGACAGAGCCAGGCAGGGCAGGACAAGGCCAGGCAGGGCCGGGCAGGGCAGGACAGAGCCAGGCAGGGCAGGACAGGGCCAGGCAGGGCAGGACAGAGCCAGGCAGGGCAGGACAGGGCCAGGCAGGACAGAGCCAGGCAGGGCAGGACAGGTCCGGGCAGGGCTGGGCAGGGCCGGGCAGGACAGAGCCAGGCAGGGCAGGACAGGGCCAGGCAGGGCCGGGCAGGGCAGGACAGAGCCAGGCAGGGCAGGACAGGGCCGGGCAGGGCTGGGCAGGGCAGGACAGAGCCAGGCAGGGCAGGACAGGGCCGGGCAGGGCTGGGCAGGGCAGGACAGAGCCGGGCAGGCGGCGGCAGGACAGGGCCGGGCAGGGGGCAGGGCAGGAGGCGGCAGAGCCAGGCAGGGCAGGACAGGGCCAGGCAGACCAGGCAGCAGGCAGGGCCAGGACAGGGCGCAGGCAGGACAGAGCCAGGCAGGGCAGGACAGGCCGGGCAGGCGGCAGGGGACAGGGCTGGCGGGCAGGACAGAGCCAGGCAGGGCAGGACAGGGCCAGGCAGGGCCGGGCAGGGCAGGACAGAGCCAGGCAGGGGCAGGCAGCAGGGCGCGGGGGACAGGGCTGGGCAGGGCAGGACAGAGCCAGGCAGGGCAGGACAGGGCCGGGCAGGGCTGGGCAGGGCAGGACAGAGCCGCAGGGCGGCAGGGCAGGACAGGGCCAGGCAGGGCAGGACAGAGCCAGGCAGGGCAGGACAGGGCGCAGGGCAGGACAGAGCCAGGCAGGGCAGGACAGGCCAGGCAGGGCCGGCAGGGCAGGACAGAGCCAGGCAGGGCAGGACAGGGCCAGGCAGGGCAGGACAGGAGCGGCAGGCAGGGCAGGACAGGGCCAGGCAGGACAGAGCCAGGCAGGGCAGGACAGGCCGGGCAGGGCTGGGCAGGGCCGGGCAGGACAGAGCCAGGCAGGGCAGGACAGGGCCGGGCAGGGCAGGACAGAGCCAGGCAGGGCAGGACAGGGCCAGGCAGGGCGGGCAGGCGGGCAGGACAGAGCCAGGCAGGGCAGGACAGGGCCGGGCAGGACAGAGCCAGGCAGGGCAGGACAGGGCCAGGCAGGGCCGGGCAGGGCAGGACAGAGCCAGGCAGGGCAGGACAGGGCCAGGCAGGGCAGGCAGGGCCAGGACAGAGCCAGGCAGGGCAGGACAGGGCCGGGCAGGGCTGGAGCAGGGCAGGACAGGCCGGCAGTGCCAGGCCGCAGGAACAGGGCCGGGCAGGCGCAGCGGCAGGACCAGCAGCCAACCCGCCCACCCCGGCAGGGCAGGACAGGGCCTAGGCAGGCCACCCGCAAGGCAGGCAGCCCGGCCAGGCACGGGCCAGCGCCCCAGGACAGCCAAAGCCTCCTAGGCAGGGCAGGACAGGCCCCGGGGGCAGGCAGGCTGGGCTGGGCGGGCAGGACAGGAGCCACCGCGCAGGGCAGGACAGGGCCAGGCAGGGCCGGGCAGGGCAGGACAGAGCCAGGCGGTGGCCAGGGGCAGGAACAGGGCCCGGAGCAGGGCTGGCCCCCGCCAGTCCCCCAGGACAGAGCCAGGCAGGGCAGGACAGGGCCGGGCAGGGCTGGGCAGGGCAGGACAGGGCCAGGCAGGGCAGGCAGGGCCTGGGGCGAGGGCAGGGCAGGACAGGAAGCCGGGCAGGGCAGGCAGGGCCAGGCAGGGCAGGACAGAGCCAGGCAGGGCAGGACAGGGCCAGGCAGGGCCAGGCAGGGCAGGACAGAGCCAGGCAGGGCAGGACAGGGCCAGGCAGGGCCAGGCAGGGTAGGACAGGGCTGGGCAGGGCAGGACAGAGCCAGGCAGGACAGAGCCAGGCAGGGCAGGACAGGGCCGGGCAGGGCTGGGCAGGGCCGGGCAGGACAGGGCCAGGCAGGGCCGGGCAGGGCAGGACAGAGCCAGGCAGGGCAGGACAGGGCCAGGCAGGGCCGGGCAGGGCAGGACAGAGCCAGGCAGGGCAGGACAGGGCCGGGCAGGGCTGGGCAGGGCAGGACAGGGCCAGGCAGGGCCAGGCAGGGTAGGACAGGGCCGGGCAGGGCAGGACAGAGCCAGGCAGGGCAGGACAGGGCCAGGCAGGGCAGGACAGAGCCAGGCAGGGCCGGGCAGGGGTGTGAACCAGGCAGGAAGCTCTGGCAGTTGCACAGGCCTGCAGGAAACACAGGCCGCCCCACCCAGCCCAGCAAGGACCAGCAGCCCAAACCTCCCTGCCCCACCCCTCCACCACGAGGACAGACAGCCCCTTTGGCTGCCCCACCCCCGCAAGGACAGGCAGCCCCGTCCTTCCCACCTCCCCCCCTCGCCCCCAAGGACAGGCCCAAACAGCCCTTCCTTGAGGGCTCACAGCCCAGTGACGGCCCCGGGGGCAAGGCCAGGCCTGGGGTGGGGGGAGGGTCCAGGGGGCCTCACCCGCCGCTCGGCGTCGCTGGCGTTCAGCAGCAGGGCGATGAGCAGTGCCATGGCTCTGAGCTGCAGCTGCTGGTTGGTCCTAGGGGCAAGGAAACGAGTCGCTAGCCCGGAGGCTGGGCTTGGCCCCCCGCCCCGCTCCCCCAGCCCAGGCCGCCCAGCTGCAGGGGAACAGGTGGGGGCGGCTCCCGGGGCAGCGGGCTCCCAGGGGGCAGGCGAGAGGCCTGGGGCGAGGGAGGCCAGGGCACAGGAAGCAGGCTGAGGAGGGGGAGGCTGGAGGATCAGCACCCACCGGCCAATCAGCTGTTCGGCGAGCCGACCTATCAGCTACTCCCCTCCCCTGGCACTTCCCACCCCCCACCCACCAGCTGTAGGGCAGCAGGGGGAGGGGAGCGAGAGGGGGTGGGAGGAGCCGTGGGGAGGCCGGGGTGTGCTGGGGGGGGGCAGGGCAAAGGCAGGAAGAGGAGAGGTGGGGGTGGAGCCTCAGGGGAGGGGGCGGAGCAGGTTCAGGAAGAGGCGGGGCCAGGGGTGGAGCATCCCCGGGGGAACGCCGCCCGTGGGCGCCTGGGGCTGGACGTACACCTGCAGGTGGGTGAGGAGGCGATCCAGGGTCACCTCCCGCTTGACCAGCTCAAAGAGGAGGCGGCTGCCGGGGACCATGTTCTCCAGGACGGCCAGGGAGAGCTGCTGGACCGCGGCGTCCATGCCACTGGTGTTGACGTACCTCACTATCTGCAACGTGGAGGCACGGGGGGTGGTCAGAGAGGCAGCTCACGGGGCCCAGCAGCACCGTCGGGCTGCGCGAAGCCCCCAAGGGGCACCTACTTTCTTGATGAAGGCTGGACTCAGCGTCTCCCAGGAGACAAAATCGTGCTCCATCAGCTCCATGAAGGCCTTCAGGGTGTGAGCTAGAATCTCCCCTACACTGGAGCAACAGAACAGCAAACATGGTCAGAGGGGGCCCCACAGAAACGCCGCTCGAAAGGCCAGGGCAGCGGGGAGAGAGCTGCCCAGACGCCACAGCAAAGGGCACGTGAGAAACACCTAGAGAGACAGACAAACAGGGAGAGGGCGAGAGAGAGAAAGAGAGGGAGGATGAGCAATGAAAAGAGAGTACTTGGTGTAAGAAATCAGCCTCTGGCTGAGCCCCAGGAGGAGTTAGAAGACCCGGAGAGTGTCAAGGATGCCCGACATCCCTGTAACAGTTAAGCATACACGCGTTAAGGATATTTAGGGTGTAACAGCCTAAATTCTGCTGCCTCATGCGTATGTTCTAAACGGAGTCTGACTCCGGCACAGGCAAGTGCAGCAGGAGCCCAGGGAAAATACTGAGGCTGAAAGAAAAGCGGAGACCATGCTTGAGAGGAAGAAACCAAAGACTCACATCCGCCCAGCCTGGCAAAGCAGCACCAGAGTGGGGCAGAGCGGGGATCCCGGTGGGCCACCCTCGAGCTGAGCGAGGGATCAGTTGGGGGCTAGAGCAATGGGGCACACAACAACCTAGGAGGAGCAGTGGGCGATTTCCTGGCCGGGGGATCGATGGGGCTGGAGAACGGTCTCCCAAGGGGAGGGACGGACAGACTCACTGGGGGAATGCGGGAGGAGGCCGTTCCACTCCTGTCCGCCAGGCTTCCCGAACTCCCCAGGGGTGCGTGATGCCAGGCAGGGGGCTGGGGCAAAGGAGAAGCCAGGGGCGGGGGATGTGGGGCATGCAGCGGGCGAGGACTCCTCTGGCCGGCGGGAGGGGCGGAGGGCAGCGACTTGCCGGCCGGCACTCACTCGTTGCCTTCCTCCACAATGAGGAAGAGCTGGTTCAGGCCGTTCCTGTTGATGAACTCCTGGGCGAAGGTGATGTCTCGGGAGAGGCTGGCCAGCTTCTTCAGGGAGTCCACCTTCACGTCCAGGTTGTTGCCCCGGATGCCAGCGAACAGCCTCTCGGCCTCCTGATCCTGCCGGCCAGCAAGGAGACAGACCAGGGTCATCCCATGGGGACTGGGGATCCCAACAGGGTGAGGGGGGGACCCGGGCCGGGACCATCCCGTGGGGAGAGGCAGGGACATCCCACATTGGGAAACCAGACCAGTCTTGCTTGGCCCCACCACCCAGGGGGCCCTTCACACACACTAGTTAGTCAAGCCACAAAGCCCCCTGGAACTGTTCGGAGGTCGGTCAGTAGCCTTATCCCCACGTGGGGAAACTGAGGCACGGGGGGACCGACAGGGAGTCGGACCCGTGTCGAGCTCTGACTCTCACCACAAGGCCACGCTGCCGCTCCCGTCTCAAAGAGGGGGGGAAGGGGCGAGCTGCGGCGGGCCGAGGAGGGCGGGGCAGGGCGTACCGGGGAAGTGGTCAGCCGGAGGATGCTCCCGTTCTTGATCTCCGCCCGGTTCTGCGACGAGACAGACACGAAAACGGGGTCAAGAACCTAACTCGGGTCAGGCCTGGGCAATGGGCTGCGGCCGCCAGCGGCGCCAGGCACTCACCGACTCGGTGATGTACGTCTGCGGCCCGTCCACGTGCTGCAGGGCATAGTGCTCCGCATTCCCCAGGTTCCACCTGCACCACGGAGCCCCCAGCCCCGGGAGAGAGAGTCAGGTCTGCGCCCTCCGATACTCGGGGGTCTCCAGTGGAGGGACAGCTGGGTGGCCCCCCTCCTCTGCTCATTCTCAGAGATGCCCCGCCCACAGAGGTGGATTAAGGTTTATTGGGGCCTGGGCACAAAAAAAAACCTGGTGTCCCCGCCCCCACCACATGGGCCCCGCCCCCTGCTCCTCCCCTTTCTCCTAGGCTCCACCCCCTAGTCTGGCTGGAAGCCGGTGCTGGGGTAAAAGCTGCCCTGTATCCTCCATCTGCACTGGGGGGGTGCCCCAGGGAGCAAGGACACAGGCCGGGGGCTGCTGTCAGGCACCCCAGTCCCCCAGCCAGGGCAGGTGGAGGGCCAGGGCTTCCCTCAGCTGCCTGGATGGACTCCCGGGGTGGCTTTGACCACAGCCTAGGACAGACGGAAGAGTTACTCACACATCACAAACCTCCTTCACAACTGCAGCCAGGGGCTTGGTCTGCAAACAGCGAGAAATGGGGTGTGACCCGGGCACTGGCCCCCGGGCACCGGCCCCCGGGCACAACCTCTGCAGCACGAGATACACCTCTGCCTGGACAGCTGGCTCCGCCCCTTGCCCCGCCCCTGCCAGCTCTACCCCTTGTCCCGCCCTGTCAGCTCTGCCCCTGCCAACCCTGCCCCTTGCCCCGCCCCTGACGGCACCACCCTTTGCCCCACCCCTGCCAGTTCTGCCCCTTGCCCCATCCCTGCCAGTTCTGCCCCTTGCCCCATCCCTGCTAGCTCCACCCCTTGCCCCGCCCATGCCAGCTCCGCCCTTTGCCCTGCCCCTCCCGGCACCACCCTTTGCCCTGCCCCTGCCAGCTCCACCTCTTGCTCCCCCCGTCAGCTCTGCCCCGGCCGACCCTGCCCCTTGCCCCAGCCCTGCTGGCTACACCTTTGACCTGCCCCCAGCTCCGCCCCTGCCAGCTGGGCTTCTCAGCAGGCAGGAGGGTCGGTACCTGGTTGAGCTCTATGAGCTGCGGGATGGCGCCCATCATCTGGATGGCGATTTTCACCACGTTGCTGGGGGGCGGCATGGTCCCGGTTCTCCGGTGCCCGACGTTCCCCGCCCCCACCGACTCCTGCCGGAGGAAGGGGGCCACTTAGCCACTGCTCAGGCACCATCCTGCCTGGAATTACGGCCCCCAGAAGCCCTCCACGTCCCGGGCAGGGGGCTAGTGGGGCCCTGGTCAGATGGGAGCAGCCCCGAGCCATGAGCACGCCAGCCACCACCTGCTCTCCACCCAGAGCCAAGGCCACGGACAAGCCTGAAACCCCCGTGCTGACGGGGCGAGAAGAAGGCTCCCTCAGCGGTGTCCTGGTGCAGGGGAGACATTTCTGTTCTTCACGGCTGTCCAGAAACCCTCGCCCACCTGGCCTGCCTGCCACCCGTGTCGCTGCGTGGTGCTGCCTGCCCGGAGGGCACAGGCCTGGGGGACACTTAAAACTTACACTGGCACAGAGCTTGGGGGAGGGATGTGAAAACACCACCCACTACACAAGTGGGAGGGAGGGTCCTGGCTAGCCTAATGGCTCACGCACCAGCCTCCACCACCTAGGAGTGTGGGTTTGAGCCCTGCTCTTACCCTGAGAGCCCCAGTTTGGAGAAGTCAATCCCTATGCTGGCAGGAAAAAACTTTCTGTGGTTGTAGGCCACATTGCAACACAGGCTCCCTCTTCTGCCCCTACCCCCCCCTCAATCTAAAAAAGTGTCACAAGGAGGAAGGAAAAACTGTTCTCCTTGGCCTCTGAAGACAGCACAAGAAGCAATGGGCTGAAATTGCAGCAAGGGAGGTTTAGGTTGGACATTAGGAAAAACTTCCTGCCTGTCAGAGAGGTTGTGGAGTCTCCATCACTGGAGATATTTAAAAGCAGGTTGGACAGACACCTGCCAGGGATGAAGACAGTGCTTGGTCCTGCCATGAGGGCAGGGGACTGGCATCAATGACTTCTCAAGGGCCCTTCCAGTTCTAGGATGCTGTGTCTCAAGAGTTCACAAGCTACAGCCAAGCAAAAACTGACCAGAGTTGTCTTCCCTGGGGCTTGTTAGTCATCCACTCAGCAGGGTTCCAGTAAAACATCCAAGCTGGTAACATAAGAACTAGGGGCTACCAAATGAAATTACTGGGTAGCAGGTTACAAGTAAAAGGAAGTTTTTCTTCCCACAGAGGATAATAGTCAACCTGCGGAACTCCTTGCCAGAGGACATTATGAAGAAGAACAGGGTTCAAAAAAGAACTAGATACATTCATAGAGGTTAGGTCCATCAATGACTGTTAGCCAGGATGGGTGGGGATGGTGGCCCTAGTCTCTGTGAGAGGCTGGAAATGGGTGACAGGGGCGGGATCACTGGATGATTTCCTGTTGTGTTGCCTCCCTCTGGGGCACCTGGCATTGGCCGCTGTGGGCAGACAGGACCCCTGGGCTGGATGGGCCTTTGGTCTGACCCAGCCTGGCCGCACTCATGTTCTTGCGCAGGAGAGGCTGGTTGGATCTGATGGGCGAGACGCAGAGCGCTTGGAGGGAGGTGCGAGGGCGAGAGAAAACACATGGAAGGTTGAAAGCGCAGAGCGCAGGAAGGGATGAGGCAGAGGACGAGAAAAGAGGAAGCCAGCTTTGAAGCCAGCCGCCGGAAAAGAGGCTATTGCAGGCAGGAGAAAGAAAAAGTGGCGGGCAGACCGGAAGGGAAAAAAGGAAGAGGAACAGCAAAGTAGGACCCCAGATTCGGTCCAACGGGGCTCGGCAAAGCCACGTGGGGTTCCGGTGGTGTCGGAGGGAAAAATTGTCTCCGGCAAAGAGACGGTTGGCGCAGGTCACCACGAGGCAAAACATCCCGCAGCCCGGCCCACGTGTGAGGTTCGGCAGCGGCGGCACAAAACGTTGCTGTGTCCTTTCTACATCGCAGGCCGGAAGCAGGAATATTTTGTGACCCCCCCAAAAGAAAAGGGCATTCAAAAAGCAAACACGGGGCCCCCTCTGGGGCTGCCTCAGGCCCTACACGAGCACTTAGTCTGCTTCCTCCTAGCGGGCCAGGCTCTGCCCTTCACCTCACCCTTAGGGACCCAGGGTTTCAGCTCCTCTCAAAGCACCCGCAGCGCCCCCGGGCCAGCCGGTGGGTCCTTGGTCCCTGCGTGGACACGCCGCAGGTAGGAAACGCAGGCGTGTAAATCGACTGAGCACAGGCTGGCAGATGCCGCTCAGACAACCCCGCTGGAACGCAGAGTTCGGGTTTTCTTCTTTTTTCTAACCCTCCCACATCCTCAGCGCACCCGCCAGCTGCGTGTCCAGTCCTGGGCTGGTGCGGCCGGGCAGCCGGGTGCACCGTTGATAGACGTGGGCTTCTTTTCTCCCACGTTTCCCTAGCTCGCCCGCTTCGGCGCGTCCCGGGGCTGGCCGGATTACGTGGCAAGCATGTCCTCGACGGTCCCATGGGCATCCTCTGCCCATGTCTGAGGCTGTGGGTCGGGGGGGCTGGCCCTAGAGCAGCAGGGGCCGGACGCTCTTTGCAGGCGATTTGGAACGAGCCAGGTTAGGGCTTGGGTGGGGTCTGAGCGTCTTGGCACAGCTGGCAGCTGGCTCGCTGGGAGCGGCCAGGCAGCCCAGGAATGTGCTGTGGGGCTGGGAGCTCCCAACACCTGGCTGGGCGTGTACGCGGGCATGGGGCCAGGCGGAGCCTGCCGGAGCATGTGTGCCCTGCGCTGGGCAGGCAGCAGGACAACCCGGCTCAGCTGCACCCGCCATGGAGCAGGGAGCAGGAGGGAAGTCACAGCTGGTGTGCCTGGTGCCATGGGCCACCCCGGGGGCCACGGCACCCACCCACCCCCATCGACCACCCCGGGGGGGCCACCTCCCCTCCATGGGCCATGGCACCCGCCCACCCCCATCGGCCACCCCGGGGGGCCACCTTCCCTCCATGGGCCATGGCACCCGCTCAGCCCCATCGTCCACCCCCCAGGGCCACCTCCCCTCCATGGGCCATGGCACCCGCCCACCCCCATCGACCACCCCGGGGGGCCACCTCCCCTCCGTGGGCCATGGCACCCGCTCAGCCCCATCGTCCACCCCCCAGGGCCACCTCCCCTCCATGGGCCATGGCACCCGCCCACCCCCATCGACCACCCCGGGGGGCCACCTCCCCTCCGTGGGCCATAGCACTCGCCCAGCCCCATCGACCCCCCCGGGGGCCTGCCGCTCCTGACCATGGCACCCCATAAGTCAACCCCCAGGACCATGGCACCTGCCCCTATGGGCCACGCTTGGGGCCACCCATCCCAGGGACCATGGCACCCGCCCTCATGGGCCACCATGAGGAACACCCCCCAGTCCCCTGCGGCCG
Source organism: Pelochelys cantorii (assembly GCA_032595735.1). Classification (NCBI taxonomy): domain Eukaryota; kingdom Metazoa; phylum Chordata; order Testudines; family Trionychidae; genus Pelochelys; species Pelochelys cantorii. The sequence goes on along the minus strand of CM064339.1, from coordinate 1,837,024 downwards.
GGGTCCCGCCCCCCACCCCGGGAGTCCCCGGGCCAGGGCTCCGGGGCCGTCCCGCCGCGCTCACCGGCCCGGGGTCCCCGGGAGCCGCCGCCGCCTGCAGTTCCGGGTCGAGACGGCGGGGAGCCAGCGGGGCGGGTGTCTCCGCCCTCGGGGCGGGCCGGGGCCGGGGCGGGGCCGGGGGCAGGAGCCGGGCAGGGCCCCCCCCCTCCGCTCCGCCAGACGCGGGCTGCGCCGGGCCCCGACCCCGGGCTGCGCCCTGCTCCGTGCGCTCCGCAGCCGGACCCCGCGGCGCCCTGGGACCGGGAACAGCCCTTCCCCTGCCCCAGCCGCGCCCCCCGGCAAGAGAGACGTGTCTCCCTGGGGCTCCTGCGCCCTGCGGGGCGGCGGATTTCCTGGGCCCGCTCCGGTTTCCTTCGAGCCACCCTGGAGCGCGGGGCCGTGGCCAGCGCCCCGCGGCTTGTGCGCAGCCCGCTCGGGGCAGAGCCGGGTCCTCGCGGAGCGCTGGGAGCGATTTCCAAACGCCCCCCGCGCCCCGGTTCCCAGCGAACAAGCGGCGCCTCCACGCTGCCCAGCCCCTCGCTGCGAAAGGAGGGCCGGCGCTTGCGGAATCCGCGCCCCGCTGGCCCGGGGCCGGCGCTTCTTTCAAAATAGCTATTGCGGGAGTTTTGATTTTGAAATCAAGTCCTAGGTCGACAGGGCCTCCAGGCCGGACTGGCAGAGGGCAAAGCACCTAGAGCCTTTGGAAAATCTCGCCGGGCCCTGTGAGCGCCAGACCTCGTGGGACAGGTTTCTCCCAAGCAAACTCCTCCAGCGTTCTTAGTATATATATAACTAGATCGCACACACCATAACACACCATCGCTGTGCACACTTGGGCGGCCACCCCGGAGAGATTCCAGTGCCACCCAGCTCATTAGCACAGCACCCACAGCTGGCAGTGTTTCTCCAAGCCTCAGTGCACACAAAAATCTTTATTCTGCACAGGGCTGGCAAAGCACCAGAGGGAACCCTGCTAGGCAACCCCAAGGCAGAAGAACCGGCACAAGAGTGCAGGCTGCCGGCGGGGGGGGGGGACGTCAAAGTCCTGACATTTTGGGTTCGTTTCCTTGGACTTTTGGGTCGGGGCCTTTGGATGCATTAGTTCTCCATCCTCTGCTGTTACCTCCCCCCAAAAAATCCGTCTGTCTAAAGGGGCTGTGCCCAGGGCTGGCCTTACCATGGGGGTCAGCTTTAGGTGCCAGACTGGGGGGGGGGGGCACCGCTAGGACCCAGAGCTTAGACAATTGTGTTTGCTGCTGGTGCAGATGTATTCTCTCTGCTCTACAGTGGAACAGGAAGGAGGGAGAATTGAGACCTTTCGAAGTTTTGGCCCAAGCGAGGGGGCAGGGGGGCGTCATTTGAGCTCCCTGCCTCAGGTGCCAAAATGTTGCGGGCCGGCCCTGGTTGTGCCATCTGAAAAGTACTGCGGTGGAGTGGCAGAAATGGGATTGCTTACACACGCACACGCCTGTAACAGAAAAGGTGTTCAAAAGCTGTATCTCCATAATTAATCCCCATCCTGCCACCACTGGAGCCATTTACGCTTCTGCTAGTCCATCTGCTGCACACACAGCTGATTTCCCTCCAGAATTGCTGGTACTGCCCAAGCCATACTTTAAATGTCAGAGCCTTTTACAGAGACACCGTATTTTACGACATGTTTCAGGGATCGTCATTGTGATGCGTTGACAGTTTGGCATTGCCAAAATCTCCCGTTTCTTTTTTAACACAGCACTGCTGAAGGGGGGGGGGGGCAAGTGGAGTAGAACTGCCCCCAGGCCCTGCACCGCTGAGGCCCTGCATCCCCAAAGCAGGAGCAGGGTAGAGAGAAATGGGGCTTATGGGGCTGCTGCTGCCCCCCTGCACAGCCCAGTCCCTCTGTTCCCCTAACAGGTGGCCCCCAGCATAGTGGCCTGGACAGCCACGGGGTACTGGGCAGAGCTTTTAAGCCCCACCTTGGGCACTCTGGTCCTGAAGCAAAGGGACCTATTTCCACAGCGGCACTCAAGGAAAGCATCAAATGGCCGACTGGCCAGGGGCTTCACCACCGCAGCCTGGCCCCGACCCTCTGGCCCCTGAATTCCCAGCAACCTTAAAACGAGGAAGCTCTTCACATTACAAAGAAAAATGCTTCCTGCAAATGGATGTCGCCCAAGCTGGACACAAGTCAGCCTCCAGCAGCGCCCCATCCCGCCCCAAATCTGTGCCCACGGATCAGTCCTCCCCTCCCTCCCAGTGCCCCCCCACACTCCCAACCGGCTGTTTGGCTCCAGGAGGGAGGTAGGGGGCGGGGATGGGGCACACTCCGGGGAGGGGTGGAAAAAGGCAGGTGGAGGCTTGGGAAGGGTGGAGTGGGGAAGGAGCCGGGCAGAGGCTGGGGGGAGGGGTAGAGTGTGGGGGGGTTCAACCCCCCCCCCAGCTAAGTGGGAAAGTCAGTGCCTGCGACCCCACATTAGACACATGATGGACTGGATTCACAAAGGGCTGCGCTCGGGGCCTCCGTGCCGCCCCCCACCCCGTAGGTGCCTGGACTCATTCCCTGCCCGCGTTTTCAGGGTAAAGAAGCCATAGGCAGCTACGTTTCCACCTCTGCTGCCTTCCTCTCGGCCCCAGGCGGCCCTCATCTCACAGGCAGGACCTACCCCGGTAGGTGTGCTCAGAGCCGGCCTGCTGGGTGGGCTGGGCCCCATTCCAAATCTGGCCAGACAGGACACGGTAGCACCAGCCCCTCTCCAGCTCCTAGCCCCCAGGTCAGCCGGCTTGGTGGCGGGGCAAGGCCTGGCGGAATAGGCCCCGGCGAGCCAAGGGGGCCAGCTCTGCACTGGCGGATGAGCCTGGGACCACGCTGACCCTCCTCACAGCTCCGCCAGGCTCTGCAAAGGCTCCGTTTATTCACTCCGAGAACACTGTACAGATATTCCAGGCCGCTTCCCTTCGCTACCACATGTACAAAAATAATCTTTATAAACCAATCCAAGTTCATTCACCCGCCCTCGAACGCAGGGCAGGAGCGGGCCGGGCAGGAGAGCGCACTAGCGACACAGAGGCCCAGGCGTTGAGGGTGAAGCACACGCAGGCCCCCCGGTTCCAAGCAGCACCCAGGCCAGAGGGAAGAGGTGGAGGAACTGGCGCAGGTGGGTTTAGAGGCTGGGAACTTCCTCTCTCCCCGCCCAGTACTGGCCCCAGGCTGCTGGGGAAAGGCAGCCCCCTCGCCTTGCCAGCTCCCGGAAGGGTTTCAATGCTTGTTCCTCATTCCCTCTCGCTGGGCACCAGCCAGGGCTAGACCGGGGGCTGATGGGAGCAGCCAAGCGGCGGGTGGGGGCGGCTGAGAGCTGCCAGAAGGTAGCCGGCAGGCTGAGGATGGCAGCACTTCCAGACCGGCCCAGCAGCTCTGCGGGCAGCCAACGCAGGCGAGCGGCAGCTGGCGGGTTGCCCGGGGAAGGTGCAAAGCCAAGAGATTCTCAAATCCGGACTGGGGGGAGGCGGGGCCTGAGAGCACAGTGCAAACCCAGAGACCTACCCAAAATTCAGAGCTGGCCGCCAAACCCAACAGGGCAGGACAGCGGGGGTGGGGGGGGAGCATGCCAGGCAGCGTACTACCACCATGGAAAGCCAAAGCCCCCGGCCGCAGGGGACGAGCCCCCCACACGCAGTCTCTCCTTCAGCCACAGACACCGCCTGCCACAGCAAAGTGCTAGCCAACGGGCCCCAGTGCCAGGTGGGGAGGAGCGGCGGGAACCGGCACGGAGGTTTCACGGACAAGGCCTGGCTGCCGGGTGGCCAATCACCAGGCCTGCAGGGGGGCGGGCACGACTCTGGCATCAGCCAATTGCCTTTCACGTGTCCAAGGAACTCGCCAGAGTCCGGGTGGAACAGAGCTTGCGGGGCCCGTTTTCACAGCTGAGCGCAGCCCCCCCAAGCAGAGGGGCTGGGGCACACGAGGAGCTGCCTCCAGGCTTGTGCACGGACCCTCCCGCTGCCTAAGATGCAAAGTGCCGGTGGGCGGGTAGGGGGGCAGGAAATCCAGAGCCTGCCGCGCGGAGGAGGCGCCGAGGGGCAGAGCCGTACGGGGCAGGCTCGGGCACGGATCCAGTGGAGAGACAGACGCTGAGGGGTGAGGTAACTCGAGGCCCTTGCACGTGCAACGCGGGAAGAGATACGCTCCGGGGAAGTGCCTGGTCCCCAAGTCCAGCTCTCAGTTCCAGTCCGGCCCAGAGCTCCCCCAACGCACAATGAGGATCCAAACGCTGACAGGTTCCAAAGCCAGCGACCAGTCTGTGCTCCAGGCCAGCCCCCGCGCCGGGCAGTCAGAGGTTGGGGATCGGCACGTCGAAGAGGTCGCAGACGCCTTCGCTCTCGTCCAGGTTGTAGATGTAGTCATGGTCTCCGGGGGGCGGGGAGAGGCGGAGCAAGGGAGCAAATACTGCCGGGGAGAAAGCAGGGGCCTGGTGTCTGAAAATGCCGGAACCATCCCACCCGCACCCACCGCTTGGAGCCTCCGGTCCCGTCACGGGGGACTCGGCCTCGCTCCTCCCCCCAACGAGAGGCTGTTCGGCAGCAGCGTAACTCTGCAACTCACCTTCAGAGGACATCAGCTCTTCCAGCAGCTCAGAGTTCAGACATTCTGGGGAGAGGGGACACAGCAGGGTGAGGAATTTTCTCAGGAAAGCCAAGGAGCAGACCTGAACCATAGGCAGCTCCGGAGAATCACAAAATACTAGAATTGGAAGGTCCCCACCCTCGCGCCAGGACCGAGCACCGTCTAGGCCATCCCTGCCAGGTGTCTGGAGATATTCAAGAGCAGGTTGGACAGTGATGGAGATTCCACAACCTCCCTAGGCAATTTATTCCAGTGAATAAAACACCCTGACAGGAAGTTTTTCCGAATGTCCAACCTCAACCTCCCTTGCTGCAGTGTAAGCCCGTTGCTGCTTGTCCTGCCCTCAGATGCCAAGGAGAACAATGCGTCTCCCACCTCCTTTTAGATACCTGAAAACCCCTATCACGTCCCCTCTCAGTCTTCTCCTTTCCAGACTAAAGCCCAATTCTTTCAGTCTTCCCTCGGAGCTCATGTCTTCTAGACCTTGCATTGTTGCTGTTGCTCTACTCAGAGAGCAACTCAGGACTCAAGCCATCTCCTCTGCGCGAAGGGGGCTGGGGTGATCAGCAGGGAAAAATGGGCCAAAACACCCTGTAAGACTCCTGCGCCTGCTCTAGTGCGACAAGCTGTAGGCTGAGTATCAGCCCTGGGACAGCGCCCGCAGCTGGCCCAGTACCAGTCATGCATATTTTCCCCGCCCGCAACATATTCCAAAGATTTCTTTAAAAAAAGACGGCAGCAAAAGTTGGCCCACCAACGCAGCAAGTTCGCAATCCTCACTGAGGACTAGCGGCTTTGCTCGCATGGGAGGTGGGGCTTACAGGGAGGATGCGGGAGGGGGGAATTGAAAATAAAAACTAAGCAATTAAGCACCCATCTGACCACACCTTCCTCATGAACCGAGACAGCCTCATCACACGCATGGGGCTGGATTTCAGCTGCGCTCATGTGCACCTACAAGGAGATTTTACCAGCTGGCCCGTAGGACAATCAATACTCCTGGACAGCCACCTGCATGGGGCACTGCTTCCCAGATGAGGGTCTGCACAGAGACGCCGCAGCCCTGCCTCTGCCCCAGCTGAACCAGCACGGGGAGGAGAGCCCAGCAAAACCCAAACCCCGTGGGAGACTCTTTTCCTTACGAAAGGGGAAATGAAACAACATTTGCGTCAAGTCTCCTCCAGCAGCGGCAACCTGGGCCCTGCAGAGCCCTTGCTTCCCGGGCAGGAGGCTGGAACCCCAAAAGGTGAGCTGGGAAGTTACGTGTATGAAATGAGACGAGGCTGCCCGGCACACCAAACTATGCAGCCTTCCACGCCAGCCCGTGCCCCGGGCCCGTCCCAGCACCGAGGCACAAGGGTGGGAAGGGTTCTTGCTCTCTCTGGATCCTGCCATCACTGCATCTCAGGCTTTGACCCCGCACAAGCAGTGGTTTTGAAGTGTCCCCCACGGACCTCTCACCGGCAGCTCCCTGAGGCCAACGGCCGGGGGACGGTTAAACCCGCCCTGCCCCTGCTACTGTCTACCTTCCCTTGCAGGGTCTGGGGCATTCCCCCTCCACAGTGTGGAAAATGCCGCACAGAGCAGGGGGCGCCGGGCTGGGAATACCAGCCCTTCCAGTCAAGCATTCGCTTACCTATCTGCCAGCAGTGGGGAGGAAGGGCAGGCCGGGGTCCAACAGCTGGTAATCCTAACCCCACAGCACAGCCGGATCCACTGCCCAGTGGCACACCACTAGCTCGGGCAGCGGGACTGGTGCTGGACGTGTGGATTTAGCCCAGGGCTTTTCATGAGACTGGCCTGGGAGTTCCCCACATGCTCCTTCGCATTCTTCTCCCTTGGTCCCTGTGTTTCAGCTGCACACCCTACAGCCCTCTCTTCACTGTGGGGAACAGCCGAGAGCAGAGGCCCGCCTAGGACAACCCCCCAGCCGCCCGCTTATTTGGGCACAGCGGCTCCGTGCGCGCAATGACGAGCATTCCCAGCAGGGGGCAGCCTTGTGGCCCAATTCTAGGTGGCGAGGCAGCCAGGAGGGGAGCCCAGCACACCCGTTTATGTCCACAGGGGGCCAAGGGGCAGATTCGGTCCAGGCCTGGCCCAGGGCATGCAGCGGTACAATTAACAGCTGTCGTTCCAGAAGCCTCCAGCAGAGGTTGCTTAGCAACGCGTGAGCACAGAGACTGCAGGTGCCCACAGCCAGGCGAGTAGGCGAGCCGCGGTCGAGATGGAGGCAGGAGGGAGCCCTTCTCCCCCGAGCACAGGGAGGGCAAGCAGGGGGTGGGGTCAACGTACCTCGTGTGGGATCAAACATCTCCGCGAGTTCTTTGGGAAGCTCCAGCACTGGGGAGACAATGAACCGAAGCAGTTGGCCCAGGGCCCCGAAAGGCCTGAAATACCCCAGCACAGCCGGCCACCCCCGCCCTGAGCCCCACCCGTGTCCCTCTCTCCTTTCCCACCCTGAGCGGGATGAATTCGCTGACAGACACCAACGCGGAGGGGACACGGCACCCATCGCAGAACCAGTCACAGGGCGGGGGGCGAGGCCGGGGTGCTCTGAGCCCCCTCCCTCAGGGCTGGGGCAAAGGGTTGGGGGGCAGGGTGTGGGCCTGGCTGCAGACCCTGGGAGACAAAACTGCTGCGGTTACACCTGGGGCACGTTCTCTTCACAACCAGGAGGCCAAGACAGGTCCCTCCCCTGCCCCCGCCCCTCGTCCCCACTTTGGGAGCAGGGCTAGGGGGACGACACCGAGTTCTGCTCACCCAGGGCTCCGTCCGGCCCAGCCTTCAGCAAACCACGCCGCTCTCTGGAGACCATTCCCCAGCCACTCCTTGTCCCAGCGTCTCCGTCCTTCCTCGGTACACCCACCCCGTCCCTGGCACCTCCTCCCACCCGACTTCCAGCCCGAGGCTTCCCCCCACGGCCGCTGGAGCTTCAGCGAGTAGCCCACGCCCACCAGCCGGGCCTGCCCCGCGAGGAGAACTCAGAAGCTGGGGTCCGTGGAGCTGTTGCCCTGGGCCCTGCGAGCTTCTGGGCCTCACCTCACGGCTCTTCCTATCTAGGGGCCTTGCCGCCAGGCTCCTGCCCCCTCGCCCCTCGTGTTCTTTAAGGCACGGGTAGCCACCCCCAGCACGACAGGGCAGGGCTCTCACCGGCTCTGGGCCCCACCAGCAGCCTGTGGGGGAGCAGGGAACTGAACCCGCTTCCGCTCCAACCACACAATGGGAGGCCAGACTACAGGGTAGGGGCACCGGTGACCAGCAGGACCAGGGGTCCATGCAATGGTCTGTCTCTCTCTCCTGACCAGGTCCACCAAGGGAAGTGGTGAAGACTCACCCCACCCGTGTGCCTGCTCTCCTGCATCACTCCCACCGCTCCGGGCTCCCCACAGCCCCCTCACAGCCTGCGGCAGGCACGACAGCAGGGCCGCTCCGCCCGCTAAGCGCCAACTCCTGCAAACTCCTCCAGCTCAGCCCACAGATGTCTAGGGCTGCCTGTTCAGCACCCAGGCTCTGTCCACCCACCAGCTCCAGAACCCCCACAGGGCGGTGGGGGGCTGGGCTCGGAACCACCACGAGCCCCCAGCCCGTCTCCACAGAGCCAGGCGGCTTGCGGTGCCTGGCTGTAGGCCAGCTCTGCTGCTAAGTCCCCAGAGAGGTTCCGCCCCGCTCCCTGCCTGCGTGACCCCACCGCCAGGCCCATCCTGGCGCAGGCTGCGCTCCAGGGACCACAAAGGGGTGCCCGGGCTTCCCCCAAAGGTTAGCGGCTCCGGAGCCTGTCGCAGGGGAGCAGCGAACACCGGAGCAGAGGGATGAAATGGTGGGAGAAGAGGGAGGCCGCCCGGAGAACCCTCCCACCGGACAAGGGAACGGCTGAAAGCCCCCAGGGCCGAGGGACTCACCAGGGGCCCACTGTGAGGAAGGGACGCTCGGGGAGCCACAGCCGGGAGAGGCAGGGGCCAGGCAGGGACCTCGTGGGGGCGGGGCACAGAGTGTGAGCGGCGAGCAGATGTCTGAACTCCAGCCCCTCTCCTGAGGACCTGCCCCATCCTAGCTCGCGAGGGCTGGCGGAGGCCCCGCGCAGAAAGCCAAGCAGCACCAAGAGTGTTTCAGCCCCCGCCAGGCCGTACTCACTCTCTGTCGGCTCCGGCTTGATTGGCTCGAAGGAGGCGGAGGGGTTGGGCAGGGCGGGGTTGCTGTCCAGCGAGGCAGACGACTGCAGCGGCTGTGTCTCCAACCCCGCTGGCTGGCAGGCGGGCGCGGCCGCCGCGCCGAGGGAGTCAAAGGCCCCGCTGCTCTTGGGCTCGGCCGCCGAGACGCTGCATTCTGTTAGACGGGGGCAGGAGACTCAGGGGGGCTCCAGAAGGGGCAACCCCAAAGCAGCGGCCACCGGCCAACCCAGCCCCATACAGAAGCCTGCTCTGCCCCCTCCTTGGCAAACCTATGAGCCAGGCCCACAGGGAACACACACAGGCGTGTCCACGGGCTCTCGGCCTGGTTATTTCACACCCCCCCCCCGGCCGCCTGCGTCCCTCGTCTCAGCCCCTCCTCCCACCCCCCAGCGCCTGCAGGGGGGAGCAGAAGGGTCTCTGCCATGAGGCGACAACCAGCCTGGCCACGGAGCAGGTGGCATGGGCTGGAATTCACCCGCTCAAGCGCTCTAGTACTTGCACCCCGCTCCCAAACACGCCCAGCCAGCCCCCTTCCCCGACCTGGGCTCGTGGCTTTCGATGCAGCCTGGCTGTGGTCCTGAGTGCTGGTCGGGGTGGGCGTGGACGGGTGAGAACTGCTGGGCACGGACGCCTCCGGGAAGTGGGCAGTGGGTGATCTCGGGGGCTTGGCGGCCACGACGGGCTGGCACTGAATGAGGTCTTCCGGGGGAGGGACGGGGAGCACCACAGGGGGGGAGCTCAACGCATCCTTGTTGACGAGCAGGACTTCGATGGGGCCACTCGTGCTTTTCAGGTGGATCTGATATTTCTTCTGTCCGTTCAGGCCCTGAGGAAACCAGGAGGCAAAGTGCCCACAGACCATTCAGGGCGTTGCTCCACACGGGGCTTCCTTCTCTTCCCACAGTGCACGGGGAACGACCCTCTGCCCCCCACAGCCCAGCAAGCAATGCCCAGAGCCTTCCAGGAACCCCAGCCCACTCAAACCCAGCACCCACCTCCGGAATGGGAACCTCTAGCCGGGTGCCGGACGGGGCTCGAATTGCTAGCAGGGTGTCTCCTGTGAAAACAAACCGATGGGCATTCCAAGGGAGGGTTCTGGCTGCAGGGGCCAGGGTGGGCTGTCATTCAACCAGCCCCTCCTGAGAGAACTCCGGCACCACCCCACCGGCCGGGGCTCCCAGGGGAATCACCATCCATCCTTCATCTGTCACCCCTGGGCCCAGTGCATCACTCCGGGGAAACACCACACAAAACAGAGCATGATCCATCACTGCGGGAGGACCACGCACTGCAATGCCACAGAGCTCCGCCTCGGGGCAACCCGAGAACGCCCGGTACAGCGCCCGTCCCTGGGGCCAGGAAGGAAACAGCTCACAGCACGGCAGGTGGGCAGGCAGGCAGCGAGCGAAGCGCAGAAATCAGGCAGACGCTGAGTCCAGCAATTGCTGTCAACAGCGCCACAGGACCAATGCAGGCCTGCAGACGCGCCACCAAAGCCTCCCTCCTTTGGGACGGAGAGCACAGATATGCACTCCAGGCAACTGGTGTAGGGCTCCGGGCAGAAGGCCTTGCCAGGGGTCCAGAGCTCTTGTGCGGAGCGTTAGGACTCCGGCAGCAAGCCCAAGAGGGTGTGAGTGTGTCCCGAGGGAAAGGAGGCTAGGGGAAAGGACAGGGCGGCCTGCAGGAAGTGGCCCTAGCTACGGTCAAGTGCAAGCCAAAGCTGGTGTTTGTTACTGACGCTGGCAAGGGGCACCGAAAAGGGAGCAGCCAGGGCCTGTCTCCAGCAGGTGCCGAGCCGGGAATGCCACCGCCTTGCAGACGCTTACACTTTTAACACCTTCCTTACAAAGAGGTGCAAACAAGTCAACGCACGGACTATCCAACGGCTGCGGTAGTGCTACTTTGGCTGCCCTGTGCATCTCCCATAGGTTCTGGCTTGCACTGATGCCAGGCGGGTTTACATTTACCACAGAAACCGAAACTAGAAGTACAGTACCTACAGCTGGCCTCGGGGCAACAGACATTCCCAACTTTCCATGGCACAAATCAGTGTTTTGCCTTTAACTTCACAGGAGTTATTAAGAAAAACAGGGAGGCAAATCCCAAAAGTGATAAGGAAGGCAGACCAGCGAGAGGGTAAACTTTTTAAATCACAGTTCTTGCAAACTCCCTGGCCCAAAGCAACTGGGCTTGCAAAAGGGGAGTGACAAATCTGGTGGGTTTGCAAAATGCGGACTCTTCAGCAATATACCCTCACCAAATACATCTTTAAAACAGTCTCAGAGTCTTACAGTGTGCGTGGTATTTCTTCTGCTCAGTCTGCAACCGCTCCACCGGTTTTCATTCAATTTTTCAAAAACCAATTCGCATTTCAGAGCGGGCCAAACAGCCCGCAAGGGGCTTACTACAAAAAGGGGGCAAGGTGGAATGGAAGCTGGAATTCAGCCTGTGATGCAAGAGCTCCAGCAAAACAACTCTCCAAAGATCAGAGTGGAGAGTCAGGTACCCTCAAGGTGTTTTCTGGCTACACAGAGATCGGCCTCTCCCCTCAGAGGCCGGCTGGGACCACCCAATCACCCCACCGGGAGACAAGCTGGGATGGCCGATTTCAAACAGCCAGATCCTTCAGATCTGCCCCCCCAAGACTTGCTCTGGGACGGTTCCACCCAGCAGGGAGCCCAGCTGCAAGGCCCACACGCTGCAGAGCCAGGCTTGGCTTCAGGCATAAATCTGCTTTGACAAGCAGCCACGCAGCAATTTTGGACTTGGGCTCCCGAACCTCAGCGGCCTCCCACCCAACCTTGGCCTATTCCCATCCCACTCGATCCCCCATGCCACTGCCAGTTATTGGAGGGCGCCATTTTCCTGGCCTGTGCCACAAACCCTGCCTCACCCAGAGAGGCGGTGGGAGCCCAAGACGGACGATGGGTACAGGCAGAGCCAAGGGGAGAGGACAATGCAAGGGGCACTGAGGAAAGAGGACTGGCAGGAGGGCTGGAAGAAACTGGAGCAGACAGCCAGAAGGGGGAGGTTTACATTATGCGGGGCTGAGGAGCTACAAGGCCTGCAGGAATGAGGCAAAGTCCAAGGAACGTCAGCTCTTCTCAGTCGGATGCAAAGGTCTCCAGCTGGCAAGCAGAGCAGGGCTCAGCCCTGGGGAAGGCTTACAAGGGTTTCCCCAGGAAGGGGTGTCCTGAGAAGGGAAGCTGAAACCTGCACTGAAGGATACTACAGCCCCAAAGACACAGGGACAGAGGAGACAGCCCCCCTCTAGAAGTGCGCGCCAGGGACTGCTGCGGTCGACGCTTTGCACAGACCAGTCCGGGTCCCGCCGACTCCTCTGCCTGCAGGGGCACAGCTTGAATTTAGGGGGCAGCTGATCTCGGGGGGTGCGGGAGATGATGTAGAATTGTCTAGTGGGACACAGTCAGCCCATCTCGGGGGCCAGCTGGGAGCCATGGCCGTCTCCCTCCTGGGAAACGGGGCACCCAGCTTGGTCTGCTGCCTCAGGCCCCGGGAGGCCAGCCAGGGACCCAGCGCCAGCTCACCTGAGAAGCACTTGCAGATATCTTCGTGCGTCACATAGGCTAACGTTCCGGCGGTTAAGGAGAAAGGGGGCAGCTTCCTGCAGGGGCGCAGAATTCAAAGAGCACCTGGCATCAGGATTTCCGCGCGTGCAGACAACAGAACTCCTAGAAGACTAAGTGCCAGCACCAGACCTCTGAAGTGGTCTTGGGGGGGGGGGAGGAAAGGGGAGGGGTCTACCTGCCACCAGAGCTCTGCAAGCTGGCTGCACGGCAGCAGGGTTAGCACTCACAGGGGAAACCTGCCAGGGCAGCTACATGCTTGAGAATGTAGCGCTAATGACACAGAGAGGCCTTTCTGTCTTGGGTCGTCCTGACGCAGGGTGCCAGGGGACACCACAGGGCCAGAAAGGGGGCTTTGAAACTCCCCAACACACCTTCCTCAAAGTGCAACAGCCCCCAGTGGTGCTGGGGAAATTCCAGACTGATTATACCTGCTGCCCCAAACCCTCCCAGCCATGCTATGTGGAGAGTCAGCAGCACTTGCTGTTGTAGGCTGCTGGGCCATGTTATAGCACGCTGTTAATCAGCGGCTCTGCACCACCCCAGAGGTGGCTGCATTCAGGGCTGGCTAGTATTATTTGTATGAGCGTGCTCCTAGGAGCCTTAAGTCCTTGTCCAGGACTCCACTGTGCTAGGTGAACAGCACAAAGAGGGCCCACGCGATTGCTCGTAGGGCTGTGCAGGGCTTTGCGGGATGTGAGGAGAACAGTGCTGTACAAACAGAAGCCCACTAGTACCAGAAAGAGGCAACGGCCCCACCCGCCCGGGGGGGCAGGGAGGGACAGCGTAGCGACCGAGCCGGGAGCCAGGGCACTGAAAGGATATCTGCTGTTCTGAACGTCTTCCGTCACGTTTTTGATGCTCTGCTGGACCCACATCTTCTGCTGCTCCAGCTCCTGCTCCCGCTGCTCCAGGTCATCTATCTCCGCCTTCAGCTCGATGAGTTTGTGGGCGATCTCACGGGTGTTACAGCCCGGGCCCACGCCCCTGCGCGGACAGACAGCAATGAGCAGCCAGCCCCACGGCGGGAGTCCACAGAGATCCGGCTCTTCCACACCTCCCCAGCTCCCTGTGGCCCCCAATCCCTCATGCTCCCTTAACCTACAGCAGGCCAGAGGCCCCACATCTTCCATCTCCCCTTCCAGTACAGAGGGGAAAGTCCTGCCTCGTACTGGGGGCAGAAGCCTCCCTCTCTCAACACCTGGGGAAGGGCTGGAGGCATCTGCTCTGGTCAAAGCCCCCGCAGCAAAAGCGACATGCCTCAGCCTCTGGAGAAACACCGCCCAGCCCGTCTGCACAGGGCTGACAGACAAAATGCCAGCCATGGCTCTGCTGCAGGTGGAGCTGCACCGGCGGCCGCAAGGGCAGGACATTTCAGAGGGGGAGTGGATCGGGGGCAAGGCCGCAACTGAACGCTGCACCGAGAGGCACCCTTATCCCAGCGCCCTCCCCCTGCTGCACAGAGAACCCCACTCACTTCCACTGGATGCTGTTCTTGGATTTCTTCTCGATCAGCCCGATGCCCTCCAGGACATTTGTGATGTCGTAGATTCGCCGCTTCTGCCGCACGGCCAAGGTGTCCGCTGCCTGCCGCATGGAGATGGGTGGCTGACTCCAAAAATTCACAACTACATCCGGCCGCCCGCAGGCACCACATTCCCCCCGGCATGGGTCAGAGCCCTGTACTTCCAACAGCACCTCCTCTAGGACCCTGCTCCCCAGGACTTCAAAACTACCACTGATCTTCCCCACAATCCAACTTCTCATCGCACTAAAACCCCTGCTGTCCCAGAGCCAGCCTGGCCACCTCCCCAGCTCCTCTGGCGCCCGCAAGGACTGCGCCTCTCGGTGACAATGCCCCGGGAGGAGGAAGAACACACGTTATGTCTGTTAGGGGGCAAGACGCTCTAGGGAAGCTCTGTGTGGCGACCTGCATGCATGCTCTCTTGGAAGGGCAAATCCAGAGGGGAAGAAGGAAGGGATGGGAGAGTTGGGGGGGGGAGAGATAAGGAACTGGCTGTACTACCGGTAACAAATAGCTGGAGGGTCCCACAAACATGTGCCATCCAACTCCCATGACTCTGGGTGGAAAGTGTCACACCTCCCTCGGTGAACTGCCAACATCAGGGACTGTTCAGCCCATGGATAAGAATCCGCGCTTGGTCCTCCACATTTCAGCCCCTGGCTCCATTCTCTTTTGGAGCAGATTAGGAAGACTGTCCTAAGGCAGCTCTTATGTCACCCAAAGTCCTCAGCTCTCCTCAGCTCGCTTGGCTCTAGGGCAAGGGCAGGGAACCTTTTTGGGTTAGGGGCCACTGACCCACAGACAAATCAGTAGGGGGCCACACACAAAAAACCCTCATTGATGTGATGCCCGATGGAGACGCAGAAAGACGCTTCCTACATTTCCCTTGCACACCAGAGCCTGGGGGGCCCAGCCTACTTGATTTTTTGTGCTCCACCTGTGTGGTGAGACTGCAGGGGGCTGGAGCACCAGCGTGGGTCCCCAATGCAAGGGAGGGGGCCCTCAGCCTTAGGGGCTGGATCCAGGCAAGCTGGGGGCTGCATCCAGCCCCCCAGGCATGAGGTTCCCACAAGAAGTTTCCAGGAGTGGATCTGTTCTTTGGTTGGCAGAAACAGCCGCACCTTAACACTCGGCGCGCCCCTGGGTGCCTGTCAAAGGAAGTGACTCCAGTTCCCATCCCAAGTAACCCTAAGTGTGAATTCCATGGGCGCTGGGCCAGTGTGAACGCATCATGTCGTACTGATACGCCCAGCGCCACACTGAACTGGATACTGCAAGAGACACAAGCCTGGTCACTTTCCTACACAGCTGTGTTCCACAAGCTGCTCTCTTTCAATGATGCTGACAAACACGAGTCCCAACTGCCAGCCGCTTTTGGAGCAAACGCCTAATGCTTTTCTGACCCAGCCTGAACCTCTTTGGTCACCTCCTGCACATGCCCGAAGCCAGAAAGAGCAGCGGTGGGAACACAGACAGCTGAGGCGACACACATATGGGTATCACTCCATGGGGGCTTGCTGCACTGCTGGAAATGTCATGTGTAGACAAGAGCTAGGTTTCGACTTTGGGTATGGCAGGGAGATACTGTGAGGAAAGATCTTCAACGGCCAGGGACACGGAGAAGTGCCTATGCCAATTCGCCACTAGGGATGTGACTCGGTAGCGGGTTTCCCGGTAAGCAGGTACCAGTTAACTGACACCTGGGAGCAGCCCCACCTCCCAACGTTTAACCGGTTAACCAATTAAATAGGACAGGACATCCCTAACCCAGGGGGTTGGGTATTCACCTCGCGTCCTAACAACCATGCTACAGGCTAGGCGGAGGTGCCTCTCTCAGAGCACACAGCCCATTCCTGTTCTGAAAAATCTTCCCGACAAAAGTTTCCTCAAAGCTGACGGGCTCTGGGAAAAGTTTCACTTTCGACAAATCAGCATTCTCCCCCCTCACCCCCCCAAAGGAGCCCCAAACCAAGTCACTTTAGCGCAACAAACTGCTGGCCCGCTTGAGAACAGTTCCGCTGCCTCCTAGCCATGCCTGGATGCACAAGTGCTTCCTTGAGCCTCCTGTTTTCAGTCCTCCAGCCCTGGGCTCCCATGCGGATCCGGGCCTGCTGCCTCGGGCAGTAACTGCAGCACTGCGGATCCAAGGGAGATTCCTCCACGCACACGGCATGATAAGCAGAGGCTGCTCAGGAGGCGGGAAAAGCAGAATGCAGCCAAGCACCAGGAAGGGCACTGAACAAGGTCCGAGACACCACAAATGCACCCGAGATCAATGTTGCACTCCCACTTACCGCCGCCCTACCCACACCACAGCCTCACCCGTGGCCTCCGAACCCCCTCCAATCTGCCCCTCCCAGCCCCCGCCACCCACCTCCTTCTCCCTCCCCAAGCTTCAGTGTATCCAGAGAAACGTTTTTCGTATTGAACCTCCCGAAATTGTCGAGTCTGACAAAGCTGCTCATCAGGATGCAATGAGCCACACCTTAGTGATCTTGGAGGTGCTGGGGTGAGACAACTTTGGGGACAGACTATGCAGTGCGCTTTTGTGATGCATCAACATGCAGGTTGCCACGTACATGGGCAAATGCATATTCACCTGGGGCACAGACCAGATGCAAGCTCCAGATTTGCAGAGCTTCAGCCAGAAGTGGTCTGATTTGCTCTCCTCCCCTAGCAGCCAGGCCCCTCTCACCCCCAGATGGGAGGAGGCAGAGTGTTCTGCCAGGAGCTAGTCCTAAAGATCATTTGGAAACTTCAGCTAGCGGAGAACCGTACCCCCACTTGTTTAGCAGTGATTCCCCTGAGCTCCACAGCCTGTGCTGGCTTCCTGTTAGGCCCCCCTACCACACAAGCTGTTGACTTTGACCTACGTATCCCTTTCAAGTTGGTGTCCTGCTTAATTTAGTGTTGCCACTTGAGAAGAGCTACAGTGCTGGGGTTCGCCGGTCCTAGACTTGATCCGGGCTACGATGCTCTCAGTAATGGGACTGTTGACGCTGGAATGGTTTCCCTGTAGTGGGGCACAGACCAGATGTGTGGGCCCTCAGGGAGCTCTGGGAGAGTTTTTTCGGGGCCGGGGCCAGGGTCAGGCTCTGGCTCTTTTCAGGGGTGGCGACAACTCCCTTCAGGCTGTGCCATCACACCTTTGTGACAGGGAAACTTGCACATTTACAGCCCCCCCCCCCCGACATGCGGCAGACACCGAGGGCTCCATCCGGCCCCGCTCCCGTCCCCTCTGCCCACGGCCCCAGGGCCCCAGGCACCGCTGTGCTTCGCGCACCCTTCCAAAGCGGGGAGGCACAGCCAGGGCCCCCACCCCCCGCAACCGGCCCACGGAGAGAGACCCTGCCCGCGGGCAGACCCCCCCGGTGTCTCCGCAGCTACCGCCCCGGGAGCGTTACCGGCCCCCCCGCGGGCCGCACCAGCTTGAGGTCCAAGACCCCGTCCTTGGCCTCCTGCAGCAGCGACACGAACTTGGTGGTGAGCAGCCCCAGGCTCTTCTCGTGCCGGCTCGGGGCCCCCGGGGGCTGCGCCCCGCACTCCGCCATCTGCCTCCCCGCGCGCCGCTTCCGCTTCCGCCGCCGCCCGCGGGGCAGGCCGGGAAGCCGCGCCGGAAGCCGGGGGGCGGGGCCGCTGCCGCCCGCGCGGGGAGTCACGTGGCGCTGCGGGAGGCGGGGCCGAGGTCTGGCCCCGCCTCGCGCCCGGCCACTGGGAGGGGGGGGGCGTGTCGAGCGCCGCGGGTCGGCTGCCAACTTCCCGGACCGCGCGGACCAGATTCCACTCGCGGCAGCGCCGCCCGGTCCGGGAAGTTGGCACCCGTGGCCCCCGGCCCGTAACCCCCCCCACGGCGCCTGGGGACTGTGCCCCTCGGGGGCTCCGGCCACGATGGCTCGGCAGGGGGGGCTCGGCGCGCTGGGTTGCGGGGGGGGCGAGCCGGAGTGCGGGGGGGGGGCTCGCTGCCCCGGGGTGCAGGGGGGCTCGGGGTGCGGGGGGGCTCGGTGCCCCGGGGTGCGGGGGGGCTCGGAGTGCGGGGGGGGCTCGGTGCCCCGGGGTGCGGGGGGGCTCGGTGCCCCGGGGTGCAGGGGGCTGGGGTGCGGGGGGGGGCTCGGTGCCCCGGGGTGCAGGGGGGTGGGGTGCAGGGGGGCTCAGGGTGCGGGGGGGGCTCGGTGCCCCGGGGTGTAGGGGGGTGGGATGCGGGGGGGGGCTCGGTGCCCCGGGGTGCAGGGGGATGGGGTGCGGGGGGGCTCAGGGTGCGGGGGGGGCTCGGTGCCCCGGGGTGCCGGGGGCTGGGATGCGGGGGGGGGCTCGGTGCCCCGGGGTGCAGGGGGTGGGGTGCGGGGGGGCTCAGGGTGCGGGGGGGCTCGGTGCCCCGGGGTGAGGGGGGTGGGATGCGGGGGGGCTCGGTGCCCCAGGGTGCAGGGGGGTGGGTGCGGGGGGGGCTCAGGTGCCCCGGGGTGCAGGGGGGTGGGTGCGGGGGGGGCTCGGTGCCCCGGGGTGCAGGGGGGTGGGGTGCGGGGGGGGGCTCGGTGCCCCGGGGTGCAGGGGGGTGGGGTGCAGGGGGCTCAGGGTGGGGGGGGGCTCGGTGCCCCGGGGTGCAGGGGGGTGGGATGCGGGGGGGGCTCGGTGCCCCGGGAGTGGGGGGGGCTCGGTGCCCGGGATGCAGGGGGTGGGGTGCGGGGGGGGGGGCTCGGTGCCCCGGGGTGCAGGGGGGCTCGGGGTGCGGGGGGGGGCTCGGTGCCCCGGGGTGCAGGGGGGTGGGGTGCGGGAGGGGGGCTCGGTGCCCCGGGGTGCAGGGGGTGGGGCTCGGGGGGCTCAGGGTGCGGGGGGGCTCGGTGCCCCGGGGTGTAGGGGGGTGGGATGCGGGGGGGGGCTCGGTGCCCCGGGGTGCAGGGGGTGGGGTGCGGGAGGGGGGGCTCGGTGCCCCAGGGGTGCAGGGGGTCGGTGCGGGGGGGGGCTGTGCCCGGGGGCGGGGGCTCAGTGCCCTGGGGTGTAGAGGGGGTGGGGTGCGGGGGGGGGGCTCGGTGCCCCGGGGTGCGGGGGGTGGGATGCGGGGGGGCTCGGTGCCCCGGGGTGCGGGGGGGTGGGGTGCGGGGGGGCTCACCAACCCTGCCTGGGGACCAGTGGGGTGGGTGCAAACAGGCTGGAAAGAGCCGCTCCCGAGCGCAGCTGAGAAGATTCCCCGGCCGGCTGGCGCCGTGCGGGGGCTATGACACATGCGGGGCTGGGCTCTGGGCCAGAGGGTCGCTGGGGGCCGGGCCGGGGGCAGGAAGGAGCCAGGCGGTTGGGGAGCTGAATGGTCCGACCAGGGGCTGGTTCGCCCCACGGCACCCAGAGCGGGACGCACCTCATGGTGGGGCGGGGGGGTTAGGAAGGAGCAGCGGGGCTGGGGGGTGAAGGGGCACTGCGGGGGGAGGGCAGCAGGCGGGGAAGCCGGGAAAAGGCCAGTGGGTGGGGCCGCGGAGGTGAAACATGAGCAGCCACAGCGGCAAGCGGCCAGGGCTGGCTGGAAACAGGGCCCGGGGGGAGCCGCCGGCCCTGCACAATGCAGCTGTGCCCAACTTGCAGCCTGGCCTGGCCCGCTCACCCCCAGCACCAGCCACTGGATCCCCCACTCACCCCGGGCGGACGGGCGGCTGGCGAGCGAGGATTCAGCCAGCGGCAGGACCTGCAGCACTGATGGGTGGGGAGAGACCGAAAATGCAGGGCACTTGGCCCATTTTTAAGAAAAAGTTGGGACCACGGCAGGAGGGCTTAAATCCGGGACTGTCCCTTTAAAAACGGGAACTCTGGTCGCCCGACTCTAATTTTGTTCAAGTTTCTTGCCACTGCTGCCTCTGGCTGCCTGTGGCTGCTGTTAAGGAGGATGCGTGTGCTGGTGTAGACAGGCCTCCGGGGCATTTGGATCTGGGCTTAATTCAGGGAAGTCCTGTGACCTGTCTCCTGTAGGAGCCTGGGCAAACTCAGAGGTCCCTTCTGGACTTGGGGTCTCTGAATGTCTTCAGTTGCCCCATCACCCAAATCCACTCAGGGCAGGCCAGTGGCACGTCCACACTATGAGAGCTGTGCGGCAGTGTAGACGCTTGCAGCGCATTTCCACCTCATATCTACCATCTGTGTTTATTAACAACAACCCACTCCTCAGCAGTGTTCCCTGTAAGATGTGCACTTACACAGCTGCTCTGGAGAGATTCATATGCTGCCCAGCTGAGCACTCACAGCTAGGTTTTGCTTCTACTGGTGGTGCACATTCACATGTGCCTTGGTGCATGTAGAAAAAAATATTCCGTACATGGATGGAAAAGATTAGAGGGAACATTACTTCTCAGACTAATTCCAGACCAGTTTCCCCAGAATTACCTGTAAGACCTTCTTAAAGGGCTTTCCTATAAACAATCTCCGTAATTTAACTGACCTAAAAATTAAAAAACAACAAATAGTCTAGCAGCACCTTAAAGACTAATAAAACATGTAGATGGTATCATGTAGATGGTACAACCCACTTCCTCAGATGAGTGGAGAGAATTCAGATTTGGTCTCATGTTCGCTCTTGGTCTGGGAGCAGATCTGGCCCCGGGCCCCGGCGTTGGAGATACAAGCTGAATTTCAGGGTGTGGTTTACTCTGATAAAAGCTTCCTTTAGGAAGCAAACGCCTTCACTGCTTTCTGGCTAGCTCGACTCTTAGTTTTAACTTTTTTTCCTCCCCGGGGCAAATCTGGCGTGTCCAGGTGAAAAACACTGGTTCCATTATGTCAACCTGCTTGGATGAATCTGGGCCCAGAGAGGTTAGCTGATTCCCTTTTGACCAAAATTCTTGAAGAACACGAAACTTAAAAATACAGAACCTCCCAAATTAAGTTTTCATTCACAAACTTTAGGAATCATTTCCCCTTTCATGCATAATATTTTAAGTGTTGCACTCACATAAATACAAAGCCTCAGACGGGTCGCCGTGTTAGTCTGTAGCTTCAAAAACAACTATGAGACCGGTGGCACCTTACAGACGATTCACAGATATGTGTGGGCATAAGCTTTCATGGGTAAAAACCACTTTGTCCGATGCATGGAGTCCGTGGCTTTTTAGAACCTCAGGGATCAATTTCTCAGCCCAATGCTATTTGGTACTTTACTCGAGGATTTAGAAGGAAGTGCACAGACATTGCTGATAAAGTTTGCAGATTGCACAAAGGTTGCTGGGCTGATAGATGAGAAGGAGGAGGAGAAGTCAGTAAAACCAGGTGCATTCTAAACACTTTTGCCAGAATAGAACTGTTGGTTAGCTCATGATTTTCTTATGACATTTCTGCACCTGGTGGAGACATGGTTATACTAGTCTTAAAGTGTTTTTGTCTCCATCTCTGGAAACTCTGGAAGAATTCCACCATGATTTCAACAGCTTCCACCCTACCATCAACCTCAGCCTGGACCAGTCTACACAAGAGATCCACTTCCTGGACAGGACGGTGTAAATAAGTGATGGTCACATAAACACCACCCTATACCGGAAACCTACTGACCGTTATGCCTACCTTCATGCCTCCAGCTTCCATCCTGGACACACCACACGATCCATTGTTTACAGCCAAGCACTAAGGTACAACTGCATCTGCTCCAACCCCTCATATCGAGACCAACACCTACAAGATCTCCACCAAGCATTCTTGAAACTACGATATCCACATGAGGAAGTGAGGAAACAGATTAATAGAGCCAGACGTACCCAGAAGCCTCCTATTACAAGACAAGCCCAAGAAAGAAACAAACAGAACACCACTGGCCATCACCTACAGGCCTCAGCTAAAACCTCTCCAACGCATCATCAGTGATCGACAACCCATCCTGGACAATGATCCCTCACTTTTACAGGCCTTGGGAGGCAGGCCAGTCCTCGCCCACAGACAACCTGTCAACCTGAAGCAAATTGTCACCAGCAACTATACACCACGGCACAGTAACTACACACCGCACCACAATAATTCTAACTCAGGAACCAATCCATGCAACAAACCTCAGTGCCAACTCTGCCCACATATCTACACCAGCAACACCATCACAGGACCTAACCAGATCACCCACACCATCACTGGCTCATTCATCTGCACATCTACCAATGTGATATACGCCATCATGTGCCAGCAATGCCCCTCTGCTATATACATTGGCCAAACTGGACAGTCCCTACGTAAAAGAATAAACGGACACAAATCAGATATCAGGAATGGCAATATACAAAAACCTGTAGGAGAACACTTCAATCTCCTTGGACACACAGTAGCAGATTTAAAGGTAGCCATCCTGCAGCAAAAAAACTTCAGGACCAGACTTCAGAGAGAAACTGCTGAGCTACAGTTCATCTGCAAATTTGACACCATCAGTTTAGGATGAAACACAGACTGAAAATGGCTAGCCAACTACAAAAGCAGTTTCTCCTCTCTTGGTGTTCACACCTCCACATCAGCTGCTAGAAGTGGGCCTCACCCTCCTTGACTGAATTAACCTCATTATCTCTAGCCTGATTCTGGCCTGCCTATTGATACCTGCTTCTGGAAATTTCCACTACATGCACCTGACAAAGTGGGTCTTTGCCCACGAAAGCTTATGCTCCAACACATCTGTTAGTTTATAAGGTGCCACAGGACTCCTTGTCGCTTTTGTCTCCACCGTTTATTTCACTCAGGGAACCAGTATGAACTCTATCAGCAAACGCATTCTTCTGCAGGTAGAAAGTAAGTCTGCACTAGAAAGGTTTACCAGCATGACTCTATCTGTAAACCTTTCCTAGTGCAGACCTGGTCTTACACACAGAATCATAGAATCACAGAACACTAGAACTGGAAGGGACCTCAAGAGGTCATCAAGTCCAGTCCCCTGCCCTCACGGCAGGACCAAGCACCGTCTGACCGTCCCTGGCAGGTGTCTGTCTAACCTGCTCTTGAATATCCCCAGTGATGGAGATTCCACAGTCTCCCTGGGCAATTTATTCCAGTGTTTAACCACCCTGACAGGCAGGAAGTTTTTCCTAATGTCCAGCCCAAACCTCCCTTGCTGCAGTTTAAGCCCATTGCTTCTTGTCCTAGCTTGTCTGTCTGTAAACAGCATGATGTGGATCACCTAGCTAGGTGCAATCAAACCATGTACATTTCTAGACAGTCAGCTGAAAGGTCCTAGAGGTAGGTACAAAGAATGCTGGCCCAGTTACAGGATGGGAGGTTTTATCCAGTAAAGCAACAGCTTTGAAAAGGACTTGGGAGTCATAGTGGACAGCAGCCAAAGCAAACATGAGCTCCCAAGGTGATGCTGTAGCCGAAAGGACTAATGTGATTCTTGGCTTACATATTACGTAGGACATACGCGCACAGACCACAGCTGGAATATGGTGTCCAGTTCTGGTACCCATGTTTCTAGAGCCTGGCAAATTTGTGGATACCCACTTTATATCCACGGGTGCAGATACCCACAGCTCATTTTTGTGGATACAGATACAATTTTGTA
The DNA here is from genome assembly GCA_032595735.1 of Pelochelys cantorii. Taxonomy (NCBI): domain Eukaryota; kingdom Metazoa; phylum Chordata; order Testudines; family Trionychidae; genus Pelochelys; species Pelochelys cantorii. Next base: position 1,813,611 of record CM064339.1, on the reverse strand, counting down.
TCCGCATGGGGCTCTGCATATTTGAAGAAGGGTTCAGGAAAAGCTGCAAGAATATTAGGTACCGGAAAGGAGGCTTATAGCGAGAGGCTTATGACACTCAGTCTATTTATCTTGTCAAAACAAAGATGAGGCACTGATGAGATCATGGTCTGTCAACACTTACACGGGGAGATCTCTGAGGATGGGCTCATTAATCTTCCTATATATTTTAGAAACTGGTGTCTGTCCGTGAATCCATTTGTTCAAGAACTCCTCCTAAAGGGTGAGAGCTGGTATAACGCTGACACGTGGAATTGAACCTAGGACCTCTGGAGCTTAGTGCACAAGTCTCTACCACACAAGCTAAAAGCCAGCTGGCTCTCAGGTAATGCTGTAGAGCAGACTCATTAGTCTCTCTTGACGTGGTCCCAGTGCCATAAGTGGAACAGCGCACCGCACCTAGCAGGTGTGAGGGTTACACGAGGATCACCCGATTCGGCTGCCGATTCGGTAGGCAGCTTCCTCTTTACCGTAACTCAAAGCAAGGTCAGGGTTTGGTTGTGCCAGGACAATGGGATGTTCCTGGAATGGGACTGTTTCATATCAAATGGAAAGGGAGGGGTTATACTCACACATGACCACAGGGGGGCAGCAAGTGCCCCTATCAGCGGTCCCTGGCCAGCAGTATGGCCCCTGACACCCTGGCCCGGGAGAAGCCAGCAGGCAGGGTGTGAGACTCCCCCCACCTCCTCGCCCCGGCCTGTCCTGGACCTGGGTAAGTCTTCTAAATAAAGACACAATGAAATCCAGTGGCCGGAAGTGAAGCTAGACAAATTCATCCTGGGCACGTGACACACAACAGTAAGGGGCAGCAATAAGTAAAAGTACCTGCCAAGGCACATGGTGCATTCTCCATCACTGAAAACATTTCCATCAGAACTCATTGTCTTCCTCGGACAGCCACAAATTCTTGGGCTTAACACAGGAATTACAAGTTACTTTTTTTTGGCCTTGTATGAGGCAGGCAGGACATCAAAGGTCCCCGCCCTGTGATCCCATCTGCTCCTGAAATCTACGAAGCTAGGAGCTACACCTAGGCTTATATTTTGTAAATGTATATTGCACATCAAGGCCCGGTTGAGACATTTCTGTGGAGGATGCACAGTTCGGCAATTATCTTAGCACGCGCTCTTCGGTCCGGAGGAATGCTATATTGTGTTGGAGGGATGCTGTGATTTCAGCGGGGTAGCTCAAAATCCAATGTCTGCAATAGAAAGGGGTAAGTCCAATATTTCGGCTTGGAACTGTGCCTTTCTTCTTTCTGTTTCTGGGATTGCTTTGGGTGGTACTAGCCTTCGGTTTTCATCCTTACTTGGGTGTAAATCTCCAGAATTGCCTCAAACGCCGGACTCAGCTAGCGGGGGTCCAGGAAAGGGTTAAATGACTCCAGCAGGGATTTCCCTACACCCCCCCCATGGGGGTGTATACCCCCCCCCTGAATTTCCCCAACACCCCCCCAAGTTTTGTGAACTATGGTGCCATACAGCCTACCTTCACCCTCATGGTCTCACCTCTCATCGGCCCTGACACCCCCCTTGTAAATTCAAACACCCCCCCCGTAATTTCAATTCCTGGGGAGGCTGCTGGACTCCAGCTGACTCCCAGAGGCAGGGGGTGCGGCTCTAAAGAGGTGGCAGTGGTTCGGTGGGAGAGAGAGGGTCTAGGGCAGGGGTTCCCAACCTGGGGTACGCATACCCCCAGGGGGTACGAGAAGCTTGTCAAGGGGGTACAGGGAATATTTGGTAAATAACTAGATTATCCTAATTGAAATATTCCAAAAGTAGTAGTGTTAGTGAAAAAAGTTGTGGATTCTAGAGTCTAGAATTTATTTCCTTTCATATTGAATAGGGGGTACGGGAAGGTTTACTAAAAGCCAAGGGGGTACGGGGACCGAAAAAGGTTGGGAACCCCTGGTCTAGGGTGTGGGCTGGGCAGTTTCGATGGAGGAAGAAATTCTAGGAGCATCTCAGCCTGGGTTGACGCTGGTACTGAAAACCAAACCCCAGGAAGGGGGTGAGGCTGGACTCTGAGAGCAAAAGTGTCTCAAACGTACCTTGGGATCGCCTGTGGTTTTTAGTGTCTTTGTTATTTCAGGGTGGATGGTAGCAACCTGAACTCCGTGCTAGGCCGCTGGTGGGGCAAACCCATGCCCAGAACGTCTGCGGGATGGTAGAGGGTGCGTGCCTCCTAGAGCCCGTGTGATATGAACAGAGGCAGCCGCCCACAGACAGCTGCACGCTCAAGCAGCCACAGACACACGCCTATGGCGCCATCGTGCAGCAGGCGTAAGGGAACGGGAGAGACGTCACCCCCAGACCACAGATCCGTGCGCGGGGGCCCCTGGTGCAGGGCGGGAACCACGCCGGTGCAAAGGTAGCCACAGTGCCCTGCGCACCCAGATGTGCACCCAGGCTAACGCACGCCGGCCGTGTACACAGCACCCAAGCCCTGGGGGCGTGCCCGCCCACAGCCCACAATAGGCACATGCTGCCATCCACCCGCCGTGGGCACGCCCCCACGTGGGCACCCAGCCGTGCACCCGCAGGAGCCACTGGGCACGGATCCATTTGCACTGGCAAAGAGTGAAAAATGACAGAAGCAGCCTCCCCCTTCTCGGCCCCCCCTCCCGGCTCTGACATCCTGAGTGTGTCTGCAGTAACACAATGAGCCCCTGAGGAGCGGTGAGTGGAATCGCTGAAGGAAACCGCTGCCTCTGCTTCCTCTCGCCAGCCCAGCCCTGCGCTCTGAACCCTGCCCAGGGCGGCTGGAGCCATGGGCCTGGCGGCGGAGTGGGAGGAGGATGCCGGCAGCCCCCGAGGTAATGAGAACTGCAGCTGGAGGGAGGGCGGCGGGGCGTGCAGCCTGGCCCTCGGGGGACCTGGGTCAGAGACAGCCACCAACGCTTGGGCTCACTGGCTCCCCGTCTGGGGGTTCTCAGCCATCTGTCCCTGGCCTTTGCAGAGGGGAGAGGGGAGATCCCTTCTCCCTGGGGGTGCACGGCTCCCCTGCCCGCAGGGTCTGTGCAGGGTCCCTGAAGAGGGTGATGCAATGGGGGCGTGGGGGTGTAGATAGCCACGTCCTGCAGGGTCCCACCGGGCTGTGTCCGGGCATGAGGCCAGCGCTCGTGAAACGTCCTGGGATGGGGAAGCCATTCCACAGCCCCCGCTGGGCTGGCAAGCCGCTCTGCTCCTTAGCCAGCCCGCCTTCTCCCTTCCTGCTGGCCCCTTGGCCCTGGCCACCGCCCCAAATAACCCCCTGCCACCCCACCGTGGTAGCCGGCGTCCGGTCCCCCAGCTATGGGGCTCCTTCAGTTTCCTCACAAATCCATCTCTCCTCCTGCCCAGAACCCAGCCCCGGGGGGCCCTGCCCTGGCTAGCCCTCGGCCTGGCCCCAGGGTTAACCCCCCAGCCTGCTGGGGAGGCAGCACCGGGCAGTGCCCGGGGGAAGGCAGGCTCTGTGCCCAGTGGGTAGGAGTGGGCTGACCCCGGCTGTTCTCTGCAGCTTTCCCTGCTTGATCACTGCAGGCATTGCCAGCCGCAGCCGAATCTTTCCTGCTGAGTCACTGCCCAGCTTGCAGGCCTGTCTCAGCAGCGCCCACAGCCCGGGGCACCTGGGTGCCGGGGTCTCGGGGGCACCCGGGAAGGGCCCCGCCTCGTGGGGCTGTGCACGCAGGCAGGCTGTCAGGGCGAAGGACGCTGTCCGTCCCTGTGTGTGTCCATCCGTCGGCCGCTGTGTGGCTGTCCCTCTAGGGCAGCAGTTCCCAACCTTTTCCACATGGAGACCCATTTTGACAATTCAGGAAGACTTGGTGACCCAGGGTAATTAAAAGATGGGAGGAGGAGAAGGGCAGAGCCACCTGGGGAGACACCTGGCGACCCTTTTGAAACGTAATGGCAACCCATATTTGGGTCCTGACCCATAGGCTGGGAAACCCTGCTCTAGGTGCATCCCCCCCATCTCCTCGCCGGTCCCCACCCCCTACCGCACGTCCGCCTGGCCTCCTGCTCTTTCCTAGCATTGTCTAAGAGCCTCCCGCCCCGGTGTGTCCTCCCGCGTGTCTGCCTGTCCGTCCCCGTCCCCATGTCCGGGCAGGCGTGTGGACGTCCCGCCCGGCTTCCTGCCTCCGTCCTGGGGAAGCAGGGGGGGTGGGAAGGCTCTTCCTGCCTCTGGGGGGGCCCTTAATGCAGCCCGTTGCCCCTAGAGGAGGGCTGGCCGGAAGCGGAGAAGGCTGAGAAGTTAGCCAGAGGCGCGGCTGTGAAATGGGCCTCGGGGGTGTTTTACCGCCCGGACAAGCTGGAGGGCCTGGGGCACTACCGGAGCCGGGAGGCCCAGCGGAACAATTCCATCCAGTCCCGGCTAAAGGTAGGCGCTCGGGGAAGGGCCGCCTGCCCTCGCCCCCGGCCATTGTCTAACACAGCCCGCTCGGCACCGGTCCTCAGGCAGGGCCCGGCCGGGCAGGTCGGCAGCCCAGAGACCCGCCGGAGCCCTGTCAGAGCACGAGACACGCCAGGGCCCCTCTGTGCCCTGGAGCCCGGGGCCTAGCCTGGTTCCTCGGGCCACGCCAGAGCGGGGGACCTGGCGGGCCGCGAGCGAGCGGCGCCTTTGGAAGGAGGCTGCAGAAACGGGGCTGGCACGTCGCCCGCCACGCCAGCGCTGGGGCCACGCACGATGCCCATCTGCGCCAGGCCACGATGGACGCTACCCACGTGGCTGATCACGGAGACTTGCCAGCCGGGCCCCTGCCGGCCAGTGGAAGGCCAGGAGCTTGGTATAAACAAGGGCCCGGGGAGGCCTGAGGGATCAGTGACTTCCACTCCCAGCGCAGGGGACGGGAGACGCAGGCTTCGGGCCTGGGGCCCTGCCACGGCAGGCGCTGTGCCACGGCGGGCGAGTGGGATCTGGGCAGGCCGAGCCCGGGGCATCTCCGGGGGGTGCACCTGCCGCTTCTTGCCCTACCCAGAGCCAATCCCCTGGGGGGCTGGGCTCAGAGCAGCAACCCGGCGGGCGGGGAAAGCCCTGGTGTCTGCGCTCCCACGCAGCTCCGGGCTCGAGGGGCACGGAGACGGGGCGAGCAGCCAACGGCGGTTGTCGCCCGGCGGGTAGGCCAGCGGAAGCGAGGGGTCTGTGTGGGCGGTGGGACCTGAGCCACCTCCATTCCCGTCCCGTGGCCAGGGGGAAGTGTCTGTGATTGGGCCAAACAAGCCAGCACAGGAGGGAGCTGGGGGGGGGGGGCGAAGGGGGCAGCTTGCCTCCCCCCCCCCCCCCGGTGTGCTGAAGTTGGGTGGAGGAGAGTGGAGGGACAGGTCATCGGTCCTGGAGGGTCAGGGGCTGTAGGGAGGCTGGAGGATTGCGGGGGGTCAGGGGCGGTGGGGGGGCTGGAGGATTGTGGAGGGAGTCAGGGGCTGTGGGATTGGGGGGCCAGGGGCTGTGAGGGGTCAGGGGCTGGGGGGGATGTGGGATTGTGGGGGGTCAGGGGCTGTGGGGGGGCTGGAGGATTGTGGAGGGAGTCGGGCTGTGGGATTGGGGGGCCAGGGGCTGTGCAGAGGCTGGAGGATTGTGGGGGGTCAGGGACTGTGGGGGGGCTGGAGGATTGTGGGGGGAGTCAGGGGCTGTGGGGGGGCTGTGGGATTGGGGGGCCAGGGGCTGTGCAGGGGCTGGAGGATTGTGGGGGGTCAGGGCTGTGGGGGGGCTGGAGAGCAGGGGGTCAGAGGGGCAGGGCAGGGCAGGGCAGGGCTGGCGGAGCGTGGCGGGGGAGGGGCAGGTTTGCCCCACATCTCTGGGGCCGGGGCGGCTCACCCTCCCTGCCCGCCCTGTGTCCCAGTCGACAGTGCAGTCCCACCTGGAGGGGGTGAGCGCGGGGCTGGAGCAGCTGCGCTCGGCGGCCGGCGACGTGCGGAGCCTGCGCCGGGACCTGGGCGCCGTGCGGTGGCAGCTGCGGGGCAGCGCCGGGGCCTTCCGGAGCCTGGAGCCGCTGCGGGCCGTGGCGGCGGAGCATGCGCAGCTGGCCGCGGTCGTGCAGGCGCTGCCCCAGCTCTCCTCAGGTGAGAGGCACCGCGCCGGGCCTGCGTGTGCCCTGCTGGCCGGCTGAGGGGACCCCGCCGGCCCAGCCCCCCGGCTTCCCCGAGCCATGACAGACGCGGGTGTCGACGCACACAGCCCCCCGGGCAGCGAGGGAGGCCTGGGCACAGCGGGGGGCAGCTGGCGCCCTGTGGCCAGGCACGTCCCGGCAGCGCAGGGCGTGGGACTCAGGCTTTCTCCCCTCTCCGGGGCTGCCTCTCTTGTGCCCACCCTGGGCAAGCGGGGGAGCGGCTGCCCAGCGCGGAGCCGGGCGCAGAAGGAGGTTGCCGGGCAGTCGCCTGGGAGGGATTCGGGGCTCTGGGCACAGCTGGGCAGGCCGGCGTTTTTGGTGGGAGCTGGGGCGGCCTGGTTTTCAGAGGTGGAGCAGGCTCGCGGCCCCGTAGGACCGGGGATTCCTGGCACCTCGAGCAAGCAGGGGCCAGCAGCCCTGTGGGCATGAGGGGGAGCCGGGCACAGGTTGAACGGGGCAGAGGGGGGCTCTCCCTGTGGCCCCCGATCCCTGCCCCCAAAGGGAGGCGCTAGGCAGCAGCAGGGTGCCGGCCGCCCCAGATCCGGGCCTCTCTCCCCCTGGCCCGTGCCAAGGGTGGGACCCCCCGAGGGCAGCCGGGCGCCGGTGGGTCCCAAGCGGTTCGATCTCTCCTCTCTGCGCAGTCCGCCATCTCCTGGCGCAGTCCCTCCAGCTCCTCCGTGGCCAGCAGCTCCTGGAGGCCCACGCCGGGCTCATGGCGCTGGAACGCCTGCGGGACCAGACCTACGCCCAGCTGGGCAGCGGCGACGGCCCCCCGGGCGAGTTGGCCCTGGCGGCAGTGAAGTCCCTCTTCGGGGGCCTGCCGGAGCTGAGCGAGGCGCTGGCACAGGAGCTGTGGCGCACCGTGGGCCAGGGCGTGGAGCTGGTGCGGGAAGACCCGGCTCGCTTTGTCGCGGCCGTGCGGATCATCGAGCGGGAGGAGGGCCTGGACGGTGCCCCCCGCGCCCACCGGTTCCTCCCCCCCGGGCGCCCCAGAGCCTGGAGGCAGCGGTTCTACCAGGTCCTGGAGGAGACCGTGGCTGCGTCCCACTTCCGGGCTGACCCCGTGGACCCGAAGGGGCCGGGGCTGGGCCGGCACCTGGCCGCGCTGCAGCGTGACATCCTGGCCGAGCTGCGGGTGGTGAAGGACCTGATGGCACAGTGCTGCCCGCCCCACTACGACATCGTGGGCGTCTGCACCCGCCTGTACCACCGGGGCCTCTGCGGCCACCTGCAGGGCGTAGCCGGCAGGGACCTGGACAAGCAAGAGCTCTTCCTGGTCCTCGTCTGGGTGCTGCACATGTACCCCGGGTCAGTGCCGGGCTGGGGGGCCCTCTGCACCGAGGGGGAAGGCGTCCGCCCGCCTGGAGCAGGGTGCTAGTCACCGCCTTGCCTCCTTCCTCCCTGCAGCCCGGAAATGATGGGTCACCCCGACCTTCTCCCCGAGGTGCAGGTGGCCACGCTGGGCCCCCTGCTGCCCCCCGAGGTGCTGGACCAGATGGAGTGGGCGTACGTGGGGAAAGTCAAGGTGAGGGGGCAGGGGAGGCTGCGCGGGGAAGCGTCCCACGTGGGGAGGGAGTTGCCCATGGGGGGGGGGGGAGGGCAGGGGGCAAGGGCCAGGCAGCGCTTGTCTCCCTCCCTGCTCTGTGATGCGGGCGCTGGTGCCCGGACCGCGCTGCTGTGCTGTGCCCACCACCCGGCTTGCCACGGCTGGGAGCCCTGGGGGACCCTCCTGGCAGGTGGCTGAGCAGCTGCCAGGCCCGGCTCGCTGCCCCCTGGAACCAGACAGAGCGCCTGGCAGCTTGGTGTGACCGGCGGTGGGTTCTTGGCTCGGGACGCGGGGTGGCCCCTGCAGGGCCGTGGGCCCCGTCGGTCGGGCTGCAAGCGGGCAGCCGGCCTGCAGCCCCGTCCCCGGGCGCTTCGGGAGCTGCGGGGTGGGTCGGCTTTCAACACAGGCCCCGGGGCTGTCCCTGTGGTGGGGCGGCCACGCCGGGGTGTTCACAGCGGCTGCGGCCGACATCCGTCCGTCCGTCCACCTGGCGTCCACCTCAGCCCTGCGGCCTCCGTCTGGCAGGCCAGCGTGGCGGAGTGGATGCGGCGCACGCTGGAGGTGGAGTTCAAGGAGTGGTTCCGGGACGAGGAACCAGAAATGGATCATTTGGGCTTCTTCCAGTCTGCCCTGCCCATCATCGTCATGCAGGTGGGCCGGGCCAGGGGGCAGGGTGGGTGCTGGGAGTGCCCTGCGAGGGGGCAGAGGGGCCCTGGCAGTACAGCCCCCGCGGGCCCGGGTTGGGGTCCATGACGTGCTCCTGCCTGTGGGGACCTGGAACCCTGGGGCGCCTCCGCCCCCATGCACGCTCGCCCTGCTCCACCGTGCACTGGCCTGGCCCGGCTCTCGGCGCCCCCGAGGACCCGCCTGTCCCCGTGCGGGAGGTGACTCCGCAGAGGGCTTTGCCCCAGCTCCATGCAGCACCTGGCCTGGGGCTCTCCCCAGCGGTCGCTGCTGGGCCTGCGAGGCTGCTCTCCCTGGCTGCTTCTGGAGGGTCTCCTGCCCTGGCAGGGAGGTCTCCGAGTGTGAGGCCCCTGCCCTGCTTGGGGGGGTGGGGGTGGGGGTGGGGGTGGGGGTGGGGGGTGCAGGGCAGCGTGGGGCATGGGCACTGCCGGCAGATCCTTAAGGTCTCACCCTCAGCAGCACCTCCCCCTGCCCTGCCCGGCACCGGGCCGCCAGGGGGCGAGGGGTAGCCCGGCGCTGGGTGCCCGGCGCCCTGCCGGAGGGGCATGGGGCCGCCCGCGGGCAGGGCAGTGACCTTGTGCCTGGCTCTGCCTGCCCAGATGCTGGGGGAGAACATCCGGGTGGCGTCCCTGGTGACGGACTCCCTGCAGCACAAGGTGCACGCCATGGCCCTGGGCGAGCTGGAGGCCTTTCTGCTCAGGTCAGTGGTGGCCGTGGGGGGCTGGGCCCTGTCCCCACCCTGCTCCCTGGGGACAGCTCCAGGGCCGGTGCCCTCTCGGCCGTCCCTCACGGCCCCGCGTGCTTCCCCCAGGCTGCGCGAGGCCCTGGGGGAGTGTGGCAAGGAGCACCAGAGGGACCGAGCCCAGCCCAAGCATTACGTCTCCTACCTCCTGGCCGTGCTCAACAACACCATGGCGCTGAGGTAACCCAGCCCCGGGCTGGCAGCTCCTTCCTGGGCCCTATGCACCCCCGCTGCTTCCCCCGAGCTCCCCCCCGGCACAGCTCCCTCACAACCTCCCCCCCCGGCACAGCTCCGCCACAGCCTCCCCCCCCCGGCACAGCTCCCCCACAACCTCCCCCCCGGCACAGCTCCCCCACAGCCTCCCCCCCGGCACAGCTCCCCCACAGCCTCCCCCCCGCGGCACAGCTCCCCCACAGCCTCCCCCCCCCGGCACAGCTCCCCCACAGCCTCCCCCCCCGCGGCACAGCTCCCCCACACCCTCCCCCCCGGCACAGCTCCCCCACACCCTCCCCCCCGCGGCACAGCTCCCCCACAGCCTCCCCCCCGCGGCACAGCTCCCCCACAGCCTCCCCCCCGCGGCACAGCTCCCCCACAGCCTCCCCCCCGGCACAGCTCCCCCACAGCCTCCCCCCCCCGGCACAGCTCCCGCACAACCTCCCCCTCCCGGCACAGCTCCCCCACAGCCTCCCCCCCCGGCACAGCTCCCTCACAACCTCCCCCCCGCGGCACAGCTCTCCCTCACAGCCTCCCCCCCGGCACACCTCCCCCACAACCTCCCCCCCGGCACAGCTCCCCCACAACCTCCCCCCCGGCACAGCTCCCCCACAACCTCCCCCCCCGGCACAGCTCCCTCACACCCTCCCCCCCGGCACAGCTCCCCCACAGCCTCCCCCCCCGGCACAGCTCCCTCACACCCTCCCCCCCGGCACAGCTCCCTCACACCCTCCCCCCCCGGCACAGCTCCCTCACAACCTCCCCCCCGCGGCACAGCTCCCCCACACTCTCCCCCCCGGCACAGCTCCCCCACAACCTCCCCCCCGGCACAGCTCCCTCACAGCCTCCCCCCCCGGCACAGCTCCCCCACAACCTCCCCCCCGGCACAGCTCCCCCACAGCCTCCCCCCCCCGGCACAGCTCTCCCTCCCCTCCCCCACAGCCCCCACCTCCGAAGCCCTGAGACTGGTTCCTCAGAGCCCCTGCTGTCCTGTTTTGGCTCCGGGTTCTTTCGCCCCTTCTCCAGATCCTGTGTCCCCCGCACTGGGCCTGAGTCTCTGTTCCCCAGAGCCCAGGCTCCCGAGCTGCCTGCCCCAGCCACCCTTCCCCTCAGCGCCTGTCTCCTTTCAGCTCCTCCATCCCCACCCTGCACCCCGGCAGCGCGTCCCTGGCTGAGCCGGCGGGAATCCCCCCTTCCCTGAAGGCCGCGCTGGACAGGACCCAGAAGAAGGCCTGCCGGCTGCTGCTGGAGGAGCTGCTGGCAGAGCTGCAGGTACACGCGGCCGAGAGGGGCGGGAATAGCGGGGGGCCAGGACCTGAGACCCCCCCCCCCCCCGCCGCATCCCGTCCACACTCACATGTGGAGCGAGCTGGTTTCCGACCCAGTTTAGCGCCGTCTGGCTGTCTGAACCGAACACGGCCCGGCACCAAGCCAAGCACTTTACGAACGCCCACACAAAGCACATACGTGCTTGGCCCTCGTCAGCCAAACGTGTCACCGCCGCAGCCAGCGCTCGCAAGAGGGTTCGCCAGGGTCTAGCTCCGTCAGCCCGTGTTGGCTGGGGCTAATTGCACCCAATTCTTTATTGGCCGACTCTTGCCTCCGCTGCCCAGGTGTCCTGCCTAGCGCTGATGTCGGATGATCATCAGGCAATCCCGCATACCCCTTTAAACAAGTGGCCCGGCCTTCGCTTTCGGCCGGTCCCCTGGCACGTCCCTGCTGCGCCAAACGCACCGGAAATCAACACGGGCGCTCCAGCAGGGCGTGCCCGCGCTCCCTGGAGGAGAGGCAGAGAAACGGTAACACGCCGAGACCTGCCGGGGGACACCCTGACCTGCCCGGGCACTCAGCCAGTGACACAGAGCCAGCGGGGGACTGACGTCCACCCCCAACCCTGACACTGGCTCCTTGGGCTTCAGCAAAGGCATTAACTGGATGTCGCGGTATAAAGCCGCCTGCCCTGCATTTCACACCTCGCTGACGTCAAAAGCTACGTAGTTTATCCACAGGCAGGGCCATCCCAGGGCAACCCCTCCCGCCACAGGCCCCGCCTCCACTCCAGCCCTTCTCCAAGCCCCACCCCTTCCCACTTGCCCCGCCCACTTGCCCCTCCCCTGAGCAACACAGCCTGGGAGACTGCAGTGGCCTGGCCCGGTGGCAGCAGAGATCAGCTCCCCCCTTCTCACCTCCCAGCAGCCTGCTCTGCTCCGCCCTGCCCTCCTGCCCCCTGCATCCCGCCCGCACAGTGAATGCAGGAGGGGCCGACCCCTGCCCCAGGCTCCCAGCCCTGGGTAATCCGAAGGTCCCGTCCCATGGACGGTTGGGGCGGCCACCACAGGGGCCCCAAAAGCGCAGGTCCTGGGCCAGCCACTCGGAACCCTCCTCTGTCCATAGGTGAGGTCTCTTCACCTCGTGCTGCCCAGGAGGTACGGTTGAGCGGCGTTCCACCAGTCGGGGTTCAAGCGGCCCCGCTCACTGCTCAGGCTCCGGGTAGGGGGGTTACTGGTTTCAGGATCTGTTTGCATCTAGCCCAGCTTCCAGATCCACCCCCCACACACACTTTTCACCAGTTCCATTTCCTCTCAGGTTTTCCCCTGGATACTCTCTCTCCAGTGCAGCTGCAGACTGAATTCCCCTCTGCATCCCGACTGGAATAGTGCCTGCTCACGCCTGTAGCTCTCTTCTTTTCTCCTGCTTCTGAGCAAAAACGTGTCTAATGTGCCGTCTTTTTCCTCCTCGCTTCCTAGTTCCCTGCTCCTGTTCTTTTATTTTATCCCCTCCCCTGCCACCCGTGCTCCAGTGCACACACTAGCTCAGCACCTCGAGTCTTCCCCTTTTCCAACAGCTTTTTCCAACTTTTTTCCAACTTTGGGTGGACTCTGAGCCCCCCCACTCAGCCCTGCCCCTTCTGCCGAAAGCCCCACCCCTCCCAACACAGGCTCTGCAGCAGGGCTAGGGCCAGGGGGAGGGTCACCACGCTGCACAGCGCTGAGGGCTTCTCGGCCAGCTCTTTTAAAACTCTTGGGTGCAAGTTCTCCGGACCTGCTGATTTCAAAATCCCCGCCGCTAGTAGCTGCTGCCCAGCACCCTGCTGAGACACTAGCGGGAGCCAGCAGCGTGGGATGGGCTTGCCCCTGATGCCACGGGGGTGCTCTGTGTGCTTCAGCCCCTGTACATGCAGATGCCGTCCCGCAAGTGGCTGGCTGGGGACCAGCTGGTGACCAGCATGTGCGGGGTGATCGACAAGTACATGAGCGACTTCTCCCACGCCCAGAAACCCATCTTCTCGGTATGGCTGCCCCAGAGGCTCTCCTTGTACCGCCTGCTGCCCGTGGCCCGGGCGATGGCCCCCCGCCCCTTCTGGGAGCGGGTGTGGCTGGCTCCCCGCTGGGTGGGCTGGGAGACGCGTGCTGTGCCCTGGGAAGGGGCATGGTGCTGAGTGTGCCCCCTGCGCACTGGGGACTCCCGGGGGCACGGGGTGCTGCTCCCAGGGGACTGGGCCCTCTGCCCGATGGCGGGGCGGGAATAAGAGGCCCAGAATGGTGATGGGGTGGGAGCAGGGCCAGTGGGTTCTGGGAAGAGCTGGCCTCCAAGGGATGAGAGCGGCTGGGTCAGACGGGAGCATACCCCTCCGTGGGGGCCCGAGGCCCTGACATGAACCATTCCTGCCTCCTGGCTACTTTCGGAGGAAGCAGGGCAGGACGCGAGGGGCGGGGGAGTGGCGCACATGGGACGGGGATCCTCAAAAGGGGCCAGGCTAGAAGTTTGGGAACATCTGGGTTAGCCCGGCCAGGGTAGGCGGGTTCCTACCACTGGGGCTGGGCTCCTCCTGCCCCTACGAACTCCTGAACCTTGGGGAGCCTGGTTGGGCACCTGGCCCATCCTGGCTGCTGGCCCGTCCCACCTGCCTTGGGGAGGGAGGGGCGGGGTGTCTGTGGGGATAGTTTCCGTAGAGCTCCCCACAGCTCTTGGTCAGGTTCTCAGCGTTGGGGGAAGCCAGGAGACGCCCCCGGTGCCCATTGATTCCCCGAAACCACTAGTCCCACCCCTAGGGGGCGCCCGGCACCTTCCTTCCGCCCCCCGGTGGGATCGCCCTGAAAATTAACACCTCCCCCTCGTAGGCTGCCTGGCCAAGCTGCCGTAGATCTGTAACCCCTTCCACTGCCCCGGGGGCCTGGCCCTCCCACCTGCCTGCCCTGGTCACGCTCCCCCCACTCCATCCGTGCCTGCCGATGCCCAGAATGGAGCATGCTGGTCCTGTTAGTCTCTGGTTGGCTCCCCCTGGCTGCGGTGGCCCCAGGTGACCCCAGCGAAGGGCTTGGCCTCTCACCCGCTCTCCGCTCCCGCCGGTGCCTAGGTCCTGCTGGCCGAAAGCGAGCACCTGGTCATGAGTCACTACGTGCGGGCGCTGCTGGAGAAGAAGATGGTGTGCCGGAGCGCCGAGGAGCGGAGCCAGCTCTCCACCCGCCTGCTCCAGGACGCCTCCCAGCTCAGGGAGCTTTTCCACAACCTGGTGAGGGGAGCTGCGCCCCAGAGACGCGAGGTCGGGCCGGCGGGTCGGCGCCTCTGGTGGGCGGGCGGCCATGGCAGGTAGTAGGTTTAAAACAAACCAAAGGCAGTATTTCATCTCACAGCACGCAGCCAACCTGTGGAACTCCTTGCCAGAGGATGTTGTGAAGGCCAGGACTTTAACAAGGTTCAGAAAAGAACTAGATGGAATTCATGGAGGTTAGGTCCATCAATGGCTGTTAGGGCTGGTGTCCCTGGCCTCTGTTTGCCAGAAGCTGGGAATGGATGACAGGAGAGGAATCACTTGATTCCCTGTTTGTTCCCTCCTTCTGGGGCACCTGGCATTGGCTACTGTGGGCAGACAGGACTGTGGGCTCGATTAACCTTTGGTCTGGCCCCGTCTAGCCTCTCTTGTGTTCTTAAATGTTTCACCCCTCGCAGAGGGCGAGGGAATTCTCCGCTGCCCTCCCCAGTGGCAGTCCATAGTTATTCAGTGGGTGACCATTTGGCCAGAAGGCGAGAAGGGCCCTTGCCTGGTGGATCTAGAGGTAGGAGACCCAAGTCCCGGCTCCGCCAGCTAGTGAAATATCCAAAGTAACAGCGGCAGGAGGAGCGATGGAGGCAGGCCTGCCCCAGAAGAGCCCGTAGCCCGCTGGACTGGGCAGCCTGGCAAAGCCCCCAGGGGCGCCGAAACACGCTGCGGATTCTCGGCTCCTACCGCTCACCCAAAGCTACATTGGGTGGCAAGTTGCTGGGGGAGGAGGGGCTGGCTCCCCCTGCCCTGGACATTAGGCCAAGCCACAAGCTGGCTGCGGGAGGCTGGATCGCTCCATTCTCAGGCCGGAGGGGTCGGGCGTGATCACATCGGCCCAGAGGACGCTCTGTGGCCCAAGCACGGTGGCCAGACACTGAACTGTGCCCTGGGCCTGGTGGGTTCTGTCCACAGGCCAGCGTGCCGGGCCCACAGGCTCCCTGGGGTGGCACTTTGTGTCCAGCCCGGCTCCTGACACTGCCTGGTTCCTTCCGGCAGGGCCTGGCTGAGAGCGAGCAAAGCCTCGAGGTGATATTCGCCCTCCAGGAGCTCATCCGCCTGCAGGACCCGGCCTTGCTCAGCCTGGAGGTGCTGGGATTTGTGACGAAGTACCCCGACGTCAGGTACCCTTTCCTCGCAATCCTGTTCATCCCCGAAAGCCACGGGGGCAGGGCCCATAGGCACGGCAAGGGCCGGCTGGCTCCCGCCGCTCAGCCTCAGCTCACCTGTCGGAGCAGCACAGGGACCCCTGGCTCCCGCCGAAGGGTTCCCCTTTGCTGAACCCACTCCAGAGCCAATGCCCCTTGTTTGGTGGCTTCCCAAGAGGTTTCTTTTATGTTGTCCAGCGAGA
Source organism: Pelochelys cantorii (assembly GCA_032595735.1). NCBI lineage: Eukaryota > Metazoa > Chordata > Testudines > Trionychidae > Pelochelys > Pelochelys cantorii. The sequence goes on along the minus strand of CM064339.1, from coordinate 1,798,408 downwards.
TAAAGAAATGACAGATGGCCGGGGGGGCGGAGCAGTGGGACTAACCCCGCCCTCTCTGTCCTTTTGCTGCCCTCTCACTTAACCAGCAGTTCGAAAAATCCCAGTAGAGGAGAACCAAACATGGAGGAAAAAAGAGAAAAGTGTTTTCCCAAAGAGCCCTTCCTTCACTCCCCTCTCATTCGCCGGTGCTCAGCGGCCAAAGTGCTGAAAGGAGAAAAAGGGACCGACCAGACACGGGAATTCAAAATGGGCCCAAACTAGAACTGGAAGAAAGGCAAAGGGTTTTGTTTTGCTTTTCCAAAGAAGTCCCATTATGTAGCGAAAAAAGCCGGCGCTTCGCTTGGTGGCTTTGCTGGCTGGTTGCTTCGCCTCAGCCTGGCATGGACAAATGACACAGACCCAAGGAGGCGGCCACATGGCTAGGGTCCTGCCATATTCACGGTCCCTTTTGGTAAATTTCACCATCCAAGCATTTCAAAGCTCTTGAAAGTCATGGTCTGAGATATTTAAATCTTCAATTTCAGTGTCTCTAACCAGGCAGGTGGGTCCTGACCCAACAGGGAGGCTCAGGGGGAGGGTGTCAAGGTTATTGTAGGAGAGCTCACTTACATCAGTGCTGCTTTCAGAGCTGGGCGGCCAGATAGCAGCAGCTGCTGGCCAGAAGCCCAGCTCTGAAAGCAGCATCCTGCCAGCAGCAGTGCAGAAGTAAGGGTGGTGATACCAGACCATGTCTCCCTGCTTCTGTGCTGCTGCTGGCAGTGGCTCTACCATCAGAGCTGGGCTCCCGGCCAGCAGCTGCTGCTCCCCAGCTGCCCCGCTCGGAAGGCATCGCAAACATAAGGTTGGCAATACCGCTGCCCCCAAATCAGGGCTGGATTTACACCTCATGCGTCCATAGGCATGTCACTTTCAGTGCCTCCCCAGCCTGCAGCTGACCTTTGTGCTTTCCGTAAGAAACGGAGGCAGGGGGTTCATTGTCTCTCGCTCTGGTTTCCTGCTTTCCACAGCGACGAGCACATCTCCATCGTGCTGGAGCTCCGGGGCGACGTCTCCAAGGAGGCCCGGAATGTGGTGCTGGAAATGATGGCGCAGAATCCACAGACCCTGCCCGAAAACTACCGGCCCATCTTCAGCAACATCCTGGTCCCGGCTCCGGAGCTGCCCTTCTGCCTTGGCAAGAGCAAGTGTGCATGAGACATGGACGCCGCTGCCCCGTGTCTGCGAATGAGGGACCTGCAGGGTCTGAGGGGCCCTGGGTGGGCCTGGGCAGACACCGTGTAAGGCACCGACTGGTCTCCAGAGACGGGGCAGGGGAAATCTGGAGAGAGGAGATACTGATGCACCTGACCCTCAGGGACTGGCAGCTTGGCACCTGCTTTGCCAGCCCCAGGGAGCCCTCCGCCCACTGATCACCTGGCTAGGGAACCTCGGGTGAGGTGAACCCCACTGTAAGTGTGGCCCTAAGCACTTCGGCTCTGCCCCTTCTGGTCTCTAGGCCTCTGCTCACGAGTGGCTGGTGAACCCAGGTCTGGGAGAGGCAAGTCCCCAGCCTTGCCTCTTCCCCCTGAGGCCCCGCCCCTTCTGCCTGAGGCCCCGCCCCTTCTGCCTGAGGCTGCACCCTTCCTGATGCCCCGCCCCTTCTGCCTGAGGCCACACCCTGCTATCCAGGCCCTCTGTGGGAGCCAAGGCCCCACACTGTAGGGGCAGGCCACCCCCCAGCAGGAGACGTGTGGCCCCAGTTCCCCCCCCGCCCCAGCATGGGGAGAGCAGGTAGCTCACAGCCCCAGCCTCCCCAGCCCCAGGAGGGCTGGTGGCACGGCAGATGCTTTCTGTCACCTGAGCCTGGGAGGGGGTGTAACCAGCTGACCCCTTTTCCCCGGAGAGCAGGACAAAGGCTGAGGGGTGGGGCGGGCTGCTGGGTGTGAGATGAGAGTCTCACTGGCTTAGGGTCAGAGATGGGGGGCAAGGCCCTTGGCTCTGGGCCCCTCTGCCCAAGATGGGTTGTAATGGCTGCTTCTGGCTCCTGTGCTGATTAGTCTGTTCTACGCCGTGTCCCTGTCGACTAATAAACCTTCTGCTCTCCTGGCCGGCTGAGAGTCCTCTCTGGCCGCGGCTGGGGGGGCAGGGCCCGGTGATGCCGGCCTATGGAGATAGACGTTTATTTTTCCCTTATGGTTTTCATTCTATGTTTATTATAAGACGTTACAGTGGGTTTCTAGTGGCAGTTTGGCTCTCACGCACGGGACTTACATGTTGAGCTAAGGCAAAGCTGCCATGCACGTACCTGGGACCTTCCGCCCGCACAGCAAAGCCGATGGGCATCTATGTGGGACCGTTCATCTCGACAAGGCAACCTTCAGGTCCCTTCGACAACCCAAAATAACCGGTTCAGACCGGCCTGAATAACCGGGTAGGACAGAAATAACGACGGTGACAGACAACCGCATGGGACGAAATTGACATTTCTGATAATACGTTGAGATCCATGATCTACTGACCGACAGGGAAAAGGCACCGCACCTTTAATAAGGGGAGGAAATGCAAATAAGGAGAAAAGAACGAGTAGTGCCGGGGCACCTTAGAGACTCTCCAAAATCCATAGAACCATGAGCTTTTGTGGGTAAAACCCCCTTCCTCAGATGAATTGGAGTGAAAAAAACAGAAAGCAAGAGAGAGATAACAGCAGAAGAAGTACCTGTTGATTGTAGGACCAGGTTCAGGAGGCTAATTAAGTGGGCCAGATGTGTCCCATCCATCACTTTTGAGGTGGAAATGCAGATGTTAAAGGTGGGAGAAATTGGCTTTGTAATGTGCCAGCCAGTTAACGTTGTTGCTCAAGCCTAGGGTTAACGGTGTCAACGCCGTAGCTGAATTCCAATTCTGCAGCCTCTCTCTGTCACTGTGACATTCCTTTGTAGAACGGCTACTTGTAAATCCCTGGGGAAAAGGACACATCCCCCTACTGAATATGCATCAAACATAACACCGCCAGTGTCACCTATGAGAAAAGTCGCTTCCCAGCCGAGGGGTGGTGGGAGGAGATGTCGTCCGTGGGAGGTGCCAGAGTGAGGGCCACAGGTGATGATGAGGAAGGTGAAGGTGATGAGGAAGAGGATGGCTAACACCTCAGGCTGTTCTAGACGGAATGGGGTGAGGACACGGTATGGAAATACCAGTGGACGTTCCCTATCTAGTGTATGAAGTTGGGCTGTTTGTGACAGTACTCAACGTAGGAATAAACGATCTTTGCACCGATACAAGGAGCTCCCATCGTGTGAACGATGCAATTGTGCACCTCCGGGTTCCCAACCACGGAATAATTGAATACTGGGCCCAATCCTGGGACAAAGGCTCCGTCAGCCCTAAAGGGGGTGCCTGGAAAGTTAGACGCAATCACAGATTATCCTCGCCGGACGTCCCCTCTCCGCTGCAATGGCTGCCAAGCACGTGCAGTGTGTTCACACACCCACACATCAGCCTCTCGAAAACTCCCCACTTGAGCTGCGAGTGGTCCCAGGCTGAGAAGCTGCCTACACTGCATAGACCTTGGTTGGAGGAGCACTGCTGGGCCTGTAATAGGGTAGCCGGCCCGTTAAATGAAATGGCAACTCAGTGCTTGTGCTCCCATCCAGTGGCTCCCAGCTGAGCCAGGAAAGAGGCTGGGGCTTACCGAAAGTCGGGCAGGAGCCAGCGGGGAGGAGAACATGTGTGAAGAGCTACCAGAGCCAGGGGGTGGCACCTGGGAGAAGGCGGAAGCCAGGACCACAGAAAGCCAAAGGCCAGGCAGGGCTGAAGGAAGGGGAACAGCAGAGGCCTTACCCACCGATGTCTCTGTGCTGCAGAGTGAGGCCGGGGAGGGAGGGCAGTTCTTCTGGACAGGAAACAGAGAGGCTGGTAAAATAAAGCAGGTAAAATACGTTACAGGTGAATTAGAGTTTGCAAGCCCACGATGCGTGGAGGGGTGTGAAATTGGCTAGTTTCCTGTGCATCTCTTGGGGTTACCCAAATAGTCTGGGGGGGGCCTCAGTTCTTTGGGTCAACATTTCCCCTGTCGGACGTGACCAGTCCACAGACAGGGTAGGAGAGAGGTGGGCTTTGTTCTCCCATTTTATAGCGTGACTCTTTTCCTGGAATAATTCTGCCTCTGTCACCGATGGCCAGGCAGCTCCATGGCTTGGCCCTCAGTCCTTCCCAAGAACTGCACATTTTTGCTTGCACCTTCTGCGTATCTGCCGTTTGTGGCGGCATTGGGAACGATAAGTGGCAGCTCTTGTTTACAGTTCCTTCACTATTCCTGAAAAGCGAACATGTGGGTATTTCTCACGCTCACAAGGTGTTTGAGTCCAAAACATACAGCAACACTTCCTAACTCCACGCGCAACGCTGACACACACATTATAACAAGACAATAATACTCAGCGGATTATAACTTTTCCAGGGATGCCTTGCGAGGCATACTGATGAACCACAGCTTTGTAAAAGTGGTGAGCATATTAGTGTCGATGGACCCCTTCCTCTTTGGACAGCATCACAAGCCTGTGGGACTGGCTGTGGGAAAGAGCGGGGTTGCACCCATGAAGGGGGTGGAAGAGGCAAGGTGAGGAGGAAGACACGGGGCTGTGTGAAAAAAGGACTATAGGCTGGTGGACGAGCGGCTGGGATTGTTGGTGGATTGTTTGCACCAAATTTATTACAAGGGACTTGTAATAAATTGGCCCCAGGAGGGGTACTATTAAAGTCAATCCTGAAATGGGTCCTTTAGGCTACTCAAAAGGAAACTGAGGCAAGGGGAGGAGGCCACTCAACACAGTGCCCACCTATCCAGCAGTATCTTCGCACAGGGACACAGCTGGACTGTACAGCGCCATACCATGCTCTGCTTGGACTCTGGGCAGTCTGGCCCTGGCCCTGAGCGCCGGGGGAAGCCATGGGGCAGAGAAAAGGACCGCAGGCCCTGTGCCCACATCACTACAGTTCCATGATCCCTCTACCCTCATCCTGCCCCTTCCCCTGAGGCCTTGTCCCTACCCCCCAACTTCCCCCCAACACTCCACCTCCCACTCACTCCTCTCCACCCCTTGCCCCCATCCCTTGTCAGCGAATGCTCAAGCGCCTGGTGACAGCCTGATGGGCAGACAGCAACAGCCGTCAAGTGGGAAACAGGCTAACGTGGGTGTAACACACACAAAGGGGGTCTGGGGCAAAGGCTAATCGAAGCCTCCATAACAAGCATGCGCGGTACAGGCCGTCCTCGCTGTAAGTCCAAGACACGGTCCAAAAAACATGGCCCTCCAGCGAAACAACTGAACACGGGGGGAATGTTTTTCCTGCAGCTGACTTCCATTGGCACAAATCGGGGGTGTTGTTTTGTGCGACCGAAGAGCGGGGAATGGGAGGACTTACAACGCATCGGTTCCTACAAGCGTCAGCGACTGTAGCGCGGAACGGACATACACCGGGGCGACTTAGAGCAGGACGCCTGTGTCTCCAGGAGGCTAAACACGGGGGTCTCTGGCTTATGCCTAGAAACGCGCCCCAGCATCCAAGCAGCACGGAGCTGGTTCCTCACCAGGGAAGAAGAAAACATTCGGGGCTGTTTTGTGCAATCCACAAACCTTTGGTTGACACCTGCTCCCTGGTCATCTCTTTTAATAGCTCAGGCCTGTCTCAGTGGCCACCTGGGGGAGCCCTCGACCCTTTAAAGAGACCGGTAAAGTCCCGGGCAAATTTTGGAAAATAGTCAAATGATACCATGGGGTACCTTGTAATGTTGGAAGGGGGCACGGCTTGAACTCACAACCCTAGGGCACGCCAGAACCCACCCCACCTCCCTACCTTCAGGGTGTCCCTTATCTTGCCTTCCTAATGGGGGAGGCCAGCATTTTGCTTTGGCCTTGACAGCACGCAGCCCCTGGGAAGGAGGCGCCCCCGACACCTGTCTAGCTGGCCGGCGTGAGGCCCATGCAGGTGTGCTGGACACGAGCCAGAGAAAAGCAGGCCAAGGCCAAGGCCGGGGCCGCTCTGAGCCACTCCCCGCCCCCAAATCAGGGGGGCCCAGAGCTGTCACTGGCCGTGCGGAGATCGGTGGTAGTGCCAGGCCCAGGCAGGGCAGAAGCTGGCCAGACTGCCCCTAAAGCTGGGCCAGGCCTGAGCCCCACCCTCACCCTGCCCTGGGTTCGCCTGAGGAGACCCTGCCCGTCATCCCCAGGTGCCGACGTGGGACTCGGCTGAGAGGCCACCAACTCGCTTCACATGTGGGGCGGCGGCTGCCAGGAGGGGTGGGGCTGGGAAGGGGCAGCCTGCCACCAGCTGTGGGGAGCTGGCCGCACACCCCAGGGCAGGGGAGGCTAAACGTGGCCAGTCACCATCAGCTCAAGGCCTGCTCGGGGCGTGGCTGGGGGCTGCCAGGTGCCCAGCTGGTATAAAGTGCCTGCCTCTGGGCAGCCCAGCCCAGCTGTGAGCACGGACCCAGCATGGCTTTCCTGCACGTGGCTCTTTGCCTGGCCCTCCTGGCCTGCGCCTCTGGTAAGCGCTGCCCCTCTGGGCACAGCGGTCATGCCCCTGGCGGGCAGGGCAAGTCCCGGGCTTAGTGCCCTGCCGCTGGGCCTCTCGGGGAGGGGGTAGAGCCCTCCGGTGCAGCCCAGCACACTGCCAGCCTGCCCCACTGGCCTATGTGGAGACAGCTCCCCCCCGGGCAGGGCTGGGTACTGCTGCTATGGCAGCCCCCAGGCAGCACCAGCTCACACACGCACGGTGCTCCCAGCCTGGCACTGGTGCCAGCACCCCCCAGCCGGACTCCTGCCTGACTGGACACTGCCAGAGGGGCTCCCTGCTGGGTGCCAGGGGACCAGCATCCCTGGTGTGCCACCAGTGCCAGCTGGGGAGACTGGCACAGGTCCCAGCCAGGACTCCTGCCACTCACGGGCAGCGTGCCCAGCCCCCTTGGTGACCCCCAGCCCCACAGGCAGCGTGCCCAGCCCCCTTGGTGACCCCCAGCCCCACGGGCAGCGTGCCCAGCCCCCTTGGTGATCCCCAGCCCCACGGGCAGCGTGCCCAGACTCCAGGGTGATCCACAAACCCATGGGCAGCATGCCCAGACTCCAGGGTGAGCACCAGCTCAATGAACCCTCCCCCAGACTCCAGGTGACTCACCTGGACCCCTCGGTGACCACCATGCAGCTTGCCTTGACCGTTGGGTGACCACCAGCCCCCGGGGGCTCCCCGTGGGTGGGATTGGCCTGTGCCCGGCCGCGGCGCCCGGAGGCTGTGGCGGGAGCTCCCCGCATGCTGAGCAGGGCCGGTTTCCCATTCCCAGGCTGTGGGGTCCCCGCTATCCAGCCAAACTTGGGCAACTTGCAGAGAATCATCAACGGGGAGGACGCGGTGCCCGGCTCCTGGCCCTGGCAAGTGTCACTCCAGGTAACACGGGCTCCCGGCCCTGGGTCCACGGGCAGGCTGGGACGGGGGGCTGAGGCTCTGATGGGGCTGTTTTCACACACACGGCCCAGGTGGGAGGGGGGCAGGGAGTTAGTGCCCACACGTTGCTGCAAGATGACGCCCTCCAGGGGTGGGAACCTCTGGGTCTCTGCCGGGGGGTTAGCACAGGCCGGGGGATGCTGTGATACCAGCATGCTCGACGATCCAAAGAGCTGCCCAGGGTCAGTGGAGCTGGAGCAGCCTGTGGCTGGGGAATCGCCCAGCTCAGCTGGGTTTTCCATCCCCCTGGCTGCATCCTTGAAAGAAATCCAGCGGGATTTGGGTCGTGCAGACACAGCATGCAAGCCTGGAAAGCGGCCCCCCAAGGCCATTGTAGGGAAAGTAGTGGGCTAGCACGCCCATTGTGCGGTGCACGACGGGGAGCACACCTATTGTGCGGTGCACGACAGGGAGCGTGCCCATTGTGCAGTGCACGACAGGAAGCACACCTATTGTGCGGTGCATGACCGGGAGCGCGCCCATTGTGCGGTGCACAACGGGGAGCACACCTATTGTGCGGTGCATGACCGGGAGCACGCCCATTGTGCGGTGCACAACGGGGAGCACACCTATTGTGCGGTGCATGACCGGGAGCGCGCCCATTGTGCGGTGCACAACGGGGAGCACACCTATTGTGTGGTGCATGACTGGGAGCACGCCCATTGTGCAGTGCACAACGGGGAGCACACCTATTGTGTGGTGCATGACCGGGAGCATGCCCATTGTGCAGTGCACGACAGGAAGCACACCTATTGTGCGGTGCATGACCGGGAGCGCGCCCATTGTGCGGTGCACAACGGGGAGCACACCTATTGTGCGGTGCATGACCGGGAGCACGCCCATTGTGCGGTGCACAACGGGGAGCACACCTATTGTGCGGTGCATGACCGGGAGCACGCCCATTGTGCGGTGCACAACGGGGAGCACACCTATTGTGCGGTGCATGACCGGGAGCGCGCCCATTGTGCGGTGCACAACGGGGAGCACACCTATTGTGTGGTGCATGACCGGGAGCAGGCCCATTGTGCGGTGCATGACCAGGAGCATGCCCATTGTGCAGTGCACGATGGGGTGCGTGCCCATTGTGCAGTGCACAACGGGGAGCGTGCGCACCCATGGTGCTGAGCATTGGCAGGTTGGGATCGTGCAGCCGGGTTCACTGTGCCAAGCCAGCCCACTATGGCTGAAGTGGGACCGCCAGTGGCCCCCACCTGCCCTGTGGCACTGGGCCGTGGTCCCGGGGACTTCCAGGGAGCAGGAATAATGGAGGTTGCTGCAGGGCTGGAGGCCTGCGGATCAGGAGGGGGAGCAGGGCACAGCGTACAGGAAGCTCTGGGTGGCGCTTTGGCTTGGGATGGTGCCGGTGGCCTCAGGGCGGAGGCTGCCCGTGCCAGGCCGAGCTTCCCTCCAGTGCCAGCCAGGCTTTCCGGGCCCTGACCGTGGGGCACACCTCAGGGTGGGTCCCTCCGTCCCTCCCAGGCTCCCGCTCTCCCCTGCCCATCTCATTGCAGACCAACTCCGGCTTCCACTTCTGTGGCGGCTCCCTGATCAGCCCCACCTGGGTAGTGACCGCTGCCCACTGCCAAGTCAGGTAAGGGGACGGCCCTGTGGGCCAGGCCGGTGGCCCGGGCATGGGGACAGCCTCAGGGGCGGGTGGGAGACCCCGGCTACCCTGCACCCAGCCGGGCCACGGGGGAAGCCGGGCGCAGAGCCAAAAGGCAGGGCAAAGCAGAATTCTCCAGGGCCTGGCATGGCCCAGGGGAGGGCAGGGGGGGTGGTGCCAACCCAGGACCTGAGAGCCGGACACCGGCGTCAGCAGAAGCTGGGCTCCAGGCAGCAGGGGGCCCTGGGCTGCTGCGAGCAAGGGGGCCGTGGAGGTTGCCCCCCAGCCCAGCACAGCAGAGTCTCCCCGGCGCCGTCTCTGGCTGGGAGCGGGGCCCTGCTGGGGCTCAGAGGAGACACCGGGCAGGGCAGGGTCCTGTGCCGGGGGTGCCCACTGGAGGCGCCCGGGCGGGCCCAGAGCCCCGTGCCCAGCCCTGCTGGCTCTGTCCCTCGCAGGGCTGGGTATCACTTCGTGGTCCTGGGGGAATACAACAGGAACTCTGGAGCTGAGCCCATCCAGGTCAGGTCCATCGCCAAGGTGAGTGAGGCAGGAGGCCCCCCGGGTGCCGCAGTGAGGGGCCAGGTGCCAGGCAGCCACAGGGAGCCCAGTGGGCGGGGGGGGGGCAGGAGCTGCAGCTCTGTGCCTAGGGACATGGAGGGGAGAGGTGCAGGGCAGGGTGCGGAGAGGAGGGAGGGGCACAGGGTAGGGCAGGGTGGGGAAGAGGGGGGGGTATGGGGGCAGGGCTGGGCAGAGGACGAGGGGCACAGGGCAGGGCAGGGCAGGGAAGAGGGGGCAGGGCAGGGCAGGGAAGAGAGGGAAGGGCATAGGGCAGGGTAGAGTTGCGGGGGGAGGGGCCGGGCCCAGGGCAGGGTGGCACCAACTGCCCCCCATTGCTAAGGTCTGCTCCTTCCTCCCCTCTCCAGGCGATCACCCATCCCTACTGGAACCCCAACAACATGAACAATGACATCACCCTGCTGAAGCTCTCCTCCCCCGCCCAGCTGGGCCCCTGGGTGTCCCCCGTCTGCCTGGCCATGGCCAGCGAGTCCCTTCCCGCCGGCCTCACCTGCGTCACCACCGGCTGGGGGCGCACCAACAGCAACAGTAAGTACCAGCGCCCCGGCCGGCTCTGCCGGGCACCCGGCCCTGGCCAGCCTCCCCGCATCTCCTGGTACTGGCTGTGCCCGGCACCCGGCCCTGGCCAGCCTCCCCCGGTACGGGCTGTGACCAGCGCCCGGCCCCAGGCAGCCTACCCGCATCCCCCGGTACCGGCTGTGCCCAGCACCCGGCACCCGGCCCTGGCCAGCCTCCCCCGGTACCAGCTGTGCCCAGCGCCTGGCCCCAGGCAGCCTCCCCGCATCCTCCGGTACCGGCTGTGCCCAGCGCCCGGCCCCGGGCAGCCTCCCCGCATCTCCTGGTACTGGCTGTGCCCGGCACCCGGCCCTGGCCAGCCTCCCCCGGTACGGGCTGTGACCAGCGCCCGGCCCCAGGCAGCCTACCCGCATCCTCCGGTACCGGCTGTGCCCAGCGCCCGGCCCCGGGCAGCCTCCCTGCATCCCCTGGTACCGGCTGTGCCCGGCACCCAGCACCTGGCCCTGCGTAGCCTCCCCGCATCTCCTGGTACTGGCTGTGCCCGGCACCCGGCACCCGGCCCCGGGCAGCCTCCCTGCATCCCCTGGTACTGGCTGTGCCCGGCACCCGGCACCCGGCCCCGGGCAGCCTCCCTGCATCCCCTGGTACCGGCTGTGCCCGGCACCCGGCACCCGGCCCTGGGTAGCCTCCCCACATCTCCTGGTACTGGCTGTGCCCGGCACCCGGCCCTGGGTAGCCTCCCCGCATCCCCCGGTACTGGCTGTGCCCAGCGCCCGGCCCGGGCAGCCTCCCCTGGTACCAGCTGCGCCCAGTGCCAGGCCAGCACATAACCATGAAACCAGCGGGCACCATGGGGTGGAGGGGTACCAGGGCATCTTGCCCGCCACGATGGAATGCCCCCAGGGTGTGAGGGGCCCAGCCACAGAGAGCCCAGCCCAGGCCGGGGGCAGGTGCTTCTTGGTCAGTCTGTGCACGTGGGCCTGACCCTGGGTGTGTTTCCCAGCGAACGAAGGGGCGATCTTGCTGCAGCAGGTGGCCCTGCCCCTGGTCACGGTGAGCCAGTGCCAGCAATACTGGGGCAACCGCATCACCAGCTCCATGATCTGCGCGGGAGGGGCCGGCGCATCCTCCTGCCAGGTAGGGATTTGCAGGGTCACCTGCCCAGTGGGGACCGGGTCACAGGGCGGGAGGGGAAGGGGCACAGGGCAGGAGCACAGGGCAGAGGAGGGTGGAAGAGCACAGGGCAGGATGGCAGAGGGGGCAAAGGGCAGGAGGGGCAGAGGCAGAGGGCAGCACAGGGTGGGAGGAGGAAGGGAGCCCTTCGCCCCCACTCATGCAGCACCCCTGGGTGCCCGCTGGGAGTGGGCCCCGGCCCGGCGAACGTCAGCCCCGTTCTCTCGCAGGGGGACTCCGGCGGGCCGCTCGTGTGCCTGAAGGGGGGGGCCTGGACCCTGATTGGCATCGTCTCCTGGGGGAATAGCTACTGCAACATCAAGACGCCCGCCATCTACGCCCGCGTCAGCGTCTTCCGCTCCTGGATCGACAGCGTTGTGGCCTCCAACTAGCAGCCGCCGGGGGCCAGGGGCGTGGGGCCACAGGGGGCTGGGTTCGGGTCCTGGGGCTTCCCCGCACAGGCTCTGGCAGAGGAATAAAGGGCTTATTCTGCTGCAGTGATGCTGTGTCCAGCTCTGTGCCCCCGCCATGCCAGCCCAGCACCGGCCAGGGAGGCACCAGGCCAAGAGGCCCCCTCCAGGGATCTGTCAATTGGCTGTGCCCAGAGGTGCCCGCCCTGCGGGTGCTAGGAGCAGCCCACTGGGCCCTGCTCATGCGGAGTTAACCCTTCGGAGCTGGCAGAGCCATGGCCCATGTCCTGCCATGGCTGGGGCTCTCTGGCTTGCAGGGTTTGCCCAGGGGCCCAGCCCCACGGTCCCTGCTGGCCTGGGCCATGTCCAGGTGATGGCTGCTCCCTGGGATGGCAGCTTTGCCCTTGGCCCAGGGCAGGTGAGGGTAGCCGGGCACAGCAAAGCACCCAATGGGCTGGCAGGGTGACAGGGGCCCGTGCCCCACACCCGAGTCCCACTAACGAGTCCCCCACCCTCAGGCTCCTTCTCTGGGGCAGCCGGCTGCTCTCCTGGGGGCCAGGGGAGGGAGGCCACTGCTGGCACCTCGGGGCAGGGTAGTCACAGGGCCCCACTAGAGACCGAGGGAAAAGGCAAGATGAAGTGGCAGCTGCCACAGACTGAGCCCCCAGCCCTGCCCCCCCATGCACACAGGGAGGGGGGGCTGGCAGGGTTTCCCTGAGCCCCTGGTTCCCACAGGCCCTAGGGTTCTCCAGCCCCGCTTGGCAGGGGAGGTGGCTTTGCAGACAGGGTGGGTATGAGGCGAGGGGCAGTGGGTGTTCGGGGGGCCACAAGGGGAGCAGGTGCCAGATGGGGGTGATATGGAGGGAGCAGACAGGAAGCAAGGGGCTGGGGGCCTCAGGGCTATGGCAAGAGGGGCAAACCAGAGAGGAGAGTCTGCGGGTGGGGGAGCACGGAGGGTCAACAGTCCCCTCCCAGCCAGGCTGCACAGGGACCTTGCTCCCAGGCAGGAGGGGGAGGGAAAACGGTGCCCACATCTGCCCCATGATGTACCTTGCCCCCACACTTAAAACGACTTACACGGGGGGCGGCCATATGCCACCTGTCCTCAGGGCACCAGCCGAGCCCAACCTGCCACTTCTGGCGCCAGATCCCAGGCCTCTACCCCAAGCACAGCCGGGGCCGGGCTCCCTTCCGAGAGCCCCGAGCTACCCAGGGCAGGGTGTTTACCCAGCACCCTCTGCCCCCCGGCTCGGATCTTCACACAGCAGCTCCCCAGGGGCACAGCCCCAGCAGGTCCCCACCTTTCCTAGGGATGGCTCAGGGCAGCAAAGCGCAGCCACAGCTAGTTGGGCCGATTTCCAGTCTCTGGCTTACCGTGGCTGTGAGCGCCAGCTGGCCTGGGGCCCCAGGTCTGTGCAACACCCCCGTCCTCCCTGTGTGACAGGGCAGCAGGGCTGGCTGGTAAAAAGGACCATGCGGCCACTACTTGGGCTTTGCCGAGGCAGCTGGTGTACCACACGGCACCCAGGGGACGCAGGCAGAGCTGCTGCCAGCTCACACCATGGCCCTGAGCCAGGCACACCAGGAAACAGGTCGGGCACACCTGCAAGAAGTGGGAAGAGCCAGAACAGGGGTGCGGGTGCCACGAAATGCCCGGGGGCCGCAGCCTGACAGCCCCTGCTAAACTGTGGCCCAAGCAAGCGCTGAGGTTGAAGGGTTTGCTCCGTAACCATAAAGCCATCTGCTAAGCCCCCAGGCGGGGAGCAGCATGGCCAACTTCGCTCAGAGGGGCCCCTGCTCCCCCACGACAAGCCCTGGGCACAAAGGGCTTTGTGGCAGCGTCCAGCTTGGCATGGATCCAACCAGGCCCGCGGGCCAAGAGCAGCAGGGCTGCTACCGGGAGCAAGCTTTGGAGGGTCGACGTCTCTGGCACGTGGAGCAGCAGGCCAGCAGGAGCCAGGGCCAGGAGCCGCTCCGCCGGGACACGCTGGGGACGGACAGCTCGTGGGCCGGAGGCCGCCCGGCGAGCAAGGCAGGAGCTCCGCAGGCAGCGTTCGTGAGCAAGGCCCGTGTGCTAGAGACGTGGCAGAGCTGGATGAGCGATGAGCAGAGACAAGAGCTAAGCCGCAGCAGCAGACCAAGCACCTGCCACCAGCGCAGGGTGTCTGCCCCTCCACCGCCTTGGCGTGGGTCAGGGCCACATAGGAGCCATGGGGCGTGCACTGTTGGAGAAAGGGCTCTGCTAGGCAGTGCCGGCTGGCGGGGGCAAGGGCTGAAGGGTAAGCCAAGGCCCCGGCGGGAGCAGGTGAGCTGTTAGGCAGCTGTCCCTTACAGCGCTTGCTAACTCCCCGCCCCTGCCAGGAGCCTGCAAGCACTCGGCTGAAGAGAGGCCAAGGCCACGGCCACGGGCAGCACTATGATTTCAATGGGGGCAACGCAACGCTTCCTTAAGGTCTCAGTGTGGAGCGCCCTGGCTCATGGCCGCACCAGGGCTGTTCAGGAGAGGGATGGGGTGCAGGGAACAGGGATGTTACGTTTAGTTTAAGCGACTAGTTGATGGATTTTCCATCGACTAGTCAATAAGCAGGGGAGCCGCAGTTCCCAGCCCAGGAGGTAACCCTGCTGCGGCTCTGCCTTCTAAAGGGATTAAGAGCCTGTTGGCTCTTACTACATTTAAAAGGCTTGTGCGTGGGGCAGGGGAACCAGGCACAGGCCGGGAATCAGCTGTCCTGGCTCAGGCTGGGTCCCTCCTGCTGTGCTTCAGCCTTTTAAATTGATTAACAGCCAGCAGGCTCTTAATACATTTAAAAAACAGTCCCGGACGCACCTAGTCCCGAAGTGCAAGCCAGGAATCAGCTGAGTTCCAGCTCGTGCCCGGTCCCCGCTACCCCCGCCCCCTCCCCAGAGATGGTGCTGGGGGGAAACCAGCTTTTAAGCTGGCTCCACCCCAGCACTGGCTCCTGCTCCCCCCTTGCTGCCTCAGAGAGGAAGCAAGGGGGGAGTGACTAGTCGAGGGACCAGTCGACTAGTCGCTTACATCCCTAGCAGGGAAATGCCCCAGGCGGGCATCGCTCACAGCCCCCGGCTACATTCAGCAACTAACCCCCAAAAAGGCCCCTCCTGAGCGTCCAGCAGAGCGCGGCCCCCGGCCAGGGAACACGGACAGAAGGTTTATTGGATACACCAGATACATGTGCACATTGAACAGACGGAATGCACAAAATAAATAATCCTAGACACTCCTGGAACACAACAGGCTAACGACCGGGGCTCTGCAAGGGGTTCCTTAGGGAACCAAAAGGCAAACCCCAGGACCGAACCCGGCGAGCCGCACAGCCGGTCCCTGGGCCCAGAGCCAGAGCAGGGCGTGAGGCGAGCACCTTCAGCAGCGCCAACGTGGCAAAGGAGACCAGCCACAAAATCCGGAGCCAGTCCTGAGGAAGTCCCAGCAGCGCCGTGGCAGGAAGGGTCACAGCATCTCCATGCGTGCTCAGGGCACGGGATCTGTCCAACGGGAGGCTGCACGTGGGCCCCGCCTGCAGCTCGGCTGGGACGGAGGAGAGGGGGTTGTGCGTAAGTGGGGGAAATGCAGCTGGAGAGGGGCAGATTACCCGGCAGTTCGCCAGCGGGATCCAGCCGTGCTCTCAGCACCGCCAGACGCCGCCTTTCCTATGGCACGTTCTTGGCAAGGCCTCTGCTCAGCAATGCACGTGTCTGGCTCGCGGACACATGCCTGGGAGCCCCGAAGGGCTGCATAGCTCTCTGGAAAAGGAAACGTTTGGACAAAGGACCTGGCGGTAGGGAGGAGGTCGGCGCAGGCCCTGCCCATTCGGAGACAAGGCACCAAACAGCACAGGCACTTCGTGGCAGTTTTTCGAGAGAGACAGGAGAGCTGGAAGCTGTGTAAGCGTGACCCCCACCCCGGGGTGCTCACACAACGGCCCTGTTAGCAGGCACTCAGGACTCTCTGCACTGCTTTCCAAGGGGCGACTCCCCAGGAAGCCAAGCTGACGCCTGCCTCAGTCACACTATTACGGATTTTTCATTTTACAGCCCAGAGGCTGAACGTGCGCTACTAAAGGCTGTCTCTCACTCCCCCTCCCCCCCGCGGGCTGGCTGGTTTGCAGCGGGTTCCCGAGGGGTCACGTTCTGACAGGACGCCCAGAGGGTCCTAGATAAGGAGGCAGGCACCGAGCAGAGACGCTCTGGGGGTCTGAGCTGTACCCAGACAGACGGATGCTGCTGTTCTGGGAGGGCACTTGGGAGCCAGACCAGACGTGTTACTAGTCCCAGACCTTCCTGTCCTGCTATAAACATGGAGGGCAGCCTGGCCACCGGAGAGTGAGATGCTCCCCCGAAGGGGCAATGAATGGAGGTCCCGGGGTGGCCTTTCGAGATGCTGGGGCAGACCCTCCAGCCAGAGGTCACACAATGGCTGGATTTGGCCAGAGGGAGGCAGCAGGCAATTCCCCAGGGGCTAGCGTGAAACTGGCGGAGGTGACAGCCTCCTCCTATGCCAGCTGCTCCCCGGCAGGAGCAGAGCCTGGCCCCAGGGACCAGTCTGCCCTACGGCCGTAGCTTGGCACCCACTGCAGAATACTGTAGGCAAAAGGGCAGCTTTCGGGGCAGTCACCTGCTGCCCAGCAAGGCAGGAGCCGTGCTGGGGGACCTGAAGCCCTTTTCAGCAGTCGGGAAATAATGGGGGGGTCCCCTTAGTGAGACACCAGCCACGGAAACAGGAAACCCGACGTCGCTCCATGGCTTCACTTCATGCCCACTGGTAGCCTAGATTCTGATGAAGGCATGAGAGAGAGAGATAGAGCCCCCGTCCGACCCCAGTCAGCCACCAATGTTCGGGGGGCTACCCGAGGCATCAGACACTCATCTGTCACCGACCGCGCTGGCTCACTCTAGAATTGCCCAGCCCCGTGCCCAGCCTCAACCTCGCCCCTCTAGAAGAGGCCGGGCAGCGCAGAAGGCAAGACCTGGGGCAAGGGGCAGGCCGGAGGCTGGCAAAGGAAGCAGCCATGGAAAGTTACCAGAGCAGACGACATTACAATTACTACAGCAAAAATACCCTGAGGTCTGGAGACCCCCCTGCCCACAGAGGTCAGGCCACCAGCAGGCAGATTGCCCCCAAACCTCTGTTGCAGGAACTTCGCTGTCTCTGGGGTCCAAGTCCTCACCCAAAGCAGCAGGACGGCCTCACTGCTTCTGCCTGGGAGCCCTTCCCCTGGGTTTGCAGAGCTCCCAACACTATGGGGCCTGGGCTTAGCTAGGGCCTCTGGGATTCCACTGAACTCTGACAATTAGGGAAGACAGCAGCTTGTTTTGGAATACTTCACGGTCTCCTTCCCATCGGGTTGGCACGTGGCTGTTCGGCGTTGCACTGGGAGGGGCCAGGAGACTGAACATGGCAGCGTCCCTGCCCATCTTGGCTAAGAGCCCTTTTGTTAACCCTGTTCTAACTTGGGCCTTTCTTGACTCATTTTGTATCATCTGCAAATAGCGCCTCTTCCCTGCACATCCCCTTTTCCAGGCCAGTTCTGAGTGTGACCAGCACGGGTCCTGGTCCAGACCCTCGTGGGATGTCACCCTTCCCCTCTGGCTACTGAGAGGACCATTTATTCCAGCACTTTGTCTCCTATGGCCCTTCCCTCTTAAGGCCATGACTGCGCGGTTTGCTTCACAATGTTTCTGGGGGGAGGTTGGCAAAGGCCCGTGAGAAGTCCAACTCCGGTACATTCAAAAGCAGGATCCAAAGTTGCATTGGCTGCATGCAGCCCGTTGGCGGTTTGCTTTGGAAGCCCTTGGTTATTTCTGCGAATGCGCCAAAATCTGCAGGATCCAACGGAAAGCTTCCTGCGAAGCCAGAACCCTCGAAAGCCCAGGCCAGCTGAAACTAACTCCCAGTCAGAAAGAAGAGACCAATTCACACAGTATTGCTAAGTTCCAATAGACAGCCTCAGGTGGTTCCCTTAGCTCTTGAAAGGAACATTTCCGGGGGCTGGAGTAAATAGGGTGGAAAGCAGCTACTTAGCCCAGAAGGACAATGCATTAGGGTCCGAAGAGTTTCACATCGGGTCTCGGGCACTCAGCGATCACTTCCAGTCAAAGGCCGTTTGCTCTCTGCTGTCTCAGAGCCAGTCAAATGCTGCGGCGTGCACTGGTCGGCAGCAGAAGACTGAACAGACGTCCCACTCAGCCCGTTTCCTGCTGGTCCCTTTGGTGACCGTGACCATTTTTTCAGACCCGTATGTGGTGAGTGGCTGCTCTTCAGGCTAGTACCCATACCCACATGCACAGAAGGCAACTGGTCATTCCCTCGGCCCCCTTCGACTTACAGGAGGAGCAAAGAATGCATGTGACTTAGGTGACCAATCACGCACCAAGGACAATGCATAGCACAGCAGTCCCAGCCGTTTTCAAACAACCTGGTGGCTAAAATTCATTCCCACCAGCAGGGAGCTGAGCAGTCACCGAGAGCAGTCGTCGGACATCCTGCCGCGCAAGGAATGAAGCGTCACTGAGTGCACAGGAAGAGAACGCACCCGGGCCTCGTGGGTAGAGGGAAAGGCTGGGGGGGGGGGCTGTCCGAGAGGGCCTAACCACTCTGCTCAGACACCTGAGGGGAGCTCGCTGGCACAGGGAAAGACTCCTCACTAGCATTCAGACTCTAGCAGATCACAGTTTTGGTGCCAAAGGTTCAAGCACATGTGCCCAAGAATCGTCCCCCCACCTCGCCAGTCCCATATGCTGCAGGGCGCTGGGCAAAATCATCGGGGCGGTTTTTCCAAGAGACTAAAAAGGGAGCTGCGCAGGTTAAAGACAGGAATTATTCACTGGCTTGGGCAGCAGCTCTGAGAACATCTCTCCTCCCCATCACCTCCACCAAAACCCCTGTGTACCAAAAATGGTGGTAACATGCAAAGAGCTTTCTCTCTGCAAGGCGAGCTGCGATTTGCCACTAGGTGTCACTCTAACTCCAAAATGGACATCAGCTTTTGTGGGCAACAAACACGTAGCCCTCCCACGAAAGTCTCTACCCACGAAAGCTGATGCCCAAAGAAATCTGTCTTTAAGGTGCCACAGGGTTCCTCGCTGGTTTTGCAGATACCGACTAACCCGGCGGACCCTCTGAGACGCTAACGTCAGTCACATTTCACTGTTAAATGCGGCCGGGGAGGATAATTTTCACATACTGAGCAGGAGATGGATGTCTGGGGAAAGTGCATCCCAGACAGCTTGCAAACCAGCAAGATGGGCACAGATACACAAACAGTGTGTTATTTATGAGATTATTCAATCCCGCAGCCAGTGACCCAACCTCTCACTGGGCCAAGCCTCAAGAATAATAGTTAAGAGGGAAAAAGGGTGAGAGAGGTACAGGCATGTGGGCACTCCCAGTGGGGCAGGTGGGCAAAGGTTAACGCGGGAAAGCCACTTCTGGGGCACTTCTGCACTCCTGAGTCTCGGCCTGCGAGCGGAGAGAGGCCTGCATGAGACGTACGAAGGCAGAGCAGATGGAGGGCCTCATTAGCAGAACTATCTGCGACTGCAGCACATTTCCAGAGACAACCCCGCCCACCGCCTTCACTCCTGCCACTAGGCTCTCCTGGGAGCGAGACGGAGACATACAGACAGAGAGACAGGAGGTTACCTGAGGTTCTAAGAGAAGCTTGGACCCTCGCCCCAGGAAAGCTCCACCATTCCCTTCCTGGCTTGCACAGTGCTGCGGTCTGGGCTTAAGCACGGTCAGTCTAAGACAACGGCCCACCCAATGAGCTGCACGGCTCCTGCTGCGTGCGCCCGAGCGTCCTCGCAGCTTTCCCACAGAAGAGACGAAGTTGCTCATGCAAAGCCCAGGACTGTGGGATCAGCCGGTCTCTCTTTGGAGGGACTCTAAATCAAACCAGTGAGAGAGGACAACAGCCCATCCAGAGGCCAGGCCTGGGTCACGCCATGACGCAGTGCCCCACACACCTGAAAGCCAGCCAGCCCTCTGGAGCCAGACACTGAGTCACTGAGAACCAGCTCTGGGCAGTGCTGAGATGACCTCTATAAAAGCATTTTGTTCCCCAAAACGTATTAGGCCCTACATCTTCCAGGAGGGACGTCACCCGGGACCTTTCCGGATGACACAGCCTGCGATAACCATGGAGACAGGCTCAACGGCTGCAGTGCTTTGAGGAGTAACGCTGCCGACCCAGAAGGAAGAGTCTCCTGGGTGAGGCGCATGTTTCTGCAGGCTCTGTTCCAGCCAGGAACACATTGGGCCAGACCAGAACTCAGCAGGTGCCAATCTGGCCTTTCCTGAGGCCAGGTCTACACTAAAGGGGAAGGTCCAATCAAGATACACAACTCCAGCTACGTTAATTACACAGCTGGAATCGACAGACCTTGATTTGAGTTTCCCTGCCATCCCCACAGCAGGAGGCCGACGGGAGCAAACGCTCCAGTCAGCTTCCCTTACTCCTCGCAAGAGCAGGAGTACCGGCTGCCGATGGGGGCACCCTCTGAGTTTGATTTAGCGGGTCTTTACTAGACCCACTAAATCAAACTCCAGAAGATCAATCGAGCGAAGACATGGCCTGAAGCTTCACTTACCCTACAGTAGGGGAGAAGGCCTTTGAAAGGGCTTGTGGGTCAGGGAGTGGCAATCAGGGGTCTAGCGCCTCCTAGCCACAGGAAAGATTCTGCCTTAGCTCCTTGTTTTCCTCTCTGGATCGAAGTGACCGACAGAGCAGTGCTTCCCGAGGTTGATGCTCCAGGTTGAGTGTCTGGTAGGAAAAGCTCCACTCCCAGTGCGGACAGGAGTTTCTGTAGCGACATGACCCCCACCACCCCACCCCACCCCGTTGTCCATGCCACAACCTGCCACGAAGCTACGGCTGCTATCCCAACGGCAGGCCTGGAGCTGGCTGAATGGGAGGCAAGTGCATATTAGCTGGGGCAGTCACAATTTTGACCCGGTAACGTGGCACTGTTGGAACCACCTGTCTGTTGGGTCCATGGCTTAACACTAGGGTGCAGAACCAAGAAACTCAAAGCCGGGGTGAAAAGGAATGCCAGCTGGCTTCTGAGGTCACCCAGACCACAGGGCACCTGCCAGCACCAACCTCTGCTTCCGGCTGTCCTTGTGCTGCCTGCCTCAAAAGACATCTCAACTGGCCTCTGCACACCCTCCCTTTGTGCCCCCTCCCGAGCCGCTCTGCCCTGGCTCACAAGCCTTCACTTCCCAAGACAGGGGGGACCCTCCTGAGTGGCAGCTCGGGGGTGGGGGCTTGCTTTAGGAAAGCCCTTTTTAGGGGTCCTGCAAAGAAATTGGCTCCTGCAGGATCCTCCCCTCCTCACAGTTAGGAGCCCTCAGCCAGGGCACAGGGAACTGCCACTGCAGATAGTCTGCACTCCAGGGACCTTAGTCTAGCTCCAGTTTGCCCACCAATCCTGCAACAGCATGCGTCACCTGGGACGCGACCAGTCACCGGGGCTCTCAGGGGGAACCTCTGCTTCCTGCCCCTCCCTGAAGACTCCAACCCTGGCTGTGCGCATGCGACGCCCACCAGCATCAATGGCATGCCTCCGTGGAGTCCATCACAAATACTGTCCATGCCTATCCAGGGACTGGACATCCTGGGATCAATAAATAGCTACAGGCAGCCAAACCCCTGCGCTGGGGCAGGGGCTCTTCTCTTCACACGGCTCCCTGATTTGCTGAGGAGCGGAGGCTCTGAACTTTGACCTTCGCTCTGGGCCGGAACGAGCACCAAGGCAGCTTTCACTGCCCCGCTTCCTGTAGCGGGCTCTGAAACGCCGCCCAGCCGAGGGAGGGGTGCCCGGTGGGGGGACAAGGGTTCCATTTCCCCTGAGCCTCGTGCACACGGATGGCCACTCCCGCCGGAGGAGCCTGGGGGTCCCCGCCGCCTGGGAACGCGGCCCACGCGCACCTGGGATGACAGCTGGCAACCCAACCCCTGTGGAGCTCTCAGCCATTGTACTGCTGCTGGTAGCGCAGGTTGAGCTCCCGCAGCTCCCGCTCCCGCACCCGCCGCGACTTGTTGGACTTGGTGGAGCGGCTGGAGCGGGTGGACTGGGCCGACTTGGTGCTCTGGCAGCGGGAGGAGGCCCTCTTGAGGAGGTTCTGCGAGATGGAGCGGTGCAGGTTCTTCATGGACGAGGAGGCTGCCATGCTGACTACCCAGGGGTGCTTCAAGGCCTGAAGAGCTGTCATCCGGTCGCCGGGATCCACTGTGAGCAGGCGGTCAATGAAGTCCTTGGCCAGATTGGACACGCTGGGCCAGGGCTGAAAAAGGGAAGGGAAAGGATGAGACCTCGCTAGTCCCAGGATTCTGTTAGACAAGCACCACTCTTCCCCGCACTGGGAGGGCAGCCACGCCCTGCCGCACTCAGCCTGGTTTCACTCGCAGGCATCTCCAGGCACTTCCCTCCTCCCACAGCCCCACACTCATCCAGCTTCTAGTTAGGGATGTGAACTAACAATTAACTGACTCGTCGAGTAGTCGATGGAATTTCCATCCACTACTCGACTGGCACTTCCGCAGTCCTCCTTGGAAACGTACAAGAGCCCCACTGGGCCCCCGCTGGGGCTCTTGTACTTTTCCAGTGAGGAATGCTCAACTCCACGTACAGTCTGGGGCCAGAGGGAAGTCCCGCTGACTCCAGGCTGCACGGGGGCCAGCTTTGAAATGTACAAGAGTCCCCAGCGGGGGCTCTTGTGCATTTCAAAGCAGAAGTGCCAGCATGGAGCCTGGGATCAGCAGGGGACTCAGAGTCCCCCGTGGAACCTGGGCTCCATGCTGCGCTGCCAGTTTGAAATACCACGCGGAGCCCAGGCTCAGCTGGGGACTGCTAACCCCAGGTTCCGTGCGGCGTTTCCCCAGCAGGTCCCGGGTTCCTCGGAAATGCCGCGTGGAGCCCGGGATCAGCTGGGGAGTCCAGCTGGCCCTGGGCTCCACGCAGTGCTGCCGCTTTGAAACGCTGCCTCGGAGCTTCAAAGCAGCGCCACACGGAGCTGACCTCGGGCTCCAGGCAGTGCTTCAAAGGGGCAGCGCGCACAGCTGATCCTGGGATCAGTTGTGCAGTGCTGCCCCTTTGAAGTATCCCCTCTTTCTCCCCCCCCTTTGCTGCCTCTATCTGATAGAGGCAGCGGGGGGAGGGGCGGGGGGAATCAACTAGTCGACTGACTATCCGATAAACATTTGCTTATTGGATAGTCAACTAGTCCTTAACATCCTTACTTCAAGTCCCTCAATTATAACTAACTGCCAATGGGCTACTGTCAATCACCACCCTACCTCCTCTGCTGGCTCTGAACTCGCCTACCAGATTCTCAACTCTGCAGGCCACTGGGCCTTAACAAAACACCTGGGCCTGGTTCTCAACTGCTGCGAATAAGCATGGGGCTAGCGAAGGGTGTGACCTTTTAGCTTTCCATTCCAGGCTAGTGCTCTGGGCTGGCAGGAGTCACAACCCTTTCAGTAGAGTGTCTGGAGGGGTGCGATTTCTTTAAAACATATTTCAAACCTCCCTGGCCCCACCGAGCCCTCCTCTGCCACACGGCCGTCTGCTCTGGGGCGCCAAACTGCCAACCGCATCGGAGAAAAGCCTCCCCCGTTTCTGAACACTCAGAGTCCCAGCTCCCCTGAAATTCACCTCCCACTCATCGCATGTGCGTCAGCAGGGTCAGCTCAATGCGCTGTTGTGCGCAGTGGCGCCTGTGAATTTAGCCTCTTCCCTGCCCACTGGCAGTGTGTGATTTTTAGAAGCTTGTTCATTTTTCAGTTTGGGGGATAAATCATTGATCTGACCAAATTTCAGCCTCTGCGTTGTTACTAAACAATCCCTAGCAAGTGTCTGTCTGCGCTTAGAAATGTGGCATTCAGGATGCAAACCGTGTGACTAGCTACCGAGAGCTGCATAATTGTTTCTATTCCCTGATCACAAGGCCTAGACTTTATAAACCGCTGCTGCTTCCACCTGAAATTCCTTTAGGGTGGCACAAAACAGATTGTGTTTGCTGATTAAGCTAGAATTGGCCACAGGCCTAAAGCAGGCCTCCCTGGACACAGAGAGGTAAGCACAGGGACTAATCTAAACGCCATTCAGAGTTCAGCAAAACCATTGGCCAGTGCTCGTTCCCAGAATTCACTCTGCTTTTCAGCCACAGCCCTGAGGCATCTCAGCACAGGCTGATACACGTCGCTGCCGAGGGGGTATTCACACAGCCTCCGGTGGCACACTCTCTTGCACGCACACATAGTGCAATGCACGGCTGAGGCAGGTTACTCGCACTTTCTTGTGCCCTGACTGATGTGCGTGACTTATTTCCTTTCTGTGCATTTTCAGATGCCGCCTTCTCAAATGACAGTTACAAAATTACAAACATTTGTTCATTTTTTAACACTAAACTCTTCTGATCTCACCCAAGGCCCCCTCAGTGCCGGTCACGCAAATGCCTGTTACTCTGAGTAAGTGACTACGGTTTGAATGTGTGTGAATGACACGCCGCCTCTCAGGTCACTCAGAGCGCCTTGGACAGCTCCCACAGGGACATGACTCAACTCCCCACGCAAAGCTTGCTTTCTGTGTCGAGTGCTGCTCCGTGCCAGCACCCGACCCCATGTGAACACTGGTGACGAGACTGCACCATTAAGCACAGCACCCCAAAAAAGAGGGCACCTAGCCTAAAGCAGCCTCGTCTGCTCCACGAGGACATCCCCTCACAATCGCTCACAATCACAGTCACATCCCCTCACAATCACAGTCACAATCGCTCTCCTGCCCACGCGCGCCCCCCCCGAGGAGCAGAGCTAGTGAGCCGGAGCTGCCCTCCACATCACACCCAAAGCCAAGGCAGGACCTCAGCTGAGACCTGGTCTTGTTCCCCTGCACGCATAAGCCAGACAAGGCTCCAGGCTCTCTCTCATCCGAATAAATCACCGGGTTGACTGTGTCTAAATGACAAAATGTGTCCCTGGTTAACTCAAATTAGCAGACTAATCACACACACGTTCCAAAGAATGTGTTCAAGGCAACAGCTGGTGTTGTAAGCATGAGGAGTTTCTGTAAGTCATAGCAGTAATTTAGGGAAAACACTGCAATTTGAAAGAAAAAAAGCCTGTAACCCAACAAATAACTCCGTACCCCTCCCTTCCCAGGAACACACAAAAGTACTGTCATGCAAGCGGACCGCAGCGCAAAAACATGCAGCTACTCAAGTCTGCAGTGATTTACACTGTGAAGTCATATTTGTATGTCTGACAAAATACGGTAACAGCAAAAAACAAACCTTTTTGAAAATTCGTTGTGTGCTGTGAGGTTAAGGGTACAGACAGTGGAGGAGACTAAGGATGTTAAATAGCGACTAACTGACTAATTGAAAAGTCGATGCACTTTGCACTGACTATTCAGTTAGTCGATAGAGCGCCTCCACCTTTGAAGCGTAGCAACAACCCTAGGGCTGCTGCTACACTTCAAATGCAGAAGCTCTGCACGGAGCCTGGGGGCAGTGGGGAAGTCCCCAGCTGATCCCAGGCTCCACATGGCACTGCCGCTTTGAAATGCTGCATGCAGCCTGGGAACCCTCTCCTCTCCTCCCCTCTTGCTGCCTCTTTCTGATAGAGGCAGCAAAGGGGGAGGGGAAGGGACTAGTCGACTAGTCCTTCACATCCCTAGAGGAGATGGAGAAAATTTGAGCAGAAGTAAATAGCAGAAATAAGGTGGGGGTGACAGGCTAGCTGGCGCATGATATGGGATAAAACTGAGATCTGTGGATTCCGTCCATGTGATGGCAGACCTATGGAATCACATACTGTGTGTGTATGTGCGTGTGCGTGTCTGCCTCTCTCTCTTTCTCCAGGATTTTTGTCACTTCTATCACTGTAGTATTTTAAACACTGTATATGATAAATAAATACACAGCAGCATTCAAGAAAATACCTGGCTGGATCCTAGCATGTGAGTTTAAAACAAAAAAAGAGAAGATTTTCCTTCACTCAGCACGCCGTCAACCTGTGGAACCCCTTGCCAGAGGATATTGTGAAGACTAGGACTTTAACAGGGTTTAAAAAAGAGCTAGACAGATTCATGGAGGTTAGGTCTATCAATGGCTGTTAGCCAGGATGGGTAGGTATGGTGTCCCTCGTCTCTGTCTGGAAATGGACGACAGGAGACGGATCATGTGATGATTACCTGTTGCGATCCCTCCCTCTGGGGCATCTGGTATTGGCCACTGTCGGCAGACAGGATCCTGGGCTAGATGGACTTTTGGTCTGGACCCAGTATGGCCGTTCTTACGTTGTAGTAAAGAAACAAGCTAGACAAGGATACCATAATCATAAGTAGGCCAATGAACAGACATGTAATTATTTGGTGTCAATACATAAAGTTAAACAATAAAAGTAAATGTAACGTTTACTAGATGATCAGTAAACTTTGTCTTTTGTTTCACTCTCCTTACACAGGAAAGAAGAACTCAGCTGTTTTAAGATACGGAGGCCACACACTGCACTCAGTTCAGCAGAATTCTCTTTCTTGGACAAAACGGCCAAAAAAAGATTTTAAATGTCCTGAAACACCATAGGTCTGCTATCTCTCTCTGCCAAAAGCAATCCTCTCTCCCTCACACGAGAGGCTACCTCTAGACTGTGCTCTAAAATCGAAGAGATACACAATTTGCACTATGCAAATTGCACATCTTTTTCCCATTTAATTTCGAAAGAGGTTATTTTGAAATTTGGCACATCTACAGGGCACCAAATTTCGAAATAAACTGCTTTTTCAAGCCATTCCTTATTCCTTGCAGAACGAGGTTTATAGGGATGGCAAAAGAGTGCATCTGGTTATTTCAAAATTTTTTTCGAAATAGCGGACGTGTTCCTTGGATGCAGCATTGTTATTTCAGGATACTTCCAGTATCCTGAAATAGCAATGCAGTCTAGACATACCCAGAGATGCAAAGCCGTCAGATTACTGCTAACCAGGGAAACTAACAGAGTTGGAGGCCAGAAGCGATCACCAGAGGGCTAAGGATGGTATGGTAGCCTGGAGAATGGACACTTAGATTCAATTCCCTGCTCTGTCAGACTTCCTGCGTGACCTATGGGAGACCGTCTATCATCACACGGCCCATCTGCAGCTGCGATTAGCTTTATCTTTGCCCAGTAAGCCTGACTTCCGTACTATGCCAAATGGTTGAAACTACAGCGAAGAAGAATATTGTCCGACACACAGATGAACACAATTTGCTGGGGAAGAGGCAACATGGGTTTTGCCAAGAGAAATCATGCCACATCAATCTGCTACAATTCTTTGAGAGGGTCAGCAAGCCTGTGGACAAGGGGGACTGAGGGGATAAAGTCAAGTCAAACGCTTTCTGAAAAGTAAGTATACAAGGTGCCCCCTCCCTGGCATGGGCCATGGGCAGAGGGCAGCTCCCAGTTACCTGTTCACATCCCTGTTGTTAACAGTCACATGGACATATCACCCGGGACAATTCAGCTGATCTAAGACAGGTTCAAACCCCAATGACTTACTGAAATTAAGAGGAGGCATTTGCTCACTGCAGAGAGGGGTTGCAGGACGCGTCCCAGAAGAACATTCTAAAAGCCAAACATACATAAGTGGGGACATTTTGTGTCATTTCAGAAGATGAACTATCTAACTGAAGAAATCTGCAATAACAACCTCCCTCTTCCGATAAGGAACTGGGACGACGAAGTAGCCAAGCTCAGCTACAACAGAAGAGCCTGTTTGACCAGCTCAGTTGAATTAAACTAAACAAAAACAAACTCCAAACAAAAGTGAATTGGATTTCTTATCCTTCCAATTATTCTACTTCCATCAGCAACAGGGAGCATGGAGCACTTGTAATTAGAAATCTCTTCTGGTCAGCAAATACAAATCAGTTTATTGATCTGTTTATGCTGCTGGAAATTTCACCTGCTGTATTGTACGTATCTTTGATTGTATTTAATTAAACTCCTCTCTTTGGACAGAAAGAAAGAAAGAAAGAATATATACTGCTGAGGCCACAAGTGAGAGGAGTTTAGTATTTTCACAAGCCCTAGTCCCTCGGGAAGTTTGTTCATTTCACACAAGTACCACAGCAGCTGGCAAAATATCAGGACTGATCAAAGGAGACCCTGGTGTCCTGCAAATCAGGATTAAAGAGCCATGGCAGAACTATGGGGAAAACCTGCATAACACTCAATCTCATCTCCGCTCTACCAGACTCAGGGCATTGCTATTAATCCTTCATGTCTGCGATCACTAAACTCAGCTGCAAAAATCAAAGAGGTCTCCACATTGGTCTTTTACTACCCAAAACCCTCTCCACCCCCCCACCCTCCCAAAATTGAGGTCAGGGCATTATTTTGGCAGTTGTATGTTCGCTGCCAAATTAGAGCAGGACTTTTCACCCTGTTCTGCAAAGAAAGGCAAGGCCAATCCTTCCTGAGCAGAGCCTTGGCAGAATCCAAGGACTGTTAGCAGCAATTCTCTCAGAGTCAACAGCTGTTCCACTGCCCTCTGCTTAGGCCATGTCTTCACTGCACGGGAAAGTCGAGTTAAGAGATGTTAATAATGTAGCTGGAGTAGACGTACCTTAATTCGCATTTCCGTGCAGTCTCCATAGCGGGAGGCCAATGGGAGCAAACACTTCCATCGGCTTCCCTCACTCCTCACGAAGAGCAGGAGTACTGGCGCCAATGGGGGCGCTCTCTGAGTTTGATTTAGTGAGTCTTTACTAGACCAGCTAAATTGAACTCAGAAGCTGATCACAGCAGTGTTGATCTTCCAAGGTATGGAAGCAGCAGGGATGCTTCTGCTGTGGAAGGGGAGCTAGCAGGCGAGGCTGTGGGTGTGTAAAGGGGTCCAGCAAGTCTCTCTCTCCCTTCCCAACTCCAGCACAAAGGCGCCTGTGTTCCAGGACGGGGAAGACTATTGAATACTGAACTCTGACCTGTGTCTGCCAGGCCAGGCATGGCTCCATGCATGGTCAGTGAAGGCAGGGCTGGGGGAGGCAGGGCTGGGGGGGAACCCCACCTCCAGCCCTGCCCCTTCCGCTAGGCCCTGCCCCTGGAAGGCAGTACAGTGCACGGTCCCCCTTTCCAACCAAAGGGAAGGAAGGGGAGTGTGTGGTGCTCGCCACAGCATCCCCAGCCCCAGTGGAAGGCGCGTCGCACCGCACTGCGCAGCCCTGTTGAGCCGAGCCCACCCCGGCCTCTCGAACACCAGAGGAAGGAGGAGGCAGGGCGTGCTGCACCACATGGTCTGGCTTCTCCAGCCCCGAAGCACCAGGAGGGCGGGGGTTGGGGGCAGCAACACTCTGCCCAAGAACGCCTAGAGCAGGCACTCTGGGAGCAGAGTGTGGGCGGGGCTATGCGGCAGTTTGGGAAGGTGGAGCCTTCCCCCGCCTTACATACATGACACCCATGCCTGGCTCCTCTGTCCAAGCTGCATGGCTTTCACTGATGCTGGAAAGCCCCTGAACCTGGAGCTCAAGAGCATCTCCCCCTGGGAACGTTGGTTGCCCCTTCCCAGCCACACTGAACTCTGGCACAGGAGCCATCTGCTCCCAGCATCCTAATCGCAGAGAGCCAGGAAGCGGCCGTCACAGCTAGAGACAGGCTTGTTTGCAAATGGCTAGTGAAACACCAATGGGACCATAGTGCAGCGGAACCAGGCTCCCCGTTTGGAGGAAGGGGGAGATGGTCTCACCGAATCCACCGGCCTTGGTGCACAGTGCAGGGAGATTAGACTTGTCACCTATTCTACTCGCTGCGGCTGAACGCATTTCCGAGCCCTAACACGGAAAGCCTGAATGGCATTACCCAGCCACAGTAGCTAGATCAGAGAACAAAAAGTCCATTCACGTTTTTTCATTTTAAACTGCACTTGAACCGACAGGTTGTGATGAAAATCCATAGCAAATTCCATATTTACAATATTATTTATTCAGTCATTCAATATTCACACGCTGTACCTTGCGGGAAGCTACACTACCCTGCTCACACCGAACAAAGCTCTTACATTTCTGCCTTCAGTGAGAAACTAGACCCAAGCTTAGTGTATTACTAAAAGCCAGTTCGGGTGGCTATTTTGCTGCCCCAGCCACAAAAAAGAGCTGGACAAAACATTGCGGTTTGGCTTCATTGCGGCTTCTTTCATTCACTCTTGTGAAAAGATGGACAAATTCTCTTTGTGTAGCAAGTCAAGTACATTTTTGGATGTATGCACGCACCTGCGCGCACACAACATACACATGCTTCCTTGTGTTAGATTATAGCAAAAAGCCAGGCCAGCGTGGGTACTTGTCAGGTGCATTGCTTTGTGCTTTCAATCTCCAGAGTGCCTCAAGAGACACTAATGCACACACAGGACTGGCTTTCTGCCCTGCCACAGAGGAATGTCAGTCTACATGTATTTCATTCACTCAGAGGCTTTTTAAAACCAGCTCAAAGGCTGAGGAGGGTTTTATTCAATGTGGCCTTCCATTGTGAAAAACAACACAGCAAGCAGGAAAGATTTTAAACCCCTTTTACCGAGGCTGAAAATAGGCTGGTCGTGTGTAGCTTGCTTTTCTCTAACTTGTCTCATTTTCAGTCAGAGCATCTTCAGAGTCCTTCTCCTCCCCCCAGCCTAGCCATAATTATCTTGTGCCCTGCAGTCCTTCTCACTATGCCCCTGCACGTCCCAAATTCAAGCCAATGCTTCATCTCCAGCAGATGTGCTGATCACAGCATCGCTCAAAGAGAACACTCACGTTCACTTTTCCCCAGCTTCAACAGCCCTCCTCTTTCAATCCAAACCGAAGCCAGAGCTAACACATACCCGGCTGCTGGGGACTGCCAAGGCAGCCTCTTTGCAGCTTTCGCGTTTGCAAAATAAAACGTTGATCTGCATTTGCCAGACCACAGACCACTGCATGTAGATACTTACTTGCCACTCACCACCACAATACCTGAGGCCTCTCACTAAATTACACACACCACAAAAAAGTGCCGTGAAAGGCCATGGTCATGGAGAGAGAGGAGCTCACAGGTAGCGAGGACCAATGTCCGGGAGGGATTTATATGCCAGGGCAGAGACGTTGAACATTACTCCACAGGCGTGCTGTGTGATATGTTCATGGCAACCAAGTTATGATACAAATTAGTTGCTGCATTTTGTGCTGTCTGTGGCTGTGTTTTCAGGCTGGTCAATTTCTAGTCCAGGTCACTTTTACCCACTAGTTTAGCACTAATGGGTGGGACACAACAGGGAGAGTTTACACCCAGCAACCAAGTGACAACCAACTAGAAAACTTCCACGACAGTTTTTTAAAACCGCTGAATTATATTCAGGTTTGTAAAACATTTTTAACCAGCTTCAGGAGTGGAGCTTTTAAAGCTGTCTGGATGCTCGCTGTTTGGAGGTGAACCTTCCACACAACACATGCCATTTCATTTAGTTTGGCATCTTCCGGGCCAAACATACAACGCACAAAAAAGGGAGAGTGACATTATAAACGGTGGTTTATGCTCTGAACTGTGACTCTAAAATTGGCCCCGTTAGGTTGCAGACGTATTATCTGCTAAAAGCTCCAGATCAAATGGGCTCTAATTACAAAGGACACCCCCCCTTTAAAAAACGAACTGCCAACCCTGCAAAATTAATCCAGCCTGGGGTCAGACACTCACGCTGGCCACTTTGCATCTTGTGCGTCATCCTTAGTAATAAGGATTTTGCAGCCACATTCTGCCCACAGGTGTATTTTTACCACTCCTGTGTCTTCCAGGGGATCTGAGGTGCAGGGAGATGGATCTGCAAAAGGCTCATCCATGGATAGAACTGTTCGGGCTCACATTGGCTGGATCAGCATTGACTCGCCAAAACAGGTAAAGAGCAGTACGAATATTTTCTGCACAGAAAAGACACGCCACTGGCGGGAAAGAGTGCGCAGAGATGCTCGACATGAACGCCCATTTTACATTTACCTTTCAAAGCGGATTTTAATGTGAAAAATGACAATGTGCTCAGCAACTGATCTGTAGAGGACACACATGGGCCCTTGCAAAATCAACACACTTAACATGCTCCCTACTCCATTTTCTCTAGCTAGCCCAGGCCCTGTAAAACCATACCAAGGCCAAAGTCCCTCTGCTAGGCCTTAAATTGCTGCCCCAAAAAAAGAGCAGAAAGAAACCAGCTTTTCACAGCTGAATTATTTTCAAAGTCTCATTTCTGCTGCCTGGTGTTCCCTCTAATTGTTTATGTACGTGTGCGGAATGACTTTTGTTAAGTGCACTCATATGGAGGGGATACATTGCCTCCATATCGGTGCACATAACAAAAATCATTCCGCCCACGGGCAGTGTGGTGGGGGTGGGGCCGAGGGTCTGGGGAACGGGAGGGGGCTCAGGGCGGGGGCAGAGGGGAGGGCTCCGGATGATGGTACAGGCTCTGGGGTGGGGCCAGGGAAGAGTGGTTTGTGGTGCAGGAGAGGGCTCAAGGCTGAGGTTTGGGGTGCAGGGTGAGGCTTGAAGTGGGGCTGGGGGGGGGGAAGGGTTTGGGGTGCTGGCTGACCCTGGCAGAGAGGACTCCCCACCCCCACCCAGCCCTCTCACACAGCAGCAGCTCAGGGCCACATGAGAGATGCCTCTCCATGGCCCACAGCTCCAGCTGGGGCAGGTCTGGGCTAGGCTGGGCGGGGGCCAGGGAAGACGCGCCTCTCCCCTTGCCGTGGCAGCCCCGGCTTGGGGCCAGTGGGCAGAGGTGCCTCTCCTCTGGACTCTGCAACTTTGAGGCTTGGGGAGAGGCAGCTCTCCCTGCTGCAGCCCTGAGCCCCTGCGCAGGCCTTAATAGGCTGCTACATAGCTGTGCAGCTTAGAGGGAAGTTAGCTGCTGCCCCGATCCTGCCTTCCAGCGCACCTCAACCCTGCCCCCCCAGAACCCTCTGCTACTTCCCGCTAGACTCTTGCTCAGCACCGACAACGCGTCATTCTCTGGCTCACGGACACCCCCCCCGCCACACACTCACTTATCCAGGCCTCTCCCCACCTCCGGAGCTGGAGCCCTGCCATCCCCAGCACAGAAATGGCCAGCTCTGACATGGCGCGCTTGTTTTGTCCTCTTGACAAACACCCAGCTGGTTAACTGAGCCCCCGCAGCCTGCCGTGCCGTGACCCAAACAAGGCCAGAGCCTAGGGGTCCAGTGACAAAAGGCTAGTGCTTCAGCCCAGCCCATTACGTAGCCCGCGGCAGCCCGAAAGGAGCCATCGGCACAGAACAGTTCAAAGGGCTGGAACAACATGTTTCCGACTGCCACGCTGCCGCACGCTCAACTCAGCCCAGTGCGGATTCCCGAGCACTCAGTGGCCATTGGAGGAGGCAGGAGACAGGGCGGATGAAAGAGGGACACAACAGCCCTGTACTAATCCACAGCACTCTAAGTACGTGCGGCCATCTGGTGCTATGAACTCCCATAACCCAGCTCGATCAAATGAGAACAGGCAGCAGCCTCTCCTCCCGCAAGCCCAGAAGCTCTCGGCTAGAATCACACACGGCTGCTCGACAGACCAGCCCCCCCCACCCCCCCGCAGCACGCCCTGGCTGCGCCGCCGCGACCACCCGCCGCACCACTTAGGACTTAGTGCAGATGAATGTTTACAAAGACGGCAGCAGGTTGCGGCCGGCCCTAGGGGACTTGAGGCGTAAGCACTAGGGATGTTAACACTTGTTTATTCAAGTCAACGTGTAACCAGCAGTGAATTTTCCAGCAGTTACACGGCTACATGCTGGGAGACGGCTTTTAAGCTCCCGCCTGCCCCCCACCCTGCGCTGCCGCCTCTGATGTTCTTAGTATGTAGGCCTGTCTCCTAGCCTGGGATAGAATTTTTGGGGTTGACTTTTGATACTTTTACAGACACCCCCATATCTGTGAACACAGCACAGACACACGCTGCGCTGCTTCTGCCTAACCAGACGGGCTTTAGAGCACAAGGAGCAGAGAAAAGGAAGAATGTTAACATACTGCCGGCTGCGGCAGGGGTTTAATAGAGGAGTGCACCTCTGAAGACTGCCTCAACTCAAGGCAAGTGCAAGCAACCAATGGTGAGGGGCAAGAGGGAAGGGGGAGGGAGGCATAGGGAACTCTAAAAGCCAAAGCAAAGAAGAGCCTGGCAGAAACAATCTCAACACCTCCCCCCGCCCATGGGGTACAGGAGAGGTGGGACCAAAGCCCCCAGACTCACAACCACCCAAAACGGAACATGACCCAAAGTTGCAAGGGGTGGGGCCAAGGACACATATTCTGATGGCTGCTAAGAAAGGTGGGGGACGGGGACAAGTTCTACTCTGAACAGCTTTGGATGTGCTTGCTTGCTTGCTTAGTCTGCATGACAAGAACCAAGGGTGAGGCCAGGGCAAAGCCCTAACAAGTGCTCCTCCGCGTCAGCTGGGCAGACTCAGGTCCCACCACTCAGTAATGCTGCGCAACTCTCTCAGTGCAGGAAAGCAACCCGCCCAGTAGGGATGTCAAAATTAGATTAATCAACTAATTGAATAATCGATAGAATTCGATTCGTCAGTAAGGGCGCTTCTGCTTTGAAATGTAGCAAGAGCCCACCCGGCTGTTGCTACACCCCAGCAGGGACTCTCGGACATTTCAAAGGTGGAACGAGGCCATTGCGCCCTTGCCCTCTCCCACGGAGGGGAGGCTCCCCCCAGCACCTCCTCCTCTTTCCCTCCTCCCTTGCTGCCTCTTTCTGATAGGGGCAGTAAGTGGGGGGGAGGAGGGAGGAAGTGACTAGTTGACGAGTGTGTCGACTATCCGATAAGCATTTGCTTATCCGATAGTCAACTACCTGATTAGTCGCTTACATCCCTACCACCCACGGGGAGTGTGGCCTAGGCTAGTAGTTAAAGCCGCGTGCACTAGGTGGGGGCCCTGGGTTCTGCTCCGCGTGCTAGCATGGATATGCTGGGGGGCCTTGGTTTCCCCATTTGTACAATGAAAGAAAACCAAGAGGCATTTGCTCAACTGAAGCACTGTTGAAAGGTTCTGTAGACGGGCCTGTATCATTTCTTCTTAGGGTGCCTTCCCCATGGTCAGCCTCTTACTCTTGATCTCCCCTCTCCCACCAAATCACTTCTGTGCAAACAGCGATTTCCAGAGGCTTACAGCGGAGTCACATCTAGGTGGATTTTCATGGAGACAACAAAAGGCACTTCCCGGACCCCAGGACTAGCCCTCAGCCAGACTTCCAAACGCTGGAGGTGGCAGAGCTCTTCCCAGCAAGGAGAGGGAGAAACTAACTTCTTTCCAAACCTTGTTCATGACGAACCCTTTTTGCTGAAACTTTCAAAACCAGCCCCAGGCAGGGAGCAAGCACAGAAAACATTTTCCAGAGCTGCTGATGTTTGGCAAAGTTGCCAGCAACTGGAAACTAGGGAAGTAAAATCCTGTTTAACTAGTTCACTGGTTAAATGTTAAGTTTAACCGGTTAACTGATTAAACGGGGGCGAGGGGGGCCACTCTCACCTAGTGGGCTGAAGTACCCCCCCTTGCCAGGGCTGGGCCGGAGTAACTCCTGCACTGCGGGCAGGGGCTGCTCCACCCCCACACTGGGCTTCTGGCTCCTGGCCCACACAGGTTGGGAGTGGGCAGTCTCACACAGGCCTGGAAGCCGCAGCCAGGGGGTGGCTGCTGGCTCCCAGTCCGTGCAAGCTAGGAGATGGAGGCCCTCTCCCCGCTGCCCCCAGCTGCTGCTTCCAGCCCCGCACAAGGCTGCCGACTCCCAGCCCGCATGGGCTTGGAGGGAGCAACTGCTCCTGGGTAAACAGTTACCCATTCACATCCCTTCTGGAAACAGGGCTTCAGTACAAAGTGATGGATGATCATAGCGTTAGGCACTGCTGCCAGGCGTTCCGATGGTGAAGGAACACACAGCCCATCCTTAAAGGGGCCCCAATGTGGACTAATCTAACCTTTTGTTCTCCAGACAGAGACAAAGAGACAATGGTACGAAATGGGCAAACTCTTTCCCTCTCCGCTCATTCTTAGGGAGGCTTAGTGCTGCTACAGACTGACGCTCTGAAGCGACTCATTCGAAATGCACTGGACTAGAGGGGGCACGCAGTAGGTGGGGCAGAGGAGGTTGATGGAACTTCCCAAGCTACAGACACACAATCAGGCTCACAACCACAGGAGTGGGGGATGGACGCAGCAGTAACAGCAGGGCCACTTACGCCCAACAGCGGGATGCCTACGCCTTACCTCAGAGTCTGCACAACTCCCGCTTCACCAATCAGCGCTGATCGCGCTGCTTGGCAGTCTCAGGTTTCAGCAGAATCCATAACCCACTTACAGGGGAGCTGTTCCCTCTGATGCCCCGGTGATAACCCCTCCGCAATCCATGCCCCAACTGCTGAGCAAGACGCAGGAAGACCTTAACAACTTGATACTAAAGGGCTCAAGGCAGGAGTCACTGGGTAGAATTTTCCAGCCTGTGTTATCCGGCCAGGTGGTCCACAGGCTGCTCTGGGACACAGCTAGGATTTTACTTCCTACTGGTGGGCACATTCACACATTTCACTGCTGATGAAAATTTATTCTGCACATGGATGGAAAAGTTTAGCCCCTTAAAGAGTTCTAGCACCTGGTGGCGGGGCTCACACAGAAGGGCCGCGCACACCTGAGAGGTGGGAACTGAGGAGACAGCTGGTGCTCTGCCACCCAGGCTCAGGCTCTCATAGAATCATACAACCATACAGCTGGAAAAGACCTCAGGAGGTCATCAAGTCCAGCCCCCTGCTCTAGGCAGGACCAATCCCAACTCAATCAACCCAGCCAGGGCTTTGTCAAGCCGAGACTTAAACACCTCTAGGGATGGAGACTCCACTGCTTCCCTAGGTAACCCATTCCAGTGCTTCACCACTCTCCTCGTGAAATAGTTTTTCCTAATATCCAACCTGGACCTCTCCCACCACAACTTGAGACCATTGCTCCTTGTTCTGCCATCTGTCACTACTGTGAACAGACTCTCTCCAGCCTCTTTGGAACCTCCCTTCAGGGAGTTGAAGGCTGCTACCAAATCCCCCCTCACTCTTCGCTTCTTCAGACTAAACAGACCCAACTCCCTCAGCCTCTCCTCGTAGGTCATGTGCTCCAGCCCCCTAATCATTTTGGTTGCCCTCTGCTGGACCCTCTCCAGCGCGTCCACATCCCTTCTGTAGTGGGGGGTCCAGAACTGGACACAATACTCCAGATGTGGCCTCACCAGAGCCGAATAAAGGGGAATAATGACATCTCTGGATCTGCTGGCAATGCTCCTCTTAATGCAACCTAATATGCCATTAGCCTTCTTGGCTACAAGGTCACACTGTTGACTCATATCCAGCTTCTCATCCACTGCAACCCCCAGGTCCTTTTCTGCAGAACTACTACTTAGCTGGTTGGTCCCCAGCCTGTAACAATGCTTGGGATTCTTCCGTCCCAAGTGCAGGACTCTGCACTTGTCCTTGTTGAACCTCATCAGATTTCTTGTGTCCCAATCCTCCAATTTGTCTAAGTCATTCTGGACCCTATCTCTGCCCTCAAGCATATCTACCTCTCCCCCTAGCTTAGTGTCATGTGCAAACTTGCTGAGGGTGCAATCCATCCCTTCATCCAGGTCATTAATAAAAAGATACTGAACAAAACCAGTCCTAGAACCGAACCTTGGGGCACTCCGCAAGAAACCGACCGCCATCCTGACATCGAGCCGTTGATCACTACCTGCTGGGCCCAACCTTCTAGCCAGCTTTCTATCCATCTTACCGTCCATTTATCCAATCCACATTCCCTTAACTTGCTGGCAAGAATATTGCGGGAGACCATATCAAAAGCCTTGCTAAAGTCAAGGTATATCACATCCACTGACTTTCCCATGTCCACAGAGCCAGTTACCTCATCATAGAAGCTAATCAGATTGATCAGGCACGACTTGCCCTTTGTGAATCCATGCTGACTATTCTTGATCACTTTCCTCTCTTCCAAGTGCCTCAAAATAGATTCCTTAAGGATCCCTTCCATGATTTTTCCAGGAACCGAGGTAAGACTGACTGGCCTATAGTTCCCTGGTGTGACAGGGTGGCCCTGCCCCGCCCTCAAGCCCTGGGAAACCACCTGGCTCAGGGGGCGGAGAGGGGCATGCTCCCAGGAGGCCCCAGGTATAAAGGACTGCAGTCCTATTCAGTTGGGGCAGACAGCCGACGGAGCGGGAGCTAGGGCCCAACCTCCAGAGCCGTGGACCCATCAGCCAGAGAGGGAGGCGTCAGAGCCGCCAGCCAGCCACACGGGACCCAGGTGCAGGACCTGCCACTGCGACCCCAGACGCCACGTCGGAAGGTGCTGCTACAGACATCCGGCTAACGCCAACAGGTGGGAACGCTGCCGACCAGAGGAAGGGGTAGGAAGTGACCCAGGGCAGAGAGCCGGAAAGGCCACGGAGGGCTCAGCGCGTTGCAGGAAGGAACCCCCGCCGAGCCAGTGGGAGCCACCCGCCACTGATAGGGCCCTGGGTCGGGGCCCAGTGGAGAGGGAGGGCCCGGGCCCCCCTACCCCTCCTTCCCTGACCCCCGGCGAGAAGGGGTTTGCCTAAAGGACTAGGCTGCAGGGCCTACATACTTCCAGACTAGGCCAGTGGGCCGTAGTTCCCCTAATACAGGGGCAGCGTACTTTGAAACTAGACCAGAGAAGGCTGAACTATGCCCTGGAAGCAGGCGGCCCGCCCCGAGGGAGGGGCGGCCCCCTGACACCTGGATCATCCTTCTTCCCTTTTTTGAAGATGGGCACTACATTTGCCTTTTTCCAATCATCCGGGATCTCTCCTGATCTCCACGATTTTTCAAAGATAATGGCCAAAGGCTCCTCAATGACATTTGCCAACTCCCTCAGTACCCTCGGATGCATTAAGTCCGGACCCATGGCTTTGTGTACATTTAGCTTTTCTAAATAGTTCTTAACTGTTCTTTACCCACCAAGGGCTGTCCATCTTCATCCCAACTTGTGTCACTTAGCGCATTAGTCCGGGAGCTGACCTTGTCCATGAATACAGAGGCAAAGAAAGCATTGAGTACTTCAGCTTTCCCCACATCATCTGTCACTAGGTTACCTCCTTCATCCAGTAGGGGCTGCACACCCTCTCGGATCACCTTCTTCTTGTTAACATGCCTGTGGAAACCTTTCTTGTTATCCTTCACATCCTTAGCCAGTCGCAATTCCATTTGCGCTTTCGCCTTCCTGATAACCCCCCGGCATTCTCGAGCTGTACATTTAAACCCCTCCCTGGTCATTTGTCCAAGTTTCCACTCTTTGTAAGCTTCCTTTTTGTGCTTAAGTTCACCAAGGATTTCCCCCGTAAGCCAATCCGGTCTCCTACCATGTTTGCCTCTCTTGCTACGCATCGGGATGGTTTCTTTCTGTGCCTTCAATAAGGCTTCTTTAAAATACTGCCAGCTCTCCTGGACTCCTTGCCCCTTCATGTTAGCATCCCAGGGGATTCTGCCCATCAGGTGTCTGAGGGAGTCAAAATCTGCTTTTCTGAAGCCCAAGGTGTGTATTTTACTACTCTCTTTTCTTCCTTTGGTCAGGATCCTGAAATCTACCATCTCATGATCACTGCTTCCCAGGTTGTCACCCACCTCTGCTTCCCCTATTAGTTCCTCCCTGTTTGTGAGTTCCTCCCTCTCTTCCCCCCAATCCCTCACTGGGAGGCAGCCCAGGCGGGTGCTGTCGGCCCACCCCCACCCCAATTTCCCACTCACTCACTGGGAGCAGCACAGCTCCAGCTGCCAGCCCAGGGTGGCTGCAGCCAGGCAGAAGTAACAGTGGCGATGGGGTGCTAAGTCTGCTGCGAAACCTGAGGATCACTGCTCACACTGCCACTCTTACCTCGGTGCTGCTGCTGCCGGCACTGGGCTGCCTCCAGAGCGGGGCACTTGGCACTCTGCTCTGCCCTCAGAGCTAGGGGGTAGTACTGGGGGGAGCACAGCATAAGGGACTCTAGCCACAAAGAAAGGGTGCTGCTCAAATAAGCCTGAGAACCACTAGTTAAGAAGGGCTGTTTTTTTCCAGAGCCCAATTCTGCTTCCAGGACAAGAGAACCAGAAGGGAGCCAGCCAGCAAAAGGGAAACCGCCTACTGAAATGCAAAGGAGTCAACCCCCACCCCGAAAATTAATAACAAAGGATTGAAACTAATAATGCAGGGCATAACAAGAGCGGGGCAGAGGTTAATGTGTCTGGGGTTTGTTTTTACCTTGACAGTGCCCCATGATCCCTCATTCACTAGTATTACTCAGCCACTAACAAGATTGTACAGGGCCCTGAGTTGCAGAAATGAAAACGTAATGCTGAGCATTATAGCATTAGGTCAAGCCCCAGCACTTCCCGCTCAGTTACGTCTCCTACCCTCCCCCAACCATCAAACAATGATGTCCTGTACCGTAAGCTTCCCTCAAGCTCAATCGTTCTCGCCCCCCAGCATTTAGCTGACTGGACATACTCCTCTGCTTTCCCTTTTTCCCTTGACCCTACCTCTGTTAAAATTTATGTTAAGCTCTGTATCATGCCTTTGGTATGTTAACCCATAGTAGTCACATTAGATCCTTTTAGTATGTCAATTCAATTTATGATGGGTCTCTGGTTACTTACCTAGAAACCATATGTAACCCGTGGAATGTGTGTGATGTGTGAATGAGAAATAGCCACCCAAAAAGGAAGTTTAGGATCCGTGACCTTTTAAGGCAGACAAAGACCCTGCAAGCAGATAAATTAACTGAGAAGCAGCCAGAAAATCTCTTTTTCTTGGACAAAATGTAACATCACAGCAGAAACCTGGGACCGGCCCAGAGACAGTAAAGCTTCTTGCAGATCCGGAGGGATCTCCCAAGGAACATCATGGTCGAGTCTCCGGGAAGCTGACACCTGGCCAGCACTCTAGCCACCAGCGAAATCAAAAGTAATCTACACTGCACTTGCAGCCTGCCTCCAAACTGCCAGCACGAATGCCGTGCGTGTGTGTCTGTGTGTCTCCTTACTCTTAAGAATCTGTACCAATAAACGACCCCAAAAGCAACACTGCTCCAGCCCACCCTTTGTCCAGGTTTGTTCCTCAGAAGGTCTGAGGAAGTGCAACATTCAACTATGTGGCCAGTTGCGTTAATGTTTGTGTCAAAGGACTTGGAAAGAAAGATGCTGCATACAAATATTTTTACTCTCACTAATTTGCTTGCTAAATACAGGGGAAGAAATCTACCAGCACATGTAGACAGACTAAGAGTGGTCTTCAAAATAGCATGAGATGGCCCCGCATCATTGGGGCTCAGCTGCAACACACACCTCAGAAGACACCTAAGATAGGAGCATGCTCGTCCGGTCTGCAGACACCGCAGGCCAAAAATAAGTGAAAGCGAGTGAAGGAGAGTGGACTCGACTGAGTTCGTCCCTTCCCACTTCCCTGGGAACTCAAACAACCTAAAACACATTTTTAAGCCTCTATGTCTGCACCAGGCAGTAAGTGCATTAACAGGAAAGATGCATTTATACAATGAAACACAGGAAGATCAATTCCTATTTCACTTACTCTGCCAGCTACCAACTGCAGGATTCTCAGCTCACCTTGCCGGAACTGGACACAGCACAAGCACCTGGTGAAGTGAGCGGAGGGGAGAGAGAAGACATGCCAAAATAGGTGCTTATGATGTATCAGTTCTTTCAGAGGAAAGCCTTTGAACACCACTAGCAGTGGCGAGTAAAGGGGAATTGATTTTCAAATGCATGCGTGGGTTATAAGCCTGCACAGACTGCTGTTGACTGACGCAAGAGAGATTTCTTTCTTTCTTTACATACACCATGTTTTCTGCAACGTTCCACAACAACGTAGGCCCCTGGTCACAATATGCACCTGGCAAGAGGCTACAGGATTTTCTGAGTTTGTAACGAGTGAATGAGATGCCTTACAAGGGGAGTCTGAGATGGCAGTCCCTTCAGTGGGCGACAACTGGCCACACATTTCAGCTAGCCAGTGTGCACAGAACAACCTGAATTCACCTGCACTACCTCCATGGAAGTGAGTGCATTAAAAGAACAGAGAAAGCAGAAGCTAGAAGAAGTTTCAAGAATACCAGAGCCTACTTTGTTAGACTGACCTTGGTGTTCCACACCAGGCTGCAAGAGGCCTATTTTAGTCCTA
Source organism: Pelochelys cantorii (assembly GCA_032595735.1). NCBI lineage: Eukaryota > Metazoa > Chordata > Testudines > Trionychidae > Pelochelys > Pelochelys cantorii. The sequence goes on along the minus strand of CM064339.1, from coordinate 1,756,419 downwards.
GTGAATGTTCCAGCACTCCAAAGAGCACCGTGTCTCTTCAGAGGAGAGCCCTTGGTTCACTTCCTGCCTTACCGAGCCTCGCGCTGCTTTATTAAAACCGCTACGTTTTCATGATTGCCTGAAATATACAAGCACAAAAGTCTGTACACTGACTTCTCTTTTGTCAGGAGCAGAGATTCGCATATTTAAAAACAGTATTTCTTGCTCTCAAAAAAAGTTTGCCTGGGATTTTTAGAACCACGTGTGCATTTCTGCACATCGCTGAGCCTTACTTACAATCTATGGACGAGCGCCTGCAGTGGCTAAGGCGGTTTGCATAGAGCAATCTTTCTGTATGAATAGCTGGAGGCTAAAAGAGTGGGCCAGAGGCCCAGAAGTTCATTCTAATCAGGGGGTGATGCACAAAGGTGGTTTATTTTTGGCTGCCCTGGTCTTGCTGCCTTCACTGTATTACGTTAGTCTGAATTTTTGAGGGGTCAAAAAATTTAGCCCTGCTTGAGGGAAAAAAGTGTCCCTTCTAGCAAAAGGTTCACCGACCCTGTCGAATGGGTGCCGGGTGCTTCCACAGCTCAAGAGGCAGAAGCCAAAATGTCACTAATGGCAGGAAAGAGAAGCCCTCTGCTACTCCCAGACAATCTGAGCCAACAGCTGCTCCCCAATCAGCTCCTGTATGTAGCTTGGAAGCGACAAGCAGACGTTGCTTCAGATTCCCTAATGCAGTCGGCTACAGTGGAGCATCTACTCTGGCTCAAGATGACACAGCTACCAAGACACAGGGCAAAAGCTGAACATATTCCGAGTGAGGATCAATCTGTGGGAATTCCTACAACAAAAAAAGGACATTTTCAAGTAAGCTTGAATACACAATGGCACAGTCCAATGGGATTTTAAAAGATTGTAGCCAGAAAGGGACAGCAGCATCCAATCGGACACTGAAATAAATATTTGATGCCTTATGCCAAAGGCTGCCTCTGTTGAGGATTGCACCTCTAGCCTGTATAATTATTTCTGTTATAGGGCCTAGGGGCCCTACTAGTGAACCAACACCCTCTCGGACTACGTGCTGTGCCACCAGAAAAAAAAGAAAAGATTCTTCTTGCCCCCCAAAGAATGTATGATCTACATATAAAACAAGACACAGGGGTGCTCAGCTGTACTGAGTACAAAGAAACAATGAGGCCGTATTGGTCTGCGTGATAAGCAGGCCTAAACCCCATTGGCAGGTGCTCTGAAGGCATCACAGCAAAGGAGGGTAACGAGGTCGTTTGGAAGATCCTCCTTCCAAGGGCGAGGGGCAGAAATGACAAAAGCGCTTGTTTGAAAATTTAACAAGAGGGCAACAGAGGCTGGCTGTGGCATCATGGACTAACTAGCTAGCGCATGAGGGAGGACAGTTTGCGAAGGGCCTTGAAAGTGAAGGCATGGAGAGAAGGCAGCGTCACTGGAGGGATGCAATGAGAGGGGTGCTAAATAGGAATGTTAACTATCGGTTAACTGAATAGTCGATTAACCTTGTGAATTCTTATCAGTTAGTTACTCGACTAGTCCCCAGGGTAGGGCTGGCAGCTAGTGTCCTCCGGCCTCACTCCCGGGAAGCCCCCTGCCACTCCATGCCACTGCCTCCGTATCAGAGGCAGCAGCGCGGGGTGCCAGGCGGGAGCCGGTCCATGAGGGAAGCCAGTTTAAAAACCAGCTCCCCTCGCAAACAGGTCGCCTATCACCACGTGCTGCTGCCTCTGATAAAGAGGCAGCAGTGAAGGGTGGCAGCAGCCTGTCTGGGGAGGGGAGGGCTGAGCTCCCAGACCTGGCACAAGCCAAAACTGAGCCAGGCTGTCCACCTGACTGCCAATGCACTTTAAATGCAGAACTGCAGCAGAGTAGGTCCTGGACCCAGCGCAAGCCAGGACTGAGCCAGGCTGCTGGCCAGCCTGCTAAACAATTTACTGGCGATGGGACAAGAGGAATGCATGTAGTCTATAGCATTAACCGATAAGTCGGTTAATCGACTACACGATTACGTCCCTAGTGCTAAAATCAGCAGGACAAGTATGGAAAAGTTCTCTGAGCAGCAGCAACCCTATCAGAGTGCCACATGGGTGAGGACTGGTTTTGGGAGGGGAGAACTGCAATAGGAGCATAGGAGCCAAAGGAGGGAAATCAGTGGGGGGGATTTGCTCAACAACTTAGATGCCTGCACACAAATGCAAGGAGCACCGGGAACACTAAGGCCCACTCATGACAGCCAGAAGGCATAGGACAGCCAGCTTGCTGGCCCTATGAAGCAAGCCAAAGATAGCCCAAGAGGTGTTTTGAGAACAAGGCTCGGGGACATCTACACTGCAGCTAGGCACCGCAGCTAGCCTGTACCGGCAGACTCAGGCTCTTGGGGTTACAAGACTGCTTGACTGCAGTGTAGAAACTCAGGCCTGGGGACAACGTGAGCTCTGGGACCCTCCTCCCTTGCAGACCCAGCCTGAGTACCAAGCAAGCAAGGTCCCAAACCATATCAACAAAAGGAGAGAGAAGCAGGCCCGCAGGGAGGGTTCTGACAGGAGGAAGCCATCACCCCAATGCTTTGGGTGCAATAAGTGAGCCAGGCAAGCTAACTGGAGGGCCCACTGCTCATGTTCCAAACTGTATGAATGAGTCACAGAGAAAGAGAAGGGCAAAACTCCCTAATGCAGTGCAATTCACACCATCAGTTTTTCCTTCAGAGATGTGCAACGTCAGACTCGACTCATCTTCCCCCTCGAGAACTCTCTTCCGCCCACCCGGAACACAACTACAGAACAAAGAAGAAATTAAACTCGAATTGTATGTCCTACAGAAAACTTTCAAGCCCCAAGCAGCCTGTGTGCGTTGCCTGCATTTGTACCAGCTTTTCTAAGGCCTCCACTGTTAGACCCTCATTAGAGATGAGTGTCACTGAGCTATGCAAACACGCTCCCCAGAGTTGAGAATGCGAGAGGTTCGGAGTCTCTCTCCGTCCTGTGGGAATGCTGGAAGGGGGTGTTGTATTGTTGTTTTTAAATACATCTAAAGAAATTAAACCTGAGGCTACATCTAGACTGCAAGCCTCTTTCGAAAAAGGGCGTCTAGACTACAACCAGTACTTTTGAAAAAGCAAGCCGCTTTTTCGAAAGAGAGTACCCAGGCAGTCTGGATGCTCTCTTTCAAAAAAGCACAGTTTGCATTATATAGCGTCTTTTTTCAAAAGAGCACTTTCGAAAAAAGGCGTTCTTCCTCATAAAATGAGGTTTTCTGTGGTCGAAAAAAATGCCACGTTCTTTTGATTTACTTTCGAAAGAACGTGGCAGCAGTCTAGATGCAGGGGAAGTTTTTTTGAAAAAAGGCTACTTTTTTCAAAAAACCCTGTAGTCTAGACACACCCAGAGAGAGCACAAGGTAGATTTCTGCCTCTCAGTCCTACCAAACTACCTGGATCTCTTTTTTTGATGAAATGACACATGTAGCTGATAAAATGTATAGTTATCGAGAAAACTTATTTAGACTTCAGTAAGGCATTTGACTTGGTACCAGATGACATTGATTTAAAAACTAGACAGATATAAAATTAACATGGCCCCTATCAAATGACTGAAAGCTAACTGACAGGCGTCAGAATGTAATTATAAGTGGAGAATCAGCATCCAGTGTTTCTAATGGAGTCCTTTAGGAACGGGCTGTTGGCCCGGCACTAGTCAATGTTGTAATTCGTACGAAAAATACAAAAGATCCTGGTAAAACTTCCAGATGACCCCAAAATTGGGGGAATGGTAAATAATGAAGAGAACAGGTGACTGATCTTGAGCGATCTGGATCCGTTGGCAAAGTGGGTACAAGCGAACAATATACATTTTAATAGGGCTAAATGTAAAATAATTGATAGGTGTGGAAACTGAGGCAAACAGCAGATAAGTGTTTGCCCAACATCTCACTGACAGTCAACAGAGCCAGGAGTCCCACTTCCAGGTCCTGGCCTACCCAGTAGATTACCTGTTCCTTCTCACTGTGTCCTAGGTGGTTGAGCACTACTGGGAAGGTCTGTACATCATAAATGGGGATGTTAAAAAACAGTTAATAATTTAACCATTAAAAATCTTAGCGGTTAAGCAGTTCCGTGCTATGGGCTCTGCAATATAAAGCTTATACTGCAGAGACCGCAGTGCAGCCGGCTCCCTGGGAGCAGAGCCAGCAGCCAGAGCCAGTGCTTGCTGGGAGCCAGCTTACTAGTTAGTGCACCAGCTCCCAGCTGCTGGGCCCACTCCCAGGGGGCTGGCTGCCACCCCGTGCTGGGGCAGGGTGGCAGCCAGCTCCCCAGGAACACGGCTGGGAATCGGCATGTACTCATTACGGAAACCGACAGGCTCATGCTTATTGGTTAACCATTAAAACAGGTACACTCTTACACCCCTGATAATAAAAGGCCACAACTGGAACGGCATAGACTCGATTTCATCTCGCTCTCCTGGTTTAGATCATTATCACAGAAACCCTGGATGGAATTCTAGCCCTGTAACAAACTGCCTGTTCTTTACTCCACACAGAGATCCTCGTGGCCCCTGGAATACTTCACAGGTCTTCCAGTGAGTCAGCGAGACCAATCTAGCAACGCAAAAGGAGGCAAGCTGAGTGTTTAATAGGCAGCGGGCACCAATAGCGCTTTAATGGGCTCAGCAGCTCTTACTTAGAGACACTTGCCAAGTTACTTTTCCCAAGGCCTTTCTCATCTCCGCGCCTTCCTCTTCCCATCACTCCAAACCGTTTAGGAGCTGTCAAAGGAGACTGGAGCGATAATTAGAGCAGTGATGTCAGTAGTACCTGAATAAGCTATTATGGGATACCTCTACTATTGATCTGCTAATAGCCTCTTCAAACAGACCCCTGGCTTCAGAAACAGAGCTCCACCAGTAAGTAGCTCTCTCAGACAGCAGCCACATTAGCTGGGTGTCAGATCATTTCTTGTCAAGAAAATGGAAAATACTTCATAGGCCAGCATGCATGCCGGCTTTTATTCCTCTCTTCACACAGCTCTGTGTTCTCTGGCTGGGATCTCAGCCCAGCTACATCTCAGAAAGTGGGCCTCAACCTTTCTTCATTCTCACCAAGCCCAGGCGTTAGCCATAGTGATCAAAATTCAACTGCCATCAGGATGGATTGATTTTAAATCCAACTGATCTAAACCAACAGATTTAAATCAGCAAGCAAGAAACCTTGATTTAAATCACTGAATGTAATCCTGTTTTCCATTTGTACTTTAGTTTTTGTTTAAAGCAAAGTTGATTCTCATTGGCTGGTGACTATTAAAACATCATTTGCAACAAAATATAGCTTAGATACTAAATTTGGTGCAACTTTTTGCTCACTTGAAAGATATGCTGTAGCTATACACATTTAAGAAATTATATAGCTTATCTTACATTTATTCAGCTATTTAATTTTTACATTTTGAACAGGCTGTCCTCTCTATAAGTCCTAAACTCATAGAACACTAGAACTGGAAGCGACCTTGAGGGGACATCGAATCCAGTCCCCTGCCCTCACGGCAGGGCCAAGCACTGTCTAGACCATCCCTGACAGATGTCTATATAACCTGCTCTTAAATATCTCCAGAGATGGAGATTCCAAACCTCCCCAGGCAATTTATTCCAGTGTTTCACCACCCCGACAGGCAGGAAGTTTTTCCTCATGTCCAACCTAAAGTCCAAGATACGTTCCAAAAAACGCGGACTTCTAGTGAAACAACGTAAAGCAGGGAATGTTTTTCCCGCAGCTGACTTCCATTTGCACAAGCTGGGGAGGTTTTTTGGGTGACTTAAGAGCAGGGAATGGAAGGACTTATAATGCATCAAGTCCTTTACAAGCATCAGCGACTTTATTGCGAAATGGACGTATACTGAGGTGACATATAGCAGGGACACCTACACTATTGCTAGAAAATAGTAAATGAGGCATCTCTTGACAGATGAGGACTTTAACTTTTGATTTTGTCAATCTCTATTTGGATAGAAATTTAATTCAGTTAAAATGCACAAAAAAGCGGCATTTTAAAAATACATAAGTGTGCTGATACATAAGAAAAAAGAGAGTACCAAAGAGTTTATCAGAACACATTTGAGTTTAAAACATGTTGATTTATTAAATAAAGGAAGCATTATCTATAGTTAGTGAACTGAACTGATCGTTCATCTCCTTGAAGATTTTCAAACTAATAGATCCCTTCCTCTCATGTGTTGTTGATTCATCAACTGGTAAACAGTTGTTCTGCTTTTTCAATTACAATTAGTGTCTTATCTTTGAATGAACTAGTCATTCAACTAGCCATTCAACTCAACTATCAGAATAAACTGAAATTAAGAAAATATTCTCTCAGCACCTGCAGAAGAAACTCCCGCTGTTAACAAATTCTGATTCCAGATGCTTAGCCAGCAATTTCCACCAGTTCAGAGATACGACTTTAAGACTTGGCAGCATGTGTGTACTGCTTGATATTTTCTTAATTCCATTTATTCTAATGGACTATAAAAAGATGCCTTAGCATAGGTTGTCATAATTTCATGTTTAAAGTAAACCTAAAACTTCATTTATATGTTTTTTAAAAATCAAATTCAAAATCAGAAAAATTCATATTTTTTTAAATAATGAATTTTTATCCCCCCCGACTGAACTGTGATTAGGATGGAGCTCCTTCCTCTCCCCAAACATCCCTTACCACTGACAACTCTCTTTCCGTTACAGCTCCAGCTGTAAACCTCTGGCAAACACCCGTACAGATCTCTCTCCAGAGTTGCCCCTGGGGTAAATGAACTCTCGTTTCATAGTCTCGCAGTTAGACTTGAGAAAAAAAATGAGGTTGCTCCTGTTTAGTCTATCCCTGCATTCTCTGCCTATGGCAGATTGCTCCCTACAATAGATTCTCAGACCTTTTGTCCTGTCTCGTTTTAAATGTAACGAGCAACGGGGCTCCCGTCCCTTTCCTGGGAGACTGGCACAGCCTCCCTCACCAGCAGGCCCATTTCTGAGATTTGTCCTCCTTACTCCAGGAGGAAAAGAAAAGCAATTCTCTAAGAATGCCAGGAAAACGGGAGCATTCACCTCCCCCGAGGATGCCTGAGGCTTGGAACGAATCCAGGGAGCTTTAGGAAACCTGCCAGGCTCCTCTGAACATTTGGCCCACTCTCCCTCCACCCAGCTATCATTCTCTTGCACTGGGCAGCACACTGCTACATCAGGGCCAATATACTGCAGCATTAGAGTCAATCTATCTAGACTTCAGGGACAAAGACGTGTTTAGTTTTGTACATCAGAGCTTTCGCTTTCATTGGCTCCACAAGGAAGCCAGCTGGGCAAGAGACAGGCTACTGATTGACGCGTACCACACACCTTCACGCAGCAAGGGGGCAAAGCATTCATGAACAACCCCCCACCCCCAATCACAAAGTAGTCATGGACTATTCCCCCAGATGTGTCGCTCTTGACAGGATGGCTATAGTAACGTGCTTCAAATATGCCAGGACATGGAGTGAATCTCTCTACTTTAGACAAAGCGTCAGAGGATCTCAGATGACCACCAAAAGCCAGACTCTTGGTTTTCGGTCTCATCTGAAACGTAATACCCCTCAAAGCACAGTGCCATCCTCCATTCTGGAAGATGGTTCTATAGTGTGGCTCAGAAGGAAAAGTACCACTTACCAGTGACTCCCCCATCAGTGCATCCTTGGAGGTGCCCGTGCAAATTTGCACCCACCTTGACAAGATCTGACCAGACCGCAGCATCAGGTGGTAGGGCTGGTGCAGGCCAGTTTAGGAAGATCACAGCTTGACAGGATAAAAGGTTATTTTTGGCGTGGGCCTGTCTTACATGTGTTTATACCTTCTGAAGCCTCCTTAGGGAGAGTGACTTATGTTCCCACATAAGTATTCTGAAAGTGCCCAAAAGATTTTCGAATTTGAGTTACCCATTAGGAGACTCACTCCATCCATCACGGAAATGCCAACACCCCCCCTCGCATTTCTAAAAATGCCAGAACAATTGAGATGATGATGTTTTTCAGACATTGTTATTTTCCTGTCATGCCACAACTGCCTGCTTCAGAAAGTCTTAGTCATGCGTTAGCTCCTGTTTCCTTTCCCACTCAGCTCCTCTTCACAAAGTTACGCTATTACCGCAGTCTCCGATGAATTATTGCTTTCTTCCTGAGTACTTCCAAACAGGGATGCAGGTAGTAACGCTGCCTCCATAGCTGGGTGCCCTCATCCCCCTGTAACACTGGGACAAGGGGCATCTGTGAGTTCTGGCTGACATGATGACATTATGCTGAGACGATTGTGAACATGCTGTACCCTGGGAAAGCTTCTGTACGTGTATCCAACAGGAGCTAGAGCAGGTGTGGGGAACGTATTTTCAGTCTGGGGCCAATGACCCACAGAACATTTCGCAAGGGGCCACACACAAGCATCAATCAATTAATTAAAAAAACCTCCACCCCGCCCTGGCCTGGCTCCCAACAAGCAAAAACAAAAAATCATGGTGGAGCCACATACAGAAGCTTTCCATGATACAGCATATTCAGGATAATCTCAGAACATTGTTTCAACCCGAATGAGCTCAATGTGGCACTGTCGCTTTGAAGAATCCCCTCTTCTCCCCCCCTGCCTTGCTGCCACTTTCTGATAGAGGCAGCAAGGGGGGGCAGGGAAGCAACTAGTCAACTAGCTTGTCGACTATCCAATAAGCATTTGCTTGTCGGACAGTCGACTAGTCATTCACGTCCCTACTGAGGGCAGGACAAGAAGCAATGGGCTTAAATTGCAGAACAAGAGGTTTAGGTTGGACATTAGGAAAAAGGTCCTACCTGTCAGGGTGGTTACGGGGGAGGCTGCTTTGTTTTGAAAAAGAACTCATTGTTCTCAGTGGGATAAAAGCTAAATGGGAGAGAACACTGCCTGCAGGACAGGAGGGATTTTTAATGGGCCAGGACTGCAGAACTCCACCAATTCCTAAAAGCAACTAGCACTGAGCTAACTTACGTAAGATTCCCAGCCTTGACTCAACCAAGGCAAATTCAGAACGACTCACACAGTTGTGGCACAGAAACCTGACCTGAGCCTGTTACAGAAGTCACCTTATGGACCACTTATTGAACGCAGCAAAAGCGCCAGGAAACACCTTTCAAGACAGCCAGGTGGCACTGCCTATGATCACAGGATTCCCATCACAACACTCATGGTCCCCGTGTTAGAATAAAACACTGTGTCTGGAGACCCTTTTGCATGACCGTTACCACACTCACCTCCCCTGAGTAGCTGTACTTTCCTTTCAGGATCTGCCGGTACAAGCGGGTTCGGTTGTCATCCTCAAAGGGCATCGTTCCACTCAGGAGGATGTACGAGATCACCCCCAATGCCCACATGTCCACAGAATTGGTGTAGGGTTTCCTGACCAAGATTTCTGGGGCAATATACTCCGGTGTCCCACAGGTGGTTTTCATTAAGCAGTCGTCTCCTTTCTTCCGAGCGCTTGCCAGCCCAAAGTCTGTGATCATGATCTTAGAGTCCGTACCCGGGTGGTAATACAACAAGTTCTCTGGTTTTAAGTCCCGGTGCGTGATGCCCAGCGTATGTAAGTACTTCACCCCATCCAACACCATCTGCAGCACACGGGTAGCATCTCGCTCAGTAAAGGAGCCTTTGGCAATGATTCGATCAAACAGTTCCCCTCCGGTGGCCAGCTCCATCACCATGTAGACTCGCTCCTGCGTCTCAAAGACCTCAATGAGCTGGATGATGTTGGTGTGCCGCACACGGCGCAGGACACACAGCTCTGATTCGCACACCTCCCTCCCTTCCCGGTACTTAGTCTCTATCATCTTGATTGCATAGGGCTGCTTGGTAGCCTTATGCTCTACCCGTACCACGCGACTAAAGCTGCCGCGGCCAATCAGGGCTTTGATGTCATACTTGGCTGTCACCCTGGGGTCGAACTTGGCCCGGTACTTCGCCACCTTGTTCTTGCGGGGCTCAGGCTGTTCGGCGTAGTTCGGTGGGTGGCCGCTGGAGTAGGGATTGGTGTGACGCGGGGGCGAGGGGGAGCCAGCTTTGACAGCATCCTCCTTGATGAAGTGCTTGTACACGTCATTTTGATGACCGATGTACGGCTCAACCTTTTTAACCAGATCCAACTGAACGTCCGTGGGGGGCTCGGGAAGCACTTTGCTTGTCCCACAGCCCATCACTGAATGGTGCTAATCACCCACCAAGGCATTCTCCCATGGTGACAGCAGCAGCAGCCACATCTGGGACAACTCCCACATTCGAACCTTTCAAAAAACAGAGAAGAGAGGGATGAAGTAGGAAAATGTAAAACATCAGTCATCCTCCACAGGACTCCTGGCTCAAGGTGCCGCTGCAGATAAGGGGTGCAGGCCATGCTAGCAAAAGAGATGGGCTAGCCACGCTTTAGTTAACATGGTAAAATCACTGTGTGCACGTGACATTAGCAGACCAAAGTACGGGTCAGCTAGTCCAGTGTTTCTCAATCAGTGATACGAATACCCTCGGGGTACTCAAGAGAAGTCTGGGGGGTACGTCAACACAACTGACATTTGGAGAAAACTGAATTTTTGTTTTCAGTTTTACAGCACTTTATTATTTTTGTACTTTTACACCCAAAAATGTCATTGCCTGCCCGGCTACGATTAAGTTGTTTAAACAAATGTGTTGCAATGGTAGAAAAAAAATTGTGTGTGTCTGAAAACTGTTAGGTACTGGGGGTACTTTTTTTTTTTAAGGGGTACTTTATAAAAAAAGGTTGACAAACACTGGTCTAGTCCATTCCCCTGCATCATGGTAGGCCTGAGCTGTATCCGTGACAGGAGGGTACCCTCTCAGAGAGGCAAGGTGGGTTAAGGTAGTATCTCAAACTGCTTTGCAGCTACATACAGCTCTTCTTCAGACCTGCAGAATAAAGGGAATCACCTCATGCACTTGGTCTCTCTAACAGCCTGGGACCAGCTTGGCTGCGACACTGCAAACAACAACGGAAGGTATCCTCTCTTGTTCACATTAGGCTTTTGTAAACCTCTCACCCTACTTTCAAGGCATTTGTAACCTCCAATCTCTGATTACGTACCTCCCTTGGAGACTTGCTCTTCCTAAATGTTTTCCTCACATTTAACTGGGAAAACGTATCTTCAGTCTGTTACTTCTCATTCTGTTCTCACAGGCTAGTGATAGCAGATACCTGCCCTCCCTATATAACATCACTCTACCTGTACGTCACTGTCTCCTCTCGCTCATCTCTTCTCAGTACCAAGACCCCTTGAACATTCCCACAGCTCTTATTTTCCAAATCTTTGATCACTTTAGCTGCTGTCCTCTGAATTCTCTCCAAAATGCTTTATTTAAGCTTTATATTGCAGAGCCCGCAGTGTGTATAGCTGCTAGGATTTTTAGCAGTTACATTTTTAAAAGACTATTTACATTTCTAGTTCTAGGCCAATACTTCTTGGAGGGGAGTAAGGCGGTGCAGCTCCACATGCTGCTGTTTCTCCCCAGGTTGGAGCTGCGTCACCACAAGTGCTGGGAAGCTCTTTTCCTGCACTGCACTTGCCTAGAGTCTCCACCCTCACAGCTCCCATTGGCTGGGAACTGCAGCCAATGGGAGCTAAAGGGGACTGTGCCTGCAGGAGAACGCAGAGCCATGTGGAGCCACCAATTTCCCCTGCCACCAAACAGGAGCTGCCTCAGTTAAGCACCCCTTCCCACACCCCAACTCCTGTCCAGACCCTGCACCCTGACCCCAAACTCCTGCCCTGAGCCTGCTCCTGCATTCCAAACCCATTGACCCCAACCAGGAGTCCCCTCTTGTACCCCAAATGCCTCACCCCCAACCCCACCTTAAAGCCTGCACCCTAAATTGGATCCCTCATCCCTTCTTGCATCTACTTCCTGCCTCAACCCACAGCACTCTCTCACACGCTGAACCCCTTATTTTTGGCCTCACCCCACAGCTCAGTAGGCCCCACAAAATCCAATAACTCCAGGCCCCAAGAAGAGTTAATCCAGTCCTGCTCCTATTCTACAATAGCACTTTTGATTATCCCTTCTGTACCACCACCACCCCGCCTACTTCCCTTGGCCGGATCTCATGGGATTCCTTTCAGCCCACTTCACTCATTTACCCAAGGCAGTGCAGTCTGTCCCTGTCCTCCCAGGCATTTGTGAACCCTTTCACTGTGTACCATCCTTTAATCTGATACGTGCATTGACTGCTTCAACCTCCAAAGTTTTAACGAGCAGACTGAATAATACCAAGCCTAGTATGACCCCTCTGGAAAACCCAGGCGCTCCTCCTCCTAACAGATCACTGACCTATTTCTCATTACGCTGCACTCCAATTTTTGAGCACTGGGGAAGCTGTTTTAGAAGACAGAGCCAATGACACAGGTTTTCCGTGGAGCACTCAGTACTCACTCCCATCGCTCGTCTCCCATCTACAAATGCTGGCGGGTGGTTGTGTGTAGGATTCCAGCTGCACCCAACTGGCACAATGAGTTGCTGTTCACAATAGGGATGTGAATGCTTACTGGTTAACGCTTATTGGGTACAGATAACCAGGGGGCCAGCCGGGCTGGAGAAGCCTCCTGCCCGCTCCTGTTTAAGCAGTTAACCAGTTAAATATAACGTTTAACTGGTTAACTGATGAAATGTGATTTTACGTCCCTAGTTCACAAGGTGCGTCCTCTATACCACAGCTGCAGGAGTGGGCCTCTCACAAAATGCTATTTTTTAAAAGACCTAAGCCACTTCTCAATACACTAGGCACACATAAGGAAAGAGAAAAGGGTGTCTCCTTCCAGCTGATTTCTGACTAGCTCACTTAGTGGAAGGGAATTCTGAACAGGTTTCCTGCACATGTGAAAGGTGACGTTTCAATGAACATAACCAGAGCTCTAACACAATTCCATTAACATTGCCTGCGCAGGGCAGACACAATTGTGCAGTCGTCTTATGCTGTGAATGATGAATCTGTGAATATGGCTGAGTAGATGAGAAAACAAGAGCACAATGAGCGAATGCCGTTTTGTGATATTCAGAATAGGCCTGAGATCTCTGCCATCACCTCAAACGGAATGCTCCGCTTCTGTTTTGCTTTTTTCTGGTATTTCAAACCTTCTCTTCTGTGTTGAGCAAAGAATTCCTTGATGGGCCCAGAGAAATCAACAGGGTGCTTCCTCAACCTACCTTCTAATAAAGTGGCTCCCAGCCTTCCCAGGCTACTGTATCCCCTTCAGGAGTTTGATTTGTACCTTGAGTACCAGTTTCACCTCACTCAAAAACTATTTGCTTGTAAAATCAGACATACAGACACAAAAGCGTCATAGCCCTATTACTGAAAATTCTCTCACTTTCTCATTTTAATCCTATACTATAAAATAAATCAGCTGGAATATCAAAATTGTGCTTACATTTCAGCACATAGAGCAGTATAAATGCATCATCTCTATGAAATTTTAGTTTGTACTTACCAGGAATGTGAAAATGTAACCACGTACACGGTTAGTTGATGAGCCTAGGCTCATCGGTTAACCTTCACGGTTACACGCAGGCTTCTGGCGTACATTGGCTCCCAGGAAGCCGCCTGCTGCCTATGATAGAGGCAGCAGCACAAGGCAGCAGGTGGGAGTTGGTACACACGGGAAGCGAGTTTAAAAGCCGGCTACCTGGGCGTGCCAGCTCCTGGGGAGCTGACTGCCACCCCGCATGTAACGGCTGAAATTTTCAGCAGTTACACAGTTAAACACATTTTAACTTCCCTAGTACTGATTTCACTAGTGTTTGTTATGTACCTGCTGTGAAACTACATAAATATCTTGATGAGTTGATGTACACCCTGGAAGACCTTTCTGTACCCCCAATATTATGCGTACCCCATATCATCAAACAGATGTTTGTGTATCAAGTTTTAAAATCTATTCCCTGCTCTATCACATTTCACTTCTTTGAAGAGTGTGATGTCGTAATTCTACTAAAATAGAATAGTACTCCCCTCCTCCGACGATTCTTCCAGGTACTAATGCAATCAGAATCTTGTAAATTTCCTTTTTCCCCTTTGCAAGTTACCTTTAAAGGTGACCTGAAGAGCCTTTGGGAAAAAAATTAATATCAAAGATCAGTAACAAATTAGCTACGCAGATGCAAATATATAATGTATGTGTTAAAACAAATCCAAAGAGCGGGCTTGCCAACTATTTCTGCATTTGCCCTGTTATATCAGCAAATGCACAGCAGAGATGGTAGGAAAATTCTCTGGTTTAAGTGCTCTTACAAAGGAAACAGAGAATCCCTAACATAAGTCTTGTCAGATAGGCAAGGGAAGAACCGATTTCAAATTAAATCGGTAATTGTGTATAACTTTATGTCTACACATTGATCCTGCTCCCAATGGGGAAATAGATTTACTGTTAAATAAATTCTCCTGACAGAGTTCCATTCAAAGCAATTGCTATGCATGTGCTTTCAAGTCTGCTGCAAATTAAAACTAAGTATTCGCTTTATCAGAACTGCACCTCCCTCCTATCCCACCTCCAAGCCTGGTTTAGGATTAATGGTTTGATATAGCGTATTGACATTTTCAGAAGCAGGCAGATATTTCTGTTGCCATCACAAACAGCATGGCAGACAGTAGGCCCATGTACTTCTTGTAGCTTCTGCAGCGACTCACTGAAACCCACATTTACAAAGTCCTTGCCGACTGCATTTCAGACAGCTGCTGGAATCATTTCTGAGAAGAAAAGCAAACTGTCCTCTGCCAACATCTGCCCGGCAATCAGCCATCCCATCTCAGTGAAAGAACATAAAAAGGGCTCAAGAAATTAACCAGAATTCACATCTCCAGAGAGTCCAACTGTGGTCACAAGGAGTTAGGCAATTGCTCATCCTAATCCCAATTTGCAAAGCACAGAATTACTGCATAGTTTGACAATTTGTGATCTACAAACATCCAGGACAGCAAAAACTGCAGTTCAGGCTTAAAGAGGATTAGCCAGGTTGCATATGGTAAGCCCAGAACTGGAACTGTATGGTATGATATAGGCCACCTCTGATGTGCACTGACAGAGCTGTGGGGCAAAGAAGAGGGTAGGACTAGAAAAAGTAGCAACCACTGAAGTCCAAGATTGTGGTACACGAGTAACCCCTCGATGGAATGGCAAGTCAGGACTGAGATGCAATGGCAGAGAGAATCTAGCAGAGTCTGAGCCCAGCCACTATCAGCCAGCATTTTCTGACGTGCTAATTTCACCAACTAAATTAAAATAAAGTGAGATGTAACCTTTGCTCCTCAAAGCACCAGATCCCAGGAAGACTCATCATAAAGAGCAGAGCAGGATACACTAGAGTTGTAAGACACAAACTGTGCTTGGAGGGGAGATCAATGAATCAGCTCTCATTCAAACCTCATCTCTGCTACCGTGCCAGTCTGCAAGGGTCATCCAACAGTAAAGAGTTGACACAGTGCTCTGAAAACTGGGTTTTAAGAGTAGTTTAAATGCTATTCCAAACACCTACTGGGACAGTCTGTAAAGTCAGCAGCTAAAACGGATTGGATGTGCGGGGGGAGGGAATAGACCTTCTCCCTGCCCCAGAAAAGTATTAAGACGTGCCACGGGATTTCCAATTCCACTAGAGCTTGACTCTGATCAGATGGGTTTTGAGTTCTCAAGAAAGAAGTATCCCTTCTCCTTTTCACAGGAGCATGGCAAAGGTTTACTTATCGTTGCAGTGATGTGGAAGTCATTATGTTGGAACAGAAACTGCTCCCATTCCCAGGGGAACGCAGTTTTCATTCCCCACATTGCCAGCGAAATCTGCTGCACTTCAACACGACTTTATGGCATTTGCAAATTACAACAAGATGGCTGGCTAGGGGTTGGAGATGCTGCCTACACCCATTTTGGCAATTAGCCTGACCATTTTAAATTACTATTCTGGCTTCAAGTCTGGTGTCGGGTGCCTGAGCAGGCACAGAGGACTATGGGAAAGCAGTTTGCCTCTATGCATGATCACAATTCCTACCATCACGCACTGAAAACTCTAGCCAATTATGGAGCACAACTGGCATGAAGAGAGCCTCAGTCAGTCCTCACTCAGAAGGGGATTATGGGTAGAAAGAGGAACATTTTAAAAGGACATTAGTAGTTTAGAAACAAAAGGCTTAGAAAAGCTATGGTTTAAGAGACTTTTTAAAATATCAGTTAAAAAAAAAACCCTCTTCTAAGCTAAACCTCTTCTAAGCTAATCTTTCCCTGGCGATACTGGAATGTCAATGACACAGGCCATACTCTACAGCATAAGATTGTAAAGGGAAACTAGCTAAAGAAAAAGTGAAACTGACCTCTGAGTTTCACTGACCATTCTGAGTGAAGTGTCCAGAAGTAAACAAACAGCCTAACAGGTGAAAAGAAATCCAATGTGCAACATGAAAGAAAGTTATATCACCTCAGAAATTAGCAGCAACTTGGTGTGGATTTTTTAAAATGTCTTCTGGCCAGTATCCCTGTAAAGCATATGAGGGACAGCCAGGTGCATCAAAACTCATTAGATGCAGGTTTCAATGCCACAGTTCAATCCAGAGAAAAACCCAGAAGAGGGAGGGACTATATCCCTGCCCTAGTCAGGAAGATGAATCAAGGCCCAAGCTCCACTGCTTGTGTGCCGTAGTGTACAATGCTGGGGAATATTATAATGCATACAGACCAAGGAACAAGAAACTATTGCATTAGATAATTCAGGCAAGAAGTATGCCTTGAGCAGGGGGAAACACATTCAGTAGATTCACATAGTTCTGGTGGTAGCCACAGTTGTAATTAGTATGAGCTGCTATTAGCTTTATGCTATAAAAGTTACCCTCTGCGTTCCTCAGATAAGTAGCTCTCATAAGATCTTGTGGCCTATGTATGGAGGACTCAACTTCCATTAATTAAGGGTCCTCAGCTTCTCTGAAGCCAAACCTGACTAATTAATAAGTTATTTGTGAGCGCTCTAGAAGATAAGAAACCCTGAGACAACTGAATAACCACACTGAGAATACAATGACAGGTTTTCAGTCACATAAATGAAAACATAGATATCTTCAAATAAAGTGAAGCAATTTAAATTCACACAGACTTTTCAGGATACACTGATACAAAAGTTTGAAATATCAGGGGGGGGTTTTATGCATACAAGCAGTAGCTCAGCAAAGGATCACCTTTTCATCATACAAGTTCAGCTGCAAGTCTTGGTGCTGTTGAGCAGGTATGATGAGAAACACCTCTGTAGAAATCTCTCACTCCTGGATAATAATACTAGGTATACAATCTCAGTGGTCATTTTGCTGCCCAGGGCTGGCATTTACTGATCACTACCTCTGACGCACCATAAATGTACATGGTGCTTTATGAAGTATGCCACACTCCAGCCTCAAAAATGCATAAACCTAAGGTAGATGAGACCCAAAGTATGTAAGACTTAGGCATAAATCCACACACCTGGGACAACTCACTAAATTCTATGCAATCTGAAAACACAAGGGTAAAATGAGGGCTGTTCACTTCTTGTTACTGTCTTTCTTCTACTGCAGAAGTGCTTCTATGTTCTGTATTCCCTTGCCCTCTCTCTGTGGCTTCCCAGTGGGAAAAATTCAGCTTCCAAGCTACATAGTGTCTGCAGTTGTGCAGCATATGCTGGAAGTGGGACGTCAGAGACAGTGCCTGATCTTGACAAGTTGCTCTGCTTGTCTGGCATGTTTACAATCAGTCACAGATGTCCATACACTGGAGTGCTATTGTCAGGATAGGAAACTTGACTAGACTGAACAGGACAGATGTTGACTAAACAGTTCTGTGTAGAACCCTGCATAGGGCTTGGAAAATATAACAGACATCTATTAGCTAAAAGCAAATAAGAAAGATGACACTTCTGCCTGCAAAGTCCATGGATCACGGCACTGGTAAGGGAAACCCAAGAACACACGGGTTGGCTTGAGTCTTTTGCAACTTCGTCAGGGGAGCTAGGTACCACAATAGGTGTGGTAAAACTAACTAAACAGACTCCGCTAATTAAAGCCAGAGAGGACAATTGTGACAATTTACCCTGACTCCTCATCTAACTTTACAATTTACCCTACACTCCTCATCTGTGCAATTTCACCCAGTATCTCCTGCCATGGAGGAAATCTTTCATCCCTCTGATATAAGTGAACACTACTGAGCTGAATAACTTGTGGTTAACTATAGCATTATCTTTTAGAAAGACATCCCGTTGTGATTTAAAGAATTCAAGTAATGATGAACTTAACATTTCCCTTGGGAAGCTGTTCCAGTGATTTGTTATTTTCCCTGTTAAGAAGTTGTGTCTTATTTCCAATGAGCCATCTCGCCAGTCCTTGCATCATTTTCATAATTCATCAGTATGATTTTAATTTTCTTTCATGTCCTGAATAAAACATACTAAACTGTGCTGGGCCAAGAACCATTGAACTAGGAGATAGCTGTGTTAGCCAACACTGCTCTTGTGTTTATTTTAAATTCTCCCATACTAGGGCATAGCTATCCTTGTTTTCTCTGTCAGGGCTAACTGAACATGAGTGATTATAAAAAATGGCTTATAACAAAAAGGCCAGGGTTTTTTTTCCCCACATCCAAAAGAGAAGGAACTTTTAAAAAACCTCCAGAGAATGTGGACAGAAGGAGGTGGTGCCCAAGCCAAATGAAAGACGCACTTAGATGCTTGCAGAAGCACCCAGCAAACGTATTTCACTTCGATACCGCAACCCCGAAGCACTGTTTGGAGCTCTGTCTGGATCTGCAGCGCTCCCCCCGCCCCTCCCTACAGCACGATGTAAAACCAAGCCCATGGCGCACGCACCCAGCAGAGAACGGCGGCGAGAGAGGACTTGTCCCTCGTCTCCACCCCACGCGAATCACGAATCCGTGGGCCCCGGGGCCAACTCTCCCGAACGCACAGAACGAGATGAGACGCGGCGGCGGCGGCTCCCCCCCCCCGGCCAGGGCGCTGTAGCGGCCACCGGCAGCCTTTCCGCCGCGCCTCCCACGTGCTGCCGGGGAGGGGGGGGGGGGCGCCCGCGCTTCCCACAGGGGACAAGCCCAGGGCCGCGCTCTCCCCTGCGCCAGCGGGGGGCTCGCGGGCCCGCTCGGAGCCAGGCAGCAGCCCCGCCGGGCCCGGCTAGGCCGTTCCGCGGGGCTTGCCCATGGGCGCCGGCTGCCAAGGCCGCCCCCCCGCCGTGACGCTCTGAGGGGGGAGGCCCCCGCCCTGGCGCTGGGGGCTGCGGCGGGACGGGGGGGGCTGGACTTGCGGGTACGGGCCGCGCGCGCTCCCTGCGGCAGGTGGATGCGGGGCCCCGCGGGGGGGAGGGGGCGGCCCCTAGGGCCGGGCGGGCCCCGCACTCACCTCAGCCCGCGGCGGCGGCGGTTCCGGCCCAGGCTGGGGGGCTGCGGCCCGGCGCCGCGTTGTGACGTCACCACCGCGCGCCAGGACCCGCCCTGCGATTGGCGGAGGGTCGGACCCCGGGAGGGGCAGGGGGCAGAGGGGAAAGGTCAGCCCGGCTGCCATGGAAACCGCCGGTAGGCGGCGGCGCGTCCTCAGCCCGACCTCCCCCGCCGCCCCCCCACCCCGGGCCCGATCCCCCCGGGCCACCCCTGAAACGTCGCCCCGCCCCCTCTGCTCTGACCCCCGGGTCTCCCGCCGCCCTCGCACACCCACTCTGGCCTGACTCCCCCCCGACACCCTCCAGCCTGCTCCGGCCAGTGCGTAGCTGGGGCCGGGCTGCCGGAGTCCGAGCGGCCGGAGCGGAGGCGGCGCGATGTTATTTCGGGATGACGTCCGTGTTTCCGAAATAACTGTGCGGTGTCGACGCGCCCGCTGGGGCCCCGGGGGGTTGCGGTTACTAGCCCTGGGTCGAAATGTGGGGCTCACGTGTATAAACCAGCCCCGATGTACCCACCCGCTGCGTTACATCCCAGCGCCTGGCCTAGGGATCTGTCCGGTCCCACTGCCCTCCCTGCACCAGCTCTCAGCCCCTCCATGAGACAGGGGGACCCAGGGAACCTTTGGGCGGAGCGCACGAAGGGGCCCGGAGGAAGGGCTTCAGAGCCAGGCCGATCATTGTTGTTTGTTTATTGATTAGCCTTGCAGCCCCCTGTCGTGGCCATCTCTAGGTGCCAGGACACAAAAGGGGACGCACCAGTGCCTTCTAGGAGAGGAGCCAACATCTCTTCCCCGGGATTCAAACCACACGCTTCTGAGAAGATCCGCTGCAGTGTCTCCTTGCTGTATTATTTATCCTGCGGTGGTGCTCAAAGGCCTGTCCAGGGTGAGACCCCATTGTGCTAGGCGTGGAACAGGTGCCCTGGAAAACAGTCGTGAAGACTCTCAGGCTACGTCTACACTGCAGGCTTCTTGCGCAAGAACTGTTCTCTGGCCCTCCCACACTAACAGGGGGCCCTCCCCCTCTGGAGTTGTGTCCATCCCCGAGCTGTGTGTGTGCCCGGAACCCGTTTCCCCATTTGGGGGCAACGTGTTGCCCTCACCCCAAGGTGGGTCTCCTGGTTAAGAGAACCCCCATGGCCACACTCTGACCAGGTGACTATTACCAGCAACCACCTTCCAGCACTCCTCCCTTCTCTGGGTCATCTCTCGCCCCTGGAGAGGGGGAAACCAAGTTTGGCAGTCCTCCCGTCCCTGCCTGTGTCTCCCCATGGTCAGCAGGGGCTACCATGGGGCTCAGCTCTACCTCTGCTTCCCCAGCGAGGGCTGGCCAGGAGCTTGCTGCTGGAGTCCCGGCGCCGGGGAAGTTATACCCGAGGCGATGTCACTCACGTCTGCCATGGGGGCTGGAATTCATTTGAAAGCAATACAGTCAAAACCGAGAGCTGGGGTTCTCCCGGATACCAGCCTCCCTGGAGCTGCTCAGGGGTCTGAGGCAGGGCAAATGGCATCACATTTGGACCCTTAACCCGGGCTCCACGTCCTTCGAGCATTTGCTGGAGTTTGACCAGGGTTTTCTCTGTCCCAGAATCTCTTCACCCCAGCAGTGTCTGCCCATCAAAGACCCCTTTCCCCCCTACTGTTCGGAGCCTTCAGAGAGCATATTGGTGATTGCAGTGGGATCAGTCTGCCAGCACACCCTGTGCCCCAGAGAAACTGGTGGTGTGCAGGGCCAGTCACAGGGAGAAGGAGGCGCAGGAGGGACATTTGGCCCTCAAAGAGGGCTTCAAATTTAGACACGTGTTAATTTTTTGGCTAGAGTTTTCCTCACGAATTAGTGCATTTGCACAGAAAAAGGCTAGAAAAGCATTTGTTAAATAAAAAAAAATTCAAATTATGAATCACACTCCTTTTTTTTTTTTTTTTTGGTGCCTTCTTTTATTTTCATGCGTGGTCCTTTTTATTTTTCTTGTGGCTAGGGGGCCTCGAAAGCTGGAAGTGGCCTGGGCCTTTCTGGACCTCTGAGCCACAGGGTGCTGTCTTTGTTGGACAGAGTGTGAGTAGCTCGTCTGGCCCAGGTAATCATTTTATCATCCCTTGGGCAGTTTGCCCATTTATGCCCTATTTTCCTTCAAGTGTTGCACCTCCAGTCTTGGGATCTCTGCTCACCTTGGCAGTCCCCCCTGCTTTAGGTTTACTCAGATCCCATGCCTGCCTGCCCCAGGACTCTGGGGGTTTATGCAGGAGTCAATCCTGCCCAATGTTCCCTGTAATATTTGCCATCACGTGCAGAATAAAAGGACGATTTCCTGGCGGGTAGAAAGCTCTGGCCGCGATCGCTCAGCGCTGAGCCGATCAGTTCGGCGCCTCACACCAAGGCTGCAGATATTAAAGTGTCTCTGTTACAAATGCACGGTGCGCATCGCTTGCATTCTGTGTGATGTCCAAGCCCTTCCCAGCTCGCTGCGCAGAAAGGTTTAAGGAATTATCCCCCCCCCCTTCTGTTCTCTGGCAGCCTCCATTCTGGCCCTGTGCTTAAAGCTGGAATGAGGAGGAGATGGCAGTAAGCCCCTCTGGTGGCATTGACCATCTGGACCAGGACTGGGCAAGATGCGGCCTGGGGGCCGGCTCTGGCCCTGGGGCCAGCTCCGGCCTGCCTGACACGTTGATCCGGCCTGCGGGGGCCAGAGCCGTGAGCCTTTTTAATTGCTGCTATGTAAAGGGCTCGCAGCTCCCAGCCCTGTTGTTACCGCGTAGCCGGGCGGCTGCCTGGGGTTGCTGCGGCTGTTTGCTCCTGAGGTACCACTGCAACCAGGAGCCCTTTAAATAGCCGCAGCAAACCGGGGGTGCCTGCCAGGCAACAGGTTAGCAGCAGGGCTGGGAGCCACAAGCCCTTTGCTGTGTGTTTAATTCAAAGCCTCCCACCCCAGACAATGCGGGAGGTTGTCCCCAGCCCCGCCCCTTCCAAGGGGGTGGAGCTGGCCCGTGACCATGTGCCAAAATTCATGAAGTAGCTGCCCTGTGAAAATGATTGCCCACCCCTGATCTAGCTCAGCGATGGGCAACCAAGACTAGTGAGTGGGCCACAGGAGTGGCCCCCGCTTCGTCTCCGTGGGCCGTAAGAGTGAGCTGCAGTGGTGGGCCACCAGCGGCCGGCAGACAGAAAACGCGGGAAACAGCCCGGTGATGCGCCCGCTCAAGGTCACCGCCTGCACCAGCGGGTGGCAGCCCAGCAGGAGGGCGTCGCAGTCAATTAAAGCTGCTTAACAAAGCAATCCAACGGGACGCAGGCCCACGTGGGGAGCGGATCCAGAAGCCCAGCTTAGAACAGTGTTGCTGGGGGCCTGGGAGGGAGGCAAGTCTGGAGCCGCTGTTCCTTGCCCATGTGCGGCGCCGCGGGGACGAAGTCTGGAGCCGCTGCTCCTTGCCCTTTCTCAGCACAGCCGAGATCCCTGATAGGTCTCAGCGCTGCATCACCAAGGTGCCGTCTGCCAGGGCAGCTGCGAAAAGTCGTCTCTCCATCCGCCGTGGGGCCGGAGCGATTGCTGCCCAGATGTGTGGGTACCGGCCCTGCCGAGGGGTTTCCCAGCACGCAGGCCCATGGGGCGGGAGAGCCCATGCGTGCCAGTGCAGCGAGGCAGAGACGGGCAGGAAACACACTGGGGAGAGTTCTGCCTTCCAGCGATGGCAAAGCAGAGCACTGAGCGGAGCCCTTGGTGGTTCAGGCAATTACCAAAAGGTTGTGGCGCCATTTGTCTCCTGGTCGCCAATCCCCCACCCCACTCCCCCGCCAGTCCTTGCCAGGTTGGTGATGACCCCACTGCTTTTTGCTTTGCCTCCTGATGCCGGACGTGGGCATGGGTGGCGGGTGAAGGCAAACCCCAGCCTCGCCCCTCCCCTTCTGCCCGAAGCCCCGCCCCTTCTTCACAAGGCCCTGCCCCTTCAGCAACTTCCCCCGCCCCTGGAGCCAAGCCCTGCCCACTCCAGCCCAGTCCTTCCTGGCCACCTAGCACCCAGGCTATCCTGCCGCAGCCCCAGCCTTCCCTGGCGGCCAGGGCATGTAAGCACCTTAGGGAAGGCTGTGCCGCCATCACTCGCCGCCCGTGGGTGTGGGGTTACTGTCCTGCCCCTCGCAGCTTCCCCTGAAATCCCTTGGGGGAGATTGTGAAGCCTCGTTGTCTCTCAGCAGGTGCCGACCTTTGCACACAGCGGTGTGCTATGGTACCCTGCAGTCCATCCCGGCACACCTGGCTACTGCAGGGCCTCACCGCAGTGACCCGACGAGGAGGGGCCTGGCCCCAAAGACTGGTCCCCCTGAAGGTCCCTCTGGGTAGGGGTGAGTCATGGGGTGGGGGCCAAGGGAAACCTGCCCCACCCCTGCCTCAGCTGTCGCTGCCAGGAGGATGATGTGGGGGCTTTATTCCCAAGGCTCCCAGCCTGGCAGCAGGAAATCCTGCACCAACAGAAGAAGGATTCAAGATGTGACAACCTAAGAGGGGAGGGTGGTGCCGGCTTGGGCCTCATGTCCCGGCCCCATGGGTGGCCGCCTCTGTCCCCCAGCTGCGTGGAACAGTATCGCCACCTGCTTTTCAGCCTCCCAACAAGAGACCTGCCCCCGCTTTCCCGCCACCATTACAAAAAGAGCCCCGTTGCATCAGCCCCGGTTAACGCTCCGGGGGGTGCGAGCTGCGTGGGTGCATTGTGTGTCTGTACCTACATGAAATTCGGGTTTGGGCCTTAGAAAAGAACGGCGGGGGATAATGTCTGCCAAGCATTTAATCTTCTGCCCGAGGAACAGCAGAGAGCAAATTAGGATCGACTCCAATTAATTTGCCGTGATGGGCAAAGTCTGGAGAGCAGCCATTTCGAGGCATTAAGGACAAATGCAGCGGGCGTAAAGTAGGTCGCTGGGGTTTTGTAACCGGCTAGAGAGGCTTTTGCCACGCTCAGAGCCTCCTGGAGACGCCCAGCGCCTGGCAGCGGCAAACCCACAGCTGGTTCCACATGCTGTGTGCTCGAGGCAGAGAGGACGCTTACCCACCTATTCTGGGGAGGAGGCCAGGCTGCGTGGGGCAGAGTGAAGGAGAAAGGCCTGTGTGGGGCTAGGGTGGGGGAGGTAGGGCGCTGGAGAGCAGGAAACACACCTCTGTTTCTGCCCTGCACTGGCTTTTCCCCAGCCCATTGCTGCCTTGCAACTTATCCTGGCTCATCCCACTTCTCCCACCAACACTTCTGAAGAAACACGTGAGGCCGCCAGTAACCTTTGGGGCACCTTGAAATAGCAACTTCTAGACCAGAAACTTGGCTCTCAGAGCCAGACTCCCAGGTGGAGCCCCTACTAGCAGAGAGCAAAGAATATGCGCAACTCACTGTCTCCGAGAGCCGCCAAGCACATGGTGCGAGCTCACACTAGCCAGGTAACTCCTAGGGTTGCAGTGTGTCCTCTTCAGCCCCAACTTCTTCTAAGAGCAGCTCGTTGGCAAACTCTCTGTCTTGCAACATGGCCTCTACCTAGCTGCATGTAGGCCCGTTATTTTCTCCAGCCTGGTCACTTAGCTCAAGCCGTGCTGTCAAGCCAGTTTTTACCCCGAATAACTTTTCAAACCCAGCCTCCCCTGAGACAGCAGGTATCCACCACAAACCGAGGTCAAATCTGAGCGGTGGGCTCAGGATGGAAGGATCAGGGCCACAGTTTGATTCTCCCCCTCCCCCACCCTGAATATGTCATACAAAATCCTTGTAAGAATCCTCACATTTTTGTCCAGTGATTTGAAAGGGGTGTGTGGCTGGAAATCTTTGTGCAAATAACCTCACACTCGGGCCACTAACTCTATCCCAGATTCCCATGCAGCTCAGCAAAATTAAAGAAAATCCAAGTAAACGGGTGGATTTTAGAGTGTGACTGACGGGGCCGGATCTGGGCACGGCTGAGGGCGTCCGCTCAGGGCAAATTGCTCTAACTCGGGGCACCTTACAGCTCTTGACTGGAGACCTTCCCAAATAGGCCACACCAAGCGCTTCAGCTTCCAATCTGGCCAGCCAGAAGCCTCACAAGCAAAACCCCTCTGACACCCCAGCTCTCGCTGTGCTCTAATCAGCCCCAGGCCTAACACACAGGTGAGGGGTTATAGAACCCAATCTCACCTACCCTGAACGGGTTCTCCCCGTCCCAAGAAACCAGCCACAGGGCCCGATCAATTTACACTCTGGATCTTACCCACAAGATCACGCTGAGCCAGTCCTTTAGAATCTACCATCGAAAGGTTTATTACTAAAAGAAAGAAAAGCACGAGAGTAAGGTTGTTAAAGGATAATACATTACATGCATCGAAGCTCCCAGTTCTCGATGCAGGCTCGCAGCAGAGATGTTATAAACTGCTATCTTAAAAGTCTCTGGTGTACATCCTATGTCAGGATGGGTCCACGGTTCTTTCCCTGCAAGGCTGCATCTGGGATCAGGAGTAAAACTGAAGACCAGGATGGAGGGTGCCACATGGCACTTATATATACCTCCTCTAGCATCTTCTTGGCCTGAGCAGGTTACTGCAGGTCACGTGGTCCATTGACCTATCCCGGTGTCCCAAGTCAGAAACCGTTATCCTGGCTGGCTTGCAGATATCTAGGCATTCCTCAGGTGTGTCTCTGGCCCTTAGAGATCTATTGTCTTGCTAATTAGCATAGCCGCTGGCTGACCATTCTTTGCCCATTGCTCTGCCTCAGACAGCGAACCTTCCAGCATCAACACAGAGTTCATATTTATAACTCCACATACAGATATTACACACGTACATGAATAGCCTATACCGAATCAGTAGAACAGAAGCTTTCATGTGACACCTCACATGGCCCCTTTTGTACAGACTTTTGGGGCAAATACCCCCCTATGGGTGCAGCAGTGATCTGGCTGCGCCCCTTAAAATCCAGTAACGTGACATCGAGTGCCTAGAAAAACTGGCTCTTGAACTGCGAACCAGTCTCAGCGGTACCTAGTGCGCGCCATCATAACCCTCACCTTCTTTTCCCGTGGCAGGAGCGCTGAAGCAACACTGGGACTTATACAACAGTGTCCCCCGATCAAATCCCTTTGAAACCTGCTGGCTTGGAGGGAGGGGCAGGACCAAATTAATTGCGCTGCGCGTCCTCCAGGCCACACATGCCAGCTTGGGCACGGTGTCTAAATGCCGCACGCTGCACAGGAAGTCAGGACTGCCGTAAATAATCATTAGCGTCCCCTCTAAATGTGCTGTTTCCTGTCCAGACACAGGAAGTCCCGCCTCTTGTCCGGAAGAATTTGCTGTCTAAAATACCACTTATTTATTTCAAAATACCATTAAGGTGCGTCTACACAGCGGGCGAAAGTCGAATTAAGCTACGCAACTTCAGCTACGTCAATTGCGTAGCTGAAGTCAAAGCAGCTTAACTGGGCTTGTGGCCCTGTCTACACAGCAGGAAGTAGAACAAATAATAATCATTAGTGTCCCCTCTAAATGTGCTGTTTCCTGTCCAGACACAGGAAGTCCCGCCTCTTGTCCGGAAGAATTTGACATCTAAAATACCGCTTATTTATTTCAAAATACCGTTAAGGTGCGTCTACACAGCGGGCTAAAGTCAAATTAAGCTACGCAACTTCAGCTACGTCAATTGCGTAGCTGAAGTCGAAGTATCTTAACTCAGCTTGCGGCGCTGTCTACCCTTACTCCTCGTGAAATTAGGGTTCCAGGAGCCAGAGTAAGAATCCCGTTATTTCGAAATTATTTCAGCCCCGCATACTGCGTAGGCTCCTTTTTACAACAGCACGAGGGGAGTTGAGTCCAGTTTGCCCTGGAAGCTGGGTGCTTGTTCAGCCGCTCAGGAGAGATTCCAGTGCTGCCCAGCTGATGAGTAGAGCACAGCTAGGTTGTGTTTCTACTGGTGGTGCACATTCACCCATGCCTCAGTGCACAGAACAAAATTATTCCGCACATGGATGGAAAACTATCCACGCATGGATGGAAAAGATTAGAGGGAACACTGATTGAGTCCCAGGGTACAGAATACCCTGGCTCACTGTCCAGGCTTCTTACAACATTAGGCTCAGGACAGCAGGATGCTGAGGGATGTGGCCCAGCTGCTGGGAGCGTGAGGAGCGCCGTGCTGCAGGGCATGGGAAGGCTGTTCACCGAGGTGCGCCATTGCCTCCCCCAAGCATTCAGAAACCAGGAGCAGGGCCCCCAAATCCTACCCGTTAGGTTCTGATTCTTTGTCTTCTGGATTGTGAGCCGGTAGGTCACAGTCGGAGCCGGTTTTCAGGGGTGGGGTGGCGATCCACAGCCATGAGAGCAAGGCATGTTCTTCTGAACCCAGTCACCCTCTGAGCCCAGGCCGTTAGGAACCAGCACAGCTACTGTGGTGCTCATGATGAGAGGTGGCTCTCTGCTCACGGTGGAGGCTCAGCCAGAGAGAAGAGTGGTCCAAAGGTTAAGGCACTGCTGAAGGATACCTGGGATCAGTCCCCACCTCTGCCACTGACTGCTGGTGGGACCTTGGGCAAGTCACGCGTCTGCAAAGAGACACCCAGGATTGTGCGACCTGGGTGAGGTAATATCTTTCGTGGCACCCTCTCGTGCTGATGGCCGGCAGAGGCGCTCAGCTAGTATGAGGATCGACAAATCTGCCCCTCAGAGGACAGCTTGCAGCAGCCTGGGGCTGCAGGCCAGATCCAAAGCCTTTTCAGGCCGAATCTGGCCCACGGGCCGTATTTTGCCTGCCCCAGGGTTAGATCAAGTGCCTGCTCCCTTGGGATCTAGTTCTGACATGGGATCAGTCATTTCCCTGTGCTGTGCCTCAGTTTCCACTTCTGTAACTTGGGGACAGTGATTCTGACACACCCCAGTCATTGGTGTTTGTAAAGGTCCTCCAGCAGGAGGTGCTGGAGAGGCACGGGGGGTTGCCAGCAGGGGGGTTGCCCCAGACCTTGTCCCACTTTCTTTGTGGCACTGGAGACCTGGCCACGGTGGCTCCCTGCCGTGGTCATCCGTGGGTCTATATCGTAGCTCACCCTGCTGAGCCCGCCCACCACACTCGTTCCAGCCTCGCTGGGGCCCAGCTAAACCACCACAGGCACACAGGGCTGGGAGACTCGCTGGACGCTGATCCTCTTAGCCCAGCCTGGCGGGGAGCCAGCCCTAATTCAGCCTTAACCACAGCAGTGCCAGCTGCTGTAACTGCAGGATGCGGCAGATTACGCACCCGGCAGCGGGGCCTGCCAGTGGGGGACAGGGCCTGCCCCAGGGGGCGGGGGGGCGGAACAGTGGGGTGGAGCGCCCCGTCCAGCTGGAGTGCCAGGTCCGTGGGTCAGGCAGCAGTGGGCTGGGCAGAAAGGGGAGCTTCACCCCTCCCACCCCCTTTCCCCTCCCGGGCAGAGTCAAAGGAGGGGCAGAGTCCGTCCCCCCTCCCCCCCCCCAGGCCAGGGAGCCCTTCCCTATCCCCGGGGCACCGGGGTTCAGGGGACCGGGACAAGGGGGCTGGGACCGGCCCATCGGCAGGGGGAGCGCCCCGAGATCCCAGCCACAGCTCTTGCTGGCTTCTGGCCATGCTGGCAACCGGTGCCCCTGTCTGCACAGACCCCAGCCTCACCCTGGGACCCCAGCCTCCTGCGGGACGGTGCCGGGGGCCAGCGCAGAGGGTGCAGCCCTGATGAGGGCCGTATGGAGCAAGCAGCTGGGGAGTCCAGGAGCAACCGTATGAACAGGGCGGGTCAGGGTGCGCCCAGCCCAGCCTTCCTGAGAGACCCTCCAATAACAAACCGGTGCGCCCAGCCCAGCCTTCCTCAGAGACCCTACCATAAGAAACTGGGGGGAGCAGCGTGTGTGTCTGTCTTCCCTCAGTGAAACCAGCTCACACTGAGTAACTGGCCCGGCCTGGGTGCTCTGGCCGCCCCCCAGGGCTGCCACGCTGGCTGCTATCTTGAGCCGTGAGCAGGTTACGCGATGGAAACAGCAGTGGCCCTTGGGCACAGGCCCCAGGGAGCCGCCAGCTCTTGTTTGTGCGGCTCCGAAGGGGAAATGCTGAGCTCATGGCCCCTGGGGCTCCGGGCCGGGTCTGAGCGGCACGCGATGGGGCCTGGCCTCGCACAGCCAGGGGCTGGGGACGCCAGGAGCAGGACCGGCGAGGTCTTGCTGTGCAGAGGCCCCAGACAGACCCAGTGCCCAGCTGCCCATGGTGGTCAGGAGGAGGGGAGCCGGGGGGAGTTCCTGGTCGCTGCCAGGGCGGGCAGGGACCCAGCCTGGCTGCTAACAGGAGGTAGCACCGAGGAGCAAGCACCCATGGGTGCACTCAGAGGCAGGGCACTGAGACGGGGGGACAGGCTGGGGGAGCACAGCCCCGCCATTCACCTCGGGAGAGGCGCCGACCGCGGCAGAGAACAGGCCTGGGGACCTTTCTTCCCAGCTGGCGTTCCCCAGGCGACCGGCCGTGGAGGCCTGTGCCCACCTGGGGTTGGCTGCCCCCCACGCCAGGCTCTCTCCGGCTAGCAAGTGGGGCTGGGAGTGTCCACGCAGCTGGTGCTCCCAGGGCCAGTGCCAGGCGGGCCGGGGCAGCCCTGGCCCCGGGGGTTAATTGGCAGCTCCGGGGAAGGGGGGGCGTGTTGAGGGCTCGGGCACTGGTTATGGAGAAGGCAGATTAATTACATTACAGGCCGGGAAAGTGGAGCCTAAATCCAGGCAAAGCCCTTAATACCCGTGAAGGGGGAATCACAAAGCCCCGGCTGCCACCACGTGCCCAGCCACGTCCCTGCCTGGCGAGGGAGGCCTGGCCTGCTTTCCCTGCCCCCTGGCCGTGCTCCAGCCGGCCCCAGAGCCCCGGGGCGAGGGACTTCACACCCTGCCGGGACTGAGCCTGAACGGGGAGCCAAGCTGCCGGGGGTGGGGGGAGAAGCCAGCAGCCAGGCGCTGGCCTATGCAGGGTCCCTGCAGTTGGCGGGGTTAGGCATGCCCCATGAGCCATCTCCCCACACTGCCCCCCAAACGGCTTCTAGCCAGCCCCCCCAGACTGGCCTGGGGCCTGAGATCCCTCCAGCCCTGCCCCAGGCCTAGGTCAGCCGCGGTGAGGGGGCTGGAGCAGCGACCTCGCTCCACAGACCCACGGGGAGACGCAGGGCAGGCCCTGACCCCCCCTTCTCTCCCTCTGCCCAGTCACAGAGCCCCGGGGAGCCCCTGCCCCTCCTGCCAGGGGCGAGCACCCCTCAGACAGCTAGGGCTGCAGGAGAGCAAAGGGGATTCCGTCCCGTCCCGCCCCGCCCCCTCCTCTCTACTGCGTAGCTGCGTACTGCCTGGCTGGTCGACACGCTCATGCAGCGTGACTCCCGCAGCGGGAGCGTGTCGACCAGCCAGGCAGTACACGACTACATACAGATACTCATGATAATAAAAAAAACAATTAGAAAAATGTCCAGTATTTTCTCAATGTGTTTCCCGACCAGAAAGCTCAAATACTGGACTGTCCGGTTCAAAACCGAACAGCTGGCAAGCCTACCCGCCTAGGGCCAGGCAGCCAGAGCAAGCGCCAGCCGCACACACGCCACCGCGGGAGAGACCTGGGCGAACTGCAAAAGTGCCTTTTAATAGAAATATAGATACATCTGAACAGCTCCCGGGCAGAGACGCAGGCGTGGCCTCCAGGGACAGGCCTACCCGGCACATGGGGGGCTGGTCACGCCGCGCCCGGTAACACCAACCAAAAACCAGCCCCGCCTCCCGCCTGGTGGTGGTGATTCAAGGGGAGGGTGGGTGCTCTAGGCCCTTGGGGCGCAGGCTGAGGGGGGGGGGGGAGGCTGCACATAGCCAGGGGGCTGTTCGGATACCAGCCTAAAGGGGGTGGGCAGGTCCCCAGCCAGGCTGCGCCCACGGCCAAAGGCAGCTCCCAATGCCCATATGCAAGCGCCTACACTGGGCCCGCGTGCCCTGCCAGGGCAGCCGAGAGACTTTGCCAGCCCCTGGGCAAGGTGGGGGCAGCTCCAGGCAGAACCTTGGGTGGAAAGGGTGGGATTGGGGGCCAGCCTCCCCCAGCCAGCCCTGCCCCCCGCTGTCCATGGGTGCAGCCTAGCTGGGGAGCGGGTGGGGGTGGCAGCTGGTGCTGGGAGGGGCCAGGCCTGCCCCATGCAGGCGCCCACAGCGAGGCCTGGCACAGAGCCCACAGCTGAAGGCAGGGCCGGGCCCGGGGGAAGGAGCCGCGGGGCGTCTCCACTGGAGGCAGCCGCAGTGCTGGGGGGAACGTTCCCAGTCTCGGGTGCCCCAGGGCGGCAGGGGAGGGGCTCAGTGATTGTGGTCCGGGTCCCCCTGAGCACCCACAGAGCTGCTGGTAGAAACGCAGGGCCCAAGGGCTCCAGGGGGAAGCCAGGCTCTGGCTGCCCCACAGCTCCCGCCGGCTGGAGGCAGGCCGGGGCCGCCAGGCATGCTGGCTCTTCAGCCCAGCCCTGGTCTCTCGGCGAGAGTCTGCTGGGTGACTGGACACAGCCCCCTGCTATGCGAAGGGCGCCAGCAGCGCCGTGAGCGCCAGCAGCGGCAGCAGGGCCAGCGGGCTGGTGCGGGGGAGCCCGGCGGAGCCCCGCAGCGTCGCCTGCTTCGACTCGGCAGCGGCCGGGCCCCGCACACTGCCGGGCGGCCTGGTCCGCGCGCTGCACAGGTCGTGCAGGTTCCCTTGGAACTGGATCTTCCTGGACTCCTGGCGCAGCGATTCCCAGATGGCGGCAGCTTCCTCCGGGCAGCTGGACAGGACCCCGCTGGCACAGCTGTGAAAGTCGTCCCAGGACCTGGGCCGGGCGGAGGGGAGAGTCAGACGAGGGCCAGGAGGGTCCGTGTTACCAGGCTTTGTACGCTGTGTGTTCCACCGCCCTACAGCCACCCCGCCCCATTACCATAGCCAACCCAGCCCCGATCCACCCGACCCTTAGCCAGCCTGGCCTGCCCAGCCCCAGCCAACCCATAATCACCTTAACTCTGCCCCATCCCATAGCCAGCCTGGCTCTGACCAACCTCACCCACAGCCCACCCAGCCCCTGACCACCCATAATCAGCTTAACTCTGCCCCACCCCATAGCCAGCCTGGCCTCACACACATGACGGTAATATAGCATTTAGGCCTGTATATTTGCCTGAGACAGAGTCAAGCAGCCCGTCGGGAGGGGCAAGAAACACTCAGAACCCGCGAAAAGGTGACGTTGGCCAATCTCCAGCCTCTTTTCCCCTCCCTTCCCCGGGGTACAGAGGTGGAACCGAAGCCCCCAGACTCACGACCCTCTGAACCGGAACTTGCCCATAAATGGAAAGGGGAGGGGCCAGGGGTGAGCGCGACAGGCGTAATTAAGGCTGCGAAGAGGGGGGAAGGGACAGGAAAAACCTCACTTCCGACTCTGGCCTTCTGCTTTCCGCCCACAGGACAAGAACCAAGGGAGGGCAGGGGAGCACTAATATGTGCTCCGCCCCCAACCCAGCCTGGCCACGCCCCTAGCCAGTCTGGCCCCGCCCACTCCACCCTACGCCAACCTGGCCCCGCCTCACCCTTAGCCAGTCCTTCCCTGCCCCACGCCAGCCTGGTCTTCCATTGCCTGTGCCGAGAGCCCTGTGCCCACGGCAAGCCCCCAGGCCTGGCTGACGAGTGGGATGAGATAGGCCCTGCGAAGCTCAGGCCCTCTGGACTCCTCCACCATGCCCAGGCCAGCCGGCTCCCCTCGGCGCTGGATTTCCGCCCCGCAAGCCCCGCCGCCCCTCCCCCTTGGCCAAGGGGACCCACCCCGGGAGCCAGGCTGGGAACCTGCCCCCGTTGCCACCCACCCCGGCTCCCTCCCTCCACCCTCGACCCCATTGTCTGGGGGGCAGCTGCCGGGCACTGCCCCTTGTACCTGCAGATGGTGTCCAGCTCCTGCCCCTCTTGCCCGCTGTCCTCCACCGGCGTCTGGACGCTCCGGGCCATGCTGTCTCCCAAGCTGATGAGGCATTCGGCAAAGCCCTTGTAGATGGTGTCGCATCTCCTCCCGGCGGCACCCACCGGGTCCTCGGCTGCAGCTGTGGAGGAGACAAGAGAGTCGCTGGTTATCCCCCTCGGCGCTCAGCCCACGCGGGGCAGGCCTGCAGCCCGGCCAGCGTCCCCAGGCCCCGCCCTGGGGCTTCTCCTCGCTCCCCTGGGAGAGTGCTGGATGCAGGCCTCCATCCCATGCTAGACCTGCGTGCATCTGGCCCCAGGGGGCAGGGTGGATCCCCCACTGAATCGTGCGTTTGTAGAAGGGACGTTGCCCACGGGACAGCCGCTCCTCCGGCCTGAATCCGCCGACCCCTCCCACGCCGGCTCACACCGCTCCAGACCCTCCTGTCCCCTGGGGTGTGGCCATTACTTCCACCCCAGAGGCGGCTGCACGGCCGGGATGGGCACTGCCCTCCACTGACCCCAAAGCAAAGCACTTTGGGCAGCGAGTTGCAGAGGGTTCCCACTGACTGGGCAACAGAACAGCAGCTGAAATTCAAAGCTGAAGGGCCCTCTAGCCCAGTGCCCTGTCTGCCCACAGCGGCCAGTGCCAAGTGCCCCAGAGGGAGGGAACACAACAGGGAGTCCTCGTGTGATCTGTCCCGTTGCCCATTCCCAGCTTCCGACAAACAGAGGCTAGGGATACCATCCCTACCAATAGCCATCGATGGATCTCTCCCCCACGTATTTATATGTTCTTTTATGACCCCTGTTCAAGTCCTGATCTTCACAACATCCTCTGGCAAGGAGTTCCAAAGGTTGACTGTGTGCCGTGTGAACACTGCCTTAGGTTTCTTTTATACCTGCTCCCTATTCATTTCATTTGGTGACCGCTAGTTCTTGTGTTATGGGAAGAAATAAATAACTTTTCCTTAGTCACTTTTTCCACACTCGTCATGATTTTATAGACCTCTGTCCTATCCCCTAGTCTCGTTTTCTAAGCCGAAAAGTCCCCCTCTTTTTAATCTCTCCTCATGTAGGACCCGTTTCAAACCCCTCAGCATTTTTGTTGCCCTTTCGGAACTTTTTCCAATGCCAAGAAATCTTGTTTGAGCTGAGCACATCTGGACGCCCACTGGAAAATGGAATCCCAACCGTTCGTACAAAACAATGGGATCTAAATTAGCTGTTACTACTCAAGAGAGAGATCTCAGTGTCACTACGGATAGTTGTCTGCACACATCCACTCAGTCTGCGGCAGCAATCAAAAGAGCGAACAGAATGTTAGGAACCAGAGGCATCAAATCTGTGGTTGCTCGGGGATGGAGCTAGTTTGGAACATGGTTCAGTAACGTTAGCCTCTTATAACTTCACACACAACGTTGCCACACCTCTTTCACCAGGACTACAATGATCAGCAAGTTATGAGTTTTCCAACAATACCTTACTTCATCCAAAATCCATCCGAGTTTTGGGAAAAGTGCAAGAGTAGGGGAACGGAAGGTCACAACTGCTTGTGTGTGTGTCAGGGTTAGCATCGCCTTGACAAACACGTAACGGGAAAACTGCTCACGGCACCAAAAAGCGTTTGCAAGACAGAAACTTCGCAAGAGGCTCAGACTAAGGGAGCAATAATATGGGCAAGAGGCAGCAGGTGCAGCTAAACTTGCATTTTGTTTCCCCCAGAACGACAGACAGGGAGCAAGCAGGCCCCGTTACAAGGAAGCAAACAGAAGCCACGTTAAACATCCTGGAGCAGGAGCGGTTGATAAAACGGCAGCGGTTCACTCGGTTAGCCCCTGGTGGGCCGCCGCGGTTATATTTACCTTCACCTCTGCAGGTACGGGCGATCACTGCTCCCATTGGCCACGGACCACCATTCCCAGCCAATGGGAGCCACGGGAAGCAGCATAGACCGGGACACAACTTCCCGCAGCTCCCATTGGCCGGGAATGGCGATCCACGGCCAATGGGAGCTGCAATTGCCAGTACTTGCGTAGACACGGGTAAATACAGCGGTGCCGGCCCACTAGGGGGCGAACCGGATCTGGCCCGTGGGTCGGTATTTGCCCCGCCCCCGTCCTAGAGACAAGGAGGTTGAACCACCGGTGTGGGAGGGGGGAGCCGATTTCCTGGTGATGTCCATCGGGGATGGGGCTCCTGCGTTGGCCGTGCCCACCGCCAGGTAGCAGCGTGGGGAACGCGGAAGGATCCTCCGAGCCGGAGGTCTAGCCAGCGAGCAGGCAGCCCTGGCGTGGGGCCCCCCTGCCCCGCGCTCTGCAGAGGTCTGGGCCAGCCAGGAGGCAGCCGATTCAGGAGGATCGAACGCATCAGTAGCCCCCCCGGGTCCTCCCCTCAGGCAGGGCACAGGGGCTGGGGGGAGCAGCCAGGCTGGGGTCCCAGAGCCCAGGGGAACCCGGGCGGCGCGGGGGCAGAAAGAGTGGTGGCTGGGGGGACGTGGCCAGCCCCTGCCTTCCACCCAGATGCATCAGCAGCTGCTCTGGGAACAGGCTGCAACCTGCCAGGGCCCAGGCATGAGCATGCGGGGGGTGCCAGGCTGGCAGCTTGCCAGGGGCCACCAGCTCTCCCGAGTCCCACGCCGGTGCTGTAACCACTTGCCCGCGCTCCCTTGCCTGGCTGAGCTGGCAGCTCGCCAGAGGCGCTTCCCCGGCCGCGCCAGCGCGTGGCCGCACCCCCCCCCCAGGGCGCCGGCAGCCTGTAAACAGGGCCTTGCATCAGCAGCCTCCGGGGAGCCAGCAATGACACAGCACCTGCTCTGCCCCGGCAGCTGGGGAAAGCGGGGCAGAAGGCTGCCTGGGGGGGGGGGGGAGGGGGGGGAGCAGTTCTGACGCCCGCCCGGCCCGCGAGGGGAGGGGGCCAGGGAGCTGTATCCAACGCAGAGCCCCCCGCCCCAATGCGCCCCCCAGGAGCAGGGCTGGGGGCAGGCACCTTTCAGACAGGATGGGTGCCACGGGCCCTCCCCCCCGGCCGAGGCCGGTGCCACACGCCCCGCTGGCCCAGCGGTGGACATGGCCAGTTTAACGGCACGGTCTGGTTCGTGGACCGGCTGCCGAACATTTGGCAAGAGCTGGGAACGTCTCCTGACAGCCGCGACCCCTTGGGGCCTTGGTGCTGCCCGCTCCAAGTCTCCTCCCTGCGCCGCGCCGAAAAGTCACGCTGGGGACGGATCCAAGGTGCGCTCAGCTCCCCCCACCCCTGCTCTGGGGGGGCTCTGAGGCCCACGGGCGGGGGGGCGGGGAGACAGCCCCCCACAAACCCGTCACCACCCCCGCCGGGAACCCCCTGGGCAGTGCGCGAACCCCAGCGTGGCGGGGGAGGAGCTGTGGAGCACCTCGGTGTTTACTCCCTCGCGTGACTTTTCCCCGCGGAGCAGCCAGGGCCAGCGAGACGGCGCCCGCTTTGTCCTCGGGGTCCCCCGCCACTGCCGGGAGGGAAAGCAAAGGCGCGGGGCCTGCCTCCCCTCAGGGGGCTTGGCAGAGTGGGAACCAGCCGCCACCACCCGCCGCCTCGGGGCAGAGCCCCCCAACGCGGCCCCGCGGAAAACGCTGGAGGCCCCTGCAGGAGGAAGGCAGAACAGAATCAGCCCAACTCAATTAGGCACCCCGAGTGGAGGGGGGGCTCCCCCCACAGACCAACCCCCTCCCCCCCCGGCAAGTAACCGCGGAAAACCTCCGTGTTACACCCGCTTACTTGATGACACAAACTTTAACACCCCTAAACCGAATCATGGCCGGATGCTGGATTCACACCTGCCCTCTGAAGTGCCTGTGGACAGAGCAAAGACCCCCTCGCCCTGCAGAACAGCGCCTCCTCGTGCTGCCCCGGGGCCCGGCAGGCAGCCCCGTCCCAGCCGCACCGCCCTTCGCGCGCCAAGCCGAGGCCGAAGCGGGCCAAGAAGGCACCTGCAGGGAGACACGGTTCATTTTCTGCAGTGGGACATGGGAGGCAGAGCGGCCAGAGGCAGCCGGGAACGGGCAGCCGTCACCCCAGGCCGGCCGTGGATACGGAGCAGCCGGGCCAAGGCGCAGGGAGGGGCTGTGATCGGAGCAGGGTAAGGCGGGGAGTGGCTGGTACCTACAGGTGCCCTGGACACCAGGAGCCTCGCTCTCCATGTGCCTCCCCTGCTTTTGTCCTTCTGTCGAAAGAGCTGTAATGACCTCTCAGGCCCACAGCCACCCCCGGCACCGTCCTGCGCCCCCTGCGGCTGAGTTAGTCCAGGACGTGCCAGGTGCCAGGCTACGCCAGGGAGCCCCGCAAAGCCCCCCTGCGGGGTTAGGTATGAATCAGTCCCATGGGGGCGGATGACCACTCCAAGGCCTCGCTACTCAACCAGCTGGGACAAGGAGCTGAAAAAAAAAACCCATAGGCAGAGCTGTGCCGGGCCTGCCCAGAGTCATCTCAGCCCTGACCAGAGCCCCCGGGCCAGGCCTGCAAGCCCTGCCTCTCCTCCCCCCACACCCACCCAGGATGCAAAAGGGGCCGCTGCCCACGGACAAGTGGGTGGAACGGAGACCGCCCTCAGGGAGGTTCATCTCCCAGGCGCGCCAGCCGCATGGAACACACCACTCCTCTCTCGGGGCTGGCGGGGAGACCGGAGGGTGACAGGGCCACAGGGAATTCCCAGACAGACGTAGAAATGGCGGCAGGGCAGACTCCTCCTCTTTGGTGTCACACGGCAAAGCTCCACGTCTGACCTGGGCCCTCGCCAGCAGGGTTCCCTGTAAGCTGGGAGCTCGTGCGGCCGCTCTGGAGAGATTCACACACCGCCCTGCTGACTAGCAGAGTGCCCACAGCTGGGTTTGTGTGTCTACTGGTGGTGCACATCCACACATGCCTGTGCGTGCACAAAAAATTATTCCACACTGGAAGGAAAAAGATTAGAGGGAACATTGCTCCATTGGCAAGAGAGAGGCAAGTGCAGGGAATCACCTGGCTGTTGAAAAGTATGTGGGGGGGAGGAGTGGATTTGTGGACCCCAAGAAGGGGTTTGATTTGTTCAGATGCAGAAGGCAGGAAGGAGTCCAGTAATGCAGCAGGTCACCACAAACCTGGCTGGACAGTAACTCCGGGTTCACCAGGGAGCTATTTCCTCCTAAACACAATCCGGCTACGTCTACACTGGCAGCTTCTTGTGCAAGAACTCTTCCACAAGAGAGTGTCGACACTGGCATGTGCGTTTGCGCAAGAGCATCCATGCCAGTGTAGACGTGCTCGTGTGCAAGAAAGCTCTGCTGGCCATTTTAACCACAGGGGCTTCTTGGGCAAGAAATTCATGTTGCCTGTCTACACTGGCCTCTTCTGGAAGAGCGCTTGCGCAAGAGGGCTTATTCCTGAGCAGGAGCGTCAGAGTTCTCACGCAAGAAGTCCTGATTTTCTACAGTAGAACATCAGTTTGCTTGCGCAAGAACGCGCGGCCAGTGTAGACAGGCGGCATGTTTTTGCGCAAGAGCGGCCGTTTTCGTGCAAGAACGTGCCAGTGTAGACACAGTCAACTGTTGCACCCAAATAAGCAAGCAGCATTTAGTGTTACCAGCGAATGCATCGGCCTCGGCCCGGCTGAAGTTGAAGGGAACGGAGGAAATAAGGGGACAGAACAGACTGAGCCAATGGTAGCACTCATTTCTAGAATGCAAGATAGGATCGCCACCAGGAGGTACCACGGAGCAGGAGTGAAAGGAGCCATGCTCTCCCCAGTCTGCTACAATTAGACATTCAGGGTCCTCCGAGATGAAATGTGAACTTTTCACCCCAGTATGGGGAGATCCATTGGCGGCTGCTCCGTCCAGGCCGAAAACAAAAGATTTCAACCGGATAACAAAGTCGGAGCCTTTTATTCTAAAAGCAGCCTTCGAAGCAGCACACAAAGAGCACGACAGAGAAATGCCTCAAGCCCTCGGCCCTCCTGGCCGCTGTGAACCGACTAACGGATCCTGCGAGAAACCGGAGGCAAAATGAGAAGCAAACTCAAAGCATCAACATGGTCACCAATGCACAAGGGCTGGCGGAAGCTGGGCAGCGACAGAGCGATGGTTACAGGCATCCCACGTGGAGGACAATACCTTCCCACTTAACGCTGGCGAGTCTGCAGCTGAAAGCGCGCTGACGATGCCAGTCCAGAATGCAGAGAACATTGTGGCCCGGAAGCTTTTACTGTTTGCTCAGACAGCAAAAGGAATGCAAGAGAGGAGCAAACCTTTGAGGTGTGGGCATCTGAGGGTGGGGGGGCTCAGCAGCTCTGCTTAAATCTCACCAGGAAAACACCCGGCTGTCCTAAAGTGTATTGTGAGGGGTATCGGACGTCACTACATGCAGATCCCCCTCACAATGCACTGTAGGACAGCTGGCTGTTGTTTCCACGGTGAGAAACCAGCCTTATGCTTGGCCGACTAAAAAGGAGGTGGGGATGGATACCCCAGCCTCCCAAAGATACTTGCTGGACTTCTTGGGAAGACTTTCTCCATCTGCACTGGGGCTTCTCCATCAGCAGGCCACACTGAACTGGAGGGTGATGTTGACCCGCACAGCTGAAAGCAAGCGACTGCTGTGCTGATATTAGAATGGCCAGGAAGTAACAGGTCCGTCAGTCTCAACATTGATCCTGGTCCAGAGAATAGAGCGACTGATACGGGACTCAATTAATAAACAATTAAAGGAAGCTAATGTAATTGATGCCAATCAACACAGGTTTAGGGAAAATAAGTCCGGCTAAATTCATTTGCTAGTTTTTTGTCTTGTGACAATACAAGTTGCTTTGATAAAGACAATAGTGTGGATCGAATACATTTAGACAAGGCATTTGAGTTGATACTGCGTGGAATTTTGATTTGAAAAGTAGACGGATATAAAATTAACATGGTCCACATTAAATTGATTAAATCTGGCTGACCGATAGGCCCCAACGTATAACGGTAAATGGGGAATCACCCTCGAGCGGGTGTGTTACTAGTGGTGTCCGACAGAGATTGGTTCTCGCCCTGGTGCTATCTAACATTTTTTTTTTTTACATGACTCAGAAGGAAACATTAAATCACTGAATGTTTGCAGAGAAGACAAAAACTGAGGGTAAATAATTAAGAGGGCAGATCACCGATGCAGCACGAGTGACGGTCTCCCCTCATGCTTTATGACAATTGGCTCATAACTTGGAGGTGCTTTGGCCAAAACACCTCACGTAACTGATCCATTTTAATATTACCAATCAGAACATCCTATGTTGGTGCATGTATCCGTCTTGTGTGAGAAATTAGAAATAGGAAGTAGCAGACTGTTTAGAGTTTGAAATGTGCTAATGAGCCATTACTGACCCCCCTCGCCTTAATGATTTGGTGATCAACTTAATGACTTTTAAGCAGACTTGTTTGTCCTGTAAGTCCAAAGGTGATTGGACTAGTTCACTAGTAAGAGACGTGCCCGCAGGCATTCCATTTTGACCCTGGTATTTTTCCATGGAAGGGAGAATATAGAACAAGATTCCCGTCTGAGGGAAAAGGCTGTTTAAGCAAGGGGAAGCTATCAGCCCCTTGTCGTGGGTTGGTCTGGAAAACCCTGAAAGAATACAAAGGATTGGAGACCCAGGTGGTCAGCATAAAAGAATCTCTGACCTGAAGATTATGCCTAGAATAAGAACAGCCCATAAGGGTAAGAATTTGCTTTCAATACTTGTTTTTAGTGGATTTCTAGCAATGCATTTTCTTTTCATTTTAACTTAGTAACTTTCTTTGCTCTGCCTGTTTTAACTTGCAGCCACTGAAATCCGACTGTTTGTCCTTCGTAAAAAACACTTTTCTTTACTATCAGGCCCAGTGTAAATAATTGTTACCGGAGGGGGAACAACCAGTGTGCAACTCTCTCTTTCATTGAAACCTCATTGTTTTCCTGGGTTGGAGAAAGTCTCAGAGAACCTGATGGGAGGTTGAGGGGGACGGGAATGGAGCTGGGGACTGGAGGGAGAGATCAGAAGGGGAAAGGGGGTCAGGGCAGTGCTTGTGGGGGGGGGAGAAAATCAGGAAGGGGCAAGGGTCCAATTTCCACAATGAAAATCTACTCCAGGTTCCAGGGAACAAAACCAGATTTTGAGAGTGCCCCCAGGGAGTGGGATTCTGAAAAAGCTCCCAACCCTAAGCAGGGTCCCTGGAGGGGGGGGGGGGGGCAATGACTTGCTGCCCTGCAGCAAGGCACAGGCTGAGCTGTTGAGATCCGAGAGCAAGATGGACAAGCCAACCATGAAACCAAAGAGTCCCCCTGCAAACCTCACCAGCTGGGGGCCAGCCAGCCCCTCACCCCAACAGCCCTGCCCTGCCCCCATTTGCTGCGAGCCATGAATCCTGCTGTTCTCTCCTCCCAAGCAAAGCCACGTGCTGGGTGATTGAGCACAGAGCCAGAAACCTGCTCCCAGGGGCATGGCGGGGGTGGGGGGAGAGGGGACCACTGGCTCCAAACTCATGTTATTTGTTTATTCATCGAACCAAATTGCACCCTTTCCCCCTCCCCTCGATGCAAAGCTCAGAAGCAGGTTGAGATGGCTTCAGCTTGTCTCCACGTGGCCAGAGGCAATGGCCCAGCCCTTGGCTGCCCGGGGCACAAGGCACTCTCGGGCCAGGCCGGAGAGATCCAGGGCACCGGGGGCACAGGGCACCAGAGCAGGGGCAAGGACCCAGCAAGGGCCGAGTGAGGGACAGACCTGGACAGTTCCATGCTGCTATCAAGCCTGGGGATGAGGGGAGCATCATGCTGGTTAACCCTCCCACCAAGGCAGCCATCTTGTCCTGGCCCTATGGCTGGGCATCAGCACCTCCTCTGCTCCTGCCTGTCGACGGCCCCTGAGCTGTCGACGCTGGGGCTGCCCACGAAAGCCCCTCCTCAGCAAGCCGCTGGCTGCCCGGGGGCGCTCCCTCATGCCCCACCGTTCCCGGGCGTGCAAAACGACCCAGGCTGCATGCTAGACGCTCCCCCTCCCCTGCCCTGTCTTGGGGTAACTCAAGCCTAGCTCCACCCTGGCCCAGGAAGGAGACACCACACAGCAAAGCCACTCGGGCCTCATCTCCAGACGCCACTGGTAGCCAAGCACCCATCTTCCCTGGGCCCCTGGGCAGGTGAATTCCACAAGTGGTGGGTATCAGAGGCAGGGGAAGGCGTAGCCTTCCCAAACTGCCAAGTGTGGCTTTGCCCACACTCCACCCCCCGCTCCAGCCACGTGCCCTCCCCATGCTCCGGGGCTGGGGGGAGGCTGGAGACCTGCTCCTGCAGTGGCGGGTGGCTTGTAGGGGGGGGGGGGGGAAAGAGGGAAGCTTGGCTCTTGAAGGGGCGGGGCCTTGGGCAGAAGAGGCGGGGCTAGGGGGCTGCCTCCCCCTGCCCAGGGGGAATTCTCTCCCCCAGTCCAGCTAGTTGGCCCCAAGTCTCTCAGGGAAAGCTCGGGAGAGCGTATGCCCCTGCCATTTAAAGGACTCTCTGGAAATCACGCCTTGCACGAGGAGGGAATGAAGCCAAAAGCACCTGGGGGGGGGAAGAGCAGCCATGTGCCTAGGGAAAGGGATCAGGAGATGTCGGGTCTGCCTTTCACATAACTCTCACTCGGGCCAGGCTACCGGAGAACACTGTGCGAAGGAGCTGAGGGGTGTTCCTGGAGAGGCGTCCAAGGCGAGATGGGACCACTAGGATCCCCTAGTCTGACCTGCACAACACAGGCTGGAGACTGCCCCTACCCGAGAAACAGCCCCTCTGGATTGCAGAACGGTCACTGATGGAGAATCCACCGTGACCCCAGGAATGGTTAATTACACCCACCGTTAACCCCTTCTTGCCAGGCTGAATTTGTCTGGCTCCTCTGCCAGGCTGAAGAGCCCAGGGTTAAATCTGTGCACCCCAAGCAGGTGCTTATAAACGAGGGATGGAAAGAGTTAACCAGTTACCTGGTAAGCATCGCTCGGTAAGGGTATCCGGTAAGAGGTTAATCGGCGGCCCACTTGGACTGAAGCAGCTGCCTCCCCCGCAGCGGGCCCAGCTCAACCAGCCCCCTTCCCATGGCACGGTGGGCTCAGCCAGGCCTGGCCAGAGGAGCCGGCAGCAGGCCAGGCTGGGCTGAAGCAGCTGTCCGCTCATGGGATCCAGGTTAACCTTAATGTTTAACCAGTTAACTTTTTAAACAGGATTTTACATCCCTATTATAAACTGGGATCCTGGCCCTCCTTACCCTTCTGTTTGTTAAACTGCATAGAGGGAGCGCTCTCTGTATCAGCAACCCAACCCCTTCATTACTTACCACGTCTGAATTCTTGTCATCTGCACATTTTATCAGTGCTAATTATATGGTTTCTTCCAGATCATGAATAAACATTTTAAATAGCATGGGCCAAGAACCATCTCTGCGGGACCACCCCTACAAATACACCTATTTGATGATGATTCTCCTTCTTGGGCACAGATTATTTCTCCTTGTGCCCTTTTGCTTCCCTTATTAATTGTCTACAATTCCTAGCTTCTGACATTCATTAACAAAAACTTCCCTGTTCTTGCATTTGTTACATGTGATTTTTTTAATTTATCATAACGGTCTTGACTT
This sequence comes from Pelochelys cantorii, assembly GCA_032595735.1. Taxonomy (NCBI): domain Eukaryota; kingdom Metazoa; phylum Chordata; order Testudines; family Trionychidae; genus Pelochelys; species Pelochelys cantorii. The sequence continues at coordinate 1,712,417 of CM064339.1, read as the reverse complement.
CCCCTCTAAATCAGTCAGCTTAACCAATGCAGCCTTATTCCTTGATTGCAGCTTCCGTAGCCTCTAATAAAGTGTTCTTAAACCATTTCCAATTATCATTCACATTTTTTTTTCCCCTGATTAAACTCTTCCTCTCAGCTGATTTGACTCAAAGTGTTTCCAGCCCTGTAAATGGACCCTTTTAAAGCACCAAGTATTTATATATATATCTAGCATCTGGACATCATTCTGTTGGTGCATCATAAATGTGATCAAGGCATGATCGCGTGTACCTAAGCTCTCATTAATGTTTAGCTCTGTGATCAGTTTCTCTTTATCTGCCGAGATGGGGTCTGATAGAGAATTCCCCTATGCTGGATGTAACATTTTTCTGAGTTACAAAACTGTCATCTCCAGTATTTAGAAATTCTGAGGATATCTTAGGTCTGGCAGCAGGAGACCTCCAGTGTGCGTCACTCACATTGAAATGGTCCCCGATCACTCGGCAGCTTTTCCTGCATCGTCGATAGGTGCGTAAGGAGCCAGTCAGCCTGTTCCCTAGGGTGGTACGGGGGGTCTGCAGCAGGCACCAAAATGCTTTGTCTGTTCAGACATCGATCTGTGGCCACTTAAAATCATTTTCTTCCCCTTTGCCCACGTGATCCTGCCGCTGATTTGAACATTCCAAGCGGGAGACTCAGTCCACTCGGTTTCCGACAACACCAGCCTGATCAAAATTACACTAATAAGCCAGCGACTCCAGTCCCTCTGGTTTGCTACCCTGGCTCCCAGGACTGGCAGGGAGGGAGAAATTGACACACAAAGAAACCGGAATACCACCACTTCTAGGGGAGGCAGGAATGCCACAGAAATCAGCGAGCAGGCAGTGGTCAAGCCAGAGATTAATTTGTGTTTGTGGGTTGGGGATCTGGGGGCCCTCCCTGCACACGAGGAACGGTCCAGCCCACGTGGCCGGTGGCGAATGAATGATGACGTGCCGTTTGCCGCCGTCTGCAGCTCTGGGACATCCCCATCAGGAACCTTGCAGGGACGTCCCCCGGTCCAGCAGAGAAAGCAACCAGCGTGCCAGGGTAGGAGAAGCCACCCAGGACTCGCCCTGTCCCATAATCCTGCCCTCTTCCCTGTCTCCGGCCGGGAACGGCTGCCTTACAACGCAGCAGTTTTGTTTGTATGTTTAATATGCTTACCAGGAATAAGAACCTCAACAAATAATCCACCCATAATAAGATCTACTTACCAAAGCAATCTTCCCGCAGACCAGACCTGCAGCCTCTGGCCCCCTGCATTAACGCAGCCCCATTGAGAAGGCAAAACAGAGCTTGGCGCCCCTCTCAAAGCAGGCAGAGTGCCCGGGCCGGGGGGGCAATCAACTCCTTCCTGGGCTACACTTGGCAGACCACAAAGAGAGCCTCCACCAACTAAACTCTGGCCTTTTAGAGCCACGTTTCCCACGAGCTACCTCTAGGAACTGGCGATGGGCCATGGGGGTCAGAGGGATCTGGGAAAGCAGTTTGGGCCCTTCTGCTCCCCTGTGGATACAGTTGGGGGGGGGGACCTTTCTTCTGTTGGGGGCCAAACACAAGTGAGAAAAAAACAAACCCAAACTCCTCTCTGATGCAGCCCCTGACCGAGACGAAAAAGACGCTCCCCACATTCCCCTGGCACACCAGAGCCTTGGGAGAGGCCCAGACTAGTGGATTTGGGGTGCTCCAGCCCCGTAGAGGGACAACAGGGGGGCTGGATGGCCAGCATGGGCTCCCCAACGCTGGGAGGGGAGCCCTGTGCCTCCGGGGCCAGATCCAGGCAAGCCAGGGGCCGCATCTGTGGCCCCTGGGCCTTAGATTCTCCGATGGTAGGATAGAGGAAGCCTTGAAAGAAACAAGAAATAAGGGGGAGAAGCCGGGGCATCCAGTGGGAAGGAAATGGCTACATCACACACCGGACAGCCCCGGCGGTCCCTGGAGAAGTCGGCAGGCATCAGAGGCACCAAGGAAGGCCAACCAGGCTCAGTAAGCGCAGGCAGGATATTTCCATCCCTCTGCGTGGAGTGCCTTGCTCTGGTCAATGTCCATTTCCCACCCAGCCCCAGCCAGCGGCGTTGGGGAGAAAAGCTCTTTGGTTTTCAAGGTCCAAGGGCAGAGCGAGCCCTCAGCCAAGGGCTGAGCCAAGGCCTCCAGGGAGCCAGGCTGGGCCTGGTCCGGGATGTTGGAGGCTGGGGAAGGGAGTTCCAGGGGACCAAGCTCTGTCCCCAACAGCTGGGAAGTTTACCTGAGCTCGGTGGGATAACAGACAGCCCCAGGCCCCCCGGGGAAACCTGCCTCGAATCTCTGCCTTTGTTTCGCCTGAGAAGGCAGCAGAAAGGAGCCAGCGGAGGGGGAGGGCTGGGATGGGGGCAGTGTCGGGACCCCTTCCCCAGCCACTTCGCTGGCTCATCAGCCTGGAAGCGCCTGGGGGGGGGCAGGGGCCGGGTCCCTTTCGCCTCGGGGTGCAGCGCCGAGCACAAGGGGGTGCGGGTTCGGCACCGAGCGCCCCAAGAAGCCCCCGTGGCTCTGAAGTCCCGCTGGACAGAGTGGGGGCACCCGGCCCGGAAGACGCTGCCCCAGCGGGGAGAACCCCCCCCCCCCGGGACCCCGCGCCGCCGGCCGGGGACTCACCCACGTGCAGCCGCAACAGCAGCAGCGCCGCCGCCGCCAGCCCAGCGGGCAGGTTCCAGCCGCCGCCGCCGCCCATGGTGCCGCCGCCCCGCGCCCCGCGCCCCGCTCCGAGCAGCCCGCAGCCGCCACTGCGCGCCCGGCCCCAGGTGCAGCGGGCTGGCTCCTAGGCGAGCCGGGGCCCCGCCCCCGCCGGCCCATCGCCCCGCCCCCGGCCCCGCCCAGCCCCAGGGGGCTTCCCGCAGCTCCCGGGGCGGGCTTGGCTCCTGGTGGCTTGGGGGGGGGGGGGTAGTAGAGGGCCGGGAGCCAGCTCAGGGCCCGGCTGCACCTCACGCAGGAGGGTGATTTAGCCTCATGCACTGAGCCCATTTTACAGCTGGAGAAACTGAGGCCTCATGGCTGCAACTTGCCCCCCATTCGCTGTGGGGCCTGAGAGGGAGCCAGGTGTTGCACTAAGCTCCTGCTGCGGCCCCTAGCAGCCCCCTGCCCAGACATAACCCTTCCCTGCTAACCTGACCTGGGCACCAGCTCCGCGCCGCCCAGGTAGGCGCTTTGGCTGTGCAGCCCACTTTGGGCTCAGCCTGCAGGAGAGCTGTGTTTCCTCTCCCAGGTGAACAGCCATTGCTGGAGACAGGAAGCGCTTCTAAGAGAACAGAACCTGCTCCTGCTGCATTAGTAGGTGGGCTGAGCAGAGCCAGTACAACCTGTGACCACACTGTGCTCCCAGTGCTGTTTTCACGAACAAAATACGAAGCGTCAGGGTGTGGATGTCACACAGGGAAGGAAATCAAGGCAGCATGTGCAGACAGCCTGAAAAAAGGGGTGAAACTTGCTCCTTCCTTTTAAATGGGCGTTAACTCTGAAACTTAAGGACGGCCGTGTACATGTCAACATGGTTAACTTTTTCACAGCTGATCTTTTTTACACTGAAACACTCAGCCAGGGTGAGCTTTCTGCAGTGCGTTACTAACACGGTCACATGGCCCAGTTTATGTCTCTTTCCCCCCCCTCCTTGGGTAAAAACGGCCCTTTACGGGTTAACGGAAGCTTGTCTCTGTAAAGGAGCCTTTATCCCACGGTAAATTTGCTTCAGCAGGTACATTTCTATAGCAGCAACTAACACTTAAACAGCAGAAGAGATGTGCCAAGCCTCTAATGCTCACCTTCTCCCCATAAAGCAGACCGACTCTCCCAGCAGCCAGTTGGGATCCAGTCTTGTCCAGGGCTCCGGCTTCCACACAGTCTAGTCATGCAGGGGTTAAAACCCTAGCAGCTTTGGTCCTGAACTGCTAAATTCCAGCAAGCTTTTCTCCAGAGCCTCAGGCTATGTCTACACTCGCGGCTTCTTGCGCCAGAAATATGCAAATGAGGCTAAGCATGGAATACCGCCGAGCCTCATTTGCATACCTAATGAGCTGCCATTTTTGCAGAAGAGGCGCTTGTGCCAGAAGGAGCTGTCTACACGGCCCCTTCTTGCACAACGAAAACCCTCTTGGGTAATGCCGTGACACCGATTACTTTTCAGGAAGAGCAGCTTTGCGCAAGAGGGTTTCTGTTGCGCAAGAAGGGGCAGTTTAGACAGCTCCTCCAGGCACAACAGCCTCTTCTGCAACAATGGCGGCTCATTAGGTATGCAAATGAGGCTTGGCGATATTCCACGCTTACCCTCATTTGCATATTTCTGGTGCAAGAAGCCACGAGTGTAGATATAGCCTCATTGTGCAGTGAAAATGAAGATTTCTGTTATTTATGTCAACCAAAGATTTCACTCCAAGCAAAACCCAGTCCTTTTCACGGTGAAGGTTTACGGGCCTACCACCACCTGCCTCCACTTGAGCTTTTGTGGGTTTCAAAGCAAACACGTCTCAAGGTCTATTTATGCCTCTGTAGTGGGATACTTTTGGAAGCGCAAAACTTTATACTTTGGGGACACTGCAAGGTTTTTGCACAAAAACCCGTGGAGTATTCGCACCTCAAATGCGCTTTTGTGCAAGAAAATCATGAGTAAAATGGCAGAACAGTGGGCTTTTTTTGCTATAGGTTAACCTCCTTTTACAAGGCATAACTCCCTTTTGCTCAAGGGTTCTTGTGCAAAAAGGCAAGTGTGGACACTCCAGCGGGGTGAAGAAACCCCAATGGCAAAAAGCACAAGTCCATGCAGTGTGGACGCGCTCTTGCGCAAAAGCACATGGCTTCTGCGATGTGCTTTGAGGTGTGGACACGCTCTTGCGCAAGAAGTTTTTGTGCAAAAACTCTTGTGCAAGAGTGTAGACGTAGCCTGGATGATCAGGAAAAAGCTGCGGAAACGTGACGCTAGTTTGTCCATTTGCGTGACTTTGTGAATAGCTCCCGATTCTTGGGAGTAAAATGCTGCAGCTGGTACTTTTCTGTCTGCTTATATCAAAGCCCCATGTTCCTGCTGCTGTAGTTTGTGTTCACCTAACCTGCTGCCATCTGCTGTGTTTAGCAAAGGCAGCTGTGGGTCAAACCTACCCCTCTTTCCCCTCCGCTGAATACATTTTGCAAACAAAGCACAAGTTTGGAGGAACTCAGCAAAGAAGTTGGCTCATATCGCTCCGGTTAGGGACCTCCACTAGCAGGAAAGCTAACAGCTGAACATGCCCACTTGGGTGGGATTTTAACAGGAGAGGCCCAAAGCCTGGAAAAAGATACCCGCATAGGCACGCCCTCCCTTCTGAAAGGAAAAGACCCTGACCCATTGGAGAGTCCCTCACAAAGGAAGGAATGGTGGATAAAAGGATAGGAGGGCAACAGCTAAGAAGAGATTAAGGGACAGACTGTGCAAACACTATGGGGGAGGAGAGAGAAACCAGGCCAGGCAGACCAGCAAAGGCAGGTGGGGGTTATTGTAGGGACCGGAGCCGCAGGAACAGCCTGTAACTCCAAGGGCGGGCCAACTGGCTGGAAGGGGAGCATTACCACAGGTGTTCCCGGCTGTTGGGGGCTTTCGACCCCGCTGGCCCGTAGGGAAGCAGGGGGGCGGGGGCCCTGGCCAGGCCATGTGGCCCCAGGCGTGGAAAGCTGCCGCGCGGGCTCTGGATGCGTTCGGTGACGGCGGCCAGCTGCGAGCCAGAGGTTTCCATGCACAGTATTTTAATCCCAAAGCCTTTCTGATTCATCGAGCGGCGAGAGCCCCCGCCCCATGCAGCCGCCCCGGAGCAGCTGGAACGCGCTGCCGGCTGCCCCTGGCTGATTGCCGTTGTGTAAGAGCTGACCCCTGCCCCGCAACCTCACTCCCCACAGCTTGCACATGGCAGAGGTTTGCACTGCGAGGGGGGGCAGGGGGCAGCTGGCTCCGTGTGCGGCTCCAGGGGTCCCATGGGGCAGGACGTGCTCCTACTTGCAGGGCCTACACAGCGTTGCCAGTTTGGGGCCTGTCTCTCGACCAGGAAGGGCAGCTGAGCGGAGGTTGGGTTTAGCGGCCACACGCTGGCCAAGCCTCCTAGAGCTGCAAGCAACCCTGGCAGACCACTGGGGTCTTGCCAGCCAGAGATCCCGCCCCTCCAGCTGGCTGGGCGTGCATTGGAGCCATGGCAGGGTAGAGGACACAGCACACAGCTGTCCCCTGCCCTATCACTTAGGCCTGGGTGCCCAGCTCTAGCGCGCACGGGGGTGAAAAATCCGCACTTCGGAGCAGCTGCTAAGACCTAATCCCCAGTGTGGGCTAGAGATGTAAAATCCTGCTTAATTGGTTAACCTGTTAAACCGGGGGTGGGCACTCATTTTTGAAGGGGGGGGCACTTACATTTCAGAAGTGGTTGTGGGCGGGGACTGGAGCGGAAGGGGCGGGGCCAGGAGACATGGATGCTCCCCCGCCCACAGACCCTGATTGGCCTGGGGGGGTGGGGGAGGAAAGTCTCTCCCGCCCTGCCTCCACCCTGCCGGGGCATGCAGCACCTAGAGAGACCCGCCAGCTGGTTTGAACAGCCAGTGGTTCCCTCTAAGCCCTGCGCACCCCGGGCGGGGAGGAGACTTTGCGCATTCCCCCAGCTCCAGTTTTCGATTGGCCGGGGGGGAGGGGCGTGGCAGGGCAGCCACAGGCCGGATCTGGCGTGTGGACACTGACTTGCCCACCCCCGAGTTAAGCGTTAAAGTTTAACCGGTTAACTGATTAAATGGGGGGAGCTGCGTCCAGGCTGGTGCACCCCCCCACAAGCCTGCCGGTTAACCATTAACACCCCTAGTGTAGACACCACTAGGCTGACGGCAAGCGTGTGTGTGAAGCAGCTTCCAGAGCACGTAGCCAGCAGCAATCTCGGCCCCCTCGCACTAGTGGGCGGATCAGGCAGGTCCAAGCCAGCTCACCAGAGCCAGGCAGGGAACCCAGGAGTCCTGGGCCCCCTCCCTGCATTGTAGCCACGAGCTCCCACCCAGTCTCCCGGCAGCTCTCCCTGGAGTCCCTGCCCCCACCCGGGAGCGGCCGTCGGAGAGGCCGCACCCAGGGGGCGAGAACGGAGGCAGGGCCGGCCGCTCGGTTTTCTCCAAAAGTCATTTATTGAACTTTCTTAATGTTATTCCAAAAAAAGATTCAAATCGTAGATTAAAAAGAAAAAAAACCAAAAAAAAAAACGGGTGTAAAATCGGAACTGAAGGAAACATCGGACCCTGGCCTGGCTCCGGGACACCCAACCAACAGCCCGGGGGGGCTCCCTGAACAACCCGGCTCAAAGCCACTGCGGAGACATGCACGCACTGCCCCCTGCTGGCCCTCACCCGCCCTGCATGGGGGACTAGCCAGGGCCCTTGCTGCTAGACCAGTGCCACTGTGGGACTAACAGATCTCTCCACCCACCCCCGGCACTGGGGAGTCAGCCTCCGACCAGGCCCCAGGAGCGAGGAGAACACACCCACCCCCAAGTGCCCACCTAAGCGGGGAGGGCACAAGGGCTGCGTGAGCAGGGGGTGGTGACTCAGGGACGGAGGGGGGCGGGCGCCGAAGGGCTGCTGCTGAAAAGAAGCCGAGTGAGCGCAGAGTGATTATTCGGGGCTATACAGAGCTGGCGTTAGTGGGCGCGTCTGCCTTAGACACCCCACACACTTACTGGCTGGCAGACTTCCCCGGCCAGGGCTCTGAGCACAAGCTGCACGGGGTTAGTAACAGCTAGCGCCACGGGACGGGCTCCCTGGCAGCCCCCCGCAGGGCGGCCGGGCGCCATCAGGGCAGGTTGGGGGACACCAGCCCCTGCAGCATGATCATGAGGCGGCGGGCCGGCTTGCTCAGGCTGTTCTGGGGCTCCGCCTGCAAGAACTGGAAGAGCTTCTGCCGCACCTGGTTCATGACCGAGCCCATGTGGTCGCGGGTGATGGGGTCGCTGTGGTCCAGGTGCATCACGGCCTCCTCCAGGTAACTGAGGGGACAAAGGAAGGAGGTTACGACCCCAGCGCCTCACCTGCCCCAGCCTGGGGAATCAGCAGGGAGTCCGACAGGGGGCAGCCTGGCAGCTCGGGCTCTCAGGCTGGACCGTTGGGGTCCTTGAGGTGCCGGGGCTGCTCTACAAAGCACAGGAGGGATTTCGTGGCGGTTTTCCCGGCGCGATGCAGAACGGGAGATTCATCTGGCACCAGAGCAACATGTGACCTGCCCGCTCTCAAGCACCAAGCCGGGAGCGATGGGGGACGGCAGATAGTCCCACTGCCTTGTCCTGGTTCAATCGTCCGGCAGGAAATCGCCCGGACCCGGACAGTAACGTCCTGCGCCCTCCCAGAGAGCCAGCTATGGGAACTGAAGGCAAGTCCCTGTCAAGGCCTCAGGGAGTTTGCCTTTCCAGGCTTTTCGGCTGCCCTCCTCAAGCCCTTTCCTTTCACAGGCCGTGTGCTCGGCATTCTTGGGATCCGCTCCCCGATCGCTGCCGTCCTCGTCGAGAGCTGCATCTCGCGCCCTGCCTCGGGGCGGCGAGGGAAGCCAGGGCGCTGCACAGCCGAGGGGGCTGCAGGCAGGTGGGTGAGTCTGTTCCCACCCCGCTTCAGGCTACACGGGACGCTGCCTCGGAGCCCTACGGACATCAGTTCTACGCGACGGCGCCGACGACTTCTCCGCGGAATGCCCACCGCCCCGAGCCGCTGTCACCCCTGAGAACGTCCCCCAGGCACCTGGGCACTGAAGACGGGGCCTGCGGGGAGGCACAGTAGCAGCTCTGGCCAGCTGCCCTGGCGGTCCTGTTCATTAGTGGATTCGGTGCCAGAGACACCTCCCCACAGTCCACGGACGCGCGCCCGAACAGCTGCCCTGCAGTAGCGAAGCCCCTTGCCCAGGAGATGACAGTACAGACACCCTGGCGGCATGCGGCCCAACTCAGCAGCTCCTGGCACCCGCCTACAACCCACCAGAGGCCCGCGGGTGCTCCCGTGGCAGGGACGGGAGCTCCGGCACGACACTCACTTCAGTTTCAGCTCCGTGTGGGTGCCCAGGTCGGAGGAGAGCTGCTGGATGAGCGAGAGGAGGACGGGCTGGGAGAGCGGGCAGGGGTGCTGGCCGAAGACCTGTTGAGGGTCCACCGTCTCGCAGACGTACAGCACCAGGTTCAGGTCCGCGGCGGTGAGTGCCTAGGAGACACGCGGCTTTGGGGAGGCCTGGGGGCGGAGGGGGGCTGAGGGACACAGGCGCAGCCCAGGGCCAGCTCGGCTCCCTCCGCCCCAGAGCTGGGCGTCTTGCTGGGTTCCTCGTGGCCAGGGCCGCCGGGCGGGGAGCTTGCCTGGTGCCCGCCTGCCCCATCCGTGCCCCTGGCCCTGTGCCCCCAGGACCGCCTTGGGCCAGGCCTGCATCTGCTCAGTGCTGGATGGGGAAAGCATAGCGACAGGGCCTGGCACTGGCAGGAGGGAACAGGCGAGGTGTCTACCCCCTGCAGGGGGTGCCGCAGGCCTGTTCTGTCACCGCCCCCTGCTGGCTCCACGACAGAGTCAGCGACCTGCCTTTCTAGACCGGCAATTACTATCATGCCCAGCACCACCAGGGCTCTAGCACTTCCCTACCCCTGTGCTGCAGCGCTAGAGCAGCCGCCCCCCTGCCCTGGGGACCTGCGGCAAAGGCCAGCTGCTGAGACCGGGGGCAGAGCCAGGGGACGCTCCTGGGGGCCTCGGGAGGCTCTGCGTACCTGCTGGAAGGCCTGGTTGAGGCGGCCCTGCTGCAGCAGCTGGAGGACGTGGGCCTGCTGTGCCTGGTAGTCCAGGTGGGCGGCAGGGATGGGCGTGCCGGCTGCCGAGCGCATGGCCTGCACGATGCTGGAGGTGACGGCTGCTTGCTGCTCCTTCATGGCCAGGCTCACCTCGCCCTTGATGACCCGCTGCACCTGGGCCAGCATCGAGTCCTGCATGCTGGGAAGAGAACCGGACGGAGCTGCTCTCGCTTGCCCGGGCCCAGCCAGGCCTCCGGCTATCAGCCCCGGCGCTTACGGGCACACGGGCCCCCAGGCAGACGCTGGCCCTGGACCAAATCGGCACCGGGCCCTGGGAACGTGGCAGAGAGCCGGGAACCGGGGCTGGGAACCGGCCCAAGAGCTATTCCCAGGGCCCGGTTCTCCTCTGGGCGCTTGGCGTCTAAAGGTAGCTGGTGCAGGGCCGGAGAGACCCCAACCCCGCACGCTCAGCGGGGCGAGTGCCCTACACTCCGTGCACCAGGGGCCGCCCGTGAGATGCAGGGGAGCCTGTCCCCGCTCACACCTCTGCGGACAGGCGACTGAGCCCGTGGAGTGGGCGCTCTTGGAGGGGCGGGCGCCTGTCTGCCCCAGCTCCTGAGGGGCACAAAGGGCGAATCTCCGGCCAGCTGCAGCCACGTCCGACTGGCAGCCGCCCCGCTGCGCGCCCAGCCCGGGCCCCCGCTTACTTGCCCACGAGGACGTGCAGCTGGTGCTGCACCTCGGTGTGCACGCTGGCCGTGATGGTGGAGGCCAGCTGGTCCGTGCTGTTCTGGAAGGCGCCGATCAGCTGCCGGAGCTGGCTCAGCAGGGAGTCGCGGGCCTCCTGGTCTCGCACCTTCTTGTTCTTCAAGTGAGCCTCCAGCTGCTGGATATCTGCAAGAGCCGGGGGGTCTCAGGGGCAGCGCTCCTGCTGGCAGCCCCCGCACCCGGGGCCCAGCGACAGGGGCGGGGCTTGCGAGCCGGAGCCTCCTGCCCTGCCGTGTGTCTGGCAGACGAGCAAACCCAACGGGCTCTGCCGGGCTGCGCCGTCGGGGCAGGGGCAAAGGGCACTGGGAACACGTCCTAGGCCGGAGCCAGGAGGGAGACGGACACACGCAGGGAGAGCCCCCGGGCAGCGTCTGGGGCTGGCCACTCACAGACACAGGGTGGAGATGCCCTGCCTTGCAGCTAAGAGAAACGGATGCTGCAGTGGGGCTGCGCCACCGGCAGAACTAGCGCCGGGCCCACGGTCACAGCCCAGGAGCACCCACGATCTAACCCGAGCTCTTCACCCCTCCCCCCCCGCCTCAGTTTCCCCTGCCAGGATGCCGCGGGAGGGGGCGAGGCCAGACAGGCGCGGATGGGACTCACATTCCTGCGTCCCCTGCTTGAAGGTGTCGTTGATCTGCTGGAACATGGACTGGCAGCTCTTCTCAAAGGCGGGCAGCACGACGCTCTGGAAGGCCTCCCGGTAGGCCGACTGGATGGGCGCCTGCAGGGCATCCGCGGCCGCCCTCGCCATGGCGTCCGTCAGGTTCTGGTGAGACCCCGTGGTCAGCACTTCCCCTCTGCGCACCGGGGGCGGAGTCACGGCCCCCAGCCCCGCCCATTTGCCAGGCCAACGCAGCGGATCCCCAGCCATTGGCCCCGGGCCTGGCCGCGAACGCAACGCGCTGATGGCCGGGGGGACCTGAACTAGCGGGTGGGAAAGAGCAGCCAGGTCTCCTGGTACTTCAGCTCCATGGGGTGAGGCAAGGTGAGGCCCCTTGAGCCGGGGCCCAGCCCCCCCGTTCCGAGTCACGGGGACTCCGGGAGCCGGGTGCGTGCTATTCTTGGTTAGTGAGAGCGGCGGCAGCTGCAAATACTAGTGAGCAGCGAGGAGCTTTGGGGACCAGGCTCCGATTTGGGCAGGAGCCGTGGGACTCCACTGGGAAACACACTCCCGAATCCACGTTTCGGTGGACAGAGCAGCTCCCCCGGCTAGATCTGAGCGACAGGATGGAGAGGGGGCAGGGAGACACCCAATGCCTTTCTCCATGCGGCTCACTGGCACCCTACTCAGGCCCAGAGGCAGCTGGGGGCCGGAAGGGCCAGCAAAGAGGCTGCCCGTCTCCAGTACCCCCCAGGCTTTGGGGTGAAATGCAGGAGCGGGATTTTCCGACCTGGGTGGGCGACTCTGGCTGGGGCTCTTCTGGACTCGGCGTGCCAGGGACCTGGTTTCAGCTCCCCGGAGAGCCGACGGCGCTGCAGAGCGTTCGAACATGCCGGGCCGCGGCCCCAACCAAATACGGCTCCCCCCGGCCAGAAACGAGGCTAGTGAGGGTGCAGGCCGGGGCAGGACGTCCCAGACTAGGCAGAGCAAGCGGGAAGAGACCGGCAGAAGCCGGGCTGCACAACAATCCCGCCACGGGGACTTGGCGGCCTCGGCTGGCACCCCCCGGTTTATCCCAGAAGGGCCACCCGGGCGGGGCGAGCCGTACCTTGGATTTCACTAGCTTGGTGACGCTCTCCTTCAGCGTCCCCTCCACGGCCGTGAGCTTGGCGGCGATCGTGTTGCTGAGCTGGGCCGTAACCGGGTCCAGGCTCTTGGAAATGCCTGGCACGACACACAGGGGAAAGGTGACGTGGCTTCTCCAGGCACTTGGGCTTTTTCCTCTTGGCCTGGGAGGGGTGGGGGAGGGCACCTCAGGCCCGGGGGCGGCTTGCCTGGGTCTGGCCCCCGAGGCTCGGGGCTCCCCCGCCCCCCAAACTGGGAATCCCACGCTGGGGCTCCAGTTCCCCTCCCCACCTCACCAGGCTGGAGCACCCCAAATCTCCCCGCCTGGGCCCTGCTAGGCACTGGCGTGAGGAGAATGTGTGTGGGGGTCTCTCCTTTTCTCAGCACCCAGCGGGCAGCCGTGGCCCAAGACCCCCCCCAGAGCCCGTCACGGCCCCTCCCTGAGGCCCGGAGGCAGTCAGGGCTGCACACGGCGCCCGGCAGCAGCACGTACACGGCGGCACCGTCTTCTTCAGCTCCTCGCGCACCGTCCTCTCCAGGCGGTTGCAGGCGGCCGCAGAGAGGGACTGGGAGAGCTGCTGCGAGAGGTGCTCCTGGAGCTGTCCGTTGCGCTGCTGCCCCTCGGTCAGCGCCCGGTCCAGCCTCCGCTCTGGCGCCACACGCTAAGGAGCAACGGCCGGCGGCAGAGGCCCCCCCCCCCCACACCCCCCAGGACGGGCCTCGCCAGATGGCTCCCGCCCAGCCGGCTCCGGGACGTGGAGAAACAACCGTGCTGGCCGCTCGCCACAGGGGGCCTAGAGCAGCGACTAGAGCCAGGCACCGTGCAGGCTGGCCCTCAGCAGCCCCCCGCCTGGGACCCCACAAGGCTCTTCTGGCGCCCCCCCCACCCCAGCCCCCCCGCTACCCCAGCCTGGGACCCCACACGGCTCTTCTGGTGCCCCCCCGCTACTCTTCTGGTGCCCCCCCCACAGCCCCCCCGCTACCCCGGCCTGGGACCCCACACGGCGCTTCTAGTGCCCCCCCCAGCCCCCCTGCTACCCCCAGCCTGGGACCCCACACAGAGCTTCTGGTGCCTCCCCACCACCCCCGGACTGGGACCCCACACGGCGCTTCTGGTGCCTTTCAAACCTCCACCGCAGCCCCCCCGCTACCCCCAGCCTGGGACCCCACATGGCGCTTCTAGTGCCCCCCCACCCCAGCCCTCCCGCTACCCCGGCCTGGGACCCCACACGGCGCTTCTAGTGCCCCCCCACCCCAGCCCTCCCGCTACCCCGGCTGGGACCCCACACGGCACTTCTGGTGCCCCCCCCCACAGCCTCCCCCTGCTACCCCCTGGCCTGGGACCCCACATGGCGCTTCTGGTGCCCCCCACCCTCCACTGCCCCTGGCCTGGGACCCCACGTGGCTGTCGCGAAGCAGCGACGGGCGAGTTGGGGGCAGCGGTGGGCGCAGGGGCTGAGGGGAGGCGGTGGCGTCTCGCCCCCCGAGAAGGCCGGCCCCGGGGTGGGCTTGCCCGGAAGGATACGCTCCTGCTCCTGCTGCGAATCGATGACTCGCTCCATGTGGCCCATGAGGGAGCTCTGCACGGCGTCCAGGTGGTCCGTGAGCCTCTGCATGAGCTCCAGCTGGTTCTGTCTCAGCTCCGTCAGCTCCCTCTGCTGGCTCCGCAGCAGGGACATCAGCTCCTCCTGGCACTCGGCTGGCCCCTGCGCACACAGGGCAGGCACGTGGGACGGCCGACCCCTGCCCCTGTCCCTGCCCCTGCACGGGGGGCAGCAGAGCGCTCGAGCCCCCGGCTCGGGAACCCAGGGCCAGCTCGCCTCGTAACCACGGCTCCCAGGCCACGTGGAAGCCAAGCGGCCGAGTCCCCCTGCCCTGCAACAGACTGGGCGTTTCGCCTTCCCACGGAGCAGACGGCAACACACCCCGGCCCGGGCCCCCTCCCGGCAACTCCCTGATCTAAGAGTTTGGGGCGACCGGGAGCGAACCCTGCCCCCCTCCCAGGCTAACTCCAAACCTTTTGCTCCCCAAAAGCCACGTGCAAGCCAGGGCCTGGTCCCCTCCCGCTGGAGCCAGGCAGCTGCCCACAGCCAAGGAAAGCAGAGCCCCTTGAGAGGGACAGAGGCACTTTTGGGAGGCGAGGGACTAAACGCCCAGTTAACCGGTGTTGCTCGGTCTCTCAGGGGGCCAGGGCCGGCCCACAACATTTTGGCACCTGAGGCGGGAGCTCAAATGACGCCCCCATCCCCCTCGCTTGGGCCGAAACGTTGAAGGGTCTCAGTTCTGCCTCCTTCCTGTTCTCCTCCTCTCATGGCACTGCTCTGCCACCGACATCTGCACCAGCAGCGACACAATTGTCCACACTCTGGGTCCTAGTGGCTCCCCCCCCAGTCTGGCACCTGAGACGGCCGCCTCAGTTCGCCTCATGGTAAGGCCGACCCTGCACGGGGCTAGAGATGCCTGGCTGGGATTCCCAGCCATCCCCTGCAGGAGCGAACAGGACCGCTCAGAGGGTCATGCCCACAGGCCCCGGGCTCTGCCACGGCCGCGGGAGGGGCGAAGCTGCCAGCCCTCTGGCTAATACGCACGCAGGGGATGGAGCGTCCGGTCCCGACGGCCGCGCTCCCACTAACCTGGTGATCGCACGATCTCGGGGACTGGGTCACGTCCCTGGAAGTAGAAGAAGAGTTGCCATAAGCGTGACTTGCACCCGGCCCGGGAGCAGAGACTTTTCACCACCGCTGACAGCTGGGGAGGGGCTTCTATTCCCCTGAACTCTCCCTCTGTCCCTGCACTTGTCCCCTTCCAGCTGAGACCCCCAGGAGGGCGCTGGGGTCACGTGGATCCCGGACTGCAGCAATGCCAACCCCAGGGAGGCTGACGGGACCCCCCCACGGCACCTCTAGAGGGGCTGGATCGGTGGCCTGAGGGCCGGTGAGCTCCCCGGAGGGCCAAGCCGAACCAACGCAGCCTCAGCTGTCTGTCCTGGAGTGAATCCGGGGGCCGACGCTGGCAGCAGCCCCAGTCCCCAGAGGTCGTCTGCCCTAGCATGAAGGGGGCAGTTTTCTTGGCTGTTTGTAAACGAGAGTCAGGTGCACGTTTTGAAGTTCGGAGGGAGACAGCGCGCGCGTCAGGCTGATCTGCCGTCAGACACGGCAACAGACAGAAAACACGGTGAAGCAGGAGACCCCATGCCTGCAGGGAGCCAAACCTGGCAGGAGGGAGGCATGCGGCAGCGCAGGCCCAGGGAACCTTTTTGGGTTGGGGGGGAGAGGGGGTCACTGAGCCACAGAAAAATCAATCAGGGGCTGCACACAAGTGAAAAGCGCCTTCCCCGAGGGGGGGCAGACGGCTCTGCCATGGGGCAGCACAAGAGTACATAAGAACGGCCGTACTGGGTCAGACCAAAGGTCCATCTAGCCCAGTAGCCTGTCTGCCGACAGTGGCCAACGCCAGGTGCCCCGGAGGGGGTGGACCCAAGACAATGATCAAGCGATTTGTCTCGAGCCATCCATCTCCAGCCTCTGACAAACAGAGGCCAGGGACACCATTCCTACCCCCTGGCTAATAGCCTTTTATGCACCTAACCTCCATGAATTTATCTAGCTTCTCTTTAAACTGTGTTATAGTCCTAGCCTTCACAGCCTCCTCTGGCAAGGAGTTCCACAGGTTGACTATGCACTGTGTGAAGAACTACTTTCGCTTATTAGTTTTAAGCCTGCTACCCATTATAATTTCATTTGGTGTCCTCTAGTCCTTATATTATGGGAACTAATGAATAACTTTTCTTTATTCACCCTCTCCACACCACTCATGATTTTATAGACCTCTATCATATCCCCCCCCCACTCTCCTCTTTTCTAAACTGAAAAGTCCCAGTCTCTTTAGCCTCTCCTCATATGGGACCCGTTCCAAACCCCTAATCATTTTAGTTGCCCTTTTCTGAACCCTTTCCAAGGCCAAAATATCTTTTTTGGGGTGAGGAGACCACATCTGTACACAGTATTCAAGATGTTGGCGTACCATAGTTTTATACAGGGGCAGTAAGATAGCCTGTGTTTTATTTTCTATCCCTTTCTTAATAATTCCTAACATCCTATTTGCCTTTTTGACTGCTGCTGCACACTGTGTGGACGTTTTCATAGAACTGTCCACGATAACTCTGAGATCTCTTTCCTGATTTGTCATAGCCAAAATAGCCCCCATCATACTATATGTAAAGTAAAAACAAGCCCCTCCTGTCTCATCAGAAGGAGCCTGCCCCCCCCCAAGTTCTTCTGAAGCCCCATTTACAACCGGCCCCTTGTGGCCCTGCAGCCCCTTTGCCCAGCGGCCCGCCCCGGAAGCTCAGCCTACCCGTCCTCTCTCTTGCCCTTCCGTTTGAGCTTGGGGGACACCCGGGGGGACACCTTGGCTTTCCAGTCCTTCACTGGCAGCCTCTGTGCAGACGCTTTGGCACCGAACCCGCCCGCTGCCGAAGCCAAACTCGCAACTTCATCATCGTGGTCACTGCGGGGGAAGAGCAGAGGGAGGCGGGAGGAGGGATGGGAAATCCTGGAGACACTGGAGGTCGACCCATTGGTTAACCGGTTAAGTGACTATGTGGGATCCAGTGACTGGTTAACCTTGCACATCCCTGCTGGAGAGTCAGCCTGACAGGGCTACAGCCACCCTGCCCTACAACCGGCCAATCCACAGGCAGCCGCCTTGATCCAAGCAACCACAGTGCTCGGCTCAAGATGAAGCACTGCATGATGGGACCTGTAGTCTCTGCCCCAGACTGCATGGCAGATCTCCCTGACTGCTCCCTAGGGGGGAATTCGCCAAGTCGGGGGGACAGAGCTCAGCCACACCACCCCTCTCCTGCCGAGAGGCGCAAGATGCCGGAATCTGGCGAGAACCACATCAGGGAGATGCCACGGGAGTCCAGGCAGTAACAACTCCCCACCGACGGGGGCCGACCCTGCCAGCCGTCGGGCTGCTGCTCTCCCGTTGACAGCAGTGGAAATTCAGCAAGGAGGGCAGGCCCTAGTGGGGAGGGCAGGTCCCGGCTGGGCAGCTCCCCAGGGTAACTCCTAAGTAACTTTGCTTTATATCCAAGCGCTGGGCTGCACTGGATGGGCCCGCCAGACGGTCACGCATGGCCCGTGTTCCCCTGAGCAGCCCGGCGAGCGCTGGGACCCTGCGAGCCACCCAAGCCATCAGGACAGGGCCGCCTCCCTCGTGCGTGCAGCGTGACCGGCGTCCTGGCTGACCTACCTTTGCTCTGCGCTGGCATCCTGGCTGTCGTGCTGCAGCAGGTGGTAGCTGTGCCTGTGATAAGCCGCGCCCTTGTGCTTCTCGTCAACGTCGTCCCTGGGGCTGGGGACAAGGCCCACGCCGGCATGACGCCCTCTCCCGGCCTGGCTCTGCTGCCTGTGCAGGAGCGGGCTCCGGGGCCCTGAGCCCACACTGCCGGGGCCCCCCAGAACCAGCGGGGTCAGGCGGCCGGGACCCGGCATTACGGGGGCGGAGGGGGTGTGTGTTTGGCTATGATCACACGGGCCTGTCGGGGAGGGAGCAGATCTGGCCAGGCCAGGGGGACGCTGGCTGGGCTGGGCCGGGCCGTTTCTAACCCCCCTGCGAACAGGAAGCAGCTGGCAGGAGTGCCACGCTGCCCTCCCCCAGACGCCGGTGGCGCCCGAGGACAGACAGCACTGCCCAGCCTGCCCGGGAGAGTATTTCAGAGCCCCAGGCACAGGGCGGCAGCGGGAGCAGTCACCAGGCCTAAAGCAGGGGCAGCAAAACAGCCCCTGAGCCAGATCCAGCCCTCCATGATGCTCTGGGCCACCAATGTCCTGCAGCAGCCTGGCGGGACCCAGGGCAGGTTCCCTGCCGGCCGCTCCCCACACGCTGCTAGGGCCAGCGTATGCCTGCACCACCGTGTGGGTGGGTCTCTGCACACTGCCCCACCTCCAGCACGCTCCTCACAGCTCCCATTGGCTGGAAACCGGCCAATGGGAGCTGCCTGGGCTGTGCTTGCAGTGCAGCATGTGGAAACCTCCCTCAGGGGGTGCACGGCACAGAGACGGATGTGCTAGCCCCAGCAGCCGGCTGCTTTGAGCGGCGTGTGGGAGCATGGCAGGCAGGGAGCCTGGCCCAGGGTCCTGCTGGGCTGCTGGCCGGGAGGTGCCTAGCTAAGTGCCGCCTGGCCAGAGCCTGCACCTGGCACTCCTCCCTCCCCCACTCCCTGCCCCAGGTCACAACCCAAACTCTCTGCGCCCCCCATCAAAGCTCCCTCCCAGACCCTGCACCCCTCCCCAGGTCAGAATCCTCTCCTGCACCCATACTCCCTCCTGTTCCCTTCACCCCAATTCCCTGCCCCAGACCACAACCCTCCTTCACCTATAAACCCCCTCTCACCCCAGTCTCCTGCCCTGCCCTCTCTCCTGTACCCTCTCCATTCATATCATAGAGAAGTGCAGCCCACGACCACTTACCAAGTTCTCAGAGTGGCCCCCCTCTCAAATTGTTGCCCACCCTGGCCTCAAGTCAGGGACCCCGAGAACCAGCCCCCGGTGAAGCCTTTCTGACCTCACTCCCTGGATCCAGAGAGCTGAAGCATGGGGCAGGAGAGCAGCATGGACCCCCAGGCTCGTCAGCCGCGGCAGACTCCCCGCCCCAGGGCAGCGGGGGCTGGCAATGCTGCAGAGCGGCCGGACGCCCGTGTCTCCTGCAACTCCAGGGACAGCTCTGGTCTCTGCCAGAGGCAGGATCTAGCCGGTGTGTGTCTCAGGCCACATATACGTGCTCCCCGGCTTGGGCAGAGCTCCCTCGGACCTGCTGCACCCCAGGCATGCATCCCAGTGTCTCGCCTGGCGTCGGTCGCTGCTGGCTCCGCACTGCCAGCCCTGTCCATCACGCGCACCGAGCCGGGCTGCACAGGGCTTGCCGGGGGCGGAACCTGGCCGCTAGCCCGGTGCTCCCGTACAGATGGAAAGAGTCAAGCTGAACTTTGAATCCCAGGGCGAGCGCACAGGGCCGGCAGGTGGAGCCAGGTTCAAGCGCTGAGCCCCTTTCGGGTGGGTGGGCAAGAGATGCCCCAGGCAGTGGCAGAGGCTGGGGTGCATGCTGAAGCTGGCCGAGGGCTGGAAGAGAGTGAGCTGAGCCTGCCGAGTCAGGGTACAGGGGGACCTGCACATCGGGGCTCCGAAAGGAGGGCCTGGCCCTCACCCACCTCCCAATGTCCCCGGCAAGGCAGTGCCGGTTACCTGTCGGCCATGCTGTTCCTGGTCTCCCTGGTGATGTCGGGGGCCGCTGGCCAGGGCTGGCCCATGCCGCTGCCGGCAGAGGCGTTTTCCTGAGTTAAGGCCGTCTCCAGGAGGGAGGGCGTGGTCAGCCGGTCCACCTCGGCAGAGGCCATGTCCAGGGCGTGCGGGCTGTGCTCGGGGCCGGGCCGGCTGCGCGGCGACAGCAAGTGCAGGGCCGAGGCGGCCGAGGCCATGCTGTCGGCGTGGGGGCCGGGCTCCAGCCCCTCGGGCGGGGGGGCGGCAAAGCCACGCGGCAGGGTCTCCGAGGCGATCTCCGGGATGTCCTGTGACAGGGCCGTGGAGGCCGAGGAGATGACGTCCGGGGAGCGCTCGCGGGTGGGGGAGGCCTGGGCGACGGCGAGCGGCTCCACGTCCTGCCGCTCCAGAGCCAGGGGCGGGTTGGCCGGGGGGACCTGAGCAACAGACACCAGCCGATGGTCAGTGGGATGCTGCACGGACCCAGGGCGAGCACCTCAGGCCTTGGGGAGTGGCAGAAATGCCCCATCCGGGCCTTCTCACAAGAGCCGGGCCCGCTGGCGTTCTGAGCCTTTGCCTCTCCAGACCCTCCTACGCCCCGCACAGAGTCCCCAGCGCCCTGGGCCGAGTCAGGGCTTGCAAACACGTCAGCACCTAACCAGCTGCATGTGATTTCCCCCACAACGGCCTGCAGGACCGGGTCTACGATTTCTCTCACCACCGAGGAGGCAAGGGCCAGCACGCCCGGCTCCCCTGGGCCGCCTGAAGAATCAGAGCGACGGTCACGGTCACTGGGGCACCTAACGGCTCCAGAACTGACCCCGTGGAGGCTACGGTCTGCTTCCCTGTGTGTTGCTGGCTGGGATCAGTTGCGGGCCCTTTCCTGCAGTGGATTCTGCCGCGCCGCTCAGATTTCAGGGGAACACAATCTGGGCCTGGGCACGGCGTCTGGCAGCTTGCCCCGGGGCACTCCCCGGGCTCCCCCCCTCGGCCACAAGGTCTCCTAGCTGGGGAGACCTCGTGAAGCCAACAATGCAATCAGAGGAGTGACCCTGCACTAGAGCAGCCCCCATTTTCAAAGCCAAGTTGTGCGGCTTCCACGGAGAAGCCGTCTTGCTCCGTGCCCACCTGGGTGCCCAGCCAGCGGAGCTGCGACCCTGGGCTGGCCTGGCCGGGAACCCGAGCTGCCAGCCACCCTGGGCCGGCCTGGGCCCGCGGTGCACTGCAGCTGGCAGGAGCGCGGGCAGGAAGGGGAGCTCCCACAGGCCAAAGCGAGAGGGGACGCTGGGTGCCGGGCCTCACCGGGAGGGGAGCCTTTGGGGCCAGCTTGTCAGGGAGTCCCGGGAGGAGGATGGCGTGGTTCCTAGGACTCGTCTGGAGGCTGCTGCTACTGCTGCTCAGCGTGAGGCTGGCGTCCAGCTGGATCTTCGGGCTCAGAGCCAGGTCTTCAGGCGGCCTGGAGGCGGAGATGGACCCCAGAGGTCTCAGACACCTGGTAACTCTGAGCTCCGGGGCCCGACGCGCTCCGGCCACTCCGGCTCGGCTTACCTGGGCACGGCGGGGTCGCTGACGGACGCGCTGCTCAGGGCTGTGACGGAGGTGAGGGAACTCATACTGCTGCCTGGCAGCCCGGCCACCTAGCGCAGACACAGAACAGTGCCCTGAGGGGGGGGGCTCTGTCCCTGAGCAACTCCCAAGCCCCTCCCTGCCGCACCTGAACCTCGCCTGCGGCAGCCCTGCCCCCCCCAGCGAACCCAGGCAGGAAACCTCGAGGAGCCCGGTTCTTTGGTCCGAGAGCCGGGGTTTCCAGGTGGCCCTTCTGTACGCCAGCTGCCTAAGAGCCCTGGGCACAGCCTATGCCTTGTACCCTGGGTCCTCTGGACTTGAGAGCCGTCCCAGCTGGCCCCCTGCATTCCTCACTGCCCCCCCTCACTGGCTACCTGCTGAAGGGATGTACTCGGGGTCATGAAGGCATCCGGAGTCATCAGCTTGGGCTTGGCATCGTTGGCGAGGGCGAGGAAATCGACGGGCACGGGCAGGTCCGCGATGCGCCGCAAGTCTGGCTGGGAGCCATGTACCGACCCCTTCTCCGAGCCCAGCCCTTCCGTGCCCAGGTCAGCCAGGGGGTCTGCAAAGGCTGCCAAGAGAGGGGCAGAAAGTCCCTCTGAAGGAGGCAAGCAGGGCTGGGGGGGGGTTATGCCGGCACAGGAGTTCTACCCCCACAAATGGACAAATTGACCCATATCTGGGGGGTGAGCGGGCCAGGCTGGGGGTCGGGCAAAGCTCCTGTGTGTGGGGACAGCTGCCCCCCTGCTGGCCTGGCAGTGCAACCCCTGCTGCCGGCCAGTTCCCAGCCAGCAGGCACCATCCCCGCCCCCCCTCCCCGCCCACCTCGCTGCTCCAGCGTCCTGCTCCGAGGGCCGTGGGGTGAACCAGCCCCTAGTCGGACCAACCACCTGGCTCCTTCCTGCCCCCACTGCCTCCGGCTGGGCTGGCCCCCAGCGACCCTCTGGCCCCGGGTGCTGGCCAGGAGCCCAGCCCCGCATGTGTCATAGCCCCCGCATGGCGCTGGCCCGGGGAAGCTTCTCTGCCCCTCAGCTGCGCTCGGGAGCAGGAGGAGGACGCTATTTCCAGCCTGTTTGCACAGACCCTACTGGTCCCCAGGCAGGAGCACTGAATCCCCTCTGCACCCCCGGCCCGGCCTAGGTCCTGCCCCCAGGCATCCCCCCTGCTGGGCCCCCTCTGCACCCCCCCGGCCCGGCCCTAGGTCCTGCCCCCAGGCACCCCCCCTGCTGGGCCCCCTCTCTGCTGGGGTGGCCAGAGCCCCTGAGGGCAGGTTCCCTGGTGCTTAACCCCTTCCTGCCCGTGCTGGAGCCAGGGGACAAGCAGCAGCGCAGAGGGTTCACAGCCTCTCCCCACTGGGCGGGCAGGGGCGCACTGCTTCTCACCACAGGGAAGGAGTGAAGAGGAAAAACAGGCCACATTCCCCCTGCCCCACCCCTGCCCCTTCCACTCGGAACAGCTCCCAGCCCCCCCCCCCCAGCCAACAGGCTGCTGCTGGCCACCTCCTGGGGTGATCCTGACAGGGCCCTGGGGGGACGGCGTGTAAGTAAACCGATACAGGTCGATCCAGAACCCAGCTGTGCCGTGCCGCTGCCACCGGGGCCCAGGCGCCGCGCTGATCCTAGGAACGTGGGTGTGGTCCCGCTCGGCTCGAGCGCCGCCCACCTGGCCCCAGTGCGCCAGGTGTCCGGAGCTCAGTCGAGGGATACCAGCGGGCTCTGGCCAGCAGCTCCGGGCGTGGGGACTCACCGAAATCCTCGTGGGCGCCGGGGGCCGGGAGCGGCGCGGCCAGGTCCGGGCTGTGCAGCGGCTGGAAGCGGATCTGCACGTCCTGCAGGGCCCTGCAAAGAGCCAGCCCGGGGGGTTAGCGCAGCCTGGGGTGCGGAGCCGCCTGCAGGCAGGTTCCAGGCGGGGCCAGCGGGCGCTCCCGCCCCCCGCCAGCAGAGCCCTGAGGGCCGCGGGGCTGGGACCAGCCAGCCAGTGCACCCGCCGCGTACTCACTTGGTGTGGACGCAGAACAGCTTGATGAGCACCCCCGCGGCCGATTCGACAGCCCCAGCCCCCTGGGCGCCTTCTGGAACAGACAAGGAACACAGCGTGGGCTGGAGCCTGGGGCCTGGCACGGCCGGAGGGGCAGGGTCCCGGGCGCTGTTGGATCCGAGCCCCGAACTCCCGTTCTGCCTCTGCCCCTGCGTTATCCAGCCGGCTCGTGCCCAGGGGCTGGCCCCACACAGCTGCCAGGGGAACGGCCTCTCCGCTGCCCCGAGGGCGAAACGGAGGGGTCCCAGCAGCAGATGGCTGTCCGTCCTCCTCCCTTCGGAGCCGGGCTGCCCAAGTTGCCCTCTCCGAGTCCAGCTGGGACTTGCCAGCAGCCCCCTGGACAGGCAAGGCAGGGCCGGCTGGCGGGAAGCAAGGGCTGGCTGCCCCTGGCCGCTCACCTGCGCTCAGGCTGTCGCTTTCCTCCTCTGCCGGCAGGACCTCTGTGTGCCGCAGCCGGCAGCGGCTCACGGCCTGGATGCCGAAGCTCAGCACCGGGTGGGTGAGGAGGAACTCCGAGATGCAGCTGAAGTAAGCTCTGCCCTCCTCCTGGTTCTGCATCAGCTCCATCACATACAGGACCTGGAAGGAGAGGACCGTTTCTACCAGCTGCCAAGGCAGCACCCGCCGACTCCTCCGGCTAGGGACAAATGAACAGTTTTAGTGGCTTGAAAAAAAAGAGACTTCAATCCCACGCTCTGAACTTGGCCTCCTCGCCTCGCCCCTGCAGCCCTCAGCAAAACGAGCCGCCCGCCCCCGGGCCTGCTATCCCAGCCCAGGGTAGCCGGGCTCAAGCCTGGCGTAAGCTGCAATTCCATGGGCTGTCCAGAAATCGGGCAGCCCGATGCTGTGATTTTTCCAGCAGCAGGAGGATGGAACTACGTCTCCCCCCGCTACAGCACAGGCTGGCCCAGGGGATAGGACAGAGATCTATAAAATCATGACTGGTGGAGAAAAAGTGAGTAAGGAAAAGTGATTTGCTTATTCCCACAATATAAGAAGTAGGGATCACCCAATGAAATGACTAGGAAGCAAGGTTAAAACAAACAGAAGGAAGTTTTGCTTCACACGGCGCACAATCAACCTGTGGAACTCCTTGCCAGATGATGTGGTGAAAAACAGGACTTTAACAGGTAGATACATTCATGGAGTAGGTCCCTCAACGGCTATTAGCCAGGATGGGTAGGAATGGTGTCCCTAGCCTCTGTTTGCCAGGAAATGGGTGACAGGGGAGGGATCACGTGATGATTCCCTACTGGGGCATCTGGCCTTGGCCACTGTCGGCAGACAGGACACGGGGCTGGATGGAGCTTTGGCCTGACCCAGTCTGATGTTCGTATGATGTTAAAAAGCGGATAATTAGGTAACCATGTAACTGCTGAAAATCTTTGCGGTTACATGCTGCGGGCTCTGCAGTAGAAGCTTTATAAAGCCAGGCAGCCCAAGGGTTATAAAAGCTTTATACCTTGGAGCCCACAGTGCAGGGCAGCAGCTGGCTCCTGGGGAGCCGGTGCACACAGGGAGCCAGCTTTTAAGCCGGCTCCCAGCCACGCTCCCAAGGAGCCGGCTGCAGGTTCTGATACAGTGCAGCGCGACATCCCTGGCGGGAGCGGCCCCTAACCATTGAAGTAACCTGCTTATCGATTACCCGTTGAAACGGTTACACGATTGCATCTCTACTGTGCGCTCCGTTCTGGCCTAGGCTACCCTGGCTGCTACCTCGTCAGCTGGCAGGGGGAGAGCACAGACACTGTGGTGATTAGCAACCCGCCCCCCCGAAAAACCCTGGGAGTGAGACCAGGATCAATCCCCCTGCCACTGCCACCGCCCGCTGCTGTTTGAACACAAGCAGCTGTGTGCGGGGCCCTGCCCTGACCGAGGATTGGGAGGAGGGGGCTAATGATGGAGCAAAAGCAGGTCTGAGTCCCTTGGATCTCAATCAAACCATTCCAGGTCTCGGGGGCCAGCTGCCTTTGCAAACGAGAGCTTTTTACGTGACTCTCAGGAGCATCCCCAAGCCTCGGCCTAGCCTCCAGCGGTCAGCACCTGCAGAACCGGTACCATTTTCCACCTGACGGTGAAATGGCTGGGGCCAACGTGGCCCTTTTCTGCAGGGGGCGCGGCCAGCCCAGACAAGTGCCTGGGAGACCCGATCCCCCTCCCCACCCCGGCCGGTGGGAGCCACCTACTTTTCTCTGCACGTCGCTGAGGATCAGGTATTCGGCGGAGAGGTCCAGGCAGGCTTTCAGGCTGGGGGGGACACTCATGGAGCTGAAGATGTCAGGGGAAAAGCTGGGTTCCGCACCGGGAGAGAAGAGACACAAGGCAAGAGCCATGAACCTCTCTGGCACGACCTACGTGGTTTACACCCTGGGCGCCAGGGCGGTCGGAGGAGGAATGCCGGGATCACGCACCCGGAGACCAGCTGGGCACAGCGCACCGCTGCTGCAGTGCAGGGTAATCAGACCGCGCTCGGCTGGGAGGGAAGGAGACTCCCAAGCTGGCTCTTGTGTCCCCCGGGACCCCGATTGCCAGTCTCGGCGGTGGCTGGCCCCCACAGCACTAAGCAGACACAACGACAAGGATCCTAACGGGTCTGTGAATTCTGCTCGGGCCAGTGGACGCGTCAGACAAACCCCCCTCTCTGCGACCTCGCGTGCAGGCCCTGGGGTACCACCACCCACCGGATAGTTTGCAGGCAGGTCCAGGACACGGTGCACCACATCTTCAGCTCCCGGTTCTGATCCGCTCCCGTAATGAGAAATCTCCAGAAAGGAACCCTGCAGACCCGACAGACGGGAAGGAAAGCTGGCAGAGCGCGGGGCCTCTCCCACATGCAGAGCCGGCAGGACGTGGCTCCGAGGTGGCCTGCAGCCAAACTTGGCCTGGCACGTCCCACGCTCCCCGGGCAGGCTAGAACCGGGCACACCTTCGGTGGCCCAGCTCTCCAGGGAAGCAGCAGGACCCCAGCTCATGTCAGAAAGGGCCAGAAATAGGAGCCGGGGTAAGCGGACGGTCCAACCTAGCAGCACTTGCATTGGCGGGTTCCCCACGCCACAACCGTGCATGGCCCTGGGGAGTCTCCGCTGCTCCCAGGTCAGAGCGCGCCACTCACTGCCTACAGGCACTGTCTGCCAGCGGCGTAGGCCCACTAGCACCCATGGGTGGGCCCCGATTTAGGGTGGGTGGGCAAGGACCGGGGGGGGGTCAAGGGTCATGAGGGCCACCTCTCCCCACCTCCAGCATTACAGCTGGGGAGTGGGATTGGGGCCTTGCCCCACCTGTGCAGGGGAAGCCGGGTGTGGCCACGGGGGATTCGCCCTGTGGCTGGCGCGCTGGAACGGCAGAGCTGGGCAAGCCCCAGATCCTGCTCCTGCTCCCTGGCCGGCTGGGCAGGCCTGGATCAGAAGCGGGGGGGCGTCGGCCCACCCGTGGCTACGCCACAGCTGGCCGCTTGCCACTACAGTAGTGGAGCACGGCGTGTGCACACGCAACGCAACCGCAAGGCTCTGGTCTCAAAGCCGCAGAGCCAAGGGCCGGCTCCACCCTGCGGTTCCCAGGCCAGCACCGGGACTTACTCCGGGTCTTGTTTTTTGTGGTTATCGCAGAAAAGCAGGCAGGAGAGCGGCCTGCCCTCATGGGGCTTCCATTCGTGCAGGCACCTAGGAGAGACCCAGACAGGAGGTGACACGTACACCCAGACCAGCAGAAACACAAGGGCTCTGCAACAGCGCGGGGTCAGGCCCCGGCAATCAGCCTGATGAAGAGGTAACCCCCGACGGCCGCTGGCTGGCTTGCGTGGGACCAGTCCAGCGGCCCACGGAGCAGCGACCGTGTCCTCAAAAGTACCACAGTGAGGGACGCCCGCATGGAGCCACTAGAACCCGCACAGCTCTCTATGGCCACGGGACAAGCATGTGGAAGTTCCTTCTGCCACGGCCCCGGGCAGGGCCCCGCCCTCCGCCACGGCCTCAGGCAGGGCCCCCCTCCCTGCCACGGGCCCCCCTCCCTGCCACAGGCCCCCCTCCCTGCCACGGCCCCCCTCCCTGCCAACGCCCCGTGCAGGGCCGCCCCCCCCCCCGGCACGGCCCCATGCAGTATACGGGCAGAGCTTCCTTCTCCAGGGAGAACAAGTGAACTTTGCCCAGCACCGAACGGATTCCTCCCTGCCTCATTTTTCGAAGTACCGAGCACACCCGACGCTGCTCAGCACTTCTGCAACGCTCTGCAGTAAGATGCACCAGGGACAGTAAACCCAGGGTTCTCCCTCCTGCTGCAAGAAGGAATCAGACAAGGCACCCCCAAGTGGCTGAACTTCTCTGTCCCAGCCAGGGGACACGCCAGCTGCCCTCTGTCCCAGCCCCCCTCCCTTCTTTTCTGCTTCTTCCGTTACCGTGGCTCGTCTTGCCCCTCTATGTAGATCTGCCAGAATTTGACGTAGCCGTCGTGGCTGGCTGTGGCCAAGACCGTCCCATCCGGAGAGAGAGCTCCCTCGCTGAGGCACTAAACAGGGAACAGGAAAGCAAGCCAGTTATTCCGTGTTTCCTCAGGAAAACAGAAAGCGGGATGGCTCCCGGGGCTAACGATGCGCCTGGGAGTGAAAGCAAAGAGCTGATTAGCTCCCTATTAACGAATCAACAAAACATGGTTCCCCCCAGCTAGTTAACATGCAGCTAGTTAAACATGCTGGGTTGGTGCGGGTAGGTGATGTCTACAACATTTGTGTGAAGAGCACGTTTCATTTGATTTCCAAGTCTACAGTCAGTAACGTCTCCACCCCAGCACCCGCTCTGGTTCCCACGTGTGCTAGGAGCGACGTGGCTAGAAACACGCACATTTTGGAACTGCACCGTCGGAACGTGAAACCGTCTGCCGTTCCAATCCCACCAAAGGCTGCACGCTAGGCAGCGTGCGCTCTGCTTAGCCGGCTGGAAACTGCTGACAAAAACAGCGTCTGCAGGCTCCATAAAGCAAGGACACACCCAGCCACAGGGGACGGCTCACCCGCTACAAAAACGGCCCTGGATTACGGACACTGAAAACACACCTGTAACTGGCCATGTGTTGAGATGCAGGGACATGCAGGCGCACCAGGCCCGAGTCCAGAGATGCGTAGGAAGCAGTGTCCGTTGGCCTGCTTCTGTGCAGTTCTCGTGCGCTGAGCTGAGGGTATAAAGGGCAGAGAGGACGGATGCCTGTCCGGTTCTCTCTCCCACCTCAAAGCCAGTCCTGATCTGCCACAGACGGGACGGAGGGCGGGCAATGGGCTACAGACAACCACCACACAGTGACAAAGAACCAACTGCCACTTCTTCTGGGAGGACTGGTCCCTCTGCGTATGCCATGTGGGGCGGAGGAGCAAGCAGCAGTCAAACAGGCGGTGGGTGCGAAGACCCCAAAGGGACGGCTGATGCGCTGCTGTCCCCACAGCGGGATCTGTAGTGGGGCCAAAGCGTCCTGGCCTTCCCTACTTGTCTGGAGTAGAGGCATGTCCTGCAAGGCCACTGCGGAGGTGGCTGATGTTCTGGGGGCACGGGCCCTCACCCCCGCCGAGGGACGGGACCGTGAGGTGTTGGTAGCAAAGGATAACGCAGCGGGAGAGACCTTTCAGGGTCTGCGCAGAGAACGCGGGGCCCTTGATCTCTCTGCACCGGTAACCGAGTCTCTCGGTGTCTACGTGCTTTTGTTCTGTGCAGACTAAAGGCTGGTGCCTTTCCGACGTTCACAGCGTGAAAGGTCCTCTCGGTTCCTGTTTCAGAACACACATCAGCAAGCTGACGGCTTGAGTCCTGTGAAACTCGTGGGAATTTTGGCTGGGGGGCTGAGAGGCTGTCTTGGTGCGGAAGATGCCTATGGTGGGTCTGCCAGCTCACGGACCCTTCCGGCTGCTGTGACAGGAGGCACCTTTCGCCAAGAAGCGGGGGACAGCCCGAGTGGTGCACGGGACGTTGGCTGAGAGCTGCAAGAATCAGGCGGGTGTTCCCGGGGGGGGGCTGCGCTTTGCCAGCGGGGGAACGATCTAAGTCATCGTGGAGTGAGTCAAGACAGCGCAGTTCTCGTTAGGGGGATGAAAAGCACCGACTGCTCCTAACAGCACCGGCAGGGAACTAACAGAGACCTGATGTCGGGAAGCAGCACTTCTAAACCTATTTCTCATTAGGGAGCTGCCTCTGTGGCCCATGTTCGTCACGTGGGCCACATCCACACAACAGTCATACTGCCTGGGTGGTTCTGATGTCACATGGGCCACGGCTGTCTGGCAATTGGCGTTTGAGAACCATGGTCTTAAAGGCAGGTAGGTATCCTAGAAGAGAGCCCACTGGACTCTAGAATAACTGGTGGACAGTTGTCGTTAGGTGGCACAGAGGCGAGGAGGCTGTTTCAGCAATGGTGGGGGAGGTGCTGCAGTCCGTAATATTCAGGAGGCCAGACGAGATGATTGTGATGGACCCTTCTGGCCCTGGACTCTACGCGTCGGGAACTGGTCTCCATTCTTTCTGGGGACTAAGCAGTGAGGAGGGCAGGACCCTTTCCCTTTCAGTTAAGGAGGAACTCCTCCGATGGCTCCCTCATGGAGGAGAAGGGAGGCCACCTCTTGAGAGAATGTCCTTGTGAGCGTGGTCCCTGACAATGGGCTAGGAAGGGGCTGACAGAAACGCAATCCGAGGGCGGTAATGAATCCTTTCCAGCACCCCCCCGTCTGTTGTTAAAGCTTGGCAGGGTGGGCAAATTGGAAAAGGCAGCCTCCAAAAACCAGAGTGGCAGGATGATGTGGCACCCCAATCGAGGGATGTGGACCTCAACAGTCCCATCAAAAGAACCCCCTGGGCTGTGGGTCCAAGCGGGCGGTGGCAGTAGATGCTGCAGGCCCAGCGTACCTGAGCCTTTGAACCCTCTGGTTGGCTGGCGATTGCTGGGAACATGGGGAGCAAAACTGCTGGGGTGCCTTTGCTCTGGGACGCTGCCTCGTCCGAGCAGGGGCAGAGACACCCAGAGAGCAAAACACTGCCCTCGAGTCCTCCGACGACTAGAAGGAACCAGCCATCTTACCACGGAACAGGTTCACTGTATCCAAGGGTATGTGTGCCTCTCCAGGGAAACCTGAGCTCTGTAACTAGGAATCCTGCCTCGGGACCACAGCCGTAGCCACCTCTCTGGATGCTCTTTCGAGAGTGCCGGCTACTAATCTGCCTTCCTCAATTAAGGACTGGAACGGAGCTCTGTCTTCCTGAGGGAGCGTCTCCTTAAAATCCAGCCGCCGCCTGCGCGTTGGCGGTTCTAAATCGGAGAGAAGCAGAGAAGATCATTCTCCATAGGCGGTCGAGTTGCCGGCGCCCTGTCCAATGTGGTACCACCTGGATCTTTCAGTGCTGCCAGAGAAACAGAGGCCAGGCGCTGTCTCCGCCGAGACAGAGCGAAGCAGAGCGGCCCAGCGGGAGAAGTGTGCCGCCCTGTTTGAGCCGACTCCACGATGAGCTCGTTAACTGGGAGGGCTGCTTGACCGGAGCCCAAGGACCGGCAGGTGTCCAGCAATCCAGGCAGAAGCTCCTCCGTGTCTTCACACGGCATCTGGCGCCAATGCCACCCTCAGAGCCAGGCAGAGAGGGGGTCATTGCCTCATCTGGGGAAACTGAGGAAGATGAGGAAGTGGGACCAGACGGATCCGGTTCAATGCCATTTCCGTGTACTCCCACGGAGCCGGCTGGGGCTGGCCAGCAGATGGCAGGGAAGGTCATGCACTAGAAGAGAGATCTAAGGGACCCAACGTGACATAGTGGGGGGCTGTCCACTCTTGTGGCCCTGGATCCACTCTGGTTTTGCATTCACTGGTTGCTGTGTGGTGCCGGGTGTGATCTCTACTGCCCTGTGCTGGCCTGCAGAGACTGTGTGTGTGTCTGTGTGCAGTGCCCGGAGGGGGTGTCCCTGAGGGGAGGTACGGAGGCCATGGCCCTGCCGGCCTGACACGTGGGCTAGGTGGAGGAATCTGAACAAAGCAAGGGGCCGGGCTGCCTGGGGCCGAGTGACCAGTTGTAGGGAGCGTGGGTGAGTCTCGGCTGCGGGAAGATGAGAGGCGACTGGGAGCAGGAGAGGGGGGTTCAGGGCCCATGAGCCCTTCCCCCCGCCCAAGAGGGATAAGGCTGTCTGCTCTAGATGTCTGTGCAAACATCGCTCCGACGCTGCGCTGTGCCCCAATAAAACCTTCTACTCTACTGGCCGGCTGAGAGTCACGTCTGGCTGCGGATGAGGGTGTAGGGTGGGGGGCCCCCCAACGCGCCGTCACACCCAATAATGTGGCCTGAAGGGCCGGCAGAGGAGATCCCTTGGCAGTGGGTACCACGTCTCTTGGGCAGCCCTCTGATCGGCGAGCAAACCTAGCAAAGCGGGTTTTAGCCACAGAAGCTGATGCCCAACTAAACCCGTCGGCCATTCAGGTGCCCACGCCGCCTCGTTTTTGCAGCTCCTGATAACACGGCGAGCCAAGACTTTTCCTACAAGGACACCCTCACCCCTCCCGTCCCACACTGTCTGAGGGGTGACAGGGAGGCGTGAGAGCACCACAAGAGATGCTGCTGTTGAGAAGACAAAAGCCACAGGGCCCAAATGCCTTTGCCCACGGCGAGGGCAGCTGGGCTGGGCAGGTCGCCCTGGTAATCCCCACATCTCTAAGGCAGCCACAGAGATCCACACACAGGCTCCACAGAGGCCAGTGGGCTGGGTACGTAATTTGCCCTTTGTCTCCAGCAGCCGCAGCCTTTAGGGGCCGACACGGGTGGCTTGTGGCTGCTTTGCTTTTAAGCCCTCTTGGCTGTAACCAAACTCAGGGTCGCGCAGAGGCGCCGGCTCTCCGTCCACTCTCTGCCGTCGGCAGAGCTGCCTACTACGCCCAGGCACAGAGACCCCAAGACAACCCCATCCCCTGGACACAGCTGAGCCACACAACACTGTTGGGTGAGTCCGGTAACTTGCAGCCTCGAGGTGCACGCCAGACCGACCGGAGAGCGACCGCCCGGCCCCCCACGACAAACAGCGCAGCGGGTGTCGGTCTCGGGGGAGTGCCCGGTCTTACCAACCCCACTGGCTTCCGAGGACCCACGGGCATAAGGAGCTACAGGCCCGGGTGCAGCCCGTTGGCCTGTGATGTCACTAAGCCAGGTGACTGTAGGATTACACACGGCAAGGGCCAGCAGTGTCAGACCGACGGCAGACGGATGAGACCTTCTTTCAATGTTAAGCCTCCGCCAGCAGGCAGGGCGGCATCGTCACTGGACCGGGCAACAGTCCGACCCTTTCAAACCGCAAGTCCAGGGAGCTACAGGTTTGAGATGCACCGGAGACCGAAACAGACGCGGCCAGCGCCCCCGTGACCAGCCGGCGCCCCACCTGCCTGTGAGGTTCTTACCGTGCTGTGGCCTTTCACCACAATGAAGCCCTCTTTGACGCTGGTCACCTCCACCGGCCAGGAACTGTTGTTGGCTCGGATAATATCTAGATCCCACACCTCTGCCTGGAGGAGAACAAGGGGAGGTGAGTGCATACCTGCAGGCCCAGGACTGAGATCCCGCTGGCTCCTTCTCACCCTGCTACAGCCCTCACCCACCCTCCTGTCCCGCTGCCCGGGCGGCCCCGGGCCCCATGCAATGTCCCATCAGTGTTATACCAACACAGAGCAGCTCTCAGGCAGAGCAACGAGGTCCCCAGCCGCACGCAGCAGCCCCTACGGCCTCAGGCCACCACAGCCAGTCGGGCCAGGGATCTCCCGTCTGGTCCTGTACCCTGCCTGGGGAGCGTCAGCCAGGCCAATCAGCTGGGCTCTGAAGAGCGTACAAGGCAAGGGGGCCATCCTCAGCGCAGGTGCCCCTTGGTGGTGGGACGCCCTCGGCCCTGACACCGGCGGGGGCCCATCGAGCCCAGACTGAAGCCGCCCTGCTTGCTGAGAGCCCCGCCTGCGCACCGCACCTCAGCGTCGCGCACGGGGCAGATCTGTGTGGGGCAAAGCCCCAGGAGCAGACATCCAGCTCTGCCGGTGACTGAAGACCCTGGAGATCAGCTAGACCAGGCCCCGCTCTGGAGCCCAACCGCCTGGAGAGCGTAGTGAGGGGGACTCAGCACGCTGGTGGCCGTGACTTCCGCAGGGTAAGTGGAAAAGCAGAGGCCAAAGCCCAGAACCAGAGAAAAGTGACCTAATCCATCCCACCCAGCCTACCAGTTACCCCCGTCGGTAGATACCACTAGGAGCACCCGAAGGGGAGGACTCCCACCTCTTTCTGTCGGTTCTCGAGATACAAAGCCTCTCTCTCTCCTCTCCCCCCTTCATTTCATCCTGCTGTTCTTATACTCCATGGGTCACTTACTCTCCTTGCTTGGCAGTCACACCCCTTCCTTGCCAAGAGCCAAGGGTTTCGCTGTGTGAGGGGGACAGTGTCTGGGTGCCTCGGGGCATACAACCTAAAGCCACATCAACTTTTTCAACGCCCTACCGCGTTACAGATCTGGGCGGTGCTTGCTGCTCTCAGCCACATTGTAAGCACCATTTGGTGTGGCTGCTTTCCAGAGGAATCCCTCCAAAGAGATATGTATTAGCTGCATTCCCCACACGCTTATGTCCCACAGTGACATCCGCCTGTAGCTCCAGACCCTCCAGCCCTAGATTAGTTCTCCACCATACTCCTTGTTCCCAGCTTCTTCCCGTTTTGTGCCACCTGCACATTTCACTCCCTCCACAGCATCATTGCGGAGCACGGCCTGTAGGACCCTACCTAGCAGCAGAACAGAGGTGAGACTATTCACGTTCCAGGAAAGATGTGGAGACATTGGAGAAGGTCCAGAGAAGAGCAACAAGAATGATGAAAGGCCTAGAAAACATGAGCTACGAGGGAAGACTGAAAGAACTGGGCTTGTTTAAGCTTGGAAAAGAGAAGATCAAGAGGGGACATGATAGCTGTTTTCAGGTATCTAAAAGGGTGTCACAAAGAGGGAGAAAAATTGTTCTCCTTGGCCTCTGATGATGGGACAAGAAGCAACGGGCTTAAATCTCAGCAAGGGAGGTTTGGGTTGGACATTAGGAAAAACTTCTGCCTGTCAGGGTGGGTAAACACTGGAATAAGTTGCTCAGGGAGATTGTGGAATCTCCAACGTTGGAGATATTTAAGAGCAGGTTGGATAGGCATCTATCAGGGATGATCTAGATCAGCGGTTCCCAACCTTTTCCAGATGGGGACCCATTTTGACAATTTAGGAAGACTTAGTGACACAAAGCAATTCAAAAACGGGGGGAGGGCGGAGACACTTGGCGACCCTTTTGAAATGTAATGGCGACCCACATTTGGGTCCCGACCCATAGGTTGGGAAACCCTGCTCTAGGGTCCTGCCATGAGGGCAGGGGACCGGACTCGATGACCTCACGAGGTCCCTTCCACTTCTAGGATTCTACCATTCCGAAGGCGATGTGACTCCTATCCAAGGAACCCGCTCTGAGGGCCGCTCTACACAAACATTTAGTCTGCAGCAAGCTGAGGTGCAAACATACCACACGCTAGCCTGCTGCTGACGTAGCACCCCGGTGGCCCTCCCACGTGCGCACTAACAGTTGATTAGTGCCCTTTAGTCTAGTCCTGTCTCCAAGAGACCCAGACCCTCGTTAGCAGGGGACGCACGGACAGTTAGTGGCACGAGCACCGTGCAGGGCAGAGTCACAAAAGTTTGTGCGGACAAGATTTTTATGTCCACTCTGGTGAGTATCCCTCAGACCCAGAACCTAAATTCTGATGCAGCATTTCATTCGCCTCCCTTCCAAGTGAGACTGCAAAGCTACCGCGGAGAGCGGGCGCTGGGGGAGCAGCACATAACCATGTTCACACACGGCTGTCAGAAGCCTTCTAGAAGAGATGATGCAACACCGCTGAACATTATTCTTAGCGTCCCCCTGGAGTTACTAAGCAGGCAGCTGCACGTAGGCATTTCCCATTGGCATCTAGGCACCATGGTGATGGGAGAAACGCCCATGACAGATCTGGGACGGTGGCACTTTGGACAGCGAACGTGTATTTCATTCAAACCTCAGTAACGTAACAATCCACGGAATGTCTCCCATTTGACCACAATACCTGCTTCAACTGCGGCCCATGGAGACCTGTCTGGTCACGCAGTGCTGGCGTTCTGTTTCCATTCACTACAATACTCTATGCATTTCCTGAGATGGGTTTCCCCTGCAGTTGCAGTAATTCTATCCCAGTGGGAAGCAGAGGTGGCCGGAGGACCCTGTGATGGACTCGTGGGAGTCACACAAAACGGACTCTCATAAATTGTGATACACTATGAAGTTTGAACCCCCTGTACCAGACGGTTCAGTCTAAGCCTCCTTCTAGCACACGTGAGGATCCAGTGGATCTAGCGTACCTGGACTTTCAAAAAGCCTTTGACGAGGTCCCTCACCAAAGAACCAAACATGATTCCGGGCTGCATTAACAGGTGTGTTGTGAGCAAGACACGAGAAGTCATTCTTCCGCTCTACTCTGCGCTGGTTAGGCCTCAGTTGGAGGATTGTGTCCAGTTCTGGGCACCGCATTTCAAGAAAGATGTGGAGAAATTGGAGGGTCCAGAGAAGAGCAACAAGAATGATGAAAGGTCTAGAGAACATGAGCTATGAAGGAAGGCTGAAAGAATTGGGTTTGTTTAGTTTGGAAAAGAGAAGATTGAGAGGGGACATGATAGCGGTTTTCAGGTATCTAAAAGGGTGCCATACGGAGGAGGGAGAAAACTTGTTCATCTTGGCCTCTGAGGATAGAACAAGAAGCAATGGGCTTAAACTGCAGCAAGGGAGGTTTACGTTGGACATTAGGAAAAAGTTCCTAACTGTCAGGGTAGTCAAACACTGGAATAAATTGCCCAGGGAGGTTGTGGAATCTCCATCTCTGGAGATATTTAAGAGCAGGTTAGATAAATGTCTATCAGGGATGGTCTAGACAGTACTGGGTCCTGCCATGAGGGCAGGGGACTGGACTTGACCTCTCGAGGTCCCTTCCAGTCCTAGTATTCTATGAAAGACTCTTCAGCAAAGTCAGCCGACATGGGGTCAGAGGGAAGGTCCTCTCAGGGACCAGATAAAAGACAGAAAAAGGGGAAATAGAAATGGTCAGTTTTCACAATGGAGAGAGGTAAATCGCAGGGTTCCCCAGGGGTCTGTATTGGGTCCGGTGCTGTTCAACGTACATCTAAAGAATCTGGAAAAAGGGGTACAACTGTGGGGTGGCAAAGTTTACAGATGATACAACATTACTCAAGAGAGGCAAGTCCAAAGCAGACTGCCAAGAGTTACAAAGGGATCTCACAAGACTGGGCAACAGCAGGACAGATGAAATTCTACGCAAACATGACACGTAGAACTGGACCTGTAGAATGAGGGGGTCTGACTTATCTGCTCCCACTCCAGAGACAGACTGGGAATAGTTCTCTGAAAACATCTGCTCAATGCGCTGAGACCGTCGGAAAAGCAAACAAGGTTCGGAACCGTTAGGAAAGGAACAGAGAAGATGGTGGTTTTCCAGCATTGCCCCATGAGCGATGCAGGCAGTGTCAGCAAGAGCCTCTGCCTACCGCAATCCAAGCGAGAGAAAGGGCAGAATCCAGCAGAAAGCCCCCTGCTCTGTGCTCCCCACTGTGAATGGAAAGAGGCCGAGGTGCACCAGACTACCAACACACTTCGCTGCATGCCTGCGGCACCCTCCCTCCTACCCCAGCCTCAGGTGTCTGCTGAACACACGGTTCATTAACGAGGGAGGTGTCTGCTATTCCGCCTAGGCCGTTACCATTCCATTCCCATCACAGGACCGTTCCTGCTTTTAGAGCCCCCAAAGGGGGGTTACAATCAATGTTCCCTCTACATTGTTTCCATCCGTGGGTGGAATAAATGTCCTATGCACCGAGGCATGTGCACCACCAACAGAAACACATGATGTGGGCACTCGGCTAATCAGCTGGGTGGCACGTGATTCTCCCCTGGGCAGCCGTCCCCGC
The DNA here is from genome assembly GCA_032595735.1 of Pelochelys cantorii. Classification (NCBI taxonomy): domain Eukaryota; kingdom Metazoa; phylum Chordata; order Testudines; family Trionychidae; genus Pelochelys; species Pelochelys cantorii. Next base: position 1,675,258 of record CM064339.1, on the reverse strand, counting down.
GCTCAGCTTACAGGGAACACTGATTACAATCTCTCCTGGGACTGCAATAGGGGATAATGTTTCAAGCGAGGCACCTCACCCTGTCCTCGTGCAGCAGTGCCAACGTCTGGCTGGCCTCTTCGCCGCTCTCCTCATTCTCATCCGGGATGAAGGGGCACCATATGATTCTCCGGAAGCTGTTCAGGGGGGTGCTCTCGGGGCGCTTTATGTTCACCAAGATCTCCTCTCTAATCGGCGCGTTAAGGAAGACACGCTGGAGTTCAAACGCAATCCACTCACGGCGGATCCTCGTCGTGTCTAACACACTCACTGCTTTTTAGTTCTGAATGACTAGCCACAGAAACAAGTTTCAAGGAGCTTGATGAGGGAGGCAGGCCAGATTACCTCCAGGGGCAAGATGGCGACATTTACAAGAGACATTTAGATCCTTGTAAGTTTCACTTATTTTCCACCTACAGGAATGGACAGAGAGGCAGGGCAGAGAAACATATCAGGGGCACGTTTGCACCTCAGAGAAACTCTACGCTTCTTTGGGTTTGTAGGGTTGGAAGTGGAGCTGGCTTTGGGTTTTATTATTCCAGCCAGCACTGGGCTATGACTTGAAAAAAAACAATGGCAAGAGATGCATAAAGCCCATCCCAAACACACAGAGGGATCCAATTCATACACCCCCACAGAGAATTTAAATAATTAGAAATGCCACGGGCCACACCAGTAATTTTGAAGGAGCTGTACTCATCCCCAAGAAAGGGGAAATTGTGATCCCGATGTATAAAGTAACATGCTTCCCGGGAACCCTGAGAAACTAGCTCCGATTAGTCACAAGACTGGGAGGTACTAAAAGGTATCAAATCTCATCCATCAGCCAATGGGGGAGTAAACCCAGAAAGACTTCAGCCTGCAGCGAGATCCCAGGCATCTGCCCGCATCCATTATTCTAAGTTATCTAACATTAAGGTTTGAATTGTAACTGATCATTCTCTGTGAACCCTACTCAATAAATATGTCAGTGCAGCTGCGAGCTGACTGGCTGGCCACCGTCACATGACACTTCACGGGATGAGCAAATCGACTCAGGCTCCTTGGCTGACAAACTCTAAGGGAAACAGGAGATAAACACGGAGGTAAACCAGATAAAAAGCGGGTGTGAAAGGGCCCTGAAACCAAGACAGGCTCTGCTGCTGTCTCCCAAATACTACTCTGATAAGATACTGGATTTTCCCGTTGTCCATGGCCAGGTGCCAGACAAAGAGGCTGCCGGCCTCGTCCAGGCAGGCCAGCTGGTTGGAGTTGAGGTGGGCAAAAGCCAGGTCTGCCACGCCGCCCGTGAAGCCTTTCAGCAAGGTCCGTTCGGCAGTGCTTATGCTCAGCACCCGCACCATGGCGGAGCCGTTGTTGGCACCTGTAGAGAACACAAAGGAGAGACGTCACCGTTCGTCGCGGCTCTTTCCTCCGGGCTCAGCAGCTACCTTCCGGTTTCCCAGTGCCCCACCCTGTGAGCCCTGGTACCAGGGCCCAGCCCAGCCAGCAAGGGCAGAGGGAAAGGCCACGGAGCATGCACCGTGAGATGTCGCTGTAGTGGGTGCTCAGCTGTGGGCAGAAACCTGTTCCACGTGTCCTGGAGAAGCCGATCTTTCCCTGTAAACTTGCACAGCCCCGCACCAGCCTGGCCCACCAGGCGCACACAGTGCCGTTTGGGGGCGAGCCTGCTCCTTCTCATGTTTTTCTTTAATGACAGAATAGCTCTTAATTGAAGCAGATCTGCTCATCCCCTGTGTCTGGGCCCCTCTCTGTCCTCGGGGAGTGTCTGTGCTTACCCAGGTTGTTTACAGAGCTACCCTGGAGAAGCACTAACCTTCCAGTGGGATGGAGTCAGGTCTTGTGACATAGTCGGGGGGTGGTACATTCTTGTGGCCCTGGATCCACTCTGGCTGGGCAGTCACTGGTTGCCGTGTCGTGCTGGGTGTGACCCCTACTGGCCTATGCTGGTCTGCACAGACTGTGTGTGTGTCTGTGTGCAGGGCCCAGTGGGGGATGGTCCCTGAGGGAAGGCACGTAGGCATGGCCCAGCCACCTGACACGTGGGCTAGGTGGTGGAACCTGACACAAAGCAAGGGCTGCAGCCACCTGGGCTCTGAGGGACGAGTTGCTGGGGGTTGGGGCAGTCTGGCCAGAGGGAGGCATGAAGGAAGCAGACTAGAGTCCAGACGGGGGGGAGGCCTGGGGGGGTTCAGGGGCCTGTGCGGCCCTTCCCCTCAGGAGAACTAAGGCTCTGCCCTGGCTCCTGTGGCAGCGTTGAGCCTGTGCTGCGCCGTATCTCCGAGAAGCGAATAACCCTTCTACTCTACGGCCGGACTGAGAGTCGCATCTGGCTGCGGACGGGGGTGCAGGGTGGGGGGCTCCCCGATGCGTCGGTGCAGGTCTCTACAGCTCCCAGCTCTGGCCCAGCTTATCGACTCCGTTCAATTTCAGGCAGCCCCACCTCCAAACAGCAGCAGCATCTGCAGTGACTAACTCACACAGGGTACGTCTACACTAGCTCGTTGGTTCGAGCTAGGCAGGCAAATCAGGCAACTGGAGTTGCAAATGAAGCCCGGGATTTAAATATCCCGGGCTTCATTTGCATGTTCCCGTCCGGCCGCCATTTTTAAATCCCCCTAGTTCGAACGACCTGCCCGCGGCTACACGCGGCAGCTTAAAGTTAATCCGAACTAAGCCCTTCGTTCGGATTAACTGTTACTCCTCATTCCACGAGGATCCCCGCGGATCGGGATCTACTGGAAGAACTTGGAGCCTCTGGCAGGGGACCCTGACTGGTTTGGCCAAGAGGCTGTCAAGCCCAGCACTTCAGCTGCCCCTCCCTCCACTGCTGCTCATCTCCTGAACTTTGCCTTGGAGCTGCCCCTCCCTGGGAGCCTCCTGCTTGCTGGGCAGGGCAGGGAAGGGAGAGGAGGGGCGCTGATGTCACAGAACAGAGGGGGGCACAACAGGATTTGGGACGGAGTTTGCTGGCTGCTTTTGAGAGTGGTGCAGGCCCAGGGCAGGGCTGAGCCTGCCTTACCCCCACTGCACTGCCACCCAGGAGCCACCTGAGATAAGCAGTGTCCAGCTGGAGCCAGCTCTGATCCCCTGCGCCAGTCATGAACCCCCTTCTGCACCTCATGCCCCTATCCTAGTCCTGAGCCCCCAAGACCCAAACTCCCTTACAGAGCCTGAACCCCCTCCAGCACCCAAACCTCTGCCCCAGGCTCAGCTCAGAGCCCTTCTCACACTCCAAATCCCCAAGACCAGAGCCTGTGCCCCAACTCTCTGCCCCAGCCTGGTGAAAGGGAGGGAGGATGGAGTGAGCAGGGGCTGGGAGAAGAGGCATGAAAGAAGTGGGGCAAGGGTATTTGGGTTTGAGGTAGATCTTGGATTGCACTGAATTCAAAAAGTGATCTTGTGCTTAAAAAAGTTGGAGACCTCTGCACTACTCCCAAGGTTGTCTGACTCACAACAACGCCCCGGCCGGGAGAATGAGAAACCGGGCACGTCACACCTAGCACTGGGCAAAAAGGCATCCCAGTCAGCAGCGAAATCCACAGTACGGATCACACACACACAGCAGTAGACACCGGCCTCACCTCTGATGGCGTACGCCAGGTAGGAGTTGGACACGGCGATCAGGTTGCCGTAGTAGTATTTCTGCTCCCAGTCATACCGGGCTACTGGCTGGATTTTCACCTGGATGGAGGAAAGCAGCAAAGAGAACCTGAAGCACAGGGAAAGAGACCGAAATCACTGCGCTACAGCCACCGACCCAAGGAGCCAGGGGAGGCTCCGGCCGGTAGCTGGGGGATTTCGGCGCGAGCAGGGGCACCGCAGCCCTGAGTGTAGGAAGAGACTTCCCGCAAAGCTGCTGGAAAGTCCCTGTCCTGTGGGGAGGAATGTCAATTACACCGGAGCGACCGCCAGAGCTGTTCTTTTGTGGCAGGATGCTCGCAAAGGGAGTGAGCCAAGCCTGGGATCCCATGTAAAAGTGAGGGGGAAGGATGTTCGGGCAGCATGCACTCCTTGGAGCGCGGTGCGAAGTAAGGAACCGCGAGGGACCAAGAGAGCCCAGGAGATTGCCTGGCCAATCCCACGCAGGGGGGCAAAGGGGACCCGCCTACTCCTGGTCTGCCGACTCCGTCACTGCAGCTCATAGCTAGACAGGATGCCACGGGCTCTGGAAAAGCTCCGACTGACACGCAGCGCAGCAGCAAGACAAGTGGCCGCTGACACACACTAGTGCTCTGCTTTCAGAAGAGGTCGCTGCCCAGCTCTGGCAGGCCAGCTCGGCCCTAGCTACCCAAGAGGCGCCTCTGCCTCTGGGCCTGCCCACAGCTGCTACATTCCACTGGCCAACAGGGGAGGCTTGGGAGGGCGGGAACGGGCCAGTGCTCGCCTGTATATCTGCATGCTGCGCCATGGGGGCTGCACAGATACCGCGAGGACAGGGTACCTGGGTCAGAGACACGCTCCCCTTTACCTTGTTGCTCCCTCTGGCCTTGCTGGTGATGCTTGAGTCACTGCTGGCCACAATCTCAACATCTTTTGCTGAGATCACCATGCAGGTGGAGCTGTCGTCTCCGGAGAGGCAGCTTTTAAGGGAAAGAAAGAGCTCGAATCACACCCCCGGGCCTCTCTGGGACACAGGGCAGGGAACCCCAGCGTGGGATTGCCACTAGCCTTTTTAATGCAGGACTCAGACATGCTTCGAGGCATCTTCCAGGGGCCACACGGCAGATCAGTCACCGAGAAGGCGGCTCTTTGGAAGACTCGAGCACAGAAGCCTGGCTGGCTCCGCCTCAAGTCCCCCAGAGAGCTTTCTCCTCGCCCAGCTACCCCCTCTCCTGTTTCAAAGGACAGATCGACTCTGCGCCACGCTCCAAATACCTCCACGCGGCCGCTGGCCCAAGGCCAAGCCAGCGCCTCGCCCGGGCAGCGACCCGCGCTGCTAGGCAATTCCCCCGGCAACGTGCCAAAGAAAAGCCCCAGGACGGGCCTGGCCGGGGAGAACGCCGAGTGCTGGGGAGGCGGGCTGCACTTCTGGAGCAGCTCGGATGTCGCTCCTGGCGAGGAGCGAAAGGGAAATCCCCTTGGCTCCACTCTGCACAGTCGCACCCGGCTGCCTAATTAACGCACCCTCACAGACACACCTCACTAGTGGCGGGTCAGGTCGTCACTTGACCTGCTCGTCTGAGGCATTCAGAGTTAATGCTGTAAGGGGCGACTCTCCGCGCAGCCACGCTCCTCAGTCCGCCCCAGGGTACACTCACATGACTTGCTTCTCCTGCAGGGCTCCCAGGGGCACGGTTCGGAGCACGGGTTTTGCCAAGGGCGCACCATCTCCAGCTGCGGTGGGGTCCGGCACCAGCAGCCCATTCAAGTCCCCGTTGTACGAGCTGGGCGGCCGCGGGCTTTCATTCACTGCACCTGCGGGAAAACAACCCGGGTGAGGTTTAATCCCAGAAGCGCCCCACAGCAGCGTGCGATGCCCTCCCTCGGGGCGCCAATGCCCGACCAGCTGGGGTGCGCTGCCTGGGCAGGAGAACGAGCTGCACCCCACCCCACGGAGAGGCCCTTTGCCTGTTCTCCCATCAGGATAAGTCTCAGGAAACACAAAGGAGAAGCCGATGAACATGCCCAAGAAACCCCTCCAACTCAGGGTACCGAAGGCCCAACGCAGCAGTGCCCCATGGGCCAAAGGCAGCCAGCTCCAGCCATCCAGCGCCACACCGAATGCCCGTCGTTATGGCTGCAGAGCAAGCCTTCCCAAACGACCCGAGGAACCGACAGGCGGTAAACTCCCGATTCTGCAGGCAGCCTGAGCCAGCGGATCCCAGCTACCACATTCCTCTCAAGCGGCTAGGCACCGAAGCTTCGTGAAACCAAGAGAGAGCTCATCAAGTAACATGGGAATGCAGCCGTGCGTCCAGTAGGGATGTGAATGTAACAGTGTAACCGGTTAACCGATGAACCTGGGCAAACGTTCACGGTTACAGGCTCCCTGTACACGCAGGAAGCCGGCTTAAAAGTCATCTCCCAGGGCATACCGGGTCCCAGGGAGCCGCCTGCCGCCCCCGGCTGCTGCCTCTGTATAAGAGGGAGCAGCACGGGGCAGCAGACAGGAGCCGGTACACGTGGGAAGCCAGTGTAAAAGCTGTCTCCCTGTGCACACCAGCTCCCGGGGAATTGACTGCCGCCCCATGTGTAACCGCTGAAATTACTTAATTACAAGCATTTTAACATTCCTAGCATCTACTACAGAGGTGGGGGGCCGAATGAGGCCCCTGGCTTGCCTGGATCCGGCCCCCAACGCTCGGGGCTCCCACCCCAGCATTGGGGAGCCCTTGCTGATGATCCAGCCCCCATCCCTGCAGGGCTGGAGCACACAAAATCTACTAGCCTGGGCCCTGCTAGGCTCTGATGTGTGAGAATGGGGGAAGTGTCTTTCTCCTTCTCAGTCAGAGGCCACATCAGTGAGGGTTTATTTGGTTGGTTTTTTTGCTTCTCACTTGTGTGTGGCTCCTGATTTTTCTGTGGGTCAGTGGCCCCCGACGCAAAAAAGGTTCCTCACGCCTGGCCTAGTATGTGCAGATAACTACTGACGCTGTTGCATCTATATCAGCTAAACCCCTGTGCAAGTGGCAAGACAAGCAGCAGTTGGCCTCCACGTACCTATGCGACCCCCACGTTAACCAGGCACGGAAGGATCACATTCACCCTTCGTGCAAACTTTCCTCTGCTCCGAGCAGGAGCGCTGCTTTGAATCTAGGCCCGTCCAGGGCCCACGCTTTGGAAGCCTGGCCTGGAACACGCGCCTTTCAGTTGGGGGAACCACAGCCCACTTTGGCGCAGCCAGACGCGTTTCCACGGCAAAGTTCTAGGGCTACGGGGTAGCCATCCCCAGCGGAAGCGAACGAGCCCCCAAGCCACCCGGCCCCGCGCCTTGACACCTGACAGCCACTCACCTCAGCAAAACTTTCTTTGCTTTATTACAGCTGCGTGACATTTTCACTGGACCAGAAAACTGAAACGTGGGTTATTGTTGCCCTGGCAACAGCTGCTGCAAGGGGCTTGTTGTGAAATGGCTGCTCCTGCACCCACAGGTTACGGCTCTGCTGTCGCCGGCGAGCACACTGAACTCCAACGCAATGCCAGCCACAAACGGCAGGGCCTCGGGAAGCAAGACCAGCGTCCCAGCGACCAAACGGGGCGGTTAATTGCATCAGGGACCACCCGCAGAAGTAACTGAGATTCATTGGAAAGAATGCATGTTTGGACAGAGAGACGCTAGAGCAGAGGCTGCATGGTCCACAGCCCAGAAACAGACCTGCGGGGCTGCTTTATTCCAGCCAGGCCGACGGTAACCGGCTTTACGGAGAGCAGACGGCAGCAACGGTCGTCCTGCCCGCAGAACGGACTGCACTCCCTAGCGTGGGGGGAGGACTGCAGCTACTACAGCTGCCCCAGCAGCAACATGAAATGGATGCAGTCCTAGCTGGTTTCACTCTGCCCTTCCTAGTTGCGCCTTCAGGAAAGGACCTTGCTGTGGCAAGGGAGGCTTTAAAGGAGGGAAAGTCTCTGCTCTCTCTCTGCCCAGAAGTAGTGGAGGTTCACATGTACCTTTGCTATTGCTGCTAGAAAATCGCAAGCGAGACAGAGCAGCATATAGCAATGGGGAACGTGGCTAGGTGGCACAGTGACCTACCACAACACATCAGAGTAGAGTAGCGTTTCCCAATTTTATTTGGCCACGGAACCCTTTTCAGCTTAAATGAATTTCAAGGGACCCCTAGGGCTGCCAGGGTAAAATTGGTGAAGCCGGGGGGGGAGAGGAGAGAATCCCAACAGAATTGGTCGAGCAAAAAAAAAAAAAAAAAAAAAAAAACCACACCTCTGTCTCTTTAAGAGGGGGTGGGGGAGTGCCACATTCTCACAGAACCCTTACTTTCATGGAGCACCGACTGGGAAACACTGGAGTAGAGGGTCACATTTATCTCCTTGGCTAGCTGAGTATACCCAGCTCTTGGGGACTCATGGGGGGGGGGGCAGTGTCACTCTAGCAACCATATCACCAGGAACAAGCGTTATCCCAAATTTCTATGCCCTTCCCCGTGCCTTCAAGGAGAGAAGGGCATTCACCCCCATCTTGCAAAGAAAGGAAAGGCTCCGATCACATGCTGGGTGTTCGTCTCACCTCCTCACCTAGGAGGGTTCCTGCTGCCCTGGCAAGGGACCACTGGTTTGTGTGATATAGAGGCTCACGTTAAGGCAGCTCTCTGAAAGAGGGTAATGAGGCTGGTGTTTTGCTTCTCGCCAGCAGTGGTTTGGGGAAGGAGTGAGAGGAACGCTGCCCGGCTGTCTAGCAAAGGCTTAACATGCTGGCACCGCTGGCAGCAGCGGGCACGCATCAGGCAAGAGGCTGCCAAGGTAGGCTGGGAGATGGTGAGAAGAGACAGCACTGCTGTCCTGGAGGCCTCTCCCAAAGACCAGGCGGCAGCTACCGGGAAGAGCCCCCCACAAAGCATCCAGCTGGCCGAAGGACCGAGATTGGACAGCGCTGACAGAGCAAGAGGAAAGAAGGACAATCAATGGAGCTGTGAGAACCTGACTGCCCTTCACCACAAAGGCAAAGATTTCGTACCGCGGGAGGGCCCAAAGTCCTGTGCAGGGGAGACAGTAACTTGTAACTGCAAGTACAAAACTAGGACAGGACAGCTCTTAGCCAGCAGCAGAGATCCCCTTCCCCAGTGCTGATCTAGCCCGTTGCTTCAGTTCCTCAGACCGCTCTGTGGAGCGGCTCCCATCCCAGAGGGGAAGGATTTGAATCTCTCAAGCAGCGACGCTTCCTGCTCCCCCTCCCGCAAGTTCACCTCCGTTCTGATGAGGATCGAAAAATGTCTGGAGGTCCAAGCAATAACGCTAGCCCATTATCCCGTTCCGTCTAGTTCTTTAAACTCCCGTTACTCTCTTCTGCACAGGCAATGCCTCCAGCGCTGAGACTAGGCATGGGAACGGGTAACTGATTACCCGGTAAGCATCCCCCTTAACAGGCCATGGGTCGGAAGCAGCCGGGTCGCTCCAGCCCGGCCGTGGGGGCGCCCCCACTCACCCCCATTTAATCAGTCAACCAGTGAAACTTAACGTTGAACCGGTGAACTAATTCAACGGGATTTTACCTCCCTAATCGAGACCGGCTGCAATCATGTGACTGCCACCGTTACCTGCACCTCGTTAAGACGGGGCCCAGTGGTTACTCACCCTCCAAGTTCCACACGACTGCTTATCCCAATTCTGCGCCAGCTTTGGCTCCCCACACTGGGCTGGGAGGCCAATGCCCTCCCGCTCAGGACAGAGCGCAAGGAAGCCTGCAGGTGCAGAAAGCCCAGCCACCTACCGCCCGTTCCGATAGCTACAGGGCGAGCTGCCTTCGGCAGGAGGATGTCGAGGACTTGCCTTGCTCAGGCTACACGAGGATCCCTACAAAAGAACAGCCGGGCGGATGTAGCTCTGCACCCATGAGCGACCTGTGGGAGTGCAAAGCTGCCCTTTCTCCACTCCCTCCCAGGAGCGCGAAGAAGGAAAGGGCAGAGGTCAGCGTGACAAAGTAATTGTTCCGGGCCACGGAGCAGCCAATTCAAACGTGCAAGGGTTCCTCACAACCCATTACTCAGGAAGCAAACTCTGACCAGCAACTTCTAGTCCAGCAGCGGGCACTGAGATGTAGAAGAGCTTCAGGCAAGAGCAACAAGGGAGGGGAAAGGGGGTGTGAGAAGAGGGGGGAGTCTGAGAGGGTATGGAGACCCTCAGAGATCAGATAGACAAGCACAGCCCACAAACAAAGATCTGGTGGACTCCCACCAGAAGCTGCCAAGGCCCCTAAGCTACAAGAAATGGTTGTTGAAACGCAGGGTACGTCTAGCTTAGGAACACTTGATGGGCATCAGAATAGCAGGATCCTACACTGGCCAAGTCTCCCTAACGTGGACACAGCTCCCCCAGTAAAACTGTGCTACGCACTGGGGCTGGAAAACTACCCAGAGGAAGGAAACAACCCATCTCCGTACAAGAGCCAATAACTGCGTCTCCATGAGGGGCTCCTGCCAGCACAGCTGTCCAGTTAAGGATCACACTTCTACGCCGGTCTGTAGGGCAGAGCTGGGCCCTGTCTGTTCCTTTCCAAGCACGAGCCCATTCTAGTCCAGCAACATCTGTGATCTGGCAGGATTTTAGCCAGATGTCTACTTAGCATGGGTGTGGCCAAGATTCCCCACAGTCAAATAAAGTTTGTTTACAGCCACCGGTCCTGGCTCGCAGGGTTCTGGGCTGTTATTTAGCTCGAATTTACCCTTAAATGTCTTCTCAGAGCCCAGCAAGCAGGGGAAGCGTTGGCAACGCTGATAGACCATACTGACCTCCCGTGGTTCGCCAAACTCTCTGGTTCGGCACCAGTCAGGTCCTGAAGGTGCCGGACTAGAGAGGTTCAGCCTGTATTAGAAGAGGTAAAAAAACCTCCCCACGGCCAGTGGCACAGAACACATGTGAGTGACACTTCCCCAGAGAAAAGAAACTGATCACTCAACACAACCCCCAGCAGGGAAGTAGGGACCCTATCAGGCAGGGGCAGATTTCACAGCGGGATTATTTGCTCCCCCCTTTAAGGGCAAAACGAGACTTGTGGCAGGACCAGCTTTCCTATCCGGATGAGAGGGAGTTAAGAGACTTGGATACCTAGAGAGAGAGAGTAGCCTGCTCAGACAACCCAGCTGAGGACCTGAGGCTAGAAATGGGTGACATCTGAGCTGTTGATGGAGCAGTGCCGGTCTACGCCGATACTGCCCAGAAAACACTCTATGGAGACAGCTGCGAGCGATTGCTTTTGGATCGGAAGGGCAAACACTCCCCATTCCAGAACACGGGACATTCTTCAGTCTAAAGGCAGCTCTAATACAGAGTTTCTTTAGGTTACGAATCCAGCCAAATAATCAAACTAGTAAGAAAAACTCTCAAACAACTGGAACAGCAGGGTGAGGAGGAAAAACAAATATGCTAGTAAAGTCAGTTAAGAAGCTCAAGCCAACCTTCATCTGACCTCTACAGTTAGAGCCCTGCAAATCTGCGACTATCCACAGCTCACTTTTGAGGATACAGATGTGGATACAAATTTTGTATCCATACAAGGCTCTATCGATAGTCCCTTGCTCACCTTTCCTCTCCAGACAACCCCCACCTGCCCTCTCACTACAGCAAAGAAATAGGGATGTAATAGTGCTGCTGATTAACTATAGACTACACGCATCCCCCACCCCCTGCCAGTAAATTTTTTAGCAGGCTGGCCAGCAGCCAGCTCAGTCCTCCCTTGCAACGGGTCGGGGACCTACCCCTGCTGCGGCTCTGCATTTTAAGTGTATTGGGAGCCAGGCGGCAGGCAGACCTGTTCAGTTCCGGCTTGTGCTGAGTCCGGGAGCTCAGCTCCCTCCTGGACAGGGGCCGCTGCCACCCTGTGCTGCTGCCTCTGTATCAGAGGCAGCAGCTCGGGGTGACAGGCAGCTGGTCTGTGAGGGGAGCTGGTTCTTAGACCAGTTCCTGCCTGGCACCCCACGCTGCTGCCTCTGATACAGAGACAGCAGCATGGAGTGGCCAGGGGCTCTTCAGGAGCGGGCCTGGAGTGCACCAGCTGCCAGCCCCACCCCTGGATCCTATAGAATAGTCCAGTAGCTGATAAGAATTCATGAGGTTACTCGACTATTCAGTTAACGGATAGTTGCCATCCCTACTCCTACAGCCCACAGGGGGAGATTAATAAGCACACTTTGGCTCATACCAGGAAAGCTGAAACAGGAGGCCTCTCTGCACAAACCAGGAGGGCAGTTGTTTCCAGATTACTTGGACAATCGGAAGCTTTTGCACGTCAGGGACACTAAGGGTCAAGTCTACACCACTAAAGAGAAGTGTCGTACAGAAAGCGAATCCAGCAGGGTTGACTGTGCAGTCAGCCCGCATTCATGTGCCTACTACCATCTTCCTAAAACGGTGCGGAAATTAGATGAGCACATCAGACGACCCCCCCAGTCGCTCGAAGGCCCTGACCGGCAGCTGACTATTAGAAAACAGAAGACGATACAACCCTTTGCCAAACCAGCGCCCTTCACCTACATACCCAACCAGAGAATGAGGAGAGAACATAGCTGGAGAGGCTGGAAACCTGATGGGATTACACCGGACCAGGTGTTTGGGAACCGTCCCTCGCTGATTTTAACATTCACACCTTTTAGAAACCCCGCAGGATGTAGAGTCACTCCCATGGGTGGCCACATCTGCACTTGCACAATGCAAAGCTATCAAAGAGCCACACCGAGACTGCGAGGAGCTCCGCTCCGACAGGGCTTCAATGTGAGCGTCTCAGCTGCACAAAGGAAGCTTCACTGGGCCTCCCACACCCCACGGCAAGTGCGACAACACGCACACACGCTTCGCCCAGCTGCAGCCCACCCCAGCAACTGAACAGGGGTCCCGGGGCTACAGAGAAGCAGACTGAAGGCAAACTTGATTTCAGTCTGGCACCAAGGCGCACAGAAACCCTGGCTCTGTATGGATCAAGATGGCACCCAATATGCTGGGACGGAGTCAGAGTCTAAGTCTAAGCACACGGTGCCCAGCCCAGGAGTGGAGCAGCGCAGGCCAGGAACCCAAGGGTGCTCCTGTCCCATACGCCACGACACCGAGTACTACCCAGACGTCGGAACCGTTTCCCAGAGAAGCATGTGGCTGCCGTAGCATGGCTAAGCAGAGTTTAGCTGTGTGGCTGGAAACGGCCAGGGCTCTGGAGGTGTAGCAGGAGCAGATGTACAGTTAAGATCTTATTAATTATTGTGATCTCATTTGTATTACTGTAGCACCTAGAAGCCTTCATTGCATGCATCAGGATCCCCCATTGTGGTAGGCCCAGAACAACGGAACAACCTCCGCCCCAAGGAGCTTACAAATGCAATATAAAATGAGAGAGACCAGGGGTATGATACAAACAGATGGGGGGAGGGGGGAGTACAAGGAAAACCAGGAGACAAGCAAGGCTCTCTGCACACCGGAAGCCTTGCAGTCGCCAAGTTCCCTGCAGACCTCCTGCTAAGAATCAAGGAGAGATCTGACGGCAGGAAAATGAGGTCACTGCATGGAGTGTTCACAGAGAGCACCCACCAAGGTGCGGGGGAAGCATAAAGGTGTTTGAAAATGTAACATGCCCGCAATGGGGACGGGCCTGGCAGGACCGGACAGTGGCTGGGGGGGTGGGCAGGGAGAGGCCTGGCAGGACTGGACAGTGGCTGGGAGGGGAAGGGGGAGGCTGGCAAGACTGGACAGTGGCTGGGGGGGGCAGGCCGGCCGGGGAGGGGCCTGGCAGGACCGGACAGTGGCTGGGGGGGGGCAGGCAGGCAGAGAGGGAAGGGGCCTGGCAGGACCAGACGGGGGGGGGGGGGGGGGGGGGGAGGGGAAGGCAGGGCGGGAAGGGGCCTGGCAGGACTGGACAGTGGCGGGGGGGGGACAGGCAGGGCGGGAAGGTGCCTGGCAGGACTGGACACTGGCGGGGGGGGGGGGGGGGCAGACAGAGCAGGGAGGGGCCTAGCAGGACTGGACAGTGGCGGGGGGGGGGCAGGGAAGACAGAGCAGGGAGGGGCCCGGCAGGACCGGACAGCGGCGGGGGGAGCCGCGGGGACGGGGAGGCTGCAGGGGGTGGCCTGACTAAGCGGGAGACCTAGGAGCGAGCCCGGCAGACGGGGGGGGGGGGGGGGAGAGGGGGGACTCCCCGGCGCGCTGCCGCCTCCCAGAGGGGAGCGAGCTCCCGCCCCGGCCCCTGCGGCAGCCCCGCCCCCGCAGCGCGCGCACGGGCCGGCCGGCGGGGACACGGAGGGGGGGGGGCAAGCGCGTTCCCGGCGGGGACACGGGGGGGGGGGGCCAAGCGCGTTCCCGGCGGGGACACGGGGGGGGGGGGCAAGCGCGTTCCCGGCGGGGACACGCGGGGGGGGGGCGCAGGGCCGGGCGCGCCCTCACCCGCCGGCCGGTCCAGCTTGAGGATGTCCCGGAGGTGCTGGGTCGCGTCCTCGATGTCGATGCTGGCGGAGGCCATGGGCCCGCTTCCCGCTCCGCCGCCCCGCTCCCGAGCCCGGCCCGCCCCGCCGACTCCACTTCCGCTTCCGGTCCGGCCGCCGCCGGCCCCCGCGGAAACCAGCGCCGGGCAGCCGCGTTCCGGCCGAACCAGGACCCGGGGGCGAGATCCTGCCCCCCCCGGCCATTCCCCCACGGCCCGGAGCCGGGACCGGGCGCGGATCGCGATGGGGGAGGGGCGCGGCCAGTGGGTGCTGGGGGCGGGGCGGGCTGTTGCTTTGGTGCAGGAGGCATTGTTAGGGTGGGGGGGGCTGTTGCTAGGGGGCAGAGAGGACTGATATGGTGGGTGGGGGACTGTTATGGGGCAGGGGGTATTGTTAGGGTGGGGGGGGCTGTTGCTAGGGAGCAGGGGGGACTGATATGGTGGGTGGGGGACTGTTATGGGGCAGGGGGTATTGTTAGGGTGGGGGGGGCTGTTGCTAGGGAGCAGGGGGGACTGATATGGTGGGTGGGGGACTGTTATGGGGCAGGAGGCATTGTTAGGGTGGGGGGGCTGTTGCTAGGGAGCAGGGGGGACTGTTATGGGGTGGGGGTCCTGTTAGATGGGGGGGCTGTTGTTTGGGGGTGCCATTACACGGGGCTGTTATGGGTGCAGAGGACATTGGGAGAAGAGATGGGTTGGAGGGATTGTTGCGGGGTGGGGCTCTTGCCCCATTTCCCTGCCCTGCAGGTACCTTGCTGGGGCTCCTGCTGCACTGCTTCTGGGGGAGATGTAGCATCCAGGCCCCCACCTTGAGGCAGCTGCTGTGCTGGCCCCATAAAGAGACTTGATCTGCAGCCCACTCATGTTAATCCCAGTCTCTGCACTGGGCATTGTATTGCCAAAGCAGCACCTGCCTGAACGGGCCCTGGCCCATCCAGCTCGTGGGTCTTTCAAGACCAGCAGAGGCAGCACTTGAGCCCCTTAGGGAAATTCTGGTACCACGTCAGAGAGAACGTTGGGTCCTCTCCTTGCTTCTGAAGGGTCACCCATGCATCCTAGGGCACATGGGGACCTAGGCCAGCTGACAGGCTGCAGGGCCATAAGATTGCAGTGTAGACACACTGGCTTCAAGTGGAGCCTGCACTCCGGTACTCTCCCCACCCCCCCGGGAACTCAAAAGCCAGGCTCCAGCCCAAGCCCAACTGTCCACTTTGCCATGCAACAGCCCTACAGCACAAAACCCTGAGTCTGCTGCCCTGGGCCAGCCCCAGCACTTAGTGCACTGCAGACATACGCACAGGATTTGGTTGAACTAGGGAGAGAAGTCCGAGGGTTTCCTCCGTTTTCTTCCTTGACTTAACCATGAGAATTTCTCTGCTGCAGTCCCATCTTGTCTTGATTTCACTGGTCAGGGTGCAACTAGTTCAGTGATTTTCAAACTTTTTTTCTCATAACCCAGTTGAAGAAAATTATTGATGCCCACAACTCAACTGTGGAGGGTAAGAGGGGGCTCCGGCTTTGGGGTTTTGGGCTGGGGCAGGAGGGGCTTACCTTGAGCAGCTCCCAGTCAGCGCTGCAGCAGGGGTGCTAAGTCCACTTCCTGCCTCTCCTGGCTCTGAATCATCAAATCACAGGGCTGAAAGAGAAAATCGAGCCCAGTCCCTTGCCCAAAGCCGGACCAACCCCAACTAAATCATCCCAGCCAGGGCTCTGTCAAGCTGGGACTTAAAAACTTCTAGGGATGGAGATTCCACCCCCTCCCTAGGGAACCCATCCCAGCGCTTCCCCACTCTCCTAGGGAAATAGTTTTACCTAATATCCAACCTACACCTCCCCCACTGCAACTTGAGACCATTGCTCCTTGTTCTGCCATCTGCAACCCTAGAGTACAGCCTCTCTCCATCCCTTTTGGAACCCCCCTTCAGGGAGCTGAAGGCTGCTATCAAATCCCCCCTCACTCTTTTCTTCTGCAGACTAAACAAGCCCAATTCCCTCAGCCTCTCCTTGTAGATCATGTGTCCCAGCCCCCTAATCATATTGGTTGCCCTCCCCTGGACCCTCTCCAATGTGTCCACATCCTTTATGGAATGGGGGGCCCAGAACTAGATGCAGTACTCCAGTTGTGGCCTCACCAGTGCCGAATAAAGGGGAATAATCACTTCTCTAGATCTGCTAGCAATGCTCCTCCTAATGCACCCTAATATACCATTAGCCCTCTTGGCTACAAGGGCACACTGTTGACTCATATCCTGCTTCTCATCCACTGTAATCCCCAGGTCCTTTTCTGCCAAACTGCTACTTAGCCAGTCAGTCCCCAGTCTGTAACAGTGCTTGGGATTCTTCTGTCCCAAGTGCAGGACTTTGCACTTGTCCTTGTTGAACCTCATCAGATTTCTTTTGACCCAATCCTCCAATTTGTCTCGGTCACTCGACCCTATCCCTGCCCTCCAATGTATCTACCTCTCCCCTTAGCTTAGTGTCATCTGCAAACTTGCTGAGGGTGCAATCCATCCCCTCATCCAGGTTATCAATAAAGATGTTGAACAAAACCAGTCCTAGAACCGAACCCTGGGGCACTCCGCTAGAAACCGACCACCATCCAGACATCAAGTCAGCTTTCTATCCACCTTACAGTCCATTTATCCAATCCAGACTTCCTTAATTTGCTGGCAAGAATACTGTGGGAGACAGTATCAAAAGTTTTGCTAAAGTCAAGGTATATCACATCCACTGACTTCCCCCTGTCCATAGAGCCAGTTACCTTGTCATAGAATGCAATCAGATTGGTCAGGCACGACTTGATCTTGGTGAATCCATGTTGACTATTCCTGATCACTTTCCCCTCTTCCAAGTGCTTCAACATGGATTCTTTGAGAATCCCTTCCATGATTTTTCCAGGGATTGAGGTGAGGCTGATCGGACGATCTAGTTCCCTGGATTGTCCTTCTTCCCTTTTTAAAAGATGGGCACCACATATGCCCTTTTCTGGGACCTCCTCTGATCTCCACGAGTTTCCAAAGACTCTGCAATGACATCTGCCAACTCCCTCAGCACCCATGGATGCATTAAATGCAGCCCCGTGGATTTGTGTATGTCTAGCTTTTCTAAATAGTTCTTTTCCTGTTCTTTCCACTGAGGGCTGCCCACCTCCTTCCCATACTATGTTGCCTAGTACAGTAGTTTGGGCGCTGACCTGGTATGTACTAGGGATGCTAAATTTCGCTTAACTAACTAATCAACGTGTCGATAGGATTTCCACTGACTATTCGATTAGTCGAGAAGAACTGCCGCATTCCGCCTCTGAAACGTCCCCAGCGGGGACTCTTGTACATTTCACAGTGGAAGCGCCTGCATGGAGCCTGGGGCCAGCGGGGGACTCCCCACTAGCCCCAGGCTCCACGTAGAGTGCCAACTTTGAAATGTACAAGAGTCCCCAATGGGACTGCACGGAGGCCTGGGGTTCAGGCTCCTCAACAGGTCTGGCCCCGGAGGCACCGCTACAGTGGCCACATGGTCCGGGGCTAGCCCCGGAGGCTGGAGGTGCCTGGCCACGGTAGCATTGCCTCCAGGGCTGGCCCCGGGCCGCCTGGCCATAGTAGCGGCGTCTCTAGGGCTGGCACCAGGCCACATGGCCATGGTAGTGGCACCTCCGGGGCCAGTCCCAGGCTGTGGCGCCTCTGGAGTGGCCTGGGGCCACGTGGCTGCAGTGCCTCTGGGGCTGGCCCCAAGCCACACGGCCATGGCAGCAGTGCCTCTGGGGTGGCTTTTGGCCGCGGCGCCTCCAGGACCTGCCCCAGGCCACAGCGCCTCTGGGGCAGCCTGTGGCCGCTGTCCCCGGAGGTCGGCCCCAGGCTGCGTGGCTGCAGCAGAGCAGCTTCTTGGCCAACCTGTGGCCGCGGTGCCTGGGGCAATCCCGGATCACATGGCTGCAGCCGTTGCTGCAAGGGAGCATGAAGCTAAGTAAGGTTCCCTCTCATGTCCAGAACCCACACCCCAATCCCATCACTTCCCTCCCCCCCCAAGACCTAGCACCCCCAACTTGCTCCAACCCCCTTCCTTGTCCCTACTCCCTCCACCTGGCCAGACACCCTACTCCCAGCCTGCTTCTGCACCCTTGCTCCCACCCAGATCCTGCACCCCATTCCTACCCCACTCACTGGCAGCCCTGTCTCACGCACTGTACCTCTCATTTTTGTCCCTACCCCAGAGCCTAAGGAGGTCCATAAAAATCTACTAACTCCAGAACCTCAGAGAAGTAAATCTGGTCTATGGGAAGCCCTGATTTTTTTGTGGGTCAGTGACTCCAGACCCAAAAAGGGTTCCCCACCTCTCTCAAAGAAAACACTGAAACCTGTTGTGTTGGACATATTTTAGTTTATCAAACTTTGTTTTAAATAAAGTAACAGGAGAAAATTAAAACGCTTAATCTGTTTCATACTTTAAATTAAACCATTCTCCCTAGCTGCAACTGGTTCAGAAAATAAGGTCACCGTACCCAGCAGGGTAGTTCTCAACTCCACCCCTTCCACCCAAGGGCCCGCCCCTTCTGGGTTGGCCCGCGGCCACTTCCGAAATTTGTGAAGTGGCCCCTCTTCCAGAATTATTGCCTACTCCTGCCCCTACAAAAGCTACATTCAGATCCAGACAGGCCCCCCTCCTTCTTGAACTGGGCGGGCAGGGTCTCAGTTGCATGCAGCACTTGGATCATCTTCCAGCTGGGCAACAGCGAAGGCATTAACAGCGCAAGGCTTCCTTTACTGCTGCTGGCTGGGTCAAGGATACTTGAGTGAGTGTTCTTCATTTGGACTCCCAGCTGGGAGATCTGGCAACGGAGTAAACGGCCTGAAATTCACGACAAGAGCCTGGCGTGGAGGGGTTTGATGTGCTTGTGCACGAGAAAGCTTTTTATTTAGATTGGGTTTCTCAGCGCCCATTGCACCAGTCGGGGGGGGGGGGGGGGAGAGGGAAGAGGAGGAATAAAGCTGGGGTCTCAAACACCCCATCCCAGCTGGAGTGATTGTGCAATCTGGCTCAGTGCTCCCAGGGGACCGGTCTCATCAGCCCTAAGCCCCACCCCTTCCTGCCCTTGTCCCACCCTTTTCCCCCAAGCTGCAGCTCCTGCCCTCCCCCCAGGAAGTTGCAGGGGGGCAGGACTGCTGCCACTGCATGAAACCAGGTCCCTCGCAAAGCCACATGCTCTGAGGACAGGGTGCTATGGAGGGGGAGAGGAGTGACAGGCTTGGGGTCTGGCAACAGACACCAGGCCCACTGGGAGTGCTGGTGTTGCACAATCACACAGGCCATGAGTTTGAGGGGGCCCCCCCCCCGCAGTTAAAGGATGGCTATAGACTGACACTTATGGATTGTGGTGCAGAGATGTACAAACAAGGAGAAACAGGGAGGCAAAGTGTTTTGGGGGAACTGCCGGTGGCAGACATTGAGAGATCCGAGCTGCTTTTTAAGGCTGCGGTGAAACACGTGACTTTGATCTTCCCCTTGCACGTGATCCTTAGAGATGCTGTTTCACCCAAACGAGCAGCTTTCCTTGGGTCACAGTCAAATACAGGCAGTTGGGGGGGGGGGGGGTCATCCACCAAACCAAGAGCACAGCTTAATGCCTTCCCAAGTCAGTTCCTCCCCTGCCTGGGATGGGACCCCACAGCGCCCTTTGTCCGACAGCAGGGTTATAGCCACATCCCAGGGTTGGGCCTTGCGCTTTGGCTGCACTGTCACATGGAAAGCACCCTCCCTTCGGGCCACTCTTTCGGGACCAACAGGAGATTGGATGCGAGTCCATGGCTGAGGAACTGTCAAATGATCAGATTCAAGACACCCCGCCCCATCAGTGTGAAGGCAGCCTGTGAAAGCTGGCAGCTGTGTCTCATGCACTGCTGGCTGAAAGCAGCTGGCTGTCACCACTAGGATTTAGGAGATGTCACTAACACACTTAGGTAGGTCCAAGATCTTTGTTAAACTCCCCTGCAGGGTGGGCAAAGCACCATAGCCCCATAAACTCAGCTTGTGAGGCTAGGGCAAACATTTAGGCTGGCCCCTTGCAAGCAGGGCACTGGTTTAGGCTGAGTTCAAGGCCTGCTTTCCTGTGAAGCAGCCAAGTAGGTGGGATGAGCTATTTCACACCCAAGGGCAGGAGTGCTTTAAGCAAGCTGAGCTATGCTGTACTCTTCCCCCTTCTAATTTTTCCATTAGTAGGAGGCAGCCCTGATCTACTCTACCTGTGCTTGGCTTGAGCCCAAGCAAGCAATGTTTGTGAAAGAAATCTTTATTGATTAACACACTGGTCACAGGTACAATCAGAACAAGCCATCATCGTACAGTACAGTTACACTGAATGTATCATCTTATTCCACACACCTGACTTGGAGAGCGCCGTAGCCTTGCGAGTCAGTTTAGACACGTTGTCCTCTGTAAATGCACAGGAGTCCTGCCCTGAAGCATTGGGTAAACTCTGTATCCTTCCACCACTGAAGCAGGGCTGTTGTTTTTTCCATTTTCTGCTGCTAAACCCGGTAACAGCTATGGCACACTCATGATTATCTCCAGTGGACGGAGACCCACAGGTAGTCCAAGAAGGGTCACATCTGGAGCAAAGGTAGAGTATCAAGAGGTAAACAGGTCACCCTATTTCAGTGGGGAGCAGCACAATGGTCTTCCAGCCTGTTCCCGAGAGCGCAGCTTTGGCACGACAGGGCAAGGCAGTCACACCTAACTGCTTTTGCAGGTGACTGAAGTTGTTTTCAAGTCCATGGTGCAGGCTAGCTTAGAAATTCTCCCCTTCCAAGTTGGGTTGGGGTTAGAATCCATCTTCTGCTGCTAAGACCATGCCAGAGAGCTCTCCAAGGTAGCTACAACTGCAGTACATATTTGCCACCAAGGGGCAGGGTCGCAAGACCCTGAAGCTAGTTACGCCAGGAGTGGAGGCAGATGTTCAAAACATCTCAGCGTAAACAGAAGCCAGGTATTCCCTTCCTGGGGGCAAGGAACATGTTTTTCCTTTTTTCCCATCCTCTAGTCAACATGCGATCTTTCATAAGGATGAGGTGGGTTGTCTGCAAGCATCACATTTGGGAATTTTCTTAAGGCATCTTTTTGATATGGCTATTAACACCGCTAATATTAAGGCCAACATGATGTTCCAACCAAGCATGGTACCCTGAGAGGATCCCGAAAGTCTCACTCAGGGCAGGCAGGACAAGACACTCTATGGAATGAAAATCTTGGGTTTGTAGAATGCATCCTCCCCACCTAGAATCGTTTAGAGGGGGCAGCAACGTCCCCTCTCCTCCCTCCAAGCAGGCCCTCTACATGCGTATGGGGCTGTTTCAGAAGTCACTCCAACACTTGCTATGAGATACGGGCAGCAGCACAAGAGCGTCTGTGCAACAGTTGACATTGGAATAGCACCGAGTGGAACTGGCATGCGTTTCTTTGCAGAGAGGGACCGAGAGCTGATCAATGCGGGGGAAGATACTTATTGCTATGTCAGAAGATAAGCAGCTGATTGGAAGCATCACTCCTTGAGCCTAATAATTAGGTAGCTCACTTGCAAAAGCAAGTTACAGAGTTGGATGCAGAGACCAAGGGATATCTGGGTTTAGAGGCAGGATCTTTCTGCAGAACAGATTTGATTAGGGAGAGTTAACTCTGTTACAGCCAGCCTTTTAATTCAAGAATGGACTGGAAGAAGATAGATCTGGGGTCTAATAGCAGAAAGAGGGATTCCCGTCCTGAGATCAAAAAGCAATAGCTTGATGATAGTAGTCCCTGACCATGAAGGCCCTTTTGTACATAAGGGACTTTCAGCTAAGGACTAATCCTTCTCCTATGGAATTAACAGAACATCGTGATGCTCTTCCTACAGCAGAGAAGCAGTAATAGGAAATTAACAGCATGCTACTCCTATTCCTTGTTGCCCATTAACAACTGAGTGACCAGCAAGTTAGAGCACTAAATAGTATGAGGAACTAAGACACTGCAGTGAGCATGCCAGGGAGAGAGCCTGTTTTCAGGAGAGAACTCCTCCTATTTAGGGACCAAAATGAGTGGCCATATTTTCAAGAGAGCTGGAAGCCTGTCTCTCAACGGGAGCACCTGAATTCTGCGCACTTGTGAAAGTCTGGCCCCAACAGGCTAGCCAGTAGTAAGCGATGTGACTGATGCAATCTAGGTAACGTGGCACCTTGTTTCCTATGAAAACCTAGAAGGGCTCAACATGTACAGGGATCCCTTTGCCACAGAAATGCTGCCACCTCTGGGATGGCCTTGGGCAGCTGACGGCATAGCAACAAGAACACTACATGCTGGTTTAGAACAGAGTTTGAAGCCCATAGCCCATTCAAGCCACAGAGGAAGTTCAGAGGCTGAATGGAGCTAGAGTGGGAATTTGGAGACACGCACACAACCCACATCTCTACAGGCAATTCAGACAGCTGGGGTTACATGCCCCAGAGGAAACAGCTGGCATGTTTAGCTGGAAGGACTCAGTGATGGCTGACACACTAGCAAGTGTTATGACAGAAGGTAACTTAATACATATTGCCATGATTGTCAACTGGGTGCATCACCACCTCTTTGTTTCTGCATAAAATGAAGACTAAGAAAAAGCTTAAACCACTCAAGTCTAATTTAATACAGGAAAATATGAGCCACAAGCCTCCACCTTTGGCTGCTGAAGGAAGGAGCAAGGAAGAGACTTATGGCCAAGGAATATTTGGACCAATCGTCAATTGCAAGAGACATAATGGGAGTGAACAGTTAAAACCAGTGTTCCCTGTAAGCGGAGCGCTTGGCCATCCATCCAGGAGAGATTCAAATGCCACCCAGGTGATTAGCAGCGCGCCCACAGTTGGCAGCATGTGGGTCTAGTGGTGGTGCACATCTGCACATGCCTTGGTGCACACAGAAAAAAATATTCTGCACATGGGTGGAAAAAATTAGAGGGAACATTGGTTAGAACTAAAGCATTTAGTGGGCTTTCAGGATTGTAAATGTTTCCTAGCCCAGTCGACACAGGAAAGCCAAAGAACTGGCTTAAGACTGTATGGTTACGCACTCATCACCCAAGTCATTAAAACAATTTAAACAGTTAAGAAAATCTTATGGTTTTATTATTGTATAATGTAGCATTGAGACATCTGAACAAATCAGTATCTGGGCTGTACAGGCTGCTGTTCTTTCCTTTCGTTTCTTTGGGTTACTAGAGCAACTTGTCAGTACATAAAGACACAACCTTTTGCATTATGGACTCTTTCCGAGGCATGCTGATACAACACACACTTCTCTTGTCAAATGCAGCTAAGTCTAACTTCCAAACATCATGCACAAGAAACTCATCTAGTGACACAACGTAAACTTGGCAGAAGGGCAGGTCATGGATCTTGTGCACTCACTGCGGTGTTGCAGGTTTGTGTATGATATTTGGAATGTTCTGTGAGTGTGAATATATCGGTAAAGGGCAGGAGAAAGAGAAAGCACAGGTGCCTTGGGGGTACCAGCTCAGCTGAAGTTGTGCAGTGCTAGCCTGAACATGTCATTGGTGCAAACCCAGGCATCATTGATGTTCTTTAATAGAAATATCTGGTGGAATCCAATGATAGGATCTTCATCAGCCTATGGAGAGAGGAGGGGGGAAAAAAAAGTTTTAAAAGCTCTTCGCTATGCCAAATATATTCAAACACGCTTGGAAACAAGATTCAGCAGCTGATGCCAAAAGTGATGTCATGCTTACACCTCTCAACAATCCCACTCAGCTTGATATATCCAGGGATTCTCCTCTTAAGATGTTCAACCCATAATTCAGTGATATAGGATTTACACAACGCAGCTCACCTACAGCAGATTTTTCTCTCAGATTTAGTGGAGATTTAGCACAGATTTTATTATTGTCCAGCACCACTTGACTCCTACAGATAAAGACGCAACTGCACTCACAAACTGGTGGTGTCAGGAGTTCTGTTTATCCTGGCCCCAAAAGAACAGCCCAGCGACAAACTGAAATAGTTGTGTGGTGAAATGGGAACAAGTCTTATGAAGGTCAAAGAAGCAGTCAATTATATTAAAATAAACCCCAATCTGGTAAGACGTTAGTTTGAGAAATAATGCCATGGTGGGGGCTAACCCTCAGAAGAGAGTTTGCATGAAAGCCAGCAGCACTAACGAGGTC
This sequence comes from Pelochelys cantorii, assembly GCA_032595735.1. NCBI lineage: Eukaryota > Metazoa > Chordata > Testudines > Trionychidae > Pelochelys > Pelochelys cantorii. The sequence continues at coordinate 1,650,968 of CM064339.1, read as the reverse complement.
TAAGCATGGAGGCCCAGGATGATTTGGGGAGGTTCCAGAGGGTGGACCATGCAGAGCTGTCTGGGTGCATAGCACTAATTCTTCTCTGTTTCCAGCTGCTAGTCTACATTAAGAAAAGCTAAATACATGAAGTACCTTTGACATTTTACTTTTCCATGTAAGCAATTGCTGTAGTTGCGATGGGATGTCCTGGAATAGCGAATGGGATGTTAAGTGTCCCTGAGAATCTCTATGTATTTTGTGAACAATAAGGACATGTTATTTACTCCACAGCATTCAGGATTTTAGTCAAGTCTTTTCCAAGCTGAACGAATGGCCTCAGTCTTTTTAAATCTCATCTGGACGCTGTCCCACACCTCTGATCAGTTTTTGTTGCCCTTATCGGTCGCTTTTCCATATTTAAATAAGATGGGGAGACCGGCACTACATGCACTATTCCAGGGTTCGGTGTACTACGGATTTAGACAGTGGCATGATGATATTTTCCATCTTATTTATCCCTTTCCTAACAGTTCCAAAGATTTTTAACTTTTTGATCAGTTTATAGAATGAAGTCACCCCTTATTACTGCTTTCCTGGATTTTTGCTGCCTTAGCACTCAGGCTTTTCTCCTGACCCAGAGGCCTGTACTACATAGCTCTGCTAGCATATTTCTAAGACTTGGCATTTGCCTCTCTAAAAATCGACTGAACACTTGGTATCAGAGTGTCCCACTGATTTTTGGAAACCAACCACGTTTCAGCAATGCCATTCATTTCCACTGCCAGACGTTCCAATTCAGCCCTCTTGCCTGTTACGCTTCTGTAAGCGCACAGACCTTCTTTGGTTTTGGCCACCATACCTATTTTATAGCTTAGCTCTGGCACCCAACCGTTCTGGAGTACCTCGGATACCATCCCATGGGGAAGAGTTAGGTTAGGTCTACACTTCAGACCTTAGATTGGCACAGCTATCCTCCTGCTACTGCGCCATTAGGTCCCTTGTGTAGCCTCTCTGCCATCAGCAGAGAGTTCTCCCATCAGCATAATGAAATCACCCCCAATGAGCAGCAGTACCCATCTCCCACTGTCCACACCAGCACTTTGGTCGGTGAAACTGACGATCAGGAGTATATTTTTTCCACGCTCCTGACTGACATACGTTTTACCCACAAAAGTGCTAGAACGGACAGTCGTCAGGTCACAGATTCTCGTGACGTCTCATCTGCAGCGTTTCAAACAATGCTCCAGGCGTTCACCATGCACCACAAGCATCCCCAGTTCCCCAAGCGACACAAACGGCACACTTCTTTTTCAGATCAGAACTGTTACACACCCCCTTGGACACAACGCGTTCAGAATTAGTTATTCTAAATTAACTCTACAGCAATCGCTTCCAAAACCACGCCCCCTTGGAGAATCACAGACTGGTCCTATTGGTTTGAAAACGCACAAGCCACAGCCATGCTACTCAGACACTACAAGACCAATCAAGGTGTGAGAGCAAGCAGAGAGCATGCCTTACTCAGGAAGGAGGGTGAAGACTACCAGAGATGGAGAGAGGGCAGAGGTTACACGTTGTGGAGGGCTAGCCTGAAGACTTCATTGGTGCATACCCAGGCACCTTGAAAACTTTTCAACAAAAAGGTTTGGTGGAAGCCTAGAACTTGGTCATCGTCTGCCTGAGCAGGAGAAAAAACACATAACTAGACAAACACCTTCCAAGAGCACAGGGTGCTATTGTCATTGCTGGATATGGCTGACGCAGGGAGAACCTATGGGTCTCAAACACTGGCAGAAGCAGCAAGAAGTGGTAGACACAAAATCAGGATAAACGGAAGAATTTCACTGGTCTTTCCCATCCTAATTCCAGATGTAAAGTAATGGCAAAATACTGTCCCAGCTACAAAATCCGCATGCTCATCCTGACCAATGTGATCATATTTAAAAAGGGGGTGGGGGGGAGATTTTACCACCTCTGCCCCCAAGGTAAGTTTTGAGAGGCTGATTTAATATCTGATTAAGAAGGTTTCTGCCAATGCAAGTGAAACCATTGTACTGTTTCTGCTCCGACAGAGTACACAATTCTCACACCAGCACACTGTCCCTTGAGAATGAAGTAAAAAGCATTCTTACAGAATGCTGTGCTAGTCCAGCCGCCTCCCAGAACACTTTCAATGAGAGAGCCATGTGAGGGGAGGTCCATTAAAGGATCCAGCCTCAGAAGCACATGGGCAGCAAGTGAAACACCTTACGACTTTTCTAAAGCACACGGAGGAGAACACGTGTTAAACAAGATGGAGGTTTGGGGGCTGAAGGATGAGAATTGGAAGATTGCTTGAGCAAGTCAAACGCGTAAGTCCCACTGAGGTCACTTGAAACACCTGAAAAGCCCATCCAAAACCCACAGCAAGTGGGTCTGCTTTGAGTCAGCATATAGCAGACATTTCCTTTTGGCCTTCATGACATTTCAAATGCTTTGTGCTTCCTTCAGACTACTTTAATGATCTCTGGAACGCTTACTAGCAAACGTCTGCACAAAACAACCAGAACAAAACCCAACAATGGCTTTGGACATTTTTGCACGGAGTCTCCATGACACTTTTAGGGTACCTCTAGACTGCGTTGCTCTTTCGGGATACTGGAAGTATCCCGAAAGAGCAACACCGCGTCTTTAAAAGCACCCGCTATTTCCCACCTCCCTGTCACCCACGAGGGTTAAGGGATTTGTCGGAATAGTGTCTTATTTTGAAATTTCAAAATAAGCTCTTTCGACTTAGACTCTGAATAAACAACACAATTTGCGTAGCGCAAAGTACATAGCTTATTCCGACAGAAGGGTGCCGTCTAGACACACCTTTAGTTATTTGGCAACGTGGTCCTGTGGAAAGCTGGTGTCCTAGACGAGGAGCCAGAACTGGGTTGTTTCCTGGCTTTGCCGCTGATCTATTTTATGAATTTAGCAAACTCATTTCCCTTCTGTGCTTCCCACTTCTCCCTCCTTAAAGTGGAGAGATACTTTCCCTCTCGGAAGAATGCTCCGAGATCTATGCATCAGTGCTGCATAGGAGTTAGTTGTCATTCAGAAGTCTCAGAAAGGCTGGCGTGTTCATCCCTAACTTTAAAAACAAGTAGTCCTGTGGCACCTTAGAGACCAACAAAAATATATACAGTATCATGAGCTTTCGCGGGCAAAACCCACTTCCTCAGATGAGCTGGAAGCTGGAGTGGAAACAACAGGAATCCAGAATTTATAACAGAAAAGGAAGGGGGGGGGGGGGGCGGCGAAATGAGCTGTTAAATGGAACCAAGCCAGCCTTCTCTCCATTTAACACCTCATTTACATCAAAGACTAAAGTATGGGACACTTCCAGCCCGCTCCATTAGCCTCATTACCACCGGCACTACAACTGACAGCACAAGGAACAGTCCTGTAGCACCACAGAGATTACCAAAAATATAGCACCATGAGCTTTTGTGGGGAAAGCTCATTTCCCCAGATGAAATTGCTACAATTACCTTTTTTTCCTTCCCTTCCCTCTCTGTTATAAATTGCCCTCCAGAAGTTAAAGATTAGAAGTCATTCTTCTGCTCTACTCTGCGCTGATTAGGCCTATTGTGTGCAGTTCTGGGCACCACATTTCAGGAAAGATGTGGAGAAACTGGAGAAGGTCCAGAGAAGAGCAACAAGAATGATTAAAGGCCTAGAAAACATGACCTGTGAGGGAAGACTGAAAGAATTGGGCTTGTTTAGTTTGGAAAGGAGAAGACAGAGGGGACATGAGAGCGGTTTTCAGGTATCTAAAAGGGTGTCACAAGGAGGAGGGAGAAAAATTGTTCTTCCTGGCCTCTGAGGATAGAACAAGAAGCAATGGGCTTGCAGCCAGGAAGGTTTAGGTTGGACATTAGGAAAAGCTTCCTGCCTGTCAGGGTAGTTAAACACTGGAATAAATTGCCTAGGGAGGTTGTAGAATCTCCATCACTGGAGATATTTAAGAGCAGGTTAGACAGACACCTGTCAGGGATGGTCTAGACAGTGCTGGGTCCTGCCATGAGGGCAGGGGACTGGACTCGACCTCTTGAAGTCCCTTCCAGTTCTAGTGTTCTATGATTCTATGCTTAGATCTAAGTAACTGTATGCTGTCAGTCTTCTGGCTTCGTTACTGCTGTTGTAGTAAGATTGGAGTTAACAACTCCATTTCCCTTCATACTAAGCAGGAGCAAGGGGAGACACTGCACATAGAAGGCAGCAGCAAAGGCGAGCAGTCTCTGTGTCCATTCAGACATCGGGTCCAACTGCTTCAGCGCCAACCTGGGCCTCAAAACTCTAAACCATGCGCATTTCAATGTAGGAGCTATTTGCCTCCTGTTTCTGCACTCACCATGAACAGAAACGGAGGAGGGGGCAGAACCTTTGCTAACAACTACGATAAGGATTTGACGCACTAACCAGCACACGGTGCCCGAGCTGGCAAATGCTTTGTCCATGCAGGCAGTGTATGCCTGTTAAATAACCACATGCACTATCCCATCATCCTTGCAATACTCAGGTATCACTGGGCAAGCCAAGGCATTTATGAAAGGATAAAAAGTGCAAGATGGCTAGGATCTATAGCGTGGAAGAGTGGTGTGCGTTATCAGTCCCGGGACTGCGTTGTCCATAGCCAGGTCCATCCTACTGCAGAACTCTAATAGTTTACAGAGCCTTAAGGAGGTTAAGGACGGGACCCCGTAAGCCACAAGGGTCCAAACACACATTTGACTGCAGACTAGTGATGCACTTGAAAAAGAATGCCAACCCCTTATAGTGACAAAGAGAACTGCGAAAATCCAACTGGTCTAACTACTGCAGCTTCATCTGCTGGCGACGGCAGGGAGCCCTCAAGTGCCTCCGAGATGGATGGCCCCTAGTCACCCCAGCCAAGACCCCATGCTAAGATTCTGAAATTGTCAACTTTAGCATCCCCTCCCAATAAGATAAAGCAACAGGCAATCCAGCATTCTTGCCTGGAATAGTTATTTGCTGCAGCCAGGTGCCTGACTGCTCACTCTGCTGTTTTCTTCACCGGGGTTAAGTTCACTGTTGAGCTGGCACGCTCCCGGTGCTGCTCCATGGAACCAAGCTGCAGAAGCTAAGGGCAGGTCTACACGAATAGCTGCCCTCCCCGCCCCACTCAACATGAGCAGAGGGAACCGATCAGCTCCTTCAGGGGGTTTAATAACACCGACCCAGCCTGACTCTTTGGTCTATCCCAGATTCCGCCAGCAGCCGGATAACAAGAACACCCTGTTTACAGAGCCCCCTGAAGGAGTAAATGCTGGCAGCACGTTAGCCACAGCCGGATGGGTCTGAGAGCCTGTCGCGCTCAGAGGGCCAACTTGCAGCTGGCGTGCCTCGCTGAGGGCTAGTGCGGTATTAAGATTTCCCAGGAAAGGACAAGGCCTGGCTTGGTGAGTTTAAGTTGTTGCCTCATGGCCAAGACAGCTTCTGTTCTCAACAAGAAACCCAACAGATCTAGGGACGTAAAGGTTGAACTAGTTAACTGGCAAGCATTGCCTCCCCGGGGTATCCGATGGACTGGCGCTCAGCCCCCCCCCGCTGGAGCAGCCCCCTGCCTGCAGCATGCTACGGGCAAAGGGCTGCTCTAGCCCAACTGGGCCCTCCGGGCCATGCCATGGGGCATGCTCCAGCCTGGCTGGGCCCACCACGCTGCGGGCAGGGGGGCTGCTCCAGCACAGCTGAGCCTACCACACCATGGTCAGTTAACCAGTTAAACTATAGGTTTAAAGGTTAACAATTGACACAGAATTTTACACCCTCAGCAAATCCTCTTCGATCTATGGTCTTCAGGCCTCTGAAAGCACAGCTCTCCTCCCAGAGAGGCAGAGGACCAAAATGAAGTTGACTGAACTCAGCAGCAAGAGGTGCCAACATACACACTGTGTCACGGGTAAACTGAAACCATGTGGGTAAAAAGAATCGGGAGTAGCTTCAAATGGCGAGACCCCTTCAGCGCTAGATGGCATGAGCTCACTCAGAGGATATTACCGCCCCTGAAGCGGTTTTGGCCAGGAAGAGGCAGAACAGGATTGCAATAACTCAGAAATCAATCCCGGGGATTCGACCTAAGTGTGGTACTGTCAGCCCTACCCTTCCCCGACTGCAGTGAATACTAACCCAGCTGCCTGCCCAGAAGTGGAATACTAAGGTTCCAAGACAAGCACTGTCAGCTATTGCAGGAGGACTAGGAGACTGTCCTTGCTGTACCAGACAGCAGGCGGAGGCATCACAGTCTTCACTTGCTAAACCGTGTTAGCAAGGCAACCACATTTACACCTTCCCGAAGGATTCTGAACCAAGCTGCCATTAAACAGAAATAGTATCAGTTAAGACTTTTACGGCAGCTATGATCTTAGTGTGAAACAGAAATGCAGTACGGGCTGACTCTCTCTAGTCCGGCACCCTTGGGTCCTGACCAGTGCCAAACCAGAGCATCTGCCGGACCACGGAGGTCAATATTGTCTAGCAGCATTACTAACACCCCCACTGCTTCCTGGGCTCTCAGAAGACACTTGGGAGTAACTTAGAGCTAAACAACAGCACAGACCCCCGAGAGCCAGGACTGATGGTTGTAAACAAGCATTCTGGGATGGTGGGACACTCAGCCACACCCACGATAAAAGGCCATCCATCTAGCCATGGATGTTGCCGGACTAGAGAGGTTCAACCTATACGTCGAAAGGCCAAACCGAAGTGATGCTTCACACATCATTGCTGAGGGGCAGGGGTTATACCAAGGGCTTTAATTCAGAGTGGAAAGCAGTTTCTTTTGGAAACATTTACACCAGAAGCACGACACCCCAATGCAGGCGTTAACTGGGGCCTCCAAGGTACGTAAGCCGCTTTATAACCTCCCCCCCGAATGATTCAGTATCCTGAAGAAAATGTTATGGCATTAGCATTTATTTCCCTGTCAAAGAAAGCAGAGTCTTACCTTAAGTTGTCCCACAACCATACTGAGTATACAACTGTCAGGCGTGGGCTGGTGGTCTTGTGATGTGATGCTGTGCTGTATTTTTTGAAAAGGAAGGCTCTACAAGGGGAAGGAAAAGTGCAGGGTGAGCAGACAGAAAGCGTTCCCCTCGCAGTGTATTGTACAGTACACACTTCATGCAGGATATCAGTTAAATGCAGTGGAGTAATAAGCTGAACTCTTTTGGAAGTAGCTGTAAGTTTACATTCTCAGTGTCACAGCAAGATGCAGGCAATTTGGTACGTGTGTTTTTCTGAAGACTTTCTACTAAAGAACACAGTTCATTCTGCAGATAAACAAATACTCCATAAACCCCTGCCCAAAATGGAAGAGACTTAGCAGTTACCCTCACAGCAGTAAGAAACACTGCTCTTGACTCTGCTCTGATTGAGAAACAAAACAAATTTAAGATCTTTAAAGCTGCTTCCCAAAACATTTCATTGAACAAACCAACCAACCATTGCACAAACTTACAGAGAGTTTTTCAACTATGGCGGCTTTGCCCTGGCATTGCTGCCCTTCCCACGTGAGGCATGATGCATCAATCTGAAACAGTCAAAACAAATTTGATCACTGTCTGCTTGGGAAAGTAAATCAACTATTCCTTTGCAATAACGCCCACAAGGGAAGACCTATCAATGCTATGCATGCACACTGATCAGCGCTCAGGTTAGCTACACTCAACTTCCCTAGGAAAAGCGAGGCATGTAACTCTTTGCATGGTTCTCAATTACACACTCCCACTGCCTCCTGTAGCTAGCTCAATGAATTGGCAGTGCTGCTAACAAGGACAGGAGTTATGACCGGCTGCCAAGGGTACAAGGTAAGGAAATTAGTTACCTAAAGAGAGGGGGAAAAACAAATGCAGACAGAGCAATAGAAGTGGTCATTGTTTTTTCCTGGTGATCTGTGGGATTATGTAATGACGACACTTCACCATCGGACTAGATCGGTCAAAAAAGCTGCTTGAATTGTGTCAGAGCAGGTGGTGTTTTTTCTGGAAACTAAAGGAGGCCAGGAAGAGAAGTAAAGGACATCAGACACTTCCAGAACAGATGGAGAGCGTGAAGAATTTATAGTAACAAATCTGGTACAATTATTTACTGAAACCTAGAGATTAGAAATAGACATCTCCTATCAGGAGTGTCAGAAAACTTTCAAGAGAATCATCCTAATGCTTTATCCAGTCTGGCTTTCAAGTGATTCAAACAGCTTCCACCCCGAGCCCTTCTAGACCATGAGAGCCTGTCCTATCTGTGGTCCACTAAAGCTGCTTACCATGAGTACCACCCCCAGCGAGCAGCAGTAGCTATGTCAGCAGGAGAACTTCTCCCTCCCCCTAGCACGCTGGTGCTTAGGTCTTTGTAATTTACATTGCTCAGAGGGTGGCTTAGTTGCATACCGAGGCTACGTCTACACCGCGGCAGTTTGTCGGAAGAGGAAATGCAAATCTCACACTCATTTGCATATTCTCTTCTGATCCTTTTTGCGGAAGAGGTTTGTGATAGAAAGCCCTGTGTAGACGGGGCCATTTGTCGGAAAAACCCCATTTTGTGCAAGATCCCTTATTCCTCAAAAAATGAGGTTTACAGGATCTTGCGCAAAATGGGATTTTTCCAACAAATGAGATTTGCAAATGAGAGCTCCATTTGCATTTCCTCTTCTGACAAACTGCCGCAGTGTTGACGTAGCCTGAGTGACATAAGTTACACCAATCTAAGCAGTAATACAGACATAGCCAAGAAGCTAGATTCTCTGAACCATGGAGCATTAAAATCACACACACACACACACACACACACTCACTCACCTAAATACATTTTTTTTTTTTAAACACACAATTTTTTATTTAATAGAGCTTTACGAAGCCTTACCCTAACTGGAAAATTTGCACTACTGCAATGTTTATGTTTATAATCAACTGATTTATAAGTGCAGTTTTTAAAGCAGTGTTCAGAGTCATTAGATAAGAAATCTTAAAAGACCACAAGAAACTAGTATAAGCAAAAGAACAACCACAACTGTATTTGTTTATTCAAAACATCTTATAAATTCATACTGGTATAAAATCCACATCTCCATAAAAAGCTTGTCATTTTAACACAGAAAACTTGTTTAGCATTTCAAAATGAAGTCCAAATTTGTGAAAACATTGTGAACACACCCACACACAGATTTATCATTATGAACTTCATAACGCAACCTGGGAAACAAAATTACAATCTGGGATCCAAAAAATGATAATTTAGTTACCTGAGAGTCCCATTATTCAAATGGGCTCAGGGTGCTGTTAAGGCTTTCAGAACATAAATGCACACTGAGGAAACAGGGAAAGTCAGTTTCGAAGACCCATCTGTTCTCCAGCAAATATTTGATTGCACTAAGCTGTGAGATGAAAACAGGTAATTCAACACGAGAAGAAGCTAGAGCTGTTAACTGTTGCAGTTCCGCTTTCAATGTCCTCTGTTTTCAGCCAGGCTCTTTACTTGAGCTTTCCATTTCTGCACAGCTCTTACTTTCTTCAGTTAAATACTGTAAAATAATTTTCTGAAACACACACAACAGTAGCCTGCTACAGCAGTTACTGTCGGTAGAAACCCATCAAGTGCCAATTGCTCATGCTGGGATCAACCATATTTTACCAAGCAACATGGCATTAATGCACCACCAATGGTTTCCGAACATGCATCACCACTGTAGTCAGTAAATTTAGTCAGTCTTCCAGCAACTGAACATGAATTCTTTGCTACAGAACTGAGTGCTATGGCAAATGGTATCCACACCTAATGCAATACCCCATCACCGCCTTCACACGAGTATTTGTTAACTTTGGGCAGAGTCAACATCTGTCTATAATGAGCAGACTTTCATTGACCGTCCTTTTTGCAGACGTACTCCATCTTACTTCAGGAGCTATGGCAATATGAGCTGATATTCTTGCCTTCAAAGTCTCTTGACAATAAATTTAGCATGTTATTGGCAGAGGTTTCCTCATCTTAGCCACACTGGCTGCCACAAGACCGGCCATACGACACTTATACCCATGCACACCTTTTGATTATCACTAGTGGCTGAAATCAAACACTCAGATGAACGTGAATGTGGCAAGAGATCAATTCTTGCTGTGCGAGTGAACTTGTGCCTCAATCACAGTACATAGTAGGTTCCTTGTAAGCATGTGTGACACCAGCTGAAGAGGGTCTGGGGATGATAATGGAGCACAAATTGAATATAGCCAACAATGTGATGCAATTGCAAAAAAAGGCTAATATTCTGGGGTCTATTCACAGAAGCGTCATACAGAAGACCCAGGAAGTCAATGTCCTACTCTGTTCAGCACTGGTAGAGCCTTAGCTGGAGTCTATGATAAGCACCACACTTTAGGAAAGATGTGGATAAGCTGGACAGAGTCCAGAGAAGAGCAACAAAAATGAAAGGCAACCTGAGCCCTAAGGCAAGGTTAAAAAAAACCTGGGCTGTGTAGTCTTAAAAAAAGTAGACCAGGGGAACCTGATTCACATGTGTTAATTGTTACTGATCAATTGTTCTCCATCTCACTGAAGACAGAAGTAGTAATGGGCTTATTCTGCAGCAAGTGAGACTCCATTAGGTATGAGCAGAATTTTTCTATCTCTAAGGTTACTTGCACTCTAGAACAGGCTTCCAAGAGAGATTTTGGAATCCCTATCGCTGCAGGTTTTTTAAGAACAGACTGGGCAAATACCTGCCAGAAATGGGTCATATTTACTTGGTCCTACCTCCACAGTACAGGGAGCTGGACTTGATGTTCTCTCAATGTCCCTTTCAGCATCCCATTTCTATGATTCTATCTGGACGCTCACATGCTCAGTTCCTAAAACCTCTGCATTCTCTTCAAACACTTACTCTAGGAGGCAGCTAGCCATGGCAAACCCTAGTGGAGCAGCATTTCAACCTTCCTGACTTCCAGTTCATCAGAAGGTGGTTTTGCTTTATAAGCACAGCACAAGCACCTTGTCAATTGCGTGTTCTAGTTTGTGGTGTTTCTCAAAACAAAAGAGGAGAAAGAGGACCCGGGGGTAGGCTATTTTGGTGCAGATGAACATTAAGTGTGAAATCTAGGGATGTAAAATCCCATTTAATTAGTTAACTGTTTAACAGTAAACCGATTAACCAGGGGCAGGCTGGAGTGCCCCCTCCCCCCCCCACCGCAGGCAGGGGCTTCTCTGGCCCACACAGGGCTCGAAGTGGCAGCCCTGCGGCAGGGGCCTGGAGCAGTACTGGGTAACCGGTTAGATTTCACTAGAGAGGTTAATGGGTAAGAAAATTCTGTGTGAAGTCCAATTCTAGAGACGTGTAGAATAGCCACTTCCACCATTTCAGACTGAAATGAAAAGTAACTTACATCAAGTAGACAGACGTTAACTCTTCCAAAATAACGGTTTTATCTGACCTGGTGTGCTCTCCCACAATACAGGACACCACCTTGTTGCTTCCAGGCAGCTTATTCTAGTCACTCACGTTTAAGTTAGCGAAACTCCTGTCCGTTCCCTTCACTGTCATAATCGCTGTGACAAACTGCTTTCACAGAACCAAGATGGGCAATATCCACTGGAACTTAAGACATGTCCTGTAGCTGGCTGAGCTGCCACTGGGGACTTAGTCAGGAGAGAGGGGATTTTATTCAGCTCATGATGATGTGAGAGAGTTCTACTCTCCTATAACAACTCCCCTGTAAGTGCCTCAGTATCCCTGGCCACTGCACCAATACCTAGACGGGGATGGGAACAGTGGGTGTGATAGCTGCCCACATATACGCAATAGCAGATGCCCTCTGTCACCTAAGCCTGGGATCCATCTGTATCCATGAAGATGGATAAAGGCCAGAGGAGGAACCCGCTGGGGAGGCTGCTGGGAGCGAGTGAGTCTGTGCTGGCTTCGGGTGCAGGGAAAGAGCCGAGGCCCTCTCCCCCGAAGGCTGCCTTCCGTTCTACCTGCCGGCTGAGAATCCCCTCTGGCTGCGGATTTGGGGGGGGGGGGGGGGGGGAGTGCAGGGCCCTCTGACTTCCCCACCCCTTGGTGACACCAAGCAGCTCTCGCTGGCCTCAAAGGGCTTATGCTCAAACATGACCCTCTCTTATTGTTCTTTTAAAACATGGCCAACACCACACTAGCCACTCAACAGGCAATCACTGCACCACCCAGACAATGGAGTGCTTTAAGGTACCTGGCTATATCCCAGTACCCATCATGTTACTACAATATAGGCTTGCCGTTTCTAATCAAAGGAGTTCAGCGCTGTCACAACCTTCCAAGGGGAGCAGTGGGGGAAACAAACCCAATTGACTTAAAACCTGAGCTTGATAACGTTGCTGGGGGGGGGGGGGGGGGGGGAGGGAGATGGGACAACTGCCTACAATGGCATGTGGCACATCTGTGACTGCTAGCAGCCAATATCTCCAACTGTCAGTGACTGGACACTAGATGTAGAAGGTTCTTAGTTACTATCGACAACTCTTCCCAGGTGCTTGGCTTCTGCGTCTTGACCAAATGCTCAGGGTCAATTTGATGGCCTTATTTGGGAAGCAATTTTCCTTTGGGTCTGTCATGGTCATGAGGGATGGCCAGCAGCCTGGGGACTAAGGAGTTAATTGTACCTAGCCAGGTAGCAGTCCACCAACAGAAATGCAGATAGGAATTTCAAACTGGGACAAAGGGGTTTTTCCTTTGTCTCGGGCCAGTTTGCTCTAGATACTGAGGGAGACAGAAGACATATGTCTCTCCAAGAAAAAGACTCTTCATAATATGCAAGTAGGGTAAAGTTTAGACAAATCCGTTAGATTTTATTGTTTTCTGTCGTGGGACTTTGGATCTGATGTCTGTGCTGTTAGAAATGGGGGTTTCCTCCCTTCTGTAACTAAGTTTTGGCCCATGACAGCCCCCATGACTATATTAATTAGCGACTTTTTCTATCTAGTCATCATGCTTACAACAGGAGTATTGTTTTGATAATAAAAGTTCTTTCTTTTTTATTAACCTGGTATTGGTTCAGTTCTGTGTCCTGGAAAAATCCGTCTATGGGATCTGCATGCCTCTGACTAGGGGGATAGCAGCCACAGACTGCAGTTTGTATTTTCTCTGTCTTTTTCAAGCTCTTTGGAGAAAAGAGCTTGGGGTGCCCTGGGGCTGGTTTCAAGTGTCCACCCCTGTTTGTGGGTTCAAAAGCACTTGATGGTGGCAGCAGATTTTTATCCCCCAAATCTAGGTTAAGATTTTGGGGGGAAACTTTATACCAAAGCCTGGAAAGATAAGGTTTGGGGCTGCTTTTGTGGGCCCCCACTTCTGCATTCATCGTGCCAGAGTGGGGAATCAGCCTTGACAGGGTCAGACTGGCAGAGACTGTGGGGTGGTTCCCCTTCCTTTGCAGCATGGGGCCTGGGTCGCTTGAAAGTTTCAACTTGTGTTAACAGTGGATTCTCTGTAGTGTGCAATCTTTATAGTGCGCACTTTGTTCACAAGTGAAGTGAATTCTTTTTAAACCTACCCACACACTGACAAAAGGAGCCAAGGGGCTCTGTGTGAACCAGACCTCAAGCAGTCATAGAATACTAGGACTGGAAGGGACTTTGAGAGGTCAAGTCCAGTCCCCTGCCCTCATGGCAGGACCCAGTACTGTCTAGACCATCCCTGATAGACATTTATCTAACCTGCTCTGAAATATCTCCAGTGATGGAGATTCCACAACCTCCCTAGGCAATTTATTCCTGTGTTTAACCACCCTGACAGTTAGGAACTTTCTCCTAATGTCCAACCTAAACCTCCCTTGCTGCAGTTTAAGCCCATTGCTTCTTGTTCTATGCTTAGAGGCCAGGAAGAACAATTTTTCTCCCTCCTCCTTGTGACACCCTTTTAGATATCTGAAAACCGCTATCATGTCCCCTCTTGATCTTCTCTTTCCCAAACTAAACAAGCCCAATTCTCTCAATCTTCCTTCATAGGTCATGTTCTCTAGACCTTTCATCAGTCTAGAAGCAAAGGGAGGCCCCTTCTAGCCACAGATTCCTGCCGCCCTTTGAGAGTCAGCACAGAGGTCAGATGGTTCAGAACACCATCTCCTTTCATTTGGGTTCCTGTAGGACCACAGCCTCAGTTTACTTTTTTCACACCCCTGTCACTATGGTGCTCACAGGGCAGGCTGACTCTGGTCTTTGCTGCGTGTCCGGAGAAAGGGAAGAGCCTGGCTTTCTTGGCATGGTCTGAGGGCTCTGCATATTTCCGGAGGAGATATTTGGGTTTGGTACTTCTTTTGTCAGAGGACACGTGACGATCTGTCACAAGCAGCGCGTGCCTTGGCTGCACTGAGCTGGTGGAGGAGCTGCTGAGCAACCCTCAAAGTGCTGAGCCCAGCTGGGGAGAGCTCAAGACGACAAGCTATTAGCTACTGAAGATTCTGCTCATCCCTGCTTGTGGAGAAAGGACCAAGAGTAAATGTTGGGCAACCGAGGGCCCATCTTCTGTAGGGATCCATAAGGAAGATGTAATTGCTGAAGAAGTTCTGTCCCTTTAGGACACCATCTGTAACCATACAAAGAAGGCTGACTTACCCCTGTCTGGGTCACCACAGAAGTGGCTGTGGTAGGGAATCTCTGGAGATAGTGGATATAGTAGCTGAAGTAGAGTACAGAGCAAGAAGTGGTGGTAACCGGGACAGACTCTCGTGCATCCTCTGAAAAAAATAGATGCATCTTCTAGGAACTGGGAAATCCACCATGCCTGCCGATACCCGCATTGTGAAGGACATGGGACAGGCACTGCTCATTCAGGTGGTATTTGTAGGGCTTTGAGGGCACCGCTTCCTTCCCTGGGCCCACTCTGAAGTAGCCACTCCGGCCTGCTTGCAGGAGGAAGCTGCTGCCTAGGTCTTGATGCTGCGTGAAGGGGCTTCTACTAATGCAGGGTTGGAGGAGGAGCACCAGAATGTAGATATCACAAAACTAGGTGATGGGGCAACAAAGTGGCAGATAAATTGAATGCTGATAAGTGCAAAGTAATGCCCATTGGAAAACAATCCCCACTATTGGCATAAAATGATGGAGATTAATTTAGCTGTAACTACTCAAGAGGGAGATCTTGGAGTCACCGAGGACAGTTCTCTGAAAACAGCCACTCAGCGTGCAGCAACAGTCAAAAAAGCAAACAATGTTAGGAATCATTAAGAAAAGGATCGATAAGATGACAGAGGTAAAACCATGGTACACCCACATCTTGAATACCGCACGCAGAGGTGGTCACATCTCAAAAGAGATATCTTAGCATTGGAAAAAGTTCACAAAAGAGCTGCAAAAATGATTGGAGGTTTGGAACGGCTGCCATGTGAGGAGAAATTAATAAGACTAGGACTTTTCAGCTTGGAAGAAATGATTCAGGGAGATACGACAGAGGTCTATCAAATCCTGGCTGGTATGGAGACAGTGAATAAAGAAGTGTTATTTACTCCTTTCTGGAACACAAGAACTACGGGTCATCAAATGAAATTAATAAGTAGCAGGTTTAAAACACATGATAGGAAGTATTTCCTCACACAGCACACCACCGGTGGAACTCCTTGCCAGAGGATGTCGAAGTCCAATACTGAAACAGGATTCAAAAAGAGAGCTAGATAAATTCATGGAGGATAGGTCCATCAATGGCTACTAGCCAGGATAGGCAGGCATGGTGTCCCTGGTCTTTTTCAAGAATCTGGGCATGGGTGACAGAATAGATCAGCTGATGACCTGTTCTGTCAGAAGACAAGATAATGGGCTAGATCAGTGGTTCCCAAACTTTTCAGCATCATGCCCCCTTTCGGATTTTTGAAAAAACCCTCAGCCCGCCCCCCCGACAACAAAACTTGACTGGGGCACACACCTGACTGGGGCAGCAAAATTTGATAGGAGGGGGCTGGGTGCCCCCCCCCGAATTTCTTCACACCCCCAGTTTGGGAACCCATGGGCTAGATGAACCTTTGGTGTGACCCAGTATGACCGGTCTAATACTGAGTCTTACTGCCACTATTATTTCAGAAGTTTTCTCCATTCTGCTAGCACTTTGGCTGAGGAGAGGCTATGCTGGAGATGGGCCCTAGACAGCTCCTAAGGGTTTTAATTTGGGAATGCCAAAAAAACCTAACTTGGAGCAAGTCAGGAGCAAAATCGTAAACTCTCGTGCTGTGAAGAGAAATAGGGCAGAAAGTCTGAGAACCATGTGCTGCAACTCCATCTCATCCCAGGTCTAAGCTTGCTTCCTGGAGCACCCCAGAGAAGGAAAGCCCACAGTGGGAATGGAAAGCCTGGATGTGAGGAAGTTTAATCCTTATGCCACCATTCACCACCTGGCATACAGGGAGCTCCCCTGGCCCCAGGTTATGGGCAAAGGGTGTCATGGAAGGCAAAAGAGTGGAGTTGCTAGACCTTGGACATGGCCCCATTCTGTGCTTAAGTGAAAAATTAACATGACTAGGACGTTCAGGCATAATGCTGGTTGAAGGACTGTCCTGAGGTCATGGAGTGCTCCTTTACCTTTCCCATAACAAAAAAACCCAGCTCCTGTCTTGCTCCCAGCACAGTCTGGGGGGTATAGTTGCTGACCCTCATTTTAGTCCAGCTCCATCCTCAAGTTCTCAAATTTACCTAATTCAATTTACTCCTCTAACTAGGACAAGCACATGGCTTTTACACAGAGGCTGCATCATATGGTGCCCTCACAACCAACCCCCAGCAGGCGTTATGAGCACAGCTGTCTGGAAGCTGCAAACCGGGCAGGTAAAGCTAAAAAGAGTTAGAAGTGAGAGGGTCCAGGAGTAAGTTATCCAGGAAGTGGGACTGAGATGACCAACCTTTTGGATTTGGGGGGGGAGAATCAGCTCCTCCAGGGCGAAAGTTTAAGATAAATCAATGGAATCTGATAAGGGTTATGAGAACCCACCCCACAGGAGAGGGGCAGACGTAAGGAATGACAGAGAACCTCCCCACCCCTGCTTCATTGGGTACTTACATATATGGATCCTAAATGGGTCCTGTCTGTATCAAATAACTGGTAGTAATGTTGTACAAAACTGGATCCAATCTGCTCCCATATAGGCTTGTCTCCCATTCTGAATCCTCAGCCAGAGCCAGTGACTGTAAAAAGAAAGTCAGAAAGACAGTTATACGCCAAAATGACCACGGGGGGGGGGGGGGGGGGCAGCTGCCAACTGACCAGCCCAGCCTCCCCTCAGCCCCGCGTTGCCCCCGGCCGACCCGGAGACCAGCCACCATCTATACACCTCCCAGCTTCCTGCCCTGACTCATACACTCTACACTTCTGCCCTGACTCCTGTACCCCTCACCTTCTCCAAGCCCCTCTTCACCCCCCCCATCCTCCTGCTCTGACTCCTACATAAGAACAGCTACACAGGGTCAGACCAAAGGTCCTTCTAGCCCAGTGCCCTGCTTTCTGACAGGAGCCCCAGAAAGGTCATCAAGTGATCCCTCCCTGTCACCCATTCCCAGCTTTCTAAACAAACAGAGGCCATGGGGACCATTCCTACCTATCCTGGGTAACAACCTATCCTTCAAGAATTGATCTGGTTCTTTTGCTGAATTCTGTTAAAGTCCTGGCCTTCACAGGAACTCTGGCAAGGAGTTCCACAGGTTGACAGTGCGTTGTATAAAGAAATACTTCCTTATGTTTGTTTGAAATCTGCTCCCTATTCATTTCATTTGGTGACCCCTAGTTCTTGTGTTATGGAAAGGAGTAAATAACTTCTTTATTCAGTGTCTCCGCACCAGCCAGGATTTGATAGACCTCTGTCGTATCTCCCTTAGTTGTCTCTTCCAAGCTGAAAAGTCCCAGCCTTATTCATTTCTCCTTATATGGCAGCCATTCCATATCCCTAATAATTTTTGTTGCTCTTCTCTGAAGTTTCCAATGCCAAGATACCATTTTTGAGATAAGGCGACCATATCTGCATGCAGGATTCAAAATGTGGGCGTCCCATGGATTTGTATAGAGGCAATAAGATAGTCTCTGTCTTATTCTCT
Source organism: Pelochelys cantorii (assembly GCA_032595735.1). Lineage (NCBI taxonomy): Eukaryota > Metazoa > Chordata > Testudines > Trionychidae > Pelochelys > Pelochelys cantorii. The sequence goes on along the minus strand of CM064339.1, from coordinate 1,632,917 downwards.
ATCCCTACACACACACCCTGCCTGAGGCCAGCTGTGGAGTGGTGAAGTGCTCGGGGTACAGTGTGCTCCAGCATTTCCCAAGGATCCCTTATCCCTTCCCATGTTGCACCCAGGAGGCAGGAATAAGGGAACCCCAGGAAGCTGTGGGGACATTTTGGGGCTGGCTCCCACTCACTGCCCTGACAGTGCATACTCCCAGGAGTAAGGGACAAAGCAGAATGGGACCTGCCACATGAACAGTCAGAGGTCTAAGCTTGCAGCAATTTGTAAGATAGTCAAAGAAACCCACAGCTGCCTGTTTACAATCATTCCAGTGCAAAGCTAATAGCAGGTATGAACATCAAGAGATGCACTGGCACCCATCCGCCAATACCGTCTGCAGCTACAGCTAAAAAGATTAGCTCATCTGAACATTGGCAATTTCTAAATGAACTCTTCTCTCAGACCTCACACGTCCAGCAGTATCAATTTAAGGGCAGGCCATCTGCAAACACCACTGCAATCTCTGTTTGCTCTTAGCGAAGAAACTTGTAACCCCTACTCTCCGACTACATGCCCAGACAGAGGCCATTGCTCTTGAAGATTTACAAAAGGCTTGGCCGGAAAGTCTCAGCCCAAAAGGAACGGAAACAGTGTGTTTTCAATCTAGACTTCAAATGGGACAGTCCCTGCAGCCTGTACTAGGGAGAAGGTGCTGTCACTATGGTCGAGACTTGACTCGATCGCTATACTCACAACACATAGCTGTAACTGAACAGCGTATTGTAGCCGATACATTCTCTATTAAATGTAAAATATTTTACATTCTGTGCTAATATTTGACCAGCTTCAGATGCACAAAAACACACACAAAAAGGTGGTGAAATTGGTGAACGGGTCATAAAAATCATAGAAATGCAGTGCTGAAAAGGACCTTACCAGGTCATCAAGTCCGGACCCTGACCTGAAGCAGGAGCAAGTAAACCTAAGCCATCCCTGACAGGTGTTTATCCAACCTGTTCTTCAAAATCTCTAATGATGGTGATTCCATCATCTCCCTCACAAGTCTATTCCAGTTAGAATATTTTTTCCTAGTATCTAACCTAAAACTCCCTTGCCAAAGATTAAGCCCATCACTTTTTGTCCTACCTTCAGTGGACATGGAAAACAAATGATCAGTCGTCAATATATTTGAAGACTTATCAGGTCCCTTCTCAGTCTCTTTTCTCAAGACCAAACATACTCTTTTAACAACCTTTCCTTGCCGGCCAAGTTTTCTAAACCTTTTAACACTTGTGTTGCTCTCCTCCAGACGCTCTTCAATTTGCCCACATCTTTCCTAAAGCCTTAACTGGATGCTACTCCAGTGGTAGCCTCATCAGTTGCAAGCAGAGAAAGGCAATGTCCTCCTGTATATTACATAATACATTATTGTTCATACACCTCAGAATGATATTAGCCTTTTTCACAACTGCATTACCCCGACATTCAATCTGCAACTCACTAACACCCAGAACCTCCTCAGCAGTACTACCAGCTAGCCACGTAGTCCCAATTTTGTAAGGCTGGGTCTGTGCTAGGGACCTTACAGTAAGTAGTACAGCTGTAGCTGCGTCTGAGAGCATCTCCTGCAGACATAGTGCTGTGCACACCAGCACTTGTTGGAGAAACTTACATTGGTCACGGGTAAGTTTCTTCACACCCCTAACCAGCAAAAGTCTTGCCAACCCAAGTGCCTGCGTACAATTGTGTACTAAATTTGTTGATTTCAGACAAAGCCTCCAATTTCTCAAGGTCATTTTGAATTCTAATCAGGTTGTCTACAGAGCATGCGAGCCCACCTCATTTGGTGATATTTACAAATGTTCATCTCCACTCCATTCTCCAAGCTGTAGTGAAAACACTGACCGGTACTGGACCCAGGTCAGATCCCAGCAAGACCCTACTACAGCAGTTTTCAAACTTTTTTTCCTCATGACCCAGCTGAAGAAAGTTGTGTCGCCTGCGATCCAACATAATTTGACTAGAGTGTGGGCTCTGGGGTGGGGCTGAGGAGGAGAGCTTTGGGTGGAGGAGGGGGCTCCAGCTTTGGAGAGCAGGGGGTCAGGAAGGGCTTACTTTGAACAGCGCCCAGTCAGTGGTATAGCAAGGGGGCGAAGGCAGTTTCCTGCTTCTCCGGGCACCACAGACCCTACTGCCCCCAGAAGCAGCCAGCAGCAGGCTCCCAGCCAGTGGAAGTGCAGAGCTAGTGCACAGAGCCCTGTGCGCATCCCCCACCCCTCCTAGGAGCCGGGCCTGCTGTCAGCCGCTTCTGGGGCACAGCAGTCTACAGTGCTAGGACAGGCAGGGAGCTGCCTTAGCGCCCCCACTGTTCACCTGATCCCCCTGCAGCAACGAGCCCCAACACCTGATATTCCACCACCCAGGACTGGGTGGCAACCCTTCGTCTGAAACACTACTAGATGCGCCTTCTCAGTCTGACAGCAAACCAGATTTGAGTACAGTCTTTCAACCAGTTGTGCACCACCTTACTGTCAAGTAGCCTGTATTTCCCTAGTTTGCTTATGAGAATGTCACAAGGGCCTCACTAAAAATCAAGATACACCACAGCTTTGCTTCCCCCCCATCCACTAGGCCAGTAACCTGCCAAAGAAAGAAAATAGGTTGGTTTGGCATGACTTGTTCATGAAAAATCCTTACTATATGTCTTATAACCATATTATCCTCTAAACTGTCCTTATAACTAGGTTAAACGGTTCATGTGAGTGGTCTCCCTTCAATGCTCAAGGTGAGCTCTTCTGTGGTGATGAATTTTCATGGCTTTGGGCCTAGAAGGGAGTAGATTCAGCCAGAGCTGCCTGCTTCTGTGGCTGCAGAGCGCTAACCAGAGGAGACAAACACTTGGTCGGCCTACTTTAGTTGAGGCCATTATCCCTCATTGGCACTCTGGAGGATATAGGGAGTAGTGTGTGCCAGAGAGTGTGCTTTGGATGTAGGTCTCTCCCAGATGATGAAGGCCAAATACAGTGAGAAAAGCACTCACCGCTGGCAGGTATGTCAACACACCCCAAGACAGGTTTGGGCGTTACTCGCTCTGACCTGAGGAGTCTCTTCTGTGGTGCTATTCAGGTTAACAGTCACATGGAGACCCTAGAAGGGCTAGGGCACAGGCATAAGCAGTAGCGTTTTCAAAATGCCAGCACCCAGCTGCTGCTTCCATGCAGTCCTGCCAGCTCTGTGCAACATCTCACCTAACATTCAGTAGCATGGCTGAAGGATCGGGGGCCAATACTCCATCGGGTGAAGAGAAGGGGAAGAGCAGAAGGTTGGAAGAAAAACAGAAGTGACAAAGATTCTCTGTCCTTTTGAGGGTCTCAGCCATTAGTTACTGGACTCTGCCATCTAGGGTATTATTTGACCTCTCGCTGATGTGGTGTGCAGCTCCCCACCCTCATCACAGCCCAGCCCAGAGACCATTTCTTTCTAAATTGCTCACATTATCCAAACATTTTACACTCTCAGGACTAAACCACAGCATAATCTGCTCAGGGTTACCCCGTTACTCTATCCAGAAACGGTAGGCAGTGTAAAATACAGCAGCCCACTTCTAAACAGTCCCTCTTTGGGAGCCAAGGAACATCCATTTGGCTCCCAAGTGAAGTGGAAGGGTTTGGATTTAACCTATACAACCCTACATGGCTTGGGACTCCCCTGCCTTCTTCATTTCCAACTGCCCAGCCATGTCAAAGCAGCAGCTGCTAGCTGAGCATTCTCTGTGAGGAGGACATGCCAGCTCTACAAGACCTTGCTTACACCAGTGTGCGACAAGAGGGGAGGGGGGAGTTGGCATATTTTAAGTGTTCTGCAGCACAGTACCTATAAATAACATTTCTAGGATGTCAGGCTAACTGTGGTATGTTCTCTTCCTGGAGAAGTGCTAGATTACAGCAAAGAAAGGGTCAGGCTAGATAAAGAGGTTACCCTGAGCTCTTGGAGCAGTCTTTCCTCTGGTATCACTCAAATCTGGGGGATTTACATCTACTCTCATTTACCATACTTTGGTTCTTGAAACCAGCCTCTTACATTCTACACACTGACCCCTTCTTTCTGTTCAGGCTGCGTGACTACCATTGTATTCAGACTTGTCACTTGGGAAAAAGACAAGGCAGGTGAGGTAATATCTTTTATTGGACGAACTTCTGTTGGTGGAAGGCACAGGTTGAACCTCTCTAGTCTGGCACCCTCAGAACCAGACCGGTTCTCTACGAGAGAATTTTCTGGACCACAGGAGGTCAATATTGTCTAGCAGCATCACAGACACTTGCTTAATGGGCTTTTACATGACATTTAGAGGTAAATTAGAGCTAAACAACAGTACAGAACACTGAGAGCCAGGCCTGGCGGTTGCAGACAAACCTTCTGGGACCACGGGAAACTTGGACACACCCTTGAAAAGTGGACATCCGACTAACATCATTCTGGATGACAAGTTTCTGGACCAGAGAGTTCTGGACTAGAGAGGTTCAACCTGTACAAGTTTTCAAGCTACACAGAACTTTTCTTCGGGTTTGGGAAAGAAGTAAATATTCTCCTACATATAGGTAATTCCAGAACCTGCAAGAATTTGAGCTAGCCTATGAGGGATCTTTGGGGTTTGAGAAGAGACTAGTTTGTACATTCTGACCAGTAATACTGTTTCATCTGCATACCAAAGCACAGACAAAAACAGACTCTACCGTCTCATTCCTGCAGGAAATGTAGAGGACCTCAGAATATTTAATGGTCATTTTTAGCTTTTTAGACTATGCTAGAGAAGCCCTTCAGCAATAAAAAAATCCTACAGTATTGCCTGAAATACTAAGCCAGGCTAGCAATTAGATTTAAACAATGTGGAGACACTTAACGTCAATTATTAATGAATACCAGATCCCAGAAGAGCAGAATAGTTGAACATTTAGATTGAATCCAGAGACAGTCAACAGTAAAGCTTGCCCAGTGCAGAATCAAAGACAGTCACCAAAGCCAAATGAAGCAAAATTTTGTCAGAGCAGAATTTTAGTCAATCCTTTATTTTTTTTTCCATTGGTCTCCTCCAAATCAAGCAGCCAAAAATGAAATACTCCAACTACTGCACTTGAAAAAGCCACTTCTGCAGACTGGAAAACTGCTTAGGAGCAATACCACAAGTGAAGAACAGAGACGTATTCCTAGAAAGTTAGATGGCACCATTTCCTCAACCAGCTACAGAGTTCTGTTTATGGAACCAATTCGTGACACCAGAGCAACCACAGATATAAACACTGCAACTAGGAAAGGACGATTTTAGGTTTTTGATATATTGCCCCAAAGCAAACATATATCTTTAAGAACAAAGGAACTTTATATTATGCAACATACTTATTAACCAAATCATTTGAAGAACAGTACTAACTGGAACCTTATCAGCACATCAGTGCAACAAAAACAACGTCCCAGAAGTTCTAAGGATTGCCTGCTGGTACGCCACCTCTGACTTTTTAGGCCTTTCTATGGGCCTGGGAAACCCTCTATTCTATAAAAAAAACAAAACACAACACTCTGGCTATGTCTAGACTGCAAGCCTTTTTCAAAAGACGCTTTTTCGAAAGAATCTTTTGAAAAAGCCTCTTTTGAAAGAGAGCATCTAGACTGCAACCACTTCTTTTGAAAAAGTGAGCCGCTTTTTCAAAAGAGCACCCAAACAGTCTGGATGCCCTTTCAAAAAAGCTCTGTTTGCATTCAAGAAAGCCTTTTTTTTTTCTTCGAAAGTGCTCTTTCGAAGAAAGGCGTTCTTCCTCATAAAATGAGGTTTACCGCGGTCGAAAAAACCGCCACGTTCTTTCGATTTAATTTTGAAAGAACGCAACGGCAGTTTAGACATGGGAAGTTTTAGCAAAGCAGCAGCCTGGTCCCTCAGCACATGGAGCTACTCGTGATTCACCCTAACCCTGCAGTCCGGGAAGGAAGGGTTTAGGTGTGCTGTAGCTGGCAGGAATGCAGGCAATTCCTAGGCCTGGGGTGGGGGAGGAGGGGAAAAAGCAGTTCCAATGGGTACTACCCCCCACCCTTGGCCTGAGAAATGAAAAGCCAGGTGCGGGAATGAAAAAGCATCAGGACATCCAGAGAGTCACACACTGCTGCAGGAATACACTGGGAGAAGACTTCTGAAAGTTAGGATGTTAAAAATTAAATGCTGGGGTTTGTTATATGGGGGCAGCTGAGAATGAAACGTGCTGTAAGGAGGTAGGATGTAAAATGGCAACACTGGGAGGAAAGAGAATTAAGCACTTAGGAAGGGGAAGCAAAAAAATGGACTGAATGAAGAATTAGAAAGCATTCAGAAGAATGGTACAAGAATTATCTGAGGTCTGGAAAACCTGCCTTACAGCAAGACAATTTAGATCCACCATCCATTTAGTCTGTCTAGAAGGTGAAGAGACGATTTGATCATAGTCTAAAAGTACACCAGGAGATTTCTGATACTTGCATGCTCTCTAATCTAGCAAAGACAATGAAATACAGCGAGACAAATTCAGAATAAAATAAGATGCATACTTTAATAGGGAGTGTATGGAATCACTGAAACACCTGACCTATGGACTAGTGATGTTAGCATATAATCGTTTAAACGATTAAGCAATAAGCCTGGGCTCATCAGTTAATCCAAACGACTACACACATACACACCCCTTGCTGCCTCTGTATCAGAGGTGGGTGGGGGAGGCAGGAGCCGGTGCCCGTGAAGGGCCGATTCCCACAGAGCTGCCTGCCCCCTTCCCAACCCCACTGCTTCCGGAGACAAGAGCATGGGGGGCAGGCAGGAGACAGTGCTTATGGGGAGCGGTCTTAAGAGACAGCTCCCTACAAGCACTTGATCCCACCGAGCCACCTGCCCCTCCTACCCACCCCCCCGCGCTGCTGCCTCTGTATCAGAGGCAGCAGCACAGGGGCAGGAGGGATGCTGGAGCAGCGCGGGGAACCGATTTTTAAATCGGCACCCCTTGCGGACTGGCTCCACTTGCACCTTGTGCTGCTGCCTCTGATACAGAGGCGGGGGCTCCTCCAGATTGGAGCCAGGAGCATTTTAGTAGCCATGTAACAGCTAAAAATTGTTATGGCTACACAATTACTAAGATACACAATATCTAACATCCCTACTATGGATGTGGCAGCTTCTCTCACTTACAGTCTTTAAACAGAAATCAATGTCTCTTTAGAAAAAGATACGCCCAACCTCAGCCACAAGTTAGCAGGCTTGATAGAGAAATCGGTGAATGAAAGTTTTTGCTTGTGGCTTGCTGGCAAATAAGCCACATGAACATTTTGGCATACAGACTGCCATGTGGCTGCCAAATAAACCGCATGCTTTAGAAGACTGTGTAGATAGGAGCTGCTAGCCCCAGTCCTGACGCAGGCATACAGAAAGCCTTCTTAGACGCATTTTCCCCCACATGATGATGATCAGAAGCTAAGCAGTTTAGAAACTTACCTCTCTGTGACAAGGATTTGGCTACCTGCTCATTTTCGCCAAGCCATAACCACAAGACTATGTAGCTTCTGACTTAAAAACAACTTTAAAAAATATAAATCATTTTCAAAGACCTTCAACAATGCTAGAGCAAAAGTGGAGCTAACATTTGACCGTGAAGACCTGAGGTTCGTCAACTTCAAGAAGTGATGGAAATGTGTCACATTCTTCCTTCACCTTACAAACTAAGAGAACACATTTAGACCCTCCCCCCCCACCCAAAATACTTGATATGGGATATGTAGGCTTGGAAGGATTCTATTTTTATTGGTAAGTAAAGATCAATGTCACACACAGAGACACAAATATTTCCAACAATAATGCTCAAAATTTACAAATGGGTAGAAGAAGAAAAATGCTGCTCGAGAACTTAAGATATTTACTCTGTATGTTTTCACATGGGTAGGGAGCTGCTCCAGCCCTGGGGGGCCCACCACAGACAGGGGCTGCTCCATTCCCCACCTCCACTCCTTAACTCCAATCTTTGAAATATTTTATTCTTAAAAGTGAAGAGAATAAAAGGAAAGTCTTTATGACAAGAACACAAGGAATTGGTTCTGGAGAATAACTCCTCCCAGAACAGGAGAAATCCAAGGTACGTACTATCCCAGAAGCAGCAGGCTGTTGCAATGATATATTTCACTTAACTTTCAAGTAGAGGTTGAGACTCCATAGTCCAGAGTTCCATAGTCCAGCATCACTGGGCTGACTCCGTGGGAGCAGCCACGGGATAGTCTGGGACCAAGAGCGCATCCAGACTAGCAGGCCGAGAGAGCAGACCCCAGGAGGCAGCAGAGCCATGGGGTGGAGCATGGGGCCCTTGGTCACCAGGCGTTAACTCAGCATCCATCAGAGCAGCTGGGAGGGCAGGGCAACAGCAGAGTCACCAGGAAGAGCCCGAGCTCCAGGAGGCAGAGCCAGAGTTGCTCCAGGGGGAAAAGCAGGGCCTCCCTGCCTGTGGGGAGAGTGCAGAGCCACTGGTGGGAAAAGCAGAGCCCCTGATGGCAGCGGGCAGTCAAGAGGAAAATCAGAGCCCCGGAACATTGACCTCCCTTCCCGAGGGTGCCAGAACAGGGAGGTTCAACCTGTAAGTTCTGCAACCAGTTCTTACTACATACGTAACTGGAATAGCCCACTGGAACAGAACAATCCAATCACACACACAGATATATGCCACAAATCCACACACATCACACTCAGCTCAGCCATTATGAGCTTGATGCAGGAGTGACTAGGTAAAATACTACAACCTGTACAGGAGATCAGATCATCAGAATAGATTTTATGGCCAGAAAGGACCATTCGGAGAATTTCTGTGCCATGTAAGAACAAGCAAATACAACAAGATGGTAACAGATAATGAAGTTCACTGCTTGTACCAGAGCAAACAGCTTTCTTCTCAGATCACACTAGAAAAAAAAAAGAACACACAAGGGTGTGCGCGCACTCAGTCAGCAACTCTACATTTGGCCCTAGTTCAAGATGACCTGATCTTATTTCTGTCCATGATATGACCATTCACCCAGCCTCAGCTAAATATACTCCAACCTCTGTGGGTGAGGACTTGGGTAAGATAACGTAGCATTAACTGGACTACCCAAATATCACACCAATACCTGCCAGAGTAGGGGTGTGAAAGGTTAACCTTAGTGGGTGATGCTCACCAGTTCCGGTTAATTGGTGGGGGCTGGAGCAGCTCCCTGCCTACAGCGGGCTGCTCCAGCCCCACCGGGCCCACCAGGGACAGAGGCTGCTCTGACTGGCTTGGCACAGCCTCTGTCACAGGGGCTGCTTCGGCCAATCCGGGACAGCCTCTGTCTCCGGCAGTTAACCAATTAAATGGGATTTTACATCCCTATGCCAGATGTTGCCTTGCTCTGAATTCCCCAAATCTGAGGGTTTTCCCCCCAATTCTCTTATCCTCCATTACCCTGACCCCTTATGCTCAGCTGCTTTTGCCTCATTTCTGCTATACAAATCCAACGGGCACAGAGCTCCAAGATGCACACAAATAAGACCAGTAGTAAAGTAGCAGGAAACTTAGGCCCTAGCTACACTTAAGATTTGCTGCTTTAAGTGGCACCCCCACTCAGGGTGGACAGAATTGTACAAAGGCAACTTATTCTAGTTTAGCAAAACAAACTAAGCTAGAGTGGTGTAACTGCAGTCTACACTAGGACCTTCACTGGCATAAAAACGAAACACACAACTTAAGAAATTCTATTGGCGTAACTTTTAGTAAGTTCATGATCTCGTAAGACTGGTCTGAAGTGAAATGGGGGAGAAAGGAAAATAAATGGTAGCATTGTTTTCCTGCTATGCTACTCAGGAATGTCAAATTCAGAAGTAATTGCAAAGAAAACAGAGCTGGGAATGCAAGACAAACTGAGGCTATAGGTGGAGCTGGCCTGCAGGGTGCAGAGGGAATGAGCGTAAAGCTAGGTTGGGGCTAGAGCTGCTCTGGGGCTGGAACCAGCCCCTGCCGTGCCCTGCCCTCATCCCAAACATTCCTTCATGCCTCTAGCGGGGGAAGGCCATGCCCCAAAGTTTAGAGACCACTGAGTTAGCCTAAACAAGTAAGCAGGATTCAGTGCTAACTAATAGAATTGTATGCAGTCCAGAAGTGAGAACACTATAGAATAAATAGTATACAGTTAAATTCATGACATTTCAAATATCAAAATTAGTCTGGTGAAGCATGGTTTGTGTTAGACATACACATCAAATATGACCTATTGAATTTTGTCATTTAAAACCAGAAACCCTAATTACAAATTCAGAGAGAAGAGTTGCAAGTGAACTCAAGTGATTTCCATCTGTGCTTGTATACTGGTTTCAGCACGTATTGATCTGAGCAAGCATCCTGCATGCGGATGAAAGCCACAACCTTAAGCACAGTTTATAATAAGGATGTTAAAAAAAAAAAAAAAACCACAATAGAAAAACATTAACCATGTAACCAATCAAAATTCTGTGGGGTCCACAGTTAAACATTCAGGGCCATGGTGTCCAACCAGTTCTGAAGTGGTAGCCACTATAGAGGCTACGGCAATAGCAAACGAGCCACACTCAACTGGCCAAATAGCCACGTGTGACTAGCAACTAGTGTGTTGGACACCACGGTTTTAGGGGATGCAGTGGTAGGGAGGGAAGGGTCACTGCTCCTCCCCATGGGCTCTGCCTTTCTCCCGGGTCCGGCAGCTGCTGGCTCCACTGCCAAAGGGCTATCAGCTGCGAATGGAGTCCCAGTGAGTTTAACCGGCAGATTTCTCTTCATTCTGCTCCAGTAATCCAACCATTATGGAAAACAGTAAGAAATCTTGATTTACAAAGGACAAAAGAATGGCCATATCAGCTCAGGCCAACGGTCCATTTACCCCAGATCCTTTCTTCCAACAGTGGTCAATGCCAAATGCTTCAGAAGGAACAAGCAGAATAGCCAATGCCTACCGTCCACTCCAAGTTTCTGGCAGTGGATGATAGTTCTCTAGTCCCCTGACTATTTCTTGGTCATTGGTAGACAGACATCTACCACTTACGGACGTTTAATTCAGCAGATTCTCTTTTTTAGGAAGAGATAATTATCTCTGCATGATTAAAGTATCAGGCTCAGCTCTGAACCACAAACGTGCACAAATGTTGTGGTCCAATTAATATTTTATTTTAACTGAACTACTACTGAATCTAGTCATCCATAGAACAACTTTGATACAAATAGGGAAAACTGACCCAGATAAAACTGGTTAGCTACCCTGGATCTGATTCAGGATTTGAATACTACCAACATGCTAAAATATTAATCTCTTTTCACAATTCAGATATTACAATTGCATAAGATTCCAATCCAGATTACATCTTCAAGGGCACACCCAAAAATGGAGGTTTGCAGTTCATCAGTGAGCAAGAGGGTACAAGGAAAAACTTGCTTTAAAAGAGACAGCTCTGCCAAGAGCTGATAAGCTATTTCCGAAGATGCTTTTCTTCAAAATTTATAAATAAACTCTGCCAACTCCAATATCTGAAAACATTTTGGTCTTCATGTCATAATTGTCTGACAGGAGTGGTCCCAGTCAGGGGTACAGTAAAGGAGAAAGCCTAACAACTCATTCTCTTGTCTCTGGATGCTGGCTCCCATCTAACCCCCTCCAAAAGAAGGTGCTGTTGCTATGGGCAGCTGGGGGTAGCTTTGTACTCACGAATGAGGTATGGTTACAGTCTCTTCCTAATGTGTTTGTTTCATCTCCAGTACCAAGACAGCTCTCAGCATAATGCACACTTACACTGTAAGATACAAATAGCCACCTGCCATAACATTTGAATCATTCATCTGTGAGACAGAGAATATGGCTACGAAAGAGAATAAAACAAGACACCAGCATTTACCTCGCCAGTGGGCAACCTGCGACAAAGGCTGCCACGTGTGGCTCTATGTGTGGTCCGCAAGACATTTTGTTTACTGTTGCGCATGTACAGGGTTGCCAGATTCTGCTGGTTTTCATCCACGTAATTTTTTCCCTACTGGTATTACAAAAGTGATACGCACTTAAAGGGCATGCGAAGTGAGGTGCATGCCGATTGCACACAACTTAGCGAGAGCCGCGCACTCAAGCTGCATCCAACCAAAGCATAGCCCAAAAATTCTAGGACACAAGCAGTTAGCAAAACTACCCTATCCCAGGCAACCGTCTTGGTTAGCACAACCCTGCAGCCCACCCAGGTGAATGATGGCCACTCATGCAGCCCACTCACTAGCCTAGGTTGCCCCTCACTGATCTACTTCCTTGGTTTGGGGAGACAATGTTCCTATTTAGCACTAGCAAGTACTCTCCCCGCTAGAATCTGCAGAGTTCTCTTGTCCACCAGCACTTGCTCGTATACTAGTTTTGAAGTTTGATTTTAAGTGTTGGTGGACTTCTGGCAAGCCATAGGTTAAAGGTTATGAATTTCTGGTTCATCTTTTGTTTTTCAACAAAATGGGTAATGTGAGAAAACCATACAAGTAGAGCAAGGGCAGGCAACATAAGGCCCAAAGCTTTGGATCCAGCCCACCATGAGGCTCTGGGCCACCAATGTTCCGCAGCCCAGTGGAACCCCGTGACAAACCGCTAGCTGCTGCGACCAGCCTGCGTCTCTCTACACAGTATGCACCCCCTGGAGTGGGAGGGCTCTCTGTGCTGCCCCTCCCCCAGCACAATCCTCACAGCTGTCATTGGCCAGATACCAGCCAATGGGAGGCTGCGCTGTGCTTGCAGCTCATGGAGCCTTGCCTCCCCTTCCCCACCCACGGTGCGCTGCACAGAGACGCACATGGCCCCAGCAACCATCAGCTTTGAGCAGCGTGCAGAGCACAGCAGGCAGGGAGTCTGCAATACGGTCCCATTTAGCTGCTGGCTGGGAGCTGCCTAGGGTAAGTCAGAGCCTGCACCTGGCACCATGCTCCAACTCCCTGCCCCAGCTCATAACCCAAACCCTCTGCACTTCTATCCCTGGTCACAACTCTTTCCCAGACCCTGCACCCATTCCTATAGCCCTCCCTCAGGTCAGAGTCCTCTGCACCAAACTCTCCCTCAGACTCTGCATCCCCTCCCTGCACCCCAGTCCCCTACCCCAGGTCACACTACCCCCACCCCACCCAAATTGCCTCTCAGACCCCACCCCTCCTTCTGCATCCCAATCTACTACCCCAAGCTCCCTTCTGCACCCAATCTCCAGCCCAGATCCCACATCCCCTCCATAGATAAGTGCAGCTCTCGGCCACTTGCCAAAATTGTGGCATGCTCCCTGCCCCAAAATTACTGAAGTTGAAATTATGCAAAAAGTGTGTCAATTCAATTTACAGATTGATGGCACTTAGTACTTCACATCTGCAAAACAGTAGACCTGTCTCCTCACAACATAGGTGTACAGTGCAAAGAGGGGGGCTGACCAAGTGGGTTGAGGGGGCAGAGCAGGGCAGTCAGCCTCCCCCCTCCATACATCCAGACCTTAGTGCTACCTATAGCAGCGTTGCTTAAACTTTTTAAGGCCACGGAACACCAAACAATCTTTTTTTTTTTTTTTTTAAATGCAGAACACCAGGGGAAAGTTGTTGAGGGAAAAAAAAAACCCACCATGGTCATGGCCCCTTTAATTGCCATGCATGTTGTCCCAACTGAGAGCTTCTGTCTCCACTGGGGGGGGCGGAGGGGGAGTTAAAAGAGGCCACGGTACACCTCCAGCTGTCTTGTGGCACAGTTTAAAAAACACTGACCTATAGCAATCCACTTGAGGCTCCAGTGGCAATTTAAAGGGCCGAGGGGTCCAATCACCCAGTAGTGGCTGGGAACCATAGGCCCTTTTAAATCACGGGGCTCTAAGGCAGTTACCCACTTTGTCCTCCCCTATCGGCAGGCCTGAATGCAAACCTTGTTCCCATCTTACACAGAAAATAGATACAGAAAGTTACTTGCCCAAGATCTTACAAATCAGTGACACGGATGGAATTAGTACTCAGGATTTCCTCTCCTTTCCAACTCCAGGCTCAATCCACCACTCCACCTTTCAGACACAGACAGAAATGGAAATGCACCACACCGGGAATAGCAGAGACGGAATGATTAAAGGCAGCTCAAGAGGGATAATGAATTATTGTGATTCCAAACAGCAGCTCTCTGCAGAACTGTATGTACAGCGCAGTAGTTACAAGGACAGGACAGACTCCATTTAAAGCAGTAAGCATCCCTGGACAGAAAGGATTCCAGAAATCTCAATGCAATGCTTTCTAATAGGAAGAGCATTTAAATAACAATAGCTCTGAGTATCAGAATTTGATTTATGTTTTGAAATAAGATTTTAAAATCACAAAGGTTTTAAATTCCAAAACAGACCTGTTTTGTATGGTCATTTTTAAAATCCATTTTACTAGTTACCTGGAAGGCTTGTGGCTAGAACTGATTTGTGGGGAAGAGCAAGCAATAAAACGGGTTAATGCACCTTAAAGTGACAGATATTTTTAGACAATTACAACAGTCTGTTATCAGCACACAAATTTTGTTTTCTAAAAAGTAGTCAAAAAAATGTCACCAACAAGTCGTTTAGAAACAGACAGTGCAGGTCAGGATGTGGTACCAGCTCAGACACTGGCAAAAGGGTTTATTATTTTAACAACACAAGAATAACCATATTGGGTCAAACTAACCATACTGGGTCAAACTAACAGTTTATCTAGTCTACTACCCTGTCTTCTGTCAGGGGCTGCTGCCAGATGTTTCGGAGGGAACAAACAGAACAGGGCGGTTGATTGAGTGACAATGTTAGCCAGTCAGAACTTTAGACCAGGACATTGCATTGCCTCCCTGAACATCTTGACTATTAGCAATTGATGGATCCACCCTCCAAAATCTTATCTAATTCTTTTCTGAATCCAATTATATATCTGGTGTTCACAACATCCACTGGCAACAAGTTTCACAAGTTGACTATGTACTGCATGAAAAAGGTAAATCCCTAAGTTTGTTGACCCCCTGGATCTTGTATGAAGTGAAAGGGTAAACAACACTTACAAACATGAGTGGTATGGAGACAGTGAATATGGAGGTCCTTTGTCATACCTCATTCTCAGTCATCTCCTTTCCAAACTGTACAGTCCCTCTGCACAGGAAAGCTATTGCACACCCCTAATCATTTGCCCTGGCTATTTCTAGGAGATGGGCTGACCAGAATTGCACATGGTATTCAAGAAGTGGGCATATCATGGATTTATATATTAGCATCATGGTGTGTCTTGTCTTCCTAATGATCCCTGGCCTAATATCTCTTGAAGTTGTTAGCGTGTGGTGATGAGGTGTTTGATTTTTGGTGGACTGCTCCTGAAAACATCTGCTCAATGCGCAGAAAACTATCTATAAGGATTCCAGAACAGGTTTCTTGAGTGGTAAAAGCTAACCTAGACCCCATCTTTAGATACGTATAGTTGGGTTAATGTTTCCCAATGCGCAGTTATCAACATTGAATTTCATCTCCTATTTTCTTGCCTGATCACCTAATTTTATGAGTTCCCTTTGTAACTTTCTGCAGTCTGCTTTGGATCTTATCTATCTTGAAACATTCTGTATCATTCACAAACTGCCATGCTTCACTATTTACCTCCTTTCACAGATCATTTGTAAGTATGTCAAACATGACTGGTCCCATTATACAAGGGAAACTGGTTAGGAAGGATCCAGGGGGCCACAGGCCATGTTACTGCCCCCACATGACTCTTCCCCTCTGCCCCAGACATACCCCTTCACCCAGACAAGTGGCCCCACGCTGGCAGCAAAGGTCAGGCCCCTTACAGTGAAGAGAAGTGATGGGGGGCGGGGGAAGCAAAGCAACGCAGCTCCGCTGCCCCAGTTCCACTTACCCCTGGTGAGCACGGGGGAGCAGTCCCACCCCTGCCCCGAACGATGCAGCCAGCAGCTGAGGATGCAGAGCCAAGTTGCTCCACTCCGCGCCCCCTCTTGCCGGTGGGGGGCAGGCAATCCCTGCTGTGGGCACCAACCTCCCCCCCCTAGTCCCACGAGCCACCCAGTGACTCGGGCCCCTTTTGCCCCTCCCCCCCAGTCCCATGGGCCACCCAGGGTCTCCGGCCCCTCGCCCCTCCCCCAGTCCCTCGGGCACCCCCTCACCCGTTGCCAGCGCCGTTGCACGCTCGTGGGGCACCAGCTGTGGACACCGGCCTATCCCTAGGGCCCTGCACGGACGCACAAGGCGCAGCGGCATCCCGCGCCGGCAGGCGGCCCCGCGGCCGGGGAGCGGCGACGTGCAGGAGCCCGGGCCCAGAGGCGGCCCTGCCCGGGCGCCCGCTAACGAGCGGTGGGGGCCCCGCCCCCCACGAGACCCCGGGCCCGCTGAGGAGACCGGCGGCCCCTCTCACGCCCCCGTGACGCCCCGCGGGGAGCGGGGCCTGCTTCCGGCTCGCGCCCCGCTGCCCCCCCAGGCGCGGCCCCAGGGGACCCGCCTAAGGCCGGGGCCGCGAGCAGCGCGCGGCCCTCCTGCCCACCCGGGGCCCGCTCTCACTCACCCGCGGCTCCCACTATGGCGGCAGCTCCGAGCGCGGCCTGAGCCCACTGAGCCGCCTTCCCCGCCCCGCCCCGCCCCGCGGCACGCCGGGAAAGCGAGTCCCGGCGCCAGCCAATAAGCAGGCCCGAGGCGGCGCGCCAGGACTCCCGCTCCCGGCGTGCCGCGCGCCGCTCCCCATTCAGGCGCCCGGCTTGAATGAAAGGCCGCGACGGCGCCCTTAAAGCCGCAGAGCACTGTGGGATCGAGGTGCAGAGCTCCGCCCTCGGCGCGGCGGCGCCTCAAGCCGGCCCCTCCCCCCGGCCAGCCGGGGTGTGGCCGCCCCCGCCCATAGCGCCGCAGCGCCGCCCTGCTGGGCCGCCCCGCTCCCTGCAGGCTCCGCTCCCAGGCCCCCTCCCGCTCCCCTGGGGAGTCTCCCAGCCGGGCCCCGCTTCTTCCCTCCCTCCTCCATCCCTGCCTCCCCCCTTCCCAGTGCAAGTCCCGCCAGCCTGGGCCTGCAAAAACAACTGGTCCAGTGTTTCTCGCCCAGTGAAGTCAGGGGGGGTGGCAAGACAACTGAAATTCTGTTTTAAGCTTTACAGCGCTTTATTATTTTTGTACTTTTCACACCCAAAAATGTCATCGTGCGCCTGGCTACGATTAAGTTGTTTAAACAAATGTGTTGCATCTGTAGAAAAAAAATGTTGTGTGTCTGTAAACTCTAGGTACTGGAGGGGTTCTTATTTTTTTAAAGGGGTACTTTATAAAAAAGGTTGCAAAACACTCAACTATAGAAGGCCAGTGGCACCTTAGAGACCAACATTGATTTGGGCATAAACTTCCTTGGGTAAAAATGACTTTGCTTTTATCACTTTAAAAAAAGTATGCCCAAATCAGTCCCAGAGGCGTGGCCATGTTCATCTGTAACTTTAAAAACAACCAATAGTCCTGTGGCACTTCAGAAACTAACTATAATCCAGTCATCTGGAGAAGTGGGCTGTGCCCACAAAAGCTCAGGCTACCTGCTACATGTTTTGTTAGTCTTTACGGTGCTGCTGGACTATTCGCTGTTTAAGTAAATCTGTTAGTGCCAGAAGATTCCTTGTTTTTTCCATTTGCCACAAACTCCCCATTCCTGTTGGCCAAGGAGCCTCTGACTGCATTTCCTCTCTTCTTACACCTGTCTTCCAAATGGAGAGGGCACCATATACTTCAGGGGAGGTTGGGTTGGTTCTGTTTCCATCAGCCTTCTGAAACCCATGCATCCCAAAGAAACTAGTCTGTTACCTGCTTAATGGCCATGCTATATGGAGGCAAAGTCTGGTTAGCTATTTTTCCAAGAAAATTCAACCCATGCTGGAGAGGAAGATGTGATGGTGCCTAAGCTCAGAAAGGCCAAAAAAGAAAAGGATATGCCAAACAGACAGTTAAACAAGGGAACTTCTACAAGAATGGAAATTTACTTGCTCATTAAACTTCTGGCTATTAAGGGGAAAAAAGAGGTAGCTTCAAGGATCTGAGGAAATGAGTTGTACCTTATGACAGCTTATGCCCTGATAAATTGGTTAGTCTTTAAAGTGCCAGCAGACTCCTTATATTCCAAAGTGGCTGATGCGAGTTGCTGCAAAGGGAATGAATAGAACAGGGTTTAAAAACAGGCTCCCCACACAGACTAGGGATGTAATAGTATAGTCAATTAACCGACAAGCAAAAGCTTATAGGTTAATGCTATAGACTACATGCATTTCCCCCCCTCCTTACCAGTACATTTTTTTAGCAGGCTGGCCAGCGGCTCAGCTCAGCTCAATCCCAGCTTGCACTGGGTCCTGGACCTACCCCTCATGCAGCTTTGCATTTAAAGTGTATTAGGAGCCAGGTGAGCAGGCAGCCTGGCTCAGTTCTGGTCTGGGAGCGCAGACCCCCCTCCCCCCAATACAGGCTGCCCTGGGGACTATAGAATAGTTGACTAACCAATACGAATTCAAGAGGTTAATTGACTATTCAGTTAACCAATATTTAACATCCCTAGCACAGACTGGCTCCCGCCTGCTGCCCCTCTTTGCAGGGGGCCTGGACTCGCTGCAGACAGAGGCTACTTCATGGCAGCCTCCCCCTCAGCAGCCTCTGCTGGCAGGGAGCTTGAACCCCTTGTGGACAGGGGCTGCTGCCACCTGGTTTTAAACTGGCTCCTACTGAGGACCAGCTCCTTGGGAGTGGAGCCAGAGCACACTGGCTGCTAGCCTCACCCTTGGGACTACAGAATAGTCAAGTAACAGGTAAGAATTCATGTAGTTATACCACTATTCAATTACCCAATATCTAACATCCCTAATTAGAGGGGAGGAGTTGTCATCTCTTCCCTCTCTAGCAAATCCTAGTATGAGACAATACTTGTTTTTTTAAACTAAAATGGGTTAAGCAAGACTTGGTACTCCTCAAAGCTAAGGAAGTTCCTTCAATATGCATTGCCTCGCATTTGTCTTCACGGAGGTCTGGGCAGCTGCCCTTTAATAAATGCTCTCCATTGCTGTGTGTCTGAACTGGGTACTCCTCCGTTTCCCTTACCATTCATTTTAAATTGCCCTTTTTTAGTAATCTTTTAAAGTTGACATGCCAGCCACTGAGTTCTATCTTGGTTTCATTGGAGCCCATCCTTCTGTCTGCGCTTCTCCTTTCCCCAAAAAGATTCCCTAAATCCCACTCTCCTATGACCCCTCTCTCATCCACACTGTGAGACACTGCAGTTCTGCCCAAGAACCTGGAAGCACATCAGAGCCTGCTACCCTGGAGATCCAGGACTTGAATCCCTTTCCTAGAGACCTAAATTTGGCCTCCAGGACCTCTCTCATTGTTAGCACAAGTGGAGGTACACAAGAGGCACCTGGGCTTATGACCACACTGCTTGCATATCTTTTTGTTTTTAAAAGGGAAACAGCTATTTGCACTGAATTGAGACAGGAATATAGTGAGCCAACCTTAACCTGCTACTTTACAGAGTTACTGCATTACCCTCAGCCACTTACCTTCGTTTTGGAGCAGTTATGGGGAAATAAACGTCATAGGAAAATCTGAAAGCACCAGATGGCTTTGCAACTTTCAATGTCCTTTACAAACAATTGTAAGGAACTAGTTTAAGAATGTGTGGATATTACTGCCAATAAATCTTCCACAAAAATTGAGCATTGGATTTTAACCGCAGATTTTAAGAGACTGAAGGTAACTGAACATACCTTCTCCGGTGCAAAGCTCTTCTTCTACTCCCCGTACTGAAACTAGCCCCCAAGAAAACAGGACCATACCCATCCTCCACCTTGAGGTGACAGGCAGTGCTGTGTGAACAACCTCAGTCCTGACACAGAATCCAGCTAAGCAAGTCAGCTATTCAGCACTTCAGGAAGTGGCACTGAGGCCCTGTTTGAAGTCTCAACCAAAGGGTATTTGCAACTCAAGGGCATAAAGGCAGGTGTGCATGCAGGGGAAACCTTGTCTGAACTGGAAAATATGGGTTCCATATAGCTGCAACAGTGGGAATCACAAATAAAAGGTCCTCCATTCCCTAGAATTATTAGAGAGATCTAGATACAGTCATTTTTGAGAAACCTATTACAGGACTGCGGTTGGCAGGTGTCCCCAAAGCTTTCCTCACAATCTCTCTAGAGATACTTAACCTCCTCCCACTTCTACAGCCTGTCAAAGACGAGGTGTTAACTGCGGTGAGCGTGCATTACATAGGGTTAAAACAGGTTGAGCAAGTCGGTTCTACTCATGTCTAGAAGGTCACCTCAGTTTATATTAAAACACACAGTGCCAAGTTTGGGTTTAAACTAGGACACTGCAAATATGAACTAGGAGGTGGGATAGCTCAGTGGTTTGAGCATTGGCCTGCTAAACCCAAGCTTGTGAGCTCAGTCATTGAGGGGGCCATTTAGGGATCTGGGGCAAATCTGTCAGGGATGGTACTTGGTCCTGCCATGAGGGCAGGGAACTGGACTTGATGACCTCTCAAGGTTCCTTCCAGCCCTATGAGATAGGTATAGCTCCATATATTATATCTGGTACAGTAATGACAGCCTCTCTGGGCAACATTCATACAAGACACTGAACTAGGCAACATAACAAAACAAAATAGACTTTATTAAAATTAGGCATGTTAGCACCTCAGTGTAACCTGGAGAAATGGAACAGTCCCGCAGTTAACCAGTCCAGCGCTCCAAAGAGCTGAACATCCTGAAGTGCATTATAATGGTAGAAAAGTACCATGACTATTACCATGCGCACGTTCTGAACACTCTCAGGCAGCTAGGAGGCACAAAGAGTCTCATTTACAATTTGCAAGAAAAAGAGACCATGTGCTGCCCATTGTCTCAATGGAAGTAGAGCTATCCAAGTGAGAGCCGAGGAGTTAATGCAGATACAGTGTAGCAAGCTTGTTTGCCCCATCTTCCCTCATGAAAACCTGTTGTGGCTGTGACATGCACACTAGGTAGCTGCAGTCTGAGCTGGGTGTGAGCTTGGAAAAATAAATTAAAATGAAATCACGTGTGTTTTGTAATATGTGAATAAATCCCAGCATCAGGCCTGCCAATGGGAGGGGAGGGGGGCACAAAAGAGGCAATTGCCCCAGGGCCTGAAGATTCAAAGGGGCCCAGAGCTCCCAGCCACTACTGCAGCAGCAGCTGAAATTGCCCTTTGAAGTGCTGCTCCATGCAGCTCTGAGGACTGGGGGGCGTGAAGGGCTGACTGCCTGAGGCCCCACCCCTCCCGGGGGGCATAGAGTCAGCTCCCTGCCCACACCTGGCCCTGTGACCCACAGTGGCTGTGAGCCTGGCTGGCCCTAGCATCCTCCTCGTCAATCATCCGAGTCAATATGCAAGTTAAGAGAATTAACTCACTCTTCATAGTATCAGCTAAACCTACTAAAGTCTAGCTAAGCCATCTCTACACTGAACACCGTTGCGGGCCAAATCCCCTGTGAACCCTTCAGGCTCAATAATGCCAACTCTGGGAACAAAAGGAACTGCACAGCTGGCTAGCAAAAAAAGTTAGTCAGTGTTTCCCAACTAAAGATGCTTTTATATTTAGCAAAGATGTATAAGATGTAGTAAAATCTGCAGCCTGATCCACTTTTGAGTGTCATGTAATTAGAGCGTAAGACAAAGCTCTTAAACCCCAAACCTATAGTTAATCCATTTACCTTTTTTCTCCCCCACTAACTTGGCTGAAACAGCGTCTGGGCATTTTTGATGTAATTATAGGGCACGCTTGTGGTGAACTGTTCTTTTCTGAAGTGTATCGTTTGTCCAAATGCAAAGCACTAAATATAAGCATCAAGGTGCAATCATTTGGGTGTATCAGATCCCCAGGAGCACCGAGTTTCCAGTTTCACTGGCTTTCTAATCATCATCTGAAAGTGTCCTACTAGAAGAAGATGCTCAGGCTCAAGCCGTCACCTCTCCTTCCCCACAATTTTTCTGATAGTTTTGTTTTATTGTCTATGAAAAGTGAGGGACTAACACCGGCTAGAAACGGAGACAATGCAAGCATCCCATACTGATGGGCTATAATATTCCTCAATCCTGAAGCAGTGCCAGGATATGCCAGCCAGAGATCTCTCCTAAGTCAAAACTACTGGTTGTGCCAAGCATATTACAAGCAAGCAGTGAGGATCTGTAGAATCACTGGAAACTAAACTCATTTCACTTGTGAGCTAAGCCAAAATTTCAAGCCAGGTCTTTGTGAAGAAGTTAGGATTTTAAAGCCCAATAGGCCTGTGAGTTACGTTTGAGGAGTCAAATGTTTAAGCCAAGGAGAGGTGCTATAGCCACTGAGAAGTCACTATACCAAATCAGAATAATCCTTACCAGTGTTGAAGCATCAAAACATCTGTAGATCTGTACCAACTACATGTGTAATGCACAGAGAAAGCAATGACAACACCAGACAGGAGCACGCTTTAAAGGGATTCTTTCACATGTGAAACGGCAGTTTCTTATGGCATCAGTAATTTACAGAAGAAGCATCACCTCGACAGGGCTTTCGAAAACTTTCCTCCTGTCTTTGCTTAAGAAGGCCAAATAGAACACTGTTGTTCACTTCCAGGGAGGATACAGCGCCAGTCCTGGTTCTAAACGTGCTTCGCCATTATTCCGGTTCTGCCGAGGAGTAATATGGCTGCTTCCCAAGTTAAGGTTGTACCCAGTTTCATTCAGTTTACAGATGGTCACTGCCCTACATCCACTTAGTGGTAACACGGGTCCCATCTGGAAAAGTTTTGCAAATCCGGTCACAGCACGGGGAAAGCTGCTCCTGGCCCAGCAGCGCTGAGAGGGCACTGGCTGCCACCTACATTCAAAACAGGGCGTCAAGACCACCCGCCTGGACACGGGGCTGGAAATGCCATGAGCAGCCAGCGGCCCCCTCCCCTCTCGGTGTTCACGTGTGGAGAACCGACGAGCCTCTTGTGAGGCTGGCAGCCTACGAGTTTATCCCAGCATGACCTGGCAGGGGCCGCGCGCTGCAGGCGGGGCCACCAACACCCCCCTCGCCCAGGGCTCTCACCGAGGGGCCGGTTCCCCCCCCCAACGCAGGCAGGCCCGGGGGTCTCAGAGGCCGGGGCGCTTGCGGGAGCCGGCGCTGGCCGCGTGCAGCAGCCGGTCCTTCTCGCGGATCTCCTCGCGCAGCTGGGCCTCGGCCAGGCGCAGGCGGCGGATGCTGCCCTTCATCTCCTTCATCTTCACCTGCAGCAGGGCGATGATGTCGCGCTGCTCGTTCAGCTTGCGCAGCAGCTCCTCGGCCGTGGTGCCCGACGACAGCGAGTACGAGTGGTCCGCCGGGCCGCCCTCGCCCGCGCCCTCCTCGCCCGCCAGCCGCGCCGCCGGCGCCTCGGGCCCGCCCAGCTCCACCTGCACCGTCAGGTCGATGGGCTTCACGTCCTCGGCGCCGGGCGGGGCGGGGCCCGGCTGGGGCTCGGCGCCGGCGGGCAGGGCCAGCAGCAGCGCGGGCGCGGCGGCGGCGGCGGCGGGGGGGCGGCGCGGGGCGGGGGCGGCGGGCGCGGGCCCCCTTGCGCTCGTTGACGCCGCGCAGCGGGAAGATGGTGGGCACGCGCACCAGGTAGGACTTGCGGCCGCCGGGGAAGTGCTCGCTGCACACGCGGTGGCCCGTGGTGGGCTGGAAGGTGCTGAAGCAGCCGCTGACGCCGGCGCGCGACACGTTCTTCAGCCAGAGGCGCCGCAGCTCGGCGTCCTTGGGGAAGGTGTAGAAGTGCAGCGCCTTGTCGCGGTGCGAGTTGTTGTAGCAGCCCGGCACGCAGCACGTGAAGCCCGGCATGGCCCCGCCGCCGCCGCCGCGGCCGGCCGCGGACTACAGCTCCCACAAGGCCGCCGCCGCCCGCCGCCGCCGCCGCCGCACCGGAACTACCCTCCCCACAGTGCAGCGCGCGCGGGCCGCGCGCCGAGACTGTCCGTCCCACAGGGCAGCGCGCGGGCACAGCCCGCCCCACAATGCACCGCTCGCGGCCCGCGCGCCGAGACTGCCCGCCCCACAATGCGCCGCGCCGGGGCTGCCCGCCCCACAGTGCAGCGCGCGCGGGCCGCGCCGAGACGGTTCGTCCC
Organism: Pelochelys cantorii; assembly: GCA_032595735.1. NCBI lineage: Eukaryota > Metazoa > Chordata > Testudines > Trionychidae > Pelochelys > Pelochelys cantorii. Next base: position 1,608,764 of record CM064339.1, on the reverse strand, counting down.
ACAATGCACCGCTCGCGGCCCGCGCGCCGGGACTGCTCGTCCCACAGTGCACCGCGCACGGGCAGCCCCGAGACTGCCTGTCCCACAATGCACCGCGCTTAGCCTACTGTGGACAGTGAACCACGCTGGGACTGCTCGGCCCACAGTGCACCGCGCCCGGGCAGCGCCGAGACTGCCTGTCCCACAGTGCACCGCGCATAAGCCGCGCCCGGACAGCCCATCCCACAATGCACCGCGCTTAGCCCACTGTGGACAGTGAACCGCGCTAGGACTGCCCGCCCCACAATGCACCGCGCTTAGTCTACTGTGGATAGTGAACGGCGCTGGGACTGCCCGGCCCACAATGCACTGCCGCGGGTGGGCTGCGAGTCCTCTCACAGTGCAGTGGACAGGGACTGCCAGAGCCACAGTGCTTCGCGGCTGGGCCCAGGAACCTGCTGTCCCACAATGCACTGCGGCCCGCGCCGGCTGGGGTGGGCCTCCAAGTACAGGAGACGAATGCTCACTGGGGTGTGTGTCCGAGGAAGGCTGGCCCCGTGGTCGGGGCGCCACAGGGGCCCTGGTCTGCTAGAGAGTCCCTGTGTGATGTCACACCAGTCAAGCGCTCTGTGCCTCAGTTTCCCGTTGGTAAGGTGGGGTTAATGTCACACCCTTGTGACGTAGGTGAATGCTGAGACTAAATGAAGGTTGCCAGCGGAGAAGCTCCTGTAGTCGTAAGAGAATTTATACATAAGCGTTCCAGAACAAATTAGGGATGTTAGCTATAGTCATTTAAATGACTAATGGATAAGCCTCTGTATCAGAGAGCAATGGGGGTGGAGGCAGGAGCCAGTAAAAGCCAGTTCCCCACAAGCACCAGATAGCTGCCTGCCCCCCTATTAGAGGCAGCAGCACGTAGGATGAGGGGGGCAGGCGGGAGCCAGTACACCTGGGAAGTCAGCTTTCAAGCTGGCTCCCTGTGCATATCTGCTCCCAGAGAGCTGCCAACCCCCCCCCTCCCGTATGGCTGCCTCTCCTACAGAGGCAGCAGCATAGGGCGGGTGGGGGCAGGCAGGAGCTGAGATGCATGGGGATCCAGCTTTTAAGTCAGCTCTGTGCGTGTGCTGGCTCTGTGGAACTCCCCCCCCCCCCCATAGCTCCCCCAAGAACTAGCTTTGCACAGCTGCCTCCCCCTTCCTCTTGTTCTGGCAGCACTGCAAAGTGGGAGTGGGGCCAGGAGCACACTGGCTGCCCTGGAGACCATCCAATAATCGTGTAACTGCTAAGATTTGGTGCAGTTACATGATTATTAAATTAAATGTTATGTAACATCCCTAGAACCAATTGGACATCCATCACACAGAAAACAGCAGGCTTGTAGGCAACTTGTACCTGCTATACTGCAGCAGAAGGACTTCCCTTCATAATGCACTCCTGAGTGGGAGTTAGGCAGGCAGCGCTCAGCCTTCATGCTGCTCCCCCAGCCAGATTACATTATACTTCTATTATAACCTTTCCAATGCATCCTATTCCCATGCTTGGGTTATAGTCCCCAGAACTCAACAGGGATACTACTTTTTTCCCCACTGTTCAGTAAAGCATATAACAAAGGACAGGAAAGATGAATATTCACATTTAAAGTGGAGCAAATGAAGGACCAGCTGGGAAGATAAATACCTTAAGCTGTGCAGGCATTTAACAACACTTGTTGGAGTTCCAGAGGAGGAGTACAAAGGAACTGGTTTAACTTTTCATAAGTAAGGCTCAGCTTCCAAAACTTTGAGAAACACTGGATCTAGGACAGTTCTTATGTCCTTCTAACATAAGATGCCTGGGTTGGGATAAATAGTGATCTTGGTGGACTAACTTTCCTCTCTCTTCCTCAAGGATTTTTCCATATCTTTTGTTTCTGTTCTTCAAAGTTAACTTGTAAAAATGGCATGAGTGTAATTGTCTCGCCCTGATCAAATGGATTCTATTTACAAGAAAATAAACGTATTTTCAAAGTAGCATCCCTGCAGCCTTACTGACATTGGGTGATCCATGAGGGACTCCATGCAAAGTGACCAATCTAAAATTCAGTGTAGACAGATGTAAAATACATCTCACAACCCCTGAAATGTCAGCCCTTTCGGTAGTGGTGCTGTTGTGGGTCTTCCAGGCACAACAGGAGAGATCTAAACCACAGACAGGAACTCCAGCAAAACAAGAGAGGGAGGGTAAGCCAGAGAAGGCTGAGGCTCCTAAAAGGGAGTGAGTCCCCTGCTCTGCCTAATCTTTGGTCCTAAGGGAACTGCTACATTAATCGCTCAGTCTGTAGGGGGCAGGTGTCCCTCTGGGGCAGCTGCTCCCAAGTCCCCAGTCGCATTGGGGGGGGGGAGGGCAGGCTAAAAGCTAGAGGAAGTCTGCCTTACGGCGAGGCTAGAACTACCACTCCCAGCAGGCATAGCGCGCGCGGGGGGGGGGGAGACCGGATCAAATTATCGCGAGGTTTGGCTTGAATCGGCAGGCGGGAGCTGGCTGTGCTGTTCGTTGGAGAGAGTTGGTCTCGCGCGGAGGGATTCGAACTCAGAGCTCTCGGGGTGCGCGGGGCCGGCAAGTAGGTACCGGGGCCGCCATCGGTAGAGCGGCGGGGCCAGCCACGGCGGGGCCGGGGCTCTGTCACGGGGGGCGGGGCAGACCACTCATGCCTGTGGGGGGCCTCTGTCCCCAGGCTCGGTCTCGCGGGGCGGGAGCGGAGCGGAGCGGAGGAGACCACTAGTGTCTGGGGGGGGGCGGGGGCTCTGTCCCCAGGCTCGTCACACGGGGCGGGGCGGAGGAGACCACTAGTGTCTGTGGGGGGGGGCGGGGGTCTCTGTCCCCAGGCTCGTCACGCGGGGCTGGAGCAGAGCGGAGGAGACCACTAGGTGTCTGTGGGGGGGGGCGGGGGCTCTGTCCCCAGGCTCGGTCACGCGGGGGAGCAGAGCGGAGGAGACCACTAGTGTCTGTGGGGGGGGGCGGGGGCTCTGTCCCCAGGCTCGGTCTCGCGGGGTGGAGCAGAGCGGAGGAGACCACTAGTGTCTGGGGGGGGGCGGGGGCTCTGTCCCCAGGCTCAGGCACTGGGGTGGGGCGGAGGAGACCACTAGTGCTCATGGGTGGGGGGGACTGACCCCAGGCTGAGACATTGGGGGAGGGACGGAAGGTACTGCTAGTTCTCATGGGGGGGGACAGGACTGTGACTCCTGAGCCGACCCCTAGAACTCTCCCCCCCCCGGCTGTGTCCCATGGCTCTGTCCAGCGATTGCAGAGTGTAGCGCTCTCATCAGTCTCCTCTCCCTTCCGCCCGCTTTGGGGCAGCGCTTCCAGGGTAACACAGCATCGTGGCCCTGTCCCCACTCTGCTAACTGGACACTGGCTTTGTGGTTTTTTGCAGCATGCCACGCACCAGGTCTTCTCCCAGGACCCGGAGATCTACCAGAATCAGCCAGGGTGCCAGTGCAGCCTCTCCCTCAATGGCCCTGCGCCATAAAATGAAAGAGCAGATCCAGCAGTTGGTGGGGAGAGAGGTACCATTTGCTCCTCTGATGCTTTGATATCACCTTCAGCTTGTCTGAATCTGAACCTAAATACGTACCCTGAAACCAAAAATTGGATCACTCTTCAGTTAGGAGACAAAGACATAATAAGATCCAACGTCTGGAAGAAGGCTAGACAAATTCTGGTTTGAAGTAAAATGCAGCTGTGAGAGTAATTTAATTAGTGGAACAACTTACTAAGGATTGTGGTGGATTCTGCGCTATTGAAATAGTTTTAATATTTGATCTCTTTCTGCAAGATCTGCTTGAACTAGAGCAGGAATTAATTCAGAGGAGTTTTATGCTTGTGTTAAACAGCAGATCAGACTCGATCGTAATGCTCCCTTCTAGCCTTGGAATCTGCAATGAAGCATAACTGAGTTCTCACACTGGAGCTGTCTGCTTATCTGAGGTAGTATTCAGGTGGTAGACTGGGTGGTCTTTACTACAAGTAGTTACAATGTTTAAATGAAGGTAGGTGATTTGAAACAGAGTTTTCAGCTCTCTTTAGATATTTTTCAGTAGGAGACTGATCAGTCACACCAGCTAAAAAGTTTTTCTCTTTCCAAGAGACATTATGTGATAGTGCAATACTGTCTTTTTCCAGCAATAAACTGAACTATTTAATAATGCTGTTACTGCATAACTTGCTTTGGGAAGAGAGGAGTTCTTCAGTCACTGCACAACAGATCTCCTCTCAAATATTCTGTACTTCTTAGCAATAATATTTCCACTAGGTATGTAAAATGCCATTTAATCTGTTAACTAACCGCTTTAGATGGTGGGGGGGGCACTCCAGTCTGGTTGGACTGGAGTGGCCCTGCTGTGGCTGGGCTGGAGCCCCCCCTCCTGGCCCCCATCACAGATAGAGGCTGCTCCTGTCCCACCCAGTAAGCATTTACCTGGTAAGGGTGATGCTTACTGATTAATCATTCACATCCCTAATTTCCACTGCAGTAGCACATTGAAATCAGAGCCTCTTTGTGGTAGGTCCTGTGCAAAATATCATAAGGACATCCCTACCTGAACAGTTTACAATCTAAGGCAAGAGACAACAGATATACACATGGGAGAGCACAAGGAAACAATGTTTCTTGTAAATTATTAACTAGTAAATGCTGGAGAGGCAGGAACTTAATAAAAATAAAGTAACTCCTACATTCATGAATCTTCCCAATGTCGTACTTTGGGAACAATGTACTCGAATCCATCACGGATGGGAGAGCAAAGTTTTTTGCCTAATTTAGCTGTTCAGCCTTCAGTCCTAAAGTGAAAAGCAAACACTGTTAAAGAGCAAACTGAGGACAAAATTTTTGGGTAACTAAAGAGATAACATATCTAAAGCAAATACTTTATACAGTTGTGTGGTTGGAGGCTTTAGCTGGCCTGTCTTTCATGAGGAGAGATGTCCTTAACGCTTTTGCTTCTGAGATTTAGGTTTGTTGGTGAATATGAAAGCTTGAATTGTGCATCTTTGATTTCTCCTGTAGCGCTTGTCTGAGCCAAGGAGGCAAAGTATTTCTGGCCCAACATCTCTGCCAAAGAAGAGAGCAGCTGTTCTCCCTGATCTTGATAATGATACACCAAGGGTGGTGCTCAGAAAAATCATCCGGACCCGTAAGTTGAAAATCCTCCTCCAGGAAGGCAGACAGCAGCAAAACAATTTTTTAAAGGATCTGGGGAGTGGGAGTCGGTTTGTGTTCTTTAATAATTCTGTTGGGGGTGGGGAGGGAGAGGAATTAAGATCATTTTGATTCATTTCTACAGAAGATAGCTATCAGTGTATTACAGCTGCAAGAGTTGCACAAGACAGGTTTGCTTTCAAGACAGTATATGTTTCACCTTCGCAAAAATGGCAGAGTAGTTCTGTCTTCTAGGATGGTGTGACAACCAGGACGTTAACAGGATTCAAAAAAGAGCTAGATAAATTCATGGAGAGTAGGTCCATCAATGGTTATTAGCCAAGATGGGCGGGGATGGTGTCCCGAGCCTCTGTCAGAGGCTGGGAATGGGCGCCTGGAGAGGGATCACTTGATGATTCCCTGTTTGTTCATTCCCTCTAGGGCAGTGGTCCCCAACTTTTTGGGTGGCAGGCGGGGCTGCTGGGCCGCCTGGGGGTGGGGCCGTGCATGCGCCGTGCGCCCGGGGGCGGTGCTAGGCGGGCACACACAAATGCCCCAGTGGGCGCCATGGCACCTGCGGGCACCACGTTGGAGACCACTGCTTTAGGGGCACCTGGCATTGGCCACTGTCAGGGACGGGACACTGGGCTAGATGGACCTTTGGCCTGAGCCAGTCTGGCCGTTATGTTCTTGCCCATTGAACATGAATAGAAATGTGGCCTTTGTCTCTTAAGACTACACTAGAATTTTCTACAAACTTTCCACTACTGCCAACTTTGGGTCAGCTGCACTGGAAAATGGTTTGCCAGTTGCTACCTGAGTTTTTAACACTACTAATCCTAATACAATTAGCAGCAGAAAGCCTTGCTGCATAATTAATTGTAAGTTTGCCGTGGAGTGCGCACCTCTCACTTGGGGAGACCCAAATGACAGCTACTCCTATCCTGCCTCCACTGTGGTGTCCTAAAACTGAATACGTGTTTCTTCCTAGTTTAGAAACAGGAAGAAATGAACCTGACGAAGGAGTGGGGTACCCCTCGTTACACTTTCTTACTAGTTTATTTTATGAAAACAAAGTACTTTCTGTTGACAGAGCCACAAGTTTCACCTTTAGTTCCTCCAATGCATGAGACCAAACAACCTGAAGAGTCTGGATCGCAGCCTCCGTCGGAGAGAATTTCCAGTGGGTAAGTAGTTTCCTGTCAACTTGTTAAGTTACGGACAGAGTTCTAGCTCAGGGTGGTGATGGGGGACCAGGGTTTCTTGACCTGATCTGATTAAAATGGCCAGAGTTCCAATGTACTGCACAAACGCTTCAAAAATATCCGTGTAAATATCTTTAATAGATTAACTTTAAATCCCTGGAGACAAGATTCTTTAGAGTAAAAGGAGAAAAGATGAGGGAGAAGAGCAGCTGTCCCATCCCAGCATGGTATAACTTATTGACATGCTTGATTTCTTCAGATCCTTATAACTTAGTTGGTTTGTGTCTGGGAATTGGCCTAGAATGAATCCATAGGAGCTGACACACAGATTGGCCCAAAAAACCCCAAACCCTCTTTGCATGTTGCGTGTTCGCTTTGGGCCAGATTGAGTCAGGAGCTGCTTGTTCTCCAAAGGGCAGGGAGTTCTAAAAGATCACTTGGTGCCAGACTATGGCATGCGGTAGGTGATGGCTTTAAATGCAGGTGACCTAAACCTCCTTTTTTTTTTTTTTTTTGTATTTGCGTGTTTTTGCTTGATTAGCTTCTATAAGGCCAAAACATGTTCAGACTATTAGCTGTCTGTTTATCCAGCTCTCTCATCTTAATAGTAGGTGTAATATTATACTTCTAACTTTTAGATTAATTTATTCATTATTTATATGCAAGTAAAAAGCCTTTTTTCAGCCACTCCTCTTAGCCTAACCATCATACAACCTGTTAAAATGGTTCCTGTTGAAAATGGAAAGGATACAATCATTTTACAAAGCACACTTCTGTCTGAAAACTTTTCACATCTTATTGTTACAAGAAACAGCTAAGATTATTGGAACTGGTAGAGAAATACACAAATGTGTTTTCTCCCTTGACAGCATTTTGTGTTTACTCACTTTCATTATTTCTCTTGTATATTCACTTCCTTGTTTTCCCCCAGTCTGTGGGTCATTCACAAAGCACGGAAAGAAACTGTTTAAGAAATGAAAATGTGATTGCAAAATCACAAAAATTGGCAGGGGAGTTGGACAGATGCAGTTCTAGGAACTGCTGCCTGTTCTCCTAAAATAAACGTATATAGGCTTATGATTCCAAGCTGCAGGCTGAAATGAACTCTTCAGCAAGTAACAAGTAGACACTGCATTGCTTCTGATGTATCTGTATGATAGCAAGTAGGGATGTTAAAATGCAGGTATTTGTGTAAACCTGAAAAATTCAGCAGTTACTCATTTACATTTGGGGGGGGGGGAGCCCACCAGCTCCCATTTCCCTCCTCCCTCCCCCCACTATCTCTGATGCAGAGGGGCAGGAAGTGTGTGTAACCATGTACCCAGATACACATTCACATCCCTAGTAGCAAGATTACAGTATGTTGACACTGATGTTAAATTATCTCTTGTTCACCATCTGAGAAGACTTACTGTGCTGATTAATCATATGGTGACTTTTAGGGTGTTTTCCCTCCACAATCAGTCATGATCTCTAACCTACTTAGGAACATTTCTAATCTCCATTTACTTTTGTAAAGGTGACAGCATGCCCAGTGTAGGGAAGTGATTTAGGGTTTTAAGGTGGGAGCTGGGAGGTAATACCTTTTATTGCACCAACTTGTGTTGGTGAGAGAGACCAGCTTCTGCACTTACACAGAGCTATCGTTAATTGGTACTGCAAAAGAAAGAATATTTTACTCAAAATAATGACCCAGTGATGGTTTGAATTCTGTCTCTGCATTTGTGAATTTTCTTGCAATGACAAATAACCAGCCTTAAAGGTGACTTGCTGAGTAGCTTTAGAAAAGGGAGCACAGACCCACCTGTTTCTCTTCATGATGGAGAAGAAAACCATGAGAGGGCTTTTCTTTCCCTGGTTCTGTTCTTGGAAGCCTCAGACCATGTCTGTTGTCAGCTCTTGTACCTTAACCAAAGGGAAGGGTTTGTTTGGATCTTAACTAGTCAGTGACATTAAACCCAGTTTTTAAATAGTCTGGCTAAAAAATCCCTTTTCTTACGTCCATTGCTCAGCTTTCATTTCCGTGGCACTCGCGTTGCTGTTTTTTCCATTGCCCAAAGCCTTCTGGAGCAATTGTGGAAAAACAAGCAGATGCCGCTTTTCTAACCAGTCTTTCGGGGTCTTTTTGTCTTTTGTCATGAGGAAGCAAATAAGGACACAGGTCCAATTTTGTTCTCCTTTGCAGGCCCTCTTTAATAATCCTGCTTGCCTTAAACTTGTAGCAAGCCGAAACACAGATGCATGTCTGACCTTCCCCAGCAGATGTCCCTGGGAGGGGGAGAAAACACATGGCAATGTTCACGAGTTACCACTGAATGGTTCCTGCAGGGGATGGCAAACTGCACCTCCCCTCTGGCCACCTGCTGACTGCGCACTCCAGTGCCGCGGGCCTGTGTGCCAGGGGCTGAGAAGGGCCTGAGCGCACACTCTGTTGTCCGGTAGCCATCGCGTGCTGCAGATCCAGTGCGCTTTACTGTAGGGGGATGGGCACTGTGCTGGAGTAAGACTGCAGAGGACACTGTGCCTCAACACTGTTGGGATTTGAACTGGTTCCTGTCCCTGAGATCTCCCCCTCCCCCCCCCCCCATCACCCCACTGCCTCTCCCCCAACTCAGCTTTTCCTTGCTTTCTCCCCATCTCTGTTCACATGCCCCTTTGCACCCCCTGCCCCTGCAGCACAGAGGCGGCTCTGGAGGAGGTGGGCGCGCGTGCGTGCATGGTAACACTAGAACGTTGGCCTGCACTAGAACCGTGGCTTGTTTGCTTTGGTAGCCTGGAAATGCATCTGCCGGACTCTGTTCTTGAGGGCACCGCTCTGGCCACGTTGCGAAGGAGTCGGAAGAAAAAGAAGTTCAGCATCTCTGAGTTTGAGCGAGGAGCAGATGAGCGACTGCCTCGAGCCCTGGGTAAGGCAGAGCAGGGAACTCCTGGCTTGACTCTGCAGTCTAGGCTTTCAGGAAGCTTCACAAGAGCTTTCGTGAACTCCCCTGCTGCAGTAGGTCAGCTCTGAGCAGCTTCTCTGCCGGGCAGCTCTGCGCCAGGAAGCCAGCGTGTGGGGATTAAAAACAACATCACTGAGCGACTAAAATTACCCAAGTTACAAGTAACTGGCTTCCCCCCGAGCAGCTCCCCACGTGAGTCTCTGGGTGGCTTTCCAAGTTGCTATTCTTCCGTTTGGAATTTTCCATTTTAGCTTCTCAAAGAGACGATTTAACAGACAGCTTGCTTAGAAGTACCTATGGGGGGAACAGTCTGCTGGACGTTGAAGCTAGACAAATTCACACTTGACGTGTCCGTTTTTAACAGCGGGGGTAAAGAATCATTGGAACAACTTGCCAAAAGTTGTGCTGGATTCTCCACTGCTGCAGATCTGTACAGCAAGAGTAGATGTCTTTCTATGCAGTGTGCTCTAGTTCAAACAGGAATCAATTTGGGGAAGTGCTGTGGTCCGGGTTAAATAGAGGCCAGATTAGGTGATGCCTTAGAATATTATCTAAAAGCTCACACTTTGTGGCTCTACCAAAAGCCATGACAGCACCGCTGGTCTCCAACTTGGCCTTCTTTCTCCTGGGGTTGCATGGACAAGGGGCAGATTTTGGGAACTACTTCACGTGGGGCGGGGGTGTATTTAGGTTGCAAATATACTTCCAGACTCCTGGAAGAGACAGGTTCATAAAGGGTGTTTGTGATGCACCTAATATTCCAATAGACGGTGACTAATAAATGAATGGGATCAGTAGTAATACTATTGAGCGAGGAGGCTTCTCCTGCATGAAACTGTCTTGTGCATCAACAATCTGTTGCCTTTCCGAGAACTAGCCACTACTATGTTAATAAGTAGCACTGAAGTTCAGAAAAGGAATCCTGAAGCTGTTGCATGTCATTTTCCTTAAACTTAGGAAACATACTGAATATATTTTTGCCCCCTGCTCAGTTCATGGCATCTTAAATACAAAATAGCAGAAGTAACATGCTGGCTTTGCTCTTGGGGGATTGTAGCATAGCTAGCCCTGGGGAGTGGAGCGTGTGTAAGATGGTTCCCTCCCATGAATATAATTGCTCGGGTGTAATATCTGTACAGGTTGTGACATACTCAGCTAATATGTGCCTCAACCTTTTTCCAGACCAGCCAGTGCTGGACAACACCTCTCTGACAAGGTGAGTTAAACCACAAAGCCTCTGCTTTTCACTGGCATGACTACAACAGCTCTGATTCACCAGACCTTCTCCAGCTGGGAGGAGCAGGCAGGATGGGCCAGTACGAGGTCTTCAGAAGAGCTTTGACTGACAACCTCTGCATTTTCTTCCCTGCTGCTCGTGCCTGGGCCCCTCCTTTGAGCCGAGCCAGGCCCTTCTGCTGTGAGACCTCTCCTTACGACACACTGCAGATGTGATAACTGATGGAAAGGTTGAGGACAGTTGGGTATGGTTGGCCTTGATTTTAACGTTCATAAGCTGTACCTCTCCTCTGCTTGGCATGGTGTTGTTTTAGCCACTGCTCTGAGGAGCTGACAGCCTTTTTCTTTTTGTGTGTGGGTAGCCCCTGGCACGAAGAGAGTGCCACTATTAACTGCTTTCCCCAGTAGCTTGCAGGACGCAGCTGACTAGTTTATTTGTTTTTTAACGATTTCCTATTATGTTTAAGGCTTCTTAGATGTTAGGCTCTGTCTACACTGGCAAGGTTTGCAGATGAAAGTGCTGCAAAAGTGGCTAAAAGTGAAAACCGGTCAAACCAGTTTTTCTGCCTCCCACTGTGGATGTTTTGTGGCCACACTGCTAGCGCTCTGCCAGAGCAAAGCATTGTGGGGAAGCAGAGCCGATCCCTGTGCTGTTTGGGATTCCCTCGTGGCTCTGGGCGCTCTCCGGGCTGAGGATGTCAAAGCAGCACAGCTGTCTCTCCGGCGGCCGCAGCCATCTGCCCAGCAGTCTGGGAGGGGAGTGGGAGGCGGTTGGTCTGGCCTGGGGTTCTACTCTCTCTCCTTTTTCAGGTCTCTTCAGATCTCTCTTGCTACCCCGGTGCCACCAGAGTCTGTTGAAAAAAGAGGCTTAATCCGCAGGCCGAAGAACCGCAGAGCTGTCAACGTGGAGGCTTTTGAAGGCGGCGTGGAGCAGCACTTGTTGCAGATGAAAGGCAGTGGGTGTTACCTTGCTCGGCATCTCCTTAGGAGACCTGGGACTGAGGAAGGTGCTGGAGGGAATTGAAGTGTAGTGAGTGAAATCAGTCCCCTCTCTCCATAGCCAGAGTCTGTACTGAGCCTGCCCGGGGGCTGTGCTGCTGTCCTCCTGGACCCACGGCACCCCCTCATCGCTGGGGAGTGCAGTGTATATATCCCCCCCCCCCCCCCCCCCCCCCCGTCTCTGCTCCCGATGAAACCAAATGTAGCCACTGGCTCCAGGCTGGAACTGAGCCTCTGGGGACACAGGCCCTTGCAGTCATCTACCCAGCACCTGGGGTCTTCCAGAGAAATAGGGCAGGGTGGGAAGTCCTCAGCAAGAGCCCCAGGTGCGAGAGGGAGAGCTCATGGAGTCATGCGAATGGTGACTCGACAGGGTTTTAAGAAATCAACCAGGCCCACGTTCTCTGCCGGCTGCTTCATGCTGGAGAAAAAGGGCCTGAAAGGGTTTCCAGTAAACCTTTTCCTGCTTATTCTTTTGGGAGTTTCAGGACTATTGGCTCAGCTCTCCCCTAGTTTTGTCGGATGCCTTTCAGGGCTCTCGGAGCTTTGGTACCTCTGTCGGAGGAGTAGCATGATGAGCCTCGAGCACAGCTGTGGTTTCTCTGTAATTGATACTGGTCGTCGAAGTTCAGTAGGCGCTGACAAAGCCAGAGTTTTAAATGGCCTTGACTCAAAATCTTTCTTGGGGCATCGTTGTTTCGTTAGTTCTCCTCCTTCCAGCAAAAAGAAACAGGACGCAAGCCTAATGTTTGTGTCCCAGATATCGCTAGGTGGAGGTGCATCACTTTTAGGGTGCCCAAGTAAAGCACAGGACACGCTAAAAATAAACTCGTTACTAAATTCCTTCCCACTGCTCCCCAGACTGTTCTTGTAATATATGAGTCTGGGGTAGGGATGGGAAATGTTCATCGGGGGGCCGGAGCAGCTCCCTGCCTGCAGTGGGCTGCTCCAGCCCTGCAGAGCCCCACGGACTGGGGCTGCTCCAGATGGCCAGGGCAGCCCCTGTATGCGAGGAGGGGGGCACTCCCCCACGCTCTAAGGGTATGTCTACATTGCATTCCTCCTTCGAGAGAGCAATGCAAATGCAGACAAGCAAAATTGCAAATGAAGCGCGGATTTGAATTTCCCGCGCTTCATTTGCATAATCGTGGCCGGCCGCTTTTCCGAAATAGCATCTTTCGAGAAAACAAATGCGGTCCATGTGGGGTTATTTCGAAAAGAAACCCTTCGAAATAGCTCTTAAACCTCATTTTTTAAGGAGTAAGGGTTATTTTAAGGGAAGAGTTTCTTTTCGAAATAACCCCGCGTGGACCATGGTGGTTTGTTTTGTTTTTCTCAAAAGACGCTATTTCGGAAAAGCAGCCGGCTGCGATGATGCAAATGAAGCACGAGAAATTCAAATCCGCGCTTCATTTGCAATTTCGCTTGTCTGTATTTGCATTACTCTCTCAAAGGAGGAATGCAATGTAGACATACCCTAACTGGTTAACTAGTTAAACAGCATTTCACACCCCTAGTCTGGTGCAGCACTCGAGTGAAGAGGTGCATATGTTTGAGGACTTTCACACCCCTGTATGTTTTGTGTGCTGTCTGGAATGCCCAGAGCCTTGTAACGAGGGGGGCTCTGCTGACGAGGTCAGAGCAGAGGGTGCTCCTAGGTGTGCTCTGGACTGAGCTGGCAGCATTCGGGCTTGTGTGAGCTGTGTGCGGAGAGGAGACAACGTTTCCTCGACTCCAGTTTCCAGATGACACTTGCACCATGCCCCGGTGCTCCGGCAGCCCAGCGGAGGAAGCAAATCCCGTCAGTTGGATGCTCTCCCCCGAGCAGGGCCTGTCTCCAGCCCAGGAACAGAGATGGCTGGGAAGGGAGCCCCAGCTGCCGTTACGATGTGCTACAGCGCTAGTCACCAGAGGCCCTCTCCACACTTGGAGCTAGGGATGCGATTTCCAACGGGAGTCAATGATACTCACGCCAGGCCTCCTGGAGCTAGCACGTTGAAAACGGCAGTGCAAGCTGTGGCGGTACAGGCTGTAGCATGGGTTAGCGGCTCTCCGTACACATCCAGGGCTCCAGGTGGGTTTGGACTTGGAGTGCCTAGTCCCTGGTGCTGCTGCCCAAGCTGTTGTGGCTACACCGCTCGTTTTAGCGGAGTTAGCGCAAGCACGTCCGCTCGAGCGGTTAATCCCACCTCTAACTCTAAGGGTACGTCTAAACTACATTCTGTTTTTGAAGAGGATCTCACTTTTGAAAACTAGTCTGGACACGTTTTTTGGGGGGGAAAAACCCCTTTTCCGAAAAAAACCCACGTAAACCTTATTTTTTAAGGAAGAGTGGTTTTTTTTTGAAAAAGGGTTTCCCCCCCCCCAAAAACGCATCCAGACTACTTTCACTTTTGAAAGATCCTCTTTCGAAAATAGGCTATGTCTAGACTACCTCTAAGATGCCTCGCTGAGCTGCTACTGAGTTCTCTCGTCCTTCCTAACGTGTCTCTCCCCCTGGACTCTTTAACGTCCTGGCTCGCTCTGAGGACACCCTGATGTCTCCCTGGTCAGAATTCCCAGCAGGGACCAGTATTGCCCTGAACTCTCTGTCAGCCACCATAGAGGTTCCTCCTCAAAGCCCCCATAAGGTGGGGGGCCATTCTCCCCTCTCGAGGCTAGTGAAACAAATTGGAGTTGTACTTGGAGTCTCTGTCTTCTAATTGCTCTTGGAAGGAAAGAACTGTTCCTGTGGGCCCATGACAGCTGGGAACTCCAGGAGAACTTTTCAGTAGCTCCTGGCAGGATGTAGCATCCTAGCCGTTCAACGGGTGCCCTAGGGCTTGGAGGACCACGTCTGCGTTGCTCTGCAGCTCTTATCCAGAAGGCTGTGAGTTTGTGGGCAAAGCAAAAGTCCTTTTGACTGGAGTTGAATTGTTATCAGGGCTTATGGTTTGGCATCCAGGCAGGGCAAGATTCTGACTGACTGACTCTGGATGCCTGTCCTGCTAATGGCTGTGCTGTCGGAGGGCCCTGACTGATTCTGTGGGTTGAACTGACTTGAAACCTGTCTCACCAGCACAAAACTACCTGGCAGAGTCGCAGGCAACATCCCTGATTGGCGTGACCATGGGGGCGAGTGATACCGAAATCATCCTCAGCAACACGGAGCTCTTCGCCCAGCCGCAGCGCGGGGAGCAAAGCCACGCCGGCATTTCGGCTCTAGACCCAACGCTCTCGAGAGGAAAACCGGCAGCCTCTGGGGAGGGCCCGGTGCTTGATGTGGGTGCAGAGGAGGGAACGCCGCAGAGCGGGCAGGGGAAGAACTTGGCCCCGGATCCTGAGCACACTGATCAGCTGGCCGCTGGGTCTCGGGGCTTGCTCGGGGCAGAGCAGCGAGAATATACCCGAGGGAGCAGTTACTCGGAGCCGCTTCCCAGGGCAGACGAGCTGGCGGCTGGCTGTGAGTACCGGAGCAGCCAGAGGGAGCTGAGCTGGGGGACTTGCTGGGGGAGCTGCTTGTCCTATAATCCAGGAATGGCCATTGCAGGGCACATGAATCACACCTGCTCCTGGTCCTTTGCCAAGCACGCCTTGTGGGGGAAGACAGGTTCCCCTGCTCCCACTGTTCTGTCTGCGCAGCAGCGAGATGCCAGGGCTGGCCCGTTCCTTCCGGCTCAGGCTCCTGGGGCTCCGGCTGTAGGGTTGTTTTGCTGCTGTGTAGGTGGTTTTACCTGGGCTGTGGCTTGGGGGTCTAGGACACTGCAAGTGGGGACGGTTTCAGAGCTTGGACTCCGGCCTGATCCTGCAAGTCCACACGGCGGTGTATCCGCACGTCACCCTCAGCCCTGCAAGCCGGAGTCAGTGGGCCCAAACCAACTGTGGGTGTTTCTCGTTGTCACCACTTCCCCTTCTTTCTCTAGATCAAGTTTTCCCAGAGTTGGGAGACACGGCTGGCATGGGCTTCCGCTGACAGGGCCTCTGGGCAAGGGGGAGGAGCTCCGCATTCCTGGAAGGGGCGGAGCCAAGTGCGCAAGGGGCGGGACTGAGGGCGGTCAGCCTTCAGCGCTGCCCAGAGCGCAATGCGTCCGCCACCCGCCCCCCGGTCCTTCATGCTGGCTGGAGTGCACTGTGGTGCTCTAGCAGTGATTTAAAGGACCCAGGGCTCCAGATGCTGCGCCTGCTGCTGGGGATGTTAGCGTATAGTCATTGAAACAATGAACCCATCAGCCTGGTCGTACTGGTTAATCCAAACGATTACATGGATGCACATAGCCCCTCTGGGGGGCAGGCGGGAGCCAGTGCCTGTGGCGAGCCAGCTTTTAAGCCGGCTCTTGGCGTGTGCCTGCTCTGAGGTTACACGTTTACATAAAAACACGATTAGTTAACATCCCTCGCTGCTACTGCAGCAGCTGTTGTCCTGGGCCCTTTTGAACCCTCAGGCCCTAAGGCACTGCCCCCTTTGCGCCCCCAACTCCATCGGGGCTCTGGGGTAGAAGCTAGTGCTGATGCTGACATGGGGCCTGAAAAAGGGCTGTAGCGCCCTGGCGGGGCCACTGGCATCTCTTTCCTGTTACCTTCATGCCTTGTTGCCTCAGGGTCAGCATCTGCAGTGGTGAGTAGCTGGCACAGTTCTTCCTGCAAGACGCATGGGATTGCGGTTAAGATAGAGCTCCCTGTGGCTAGGATGTGAATGGCTAACCGGTTAACCTCCCCCTTCATGGGCCAGCCGTACCAGTTAAAATGAACCGGTGGGGGCTGGAGCAGCTCTCCAGCTGGGATGCCGCCTCCCTTTTTAATCAGTTAAGAAGTTAAACGACGTGTTGAGCCGCTTAAACGGGATTTTACGTCCGTCCCCATGACTCTCCTGGCATCGCTTTTACAGTTGGGTTCTGTCTCCCGACTTCTGTCAGGAGGGCCAGATGTGATGCTGCTCTGGGGCTGGGTCAGTATTTAAGCACAGCTAGTACTCTCAGTGCTGTACAGAACAGCTGTGGAGAGACACTCTGCCCTGTGGCACTTCCGGTTGTCCTAATGCATCCTGGAGAGCGGGCCAAAGCCAGGCTAACTCTGGAGGGTCCTCGCTCACTCGCGAGCTTGGCGGAAGGGATCCGCTTGGGGCCGGATCTGACTGAAGGTGGAGGGGGGCAACGTTGGGGCAAACCGGCAGCATGGAGGAAGGTGCGAGAGGACTGGGTTGAGCAGAGGGCATGAGAGGAGTAGATGAATGGGAGCATGTCCTAAGGGCACTGGGGTTGCGTGGCATTGATATCCAAGGCTGCATGTGGTGCTGCTGCGAGCCTGTAGCCAATGCCCCCCTACGGCTCTTTCAGCAGGGACTGAGAAAAGCCAAGCTGCAAAGGTCTTTCCAGGTCCAGTCCTGAGTAAAGGGAGGGAACTGTATGTAAACGCTGCACTGGTGTCTGGATACGTTTCGTCCTGCCCCCAGTGCCACAGGAAACATCAGACACACCCGTTCTGCCCCCGCATAACGCCAACTCTCTGCCTGTCCAGCTTTTGACAGAGCAAGCGCTTTGACTCCAGCTGCCGCCATGAGTCTGAGCAGACGTTCGGACGCCCTGTCTGCTGTGCTGCCTGTGCCGTCCAGTGGGACCTCCCTGAGAGAGCCAGTGTCCCGTACCATCGAGGCGCTGGAAGATGCAGAGGAGAGAGGGGAGGAGGCTGACCTGGAGCAGGACGGAGGAGAGCAGGAGGGGGCTGCTAGTGAGGGTAAGTGAGGCCATTTTCCAGCTCAGCCCACTGCCGCTCTTTGAGCATCCCAGCTATCTTGGGTTTGCTCTGTTAGAGGGGATAAGCTGGGATTTTGTACTGGGTCCTCCCGTTACACCAGTTCAGCAGGACAGCAAATGTTCCCTGGCTCTGAGGCTTTCTGTCCTACAGTGGGCGCATCCCGTGGGCTTCCTTGCTCCGTTTCGCCCAGGGCGCCTCTGGCAAGTGTATACCCGGAAACCGAAATGGGTTCAGAATGTGGTAGCTGAACATTCAAGTGGCATGGGACACTCGTGGCCTCAACATGCTGGGTTTTCCTGGACTCTGTGTCGGGCTTCTGGCGGGGGGGGGAGGAGTTTAAGATGTTGGCTTTGACCACTAACACCCCGAGTGGGAAAGGAATTCCAGGCCAGAGGCGGCTGTGTCCCTGAGCTACCGTGCCGTGCTTGAGATCAGTGCAGGCTGTTGGTGAAGAGGGGGCAGCAGGCTGTTCTCTGGCATGTGGGTGTGAAATAGTGCCTGTCTCCAGGCAGGGGTGGGCATTAATCTCTCTTTAGGGGGGCACTCCAAGAATTTGGAAAGTGATCGAGGGCTACACTCTCCCATGCTATTAATGGAGGAGGTGCCAGATGTGGGATGGAGGTTGGGTGCAGAGGGGAGTTTGAGGTAGGGGGTTGGAGTGCAGAAAGGGGGCTGTGGGGTCTAGAGAGGAGATTGTGTGAAGGAGGGTGTTGTGACTAGGGCAGGGGGGTAGGATGCAGGATCTGGGAGGGGGTGGAGACCTGGGACTGGGGTGAAAGGATTTGAGTTGTGACCTGGGGCAGGGGATTGGGGTGCAGGGTCGTGGGGGGTACCAGAGGGAGGGCAGAGGGTTGGGGTGCCAAAGGTAGGCTCTGGCCGGGAGGCACTTAATCTGGGCAGCTCCCAGCCAGCAGCCCGCTCAGACCGGCTCCCTGACTGTCCTGCCCCTGCATTCGCAGCAGCACAGGGCACCCGCTGCTGGTCAGAGCCACGGGGAGGGGGCGGCGAGGCTTTGTGTGCTGCCTGCCCTGCAAACAGGCAGCTCCCATTGGCTGAGGCTCCTGCTGGGCCGCAGGCCAGATCCAGCCTGTGGGCCGTATTCTGCCCTGCCCTGTCTTTAGACAAGCCCTGTCTCGCTGCCCAGGCTTTTGGGGAAGGAGCAGTGTGCCCCGGAGGGCTGGGATTGCTGACTGGGGTGGAGGGTCGGTTTTATTTCCCGGCCTTGGGAAAGCGGCTAAGCTGACGACGGTCAGGGCCAGCGTGGTGCACAGACGTGCCGAGGGCTCAGAAAGCTGCTCGTCGCGTATTCAAAACTTCTAACTAACCCCCGTGCACCTCTGCAGTTCAGACTCCTCTCTGGTCTCTGTTGAGTCTGTTCTGGGCTGAGGACTTTGGCCCCCCCCCCCTTCACCGGGTTCTCTAGCTCTTGATTCAGCTTTCGCAGAGACCTCGTCTGTGGACCTGTGGGGAGCGTTATCAACGGGAAGGGTGGTCTGGGGATTCAGCTTGCTAGTTCGGTATCACTGAGTTGGCTGCCCCCCAAATTGGCACAGACAGTGGCTCCTGGCAGCCGTCCGTGTTGATCCCAGGATGTATCTTATTGAACCAACTGTTAGCGAGAGACCCCTTCGGGCTTCCTTCGGGCCAGGAACTGGACTCTGTGCCACAGCTAGGAACAAGGCGGAAGAGACTGTGCGGCATAAGGAGTTTGCACGTATTTCATGGCGAAGTGGCCCAGGACCAGCCCTCCAGCCATGGGGAGCAAAGGGGGCACAGGGGCGGTGGTTGCTAGTGGGTTGTAATAAGCAATGAGTCCGGTCTCTCTAGTCAGCTGATTTTTGGTCTCTAGCAAAGTGATGAATTTTAAGCTCGCAGGCCTGTCCCTGGAAGGGGTTGGGCAGATCCCCCATCGGCTCTAGCATGATCCGTGAGACGTGTTCACCTTCAAGATACTGGCTTTGGGCCTCGCCACTTTATCTAGGACCCTAGCTTTGTTTTGTGGTTTGTAGCTCAGCAGAGCCTCGAGGCCCAAGCTGAGATCAGGGCCCTTTTGTGCTGGAAGCTCTACATAGAGCTACATCAAGAGGTGTTCCTGCCTTGAAGAGCTTGCCATGGGAATGGTCGAAGGAAAGGTCTCCTCTATTGGCAGGTGCCCAGCTGGACTGACTTGCCTGAGTCACCAGAGCTTGTGGAAGAGCTGGAAGCGAGTCCCAGTTGGGTTCCTTAACCACAAACCATCCTTCCTCTCCAGTATTTCATTGGTCTATGGGGGAAACTGCAGATGGTTTGATGTGAAATCGTGAGGGCCCAGTGACGCTTTAAGCAAAGGAGCTCGGGAAGTGCTTGCTTTCCTAGGCACTCCAATAGTACAACATCCTGTTGTCCTGCATGGAATTTGGAGCGCCCACTCCGAAAGACAATGAAAGGAAGCTTCCTCCATTGACAGATGTCGAAACGCAATTGCCCATTATACTGCGTCCTATTCCCTTGCTTCAGAAAACGGATTCCTTTTGCAAGTCCACTCAGCTCCATGTCCTGTTGTGATGATGGGTTTTTTTTCCCTCCACGGAGAAGAAAATCCTTGTATTTGTGACTGCTTTGCTGTGCATCCGAGGAAAACTGCTCGCTGCTTGCATGTGTCTGGCTTGCAGAATCTGCATTATAAACTTAAAAACCAACCAATGGGCTGGTAGTACTTCATAGACTAACAAAACATGTAGATGGGATCATGCGCTTCGTGGGCACAACCTACTTCTTCAGATGACTGGAGTTTTTAATGGTTCCGGTCATCTGAAGAAGTGGGCTGTGCCACGAAAGCCCATGATCCCATCTACATGTTTTGTTAGTCTGGTGGCACTTTATAGACTATCTGTTGTTTTTTAAGTTTATCCTGTACGGACTCACTCGGCCACCCCCTGAAGCTTCAGAAGCTGCATTGTTGGTCAGCGGTTAGATACGAGAAGGTCTGGCTTCCGTTCTAAGTGGCATCTCTTGCACTTTGCTGGCTGGGCCAGCCTGCTGTTTGGAATGGCTTGCTTTGACTGGGTTGTGGCTGGTCCCGGAGGGGCTCTGAACGTGGTATTGCAATGTGAATGTGGCTGCTGGCTGGTTTCCGAATAAGCTACCTGCTGCTTCTTGCTACAGTTTGTTGCTGCTCGTTGAGGAACTGAAATCTCCGCAGGTAGCTGGTAAGGGGGCAATATCTCGGACTGCCCTGACGCGGAGACAGCTGCTTTTGTCAGCTCAGGGTCACAGTGAGAGCGCTCCTTGCCAGCACAAATGGGCACGTATTGGACAATTAGCTCTAATTCCCATTGGCATTGCAGACCCGCTTCCTAAAATAACTCCTGGCACCGGTACTATGGGATCCAGAAGTCAGAGCCGTAAACCTGCCTCTGATGCTTTGACATCAGAATTGGGCTGAAGCAGTGAGCTGCAAATTGCTCTTCCCATGTGCGGTATTGAACCGGATCTAGGAATCAGCCCTGAGTTTCTGCTCTGCACTGTTGGCGTCCGAGTGCCCGTAGCAAGTCCGGTGAGCATTGCTAGGCTGTGCAAAGGCCCATCTGCACTTAAACCTCTGCTTTCCTTTCTGCTTCTCCATCCTGGCAAGGGCTGCGTGTCCTTCAGAAAGCGAGGCAGAGCAAAACACATGCCCTCTTCCTTCAGAATTCAGTGGCGAGGTAGCCCAGGTGAGCATCCTGACCACGCTTTCAGTGGTGTCGGGACGTGAGTAGGGCAGCAAAGTAGTTCAACCTCCAACCCTCTACCCTTGGCCAAGTAACCTAAACCCAGTGCCTCAGCTTATCTAGCCACTACAGTATTAACAAGCAGCCCTGTAGCTTACGCAAGGCTCTACACGCTGAAGACAGGCCTGTTCTTGGAGACCACTGAACCCCCCAGGCGCCACCGGAGACAGGTAACGTGTGGCTGAAAGGCCCCTTCAAGTGAAGCTTGTTTATTATCCTTTGTCTAGCTGTCCAGAGCCCCAGCCGTGCGAGAGCCTCGTCTGCTCCGGGCCCTGAGCGGTCTGGAAGGAAGTTAATGAAGGAAGCCGTAGAACGGGAGGTGGCGCTGGATGGTGGGGCTGTACTAGGAGAGGGGGGTGACTCCGAGGAAGAGATGACTGAGGAGGAAGCTGAAACGGAGGAGCCTGTGAGCGACGGTAAGGAAGCGCTTGTGGTGATACAAGGCAGTTGGAGGGGCTGCCCCTGGCAGCTCTCAGTAGCTCCTGGAAGGGTTTGGGTAAAAATATCACCCCCCCCCCCCCATGTTGTCCACTAGATACAGCAGTAGAATACTATCCAGCCAGCTCTCGTGGGTGAAGAATGTTCTTACTGCGGTTTCTCGCGAAGGAAAAGGGGATATTTCAGTGCTGTTACTGTCTCCCAATAGCCTAAGCCAAGGACTTGGAAAAGCCTCATTCCCGATCATTGACCTGTCTCCTCCTAGTGCCATCACTGACTCTTCAGGGTAGAGTTACCTGGATCAGCCCACGCTTGGAGCTGTCAAATCCCCGGAGTTCTTGCCCAAGGTCTAAAAACTCTGCTCTGGCTGATAGTCTGAGCTGGAAGTTGCTTAGGGCACGTCCAGGTACACGCGCTCGCTAAAAACGAAAGGCTTCTAACCTCCAACACGCCAGGTGAGCTAGGGAGCCGGGCAGCAGCCAATTTGCACAAAGCTCTGGAAATTCTCCTGCCCACAGAGACTCAACTCACCGGTAGGGAGGCGGGTGCGGTCACATCAGGGCAGGCTGCCCAGGCATTGCCGTAGGCTGGTTTATTGAAAGGGATGAGCCAGTCCCGGAGCGGATGGGCAGAGATGTGACCTGACACGATCCTGAATCACTTTTGAGTCTGCCTCACACACGAGAGGCGTCTGCCTCAGGCCTCTCTAGGTCGCTTGGGCTCTCCGGAGCACCCGTCTGCCGCCTTGTAGAAGGTGTAGCACCGAGTGCTGGGTTCTCCACCTGAGACCAGCCCCGGTGTCCTGTTTGACGGGCACAAACCTCTCCCAGAAAGCAGTGCACCATGGCGGGGGGAGGTTGTGAGACGTCAAACTACCAAAACCCTCCCTGATCGCTGCTCTTGTCTCTAGCAGCAGAAGCCGTGTAGGACGGTCAATCTAGCTTCACCAGTGCCCCGGGGTGCACTACCAAGTGCGCTTGCCCTTGATGTGGCTCTGTCTGTCATGCTCCCGGTGCCTGCTCTCTGCCGCGAGGCCAGGAGAGGGGCTGTAGCATTAGACCAAGGGAGGGAGGTTGTGTGGACAAAGAGCTCCAAGCCTCACCCCTACAGAGACTCCCTCGGGAGCCTAGCACAGTGCTGCCGCCCCTCCCCAAATGCACAGGGCTCCCTGCTCTCCCAGGGCTAGCCGGTTTGTAGCCCTGCCCCACTCTCCAAGGGACTCTTGGAATCGCCTGCACGGTGTGGAGCGCGGGCACTTCCCCATTAGCAATGGCAGCTGCTGAGTGCCAGCGGCTGTCGCGCCCGTTTCTGTGACAGGCTGGGTATTTGTAGCTGTTTGTGGCCAGGATAAGATATTCTAGGTTGGATCTTAGGAAACACTAGTTCCCGAGGAGGGTGGGGAAGCGCTGGGATGGGTTCCCTAGGGAGGGGGTGGAATCTCCATCCCTAGAAGTGTTTAAGTCCCGGCTGGACAAAGCCCTGGCTGGGATGATTGAGTTGGGGCTGGTCCTGCTTTGGGCGGGAGCTGGACTGGATGCCTCCTGAGGTCTCTGCCCGCCCTACGGGTCTATGGTTCTATGACAATAATACTGCAATCATGCAACTGCAGGCTTTCCCCAGGCTGCAGAGGAAACCAGGTAGCAAGGGGAGCCGTCCATCCTCACACAGGAAGCCCTTTCTCCACTTCCCTCGCTTTTTCCTCCCTGCGCCAAGCTGAGGGGGAGAAGCCACTGGAAGCTCTGAAAAGGATCGGTGACAGGGTCTGCTTCACCTGGTGGCTGCTGCCTCTTCCGCTGGGGCAGGCCCCCGAAAGGCTGGTTTGGTCTCAGTCCCTTTTCTGTTGCCATTCTCCGACCCGGGCGTCCGCTGGCGGCTCTTTCTGTGGACGTAGGCGGTGCTGCTTGACTCTGCCCCTTCCAGGGCAAGAGAGAGAACGTATCCCTGGGCTCCTCCCTGGGGCGGGGCCAGGGCAGGGTTCAGGGAACTGCAATAGTTCTGGGCTGTTAGGAGTCTCCTGGGATGAGTGTGGCAGAGCTAGCTCCCCCCTGTGGAAATGGCCCTGGCCCACATGACCAGGTGAGCGGAGCTGGCCAGGGCCACGTGCAGAGAGTGCCGGAGGAGGCTCCCCTGGGAAGCAGGCTCTACGTGGAACTGTGGCCATCGCTGCTGTGGTGCCCACTGAGGAAAAGCGGCTAGTTGGTGCTTGTATACCATAGTCTGGACGGTGGGAAATGGGACACCCCACCCCGTGGGGGAGCACTTGCAGCAGGATCTCCAGGGCGGAGTGTCTCATGCCTGCCCACTCGCGCTCTCTCCTCAGAGCTCTCCGTGAAGACGCCGGCCTTCGTCCGTGCTCGGGTGTTCAGACCGTTCCCCCTGCTGGCAACCCCCCGCTCCCTGAGCACTGCTGCTGCGTCCAGGTACGTAGAACCCGCCCTCCACACGAGCGGGAAGCTGGTGCCCGAGAACTGGAGCCATTGCTGGGGAACCCGCCCCTCCCTTCCCCCTCTACCGCGGGAATGTTGAGACTGGCTGAGGCTCCGGGGCGCCGGGCTCTACAGCTGAGACGCGCAGCGAGAGAGCCAGCTGGGAGTCTGGGATTTGGGCTTCTGCCCCAGGTGACGGGGGAGAGGCTTTTCCTGCCAAGTGGCCCAAGGCCGTCTCGGCGTGAGAGCGCCGCAAGCCCTACGATTGGCATTGGATGGGATCTCCAGGAGCCAAAGGCCCCGTTTGCTTTTAGTGGGGATGGTCAAACTACTCCAGAGGCCGTCGGGTAAGAGCCCGGAGCCCCTTGGAGTCTTGGTCTTCCTACCGCCCCCACTTGCTCCCTGCTGGCCAGCTTTGTTCAGCTGGCACAAAGGGGAGGCTCTCGACTGAGGGGGCGGAGTTGCCCTCCGGAGCAGCCCAGCTCCACATGCTGTGGAATTGGAGGCCCAACTGGCGACGTGGCCCCAGAACAGCTTCCGTGCCTTTGTGTGAGTCTTGGGGGCGCTGGGTGAGTCTGTCTGCAGACACCTTCAGGGCTACCCGACTGATGGGGCATACACGAGAGAGCGGCCTGAGGACGTGCCTAGAGCCCCTTCCTTGGGCTTGCTGGTGGGGTCCTCTGCCAGACTCCTCTGGGCATTCCCTGCTCCTCTGCCCACCGTGCCTGCCTGCTTGCTTTGCCTAGTGCGTTGCTTCCCCCCAAGCCGAGCCTGGCTCCGAGGACTGCCAGGAGAGCAGCGAGGGCGCCCCGGAGGAAGCGAGAGCCTGCGTTACCCAGCAGCCTGATTAAGAAGATCTTCAGCCATTTTGTGAAAGTGCCCGTGGCCAGAGAGGCCGTTACGGTGGTTGAGAAGTGGTGAGTAGCAGCAGCAAACTCCTCCACTCCAGCCCCCATTCGGTGCCCCCAGGCCCGCTGGGCTGTAGCCCTTTCCGGCTGAGTAGGGGAAGGGGCGGCAGGAAACAGGCCCGCAGAAGGCCCTGGGCGAGAGGGAGCAAACTCTTAACACAGCCGTGGCCTGGTGCGGTGCTCAGTGCCCCATGCCACGGTGCAGGAGCCTTTGGGTGGGGGCCTGGCACCTCCTTGTAAACCAGCTGCCTTTGCGGTACTTGGGGTCTGTCTTGATAGTAGTGGTGCCGAGGGCCCCCCAGCACCTTCGGCTGGCAGGCACCGGGCTGCGGACCCTGGGAGTGTGGGCATGCAGACAGGACGGGACGGGCTTTGGGAGGTGCAGGACACCCCAGGAGAGCAGTATATTCTGCTCGAGCTCCCTGACTGCCTGTGGGAGGGGGCCTTCGGCCCCGTGCCTGTGCTGTGATTGGCTGCCGTGGGGCTTGGCCCCCCCCCCCCCGGCCGGCTGACTCCTCCCCTCTCTCGGCCAGTGTGGAAGTGTACTTCGGGCAGCTCTGCAAGGACCTGGAGGCTTACACCAGCCACGCGGGGAGGAAGACTGTGGAGGAGGCAGACCTGGAGCTCCTCATGAGAAGGTAGGGGGCTCGCTCGCTCTGCCAGGTGCCTGGAAGGGAAGCGCACACAGGTTTGCTGAGGGAAGTATTTTCAAAGCTCCCCGGGGTGAAACCTGTCTGCCTTTAGTCCCCCGGGGCCTCCCCGTAGATGCTCCTGGCTGTAGCTGCCTCCTGGAGGGCAGGGCAGTTGCCAGGGTCCCTGCACCTGCTGCTGCTTGGGATCTCCGAGCGAAGGTGGGATTTTGGGCAGTTGGCTGGTGAGCGCAGAGTTCTCTGTAGATACTGGTATCGAGGAGCCCGGCAAGGGAAGGAAGGAGCCAGTTCGTCCACTGTATCTAGCCAAGGAGTCCAAAGCTCAGCTTGGCTGGTCTCTGTTCCACACCAGCGCTGCTCTGGTGGCCCACGGTAGCGTAAGTTGGGGACAGCTGATCGCTCTGCTTCCTAGTAGAATTGCTGAGGCCCTCGGCGTGTTCTTTGCCTTTGCACAGTCGTGTAGCTTCTTGACGAGGGCGTCAGGCTTCTCCTTGCTGGGAAATGGCTAAAATCTGCCACGGGAGCAGCTTGGACAGCCCCCAGCCAGTAACTGCTGCTGGCGATTCGCGTTAACCCTGGCAGCCGGTAAATGCTGGGCCTAGGAGCGCGCCTGCTGGCAGCTGGCAATGTCCTTGCATGCCCAAAGCCCAGGAGGGCCTTGAGGAACCCTTCCTGGATTCGGAGGCGCTGGTCTAGCTCAACAGCTGGGTAGCTCTGAAGCCACCTGAATTAGCCCCACACACTAGGGACGCAAAATCCCAGTTAATCAGCAACTAGTTAAACATTAGGTTACGTTTCACTGGTTAACCAACTAAGTGGGATCTCACTGCTCCAGCCTGCAGGGCTCCGGTCCCTGGCCACGCAGGGCTGTGCGGAGGGGGCTGCTCCTGGAGACTCAGTTAACCAGTACCCGGTAAGCACCATCTGTTATGGGTGACGCTTACCGGGTAGCTGGTTACTCGTGCACATCCCTCGTACACACTCCGTTCCAGGGACTCCGCAGGATGTGACAGTCATTTGTGTCCAAAATGGGACAACTCTGGAAGAACCGATGTTTGATCGATCAGACTCCTAGATGGGACGTTCCTGTCCCTGGGGGGCAGTGTGACTAGCTGAGGGCCCATCTGGTGATGGGGTGTCCCTGGCCAGTGGTGTGAACCCTGCTGGTTGCCGGAGTCCTGTTTGCGTTTCAGAGTAGTTTGATGTCTGATGCCCACCTTCTTAGCTCCAGCTCAGGGATGGATCTTGCCTCCTCACCGAGAACAAAAGTTCATCTCCTCCCTGGCCTGGCAGAGTTGACAGCTACGTGCTGCCCTCTGCCACTGGAGGGACAAAGTGCTCAGGCCGGTTCTGCAGACACGGGCAGGGCCTCTTGGGCACCTGAGCTAGTAGATCTGAAACCCCGGAGCATAGGCAGAGCAGGCTGGGTAGCACCCTCTGCTGGGTCTGAGTCCCCCAACACGCCCCTGCTGGCTGCAAGTGACCATCTGGCCTTAGCATGGCACAGGCCGCAGGGGGGGTCTGTGGCTGCTAGTTCCCGTGTAAAACGCCCACTTTGAGCAAGCGCCCAGGGGCTCTGGGAACGGATCTGGTCGGGGTGCAGACGCTCTGGTTTTCTCTTCCCCTCTCCTCCCCCACCCAAGACAAGGGCTGGTGACGGACAAGATGCCTCTGCGTGTGCTGATAGAGCGCCACCTTCCTCTGGAGTACCGGAAGCTGCTGATTCCAGTGGCCATGAGTGGCAATAAGGTGATCCCTCGCAAGTAGGTGGGTGCTGCCTGCCGCAGGGACCGGCTGGAGCTGCTTCCTGGCACCCCTCTGATGCCCAAGGTGGTTGGACGTTAGAAACTTTGGGTCAGGCCTAAAGGGGGTCGAATCACTGGTGGGTACTTCGCGTGCGTCTGGTGCGCTGAGTTCTGCCTCCTGGTACTGACTGGGTCTCCTAAAGGGACAGTGGTGAGTGACTTGCCTGTGCTGGGTCCCCATCACGCCCTATGCGGATGAACTGCCTTCTCTTCGGCCGTGTAAATGTCAATAAAAGGTGCGTGTTTCACAGCACCCGCATTCTGTGGAAAGCCTGGTCCCTTCCATGTCCGGCCCTGCTGGGGCATGGCGCGTCCGGCTCCCTGCCCGGCCCTGGAACCAAGCTCCTGCTCTTTGTAGCAACTGACTGGCTGCTCTACCAAGGTGCTTTAGGTGTACTCTTCATTGGCTCTTTAACCCTGGCTGCACTGACAAGCAGATCCCCCAGGCTACCCAGCTAGCGCAGCTGAGGAATTGGGTTTCCTGCTTCTCCCACACCCCAGCGGCCCCTCGTTTCCCAAGGCCAAAAGAAGGCAAAGAGGGCTGTACCTTCCCTACTCACCTGGCCTTAGCTCCCATCCTCGTCAGCACTGCTGCCCTGACTCCAAGAACCTGTCTGGCTCTGCCTCCCCCAGCCAGAAGCTGTCCTTTGTAGCAGCATGGCACTTAGCCAGGGGCCTGAGGGTGAAATGAACTCAAGAGTTTAGGCACTGAGTGACCTTTCAAGTCGTCAGGTTGTAATTGGAGGGCAAGGGAGAGAGGAAATTTACATTCTGAAGATCCAGCAGCTCCTTTAAACCTAGACTTGGTAACACTACAGGTAAATAGGACCAGCTCGTCCCCTGCCCGGACGCATCTGCTGCAGGACTGCTCTCCACTGCCCTGCCCTGCCCATGAAATCTGTGGTCAGGAGGAGGAATCGGGCCCGATGTTCATGTTCTGTCCACGGTGCCATGAGCAGCTTTCAGGCCCCCCCACCCCCCTCTGGGAATGGGCTTGCAGCAGCAGTGGGCTAAGGGAACTCTGGGGAGGGGCACTGGGGGGGGCAAAGCAGTTACCAGCCTCGCTTGGCCCTTTCCCTTGGGGCTGGAGCCTTCAGGCTTGGCTGGAGGGGCCACTTGTCCAGTTTCCCTAGTGTAGCTGGACCAGGATAAGCCCCTGGGGGGGGGCGGGGAACGACACGCCTGGGACATTTTGGACTCGGGTCTCTCCCTTTGGAAGGGGCTTGACTGACCTGGCCCCTCTGCCAACCGAATGGGCCTCCCCACGGAGCTACAGCAGTGTTCCTGGGGCAGGTAACATTCAGCCCCTGCCTTGTAACGGGGTCTCTTCCCCACACACCCAAGTCCCCCTGGAGCAGGCTCGCTCTTGTGACAACTCACCCGACTTCAAACCAGGGAACCAGGACAGGCAGGGCCTAATTTTCTCAGCTGCAGAGTACCTGCCGCCCCCTCCCCTGTGGCCTGGAAGGAGGGCATGCAGGTCTTCGCAGCTGTGCCATGCAAGCCAAGAGTGGGGTGCTTCTGGGAACCTGGCATTGCCTTCCCTCCAGACCAGCAGGCCCAGGTCTCCAGCTGGTGTGGAGGGATGAGCAGCCCGGGTTGGGGTCTCAGTGAAGCCTGCTCCCCCGGGACCTGGAATTAAACTATTTACACAGGCCACTTATGGGCCTGCTGCCAGCCACGCCAGCCTCTGGTGCCGCTGTCAGCCAGGTGTGAACAGACTTGGCGCAGTAGCCCCGGCAGTGTACACTGACTATTTAGCTGAGCACAAGAGGAGAGAGGGGAGCCAGAACAGCTCAGTCTAGGCCTCTCCCTCCTCCGAGAGGCTTGCATAGTAGGTCTCCTCCGGAAGGGGGCCGACACGCTTGGTGTCTCCTGCCAGCAGTCTCTCGATCACCGCGTCCACAGGCAGCGGGGTGGTCTGGTCCCACTGCTCCCGGGGGGCCTGGAAGGCCAGGCAGAGGTAGGCCTCCAGCGTGAGCTCGTCGATTGCAGGGTCAATGGCACAGAAGGCTGCCTTCAGGTCCTCCGCTTTCACCTCCCTGCGCACAAAAGCAAGCCCAAGGCTCCACTGAGGGCTGGCCCAGGGAATGGCTGGCGATGATGAGAGCAGTGGGACCCTGGGCCTATGCCTGGGGGCAAGGGCCCCTCCTGGGATCCCCTCCCCTCTCCAGCAGTGTCATGTGGTGTCTGACCCAAAAGACCACTGAGTTGCAAAGTCAAGCTCTCAAGCGTGTGTGTGGCTGCAGCGTGATGGGCTCAGCGCTTGGGCCGGTGGTCACCAGCCAGTCGATCGGGATCTGCCAGTAGATCTTGGAGCCTCTGACAGGGGACCCTGACTGGTTTGGCCAGGAAGCTACCAAGGGCTGGCACTTCACTTGTCCTCCACCCACTGCCACGCTGCTCCTGCCCTCTGCCTTGGAGCTGCTCCCCCCGGGAGCCTCCTGCTTGCTGTGCAGGGTGAGGGAGGGAGAAGAGGGGGGGCTGATGTCAGGGTGCCCTTCCTCCCCCCACTCCTGTCTTCACAGAGAGAAGGGGAGGGAGGGAGCTCGGCAGTGTAAATGTCTCTCACACTCTCTCTCTCTCTCTCCCTGTCCTTCCCTCTCATCTCCTGACCCAACATCTGTTGGGGGGGGGGGCGGTTGTTACTCCTTTTCCTGCGTGCAGAGTGGGGTATTTTGGGGCTTTGACTGGACTGCACATTTCATCATTTTCATTTCTCTCATGCTTAAATCTAATACTTTGAGGAGTGAAATCTAAAATACCGACCCTGTCTTGGCTGGAGTCATTCTCCCCGTGGTAACTGCTGCTCCTGGACGTAGCTGGCATGTCTCTGCAGCCCCTGAGAGGCAGAGCAGGGGGTCTCCACATGCTGTCCTGCCCTGCAGACACCGCTCCTGCAGCTCCCATTGATCGCTAATGGGGAACCGTGGCCGGTAGAAGCCGTGGGCTCAGTGCCTGGAGATGAGGGCAGCACATGGAGCCATTGCTGTCCATGCCAGCTGCGTTCAGGAGTGGGGCAGGGCCAGGGCAGGAGTAAGCTGCCTTAACTGCTCCCCCACCCAGAAGTCGTCTCAGTTAGACAGTGCCCAGCCGGAGCCTGCTTCCTGAACTTCCTCCTGCCCCAGACGTGAGTCCCCCTGCACCCAAACGCCTTCCCACAGCTTGCACATTGAACCCCTCCTGGACCCCAATCCCCCATCCTGGGCTAAGCCCGGAGCCCCTCCCACACTCCAAACCCCTTGGCCCAGAACTTGCACCACAACCTCCTAGCCTGGCCAGGTGACGGTGAGTGAGGAAGGGGGGATGGAGTGAGTAGGCTGAGGCCCCAGAGAAGGGGTGGAGCAGGGGCAGGAAGGAAGCCAGACAAGGGTATGTGGGTTGAGGTAGATCTCACATTGCACTTACTGGAAAAGTCACCTGGTGGTTGGAAAGCTTGAGCTATTTTCCCCCCTAGTTTGGCGTGGGGGTCGAAGGCACGACCAGCTGTTCTGATTTGTGTCCTGCTGTTCAGCGTGTGGCCCCCAGGCTTTCAGCCGCTCCCCCCTGCTCCGAGGACAGAGTCCTTGCTCCCCTCATGGGAGTTCTGTGGTCTCGTCTCATGGCAGGGCTCCACAGTCAGGGTATGTCTACACTACCACCCTAGTTCGAACTAGGGTGGCTAATGTAGGCATTCGAAGTTGCAAGTGAAGCCTGGGATTTAAATATCCCGGGCTTCATTTGCATCTTCCCGGGCGCCGCCATTTTTAAAAGTCCCCTAGTCCGAACTCCGTGCCCGCGGCTACACGCAGCACGGAGTAGGTAGTTCGAATTAGGTTCTCTAATTCGAACTACCAGTACACCTCGTTCCACCTAATTCGAACTACCTACTCCGTGCTGCGTGTAGCTACGGGCACGGAGTTCAGACTAGGGGACTTTTAAAAATGGCGGCGCCCCGGAAGATGCAAATGAAGCCTGGGATATTTAAATCCCGGGCTTCATTTGCAACTTCGAATGCCTACATTAGCCTCCCGAGTTCAAACTAGGGTGGTAGTGTAGACATACCCTCAGTGATTTTTCCGACCACGCGGCGAGGGGACAGGCTGGTATTCACTCTACTGCCAGAGGGGTTGCTGGAGCACAGAGTGTAAGGTCAAATGTCCACTAATTTTAGGTACCTGAGACCCGTTCCGAGCACTTGGCTTTATCTGGTACTTGCCAGGGTCCGAGCACGGTTCCCATGGACGGCAGCTGCAGTGCTCAGCGCGGCTGGAAATCGGCCCCCAGTCGCACCCAGGGACTACGTGGCAGAGGTGGGGCTGGACTTCATTTCTCCAGGGCAACATTCACCTGCCTTCCCCATGAGACCACTGTCTCGTCCTGCAGGCCCCTGCCCGCTCTGCAAGAAATGACCTTGGGGGCCCACAGCCAGCAGCCTCATGTGTGTCGCAGCCCCGATGCCTCCCCGGCGCAGGCACAGCGAGCCCAGCAAAGTCCCGGCGAGAAACAGCAGGCCAGCATGTGGAGCAGAATGTAGGTGCAGAAGGGGGCTGCATGCACGGGTCCCCTTAACTCTGCCCTTGCCTCACTCTTGAGGGCTTGACTTTGCAACCTCAGTCATCCTTGAAGTGTCTGCGTGTAATTCCCAGAGCACAGTGAAAAACCGAAATCCCACCGTGTGTCACCCTCCGGCCACCGCAGGGCTGGAGCCGGTTGAGCCGTAGCACAGACCCGGGCCGCTTCTGCGGAGGCACCGAGCAGCAAGAGCTTGTGAACCCCTGTGGGCAGCGTGTGGGGTGCTGGGCCTGCTGCTCTCCCAGGTGTCACTGGCTGCAGGGCCATGGGGGCACTTGGGTACCGTGCGGCTCGGCCGGGGAGTGCTCTCTGGTGGGCGCAGCCTGTTCTGTTCTCCCTCCCCCAGCTAGAGCTCTTCTGCTCTGTCCCCCCCGAGTCTCTGTCCCCCCTCCCATTCTGCTCCCCCAGCCAGCCCCACAGCCTCTGCTCAGCCGACCTGTCTCCGCGCTGGCTCTGTGCTCGGACAGGCCCCGTCCTGCCGTGCTAGCTCCTCATGGCCTGCCCGCCAGACCCTCCTTTCTCCCCTGGCCCCACTGCTGCCCTGTTTTCTCCAGGCTCCTCTGCCAGCCTGTTTCCTTCCTCCTCCCCGGGGTTCCTTGCCCCAGGCTCCCTGCTCAGCCACTTCCAGGTCTCCCCCTGCACCTCCGCTTCTCCTCACCTCTGTCTTGCCCCTGCCCCACAAATTCTCAGTCCCAGATTCCCACCCACCTGCCTGCTCAGCAGATCTGTCTCCCCTCCCCCTCACTTCCTTCCCTGGCTCCTAGCCCCGCAACTCTGCCCTCCCGGCTGGCTCCAGCCCACCTGAGCGTGTGCAGGGCGGGATCTGCCCCGGGAGCTCTCCCCAAAGCGTTTGGCACGGTCCCCCCTGCTTCGGCCCGGTGCTTTGCTGCCCCGTCCATGCCGGGGCTATTACCAGAGCGCCTTGCCCGCCAGGCCCCGTTCCCTGCCTGCCACAGGCCCCCAACTCACAGCCAGCCCTGCCCCCGCCCCAGGAGAGCATGTGGGATCTGCCCCGCTGAGCTACTCACGGCGCATGGCCCAGCTCGTTCCTCAGCTCTCTCAGGTACTCCTGCCTCTCGCCGGCGTACTGGCTCCTCAGCTTTGCCACGAAGGGCTCCACATTGCCCTCCTCGTCCTGCAAGGGACAGCAGGGCGGGCGTGTATGTGGCACGCGCCTGGGGCAGCTGCGCCACATGTCCCCTTCTGCCGGCGGAGATGGGGTGCTCCGGCCGGCTAGCCGCTCACAGACAGGCTCTCCTCTTCCCCGGCCAGGAGCGTGAGCCCAGGCCCATGGCACCCCTAAGCCTGGCCATGTGTCTCCTGGGCCAGTGGGGGTCCAGGGCTCAGATTTCCAAAGGGGGATACAGCCCCCCTGCCGTTTGGAAGGGTGTGTGTGGACAAAGGTTGCAACCCGCCGTCCTAGGCTGCCTCCCGGAGGTGAGGAAAGCCCTGGGGTCCGGCAGATGCTGCGGACGGCTCACAACTCCATTAACCTACAGCTCAGGGGAGCAGCCGTTGCTCAAGCCCTGCCCCTCTGACCCGCCTTGGGCCAGCTTGCAGACAAACCCAGGAATGGGGCTCGCGCGCTGGCCAGGCTGGTCCCGCAAGCAACAGATCCAGCTGCTGCCCTGCATCTCGGGGCATGTGAACGCTACCACATCAGTGCCGTGTGGCCCTGACGCCTGCGAGCCACAGAGGTGGGCGAGTTCCCCAGCAGGAGCCTCGTCTCGGTGTAACCGCTGCCTGACGTCCCCCTCGCAGGCCTGAGCGGGCTGGGCTGGTGGAGCTGGGCCTGGCTGACGCTTTGGCTTTCCTCCGAAACAGGGCAGGTTACTTGCCAACAACGCTCCTGGGCTCCTGCCCTATTCTGCTCCTGGTGGCGTGGACAGGCTGGCCAGCGAGCCGGGGCAGCCCATCGCGAAGGAGAGGGCAGGGGTGCATGTTCGGGCGCACAGCCTACGGGGGGGGCCTTCTCGTGGGTGCTCCCTGGCTTGATAAATGAAGCTGGCAGGGAGAGCGGCAGCTGCACCTACCTCGGCAAATAAGGCCCTGTAGTCGATGAGCTCCTCTGGGCTGCCGGCCTGGGGCCTGCTTGCATCCAGCAGCTCCTGGAGCTGGTCGCTGCTTTTCAAGGGGAAAGCTGCCCTCAGCGCCGTGCTGCAGAGAGAGAGAGGGGACCCCACAAACACAGCGATGGGCGGGGCCATAGCGTGTGCACGGACCCCCGGAGCGTGGCCGCGCCCTCCCGCCATGTATGCAGCCGGCTGGTAGCTGCACCCCCGAGCCCAGCCTGCCCGGAGCAGGGTTTCCAGGGCTCCCCCTGAGCAATGGGGGCAGGAGCTTGCAAAGAGTTCAGCCACGTTTCCACAAGAGTCCGGCGTGGGGCTGAGCTCTGGGGGCAACCTGGGCCTCCAGGGGGTGCTGACAGCTGGTCTGGCTCTGTAGAGAGGCCTGGGCTAGTGCATCGACGGCTAGGGAACCGCTGGGCTCTGGCACACACCAGGCCCTAGAACGGTGCCTTACCTGGGCAAGAATCCGCACAAGTGAGCCCGTGCACAGAGATTTCAGCTGAGCTTTGTGCCCTGTCGGTGCCAGTTTCCCTAAAGCCCCGGGCTCCCAGCTGGGCCCCAGTACACACGAGCCCGTCTCCCCGAGAGCATTGCCTGGGGGGCTGAGCGGGTGCTTTTGGAAAGCAACTCCAGATGCAGGGGCTGAGCGGAAGGGGCCATGTCACATGGCGTCGAGGGGATCTGACCGGGGGCCATGTCACATGGCGTCGAGGCTGCTCTAAGCTTGAACCTTGGCACAGCCGTTAGCGGACGGGCGGGATTCTGCCCTCAGACAGACACGTAACCTGTGCTGCAGCCTCTGGCATGGAGCGGGGCTCTCGGAGGGCAGGATGTGCCCAGGAAGGGGGGCTGGAGCAGGAGAGCTCTCTGCTCGCACGTGCACCGCTCACTCTGCAGGGGAGAGAGCCCTCGACCTGCCCGTCGGGGCGTCCCAA
The DNA here is from genome assembly GCA_032595735.1 of Pelochelys cantorii. Classification (NCBI taxonomy): domain Eukaryota; kingdom Metazoa; phylum Chordata; order Testudines; family Trionychidae; genus Pelochelys; species Pelochelys cantorii. The sequence continues at coordinate 1,573,963 of CM064339.1, read as the reverse complement.
CGTGCCCTGTGACTGGCCCGTTCCCTGCCGGAGCAGGGCCGTGGGGCACCCATCTCGCCTGTTCTCTGTCTAGCAAGTCTCCTGAGGCCCACAAGCCTATGGTTTAAGGGAGTTGCTGGGCTCCATGGAGGGGGACCTGGGGGAGATGTAAGAGCTGGAGCCACAGGGTCCCAGTGGGCGTTGGAAGGGGCCCTCGCTGGCCTGCGAGGAGGTTCTGCAGGTGGGGGCGGGGCTCAGCCAGCCGCAGCCCCACATACCTGAACTGCTCGGTGGTGAGAGTCCCGCTGCTGGAGCCGTCGCTGGCCACCAGCTCCTTCTGCAGGGCGCAGACCAGCTGGGTCTGGCCGTGGAACTGCGCTTCGTCCACCTGGGGAGCAGCAAGCGCCCCCCGTCACTGGCAGCTCCGCCCACAGAGCAGTCATGGGGCAGATGGACCATGACTACCGCTGGCCCTGCCTGGCGGCCACCTCCCCTCCAGCCAAGCCTCTTCAGTGCCTGACACAGAACTTAGCCACATGCCCCCGCCCCCCCAGGCAGGCACAGGGCTTTGGTGCAGAGCCCCCGCCTAGCAAAGCAGTTCGGGCCCTGGCGCACTGAGGCCGCCCCAAGGAGCAGCACAGGACCTCTGCCTGGAAAGCCCCGCGCAGGGACCCTCCGTATGCCGGTCACTGCTGGGCCAGCGCAGGAGGGAGGCGTGCATTGCCCGGGGCGGGGGGGCAGTAACCATGCCTCTGACCCCACGTAAGCAGGCTGCATGTGAGCCCTGGGCGGTGGGATCCGGGCAGCAGCCTGGTGTGGGTCAGCCCTCGCGTTGGGGGCACTGGGGCCGGAGGAGGAGCACAGGCTGAGGCAGGAGGAAGCACAGGCGAGCCCGGGGAGGCTGGGAATGAGCCCCATTGAACTGCCCGGCCCTGGCAGCACTGCGGCTGGGAGCCCCAGAGTGAAGGGCTGGAGGTGACTGCGGAGGGCGTGGCACGAGCAGTGCTCCGGAAAGAACAGGGGCCTTCCAACAAGTGCCCAGTTTCCAGTGTGCTGAGCGCCCTCACTCCCCGCGAGAGCTGGGGGGCTGCTCAGCTCCCCATAGGCCTGGCCCCCCTCGCCCCTCGCTCGCACACTCAGGAGAGTGGAGGAGGACACACGGGTCCTGGGCCACTCACCTTCCCGCTCAGGATGTCATAGAACAAGCTCATGGCTTCGTTTGACCGGTACAGTTTGATGTTCTCGTGGATGGTGTAAGCCCAGTCGAAGGCCGCAGCGTCGCCGTACCGCTTCTGGAGGTAGCTGAGGAAGAACTCTGGGAGGCTGGATTGCTTCCCTTTCTGCAAAACACGAAGCAGCTGCTCCAGAAACCAGGCTGGGGGTGGGGGGGGTCACCTTCAGAACTGCTCCTCAGCTCCAAACGCCAGAGAAGACCAGGCCACCCTCCTCCGGGCTGGAGGAAGCAGAGTACCTCCAGCTTTCCCCTGGAGCCGGGGGACCTCACTTCCTGTCCAAATAGGAGCTAGCCTATGGACACTCGTCAATTGGGAAGGGGCATAAATCTCCTCCTCCCAAGGCCCATACGTAGGGCCCTGTTGGGGCCACACCTTTGCACATCCCATACTCTGCCAGCACCTCTGGGCACTGCCCTTCTGGCCCAGGAGAGATGGGCAGGACTTCCCTAAGAGCAGAGCACACGCAGCCTTGCTGACGAGGGTCTAGGCCATACTGGCAAGGTCTGTTGCTAGAAATTGCCTTTTGGCGACAAAACAGCGAGAGCGTTTACACGGCAACGGGACTTGTGTCGGGAAAAACACCCAGTTTTGGTGACAAAAAACTTCCGGCCCTGCCAGAGACTTTTGTCTTTTCCCCTCCCTTTGTTGTGGACAAAGAGCCAGGGTGGACTCTGCTGCTTGTTTTGCCCAGAGAGCAGGCTTCCGCCAGCATCCCACATTGCCTGCCCGGCTGGCTCTGCTCAGTGTTCTGTGATCTCTGCTGCCCTGCAGGCAGGCGCCCCTCCCCTTTCAAAGCTCCGGGAAGTGTCTGGCAGCTGAGTAAGCTGCTCCCTTTGGGGAACAAGGCGCAAATCATTGGACAGTTCCTGTTCTGCCCTGCTAGGAACCCAGCGGCTGGAGAGACGGCTGTGCTGCTTGGACAATCCTCAGCACAGCGAGCTCCCAGAGCTACGGGGGAATCCCAAGGAGCACAGGGATCAGCTCTGCCTTCCCACCACACTGCCCTATGGGATGTTTCCCCACAAGGCTTTGCTCTGTCTGTGGACAGGGTGCTAGCAAGGTGGCCAGGAAATGTCGACAGTGGGAGGCAGAAAATCCGATCTGACCGGTTTTCACTGTTGGCGACTTTTGCCTGTCGCCAGCACTTTTGTCGCCAAACCCGCCCAGTGTAGAAACAGCCACAGGGGCCTGAGCAGTGGCCTGGAGAACCATGCAGAGCGCTGTTCTCGCTCTCCAGCTAGAGTTCCCTGACTCTCCCCACTGAGCCCCGGGCTCTCATAGCTGCCTTAAGGTCATGTTGTGCTCAGCTTCGTTAGAAGGCTGCATGCACACTGTTTCCTGTCAGCTAGGATCATGTGCCTGGCACCACCCAACCATGCTGGAGTCCTGATTACAGGAGCCCTCTCACACCCTAGGCTAGCAGCTGGCAGAGACCCTGGGGGCTGGAGGAGAGCAAAACACCTTTCTCCTGCAGCATCCTCGGTCGACAGGGTCGGAAAGTGGCCCAAACTTGGACTTCACTGCAGCCCTGTCTTCCCAGCCCCTTCCGGCCAGCCGGCGCGTCACAGCCGCGGACAGCAAGGAGTCAGGTGGGCTTTAGGGAGGGGAAAGAAGAGGACAGAACCTGCTGATCTGCTGAAACTTTCTCTTTCCAGATCTCCCTCAGGATGTTCACCACGTCCTTTTTGTTCAGCTTCTTGTTCTTCACCTGCCCTTCGTACCTCAGGTACACCGGGACCTTGTCCCCTTTGCCCTGGAGACACCAGAGACAGATAGGGCTGTACCTCAGGGAGCCAGGACACTGTGCCCACAGCCTGGAGAGCCATGGAAAAGGTCCGTGTCTCTGGGTGGGCTCACGAGGTGGGAGCCAGCTGGGACAGCCACATCTGGAGTGTTGCATCCAGTTCTGGGCCCCCCACTACAGAAAGGATGTGGATGCATTGGGGAGGGTCCAGCAGGGGGCAACCGAAATTATTCAGGGGCTGGAGCAGAGGCTATGAGCAGAGGCTGAGGGATTTGGGTCTGTTTAGTCTGCAGAAGAGAAGTGTGAGGGGGGTTCTGAAAGCAGCCTGCAACTCCCTGAAGGGAGGTTCCAAAGAGGATGGAGAGGGGCTGTTCTCAGTGGGGGCAGATGGCAGAACAAGGAGCAATGGTCTCAAGTTACAGTGGGGGAGGTCTAGGTTGGATATTAGGAAACACTATTTCCCTAGGCGGGTGGGGAAGCACTGGGCTGGGTTCCCTAGGGAGGGGGTGGAATCTCCATCCTTAGGGGTGTTTAAGTCCCAGCTGGACAAAGCCCTGGTTGGGCTGGTTTTGTTGGGTTGGTCCTGCTTTGGGCAGGGGGCTGGGCTCGATGGCTCCTGAGGGCTCTTCCAGCCCTGGGGTTCTGAGTCTCTGACCTGAGTCAGCTGGAGTCTGCCCAGGGCACCTCTCCTGACTCCCCCTTGCAAGTGACTTTTCTTGGGTCTCCCGTCCCAAGCCCGCTGCACCCACACAGCCGCTGCCACGACTTCTGTGCGTGTTTCCCAGGATAGGGTGCTGTTCCGCGGGCACAGGCCATGCGAGTGGCACACACAGGCTGTGTATCCCTCCAGTCCGTGTTTGTGCCGGGCTATGTCCTGGGGAGAGCTATTTCCCTGACCTCTGACAGGTAGTCTGAGGAGAGCGCCGGGCATCGCTCACCTTGGGCCATGTTCTGGGGGAGTTTACAAGTGTGCCAAGTAGCTACTAGAGAGGGGGCCCCTTCTGCTTGACCTTAGCCACAAAGAGGGGGAGGGACCAGGGCTTAGCACGACAAAAATGGGGGCGCATCCTCCCACTGGGATGTAAAACCACTAAAGCTCCTGGGGAAAATGGAGGAGAAAAGACGGGTTGTGAGCAGGGGTCCCTGGCTTGTAAGGGCAGGCAAAAGGGCGTCTGACTCCACCTGGGACAGATCAACTGCTCAGTACAACGTGACCGGCCACAATGCTCACAACCGAGCTGCCTGTTCGCTAGGGAGGCAACAGCAGGAAGATCTTTATACCAGGCCCTTGTCGCCCGTAGTTTGGGGACAAGGGAGGACCCTGGTCCAAGTGTGGCTGTCACAGGGCACAAGCAATGGGGAGAGGACACCCCTCGCCTGGTAACGCCTGGGCAGCAATTCCTTACTCAGCACTTCGCACTTGCGATAGCTGCTTGCAAATCTCAACCTGGAGATTGATTCTCCGAGCAGCCTGGCAACTGGTTGTCCTTGGCTGATGGCGTCCAGCAAACGATTAGGCTGATCTTTGTGTATTGATAGTCCAGCCAGGGCATTCTGACTGGGAAAGATTCTGCCCCACTTGGCTCTCAGTCCCGTGTCTCCCAGAGCCCTCACGCCAGAGCAAAGCAGCCAAGAAAGTGCCCTACCAGCGCAGGGAACGTGTCCTTCTCCTTCAGCACGCCTGCTCCGATCTCCTCCAGAAGCACGTCCACCAGCTGGTCACTGCTCTTCCCCTCCTCCAGGGAGCTCCACCGCTCGGGGCCCCCCGCAATCACCTCTGCCAGGGCAGAAACTCACTGAGCTGCAGGCAGGAGAGCACTCCCAGCGTGTCTGGCAGTCGGGTGCCCGTGAGCCCCTCCAACTGCCAGCCCCACCTCCCCCATGGAACCCGCGGGAAATGGGGCTTCCACCCTCTCCAGAAGTTAGCAGATGGAACGCTCCACAGCCCTCCGAGAAGGGACGTCCAAAGCCTCCCACCCCCGAGACCCTGGTACCTGCACATTTTGCCCAGTCCGGCCGGGGCGTGGAGCTGTGCTGGACTTCCTGGAGTTCGTTGAAGAAGCGGTCTCGCTCCTCCACAGCCTCCCGGTGGATCTCCAGGAGCATGCTGTACTCCTTCTGGAGGGCCTCAAAGTCCTTCTGCAGGACCTCCAGCTAAAAGGAGGGAGAGTGGGCAGAGAGAGGCTCTGAACGTCATAGAATCCTAGAGCTGGAAGAGACCTCAGGAGTCATCAAGTCCAGCCTCCTGCCCAAAGCAGGACCAACCCCAACTCAATCAGCCCAGCCAGGGCTTTGTCAAGCCGAGACTTAAAAACCTCTAGGGATGGAGATTACACCCCCTCCCTAGGGAACCCAGCCCAGCGCTTCCCCACCCTCCTAAGGAAATCGTTTTTCCTAATATCCAACCTAGACCTCCCCCACTGCAACTTGAGACCATTGCTCCTTGTTCTGCCATCTGCCCCCACTGAGAACAGCCTCTCTCCATCCTTTTTGGAACCTCCCTTCAGGAAGTTGCAGGCTGCTACCAAATCCCCCCTCACTCTTCTCTTCTGCAGACTAAACAAGCCTCAATCCCTCAGTCTCCTCATAGGTCATGTTGCTCGGTTATTCAGTCCCTTTTCAGACTGACATTTACACCTGAGGTGGCTGATTGCAGGTGAGCTCGGGGTAGTCCTCAGCCTTCTAGAGCAGGGGCGGGGAAAATGTTTTGAGTCAGGGGCTGCTGACCCACAGAAAAACAGTCGGGGGCCACACAAAATGAGAAGCAAAAAAAAAAGGTCATGGACGTGGTGTCTGACTGCGAAGCGGGAAGACCCTCCCCACATTCCCCTCACACCCCAGAGCCGGGGGGGGGGCCAGGCTAGGAGAGTTTGTGGGTGCACCAGGCTCTGGGGTGGGGTCAAAAATGAGGGGCTCTGTGTGGGGGAGGAGGCTGCTGGGAAACGGGTGTGAGTGGGAGGGAGGATAGGTGCAGGAGCCTTGGGGCTGGATCTGGCCCGCGGGCCGTATGGTCCCCACCCGTTCTGGAGCGTGGCTGCTCATCTTTACAATGGAGACACAGCCCCAGCGCGCACCACTCCACTTGGCCACCCAGTGTTGTACATGTTGTCGCCTCTGAAAGCTCCTGCGCTGACGGGGGGCTACTACGTCCCCTCTCAGTTGCCCAGGGGGGTTGTGGAATCTCCATCTCTGGAGATATTTCAGAGCAGGTTGGACCGACACCTATCAGGGATGGTCTAGACAGCGCTGGGTCCTGCTGTGAGGGCAGGGGACTGGACTCGATGACCTCTCGAGGTCCCTTCCAGTCCTAGTGTTCTGTGACTCTATGAAAAGTGCGGCTCTGGGCAGGGGAATGGCAAAGAATGTCTGTAAATGGCTGGTTGAATGGTATAAATAGGGGCCTGCCTGGACTTTGTGTTTGGCACTTTAAGACAAAGGTCCTGGGGGCAGTGTGACAGTGGCAGACTGGATGCCAGCTCATGCCAAGGTCCCCAGGCCCCAGCTGAGCTGGATATGTACCTCCCTTTGGCTCCCCTGGGTGCTACTATTGATAGACTAGCTGTTCGAATTCTAAGTGAGTGTAGCATTTACACCTTACCGAATGCTTGTGAGGTGCTGCGTTCATCTCGCCTTATAACACCTGCATCCCGTACGATACGGGAACGTTGCAGCGTTTGCATTGGGGGTAAGTCACAGTACTAACGAGCGTGACAAGCGGGCGTTTTTATGTCCTGCCCAACAAGAAAGGCTCATCCTCCCCATTTGGAGGAGAAAGAAGACCTAAGACTTTGTATACTCTCCTCCCACTGCATGAAGAGGAGTCTTGCAAGTGAATTCCTCCCCCAGCTGAGTTTGCAGCTCGAAGCAGAAGTGGGGAAGGGAATAAAAAGCCCTAAGATGGAGAAACTGTATCTTTACGCTACCTGGACTCGGGAACCAGGATTACCAGGTATAAGCAAAAGTTCCCCAGCTGCTTAGCCCTAAAGGACCTACAGAACTTGCTTATTGTTCTGTTACCTTAGAAACGTAAGATTGTTATTCATTGGGGTGTGTGGTTACCAGCTGTAACCTTGTAATAAATCTTATTTCCTTTTCCGGATACTAACTCTGCATCTAGTTGATTATGGAATAGGCTACCTGTCTTGCCTATGCCATGAGATCTAAGGTATAATTGACGTGGGGCACAGATCTGAGTGACTGCATGGGACAACGGTGGCCATGCCCGAGTTCACTCTTTAAAATGGGTTGGTGAAATCTAAGGATAGAACTCACAGCCAGCTGCGGGTATGTGCCTGACTTCTGAACCATCGGCCGTGAGGTGGGTACCCACACTCTTGAGCCAATGTAAGAGAGCTTGACGCGCATCTGTTCGTTACCTGAGAAATCTGTTTGTCCATCGTTCCTTCTGAAGGATGGAAGTATGAGCAGGCTTATGGCTGAAACCCACACCCTGACAGGGAGGGAAAGGGACTTTTATTCACCCCCTCATTGTTTCTGACTGTTTGGGCTCTTTTATCTATAACTAAAACGCCTTACAACCATTTGGGAGAAAAGTTCTCTTTGTGAAAGTTTCACCACCTTTTTCCTTATAAATGAAGGCCAAGAGCCTTCGCTCCAGCAAAAAAAGATGCGTAAGGCCTGGTGTTCCTAATGTAACTAGCAGGCCGAAAAGCATCAGAAACCTGCCAAGCCCCCTTAACCCACCAGAAGGAAGGGGAAAAAGTGCATGATATCTATTTTTTGCAGTTCACCCTTAATGCAACTTCAGGCAGCCCCCAAACCGGACCCCTAGCATCAACCTTCTTCTGGTCCATCAGGCAATTCTCACTCAGAGCCAAACCCCCGCCCCGCATTTTCTCCTCTGCACCCCAGGGGATTGTGAACTGATCAATGGGCTTGCTGGGAGAACTGGGGCTGCTCTAGGGTGTGGGCACTGCAAACCAGGTGCTCACCCATGTGCTCTGAAAAGCAGGAAAACAACCAACAAGTAGGCTACCTACAGCCCGGGTCATTCCAGTCCTCACCCCAGCTTGGGGACACATCCTCAGTCAGCTTGCAGCACAGCGACCCTGAGGCTGCAGAAGGGTAGGAACCCATTTCATCTCACTGGGAAATATATGAACTGGGTTCTTATCGCCAGGCGGCCACGGACCGCTGCCAGCTGAGTGCTGCTTTCAGCCAGCCGAGAGCTATGGAGAGGGCCATGGGGTAAGACCGGCTACTTCACTTACTGGATTAAAGTGTCTCACCGCACAACCGGGAGTGAAAACTGACCCACTGATTAGCAGGAAGAGAGCAGGCGACAAGATAGGGCCTAGGGATGTTCACGTGTACTTGTGTCCATGGTTAAGCAGTAAGCCGTGGCTCATCGGTTAACCTGCACAGTTACACGCTGCCACCCCTTTCCTGCTGCCTCTGTATTGGTTGGGGGAGGTGGGAGCCGGTGTGCGTGGGCCGGGGAGCTGGGATTAAGCTTGAAAGCCGGCTCCCTGCATGTACCGGCTCCCATGGAGCTGCCTGCCCCCTCCTCTGCTGCCTCTGTATCAGAGGCAGCAGTGCAGGGGCGGGGCCGGCAGGAGCCAGTTCTCCCTGCAAGCACCAGCTCCCACCTGCCCCCCCCCGTGTGTAAATGTAGTGGGGCGGAGGGGCTGCCCACAGACCTGGAGGGCATAGAGCCCCTCCTGGAGCCCTCCTGGGCAAAGCCTGGCCCCACCCAATCACCTGGCCGGAAGTCAAGTGAAATCCCGTTTAATCAGTTAACTGGTTCAATGTTGCGTTGAACTGGTTAACTGCTTAATGGGGTTTTGTGGGTGGGGGGCCCCTCCGGGCTGGAGGGGCCCCCTGCCTGTGATGTGGTGGGCCCGGCAAGGCTTGGAGCAGCCCCCTGCAGAGTGGCGTGGGTGGGGAGCTGCTGCTGGCTGCCTGTCGTGAATGGGGGCTGCTGGAGCCAGGCCAGGTCGCCGGCCCGCACTGGAGGAGGGGGCTGCTCTGGCTGGGCCAGGCCATGGGTTAACTGGTTACTGGTAAGCATCACCTGGGAAGTGGGTGACATCCCCACTACAGACCGGACCCGGGTGCAAAGGGACGAGTTAGAGTTGGTCTTAGCATACTCTGGATTGGCATAATTTACATCTCCGCCTGCACCCCAAGACACAGGCTGGGATTTGCGTGGGACAGTGTGAAAGCAAGTACGACAGCCCCCTGGTCACCTTCTCAAGCAGATCCGTATATTTTTTTTCCTGCGACTCGTAGTCTCTCCTGGGAACAACGTCTCCGTAGTCTGCCCTCATGGTGTTCAGCTCCACCTGGGCTTTCGTGAGGTCCTGCCGAGCTATCTTCAGCGCCAGTGTTAACTTGACCACGTCTTCGCCCGAGACATCTTTAAACAACAGGCGGCGACGCACAGTCAAAAGGAGGGCCATGACCACAAGCCCAGCTCTCTGGAAGCATGTTCTCAAGGTGACATCACGAGTGTTGTTACAGCCCCCAGAGGTTCTGAAGTGCAGGCCCCATGTTCCCAGTTCCTGCCAATTCTTCTAGAGCAGGGTGGATGAAATACAGCAATCCAGTTTGCCAGACTGTCGGATCCGTCCTGCCCCTGTCCTGCGGCCCAGCGCATGCCCACACACCGCTCGAAGCAGCTGGCTGCAGGGGCCATGTGTGTGTCTGTGCCATGTGCCCCTGGGAGGGAGGGTTTGTGCCCTGCCCCAGCACAATCTCGCAGCTCCCATTGGGTGGTTTCTGGCCAATGGGAGCCATCAGTGTTGTACTTGCAGTGCAGGCAGAGTGGGGGCATGCGGCACACAGAGACGCGCACGGCCCCTGCAGCTGGCTGCTTTGAGCAGCAGGTGTGTGCGCAGCAGGCAGGGAGCCTGCCCGAGGCTCCTGCAGGACAGTGGCGGGCCGGATCCAGGCTGTATTTTGCCTGCCCCTGCTCTAGCAGAACTGGCTGCTTTCCCTGTCTCCTGAGGAGGAGAATCTGGGCAGGGTTGCTGCGGGGACAGGCAGAAGTCTCCCCTTTCCCCAGGAGCTGACACTGCTCTCACAGGACGGGGGTGATGGGAAGAGGGAACCAAAGAGCCCAACAGCTCCAACCCTTCTCCCCTTCCCCTCCTGTGAGCAATAAGGGCCGGATGGCGCCTCTGTGCTGAGCAGCACCCTGCCTGGAAGGGGGGTGGAAGAAGCCAGGAGCTGCAGGAGAAGCAAATGTGGACCTGGGAGGGCAGATCGGTGGGGGGGCTGAGGTGCTGTGTGAACTGCCGGCCTGAAAGAGGCACACATGCAGAGGGAGGAGGGGACTGGTCAGTAGCTGGAAGCCAGAATTTGGGAGGCTCGGCAGCGGGGGAACCCCACTCGATCTGCCCTTGCAGCTTGACTGCGAACTTGCAGGGAACGGTTTCCAATCGGTTGTGCACCCACTTTACAGTAGCTTCCTCTAGGGCAGGAGTGGGCAATCATTTTTTGCCGGGGGCCACTTCAGAAATTTTTCAAATGGCCCCCGGCTACCCCGGAAGGGGTGGGGCCCCAAGCGGAAGGGGCAGGGCCAGGATACTTCCCTGCTTCCCCACCCACAGACTATGATTGGTCCGGGGATGGGGGAGCACCTTTGCCTCCCCCCCAGGTGCTCCCTAGGCACCCATGCCCCGGCAGTGGGAGGAGACTTCACATGCTCCCCCTTCTGCTCCCAGGCCAAAAAGGGCTTGGGGGCGGGGGAGCGCTCAAAGTCTAATCCTGCCCTCCGAGGAGCATGTGGCACTTCTAAGTGCCGTGCGCTCCTGGCAGGGCAGAGGAAACTTTGTGCGCTTCTCCCCATCCCCAGGCCTTAATTGGCCTATGGGCGGGGGAATCGCAGGGCCTCCATGGGCCAGATCAACCCACTTGGCAGGCTGGATCCGGCCCGTGGAGGCTCTTTTGCCCTCCCCTGCTCCAGGTTCCATTTCCCTAGTTTGCTTATGAGAAGATCAGCTGTATGGAGTGGTGCAAATTGGTGCCTTGGGCTGCTACTGGAACCCAACCGTTCAATACCCCAGGCAGCGCCACTAAAGGAGGAGGAAGGACACTCACCCGCCCCTGCTGTTCTTGGAGGACGTTATCTTTGCAGCCCTTCCTTCCCCCGATCAAAGTCCCAGGCTTGGGAAAGGATGGAGCTGGCTCCCTTTGGGTCTTAACACTCATGTCCACGCCAGAGGGCGCGTTGCAGGGACCAGCCCCCCAAAGAACCCCTGGCAAGTAACCCGGCTGGCACAAACACAGAGCAGTTGTGTCAAGATCTGGGAGTACCAGCGACTTGTGGGCCAAGGCGCCAGGGGCACTCAGCACCTTGCAGGGCCTGGCCCCAGACCACTAAATAGGGGAGCACCGCGCCGTCCAGCAGCGCGTGCAGGGGCTCTGTCCCGGGGCCGGGGGCTGGGCACGCGCCGGCGAAGACGGGCTCCCTGCCTTGCACTTGGCGAAGCGACATTTCCAGCTGCTGGTTGCGCAGTTCGTTCAGGTCCACGAGGAGCAGCCTGCGCGCGTCGCTCTCATTGGCGTAGCGCATGTACTCCTTGGCCACGCTCTTCCGCAGCTGGTGCACCTGCGGGCGACAGAGCGGGGCTCACCGCAGACCTCAGCCCCTGCGCCGCCTGCCGCGGGGCCAGGAGCCTCCCCGCACGCCCCGTCGGTGACAAGGAGGTGGCCGGTGGCGCCTGACAGACTCACACTGCTCTGGGGAACAGTCGCGTGAGCCAGACCTCCTCTGTCGGATGCAGGGGAGTCCAGCCCATGAAAGCTGATGCCCGAATACAGGTGTTAGTCCGTCAGGTGCCACCGGCCTCCACATTGTTTGTGACACAGGCTAACACGGCTGCCTGGACACTTCTCAGCCCTGGCAAGGAATCCACGGGTGACGGAGGGATTGACTCAGCCCCCTCACTAGCAACCTTTTGCACTCTGGGGGGTTGTAATACCGTACATATACATGAGACGTAGTGGGGGGGGGGCTGTCCACTCTTGTGGCCCTGGATCCACTCTGGTTTTGCATTCACTGGTTGTTGTGTGGTGCCGGGTGTGATCCCTACTGCCCTGTGCTAGTCTGCAGAGACTCTGTGTGTGTCTGTGTGCAGTGCCCGGGGGGGGGGGGGGGGGGGCTGAGGGGATGTACGGAGGCCATGGCCCAGCAGGCCTGACACCTGGGCTAGGTGGAGGAATCTGAACAAAGCAAGGGGTGGGGTGGCCTGGGGGCTGAGTGACCAGTTGCGGGGAGTGTCTGTGGGAGTCTCGGCTGGGGGGAAGATGAGAGGCAACTGGGAGCAGGAAGGGGAGGTTCAGGGCCCCCCAAGAGGGATAAGGCTGTCTGCTCTCGGTGTCTGTACTCACACCGCTCCTACATTGTGTCCCTGAGCACCAATAAAACCTTCTACTCTACCGGCCGGCTGAGAGTCACGTCTGGCTGCGGATGGGGGTGCAGGGTTGGGGCCCCCCGACGCGCTGTCACAATACAAAGGCAACGTAAAGCCGCCTTTCCCCCCACCCCTCACCGCCTGGACCTATGAGAGGCCTGGCATGGAATCTGCCTCCGGTTTCCACTCCCAGACGTGACTTTCTGCAGCTTCTCCGGTGCCCCACGTGGACAATGGAGAGCGTGATCTGCTGGCCGCCTGCGGCAGGAGGCTCTGCACAGAACCATTCGCACCAGTCAGGGAGGAGCTGGGACCAGGACCCATGGTGGGCGCCAGGAGCCCAGAGCGCCTTCCCCCAGCAGCTAACCCGATTGAAGCGGGACCGAGGTTTCCGTGCCCAAGCCAAGGAGCAGCGGAGTGGGAAGCTGCAACCCACGGAGAGGAGGGGGGCTTGACCTTTGCATTTAAAGGGAACTGCACTTCCCACACATGCCTTTAAATAACCACTGCCTTCCTAGGCAAGGGCTACTCAACTTTGGAAGCCCCGGGGGCCACAATGATACTCACAGCACATACCACGGGCCGCAACTTAAGTGAGGTTGCATATATGTGCAGATATACATGCAAATATATGCAAATAGCTTCTTTCACACTGACGGGCATGAATACAAAGATTAAGGCAGGACTGCACAACACACAGGCCCCATTTAAGTCAGTTCTGCTGATATTAATGCAATAGTTACCCGATTTCCACCCATCTGATAGCACTTTGAATGAGTAATGACAGCCCAGGAATTTAACTAGTAAAACGCATCGCAACAGACCATTCTATTGACTCACCGTTGTGGAGCGTGTTCCCAATGGAGGCCATGGTCAAAGGATCCCACCCGCGGACCATGTGTCGAACCCCGGTTAACCCAAACTGCCCTGCAGGCCATGTGTTGAGTAGCCCTGCCCTAGGCCAACGCATGGCTGCAGCTGCAAAGTCAGGAGTCCTGGCTCTGTGGCTGCAGGAACCATGTGGACGAGCAGCAGGGGAGGAAGTGCGGTGGGGCTGGAGCATGCTTAGTGCAGACGGAATGGCTGGAGATGTTAGCCAGGAGGCTCTGCCAGGTTCAATTAAGTAGGATTTTCATGGGGCTGGTGAAGCCAGGGGTGGGCCGGTAGCGGGAAATCCCTGGGTGCAGAGGAGGTGGGGAAGCTGGGTGCAAAACCCTGGGGGCCCGCCCGACTACTTCTCACGCCTAGGTGCTGCCACTGGCTTTGCCAGCCCTGGGATTGAGGGTCCTAGTCTCTAGGGGGCTCCCATGGGGGCCCACCAGGCCTCCAGGATCCCCCTGGCCCCACTAGCTTTGCTACCCCCCAGTCTCTCAGGGTCCCATTTTCCGCCACTGGAGCTCCAGCCTGGGGTTCCCAACTGGGCGCAGGGAAGCTGGGTACAAAACCTGACCTCCCTGCACTTCTACTCCCTGCACCTATGGGCTGCTCCCACTGACATCAATGGCAAAGCTGCCACTGATTCAGGGGGAGCCGGATTGGGCTGTCCCGGACTAGCTGCAGAAGGCTGTGGAGAGAAACTTCCGGCTGATCATTGTCCTGTTTTACCTGGGTCTGCAAGGAGCGCTTCTCCTCCTCCATTTTGTCAATTTGCTTTAACAAGAACAGTTTCTCCTTCTTCAGCGCCGTGATTTCCGCCTTCTCCTCCTCCTGGAGAGCCACGATCTGCCGGGTGCACTCCTCGGACACAGACACCAGCGTGCCCTTCAGGGACTCCAGCGAGCGGACCTTCTCCTTCAGGTGAGCTAAAGGTGTAAGGGCCAGGCTCTCGTTATTAAGGACTCAACCGTGCTAAAGAATTGGGCAGAAGAGGCAACCTAAGGATGAGTGTTCAAGGCTGGAACCTGGGACAGAACCGGCCATTTTTGCCTCCACCTGCTGAGGGCTGGAATTTCTTTGGACTTCTGGCTCCCTACAGCATCCCGTGGGTCGTGGATTTTAACTCTCTGCTGTTTATATTGGTGCCAAACACTAACTGCAAGACGGATCTCGGGTTTTTCAGTTTGTGAGCATGCCTGATTTTCTTCAGATGTGCCCAGCACCCCAAATTTCGCGGTAGCAGCTCTCCAGGGTGGAATGGCAGCATAGGACAGAGTCGGGAATGGCAGTCAGCTGGTGGTTCCTCACTCACTCACAACCACAGCCAGCCAGCTTGAATTCTCCACCCCACGCCCGGTGGAGATACCTGCCTCTAGAGCCATACTCGAGTGGGTGCCAGGAACACTTGGGCACTCCCAGCCATGAGTTCCCTTCCTTCCCTTTCGGGGCTGCTCCTCCTTCCTACCCACCTCGCTTCTCTTTGCCCCCTCCGGATTGCCCCAGGTGGCTCACAAGCCTCTCCCCCCTGCCCTCTGTAGTTGAAAGGAGGGTGGTTCTCCGAGGCCGGAGACAGGGAGTAAACTTTAATAGGCAGGAGTGGGTAGCTCCTCACAGCACAGGGACATGGCAGGGTCGCCTCTCCAAACTGCAACGCAACTAAACCCCTGCTCCATTTGTGGTTTTATTCTTAAAGCTTTCAAGTCCATTTGTTGCCATGGCAGCGAGATTCTCCAGCCAGAACAGTGTATTCGCTTGTGGCTGGAAGGGGTTGATGCAGGCTGGAGGGAGCTGGTGCAGAGCCCCAGCCAATGAAGGAGCAGTTTATTAGTAGCCAATCAGGGTGTAGCTTGCTGGGGCAGCCCTATATATAAGGGGCTGCTCAGCAGCCAGAACTAGTTAGGCCCTGACTAGGGAAGGTGCAGAGGCTAGTTCCTGGGCATGCACCGTCAATAGAGTAGTGTGGGGCAGGCTCAGGGGGGTTAGAGAAGGAGGCTCCTGCCTGATCCCTGCCAGGCTGTGGCCTTGCTACAAGGGCCAGGCGGTGCAAAGGGTCGCAGGGGAAGTGGCCCAGGAGCAAGAGGCAGTGAAGGGGAGTAGAGGAGGGTCCCTGGGTCAGATAGGACTCAGAGTAGTGGGTGGGCCTGGGTTCTTCCCCTTGCATCAGGCCACACCACCAAGGCGTGGCCCATACAGACTGTGGCTTGCCCCTGTGACAGAAGGGTGTGGCTTGGAAGCCACAGCTGGCCACAGTGGTAGTAGAGACTAAGGACTGCTGAGACAACACCCCCGGAAGTAGGGTTGCCAGGTGTCCAGTTTTTAACTGAACAGTCCAGTATTTGAGCTTTCTGTTCTGGAAAAAAATTGAGAAACTATAATTGAGTAAATAGAACTGTCCAGTATTTTCTCAATCACATGTAATGGAGATTGTGATGTAATGTCGAGTGTGTCCAGTATTTTTGTTGAAACCATCTGGCAACCCAACCTGGAAGGAGGATGAGAGATCATTGGGGTGGGCACTGCTGGAGGGGAGTGTCCTGATGAGAACACGTTTTCAGGGAGCGACATGGGTCTAAAACAGGAGCATGGGTGAGGATGGGGAGACGCCAGCCAGACGGAGGCACCCTGCTGAGAAAGGGCTAATGCCCTGGAGCAGCCAGCAGGAGGCACTGCAGAGGTGAGTCTGCCCTGTGAAAACTTGGCTTCCAAAAATAGTTGGACTATAAACACAGGAAGCTGGGTTCCCCCAGACTCTATAGGGAATGTTGCACCCTAACTTATATGGAAGCGTAAAATAAACCAAGTGGCTAACAGATGCTTAAGAAGCAACACAGTTTGGCCTGAGAGGGGCATGGAAACCAGACCACAGAGGGAGCTCATGCAGCTGAATCACCACTAGATTGGGGTGATCAGTGTGCTCAAGGGAAAAGTGTCTTCGTGTTTTCAATTGGTATTTTAAAACTGACTTCTCTCCCCAGTTAACAGCCTGCTGCCACCGTTCAGGATACCTGAAAACCGCCATCATGTCCCCTCTCAGAATTCTCCTTCCCAATTCCTTCAGCCTTCCCTCCTAGCTCCTGTTTTCTAAACCTTTCATTGTTTTTGTTGCTCAGCTCCCTTGCCCATTACCATTCCCCTGACAGGATGGCCAGGCCCCTGGGCACTGTGTGTTTGGGGTGGGCGTGGCTCTGTACTCCCGGAAAGGGTGGGCCCTCAGCCAGAAGGGGCAGGGCTGCAGCAGCCAGTGCCATCTGCGTGGACTGGGCCGGGCCCCTGCTGGCCCTCCGAGCCAGCCGGAGCATTCAGCGAGGGGCTCCAGAGCATCCCACGTGGTGCTCTGGTGGGGGTTCTAAAGGCAGCCCCGTCCCTTTAGAATTACCGGGCCCCCCCGGCGGCAGGCCTGGATGTAGAATAGCTCACCTCCAGGACGCCCCGCCAATGGATGGGGCTTTGGGCATCTGACAACGGGGCAGTGGCTGTTGCTGTCCATTGGCAGGTGTTTAGAAAGCGCATGTGCACAGTGGACAGAGAAGCTGCCTGGAAGCTGCCTGTTGAGCCTCTGCCTGCCCTGCTGGAAGTGTGATCCCAGCCCTGGTTTCCAGTGCAATGGGAGCCACGTGGTGGAAGACGTCGGCCCACACCACCAAGAAAGCAGTCCTGGAGCCGGACAGGCTGAAATTCTCCAGACCCAACCGATGACTAGACTGATGGGCTCTCCAAGTGGTTATTGGCAAGAGCCCATTGCTTATGTTCAGGGATAGCCTCCGTGGGCCCAGAAGGAGCAGGGGCAGGCAAGTCTCCGCACCGCCCGGACTACACTGTGTCCACCCCCCAGCCCTTGGAGCCACGCACAGCGCTCCAGCAGCGATTTACAGGGCTGGGGGCTCCCAGCTGCTGTCCCTGCCGCAGTAGCAGACACAGCAGCTGGGAGCCCCAGGCCCCTTTGAATGGCCGGACTCTGGAGCAACTGCCCCCTTTCCCACCCCATGCAGCAGACCTGACAATATTTTGGCATTGAAGCGTGATCCTACTGCTCATCCTGTAACTACCCAATACAGCTAACCTACCGTGTAAGGCCACTTGTCTAGAATTGTTACTCCCCGCCAACCAGAATCCCAGATCTTACCCAATGTAACTTCATACTCGTTCTTTATGGCAGACAGCAAGGGCTTGTAGGTTTTGAAGTCCTCTATGAAGAACTCAAAGATCTCTCTGTAGGGCTAAGAGAAGAAAGAGAAGGGAGCACTATGAAGGACTCTGAATTTTCCTTATGCAGAGCTTTGGGCTAGGTGGAGAGGAAATAGCTCTTGCTCACTGGGGGTGCGTCTACACTGCACCATCGGTCAAAATAAGATACACAAATTAAGCTATGCCAATTGTGCATCTTATTTTGATCTTATTTCAAAATTTGACACTGTCTAGGCAGCACTTAATTTGAAATCAATCGCTATTCCAAAACGTCCCTTAATCCTTGTGGAATGAGGTTTACAAGGACATCGGAATAGGGTGTCCGTTATATTTCAAAATAACTGGCACACTCAAAAGACGTGGAGTAGCTATTTTGGGATACCTCTGCAGTCTAGACATAGCCTGAATGACTGCACAGCTTATGACGTACCTGTCAACATCCTTTTTAAAAATGCTGCTAAGTCTCAACAAAATAAACACGATTACATTACATACATATTGGGAACAGGTTCCCAAAGTAAGTCCCACAACTATGCTTTCTGCTTTGCCCCTGAAAAGCAACACCCTCTGGGGTGGCGGATGACAGATGGGAATGGGAAATTCTGGCCAAGGGTCCCACACCTAATCCTTGCTCATGGAAAACGTCCTGGGAACTTTTGTGTCTGAGCAGCGCTGACAGGACCTCAGGTTTTGAGGTGAGCAAGTTTGTTCTGGGTGGCCTTCTGTGGCCTGCCGTCTTGGCAGGTAAGTTACTTGCAGAATAGGAGTCAGTTGTGACTGATCGAGGGTTTGCCCTTAGATTTCATGAGGATTATAAGATGATGTTTATTGCCAGTACCTCCAAATCCCTCACATGTGGTGTCTGGGCTAGAGATCCATGCAAAGACTGGTACAGGAGTCAAACTGGACACCAAATTCCAAGCCCCTACAGAGCTAGACCTGGGAATGAAACTAAGCAATCTGGTCTTTTCGGTAACTCTTTCCTTGTTTAACCCAGACATTTACTGCCAGAGCAGAAAAGCCTACGACAGGAACAGATCCATGTAAAAGGACTGTGTTCCTGTGGACGGATCTGTCATGAACGACTCCTATTTTCTTCTGTCCGTTTCATTTTAACTAAGAAACAGTTTGCTGGCAGGGCCACTGAGTTCCTTACACCTCTAGGGCATGCTGGATTCTAATCACCATGGGGCGGGCCTCCAAAGAGCCTGGATATCTTTCTTCAGTGCTTGTGTTCCTGACCAGGAACTGAACCTGGGTGGCAGTGAAAGAGCCAAATCCTAACTAGACCATCAGCCCTGGTCTGCACTAGGGAGTGATTTTGAAATAGCCCCCCCTTATTTCAAAATAACAACCGGCTTGTGCCTGTTATTTCAAAATGAGGGGCTGATTATTTCAAAATCTGTCCTGCTTTCCTCGGGGAATAACACTTATTTCAAAATAGTTAGTGTGGAGGCACCCGCCGCTGCAATTTCAAAATCGCTACTGCCCAGAGTAATTCGAACTAATTACTCCCCAGTGCTTTCTGGGGCTTTATGTCGAGATAGCGTGTCCACAGTAATGGAGCCTGCCTCCGATGAATTTCAAGGCTTCTCCGTACTGTGGACACGCTATTTGGATGTTATTTCAGGAGTTATTTCAAATTCAGTTATTTCTAAGTGTAGATGTGCCTAGGGAGAGAAATTGCTTTGGCCCTTTGTCAGTGTTGTCTATCTAGATACCAGCGCTGCGGGGCAGGGGCTGTCTCTCCCTGCATGTGTAAACAGTGCTCAGCACGGCATGGTCAAACTTTGGTGGGAAGTGGCAGTTCCCTTTCTGTCTGTGCCCATGGGCTGGAATACCACGCACTAGGAAGGGCTTCCCTAGGTGCAGAGGACACCCCTTTACTGAGGCAGTTGGGGGGATTTATGTAAGGACATTCTCATTTCGGAAACCTCCTTCCCGCCGTCCATTACCTCTTTGGTCCTCTCCACGACCATCCACCCGACCCTTCCCTCCTCCCCCCTCTCTTGTGGCCCCTTTGGGGATTTCACTCTGTCTCCACATGCCCACAGTGTGTGAGTGGGGAGAGTAGAGCAAGAGCCACTGCCCGGAACCTCGGGCGGTCTGATCTGCAGGTGCCTGAAACAAGTGGAGGTAGGGACAAGCAGCCACGCCCCTGGGGCTGGGGCTAAGCATGGAGGAGAGGAGGAAGAAGCCTTCCCCACTGGACCCATGGAGGGCATTGTGTCACAAGGCTACACAAAGGGGCTCAGCAGAAGGAGGGTGCTTGCTGGCCCCGGCCCAGTCTGGCATGAGGCGAGAGGTCAGATCCAGCCCGTGAGCTGTATGCTTGGATCCCTGGCCGAGGAGCATGGAGTGCCTGTCAGAGGTGGGACCTGGGTATGTGGGTCGCGGGAGGGAAAAGCAGTGCACCAAGGCCAGAGTTAGGAACGGCAGCAGCTGTCTTTCCCCACGGGTTGCATTCTGGAGCCCACTCGCGTTTCCAAAAAGCAGGGGGGAAACGATAGGGGTCCAGAAACGGGAGGACCCCTCGGAGGTGCTAAGTATTATCCGAACCCAGTGAAACTCCTTTCAGCCCTCTGCTCCTCTGTGCCAAGCAAAACTGGTTCTCATTCCGCACAGGCCAAAGGCTCTTCTCTTGCCATCTGCTTTTCTTGTAAGGACCCTCGGAATGGCCAGTTTAAAACCACATCCCAGCCTGCTCTGTGCTGGGGTTTGAGTTCACCCGGGTCTCCCTTCCCTCCGACCTGGAGCTTCAATTCCTGAGCGTTCTCTTTCGTCAGGTCCAGAGATTGCAGCTCCTTCCTTAGGTAGGACTCCAGCTCCTCCAGGTAGCGTGGCTTTGCAATGGCCAGAGAGGCCTGTTTGTTGCTGCAGATAGACAGGGAATGAGGGGCAATGTTCTAGCACATAAGAACATAACATAAGAACGGCCATACTGGGTCAGACCAATGGTCCATCTAGCCTAGTAGCCTATCTGCTGACAGTGGCCAGCACCAGGTGCTCCAGAGGGGGTGGACCGAAGACAATGATCAAGCGGTTTGTCTCCTGCCATCCTTCTCCAGCCTCTGACAAACAGAGGCCAGGGACACCATTTCTATCCCCTGGCTAATAGCCTTTTATGGACCTAACCTCCATGAATTTATCTAGCTTCTCTTTAAACCCTGTTATAGTCCTAGCCTTCACAGCCTCCTCTGGCAAGGAGTTCCACAGGTGGACTATGTGCTGTGTGAAGAAGAACTTTCGCTTATTAGTTTTAAACCTGCTACCCATTAATTTCATTTGGTGTCCTCTAGTTCTTCTATTATGGGAACTAATAAATAACTTTTCTTTATTCACCCTCTCCACACTACTCATGATTTTATAGACCTCTATCATATCTCCCCTTAGCACATCTGTGGTTCACAATCCGTGAGCTCGAGGGTTCTCTCCTCCCACCACTGCTGGTAAAGGCATTGCCCTTGGGCGCAGGGCTACTCCTGGAGAAGGGGGCCAGGTAAAGGCATTGCCTGTGGGTGCAGGGCTACTCCTGGAGAAGGGGGCCAGGTAAAGGCATTGCCTGTGGGCGCAGGGCTACTCCTGGAGAAGGGGGCCAGGTAAAGGCATTGCCTGTGGGCGCAGGGCTACTCCTGGAGAAGGGGGCCAGGTAAAGGCATTGCCTGTGGGCGCAGGGCTACTCCTGGAGAAGGGGGCCAGGTAAAGGCATTGCCTGTGGGCGCAGGGCTACTCCTGGAGAAGGGGGCCAGGTAAAGGCATTGCCTGTGGGCGCAGGGCTACTCCTGGAGAAGGGGGCCAGGTAAAGGCATTGCCCTGTGGGCGCAGGGCTACTCCTGGAGAAGGGGGCCAGGTAAAGGCATTGCCCTTGGGCGCAGGGCTAATCCCAACATGCTGACATCAGGATTCTTCAGCTACCTCCAGGAAGTGCCCCGGCCCCCTTTCCAGCACAGCCAGCCAGGCGGGGGGTGCTGTGTCTCAGGAGCTGACAAATGCCAATTGATAAGTTTCAGCTGACTCAGAGAAAGTCCCAGCTCCCTGCACAGGGACCCCAGAGCTCACTGTGGCCTCTGGATGGGGCTGCCTTTTTCTGCTTCCCTCGGCCACACATGCTGCATTGGGCTAATTAACAACAGTTACATGTTAAACCCTGGACTCTTTGTTAGCAGAGCATCACAGCTCCTTAGTGGCTGGTGGGCCCAGCGTGATGTGGTGCAAAGCATCGACAGACCCCAAAAGCCATTTTCGGGTTAAGAACGAGTTTTGGGTTTCCATTAAGCCCTGCATGTGACTATTAAACCAACTGCCCCCCCAAGCCGCAGGGCAGAACTGCCCAGCACCTCAGTTCCCAGTGATGCAGCCGATGCACGCTGGTGGTGATTTTGTTCTATAATTCCTGGGTGTAGATGAGACCACTTCATACTACCCTGGAACCCCTGGGCCAGACTAAGGGCTGTACGCTGCCATTTTTCCTAGCACTAGTATAAAGTGCTAGTCTTACCTTCTCCCCTCTGGACTGCAACAGGGTTTCCGATTCTGTAGGATTGCCTGCCCAGATGCATATGCAGGCCATGTGGACAAACGACCCCCAAGAGAAAACTGAAAGGCCTGAAAGAAAAGCCGAGATCACACCTGTGAATCCCTCTGTGCCTACAATTTCTAATGGGGATTAGAATATTCAGAAGCCTTTCTCGAACCAGCACAGATGGATCAGTGCAGGAACTCAAGGGACAGTTAAACTCAAGAAAGAGAAGGTGCCAGGAAAAAAAATCTCTCTCAGCTACAAGTGGTCATATCCAAAGACTAGCTGAACTGGAAGGGACCTCGAAAGGTCATGGAGTCCAGTCCCCTGTACTCCTACCAGGAATAAACACCATCTAGACCATCCCTGACTGATGTCTGTCTAACTTGCTCTCAAAAAATCTCCAATGATGGAGATGCCACTCCCTAGGCAACTTATTCCAGTATTTAACCACCAGGACAGTTAGGAAGTTTTTCCTAATGTCCAACCTAAACCTCCCTTGCTGCAATTTAAACCCATCGCTTCTTGTCCTGTCCTCAGAGGTTAAGAACAATATTTCTCCCTCTTCCTTGTAACAACCTTTTAGGTATTTGAAAACCGCTCTCATGTCCCCTCTCCGTCTTCTCTTTCCCAGACTAAACAAAGCCAGTGTTTTCAATCTTCCCTCATAGGTCATGTTTTCTAGACCTTTATTTTGTTGGTCTTTTCTGGACTTTGTCTAATTTGTCCATCCTTCCTGAAATATGGTGCCCAGAACTAGACACAGAACACCATTTGAGGCTTAATCAGTGCAGAGCAGAGCGGAAGAATTACTTCTCATTGTGACAGCCTCCCTCCATGCTTTATGAGAATTGGCTTTTGAATATGCATAACTCAAAGATGCTCTGGACAAAATACCTCATGTAACCTATCAATGTTAATGTCACAATCTGCTGGATCTGTATCTCCTATTTGGTGCAGGTATCATTCTTGTAGTGAAGGTAAACGTATGACGTGTGGATCTGTTTATAGTTCTAAATGTGCTAATGAGGGCCCTTGGTGTGCTAATTGTGCCACTGATGCCCACCTTACTGCTCTTTGGGGCTCCCCACCACCTGTCCTATTGGGCTAGCCTCTGGTCTCCCCTAGACATAGCACAGATGCTGAACCAGTTCAGCTCCAAGAGGGCTCAGCTCCCAGGAAACTAATCCCCAAAAGGGATCAGGAGTCCAAATAAATCCATCTTTCACTGTGTAGAAGTTTTACAGAGGGAAAGTTCGTAAGGTCAGCCCTCTTTATCAGTGAAAAAGAGAGATGCACAGTGGTTGCTTCTCCCCAGGTAACAAATTATTTACACTGGGCCCGATAATGAACAAAAGTGTTTTTTATTAGGTACAGACAGTAGGATTTAAGTGGTTGGCAGTGAAAACAGTCAGATCAAAGCAAGTTACAAAGGTAAAATGAATAGAAAATGCATAGCTAGTTCTAATCCACCAAGAAACTTGTCACATGCAAATTCTTACCCTAAACTGCTGTTCTTATTTCAGGTATAAGCTTCAACTCAGAGTTGGTCTTTTACTCAGACTTGGGTCTATACAGCTTTCTTCAAGTTCTTTTGTAACCTCTTAATGTGGGCCAGGCAGTTTCAAAAGCCAGCTGAAGACAAAAGGCTGATAGACTTTCCCACAGGGCAGGAATCCTTTGTTTTGCATCTTCCATCCCCATGGAAAATTACCAGGCCCAAGGTAGATTCCACTACCAGGTGGTATGCTCATATGTCTTTCTAAGACCACCCACAGTCTGGACTCACTGAACAAACAAAGCCATTTATAGGTCATTGAGTTGATCACCAAGCTATTAGGTTTCTTGGGCAATGGTAATGGCCCTCATTAGCACACTTAGAACTGTAACTAGATCCACACTTCATATTTCTAACTTCACATATCAGAATGATACATGTAGAAAAATAGGATGTACGAATCCAGCAGACTGTGACATTAAAATGGAAATAGTAATAGAGATGTAGCTGTGTTAGTCTGGTCTTGCTGAAACAAAAGACAGGATTATGCAGCACTTTAAAGTCTTTAAAGTGCTGCATGGTCCTGTCTTTTGTTTCATTAAAATGGAAAGGTTATGTCAGGCATTCTGTCTAAAGCATCTCTGAGTTTATGCATATTCATAAGACGATTTTCATAAAACATGGGGGTTGTCACACGCATGCTTTGCTTATGACACTCCTGCTAACACACCCCAGAATGAGGTTGGCTTTTTTGAAACAGCATTACACTGAGGACTCATACTTAGTTTGTGTCCACTAAGACTTTAATCCCTTTCCACAGTACTCCTTCCTAAGTAGCCATTTTCAATTTTGTATGTGTGTAACTGACTGTCCCTTGCATTTGTCCTTATTGAATTTCATCCTCTTTGCTTTAGACTGGAGCATTTTGAATTATAATCCTATCCTCCGAAGCACTTGCAACCCCTCCCAGTTTGGTATCAGCTGCAAACTTTAAGTGTATTCTCAATGCCATTATCTAAACCATTCATGAAGCTATTGAACATAACCAGACCCAGAACTGATTCCTGGGGGACCCTTCTCATGATGCCTGTCTAGCATGACTGAACTAGGGGTGTATGTGACTAGTCAACTAGTCCCTTGACTAATCGCTTCCCCCCCTTGCTGCTTCTATCAGAGGCAGCAAGGAGGGGGAGCAGGAGCTGATGCTGGGGGGAGCCTGCTTAAAAGCTGGCTCCCTCTGGCACCATCTCCGTGGGAGGCAGGGGAAGCAGGAGGGTAGAAGGACCAGGCATGAGTCAGGAATCAGCTGATTCCTGGCTCGTGCCTGGTCCCAGATGCTCCTCTGCTTTTTAAATGTATTAAGAGCCAACAGGCTCTTAATACATTTAAAAGGCTGGTGCGCAGCAGGGAGAACCCCGTGTCAGCTGGGAATCAGCTGTCCCAGCTTGCACTGGGTCCCTCCTGCTGTGCTTTAGCCTTTTAAATGGACTAAGAGCCAACAGGTTCTTAATCCATTTTAAAGGCAGAGCCGCAGCAGGGTTACCTCCTGGGCTGGGAGCTAACCCCGCTGCAGCTCCTCGCTTATCAACTAGTTGATGGAAAAATCCATCGACTAGTTGATTAAACTAAATCTAACATCCCTAGACTGAACCACTGATAACTACTCTCTGGGAATGCATTTTTCAACATGTTTTGCACACAGTTTATAGCAGCTCGCATTTCCCTAGTTTGTTTATGAGAAGGTCATGCAAGACAATATCAAAAGCCTTACTGAAGTCAAGATATACCACATCTACTGCTTTCCCCCTATCCACAAGGCTTGCCCTCTGGTCTTCATAAATCTATGCTGGCTGTTACTTATCACCTTATTATCTTCTAGATGTTTGCAAATGAATTGCTTAATTATTTGCTCCATTATCTTTGTGGACACAGAAGTAAAGCTGACTGATCTGTAATTCCCTGGGTTGTCCTTATTTCCCTTTTTATACATTGGCCCTATATTTGCCCTCATCTGCAATGGCGTGGTTTTGTTAATTAAACTAGTGCAAGTTGGTGTGTAAAGAAGCCCCTGGTGGTTGTGGGCTATGCATCTTAGACTGCATCTTCCTTGGGGCAGAGACCATGTCTTTCCAGGGATGCATGCAGCTCCCAGCACAGATTAACACAAGGCTCCCCCGAATCGTGACTGGGATCTCTGTATGCCATTGCAAAATAAATAGCATCTCAACAAAGCAGCAGTCCGGTCTAACTTCCCAATCTGTATGAAAACCAGAATCTGATGCTTCACTTGAGCCTTGTCTGCAGGAAGGATTTATGTCCTGGCAGAGCTGCCTCGGGCAACCCTCGGTGGAGCTGTAGAGAGCCAGGAGTGTCCCGGGGCAGTGTCCGCATTTGAAACAAGAGCATGCCTCACTTGACATCCCACAGCACGTCATCACTGAGGGCTTTCAGGGATGCGGCTGCAGGGATGCAAACCTCCCTAACGCAAGTGAGCTCCAAGGAAAAGAATCAGTTGCCAATAACATTGAATTTCCTTTCAGTCAACTGAATTGCCTCTAGCCCCTGTGGTTAGTTCTGAAACCCTAGCACCCATTTCAAAACTTCCCCGCTGCTGCATCTTCCAGGGTTTCTCTGTGTCATCCCGACTCCCATAACGATCATTTCCTCGGAGGAGAGTGTTGGTGGATTTGACTTGTCACGCTTTATGTTCAGTATTAGGGTGTGTCTAGACTACATGGCTCCATTGACGGAGCCGTGTAGATAAGGCAGGACAACAAAGGGAAATGAAGTGGTGATTTAAATAATCGCCGCTTCATTTAAATCAAAATGGCCGCCGCGCTGTGCCGATCAGCTGTTTGTCGGCACAGAGCGGCAGTCTAGACGGGGATCTGCCGACCCCAGAACCCTTTGTCGGCAGATTCTTTATGCCTCGTGAAATGAGGCTTACAGGATCTGCCGCCAAAGGGTTCTGGGGTCAGCAGATCTCCATCTAGACTGCCGCTCTGTGCCGACAAACAGCTGATCGGCACAGCGCGGTGGCCATTTTGATTTAAATGAAGCGGCGATTATTTAAATCGCCACTTCATTTCCCTTTGTCAAGTAAACTAATCTACATGGCTCCGTCGACAGAGCCATATAGTCTAGACGTACCCTTATTGCGGGATCATTGGAGTTCTGATTGTAGGATTCAAATTCCTCATGTCTGGAATCTTTCTAAAGTGTTAACATCTCAGGATGCCAAATAAATGTGATGCTTTAAATGCCCCTCCGACCTCAGGAAGAAGTGGGGAAATTGTTCTGGTGGAGCACTGTGATTCCAATTTACTGAGCCTTGAAAAACACATTGTGTTGCGAAGAAAGGGCTCGAATGAGTTCCCGGTTGTAGGACAAAGCAGTACAGTTTGCACTGAGAGTTCCTGTACTATGTGTCGGACCCTGAGCATCACCACACTCGCACAATGGGGTTTTGGGTTTTTTTAAAGAAACAATGTGTAACTGTTTCATCTCCTACCCCCCTCTAGTTATCTACAGTAATGGTGTTTCCGGAGTTTGATCTCTGTGAATGGGGCACACTTCTACAAGCAGGTTAAGGTTTATTTTCCTCAGTAAGACTGCCACTTTTGAAGGAACTGCTGTTCTTTTAAGTAGCCCTTTAGCTCATGATTACAGAGCATGTGATGTCAGGTCTAATTTTGTTTACGGCGTCGGCCAAATGCTGGCTTTGGTCATTGGCCATGTTTGCGGGTGTACTCAAAAAACTGCAGCCAAGAGGAGAAGAGAATTAAAGCACAATTGTTAATTCCCCCTCTCCCTCATCTCCCATCAAAAATCTGCAGTTGATTATTGAAAGCCTTCAGCCTGCATTATTGTTTCTTGACTTGAAAGGACAGAGATTGATGCACTGAATGCTGAGACCTGTGGCCTTTATGGCAGGGGTGGGCAATAACTTTTGATGGGGGCCACTGCAAGTATTTGGTAAGTGGTCAAGGGCCACACTCTTCCGTGATATTAATGGAGGAAGTGCGGGGTCTGGGGTGGAGAGTGGGTGCAGAAGCAAGCTCAGGGTAGGGAATTGGGGTGCAGGAGGGACTCTGGGGCCTGGGAAGGAGTTTGGGTGAAGAAGGGGGTTGTGACCTGGGGCAGTGGCTTGGGGTACAGGGTCTGTGAGGGGGTATGGATGCAGGAGGATTCTGACCTGGCGGAGGAGTGTAGGATAGGGTGCAGGGTCTGAGAAGAGGTTGTGACCTGGGGCAGGGAATTGGGGTGCAGGGTCTGTGAGGGAGTATGGATGCAGGAGGGGGGATGCAGAGCGTTTGTATTGTCACCTGGGACATGGGTGCAGGGGGGGAGCAGAGAGTTGCAGGGAGGTTGCCAGACTCTGGCCAGGAGCTGCTTACCTTAGGCAGCTCCCGGCCAGCAGCCCAGCGAGAGTCTCAGGCAGGCCTCCTGCCTGCCACACTCTGCACACCATTCAAAGCAGCTGGTTGCAGGGGCCATGTGCTCTCTGCATACTAGGTGCCCCTTTGAGGGGGACCCTTTGTGTGCTGCAAGCACAGCCCAGGCAGCTCCCATTGGCTGGTTTCCGGCCAATGGAAGTTGCGAGACTGTGCTTGGGGGCAGCAGCAGTGCAGAGCACAGAGCCAAAAGCAGCTGCAATTTGCTTCCTTTTATGGGTCTGGCATGGTCCTTGGGCTCCTAGCAAGTTGCCAGTGCATCCCCAGGCGGGCAAAGACAAGCGGCTCCATTGAAATATTTCCACTCACCATCGTCTTGCGTTTCTTCGGAAGGAGGCGTTTCAGACTACCATTCTGCATTTGGTCATTTGGAGGTGAAGGCAAGCTAGGTGCCCTGTGTAATGGTAGGAAAAGAGACATTTCAAAACATGGGCAACAACCACCAAATCAAACAGCAACCAAAAGAAGGAAGAAATTCCATCACCGCCAGCTGGAACCCAATATGCTACACAAACCAGTGGGGTTGTGCGCTCTCCGAATAGGATGGGGGTGATAAGAAGGAAAGAGGGCACAATCTAAGTGGCAAGGTTACCGACTCCTTTTGCCTGTGAAAATCTGCGTCTTCTTCACATCACATCTCCCCATTTGTTGCTACCGGTAATACTCAGCACTTCTAACTCCAGAGCACCGTGTGGCTAGAGCAGGTTACTATTCTGGTCCCCATCTTATCTAGACACAGTAAGTCAGACCTACACTCCTGTTGGCTGTCTCTGCTTCACTTGACAGAGAAGATTCAATGAATTCAAGCCCACTGCTGATCAGTTACCTCCCCCCTCCCCGAGTTGGCACCTGGCTGTCTTTGGTTGTAATGTGTAATTTCCTTCAGCAGCTTTTCTTTTCTGACCCCTGAATCACCCTTTGGATTCACTAGCGCAGATTTTGGGGTTGGGTATGCGGAGGGTGTAACCAGGAGCGCCCGTTCCAAGACTAGGGATGTGAATGAGTAACCGGTTAGCCAGTCAACTGGTAAGCATTGCCCTTACTTTATTGGGTGATGCTTACCGGGTACCGGTTAACTTCAGGAGGAGAGCTGCTCCAACCCCATGTGTCTAAGGCAGGGAGAACAGGCAGTGGCAGCCCCCACATGGGCGAGGGGCCACGGGGAGGGGGGGCCCTGGCTAGGCAGCAGTAGCTCCCGCTGAGCAAGGAGGCGGGGGCAGTGGTAACCCCCTGTTGGCATCCCAGCTTAATCAATTAACAGGTTAAACCTAGTGTTTAATCAGTTAACTAATTAACTGGGATTTTACATCCCTATCCAAAACCAGCTGCTTGCAATGCAGACGACATGGGGTAGGCATAGGGGTACCAAGATGGCTCCACTCACATCTGTTGGGGAAGTTGGGTTGACACCTCATTTGACTCCATGGGACTGCAAAACTCTGGTGTTTCAATGCAGTTGCCTTGTCACTGTCCCACATTGGACTAACACTGCCCTGTCACTCCAGCCTGCCCCTGGGAGTCCTCTTCAGCTCAGGCCTCTCACTCCGTCCTCCCGCCCAGACGATGTTGAAATCTTACAGTGTCTTTCTGCGTCATGTCTCTAAGCTGCAGCCTTTCGTATCGCTCCGCAGAGCTAACCCACTCTCAATGACCGTCCCCCTCGCTCTGGCTGCAACAAATGCAATTCTGCACGCCATTCAGAAAGCTGTTGCAAAGGTCACTTTGTCAGCCTGTCACTGTGAGCGCATCGCTCCTCTCTTTGAATCCCTCCATTGCTCCCCCTCCCCCTGCAACTACATCAAACAAACGCCACTTATATTCGCTTCCCAGGCCCTTCCCGACCTACCCCCACGCTATCGATAATCTCTTGGTCACCAGACGCAACTCCCATCGGTCAGGGCACCAGCCTCCATTCTCACACCTTTTAAATTCTCAAACAAGCACCTTTGGGCTTTCTCTCATGCTGCCCCTCGTGCGCGGGAGGAGCTCCTCTGCGCATCTGCAAAACTACCTCCATAACCTCCTTCAACCCCCTTGCCCCCTTCAAACTCTCCTTTGCTACCACGCCAATGAAAAACTTGAAAATGGCCATGGGGCTGGCTTGCTGCTCACTGTTGCCTTGCACTTTCCATCAGTATCCATCTGTTTTCTCTTGTCTTTCATTAAGGTTGTAAGTTCTCTGGGGTTGGGCTGTCTTTTTGTCCTATGTTTGGACAAGGCCTAGCACAACCATCCTTCGCTAAGCAAATAACATCTAAAGTGAATCAAACCTTCTGTTTTATTCATAAAGGTACAAGCAGGCCAAGACTCTTAACTGGGAACACTTTAGAAACCTAAAAATCTAATAAATAAATCGCTTCAGAAAATCTGTTTTCAAAGCTTTTGTAGGTGCCAAAAAGAAAAGAGGTCTCCAATATTTTGAACCCCTA
This sequence comes from Pelochelys cantorii, assembly GCA_032595735.1. NCBI lineage: Eukaryota > Metazoa > Chordata > Testudines > Trionychidae > Pelochelys > Pelochelys cantorii. Next base: position 1,543,664 of record CM064339.1, on the reverse strand, counting down.
CATTACTGTTAAAGCAGTGAGGTACTATTGACAGACAGACGTATGGTACAGCTATGTGCTACTGGAAACATTTCTGTACATCTCCAGTACATCACAGGCCCTAAAACATGAAGTAATTTGCCTCTGTAAGGATTTGTTGCCATCAGATAATGGGAACTGCAACTTTAATGCATCTACTGCTTCATGTAATCAGAATGGTACCTAACCATCCAGAGATGTAAAATGATATAATCACACCTGTTGCTAAGCATGCTCTGAGTCCAATCCTGCAAGTCGCTGAATGCCCTCAATCCCACAACTTCAACGGAAGTTGAATCCGCTTAGCATTCTGGAGAACATGCTCAGATTTTTGCAGGGTTGGGTCTCAGGCTGGATTGCTGCTATCAGCAAGCTGCCCCAAGTGTCAGGAAGGCACTTTATTCTCAGATGTACCACGGGACTATTGGCCAGGTACATGCTGGGTTTTCTTCTTCGTGATAGAAGCAGGACCTCTGACTAGATTGGTCAAGGCTTGGTATGGAAAATCCCATACTCCCATACCCTGCAAAATGTAGATGTCTTTAAAGAAAGCCACAAGTGAAAAGCTGTGTCTAGAACTTCTCCACAAGTGAGAACTGTAGGGATTTAACACCAGATGCTTCTTCGCCACCATCAAATAGACACAGAGTTCCTGTGGAGGCTGGAGATCAACGCCCACAACTTTAACCGAATGAAAGCTGCTTTGATGACATGTAAAGGTCCAATTTTTCCATGTCATCCACTAAGGCCAAAGTTCTGTAAGCTTATGCTCATAAGTGACCACACATTTATTTGGGATGTAAATATAACTATCAAGGAAAATACAGCTAAACAAAAAGAGCAAGTCCACCCCAAGAGTTACATAATACAGGGCCTTTGCAAAATTGGTGTCATATCCAGCGTTTCTTATTGTGAGCAAAAAAAAAAAAAAGTCACTTTTAGGTTCCATGTAAGCTACTCCATAAGTTACTTACTATACATATTTGTATATACAAGTAGGTAGGAATGCATAGTGGAAGAGAGGCAAATAAATCATTTCAAAAATTTCTTTTATGTTAAAATGTAAATGCTCCAGCAAAAAATATAGGTTTCAAGTTATAAACTTCAATAATTACTGTAGTTTGGAAGTTACTGGCTTATGTGCATTTAAAACTCACTTCCTACTATGGCATTAAACCTTTTTTGCATTTAATTTATATTTCATCTTTCTTAAGCATCACATGGAAGTTTTTGCAGATATTGATTCCCGGGATACCTTGACAAGTAGCTAATGGACAGCTACTGGAATCCTTTGTCTTTTGGTTCAGGTCTGGTTTCATCTTGCTTTTAGGGCCGGCCCGACCATATAGGAGAACTAAGCGGTCACCTATCACACCAGGCTTTAAAGGGTGCCAAATTAGAGAGAAGTAAATTTTTTTCTCTATTTAGGAATATAGATGTTCAAGTACCTAAAAGGGTGTTACAAGGAGGAGGGAGAAAAATTGTTCTCCTTGGCCTCTGAGGACAGGACAAGAAGCAATGGGTCAACTTGCAGCAAGGGAGGTTTAGGTTGGACATTAGGAAAAATTTCCTAACTATCAGGGTGCTTAAACACTGGAATAAATTGCCTAGGGAGTTTGTGGAGTCTCCGTCACTGGAGATATTCAAGAGCAGGTTAGACAGACATCTATCAGGGATGATCTAGTTGGTGCTTGGTCCTGCCATCAGGGCAGAGGACTGGACTTGTTGACCTCTCGAGGTCCCTTCCAGTTCTAGGATTCTATGTTCATGTGTTATCTCTTTTAAATGAAAGTATCAAATATTGTACTTGTAAAACTGTGCATCATTGCCACATGTGAAATTGAGTTATATTATTTTCCCATTGTGGAGCACGGCTGTGTATGTAAATACAATTAAAATGAGTGCACCGCCTGGGTTTACTGCCTAGGGGCGGGATCTGGCAGGTCAGTCACTCTCAGTAGCCCAGTGTTGGCCAATCATACATTGAGTCAGTGTTGCTCACTGCTTAGTGAAGGCCTGTCAGTGACCTGCAACAGCTGTTCTGCCGTGTTACAAGCTGGGATCGATGGCCCAGTGCAAAAGGGTTACAGCTCACAAGCAGACTTCATTCAGTATCAAGGAATAAGGATTTGCATAGCTTCTCAGTTCCTTTGAAAGGAAGACTGTTGTAACTTAAAATGCAACAGTTTATAGTGCTGAACAAAAACACTGTGTACAACTCAAAACGGTTAAAACCTAAAAATGGCAGCTAGTGGGTGGTTTAACCACATAGGTTGCGTCTAGACTGGCATGATTTTCCACAAATGCTTTTAACGGAAAAGTTTTCCATTAAAAGCATTTGCGGAAAAGAGCGTCTAGATTGGCACGGATGCTTTTCCGCAAAAGCATTTTTTGCGGAAAAGCGTCCCTGGCCAATCTAGATGCGCTTTTGCGCAAGAAAGCCCCGATCACCATTTTAGCCATCGGGGATTTTTTGTGCAAAACAATTCTGGGTTGTCTACACTGGCCCTCTTGCGCAAAAGCATTTGCGCAAGAGGGCTTTTGCCCGAAAGGGAGCAGCATAGTATTTGCGCAAGAACACTGACGATCATACATGAGATCGTCAGTGTTCTTGCGGAAATTCAAGCGGCCAGTGTAGACAGCTGGCAAGTTTTTCCGGAAAAGTGGCTGATTTTCTGGAAAAACTAGCCAGTCTAGACACAGCCATACAGTATAATTGTGTTAGGATTCATGAAAAGCGGAAAAAAATCAATAAAAACATGTATTATTATTTTGACATTGTCATTTCAAATGCCAAGTAAATAAAGGGAAAAATTCATTCTAAACTTATTTTTCTCTATATTGAATGTGTGTGTGCATGGGGAGAGGGGAGCAAAGTCATAGTTCACCTAGGGTGCCAAAATCCCTCGTCCAGCCCTGCTTGCTCTCTCATGCTTTGAGTGGGGTTTGCTGTCTGGATCCAGAATTACTTCTTAACTCTACCATGCTGGCCTCTGCTTTCTTACAGATCACCCTACAACCCCTGTCATCTCCACTGAGCACCATGAGAATCTCCATTAGGCCAGGTCTATACTAGACCCGGAAGGTCGGCTTAAGAGACGTTACTCCAGCTACGTAAATAACAGCGCTGGAGTCGACATGCCTTAGGCCAAGTTTAAGTGGGAAGTCGTACACTCCCGTCAACTTCCCTTATTCCTTGTGACTTGAGGAATACCGGCACCAATTGAGGCCACTCTCAGCATTAGCTTGAGTGGGTCCTTACTAAATTGAATGCCAGAAGATCAATCTCCGGCATGGCAAGTGGAAACTTAGTTCAACAGAACTCTGTCCTGGAATAGCGGATAACTAGCTTTCAGTTGGACTATTAGCATGCGATCTCATGGTGGGAAAGCCATGAAGGCTGCTGTTAAAGAATGTATGATGCACTGATGCATGGGTCAGGAGCGCTCTCTGTTCCTGCCCTTCACTCTGACTTCCTAATCTTAAAGACTGTTTCTGTGTATAGCTGTTATCTAAGGCTGCTTATAAGAGGCCTTCTCACTCTCGGTGATAGTAGTGCTATTGGATGATAATTGCAGTTACTTGCATCCTGGGTCTCTCGACCACTCAACAGATTTTTTATGAGTTTATTAATAAGGAGAATCTGAAAAATCCCCATCTAATTAGATTTGGCTGGTATCCCTCCAATTATTTTGTTGCAAAGAAGAATGAAAATAGGGAGGCAAATGGCCTTTGGTTCTTATTCACAGGGGATATTTTATGAGGTTTTTTTTCTAGGATCATTTACCAAAATACTGATTAAAACTTGCAGATGTTGCCTATTTGTTTCACCCTCAATCTTGAGAGGTATTTTCACTGTGTTTATCAGGACATTTTGAAAATATTAATACTCATATTTTTGAAGTCCAGGGTAATTATTCCTACAACAGCTTTATCAACACACTGCAGCTATAAATATGCAGTAAATTAAAGCAATCAAATAGGGCATAAATAACTCAGGAATCAATCAACTCTTTCTCCAGTGACCCTGGAGCTTAATTCAAAGCTTCTTATTAACTTTGTTTGCATTGTACAATCCCTGGAATACAAAGTGGACAATCAGGTCATTCTATGACTGCAAAATCTTTGCTGTAATGTGAATGGAAATAGTTTGCCTGGGTTGTAAATGCTATGGATGGATCAGGGAAGCCATTTAAAAACCCATGAACTCTGACATAGCCTGTTCAGTTTAATTCTCTTCCTCATGACAGTTACATATGAAAAGCTATCTTACAGCAACATTAAGGAATATACTCACATTGACCAAAACCAGAAGAGACAACTTAGAAAGCCATCAGTACATCTGTAGCACACAGAAGGCTGGTGACAGAGAAGCTGACAGTCTGGGTGGGCCCCTGGGCAAGGTGTGTGTGGGGGGTCAGGTCCACACTCCCAGCAGAAGAGGCAAACCCCAACCCTCAGCGCCACACAGAGCACATGGTGCAGTGCTCCGATGGCAAATGAAAGCAGAGTAGCAGCGGCTGGGATCCCCAGCGGCTGGGATCCCCAGGCTCCTTTTAATCATCGGGCCTGGGGCAACTACTCCCTTGCCCCACCCCATCTGTATCATGACCACTGGTACCAGAAGGGAGAGTTAAGGCCCAAGTGGCCGTCATAATCATTCCACTCAAACTGGGGCTACATTATTTATTAAAGGAACAACCTAGCAGCAGCAGCAGCACAGACTGTGGGCTTGTCCACACAACTGCTTCAGACCATGTAAGATATATTGCTCAGGGGTGTGAAAAAACACACCCCTCTAAGCAACATAACTTACATTGACTTAAAGCAGCCTCCACAGCATGCTTATGTCAGGGAGATGCTCTGTCACTGACAATAGGCCTCGTTGGACTTCTGTATTTGGGAGGACGGCTCCAGTCCAGCCAACAGGGCTGTGCAAATTCTGTACCAGCCCACAGGGCCACCATTTCAGATTTCTGCAGGGGAAGGGCAACTTCACTCTGACCACATCTCCACTTGCCACACCTGAGATCCATCTTCTGGCGTTCGATTGAGTGGGTCTGCTTAAGACCCGCTAAATCGAACACTGAGGGCAGCTCTGGTATTTCTGCAGTCTTGAGGAGTAAGGGAAGCCGACAGGAGCATTTGCTTCTGTTGGCCTCCCTCTATGAAGATGCTGCCAATCTTGGCTTAAGGTAAGCCAACTCCAGCTACTTATTTTACGTAGCCGGAGTTGTGTACCTTAACCCGACCTTTCAGGTCTAGTGTAGACCTGGTCTCTGTTTATAAGCAGATTCTGACTCCTTGCCTTAGGTGCCAAGCTGGGAGAAGCCTCCTGTCTCTCCTGCAGAAGTCATTGCATTGCACGCTCAGGCTGCCTGGCTGAGGCTTGGTGTACTTTTCACCAAGATAGAGTAATTACATTGACAGGCTGCATCTTCACCAGACATGCAACATTAGTGTCACCGCGCCAATTTAGTGCAGTAGTGAAGACGAACCCTGAGACCCTACACTAACAAATCAGAGCAAAGCCTTGGTCAGAGATAGCATAAAAAAGATCACACCCCCATTGCAAAGTAAAAAATGGGAAAGGCCATCAATCTTGGTGTTAAAGACTACTTCTTGTTACAGGTGGTTTATACAAAGATAAACAACCAACCAACCAACCAACCACATTTTCCTCATTTTAACAAAGTTCCTCATTTAGTGTTAGAAGAAAACAACCCTTTCTGAGATTCTATACTAGTGCCATATAACAGTACATGCTCGACATTTGATTGCAGTCTGGTGGGGCAACATTCTCACAGTTCTAAGTACCTATATCGTTTTAAGTGACCTCTTTGTTTCAAGATTAAACTAAGACCTGTGACCACTGATCAAGCAGAGGTGAAACAAAACGCTTCCACTCTATAATCTACAGCCAGGTTGAACTATTAAAACAACTACAAGAACTTATGCTGACACGCTAATTCCCAACGAGGAAGCAAACCAAAAAAGTCATGTTCATTTCAGCTCAGAGAAAGCAAAATCAATGCTTACCCCATGGAAAAGACTGCTCGAGAGAAAAATGTTATCTCCAGACTTCATAAAGGGAATTCTTTACAAACATTGGAAATGTTAAGTGAAAATATTAAAGCCATTACTCACCAGTGTCCTTGTCATAGTAAGCATGTATAATTGTGGCTAACGTAATGCTATACGCTGAAAGGACAAAACCCACCTGCTATGGCATGAGAGTGAGATTTCTGAAGTACTGGAACAGGAATATGTCTGTATACCAAATGTCCTTCATTAGGAGCCTACAGTTAGCATGATGTGATAATATCAGATCTGATAAACTAAACAGGGCCAGGCTTGGCTAGTATATGGGACGAAAGACCTCCCAATGTGATATTAATACTAAATTTACTCCCAGGGGAATTCTGCACTACTGTACACATGTACAATTCATGTTTCCCCCACAGATTTGTTTTTCTCTGCAGAATATAGCTTCTGCTGGAGAGGCACTGCAGTTACACGTTTTGCCCAGCAGGGGCTGCTGAGGCACCAGAAGAGGGGGTAGCCAACTGGTAGCTGCTTTCCTCACAGTGGGGCCATTTAGGTGAGGAGGCCCAGGAGGGACAACGTGTGGCACACTAGGCTGCTGGATACTGGGGTTCAGAAGGGCTAGTGGGGGAGGGGGACAAGGGCTCAGGAATTAATGGGGTGACAGCACTGAGCCAGGGACTGGATGAGAAGGGGGCTGCAGGGTCACATGGGGACACAGGATGCATGGCCTCGTGACAGATGTGCCTGACAATGGGAGAGGCTACAGATCAGCCAGGGTCTGGCCAAGGGAGGTTTCCTAACTCCCAAATAACAACCCCGATTCCCCCCCAAAAACAACCCTTCTCCCACCCACATCCAGCAACCATAGAACCATAGAGCTGGAAGAGACCTCAGAAGGTCAACAAGTCCAGCCCCCTGCCCAAGGCAGGACCAATCCCAACTAAATCAACCCAGCCAGGGCTATGTCAAGCCGAGACTTAAAAACCTCTAGGGATGGAGATTCCACCATCTCCCTAGGGAACCCATCCCAGCGCTTCCCCACCCTCCTAGGGAAATAGTTTTTCCTACTATCCAACCTAGACCTCTCCCACTGTAACTTGAGACCATTGCTCCTTGTTCTATCATCCCTCACTACTGTGAACTGCCTCTCTCCATCCTCTTTGGAACCTCCCTTCAGGAAGATGAAGGCTGCTACCAAATCCCCCCTCACTCTTCTCTTCTGCAGACTAAACAAACCCAAATCATTCAGTCTCTCCTCGTAGGTCATGTGCTCCAGCCCTTCAGGTTCACTTCCATGTTCCTTCCCTCTCCCTCAACTCCTCCGTTACTCCTGACTCCCCCCAAGCCTTTGCACTGCTTCTGAGGGGTGCGAGAAATGCAGTGTCCTTTAAATGAATTATCACTCACAGTTCTGTATTAATAGGCCTCGTAAGGAATCTCTTTGTCAAAAAACTCCATTTCTTAAGTCTTTTTTGTGCCTGAGCTGCCAGCAGGTATTTTGAAATAAATGACCAAAATAACTGCCACCAGTGGGATCATACTGTGTTCTTTTGACAAATTACGCAGAAACAACAAGGAGCCCTGTGGCACCTTAGAGACTAACAGACTTATTACAGCATAAGCTTTCGTAGATAAAAGCTGTTTCATCAGATGAACTGGAATGGAGTTTAGAGAGACATGGGTATATATAGAAGGACAACAGAAGAAAGAGGGTACTTGTGTAAATGTTCTTTCGTTGTCTCTCTCTATATATATGCCCATTCCTCTGTAAACTCCATTCAAATTCATCTGATGAAGCGAGTTTTACTCACGAAAGCTTATGCCCTAATAAATCTGTTAGTCTTGAAGGGTATGTCTACTACATTATTGCAAAATAAGAAGAGCGTGTCTACACTGCAAGCATTATTTCGAAATAATGGTGAGCTGGGAGACTTTTTACTCTGACTTCTTACTCCAAGTCATTTCACGAGGAGTAAGGGAAGTTGAAGGAAGAGTGTTCTTCATTTGACTTCCTGCTGTGTGGACAGCGCCAAAAGCCGAGTTGAGCTATTTCAACTTAAGTTATGCAATTGACATAGCTCAAGTTGCGTAGCTTAATTCAAATTTTGCTCTGCCGGGTAGATGTGCCCTAAGATGCCACTGGACTGCTCATTTTTTTTGTAGCTACAGACTAACAAGACTACCCCTCCAAGACTATGCAGAGTTGCACAGTATTATGCGTGCAATTGCTAATCTTTTGGGCCAGCTTTGCCCAAGATGTAGAAATGATGGCCAAAAAAAATATCAGAGAGGTAGCCACATTAGTCTGTATCTGCAGAAACAATGAAAGCTTATGCCCAAATAAATCTGTTAGTCTTTAAGGCCTTATCTAAAACAAGGATATCGATGCTCCGGAGAGCGATCTTCCAGGTTTGATTTAGCGGGTCTAGTAAGGACCTGCTAAATCAAACACGGAGTGTGCCTTTGTCCACCCTGGTACTCCAGGAGGCAGGGAAGAGAAAGAGAAAGAGACGTTGACTGGAGCTGTGCATCTTAAATTGCATTTCTCCCCTAGTGCAGACTGGCTGAAGGTGCCACAGGTGGCAAAGAAAGAGGGTTCTGCAGGGCTGGCCTGGCTCTCAGCCGGCTCAAGGGGCAGCAGCAATTTCTGCACCGCCCGCCAGGGGCTAGCCAAGGAAATGGCTCGCTGGAGGCGCGTGCTCCCTGGGGGTGCAGGGAGCATGCGCACACGGACTGCGCATGCTCAGTAACAGCTGCAGAAGACGCTGCCCTTCGCTCTGCCCTCACTGCCCCTAGCACGCAGCCCACCTTTTTTAAGGGGCCAAAGCGGAGGGGGAGAGGTGGCCGCGATGGGGGGGGGAGGGGTGGCAGATCCCTATGGGGGCGCAATTTCCTCCTCCGCCGCCGCCCCCCGCGCGCCTGAGATTCAGCCCGCGCTGCCGCGTACCCCCGGCCCGGCCCGGCCCTCAACCCGGCCCGGCGCGAGCTCTGCTGGGCGGCCCGGGCTCCCCCCGCTCCCCGGGCCCTCACCCAAGCGAAGGGGCCAGGGCCACGGCCGCGCGCGAGCAGGGCGTCGGGGTTGTTGATACGGTCACCATGGAGACAGGCCCCGCCCTTCTCGTCTGCCCAGGACCCCGCCGCCGCCATAGCTGCCCTGCGGCCGCCTGACCCAGGGGCCCGCGCCGGGAGGGGGAGGGGTGTAGGGGCGCGAGCGGGGCCCGGTCGGGGTGCCCCCGCCAAGCTCAGCGATGCGCCTCCGCCAGCCTGTGCCCGGGCAAGGCTACCGTGGGGGTGCCCCGGGAAAGCGCTGTTGGGCAGGCTGCAGGCAGGGGGCTCCCTGGGCAGGCTACAGGGGATACCCTGGGGAAGGCGGGAATGATTGGGGTGTCCTGGGGAAGAGGCTGCAGGGGGGCACCCTGAGAAAGGTGGGGGCAGGCTGCAGGGGGTACGCTAGGGAAGGCGGGGGCAGGCTGCAGGGGGTACGCTAGGGAAGGCGGGGGCAGGCTGCAGGGGGTACGCTGGGGAAGGCGGGAATGGTTGAGGTGTCCTGGGGAAGAGGCTGCAGGGGGGCACCCTGAGAAAGGTGGGGGCAGGCTGCAGGGGGTACGCTGGGGAAGGCGGGGGCAGGCTGCAGGGGGTACGCTGGAAGGCGGGAGGCTGCAGGGGTACGCTAGGGAAGGCGGGAGGCTGCAGGGGGTACGCTGGGGAAGGCGGGAATGGTTGAGGTGTCCTGGGGAAGAGGCTGCAGGGGGGCACCCTGAGAAAGGTGGGGGCAGGCTCCAGGGGGTACGCTGGGGAAGGCGGGAATGGTTGGGGTATCCTGGGGAAGAGGCTGCTGGGGGGTGCCGTGGGGAAGATAGGGGGCATTGTCCCGCAGCCTGCGGTTGCTGTGTGCAGGGGGGGGAGGGGGTTTCCCGAGGCGAAGGTGGGAGGTCCGTCCGCACACCGGTGTGCCTGGGGCTCAGGTCTGGACACGGCGCCGTGCCTCGCTCCCCGCGGAGTTCTTTCGCCGCACGGGCTTCTGGGTCTTGTAGTGCCCTGCGCCGCTTTACTAGCGGGGCCTCCGGCGACCGCGAACTCTCTTTCCCAGCGCGCGCGGCGGGGCGCGGGCGCGGGGCGCGCTGCCCGCCGGGAGCTGTAGTCCGCGCGGGGGGCGAAGCGGCTTGTCAGGGGCGGGGAGCGGACTCGGATTCCCGTCGGGGCCGCGGCCCCATTGTGGCCAGGCCCGACGCCCATTGGCTGGCGCGGGGAGCCGGGCCTCGCTCCCCGCCCGCTGACACAATAGCGAATCCAAGATGGCGGATCCGGGCGCGGGGAGCTTGCCCGGGGGGGACGCGGGGCTGCCGGGCCCGCCCGAGGAGCAGGAGCTGAGCCAGCGCCTCCGCCGCCTCTACCCGGCCGTGAACCAGGCCGAGACGCCGCTGCCGCGCTCCTGGAGCCCCAAGGACAAGTACAACTACATCGGCCTCTCGCAGGGCAACCTGCGCGTCCACTACAAAGGTGCCGCCCCCCCCCCGCCGGGGCCCGATCCGGGGCGGGCGGCTGGGACGCGGGGCCGGGCTGCTCCCTGCCCGGCCGGGGGCCCGCGCTGGCCCGGGGGGCGGGGGTGGTTCGGGCCGGGTGCGCCTCCCCCCCCCCCCCCCCGCTACCTCCCAGACGGCCCCGCTGCCTGGGGTCCCCGGGGTGGGGGAGAGAAAGCGGCGCCGAGCCCAGCCCCCCTAGTCCTGCCTTATGTAACACGCCGCGGTGTCGTTTTGTGTGTGTGTGGGGGGGGGGGGTGAGCTGGCTTCTCCCCCTCCCCGTGAGGCCTCCTGCTATCTCCGTCCTTTCTGCCCCCCCCCGAGGGCTGGCCCAAGGGACTCGCGGTTGAGCCCCTCCACCGCTTGGGCTCATAGGAAACCAGGCGAGTTCAGAGCTCTGGGGCCCAGGATTTCCTCCCTTACTGCCAGGGGAGCTGCCTTTCCAGAACAGCCAGCGAGAGCTGAGGATTACCCCCCCCCCCACCGCGCCGCCAGCCTGGCAAACACTGATGTCATCTTCATCTGGCACAGTGGGTTTGCTTGGGGTGCTGAGACTTCTTAAACCGGGGGTACTGGTATGCTGCCTAAGAGGATAGGCAAAGAGCAAGCTGCAGGAACACATGGGGTAGCTCATATACAGGGTGGCTGTGCCTGCTTGGGCTGAGAAGTCACCCTCCAATTGCTCAGCAGATGCAAGATGACTTGTGCTGTTGCAAGTCCTTTGCTCTATTCAGGTGGCGTTGTTTCAAAACAGATGGCCTGGGACCTTGCCCCCCTTAAGTGCTCATCGTTCAACTCTTTCCTAGGTCACGGGAAAAATCACAAAGATGCGGCATCAGTCAGGGCTACACACCCCATCCCTGCAGCTTGTGGTATTTATTACTTTGAAGTGAAGATTGTCAGCAAGGGGAGAGATGGGTAAGTGCATTGCTCTAATTTGATTCCCGTATTTTGTGTGTGTGTGTGTGTGTGTGTGTTACTCCCTCTTGTTTTGCTCAGCCTCCCTTGTGGGAAGGGTTAGAGGTCACTCAGATGACATTTATAATAGGCAGAAATGTGGTAACCAACAGGTGGCAAGCCAATAATATGTATTGGAATGAGACGCATTTATGTAGCACCTCCCTGTGCTGTTTCATATGGCCCATTCTGACCATTTGAGCTGTGCTAAGCCTCTAATGCTGTTTGAAATTCAATATGGACTGCTGGAATTGAATACATGAATATTGCAACATTCTTAATGGGAGTGATACAGGAAACCAGTCTGGGTAACTTCAGGGAAAATGGAGAATTCTCTGGTTTCAAAGGGGAGTGCCCATAAGGAAGTATTTCCCTTCAAGGATTCGCTCATGTCAGAGGAGGTGGAAGCTTTGCTAAATGGCTGAGAGTGAATGAGGGAGTAAGATGGGTGATTAATCATTGCCAATTGCTACTTCAGAGGCTAATCTACATTAGAGAGCTTGGTTAACCCCCACCCTGCAGTGGCCAGAGGTGTGAACAATCCACCCTCCTCGGGGATGTAGTTAAATTGACTTAAGCTGTTGAGGGCACAAGGTCAATGGGACAATTATTGAACTCTACTCCCTTTGCTAGGTGGTGGGAGAACTGCTCCCGTCATTCTGAGAGTCTATACTGCAGCACAGCTGCTATGCCGCTCTTGTGTTTCAAGCATAGATGCTCCCTAACTTGAGTCACACAAGCCAGCCAGCTTCCTGAAAGGCCCAACTGAGAAATCAAGACACTTCAGGGCTGGCTCAGTGCCTGTAATATTGTCATTCAGATCCCACTTCTCAAGCTGTCACTAGCCCTCATTGTTGGGAAGTGTGGTGAAGAAAGGGACGTGTTTTCCAAATCAAAGGTCTAGAAGAGCTTAAACCTTGTGCCTCAACCGTTAGGTTTGCTAGATGAAAGGCAGTAATGGAACTCTGGGAGGTCCATCACCTTATCCAGAAGTTACTTGTGTGCAGTGAGAAGAGCAGCTATCGAAAGCGGTGGTTCTCAAACTTTTTTTTCTTGTGACCAAGTTGAAGAAGATTGTTAATGCCTGTGACCCAACAGAATTCTAACTTTTGGTTAGTGTGCAGGCACTGGGGTGGGGCCAGGGATGAGGGGTTTGAGGTGTGGGAATGTGTAGTGAGAGTGAGGGTCTGTCTAGGGGGTGTGGGCTCTGGGGTAGGGCTGGGGATGTAGGATTTGGGGTGAAGGAGTAGGTTCCAGGCTGGGATGTAGGGCAGAGGGGGTGGGGTGCAGGCACCAGGGTGGGGCCAGGGATGAGGGGTTTGAGGTGTGGGAATGTGTAGTGAGAGTGAGGGTCTGTCTAGGGGGCGTGGGCTCTGGGGTAGGGCTGGGGATGTGGGATTTGGGGAAAAGGAGGGAGTTCTGGGCTGGGATGTAGGACAGAAGGGGTAGGGTGTAGGCTCTAGGGTGGGGCCAAGGATGAGGAGCCTCTGGGTTTGGGGTGGCTCAGGTCTGGTGCAGAGGGTTGGTGCTCATGGTCTGGGCACGGCTTACCCGGTGCTCCCGGTGAGTGGTGCAGCAGCAGTGCCAAGGCAGGCTTCCTGCCTCTCTTGGCACCACAGATTGTGCTGCGCCCTGGAAGCTGTGCCCTGCGCCCACCCACAGGCACCAGACCCCCACCAGACACCTCTCGTTGGTTGGTTCTCAACCAGTGACAGTGCAGAGCTGGTGCTTGGGGTGGGGACAGTGCATGGTGCTTCCTGGGTCCCCCTCCACCTCTCCTAAGAGCCAGACTTGCCCCAGGGTGCAGCGCAGTCTGGGATGCTGGGAGAGGCTGCGCTGGTCACCCTAGAGCAAGGTGACCGCCGGTGCTTGCCGTTCTGCATCCCAGTACTGGGCTGCGACCTGTAGTTTGAAAACCACTGGGCTAAAGGGAAGAAACCAGATATTTGCGAGCATAGCCTGGAGCTGTGTATCTTCTGCCATCAGTCTGGCCTCTGGATTTCCACTTGATTAGGTTGTTTTCTGAAGGCTGATTACATCATAGTGGTTAGTGACAAGTAACAGCTGTGAGACTGGGAAATCCTTGTGCTGGAGGCAGAATGCCAAATTCTGACTCTTCTTCCCATTAAAACTAGCTGTTGAAATAACGTGGGTTCCTATGGGCTGACTCTGGATTGATTCTCCAGTCTGCTTCATCGTAACTGCTGGAAGCACATTGTGTCCTTAGAAGCAGAGTGGGAGCATTGTCACTTTGCAGTGTTCTCCAAGAGGCAGTTCAGTGGGTGGGGCTGAGTACCTGCTTTGGATCCCATCCAGACCCCTGCTTCATGTTCACCACTACAGTAAGCAGTCATCTGGGAACAGAGTTAGAATGTGTTGGGGGATGTGGGATTCTGCTAGGGATGCTGACGGGGAGGGAAATGAATGAAGTGTTGTGTGGTTGGCAAGGGTGGTGACTGTTCCATCTAGTTCTCATCACCTGGCTTGTGTAGATGAGCTAGCCAGGAGGAAATTGATGGCCACATGCTGTACAAATATCATCTGTTGACTGAAGCATGACTGCGAGTGTAGCTATCCAGAGGGGACTACAGTCTTGGGTGAAATTGGTATAATCCGGTGCAGCTGTGAGGGCAGACTGGATCCAAGGCAGGGTAGACCATTGTAGGGAGGATGGCAAGGAACCAAAATCAAATCACAGCCAAGGTTTCTCGTTTTTGAAGAGTGCTGGTTTCACCAATGAGGACTGAAATCAGAAGATGTCTTTAAAAAAAAAAAAAAAAAAAGAGCGATGTCTTGGCCTGCAAGAGCCCAGGGTAGGATGGTATTTACCAGAGTGGGTTTTTACTGCCCTGGAAAAAAAGCTAGTTAGTTCCAGTTTAAGGCATTTTCTCTTCTAAAAACAGTTTCATTAACACAGTCCACATTACGCTTCGTTTTAGTTACATATTCAAATTGTGATCACGTAAGATAGTAGATTTGTAGATGAATTTAGGGTTGTACAAACAAACAGTAACACTGCATTGGTTGTGATGCTAATACATATTTACAATACTGACTACGGGGACATCTGTATGCTTCGATTCCATATTTTCTCAAGGCAATTGTGCATGAAATAACTCCTATTTTAGTTTTCAATATTGTATCTACGGGAGTTGAAGACATTTGATTACATGAGAATGCCAGTAATACAGAATTGTAGGCTTGGTGCACTAAGCAATAACTGGTAGGCTCTTATTACCATGTAGAATTGCAGACTGCCCGTCCATTTGGCCATGCAGGATTCTGGAACTGAAGGCCAACTATGGGGAGACCAAACCTATTCCTCAGTTTTGAATGGATGCAGTCACAGTTTGTAAGATTTTGTTTTATGCTGGCTGAACTTGCTTGACAGCATGCAGTTGTTTTTTCAACTTTCCGAGTTTTACCCCTGCCCTAAACTATTTCCCCCCCAAAATTGCCAGCTCGGGTAGAGATTCCTATTTGGACTGGAGTAGTAGCACTAAGCGGAGTAGCTATTATGATAGCACCCAAAGACGCCAGCAGCGGCAGTCAGATAGACCTAGTCCACTTGAACGACAGTCTCGTGTGGACATGGCAGAATCATGAGAGCTTGCTGGTTGACTCGTGAGCGCAGAGCTCTGGATCTCGGCAAGCCGTTTCTCTGCTGCAGCCCGTAACTTGAATGAATTTCCATCATCACCTTGTGAAGCACAGAGGCATGACTACCAACACCACGGCGAGTCCCAAATCAAATGCCACAGTATGCCAGCACCATAGCAAAACAATGAGAGAAACTTAAAAAACAACAAATAGTTTGGTAGCACTTTAAAGACTGACAGAACATGTAGATGGGATCATGAGCTTTTGTGGGCACAGCCACCATCTACATGTTTTGTTAGTCTTTAAAGTGTTGTTTTAAGTTTATCCTGTACAGACTAACTCGGCTACCCCCTGAAGCTTCAAAAGAGTGAGTGTTCCCCGGGGCCTTGTTTTGATATCCAAGATATGTCTGTGCTTGTTGCCCTATTGTGGGAGGAGAGAGAAATTAGTTGCACAGTTTGCATTGAGAGTGCTGAGGCCGAGATGTAAATCTAGAAAAGTGGCTGCAATCGCACCCATAAAGAATGCTTGTCCTAGGCATTGCTGTACCGGACCATGTGTTGGGGGCCCGGCAGCGCTTTACATACTATGCAAACTTTTCAAAGACCTCCCAGGTCGGGGCCCTGTTGCTAAACTGTGCCATGGAATTTGGGAACAGTAGGGCTGCCACGGCTCTGCAAAGTCAGAACTTCCTTTTGTGGGCTTTGTCTCATCCTTAATGTGGTGCTTTTCTGGCTATCCCTTGGGGCCTCAGTGTATCAGTAACTGGTGTCAAGTGCGTGTGTCTATATTGGCCCTGAGTCAGTCAGTGCTTGGCACATCTGTGGTGCTGCTGGCTTCCGTTTGTGGAGGTGGGATACTGGAATCGCACAAGGGGGAAAGAAGAAGTGTGTTCCCAGACCAGAGGGGCTCATTCTGTGTCTTGGGATCCTCCCTAAAATCTCTCAGAGATAGCAGGTTAAGAGGACTTTTGAAGCTTGTAGGCTCTTATGTCTAATATTGTTTCTACTGATAGGGTGAGTGTTACCTAATGCTGCTCACGGGGCTACCATTGCTGGGTATGCTGCATGTGTTTTGGAATGGCTAAATGATCAGCTTGCGAAGCAAGGCCGGCCGTGTAGGGTGCTGGGAGAGCCAGTTCCACTAAGCCTGCGGTGGGGCCGACGGAGTATGATTTTGCTTAGCACGAAGGGAGCAGTTTTGTTTTATTGGCTGCATTAGAGAGGTGGCTTTTCGGAGCTGGCGGGTGCAGCGAGTGATGAGAATCCATGGCCAGGCCTAACCGAGGTGGTGGCCCTCGCCTACCTACGTGGCGGTTTAAGCCCGTGGCTAGGCAGGGGGGTAAGACACTGGGGAACAGCTTCTGTTGTGTAAAAGGGGCTTTCGGAGGGAGTCAGACTTGGTTTCACTGCCCAGCAGCACAGTTGGCTTTTCTGCAGACACCTGGCGTTGACGAGCTTGGCACCCTGGACAGAACCGAATTCTTGGAGACGCTGGAGGTTGCAAGAACCGAAACACATGCTGGTAGCTCTGTCCCGAGGTGCAGAGCAGCACTGTTCTGTCAGGGAGTAGCACAGCTTGTCTTTCTGGGCTGTTAGGTGCGTCTGCCGTCTCCGGGGGCTCTGCTGGGGAACTGCATCACAGAGAAGCCAAAGAGGTTTGGTTCCTTGCCCTTCCCTGTCCCTGAGCTGCTCTGCTGTCTGAGCCCTGGTAAACATTGGCTTGGGCCCAGGTGGATGTTACAAAGCAAAGGGCAATATCCAAAGAGCATGCCTGGCACCCCATAGAGAGCCCGGGCCCATTTTTGAGCCTGTAAGCTTCTCCCACTCTGCCAGCCTTCCTTCAGCCACGTTGCAGGTGGCGTGCTGGGACCACCGCCCTTCTGGCCGAGGAAGACTCACGCTGGAGCCTGGTAGTGCTGCTCCTGTTCACTTCCAGATAGCTGTGGGCTTGGGATGTGAAGGGTTAACTGGTAAGCATCACACTTAATGGGTGATGCTTACCAGTTCCAGATAAGTGGTGGGAGCTGACGCAGCCCCTGCCTGGAGTGTGTGTGTGTGGGGGCGGTTCACTCCATCCCAACCCCCATTAATCGGGTTAACTGATTAGCCATTACATTTAACTGGTTAACCAATTACACAGGATTTTACATCCCTAATGGGCAGGTCTCCCCTCCTGGGGAAGGCTCTGCTGCCACCACTGCTGGCTAGGAGCAAGAGCTCAGGACTGGGAGATGCACCAGAGTGACTCTTCCTGGCAAGTCAGAGCTCCCTCGCCAGTGTTGTACACGTGTGTCATGGCTAGAAGCACCAGCTCGCTCCCAGGGACTGGGCACTGTCTGCAGATCGCTGTGGGATGGCTCCAAGAGGCCCCCCATGTGTGGAGTTGCTGTAGGGCCTCAGAAAGCTTATACAGCTTAACCTGAGCTGTCCAGGGTGGGGGGGGTGTCATTTGCTTATACTGCACCCTCTGTAGGGAGGCTCCTGGCTTTTGGGGACTGAAGAGGAGGATGTGAGTAAGCTGGCCTGGCCTGCTCCAATTGGTTCCAAGCTCTGCTTGCAAGGGTTTGACCGTCCTATGTTGCGGTAGCTCGCTCCAGGAGCAACAGCAGTGACCGAGGCTTGATTCCTGAGCTGGCCGAACGGTGTGGTGTGTCTCTTCTGTTCATGATGTGTCCACCAGCCGCTCCTGGCTTTGTCGGGGTCACTCTTTAGCCCGTGGGTTTTGCAAACAGCGTTGGGGTTTCTGTGAGCTCTCTGTGTCATCGCTCCTGTGGGCAGCACGACGGGCACCGTGTCTTGCTGCTTTTGCTGCCCAATGGGCGGACCCACGCTTGTAAATGGGATCCTTGCCTGGAAAGCTCCGTGGAGTTTTTCCATGGAGAAGGGCTTGGGAGCTAAGCTGGCTGAGTCAGTTCTGGGACATTTAAGGTCTTTTTCATGTCCTCTCTGACAGAATAACTATCATAGTTGGCGAAGTATGTTATAACCCAGATCTAAAAATAGCCGGTCTCTTCCCAACTAAAGAGAGGGGAATAGAAAGGGCAGATTTATTGGCTCTCTAACAGACTTATCCCAAGTAATCTCTGCTTCCTTCCTTCTTTTTTCCCCTCCCTGGAGATGCTGCTTTGCCAGCTTGGTTTCTTTTTCGCTTGTGGCGGGTCTGATGACTCTCCCTGACCTGCCCTTTGTCAGCGTTCTAATGCCTCCCGGAGGCGGGCAAGATACGGCCTGCGGGCTGGGTTCGGCCCATCCTGTCGAGACCCTCGGGCACGGAACAGCCCCACGCTTCTCAAAGCGGCTGGCAGCTCCACGTAGCGCTCTATGCTGCATGGGGGGCTTTGTGTGCTGCCCCCGCCCCCCAACCCAATCTCTCAACTCCTATTGGCTGGAAACCGGCCAGTGAGAGCTGAGAGATTGTTTTGGGGGTGGGAGCACATGCAAAGCCTCACCCCCTTTCCTGCCCAGTGTGGCGCGCAGAGCCACGTGGAGCCTTGAGCCCGAGAGTCCGGAAGTGCCTCCTGGCCAGAGCCTGCACCTGGTACCCCACCCCCTCCTTCGTCCCAACTCCCTGCCCTAGGTCATCACCCAAATCCTCTGCTTCCCCCCTTCTCCAGGTTAGAGTTCCCTCCCAGACCCTGAATTCCCTCCTCAACCCCTCCCCAGGCCAGAATCCCCTCCTGTACCCATACCTCTCCCCGACCCTGCAACCCAGTGCATCGTCCACACCCTCTGCAGCCCCTGCCCCAGGTCACAACTGCCTCCCAGACTCAGCGCCCCGGTCTAGGATGGAATCCTGTCCTGTGCACATACACCCTCCCAGACCCTGTGCCCCAGGTCACCCAAACTCCCCCTCAGACCCCACTCCCTCTCCTGCACCCCAGTCCCTTATCCGCACTCCCTTCTGCACCCAACCTCAGTTCCAGATCCCAACGGCCCCTCCCTAGAAAAGTGTAGCCCTTGACTATTTATCTGCATCTTGGAGTTGCCCCTTCTAAAATTATTGCCCACCCCTGTGCCAGCAGGTCCATCTCTCTGACCCTCTGCTGTCAGCAGTGGGGGTGTTATACCGTGGTTGTCGATTCATTCCTGGCCATACTGCAGACACCGTGTTTTTGGAGATGGACGTGTTGACCGTTCTTTGCCTGGTGCCTAAGTGTTCCCTATGGCTGCTTATGCTGAAGGATCTGTTTTATTTAGGGGGGAAGCCATGTTAGTCTGTTTCAGCAAACCAATGAGGAGTCCCATGGCACCTTTCAGACTAACTCGTTGATTTGGGCATAAGCATCCGAGGGCTGGAATCCACATCTGCGGAATCCACAAACATGTGTTCGTCTGCACGGTGCCACGGGACTCCTCGTTGCCTCCACTTTTCTGGAATGTTCTTATGTCTTCAGCTTCCTGGCTTTCTCCTCCTTTTCTGGCCTGTCTCTGGCAACCTCACTCCCAAGCAGCCAGCCCGTGCAGAGGGAATGATCGTGTCTGTGCTAATATGGACATTGGTCTGAGCAGAAGCATTCCCAGACATGTCTGCAAATTGAAGAAACCTGAATGTTCATAGCAGAAGGGCCAAAGAGGAGCTGAGTCACTGCTGAGATGTTTGCAAGCAGTCTTGCCTCTGACTCTGGCTGAATTTCCAGCTCTATGCTATTCCTCCTTTGGCGCCCTCGCTGAACTGAGAATGGGACGAAGTGGGGCTTTTGGTCCCCTTGTGATGTTGCATGCGATTTCTCCTGTCCTGTAGCAACCCTGCCAGTGTGCCTCAGTTTCCCTGAGCACTGCACCAATCCTGAGATGGGGATGGGCATTCCGGTGTGACTGCCTCCCACACGGACACAGTGGCTGAGGCCCGGCTGACACCTGTTGCCAGGGAATCCAGACAAAGTCCGGAGGAGGGGAGTGGGACTGAGCTGGGAGGAAGGGTCAGTCTGCTGGCTTGGGGTGCAGGGAGAGGGTCAGGGGGCTGGCTCTGGGCCCTCCCCCCAACATGAATTGTACTGACTGCTGCTGGTTCCTGTGCTGACAAATCCCTGTCCGCTAATAAACCTTCCATTCTGCCTGCCGGCTGAGAGTCACATCTGGCTGCGGATGGGGGTGCAGGGCCCGGTGACTCCCCGTCCCGCTTCCGTGCCCTGTAAGGTTGCTTTCCAAAACCATCTCAAGTGAAGTCCCGCCAGGATCAGAGCTTGACTGTAACAGTGCTCTGGTGTTCTGGGATCACTGGAAAGTGCTTGGAAGGAAAAACTTTGGTGAGCCCTGACCACGTAAGTTTTGAGGGTCATAGCTCAGCCCCCATTGGAGGCACAGGAAGCAAGGGGGTCTCATCTGTACCCTTTCCCCATTGCAAGACTTGGACCTCAGCCTTGCACCTGGCCTTAGTGTAGAGACCTGGCGTGGGTGAGCTGTGATGAATTCTCGGAGGTGCCCATGGAGTGAGGGCTGGCTGCCAGGCTCTGAGCTGGCAGGGCTCTCCCTAGAGTTCTGGTGCCTTACGCGGCCTCCTGGGGGGGTTGTCTCTCCATGCGGGGGAGGCAGCAGGTATAGGGCCCCATCTGCACTCTCCTGGAAGCAGAGCGACCCAGCCCCGGCCTGCTCCGCTCCTCTGGCTCCCCACTATGTTGCTCGTGGGAAGAGGTGGAACCGCCCCCACACTCACCCACCGGTGGTGGGAAGCTGAGAGATGGAGCTGAGGGAGTGGAGCGGTCTGGGGCCGGGCTGCCCCACTTCCTGCTGCCTCCAGTGAGTCCAGGGGAGGGCCCGACTCCTGCTGCTGGGGCCAGGCCCCCCCACTAATCTCCCATGGGGCCGAGCAGGCATGGGAAGAGGCGGGTGGGCGCAGAGCAGAGGTGGGGGCTCACATGAAAGAGTGGAGTTGGGGAAGGGGTGGGGGGGTTTGTGTTGTCCTGGGCCCCACAGCCTCCTATGCATGGCTGTGCTAGGCACAGCCCACGGGAGAGCCCGTCAGGGATGGGGCTGGCCATTGGAGCCCGCAACTCCGCATACACAGCATGCAGTTGCTCAGGGCACCACGACATTTGGGGCAATGTGGTGCCCTAACTTTCATGGTGTGCTACTCGGTGCGTGTTTTGTGTGTTGGTAGGAATGGCCTCGTGTGCTGGACTGGTTCCTCTCGTCTGACTGAAGACTCGTTACCTGGGCTGGCATTTGTTTCTTGGGCATTTGCAGTTCAGTCAGACCAAGCCACAGCGTTCCTATCAACAAAGTTCAAAGCACAGAGACCTCCAGGAACTTAAATCATCTTCAGTCCTGAATGATGTGTCAAGGCTTGTGGCTGGCCACACTGAGTAGGGGACTGTCCCTAAAACACCACCGAAATACCGCCGCAGCACAAATTCCCCCTCTGGTGAGAAACCAGTTCAGAACAGGGGTGTAAAATCTAACCCTACTGTTTAATCGGTTAACAGATTGAGCGATCTCCATCCGGCGGGGCTGCTGCATCACCGGGCCACCAGCCTCACTGGGCCGGCTCCTGGCCTGGCACAGTGTGGGGCTGGAGCAGCCCTGCCGCGTGCAGGTTAACCATTACCCTTTCCGGGTGATGCTCGCTGAGTGATGCTTACCGATTAATCAGTTAGCCGTTCACATCCCTCGTGCAAAAGGCTCCGTTACCTTGGCAGCAAATGAAACCCAGGTTGCCACTGCGTGGAGTCCAGGATAAAATGATTTTCACTGTCTTGGCAGAGCTTGAAGCCCGCCAAGCATCCTCTACTGTAAGTTCCTTTCTGGGCAGACTTTTGAATGGGAAGGCAGACGACTATGCGGTGGATCCAACAAGTCTTTATCGGTAGGAGCGGCATATCATGTGACTTCTGTCAGGACCTTTGCTGCGTGTTCCTCTCTGGGCCCACCGAGGAGTACTTGTGGTGATACGCAGGTTGGAACTCAGTTGTATGCCGATGGCTGTTGTTTGAGGCAAGCGATCCTATACTCGAATGCATTTCTCTGCCGCTGAATAGCAGAGTGCCGCGGCGGACGTGCTTAGTGTTGGGGTGGGGACGCGCCGTCTGCTTCCGGCCCGGTTTCCAGGCAGGTTGTGGCATGTTTTGACCTTTGTCGCTGTCTTTGTAAGGTAGTCCCGATATGAGTGCCGGCCAGCGTGCTGCCTAGATAGTCCATTTGCGAATCATGCTTTATTCTTGGACCGTTGAGCTCTATCTTCAGCGCTCTGCCTGCTTGGCAGGCATAGGCCCCGTCCTTTGTTCCTTGCCCTTTCTGGATCAGAGCTAACTGCCAGGAACAGCACTCTCCCTCCTCTCCAGAGCCCAGCTGTTCAAATAAGCCGTGACGGTAGCACGGTGTCCTTTTTTGAACTTAGATGGTTCTGTGTGTCATACGCACATCTCTGGACTGGGGGAGCAAGCAGCCCGTCTCCGGGCTGGCATTCACATCAGCTCTGCTGGGATGGGGCGTGAACTCATAGGGTTCATGACGCTCTGAAAGTGCCGGGAGGGAGGCAGAGGAGGAGGAAGTACAGGACTCCAGTGCCCCAATGCGTGAGAAGGGTGTGGGGGAAGGGGGTAGATGGGGTCTGTGGGCCGCTGGTTGCCTACCACTAATTTACAGGCACAAATTGTTAGGGTGCTGAATCACAGAAATGTAGGACTGGAAGGAACCTCAGTAGATAGTCCTGTCTCCCTGTAGGGAACTGCACGAGACCAGGCGTGGCGAACCTAAGACCTGGGGGCCAGATGCAGCCCCCAGCTTGCCTTGATACGGCCCCTGCAACTTCAGGCTCCCCCCAACATTGGGGAGCCCATGCTGGTGAGGGGTGGGTTTTTTCTCACTGATGTGCAGCCCCTGAGTGATTTTTTTTTCTGTGGGTCAGTGGCCCCCTCCCGACCCAAAAAAGGTTCCTCACCCCTGATCTAGACTGTCTGACAAGAACTCATTAAGAAAAAATCCCCTGAAGTTGGAGATTCCGTTATCTCCCTAGGTAACTTGTTCCAGTGCTTCACTACCCTCCAGTGGGGTCCCTCCTCTCTCCAGACTTGGTTCACTTGTTGTCATCCTAGATGAGATATTGTGAATTCCCACCGTTCCCCTCATCTTCTCCTCACTGGCATCGTGGCAGGGTTTAATTTGTCTCTGGGGTGGACTACATCAGGACTCTGCTTGGGACCAGGCAGCGGTGAGTCTAAGCGCCGGTTATAGAGGAACATGATAGGGTGGAAGAAAACCTGCACTGCTTTAAGACTCGCTCTCTTCAACTGCTGGCCGGTGCTGCATGGTTTGAAGGCCAATATCTCATGAACCACTAGTTACTCCTGGAGGAGCTGTGCGCCTCCGCACAGGGCAGGATTTGCAGAAGCAAACGTGCGTACCGAATCTCCCTCCCCCCCCCCCCGGCAGAAATGGGTTGCAGTGCTGCTAGCCCCCCGTAGGCGCTACTGGACTTGGCACAGCCCAGCTCGCGCATAGAAGACGCTGCTGGGGAGTAGGGATGTGACAGGTTAACGGGTAAGCACTGGTTACGGTTAACTGGTGGGGGCTGGAGCAACTCCCCACCTGCCAAGAGTAGGGGGCTGCTCCAGCCCTGTGGGACCCACCCTGGACAGGGGTTGCTGTGGGCATCCAAAGCAGCCCTTGTCCATGGCAGACCCTGGGGAGCTGCAGGCAGGGGCTGCTTTGACTGGGCTGTTTCTCACTCTGGATCCCTGGGCTCGGTGGGTGAAGGGTGTCTAGGCAAAAGGGGGCAGTGCAGCTGGGCTCCAGGGAGCAGACAAAGTGCGGGTATCTGATTTTGGGAGTCCCTGCTGTTGGGCTCTGGAGAGCTGGGGGCTCAAGTGTACTGGCTGGGAGTGGGAGGGCCCACATGTAGGTGGGCTGTGGGGGGGAAGGGGTTGCAGGTATCTGTCCGTCCCCCCACCCTGCTGGGCTCAGAGGGGGGACGTAAGGAAAGGGAGAGAAACAGGCCCTGGATTGTCATGGGGGTTCCTTAAAACTCTTTACTTGTGGGTAATTCTTGTGTGCGTCTGTGCTGTTAAACACTCTCTCTCACAGACAGGTGGATTGAAATGAACGACCAAAATCATTGAAACTGTCCTGGCTTCGTAGGGTTATTTTGACACAACTTGCACCATTTTGAAGCATTCTAAAAATGTGCGCAGAATTTTTAATTTTTGAACTCCATGCCCCCAAGAGTAATTGGTGCCCAAAACATGTGGGCAGCTGAAGTTCTTTGCTTTTTACTGGCATACGGCATGTCTCAAGCATTGGAAGGCCAGTAAGATTCAGGTCTTAAAATATTGCCAGTCTAATGGCCACCTTTTCCCTCACTTGTCTGACCGGATTTTTGCATCTGAAATGGCAAGAACTAGAAACTGAAGCTTTACAGCCAGTGAACAGCATGGGGTCCCATTGTTCTAACACTAGAAGACATTAAGCTCCGATTCTAGCTATTTGTCAGATCCGGAGCTCCAGTCGTGCTAGGACCCAGTTGCGAAAGCAAGTTAATTGGAAGGACAGGATTTTAGGATTGAGTAATTTATTTGTGGAGGAGTAGATGTTTTCAGGACCCAGTAAACTTTCCGCCGGCTACTCTAGTTCAGACTTGGAACAGTTTACCAAAGGTTGCGGTGGATTCTTTATCGCTGAATATTTTAAAAACCAAGATGGAATATGTTTTTAAAATGATCTGCTTTAGTTCACACAGGAGTTGCTGTGGAGAAGTTCTCAGGCCTGTGTTATACAGGAGGTCCCAGGGGTCTCTTCTGACCTGGGAATCTCTGAGTAAGAAAAGGAAGCCTACGTTTCTTAATTTGTATTGCTTGGGAGCCAGTGCTGTTCGTTCGCTTGCTTCCCTGGTCCTCACTGGCCTATAGCATGTGAAACCCAGGAATTGTTGCACGACTGTGCTGCCATTCGTCCTGCACACAACCAGAGCAAAATTTGTCCCAAACCGGCTAACCCGTGGTGAATGCAATCCACCTTCTGCTTCCTCTTTGCTTGTGTGTCAGGGTTCTCGTTCTAGGCCTGTAGCTTTGCCTCTTGAAATTGATGTGGTCTGTAGTAAATGTCCAGCGTGTTGGCGTGACACTCAAAAGAAATGGCTGCCCCAGGCCTGCACAAGTGGACAGTTGGCTTGCAACATACACTTTCTGCTTCCATTTTCCTCATTAAAATGAGGCTGAGCCTTGTCTCCCTCACGGGACATCGAGGCTTTTTCGCATTTGCAGAGCGCCTTGGGGAGGAAGGAATCAAATTATTTCTCCAGTGGTATCTTTGGACAGCCAAAGTCTTACCCAGGAGCTGTGTTGACAGGCTTCTCCTCTGTTTATCGGAAGTCAGTCTGGCAAACAGAGCTGGGCAAATCTCCTCTTCAGGCGTCTCTGAGAATTGAAAAAAATCATCTCTGCCCCTTTGTGTAACTTACAGTGTCTGCCGTTGTCTGAGAACCGGGCGGAAGGCACGCACTCCATGGTGACTGGATTAATCTGTGCTTCCCTCTTGTTCAGTTTACTTCCTAGAAGATTGGCCTGGCATTCCTTGGGCCCTTAACTCGAGTTTGTCTTTTGGGAAATCAAATGAAAATGTCATTTAAATCATTGCTCTGAGGAGGGGTGCGGTCTGCAGGCTGCCCTAGGCAGAGAGGACAACACCAGCCCCCTCTCACCGCAGCAGCTTGGGGCCAGTTGAGAAGCGCCTCTCCGTGGCTGCTGCAGCCCCAGCGGGCACAGCTAGGGGAAGGGTACCTATCCCCCGGCTGGGGTGATCCAGGTTCATCTGCCCCCCGTGCCCCCCAGCCAGAGTGAGGAATGCAGCACGCTGTGCTTTCCCCTTGTTCCCTGATGGAGAACAGCCAGCACTTCCCTGTATGAATCTGGGGTGGGGGTGGGGAGCTTCAGCCTCCGTTGCCCTCATCTAAAGGGTACCTGGGGGGGATGAGAGGCTCGGGGCTGGGGCACTCTCAGATTGTGGGGGGTGCCCAGCTTGCCCCTTTCACCTGGTGATTCTGTCTCTCTTCTGTTTGGTTTTAAGAGAAGCAATCCCATCCCAGGCTGTCCCCCGTCCTGACACAGCCAAACCCTTATGTTGCTTTAAGTTATGGTAAGAGGAAGCTGTATATTGAATTGGGTGGTCCTAGCTCTTACCATTTAGGAGGAATTCTCCAACAAATAGACACAGACAGACAAACTCAAATATATAGTAGAGCCATGGTGTCCAACACACTAGCCACATGTGGCTATTTGGCTGGTTGAGTGTGGCTAGTTTGCTATAGCAGTACTGATGGGATACCCCAGTAGTAGATGGTAGCCCCCAATGTGTGCTAAGCGCTTTCTAGTCACACCAGGTGCATGGTCTCCTCCACAGAGCTCACAACCTAGGGGTCCCAGAAATCATGCTTTTTGCAACAATGGGAATACGTTGTCCTGCTGTTGCTGCATCCCCGCCCGCTTGGGCGTGCTCTGTGTGCGTTAACTGTGACGACAGACTGAAATGAGTGGAACTTCTGGATGTACCAGGTACACTTGGATTGCGGGGCAGGTTTGTTTTCACAGCTGCCTTCCTGTGCTCGCATGAAGCTCTTTGAGAAGCTTACCTAAGGCATGCTGTGGTTAGTCCGGGAAAGCCATTGTGCTATTAATCCAATAATACACCGCCTGAATGGGGATCTGTCTTGCTTTCACAGGAACCTGATAGCCATACAGCTGTCCCGTGTGGTGGTGTAGTGCGCTTGGAACCTTGCAAATAAAAATGACCGAATCTTGTAAAATCCTCCCCAGAGTGTCACTTCTAATAGGATCTGAATAATCAGCCTGTCCTCTCCTCGACCTGTGAGGGGGTCAGGGCCACCTGGCAGATGGGGGGCTCTCTGCACTCCGTGACGTCACAGTGGAGAAGCTGCTTGTCTGTACTGGCATTTTGTACTTTGGCAGGTCCCCTAGGGACCTCCGTGGACACGACAGGAATGCCTTTCAGCAGCTGGATCGCCTCTCACAGGGATAGACTTGTCCCTTCTCTTGGGAACCGTTTTGTTTGAACTCGCCTAGAAGCCATGGAAATAGCCACTTGGGGTTGCAGATTGAAATCTGCAAGGCAGGTTTTTTAGAGGGTTAGACAGGGCTTTGGGTGTTGGGACTCATGAATCCTGTTCTGGTGCTACCACTGATTTGTTAGCCTTGGGTCAGCCTTCCAGAGGGCAGGTCTGAATGGGAGAACTACACCATCTCCAAAGATAGGATCCTGACGGCAGAATGGCCAAGTGTTGGGCAGACGCACGCGTGCTGGCAGGATGGTTGAGGATTTCTGTACTAAAGCTTAGACCCTTTAACCTCTTTTCGGGCGGTGGTGTGGAAAGAGAGTTCAGGTGTGATTGAGGGTACAGAGGCTTCTGAAAGTTAGCACCCTGGCGTGCAGTGGATACGTCAGATAAGCCTGTTCAGTTTGGTTCAAGTTTTCCAAAGCCGTTGCACTGATTAGGAGCTTTCTGGGGTTAGAAGCATGATTTGCTAGTGCGGGCACCTGCCTGGTGGTCTCTGTCCTGGTGGCCTGTGGGTGCTGCTGGAAAATAAATAAAAATTCCTGGGGGCTGTGGGGATGTGTGTGCAGGGAGGAGTCAGGGTTTGCTGTAGTAGCTGCATGGGTTCTAGATAACAGCGGTGACAGTCATGTCATCTGTTGTGGTTGAATCATTGGCTTATTCCTTTGAGTGTGTTTCAGGGTGGTTTTATCCTTTGAGGATGGCTTAGCCACAGGGTGCGTGGCTGCATGTGGGGGTTGGACACTTCCCAATCTCTCGTGCTGTCGTTGAGATGGCCCTTCCTTCAGACTAAGCCGGCCCTTTCAGGGCATGGCTGCGCTGCAATTAGATGCCCATGGCTTCCCACCCTACTACAAGAAGGGAGCATCCCAGAACTCAGGCTGCAGCCCAACCCTGAATGTCTGTGCTGCAATTAAACAGTCCTTTAGCCCATCTCTGCTGGCAGCCAGGGCAGTCTAATTGCAGTGTAGACATACACGTAGTTGAATTTAAGGTGCATTTGTTTTCTGTGGCTGGGTTGCTAGCTTTTAAACAGCCCGAACCTCCCTCACAATCTTTCCAGTCCCCTGTCACCTGAAGCATCTAAAGACTTCCTTGTTGAGATTCTAACGTGTGCCAAGTGTGGTTCTCTTTATCCCTCCTGGGCTGGTTCTACCAGCACTCCTGCTAGCCACAGTTCCCCCTTTGATGCTTTTCAGGGTCCCCTAAGAGAGAAGGCCAGTTCATGGGTGGAGTGCCCAGGGTGCTCTGGCTAGCTGGACCAGAAATCTGCAACGTGCCCTCTGGTTTTGGAGCTCTCTGCTATGGCAAACCAAAAGTTCGGTGGCACAGGCAGATATTCCAGGAGTTGAGTTTTTGGTGGATTACAAAGTTTTCTTTAAAAACGAGTAGTCCTGAGGCACCTTAGAGACTAAGCAAAATATATAGGATCATGTGCTTTGTGAGCAAAACCCACTTCATCAGATGAGTTGGAGTGGAAATAACAGAAACCAAGGACAATATAATAAAAAAAAAAAACCAGTTACCTGTCAATTGTAGGATCTGTGTTAATGAGGCTAATTAAGTGGGCTGGATGTGTCCCATTGGTAGCTTTTGATGATGGCCTCCTAATAGTTGTTTTTTTTGTAAAATGACAAGCTCGTACCTTGCCTCGGCATTTGTCTAGCAAAACATATATATGTGGTGTGTTTTCTTGACCTTGCATGTTTAAATAGGATTTCAAGGAATATTTAATATAGTCACACAACAATTGTTTGAGCCACTTCATTCACTTACATGAGAGAGGAAGAATTAGACCTTGGCATAAATGAGGTTATGGCAGAAAGTATAGCTGTTGGATAAACGGCCTCTGCTCAGAGGTGTTACTGGGAGCTCTACATGTGGCAGAGTGAAGCACTGAGATATTAATATATTGTACAAGAATAACTGTGCCCTCTCCACTCCCCCCCTTCAACATAGTAGAAAAGGTGGGAACATATAAAACTGGAGTGATTGGAGAATGGTTTTGACTCAAACTTTACAGAAAGTTAAATCTGGTTCCCGACTGTAAGTGTTTAGTCTGGGAAGGCGGTATTTTAGTTTTCTTTTTGAAATAAGTCCCCTGTTAAGGCTGAATTTAAACATGAAGTTCTACTGGGATGATGTGACGTGTGTCTGGATTTTTATAGAAGTAATTAAAATCTCTCAGGCTTCTATAGCACTCGCCACTGACGTACCTCAGTGGGGATGCGGTCTCAGGCCACACTTGCCCTTCAGTGTTGCAATGAAACGAGTTGGAAGAGGGAGATGAGCAAATAGTAAGCGAGGCAACAGAGGAGTGGCTGCTTACAATCTTCTCCGAATGTAATTGGGGCACTGACTTCATTAGCTCCACTTGAGCTGCTTTCATCTTGTATGAGACCTTCCCAGGTTTCTTAATGCTCCTGTAAAAATATAGTTTAACCGTGTAGAGTCCTAGTTCAGCGTCTGATGCCCCTTCCCGTCTGCATAGCCATCCATCCCTAGCTGTGCCTGGACGTAGATTCTGCCATCTACCTGCTGAATCCAAACTGGTTTTGGATACGATCGACTTGCTACAAAATCCTTAGGAGTCAACACATGATTGCCTTTAACCCAGTACTTGGCATGCTGCGGAATTGAGCATTCAGGAGTTCAGTGAACTTTGAAACAGATTAGGCTCCTCTCGGTGCTCAGTGTTCTCTCTCCACTTAGGACGCTTCAGGACACGTCTGCTTAGTTCAGTTTTCTTTTTGGTTTGCTTTGTGAAATAAACTCTTGGTTCTAAGTGCACGTCCCTTCTAGTGTCCATTACATCAACAATGGAATTACCTTATTCTTACCCAAAAAATACCCAATAAGAAATATACCCAATTAGGGTTCTAATTAATAAAAAAACATGCCCTCCACTAGTTCCTGTGTTACGGGAAGGAGTAAATAACTCTTCCTTATTCACTTCCTCCACACCAGTCATGATTTTATAGCCCTCTCTCGTATCCCCCCCCTTAATAGTCTCTTTTCCAAGCCCAAAGTCCTAGGGTCTTACTTATCTCTTCATACAGCAGCCGTTCCACACTCATCATTTTTGTTGTCCTTTTCCAGTTGCAGTATGTCTTTTTTGAGCTGAGGCGACCACATCTGTGTGCAGTATTCAAGATGTGGGCGTCCCATGGATTTATGCAAAAGCAGGATGATATTTTCTGTGGTATTATGTATCCCTTTCTTCACGATTCCCAACATTCTGTTTCCTTTTTTTTAGCTGCTGCTGCACTTTGAGTGGATGTTTTCAGCAAACTATCCACAATGATGGTGGTAAAAGCTAATTTAGACCCTGTCATTTTATATGTAGAGTTGGGTTTAAGTTTTCCATTATGCCTTACTTTGCATTTATCAACCTTGAGTTTCGTCTGCCATTTTATTGCCCATTCACCCAGAACTCTAGTCCATCTTGTCCTGGTGACTTACTACTGTTTAGTTCTTCAATTTGTTCTAAAGCCTCCTCTAATGACCCCTCAATCTGAGACAGTTCTTTGTCACCTAGAAAGAATGGCTCAGGTTTGGGAATCTCCCTGAGATCCTCAGCTGGAAAGACTGAAGCAAACCATTAGTTTAGTTTTTCCACAACGGCCTTCTTGTCCTTAATTGCTCCTTTGATTGTCCATTGGCCCCACTAGATGTTTAGCAGGCTTCCTGCTTTCGATGTCCTGTTAATATGTGATAGTACTTGCTCCATGCTAGGAGCTTTCTAAGCACCGGATGGCTGCCCCTTCTCCAAGAAGCTCTTGCAGTCTGTGTTCTCTCTCCACCTTGCTCAGAGAAGGGGAGGATGTTGCAGGGTACACATCTTTTCTGTAGAATGCACCTGACTTCTGCCCCGTATTAGTTCAGTTTGGAAGAATTGTGTGTCTCCCTTGATTAATATTTGCCCAACCAGTGTAGCAACCCTTTGGCAGTTAAGCCAAATGTACCTGTTCTGCAGTACAGGGTTATTGTATGGCTGTCAGCATTTGGAGTTCTTGCGCCAGCCCTGTGTCCTCTCCTCTGCATTATTCTTCGCTGTCGTTCGTGCCACGCCAGGCACTAAGTATTATTGAAATAATGGAACCATAATCACCCAGCATTGTGAGATGCCTGTTACGCTGGTGCTGACCTTGGCTTTTTACCCTCCCCCGGGGATGATTGCATGATGGTCGTTCTCTCGGCGGCAGCGAATGAGCCCTGAATTCATAGTAGATGGCACAGTGACAGTGGGTGTTGCCCTGCAGAGCTGCAATTTGCTCCCTGTAACTAGGTTAAATTGAATTTTGGCTATTAGTGGGTAGATGTTAATCTGACGTGCCAGTCTCTGTTAAGCAGGAAACCCAAGTATTTTGTCTTATAGAGGCTAATGCAGCCTTGTTCTTTGGATGCTCTTTCCAGTGAATAACATGGGAGAATGTGCGTATGTCCAGTGTCAGTAGTAGGGTTGTGAATATTGATCAAAACAGTTAACCTGTTAAACAATTAAATTTATATCAGTTAACCGTTGGTGGGCACAGGGCAGCTAGGGAGGGAGGGGTCTTACCGGGCATGGTGAGGCTGTGTCTGGAACTATTATGGCTGGGGCTGCCGCAAAGAGGCCAGAGTCCCATCTGTCCTGCCAGGGCTGGGGTCTGGCAGTGCAGTCAACTGGTTACCCAGTACGCATTCTGGTAAGCCGAATGCTCACCGGTTAATTGGTTAACCTTTTACATCCCTAGTAGGTAGGGAAATGCAGTCGTGGTAGGCTCTGTTTGGGTCCTGCGGGCAGAAGTGAAATAGGTATGATTGTAGCAGTGTCTGGGGTTGGAAGCACCATCCCCTGAACGAAAGCTAGCAGGAGATGTTTAGGTGGCCCTTGGTGCTATTGCTTTTCACTGCAGATTTGCCAGAATATGTCACTACATTGTTGAATCCGTTTGTAGCCAGAGGGACCAGTAACACCCCCCCCTTGAAAATGAATGCTTATGTTCTGCAGGCATCTGTTTTTTTTTTTTTTTAGTGGGAAAACACTTAAACCCTTATATTTCTGATGGCCTATGCCAGGGAGTCCCATAAATTGCAAACAGCAGAAATATAATGGCTCATATTGCTCTTTCTCTCACCACGTGGGAGCATGAAGTTCATCGGGTGTATCGGTGTGGGCTCCGCTGTAGATGCACATGCGTGCAAGATGGGTTTTTGAATCGTGCGGCTTGGGGCAGGCACCCTCTGCTGTCTCATGCTCCCTAGAGTGGATGTGGCTGTGACCCTCCCTCAGGTCCCTCGTCCTGTCTGAGACAGGCGTCACTCAGTGAGTGTCTAGTCCGTGTCTCTCTTCAGAGACCCTGAATTGATCCTTTTTCAATTAGCTTGGTGAAGAAATTATATTTCTTGTGGGTGAAATCAAACAGAGATCACTCTCCTCTGCCATTTGAGACTGACCCAATCTGAGTATTTGGGAGCCCTGTTCAAAGCACTCCAAATGGTGCGGGAGTGGCCCTGGGCCAGCCATGTTCACCCAGGCCAGTACCTATATGGCATGCCACGGTGGCCATGTTGGCCTTACTTGTGGGTGGGTCACCTTCCTGTGTAGCTAGAATGTGGAGATCATTAGTCAGGCACCCACAGGAACAGGCTGTGGCCCCCCAGGAGCAGGAAATGATGGAGGAGCATTGACTTCTGCCTCCACCGTGGAGGAGTGGATGCAGAAGTCCATTGAGGAGCTGTTGGCCATGAAGATCAGTGCAATGGAGTTCTGAAGAACAGGTAAGAAGGCCCTGCCACACATATCTGTGAAGAAGTCCAATCTCCCATACATCTACAGCTGCACTTAGACCACCTCAGAGAACCATGGGGAGGCCTGCTCTGTGCATAGTAGGTCAACCCAGGCCTGCCACTCCACGTTGGGAAAAAGCCTGGCATATAGTTAAATTGACCTAATCCCCAGTGTAGACAGCATTAGGTTGACGGAAGAATTCTTCCATCAGTAGAGCTATCACCTCTTAGGGAGGTGGATTAACTATGCTAAAAGGGGAACTGTTTCAGAATGAGTTTGCGGGGCTCTCTGAGTGAGATGCAGCTTGAACAACTTTTCCTGTGGAGGCTGAGAGACATTTTTGGATTGTGGTGTGAACAGACAAATCGTTGGCCACTGTTGTAGGGTTGCCCCAAACCTTGTTCAAAGAGTGCCAGATGAGATGTCTATGTAAAGCTTATGATTCGCTGGTGATGGATGTACTATTTGTGTGCATGTATCACTTTTGTATGTGAAGATAATGAACGTTAGCCATGTGTGTCTATATTTCAAATGGAGTATCTCCCACAGAGTAGTTAGCCAACGTGCCTGGGAAAGGCTAATTCAGGTTGATTGGCCCATCAAGGAACATTCAAAAAACAGTGAAGCAGTGAGGCATCCAGCTACACTCCATTCAATCTGTGGGCCACAGCATCGGCCGAAGAACGACTGAGTCAGTCACGGACAGGTGACTTGCTCATGTGACACACTCCATCTTGGGACATACTTTTACATTACTAGAATGATGGGATTCCATTCATGTGGCCAAAGTTATGAGGAGAACCTTGGGGGTTCCTCCGTTTGTCTTCAATCCTGTTCATCACCTCTAGTTCATCTTTGCCATGAAGTGAAGCTTGAAAGGCCTGGTGGCCATCTTACCAGTGGATGTATTGTGGAGACTTGATTTAAGGCAGCAGATCATTCCACCTCTGCTACAAGCCTGCCCCAAGAACTCTGCAACAATTTTGTCTGTCTGTCCATCTCCGTCCTTCCATCTAATCTAAATTATAAACCTGTAAATTTTAGATTCTAAAGGATTGGTTTATAGTGTGCCTTTCTGGGTAAGATCTGAGTTATAAATTGACCTAGGCATGTGGCTGGTTCTCTGGGATCGGAGGAACCTGTTTGGGTTTCATAACCTCTCGTCTGTATAAGGAGTGGTGCTGGTGGTGGCACAGGAGAACTGGAGTGTCTCAGGGGATTGCTTGTATGATTTCTTGCTAGCCAGCGTGGCGAATAGAAGTGCTCTATGGGTATGTCTAGACTACATGCCTCTGCCGACAGAGGCATGTAAAATAGGCTACCCGACGTAGTCAGTGAAGCGGGGATTTAAATATCCCCGGCTTCATTAAAATAAAAATGGCCGCCACGCTGTGCCGGCTCAGCTGATTGTCGGCACAGCGCGGCAGTCAAAACGCGGATCGGTTGACAGGAGAAGTCTTTGTCGACCACTCCCTTATGCCTTGTGAAACGAGGTTTACAGGAGCGGTCGACAAAGGCTTCCCCTGTCAACCGATCCGTGTCTTGACTGCCACACTGTGCTGACAATCAGCTGAGCCGGCACAGCACAGCGGCCATTTTTATTTTAATGAAGCCAGGGATATTTAAATCCCTGCTTCACTGACTACGTCGGGTAGCCTATTTTACATGCCTCTGTCGGCAGAGGCATGTAGTCTAGACATACCCCAAGTGACTGGTTAGTGCCTTATATTGGAGGACCCTCAATTTTGGGGTATAAGTAGCCCCATCTCTAAGCAATTTGCCCTGATTTACCCTTTCAGCAGTGCCACCAGAAACCTTCTATATTGGCTGTCCACGTCCATTCAGTTTGGAATAGCAAAGTGCAGAGGCCTAATTCTGGTAACAATTGACATTTTATTAAAAGGGCTGAGTATTTGTATTGCTCTTTTTTCTTTGGGGAAAACTGCGTTAACCTATTGGGAAGCCTGCCAACTCCTCTGAGCAGCCCAGCTGAGACAGCCAGCACTGCTGTGGATTTGGAATAAAAGAATTGGCACAGATCCTTCCATTAGCTGCGTCTATCGCAAGCTAAATCTGTCAGTAGTATGTGCAAATTCATTCTCCAAAAATGGTCATCAGTTTGGTGATGGTGTGATGAAAAATGGGCCGATACCCTACCAGAAGAAGTTGAGACTGGAAGTTCTTTGAGGCTGGGAGCCGTTCATTCACATATTATGCAGCACTGACCATGTCATCAGTGCTAAACCAATCAATTTCCTTGAGGGTTGAAACCTCTCAGCATATAACTAAGCCTGAGTCCTCAGCTTTCCCAACAGAAGGGACTGTCTGTCTCACCGTATGCATTTATTTACGTAACACAGGAGGTTATTTCTTTAGATCCTTTAGTGATCAGCTGCTGTTTAGTCTAAGCATGCTTAAATTGTGACTAAAATCCAAATGCATCACTCAGATAAAAATTCTCTTGAGTTGCAGTGTCACTGTTCTGTAGCACCATTTGTTGAATTCAGAAGCACTTCAAGACAGTGGCACTGGGGATATGGGCCAGCAAAAGTGGTGTGGCCAGCAGCTTGTTTTTCTTGGCCTAAAGCTCTTAGGCCTGTGGTCACCAACCGGTAGATCGCGATCTACCGGTCGATCTGAGGGGCTCTAAGAGTCGCTCTTGAGCCCTCTCTGAACTGCACGCCTATGCAGTACATTTACATTAGATTTCCTCATTTGAGGAGCAGCTACTCACCGAGCAACAACACAGGTGAGTAGCTGCGCAGAATGGTGGGAGCTGGGAGGTCAGGAGGGCTAAAACACCCCGGCCAGCTGGCTCTGGTTTTCAGCTGAAAGAGGCTGCCCCGCGCTCCAGCTGATCGGCGGCTTCTCCTTTGCACCTGCCCAAGTGGAGTGTGGGGCACCCTGGCTGAGCGCCATGGCCAGCTGACCGGGCAGCCGCTTCTCTTTGCTCCAGCACAGCTGGAGCTAGGCGCAACCTCCCTGGGCTGAGCGCAGGGCAGCCGGGCCGGAGTGAAGAGAAGCCGTTTCTCTTCGCTCCAGCCCGGCTGCCCTGCGCTCAGCCCAGGGAGGCTGCGCCTAGCTCGAGCTGTTCTGGAGCAAGCTTCCCAGGCTGAGCGCAGGGCAGCCGGGCTGGAGCGAAGAGAGGCGGCTTTTCTTCGCTCCAGCCCAGCTGCCCTGTGCTCAGCCCAGGGAGGCTGCGCCTAGCTTTCCAGGCTGAGCGCAGGGCAGCCGGGCTGGAGCAAAGAGAAGCCGCTTCTCTTCGCTTCCGCCTGGCTGCCCTGCGGTCAGCCTGGAGGGAGCACAGGATGGAGGCTTCCCTCCGTGGCTGGTGTAGGGGACTCCCTGCCCCCAAACCTGTCCCCCACCCTCCTGCCCCCCTGTTCCCTCTCTCTTGCCCCCCCCGCCCCTCTGCAGAAACCTGTCTCCCTGCCTTCCCCACTACAGAAACCTGTCCCCCTGCTCCCCTGTGCAGAAACCTGTCCCCCCCCCAGCACCCTGGCCCCTGCTGCAGAAACCTGTCCTTCTGGCACCCTGCCACCTCTCCCCTGCACCCACTGGCTCCCTGTTCCCTGCCCCAGAACCCACTAGCACCCCTCCCCAGTACTGTGTCCCCTGCTCCCAAATGACTTTTCTACGGGTCAGTGACCCCTGACTCAAGGCAGGTTCCCTGCCATTCTCATACAAAAAGTTTCTGCATTGTCTTTATTTGTTTAACATAGTATTTTATTTAAAAATGAAGCCTGGCCAACAAACCCCCAATTGGGGCCAAGCCCCCATCTGGCCACAACCACTCCTACATTCCCCCTTCCCCAGACCCTAGATCTGAGCCTATCATACACTGGAACCCCCTGCCCTGAGCCCCTCACATACCCCAACCCAAATTCCTGCACCCTCACATCCACAAGCCTGTGGCTTGCTTAGTACCCCAACACTGCCAGGCCTGGAGCCCCCTCCCCAAGCCAGTGTCCCCTTCTCCACCTCCTCCTGCATCCAGATTTCTTCCCAGAGCTTGCACCTCTCACCCCTTCCCACACCCAAATCCCTCATTCCCACCCCACAGACTACATATCCTGTCTCAACCCAGCGAGGGTCTGGCTAAACTGCAGGAGCTTTTCAGGATTCTGGAGATATCCCAGAAAAACTCTTCTGCATCCATGGTTGCATTTGTTCTTCCGCTTTTTTTAGTAGAAGAGCAAACATGCTCTTTCGGTCACCCCTATATTCCTCTTTCCACAAGGAATAAGGGGGCTTCCAAAAGAAGGGGTTTTTTTCTGACATTTGGTCCAGTCTAGACAGGCCAAATGTTGGAAAAACCTCTTCGTACAGAAGAATTTTTTTTTTAAAAAGCAGCAGTATAAGGATTGGGGATAGCAAGTGATGGAGAGGAGGAGAATAGAGAGGGCGGGGCTTCAAGGAAGGGGCAGGGCTTCAAGGAAGGGGCGGGGCAGTAGATCTTGGCTTGGTTTGTCATTTAAAAAGTGATCTTGGGTGTAAAAAGGTTGGAGACCACTGTCTTAGACCATGCCTCCGCTTACTTGGAGGATCGATGCTCCGGAGTGCGATTTAGCGGGTCTAGTAAAGACTTGCTAAATTGAATGCTGAAGGTGCCCATGTTGACCGCAGTACTTCTCGCTGTTGCAAGAAGTAAGGGAGGTTGACGAGAGAGTTTCTCCTGTCGATCTCCCACTGTGGGGCCACCCCAGAAAATTGATACAAGGTACATTGACTCCAGCTACACAGTTCACGTATCTGGAGTTGTGTATTTTGCATCGATCTTTCTCCATCAGTGTAGACCTGGCGTTAGTCAGATGACTACATTTGTTCTGTGGCCTTCCTAGCAACTTCCCAGGAGCCTGTAGGCATGGTTGCTTTTGAGCAGTTCTGTTTAAAGGGATTGTTTCTGTAAAAGGATCTGATTTTTTTTTTTCTCTGACCTTTTGATTCTCACTCTTTAGTTGCGACAAGGAGTCCTGTTGCACCTTATAGACTAACAGATGTATTGGAGCATAAGCTTTCGTGGGCAAAGACTCACATGCATCTGATGAAGTGGGTCTTTGCCCACGAAAGCTTATGCTCCAATACATGTCAGTCTATAAGGTGCCACAGGACTCCTTGTCACTTTTGCAGGTCCAGACTAACATGGCTACTCCTCTGATACTCTTTAGTTAGTGTGTTCTATTGCTTTGCTGTAACTTACTACTAGTCACTTTTGTTTATTAAACATTGGCACTTTCCCGGGAAGATAAGTTGAATCGACTACATCTGAATTTAAAAGTGCATTTCATTTTGGAGTT
The DNA here is from genome assembly GCA_032595735.1 of Pelochelys cantorii. NCBI lineage: Eukaryota > Metazoa > Chordata > Testudines > Trionychidae > Pelochelys > Pelochelys cantorii. The sequence continues at coordinate 1,505,451 of CM064339.1, read as the reverse complement.
GAATTAAATTACAGCAAATTAAGGCCATTTCACTTCTGAATGAAAATATCCACACAGGAATTTAATGTGTATTTAACAAATGCACTTTTGTATTCAGATCTCTAGTTAATTCAGCTTATCTTCCCTTGTGTACAAGACCTTGGTGTTCGTGTTGGAATGGAACCCTCCAGGCCTTCCTTTTTCTTGGCTTTTTAAAACTTGAATTTCAGGGAAGGAGAGAGGGGAGAGTAAATCAAAACCATGGAACCACGGAAATGCATGTGCAATTTCATATGTAAAAATGGGTATGCACACCTGTAGTCTGCATGGAGTCATATACTGTGTTGAAATACTAAATTACACTGCAAGGAGGTTTAAGTGCATGAGCAAATGAAAACCACTTCTAAACAAAGAGTTATATATACTGTATGTTTGCAGCCTCTTCCTGAATGATGTAATTATGGATATAAGTGTGCATGGAGATCTGGGAACAGAATATAATTGCTTACCAGGGACATGTTAGGGAGCTTATATATTTGGGGCAATACTAAGTTGTTTAATAGGCTTACATTTCTGAGGTTCTCCTACTTGAAGGCCTGGGTGTCTACTGGAAAAAAACAGAGTCCATCTGAGCTCGTTAATGCACGTACCTTTCATTGCTAGGAAACATCATAAACAATGGCTTTAAAAGGGGAAAGAACTCCTTCCCATGGAGAAGGATGCGCTTCGGCATACACGGATGCATTGATGGAAAACATTCCAAAGCCTTAGGTCTGCACGACCTACTTTAGGTCAGTTAGGTGTTAGGGATGTTAAAATGGGTGTAATCAAGTAACTGTTTAACCAGTGAAAATATTAGAGGTTACATGTGGGGTGGCAGGCGGCTCCCTGGGAGTCAGTGCCCATGGGGACCCTGCTTTTAAGCTGGCTTCCCAAGCATACTGGCTCCCACCTACCCCCCCACACACACACTCCTCCGGCAGGCGGCTCTTCCTGTGTCCTGGGAGCCTGCATGTAACCGTGAATGTTAACTGATGAGCCCATGCCACTTACCGCAGCTCCCATTGGGCCAGCACCGGCAAAGCACAGTCACTGGGAGCTACACAGGGCCATGCCTGTAGACACTCAGTGTACACAAGCGGTCTTACAGGTGGCACATTGCGCACATTATGCAGGCATTTCTAGTTTTGACAGGAAGCTTTCTAGTGGCCAGGCAGCTGTGTAATAAAATACTAGAAAGTGTTTGTTTATGAACGGGTCTGTCCAGAGCTCTCTTGCTGTACAGTCGTGACACTGAGTAAGTTAAAACGCACAATGCTGAACCCTCCCGGTAGACTGTGGGAAACAATTCTGCAGCGGCGGGGGAACAGACTGGAAGAGTTGCTTACTCTTTTCGGCCTCTGTCATGCAGAAGGCAGCTATCACCGCAATTATTGGCTTCTCACAGGTAGCCTATTGCAGCTGTCTAGATGTCAGAAAACCAAAGGAATGTACAAATTGAGAGCAGCAGGTTGCAAGTTTGTCTGTTGTCAGGAGAGTCCTTGCCAAGGCATTGCACTTCTCCGTTCAGCTCCTGGGGAGGAATGAACAAACAGAATCATTGGAGTTCAGACACTGCTCAGATAAAACTTAAGGTGCATAAGGGGGTTCCCACCTCGGTCACTTCCGGGTTGAGGTATCCGATAGCTCACTGCAGTCCTTGCTAGCCCCTGTGATGCTGCCAATGCAATAATATACATCTGGGTATCTTAATACACTGACGGGCTTTACATGGTGCCGCTGTTTCGGTTCATAACAACGGCCAGACAGGGTAAGCCCAATGGTCCATCTAGCCCAGTGTCCTGTCTTCTGACAGTGGCCAATGCCAGCTGCTTCAGAGGGAATGAACAGACCAGGGCAAACAGTGATCAGCCCCTATGGTGCAGTCCCAGCGTCTGACCGTCTGAGACTAAGGGGCACACAGAACATGGGTTTGCGACCCAGGCCATTTTGACTAATAGCCAGTGATGATCCTGTCCTCCATGCACTTAGATTAGGGATGTAAAATCCTGCTTAATTGGTTAATCGATTCAGTGCAATGTCTAACTGGTTAACTGATGCAAGCCAGGCTGGAGTGTCTCTCCCTCTCTCCCCCCCCCCCCATCACCCACTGCTCCAGCTCTCACTGGTTAACCAGAATTGATAAGTCTCACCAGCTAAGGGTGAGGCTCACCAGTTAACTGGTTAACCATTCACATCCCTAACTTAGACAGCACAGATACCTCAATGATGAGAGAGATTTGGAGTTGGATGTCATTGGATAAGGATCAGCAGCCAGTGTTTTGAGTCGTTTCGAATTATCTGACGCTTGAACCTTGTTTGCTGTGTTGTCAGCTGGTTGTAAGGTATCACCTTCTCCTGACACCTGAAAATGCAGGGGCTAGCGGTTGGGACTACTCCGAGGTTCTCATTTTCATACCACTTAGGAGGTGCAGGAATGTAGCTGCGGTTGGAGAGCAGAGAGGCATGAGTTCCCAGGGCTGATTAAGGCATTTTCTCTTTGATTCCAGAAACTCATCAAAAGGCTCAGGGGAGTCTCCAATGAAACGCTGCGGTCTAATTTAAAATGGTTTCCTGTATTTCTGGAGGGGAGAATCTCATGACTTGACCCTTCTGTGTTGAACTAACAGAATTCTGTTTGTTTGAAGGTACATGGGAATAGGACTCTCAGCCCAAGGAGTCAACATGAACAGACTTCCCGGTGAGTCATGTTGAGAATTGTTTGTACTCCGTCTATTAATCTTTGCATTGAAATCATATGATTCTCCAAAAAATATGGACTGTTTCCTTTTCATGAGGTTGGAAGGAAAAAGGCTGTTTGGAGTATGGTACATCTAAGCCAAGTCTACACTGGCAGGGAAAATCGATACAAGATACAACTCCAGCTACGTGAATTGCATAGTTGGAGTTAACATACCTTGCAACGACTTTCTGGGGCGGCCCCACAGTGGGAGATTGACGGGAGAAATGCTCCTGTTGACTTCCCTTGCTCCTTGCAACAGCCAAGAGTACCGACGCGGATGCTCTCAGCATTTGATTTAGCGGGTCTTTACTAGACTCACTAAATCGAACCCTGGAAGATCGATCGCCAGAGCGTTGATCCTCCGGTGGCCTAAGCTATGAATGTGTTGGCATTTTTATGGCTGGTCTTCCCAGTCCATGACTGAGAGGCTGTTACCCATTGGTGTGAAACTCCTGCCCTAAATTGAGCTGGCACCGAATGTGCACGGTCTGTTTGAATGCTTTACTGCTGCTGTAAGGTTTGCAGAAAGTTGCGTATTATTACTCACATACCCCCGAGCTTAGGAGTCTCTGTTTGAGCTGCTGCCAATTGTTATTCGGGATGTGAATGGGTAACCGGTTACCCAGCGATGCTTACCAGGTACTGGTTAACTGGTACCCGGGAGCAGCCTGCTGCGGGTGGTGGGCTGCTCCAGTCCCGCAGGGGCCAGGAGCTGCCACTGCACGCATGGGCTCTGTGGGCTGAGGTTTGCTCCAACCAGGCTGGAGCGGTCCCCCCTGGAATCCCGTTTAATCGGTTAACTGGGTAAACCCAAGCTTTAACCAGTTAACTGATTAACCAGGATTTTACATCCCTAACGCCTCGTTACTTTTCAGCATTACTTTTTTAATGTATGAGCTTTGACTTAGTGAGTTTTTTCTCAAGATGTCAGTGTAAATGATTCTTAATCAACAGGAGAGCACTCGCTTGTAGACACTGGGTCCTGCGCACTCTGTTCTTTCAACTGGCTGTTGACATTCGGATGATTCTGTGCTTAGCAATCAAAAGTGGGGGAGCTACGGGAGGTGGAAGAATTAGAAGGGAAGAGAATAGGTGATGGTGTGCAGGGAGAGGAATTTTTTTAAACTCTTGTTTATTAGAGGGACAAATGGATCAGGACAACCAGTTGGTTGGTGGGCTATAGTTTAAGCCCAGGCCGAGAAGATGTAAGAGATGCAGGTAAGTGGTTCAGGGCAGTGGCTCTCTACCACAGAGGCTGGTCTGTGGCTGCCTCATCTTGCCCCCCCCCCTCGCTGCTGCCTCTGATAGACACCCCACCTGCACTGGCTCCTGCCTACCCCCCCCTTGCTGCTTCTGTAGGAGGCAGCAAGTGGGGGGCAGGAGGGTCCATGGAGCCGGCATGTGCGGGGAGCCTGCTTGAAAGCCTGCCCCCTCTCCCTCTGCACTGCTGCCTCTTTTTCAGAGGCAGCAGTGTCGGGAGGAGGGCGGGGGAGAGTGACACAGGCATATCCAGTGCTCTTTGGGAGCCTGCATAAAGCTGGCTCCTCACGGGCACTGCCTCCTGCTCCCCCAGGCAGCAATGGTGGGGGAGAGCGTATGTAGTCAATAGGTTAATTGTGTAGTTGACTACCCAGTGATACTCCTACTTTCCGGTCTACTGTATTCCTTTCAGGAGTCTGATTTGTCTTGCATTCCCCTCCCACTTTCATCTCACTTAAAAACTACTGGCTTGCAAAATCAGATGTAAAAATGCCAGTGTCACAGCCTGGTGTTACTGACCAATTGCTTGCTTTCTCATTTGTACTGTGTAATTATAAAATACCTCAGTTGGCACCGAAATATCGTTTTGACATTTCGGTGTATAGCATGTAGCGCAGTACAAACTAGGGATGTTGGGAAGCGAGGCATTAGCTAATCGTGTGGTCGGCAGAAATTCTATTGACCACACGACCAGTCGATAAGAGAGGAAGCCTCAGTCGCGGCTCGCGCCAGGTCCAGGAGCTAACCCCCGCTGCAGCTCTGCAGGTGTAATGTAGTAAGAGCCAGGCAGACAGGCTGACCATGAACAGAGGCTTTTCTGGCAGCAGCCCCTGTCCGTGTGGGGGCGGTGTCGCAGCTCTCTGCTGGCTTCCTCCCCCCCCCCCCCACCCCCCCATGGACAGGGGCTGCTTCACGCCTGCCTGCGCTGCAGCCTCTGATAGGCAACAGCACAGGGGGGCAGGCAGCACTGCAGAGATAGTATTGGAGGGAACCAGCCTTTAAGCCAGCTACCCCCAACATTGGCTCCTGCTTCCTCTCCCCCTCCCCCCGTTGCTGCCTCTGATACAGGGGTGGCGGGGGGAATGCGAGTAGTCGCCTCGACTAACTGATAAGCCTACTCCCTTGCAGCCCTAGTACAAAGAAACTAGTGTATGAAATTTTAGTTTATACTAACTTCACTGGTGCTTTTTATGAAGCCTGTTGTAACCCTAGGCCAGTGGTCTTTTTAAGCACAAGTTCACATTGTGAATTTAAGTCAATCCCGGATCTACCTCAAACCCAAATAGCCTTGCTCTGTCTCCTTCCCTGTCCCTTCCCCGAGGCTCTGCGCCTGCTCGCTCTGTGCAGACTGGGTACAGGGGCGGTGGGAGGAGAATACCCTGATATCAGCATCCCCTCCTCTCCTGCGGAGCAAGCAGGAGACTTCCAGGGGGCAGCTCCCTGGCAGAGGGCAGTGTGTGGAGGGGCAGCTGAAGGAATCACTTGTCAGAGGCCCCAGGATCTAGCACTAGATCCCGATTTCCTGGGTGGTGACTGCTGCCTTGGGCTAGTGTCTAGATGAGTTGATCTGCCCCCTGGAAGATGTCTGAGATACCCCAGGGTAGATGTACCCTGTTTGGTCCCCTGAAGCAGAGCGCCTCAATCTCTGAACGTTGCAATTCTCCTTTCAGCGGATTCGTCCACATTTCAGATGTTCTGTACTGGGGGCAGTTTGCATTTGCCTGGACACTCGCTGTCGATGAGTCTGGCTTCTTTTTTGTTACTTGTTTGTGACATTTTTCCTTTTTGGTAGGATCTATATCAGGTGTTCAAAATAGCCAGTTTCCTCCCAAAGAGGGAAGTAGGCGATAAAGCAGTTGAAAATGTTTAAGCTTCAACCAGCAGCCCTTCAAGGGAAGGAAACCTTGAAGTGTTCAAAGTCCAGGGGAAAAACTCTGTTGCGGTGACTGGAATTCATAAAGCTTTAAACAAATGTATCCAAAGCACACACGAGCAGCCAAACCTGTCAGTGCTGGTAAGGTAATCTGCAGCCGGCTGTCTCATGCCCCGGTGGATACTGCTTATGAGCTGATTGCTTATGGAAGATTTTGCCCATCTTCGAGGAGGGCTGCGGTGGGAAGTCAGTGGAAATCTCCTGCAGCAGGGAGGTGGGATGTGGAAGGTGTCTGCGCTGGAATGTGTCCTGACCCTTGAGTCCTCTTTCTGCTGCCACAAGTTTGTTACTGGTCTGGAGCATAGTGGTCCTTAGGGAAGCAGGCTTTTTGCAGTCAGCTCTCCATGAAACCCTTGGACGCTGACGTAGAAAGAGACAGATGGTTGGAGATATGCATCAGACGCCACATCCTGAGCCTCCGCAGGCTGGTGGGAGAATAGAGCTGGGGAGATCTGGTTGGAGCGTTGTCCACGATGCTGGGGAGAAGAAAGATTCAGTAGCTGTGAAAGAGGATCAGGGGGGAAATGGACTATTTTTCTCCTGCTCTCTAAGGGTTAAGAGCCAAGTCAACAGCAAGACATGATGTTTGTCTAATCTCAAGCGTCATATTTGCTCTGAGGATCAGGTGTATAGCCACAATATTCCATGCAGCCCTTCCTATGCGGTAGTTACCCAAGTTAGAAAAACAGCCACTGAGGCTGGCCCGACAGACCAACTCTGCTGTGATGTGTCTCGGCCAGCTGGGCCTTGGAATGGGGCGTGTGTAAATGCACGTGTTTACACGCTACCTTCCAGTGACTCCTTTCAGCTAAGCAAAGAGTGGCGTTGAGGGGTTACAGAGAGCTGACCCCTTCCTACACTCCGGGGTCACTGTGGTGAGCAGAATTCCAACAGACATGGCCAAAATAAGAAGCAGCTACTGCAGGGGTGGGCAGTGATTTTAGACAGGGGGCCACTTGCTAATTTTTGAAGTGGCCCTGGGCTGCTCCAGAAGAGGCGGGGCCTCTGGTGGAAGGGGCGGGGCTAGGACATTTCCATGCTCCCCCTCCCACAGACCCTGATTTGCCTGGGGGTGGGGGATCAAGTGAAGTCTTTGCCCCTGCCCCACCTAGAGAGAACTGCCAGCTGTTCGGAAGAGCTGGCAGTTCCTTCTAGGCACCCACCCCCTTGCAGGGCAGGAGGAGACTTTGCGAGCTCCCCCCAACCTCAGGCCAGTCAAGGCCTGGGGGCGAGAGGAGCATGCAAAGTGTCTCGCTGCCTGCCCTCACCCTGCAAGGGCAGGGGCATGGAACGAGAACTTCGTGTGCTCCTCCCACTCCCAGGCCCTGATTGGCCGGGAGGGGTAGGGGGTGTGGTATGGCGTCCACGGATCTGGCCCACAGAGGCCCCTTTGCCCACCCCTGAGCTATTTGGTTTGTCTAGTAGCAGTCCTTCTCCCAGGACTATCAAATCAGACCTGTGTATTGAAAGACCTGGTGTTTGAGGCATTGTAATGGTTCCTTTTTGGATTATATTTGGGGTCCCATGTAGTCTGTGGGTTTGAAATTGGCTGTAGATTCCCACTCCTTTCTGCAGAATAGTTTCAGATTTCCAATGAATTGTTTTTTCCCCTTTTCAGTGGCAAAGAGAATTGACCAGACATGACCCACGTGCAAAGTGAGGCAGTAATGTCTGCCAACTTGCTGAAACAACAGCTCTGTATTGTAAACTGGCCCATTTGGCCAAGTGGGTTTAATGCTGGAGCCTAATGACTGAAAAGGCGCCAGTTAACTCTTTCACTTCTGATACCTTCAGCAGAATCACCAAACGGATGTGTTTAGTACCCAATCCCAAACGGCTTCCCAAGTGTAAAAAAACCCCTAACACCCCCTTATCCTAATGCCAAAACCTCCAGATTTTTCCAAGGCAGTTGCGTACTCAGTATCAAGTTCTGCAGTACATGGGCAATTAAAAATGATACAGCCTGGTAAAATTAAAATGCAAGATCTTAATAATCCAAGGAGAACCGTGCTGTGGGAGTATAAACTATTTTTAGCTTCTGCAATGGCTGCAGAATTTCTAATTTGCTATGTGGGCTTGCTGTGGAGTTCAGGTGCCTTGCTGAAGAATCAGGCCGAACTTGCCATGTGGTACACAGGCTCTCAACCGGTTGAGGAGTTGCCATTTAGGGCAGTGGTGTGGTAGAAGGGTTGCCATTAAAACTGCCTGGTGACCATGCTTCCTTGTTTAAACTTTCCTGTGTTCCCTTCTCTGAAAGACTCTCTGGACGCAGGGCCAGTCAGAGGTGGGAGTTGAGATCTCGAGAATGAATGAGCGATTTGAGCCTTTTGCACTATTCCCTGTGGCAAAAAGCACAAATGCACTCAGTGGACTTTGCTGAGGGTTCCTTGGGCTGTCTTTGCCGGAAACTTCATTTGCATAGCTGGTGTCTTCAAAGCCCCATGCATGTAATATGTAGAGTTAATTGCCTGGACATTTTTAATTAGCTCTTGGTCTTTATCTGATTTAATTGTATAGCGCTCTCCTTTCTAAGCGTCTCAGTCCAACTGGTCTGCCTAGCTAGCTGCCCGAGAAGTGTAATTTTGAAGGAAAAGGGGGAATAAACAGCTGGAACTGCAAAAGAAGCTATCCACATGAACCTGCCATCTTACATTGAAAGGGCGAAGGCAATTTAGTGTAGCTCTCCATAGCTTCTTGGCATAGTAGTAATTCAGCTTGTACGGCTGGCTCTTCAGGGCTCTCTGTATGTGTGATTCCTCCCTGTCAGTGAGGAGATTGTCGTTTGAACCACTATGTTCCCTGCCTTTTTGTGGACACTCTTGTTCCTGACAGGAGGAGTTCTCTATTCTCTGATTAACTGAGCTTCACACTGACTGATCGCCTTGTCGGTAAGTGCTGGGAAACGTGTGCTGTGGCCCAATGTAAGAAACTCACTGAAGTACTAAGACACTCCGGCTTCTCCTAATGAAGTGACACCCTCATGTCAGCACTCGGACAGACTTCCATATGTGTCAGTGATAGTTTTGAATAAGAACTGCCCAGATTGACCCTAAATCTGGAGTAGGCAAAGGCAGTAGAAGTTCCTTCTTTTGCTGGGGTACTTCATAGGACTGGAAGGGACCTCAAGAGCTCATCACATACAGTCCCCTGCACTCAGAGCAGGATCAAGCACTGTCTTGGCCAAGGGTCGGCAATAATTTTTGATGGGGGGGAGCCATTCCAAGATATTTGATAAGTGATCAAGGTCTGCACTTGTCGATGGAGGTTGGGTGCAGAAGGGAGCTTGTGACTGGAGGGTGGGATCTGAGAGGGAGTTTGGGTGAGGAGGGTTGTTAACTGGGGCAGGGTCCAGGGGTGGTATGGGTACAGGAGAGGATTCTGGCCTGGAGGAGGGGTGTAGGAGGAGGTGCAGGGTCTGGGAGAGAGTTGTGACCGGGGGGGGCGGGGGAGAGTGCAGAAGGTTTGGATGATGACCTGAGGCTGGGGAATGAGATGCAGGGCTGGGGAGGGGATATAACTGCAGGAGAGGATTCTGGCTTCGTGGCAGGGTGTAGGTGGTGGTGCAGGGTTTGGGAGGGAGTTGTGACTTGAGGGGGGTGCATAGGGTTTGGGTGATGACCTGGGGCAGGGAGTTGGGGGGAGGGAGGGACTGGAGTGTCAGGGGCAGGCTCTGGCCAGGAGACACTTACCTAGGCTGCTCCCTGCCAACAGCCCCGTAGGACCCCAAGGCAGGCTCCCTGCCTGCTGCAGTCCCAGACGGCTCAAAGTGGCTGGCTGCTTCCTGTGGTTCTCTGACCCCCACCCCTAGCAAAATCTCTCTGCTCCCATTGGTTGCTGTGTGCCTGAGAGTCCTGGCGGGGCAGCCTGTGAGCCAGATCTGGAGGCTTGGCGGGACGAATCCAGCCAGCAGGTGTTACCTTGCCCAACCTGATCTAGACCATCCTTAACAGGTGTCTGTCCAACCTGCTCCAAAGAATCTCCAGTGATGGAGATTCCCCAACCTCCCTAGGTAGTTGAGTTGCACTGCAAAGACTTTCCCTTAAATTTGCTTTTTAAAAATTGGTCAATTTTCTCTTCACGTGGCAGTTACCTGCCAGGCCAAGCAGTGACGAGGAATCGCGTCTCTGTACCGCAACCACCTTTTCTTGCTGGGCAGACATGTCAGCTTGAGTTCAGCGAAATCCAGTCTCTTAGGCCCTCTTAACTGCTCTTGAGTTAGGCTATGTCTACATGATGAGTTTTCTCAGCAAAAAATACGCTAATGAGGGACTCATTTGCATGAGTCATGATCTCATTTGCATATTTTCTGCCAATCCGATTTTTCGCTGGGGGTTTTTGCACAAAAACAAGCAGTGTGGATGTTTTCTTTTTGCACAAAAACCCCTTTTTCCGCAAGATCCTTATGCCCCAAAAAAGGAGGTATACCAATCTTGCGGGAAAAGGCGTTTTTGCGCAAAAAGAAAATGTCCGCACTGCTTGTTTTTGACATAGCCTTAAGGTATGGCAGCCAGGTGTAATGTCCAGTAACACCTGCAATATATGCTTATGCTGGGCAAGAGAAACATGATTTGAGGCCTTATATTTGTGGAGAAATTGCATCGGAGTAAGCTAAGATGTGACATTAAGCCAGTGCAAAGCCATGTGTGTGCTTTCATTGTGGTTTAGTTGGGCACAAATTTAAGCTGAAACAAAACAAGCTTCTCGAAACAAAACAAGAATGCTGTTGACATTGGGTTTGTGCTGTTTTAATTCAATTGGTTTTAAATTCTACATTTAAATTTAAGTGGTGCAACTTTTGCATGCAAACTAGACTTTAGGTTTGATCAATACAGATTTTGAACTAATCTAACTAATTCACATAGGGATGTAACTTTTTAAATCAAAACAGTTGATTCTGGTACAAGCCACCTGTGTGACTGCAGTTACACAGGTATTAAAGTGCCTTATACTTAATCCTTCGCCTACAGGAATAATTTTATTTGGTGTAAGCATCTTAATAGTATTATTGTGTCCATGCTATGGGATGTATGGAGATATAAAGAAATACAGTATTTTGTGTAAATAAGATCCTACTTTTTCATTTTCCTTTTGTAGTTTTTTCCTACAACACTTCTTTAGTTTTTTTAAAACCCTGCAGGGTCTGCTGATAAGCACAGCTTCATATAAGTGAAAGGGTACATACAGCCTGTTTTTATTCATTTCACAGTGAGCACTCTGAAATTTCATTCGTCAGAGTATGTCCAGGGAATACTGTACTGTTTCTGAACAGATTTCTCTGTTGCCTCTTTCTCTCTCTGAATTTTCTCCTATTCCTCTAGCAGCTAAGTCTTTATACTTTAAATCAGTTGCCAGCTAAATGGGAAACTTCCATCCAAACTGAAAACTTCTAAACAAGTTTATTGATGAGGTTGTTCTATTAGGATCTTATCAAATAAGCAACTGTTTTGGTAGCTTTGTAGATAATTGTTCTCAGTGAAGATACTTTCCATGGTGTTGAAACTCCTAGTAGATCATAATTAGTGATATCTTGTGTGTAGCCCTTCCTCTGAGGATACCAAATAACTTCACAAAAACCAAGAATCTGAGTCTCTAAGGTGCTGCAGAACTATTTGTTGTTTTTCAAGAATCACAACTATTCTCAGTAATTATCTGTTTCATGGAAGTATAAGCTGAATTTATGAATGTTTAGTAACTTGGTTAAGATGACATCAGCAAGTTGCTCTAAGACTTTTGCTATCCTTCCATCTCAGTGGGCTGCAAGGTGGTAGTTTTGCTCACTGCGCTTGCATACCTAGAATTTGCAGGGTGTCTCGCTGGAACCGTAGCAGCGCTTTGGGTGCAGAGGCAGTTCACAGATCTCCCAACGTTGGTGGAATCCGCACGCACCTCACTTCATGTGCCTTTGCTTTAAGTGCATGTTACTTCTGTAATACTGGTAGGGAAAAAACTACACCGATGAAAACCAGCAGCATGGGCAGCAGTGAACAAAATGTCTGGTGGGCCGCACATAGAACCCCAATGGCCCTCAGACTGCTGGTTGCCCACCACTGGGATAGAGCCTTGTCTACAAGGCCATTTACCTAGCTCAGAGCAGCTTTTTCTTTCAGGGGTTGAGAGTTAACTAGCCCCGCTTCTGATTGACAATGAAACTGGAACCCACAGACTCCTGGCTGAAATTGCAGCAGGGGAGGTTTAAGTTGGACATTAGGACAAACTTTCTGACTGTCAGGGTGGTTAAGCACTGGAATAAATTGCCCAGGGAGATAGTGGAATCTCCATCCCTGGAGACATTGAAGATCAGGTTAGACAGACACCTGTCAGGGATGGTCTAGACCAGGGCTACTCAACACACGGCCCATTTGTTTGCAGCCTGCAGTGCAGTTTGGGTTTACGCGGCGCTCAACATGCGGGCCGCAGGTGGGAGCCAAAACAAAAAAGTCGTCAATATAACGGTCTTCTGTTTATGCATTTTAGTAGTTAAATTCCTGCACTGTCATTGCTCATTAAAAGTGCTGTCAGATGGGTGGAAATCAGGTAAATATTACATTTTATTAATATCAGCAGAACTGACTTAAATGGGGCCTGTGTGTTGTGTAGCCTTGCCTTAAGCTTTGTATTCAAGCCCGTCAGTGTGAAAGAAGCTATTTGCATGTACATCCAACCAGACTTAAGTTCTGGCCCTCAGCATGTGCTCTGAGTAACATTGTCCCTCCCCCCTTCCCCCCCCAGGGTTTCCAAAGTTGAGTAGACCTCATCTAGACGGTGCTTGGTCCTGCTGTGAGGGCAGGGGACTGGACTCGATGACCTCTCGAGGTCCCTTCCAGTTCTAGTGTTCTGAGGTTTAGGCACAGAATGTGGCTGTCTGCTGTTTGAATGCCTTGGTCCTGTTTGTATGCAGTGTTGTAGCCGTGTCAGTCCCAGGATATTAGAGGGACAAGGTAGGTGAGTTGAGGCAATATTTGTCCTGTTCTGTTAATTCTGGAATCTGCTTGTTGAATGATTGTGGGTCCCCTTTCTGAGGGTGATAGGTGCCGCGAGGAGCGAGTGAATGTTCAAGATGTTTGGTTAGCATCAAACTGTTCTTTGAACCTGTGTATGAAGTCACATGCCTATCAGCCCTTCAGGAGAGATCTGTGGACATTATTAGAGTGAGCTCATGTGATCGAAGCGAGATTTACTGCATAGCTGTGCATTAGAGCTCTGTTGGCTGTGTAACCTTTTCAGGGCTGAGAGGAAACATAGCTAAGAGACAAGGTGAATGAGAGAATCCTTTTTAATTGGCCGCAGAGACAAGTTACAAGCCTGTACAGAACGCGAAAGCTGGTCTCTCTCCCTGTCAGTTGGTGCAATAAAAGATATTACCTCATTCATCTCATCTCTGTGCGGGAGTAGGGCCAACATGCCTGCAACACCACCGCAAACAGCAGATTTAGTGGCTAGTCGTTTTCAAGAGGGTGTCAAGTGACGTGAATATCAGGAAATATGCCAGGCTGAGGCCACAACCTGATCTTTCCCGGGCCAAAGGCTTCTGGACTCTGATGTGGCTTCTTTTCCAAGATGGCTGCCAGGAGGTGACAGTGGCTGCCCCGTTTGGCTTGTCTAGCCCCTTCCTAAACTGCTTGTGCTGGCCTAGTGTGGCTTTCGAAGGCTAGTCTCCTTCACTCGGTGCTCTGACACAACAGCCCTCCAGCCATGGCAAGGATCGTTCTGGCTCTGGTGAGAACAGCCTTTTTCGCTGGCAGGGAGCGTCTTGGCAGACCCCCTCCTGCGTTAAACCTTGCCTGCAGGATTCCAGGTCCATCGCTGCCGTCCCTGCAGAGGGACACTTTGGCACGCGTGGCTCCAGGCAAGGATGCGAAGGGTTAACGGGGAAGCATCATGCTTAACGGGTGAGGCTTACCAGTTCCAGTTAACCAGTGGGGGATAGAGCAGCTCCCCGCCCACTGCAGACAGGGGGCTGCTCCGGTCCCACAGGACCCTTTGTTTTCTGTCTTTTAACCGGTTACCAATCAATGAGAGGACCCATGACAGCTTATTTTAGGTGTCTCTGGGTGAGGGACCTTGGCAAAGGCTTTCTGGAAATCCAAGTACACTATATCCACCGCATCCCCCTTGTTCACATCATCTTTGGCCTTCGAAAAAAATTCTAATATACCGGTGAGACAGGATTTCCCTGTGCAGAAGCTGTGCTGACTCTTCCTCAATGAATCATGTTTCTGATCATTCGGTTCTTTACTGGAGTTTAAACCAGTGTGGCTGAAGTTAGGCTTCCTGGCGTGCAGGGCCTGGGGCAACTGCCTTCCCCTCCCCTGCCCCCAGCTGCCCCTTCTCTGCCCCAGTCCCATCCCCTTTCTGTGCTCTGCTGAGCAATAGGAGGTGAAGCGAGTAGCTGCACGCATCTGCGCTTTGTTAATATGGAAGCCAGGCTGGGTTACACAGACCCTGTTGAGCCGTTCTGGGATGGGCTGCGGCGTCCAAAACACGTCTGGCAAAGCATGAAGTGCCAGTTTTACCTCTCCTGCTTCCTCCTCCTCCGGCTAGTGCTTGGAATTAGGAATGACAGATGGACTTGAGTCCGTCTGGAAGAGCTGGTTACGGTTGCGTGCTGTAACTTAACCCCCGGGAGAAGATTTGGAAATGACAGGCTACCTGAATGGGCTTTTGGAAAACCCGAACTTTAAGATTACATAGAAAAGGGGTGCGGTTTTCTGGTCCCTGTGTCTGCTGTCAGGGACTGCCGTCTTCCTCGCCACTGCAGTGCTGCCTTAGCCAGTGAGCAGCAGTTGGATTCTTTGGTAGGCTAGTTCTAGATTATCTGCCAGATAATTGCAATGATCCCCATCTTGAATACAGAGGTGAGGGTCATGGATTCCAAGGCCAGAAGGGACCATTCTGATCACCTAGCCGGAACTTTAGAACACAGGCTGGAGACCTTCCCCACAGTAATTGGCCTTTCCCCACCTCTTCCCCCGAGGCCTTGCCCCTTCCTCCACCTCTTTCTCCCCCCCCGCCCCCACCAGATCAAAACCCCAGACATCAGGGCTTGTCAGATGGAACCAGACACACAAGTCAAAACCCAGACTGCAAGTAATACCCTAGGTGAGCTGTGCTAAAGGGGATGGTATGTTAATGCTCCTTTAGGAAAGGAAAATCCTTGACTCCCCCCAAATGCTTCCATGTGTCACTGCTACACGCAGGAGACCCGGCCAAGAAGACCAGAATTGCTCAAAACCCCCCAAAAGAAAACCCAAAATGCGCATTGCTTGCTACGTGGCTCATGGTGTCAGCAAGCGCAACCTATGTGCTTCCTGGGGGTGCTGCTGCGCGGGAGTACATGGTGTGCGTGTGCGTTAGCTATCTATACACAATTGTAAAGGGTGAGTACATCCATTCCCTCTCCCCCACACGTTCCAAACGCTGGAACATATCAGAGAAGCAAGCTATTCTAGCCGCTCCAGCAACAGCGTTCAGGGAAGCCTTACCCGGGGATCTCACATGTTCCCCCTCCCCCCCCCCCCCCCCCCAGCTGCTGCGCTCATCTCTGCCTGTGGTGTGTGTGGCAAATTGGTTTGTCCGCTCAGCTCTTCCTGTGGTGTGCGCGGCATCGGGGTCTGTTCTGCCTGTGTGCTTCGCAGTAGGAGCAAGCTAGGTGCTGGAGATTGGCCCTGTCCCTGGGTGTGGAGATGCAGTGAAAGGTGATCACTGGCACACTATGTAGGAGGCAGGGTCTCCCTTCCCGTGGTCCCAGTCAGCCTCATCAGGCGTGTCCTGGGTATCCCGTTTGGGCCTTGCTCAGCAGGACCTCCAGCTTTGCTCTTTCCCTCCTGCTAGAGGAAGTTCCGCTACCGTGATTTGGTTTAAGGAGTAATTCATCTCCTGCCAGGCCTGCATGGCCTCTACACATCTGCAGTAGTGATGATTCTACTCACAAAGGGCCCTGTCCACACTGAGCATCAACATGTCCTTCTTTTCTCTCCCCCGTGCCCTCCCAAGGGATCCTCCTCTTCCCAAACGTGGCTTTTCCTGGTACCTGGCTCTGTGGACGTGGGGAAGTCAGTGGATGTGAGAGACCTTGACTTCAGCAAGGCTTTTGATATGGTCTCCCACAATATTCTTGCCAGCAAGTTAAGGGAGTATGGATTGGATACATGGACGGTAAGGTGGATGGAAAGCTGGCTAGACTGTTGGGCCCAGTGGATCGATGTCTGGCTGGTGGTCGGTTTCTAGCGGAGTGTCCGAAGGTTCGGTTCTAGAGCCGGTTTTGTTCAACATCTTTATTAACGACCTGGATGAGGGGATGGATTGCACCCTCAGCAAGTTTGCGGATGACACTAAGCTAGGGGGGAGGTAGATATGTTGGAGGGCAGGGATGGGGTCCAGAGTAACCTAGACACATTAGAGGATTGGGCCAAAAGAAATCTGATGAGGTTCAACAAAGACAAGTGTAGAGTCCTGCACTTGGGACGGAAGAATCCGAAACATTGTTACAGGCTGGGGACCGACTGGCTAAGTAGCAGTTCGGCAGAAAAGGACCTGGGGGTTACAGTGCATGAGAAGCTGGATGAGAGTCAACAGTGTGACCTTGTAGCCAAGAAGGCTAATGGCATATTAGGGTGCATTAGGAGAAGCACTGCCAGCAGATCTAGAGAAGTGATTAGTCCCCTTTATTCGGCACTGGTGAGGCCACATCTGGAGTATTGTGTCCAGTTCTGCCCCCCCTTCCCCCCCCACACACACACACTACAGAAGAGATGTGGATGCATTGGAGAGGGTCCAGTGGAGGGCATCCAAAATGATTAGGGGGCACATGACCTAGGAGGAGAGGCTGAGGGATTTGGGCTTATTTAGAGAAGAGTGAGGGGGGATTTGATAGCAGCCTTCAACTTGCTGAAGGGAGGTTCCAAAGAGGCTGGAGAGGGGCTGTTCTCAGTGGTGGCAGATGGCAGAACAAGGAGCAATGGTCTCAAGTTGCAGTGGGGGAGGTCTAGGTTGGATATTAGGAAAACTATTTCCCTAGGCGGGTGGGGAAGCGCTGGGATGGGTTCCCTAGGGAGGGGGTGGAATCTCCATCCCTAGAGGTGTTTAAGTCCCGGCTGGACAAAGCCCTGGCTGGGGCGATTTAGTTGGGATTGGTCCTGCTTTGGGCAGGGGGCTGGACTTGATGACTCCTGAGGTCTCTTCCAGCCCTGGGGTTCTAGGATCAAAAAGAAGAACCAGACGGCAGCCTCTTACTTGCCCTTCCCCCAAGCATCCCTACAATAACAAAGCAATATGCTTACGTTTAAATATTAATTAAGGCAAATAGATTTTTTCCCTCTGAAGCACCTGCCAGTGGCCACTGTTGGCAGACAGGGCACTGGGCTAGATGGGTCTTTGGGCTGACCCAGCTGGCCGCTCTGATATTCATCCTTTTAGAAGACCGCCCGGGAGGGAATCCTTATTCGAATGAACGGACACCTCTTTCATGGCCGTTTCCAGCGCCACAGAGACGTCTCCTGATGGTGCGAAGAAACGGTGCCCGGCGCTGCAGAGCCACGTCCACGCTCGCTCTCGCCTCTTCCATCCCTTTAATGCTCAGAGCAGCTGGGAAGCAGAGGCAGCTGTAGGAGTGAGGGAGGAAAGAGCTATTGATACAGCAGCTGCTGCCTCGTGACAGCTGCACCGGAGAGTGGGCTCCTTGCTTGAGTGCCATTCTTTTCCTTTCTTGACAGTTTTGCTAGTGCACTAATTGCCCCCTTGATGCCCATCTCTCTCCTCTCCCCGAGGAGCATCCTCCTTCCAGGGGATGCCTCAGGGAATGGCAGGCAGGCTCCTTTAGAATCCGCTCCCTGCTGCCAGTTGCCTCCCTACAGGCAGCTCGAATGCCGAAAGCCTCCAGTGAGCTGCGGAGCTCGTTGGCCGAGGCAGGCAGTGGGGCTTTGGATAACACCACAGTGGCAGGCTGCACTTACTGCCCCAGCATGCCATCAACCGGAGAAACCTCAGTTCTGGAGCCAAGCAACTCGTGTTTGGGGAGGGAAGATGTTAGTTCAGTAATGCACCAGCTGGCCCCTGAGAACCATGGGGCTCGCTTTTGGGCAAAGGCTGGCACAGCTGCAAACAGGGGCCAGCTGCTGTACCAGACAATAGAGAGGTTCCCAATTTTCCCTGAGACTATTTTTCCTTAAATAAAATCTCCGTGAATAAATGTGGCTTTGGCTTCTTCAGTGGCTTATTCTCATGGCACTTGTGGTATTTCTGGGTCGGACAGTTTGGTGCCTGGATTGCCCAAGTGCAGCATAGCCTGATCCTGTCTTGGGAAGTCACCTGCTGCAGAGGGATTTTGGGCAGCTCTCTCAGCTGGTGGCGTGCTACCCGCAGTGATGGCTAACCTAGCTGATTGTTAGCATACTGCAGTTTAATTCTTTGCTGGACACAAGTGGTCCAGCCAGACCTTGCCTGCTTGCTTTTTTTTTTTTTTAACAGCAATTGTGAGCAGCTAATGAAATACTCTAGAGCTAGTCCGCTCACCTGACTGCAATGCACGCTTGTGTTTGAGTAGAAATGGGTAAATGAAAACTGGAGTCGTTTTGTACTCAGGTGTCTCACTGAGTTAGCTCTAACAACCCTGGTGACGGTGTGGAAATGATTGAGACCCGTGAAACGGGCCGCACACGGCAACTGTTGCCACGAGGGATTGTGACTTCAGCAGGAGAGGTGGGCAGAAGTCACGTTTGCAAGCCCAACGGTCTGTACAATGACTATATCAGTGGCGATATCAATTGTCTTGAAAAGTTCTGCAGCACTTGGAAATTGTTTCTATTGTGGCAGAGCCTGGGGGCCTCCCTGGACGACCCGACGACAGTGTCAGCTCTGTGTCAGGTGGGAAACATCTGGATTCTCCCTGTTGGGTTGGGTCAGATCTTGTCTTCGTGCCCGTAGGGTAGGTGAGGCTGCAGCTGTGTGCCCTGCTTCTGCCAAATGCCATCACCTATAAGAATGGCCATATGGGGTTAGACCAAAGGTCCGTCTAGCCCAGTGTCCTGTCTTCTGACAGTGGCCAATGGCAGATGCCCCAGAGGGAGTGAACAGAACAATAATCATCATATGATACCTGTCCTGTCACCCATTTCCAGACAGAGGCCAGGGACACCATTCCTACCCATTCTGGCTCGTAGCCATTGATGGACCTAACCTTCATGAATTTATCCAGTTCTTGTTTGAATCCTATTAAAGTTCTGGTCTTCACAAAATCCTCTGGCAAGGAGTTCTACAGGTTGACTGTGCTCTGCATAAAGGAAAAACTTCCTTTTTTTGTTTTTAAACCTGCTACCTATTTAATTGGGTGACCCCTTGTTCTTATGATATGGGAACAAGTAAATAACTTTTCCTTATTCACTTTCTCCATACCTGTCATGATTTTATAGACCTGTGTCCTATTCCCCCTCTTAGTCTCCTCTTTTCTAAGTTGAAAAGTCCCAGTCTTTTTTGGGAGCACATGCTGCGGAGTGAGGGTGCTGAGGAGTTGCAGTGGCTTTCCCTGCACAGATAGGGTCACTGGATGGCAGGAACAGGGCACCCAGCCTGCCCACCCGGGATGTCTTGGTACTTCAGGAATGGCATGTGGCCACTCACCACAGTCACAACCTCACTCATGCCATGCATGCAGCGTGTGGCGCTGTGGCATGCTCTTCACAGGAGTGTCCTGATCTCGGCCTTACCCCTGTACAGAGTGGGTATGCCGTACCGCCCGCAGGCACGGAGTGACGGGTTCCTCACATGGGGCACCCCCGTTTCTGCCAGGCAAAAGCACGGCCAACTTTGGCTGGGGCACGGGAACCACTGGTACAGTGGGGGTGCTGAGAGCCAGTGAACCCAACGGTACTTCCTGCATATAACGGAAACCACTTCAAGTGGGGGGTGCTGCACCCCGGCTTTCAGCACCGTACCAGACAGTGGCTAGCCACCCAGAGCCAGACAAAGGGCCTGCCTAGTGCCGACCCCACAGTGGCGCTAGCTCAGCCTCTGGTGCATGGGTTGGGCTGGAAAATGGCGCTCTCTGCTCAGGCCTTTGACAGAGCCCGTGGTGCCAGAGGCTGTGCAGAGAAATGGTCCCGCCAAGGACTCCCGCTGTGAAGTGACGCAGGCAGGGGAGGTGGTTGTGGCTAACAGGCAGAGTGGTCGGGGCGGGGTGCTTGTGGCAGTTGGGTCCATGTCTCTCATTGGCCTGTCTTCCCATTGCTGGTTGACACACTGTATTTCGGGTTTCTTTGGGTCGGCGCCGAGGAGCGAAGAAGAGGGTTGGGTTGAGGTGGGCGAGAAGGGGAGTCCGAAGGGGGAGTACGGGGGTTGAGCAGCCTTCCAGGCACAGGGCAGAGGTCAAGTGGGGAAAGGTGGTGATGCTATGGCAAGGAGACACCGGAGTTGTGTGAGCATCAGGCTGTGAAGGCTGCTCCTTGTGGAGGCTCCTCCATTATTCTCCTTGTGGAGGGGGAAGGTTGCTTCCAGTGGGTGCATGTAGGGTCTCCTCTAGGGGCACAGGGGACTGGAAGCCCCTTATTTTTGGTGGTCTGAGTTTTGTGCCATAGTTGGGACGATGGGGAGGAGGTCTGGAGACATCCATAGCCTATATACCCCTTCTGCTGGCTTAGGGCCTCCCCTTCTTCAGATGAGCCTGTCTAGTGTGGGGATGGGACTGTCCACTCTAGCTAGCTTGCATTGACTGCTTTGGAGAGAAAGGCTCCAAGCACCCCTGTTCAGCTCGATGGCTCCTTTCTCCTGGCCTTCATCTGCGTTTGGTCTCGGATTGTAAGCTGCTCAGGGCAGAGACTGCGTCTGCAGCGCCCAGCACAGCGGAGCTCAGATCCCAGCACGCCTATGACACAAGTAAAGATTTCCCAGCACGGTAGCGCTCAAGCAAATGAAACAAAGCAGAGCAAAATCTCTGTCTTGTTCCACCCTGTTGTTGGCTAGAACCTTATGAGCGTGCAATGCTTGAACTTCTACGTCGGCTCTGGTTACCATGTTGGGTAATGGCTGGCTCAATGTGAGATGACGATACCTTCCAAACTGGACAACATCCCCGTGGAATTTCCCAACTGTAATTGGATTGCGACACGGCCCAGCAGGATTAAATCCTCTTCCCTTGCTACCTGGGAGGAGCTCTGACTTGACTGGCTTGTTTTATTTGTACAATGTTCAGTTGACGTCCTGGTTCCCAGCCCTGCTCTCTCCCTCTGCTGTTGATCGAAGGAGTAGACATGAGTCGTTTATAAAAACATGTCGCGCTCAGGGCCTAGAGAGGTAAAAGAGTGGAAATATTTCCCTGTCTCGGTGCATTTTTGTCATCAGGGAGAGCAGTACCATGTCACTGTTTCCTCACCACCACTTGTTCCTCCCCTAAGCCCTGTGTACCCTGTCCTGCCACCTTGTCAGTGGGGAGGAGGGAGGGCGAATGTTGCCTCTGGTATATGCAAATATACTTGCACTGCCCCTCTGGATACATCTGGACGTTCCCAGGGAGCCTTGGAAAATGTGAATTGGAAATGAGCTGGGTTGCGTGGAATGGGCTGCCTGCGTCGTGGAACAATATAAACAAGACTCTGGGGTTTCAGTCACTACAACAAAGATGCTTTTCTAAAAGAAATGTGATGTGATGTGATAAAACCGACTGTTCCGCAGGCGAAGGCGTTGACCTAAATCTTCATTGAATATTTATGCTCTAATTGAGAGGAAGGTGGGGGAGAAAAGCCAACTTTAAATTGCCTCCATGATCTTGAGGAGAGGGCAGAAAACTGGTTCTCGGACCTGGGCTGTTGTAGGAGTGACCCCATCTGTGCTTTTCTAGGCTTGTGTTGGGTGCCCAGGTTAGCAATATGGATCAAAAAATACTGTCTTGCAGCGTAAAAAGTTGGTATTTCATGCCTACATTACTGTATCCATGTTTCATTTTATCTGTTTTAAAATAAGAAGAATACTCAACTTACAGGGGTGCGAAGGAGATTACCTGGTGATTGTGAAGGGCTTTGACCTGATGAAAGCTGTGAATTGTGCCCAGTGTTGGCACTAGTCAAAATGTAGCTGCGCTTGGTGTTGAGCTGCAAAAATTGAACCACAAATGCAGTGTGTTAAGGTCTTCCTGACCCAAACGGTGTCCCTCCGGTGGGGGTTAATTTAGACCAGGGCTACTCAACACGTGGCCTGCGGGCCTCATGTGGCCCATTTGTTTGCGGCCCACGGTGCGTTTTGGATTACACAGGGCACAACAGGCAACCCACGGGTGGGATCCTTTGAACATGGCTTCCCCTGGGAACACGCTCCACAATGACAAGTCAATAGAATGGGCTTCTGTTGAGATGCGTTTTAGTAGTTAAATTCCTGCACTGTCATTGCTCATTAAAAGTGCTGTCAGATGGGTGGAAATCGGGTAAATATTGCATTTTATTAATATCAGCACAACTGACTTAAATGGGGCCTGCATGTTGTGTAGTATTGCCTTAAGCTTTGTATTCATGCCCGTCAGTGTGAAAGAAGCTATTTGCATATATATTTGCATGTACATGCAACCACACTTAAGTTGTGGCCCTCGGCATGTGCTGTATCACTGTGGGGCCCCCGGGGCTTCCAAAGTTGAGTAGCCCTGCTTTAGACAGACGTAAAGGCGCATTGTTTCACGTATTACGTTCCTTGATCACGGACTTGGTTGAAGGTTAGTCATTTTCCTCTTTATTCAGAAGTGTCCAGCTGATTCTAAAGATTGTACACCTGGCGGAACCTCTCCCTAGACTGACTCAGTTCTGCATCGTGACCACTTCCCTGATTTCGTCACACTCCTGACCACAATGCACAGTCCCGTGGCACCTTAGAGACTCTCACAAATATAGATCTAATGTCGTGAGCTTTTGTGGGCACAACCCACTGCCTCTGAGCTGGAATGGAAATGACAGGAACCCGGAATTTATAACAGAAAAAGGGGGGGAACCTCCAAGCCCAGTCAATTGTAGTACCATTACAGTTCCCAGCTTCCTCTGACTTGGCTGCATCTGGGCAAGTTGTTTCCTTTGTGCTTCTGTCTCCCATGTGTAAAGTGCGGGCAGTGTCCCATGCCTATCTCGGTAGCCTTTTAAAACCTATGACTGAAAAGCTTGTGTGAGTGAGTGTTAGTAGAGTAATCAATGAAGTAAAGTTACTGGCGTGATTGGAATTGGTTTCTAACTCCGTTGTGAATGCATGTCTTAGAGGAAAGCAGGCGGCGACTACAATATAGTTGCGGTGGTTGCCTCTTGTCCTCTTACATCTTAGAAAGTCAATACTTATGAAGTGGAGGGTTGGGTTGATAGTAATGGTTGAAACAAACCAGTGTCTTGTACCCTTTATGGCTCCCAGCCAGGGTTCCCGCCAGCGTTTTCCATCCATGTGCAGAATAAAACTTCCTAGGCAAGGAGAGATTGGGTTGCCCAGGTAGTGGGGGTGGGGAGTTGATTATCGAAATCGAACTTCTGTGGAAAACAGCAGTCCCCGGCTGCCCTCCTCCGTCTTTCCTGCCAAGCTGCCCATGGGATGGAGGCCGGAGCAGCTGACTCCCCCCTCCTGGGCTGGGAGCTCCCCCAGAGGCTGGCAGGGGATTCCAGGTGAGATTGCGTTCCTTGTGACAGCGTGAGGAGGACAGAGGTGGTAGAACGAGCTCTGGTTTCATTGAGTCAGGCCCTCTTGAGTCTCCCCCAGTGCTGCTCCAGGCCGTTGTGTGGGGGTTACTCAAGAGCTGAAGCGCTTAGTCTCCGACAGCCGAAATGTGGTGTTTCCACCGCACTGTCGGTCTCCAGCGGCATGGGGAGTTTGGGCTGTTGTACTGAGGGGGCAAACCACCTGGCTCAGCCTTTGTGTACTTCTCCCAGAAAATGCAAAGAAGTGCCTGCCTTGTACTTTGATGTGTAGTGATCAAAGTGATGTGTACCACTTCCCTTGATAGTATGTGGTATCCCCCAGCATGTGGGTCCCTTCCCCCTCCTGTCACCGAGCAGGACGGGTTCTTGGGTCTGGTACGCAGCTTCAGGTGCAGTTAGAAAACCTAGGGGCTTTTTGCAACACGATAGTCACGCTTGGTCACATCTGTGACATGTTGTTGACACGGCTTCTCTGCGTAGCTCAAGTACCCAGCAGCCAGAACCTCCTGTCCCTGAGCGCTCCTGTGCACCATTGATTACATGCTCTTCCTCATATCGGGCAGCTTGGTCCACTGCAGGGCTTAGGTGGGGCAGTTCTTTGGAAGGGAGCCTTCTGCTGACAGCTGATATTGCAGAAGCCGGCAAGGCCTGGAAGGGGGTACGCACTGATACCTTAGATCAGCCCAAGGCACTCTGGGTTGATTGTCACATGCGGAGTCAGCTAAGGTCACCGCACTTGGTTTGATCGGGTCTCAGCTACACTGGGATGGGAGGCTAGCAGAAGTAATGCACAAACCCCAGATAACGGGCTGAGTTGGAATTGCGTTAAACACTGTCCTCTGGCTAATATCGAGAGATCTTTCAAAATTGGACTTGCACAAAGCTTCCTTACCTGAACCTGCCATCCGGCCCAGGAACGGCCCCCACAATCCCATACGCTCCCTGCTCTGCACCCAGATTAGTCAGGTCTCGCTGCAGTAGAGACACAGGGCAAGATGATTATTGCTAGAGAGGTTTCGTGCCCTCCTTTGCCCCGCAAAGATTGGAACATGGCCTCTTTCGTGATCTTCCTTCCCCTTGGGCAGAGGAGGGGTTTTCCTTGATGTTTCAGATGTAGCCAAAGCTCATTTACTTCCTCTTTTTCTGCCAACTGCACTGACAAGACCAACTCATGCAATGAGGGGGGTTGGATTTTAATTAGTATGAGAGAGATCAGGTCTTCCCCACCAGTGGATAAACCTTAAAAATGAATCAAATTCCCTGCCGCTCAGGTGATGCTCTGTTCTGTGCATGCGCGCCACTCTTGCATGTACTTCACGCAGCTTCTGTAGTTTTAAACTTCCACTGTCGTTGGCTTAATCCGTCACGCACACAGATTAAAAGTGACAAAGCATTCGCTATACCCCTCCAAACTCATGGGTAATGCCCATCTTTAGAGTTGGGTAAACTGAGGCCATTCAAAATCCGCCAAAATTCCTTGATTGTGCCTCAGGTCATGTAGCAAGGCAGTGGCAGAGCAGGGTGTAGAATTCAGGTAGGTTGGCACCAATCCTCTGTTCAGATCCCTCGACATGCTCCTTCTGGAATGCTTGGCTCCCGATAATGACTTGTTTCTATTTGCATGTCGGTTGTGTTTGTCAGCTGTAAAATATCATCTTAGGAAAGCGGCAGGGGTCAGCTCCGGGGTTCTGTACGGAGCGTTGCGCCATTGGCCCATGTGACCCAAGGGCCAGACGCCATGTCTCAGTTTATCCATCTGTGCACAGGGTGTTGTCTGTTACCGTGCAGGCTTGTTGTGAAGCTGGCTTACTATTGAAGTACTTTTCGATCTTCAGCGAAAAGACATCCTGCACGTACAGAGTGTAAATATTTCCTCTGGCGAGATTTAGTACATAGTAAAGGATCAAAACTCTGCCGTTTATCAGAAAAATGGCAAAGCTCCCGCACTCTGGTTTTAAAGGATACAGTTATCGCTGAGGTGATCTTTCCTACGTTGTTTTAAACCTGCTGCGTTAGAGGACTGTTCCAACACAACAGGACCTGACCGTGCAGTTGGGCCTTGTGTATGGAGATGACAGGAGCGTGTTTTGTAAACACTTTTTTGAATCCGGTTACCCTCTTGACAGAGTTGTAACATTGCTTGTTAAAAAGCTTATAATAGAACTTGGTAGTCTCTACAGAGAGGAGACTGGCTCATGTTCAAATATTGTTGCAGCATTATCAAGTTGTAATTGAGGCTCTACAAACTCATGCTCCATTTTGGTCAATTTCATGGTCGTAGGATTTCAAAAATAATCAATGTCACGATTTCAGGGATTTACGTCTGAAATCTGGTGGTGGGTTATTGTAGGGGCCCTTGCCCAAAAGAGTCACGAGGTTAATGCAGGGCGGGGGAGGGGGTGTTTGCGATACTGCCATCCTTACATCTACACGGCTGCTGGCGGCAGCACTGCCTTCAGAGCTGGGCAGATGGAAAGCAGCAGCTGCTGGCCGGATTCCCAGCTATGAAGGCGGAGCCGCCGCCACCAGCAGCAGTGCAGAAGGAAGGATGGCCTGGCATGGTATGGCCACCCTTCGGTGCTGCTGCCTGCGGAGCTGGGCCCTTATTCAGCAGCCACCACTGTCCTACGCTGCCTTCAGAGCTGGGCAGCTGATGTCCGAGTGGCAATACGGCAACCCCCCTAAAACAACCTTGCAACCACCCTGCAACGCTCTCTTGGGTAATACCCCAGTTTGAGAAATGTTGATCTCCCCCATGACATCTGTCTCATAGAGGGTAACAGCACACAAAAGACCCAATTCCTTGGCGTGTCTTTTGTGGCTGTGAATTTGGGGTCCCTTATCCTGTGTGAGTGATCCAGTCCCTCCCGGGGAGGGCCAGGGCTAGAGCCTGCCACCCTAGGCTCCCCCAAGCGAATACCCTATCCCCTAAGCCATGCCAGAACTCACCCCACCTCCCTATTTTCAGGATGTTTATTTATATCCTGTGTTGGCGGTCCGCGGTTCCCAAGGTGGGCGGAAGGGAGATCGGGGATTGTCTGCCACCCTCCGCTCCCCAGGTGAATGCTCTATCCCCTAAGCCACGCCACAACCCACTCCGCTGCCCTCACTTCAGGACGTCCCTTATCCTGTGTTGGCGGTCTGGTCCCTCCCAGGGTGGACAGGTTCTCTGGCAGGGTACAGTTTAGAAAGTCCCTCTGCCCCCGGCGACTGAAGAGGTAGCAAGGACCTTCACTGTAGTTGCTGACATGAATCCTATTGAGAGGTGGGCTGCACACTCGATAGAAGGGTTCAATGTCAAATGTCGAGGGTTCAGTGTCAAATGTCAGGGCAAGCGTAACCGTCTGTTCTTACTTGGGTGGCTTTCTCTGTGACCAGCCCACCTCGTTGTCAGTGCGTTGGCCACTCGGAGGCTGCCCTGGGTGTGGTGAGTTGTCTGTGGGTAGCACGGCTTTGTATAAAGAAACCTAGAAGCTGCCTTTGTCCATTTCTGTGCTGCAGGCTGGCTCGCTGCGTTGCATGCAGGTGTTCAAATAGCATTATTCCCCATGGCTTAGGACGTGGACTCCAGAGCGTCTTGTAGCCTGTCAGGCAGGGGAGCTTGTGTGGTTTTGGGTAACACTCCCACCTGCTCCTTGCTGACATTTCTAGGATCAAGAGAACTTCATGTTGGTGCTGCAGTTGTAAAAATGTTCCGGTAGGTGCCAAGGAGTCTCTCCGCTCCTTTGCCTCCCTGCTCGCAGTCTGGCAGCAGACTGCCCCATCTGAGGAATGTTCCGCGACCTCGGCCTAGCAGCGTTCATGCAGCCGTGCGGGTCTGTGAGCTACTGTCCCCATGCTAGCACCAGAAGACACTGGATTGGTTTGAGTTTTCTGCCAGTGGTAGCTGTTGGGCATCTTTGTGCTGGCTGATGGTTGAGGCCGTTGTGTTGCTTGTCAGAAAATGGGCATAGACAGTGTGTAAACACCCTGGATGTCACCTCTGTCCTCAAAATGACACCTGGGTAAGGCCCAGGATGCAGGAGAGAGGAGTCCTGGGGTCTGCTCCTAGCATGGTCACAAACCAGGTGGGGTCTCGGAAGTCCCTGCTCCTCTCTGCGGCCTCCTCCGTAAAGCAGGGTGGTGCGTATACTTCCCTGGGGGTTGTGAGGTTTAATTACGTTTGCCATCTGCATTGAGCACTGTACACGTAAGCTGCTAGAGGAGGACAACGTGATTACAGGAAGCCCTCACCGTCCGTGGGTTCGCATATTCGTGGTGGGCTGCGCTGTACCCACCCAAGCATGTGATGGAAGCTACCGACATGGTGACGCTTTTTCTGTGCATTCTAGTATCAAAAAATTCCAATCACGAAATTAACACTCACCCTTAATTAAGGCACCGAGAAGAAAAGCCGATGATGCAAACAGTGGTGGAGAGGCTAAAAAGGTAAAGACTTCAAGCCAGAAAGTTGAATTGTTGGATAAGCTTGCAAACGTGGTGGTAGTGTAGCCTCCGTAGCTAGAATACCCGCGTTAACGAGTCCACTGTGCGTTATATTAAAAAAAGGAGACAAATGTAAGGGACAGTGTTTCTGCAAGTGCACCAGCTTGTGCAAAGGCTTGTGTGGGGGGGGGGGGCTGGCCCCCTGCTGCATGTAAACGTGTAACTGTTGAAAATTTGTTTGGGGTCCTGTTTGGAGAATTGGTTTCCTGGGTGCTTTGCTTTCGACCTGCATCCTCCCAGAGCTGAAGTGGTTCAGTGTCTGTGTTGCTCTCCAGGGGGGCAGTTACCCCAACTCTGTGCCTTGACCGGGGGAGACTAGAAGATCTGGCCCAGCAGGACAGGGTGGTGGGCAGAGTTCCTACTAAGGTGCGCGCCTATGCGGCTGCACACAGAAAATTCTTCCCCCACCCACCTCACTCGTGGGGCAGGCGGCTGCTCCTGTGGGCAGGGTCAGCTGAGATGGTGTGGTGAGGAAGTAGCTGGGGTGAGGACTAGGACCTGCCGTGGCCATGGGGGGGGGGGCCTGCTCTGGTAGCTGGGGCTGCCACGTGGCAGGGGAGCCTGGGGCTTGTTCTGGCAGCTGGGGCTGGGAATGGGACCTGCTACATGGGGGGGGTTCCCTGCTCTGGCGGCTGGGAACGGGATGTGCCATATGGCGGTGGAAGGGTTCTGCTCTGTCAGCCGGGAACAAGACATGCCACATGGCAGGGGCGGGGGGTTCTGCTCCGGCGGTTGGGAGAGTGTGAGTGTGTGTATGTGTGTGTGTGAACAAATTGGGTGCCATGGTGGCATACATCCAAACCAGCGCACACGACCTCAATATCAGTACACAAGCCAAAACTCCCTCCGCTCATGGTTGGAAAATCTGAGGGACAGTGGTGGTGGGGAGCCCCAGAAAGCAAGAAGGCCGATGTCCATGGCATGATCTACGCACTGGGGAACAGTCTCAAGGGGATGTCTGTGCCTGCACCCCTTTACAATGCAGGCATAGGAGATGAACTGGCATTAGATTAGGGCTACCTCAACCTAAGTTCGGAGGCCAAGGGCTGACCATTTCCCAGCGTGTTCTGTAGATTGATCTAACCTGGCCTGGAAAGGTTGGCAAAGAAAAAACATGGAAGTGTTGAAAGTTTGCTCCATGTTTTGGGGTGCGAGATGGATGAGTGGACAACACAGGGAGTCAAAGCTGCAAGATAACTGCTCTTTATTACGGGAGTATCCCCCCTCGGTCTGTCTGCAGGAGTCATTCTTGCCACATCCAAGGTGAGTTAGATCAGCAGTTTAGCCGAACGCACCTCTGCTACAGACCCACCAACGGGAGGTCTGGCCCAGCCCCCTGTCCTAGAACGTCCCTAGCATGTGCTTGTGTAACTTGCTCGGAAACAGCACAACCCCATAGACCAGGCAGTGAGGAGAAACACGTCGTACTGACCTAACACTGGGTGATGAAGTTCAGCAGACAGGAGGCAGTGACATGAATTGTGTGTTCCCTAGGACACTGATGTGTGTGCCTGCTTCTGTCAGAAATCTCCATGGGATCTTTGAAAACCAGCGATGGGGAGGAGCTGGTTTTTGGAGCCTTGTCTGAAAGGATTCCCCTTTGTGGACCCAGCGCCCTGAAAGCTCTGGCTCGGTGGTAGCTTGGGCACCACTCTCTGTAGAACTTGGGCATTCTGTGAAGATGGGCCACCAAAGAACTGATTCAAGGCTTGAGCTGATGGGATCCCTGCACAGGGGCAATGGCCAGACTGGGTCAGCCCAAAGGTCCATCCAGCCCAGGGTCCCATCTGCTGACTGTGGCCAGTGCAAGGCAAGTCCCCCGCACACACTGGGAAGGAGACTGAGGGCGTGTCTATGCATGTAACAGCAGTAGTGTAGACGCACCCTAGGTCAATGGAAGGGGCTTTCCATCCATCGATGTAGGCAATCCACCTCTTAGCAGTGGTATCTAGATCGATGGTAGAATTTTTCTGTCAGCTTAGCCACATCTGCACCTGAGGTGTGGTGCTAAATTATCACATCCCTGAGCAACGAAGCTAGGTCAGTCTATATATTGAGTAAGAAGCAGGGCCAGCTCTTTCCTTATTTAAAAAAAAAAAAAATGAGAGAATGTGTCTTGGTAGCAAACCGGTGGAGTGTTGGACCCAGTGTCCAGACGTCACTGACACCGAGAAAGCAGGAGCGAAAGCCAGTTAGCAATGACCTCGGTAGGCGTGGACAGGAACATTTCACACTTGCATTCTGAAATCTCATCTCTGGGTGATCACCTAGTGAGGAAATCAGTTGTAAATGTCTGGGGAATCCTCAACCTGTCCTGCTTACCAGGCAGTCCATATGACCGCTTCGGGCCGTACAGGCAGTTACATGTGTTGTGTGGATAACGCAGAGAGCTTCATGTGAGGCCTATAATGGTAGGCAGGTTGAGAAGCGCTGCTCTAGAGTACATTTGTGTAATGGTTTTCCTGGCCAATGCACGGTCTGAGTTCAGGACTGACAGCCCAAAATGCTGAAGTTCTTCTTCTAGCTTGGACACGAATTCCTTCTGTCTGTTTGCAAGTCGCTGAACTGCCCTGCCTCCTCTCTAGAATGGGAGGTGGATACCTGTTTAGTTGAGGGTTCGTTATCTAAAATTGGCAGTCCCTAATTTCTAGCAAAGCGTGTGTACCTAAAATAATGACCTGCCCAGTTGACTTCTGTCTTGTCTCTTTAGGTATTAAAAAAGGTTTTCCTGAGGACAAGAGTGACATCATCACGTCACTTTGCATCCCCTCTGCCTCCCCCTGTCCACTCTCCCCCAGCTCGAGCCCGACCTCGCTGCTTCCCCTCCACTTAGAATTGCTATTTTAAACCAAGCTCCTACTCCCCGTCTTCTACCCCCACCCCACAGGGCTTTCAGTGCCAAGAAACGTGGCACAGTAGCCGGCAGACCCCACATCGCGGCCGGGGGGGAGGGTACGGTGCTCGGGACAGCAGCCCGGGAACAGGCGTTAGGAGCGGGGCTCCCAGCCAGGCTTATGTGCCAGCAGCGGGCTCTTGGCCGCCAGGTTCTCGGGGAGCCAGGGCTGCCCCCGCAGAGACTCACCCCCTCCCCAGCGGCTGCACTTAGCATGGCTGCCAGAACACCCCAAGCCACCCGGGGGAGCCGCCACACCAACCTGTCTGCTTCCCTTCCGCTCCCAGCAGGCGGGCAGGGCTGGGTGGTGAGCCGCACAGGTGGGACCGCACGGGGAGAGGTCGGGACAGCGCCCTTCCCCACTCCCCGTGCTGCTGCTTTCCCCACCTCAGCAGGCTGCAATGCCCCTGAATGCTGCGTGCACACAGTGCTACCTGCGCCTCACGGCGCCCCACACGGGGTAGGCAGGCATCCCTGTGCCTCCCCAGCGGCCGGGGACAGAGCCAGGCCTGGTGCCTGCCACAGCTGGGGGCGGGGGTTAGGGTTTGGGTGTGGAGGGAGAAAGGGCCCGGGTTGGCACGGCCTCGCCGGTGGCTGGGTGTGGGGGGAGAGCCGGGGTTGTCTACCCCCCACAAGAGGGGGGTTGGCGAGAGCAGGGGGCTCAGCTCTCTAGCTTTTCTGCATTTCTGCATTTCTCCCATCGTTGGGACGTTGTTTGAAATGTACGCGTGTTCTCCTCTGCCCTGCCCACTCGGAGGCGTAAGTCCAGACTCGCCGTGTCAAGGGCCCGGGGACGGTTGGCTGCCAGACTCAACGCATTTCGAGGTCTTGATGCGGGATGGTGGGCCTACAGACATACCGGCTTCTATTTCCGTCAGCTTCTTATGGCGGAATGGTGAATTTTAAAACAGACTGCTCCTCCACGGATTGTAGCTGTTAAAGGAAATCCACTCTGGCCATTGGCTTTTGATCCATCCCTCTAACATGCCTTTGTCGTGAATGCACAGCATTGCTTTCCCCCGGAGGCCTAAAAGAATGAAAGATACGTTTAAACCAGCCAAGTGAATGATACTCAGACGAAGGCTTGTTAGCTGTGAGTGACTCTTCAGTGTCTCTCCTGCCGCTTTTTGCAGCACATGGGATTAAAACACTCAGCGGCTGAATCTATAGCACTATAGTAAATGAAACAGCAAACTCACACAGCTGGGGCTCTCTTGGATCAAGTCGATCC
The DNA here is from genome assembly GCA_032595735.1 of Pelochelys cantorii. Taxonomy (NCBI): domain Eukaryota; kingdom Metazoa; phylum Chordata; order Testudines; family Trionychidae; genus Pelochelys; species Pelochelys cantorii. The sequence continues at coordinate 1,473,246 of CM064339.1, read as the reverse complement.
CTAATTTAGCACCTGAAGCACTGAGGCTGAATCCCCCTGGGCTAAGGGATTCCTTGGTGCTGACAACCTCCCTGACTCTGTTCGATCTCTTCGCTTGCTGGAACTGTGCAGGCAGGTCTGTTTCCTTGACTTCACTCTACACCGTTGCTTGCTGTAGTATGTTGCCAGTGAGCGTAGCTTGCGTATTTGGTGCTTGGGTAAGCTCTTTCTCCCCCTTCCTCCTCCCCTGGGGCTAATCTCACTTACCTTTTTCTCACCTCTGCCTTCCGGTGAGTGACCTGGAGGAGGGAGCAGCACACATTGTCATGAAGGTCTGGAGCATGCAACCACACCTGGTCCGCCAGACTGGATCAGAGAACGGAAAGACACCCGCTTGGCAGCAGGCTATTGGCATTGCTCTGCGACGGACAGAATGAGCCGTTCTAATAGGGCAGTGCTGGAGAATGCCAGCCGGGAGAAGAAACGCGCACTGGCCAACCGTTGAGAGCAGATCCTGCAAATGGAGAAATTCCTCCGTCTGAATAACTGAGCTGGTACGTTGGCTGGCGCTCAGCCTAGACACAGGAGGGCTTTGGAGGGGAATGTTTGAAGCCAGCCAGCCTGCCTCTAACACCCACCCACCCCTTACTCTCCATCCCTGCAAACATTGCGATGGCCCCATCGTGAGGGAAGAAAGGCCCGGAGCATGGATGATTTTTCCCCACAGTCGCATAGTGAGTCGGTGGTAGAGCCAAGAAAGAACCTAGCAGTTGACTCCTTGTCTCTTGCCCACTTGCCATGTCGTTTTGGGGAGGTTTTCCAGCAGGGGCACTGATGAGACGGGCAGGGGGAGACACCTCACTTGGGACTGGGACTTGTGCTCAGGTAGTAAGTCTGTTCTCTGGTTCTATGAGCGCAGTCTAAGCTGTCCTGGGAGTCGATGCCCTTTTCTCCTTGGCCGTAATAGAGATGAAATGATGCAACATTGGCACATGTGGAACGGGGCCTCGGAGAATGTTGATGGGCAGGATCAGCTTTGAGGATACAAGGTGAATGTCTTCTCTTTCGCAGAGGGCTCATCTAGACTATGTGGAACAGTCAAAAGGACATGCAGATTTTTGCAGGAATTTGCATATCTTCTTCCGATCGCACTTTCGAAAGCTCCTGGCTTCCCCTCTGCTGACTGAAGTAATGTAGCAACGACAGCAATTGCTTCCATGGAAAAGTAGCACCAGGGACTATTTCATGTATTTTTAGCTGCTTTTCATGTCGTTTTGGGAGCTAGACACAGGAAAAGCCAGCTAGCATCACGTGACCGGGGCCACGCTTCGGGAACCAGCGCGCTCGGCATTTGTTCTTTTCAGAAGGGGAGCTGAAGAAGAGGGTTTTTTTTACCCTTTTTCTAGATGAGAACATATTGCTGCAAGCCCGAATGACCTCAGTGCCTCTGGAATCCTCTTGTTTGCTCTGGTCCATGAACAGCTTCCAGAATTTTCTTGTTTATACCATCAGATGTTAAACAGTGTGTCCGTATGTTCCTGTCATCCTGCAAACCAAACCTCTGTAGGTCTTGCTTCTGCAGGCATTCCTCTCTGCCGTGCAGAACTAGTCTGCCAGACATCTGCTGAGCATGGTTTTATCACCCCAAATAAGCCTGTTCTTCTAGCTGTAAATCACAACACCGGGAGGTGGTTTGGGCAGTCCCTGTACAAGTGGTAGCTGTTAGACCATGTGCCGGGGAGAACTGGGCAGGGCCTGGACATTCCTGGGGATCTATTGAGTTCTGCAGCTTTGGTTGAACCCTCTAAAAGTCCTTGTGCTCATGGAACCTGTTTGACCGAGGTGGGGAGTTCATTCTGTCACCTGTTCTCAAAAGCCAAGTGCTGCAGGGAGGTGGCAAACCAAATAATCTGGTAAACACGGAAGTGACCAGGGCTTTGACATTCGATTGTGTAGGACAGTGGGCGTTAGGGATGCTGTTTAAAATGTTGCAGGATATTTACAAGCCAAGGAACCCTGTTAGCTCTCAGGTCTCTGCAGTAGGAGTTGGAAATGAGAACTGCTCGTGGAAAGTGGTTGAAAGAACAGCCACTTAGTTTAAGGTGCTTTAAGAAATAAAACTGTTTCTTTGGGCATTTGTATTTCATTCCCTTGCGTTGCCATTCAGTGGAACTGACGCCAAGTTGGCCCTACTGGGTTTGTACCCTATTTGGAGGGGCCGCCGCACAAAACACGACTTTATCAATCACAGAGGTCTTGACCAACTGGAGCTGACACCAGCACGTTTGCTGTACGATAGCTAATTCCTAGCAAGCAGCTTGAAAAATATCTGCTGCAAACGGCGTGTGGCGCTTGAAGTGGGGCTGGAGCGGCTGGCAGAGCGTGCTGGTGATTGGGGGGGGGAGCATCTCTAGGCTGCGGATGCTTGGGGACCGGTACAGCAAGAGCTCTCAGTGCCTGTGTCAGTCTCTTGGCAGTGGGCTAGTGATTTGAATACACACTTGAGAGTCAGGGCCTAGACAACCCGAGGGGTCCTGTTGAACGGGAGGTGGAACTTGAAGGTCGAGGAGCAGAGCCAGGCAGAGGGTTCCTGCGCCACGCTCCCCGGGCGTGGGGTTCGTTTCCAGGCTCCCAAGGGCTGGTACGTTCTGTTCTGCACTAGCTGCGAGTTATTCCTGTAGCTTTCCTAGCAGGGTGGAGGATCCTGCTGCTCGGCCAGCCCAAGCGACCCCCTGCAGCAGCATGCTCACCGGGTATATTTAGCCCTGCGTGGCTTGTATGGAGCGGGTGTAACAGGACCCTGCAATACAGCCTGGCTTGGAGTCTGTGCGCTTTGTATGAAAAGGGGAAAAAACGTGTCTCCGGTGTTCAGCAGCGCATAAATCTGCCTAATGCGCCGCCGCTGCCTGGTCTGGGAATACAAGGCGCCTCTGTTGAGGTGAGGAGGCCTTCTCTGCAGCTGCGGGGACGGGGGCTTTCCCATGGGGCTTTCCCGTCCCATGCGCAGGTGCTTTTCTTGGCTCTGGCTGGCAGAAATCTAGGACCCGACAGTGCTCAAGGCCAGGCTGTTCTCAGGGGGTGGCTATCTTGCCTAGTCTCCTTGTGACTTGAGCTTTCCACTTCCAGATGTGGCTTCAGGAGGGCTCAGCCTTCCTTGCGTGGGCTGGCACAGGCTCTGTCCCCGCCTCCTCAGCTGCCACATTGTGCCCCTTCTGTTGAACTTTTTGCTGTGCAGCGATCACAGTCGGGCTGGCAGAGGGCAGAGCTCAAGTCTGGCTGACGTGGCCGTCCCGCTGTGCAGCTTGTTTTACATTGGTATTCTCCTCGCTTTCGTCTGGGCTGCGTCCTGTTGGCACTGTGTGCCGTCCAGTAGGTAAATACGGCTCTGGATTTGCACCAGAAAACACTTGGACTCTGCGTCAGGGACCGTCAGAGACCTTCGTGCTCATCACTCACGCGCTTGCCTCGTGCCGCGTTCGCTGCCGAATTGAGACTCATTTCTCCATGTACCCAACGTTTTGGGGGAAGGGGAGGTTTATGCTTTGCATTCAAATTGGCATTTCTGACCTGGCAGCTGGGAACATCTGACTAGAGCTGGTGATGCTGCTTTAAACGGCGTCCTTCATTTCTCTTTAGTAACCCCCTCCTCCTTTGATCGCTCCGCCAGCAAAACCGCTGATTGGAAACTGATTTTTCCTGCACCAGGCTCTCTTGAGCCCTGCTATTTGTAACTTACAAACTTAGTCAGCAGTTCTGAGCTCGTCAGAATCCACTCCCGGGGGGGGGAGGACTGCTCAGATGCTTCTCTGAGTCTCCAGTTACACTGCCACTGGGAATCTTTCACCTTTCCTGCTGCCTCCCACAGCCCAAACCTCCCTCCCTCTTTGTGGAGGCCCCGGGTGCTTTTCCCAGCAGAGTGTCACAGACCCCCTGGAGCCAGGATCTGTGGACCCCTGTTTGAGAAGCACTGTGCTATGTCGGTGATCTGAGACATGCAGGTTACTTGAATCCCAACAGTATGCTAAGCTAGGAGACTGCCATAAGGGCAGGGAAATTGCCTGTGTGCGCTCAAATGAGGAACAAAATTCCCACCCCGTGGCTTGTAAAACAAATGAGTCAAGCAGGAGGCTCCTGCAGCCGGATTCCCCAGTGCTCCTGTGCTGTCATTCCCCAGGCAGGATCAGCTGTGTTCGTGGCATGGGGGTCACCTCAGGTCATTCACATTAAGGATGCTGAAGTTAGATTAATTAACTAATTGAATAGTTGACGGGATTTCCATCGACTATTCAGTTAGTCAATAAGGGCACCTCCACCTTTGAACTGTCCTCCAGCTGCTCCCCTGCTCCCTGCAGGGCTTCTGCTCTTGAAATGTACAAGAGCCCTGCCACAGCTCTTGTACATTTCCAAAGCAGAATTGCGGCAGGAGCGGAGACAGCTTCAGTCCCCACTTGCACCATTTCCCGCTGTGCCTCTATCTCCCCTGCCCCCCGGGGAGGTGGTGCTGAGGGGAAAGCTGGTGCTCCCACTCTCCACACCCCGCCGCCCCTTGCTGCCTCTCTCATCGAGACAGCAAGGCAGAGGGAAGCAACCAGCTGCATCAGTAGGACGCAAGTTTTGGAAGCAAGTATTGAAGTGACATGATCCCTGGAGCATGTAAGACACATCAGCCTTCTGAATGGGGTACAGCCCTCTTGGACAGGATGAGAGCCACTGGGCTAATGCCTCATATTCCTTTTCGCGCTCTGAGTCAAGAGCGAGTGACAGACTGGACCAGAGGTTTAGCATCCGCACAGACCGTCTGCTTACATAGTTACCATCTAAGGAGCTATAGATAGGCAGACAAACACAGTGTCTAATGCTCTGATAGCCATTTACATGTCAAAGCATTTAGACCCCTCTCCCAGGGCTTTGCTGGCCATTGACAAGGAATGGCCCTGATTACCAGCCCAGGAATTCTCTAGTATGGCCATAGAGGTTGATTGTAGGTCACTTTGCCTGCTGGTAGCTTAACCCACCCAATCCTGCCTCTTCCCTCCTCCCTCCCAGTTGCCCCAGCCTCTGTCCCTCTCCCCAAGTCCTCGTCCCCTCCGCAAGCATGCCCCATCTCCACTCCTCCATCCAGAGCAGCTGATTGGGGTAGGTGGGAAGCGTTGGGAGGAGATCATCCGTGGGGTCACTAGCAGGAGGTACTGGGCGGGAAGTGGGAGCTGGCTGCCTGGGGCTGCTAATGTTTTCCCCTGGGTACTCCAGTCTGGAGCACCCCGAGGACTTGGCGCCCGTGGTTCAGGTGCCGGGCTGGGCTCCTGGAAGCCCCAGTAATACAGATACATAAAAGAGAGACAGCACTCGGAAATCTTCCAGTGCCTCGGTGCAGGAAGTGCTCTCTACCTACGCACCCGCCTGCCTCTGGACCTCTGCAGTTCTGGCTTGCCCACCTGTCCCGGACCCGTGCCCCCCTCTCCAGAGGGTTCTCCGCCCTCTGACTGTCACTTCTGCAGTGCGACGGGGCTTGTTTGCCAGGAGTGGCTTCTGTCTCCGAAGAATTTGGAAGCACTCACTGCAAGACGTCTGGCTGAGGATCCAGCCCTGTCTCGCTAGACTCAGGCTGTCCTTTTGGCTCAGGCTTTAACCCTTGTTCCCCTCGGGATGGTTGTGGTTTGGACTGTCTGTCTCCTGCAGCCAAATTAGCCTCAGCTGCCTTCGTCCTCCTCTGCGTTGCATACGCTGCAGCCTGTTTCAATTGAGGCATCCAGCCCATTTTTCGTGCTTCGCTGTGGTGCTTAGCGGGTCGGAGACACAAACCATAAATCTGCTGTGAGCTCAGCAGCAGCCAGGCCGGTGCTGGGGCAGGATGGAGCATGGGACGTGCGCACAGAACCACGCAGGGGCCTAGCACGCTGCATTTTCTTTTCCGGGATCTCTTGTGCGGCCTGATAAAGAAGCCGAGCCTGAAAGGAGAGGACCAAGGTGTTGCTTGGAAGTCACGTTGGGTTTTAGCTGCTGTCTGTGTTTCCCCTGTGTGGTTCTGAGCTGCCCAGGCAACCTTTGCCGTGGCATTTTGCATTTCAGAACGGAAGGAACCAATTAGGCAAGGGGTGAGTGTGCTTTGATTGGCACTAATTGGTTTTGCCGGCATTTTCCTCTCGCAATTAGAGCCATGGAAGCACCGCTCAGTGGGCATCATTCATGTGCCTTGCGCATGAACACGCCAGCCTTTTCCTGCTGCATTGTCATTTGCGGCCAGCCATCAGGCACGCACACAGAGGAAAGGAGGCGATAGACTGATCCCTGAGCACCAGGTTACCCTGCTTCGGACTGTCAGGCATTGTCAGGTGTGGCGTCTGGCCATTGGTTTGCCAGCAGACGCCTCACACTTGAGGCTGGGTCTCTCAAAGCCCCTCTTGCCCGAATGTGTTCTTCTTGTTCCTGTAGAAACTGCCCTGGCTGCATTTGTAGCATAAAGAACCTTTGTTGAGCCAGGTCAAGTAATCAGTTGACTGGAAGAGGGGCCTCTGCTCTTCACCGAGTGAACGTGTGTTTGAAATTCTACCAGTTACATGCAATGTTCCCGTGAATTTTTTCCATTGGTATGCGGAATAAATTTTGTCATGTGCACCAAGGCATGGGCAAATGTGCACCACCAGTAAAAACACATTCTGGAGGCTGTGGGCACTCTGCTAATCAGTTGGGCGGCACTTGAATCTCTCCTGGGCAGCTGCCCAAGTGCACTGGTTACATGGTTAATAATTTTTTACGGGGTTTTTTTTTTTTACATCCCTAAATGCAGCACGCTTAGCCATCCGGGCAGGGGCAGCTGAGAGAGTGGGGGAGGCGACTTATGTGCCCCTTGACTGCGTTGCCTACTGGTCAGGAACAACCATAACTTTCTCCACTGCCTAGAGAGCACCTGACCATGAGGTGTGCGTATTAGGAGGTGATATCAGGCGGGGGGTAAACTGCATGAAGTAGCAGGTTCAGCTCACCATACGAGGAGGGTTGTACTATGAGTGTTGCACTAGTGGGCAGTGTCATATGGAAGAGCCAGTCTCGATGGGCATAAGTAGACAAAGCCACGTGACAAATGTGTGTCTAGCTGTTCTGGATTGAGGAAGGATCGATGTGCCCCTGTAGGAGGCGCGGGACTGACTTGAGAGATGCTCTGTTGATGTCGGGCACAAGATCAGGTCGTGGGGAGGGAACCAGCAACAAAGCTAATCTCTAGCCCTAGAGTTGCTGGCTATTTCAGCAGCAGCAGTCACAGGGTGGATATTTAAACCATCACTAGGTTTCTAAATCGATGCCCACTAAGATGAATGAGTCCACTTCCAACTGTTGGAGCTACTGTTTCCAGCTGCCACTTGCTCTGGGGGCGTCGTTACCTCAGGAGCGCAAGGTTTGCTTTGAAGCCACAAGGGCTGGGAGCTCAAATCTGAAGTGTAACAATGCCTGTGAATGTCTCTTTTCATAGAATTATAGAACCCCAGGGCTGGAAGAGACCTCAGGAGTCATCAAGTCCAGCCCCCTGCCCAAAGCAGGACCAATCCCAACTAAATCAGCCCAGCCAGGGCTTTGTCAAACCAAGACTTAAAAACCTTTAGGGATGGAAGATTACACCCCCTCCCTAGGGAACCCATCCCAGTGCTTCACCACCCTCCTAGGGAAATAGTTTTTCCTAATATCCAACCTAGACCTCCCCCACTGTAACTTGAGACCATTGCTCCTTGTTCTGCCATCTGACCCCACTGAGAACAGCCTCTCTCCATCCTTTTTGGAACCTCCCTTCAGGAAGTTGAAGGCTGCTATCAAATCCCCCCTCACTCTTCTCTTCTGCAGACACCCCCTCCCCCCCCACCACCCCAAACTGCGGTACCGTTTATTAATGCCAGAGCTAGTCAAGAATGTGTATTGGAAAAGGCTGACTGATCAAAACTGAGACTTCACGGGAGTTGCTTTCTTAAAGAAAAAAAATCACATCAACCTTTTGTCAGAAATTGTTTGAAACTGTCAAATAGGGATGTGAAAGTGTAACATGGTATACAGTTAACCAATGAGCCTGGGGTTGTCAGTTAACGTTCATGGTTACATGCAGACTCCCTGTGCGTGCAGGGAGCCGGCTTAAAAGCCAGCACCCTGATCGCACCTGCTGCCAGGGAGGCAGTAGCATGGGGGGCGTGGAGGCAGGATCCTGTACGTCCTGTGAACTGGCTTAAAAGGCAGCACCCGGCTCCCATGGAGCTGCCTGCTCCCTGCACTGCTGCCTCTGTTTCAGAGGCAGCAGCATGGGGCCGCAGGCAGGAGCTGGCTTAAAAGCCACCCCCCCTGCGTGCACCGGCTCCCAGGGAGCCTACTGCCACCCCATGTGTAACTGTGTCGCGGCTGAAATTAATTTTACCTAAACGCATTTTAACATCCCTACTGTCCATTATCTATTTCAACACTTGAAACAAAAACATTGTTTGGTTCAAAACTTTTTTTGTTTTGAAATGTTCAGCTAATTATAGTAAAAGCAAATGCTTCAGAGGGGTAGCTGAGTTAGTCTGTAACAGGAAAAACTTAAAAAACAATAAGTAATCTAGTAGCACCATAAAGACTAACAAAACACGTAGATGGGCTCATGAGCTTTCGTGGGCACAACCCACTTCTTCAGATGACTGGAGTATTAGAAGTCCAGATCCAAGATAAATAATGGAAGCGGGGAGAGGAGAAAAAGAAAAGGAGATAGTGAGTAAATTGTTGCAGTAGTTATAAGAGGCTGATGAGAACGATTAGCACCTCCATTGTTTGGTTGGTTGGTTAAGTCCTTAGGATGTGGAAGGTAGTGTGTGAACCGGGGATGTCTCTGTTCATTCCATTTCCATAAGAATTACACTTGTGAACGAAGTTAAGTTCCAACCCTTCCCTGTGTATTTAGCTTGTGGAATTGTCCTGAAACAACACGGTGACTTGGAGATCCATGGATGAGTGTCCAGGCAGATTAAAGTGTTCTCCAACAGGTCAAGTAAACTGAATGGTCAAGTTCAGCTATTCGGCTTGACCCCAGCCAAAATGGTTTTCGGATTTAAACTTTTCATCCCTCCTTGGGACAGGAAAAATGTTCACAATCTTAAATGTCCCTGGGGCAGGAAAATAGCTCCCCCCTCCTCTGCAGGATGGACACACCGCTCCTTGCACCCTGCCTCCTTACTAACCCGCCCTTTTCCTTCCGCAGGTTGGGACAAGCACTCGTATGGTTACCATGGCGACGACGGGCATTCCTTCTGTTCTTCGGGGACAGGGCAGCCCTACGGCCCCACCTTCACGACGGGAGATGTGATTGGCTGCTGCGTCAACCTCATCAACAACACCTGCTTCTACACAAAGAACGGCCACAGCTTAGGTAGGCCAAGAGGGGAGCCTCCGGGGGGCCAGTCCAGCTGCAGGCGCTGCCACCGGGCGCTTTCCCAGCTCACGGGTGCCATAGCTCCGCTCTGCGGTCGGGAGCTGGGTGTTAGCGCGAGATAAGGGGTTCCGGAGCAAGTAACTGTGTCTGTGAATGTAGCTGCCAGGTGAGTGTAACCAAACGACAGCTCTGTCCTCAGACCCGTTAGCTGCTGTCCCTCCTTGTGCCCTGGTAAGATGGGGAGATCGTTCAGCGTCCGAGCCACAGGGAGATGGACTCTCAGAACGTGGGGTTTGTATGTTACTCAGCCAACTACAAAACCACCAAGGGACTTCGTCTTTGCGAGTCTCGCTCTCACCCCATCCTGGTTGGGGAAGGATGCAAAGGACGCTGTCAGTTGACCCTTACGTTTAAGCTAAGGGCACTCAGGTTTTGAAGGTGTCCCGAGAGTCCAGCGCAGCCCCTGGCTTGTATAGAATGGCACAGGTTAGCGCCCCCTTCATGCTGAATATGCTGTCCATGGAGACCCCACGCCCATCATGCGGTGCTCCAGCTTGATCAGATGAGCTCCCCCTTCCGCAGTAAGTGCGAGGCCTGGTAACTGGCCGTGCCGGAGGAAGGTGGTTAGCTGATTTGAGTGCATTCCACTCTCCTTCTGATTTGATTTGTCTGGGGACAAGTGGCCCCCTCTTTCCTTTGCTTCTCTCATAGCTGCGTTGATCATCGTTTCATTCAAACTGAAGAAGCTGGTGCAAAGATCCCCAAATAACACCCTTGTCAGGACACACGTGGTGCAGAGTGCGCAGTTGGGTCCAAGGAGCCGGGGGGAGGAGAGAGGCTACAGGAGGAGTGCCGAACAGATGTGCTCTTCAGGCAGGCCTGATGGGTGCTGCGGTTGCTGGGCTGGGTGTGGGGAGAAAGGAGCTGCCTTGCAGGTACGTCCGAGTCCTGATCCCGCCTGTGGGTTGTGTCGTGAGCCAGCCCCTGAGGGATGTGGAGTTCCTGGGACCCGGATGATTACTGGAAAACAGCAAGCAATCAGGGCAGGCGCAGCCCAAGTGGGCTAGGACTTGTCGCTGGTGGGAGACGGGTTGATGGGAAATGTGGCCTGGTTGTGTGGAACCCTTTGTGCATTTCTCATGTTAGGCCCCCGCTGTCCACTCGACGGTCCCGTCACTTCTCCATCCTTTGTGGGGCAGCAACCCGGAGCCACTTCCCTCCAGGGCCAAGGGGAAGAATTGTTTAAAACTTGCCCTGTGGTATTCAAACGGAGGCACTACCTTCAAGTCGCTTCAGCCCTGGCCATGTCTGAGATGGGGCGTTGGAGGGGTGCTTGCTTTGCCTTGAAACACTTTGCCAACCCGACCAGCTGTGGCGCCATGTAAACGGTGCTTTATATTTAAAAAGGGTGTGGGCCATAACTGGGGCTCCTGGCGGGGACACAAACAAACCAGTCAAAGGTGGGGAGGGAAGCGTCCCTTGGAGAATAGACATTCGGGAAAAGCCCATTTGCCGTCAAGCCTTTTCCGATCTGATCTCCCGTCAGCTCTGTGCTGGGGAGGCCGCTCAGAGGCGTGTGAAACCGACAACTGCCGATATCGAGTAGGAGCAGCTTGAGGTAAAACAATGTTTATGGAGACAGACTTGTTGGTCGGGATTTTAGATTAATTCAAACCTCCCCTCAGAGAACACTGGGAAGCAAAACCAGTGAGGCTCCCAGGTTGGGAGAAGGGCTTTAAACGTGGCGCTGCAGCGAGAGGATGCCAGCTGTGACAGGTAGGGTTGCCAGGTGTCCGGTATTTTCGCCTCCTGTCTGGTATAAAAAAAAAAAAAAATTGAAAATACTGGACACCTGAAATGTCCAGGAATTTCTGGTATTTTTCCCTGCCAGGAGGCGAAAATACCAGACACCTGGCAACCCTAAGACACACTCAGCAACTGGGCTCAGCCCCCGGCCCCTCTGCTTACGTGAGGGGGCTCGATCAAGAAAACAAGATGGCCTCCAGCAGAAAGACCTGAAGCAAGGGGAAGCAATGCCTTCCCTGGGTCTTAGTGCTCAACTTTTCTGCTCTCACACTTAAAGGGGCCATGTTGTTTTAATGCTGTTTTATTTTATTTTATTTTTTTTGCTTAATAACTTTCCCGGTCTCTTTTTTTTTTTTTTTTAAAGCTCAACAACTTTGGTCTTCTCTCCCCCCCCCCCCCTTTTTTTTTCCCCCCTCAACAGAATTTTTCCCCCAGTGGTTTTTTTTTGGGGGGGGGGGCGGGAGCGGGAGGAGTGTTCGGTAGTTTTGGTTAAACACTTGGCAACCCTAGTGACAGTAATTTAGGAGATTTCACAGGTGTGCGCTTGGATTAATTTTGTTCATTTGTGCGTGCTGGAGTAAGATCGTAAAGTGGCTCACCTGGCCTCCAGGGCTTCAGGGAGCCACCTACCTTGTGGCTTCCTGTGGGCGAGCCACTCTGGCTTCTGTGCTCCTGAGCTCACCTCCCCTTCAGTGTTTTTCACACGGTCCTCGCCTGCTTCAGGCTTATTTGCTCCCTGTTTCTCCTTTGTTCAAAGGGCCGAGTTCCTGCTTTGGTGATTTCTTTTTCTAGCTCAGCCTCGTCAGTTTCCCTCCCAGCAAATCATTGGTGGTGGCTACAAACCCCAAATGCCCAGCTGGATTAGAATGCTGAGTTCCAGTTAGTTTCGGGGCACCGAGGATTCAGGGCTTGGCATGGCAAGCGAGGTGGATGCGGGAGCCCTTGTGCATCAGGGAAGCCTGTGTAAGCTTCAGTGAATACACTGCAGCTGGGGAAGGTATTTTCCTTTGCTTGACACAATGGCTTCCAGGCCCCGCCTTCCTTCCATAATGCAGAAGGCATGGCTGGAAAGCGAGGGAGTCTGCTGGTTGGAGTGCTACCGCTGGATCGAAAGGGGATGTGCCAAGCAGAGAGGATGTGGGCTAAGCCTTTCCGTTCCTGTCGTGTCACTTGTGTCGGCGCTGCGGTACAGCGGTGTCCCATCTCGCTGGTCCAGTGGCTGTGACAAAACAAAGGGAAGCCGGTGATCAGTGGCCGGGCCTGGTATCCCGCCGGGAGCCGCGTTCTGCTCAGGGCACCTGCAGAGATGGTCATGTCATGGGGGATACGCTTCCCTTCCCAGGCCTCCATTTCCGTTGCTCGTCTCGAGGATCCGTTTCATCCGTGGGCATGTGTGGTGGCGGATTCCAAAGGAGGCCTCCGACTCTCTTGTTCTGAATTCTTGTCAGGCAGGAGCGGAAGAGGAAGTGATTCACATGCTTCTCCCAGCAGGGTAGAGAGCTCTGTGCTCTGGGGCGCTGGCGCCCTGGCCTGCCGTCTCAGGGGCTGGGGGGAGGAGGATCCAGGGCCCAGTGGAATACTGCGGCTTTGTGGCTATGACCCGAGTGCGGGAGGAGCAGTGTGGTGCAACAGCTGCAGCTGGGACCACTTGTGGTCCATTCTTGTCCCAGCACTTCTCTGGGCTGGCTCGGTGTCTGTAAAGGGATGCCTGGTGGTTGATTTGCAGAAGCCGGGACCTAGGGCAGAAGAGCAGCACCAGCTGCTACCTCTCCCTTCACAGAGGCTGTCTGGACGGGCAGCGTTTCTCTGGGCCAGTGGATCACAAGTCTCGCCCAGAAAGGCCGCCGCTGACTGGTGTCTCCCTGTGGCTGCTGAGAAGGAAGCCCAAGGCCAAGAGCAGGAGCATCTGTTAGCGCTTGGAGCTGGGGAGGACCCATTTCTCAACCCCTCTCGGCCGCAGCAAAGCTCCTCCCTGGAGACAGGTGGAGGGGTTGCAACAGGCGGGTGTGGGACGTGCCTCTCTGTGCGGCGCGGAGGCTGGAGGAAAACGAGCACCTTCAGCAGGCTGGGACTGCCAAGCCCCTGGGGAGGCGTCCTAATGAATCCTGAGCGTTGCCTCTCTTCCCTGCGTGGCAGGTAGAGAGTCCTGGGTGGTGGGAGTTGGAGACTGACTCGGAAGGACCCTCCTAAGGGCCGCGGTACCCATTGGGGCTGACAGCACGGTCTGAGAGCTGGTGACGCTCCGCCTGGTTTGGATGCCGCTTGTATCTTAATGGAAGGACTGCCGCTTCACTCTTTGCCCTGCAGGCTGGGCCTGCCTTCGTGCCGATAGTTCTCTGGTGCTGGCGGCTGTAGGAGAGGAAGCTGGAAGTCCCAGGGGCTCGGTTCTGTTCCCAGCCCTGCTTTGCTCTGCGACTTTAGGCCTGTCACTGAGCGTTGGTTCCTTCATCAGTAAACCAGGGCTATTCTAGCGCTTACCCCATGTGAGACAGGATGCAAAAGCGGATGCGCCGGGCAGGCAGGCAGCGTGGGTAACACGACCAGTGCTGATGAGGAGCAGTAATAACGGTTACCAGAGCGCAGTGTTTGGTCTGCCCCGCGGAAGAGAAGAGTTACGAGGAGGGATGTGGAAGAGGGTTAAGGGGACGGTTCCCTCGATTTCCAGCAGCTTTTCCCACCAATGCAGGGTGGCTTGTGGGAATGGGGCAGTTGCTGACAGAGCAAAGGCGGGAGCTGACCTTGTGATGAAGGAGCAAGTTGGGGAGATAGAGGAGCCCGAACGTAACGGGTCAGCACAAGCAAGCGTGTGGTTATGGTGGAGGGACTTGGAGAAGGCTGCCCGAGCCCCACGCTTGGAGGAGAACGATTCTCACAGATGGATTGAGATCTTCTGGGAAGACCTTAGTCAGGGGATCATGTCCCTGCCATTGCGGGCCTCCATCTTCCCCTTGGTGCCTCCCTGCCAGTTTAAACTCATCCCTCCCGTTTCGTTGAAGCCTTCTCGCTTGGCATCCTTCCCTGGCCTCTGTGCCCTTTCACTGCGACCTTCCTGTTGGGAACGCCTTGGGCGCGAATGTCCCTGAACCATCAGAGCTTGGTAGGTCGACATCATCTCTGTCACTCGTTCTGGACGTGCCAGCTGGTGCTAGAAAACATTCAGATGGGGACCTCAGTGGGAAGTGGTGTCATTTCAAGGCCTGGTGGATCAGCTTCTGTATCTCAACAGTGTCTCCCTCTGGCTGCTGAAGGAGCTGCAGCGACATGTTCCAACAACGGTGTCAACCAGAAGGACGGTGACAGCTTACTCGTGGCAGGTGTCACTCAGTACAGGTAGATCTGAGCAAAAATGAGCCTCGGGACCTCAGCCAGGTGGCAGAATTTATTTCCTGCGGAGGTGGCAAGGGGGCAGGGTCCTAGTGTGCATATGTATGAAGTAGGCGTGGCCAAATGGAACAGTACATTCAGGGGGGTTCAATTCACGACTGTCATGTGAGCCCCAGGGCTGGGATTATGAAATAGTACGTCCTTCTCCTTGAGCGTTCTGGCCCCAGACGTTTCCACGGTGTGTCTGATTTACAGCCCTGACGCTCAGGAAAGCACCCGTTCTCTGCGCAGCTCCGGGAACACCTAACGTAAGATCAGGGCATAGAGCAGCAAGTGGAACTGGACGGGATGCAAACCTGTTGCTCGGTTTTGCTGGTTTCTGTCGAAAGCGGTTTCCCTGGCTTGATGCTGTTTGCCAGAGGCAGTGTCGCAGGCAGGCAGGGATTGTGTGTTTATGCAGATGAGGCATAGAACTAATGAGAATGAATGTTAGTGGCCCTTATTTCCAGGCCTTCCCGATGAATGCTCCAACCTGAAGACATTGGCTGTGAGAGACCCCTGCCTCCAGTAACAAACTGCAGTCGACATGGGCCAAATATTGTCTGCTGGCCATCTGGCTGCACTCAGCTGTGACAGGCTAGTTAACATGCTTTGCAGGCCACTTTCGGGGACCTCTGTGTGCTCTGATACAAGCTGTGCTCCTCTTAATTCCCTTCCCAGACAGGCATCTCCTCTCCTGGAGAGCGTCCCTGCTACATCGCCGCCTGCTTTCCCACTCCTACTCCCAATGCATCGCCTGGCAGACCAGGACTGCTTCCAGAGTGGCTGGGGTGGGGGGCACATGCCGTTTGGCATTGGAATGGAAGGGTTCATATTTACCTGGCCGAGCAGCGTCCATACAGAACTGCTGTGGTAGTACCATTGAGGCTGGGCTCCAACTAACTGTGGCCAGCTTGAGAGCCAGGGAGGAAGGCAAGAGGATGCATCTGCCTTCACTTGCCTTGGTCCACTCCTGCCTGTGCATGTGGCAGCTGCTGTGCTTGTGTGCGCACTGGGAACCTCTGTCCTGAGATGCACCGGGCTATGGCTTTGCAGACAGGGCCGGCTTTAGGCCGATTCCACCAATTCCCCCGAATTGGGCCCCACGCCTAAGAGGGTGCTAATCAAGTCAGGGTGGAAGTGGGGCATTTTGTCTGGAGATGTGAATATCCAGAGGGGGGAAATTGCCTTTGTAATGCGTTACTAATGTAATGCTCCTTCTTGGAAGTGGGCAGGGGTTTCTACTTTGTATAGTTAGCTAGCATCTCTGCTTGGGGGCTTGGTGTTTTTTCCACATTTTGGAGTACTTCAGAGATGACTAACAACTGTGATAGTAAAGACTTTTTGGATCATAAGAGCCATCCTCCACCCGGACAGGCTCTGGTTCCCACAGAGAGGGCATCCTGTGTTGCTCTGCATTTTAACCAGAGAAGTACAGGTTTGGGGGAAGCGTGAGACAGACACACGCACAGCCCTCACGGTCTCAAGGGCATCGAAGCAAATAAGCTGTTTCATTCCTGGAGGCCGCCTAGCATGAAGGGGTTCACGCTTGGTTGCACGGCTTGGTAAAAATCACCCCCTGGAGTGTTGATCACAGATCCCTTTCCTCTGTTCCAAGGGAGGTCATGGCTACTGCCCTGACCTGTTCACCCCTGCATTTGGAGGGTTGAGATGAATTTCTCAGCAGATCTGCCTTGTGCTCTGGAATTAATTTGCTCTGCTGCTTCGTTAGGTTGGGCCCCAAATTGCAGGGCATCCAGGTGAGAGAGTGGTGACAGACTCCATTTCTTCTGCACTATCAAAAGAGCCTGCAGACATCCTGAGCTTTGGGCAGTGAAGAACAGGGCTCGACAAACTGTGGCGAGAGCTACTTGCCAACCCCGCACCGCGCATGTGCCAAACTGGGTGAATGGGGCGCACAGAGCGACTGGCTGAAATCTACTCACCATGGGCGAGTAGAAACAGAGGTTTGTCGAGCCCTGGTAAAGAATATCGGCAGAGCAACTTTCTGGTAGCGGAAATTCTGGCGTTTAGGTGTTACTTAAAAATGACTTTTAAAAAGTTCTAATATTTAGACATTAGGGAAGATGGTAATCCTTTGGCCATTAAACACCTCTGAATTGTATCCCAGTACACCTTTCATCAGTCTAAATGGATAGGGAAAGAAACCAATGCATTCTTTTCAGTATCTGATCAAATAAATCACGAAGCCGTGACACAGCAGCAGCATTAAATAACTCCTTTAAAATTATTTGTCGAAGGAAGAATTGTGTTCATCATTCAACGTTTATTTCTGAAGTCCTGTGGGTGGACTAAGATAGCAGGTGTCTTTTGATTTTCCATCTTTAGTGCCCTCTCTCCTGTCATATACATCTGTGTTTTCAAATTATCGATAGAAGAACAATTGTGTCGTGTCTAATGCTCACCATGAGAGAAAGGAATTACAGGTTGAAACTCTCTAGTCCGGCACCGTTGGGAGCTGACTGGTGCCGGACCAGAGAGTTTGCCGAACCATGGCAGATCGATAGTGTCTAGCAGCATTACCAGCACTGCCACTGGGCTGTTAGCTCTAATTTGCCCCTAAATGTTGTCTAAGTAGCAGCAGAGAATGCAGAGAGCCAGGCCTAGTGGCTGTAAAACTTTATGGGACCATGGGAAACTTGGCCACACTCTCTGGATAAGTGGACATCCGGCTAACTAAAATCATGCCGTACCACAGATGTTGCCGGACTAGGGAGTGCCAGACTAGAGAGGTTCAGCCTGGAGTTTTATTCCTCTGGTGCATGTTGCTTAAGAGATCACTAATCTGCTGCATCTCTTTACCCAGTACATAACTTCCATAGATTTTTAATGAATACTGATGAGTACTGAATCGAGCTAAAAGAGCTTTCCAGTGCCCAGAAGTACACCGCCCATCTGCAGACTGTGTATTTGTCAAGTCACACGCTCCGGCTGCCATGGATTCCAGAATCCAGGTGTTCTGTGCTGATCTCACAGCCTTTCAGCTCCACCAGGAGAGCAGCTCTGCGTAAGCTGAAAAGTTCGTGTCTTGCACCAGCAGAAGTTGGCTCAATAACTGATGTGAGCTCACCTGCCTGGTCTCTCGGATTCGTTCCTACCAAAACGGGTCGAGTGTGGGCAGCCTCCCTGACAGATGAACGACAACGTCCGTGCAGGAAACGGGATGGTGCCAGAACTCAACGAAGCACTTCTCACACAGGCAAATAAATCATTTTATGGCTGTGAGATCTAATGGAAAGTCAGGTCATGAGCATGAGGGGACAGAGCCAGCGATCTTGCCGACGATCAGATAAAGTGGTGGCTACAGAATTTCATTAAACTTCAACTGAAGGAAACCTCTCGCAGTTAAAGAATGGACCCCCATTGTTGTACAAAAGGATCTAGGGGCGGTATGCTGAGCTGGCAGTGTGCTTTGTGCCTGCCTGCCTGCCAGTGACCTCCCCTCCTGACCAGAAGAGACTCGCTCTGTGGGTAGCTCAGTCTCTGCCCAGTTCAGTCCATGGGCTCTTCGCTCAGACTGTCAGGGGAGGGGGCAGTGATGTCAGAACTGTTCACTGGGCGCCAAACTGGCACGAGCCGTACTGTATGCAGGCCTCTGAGCAGTTATCAGATGCTCATGACTTAGCCATTGCTGCTCTGGCTTGGATTTGAACCACTGACTCCCAGGAGAGAAGCTTGGCATTCGCTTGCTGAGACGTCTGGTCCTGGGGTCCCCACCACATTCCTAAAATTGCTTTGGCGCGACCACCATGCACTCGACTTGCTGCAGGGAGGTGGTGCCGTGTTGCTGCTTACCCAGCAGAACAGTTCAGGGTTGCTTTCTGTTCGTGGCCTTGTGGGGTCTGGCCTAGGGCTGGCCTCTGTTGAGCACTTAGCTGGCTGTTTGAATGCAGATCCCCACGCCCCTCCTCCCCATGCAGTAAGCAGCATGGCTGCATGGCCCAGGGAGTTGTATTGCGATGAGAAAATAGGATGTAGTTGAAGCAGCCTCGTCCCTCGTGCCCCTTGGATTAGTGTTCCCTTGTTTGGAACGGGCTGGAATGCCATTTTCGGCTGGGAAATCTGCTCTGTGTCCTGTATTGGAGCACACCGTGAGCAGAGCGCTGGCTGCCTGTAGAAAACAGCAGCTGTGGGCAACCCTGTGATTGTGTGTTTCCTCCTCTGTGGCCACCTCGCTGCCAGGGGCAGAGTTGCAATTCCCGCTGAGCTGAAGCGACCCCCTCCCTGCTGCTGTGGAGCCTGGGTCATTTCCTTTTGTTCTCGCTCCGCTGGCCGAAGAAAATCTGAGACTTGCCCATGATGCTGGAAGGGGAACCCCACCGAGAGCCGTAGCCAGGGGAAGGGTGTTGGAGTGGGGAGGTGGGCAGACGAGATCAGGAGGGGGAAATCCTTCTTTGAAAAACATCCCCCACCTGTTTGTTCCAGTGTGTTGCGCCCCTTGATCCGTATTGCTCTTGGCGTGTGATGAGGTTGCCTACTAGAAAGTAGCTCCAATTTGTGGGATAGTTTAATTAACCTCCTGGCCCTATCAGTCATTCACTGGTCACCGTGCCGGACTTTCTCAGCCCATTGGCTCATGCATCTGCCTCTCCAGCGGTTTCAGGCACTCCCTGAAACAAAAGCGCCCTCACAGTAGAGGGGGAGAGGGAATTCTCTCAGCAGACAGAGTTTGGTGGATGAACAGGTGGCCCTGGGCAAAGTGGCGTGGAAATCTGCCGTGCACCAAACTGTCGACGGTGCACGTTGTTCTACTCTTGTTTCAAACTGGAGCGGCTCGGTATGCTGGAGCGGAGACCATGTGGCCGGCTAGTGTGCTGTAGGTTCACCCCTTCGCTTGCCACGCACTACCATATTTCACTGCGGGGCAGCATGGTAGTCACACCTGTGTACAGGCTGTGTCCAAGAATCACTGTGCGCGCTTTTTTTTCTTCTGCTCACTAGGGCGCACGGCAATCCCATGTCTGCGGAGAAGCCACAATGTGGTAATGAGTGCATCAGGAATAATGAATACTCCAAGCCTCAGAATGCCAGGCTAGAAACCTGCCCACCTGTCTTAATGTCAGTCAGGCCAATCTACGGTCCGCCAGGGGAAGGCTAGTGGGGGTCCCTGTATTGGTCATGGCCGCGTGCCTTGCATACACTGATCCGCTCTACACCTGCTGCCGGGCCTCTGTCACTTTAGCAATGTCAGTCTCCTCTCTGTTACACCCGCCGCCCTGGGGCCTCTGTGCCTCGCCCTACCCCCAGACTGAGATGCAGCCAAGGTGGCGGGGGCTGCCCTGCAAGGCGTGCAGGAGCTGGTGGAGCAGCAGAGCAAAGAGGCGGGCACGCTCTGTAGATTGGAGGGCAGGAGGCAGACGGCGGGGGAGGATCCATCCATGACCAGCCTTGTGGGGGCTGGTTGACTCTTGGAGGTTTGTTGGTGGGGCTGGGGGAAGAGTGTCCGTGCCACCTGTCGCTTCCCCCCTACGCGCCGCGGGGTGGCAGGCCGTGGGCTTGAAACCAGCCCTTCTTCCGGGTGCTGGGGGTGTCCTTCGAGTCTGAGCGCAGTGCACGTTCTTGGAGAGAGACGACTGAGCTGCTGCTGCATGACCAGTCCCTGTCTCCTGTTGGAGCCTGGCTGTAGTTCTTAAACTCCTGACTCGAGACCATACAGCGCAGCCAGCCAGCATGTCCCTGCAGTCTCCTTGGAGAGGGCTGCTTGCCCCGTAGCCCTCCTGCGTCTGGAAATGCCCTGTACACGCTCTGCTCCCCAGGGAGCCTGACTTAGTGATTTGGCGCTTTTTGTGCTATTCAGCCCTAGGGGTGGAAAATCCCGCTTAAAATGTTGACGGGCTCAATGGAATGTTAAACACTTGGGTGAACCGGGTGGGAGAGCCAGATGGGCTGCCGGTTACTGGTAAGCATCACCTGGGATGGGTGATGCTTACTGGTTAACCAGTTACCTGTTAACATCCCTGTTTAGAACCAGTGGCCAAATCAAAGAACTGGAAGGGATCTTGAAAGGTTATCAAGTTCAGTCCCCTGCCCTCCTGGCAGGACCAAGCACCGTCTAGACCAGCCCTGACAGATGTTTGTCCAACCTGCTCTTCAATATCTCCAGTGATGGAGAGTCCACAACCCCCCTAGGCAGTTTATTCCAGTGCCTAATAATCTTCTCACCCCTGCTTTGGAAAATACAAGAAACCTTTGCTTCTATATAACGTGGGCCTCTTTTCTGACTTGCCAGATAGAGAGACCCTGTAAATCCCTTCACTTCTGTTATGTTGGAAGTGCGAGGTGCTTGTGGTTCCTCTGTATTTGGGCCTGGTGCTGTTGGAAGCCTGTGTCCAGTTCTGGTGTCCGCAGACAAGCAGGCGGGTGGTACGTTGGAGAGGGGCCAGAGAAGAGCCACAGGGATGAGTCAAGGGTGAGCAAACCTCCATGCTATGATCAACGTAAGGCGCGCGACCTGTTTGGTTTAACAGAGAGGAGGGAGGAGGAGGAGGTTAAGGGTGTCTTGCTCAGTCTATAGCAGTGGTTCCCAAACTTTTTAGCATCGCGCACCCCTTTTTGATTTTTGAGAAACCTTCACGCCCCCCCTCCCAAAAAAATAGCAGCAAAACTTGGGGTGGGATTGACGGGGGATGTGTGTGGCTGGGTTGCTGCGTGCCCCCCCTGGAATTTCTTCACACCCCCAGGGGGGCAGGCCCCCCAGTTTGGGAACCCATGGTCTATAGGTACCTTCATGGGTAACAACAGCGGGCTCTTCAGTCTAGCAGAGAAAGGTCTAATGCCATCCAGTGGCTGGCAGCGGAAGCCAGGCAGGTTCAGACCTGGAATGAGGCATGTGTTTGTAGGGGTGAGCGTAATTAACCACTGGAACAGTTTAGCAAGGGCTGGGGGGGGATTCTCCTTCACTGCCCATGTTTAAATCCCGCCCGGATGATGGTCTAGAAGCTCTGCTCTGGGAATTATCTTGGGGCAGGTCTCGCCTGGCTCACACAGGAGGCTCCGAACGCGGAGTGGAAGCCAAGCACCGCTGCAGATCTGCAAACCGTTTCCAGCACCAGCCCTGTCTTAGTGCAAGGCCCCTTCCTGGGCGCTGTACCGGGCGTTGAGTGCTCGGCTCCGGCTGGAGAGGAGAGGTAGCCCCCCGGGCCGGACCACAGCAATATGAAAGCACCGCCGTTCCCAAAGCAAAAATGTGTCTCAAAGGGAAGCTTTACCCGGCGGCTTCAGAGCGGAGTCCTGCCGTGACGCGGGGGAGAAGCAAAGGAAAAAGGGGCTGCTTTTGCAAAGTTATTGCATTGACACGGGTGGGAGTGAGTGTCCGAGAACACGGACTCCTACCCAAAATGTAGCCCAAGATAGAGGGAGATAGAGACATTTTGTTAAATAACGGGGCTAAGTCCAGGCCAGAGCTGAGATGAACAGAAATGTCACAGTTTGCAGCATGTCGAGCCTGTAGGCACATGGGGGAAAATCCTTTGTCTTTAATTCTAATATTTTTCCCCCCACAGGTATAGCCTTTACAGACCTCCCTGTAAGTACAACTATTTTCAGTATTTTAACCAGGGATGCAAATTGAAGGGAGGGGGACTAGTCACTGGGAGGGGAGGGGGTTGTCTCTTGTGTAATGCCACGTTCCAGGGTCGCACGTGTTCCTAACGACGTGTTCCCCGCCTGGCTCCGTGCACTGGGAGGAGAGTTCCCCCTTCTATGAGAACACCTTGTCTCCTCACTGCAGGGACAGTCGCTCACAAGGTCCCCTTGTAGGAGAGTTACCTTGCCTGGGAGTGCAGCATGAATTCCTGCTCTAGTACAGTGTCCGGGGCCTTGTCCGCAGGGAGCACTGTGCAGTGTTGGGCATATGATAGTGCAGCAGCCTCGCCGCCAGCACACTTGTTTGTTCGGCATCACCACTTTTAAACTCCCCTCTGAATACTCCAGCAAAGGCTCGTCCCCTTTCTGCAGCAGCAACAGGGGATCGGGAATTCCAGTTGTTCCTTTGTGGTGAGGTCCCCTCTCCTCGCTCTGTGCTCATCCCAGCTCTGCCGGCTGTCAGCAAGCCCTGCCCACGCCCTCCGTAACCAGCCAGAGGCAGCGGGAAGATGCCCCAAGCTTCCATGCTCTTGGGTCTGAGAGTCCCGTCTTGGTTCTGCCAGCCTGCAATGTGCCAGCTGCTCTCAAAGGAAGAGTTTCCTCATGGCGCTGGCCTTGGCTGCGCTGGAGACAGGAGCCGTAGCTGGGGGACTGTAAGAATATGGTGGTACGTCGCAGCCGTCGCCAGGGAGTCCGAACTCTGGCGGGCGCGTCAAATTGTCTGCTCGGTCCGTGAGCACGCTGGCTCTAACAGAACCTTCCTTCTTGGCCTTCCTGCCCTGGCACCGAGACGTCTGCGGTGCTGCCCCCATCTCTTCTGGTTAGCCGATGGCCAGGACAGGCCCTGGGGGAAGCAGGACTTACGGGGGGCGCTCTTAGGGCTGGGCCTTGGGAATCTTACACCCGTGGTGGCAGCAGGCTGCTGCTTGCAGTTTGCCCTCGGGAGGTGGTTTTCGATCTGCTGACTGGTGGCTTGTCCAGACCTTCTCCTGGCCCTCCATCTCCTCGACCTCACAGTCCAGCCTCCCGTTCCCATCCCCAGTTCCTGCCCCCCAAATCGCCTCTTCCTTCCTCCCCACCCTTTGCTCCTGTTTACTAGGCACCTCCTGTGGCCCCCTCCCCCTAGCCCTCCCCACAGGAAGCCAAACAGAGCTAACAGGCCAGCCGAGCCCTCTGCTGCTGCTTGACCCCTTCCACCCATTGCCTGTTGGGTCTCTCTAGATAGGCCCCTCATTAAGGGCATAGACGTGTCTTCTTCTGTTCCCCCACACAGAGTCCAGCAGGACTGGTCTCTGCTCCTGATGGGCGCCCTTGGGTTGCTCAGCAGCATTAGTACAGAGCAAGGCACCCTCCGGGGATGGTAGCAGACCTCAAACATCTCGATGCTAAGCACCAGCACAGCTCCCCAGTGCTCCCGATGGAGGGACGGGTCGGGTTTCTGCATTAGTAGCAAGGGAGACTTGCCCAGCTTGGCTGATGCTCAGCGTGCCTTGCGTATAATCGATGTTAAACGTTATCCACATTCATCCCCTCCTTTGCCAGGGCCGTGAAAACTGTGCCCTAGAAGTCTTCCAACAAAAGGGAGTGGAAGTATGAAGATGAATAGTCAGCAGATTTAAAACAAACCAAAGGACGTTTTTCTTCATGCAACGCACAGTTAATCTGTGGAACTCCTTGCCAGAGGATGTAGTGAAGGCTAGGACTTTAACAGGGTTCAAAAAAGAGCTAGATTGATTCATGGAGGTTAGGTCCATCAATGGCTGTTAGCCAGGATGGGTAGGAATGGTGTCCCTAGCCTCTGTTTGTCTGGAAATTGGATGACAGGAGAGTGCTCATGTGATGATTCCCTGTTACGTTCCCTCCCTCTGGGGCACCTGCCATTGGCCACTGTCGGCAGCCAGGACACTGGGCTAAATGGACCTTTGGTCTGACCCAGAATGGCCGTTCTTTGTTCTTATCTTCAGAAATCTTAGAACTTAGTGAGCCTCGTAGGGTCCATGGGTCTCAGACCTTAACAGGGCTTGTCCTGATCCCTTGAAATGGGGTTTCTCTTTCGCGTACAAACATCCTGGTCTGATGGTCCTCTTGGCACTGGGTATCAAGGCTCCCCCACCCATTCAGCTTGAGGCAAACGTTCTGGGGAACACCCACGAGAGAGACAGGCAGCGATTCCTGGAGCAGTTGTATGGGTGACTGACTTCAGTGAGCTTACGCCAGGCATTTCAATTGGTTCTTCAGCATGTTAGTTACCTGTCTGGGAACAGTTTCCTTGCAGAGTTCAAAATCAGTTGGTTTTTCTTTATTAGTCCCAATGGGCCTTGGATACACAGTCAACGCTGCTTATGTGCGTGCCTGGTTTTCTAGTCTCAAAGTGCTTGTAATCCCTGGAAAGTTAGCCAGAGACACATTCATCCACGGGGAATGGGTTTGAGTGCGGTTCTTTACAAAGCCTCTTCAGCTGGGTTGAGAGGTTTGCACTGGTTTAACTAAATCCATTTAAAACCTCACGGCTCCAGGCCTCTACAAAGGCAGACAGCCTCGCCTTTCCTGGAAAGACCTTCGTAAATATCCGAGAGAGAGCAGAAAAGCTCCCACCCGTTTTTCAGGGGATGGGTGTTCATATCAGTCAATGCTATTGAAAGAGGGCTTTATTCGGAAGTGTTTCAGTCAAGGCTGGATGCTTTTCGAAATGGGATGGTCTGGGGGTTATTTGGGGGAAGTTCTCTAGGCTGTTACACAGGTGAGCAGGGTTGGTTCCTTCTGACCTCGGGTCAGAAATGGGATTCTTTAAAAAATGTCGTCAGTGTAAAAAATTCATCTTGCCAGGGCCCCTTTAACATCTGCCCCCTGGCGACGCTGATGCCCTGGTGAGAAGTGGGGCAGCCCGTTGTACAAATGGCAAAGCTGATCTGCACTTTTAGGACCCCAAGTGACCATGGCACCTCGCCCAGGCAACTTGTTCTGTGTGCCCAGTCCTGTCTGCCCGTGCGTTGACTCCCATTGCCTGGGGAGAGCCAGCATGTTTCCAGTGGGTGTGACCCCAGCTGCCCCCACGGAAGATCAGGCTGGGCTGGGAACAGGCAGGGTGCGGGGGGCGTGGAGGAGAGGAGGTAGGCTGGGGGGTGCAGGGGTGTGGCATGACGGAGGGAAATACAACTGTAGCGAACGTACAAGTGGAGGCAGGAGGTAGGTGGGAAAAGGAGACTGCGGGGGGCACATTGAGGGGCAAGGGAAGGGAGGAGGTGGGTTGGTTGCTCCCTATGGCCTGGGGGATTGAGAATGAAGCTGACGATGGCTCTGATCAGTGGCGAGGAAGGCTGGTTTGTGTGCAGGCGGCTGCGTGGTGACTCTGCTGACGGCTTTCAAAGGGCCTGGCAGCTTCTGCTGAGGGTGACGTGCCCTGAAGGACATCCCCACTGACGCATCCCCCTTGCTGGGTGTCGTGATTTTGGGGGGGCCTGACTCGTGGCTTTGAGAGGCCTCAGTCTGGCGACACTCCACCTGGAGGCCCCGTGTGTAGCCTGACGAAGTGATACAGTCTCTTGCAGGAGGCTTTTCCTCAGTGCCTTATTTCTCAGTGCACAGGTGGAGCAGCTGGAGAAGCCACTGAGTGGGGTGAGCCACAGCCAAGCTACCCCCCAGAGGCTCCTGCGATTCAGAGGAGAGGCCGAGTCCGTAGTGCAGCCGCGTTTCCTCCTCTCCTTTCCCAGCCTGGCGGGACGGAGGAGAGAAAACACGCACGGAGCAGCCGCTTCCACTTGCCGTTTCGGCATTTCAAACCCCGGCGGCAGCCATTCCTGTCTCAGCTGGCCGAGCAGCAGCTCAACGCTGAAAAGCATCATGGAGCGCCCTGGGCTTGGCCTGCCAGCTTTGCTGGGGGCTCTGGGGGAAGAGAGAAGTCACACGCTCTCGTCTGCACAGCACCCCCACTGCTTTGCAAGCCTCCGAGCAGCGGGGAAGGGCTCAGAGGAGTGCTCATTCCACTGAGATGGCTTAGCTGTGGAGTGTGACGCTGGAGCCCTCAGACTGCTTGGGCCAGATCGCTGGCCGCCGTGCCCTAAGCGGGGTCACACCAGGGCCGCCTCCTTTTGGTCTGTTGCCTTTTAGTGGCAGCTGGACAGCGACACCATTTAACATCCATTAGTAAGTGAATGAATGTACACAAGCCGGTGATCTGGTTCTGCCCCACTCGGGCCATGTCTACACTGGGAGATGATTTCCAGTTTACTAAGTTTGACTTCTGGGCACCCGGTTCTACAGGTGCGAACTTCCGGGTCCTCTCTCCGGGGAAGCATCGAATGCAGTCGGAGGGGGATGCGCTCCCTCGGACTCAGAGCCCCAGAAAGCTCTCCGGGGAGCTGCAGGAGGCCTCCTGGAGGCCAGCTAGTTGGAATGAGCGGCACCGGAGCGTCCCCCCTCGCGTTGTTCCCGACGGACGCGGCTGGGAATAGCGTCACTCCTCGTGCCGAGCAGGACTGCAGCGTTGGAATTCTGGAACAGCAGGCATGGGAGCGTGGACACATGGCTTACAAATTCGACCGTGGGGCGTTATTTCGGACTAAGGTCCTAGGGTAGGCCGGGTCTCTGTGGCTTGGAGATTTCGGGAGCCGAGAAGTGGAAAGGAAGCCATGTGGCCCTGGCTCCAGAATTCCGCTGTGCCTTTATTTCTGTAACTCCCACTAGCGCTACCGCAGGAGATGGCGTCACTGGCTTCAGCGTAGGCTCCCCTAGGGTCGGGTTGGAAGGGACTGCTTGGCACTTGTCCAGTGTCATGTGTCAGAAGAGAGGCCATCTCTGCGGTGAACACCTCTGGCTGTCCCGAGTCCCTGAGCTGTGCTTCTCCGGTAGCGCTCGGGCAGGCCGTCCAGTTGGTCCCTTTGGACCCTGGGCCAACTTAACTCCTTGTTTTCCCGAGATGGGGCCCTCGTGTGAGTGGTGAGTGACAAAGAACAGGGAGATATTGACACAGTCGGTGGTTCCCAAACCGTGGGTCTTGGATCACTGCTCGGGACGGACGGTAGAGTGGTCGCATGGTGCCGCCTCTGCCCCTAGTTTGCCGTGACGGTATCACGCTGGCTCCTCCTGCCCTGCGTAGGCAATCGCTGCAGCTGCTGCGGGGATGTGAACAGGAGGAGCAGCCAGGAGACGCACTAGGATGTGGTACCCAAGATGAAATGTTTGGCGAGGCCTTGGCCTGCGTGTGGTCTCCCCTCACTGGTTCCTGGGCCATGGAGGCGGGGTACCCTACTGCACTGTTCCTAAGGGGCAGCAGTGGTATGGGGCTAACTTCAGGGGTACCCATTTGCTTGTACTTGTTCAGGGATACCTCTCTCCGAACTTGGGCCGTGTCATCTCAACCCTGCCAAGGCTGAATCACGTGTGAGTGGGGGTTTGGTGAGACTGACACATTGGTACCATTGCTCAGCAATGACATCAGATCCTGGGTCGTGAACGGGCTGGTTTGGTTCGTCTGATGGTTTGGGGCATCATTTGGGAGCTGAGCTAACGAGAGGGCCCTGTTACGACCAAACCTGCTGTGCTGGGCGGGCATTGTGGCGGGGTTGGTTGTGCCCTGGAAGGGGGTCCTACATCCTTCCCCTCTTGTCCAGAGAGGCCAGCTATGTGGTAGCAGCCCTCTGTCAGCGTGTGGGGGAACGAAGGTGAAAGGGCTCCCTAGACTGGAGAGTCTCTCTGGGTCAGCCATCGAGCTGAGTCAGTTGTGGTAAAGGGGAGACCTCCCTCAAGACGCTGGCAGGGGCCATCCCTCTGCTGTCCCCTTGCGATTGCTTGTCTGTCTGTCTGTGTGCCTGTCCTGGCTCCCGCACTGCAGTAGAAATCACACCGCCCTTGGGAAGACAGCCCCATGCGCTGATTTCACGCCACCCCATTCGGCGCAGCAGAAACCGGGCTCGTGAGGCTGTCACCAGCCTAGAGAAGCCACAGTTCCCTCTAATCACAGGCCATGGCTTTAAAAATTAGTCTCCCTGCCCCTGCAGCCCATTGCTGCGGGCCAGGAATGGACCCCCACGCTCCTCGCGGCACCCCCGGGCAGGGCTGGGAAGTGTTCATGTGGGTTTCTTTCTCTTTTGCAGACCAACCTCTATCCCACGGTGGGGCTGCAGACGCCCGGCGAGATTGTCGATGCCAACTTCGGGCAGCAGCCGTTCGTTTTTGACATCGAGGACTACATGAGGGAGTGGCGAGCCAAGATCCAGGGCACCATCAAGCGCTTTCCCATCGGAGACAGACTAGGCGAGTGGCAAGCGATGCTGCAGAAGTAAGTCTCTGCCGCGGTCGGTCCTTTCTTCTGCGCCTCTGGGCTTCAGAGCAGCTGCTGTCCAGCAGATGCTGTAGAATGAGCAACGGTGATGTGAAATCTGCACGCTCCTTGGTGCTGTACACCAGGGAGGGCCCGCCTTTCAGTTAGAGACCGGCTCTTTAACCTGCCAGGCGTTCTGCGGGTGAACCATCCATAACCTGCTCTGTCATTCCTGCCCCTTTCTGGGCCACGCTTGCAAAAACCTCCCGGATGAAACCGTTTTCCACTCAGATCTTTGGGGTGAGGGGTTAAGGGGCTGGCGTAATGCAACTGACGGCTTTGGCCATGCTTCACGCTGAAGTCCGCATAGCTACGGCACTCCAGGGGGTGAAAAGTGCAGAGGCCTGAGTGTCGTAACCAGGCTGGGTCCCACCCCCAGGGCAGGCACAGTCAAGTCTAGCCATGGGCTGTGCCAAAACGTGGCCCTCGCTGGGTGTTGGCTGTTGCATGGCAGACACCACGCTGCCTGTTAGGTAGGCTGGGCTCCTTCAGGAACAGAGAATTTCTGTTGTCATAGGCTACGTGGGTGCCATGGGGCCGGGTCAGCATCGCTCCACCCTCTGGAGACCCAACCCTCGAGGGAAGGCGTGGTGGAGTCTACTCCAGCTACATACTCGGGGAGCTGAACGGGGGCCAAACTCCCCTTGCGGCAGCCAGCCCTCCCCCAGTCGGGTGCGGGATCGTTCCCAAGTGCACAATGCAGGCTGGACCCTCATTTGCTGCGTAATTGGGCTCCAAAGACTCAGCCACCGTTTCTTAAAACCAGCCTCTGGTCCTTCGGGCTCTGAAATGAGCCTCCCAGCCAGTAGCTCATGGCTGCCGGCGTCTGCAAACAGCCCGATGTGCCAGCCCAGAGCGGGTGAGCCATCTGGATGGGCTCTGCTTGGAAACCTAATGACACTTGACTGCCAAGATTCACTTGGCTGCTGGTCAGTTGGGTGAAGCATCAGGCTGCTGTGCTCGTCGAGGCTCTGAGTTACAGACTTGGTGCGTTGGGGCAGCTGGATCCTGGGAAGGGCTGTTGGTGGAGAATGCAATGTTAACTCCGCTCTGAGTGCCAGGAAGGGGAGGGTGGGCAGGCAGGAGGAAATCCTTGCCAGAGGACGTGGTGAAGACCAGGGTTCAAAGAAGAGCTAGATGAATTCATGGAGGATAAGGTCCATCAGTGGCTGTTAGCCAGGCTGGGCGGTGGGGTGTCCCTAGCCTTGTCAGAAGCTGGGAATGGGTGACGGGAGGGATCACTTGATTCCCTGTTCTGTTCATGCCCTCTGGGGCACCTGGCATTGGCCGCTGTCAGAGGACAGGACACAGGGCTGGATGGACCTTTGGTCTGACTCCGTTCTTAGGAGGCCATTTCAGAATGGGGGAGAAGTGGTCTCTGCTGCTTCTGGGGGGTTGGGAGCCCAGGCAGCCCCTCCTGTTTTCTCACAGGCTCCAAATTGCTCCCCATCTGGGGAGTCTGCACATCCCATTTCCCCCAGGACAGCGAGCTCGGGACAGTTACGTGCTGTCAGTGCAAAATCTGTGGCCCCTTGGAAAATGGTGAAAGGAGAACGGCACTGAATGTCGCAACAGAGCTCCCAGGAGCTCCTGCTCTGGTTCGGAGCGGGCCGTGGGCGGGAGGGCCGGGCGCGGGGAAGGAGAGGTCCCAGGGGCAGTGACACGTGCGGATGGGGTACTTCAGGTTTGAGGTGCCACGCTGGCCACGGCGCATCATCAGCCCTCTCGGCAGGGGGCAGGGCGCTCTACGGGGGCTTTTCTCCAGGCCCCTTCCCCTCCAGGAACAGAGCAGCTGGAATCCCGCACTCCAGCCACATAACCAACTCCCCCCTCCTAGAAACCCAAAACCACCTAGAAACCAGCAGGGATCCTACCCCCCTCTCACAGCCAGCCCCAGCAGCCCTGCTCCGCTCCATTTCAGGCTCTTTCAGATTCTCCGGGGCAGTGGCGACAACCAGTCAGCGTGGACCCCAGGGGATCAGAGCAACATCCATTTATCAGCCCTTGCTGGTGGCTGCATCCCCGAATCAGCCACTCTACCGAAAACTGGCGTGTGGGGTGGGAGGGGGGAGGTGTCACTTACAGATGGAGAATTCCCACTCTCCAACCGCACTCTTTGGTACGTGCCCAATCCAGTCAATTTCCCTGGACACAGCATCTCCACCCGTACCACCTGGGAGGTCAGGGCATGGGGGGGGGGGGGGTGGAGGGGTTTGGACACATGGGGTCAGCTCTGGAGAACGCCTACATTTCTGGTCAGTTCCTGGAGGACCGACCACATCCTCTTGGCTCATTTTGCCGGGCTGCTTGCAGAACCAACAGCGTGTCTATGGGCTCTGCGGTCGGGAGGTCCTGTGGCTGGCTGTCAGGAGCGCGAGGAGGTGTGATCCCTGACCGAGTGCCGGTCCAAGTCCCAAGTGCAGACCCAGCTGGGCATTTACTGCTGTGGTTTGTTGTTCTTGGGGGGGAGGGAGGAGCACACGTGTGTGTGTTTTTCCTGCACTGGTGCAAAGCGTTGCTTGGCCAATGTTCACATAAGGAGCGAGCACCAGCACGGAACACCTCTATTCCTCAGTAGGGATGTAAAAGTTTAACTGCTTAAAGTTAACACAGTCCGCAGGGGCAGGCAGCCCGTAGGGGCCGGAGACGCCAGCAGCCCGTGGGGACTGGGAGTCGGTGAAGGGAGCAGCTTGCAGGGCCACAGTCCTGTGCAGCACATTTAACTGTGTAACTGATTTCAATTTTCATCGGTCACGTGGTTAATATTTGTACACGTTTTTTACGTCCCTATTCCAAAGCGCACTCAGCACAGCCACGGCCTGACCCTCCAATGCTCTAGCTGATCAGGATCCCCCCAGGGATGCCGGAGCACCTGAACTGTGCCCGAGGACCCGATGACGTCTGGCCAGAAAGCAGAGGTAGAAGACTGCAGTGAAAGGAAGCCCGGAAGAGCCCCCTGCACTCCGGCTGTGCCTGGTGCACGAGTGGTTGTATGGGAGCTCTGTGTCTACAAAACCATCGGCCAGAGCAGGGGTTCTGCTTTTGATTTGGCCTTGGGCACATTCACCCATCTGGCACCATGAACAAGCCCCGGGCTAGCCTGGAGCGGTCTTGCCTTCCCAAGGCACACAAAAGCTGCCTGCTGGGCCGGACAGCAGTCGTTTGTTTGGATACCGTGGAACGCCAAACGTCTCAGACTTCAGGAGCCACGTGGCGCTCAACCGGCCAACCCAGAGCGTCCTGTGGCGGGACAGACTCGAGGCATCTAACCCCTGGGTTGGCACTGGGAATAAACTCCACAACAATAGGGCTCTGCACCTGTCAGTGACGGGGTGGTGGCTGAGAGGGTGTATTGCCAAGGACAGAAATGTAACAAGGGGAAGCTCCAATTTCATGTAACGGTGTAGTGCAGCTTAAATAGAAACTCAGGCTACTGAATGTACCTAAACACCAGCCCAGCACTTAGTTCCCATCCACCTGCTGCGTTCTGAGCATTTCAGCCGCAGTCAGACTTGGCCGTCTGAATGAGAGCTGTTTGCTGCTATGTCCCAGGTTACTGGAAGTCTGAGCTTTTATTCGTCCCGTCTGCACTGCTCTCATTGAACGCTGAGGCTCTGGGGCCAATTCAACAGACCGTTGTCTTGCGCGTTCCAAACTTCTGATCAGGCATACCGTGACCAGCCTCTTGGATTGCTGTAAACCAGATTTGAGGCCCGTAAACTCCCTTTCCTTCTGATTTGACCCATGAGATACTCAGTCATAGAATCACAGAATACTAGGACTGGAAGGGACCTCGAGAGGTCATCGAGTCCAGTCCCCTGCCCTCATAGCAGGACCAAATACTGTCTAGACCATCCCTGATAGACATTTATCTCACCTACTCTTAAATATCTCCAGAGATGGAGATTCCACAACCTCCCTGGGCAATTTATTCCAGTGTGTGACTACCCTGACAGTTAGGAGCTTTTTCCTAATGTCCAACCTAAACCTCCCTTGTTGCAGTTTAAGCCCATTGCTTCTTGTTCTATCCTCAGAGGCCAAGATGAACAAGTTTTCTCCCTCCTCCTTGTGACACCCTTTTAGATACCTGAAAACTGCTATCATGTCCCCTCTCAATCTTCTCTTTTCTAAACTAAACAAACCCAATTCTTTCAGCCTTCCTTCATAGCTCATGTTCTCTAGACCTTTAATAATTCTTGTTGCTCTTCTCTGGACCCTCTCCAATTTCTCCACATCCTTCTTGAAATGCGGTGCCCAGAACTGGACACAATACTCCAACTGAGGCCTAACTAGCGCAGAGTAGAGCGGAAGAATGACTTCTCGTGTCTTGCTCACAACACACCTCTTAATGCATCCCAGAATCATGTTTGCTTTTTTTGCAACAGCACCACACTGCTGACGCATATTCAGCTTGTGGTCCACTATAACCCCAAGATCCCTTTCTGCTGTATTCCTTCCTAGACAGTCGCTTCCCATTCTGTATGTGTGAAACTGATTTGTTCCTTCCTAAGTGGCTCACTTTGCATTTGTCTTTATTGAACTTCATCCTGTTTACCTCAGACCATTTCTCCAATTTGTCCAGATCATTTTGAATTATGACCCTATCCTCCAGATTAGTCGCAACCCCTCCCAGCTTGGTATCGTCTGCAAACTTAATAAGCGTACTTTCTGTGCCAATATCTAAATCGTTGATGAAGATATTGAAGAGAGCCGGTCCCAAAACAGACCCCTGTGGAACCCCACTTGTTATACCTTTCCAGCAGGATTGTGAACCATTAATAACTACTTTCTGAGTACGGTTATCCAGCCAGTTGTGCACCCACCTTATAGTAGCCCCATCTAAGTTGTATTTGCCTAGTTTATTGATAAGAATATCATGAGAGACCATATCAAACGCCTTACTAAAGTCTAGGTATACCACATCCACCACTTCTCCCTTATCCACAAGACTCGTTATCCTATCAAAGAAAGCTATCAGATTGGTTTGACACGATTTGTTCTTTACAAATCCATGCTGGCTGTTCCCTATCACCTTCCAGGTGTTTCCAGATGATTTCCTTAATTACCTGCTCCATTATCTTCCCTGGCACAGAAGTTAAACTAACTGGTCTGTAGTTTCCTGGGTTGTTCTTATTTCCCTTTTTATGAATGGGCACTATATTTGCCCTTTTCCAGTCTTCTGGAATCTCTTCTGTCTCCCCTGATTTTCCAAAGATGATAGCTAGAGGCTCAGATACCTCCTCTGTCAGCTCCTTGAGTATTCTAGGATGCATTTCGTCAGGCCCTGGTGACTTGCAGGCATCTAACTTTTCTCGGTGATTTTTAACTTGTTCTTTTTTTATTTTATCTTCTAAACCTACCCCCTTCCCACTAGCATTCCCTATGTTAGGCATTCCTTCAGACTTCTCGGTGAAGACCGAAACAAAGAAGTCATTAAGCATCTCTGCCATTTCCAAGTTTCCTGTTACTGTTTCTCCCTCCTCTCTGACCAGTGGGCCTACCCTGTCCTTGGTCTTCCTCTTGCTTCTCATGTATTTATAAAAAGTCTTCTTGTTTCCCTTTATTCCCGTAGCTAGTTTGAGCTCATTTTGTGCCTTTGCCTTTCTAATCTTGCCCCTGCATTCCTGTGTTGTTTGCCTATATTCTTCCTTTGTAATTTGTCCTAGTTTCCATTTTTTATAGGACTCCTTTTTTATTTTTAGATCATGCAAGATCTCATGGTTAAGCCAAGGCGGTCTTTTGCCATATTTTCTATCTTTCCAACACAGCGGAATAGCTTCCTTTTGGGCCCTTAACAATGTCCCTTTGAAAAACTGCCAACTCTCCTCAGCTGTTTTTTCCCTCAGTCTTGATTCCCATGGAACCTTACCTATCAGCTCTCTGAGCTTACCAAAATCTGCCTTCCTGAAATCCATTGTCTCTATTTTGCTGTTCTCCCTTCTACCCTTCCTTAGAATTGTGAACTCTATGATTTCATGATCACTTTCGCCCAAGCTGCCTCCCACTTTCAAATTCTCCACCAGTTCTTCCCTATTTGTTAGGCTGCACACTGGACTCCAAAAGTTTGGCATGAAATGATCCACGCTTCCGCTGTAGCAGCAGGACTGTTTACAAGCTGTTCAGACATTTTTAGAAGTACCTACTGCCTTTTGTTTCCTGTGTGGTTGTGTCTTTATACTGCCAGGAAAAGCTGTCTCAAAGAGTTCCCGGGTCGGGATCCAAGCGATTGGCTGTTGGAAGAGCTATTAAAAAGAGACCAAAGTTCTTTGGGTTGCGGTTCCCACGCTTTGGGCAGAGGAGATGGCAGAACGCTGGCTGCGGGAGGCTGGCAGGTGTGAAGAGGGATGGCTGGGCAGCACCTTCTGCAGTGCGTGCTAGGCAGGCTGGCATTAAACTCACACGACGACAGGGCACTGCACCAGTCAGTTGACGGCTGGCTGCAGTTTTAAAAAAAAGCAGACAATGTTGGGAATCATTAAAAAGGGAACAGAGAATCTCTTACTGCCTCTGTATAAACCCATGGGGCGCCCACACCTTGAATCCTGCGTGCAGATGTGGTCCCCTCATCTCAAAAAAGATCTCTTAGCATTGGAAAAGGTTCAGAAAAGGGCAACAAAAATGATTCGGGGTTTGGAACGGGTCCCATATGAAGAGAGATTAAAAAGATTGGGACTTTGCAGCTTAGAAAAGACGAGACTAAGGAGGGATATGATAGAAGTCTATAAAATCATGACTTATGTGGAGAATGTGAATAAGGAGGTTATTTATTTGTTCCCATAACATAAGAACTAGGGGTCACCAAATGAAATGAATAGGCAGCAGGTTTAAAACAAACAAAAGGAAGTTTTTCTTCACTCAGAGCACAGCCAATCTGTGGAACTCCTTGCCAGAGGATGTGGTGAAGACTAGGACTTTAACAAGGTTCAAAAAAGTGCTAGATAGATTCACGGAGGTTAGGTCCATGAATGGCTGTTAGCCAGGATGGGTAGGGATGGTGTCCCTAGTCTTTGTTTGCCAGGGGCTAGAAATGGATGACGGGGGGAATCACGTGAGGATTACCTGTTGTGTTCACTCCTTCTGGGGCACCTGGCATCGGCCACTGTGGGCAGACAGGACACTGGGCTAGATGGACCTTTGGTCTGGCCCCATGTGGCCGCTCTTATGTTCTTATGTTAGTCGTGTATGTCCTTGTGACGAGGAGGGTTCTGGCAAATGTTTGTTTGCCCGCTTACAGCAGAGAGAGGAATCCAGTCTTGGCGCACGTCTCTGGGCAGTTTTTAAAAATAAGAGCTGTTAATCTCATCTGAACTGCAAATTTTCTGCTGGCTCCCCAAAATACTTCCCCCCTCTAGAGAGAATAGTCCGTTGGGCAGCTCATTCTCATCCTGTCTCCTTGGTCAGTCTGAATCCACAGCCGGCCAGAAGCTGTTTCCACGCCCGTTTCCAGGCCACCGTTTAAGGTGCTGGGGAAGTCCCTGTAGCAGTATGATTTCGGCAGCAGAGAGTGTGAGAGGGCGCCAGGTGGATTCAACGAGGAAAGCTCTCTGCTGTGAATGGGGAGCTGCATTTCTACTGCCCGCATTGTCTCACCGCACAGTGGAAATAGTCGTTTTGGGATGAAAACATAGTTCAGAAATCACAAACAGTGCTCGAATGCTGGTAAATTGGTTGTTAGTGTCTAGGGGAGAGTATAAATGCCAAGGCATCCATTCGATTATCTGTCGTGTTGATGGAAAAAAGCCCCTAATGGTCAGAATTCAGGACACCCCTGTTCTGTTTCCAGTTGTCATCGAACCTCTTGATGTCTTCGTTTTCCTGTCTAAAAGACTCATAGAATCCTAGAACTGGAAGGGACCTCATGAGATCGAGTCTGGTCCCCTGCCCTCACAGCAGGACCAAGCACCGTCTAGATCATCCCTCACAGGCATCTGTCCAACCTGCTCTGAAATATCTCCAGCGATGGAGATTCCCCAACCCTCAAAGGCAGATCCACGTCCAAGGAGAGCCGAGGCTAAATGAATGGGTTTGTAAAGTGCTTTGAAATCTTGGTACAGAAATTGCTGAAATAATAGAGCCAAAGGAAGCGAAAACTCTCAAGGGCCTGTCGCGTGGATGGAATCTTTCCCTTTTGGGGGTCACATCCAAGTCCGGCCCAGGTTGGTTCTGACTAAGATCAAATGCCAGTTGCTGTTGTGACAGCTGGTTCGAGATGAGTTTGGGGCCCTCTGTCCAGGTCTCAGTGGAGAAGGGTTTCCTTTGCAATTAGCCTTGATTGGACCCCAGGAATAGGACACCGGCTGTGTCCTTCCAGGCCTGAGTTGAGTAGTTTGCCCTGTGGCCGAAGCTGCAAGAGCACCCGGGTTGGTTTCCCCCTTGCTCCTTTGCTGTGGTTCCTCTGTTTCGGTGCTGCCTATCATCCTGTGCTTGTTCTTATTTCCTAGCATGGTGTCATCCTACCTGGTTCATCATGGCTACTGCGCCACCGCCACTGCCTTTGCCAGAGTGACCGAAACCACCATCCAGGAAGAACAGACCTCCATAAAGAACAGGCAAAGTAAGACTCTGTAGAGGCCTCCCCTCCCCTCTCCAAGTGTCACCCCTCTCCTTCACCTCGTAGGCCCCTGTCCCTGCCTGGCTGCTCAGGCCGGGTGGGGCTGTTTTGCAGATGGGGCCCAGTTCTGGGACGATGTCACTGATTATCTCTGATGCAAGAGCTGATCTCCCCTAACGGTTGCCTGGACACCCCAGAGATACCTTTGGTTTCAGGCTTTCAAGCTCCACTGTCAGCAGTCTGGTGACCTCAGTTCTGAGGGCCAGGGGCTGTAGCGGCCTTACCACCCTGGCTTGGTTTTCCTGTGAATCCCCTCACAAAGGTGATGGGATTGAGCAGCATGGTCCAGGTTGTCTTGATTCACGTTGTCTGAAGGGCTTGTCAAATTCGTAGGTGCCTGAGCGGGGGGGATGCACCCCACCCCATACCTTTCTGCTTTGCCTGCTGTCCAGCTAATCTCATTCCCCTCTTAGTGTCTGGGCCGCCAGCTTTCCCAGGCATAAAACGTGCTGCTTCTATTTCCTTTGAGCCATTCTGCTTCTCTTGCTCAGGGTAAAATCCACGTGTGAAGGAAATCCTCCCAGGGATGGCTGAGGAATTGGAGAGCACTTGAATGGGGTTTTTAGAATACCCCTGATTATTTTTGAGACAGAACCACGCAGCTCTGGGTCCAGTCTCGCATCTTTCTCCATTCTCTCCCGGCTGACGAGTTCCCCTTGCATCCTTTGGCACTCCACTCGTCTGTCCTCCTCTGCGTCATGTGCCTCCTCTCCTGTCTCCTTGAGAGTCTCCACCTGGCTGTCGGGTTGCACCTAGGTCCGGTTCCTCTGGAGCGGTCTGCAACACACGTTCCAATGAGTGTTCCGGCTGGGAGCAGCCTGGGACAACCCGCGGCCGCCGCCCGACTCTGCCAGGCTGTGGCTCTCTCCACACAGCTGATGCCAGGATTCTGGCTGTCCCATTCTCTGCTGCTGGCCCACATCAGGAAGGGTTTGAAATAGCTAGCACTCTGCCCTGCTGCCTCTGTGATGGGAGGCAGAGGAGGCTGCAGGGCAGAAGAGTGGTTTGCTAGATTCCCAGCTGCTTTGATGTCAGCGGTGTTAGTACGTGGGGCTGTCTGGAGTGGGGGCCGCAGTCGTCCATGGGAAAGGAGACGTACCGGGAAGAGCGGGAGAGGCGATGTCTCTGTGTCCCGGTGAAACTGAGCCAGATTCAGATGGGCTCTGAGAGATGTGGGCAAATGGAGAGCGCAGGCCCGGCACAGGCCGGGAGGCAGAAATCGACTCAAAGGAGGAAAAGCATCCAAGGCGCAGAAAACCAGAGAGAGCCGGCAGACCAGGGAAGGAGGGGAGGGCCAAAGAAACCTGCCTGGGCGGTGAACAGGGGGTCCGAGACGAGACTTTGAAGGGAAGCCTCTGCCGTTAGCTGGCTCGCAGGCTGCAGCTCCGTCCAAGGGACTGTGACACGGTTACAGTCCGTTTGGAAGCTGTGTAGGGGAGAGGGGATTGGGAGAAGCAGGAGTCGGAGCTCCTGGGTCTGTTGTCCGGTCAGTTCCCCTCTGTGTAAAATGCAGCGGACACTTCCTGCCTCGGGATGGGGCTTGTCTGTACCAGAACTTGGGGCCGGTGTGACTCACCCAGCCCCCCGCGTGGTGTCGGTTACGCCTGCGTAGACAGCCCGGGGACGGTGGAAGCGCTTCTCCCATCAGCGTGGAGCATCGTCCGTGCCCGCCCTGCCCCAGCGCCTGGGCGCTCCCAGTGTAGACACGTCTCCAGGGTCGGCCACGCATTCGGGGAGGCTCCGCTGGTCGGGCAGCCTGGTTTTGTTCATGGTGCGTAGGGAAAAGCCAGGGGCGGCAGAACCCTCTCCATGGGGGGTCCTGAGCGCCTGGGGCCTGGGATCCCAGGCAGCAGAGCAGTGCTGTTGGCACTAGTGACAGCTGGCGTGGGACCACCCGTGTGGTGCCATAGTGCTCCTGCCTTGTATCCGTAACCATTCCACGCCGCTCCGCTCCTGGGGCCTGCACCAGGTCGAGCTGGCCGCCTGGGGTGCAGCCGGCTTGGGACCCACGACAGCCCAGGCCCTGATGCCCCCAGCTGCCCGAAGAAGCCTGGGGTGAAGCTCCCACACCCTGCATCAGGGAGCTACAGGCACGTCCCTGGCCCCTCCCCTGGGTCGCCGGTAACTCCTGATGCTTGAGGGATCCACAGATCCCCTGCCAGTCCTCTCTGCCCTCCTTTTGCCGCACAGATGACATGAGCCCAGGCCCTTTGAGGGCGGCCCAGGGAGGGGCCCCGTGGGTATCTGCCAGCACAGCACCTGCAGGGGCTGGGCGTTCCTTGGTGCCAACAGGTCTCCTCTTGCTTGCAGGAATACAGAAGCTAGTCCTAGCGGGCAGAGTGGGAGAGGCCATAGAAGCCACGCAGCAGCTCTACCCTGGCCTCCTAGAACACAACCCCAACCTGCTCTTCATGCTGAAGTGAGTGTGCTCGGGAGTGGAAAGCGACCGCCTCGAGCCATGCCCCCGCCCCCCACCTTGCTGTGCTGGGAACCTGTGTAGTTCTTGAGTCAGGCGGACAGAGGCTGCTCAGAGGAGCAAGGACCCTGTGAGCCAGGGGAGGGATGCGAGTGACCCTCGTCACCTAAAGGTGGGCGAAGGTGGCACCGGATTGGCCTGCCCCACAGATCCCTCGCCACGTAGAGGGGGGAGCCCTGCAGCCATGTGGATTTCTGCCAACGGCTCAGGCGCATGGGCAGGCTGGTCCGCACGCTGGCCTGTTGAGAGGGGTGGCTGTGGGCATTCCTACAAAGCAGCTGGTGCGCAAAAAGGCAGGGCTAAGGCAGGGGCCAAGGAAAAATGTGCGTGTTGGTGTGTCCCCCGCTCCTTTTACCTGGTACCCATGGCAAGCGGCCGGGACCTGGCAGCTCCCGGCAGGGCAGAGGACAAAGCTGCGTCGTCTCCAGCCTTTCTCTGCAGCTGAGCGCTTTTACCTTCCATTGGGCCATGGCCCCACAGAGAGGGGAGGGACTAAGTGTAGAGTAACCCTTCATTGCCATGGGCAGCCCTGTAGAAATCCCCTTTCCACCCTGTGGCTTAGCCACGGCACCGGGGATGCGAGGAGCATTAGCCATTCGGTGCCTTCTTGTGCCCAGCCTCAGCATAAGCTCTGCTGGGGTCACATCCAGGCAGACAGCGAAGCAGTTGGTCCAAGCACCCAAAGGTCCCCTCTCGCACAGACACACCCCTCCCCTCCCCCCCCCCCCCCCCCCCCGATCTCACTGCCTTCGGAGCCGGGGACACTGCGGTCCGCGGTCTCTGTTCCCTGGGCTGATCCAGGCTGAGCCACGGCATCTTATCAGTTGCATGTAGCACCCAGCTAACCGTGGGCTGGAGGTGAGAGCGTAGGCGTCTGCTCCTGAAACGGCCTTGCTTCCTCCGTCCTCAGGCAGGTCTCCAGGTTCATTAGTGCCTGGCCGTGGGCAGCGATCCCAGACCTCCCTCCCTCCCTGCTCCAGCATGCCCGGTGCGAAGGCACGGGGAGACTTGAGAGGCTCCCATCAGAGCTACGGCCCTTCCTAAGCTTTGGTCGATCCCTGTTGGTGGCCGAGAGCCCTAACTAGGAGACGTCTAACTCACGTCAGCCCCCCCTCCCCTCGTGTGTCTGCCCTGTGTGACGCAGGTGCCGGCAGTTTGTGGAGATGGTGAACGGGACAGACAGCGAAGTGCGGTGTTTCAGTGCCCGCAGCCCCAAGTCCCAGGACAGTTACCCTGCCTCCCCCAGCCTAAGCCCCAGACACGGCTCGAGCAACTCGCACATCCACAGCGCTGGTAAGTGCTTTTCTCGCCAGGCCGCGGGGCTGGGTCGCCTGGTCCGCTCCCTGCCACTGTCTGTCTGGGGCGCTGTCCTTCCTCGCCACAGCGGCAAAGGCCGACAGTGCCCCTCGCTGGCAGGAATGGCGGGCTGTTGATTTTGAATCAGTCAGTTGACAGACGAGGTGGTACCTGGCCTTTGGCAGAAGTGGCGGGTGACAGAGCATCCTTCCAAAGGACTGCCACACCGTGCTACGTGGTTCGGTTCTGTCTCGGGCTGAGCTAGTGAAGCCAAGGCCTGGCTCCCACAGCTAGTCCATGAGAGAGAGCTGGTTTCCTAGGGACCTCCAAAGGCAGCGATGGGCAACCTAGGCTAGTGAGTGGGCCGCTTGAGTGGCCGCCTCCATCCCAGTGGGCTGCAAGCCTGGTGTAGCCAGGACAGTCTCCCGGGACAGGGTAGTTCTGCTCACTGCGCTTGCTCCTTTAACTGCCAAGTGAGGAGAATCAGGTGGGTCATTTTAATAGGTCGGTAAATTATAAAATCACCAAACCCCAGGGCTGGAAGAGACCTCAGGAGCCATCAAGTCCAGCCCCCTGCCCAAAGCAGGACCATCCCAACTCAGTCAGCCCAGCCAGGGCTTTGTCCAGCTGGGACTTAAACACCCCTGGGGATGGAGATTCCACCCCCTCCCTAGGGAACCCAGCCCAGTGCTTCCCCACCCGCCTAGGGAAATAGTTTTTCCTAATCTCCAACCTCAACCTCCCCCACTGCAACTTAGGACCATTGCTCCTTGTTCTGCCATCTGCCCCCACTGAGAACAGCCCCTCTCCATCCTCTTTGGAACCCCCCTTCAGGGAGTTGAAGGCTGCTGCCAAATCTCCCCTCGCTCTTCTCTTCTGCAGACTAAACAGACCCAACTCCCTCAGCCTCTCCTCATAGGCCATGTGCTCCAGCCCCCGAATCATTTCGGTTGCCCCCTGCTGGACCCTCCCGAATGCGTCCACATCCCTTCTGTAGTGGGGGGCTCAGAACTGGGCGCAATACTCCAGATGCGGCCTTGCTCACAGCAGCTGGGTATGAAGTGGGCCGTGTCCCATTGGACCATGGTTCGTCCTGTGAGCTGGAGTTTGCAGTCTGTGGGAGGTTGGTGGAGCTCTTTTGGCTTTGATGCTGTGTCTCTTGCAGGGGGAGGCTTTGGGCCTCATTTTCCCCCCGGGCTGGGCCACCTAGATGTCATCCCCAGGAGTGCGAGAGGGATGAGAATTGAGAAAACAAACTTGTGAACTGGTGGGGGCCTACTCGGAGCGCCCAGGCCCTGCGCTCTGACTCCTCTCTGCTTGGCTTTCAGGGGCAGATAGCCCAAGCTGTAGCAATGGAGTCACCTCCACAAAAAGCAAACAGAGCCACAGTAAATACCCAGCGCTGACGTCCTCGTCCTCCTCCTCCTCCTCCTCCTCCCCTTCATCTGTGAACTACTCAGAGTCCAATTCAACAGACTCCACCAAATCCCAGCAGCACAGCAGCACCAGTAACCAGGAGACCAGGTATTCCTTGCGGGGCCTTTCCCACACCTGCCCAGTGGGGGGCTTTGCCTGCGCCTGGGCAC
The DNA here is from genome assembly GCA_032595735.1 of Pelochelys cantorii. NCBI lineage: Eukaryota > Metazoa > Chordata > Testudines > Trionychidae > Pelochelys > Pelochelys cantorii. Next base: position 1,430,826 of record CM064339.1, on the reverse strand, counting down.
CCCTGCTGCCAGGGGAACCGTGAGGCGCTGAGCAGCCGCTGGGAGGCCTCCTTCCACACTCTCTCTCCCACCCACCCCAGGGCTGGACTGCTGCTGCCGTGGGCAGTGGGTAATATAGGCGAGGGAAGGCATTCCCTTCCCAAAACTGCCTGCCCTGTCTGGGGGCTGCAGAGGGACTGGCCAGTGCTTGGCTGGGGGAGGGGTTGTGGAAGGGGCGTGGCATTGGGCAGAAGGGGCGTGGCTTCAGCCTGCATTCCCCAGCTGGGCCTTCTTCCCCCTGCCGCCCATGGCTGCTGCCCATTCTGCAAGGAGGAGGGGTAGCCCAAACAGTGGTACCTTTGGGGCGGACGTCCTGCCGCGGGGCTGCTGTGACTATCCCTGCGGCTAGTTGAAAAGGCAGCAGCCCTCTGATCCAGAGGCAGCAGCACCGGGTGGTGGGGGCTCCGAGAGTGGGACTATAGGATAGTCGAGGAACCGATAAGGATTCGTGAGGTTACGCACCTCTTCAGTTAACGGATATTTAACATCCTGGGGAGCCTGTTGCGCGAGGCTCTCGCTGTGCTGGACCTGGCTTGGCCCTGCTGGAGAGGTTCTTTCCTTGTCTCCTGTGGGCTGGTCGGCCCTCGGGCTGCCTTCCTCCTGCAGGACTCTCCCTTTCGGCCTTGTCTGAGCCCTTTGCTTCCCTTCTGCGCTCCAGTGACAGCGAGATGGAGATGGAGGCTGAGCATTACCCCAACGGCGTCCTGGAGAACTCCTCCACCCGGATCATGAACGGCACCTACAAGCAGGAGGAGATCCTCCAGACGGACGAGTCCAGCATGGGTAGGGCTCTGGGAGGCAGGACCACTCCTCTCCCTCACAGAAAGTTGCAGGGGGAGCTGCCTCTGGGACTGGACCAGGGCTGGGTGTTGCCCTGGGAGACTGTTCCCTCACCCACCTTGTGGGCATGTCTCTGATACAGATGGGGAATTGAGGTACCCATGACCTCTCTTTGGAGCCAGGTACCAAGTGTGGGGCCAGGCGGGGCGGGCAGCAGGACATGCCCACTGGCTCGCTACACAGGATGGAGCCCCTTACAGGGGTGCCAAATAAAAGGGCCAATGTTTCTGGGCTGGGAAGGATGGGCTTTAGGGTGCTCAGGGCTGGGTGGGGGGTCAAGGTGGGACGAGGGGTTGGGCTCAGGCTTAAGTAGGTGGCTCCCTGCTGAGGGGGGCTGTTCTCTGCTGGCTGTAGCAGCTTGGGGCTGGCCGAGGGTTTGCCCCCTCTCCCCGCCCCGCTGGCCATGGCAGCTTCGGGACTTGGGGGGAGAGCCCCTCCCCTCGCTGCAGCCCTGCGCCCCAGCGCAGGGGGGCCTCGTGCCCGCTCGGCATAGGGGGAGCTTAGGTGCCCACCACCCCACGGAACACCGTCACCCCGGCGTGGAAATGGCAGCCAAGGGTCCCAGAGGGGAATGGCTTTTGGGGAGCCCCTAACAGTTCCGGGGGGGCTTGTCGGTGTGGCCACTGCCCCGGCTGCATTTCCTCATGTACCGTGGCAGTGGTAACACAGCACAGCCGCCCGGCAGACCTGTGGGACTTGCCCCTCCGACTTATTGAGCCATTAACCCTCCATCCGCCACCCAGTGCAGGGCCGGGGCTGGTTAGCCAGCGGGTGGGCCCGGGGGGAGGGCTTTGTGGCCCTGCAGCAGGCCAGGCCCTGGGAGTTGCCTGCCCGTGGGGTGGTCATGTCTCTTCCCCTCCGGCCTTTTCCCCAGAAGACGGCTGCCCCCAGAGGCAGCTCTGCGGCGGGACCCACGCGGCCACGGAGCGAATGATCCAGTTTGGCCGGGAGCTGCAGGCGCTGAGCGAACAGCTGTGCCGGGAGTACGGCAAGAACACAACGCACAAGAAGATGCTGCAGGTGAGGCTGCCCGGCCGGAGCTGGCACTGGCGCTTTGTGCGCCGGGGGCTGTGGGGGCGGCACTTGACTCGGTACCGGGGGGCACCAGCGGCTACCTCGCAGGCCGATCCCATCCACGCTCGTGGGGGTGGGGCTCTCTGCTTCTGACAGGCCCTGGTTGCTTCTCCATCCCCCCCCCGTGTTCTGCATTGCTGCTTGCCTTACTGCCCGGCACTGTCCTCCATCCCCAGGACGCCTTCAGCTTGTTGGCCTACTCGGACCCCTGGAACTGCCCCGTGGGGCAGCAGCTGGATCCAATCCAGAGGGAGCCTGTCTGCGCTGCTCTCAATAGTGCTATCTTGGGTAAGGCAGGGGTCACGACACCAGTGCCGCCGGGCAGCGCTTGGGAGTGACGGGGGGCCTTGGACATGGGCCTGGTGCTCCCCTCATTCCTGCCGACGGCTGCCAGGGGCTGTGGGCTGCGGCAGAGACAGCCAGAGGTGTCTGGGCAAGGGTAGCAGGGACGCCAAATTCCCCCCACCTTACCCCATGTCTGGCCAGCATGCAGCCACTGCTGCTCTGCTCCCCTCCTGTTGCCCTCCGCGGGGTCCCTTGAGGAATTTCCATCTTTGCCGCGAGGTGCCACCTCCAGTGTGTTCCCCTCTCCCTCAGCTGTCCCTGGGTCCTTTCTGGGCAAGGATTGGCCGCTATGCCCCTCGGCTCCGTAGCAGAGCCTGCTGGCCGGGAAGGGGGGCTGTGCGGGGCCCTCGGCAGCCTTACTTTCAGAGGTGCAGGTGAGGGAAGAGGACGGGGTTGTGAGCGCTGGGGGTGGGGGTTTGCACGGACCAGGCAGAGGATTGGGAGGTGCTTTCTTCTCCGAGGAGCAGTGTTCTGCCTGGGAAACATGTCCCCAAGCCTTCTCGAAAGCCGTCCCCTCTCCCAGCTTGGAGCCCAGCTCACCAAAGGGTCGTGTGACCCTCCAGGGCTGCCTTGGGCATGCCAGAGATCTCTCAGCGGGGTCCTGCAACTAAGGCCTTCTCCTTGTGTTCCCGAGCTGCCGGCCCTGTGCGTGGCTGGGCCATTAAGGAGTTCAGCCTGGTTTGGCCCCACAGTTAAGCAGCAATCTGGATCCGCTCTGCCTCCACGGTCAGCGCCAGCTCCTGCTGGGCTCTGGAGGCCTGTTCCCCAGCCCGGCACTCGCTCTGTAAGGCCTTCGCTCCTGCCACATGGAGCTGCCCCAGGCTTCCCTCATGACAGCGGCCTTGTGCTCCGGAGCCCTGAGCCACCTCCAGATCCATAGCAGGCTCTTCCCTTGCTTTGCCCCCGAGGACAGTCCCAATCAAGGAAAGCCAGGTTCTGGCCCGAGGCAGGGCCTGTCCAGTGGGGAGCTGGCCGAATCCCAGGGCCTACTGACACAGACACCGTCCCCGGTAACGAAGCTGGGGTAGGCCTGCGGAGGGACGGGCCCCTTGGCACCAGGACTCCCCTGTCTGCTGGCAAAGGGTAAAGGCAGGACGGCTACTCTGGCTGGCGGCTGCGCCTTCTTGGGGCTCCCAGAGAAGGCGGATCGCCCCACGGGTCCCATGGCAGCTCCTGGGTCCCCACCGGTCTCAGCCTGGGGCTTTCCCAAGGCCAGGGCAGGCCCAGCGTGACCCGCTCGGTGGCTGAGTAGCGGCTGCGCTAGTCTGGGCCTCGGGGAAGCGCCTGGCCCCGCGCTCCGCCCTCCACCCGGCCTTCCTGAGACGCTTTCTTCTCTCCCCCTGCAGAATCTCAGAATCTGCCAAAGCAGCCCCCACTGATGCTTGCCCTGGGCCAGGCCTCCGAGTGCCTGCGGCTCATGGCCCGCGTGGGCCTGGGCTCCTGCTCCTTTGCCAGAGTGGACGACTGTTTGCACTAGCCCCCCAAGGAGACGGCGCGAGGTCCTTCAGTGCTGCCCGTTGCCGCCGCCGGGGGAGCAGCCGCAGCGCTGACTGGAGCAGAGCCGGGCAGCAGCCGGCTCGCCTCCCCGCCGTCCCTGCAGCCGCAGCAGCGCTCAGTGTTTGGCTGGTCACGCAGCCTCCCCGCCGAGGGGGCGCTCTTCGTTTGCGCCGACCGAGCCGCCAGCGTTCCTCTCGGCAGCCTGTGTGCTGAGCTGGTTTCTGCTAATTTCGTGATAAAGCTCCTTCACCGTGGCGTCAGCTGCTTAGGTCACAGTGTACAGCCCCGGCCCAGCCGCCGACCGCCAGTGTTCATCTTCGGCGCGAGCCACCGGGCCCTTCCCCAGGGACAGCGCCAGGGAACACTGAGCTCCCACGCATTCAACAGGTCTCTTCACCTCCGCCGAGGCCCCGTGTATTTATTCCCCTCAGCCCATGCTCTGGCGCCTCTAGGCTTCATCCTGGCAGCGGCAGGCGCACAGGGCTTCCCCACGTAGGCCCCACCAGGGGCTCCGGGCTCCACCCCCAGCTAGAGCTCTTCCGGGCACCGCCACTGACCACCCCTCCCCGACACCCGGCGGCTGCTTGGATACGCCAGGGGCCTATTGGGAGAACGGCTTTGGAGGCAGGCAGTGTGCGTGAGACCGGCACCGCTCGCACACGGCTTGTTTTCATGGGCAGTCTGTGGGCCGCAGCGGAGATGGGACGTTCAGTTGGAAGGGGGCAGCTCTGCTTTCAGGAGGGGTGGAAAGTAAACCTAGAGTTGGGAGCTACACAGAGACCCCAGGGAGTAGCTGTGAGGGCTTAACACCAAACGAGGCTTCTGCAGGGCTGGGATAGGCCTGGGCCCTCACAAACATGTGGGGCTGGGTGTGTGTGGGGCTAGGCATGGATCCCGGGCTCTCGCAAATGTGTGGGATTGGAAGGGGAGTGTGTTTCTGGCTGGGAGCCCTGGCTGAGGGAACAGCGTGACTGCGTGGGTATGAGCGCTATGCCTCGTCGGGCCGTCCGCAGGGGGGTCGTGGGGTTTGTGGTGTGTCTGCCACTTTTTCTGCGTGTAATCGGATAGAGTTTTTTTCATCGGGGGAAAATGAAAAATCCGTTCGCCAGACCCCTCCTCCCTCCCCTCCCCCCCCGGCGGAAAGTGCTTGGGCTCAAAACCCTCCTCAGCCGGAACGCCAAACTGCGAGGGCGTTCCCTCGCCAGGTCTGGTGCCCTTGGCCCCCCAGCACTCATGTTCGGCACCCTGAGTGGAGGCTGCCACGGGACACCGCAGGGCACCTCTGCACTGGAGCTCAGACCCCGAGGCCCGGCTGCCTTGGCTGACTAGCAAATGCAGGAGGCCCCGGCGGGGGTTGGACCTGCGCTGCAGAGCCTGCGTGTGGTGGCGGCGAGAGGACACGGGAGGTGAATCCTTGGCAGACGGGGGGAGGGGGGGGGGTGTCCTGGTGCCATTGTGTCATCACACCCAATGTGCAAACGGCGAGCGCCACCTGTCGGTGAAAACACAGACCCAAAAATCTGCTTGGCCATGAATTGCTGGAATAGCATTTGCTAAAGCCACCTGGGTGTCAGATCTTGCATCCACTGTCTCTCTCCTTGCTGCTCCGCCTTCCTCGCTGGGCCTGGGGCTTGCCAGGTGAGCTTAGCTAGGGGTACAGCCCATGCGGCTGGCCAGCTGGAGCTGTTCCCGTCCCGACCGGGCGCTAGTTTCTCGTCCCGCCTTCGTAACAACGTCCCCGCTGCTTTTCCAAGGTTCCCCGGTGGTCGTGCTTTTCGCTGCTCCATGCTAGTCGTTGCAACGTCCTTTAAGCAGAGCCTGCTCTTCGTTGTCTGTCGTACAGCTGTCCCCTGACATCCCCGTCTTGGCCTGGCGCCACGGGTCACGTCCTACCGTGGCAGAATTGTGAGAACTTCTTACTGCCCAGTAGCACTTCCTCGTCTAGCACAGGAGTTTTTATCTCATTCGTTGCAGGCACGGCGTCTACGTGTTCTCGGGCTCGGTGCTGGGAGCTCCTCTGGAGGAGATAAGCGATTGACTGGCCTCTCCTTGTCTCCAGCAAATTCTCCCAAAGGTTATTCAGGTGGGATGCGTCACCTTTGAGTTGCATTCCCGTCAATTCCATGTAGAGTCCAACTGCCTGGCGGCTGGGAATACTTGGCCACTTCACGATCCCCCAGGCTGATTTCTCCCGGTTGCTGCCCAGTCTCTGAATGGGCCGTGTAATTGACAGACTCTGGGGGTGCAGCTCTCCAGGTCTTGGATCTGGCTCTGCATTGAAGGAATAGCAGGGCTCTTCTGTCGCACCAGCAGTTTTCTTAATGACTCTTCCTTGTCATTCAGTCTCCAGTTGCGTCTGCTCTTTCGCTAGCTCTTGCTCCCATTAGTGATGAGTTCTTAATGCATGCGGCAGCCGATTTTTTTGCCTTTCTTGACTCCCCAGGGACCGTTGTATTGTTTGCAATGTTTGTTTCTTGCATTGATTCCTGGCGAAGTCTTTCACGCGGCCCTGCCTTGCCATCAGCATTTATCCAACCCTAGAAGACACTCACTGTCAGCCCTCAGGGCTGTTTCTGTGAACTCTTTGGAGCCACCCTCTGCTAGCACCAGAAGGCTTGAACTCTTGTTACGAACCTGTTTCCAGAGCCGTCGTCAGCATCCAAGACTCTGAACTTGCCAAAAACCACAGGTTACCCCTCCGAAGGTAGGTTTTGCCACTCCATATCGGTCCAGGATCCCGCCGCTGGGAGTGGCCAACAGCGAGCTATCGGTGTTGCATTCCGTGGGCAAGACCTGATACAGTCGCATGGGGAGACACCCGTGTCCCTGGGGAAAGTGGAGACTGACCTACAGCCGCCATGCCCTTCTTCCTAGTGCCTTCGGTGCCCCTGGCTGCTCCACAGGAGCATTGCACGTCTTGCCAACACTTTCTCTGGGGTTATGCCAGCCTCTGTGTTTCCTCCAGTGAATTACTGTAGAGTTAACAGTTATTCTGAGGATAAGTTAAGTCATAAGTACAAGCCTAAAATTCCCTGTTTCCATTTGTGGCCCAGCAATAACAGTGTAAGAACCATTCTCCACGGTTGTATCCCTAGTTGGTCTTCTACAGACTAGCAGGGGAGCTGTTCCATTTTCTGCCCTCCTGGGAGGAAATACAAGCAATTTTGCTTGCACCCCGAGTGGGACATAAGACCCGCAACCACTTGGAGACAAGGTGTGGAGACAATATTTGTGTCTGTTATTTCCTCACCGGGCCTTAGTGACGCATTTTGCGGCTGTGAACCGATGGATGGGGGCGACTGACAATATGAATCATGACTAGTCTGAATGTTAAAAGCGCCACTGTCCTGCATCCTGTTAGGGTCTAACGCTAGAGCTTCAATTTTGTATCTGCATCCAGGGATAGCCTCATCTGGGCACAGGATACAAAGCAGCTAGCCGCATGTTTGCTGAGTGCTCGGTAAGAGTTTCTGCAGCCGCAGATAGAGCTCGGCAACTCCGCAGGTATCCATTATGTCTGTAACAGAACTTCCCCCTCCTCTCCATGGTCGCTTACCTCCTATATGTGAGTCTCCACGCAGAGCACTTTAAAATGTGCCTTAAGGAAATGCAGGGTCTCTGGAGCTGTTCTGGTGTGACACTGGATCAGTCTGCACTGTGGCCTGGAAGAATCACCACGGGCTCACGCCTGCTACAGCAGCTTGTGTGTGGAGTAAGCTGGGTTTGAAATCTCCCAGATCACCCCGTTTTTATCGCAGGCACAAGAGCGGCTGCCCTTGGCACCGCTGGGATGGGACATGGCTCCACCTTCTCTTCCTCACCCCCCCCAAATGAATCCTCCGCTGGGCGCTGCCTTTGGCACTCTGGGCTCAGGAGAGCCCCAGGCTGGACTAGCTGGTCCAGAGTAGGGGTCGTTGACAGTGGTGGGGCTGGCACTTCCAGGGTCTGGCCTGTGGGGGAGGGGCGCGAGCGCAGTGCTGGAGGGGCTGGGGCAGTTCCCCCCGGCGGTGTTTGAGTGGCGCCAGGACAGAGCCCTCTGGTGTTTTCGGTCTGCGATGTTGAGTGTGTGTCCGGCGTGAGCGTGGCCCTGGGGTGGCCGCAGGGCGCTGGCGGGAGGTTCGGAGAGGTCTGTGCCAGTAGCTCTCTGGAGCCACCGCTCCTGTCCTGCGGCTCTGGGGCCAGGAGGCTGGGGAGGCTTATGGGGATCAGCTAGGGTAGGGACTGTTTCTGAGGGTCACCCAGGACAGATTCCCACTGTGGGGTTGGAGGCGTCATTCCCCATGGGAAGCGAGTGCGCAACGCTGCCTGGTGGGACTTGGTAAGCGTGCAACCTGCTCTGCTGTGCCCCCTCCCGCCGTGCCGGACGTGGATGGGCTGGGCGGCTGCCCTTGCTATTTGGGCACTTGGCCCTGTCCAGAGCCTGGTGGGCGATTTCCTCCCAGCTGGTAAAGCAGCTGCGTGGATCCAGCCCTGAACGGAGCTGCCAGCCAGATCCCTGCCCTATGCCCCTGAGGCGAACTGCAGCCGGAGTGAGACTGGCGGGAGGGGCAGGTTCCTGAGCAAGGGGCAGCGCTTTCCTCTGCCCATCGGACCCTGCCACAGTTGAGTGTAAGGAGACTCTTTACAGTAGGGCTTGTCTGGGTGTCACCCTGGCTCTGGTGTTGCCCCAGGTTGGAGCCTGCTGGTTTGGGGGCGGCCGGGCCATTCCTGGTGTGGCCACCGCTGTGTTTGGGGAGGAGGGGATCACAGCTGTTTCCCGAATCCCCGCCCTGCTGCCCACAGGCCTGGCTCAGTGCAAGCCAGGGCTAAGGCCGCGGAATTGAAAGTTTGACCATGCAAATCTGAGCCCAGAATCCCCTGTGGGTCAGGCCAGGTATACACCGCACAGGCTAGAGGTGGATCGGCCAGACTAGGCCCTGCGGTGCCTCTCATGAGGGGTCTGGAATGCGTGTGGCTCAGACCTGCCGCGAAGGAAGCAGCCCTCACTGGAAAGGGGCCAACTGGCTGCGAGCCATTGATTCCAAAGTGAGTGAGAAACAGCATTGGCAGTGGAGCTCGGCTGGCCGCAGTGGCCCTGCTGGAGAGTGGGGCCCTGGCCTATCCAGCAGGTGTGTCAGGAAATTGGCGAGGGTGGGAACGCTGCCCTGTGGGAGGCCAGCGCAGTGTGGAGGCTGGTTCTCGGTGTTTGCTCTTTCCCCACACCTGGGGCAGAGGAGATCTAGTTATTTTGTGCCTTACCACCATTTTCTAACCCTTCCATTCCCATTTCCTGACCCTGTGAGTGGGAGGTAGTTCCCAGCACTCAGCCTGTTCCCTGGGGACACACGACATGGGGAGGAGAACCGGCCCCTCGCAGGGAGATCTGGGCCCAGAGTGGCTCTGGGGAAACTAAGGCGCAATGTCAGACGGGGTTAGCTGAACTGCTGAGAGCCAGGCTTAAACCCAAGGAAGAGCGTCCGCACGCAGCGGTGCCAGCCCAGCGCCACGTCACAGCCCATGGCACTCGGTCACGTCCACCAGGCCTGGAGGGGAGCCCGTTGTGCCAATCAGACAGCAGAGCGTGTTCCCCTTCCAGGAGGCAGCTTGGGGCAAGGTGCTGGACTGCAGCTCTGGGCTCCGTTCCGTGTCTGCCACAGGCTTCCTGTGAAGTTGGGCAAATTGCCGCACCCCTCTGGGCCTCAGTTTCCCCGCTTGTGAAATAGAGGGGAGCGTGCCTTGAAGACCCCCGTATGGAAAGCCCCAGGTGCTGCTGTTAGCACTAGCATCCAGCTGGCTGTCCAGGATGCTCCCCTGGTTGCTGTGTGTGCTGTTCAGGGCAATGTACATTTGAAAAAAACTGCCCCGACATTGCCTCTGAATCGGCGTGCTAGTGAACGAGGCCTCTTAGGTTTTCTACTTGAAACTAGCTCCAAGCCGGTGCGCTGGGTGGCTTGCGCTGGGTCGCATGCTGGTGGCCCGTGGCGGGGTGGTTGTGGTATGGGGGCTCGTCTCTCCCGCTGTGATCCGTGCACCGTGCCGGCGGGGGGGCTGCGCTTTTGCTGCTGGTGCCTTTCATGCGCATCCAGGCCAGAGGGAAGTTCCAGGTGGTCGGTCGGTTCTTATTGCTGACACGGCTTTGAGCAGTGTCCCTTCCCTGGGTCGGCCTCCGCGAGCCAGGCTGGGGGGTGTTTCAGAGTAGGCCTGCAGAGGGATGGGAGCCAGCCACTCTTGGAAGTGGGAGAACTCCGCCTCTTTGCTGTGAGGGCTCCATTTGCACCCAAATGTTTCACTGAAACCAGATGCCCAGCAGCAGCAGGGGGTGCCTTTCTCTGAGCCAGTACAGCCTGCTACAAGCTAGTAGGGAGGTGGGAAGAGATCCCAACCAGGAAGCATCCTCCCCTGTAGCCCTCTGTCCTTGGGGCCATGCTGAGTCCAGTTTCGGCATTGCTCCTGGGAAGCTGATGTGTCAGAGGCATCTCTCAAATGAAGAGAGATGTTACTTGATGGGCAGTCGATTTAACCCCCTTTTTTCTGACAGCAACCAGATCCTTGTGGGAGGTTTGCACTTTGTGACCAGACAGAAATAGTCCAAGTGTCCACACGACACCCTCAACCCCTTTGCATTTCTTCTGTTCCCCACATGCCTCGAAAGACAACTGCCAGGACGCAGGAGGGCTTTATCCCAAATTAGCAGGAAGAGCACAGTCAGTGTTGCCTGGTGGGCTCTCGTTGGAAATCGAAACAAACGAACGACTCTGAAGGGTTGAGGACTTTTACAGAAAACTTTAAAAACTAAATACAAAGTGGGTGTGATGCTATTTAAGGTTAATAGCCTCTCTAGTGATTTGAGTTGGGTTTTTATTTTTCACATGTCCCTCTGCTTCTCTTGGCTGTTTAGATGGCGCAGAATGGCTGGCAGTAGGGAGGGTTTGGATGACATCTTTAATTTCTGTACGACAGTATATTACAAAGGAAAAACAATCCAATGCCACATACGTTGTAATTTAATTTTCTTCTTCCGACTGCTCAAAACTCAGGTATGAAAAGTTCAGCTCCAGCATGGAATGTGAGGACGCTTTGGTTTTGTTTCCTTTTTGCAAGCCACGTCGGCTACTTAAAAAAAAAAAAATCCACCGTACGAACAGGCATTGAGCAGAGTCGTTGCTCTTCCAGATTTTTCAGCATCATTCAAGGGTTTATCCTCTTTGTTATTAACATCGGCTAAATGGACATTCTACAAGTTGTGCACATTGGTTCAGTCTAAGCTTAGTATTTGTGAATTAAGTTACCCGACACTAGCATGAAGCCCTCGAAAGGGGGGGAAATTTTAACTGAAGAAAAAAAATTTAAAACTGTACTGGAAATATGGTAACATTCTGTTGTATTTTGACAGAATTATTTTTATTAAAATACACCTCCATGTGCGAGAGCTGGTGTGGACATGTGTGCTTTGTGAGTCTGCACTTCCTTTATTCAGTCAAGGTTCTCTGTCTCCCCAAGTTAGTGAACACCCTCCCCTCTGCACATACACGCGCCTTCCCACAGCTCTATTTCCAGAACCCAGCTACTGCAGAGATCAGCAGGTGTAGTCTTCAGGGCCCTGTTGGCTTCCATGACATTCTCCGTAGGGATGGAGAGGTGAAGTTTCATCCATTAAGAATCTGGTGGCTCGACCGACTGGGATGAGGAACTGCTGCCTCTTTTTGAGCAGGAGCAGTTGGATACAGATATTGATCCTGATTTGTCTCCTGAGGAGCATGCTGGGCCTCCCCTTCTGAGGCTGCTTTGCAATTCTGTGATCTTGCGGTTTGCATGGTAACGACGTTCACCTTCGAGGTTTTCTCCACCACCCCCATGTTCTGGAGGATAGTTCAGAGCAGTGGAAAGTTGTCCCCACTTGTATTATAACCCTGATGACTTCCACAAAATGCTTTGCTACTTGTGGCTGCCTGGGCCATACTCACATCCAGGAGCCTGTCCACTGTACAGCTCTGACTATACACGTCAGCCAATCTGAATCCAGAAGCCTGCCAGCACTTATTACAGACATGCTCTTGTTACTGGTGGTGACCCCAACCCACATCCCCAAAACCCACGTGCTCTGCAGTGTCCAGCAGTGCTGTTCTGCGGCAAAGCAATACTAGGATCCATGAAGCGGAGCGTGCTAGCACTGGAATTCAAATGCAGCACAGTCGGTTTAGATTAAAAATACAACAGACAAGGGGAGTATAAAAGTTCGAGTCGAGGAGAGAGAGAGAGAGTCAGAAATGGTTCCAAGCTGCAGCAGTAGGTGACTCCCGCAGCGACCTGTGGCCTGCTGGAAAGAGAATGTGACATTAACAGCCTCTGGCTTGACTCGGAGCCCCCTCTCTATTCACCTCACAGCCATGGTCTGCCTCCAGTCCCTGTGCACCCCCATTTCCACCAGCACTTGTGCTCTGCCCCTCACAGCTCTGCTCCTTCCCCCCCCCCCATTGCACCTCTGGTTGCCCTCCCACCCAGCTCCACCCCCATCTGAGCTCTGCCCTCCCCATAACTTTGTTCCACCTCCCGCCTTGCCCAGGGTACTGTTTCCTTTAAGGATGGTCCTGGTTACAAGTGAATAAAAGTGAAATGTGCTTCAACTTAGCAATGCCGAATGTGTGGGGACTGCGGAGCCCTCCGCCTCCACCCATCTGGGCTGCCTTCACGCTGTGATGCTGGGGTCAAGCCACCAGTCTGACAGACGCAGCCATCCACCGGCAGGGAACTACCCAGCTGAGTTATATAAATGGGCCCCCAGTCCATTCAGAACGATCCCTTTACTGGGAGGCTTCAGTCAGTTCCCCAGTCTTGCACCTCGGCACTGTACTGTCTTGCCCTGGTCCGAAGTGTGGCGAAGGTAAGCTCGCTGCTCTGTGCAGAATTGGTCACACCCCAGCCTTTGTAATCGCCGCTGAGATTGTCCAAGCACTTCCCCCTCACATGTTTTAGGTAAAATATAAAACATGTATTAAGTATGGGAGGATTATAAGCGCTTAGAAGGAGCTGGTAGCCAGCTCAAAGTGAGTTACCTCATTTTTATTTGAGTCAAAATTCAGACTGAAGGGTACAGACTAAGCCGGATGTGAATCAAGCAGCCTCTCACCCTAACAGCAGGTCCAAGCAGGTTCCACTTCCTCAGTATGCAGACTGGAGCCTCCCCCCCATCCCCCCAATCTTTCTAGCCTGGGCCTAAACTTACCAGTTCAGTCATTGTCTTTCAAATGTCCCGTGGGGGTGGGGGAGGCCAACTCATGAAGTCACTCTCCCCCTTTTGTACAGGTTGAACCTCTCCAGTCCGGCAGCTTCAGAACCTGACCAGTGCCAAACCCGAGACTTTGCTGAACCACAGGAGGTCTGTATTGTCTAGCAGCGTTCCCAACACTGCCACTGCTTGCTGGGCTCTGAGGAGGCAGTTGGGGTAAATTCGAGATAACACAGAACGCCGAGAGCCGGGCCTGGTGGCTGTAAACAAACTTTATGGGACTGTGGGAGACTCAACCACACCCATGCTAGGTGGGCGTGGGGCTGAGTGAAATCGTGTCAGAGCACGGATGTTGCTGGACCAGAGAATGTCAGATGAGAAGGTTTCAGCCCGTCCTTCCAGCTGCCCTTATGGCAGGGGTCTCCAACCATTTTAAGCATGAGATGGCTTTTTTTCATTTAAGTGCAATCCTCAACCCCAAACACCCTTGCCCCGCCTTCTTCCTGCTCACTCCCTCCTCCATCCTCCCTCACTTTTGTCAGGCTGGGGGCAGAGGTTTGGGGTTCAGGACTGGGGCCAGGGTTTGGGATGAAGGCTCCAGCTGGGCACTGTTTACCACAGGTGGCTTCTGGGTGGTGGTACCCTGGTGCTAAGGCCAGCTCACCCTTGCCCCTAGCCCTGTGGCACTCCCAAAAGCAGCCAGCAAACTCCGTCCCTGGCCCCCCTCTGCTTTGTTGGGAGGGGGTACAGGGTGGGGGAGGGGCACCCTGACATCAGCACCCCCACTTCCTCTTCTTCCCGTGCCCTGCATAGTAAGCGGGCAGCTCCAACGCAGAGGGCAGGAGCAGCACTGCAGTGCTGAGAGGCAGATCAAGAGCCGGTATTTGACAGCCTCCCAGCCAAACCTGTCAGGATCACCTATCAGAGGCTCCAAGATCTACCCTTAGGACGTTGGTGACCACTGTCATGGGATAGGCTCTAGGATAGTGGATTGGCTGTTGATGCATCATTAACAGCTGGCTGGCTGATGATGGCTACTCTGTTGCCACTGCAAGACATATTTCAGGAACACACAGAGCAATGCTTCATGACTTCCCATACAGCGAGAGCACATACAGTCCAACAGGCTGGTCACGTTCAGTGGATGAGGACTAAACATTATACCCCACATGGCATACTTTGTCCAAAACATATAATTACATGCCAGTGGTGGATGGGGGGAGGGGGGGCTCCAGGGTCCTACTGCGAGGTCCAGGATCACTATGACGGTGAGGTGGGATGTGGGGGGGGGGGGGAGGGTGCCGAGGCAGGATGTCTCAGGGGTGCTGAGGTGGAGTGTGGGGCAGCATTTGCTATAAGCTGGGCATTTGTGCAGCTGCTCGAGAGAGATTAAAATGCTGCCAGCTGATTCGCAGGGCGCCCATAGCGAAGTTGTGTTTCCACTGGTGGGGCGCACAAAATTTATTCCGCAGCTGGGTGGAAAAGATTAGCAGGAACACGGGTTTGGGGGTAAGATGCGGTATGAGGGGGCTGCTGAGGTGCAGTGTAGAGTGGGGCAGGGTGTGTGTGAGGGAAACACTGAGGTGGGAGGAGGGGGAGAAGATGGTGCTGAAGCAGGGTGCGTGTTGATGGCTGTTTGTGTGGAGGTTAGTCCTCCTTATCAGCACCAAGCACAGCAGAAGTAGGCTCAGGGCATGGTCCTGGGTGTTGGCACCAGCTGGGGAAAGCTGGCGGCAGGAGTGTGGTGGGGTCAGTGCTGGGCAGGGCAGGGCAGGGCAGGGTTGGGTGATGTTGGTGTTAGGCTGGTGGGCGCAGGTGGCATAGTCCCTGGAGTCAGCACCACGTGGGGAAGACAGAGGTGGGACTGGGCTGTGGTCCAGTGTTCCCTCTAATTTTTCCATCCTTGTGCAGAATAAATGTTGTTATATGCACCAAGGCATGTGCAGATGTGCACTAGCAGGAGACACACATGCTGTGGGGTGTGGGCGCTCTGCCAATCAGCTGGGCAGCATTGGACTGGCTCCTGCCTGTTCGCCCAAGTGCTCAACCTACAGGGAACACAGAGACGATGCTGCCCTTGGGGCCAGGTGGGGGAGGGTGTGGTCATGGGGTCAGTGCTGGACAGGGGTGGGCGGTCCCTGGGGTTAGGCCGAGGCACTGGTGGGCGGGGCCAAGGCCGGCCTTGGGGGCTGTGGGTCCAGGCTGCGCTGCAGGGGTCACTGCTCTGGTGCCAGCCTGTGGATCCAGCCCTGGTCCCCCACTGTTATTGTGGGTCCTACTGTAACCAGTGCGCGGGCTCCCCCTGCTGCTTCTGGCGGCCTAGCGCAAGGGGCCGTGAAATGCGCTGCGGCCCCTTTAAGGCTGGGGAGCGCCCCTCCTCTCCGCGCATGCGCACGAGGTGCCGCCCGGGGGAGGGAGGCGGGTAGAGTGTCTCCCGCGGAGCCTGGCCGGCGCGCGCTGCATCGTGCGCTGCCGGCGGGGCCGCGCCCCAGGAGTCACCCCTGCCCCGCGGGAGCGCGCCCCGTCTGTCCCGCCTCGCGGGAGCGCGCCTCGCCCCGGAGGATGCGCCCGTGGGCGAGGCGGGGCCGCTGGACTTCGCTGCCCCCGGCCCGCAGGTGAGAGACCGGCCCGCGGGCCGCGCGCGGGGGAGCCGGAGTACTGTGGGGGCTGGGGGAGGGGCGCAGGGGCGCTGAGGGAGGGGAGGGGGTACTGTGGGGGGGCTGGGGAGGGGGGGGATACTGTGGGGAGGGGAGGGGTGCAGTGGGAAGGGGCACTGAGGGAGGGGAGGGGTACTGTGGGGGGAGGGGAGGGCTGCTGGAGGGGAGGGGTACTGTGGGAAGGGGGCTGGGGGAGGGGAGGGGTGCAGTGGGAAGGGGCGCTGAGGGAGGGGAGGGGATACTGTGGGGGGGGCTGGGGGAGGGGAGGGGGGGGTGCAGTGGGAAGGGGCACTGAGGGAGGGGAGGGGATGCTGGGGAGGGGTGCAGTGGGAAGGGGCGCTGAGGGAGGGGAGGGGATACTGTGGGGGGGCTGGGGGAGGGGAGGGGTGCAGTGGGAAGGGGCGCTGAGGGAGGGGAGGGGGTACTGTGGGGAGGGGGGGCTGTGGGAGGGGAGGGGGTGCAGTGGGGATGGGGAGGTGGGGAGTGAATGAGGGGGGAGGGAGTGCTCCCACATCGCTATGACTATGGGGCCGGGCTGCTGTGATCCCCTCCCGCCCCACTCCTCTCACTCCTTGCCCAGGGCCCCTGTAGCCCGGGCTGGGGTTTGTGTGTGTGACATGTAATTCCTGCGGTGGGGGGAGGGCGCCCTGGATTGTGCTTTGGGCAGTAATGTCATAATGACCTTTAAAGCCAGAAGGTGTTACAAGCTTGTCCTGCCTCCTGCTCAGGTGTTCGCTGTGGCCTTGCCTTGCCTGCCTGATGGCCTGCCGAGCCACAGAAACAGACAAGCAAATCACTTAGGACAGGGAAAAGTCAGCGTTTCTCAGCACTTACCCGTTGTGGGCTCTGGTTTGAACCTATATGTATAGTACCCCCCCTTCCCCCGGCGTCACTGTCTAGTAGAGGGTTACAAACATGGACTTTTAGTGGGGAATAGTCTTGAAGCCTTTCCATTTGCGGGATGTTGCTTTGCTACTTTTTCCTGTGTGCTCAGGACCTTGCTATGCTAGGAGAATAGCTCATAAGGAGTATAGGAGCAGATGGGGGACAAGGACAATTGTGCAACATACCTGCTCTTGGAATAATGGAGAGCTCTTGATGTACTATTATTCAAAATGCTACTTTGCAGGTTGAGGTTCTGTTAGTGGCTGTGCCACAGATGCTCCGTGCGGCTTTAGACAACTCTCTGTTTCCCTATAAGAACTTAAAATGGGGTTAATGCCAACTCAGGGGCACCCTGTAAATTATTTGTAAAGTACTTTGAGATCAAATACCTTTACTGCAGAAGAGAAAATTTACTCTTGCGAGAGCAATGTGGTGCTCCCCAGCAAATTTGTAACGTCTCTTGCATCTATATATAAAAGTGCTCAGACTGATGAACTGTGTAAGCCTGGACTCATCGGTGAACGTTCATGGTTACATGCAGGCTCCCACCCCACTTGTGCACGCTGGGAGCTGGCTTTCAGAGGCGGCAGCTCGGGGAGGCAGCCACCTCCCTGGGAGTGGGGTAGCAGGCAGGATCCAGTGCCTGCCAGGAGCCATCTGCCACTGCAGGTTCATGCAACTGTGTAACTGCTGAAAAACTCAGTAGTTACCACAGTTACACAATTACTGGCTTTTTAACATTCCTAATGCATATACAGTGTCTTTTGAATCAGTACTGTTATAAGCTGGGTGAAATCTTGACCCAAGCATAAGCTTACTCCTAAAACAAAAGGTAGGTCAAAATCATCCAAGACTTTTGGTTGGCTGTTGTGTTGGCTAGAGATGTGTTTGTGTGGGAAGAGAGATCGCACACCCCAATTGAGAACCTACGAGAACAAAACGAGAGGGAGAGGCCAGGCAAGACAGCCAATCAGGAGCCTGTAAGTAAAGTTTGGCACTGGAAATAGCTAGAGAGAGAGAGAGAGCTTTTGGGTCTGGTATTGGCTAAGGAGGCTTGCAGACTGTGAGCTTAGAAAGTGCTGCTTCTGGTCTTGGTTCCCTTTGCATTGAGGCACAAGGCTTTGTACATGGCTTGTAAATAAACAAGATTGCATCGAGGGAAATATCAGACTCCATCAATTTCTTCTTTCAGCTGGCACGTTGCCAGGGCCCTGAACTTTGATTAGCCACTTGTTCAGATTATATCGGGGCAGCCACTTTGACCTGCAAGTGTCTGTTGCCAGTGGGAATGGCACTGAAACTATTCAGATACTCCCCCCGCTATTGCCCCATGGCATCTTTTAGAATCTCTGAGTCCACTGCTTCTGGGAGTGGGGCATAGGCGCTGACTTCTGTTCCAGCAAGGAGATGCTCAACTCTTTCTCCCCCCCCGCCTTCTGCCGAACCCCTGCCCTTCCTCTTTTTAGCCCCTCCCCTGAGCAAGCCACCTTCATACCTCTGACTGTAGGGTACATATCCAGAGGGAAGGGTAATTGAAGTAGTTCAGAGCAGCACTAGAAAGGACACAGAACCTATGTTCCTGGTTCAGAACACAGCTCAGTATGGCTAGTGTGGTTGCAGTGAATCGTTTGTGCTGAAAACAGTTCTGTTGGAGCAGTTCAGGTAGGAATTATTCACATCTGTGCTGTAGGTACTGTCTTAAGACTATATCTACAGCAAACTTTGCTTGATGCAAATATGCCTGGATGCAGGGCCAAGCACCATCTAGATCAGAGCTACTCAAAGTGCGGCCTGTTTGTTTGTGGCATGCGGTGCGGTTTGGGTTTATGTGGGGCTCAACACGCCCACAGGTGGGATCATTTGACCATGGCCTCCACTGGGAACATGCTCCACGACTGGGAGTCAATATAATGGTCTTCTGTTGATAGGTGTTGATGTAGTTAAATTCTTGGACTGTCATTGCGCATTAAAAGTGCTGTCACATAGGTAGAAATTGGGTAAATGTTGCATTTTATTAATATCGGCAGAACTGACTTAAATGGGGCCTGTGTGTTGTGTAGTCTTGCCTTAATCTTTGTATTCATGCCCATCATTGTGAAAGAAGCTATTTGCATGTATATGCAACTAAGTTGCGGCCCTCACATGTGCTGTGAGTATCATTGTGGCCCCCAGGGCTTCCAAAGTTAAGTAGCCCTGATCTAGATCATCCCTGATAGATGCCTATCCAACCTGCTCTTAAATATCTCCAGTGATGGAGATTCCACAGTCTCCCTGGGCAATTTATTCCAGTGTTTACCCACCCTGACAGGCAGGAAGTTTTTTCTGATGTCCAACCTAAACCTCCCTTGCTGCAGTTTAAGCCTATTGTTTCTTGTCCCATCATCAGAGGCCAAGGAGAACAATTTTTCTCCCTCCTCCTTGTAACACCCTTTTAGATATTTGATAACCGCTATCATGTCTCCCCTCAGTCTTCTCTTTTCTAAACTAAACAAGCCCAATTCTTTCAGTCTTCCCTCATAGCTCGTTTTCTAGACTTTTAATCATTTTTTGTTGCTCTTCTCTGGACCTTCTCCAGTTTCTCCACATCTTTCTTGAAATGTGGTGCCCAGAACTGGACACAATACTCCAACTAAGGCCTAACCAGCACAGAGTAGAGCGGAAGGATGACTTCTCGTGTCTTGCTCACAACACACCTCTTAATGCATCCCAGAATCATGTTTGCTTTTTTTGCAAGTGTCACACTGTTGACACATTTAGCTTGTGGTCCACTATGACTCCTAAATCCCTTTCTGCCGTGCTCCTTCCTAGACAATCACTTCCCATTCTGTATGTGCGAAACTGATGGTTCCTTCCTAAGTGGATCACTTTGCATTTGTCTTTATTAAACTTCATCCTATTTTCCTCAAGCCATTTCTCTAGTTTATCCAGATCAGATAAAGATTTCTAACTTGAATGTATCTGTCTTCAGTTTCCAGCCATCGGTTCTTCTTATGTATTAGTCTGCTAAATTAAAGGCTCCTTTGCTTTGTGGTGTTTCTCCCTATGAAAGTACTTACTGTAATCAGTCACCTCTTGTTTTTCATAAACTAAAAACAGATTAAATCTCTCACTGTGAACCATTTTCTCCAGTCCCCAAATTACTTTTGTCTTTTCTGCACCCTCTCCAGTTTTTCAACATTCTTTTAAAAATGTGGACACCAGAACAAGATGTTATGTTCCGGTATCTGACTCATCGATACCATATGCAGAGGTGAAATCACCTTCATGGTCCTACTCACAACTCTTTTTAAACATCCAAGGATTACATTAGCCCTTTTTGCAACAGCATCACACTGGGAGCTCATGCTCAGTTGCTCACCCGCTGTGACCTCTAGTACCTTTTCAGAGTTGCTTCTTTCCAGGATACAGCTCCCCGTTCTGTAGGTAGGATTTGCATTTCTTGTTCCTAGATGTATAACTTTGTATTTGACTGTATTAAAACACATCCTATGTCCTATAGCTTGACCTTTATCATGTGAACTCTGAGTGACTTTTATGTGAATTCCATGCTGAGGAAAGGTGCTAGTTTAACAGGGTTGGAGATGGAAGATTCTCTTATCTGTGGAACAAGTACATCTAGGGCAGTAGAAGTGCAGTCTTTTCCTGTATGTAGTTAATATACCTTTTCCCTGATCTGAAAGGACTGCCAACTAGTATTTGAGAGGTAATCATTTCAGCTTGTAGATATATAGGAATTTATAATTCATTCTGACCATTTTTTAACTGATAAGGTGGATTATTTTTCCTTATGAACAGCCTCCCCTGATTACTTACTGGGTTGAACTGTCTGAGAATGAATTGCCACTTTCAGTTTTGGACGTATTTTTTTTTCTCTTAAGAGAATCAATTTTTTTTCAAACTTCTCAATGTCTGCTTGCTGTCTTCTCATTGTCTGCTTGTAATAGCTGCAGTAAATCACAGAAATGGGAATACTTGAGTGTCTAAACATGACATAAGGTTGTATGGATACCTATGTTTGGGCTTTTATAACTGTCTGGGGTTGTATTTGCTTACTGAACTATCAGCAAACATTTCTTTCAAGTGCCGATTATTGAACAAAGAGAATGTAATGGCTCCCTTGGAACCAATGAAGTCCGCAGTGTAATGCAGTGTGCTAGAGGCAACACAGTTTATATTGTTCAGACAGCAATACAAAGTTATGACCATCAATCTTTAATATAAACGCTACACTAATGCACAGTAATTGACTATTCATGTGTTACTTACAAAAAGCCTTATGTTCAGGTTGCAAGTGAGTGAAAATTGTTCCTCTCCAGGTTTTTGGCCTATGTGAAATAAATACATATAAACAAACACTGGATAAAAATAAACACACACATCATCTTGACAATTGACACTAATTGGCCTCTGTGCTTAGAAGAGAGGCACAGTCTGCTTTACCCCCACTGACTCTGTATGCTTTGTGGGTGGTATACTGGAGAACACTTGCTCCCTGCCACTTCAAAAACTCTCAAACCTTAATTCAGGGATAATGCTGGTTATGTACCCTTTGTATCTTGTGACCTGTGTAAACTGATGCTTGTAATTTCTTGTAACCTCAGATGTATAGTGCCTTCCTTTTTAATGCGTGTAATGTTAACTTGATTTCACACATTAGCTTCATACATTTTTAAAATTTGAATCCGCACCAGAGAAATTAAACTTTCCTTTTTCCATTCCACTGAGAGTGAGAGAATTTATCAATTGCAGGAAGGGAGAATGGTCTGTGTGTGTGTAGAGAGAGGTATGCCTTTCTATTGATTTTTATCCTGAGCTGGAGGGGTCTTTTTTTTTTTTTTTTTTTTTTGTGCAGACACACAAGATTTTGATCTCCATCAGATTATTCTGGCACATTCCTCCTGCGCTAAAGTAATTAAAAAGCAAAACAAAACCAGAGACCACTACTTCATTGCCTTGCTTCTTTTTGAGGGCCTGCAAATGTAATGTTTCTTTTAAAAAAGTCTTTGAGTGGTACACGTGCCAAAAGTCTGAAATTCGCAATATTACTGAGAGAACCTAAAGGTGATCTTTTTATTCAGAGCAGTGAAGTGCCAGTAGAAATTAAATAAATAGGTAACCTGATGGATATCTCAATTAGTCGTTGGAAAATGGGCTTTTAGGGTACCTATGCTGCTCTTTCTCTTTTCCTTATTGTACCTCAGTCTCCCAGAGTGATGCTTGCTACTCTGAGGCCCCAGTGCCCACTCCCTGTCTTAGTTTTTCCAACTTGTAAAATGCAGCAATACTTGCCTCGGGGGGGGGGGGGGTCATTTGGGTTTGTTAACATTTGAAAAGTGCTAAGGTTTATGCTATAATGTCTAGGGATGTAAAATCCCAGTTAATCAGTTAACCAGTTAAATCTTAGTTTAACCTGTTAACTGATTAAACGGGCTGCAGCTGTGAGCCAGCAGCTCTGGGCAGGCAGGTCAGCAGCAGGAGCCAGCAGCCCTGTAGGGGGGATGGCAGCACGGCTCCCAGTCCCAGCAGCTGCACATGGTGGGAGGGTTGAGGGGCTGTTTCTGCTTCTGCTTCTGGTCACATCCCTAGCACAGCTATCACAGAAGAGGTATGTGGGTGTGTGTGTGTGAGAGAGAGAGACAGCACCTTGTGTAAAGCTGTGTGTTTGACAGCATTTGTGTGTGAGAGCACCTTGTGGAATCCCGCACAGATTTCTGCATCTTCATCACTTTAAGGCAAGGGTTCTCATACTTTGTGATACCACAACCCCCCTCTAAGTTGCTCGTGACCCCCCGGGGGGTCGGGACCCACAGTTTGAGAAACGTGGCTTTAAGGCTATGTCTGCACTGGGAAGATTTGGTGACAAAAGCACTGTCGACGTTCGTAAGTTGCCAGAAAGGAAGTTGACAAATCATGTGGATTTTCCCATCCTTCGTGGACATGCCATGGCCACGTTGCTTTGCTCTTTTCTTTCAGCGGGGGAGCTAGCAATGGGAATAAGCATCCCACACTGCCTGATGTCACCTTCAGTTGCTAGACTCTGTGGGGACACACAACATAGCACTAGGCATATTGGGAACGTGAGAAATGTCCCATCAGGCACCTCTTTGCTTCCCAGCCCTCCTGGGGCTTCCAGCTTAACTTTTGTGCTGCTTGAATGACCGTCTTTGCTGCGAACTCCAGCATCTGCTCTGAGAAATGCTGGATCCCAGACTTCACTCCCATGTTGTGTTCAGTGTGCTTAGCACACCACACATTGGAACAGGGCTACTTGTGCACTTAATGGCAGAGGACCAAGGCTCAGGGGTGGATGACAGTGGGCGGGGAAGGAGGGTTGGCACGGCTCAGTACCGCACAGTCTGCACTTGTGCAGCAGGTGTGCGTGGAAACAATTGGTAATAATTCAACCCTTGTCCACTGCCTGCCATTCCTCTGGCTGGCCTGTCCCTGCCTAAGGCTAACAGGCAAGCCCAGCTCTGCTTCTGGGTGTGAGCAGGGGCACCCCTTGTGCTGCCAAACTCTGCCACCTTGGTTCAGGGAGCCCGGTGTGAGGACTGGCTTGGGAGGGCATTGTACGACTGGGGGGGAGGGAGGGGGAGATGGCTGGAATCTCCGTGAGAAAATCAACAAGCACATCAGGCAAAACTTGGACACCACCTCCCAGCAAGATTCTATTGATATCTGGGCGTAGAACGATGCTCTGTTTGAACATAACGCAGACCCGTGCTGGCTAAGCCCTGCCCACAGAAATAACAGACTCAGGTCGCCCTGCGCCACTGCCACCACCATCCACCCCCCTAGGCTTCAGGAGCAACTTACCACGCTGCCACCATCCCCACCCCTCGCCTGCACAAGAAGTCACTCTGCCTCTCTCCCTTTCGTAATCCTGTGCCTCTTCCCTCGCTTCATGCTCCATGTCCAGTTGCTGAGAGTCCTTGTAAACCTTGGGACCTGAGAACAATCCCTCGTTGCCTGGTGCACAGGTTGTCACTGGATTGAGCCCCACGTCCTCATCCGCTTCCACCTCTTCGTCAATAACTTCTGTCTCCGGCTAACTCCTGTTCCTGACTCTGTGCTGTGGGAAGTATCCACTCTCCTTGGGCCATCAGGGCCATGCGGGAGTTCAATAAACTCGGCAAAAAGCTCACCCTGCAGGATTGTTGACAATGAAGGGAGAGGGAGCGACCGCGCTTACCAGTGTGGCCGAGGCCTTGTAAGATCGGATTGCTGTAATGCTCTGAATGTAGGGCTGCATTTTAAGTTTTGGACTTCTCAACGGATGAGGCAGCCTTCCGACTTTGCGATACCTCCCACAGGGATTGCATCACAGCTGTGCTCTGTTTGCTCTGGCTTCTGGTTTTGGTTTGGGGTTTAATTCAAGGTTTGGGTTTGATTTAGAAGTTGGAGTTTTTTTAAATGGTTTGAGCTCTGAGAGACCTGCCTTCCCCTCATGTGACACAACTACAACTGCGAGCAGCCGCGTGCAAACTCACAACCCTGTGTTTCACTGAGTGTGTTTGGAGGACATTCCAGACAGGGGCTCTGAAACTTGCTTTTTCTGCCCTGCTCTAGCACAGCCCACATCTGACCTTTGGGGCATGCTGCAAGGTCAGGATGTTTTCTTAGGCTTTCAGGAAGGATAAAGAGGATTTAGGGAGCTGTCGATTGTTCTGACATTTTAATTTTCTTTTTATTCACTTTTAACCATTTCAGTGCGAATGACACTATCACAGGTATGTCTCGCATCCTAGGATTACAGTGTTTCTTTGGAGCTAACTACTGTAGCCAGAAGATACCTAAACTTACCTTTTATCTGTGACTCAAGTTATTGTGGTTTTTTCGTCCACAGTCCAATGTTGAATGACCATTCATAATAGCATAGCGTAGCAGCAGAATATCAAGCGTGATTCACCATGTAAAGGAATGTGTCCAATTAAAAATCTTTCTTTCTCCTTAAAAGAGAATCTGCTATAATTACAAATGAAGTGTGCGTTCTGAAAGATGAGAAGGGAAAAACTGTTTTTACTTTGTGCATTTCACAGCGTTTTGTGTAAACTAAGTTTTGTGGTTTCCTCTGTATTGTCAGTTAGGTTGCAGTCTTGTAAAGGGACATAACGTACATGTTTAAATGGAGGCAGCAGCTTGTGGTGGGGAGGTGGCATAAAAGCTGGCTCCCCGTCCATACTGGCTTCTGCCTGTCCCCCATGTGCTGCTGCCTCTGTATCAGAGGCAGTGGGATGGGGCGAGTGTCTTTTGTGTGTAGCCCAGGCTCCCCGGTTTCCCTAGTTTAAACATTGGCTCTTCTTTCGTTAAGCATTTTTGAGTTGAAGTGCATTTACAGAAACAAAATCAGAAGGTGTGAAGACTTCTGGCTATGTAAGCCTAGGAGCTCATCCCAAATTAGATATGGGTAAGCCTCATCCTTAACAGGTGAGGCTTACTTGTTAAGGTTAATCGGTAGGGTGTTGCTCCAGCCCTGCATAGGACCCACTGTGGACAAGAGTTGCTTCAGCTGGTGCACCCTTCCCAGCTTACCCTTCCTTTAATCGATTAAACAAGATGTTTAACCAGTTAACCAATGAAATGGGATTTTACATCCATATCCCAAATACTTTTCTCTCCTTTACTGCTGGCCTATACCACTATTGATTTATTCTTTGTAAAATGTGTTGGAGTACATGCTGCTAGAGTGCTTGGATAGGTACATTTTAAAAAAGTCCAACTCTTCTGCTTTGCTTGGAAAAAAGAGATTGCAAATTGCCTTTTAAAATGACCCCGAATTTAGCCTTGTGCCTCAAAATGAATCGGAAGAGTATGTGTAGCCAAGATAACTGCACCTGTTTTTTTAATACATGACTGTGGTGCACAGATTAAACTTGACAGCTGACAAATTCATAATGTTTTAATTGTGCTTTACTTGCATATTGATGCTGACAGGCGTTGGCCATAAAGATGTCGTTATGTAAAAACAAAATATTTGTGAGTAGGTGAGTGCAGATGGTGTAATAAAATGTACTTCTTGCTATTGAAATCATTTAGCAAAAAGTGTCTAGTCCTTTTGTCATGAAGATTTTAAGCCGGAGCAGAATTGTCAGCGAGCAATACTTCCCTTCAGGTTTAATTAAATATTTCCTCGTTTTGGTTCAACA
The DNA here is from genome assembly GCA_032595735.1 of Pelochelys cantorii. Lineage (NCBI taxonomy): Eukaryota > Metazoa > Chordata > Testudines > Trionychidae > Pelochelys > Pelochelys cantorii. The sequence continues at coordinate 1,405,138 of CM064339.1, read as the reverse complement.
ACAGTTGAATCAGGGAAGTATCCACAGTCCCAGAACAAGGACTAAATTGGCACTCGGAAAATGTTATGGAATAAGATGTTCTGGCTTGGGGATAACAAGTTGTGAATATGCTACGTGACCTTTTCTTTTGACACTATGGAATTTTGTTTGGATTATTTTGTGCATGTGAGAGATCAGGGTAGAAGGTAGAGCACTATATACAACACCAAGGATGCTGTGTCATAATGTCTCCGTAATTAGTCGTGCAGCCAAACCTGAAGGTAGAGTTTGGAATTGGAACAAATGAAATTGGCATTGTGTATGCATGTACATGCAAGCATATGCTGCTCAAACTGTTTATATTTGACTTTGTTTAAGCTTAAAGTATATGCATGCAATAGTTCAATAAAATATATGGTTCTCTTCACATTTTTTTACTGTAAAACTTTTTAATTCGTAGGATTGTATCACGGGATTAAGATTAAGGATGTAAAAGTGTAACTGTTTAAACGGTTAAGTTTCCATTAAGGTTACATGCTGGCTCCCTGGGATTTTTTGAAAGAGCAGCAGAAACAGAGCTGTCGTATAGAATATATTCTAGTATTGCTTTCAGTTTTGTAGATGCTGAATAAAAATGCCTCGAATGTCTGTCTTGCACAGAAAACATAAACCAAGACCAAAGGCAATTGTTAGAGGCTCAATCTTTATTGTATTCTCCAAATAGCTACTGTTACAAGAATGATTAGTACTAATGCTACTTGTGACATGTTTTCTTTCCATCAGACAGCTTCTTCAAAGCCTCGGGTTCTGCATGTTTTTCAGAGAGTAATATAGTAACCTTATCTCTCTCTTCAAATATCAGTAAAAATGTGAGTTTGAAAGGGAGAGTTTCCTGCAGCAATATGCAGCTTTGGATGTGTCTTATTTGCTAATGTGTGTCTTTAGCATAGGGAAAATGACAGCTGAGTTCTTTCACCAGGTCTTTTGCTGTATATTTAAACTTCCAGAAATACACATCTTGTGAAGTAAAGCAATTTTGTTCTTCCTTACTTGCATTTTATAACTCCTTATCTGTGAGCACTTGCTTAGCCGGGGTCTACACTACAATGTTAGGTCGACATACTTATGTCCATGTACACGGTGCAGCCTTGACCCATCAATGTGAGGGCCCTACTACGCTAGGGATGTGAAAGGTAAACAGGTAAGCATCACTCTTAACGGCTTACGCGAGTTGTGGGCACTGCAGTATGAAGACTAAGGACGTTAAGTATCAGGTAATTGACTAATCGAACAGGGCTGTTGCTATGCTTCAAAGGCGAAAACGCCGAAGCCCGGGGTCAGCTGGGGACTCCTCCACTGACCCTGGGCTCCATGCAGCGCTGCATTCAAAGTGGCAGCACCGCATGGAACAGCTGACCCCAGGCTCCATGCGGTGCTGCCACTTTGAAGTACCCCCTTCTCCCCCCCTTGCTGCCTCTATCTGATAGAGGCAGCAAGGGGGTAGGGGATGCCACTAGTCGACTATTCTGTCGACTGTCCGATAAGCATTTGCTTATTGGACAGTCGACTAGTCCTTCACATCCCTAATAAAGACTCCCTCCGAGCAGGGCCAGCAGCAGGGTCTGAGGCTACACCCATGTTAAAAAGTGGGTGAGCATGGTCCTCCTCTTTTAAAGTGGGTGGCCATGCTCCCCCCCATTCCTTCCAGTTCTGGTGCCCCAAATATTCTATGGCCTAGAGCCCCACTAAATCTTAATCTACTTCTGATCAAATGTGATGGCTTTTGTCCATATTCTTCTGTAGAGAATTGGTTTGAGCATAGTTTTTATTGGGAATAAATAGGAGTTATTTTTCATAAAAATAAATGTCATATTTAGCATAAAATGGCTACTTTCATGTGACAGGGAAACAAAAGCCTTTGGCATTTCTGTCTCTGAAGGCTTTGGAGCTACTTAGTCACTGAATATCATAGACCACACTTGGCTTTAGCGAGAGGATGATTAGTGACCTGTAAATGCAGTTTTTCAAGGATATTGCTACTTATGGATACATAATGGGAACCTGGGCATTCCAGTTAACATAAATTGGAAAAAAAAAAACCTGGCCAGGCTCATCAGTTAACCGTGTACATGGTTACGCTTTTACAACCCTACAGTAAATCTCCAGGAATGCCATGTGGTCTAGCTGATTGAGGCATACAGCACTACACTGAGGAAACCAGGGAGTGATTTCTAGGAGCTGTCAGGACAGGAAATAAAGACACAAGTAAATCAAACTGTAAAAGGAGTTAAAACTGTGAATTCTGTTTGTGTTACAAGGTCCTGCAGTAAAATATCTTATGATCCCAAACATACACTTCATATTAATAACTAAAAGCAGTTGTGGCCTTCCTAGATTCTTCATATGCTTTGAAGTTTTGACTCTGCCTTTTCATAATTGCTGGAGGCGATGATATTCTTTCTACCACATGCTGCCTCTTGCTTTTCAGTTGTGGCCCCATTAAATTGTTGGTGCGTTGTGTCGCTATTCTGCATGTTCACAGAAAACAGCCAGTTGGATAGAAGGCATTATTAGCTGACACAAGTTAAATAAACATGAAAGTGAAAAGTGTTTCCTATCCGTGAAATGAAATCTTTATATACATAATAAATGTCCTTCAAAGTCCTTTGGCACTAGACTTGTTTGACAGGGATCCACTTAATGTTAGACGCTTATTAACTGGGGTGAATTCCATTTGCAAACGAGGTCTGTGTTCTGCCTATGAAGAAAGCAAAGGAGTATTGTACTAGACAAGTACCATAAAACACAGAGCAATGAATAGAGGCCAAGCATTTGGGGTAAATATTTGGTAACTTTTTATAGCCTTCATCAACATTTATAGACATCAAGCAAAATAAAAGCTCAGCAGTGCTGGGCTTGCTCTGCTGTTTCTTTTGACTTCTTATATTTTACTTTATGTGCTGGAAATACCCTGCGGCCTCATTTTAGTAGGCCCTGCATGACTGGATGCGGAGACTCAGTCTCTTCCCCAAAGAGCTTCCTCAGGTAAATGGTAGTAACTTGTAGAAGAATGTGCAGTGTTGTTAGACTCCTTTAAACTTAGTCTCGTTCACAGTTGAACTTACAATGTGAGTTTTCGAAGGGGGGGAGGATCTGTAGAGAACATTGTAAATAGCGCTTCGTGCCCTTGCCAATAGGAAAATGCTTTTTGTTGCTTATAGACAGAGGTGAAAGTAAAGGGGTATGCCACTGTGGCAAGAGCTCCCCCTGGGCACGCTCTTTAAAACAGTCAAGCCTTCCAGATTACTGCCCCCCTTTCAGGAGTCTTATTTATCTTGCGTACCCCAAGACAAATAAGACTCCTCATTCTTCTCTAGCCTTCAGCCCTGACTCCTACACCTCTCCCCCCCAACTCCCTGCTCTTTCCCCCTCCCACCCTGCACTCCTTCTGCGCCTCCCTACCTAGCCCCCTGCCTTGACTCCAGCACCCCCCACTTCCAACCCCCTGCCCTGAGCCACCCGCCCACCCCCTGCCCTGACTCGGGTGCCCCCACACACCCTCAGCCCCTTGCCTTAAGCCTCCTCACAGCTGTACATACCCCAAAGGGAATGAAGCAGCATGAACAACAGAAAGTCAGAGCTATTGCCTTCATTACCTGTATTTTACATTCACCATATTTACATTACAAATCCTCTTCGGGTTTCAGTTTTTACTTCTTGCTGGGGGAGCTCGTTCACATCTGGCCTGATGTGACCTAGCAGCACTGTCCTGTTGCTTCATGCCTGCCCCCCTCGCCCTCTGTGCTGCTGCTGCTGCCTCTCTATCGGGGAGGGAGGGCGTCTCTGCGGGATCTGGTGCTCATGGGGAGCTGACTGTTTACATCCCTATGCACATATTTGTAATAGAAAATAAAGCAAGCACTGTACGCTTGATATTCTGTATTGTAATTGAAATCAATATATTTGAAAATGTAGAGAACATCCAAAAGCTATTTAAATAAACGGGATTCTGTTATCAGTGCAATTATGTGATTAATTGTGATTAATTTTCTTAATCACTTGACAGCACTAAAATTTTCATGCAGCCATGTACTGGAATACAAGAGAGAAGGCCACAAGAGTTCTGTAAATTGATCAGCAAAAGCACATTAAAATGTAATTCACAGTGACAGACAGTGAAGAAATCAGTGAATTGCAACAGCAAGTATAATGTGGTAGTGGGCAGGAGAAGTGAAGGAAATAATCTCAGGTTAATAATGCTGCTCAGTCGGCCCTCCTGTGTCAGTTAACAATGACACAGCGGGCCAGATTGAGAGATCCTTACTCTCACACTGAGCACAGCCATTCTCTGTGCAGAGTCCCATTCCGTCAGGGAGGACTATTCAAGGAGTAAGGTGTGTCTCAACATGCGTAAAGACTGCAAAATATGGAGCTTATTAAAGTGTCAGCTCTATATAGACCGTTTTTATTTTAATTTTAAATATTGTATTAATAACATTTCGACACATTGAGGTACCTTGAGAAGGAGGGGTATGGTAAGAGCATTGATTTCCATAGATGTTTCCACTTGAGAGAGAAATAAAAGCTATTAAAGGAACACTGTTAAGGAGCCCGAGCAACAAATAATATATCTCTGTGTAACCATAAGCAGGACAAGAGTAACATCCAAGAAAGTAAGCAGGTACATTGGTAATCACCTTTTAAAATGTAAGAATATTGATTGCTAAGGGCTTACAAAATACCATTGATTCTATATCTGAAACAGAACAGCAAAGGAAAAATGAATAGATAAGAGAGAAGATATTTAGAGAGGTTTCATATGGCACCTTTCACAAAACATCATTACTGTACCTATAAACTGGAATTGTTAATAGTGATGAAGATGAGAAATGTAACAAGTTTTCATTTGATTTCACATTTATATTTAGTTTAGTCATTTTTCTTTTATGTATCTTAAACAATAGTTATACCAGAAATACGCTATGAACTGCTTCTCATGCTTCTATATCTATTATGTTCATGCAAACTCAGGCTTTTTTTAAATGTGTGAGCAAAAATAATTTTATAGCTAAGGATCCTGCAGTTCTTGTAATTAAATATCTTTTATTTTAAAATTAGTCGGAAAGATCTTGTGTAAACTACTAGTTCAATAAAAAATATTCACTCTTTTCTGATCGCCTGCGTTTAGTAAAACTTCCTACCAGTGGCACTGGAGTAAATTTAAGGGGAAATCCTGGCTGGCGTAAAAATGCTTAAGCAGAACAGCCACAATGAGGAGACAGTGTTTGCTATGGAAAGAAGCTTTTTATAGACAAATGCCACGGAACGTTCTATATGCCAGGTATCAGGACTATAAACTATCCATTAATATTCCTGTTAGAGTTGCAAAACTTCATTTTATTGTCATTTCCTCTCCCTCCACACACTTGGTGTCACACTGCTTAACTTAATGTTTTATCCGTACCAAGGAATTGTACCATCACTACAAAACATACAGCAATGCTAATGACGATTAATATATGAATGTAGAGGTAAACGGACAATTGCTGATGTGGAAATTGGGCAGAGGAGAATTATATACATCAGCTAGGCATCAGGTCCACAAAGAATTTGTGTGTGGACTCCTACGAGGCATTATTGGTGGCATGTGGCATGAATCAGGCATGGAATGTAAAATATGGAAAGGAATAAAAACAAATCAAGTACATCTACTTCTCCTTACTCTCACTGAAGAGAATACGTTGATCATTCTAGCTGTTAAACTTTTGCTTTTAACTAAACCGCCTTCTGCAATGATGATACTGAGTTTCCCTACAGTTAAATAGCTTGATAGGTTTTTTGTTCTTTGCTGTAACACTTCCCTTTAATCCTTCCTATGAAAGGTTTGCACTGCCTCAGGCTTAGAATCTCCATTCCATAATGTGTGTCTGCCAAGATTTGCAGGGCTGTAGTACGGTTCTTTGTTATGCCTTTTCTTTACAGGGGTGCTTTCTATGACCTGTTCCTCTCTGTACCTATTTTCTTAAGCTTAATGGTAGTGTGTGGCTGTAGTATTTACTGTCTCCTCTTGTATCATTTATTTTTAGTGCTCATAGTTAGACAGATTTTCCAAGATACTTGGAATAGGTCTTGTTCAGAACAGTGTATTTACTTTAGGACTGCTCCAAATGAGCAAAAAATGAGGCATATGGTACTCTGTCATCTTTGATGTGAAGATGTGGCCCCTTTTGAAGCTCTCAGTATGCAGTTTTTCATCTTGAGCCAAGCAGTTTCTTGGAAGCCCAGCTGTTAAGATGTGTCTCTCTTACACCTTCACATTAAAGACAAGGGTACCATGGATCTTCTTTCAGCCATCCGTTTTTAGCTGGCTCTATCTTAGATTTATCTAGTTCTTTCACTTGAAGATTGTTTCTCAACATTTTGCATATGACAAAGCCCTGGCTGGGATGATTTAGTTGGGGTTGGTCCTGTGTTGAGCAGGAGGCTGGACTAGATGCCTCCTGAGGTCTCTTCCAGCCCTATTCTTTGATTCCGTGACCCCAAAATGCTAACATCCAGCAGTGAATGCATTTGATATAAAAATGTGCCCTCTGGTAATGCTCAACTGTCCTATTTGCTCTTTTAGGAGCTGTGGTTGAAATGGAAGGCTGAGGAGCTCAACCTTATGTTGGAAGTCTACATATGGACACTAATCCTTGAGTGGACACACAATGAAAATGCTTCCTGGAGTGGGTGTGTTTGGGACTGGCAGCACTGCCCGGGTACTGGTACCTTTGTTGAAAGCAGAGGGTTTCTCCATCAAAGCACTGTGGGGCAAGACTGAAGAGGAAGCAAAGCAGCTAGCAGAGGAAATGAACATTGAGTTCTACACAAGTCGCACTGATGATGTCTTGCTGCACCAAGATGTGGATTTGGTTTGCATCAACATCCCTCCACCACTAACCCGGCAAATTGCTGTGAAAGCTTTAGGTACTGGTGTGGTTTTTTTCTCTTTGGACACAGAGCAAGTTACTAGGTTTTTTTTAATTCTCTAATTGATAAACTGCTTGCTATTTGATTTAAATGTGTAGCTATTGGCTTATCAATGAATAATCAATAGTACTAGAAAAACACTGTTTTAAATTGTGTTGCGTTTGGAACTGAAAGTGCTGCTTGTAGGTTACCTGACGCTTCCCATCATAAGATCCTGCTTGTCACTGTGCTGGAACTTGCACTCTTCAAACTGAAATTTCCCATGCTGAGTGTCTGCCTCACGCTGGGTATTTTTGGAAAGTTTCAGGAAAAAAATAGCTACTTTTGAGAACAAAATTAGGGAAAAAGACTTTTTATTACCCATGTTCAAATATTTTTAACCAGAGTTTAGCTGATAATCTCTGTGGCCCCTTACTGTGGAGCGGGAACTTGGAGTTTTGTAGAGGTGGGGTAGCACTCAGTTCGGCTCTGCCAGGCATGTGCTTTTTGCTGCTCACAGAAAAGCCCACTCAGTTTGACCCCAGATCAAATCTGCTGATGCTCAAGAGGCTAAATTCTCTGGCTGTTCAATATTGCGCATGCCATCCAGGGGCTGGGCTGGAATTGCCCAGCTCCTAGATGCTGAGGGCTTCCGTGGCACAAGAACGGAGGGCCTGGAGAACGTGTCTCCCTCTGCTGGCACCCAGGCAGCGTGGCGGAGGAGGAGGAGGAGTCAATCCTGATGGATAGTCCTGTGCGGATACAAAATTTGTATCCACAGACACAGATATGAGCCATGGATATCCACAGGTGCCCGCAGATATACAGCGGATAGCCATGGGTTTGCAGGGCTCTACTGACTGAAATACGGAGAGGGCTAAAGCTGAACCAAGACGAGCGTGGAAGAAGTGGATGGGGACAGGAGGTTAGGAGGGAGACGGCTGACAGCTGGTGGGGGATATTCCGGTGGGCAAGGAGGTTGTGAACTGGTTGCAGTGTCTACTTGAGGTCTCGAGCATCCTAATTTTTGATGCTTAACTTTCTAACCTGAATATCTAGAGAGGCACACACCACCGGGTATAAAACCAGTTTTGTAAATCTAAAGCTTGACTTCTTGTTGACTCTTAATGGAGATCCAAGTGAATGGTTTATGGGATTGGGGATTATGTCATGCTGGACTCTGTGCCTTTTAAGCAGATGTGTGTGCTAAAGTAACTTGCTTTTGAAGTAAACATCTCATGTGAACCCTTCTAAAATGTCTGTCCGACGTTTGGGAGGTGATCTTTGGGTATCGTCTTATGTAGTTGTTAGACTCACCTTGAGTGCTTTATTACTGTTAGTCCAAAGTCCCAAGGAACTATTGCTGTGGAAAATGTAATGTACAAGTGAGAATTCATTGCTTTCTGATATGCCCTCTGCAGGTTACAGATGAAGTGAGATGAATTTATGGGGTTGAACCTTTTCTGAACCCAAGACAAATTAGATTTTTAAACTCTTGCTCTTCAAAGGCTAGGAAACATGAAATGGCATCACTTCAATCAAAGGAGGTGAAAAAAATGAAGATGAAAATAAGATTATTTGTGGAGACATGGGTTTATGTAGTTGATGGAGAAGTGGAAAAGTTAGGGATTGATGGCTTTTAAGGCCTACACAAATGAATTGTGAAACAGGAGAGGTTATTTACTTTTCATTTATTTTTAATTTCCTCAAAGTGTTCTCATCCAAAGACTGTGTAATCACTAGTCCTCTTGTCTTTCCGCTTTTTCTAAATTGGCCCAAGATATTCCTTAAACACGTTTCTGGTAGGACCAAATTCCAGAAGCATGAGTGTACGATCGAGAGTGTTCTTCTGGATCCAGAATGTTGGAAGAACACCTGTTCTATGATGGTCTCAGAGATGACAAGCATGCCTGCGGGGATATCAAAATTAAAATAGCGATCATTACATCTAGAGCTTTTGTGAAGGGGAATTGTATGTGGCCGGGGGGAGGGGGGGAGCATATTGTGCTTTTCTAGCTGGGAGATTGGGAACTGAAAGTGGTTAGGCTGCAGTGCACTGAAAGCCAGTCCCACTATGACAGGTGTTTGGCCTGTAGAGGAAGGAGGAGGCCAGTGGTGCCAGGTGGTACTAATGCTAGTTTACATGTTACAGTTCATTAATAGCCATAAACCATTATCAACAATTCAATAACGTGTATGAGTACCTGTGCGAGTGACGTGGTACTATTCACTGCCAACCATGAGCGAAGCGTAACTGATCAGTGCTTAGATTGTAATCAAATGTAAGACGTGTGACCAAGAAGCGACCAGTGAGATAAGAAACGTTGACATTCATGTCCCACTTTTCATCGCAAAGGATCTGAAGCCACCTTATAAAATGTCTCCTATTGCACACAGCTGAAATGCAGTCATCTCTTGATAGAATGAAAGCTAAATTAGGAGCACACAGTTATGCCCGTTTAAGGCCGAAAGCAAAAAAGAAACATATCTAACTGAATGGTTTGGGAATTTAAGGAGGCAGAATATATGAAAACCAAACATTCGCATTTGTTCAGGACACCAAAACCACCAAGGCTATACCAACCATGCTGATCCTTTACGTATCTGAAAGATCTTTGTGATGTATGTTTTGTTTGTCAACCTGGCTTTGAGGGGGTATATATTGCAAACACTTTGAATGCATGTTTGTTTTGAGGGAGACAGAAAAGGGGTCCATCGCTGTTTTGCATTTTAGATAATCCACCCTTGTTATTGCTGGACCAGAGGCGCTCTGTTTTTGACCCAAGTATCTGACTGTTACCATTTGCATACAGCTTTTTCATCTCCTTATTGCAAACAGTGGGAGGATTGTTGTGTTTCAAAGCTTGTGTAAACAGGAAGTAGCAAAATGAAGGCAAGCATTTTGGACTGAGTTTATTGCATTTCTGGAGTTGCCATAAATTGGCAGGACTTCAAAACCGGCAGGATTGCTTGAGATTTGGAACGTAGCTGGTATGTAATGCAACATAGTTGTATTATGATTATGATGGAAATTGAAATTTGCTCAGTCCCTCCTCTGTGCCTGTGGAGGACAGAGCAATAGAGGAACAGGCTTCTAGTTATTGATTATACATCTCCGTGGAGTGTATCCACATGCCCTTCACACTGTCCTGAGCTCTTGAAGAGCCTGTGGAGTACATGACACTAGAGCAGTGGTCACCAACCAGTCAATCGGGATCTACTGGTAGATCTTGGAGCCTCTGACAGGTGATCCTGACTGGTTTGGTCAAGTGCCAGCACTTCAGCTGCCCCTCCCTCCATTGCTGCTTATCTCCTGCCCTTTGCCTTGGAGCTGCCTCTCCTGCTGTCTGTGCAGGGCAGCGGAGGGAGGGGGGGGGGTGCTGATGTCAAGGTGCCCCCTCCCACTCTGTATCCTGTCTCCACAGAGCAGAGAGGGGCACAACAGGACTTGGGAGGGAGTTTGCTGGCTGCTTCAGGGAGCGCGCCAGGGCAGGACTGAGCCTGCCTTAGCCCCCCTGCACCACCACCCAGGAGCCACCTGAGGTAAGCAGGGCCCAGCTGGAGCCCACATCCTGAACTCCTGCTCCAGTCATGACCCTCCTCCTGCACCCCAAGCCCCTGCCCCAGCCCAGAGCACCTCTGCATCCAAACACCCTCCTAGAGCCTGCACCTAGAACCCCTCCTACAACCCAAATGCCTGCCCCGAGAGCAGCTCCGAGCCCCTTTCACACTCCAGATGTCTTAATCCAAGACCAGAGCCTGCACACCAACCCTCTGCCCCAGCCTGATGAAAGTGAGGGAGGATGGAGTGAGCAGGGGCGGGGCCTTGGAGGGTATTTATATTTGAGGTAGATCTTGGATTGCACTTAAATTCAAAAAGTGATCTTGTGCTTAAAAAGGTTAGAGACCACTGCACTAGAGTCTTAAAAATTTCCTGGTATAGACATTTTACTGTGTAGGACAAGTAGCAGCAATGGTGGTTGTGGGATCAACGTTGTAACTTGTACGTTTGGAGGCAGGAGGGGCAAGCTGAAGTGAATTTGTCATTCATGAGAAGTGTGTATTTTGTGCAGCAATGTTCTCAACGCTGAGGGCTATCTGATCAGTAATTTGCCGTTTGTTTTAAGACTTGTTGCAGCTCTGCCACATAGATTGAAGTCCGTTGCTTAGTCATTTGGGCCCTAATGTACCACAGCAAAATTCCTCCGGGTTGATCCATGTGATGGTGATCAATCCACTAGGGGGTCAGTTTTAGCAAGTCGAGTGAATACCTGCTAAATTGACCGTGGATTGCATTCCCGTCAACTGCGGCACTCCACCGAACTGAGATATATGAAGTAAATCGACAGGAGAATTTCTCTTGTTATCCCAGTGTGGTGTAGACACTCCAGGTAGATCACTGAAGGTACATTGATTCCAGCTTCATTATTCCCATAGCTGGAGTTGTATAACTTATTCAACTTCAGCCTGGAGCATAGGCCTGCCCTGAAAAGAGAGTGTATAGTAACCAGTGCTCTGTGTAATGTCCTGCTCATTTCCTTTTGTTGGAGACTTGATGCCCAGGTGTGTGGGGTGAGTGCGGTCTCCAGTCTTATACAGCCAGGGAAGTCTTAAAAGTTTACACTGTGTATCTTGTTCATGTAGTTTAGAAATGAGATTTTTCTAGGTCTCTTTCGCTTGCTGTAATCAACAGCATTTAGCTCTCACTAATATGAAATCCTTTAAAAAAACTCAGTACACAGACTCATTGTATGCTGCAAATTGATAAGCAAAGAGAAATGTCAACAAAGAGTGTTGTTTTTAATGCCTGATTCTCCGCCCCTTAATATCAATGACAAAACTTCCACTGACATTAGCGGTGCAGGGTCAGACCTTAGTTCTGAGGTAGGGCCCACATTGTTCTTTGCATTGATTGCTAAAAGTGAACCTGGCAGACTGCTAAATGGCAAATCAAGTTCAGAGGTAATGATCATTCATCACCCACTGTTCCGATCCTTCACCTTTTCGGCGCAATCAACAAATTCCAGCAATCCACTAGAGGAGTGAATTATTGACATTACATTTTAAAACAATCGCATTTTGCTCTTTTAAAAAGTGTGCAGACAGGTAACTGGAATTTGTAATTTTAGTTTATTATAAATTAACATGACTAAATTCTGAAGACCAGGGCTTATAATGAACGTATGCTGCTTGACCTGCATTGTAACCTGAGATTATTTCAGTGAGTTGCTGTAACATTCCATTAATGTTTTTGAGTTTAATTTCTCTTTTTAAGTCTACCTAGGAGGCATTTTTAATATCAGCTTTCCAGATTTTCACGATCTTACAAGTTATGGGATTCATTTCTTCGACAGTGCTCCTTATATTGGGTTTGGTTTCTTAAACTAACAATGTTAAATGAATTAAGTACAAGGAAGAGTACAGCATGCTTTTTAACAGCCCAAGTCTTGTAAAATTACACTGTCCCGTGGGTGTAGAGCAGCATCACCCCCTAAGGTGGTGTTAGACTTCTGTTGTTGGAAGAGTTTTAGATGACGCCGCATATAAGAAGAACAATTGCATTTTAGTATTTCTCATTAGGGATGTGAGAGGTTAACCGGTAATCAGCGGTGACTGGAGCATCTCCCTGCCTGCCATGGGCAGGGAGCTGCTCCAGCCCCGCAGGGGGCCCCACGCGCACGGGAGGGGGAGGGGGGCTGCTCTCATCCTGTGGTTTTACTGTAGGTTTAGGTCTGTGTCTTTGCTGGTGCGATAGGAAGAGTGGTGGATCAGCGGTCTGGTTTGTACCAGGCAAACAGGAATGTCTCTCTGTAGCCTGTCAAAGTATATGACCCATCAGGGATCTTTGGCTGACATGCTGTTGTAAAAATCTTTGCATGGCCATCACATGCAGACCTCTTTGAAGCTATTTCCTGGTCCACTATCAACTGTACATCTGCCAGGCATTGCTGCTTCCTTTCTAGGGTTGCTGTCTGTAAATCCACTGTTGGTTCAGTGTTTCAGTTGATTCCTCTGCTCCTCTAAAAGCATTATGGATGTAGGTGGTGAAGTGCTGGCAGTAACTCCTTTCGTTCTGGGGCCTGCTTTCCCTTAAGAGGATGCTATCCTCTCCCTTCCCAGCCCTCATCTCTGCATCATTGAGCCAGGGTGCCAACATCAGGGCTTCTCCAAGAGCAAATCAACACGAGATCCTGAACTGTGGAACATTCAAGGGGTGGAATTGGCTTGTGTAAAGGAAAAACAGATTTTTTTTATATCAGAGGGGTAGCCGTGTTAGTCTGGATCTGCAAAAGCGGTGAGGAGTCCTGTGGCACCTTATAGACTAACGGAAGTGTTGGAGCATAAGCTTTTGTGGGCAAAGACCCACTTTGTCAGGTGCATGTAGTGGAAATTTCCAGAGGCAGGTATCAATAGACAGGGCAGAATAAGGCTAGGTTAATAACAAGGTTAATTCAGTCAGGGAGGGTGAGGCCCACTTCAAGCAGCTGATCTGGAGGTGTGAACGCCAAGAGAGGAGAAACTGCTTTTGTAATTGGCTAGCCATTCACAGTCTTTGTTTAATCCTGAGCTGATGGTGTCAAATTTGCAGATGAACTGTAGCTCAGCAGTTTCTACCTGAAGTCTGGTCTTGAAGCTTTTTTGCTGCAGGATGGCTACCTTTAAATCTGCTATTGTGTGTCCAAGGAGATTGAAGTGTTCTCCTACAGGTTTTTGTATATTGCCATTCCTGATATCTGATTTGTGTCCGTTTATTCTTTTATGTGGGGACTGTCCAGTTTGGCCGATGTATATAGCAGAGGGGCATTGCTGTGATTTTATGTGGATTTTTTTTTTTTTTTTAAGGGAGATGGCGGATTGAGGCAGAAGGATGTCAGGCCGCTGTTCCCAGTGTCAGTGCTCCAAAGGGAGAAGGCTCTTCTGTCAGTCAGGATGCGGTTTTGAGGCTGGGGGTGACAGGGACTTGATGCATGAGGAGGATGATAGTGATAGCTGCTTACCTCAACAGGTAAGAACCCCCAGTGCATCCACAGGCCTGTTGGGGCAGGAGTCTTTTTTTTTTTTTTTTTTAAGGAATCCTACAATCTAGGAAGGGCCGAGGTGAATGCAGATTGCATTACAGAGGTCTGGGGCAGGATGGCATATGTATGATCTGAAAGTAAAGGTGTTCCAAGGGCTCTCTTTTAATGACCAGATTATTGAAAGCTCTAAATGTGATTAGTGCCAGGCTTGGATTACAGGCTCCGTTTTGGAGGGAGGGGAGAGAGAGATCATGACACAGCTGGGCTAGCAGAGAGTGAGCGTGTCCAGCTGCCTTTAACCCATATTCTAAGGCAGTGCCTTCTATTGTTCCCTCCTTCCTGTTTTGATGCCTGGTGGAATCTTATTTCATACCAGGAAGTGCATTACTTTCCCAGTATCAGTGACAGCGATTTTGTTAAAAGCACCAAATCCTAACACTGCTGCTCAGTCCTGTCTGTCCATCACCTTGCCTTTTGTGGAGTCTCTCTGACCAAGGAGCAAATTTTGCTGAGGTGGGACAAAGATCACTGTACTCCCAGGGTCTCCCCCAGCCAAAGCACAGAGCTGAGATCCCTGCCCTACCCCCCACCCCCAAGGAGCAGTACAGACACTGTCTCTCTTCAGGTCCAAGGAAAATGCAGTTTTGGGCCCAGATTCCAGGGAAACCAGTCCCCAAATGGGATCAGAACCCCAAATGAATTATTTAGGTGAGCCCGCTTTAATATTGAAAGGGGGAATGCACACATGGATTGCTCCCCCTGCTAACAGTCATTTACACGGGGCTTGGTAGTGAATAAAAGTGATTTTATTAAGGACAAGCAATAGGATTTAAGTGGTTGCAAGTGGAAACAGGCAGAGCAAAGTGAATTACAAATTTAAAATAACAAAAAAGGCAGCGCTTGTTCTCTCTCACACTCAGCTTCTTATAAACATACCCTGAAACTGTTCTTATTTCAGCTAAGCCTCCAAACCAGGCAAGCTCCCAGGGGTCTCTGGTTCATTCTCTTGGGAGGGCCATTCCAGCCAAACACAAAGAACTGAAAAACTTTGCATCTTAAGTAGCCTCCCTTTCAGGCGGGAATTCTCTGTTTTACATTCTCTCCTTCCATGGAAAATCACCTCGTCAGACCCCTACCAATTAGGGGGCTCACAGGACATCCTCAGGCCAACCACTGCTCCCACTCAAAGAATGAAGGAGGCTGTTTACAGGCGATCACCCAGACACTGAGGGAAGCACCCTTGATGGCTTCCATTGGCACATGTAAAGATGTAAACCATTCCCCTGCTCCATATTCTTAACGGTGCACACCAAAGTAAGAGATATGGCAGACTGAGGCATTAACATTGAGAGGCGCCATGAGGTATTTTGTCCAGAGCGTCTTCGAGTGATGCAAATTTGTGTCCATAAGGCCATTTCACAAAGCTGGAGCTTCCTCCCTGCCTCTCTGCCCCTTAGCCCCACCCTCATCCATCTCTGCCAGCAGGTTAGTGCGGGCGGGCCCCCAAACTGAAGGGGGGAGGGGAAGACCTGGTACAAGCTCCTCCCAGGGTCAGGCTCAGCTGTGCAGCAGGGCACAGATTTTGCCTTTGCCCCTGGGCGCATAACACCCTCACTACGCCTCTGGCCTGAAGACTGGAGCTCCTGTGTTTATTTCTAAATCAGAATAGCCATTTGTCAGCTTTAGGGCTAGTTACAGATCTTTACAGCTATCTCATGAAGTGAAGCTTTAAAATGTAATACTAGTCTCCTATGTGCTATCCCCTCTTAGCCTGAATGATCCAAAAGACATGGCAATACAGAAAGTCTGGTCCTCTTTGAATACCCCACAGCACAGACAGGGCATCTGCTTTCACCGTTTCATCTGAGCGACCTTCACATAAGTAAACTGCCTGTGGCTGAGGCATCTCTGAATAATATTTCCAAGCATGCGCTGCAAGGGGCGTGCAACACGCATAGTCCGTTATAACAGAACGATGGGATAGTCGTGTGCTAGGGCCTAGCCAGCACCTATTAATAAATCCTGTGAGAAGTGCTGGCTTCCAATGACCTCAGGATTGGACCTCAGGAAACGGTTCCCACCGTAGCATTGCTCTTTGTGGGACGCGAAGGGGAGGAAAGATAAAAATGGCAGCAAAAATCAGAGATGCTTGATGACTTGAAAGATTTGTTAGAAAAGAGCGTTCACGTTTCCAGCCTGGGGGTCCGTAGGGACCTGACAAGGACCTTTCTCCTGGCCCATGGAGGAAAAATATCAATTCGACTTGTTCTAAAATGTTCAACTCCCTTCTTGCTCCATCTAAACCAGCTTAGGGTTGTTTCAGTAGCATACAAACTTGTTCTAAATAAGAAACCTTCCTGGCAGAAACCATATTTGGACCAAAATATTGAAGGATGAAATGAGTTTTTAAAATATTTAGTCTATTTACTAAATCAGGAAACTTTGGAAATTCTTGGCTCAGCTTTTGTTTTGCACATGTAGGATGTGATGGTTTATTTTAAGGAGCCTTAGGAATGGTGCTATGTGATTTTTTTTTTTTTTTTTTTTTCCCCATCTACCCCCTTATAGTAGCGTGTTTAAAACATATAGGTATCTGTTTGAAACGTGTGTGCATCTGTCTGTCCATCTGAGAGTCCATTTGTTCAAGAACGCCTCTTGCATGGTAAGAGCAAGGGCCACCAAATTTGGCTAAGTGGCAGCTGCCTCTTATCATACTCAAAGCAAGGTGAGGGTAAGGTTGTGCCGGGATGACAGGATGTGTATGGAATGCAATTTTCATATCAAACGGAAAGGGAGGGGTGTTGAGAGTAGCAAGTTAAACTCACCCAGCAAGCACAGGAAGAAGAATGACCACAGGGGGGCAGCAATCCCACCCCCCACGCACACCGCCTGCACCCCCCCACACACCGCCAGCCCCCTGCCCTGAAGGACTTGAGCAACACGGGGAAGTCTTCGTGTTGAATATAATGGAGAATAGGGATGTAAAATACTGTTTAATTGGTTAACCAGTTAAGCATTATGTTTAGTCAGTTAACTGATTAAAGGGGGCAGGCGGAGCAACCTATCCACCTGCTGCTGCCAGGCTGGAGTGGCCTCCCTCCCGTGGAAAAGCACTGCTCCCGCCGGCCGGAGCAACACCTGCCTGTGGAGGTGGGTGGGGGGCGCAGGCTGGGCCTGCATTGTACAGGGGCTGGAGCAGCCCCCTCCCCGTGCCAGTGGCTAGCGTGTGGAGACAATAATACAGTGGTATATTGTTCACCGATGGGTCCCTGTCATGAACAGGAGGCGTGCTGACCAGCACCTGGTGACTAAGGGGTTAACTCAGGTACCTTGCAAAGGTGATGGCCAGGGGGCCGGGAGAACCAATAGAGATAGAGGGTTGAAATTTGAATTGGATATTGGTCTCCTGCCTGCTCTCTTTGTGTGGGAGAGTTGAACGACACAGACTGATTTCAACCCAGGCAGGACTGCCATGCCCCCCATGGAATTCAGGGCATGGGAGCAGACTGAACAAAGAGAAAATTAGAAGTGAGTATCAGGGAAATGTGAGTCCGGTCGCGTTCAGGGTAATTTTTCTTTATTTTGTGGTTTGGTTTGAACTGCTTGGTGTGCATCTCTGCCTCCCCTCCCCATTTCCTACCATCTAAGCTTTGTGCCAAGACTTTTCTCTGTTTTTTTTT
Organism: Pelochelys cantorii; assembly: GCA_032595735.1. Classification (NCBI taxonomy): domain Eukaryota; kingdom Metazoa; phylum Chordata; order Testudines; family Trionychidae; genus Pelochelys; species Pelochelys cantorii. Next base: position 1,387,509 of record CM064339.1, on the reverse strand, counting down.
TTTTAAATTTGTTTTCCGTGGTTGCTCTGTACATCTAGCAACCGAGTCTGCTTTCTCCAGTTTATCTTTTGTTTTGTCATAAAAATCACTTCTTTAAGGGGATGCTTTGATTCTTGTGTCCTGAGAGATCTGTCAGTCGGTGGGTGTCTGCAGGCCTCTGACTGAGGGGTCAGTACCAGAGACTGCAGCTTGTTTTTCTCTCTTCTTTTTCAAGCTCTTTTGGGGCAGAAGAGCTTGGGGTACCCCGGGGGGTGGTTTCTAGTGTTCTCCCATGGTTTTTTAGGGATCAAAAATCACTTGAAGGTGGCAGCAAATTCCTCAATAATCTGTGTATTGGGATTTGGGGGGGGGGGAGTTTTTGTAACCAGTGCCTGTAGAGGCGAGATTTGAAGCTTTCTTGCGGGCCCCAACCTTCTGCATTCGGAGTGCTGGAGTGGGGAACAGCCCTGACAGTCCCTAAGTGTGTTTATTAGAAATCCTGTTTTGAGGCGTCTAACAGGCACTGTGTGTATTCTTTCATGGTTTGAATTGGGCATATAATGGCAAGGGCACAATTTCTGTTTGTGCTTGTTCCTATTGGGCAAGAGGAAACAGTCTGTTTTAAATGTATCTGGAAATTATACACATTTTAAAAAGTGGAGGATCATTAACCTTTGGTAACTAACCTGTTTGCCATAGGATGCAGTGGATTCTCTGTCATGGGAAGTGTTTACACCAGAGTTGCCTGTGTTTCTATGAGGTATTCTCTAGCTCTGTCAGAAGCTATTGGATTTGATGCAGGGATTGCTGGGTGAAATTGGATGGCTTGTGTTCTGAAAGAGGGCAGATCAAATGATTACGCCGAGCTCCTCTGACCATGACATTTGAGAGTCATGAGGACATTTGGAGATGAGAACCAGAATCCATTCCAAGGGCTTTCAGAGAAGTGGCTGCTGCCACCTGCCTTGTTTTGTGTATTTCTTATGCCCAAAATGCTGAAATTGGAATCGGACGCCTGTTCCCAGCATTGCTTGGGGCCTTAATTCAACAACTTGTTTTCATTTCAATTGTTGCTCTGGAGTGGGGCTGGTAATGTGTGGGGAGGGGGTTCAGTCTGCAGGCTGCCCTGGGGGGGAGAGGAGGACTATCCCAGGCGTGTCTCACTGCAGCAGCATGGAGCCAGGTGAGAGACACCTCTCCATGGCCACTGCAGCTCCAGCCGGCACAGACCAGCTGGGGCAAATCCAGGTTCATCTGCTCCCTGCACTCCCCAGCCAAGGGAGGAATGGAGTAAACTGGGCACTTTCCCCTTGCTCCCTGATGAAGGGGAACAGCCAGCAATGGTCCTGTATGAATTGGAGGGGTGGGAGGCTTGGGGGGGGGGAGCGTCCCAGACAAGAGGGGGCCTGCACCTCCCAGCTGGCCCCTTTTACCTGCCTGGTGACTCTGTCTCTTTTCTGTATTGTTTTCTGAGCAGCAGTCCCATCCCAAACACAGCCCATTTTCCCGGCACAACCAAACCCTCACCTTGTTTAAGTTATGATCAGAGGAAGCTGCCTAGCAAATGTGGTGGACCTAGCTATTTACTGTGTAGGAAGAGTTCTTGGCTAAACAGACAGACCGACGAACTCTCTCAAATCTACAGTAGAAGAAATACTGCTCAGTATTTCATCAGCATAGGCATTGGGGGTAAGGGTAAAACTATACTGTTGAATGATAGCGAACGGAGATAAACTTAAACAACAACAGGTAGTCTGGTAGCACTTTAAAGACTAACAGAACATGTAGGTGGTATCATGAGCTTTCATGGGCACAGCCATCACGGCTCATGATACCATCTACATGTTTTGTTAGTCTTTAAAGTGCTACCAGACTACCTGTTGTTTTTTTTAAGTTTATCCAGTACAGATGACTCGACTACCTCCTGAAGCTAGAGAACGGAGAGTTTGGTTGAAGTGTACAATGGGATTGTATGCTCTACTACAGTGGTCACCAACCAGTAGATCGGGATCTACTGGTAGATCTTGGAGCCTCTGACAGGTGATCTTGACTGGTTTGGCCAAGAGGCTACCAAGTGCTGGCACTTCAGCTGTCGTCCTTCCCCCCCCCCCCCCCACTGCTGTGCACCTCCTGCTCTTTGCCTTGCAGCTGCCTCCCCTACCCCCCACCCCCTAGAGCCTCCTGCTTGCTATGCAGGATATGGGAGGGAGAAGAGGCGTGCTGATGTCAAGTGCCCCCTCTCCCATCCTCTATACTATTTCCACAGAGCGGAGTGGGGGCACAACAGGACTTGGGAAGGAGTTTGCTGGATGCCTTTGGGAGTGGTGCAGGGCCAGGGCAGGGGTGAGCCTGCCTTAGCCCCACTGCACCCCCATCCAAGAACCACCTGATGTACGCAGTGCCAAGCTGGAGCCCAAATCCTGAAACCCTACCCCAGTCATGAACTCCCTCCTGCACTCCAAGCCCCGACCCTAGCCTTGAGCACCCCTGCATCCAAATGCCCTCCCAGCGCCTGCACCTAGAAACCCCTCCAGACCCCAACTGCCTGCTCTCAGCTCAGCTCAGAGCCCCTCTCACACTCCAGATCTCTTAATCTAGCACCACAGCCTGCACCCCAACCCGCTGGCCCTGCCTGATAAAAGTGAGGGAGTGTGGGGGAGGGGAGGAGGATGGAGTGAGAAGGGGCACAAAGGAGGCGGGGCCAGGGTGTTTGGGTTTGAGGTAGATCTCAGAACGCACTTGAATTCAAAAAGTGATCTCGTGCTTTAAAAGGTTGGAGACCCCTGCTCTGCTATTTTGTAATCTGTGAAGTTGAATCTTGTGCACCCTGGACAAGGAAGAGAGTGCAGGATCCAGGATGCGGAAAGTGGGACTCGCATACGAACGAACGTAAGAGCGGCCATACTGAGACCAGTTGTCCATCTAGCCCAGGGCCCTGTCTTTCCACAGTGGCCAGGGCCAGGTGCTTCAGAGGGAATGAACAGAGCAGGGCCGTTGCCCCCCCCTCCATTCCCAGCTTCTGGCAGCCAGAGGCTAGGGATCCCTAAAACATGGGGGTACAGCCCCGACTGTCTTGGCTACTAGCCATTAACGGACCTATCCTCTATGGCCTTACCAAATTCCTTTTGGAACCCAGCTTTCATAGAACCATAGAGCTGGAAGAGACCTCGGAAGGTCATCAAGTCCAGCCCCCTGCTCTAGGCAGGACCAATCCCAACTAAATCAACCCAGCCAGGGCTTTGTCAAGCCGAGACTTAAACACCTCTAGGGATGGAGACTCCACTACTTCCCTAGGTAACCCATTCCAGTGCTTCACCACTCTCCTCGTGAAATAGTTTTTCCTAATATCCAACCTGGACCTCTCCCACCACAACTTGAGACCATTGCTCCTTGTTCTGCCATCTGTCACTACTGAGAACAGCCTGTCTCCAGCCTCTTTGGAACCTCCCTTCAGGAAGTTGAAGGCTGCTATCAAATCCCCCCTCACTCTTCGCTTCTGCAGACTAAACAGATCCAACTCCCTCAGCCTCTCCTCATAAGTCATATGCTCCAGCCCCCTAATCATTTTGGTTGCCCTCTGCTGGACCCTCTCCAATGCGTCCACATCTTTTTTGTAGTGGGGGGCCCAGAACTGGACACGATACTCCAGATGTGGCCTCACCAGAGCCGAATAAAGGGGAATAATGACATCTCTGGATCTGCTGGCAATGCTCCTCTTAATGCAACTGAGTATGCCATTAGCCTTCTTGGCTACAAGGTCACACTGTTGACTCATATCCAGCTTCTCATCCACTGTAACCCCCAGGTCCTTTTCTGCAGAACTACTACTTAGCTGGTTGGTCCCCAGCTTGTAACTATGCTTGGGATTCTTCCGTCCCAAGTGCAGAACTCTGCACTTGTCCTTGTTGAACTTCATCAGATTTCTTGTGGCCCAATCCTCCAATTTGTGTAAGTCACTCTGGACCCTATCTCTGCCCTCAAGCATATCTACCTCTCCCCCTAGCTTAGTGTCATCTGCAAACTTGCTGAGGGTGCAATCCATCCCCTCATCCGGGTCATTAATAAAGATATTGAACAAAACTGGTCCTAGAACCGAACCTTGGGGCACTCCGCTAGAAACCGACCGCCATCCTGACATCGAGCCGTTGATCACTACCCGCTGGGTTCAGCCTTCTAGCCATCTTTCTAGCCATCTTACTGTCCATTTATCCAATCCACATTCCCTTAACTTGCTGGCAAGGATATTGTGGGAGACCATATCAAAAGCCTTGCTAAAGTCAAGGTAGATCACATCCACTGACTTTCCCACATCCACAGAGCCAGTTATCTCATCATAGAAGCTAATCAAATTGGTCAGGCACGACTTGCCCTTTGTGAATCCATGCTGACTATTCCTAATCACTTTCCTCTCTTCCAAGTGCCTCAAAATGGATTCCTTAAGGATCCCTTCCATGATTTTTCCAGGAACCGAGGTAAGACTGACTGGCCTATAGTTCCCTGGATCGTCCTTCTTCCCTTTTTTGAAGATGGGCACTGCATTTGCCTTTTTCCAATCATCCGGGATTGCTCCCGATCGCCACGACTTTTCAAAGATAATGGCCAAAGGCTCCTCAATGACATTTGCCAACTCCCTCAGTACCCTCGGATGCATTAAGTCCGGATCCATGGATTTGTGTACATTTAGCTTTTCTAAATAGTTCCTAACCTGTTCTTTACCCACCACGGGCTGTCCATCTTCATCCCATCTTGCGTCACTTGGCTCCTGGACTTCTGCGCTGACCTTGTCCGTGAATACAGAGGCAAAGAAAGCATTGAGTACTTCAGCTTTCCCCACATCATCTGTCACTAGGTTACCTCCTTCATCCAGTAGGGGCTGCACACCCTCTCGGATCACCTTCTTCTTGTTAACATGCCTGTAGAAACCTTTCTTGTTATCCTTCACATCCTTAGCCAGTCGCAATTCCATTTGCGCTTTCGCCTTCCTGATAACCCTCCGGCATTCTCGAGCTGTACATTTAAACCCCTCCCTGGTCATTTGTCCAAGTTTCCACTCTTTGTAAGCTTCCTTTTTGTGCTTAAGTTCACCAAGGATTTCCCCCGTAAGCCAAGTCCGGTCTCCTACCATTTTTGCCTCTCTTGCTACGTGTCGGGATAGTTTCTTTCTGTGCCTTCAATAAGGCTTCTTTAAAATACTGCCAGCTGTCCTGGACTCCTTTCCCCTTCATGTTAGCATCCCAGGGTATTCTGCCCATCAGATCTCTGAGGGAGTCAAAATCTGCTTTTTTTGAAGTCCAAGGTGTGTATTTTACTACTCTCTTTTCTTCCTTTGGTCAGGATCCTGAAATCTACCATCTCATGATCACTGCTTCCCAGGTTGTCACCCACCTCTACTTCCCCTATTAGTTCCTCCCTGTTTGTGAGCAGAAGGTCAAGCTGCGCAAGGCCCCTGGTCGGATCCTTCAGCACTTGTTCCAGTAGATATAGTATACTTAGATTTTTCAGAAAACCTTTGACAAGGTCCCTCACCAAAGGCTCTTGTGTAAATTACATGGCCATGGGATAAGAGGGAAGGTCCTTTCTTGGATTGAGAAGTGGTTAAAAGACAGGAAACAAAGGGTAGGAATAAATGGTAAATTTTCAGAATGGAGAGGGGTAACTAGTGGTGTCCCCCAAGGGTCGGTCCTAGGACCAATTCTGTTCAACTTATTCATAAATGATCTGGAGAAAGGGGTAAGCAGTGAGGTGGTAAAGTTAGCGGATGATACCAAACTGTTTAGGATAGTCAAGACAGAAGCAGACTGTGAGGGACTCCAAAAAGATCTCACCAAACTGAGTGATTGGGCAACAAAATGGCAAATGAAATTTAATGTGGATAAGTGTAAAGTAATGCACATTGGGAAAAATAACCCCAACTATATGTACAGTATGATGGGGGCTAACTTGGCTACGACAAATCAGGAAAGAGATCTTGGAGTTATCGTGGACAGTTCTCTGAAAACTTCCACACAGTGTGCAGCGGCGGTCAAAAAGGCAAATAGGATGCTAGGAATTATTAAGAGAGGGATAGAAAATAAGACCCAGAATATCTTACTGCCCCTGTATAAAATTATGGTATGCCCACATCTTGAATACTGTGTACAGATGTGGTCTCCTCACCTCAAAAAAGATATTTTGGCCTTGGAAAGGGTTCAGAAAGGGCAACTACAATGATTAGGGGTTTGGAACGGGTCCCATATGAGGAGAGGTTAAAGCGACTGGGACTTTTCAGTTTAGAAAAGAGGAGACTGAGGGGGGATATGATAGAGGTATATAAAATCATGAGTGGTGTGGAGAGGGCCGATAAAGAAAAGTTATTTCTTAGTTCCCTAAATAGAAGAACTAGAGGACACCAAATGAAATTAATGGGTAGCAGGTTTAAAACTAAAAAAAGAAAGTTCTTCTTCACACAGCGTGTAGTCAGCCTGTGGAACTCCTTGCCAGAGGAGGCTGTGAAGGCTAGGACTATAATAGAGTTTAAAGAGAAGCTAGATAATTTCATGGAGGTTAGGTCCATAAAAGGCTATTAGCCAGGGGATAAAATGGTGTCCTTGGCCTCTGTTTCAGAGGCTGGAGAGGGATGGCAGGAGACACATCGCTTGATCATTGTCTTCGGTCCACCCTCTCTGGGGCACCTGGTGCTGGCCACTGTTGGCAGACAGGATACTGGACTAGATGGACCTTTGGTCTGACCCAGTACGGCCATTCTTATGTTCTTATGTACCAAGAAGTTATCCCCAACATTCTCCAAAAACTTCCTGGATTGCCTGTGTACTGCCGTATTGGTTTCCCAACAGATGTCAGGGTGATTAAAGTCCCCCACGAGAACTAGGGCCTGCGATCTGGAAGCTTCTCTCAGTTGTCCAAAGAAAGCCTTATCTACCTGATTCGGTGGCCTGTAGCAGACAGCAACCACAACATCACTGCTGTTTGCTCCTTTAAACTTAACCCATAGACTCTCAACAGGTTTTTCTCCCTCTTTATACTGGAGTTCAGAGCAATCGTAGTGCTCTTTTACATATAGTGCAACTCCTTCTCCTTTTCTCCCCTGCCTGTTCTTCCTGAACAGTTTATACCCTTCCATGACAGCGCTCCAGTCATCCCACCAAGTCTCTGTTATCCCAATTAAATCATATTTCTTGGACTGGGCCAGGGCCTCCAGTTCTTCCTGTTTGTTGCCCAGGCTTCTCGCATTAGAGTACAAACACCTCAGGTAACCAGTTGATCGCCCTATCTTCTCCATTCGAAACAGGGGTCCTCCTTTCTTCCTCGTTCCTCTCTTCATTTCTTCCCGGTATCCGACTTTCCCACTCCCCTCAGGGTTTTGGTCACTGTCCCCCGATGAACCTAGTTTAAAGCCCTCCTCACTAGGTTTGCAAGCCTGCCCGCGAAGATGCTCCTTCCTCTCTTCGTTAGGTGGATCCCATCTCTTCCTAACAATCCTCGTGCCCGGAACAGAGTCCCATGGTCGAAGAAACCAAAGCCCTCTCTGCGACACCACCTGTGCAACCACGCATTTACATCCTCAATTCGACGATCCCTGCCCAGTCCTTTCCCTTCAACAGGGAGGATGGACGAGAACACCACTTGCGCTCCAAATTCTTGGATCCTTCTTCCCAGCGCTACATAATCCGCAGTAACCCACTCAAGGTCTTTCTTGGCCGTATCGTTCGTTCCCACGTGGAGAAGGAGGAAGGGGTAGCGTTCCGAAGGTTTGCTCAGTTTGGTAAGCCTCTCAGTCACATCCTGAATGCGAGCTCCCGGTAAGCAGCACACCTCTCGAGATTCCAGGTCCGGACAGCAGAGGGATGGCTCAGTCCCTCTTAGGAGGGAGTCCCCGACCACCACCACCCGTCGTTTTCTTTTGGGGGTGGTGGCCGTGGAACCCCCATCCCTAGGACTACGCATCCCATGCCTTCCAGTAGATGGTGTTCCCTTCCGGTTTCTTCCTTGTGAGGTCCCTTCCAAAGCATTCACCACCGCAGAGCCTGTGGAGAGAGCCTGAAAGTGATTACTTACCTCTATAGCATTGGGGGATTCCCATGCTGGCCTTTTTCCCCTTCTAGAAGTTACATGCTGCCAGTTCTCTTCCTGGTCACGTACTGCCATCTCTGGCTCTTCCGCCTCCCGTGCTGCCTTCTATCGAGGAAGTCTTCATCCTCTCTGATCGAGCGTAGGGTCGACACTTGGGCCTCCAGTCCTCTAATTTTTTCTTCCAAAATGGCGACCAGCTTGCACTTAGTGCAGATGAAATCCGTTCTTTCTTCCGGGAGGAAGACAAACATGGCACACTCCGTGCAGGTAACAACAACAGACCTATCACCATCCATCCCTGCTGTCCTGTTCGCAAGCTTTCGTGTTGGCCTTCACAGTATCCCTGGCAACAAAACCCCCAGGATGGCTGTGCCTTGTGGAAAGAAGGGCTCCCTCTTTTGTTTTAAACCTGCTACTTATAAATTTCACTCAGTGACACCTGCGCTGTGCGTTGAGGGTGTAAATAACACTTCCTCTGTTTTCTCCACACCACTGATGGTTTTATCAGTGTCTGTCGTGTCACCCTCATCCCATGCTGCTTTTCCAAGCTCAGTTGTCCCAATCTTTTTAATCTCTCCTCATGTTGAAGCCATTTCTTACTCCTAATCATTTCTGTTGCCCTTCTCTGTATCTTCTCCATTTCTAATATTTCTTTTTTGGGGGGCTGGGATGACCGGAACGGCATGCAGCGTCCAAGCTGTGGGTGTGCCATGGATTTCTACGGTGGCGTTATATTTTCTGTCGTCTTATCTGTCCTTTTCCTAATGGTCCCTAACATTCTGCTTGCTTTTTGGCCTGCTGCTGCACATTGAGTGGATGTTTTCAGAGAACTCTCCACAGGGACTCCAAGATCTCTCTCTTGAGTGGCAACAGCTCATTTAGATCCCCTCATTTTGTGCGTATAGTTGGGATTATGTTTTCCGATGTACATTACTTTGCATTTATCAACATTGAATTTCATCTGCCCTTTTGCTGCCTAGGAGCCCAGTTTTGTGAGATCCCTGTGTAACTCTTTGCAGTCTGCTTTAAATGGAACTCTCCTGAGTAAATTTGTGTCTGCAAATTTTGCCACTTCAAATCTTCACCCCTTTTTCCAGATAATTTAGGACTATGCTGAACAGCACATTAGACCCCCTGTGGGACACTAGTATTTGCCTCTCTCCATTGTGAAAACTGCTCATTTCTTCCCTCCCTTTCTGGTGACTGTTGACAATGCTCTGTATGTTTTATCTCGGCAACTACTTCTAGACAAAAGTGTTGACACTATTTAGTAATTTTTTAGAAATGAAGTGGAATCGGCTAAATGTCTCTTGCTTAATGGCAGAAGCCAATTGCCGTCAAAGCAATATTTTGCCTCCATGGAAGAATTTTGCCTCAGTGAAAGAATTTTACCCCTTTCTTCTTGCCCACAGGTATTGGGAAGAACGTGATCTGTGAGAAATCTGCTACTTCGGTGGATGCCTTCAGGATGGTCACTGCTGCCAGATATTACCCCAAGCTGATGAGCATCGTTGGCAATGGCCTCCGTTTCTTGCCTGCCTTTGTGAAAATGAAGCAGTTAATAGAAGAACACTACGTCGGCACTGTGATGATCTGCGATGTGCGAGTGTTCTGGGGGAGCCTGCTCCACCACAAGTACAACTGGAGCTGTGACGAGCTCATGGGAGGAGGGGGCCTGCACACAATGGGCACCTACATTGTAGATCTCTTAACGCATCTCACCGGCCGGAAGGCAGAGAAGGTCCATGGCTTGCTTAAGACTTTTGTGAAGCAGAACGCGGCGATCAGCGGAATCCGCCATGTTACCAGCGACGACTTCTGCTTTTTTCAGATGCTCATGACCGGCGGTGTCTGTAGCACGGTGACTCTCAACTTTAACATGCCTGGATCGTTTGTTCACGAAGTCATGATTGTCGGGTCCACGGGTCGCCTGATCGCTCGTGGCACAGACTTGTATGGGCAGAAGAACACAGCACCCCAAGAGGAACTACTGCTCACAGATCCCCTGACCATCAACACAGGCCTTCTGGACAAGGGGTTTCAAGAGATCCCCTTGCTGTACCTGAAAGGAATGGTGTATATGGTGCAAGCATTGCGCCTGTCTTTCCAAGACCAGGAAGACAGTCGGACATGGGATCACAAACCAGTCTCCATGGCAGCCTCCTTTGAGGACGGCCTCTATATGCAAAGCGTAGTCGATGCCATTAAGAAATCCAGCCGGTCTGGGGAGTGGGAAACGGTGGAAGTAATGACTGAGGGACCAGATGCCAACCAAAACCTTTGTGAGGCGCTTCAGAGAAATAACCTATAAATATGAACATTCCTGGTGTTTCTTATGGGGGAAAAGAACAATTGACAATGTCCAGACATAGCTAGAGAAGTTTCTCGGTTTGTAAGTTTGTAGGTTCTTATTTAATACTTTTTTGGGAGGGAGGGGGCTGTTGTGTTTTTTGTTTTGGGGTGTTTTGTTTTGTTTTTTTTTTTAATTGTGGGTAAAGCGTCATGGTCTGATGAAACTGTTCCTCCCTGGGTAGAGCATTCTGTTTTTAAACTCATTTAGAGAGTTTTAAATGTTTCTGGGTTTTGTAGTTGGGTTTTTAAAGCTGAATTTCTGCTTTGCAGATTGTTAGGAAAACTTGAATTGCCCTTTGCACTTGCAGTAGCTAAAGCCAAGTGAGGGATCTTTTTGCCATTGGATTGTGGGGAGACATGACACAGTCTCTTGCACAGAGTTCAAGTTATTTTTACAATTTTAATCTGAGAGCAAGTAGACCGGGATCAGGGAGCATGTACAGCTCAGCTGTTCTTGCACTTCTTGCTAACAGGACTCTCACCAACACATTTTTTAGGTTTAGTCTTCAGCTTGTAAAACTTTAATAAAGAAAAGTGTAGTAATAATGGCCCATCTCTAAACTCGAGTACGAAGAAGAATGGAGGGGACAGGACAAAAGTCTGTAAGATACAGATCAGGCGTAGTGTTCTGCATGTAGTGGGTATGATAAATGTTTCACATTAATTTCAATTGGTTTCTAATTACCCCCTGGATTCTCTGTTGATATTGACAGAAGTGTTTGTAGCTATCATTGGACAAGTTGGAACGCTGAGTATTTCAGCTATTCAGTCTGGGTGCCTCTGTAGCAAATATTTAGGCGACTAATACCTCACAGCAACTTTTTTCCCACAACTTCCCTCCCCCAGCCTAATTGTGAATTGTGTTCACTGCCTGTCCGCCAAATCCACATCAGTGTTTCCAGTCTACCTGATGAGTAAAGCCCCCAGTAGCTTCCCAGTTGCGCATCTGGATTCGTTAATGTCCCTGTTTGATGATGAGACTGGAAGACATTTAAGCCTTCTAGGCACTTGAACTTGGATGAAAAAGTAGGAAATATCCCATTACCATACACTCTTCCATACTGACAAAGGTATCACACATGCTCTGGTAAAGAAAACAGTGACTGAATCCTTAGGCAGTGACAGCCTTTGGTTTGGCTAAATCATGACACTGGATAATATTACCCTGCTACAGAAACACATCTTATAATTTTATACCCAGTGGGGATAATTTGTGCTGCTGGTGGATCTTGAGTGAATTTCCATTTCACCCCAGAAGTATGTTCATTAGGTTGTCATTGAGGAAGAGAGGTTATTTTTATTGAATTGATCTTGTTTACTTGAATGTTTTAATGTTTCCCACTAGGTTTTATTCCTGCATATTTATACAAAGCATTAACATGCAAACGTAACCTTTTCATAAAATGATCCTTTCTGAAAATTGTGTCTCTTGTTTTCTACAAAAATAAACATTTATGTTGACGGAAGATGGACTTTCATGGAGCTGATTATTTTTTAGACTAAGTGAAAGGTCCCCTAACCAAGGTCGGCCGGAGATCATTGCTGTGTTACTGACACAAACGTGTTTCAGGGCAGTGAAAAATACCCCACTCTAGTACCCACTGATTGTGACTGTCCATGGAGATTGGGCAAGTCACTGCCTGAGGAATTCCTTTGTTGGTGATGCTTTATTCTCACATGAGAATAGGCTGTGAAAAGGGAGAAGGTTGCCCCTTGCCCCTTTTACTAACTATTTCTAACCCTCAGACTGTTCTGTGTCAAGTTCGTGGGTGGATGAGAGTTAGAGAAATTCCTGGCCCCTCCCTTATTCCTCCATGGGGATGGCCTGTTTTCATTCGCCATTTCATACAGGCCACAAATCCTGAGATGGTCTGGCTTAGGGATGTTAAATGGCGTTTAATCAGCTAATTGACTAGTCAATGAGCTGATAAGGGAGGGAAACTGCAGAGCTCGCAGTGGGGTTAGCTCTCAGACCCAGGAGCTAACCCTGCTGTGGCTCTGCCTGTTAAATGTATTAAGAGCCACTAGGCTCTTAATACATTTAAAAGGCTAAAGCACAGTGGAGGGGGGACCAAGTCCCTCCTACACCTCTGCCTCCCCAACTCCCCTCCCCTGCAGAGATGGTGCTGGGGGGAACCAGCTTTTAAGCCAGCTCCCCCCAGCACCGGCTCCTGCTTCTCCCCCCACCCCTTTTGCTGCCTCTTTCTGATAGAGGCAGCAAGGGGGCGGGAGCGATGAGTTGAGCCATTAGTTGACTGTCCAATAAGCAGGGCTCAACAAACTATAGAATCTACTCGCCCATGGCGAGTAGATTTCAGCTGCGCGCCCTGTTTACCGGCAGTGCGCGCATGTGCATTGCGGCTCTTGCGCATGTGCAGTGTGGGGCTGGCGAGCGGCTTTCGCCACCATTTGTCAAGCCCCACCAATAAGCATTTGCTTATTGGATAGTTGACTAGTCGCCGACATCCCTAGTTTGGCTGTTCCTGGTCTACGTCATATACCTTTCCCTGTGACTGATGGGTTCTCTGCTTTGTTGGGTAAAGCTTTTGGGGTAGGAATTCCTGAGAAGCAAAATCCCCAGTGTTCCTAATCCAAAGTGAATACTTCGGTTTATCAGTCTAAATACTCCCCCATTCTTTCGGCAGGGACAGGTCTCGCATAGTGTCATTTTACTGCTGCTCTGCACTACTGACCGCGTCCAACATCACTTGCCTGTCACTGGGACTCTTGCTACAGAGTTTTTAACTCCTTTTTAGAGCCTTCCTGTGCGGTACTTAGGAGAGTCCCCAGCAGGCCTGTTCCTTACCCAGAAAAGCCCTGCTGCAGTGCAAGGCAGAGCTAAGGTCTGTCTCCACAGCATGCTGCTGTACGCAGCCTGTAGCATTGTCCCCGTGGGACGCTAACTAAGCAGCAGTCTGGTACGCAGTAGATCTGCACACCATAGCTTGCCCTGCTCGAACTTGCATTGTAGCCAAATCCCTAGTTTTGGGAACTAGCCTGACTTTATCAATATATGCATGTTTTTCTCTCCACACTGAACCCTCTCTCCCCCTTGGGAATGTCTGGGGCTTTGTTTTTTCTAGGATTAAGACAGAAGTGACTTAGACATACTAAAAATAATTCAATACCAGACTCCGTTTATATAGCCAGAGAAATCACAAGGAATTGGAAAACAGCCAAGGTTGAGTCTTCAGGGAAGTCTGTTTTCATTTAGGGAGAAACTTCATTCTAACTAGGTGAAACAGTGGAAGTAGAGAAGGCCATTGGCTGTTTCACCTTGTTCTGTACTGGGTACGATGCTGATCTTTTCTCCTCGGAGTCCTCAATTTATTTAAAAGGAGCTTTGTTATGTAAGTAAACCATATTGGCAGCTGTATCCTTGACCATGCTCCTTCATTGTCTAATTCTTTTCATTTGTGTGCGGAATAAAATGTATGTGCACCACCAATAGAAACACACGCTATTGGGCTGTGGGTGCTCTGCTAATCAGCTGGGTGACGTGAATATCTTGTGGGTGGCTGCCTAACCAGTCAGCTCATAGGCCATAGTGAGGGGAGAGAAGAGATTAATATCTGTGCTTTTAGTTTTTCTCAACATAATTTTAACAGTTGATATTTGGTTACAAAAGAAATCCCATATGTTGCAGGGGAGTAGGAAAACTCAACAGTGCCGTCGTTTCCAAGAAAGCCGGACACATTCTCTAAGGGGAAATGTATTCAAAAACAGCAAGGATCTGATGAAGTAGTTTTTCCCCCCACAGAATCTGATGCCCAAATAAATCTGTTCGTCTTTAAGGTGTCACAGGACTCCTCGTTTGTGCAGATACAGACTAACAGGCATACCCCTCTGGGTATGTCTACACTACAGAGTTTTGTCAGAAAAACAGCCATTTTTCCAACAAAACTTGAGGAACGTCCACACGGCAATCGCGTTCTTTCACAAGAAAATCGAAAGAACAGAGCGGGTTTTCTGGCACGGGTAATTCTCATTCTATGAAGAAGCAGCCTTTTTGCGATAGAGCTCTTTCGCAAAAAGGCGTGTAGACAGGGAAGAGGGAGTTTTTTCAGAAGAAGAGGAAAAAGCACAGGTGCCCTGGTGGCCATTCCATCCATAGCAATCACAGCTTACATACAAAAGAGCGTCCATTCAGTCTGGACGCTTTTTCGATGCACTTTTGCAGCGTGGACCCTCTCTTTCGGAAGATCTCTTCTGAAAAAAGCTTTTTCCAAAAGAAGCCTGTAGTCTAGATGTAGCCTCTGAGACTTGTCAGGAAATACATTCTGTGCAGGTACTGCCTAATATTAATTCCAAGTAAAGAAATAGTTAAAACTACAAGTGGCCTCTTGAAATTACAGTTTTTGGACCGAGAACTAGGTGTGGCAGAATTTGGTTTTTAATGTTTTGGTCACTTCCACAGGTAACATGGGTGTCTTGGTAAGCACATTTAGAGTTCTGTAACTCATGCAGTGGGGAAGGGTCAGCTGAATGCTCAGATTCAAACACGCAAGCTGTCAGTCCTTTGCCAGCATATACAAAGTTTCATCTGAAGAAGTGGGCTATGCCCACGAAAGCTCATCGTCCCATCTACGTGTTTTGTTAGTCTCTAAGGTGCTGCTAGACTTTTCGTTGTGGTTTAAGTTTTTCCATATACCAAGTAAATAACCTTAAATCAGACTCAAATACGTTCTCAAGCAGTATTTTTCTGGCTTTGCCTATCTGTACATTTCGATGATATCCATGGAAAAAGAATGTCGGTTCCCATGTAGAGTGAAACTGATGTTTGTGGGAACTGACCCTGCTAGCCGTACATTTGGCCCTGTATTGCAGTGCCAAGTACGAGGATGCCAGGGCTGTGGGAGCTGGTCTACAAAGCTGTATCACCTTTAAAACAACCGAGTTGTGAAGTTGTGCTGCTGGCTTGGGGGTGTCTAGGCAAGTTTCATAACTCCAGCTCCAGTTCATTCAGCATATGTACCCAGCACAGGGGGCTACAGAATGACTAGCGTGTCTGTCCAGTCCTGGAGATTGCTGCTGTTACACAGTGACCTACTGGAGGGGAGGGAAAGCCATGTGACAGGTTTCAAAACAGGTTATTCCTTAGTGTTGGTCACGGCTGGGTGAGACACGGCCCAGGGGCTGGATCCAGCCCCCCTAACACTTGGATCCAGGCCCTGGACTGCATCTGGGCACCTTCTATTTATATCTGGCTGCCGAATTTCCAGGCAGTGGCTCAGGCACCGGGATCCTATTTAAATGGCTCCTGGCTTCCAGTCATGGGGCTATCCCAGCAGGGATGGGAGCCACAAGCCCTTTAAATAGCTATAGCAGCCCCGGGAGAGGGGGGAATTGCCAGGCAATGCGGTAGCAGAGGGGCCGGGAGCTGCAAGCCCTTTGCTGTGTTTTTAACTCAAAGCCTTTGGCCCCAGACAACACTGGGGAGAGGCTAGTCCTCAGCCCTGCCCCTTCTAGGGATGGAGCTGGCCCATGACCCTGTACCAAAATGCATTAAATGCGCCCCCCACCCCTGTGAAGATAATTGCCCACCCCTGCTGGCAGTGCTTTGAAGTCTTCCCATTCAGATTGGAGTTGGCAGCTCTCTGGAGGAGTTCCACCCGCCTGAGTTTGGCACCTTGTATGTGTGTTGACTTAACAGGGGGATAAAATCAATTAAAATACTGGTTGTTGGGGGGACTTGGGGTAATTGTCCAATCCACTTCTGGAATTTCTGGTGCAGCTGCCGGAGACACCTGTGCCCCAGAGCAAGGTGGCTGCAGCAGCCTTTTAAAGTCCTGCCCTTCCATCCCCGGGGAAATTCAACAGGCAGGGCACGGCGGCTGCCACCAGTCTGGACGAATGGGCACAGTGCCCCTGAGCCGTCAGGTGGTAACCACTGTGCAGGCTGTATTCCCATCTCCAGTTCCTCCTCCTGGCAGGCAGGTGGGCTCCCTGAATCTTCGGCTGGGCCTGCGCCAGGACTGCACTGCTCTCGCCTGCATAGCCATGCTCTGTAGTAGCCCCCGCATGGACTGTATTCCTGCACCCCCAGAGAGAGGCCCTACGGGAGCGCAGCACTCTGCTCCGGGCTCCCTCCACCAGCCTTGGCCTGGACACCTAGGACCTTCACTACCCTGTGCTCCATAGCGACTGAGCCTCTGAGATCTGAGGAAAGCTGCTCAAGAAAGCTGCCTCCTCCCTCAGCATGCGAGCCCTCAGCCTTTCTGACTTCCAGCACCCCTTCCCTGAAAGTCTCCTCCACGCCGTCTCTGTCCTCCTCCCACATGGTCACATCCTCCCCTGGCTGCACCCACATGATGTGAGTCAACAGGGTGCCCTTGTAGCCAAGAAGCTGAATGGCATATTAGGGTGCATTAGGAGGAGCGTTGCCAGCAGATCCAGAGAAGTGGTTATTGCCCTTTATTCGGCTCTGGTGAGGCCACATCTGGAGTATTGTGTCTGGTTCTGGGCCCCCCACTACAGAAGGGATGTGGACGCAGTGGGGAGGGTCCAGCGGAGGGCAACCAAAATGCATAGGGGGCTGGAGCACATGGCCTGTGAGGAGAGACTGAGGGGTTGGGGTTTGTTTAGTCTGCAGAAGAGAAGAGTGAGGGGGGATTTGAGAGCAGCCTGCAACTTCCTGCAGGGGGGGGGGGTTCCAAAAAGGATGGAGAGAGGCTGGTCTCAGTGGGGGCAGATGGCAGGAGCAGCAATGGTCTCAAGTTACAGTGGGGGAGGTCTAGGTTGGAGATTAGGAAAATAATATCCAACCTAGGAGGGAGGGAAGCGCTGGGATGGGTTCCCCAGGGAGGGGGTGGAATCTCCATCCCTGGAGGTGTTTAACTCCCAGCTTGACAAAGCCCTGGCTGGGCTGATTTCGTTGGGTTGGTCCTGCCTTGGGCAGGGGGCTGGACTCCATGACTCCTGAGGTCTTGTCCAGCTCTGGGATTCTGTGGCTCTATGAATCTAGGACAGGCTATTGGAGAGGAGTGGCTTTTGTGTCTGGGGGCCCTGGACTTCCCCTGCACTGCTGATAGCTTATGGGGTGCTGGCCAAGTCTGAACCCCAGTGACTTGCTCCACCCACCTCTTGGCAGAGTGGGATGAGAACTTACCGCATCCCCCTCGCCCCACTGAGGAAACTGGCATGGAAGCGGCATTGCCCCCTTGCAACGTGCTGTGGCCAGGGGGGTCTCGAGCAGACTTCTCCCCCCACAAGGGCGCTTGCTGCTGCTGGGGAAAGATGCCCAAGTGAAGCAGAAGCCTCATCCACTGTGGCCGCCTGCTCCAGGGCCGGCCGAAGCCCGTTGCAGAGGTGCAGACCACGGACAGCCGCTCGGAGTCTTTATTTGAGAAGTGGCAGAGGCACAGATGTTGAGCTGCCCCCGACCATAAGGAGTGGGGCTGGGGAGATGCCGTGGTACAGACCGTGGCTTTTCCCAGGGACGCTCGCCCGGCGGCCTCCCGCCTTCCCTGCAATTGTAAGGTGGCAGCAAGTCACACAGCCCCACCCAGGTTCCCCGCAGGTCAGCCGGAGCCGGGCAGCGGGTGCGGTTATTTATACTGCGGGGAGAGCGGGGGCACCAGGTGAGCGGCGCAGACACTCAGCATCTTGTCGATGTCGACCTGGGTTGACTTGTCGACTTCTGCCCGGGGCGGCATCCTTGGGGCGCAGCTTTCGGGCTGCCTGCCTTTCGCTCCTGCCGGGAAGAGGCGAGATGGATGGGTCGCGGAGCTCCCCTCCCGGGGCGGAAACCAGTGGGCAGGGGGTGGGGAGGAGACTGCCAGCTGGCCGTTGTGGGGGGTTGCTCTGCTCTGCGAGGCTTTAATCTGTCTAGGCCCTTGGAGGATGGGTGGGGTAGACCCGGTGGGCTCAGCTTATTTGCTTTCCCTACAGCTGTCCATGGATCAGAAGGGGTAGGATCCCCTCTCGTGATTAGGGGGAGCTATGCCTCTCTAGGGCAGGCCCCGTGCCTGTACGGTTTGAGCATCACTCAGCAGCATGGGCCCACCCGCGGTGCCGCCTTGCAGCTTCCGGGGCCAGCAGGGAGGGATTTGGACCCAAAGGAAGTGCCAGCCTTTCCCCTACCAAGGGCAGAATCAGACCTGGTGCCCGTTCCCTTCCCCCGCTAGCTAGTGCCTGGCTCGGGCTCCCCCGCGCTGGCTGACGCCGGCGCTCAGAGACAGGGCCGACCCACTTGTCTCCTTTTCGTGCTCATCCTCTCGTTCCCTACCCCCCTATTTCAGCCTTTCCTTGCTGGTTTCCTCCCTTCCACGGCACTCCCTGAATTGCTGCATAAAGGGGGCGTGGAGCATTCTGGATGCTTCCCCTCTGTTTCCAGGCACAAAGGAGACTGAGGCGCGGAGTCACGGCCAAGGGGGCTCAGTGCTACCCCCCCACTCTGAGGTGAGGGGCCTGTGCAGGAATCAGGAGTGGGGTCGCCAGCCGGCATGTCTCCCTGGCTCAGTCCGGAGGCTGCCTTGCTGTGCCCTCCGTGCAGGGCAGGGCAGCTCTTGGGACGTGAGCCCGGGCACCGAGAGGCCGGACTCTGCACCGGGCGGGCCCCAGCCCTGCTGCCAGCCCCGGGACGAGCCCCTTCGCTTCCCCCCAGCTGGCTAGCGGGGGCTGTGTCAGGCGCACCCATGGGGGGCCGGTGGCCAGCTTTGGGAACGTGCCCTCGTGCTGCAGGCTGTGGGGTCTCATTTTTACGCCCCAGACATAAGTGGGGCCCGGACTAATTCCTGCCCCAGAGCGTGCGGGCCAAAGGCAATTGGCGGGCGAGGCTGGGTCAGGCAGCCTGGCCTTATCTGGGCAGGATGACCTCGTGGTCCGGGAGAGTCCTGCCCTTGCCGTGCGGCTGGGGCCGATGTTCCCAAGAGCTTGTGCCCACAACGGCCCTGCGGGGGCAGGGGCGGTGACAACACCCGCACACATGGCCATGGACCTCTCTCTCAGGGTACGGCCCTGGGGGCTGCCTCTCTGGACTGCACTCCCCAGGATACCGCTGGGCTGCCCCGGAAGGAACAGGACGCGCTCCCCCCACGTCTTGCCTGAGCCCACGAGCCCCTGGGCAGCAGCCCCCAAGCAGGGGTCTGTTGGTTGCGCCCGGCCCAGCGCCCTCGCTCCGTCCCTGGTACCTGTTTGGCGAGAGCCCTCTGCTGCCTCGGTGTCTGCCTCGGCTGGGGCTCTGGCAGCCTCCCCCAGTGTGTCGCTCTCCTCCTCCGCGGGGCTGTTCAGCTCCGGGTTGTCATAGTTGATGTACTGGTACAAGGGCCGCAGGCGCGGCTGCCTCCCTAGTGCGGTCATAACACCACCACTGTGACACCGAGTACGCCGCCTCCCTCCCTGGCCAGCCCCCTCCCCGGCAGCTGCAACAAAGCCTTGTGCTCCCTGGGCTCCCGGGGGGGAAAGTGAGGCACACAGCAAGGGTACGGCTTGCCCCAGGGAGGCAGGACTGGCCCCTCTCTAATGGGGTCTGCGGGGAGAGTAGGGGGGAGGCTGGGCCCCTGCTCAGCACCCTGAGGCCAGCTGGTGGGGGAAGTGTCAGGCGCACATGCAGCCCCATCCCTGGGGGAAAACCACTGTGGGGGACAAGTGACCCGGCCACGGCAACACCCGCAGCAGTGTAACACCAACAGGTGGACTCGGACCTGGGGCCACCAGAGCTTAGTGCGGGAGCCTCTACAGCGGGAGCTGAAAGCCAGCCGGCTGCAGCGTGGCCTGTCCGCGGTCTCGGTGCCGCTAGAGGGGACAGCACTGCGCCTAGCAGGGGGTCTGTGTTACACCCTAGCCCCCCACAGCGCCATGGGCAGCACCGCAGGGCCGTGCCCTCAGAGCCAAGATGCCTGCTGCCTCCCCCGGGCGCAGCCGGGACCCACAAGTGCCGCCTCCTGCCAGGCAGCGCCCGCTCACCGGACAGGCAGGGTTGCCAGGTGTCTGGTTTTGAACCAGACAGGCCAGTATTTGAGCTTTCTGTTCGGGAAACAAATTGAGACAATAGAAATGAGACAATAGAACTGTCCGGTATGTTCTAAATCAGCTGCGATGTCGATTGTGATGGAATATCAAGTGTGTCCGGTATTGTTGTTGAAACCATCTGGCAACCCTACGGACAGGGGAGTTTGAGCGGGGCCGGGCCGGCTGGCGTAGGGTGGCCATTCCTCCTTCCCTAGAGGAGAGCCCGGGCTCTGTCCTCTCCTGCTAGAGCGCAGGGCACCGGTACCGCCTCTCTTGGCCTCCAGAGCAGAGGTGAAAGGTAGCCGGCCGGCTGGGGCATTTGGCCAGCCTCCCGGGGCTCTCCTGCAGGCTGGGGTGCTAAGCAGCAGGGGGCCAGGCAGGTGCGAGGGGCTGGCTAGGGGGGTGCCCCTTGTCGGGGGCTGTCCCCCCCCCCCACCCGGTGCCCTTTCAGGAGGACTGGGGGTCTGTCCCGTCTCTTCTTCCCCTTGCCCTACCAGGGAACGAGGGCAGAGTCGCGGCTGGGGCCTTTCTCTCCCTCCTGGCTGCTGAGGGGAGGGCCGAGGAGGGTGCAGCAGGCTGGCAACTTTCCCTTCGCTCCCTGGGAGTCGGAGGAAGAAGAGCAGCCGTGACCGGCTCTGTGCAGCTGCCCCCCCCCCTCCCGGGGTCCCCTGGGCACTGCAGGCCGCTGTCCTGTCCACTGGAGGCCCCTCGCCAGCCGCCCTCCTGTGGCGCCTGCACTTACGGTCTGCGCCCGGCACGTTGGGGGGCAGAGCCACGGCCGTGCCGCCTGCAGCAGCTGCCAGCTCCACGGAGCTTTTCCGTTTCTTGGCTTTCTTGTGCTGCCGGGGCGGGAGGGGCGCCTCCGCCTGCCCTGCCTTGGGAAGCAGCTTCCTGAAGCTGGCGTGCTGGAAAACCAGCACTGAGGGGTCAGCCCTGTGGGGCAGAAGCAGAGGTGAACAGCGGCTCCTGGCAGGGCAGAAGGCCCCCTCCCACTCCACAGCCTGCCCCCGGGCCAGGACCCTCCCAGAGAACAAGCTGCGGCTTGGGTGCTTTGCAGCCTCCCTGCCCCCGGCCAGGCGGGGAGAGCTTTCCACAGGGGCTCGGGCATTCTGCCAAGGCTCGCAACTAGAGGCACCGAAGCTTCAGCAGCTCAGGGCCAAGGTGGGCCTCTCACCCCCCCAGCCCTGATGCAGACAGGGAAGTAGGGCCAGATGGGGAAACCAAGGCACGGAGCAGGGCCATGACTTGTCCACGGCTGAGGCAGGAGAACCGCATCCAGACTGTGGGCCCCCCCTGCTCTGCCCTAACCACAAGCTGAGCTGGTGTAAACGGGCCCCACCCTCACTGAGCCTCAGGCCCGGTTTGGGTGGGAGCAGAGGGTCGGGGTGGGGCTGCATGTTACGGGCTTAGAACCCGCCCTGGGTCCGTTTCCTGACGGGTCCCCGACGCGATGGAAGTTCTGAGCCCTGGCTTTGCCGAGCTGCCACGGTGCCAACTTCCCCAGGGGGACGGGGCACCCCCCGGGCCTTGCCCAACCTCCCCGCCCCCCCAGGGCAGTTCTGCCCCATTCAGCTCCTGGCCCCACCACTGGGTACTGCCAGTGGTGGGTCTGAGCCCTGGCCACCAGCCTGGCAGGCTCATGTCACTCAGCAGGCCTCGGTGGGGCCTGGCTTTGGTCAGGGCCGGGTGGGACCCTCTGCCCCGAGGCGTCCATGTGCCACTGCGCTAGCGCCAACGCCCGCTCCCCCGGCTGGTCCTCCATCCCGCAGGCTCCCGCCCCGAGGCCGCAGCGCTGGCTGGAGGCTCCCCCTGGCTGGCAAGCCCCGGAGGAGATGTACGCGCACGGAGCCCAGCGGCAGGCCCGGCCCCCTCTCCCAGCCCCAGGCAGCGCCATGCTGGACAGCCTCCAGGAACAAGCCGGGGGCCTCGGAGCCGGGGGCCCAGGACCGGGGAGAAGTCAGAGCTTTGCCATCCCCACCGAGGGGCCCGTTTGGGGCGCCAGACCCAAGAGACCCCCTTCCCCCACAAGGAGGAGCAGCCTTCACAACCCGACAGCGTCCGCTCAGGGTGCTGGTCCCCTTGCTCTGGCCTCTGTGATCTCACCTCCCGCCCCACCCCGGCCCACTCCCGGCTCAGCTTCACCCTCCCCCCCGCCCCGGCCCACTCCCGGCTCAGCTTCACCCTCCCCCCCCCGCCCCGGCCCACTCCCAGCTCAGCTTCACCCTCCCCCCCCGCCCCGGCCCACTCCCGGCTCAGCGTCACCCTCCCCCCCGCCCCGGCCCACTCCCGGCTCAGCTTCACCCTCCCCCCCCGCCCCGGCCCACTCCCGGCTCAGCGTCACCCTCCCCTCCCCGCCCCGGCCCACTCCCGGCTCAGCTTCACCCTCCCCCCCCGCCCCGGCCCACTCCCGGCTCAGCGTCACCCTCCCCTCCCCGCCCCGGCCCACTCCCGGCTCAACTTCACCCTCCCCCCCGCCCCGGCCCACTCCCGGCTCAGCTTCACCCTCCCCCCCCGCCCCGGCCCACTCCCGGCTCAGCGTCACCCTCCCCCCCCGCCCCGGCCCACTCCCGGCTCAGCGTCACCCTCCCACCCCGCCCCGGCCCACTCCCGGCTCAGCGTCACCCTCCCCTCCCGCCCCGGCCCACTCCCGGCTCAGCGTCACCCTCCCCTCACCCCGGCCCACTCCCGGCTCAGCGTCACCCTCCCCCCCACCCTGGCCCACTCCCGGCTCAGCTTCACCCTCCCCCCCCCCGCCCCGGCCCACTCCCGGCTCAGCTTCGCCCTCCCCCCCCCGCCTCGGCCCACTCCCGGCTCAGCTTCGCCCTCCCCTCCCCCGCCTCGGCCCACTCCCAGCTCAGCTTCACCCTCCCCCTCCATACCTTGCAAACCTCCTCAGGGCCAAGCTCCTCAATTCTCAACCCCTGTGTAACCAGGCCTGGCACAGGGACTCCATATGCTGGTCCCAGGTGTGTGGTGGGGGGTGCTGAAGTCTGCCCAGGGGGCTAGGTGGGCGGGGCACCAGGGCAGGGGGCTAGGTGGGCGGGGCCCCAGAGTCCAGCCAGGGGGCTAGGTGGGCGGGGCACCAGGGCAGGGGGCTAGGTGGGCGGGGCACCAGAGGCCAGCCAGGGGGCTAGGTGGGCGGGGTACCAGGGCAGGGGGCTAGGTGGGCGGGGCACCAGGGCAGGGGGCTAGGTGGGCGGGGCACCAGAGGCCAGCCAGGGGGCTAGGTGAGCGGGGTACCAGGGCAGGGGGCTAGGTGGGCGGGGTACCAGGGCAGGGGGCTAGGTGGGCGAGGCCCCAGAGTCCAGCCAGGGGGCTAGGTGGGCGGGGCACCAGGGCAGGGGGCTAGGTGGGCGGGGTACCAGGGCAGGGGGCTAGGTGGGCGAGGCCCCAGAGTCCAGCCAGGGGGCTAGGTGGGCGGGGCACCAGGGCAGGGGGCTAGGTGGGCGGGGCACCAGAGGCCAGCCAGGGGGCTAGGTGAGCGGGGTACCAGGGCAGGGGGCTAGGTGGGCGGGGCCCCAGGGCAGGAGCTTTGGAGGGTGCCAGAGGCTTTGCAGGTGTGGAGCTCCTGGGAGCCAAGGAGTGCCCGCTGTGCAGTGGGGTGGGATCCCCCGGCAGTGGGATGCTATAACAGCCCACCTACTTGGTGGCCTTTACTTTAAAGCCGGAGGCCAGCAGCCAGGCCTGGAGCCCGGAGACAGAGCGCGGGGCTTTCAGCTCCGGGAAGAGCTCTTGGTGCACCTCCGCCTCCTCGCCGTACAGCTGGGCGTCCACCAGCACTCCCTGCCCGTCCTCGTCCCACTGCGGAGGGAGAGGACCACTTAGGGCTTGGGGAGCGACAGGGCTGCCGTGGCCCGCACTCCGCCCAGCCCCGGAACAGCCCTTCCTGTGCTGCTGCTCCAGGCGACGCTGGGGGCTGCCTTGAGCAAGCGGGCGGGGGCGTTTCTGGGCCGTGAATTGCTTCAGGACAGAGCTATGTTCCTGGCACTGGGTACAGAGCCTGCCCATCCCTCCTCCCCGCCCTGCACGCCGGGGGGCTGCACGGCCTAGACGCCAGAGTCTGTGGGGTCAGATCAGGGGAAAGTAACTTAAATTTCTTACAGGCACTGTCCTGTCGCAACCCCCCTTGGACGGTGGGGGCCGGCTGTGATAGGACAGTGCCACTACGTCCCATCAGACCAGGCGTGACCGGACTCTGCTGGATGAGGAGTCAAATCTGAAACCTGAAGAGGGTTTGGAATGGAAAACACGGCGACTGTCAACTAGCGGCAATCGCAGCAGTAACTCCGCCTGTCTGAGGTTAACGCTGTTTGTTCCCACTGGAGTATGGGCGGCTATGAAGAGGCTCAGGGCAGGGGGCTGAGGAGGTGAGGGGTGCTGGAGTCAGGGCAGGAGGTGTGCGGGGGGCTCAGGGCAGGAACTCCATATACTGGCCCCGGGGGTAGGAGTGGGGCTAGGTGTGTGTGTGTGGGTGGGCAGCCAGAGTCAAGGCAGGGGCTAGATTTGCAAGGGGTGTTAGGCAGGGGGGCCTCAGGGCAGGGGTTTAGGTGGGGGTGCCAGAGGCTCGGGGCAGGGAGTTGGGAAGGGGGGTGCACCAGAGTCAAGGCAGAGGGTGGAAGTGCGGGGGGGGGGGTTGGGTGGTGAGGTGCAGGAGTCAGGGCTGGAGGCTGGGGATGGAGGGGGAGTCTTGTCTTGGGGTATGCAAGGCAAATAAGACCCCCAAAGGAGCACCCTAATCTGCCGGAGCTGACGGTTTTAAAGAACATGTCCCTCCCCCCAAGGAGACGAGTCAGCTCCCACAGGGCCTGTCCGCGTCTCGGCCCCACGGCGCGGCCGGAGGAGGCATCCTCGCACTCCCCACACACCCTGCAGACAGGCCTGCCCCTTGGCGGCTCGCCTTCTAACCACGTCGGGGTCCCTTACCTCCAGCGCCTTGATGGCCGGGTTGTCCAGTGCTGCTGCCAACTGGAGGAGGAAGCGGCCGGGCACGGCCTTGCCCCCGGGCCTCTTCTCACTTGGACTCCTGCCTGTGCTGGCCATGGCCTGGGAAGAGGGGATAGCTGACCTCAGGGGCAGTGTTGTGTCCAGCCTGCTT
The DNA here is from genome assembly GCA_032595735.1 of Pelochelys cantorii. Classification (NCBI taxonomy): domain Eukaryota; kingdom Metazoa; phylum Chordata; order Testudines; family Trionychidae; genus Pelochelys; species Pelochelys cantorii. The sequence continues at coordinate 1,362,062 of CM064339.1, read as the reverse complement.
CAAGCACTTGCCTGAGCCGGGTGCTGGGCCCTCAACCACAGATGATGCCAGGCAGGGGGGGTGCTGGTAGCCCATTGACAGAACACAGCCAGCTGCTGCACTCACTGAGTGACCCACGCCGTGGGGAGACACAAGCCACGGGCAGGGCCCCAGACCACTTCCAAACTCAGCTAAGAGCTGCACGTGGACAGGTGCATCAGAACGGCCAGACGGGGTCAGACCAAAGGTCCCTCCAGCCCAGTGTCCTGGCTGCCGACAGTGGCCAATGGCAGGTGCCCCAGAGGGAGGGAACAGAACCGGGAATCCTCACATGTGATCCCTCCCCTGTCACCCATTCCCGGCTTCTGACAGAGGCTATGGACACCCATCCCTACCCATCCTGGCTAATAGCCAGTGATGGACCTAACCTCTATGAATCTATCTAGCTCTTTTGTGTGCCCTGTTAAAGTCCTAGCCTTCACAACATCCTCTGGCAAGGAGTTCCACAGATTAACTGTGCACTCCGCGAAGAAAAATGTCCTTTGGTTTGTTTGAAACCTTTGTGCCTGTCTTCTCTAACAGATACCAACTGGCAAAGAGGCCATGCGCCTGGCTATTCATTTCCACCAGGACCCCTTCACGCCTCATGGGCAGAGTCACCGGGCGGCAGTTACATCTGAATGCCCATTAAGGACGCTGCCCCGGGGCTAAAAGTAACTGGTATAAATACAACTCAGGCCTGTCACGTATTTGCAACGCACAATCCCACCGGCTGAGGAGAGGGACGCGGCAGAAAGAGCAGAGCAGTTTGGCTGGCCCCGGCTGACGGAGGTTTCGATGCTATGAAAGCTGGTTGGCAAGCGACCCCGCCTGCTTCAACAATCATCCCCGTGCACGAAGGCTGCGTCCCCGCCCTCCTAGCATTAACCGGAGCCCCTGTGATTGGGCTGGGGGGTTCCTAAGGGCCTGGCTCTAGGAGGCCGTGACTCCGCTAGGCCCTCGGGTTTGTTTTCGGAAGAACAGTTCTTGGTGGCAGAGAAAACCCTGGAACTGGGAACCCGACAGCCTGGCTCTGATTCCAGTCCTGGCCTAGGGGCCAGAGTCAGGCCTGGAGACTAACGGGATCAAACACTGGACTCTCCACCCACAGCTTTACCAAGCTCTTTGTCCCTTTGGGTGTCCCGGGGCAAGCTTTACACCTGCTCCCATCAAACCACCCCCATTACGGGCTCCTCATCCCCCAGCCCCGGGGAGGGGGGTTCCCTCTCTGCCCCGCTGCTAGGGACACCTGCTGCCGGCTGGGCCTGGCAGCTTGTAGGCCACAAGGCCTGGCAGGGTCTGGGCCCAGAACTGCCTCCCGCAGGGGTTGTTTGTCCCGGACGCTGGGGCAGCCCGCTCCAGAGGGGATCCCTGGCCCTTCGCCTGCACACGGTGCCACCCAGCCCGGGGCTGCTACCCGCAGGGTGGGGAGGTGTCTGTGCGTTACACTGACCCACACACGGAGCGGGGATCAAACCTGGGACCTCGGGTGCGGCTGCTACTGGAGCACAGAGACACGCCAGCCAGCCCGGGCTGGCCCAGCCGCTGTCCAGGGGGCTACAGTGGCAGCCGGGCCCCAGGCATTAGCAGGGCGGTGGGCACCTCCGGTGCGCTCCGGCAGCCCTTCCCCCTGCAAGTGCACTGCGAGCCATTGGTTCCCACCACGTTTAGCTCTCCCCATGGCCACAGTCCCCTCAGCTTTTGGGCTCGCTCGGTGCAGTCCCCGGGACCGTTGCGTCCCCCCCTTCCTCTTCAATGGGGGCCCCACTTGTTTCACGCCTGCAGGCTTCACAGGCTCAGGAAACCAGACACTGCGGGGGCTTCCCCCAGACAGCCGGCGGGCGTCCGACCTGGCACCTTCCCCCCTGCAGCCGGTGGGCGTTGCACGTGACTGTGGCTAGCGTGGAACTGCCCCAGGCCAGAGCTGCCTTCGGTCACACACCCATGCCTGCCCCTTTCTGCGGCGCTAGCTGGCCCTGCAGGCGGGCCGTGCATGGGCCCAGCCGTCAGGGCTCCATGGTTGCTCCCCCAAGGAGGGTGGAGAGAACAGAAGGGGCCTGCCAGCCTCCCCCCGTGGGGCAGAGCAGCTAGTGGGAGTGGCTCTAAGAGCCCCAGGAGCCAAGTGGGGCTTTGGGGGGGACGAGGGCACAGCCTCTGCTATGCTGGGGGTAGGAAGGAGCCAGGCAGCTAGTGTGTGTCTGCCCTGCTCCCTTCAAATCAGCAATGGGGCCATCTGCTTCCCCTCCCCCGCCTCCCTGCAACACCAAGCGGGGGGCGGGGGCTGCACTTTGCACCTTCTGGGCACCAGCTCATTCAGCCTCCCAATGCCCAAGTGAGGGGCTTGAAGTAATTAATAAAAAACAATTAAGAGGCTGCTTGTTGCCTTTAGCAGCACGGAGACCCAGGGAGGAGCCAGCGGCTGGTTCGTGTTCCCAACGCCATTTCTCTGCTGGTCTCCCAGAGCTTCAGCAAGGTACGTTGGGTTTGGTCCTGAGGCATGCTGGGAATTCGCCCGGCCTCCAGCTAGCGAAGCACTTACCCCCTAACGAGTGGCCCGGGGGTCAGCAGTGCTGCCTGCAGGCAGATAGCGAACCCTCCGCCCCAGTGCTTTGCCAGAGCGCTTGGTCCCTCGCCCACGTGAGCCCTGTTCCACTACTGGGGAAACTGAGGCACGGAGTGGCGCTGGACCACGACAAAGGCCACGCGGTGAGTCTGGGGCATGGTCCGGAATGGGGTCCTCGGGGCCAGTGCTCCGTGGCCCACATCTGGGCTCGTTTTCCGCGATGCCTCAGCCTCCTCCCTCTCCCTCTGCATTGACACCATGGCCCTGAGGCTGTGTTGGAGCTGGCCCACTCTGTTTCCTGTTTTACCGTCTACCTCTGATTCCCGGGCACCCCGCACAACGGGCCCGCAGACAGCGAGAGCCCACAGCTGTGGGGTGTTGGGTTATTGTGCCAGGGGGTGTCCGTCCCTGAGCACCAGCCAGGCCTCTGCGGGCTAGCGGGGAGTTGGCCTGCCCCAGGTGGATTCCACACGCTGGCTGGAGCAGCAACGGGACTCAGGGTGACCTCCCGGGCTGGGGAGGAACCTTCGTTGGCGGGAGAGTCACTTCCCTGCAGGGGCAACGGAGCCCAGCTCCCAGGACATCTTTCCTTCTGCCCCAAGCACACATCTGGGGGGAAATTTTCAGCCCAAGCTTTGGTTCGACTTCTACCCCTACAATTGTACAGGTGCAACTAATCCCTTGGAAAAAAAATTGCAGCCAGCAGTGCAGGGGCAGTGTGAGACCAACGAAGGTGTGATGTGTGGGCCCGGCCGGGTACTCAGCAGCCCTGGGGACATTAGGGGGCCTGCAAATAATTGCACGGGCAAGGAGAGGGCAGCGTTGGAGCAGCCGGACCTTAAAACAATCAGGGCCTGGAATGGGGTTGGGGGGGCATCGTGACATGGAGCTGGTGGCAGGTGGCACAGAATGGGGGGCAATAGGGCACAAAACTAACTGGGGGGAGCATGAAACAGAATTGGGGGGGCGGGGCATGGAACGACCTGGGGAGACTGTGACGGGCAGCGCGGGGACATGGCAATGGAGGGACTTGGAACGGGGGGGCCCTCACTGTCGCCGGATCGGGCCCATGCCGGGTGTCGGCGCGGCCGGCAGGAGGCGCTGCGGGAGCGGCGAACTACAGCTCCCAGCAGCCCCCGCGGCCGGAAGCGTAGGTGACGCTGTTGCTAGGAGAAGCGGGGGCCGGGCCTTTAACCGCCAGAGAGCGCGAGGGGGTCAGTGCTGGGGGGCGCTGTGTGGACCCCGCGCTGTGAGGGGTCGGGGGCCGTGTTGTGAGGGGGGGCCCCACGCTGTGAGGGGTCGGGGGGCCGCGTTGTGAGGGGGGGGCCCGCGCTGTGAGGGGTCGGGGTGGGGGGGGCCGCGCTGTGGCGGGTGGGGATGAGGGGGACCCCCGCGCTGTGAGGGGTGGGGGAGCCGCGCTGTGAGGGGCCGGGGGGAGGGGCCACGCGCTGTGAGGGGTCGGGGTGAGGGGGGCCACGCGCTGTGAGGGGCCGGGGGGGGAGCCACGCGCTGTGAGGAGTCGGGGGGGGCCGCGCTGTGAGGGGTGGGGATGAGGGGGACCCCCGCGCTGTGAGGGGGCCGCGCTGTGGGGAGGTGGGGACCCTGCGCTGTGAGGAGTCGGGGGGGGCCACTGTGGGGGGAGGGCCCCGTGCTGTGAGGGGTCGGGGTGAGGGGGGTCCGCGCTGTGAGGGGTCGGGGGGGCCCCCATGCTGTGGGGAGGGGCCCCATGCTGTGAGGGGTCAGGGTGAGCGGGGCCCATGCTGTGAGGGGCCGGGGGGGGGGGCCGGCGCTGTGAGGGGTTGCGGTGGGAGGGCCCGCACTGTGGGACGATCAGGGCGCTCCCTGCCATACTGGGCATTGCCGTGGGTCTGCCGTGGGTTGTCCCAGGCTCCCTCTGTGGCTGACGCTGCCTGGGGCAGGGCCCTGCGCTGCCAGGGGACCCCCCCAGTGCCTGGGGGCACTGAGCCTGCTCAGCCCCTGGCCCTGCCTCCCCTGCGCGGGGCGATAATTAGCTGTCTGCTAATGGTTGTCATTCTCTCCAGAGCCATACCGCTGACAGGCAGGCTTAGGCGGATTAGCCATTAGCGTCATAGGCCCTCCCATCCCTGCTCCATATCAATAATTCATCGGCTTGTAAGTGGAATCAAGGACTCTGTTTCTCCCTGGTGCGCCGCTGTGATCTCCCTGCACATCACACCCTAGTGGTGCCAAGATGCGGGAGAAAGGGATCTTCCTGCTGGACGGACGGCCTGTCTGTCCCATGGCTGAGCTGTCCAAACGCTGCAGGTCAGGGACCCTGTGCACCTGCAGCTCTCCCGACGTCCCAGGGGGTCGATGCTGCTCCACTCGCCCAATTTATTGTGATTTTTGGAGTGGGGAGCGAGTCTCTGGGGCAAGAGCATGTGAGCCCAGCAGGGAGACGGGTGAAGGGAGATGCTATAAGCACAGCCATGTTGGCTCAGACCAACGGTCTCTCTAGCCCAGGCTCCCGTTGTCCAACAGTGGCCAGTACCAGGTGCGTCAGAGAGAAAGAACAGAACTAGGTCAGTTGACTGAGTGACCCATCCTGTCGCCTGCTCCTAGCTCGGCAGGTACAGCAGCAAACGGGGGTGCTCAGGGGCAGAGGGGCAGCGCTGGTCAGGGAGGCCTGCATCTTGATCCGTGTCTAGACGGGGTGGGGTTCTCTGGCCTGCAGGGTGACAGTGTTCTCCCTAGCGGGGTGTCGCCCCAGCAAAGAGCACTGGTCCCGACGTATTTAAAATCTTCACTGTGGCTGGGGAACGATTCCCCAGAAAACACCATCTGGTTTCTGTCCCCCATTGCAGCTGCAGAGCCTGGCTGAGATGTCTGAGGGGCCTTCCAGGATCTCGGGACCCATCCCTCCCGACCCCACGCTCTTCCCGGACTATTACAAACGCCCCCTGTCAGGTGAGAGCCAGCGATGCATGGATGGAGTCCTGCGTGGTCGTGGGGTGGCTAGTGCAGGTGAAGGCCTTCCCTTCCCTAGCCTCTGTTGGCTGCACAGTTCCTGGATCTGTGGAGGGGCAGCTCTCCCCCAAAGGGTGTGGAATGGCCCTGCAGAGACACTTGGCTCCTTTGAGGTCCTGAGCGCTCCCAGCTCCCATCGGCTCCGGTGCCAGGAGCAGGCTGATGTGAGGAGTAGGAAGTGGGGGGGATGTCAATATCGGTTAAACATCCCGCTATCCAGGGTGGGGGTGCAGGGGGAAGCAAAGGGGAGGTGCTGCTTGCCTTGACTCGTGCTGTCTCTCTCTAGCTCGAGGGAGGCTGGAAGGAAATGCCTTGAAGCTCGACTTCCTCTCTGGCCCGCTGGCCCCCGATCCCAGCCTGTATCCCACGTGTTACAGTGCCCGCCCTGCCCATCCTGCCCCACGTATCCGCCCCAATGGTCAGGACATCCTGGAGAAGGGGCAGATGGGGACAGTCGGGATCTTGCTGAAGCTGGAGGGGGTGTCTCTCCACAGGGAGCCACCCCTGAAACGTAAGTGCAATTGAGCAGGTGGGGCTGACGGGCAGGGTAGAATGAAGGCTTTAACTGGTGCAGAGGCAGGGGTTTAGGATGGGGATTTGTGGGGGGCTTCACCCTGACTCTGGCCTAGTGGCTACAGAAAACGTGGGAGCAATCCTGTGGAACTCCCTGCCACAAGATATAATGGAGGCCAAGAGCCAAGTAGATTCCAGGCGGTTTTCCTGGTATGTGGCTAATGGGAATAGCTCTGGGGAGTGCCTAGGATAGGCGGAGAACTTGAGAACTGCCCAGGGGAAGGTTAAGGGGTGATTTGGCTGCAGTCTTTAGTTACCTACACGGGAACAAATGGGCTTGTGAGTCTAGCAGGAAATCCAATGGCTGGAAGTTGAAGCCAGATGGAGTTGGGGAGGAAGATATAAATTTGTCCCCAGGGAGAGTAATTAGCCATTGGAACAACTTCCCAAGGCTAGAATCCACCACAGGTGAGTCTTAACTCAAAGGTGGCTGTTTTTGAACAGCTGCTCTCGGAGTTACTCCAGCAAAGCCAGTGTCTTGGTGTGCTTACAAGGGGCTCTGGGGGTAGGAATCTGGCTGGCACACAGGGAGGGGACCCGCTTGCTGCTGTTAGCGGAGCAGCTCCCTTCACTGCAGAGAGAGGCCCTGGTCATGGTGCCAAGTGGCGCGGGCAGCCCCTGTGGCTCGGCAGGGCCTGCTGGTGAAAGCCGTGTCTCGCTGGGGCGTGCAGGGCGAGAGTGCAAGGACCATGAGAAGGAGAACGTGAGGCGGATGCGGGAGATCCAGAGGAGGTGCAAGGAGAAGGAGCTGGCGCGGGAGCACAGCCAGCCCAAACCCATGAAGGCCCTGTGGAAATCCCAGAAGTATGAGAATGTGGAGTCCAAGGTGAAGGCCAAACTGCAGGTACCTGCCCACTGCCCCACAGCCCTTCCCGCTCCATTATCCCAACTGCCAGTATCAAGTGCCAGTTGGCATGTCCCAGAGACACCGGGCAGGGCCCTCGCCATTGGGGTTTGCAGGGAGACCCCCGAGCTTTGCCGAGGGCTCCGAGCTCCAGCCACGCGCAGGGTGGGAGTGGGGGAGAAGGAGAATCCTGCCATGGGCCTGCCCCGTGGCTGTTGGCTGTTCCTAAAGGATATGAGGGCAGCGCCCATCGGCACAGAGAGAGCAGGGCCTCTCAGCGCTGTTAACGGGCAGAACAGGCTGTGCCCTGCTGCAAAGTGGCGGCTCTCCCCTCGGGAATCGGACATGTCCATGCCGGGCATTTCATGGCACCCCTCTGCAGGAGGGGCCCCGTCCTCGCACGAATGACAGAGCCCCTGAGTCCCAGAGCTCTTAATGGCTCACCCTCCCCCCCCGCAAGACACAGGGCGCTTCAAGGTCTCCCCAGCTGTCACAGAATCCCAGGGTCCAGTCTGTGACCTGGCTAGGCCCCCCAGCCATGCATACTTCCACTGCTGTCCCTTGGGGCTCCCTGCCAGAAGTCCAGCCCAGCCAGGCTCCTGTGGCAGGCAACACCAGGCAGCCTTTCCACACGCCATTGCCATGCTGCTGAGTCTCCCCAAATCCCTCCCTGACAACCCCCGTGGTGGTCACGTGTTCTCCCAGCTGAGGATTGCCCATGCTCCGTCTCAGTCCTTCCGGCCTGTCTGCCACCGATGTGGGTGGATTTCAGCCAGTCCTTTAATGCCCCATTCATCCTCCCCCCGACAGTGGCACTTCTCTCGGCCTCCTCTCTGCTCCCGTGGCCACTGCCGGGACGTGTTTCTGCTACCGCAGGCCGACAACCTAAGTCACGCAACTTCCGCTATGTGAATAGCGTGGCTGAAGTCGATGTCCTCAGGTCCGCTCTCCTGCCGGCTCTGCTTTCTCTGCCCCGCGAGAGCGCACTTGGCAGTCAATTTATCATGCCACCCCTGCTGGATCGATCGATGCCCCTGCATCCAGGGTGACCATGCAAAGTACAAGGGGAAACTGAGGCACACAGCGGCATCACAAAAAGACTAGAGAGAATTCCTTCTTTGTCTCAGGGGCATTCTAGTCCCTGCTGCAGCCGGCTGCAGCGTGAAGCCAGGCCTGGCTGGGGGCACTCAGTGCACTGTGTGAGATGTGCTAAAGGCACTGGCACGCCCATGGATTCCTCTCGTGCTACAGTGTCACTCCATTGAATGCAGTGGAGATTTCCCCAGGCAGGGTCATGTCTCCCCTGCCTGCTGAGTTCCCTGCTTGACTCCTGCCTGGAGGAGACCTTCCCCCTACATGCAGCTGTAGAGTCTGGGGTCACCCCTCGGCCCTGGAGCTCCTGCTATGTGGTTTGCCTTTCCTGCAGGAGTGTGTCTCTGCCTTTTGCAGGAGAGCTCTCCCCCACCCAACCCGGAGTCTCAGAACTTCCTGAGGGCATATTCCCGCTGCGGCTCCGGGGTCCAGCCACGCCGGTCGCTGTCGCCCAGCCCTGCCATGACCAGAGCGGTGCCAGACGCAGCGGCTGCAGGAGCGCAGGGCTCCGACGCCAAGGTGAGACTCCGTGCGCTCCCGCCCGCTGGCTCCATGTCCCTGGGGGCTCCCAGCACACCATCTTGCTCGCTACAGCTCACTTTCCTCCAGCCTCAGCAGCAGCCTGCCTGGCCTCTCATGCTGCCCCCTTCCCTTCCAGATCCAGGTAGAAGGCACCAGTGTCGACTTCGTCAGCCACAACGCCCGCACCGCCAAGCGGGCCCCCCTGCGGCGCTCGCGCTCGCTGCAGTCGCTGGCCGAGGCCCTGGAGCAGAAGCGCCGGGAGCAGGAGGAGTACAATGCCAAGCAGAAGGGCCACGTGCCCCAATAGTACGTAGGCGCCTGCCGGGCAGGAAACAATGCTGCTGTGCGCAGGGCAGCTGGACCGGGCTCGCTGGGCGGGAAGGCTGCACAGCGTGGCCCAGCAGCTCCCGAGCGTCAGCCGCTCCTTGTGCGTGCTCGGCCCTGCAGGGAAGGGGCGCCAAAGGGACTTAGGAGCCTCAGTCTCCTTGGGGCCTGAGTCACTTCCCCTAAGTGCCACACATGTCTCAGGATGGGATAGATCACAGCTCCCCACGCACCTGGGCAGTGGCTTGGCTGATTGCTGTGTCATGGGGCTGGCCACAGGAGGCAGAGCCTCTCGCTCTGTCCCTGGGCCACATCCAGCGTGGTGCCCTTTGGGAAGGGAGTTTGGAGCGTCTTTTCAGTCCCTGCATAGCCCAGAAGCACCGCCGGGTTCTCTACGGAGCTTCGGCCATTGGTGCTCCCACCCCGGAGCCAAAGGGCAGGATGGAGGCATCAGGTCTTACCCGTTGCTGGCAGGGTCTTGGGTGGGAAGCCGGCACGGCCTGTGCTGTGCCTGGCCAGGGCAGAGACTCAGCCTGTGGTCTCCAGGGCTGTTGGTCACTCTGTACAGGGATAAGTCCTGCTGGCACCCTGGCACCCTACCCATCTGCTCTCCTCGTCCCAGCTGAGCCTCTTGTTCAGCATCCCCGGGCACCTGGCCCTCGCCCTGTGTGCTGATGCCCCCTCTTCCCTCGGCAGCCTGCTGGAGCGGAAGGACCGCTGGCGCAGGGAGCTGGAGGAACGGCAGCGGAACCTGCCCGACCCTGACATGCCCCCGGGTCACACCATGATGCCGGAGAGTGAGCGGCTGGAAACTCTCAACAACCTGAAGCAGAGTAAGAGGAGAACCACGCGCTCCCGCCAGAGGGGCCTCCCCAGATGGGTGGGAGGGATGAGCCTGGCCTCAGCCACAGGGTGGCACGTTTCTCGAGTCCATGCGTGGCAGGTGGGTCACACATCCCCTTGAGACTGGCACCTGGTGGGCTGAGGTACCATGGAGTGAGCCCCGCCGCCCCCGGAGAGTCAGGTTCTCACCCTGGCCTAGCCCCTCTGCCTCACAATATTCCCAGGCTGGTAACACGAAGGGGCGGCTCCCTTCCCACTGGGCCGTGCTGGGCCCCTGGGCCTTTGTGGGGCTGCAGCAGGTTGTGTGAGCAGCTGCTCCCGTGTGATGCCCAGCGGGCTGATCTCTGGCGGCTGAGAGTCCACCCCTCACCCATCCCTTTCTTCGGCAGGCCAGGAGCAGCTGGTGAAGGAGCTGGTGCTGCTGCCAGTGCGGGCCGACACCCTGAGCATTCAGAAGCGGCGGGTGGAGCTGGAGCAGAAGCTGTCGCAGATGGATGAGGCCCTCAAAATCTTCTCCCGGCCCAAGGTCTTCATCAGGCTGGACTCCTGAGTGAGGGAGGGCGGGACGTGCAAGCTGATTCCTGTGGCCAAGGAGAGCTCCTGCCCCTGGCTGCAGAGGGTGATGGCACCAAGCGAGCCCAAGGGGTGCCAGCGGGGGCACTGGCATCCAGGCAGCACCCAAACTGTGACTGGGGGAGGCTGCGGGGGGCAACTGCCTTGCTGACATGGGCTGATGTTCTAGTGCCACCTCCTGGCACCCTCCGTCCCATCCGCCTGCCTCCTAGGCTGGAGCCACAGGGGGCGCTTGGGCAGAGTCTGAGCATGAACCAGGCTGCGGAGGGTATGCCACAGCCAGGCCTGGGAGCCAGCTCCCTGCTGGGACCCTGCACTCGCTCCCCTTGCTGGCCGCTGCTGCCCTCAGCCACAGGCCTGTCTCAGCTGCCGGGATGCTTGGTACCCACGAAGCAACGGGGCAGGAGAAGCAGACGTGGGGAGCCTGCCCCTGCCAGCGGGGAGCCAGCACTGGGGGGATGGGAGAGCTTTTTAAATAAAGGGGTTGGTAGGAATTGTGTGTGGAGGGGAGGGGGGTGCTGCTTTGTGCTCAGCGGCGAGGGCTGCCAGTGCACAGGGGTGGGGATCAGGCAGCTGGGCATGTGCGGGGGCGGGGGAACGACACTGGAGCTAGCACTACGCTGGCTGATGCGGGGGCCATGCATGGCTGGTCGCTGTGGGCCCCAGGAGCCCAGGGACAGAGGAGCTTGCTGGGTGTTGCTCTGGGTGGCCCTCTCTGTGTGCACGCCTGGTGCCAGATGCTGCCACCATCCACCCAGGAAGCTGGCCCTGGCCATGTGCTCCCCTACCTGCCTGCTGCATAGTGAGGCCTCCAGTAGCCCCCCACAGCTGACCACCTCCCTGCAGGACTTCAGTGGGTGCTGCCCCCTGGTGGGGAGAGATGGAGACTTTCCCTTCCCAGTCACTGGCTGACTCCAGCCCCTCCCAGGGGTGGGGGGGCCTGTCCCTTCCCTCCCCCTGCCCTGCAGTGCTAAGGTGCCAGCATAGCAGCAGGCCCAGGTGGGCTTGCTCCTAGGCCAGGGGCAGTCTGTATGAGTCCCTTCCCAGCATGCATCTGTGCTCCTCCCACCTGAATGAAATAGCTGGCTCGGCTTGCAAGCCATTGCTGCTGCCCAGCCCACAGAGCCCCTTGCATCTCCCCCCCAGGTTTCTGTCAAGCCCACGCTCTGGGAAGGGGCCCGGGGCCTGCCCGCTGGCTGAAGAACATAAATGCTCAGGCCTGCATTGGGGGGGGGGGCTCCATACGGCTGTCAAGGTTAGCTGTGAGGGAAAGCCATTTCCCTAGGAGGATGGGTTCCCTAGGGAGCAGCTGGAATCTCCCTCCCTGGAAGTGTTCAAGGCCTGGCTTGACCAAGCCTTGGCTGGGATGATTGAGCTGGGGTTGGACTCCGGTGTCTCCTGGGGTCTGTTGGAACCAGACAGTCCCAGCTGCCAGGGGAGGCATGAAGACGCCCTGGCAAGGACAGACGACAGGTGCTGTGCCCCCCGCATGCAGGAACTGGGGGTATGAGGCAGGCTGGGCTATGGCTGCCCAGTGCAGAGAGGACCTGCCTGGTGCTGCTGGCTCCAGCCGCTGAGCCATAGGCAGGCAGGGGTGGGGGAAACAGGGGTGGCACCCGGGCCCCCTAGCACAAATCCCCATCGTGACACAGATGATTTGTGCAGGGGGGTTGGCAGACCCTAGTGCCCTCACTGAGGCAATGCCCAGGCCCTGCCGGGTGGGAAGGGGCAGACAGAGCGCTGCACAGGGCTGTGCCCCGGGGGGCCCTGTGGGGAGAGAAAGGGGCACTAGCATGGCACTTACCTGGCACCAGAACGTGTCCCAACAGGCTTTAGGGGGCAGGGGCTGGGGAGACTGTTCCCCTCCTTACGGGCAGCCCCGCCCACTGGGTCAGGGCAGTGCTGGCTCCAGAAAGCAGTGGGCCCAGGGGCCGGAGCGCAGTTTAGGAGCCTGCAGGGCTGGAGCCGCTGGCCTCTCTCCTGCCCTGCCCCGTGCAGCCAGCAGCAGGGCTGGGACATGCCCGAGCCAGAGCAGAGCGAGTGCTTTCTAGAAAAGGTTTAATAGCCCGGCGCAATATATTAACTTATGATGCATATTTCCATAAAACAATTAAAAAACATTTGATTGGAAGGAAAGGGGGAGTCTGGGGCCCACCACAGGGCCACGTCTCGGCCTTTGTTTTCCCACAGACGGGGATGGGGCTTGGGCCCCCAGTCTCCACTCCCAGCTGCCACCCTTCCTGCAGTGGCAAGAGCCTGAGGCAGGGCTCCGCAGGTGGGGCTGGGCAGTGCCCCCAGGCCTGGCAGAGCCCAGCCACATCAACCGCACCCCGACATGGCACCCAGTGGCCTGGCACTGCCGGAGCAGAGATGAGCAGACCAGCTGTGGCACAGCCCAGATGGCGGATGGAGCCCTCCTGTGTCACCCCAGTGCCAGCGAGGGTGGAGGGCACACAAGCGGCCCCCGCGCTGCTGCCCGACATCCCAGCCGGTGCTCTAGAGCGTGAGCAGCGTACCATCTTCCTGCAGGCTGCCCCGGCGGCTGCCGTTGGCACTGGCGAGTGAGTGCAGGGAGCCAGGCAGCGCCACGCCCCGGGGGCAGCCCTTGTCCATGAAGCCGCCGTTGGGGCAGCGGGCAGCACTGTCGCTCTCAATCACCAGGTCCCCATCCTCGTCACTCTCGCCCTCAGCCGTGCTGTAGTGGCTCAGGTACTGGGAGGCGGGGCTGGGCGTGCTGTCCGTGGAGACACCCGAACTGCCCGAGGCCTTGCTGCTGCGGATGACGTTGTTGCGCTGGTTGGCCGGCTTGACAGTGACGATGAGGTTGTGGCTGTTGGCCACCATCATGTCCGTCACCTGGTCCAGCGACTTGCCGGCCACGTCAATGCCGTTCACCTCCAGGATCTCGTCGCTGACGGCCAGCAGCCCCGTGCTCTCGGCCAGCCCCCCCTTCACCAGGCGGGAGATGAATATCCCAGGCACCTTCTCCACGCCCTGCGGGGCCACACGCACGCTCACGCCGTCGCGGATGTAGAAGCCCAGTGGCTTGTCGGAGCCGTGCTTGTGTAGCCGGACGCGCCGGTGCGTCTCGGGCAGGATGTCCACATCGATGATGGAGGAGATCTGCCGGAAGTCCTGGGGCAGGCCGATCAGCAGCTGCGGCTTGGCCCGGTGGTGCGCCGGCCGCAGCAGCCCCTTCTTCTTCCGCTGCAGGGAGTTGGAAGCGAAGACGCTGGAGTCAGCTTCCGCTGCAGGGACAAGGAGAGCGCCCGGGTCAGCCAGCCAGCCACGGCCCCTCCTGCCTCTCAGACAGCACCCCGGCTGGGAGGGCAGAGCCGCTGCCCCAATGCAGTTTGGAATTCCCACCCCACAGCCCCTCCCAGCCCAGCACTGCCGGTACCCCTCACTCCCACCCCACAGCCCTGCCCAGCCGGCACCCCTCACCCCCACCCCGCAGTCCATCCCTGCCAGCACCCCTCACTCCCACTCTGCGGCCCCTCCCAGCCCAGCCTAGCCGGCGCCCCACAGCCCAGCCCAGCTGGCGCCCCTCACCCCCACCCTGCAGTCCATCCCTGCCAGCACCCCTCACTCCCACTCTGCGGCCCCTCCCAGCCCAGCCCAGCCGGCGCCCCTCACCCCCACCCTGCAGCCCAGCCCTGCCAGCACCCCTCACCCCCGCCCCACAGCCCCTGCCAGCCCTGAGCTCCCTCTGCCCCTACTGACTTGGGGCCTGGGCTCTCTCTGGATGGAGACCCACATGCCCTGAGGTGGCTCGATGTCTCTCCACGTATCACAGTCACCAGTGGGGATGAGGACAAGATGCCCATGTTCGTGTCCTGGGCGCCCCCACAGAGAAGCCCTCCCAGAGACCTCGGCAGCTGCTCCAGAGTGCAGAGCTGCCCTTGCCAGCCCAGGCAGCAGCAGGTCCTACCAGCCCGGGGCTGTGCAGTCACTGGTAGCCAGACACTGGGGCACCCTGACTGGGCAGGGGGCTCTGACCCCCGGCTCAATCCGGGGAGGGAACACTCTGGTCTGCCAACCGTACCAGCCCCACAGAGACTTGTGCTGAGCCCATGTGCCAGTGTCCTCCCCCTAACCCCCCTCAGCTGGAACCCCCCCCCCATATCCCCTGCTCTAACCCACAATCCCCCCCACCCTACCTGTGAGCCCCTCCCTCACCAAACTCACCCAGCATGAGCTCCCCTCCCTCCCCTTGCAGGTCTGGAAGCCTCTGATAAGAGCAGGTGGGGGGGGGGGGGGAAGAGGAGCAAAGGCTGGTCTGGGAAGTCTCCCCCTTGGGATCCCAGCTCTCAGGAGAAGCCCTGGAGAGCAGGGCAGAGAGGGATCCACCCATCCCAGCCCCAAGGGAGCAGAGCAGAGGGTTTCTCCCTGCGTGGGCAGCTGTGCTTGTTGAGGCCCCGAGCTCCCTGGCATATGGGCTGTTAGATCAGTGCAGCTAGGCCAGGGCCTGAGCAGCGGGCAAAGGGCAGCTCCTCTGCCTGTTGCTGGGCTGGCATGGGGGTCACCCTGCCAGGGCCCGCTGGGCCACATGCTGCCCAGGGCTGGGGCGAGGGGAGACAGCCCTGCCTGACTGCTCTGCACGGCCAAAGCTGGGGACCACCCCCACCCCATTCCCTGCCCCTCCCACCCATCCCCCTAACCCCCACAGCCCCAGTTAGGAGAGGCCCCAGAATTCTGCCATGGCTCACAAGCTGGGCTGCACCCTTGCCCCGGGCTCCAGTCCATCCCCCGCTCCCCTCCACTGCAGACCCTGCGGCCCCTCCTCGTGCCCTGCCCCGGAGGAGTCTGTGCCCACGGCCCCATGGATTATCTGCCCTCTGCAGCCCCCAACATGCTCTGGGGCCATGGCTGCTCTCCCCAGCCTACACCCCGCCCAGTGGTGACGGGACCCTTAAACCCCGAGGAACCAGGATGCAGGCAGCTGCCAAGCCAGGCCCCACCACGCCCCCTTCACAAGCACGGTCGGCCACGCTGGGCCAGACCACAGGTCCATCCAGCCCAGGGTCCTGTCCACCAACAGTGGCCGATGCCAGGTGCCCCAGAGGGAGTGAACAGGAGGGAATCCTCACGTGATCCCTCCCATCGCCCATTCCCAGCCTCCCAGGGACACCAGCCCAGCCCAGCCCAGCCCAGCCTGGCGAACAGCCATTGATAGATCTAACCTCCCTGTTATAGTCCTGGCCTTCACCACATCCTCTGGCAAGGAGTTCCACAGGTTGACTGTGCACTGAGTGAAAAAAAAAAACCTTCCTTTTGTTTTTTAAACCTGCTACCTAGTAATTTCATTTGGTGACCCTGAGTTCTTGTCTTCCCCTGCATGCCCTCCCCTGCCCACATAACCCATCCCCGTTCCACGCCCCCCCTCCCCCAACCTAGGGCAGCAGCAGCACCACAGAATGGGCCTGGCCTCCAGCGAGGCAGAGAGCTGGCCGCATCATGCTCCTGGCTCCCCCCCCCCATCACGTGTCTGGCTGCCCCCGACACAGCTCCCACTGCCCAGACTGACTAGCAGGTCATGCAGGCCCGAAGCCACAGCTGGGGGGCGGGACATTCTCACCTCACCCCCCTCTGAGGGAGAAGGCAGCATTGGCCTCGGGAGTTGCAGACTCCCGGGGCAGCACGTCCCCTCCCTTCATGCAGCAAGCCCAGGGAGACCTCTGCTCTGCCCCACACGCTGTAGCTATAGCTGTGGGGTGAGAGCAGCCGTGGGGCGGGGCCTACCAATGCGGGGGGAGCAGAGGAGCCGGGCCAGGGGGGATTACACGGCATGTGCCAGGCTGGGATTAGAGGAATCTGAATAACTTGGCCTTAATCGGACCATGAGTCATGCCCCACCGGGTTAACCCTTCAGCTGCCAGGCCAGGCCACCCACATGCCAGCTAGGCCTCTTCATGCTCCAGCAGGTGCCCATGTTCCCTCATGCGTGTCCCCGTAGTGCAGGGCTCAGGCCAGGCCGGGAGCTAATCGCCCCCAGGAGAGCCGGCCCAAGAGAAGCTGGGGAGAGATGAGCGCCCAGACCCCCTGCCCCCAGCTTAGAAGGCACCCATGAGACTGGCAGCTCGCAGCCAACCCTCGCCCCAGAGCTAGGGCCAAGCCACTGGTGCCCCCAGACCAGCCAGGCAGCTTGCCCCATGGATGCCCATCTCCACACTGGCGCCCAGTCCCGGCAGCTGACACTAGGGCCAGGGAGATTCCAGTCCCCCTGAGCCAGCCAGTCTGGGCAGAGATCCCCCGGCAAGGGGTAGAGCACGCTGGGGTCTCCCAGAGCCGCCCCCTGCTGGCCATGCCAACCGATGCCAGCTTGGAGCAGGGCTTGGTGCCCGGCCAGCTGCCACTGTCGGGGCCCACGAGCAAAGCCAGGGAGGTACCTCCCTTCCCCGCAGGGCAGCAGGTGCCGAGGGGCTGGGGCCAGGGCCAGGAGCCCCAGCATGGCCTCGGGTACCAGCCAGAGCCCAGACCACAGAACCCGCCGGGCCTGGAGATGCTGACTTGGGAGTTACATGTGGCCCCGCCCCCGCAGGCTGGCGCAGGCTGGCACATGCTGGACACCCAGGTGCCACCGGCCCGGGGAGAGGGGCAGCAACACAAATCCTGTGCAAACCAGGCTCCTCCCACAGGTCTCTAGTCCGCAGAGCGTGCCCCAGCCCCCTCCTGAGGCAGATGGGGGGGGGGGAGACAGGGCTGAGCTGGGGTGGAGAGGCGCCCCCCCCCATAGCTAATGACACCCCAGGCTTCAACTCTGGCAGAGCTGCCATGAGCTGACGGGCCCGGAGCTTTCAGGCTTATCCAGCGAACCCTAGTACCCCAACAGGGGCAGAAGAGCACCTCCTACAGGCACACAGCCCTGCCTGCAGCATAGTGCCCCTAGGACCCACTGGGGACTGGGGCACTGCAGCAAGCAGTGAGACACGCCCCCAGTGGCTGATATCACACCGCCCCCTAGCACCTCCCTGAGGCACTGCAGCCAGCAGCAAGACCCCCCCCCCCAGGGACTAACGCCACAGCGCCCCCTAGCCACCTCCCTGAGGCACTGCAGCCGGCAGCAAGACCCCCCCCCAGGGACTAACGCCACAGCGCCCCCTAGCCACCTCCCTGAGGCACTGCAGCCGGCAGCGAGACACCCCCAGGGACTGATGCCACAGCGCCCCCTAGCCACCTCCCTGAGGCACTGCAGCCGGCAGCGAGACACCCCCAGGGACTGACGCCACAGCGCCCCCTAGCCACCTCCCTGAGGCACTGCAGCCAGCAGCGAGACACCCCCAGGGACTGATGCCACAGCGCCCCCTAGCCACCTCCCTGAGGCACTGCAGCCAGCAGCGAGACCCCCCCCAGGGACTGACGCCACAGCGCCCCCTAGCCACCTCCCTGAGGCACTGCAGCCAGCAGCGAGGCCCCCCCCCAGGGACTAACGCCACAGCGCCCCCTAGCCACCTCCCTGGGGCACTGCAGCCGGCAGCGAGGCCCCCCCCCCAGGGGCTAACGCCACAGCGCCCCCTAGCCACCTCCCTGGGGCACTGCAGCCGGCAGCAAGGCCCCCCCCCCAGGGACTAACGCCACAGCGCCCCCTAGCCACCTCCCTGAGGCACTGCAGCCGGCAGCGAGACCCCCCCCCCAGGGACTAACGCCACAGCGCCCCCTAGCCACCTCCCTGAGGCACTGCAGCCGGCAGCAAGACCCCCCCCCCCAGGGACTAACGCCACAGCGCCCCCTAGCCACCTCCCTGGGGCACTGCAGCCGGCAGCAAGACCCCCCCCCCAGGGACTAACGCCACAGCGCCCCCTAGCCACCTCCCTGGGGCACTGCAGCCGGCAGCAAGACCCCCCCCCCAGGGACTAACGCCACAGCGCCCCCTAGCCACCTCCCTGAGGCACTGCAGCCGGCAGCAAGACACCTCCCAGTGACTGACACCACATGTGGGGGGAGGCAAGCACCTAGGCCAGGCTGGATAGGGTCAGCTCCTGGGGCCCTGCTGCAGACTCCTGGCTGAGCCACGAGTGTCTCTCCTGGCGCCCGCAGGGGCTGACTGGCTATAAATATCTCGCCGTGCGCACACCACAGTGTATTTTTAGCCCAGGAGTCTCTGCAAGGCCTTTCCCAGCTATTCTGGGCGCGGTTCCCTGCTGCTGGCTGAGTCACCGGTGGATGCGAGCAGCCCAGCACCACCTCCTTAGGGACAGCTGCCTCCGTGGCGCTGGGGCAGGCCAGGCCCCCCCCGAGCCAAGCAGGGCGTCCTGGCTGCCCCCACCGACACCACAAGCCACAATCCACGTGCACAGAACAGAGCCAGGGCCGCCAGCTCTTCCTCCTGCAGCCCAGAGCACTCCCCCCAGGCTCCACCATTCCAGCAGCTGCCCGCAGGGCACCTGGCCCACAAGGGGGAGGTGGGCAGGTGGCCCCACATCACAGAAGCCTTCCTTGGCCATAGAGGGGGGGGTCTCCCCCATCCTAATGTTACTGCCTCCAGCCTGAGCTCCATGTGGGGGAGCACCAGCTGGGCCTGGGAGCTGCTGGGACAGGCCAGGGGTGGGGGACTTCCACCGACACCGCCTCACCCCCGCCCCTCGGAGCAGCAATGCTGCGTGAGCCGAGCCAAGGACTGGGACACCGGAGAGCTGGGCTCTGCTCCTGGCTCTGCCACAGATCTGCTGGGGGAGCTGGGGAAAGTCACAACCCTCCCTGGTGCCTCAGTTTCCCAGCTGCCAGGTGGCGATAGCAATCCTGCCCTTACCAGGAAACTGCCGGAGCGCTCTTTAAAAGGGGAACAAAGAGGCCCCGGGGGATTACAGACAAACCAGGCTCGTTTTGGTACCGGCAGTGATACAGGTTAAACCTCCTAAATCCGGGACTCGCTGGTCCGGCAACACCTGTGGTCAGGAAGGACCATGAACGTTGCTGGACCAGAGAGCCCCAGCGCTGGAGAGCGTGAGTCAGCCAGGAGATCCCTGCCTGGACTCCATCAGCCGCGGCTGGGGCCGCACCCCAGGGACCCCTGGCCAGGCGGAGCAGCAGGGGGACTGGTGAGCCCTGCTCCAGGGAGAGGCAGCGGGCTGGGACCACCCCAATCTAGCAAATTCCCTCATTTGGGACAGGTCAGGTCCCACAGGTGCCGGGCCAGGGGGTCCAACCTCTATTGGAACAAACTGCCAGTCGGTGTATAGGTTTATAGTCCAAGGAATAGCAGGCATGGATTTGTCCAGAACAAGCCAAGCCAAACCATGCTCATTGCTGTCTTTGGTCAGCAATTCTGTCATAGTTCCCTCTAATCTTTCCCTTCCATGTGGGGAATTTTTCCATCCACATGTGGAATAATTTTTATATGGGCACCCACACATGTGCACCACCAGTAGAAACAAGAACCTACCTGTGGGTGCTCGGCTAATCAGCTGGGTGGCTTTTGAATCTCCCGAGGGGCCACACAAGCACCCACCTTACAGGGAACACTGCTAATGGCCTCAGTGGATTTGGGGCAGGGGGAAGCAACAGAGGTGATTTAACTTTGTTAAAGAGAGGCTTTTAGCACTGCCCCAGCAAACTGGGTGAAATTACTCTCAAGTGGGGGCAAACCTGGTTGAAAAAAAACCACACTCAGAGTCACTATCAATGGTTCGCGTCAAATTGGGAGGGCGTATTTAGTGGGGCCACCTGGGGGAGTCTGTCCCAAGTGCCGTGTTAATTAGCATTTTCCTTAAATCGGATAACAGAGGGGCCTACAAAACGTGTGGATAGGAGGTGGATGGGCACTTTAGAGGACAGGGCTAAAAAAATTCAGGACAAATGGGAGAATTGGTCTGAAAGCGGCAAGATGCAATTCAAGAGAGACACGTGCTGCGTATTACACGTAGGCAGGGGGACAAATCCAGTGCACAGACCCAGAACGGGGACTCACTGGGGACAGGACAAGCAGCAAAGGGTTGGAGATTAGGAAGCGTTGCCTGTCAGGGTGCTGAAGCACAGGGACAAATTGCCTAGGGAGGCTGTAGAATCTCCCTCACTGGAGGTTTTTAAGAGCAGGCTGGGCAAAGCCCTGTCAAGCCAGGTTGGGCTAGGCTCACGGGGCGCTGCCTCGGAGCAGGTCCCTTCCAGCCCGACAGGAAGCCAGGAGAGCAGGCAGTGGGTTCCTCTCCACTGCAGGGACCACTCCACGTGCCTCCTGGGGGAACTAAGAGCGCAGACGGGGCAGAAGCAGAGTCGCTCCACTCCACGCCTGGAGTAACGCAGGCAGGTGCTACACCTCCCGGAGCAAGGGGGCAGTGCCTCAGATGGCCAGAGGTCCCCCAGCAACACCTAGGAGGCCCGCTGAGCAGATGGGGACCGGGGCGAGTGGTTACAGTGCTGGGGAACTCTGAGTCTTGCCCTCCCAGCTCTGGGCTCCCACACGCCTCGGCAGGGCTCTCACCACAGAGGTCGCCAGGGCCTACCCCACCAGCCGGCTGCCAACAAGGGGCTGCCAAGGGCCGAGCAGGCCTCAGAGACAGAGTCCGAGGCTGGCAGGGCAGGAGCAAAGCCTTGCGTCCCTCCCCACCCCACCCCCGTGAACGGAGCAGAACGGGGTGGGGGGGGCGCACGCTGCCTCAGAAGGAAACCCCTTCCCTCCCCACAGCAGCTTCCCTTTCCTACGGCTCTGCACCCTCCAGGCCTTCGTTACGGCCCTAATTCCCAACAGTCGCTGCCCATTTCTGGCCTGGGCTCACCCCAGGCCTCGCCTCCGCCCGACCCCGGCTGGGGGTGACCACAGATCAAGCAGGCCTGGTTCCATCTTATCTCAGCCTGCGGACCCCAGTTCGTTCTCCGGAGCCAGCTCACCCACCTGAAAGGCAGCCCGCTCTGGGGTGGGACAACAGCTGCTTTGCAGTAGTGCGGACAGGGGAGTCCTGTACCTCCGAGGCCACAAGGGACGCCTGGGCAGGCAGGTGGCTGCGATTTAAGGGCCGTGTTGCGGACCGCCAAGGCAGTTTTAAGTCTCAAGCTGCTCGGGGAACATGCTCTGGCCTGACACAGCCCCCCCGCCCCACAAGTTCAGGCAGCCCCTGGCCGGACCCAGCCGCTTAGCAGGATCACAGGTAACAGGGGGTCTAGCTGCCGTTTTACACAGTGTGTCCCCAGCAAGGGGTGCAGCCGGGGTGCCCTGCATGGCCATCCCATGCTCCAGACCCAACAGTGCTTCCGGCCTTTCCTGGCACTCCCAGGACCAAGAGCCCCCGTGCGATGGCACCACCCCGGTGCCAACCTTGCACCAGAGGCAGGACCAGAGGCCCCTGCTTAGGTGGGGCAGACCCACACCTGTCTCTTCCCCATCCCCCACTGCCAGGACGCTGTCACTTCGGGGCTCGTGACACACCTCAGCCCCACCCCTGCCATGACCTAGATGGGAGTCTCTCCAGAAAGGGTGGGGGGGGGGTGGATGCTGCCCGGATCTGGGCCAGCTTCAGCTCCTGCTGAGCCTGGAGAGGAACCGGATCCTACTAACATCCCCCATCGGCAACTGCCAGAGACCTCTCCCTCCCCTGGAGCCCGCTTGCTTTCTCCAGCGAGTGGGGCCAGAATCCCCCGCCCCTCTTATCTCTGCTGCTCGGAGCAGGCAGCCCATGCGGGGGGTGGGGGTGGGCAGAGGCTCCCACGCCTTCACTTTCAGGGCTTTCCTAGAGCCAATGACTCAGCCCGCCCAGGCTCAGCTCAAGAGATAGCGCTGGCTGAGGGAAGAGAGGGGGGCGGCAGCCTGGCGAGTCTGGCCTGAAGGCACCCCGCCTAGTGGAGTCCCATGCAGCCGCCAGCCTGCCCCCAAGCCCATTCTCCAGGCAGCGGGCACCTGACACCGGGTTTAGGTCTGTTCACACACACAGCCATGACGCGCCCGCCCGCTCTCCGCGGGTGATCGCAGGTGGCAGGGGAGCCCAGGTGCAGCTGGAAGCCTGGGCCCAGCTGTGCCTGCCCTGGGAAATGGGGGGCTGCGTTAGTGCCTCCAGTGCTGGGACTGCAATTGGGAGCAGGTCACTGCCCCACTCCGTGCCTCAGTTTCCCCAAACTGGGCTGGCCTCAGCTCACCGGGGGCCAGACTGGCTCAGAAGGCAGGGGCTAGAGAAGGGCCAAGATGGGCTCTGTCTTGTGCATGTCCCGAGCTCTTATCTTCTCCTCTCCTCAGTTGCTGGTGGTAAGCCCTCACCCCCGGAGCGTGCACCAGGGGCGCTCCCCAAAGGGGTTAGGACCTGGCTTCTGAGGAGGACTCAGATCTGAGCGCCTTAACAGCACAGGGCTGCATGGAGACCTCGGAGGAAGGAGACCCCCTCCTCCTCTTGTCTGTGCATGGAGGCAGACGAGTGGCTACTCCAAGCTGTTTAGGACTCTCAAGGGGCTGGAAGGGACAGCAGGGGAAATCACCAGCCCTTCAGCTGGCTTGGAGCATCATTTTTACCACGAGCACCAGTGGCCCATGCCGCAGGCACAAGCGGGGAGGATGTCTGGCCGTTCCATAAGCATTGCTCACGGAGAGCACTAGTCCAACCAATGCAGCCCTACAGAGCCCTGTGCTGCCCCACAGAGCGGGCAGCTGCTACCGGCTGCACGTGATCTGTAAAGACCTAGTAGCTAGAATCACGGCATTTGTCAAGGACTAAATCTAGGTGGTGCTTAAGTATCACAATCCTCCCGGCAGGGGCGACTGGATAGGGTCGCCTCTGCTGCTTTGGAGCAGTAAGCCGTGCTTGCTCCACCCCAGAGAAAGCCACATTCCAGCACCGACCGCAGCCACCCTAGTGCCTTCTAGTAGGAGACCACTGGAAACACTCCAAGATCCTTGCAGAGGAGACACGTTCTGGGCAGGCAGCAGGTTTCCCATAGGTTTGCGCGTGTATTTCAAGTTTTGCTCTTATGACCTGCGAATGTGGGAATGAATGAACGAATGGAACGTTCCTACACGGGGAACGTGCGCCCATCTCTGGGGCAGAGCGCTGCTACTGCTGCCCATCACGTCACGACAAGAACGGTGGGGGGATACGAGTTAGTCCCTGTGAAAGAGACCAGCTGCTTTCCAGGGACAATGTGTTCTGGGATTGAATTCACCCTGCAGGACGGCAGAGCGTTAAGGCTGCGGGATTTTAACTCTCCGGTATTTCTTCTGTGCCGCCTGTCCTGCAATACACTGACCCATGTACCGGCCTCACTTCAAAGGGAAGAGAAGCGACTTTGGCTTGCAGAACCCGTGACCAACGCAGCC
This sequence comes from Pelochelys cantorii, assembly GCA_032595735.1. Classification (NCBI taxonomy): domain Eukaryota; kingdom Metazoa; phylum Chordata; order Testudines; family Trionychidae; genus Pelochelys; species Pelochelys cantorii. Next base: position 1,338,491 of record CM064339.1, on the reverse strand, counting down.
AGTTCACAGCCCAGCCTCAGAGGTCAGGGTAGTTCCCGAAACACTCCCTACAGGCAGTAAGCTGGGCACTCATGCGTTCGCTCTGGAGAGATTCAAACGCTGTCCAGCTGATTAGCACAGCTACGTTTTTTTGTTTCTACTGGTGGTGCACAGCCACACATGCTTCAGTGCACATAAAATTTATTCTGCACATGGATGAAAAAAAGTGGATGGAAAAGATTAGAGAGAACGCTGCTTATAGAACACAGTTACTGCCATCACTGGGGACAGGGCTATAAACTGTAATTTTAGTAGGGCCTACGCAAACTTTCCCACAGAGCCAGGCTTTCAGCAATGCAGTGGCAGGCGCAAGGAATAAACCGAGTTGTGAAGCATCCAGAGAATTCTCCCTCTTTGAATTTTTTTTAACAGGTCCATTCTAGGCTGGCCCCCCTATATGCAAGACAAGGGAAAAGCCCAGTCATCCAAGCAAAGGAACAGTTCCAGCTAACAGCTCCCATCAGAGCCAGTAGGATATGATTCACCCATGGACCACAGGGCCAGCTGGTTGGGATTTCCCATGCAGCAAGAGATCCCAACACCGGTGGTGGGCCAGAGGCAGCAGCATGCAGCTGAAATGCCCAGGCACGGACACACGGCAAAGTTCTCGCCAAACAGGCAGCAGCGGGGTTGCTATCAAGCACTCTGGCAGAGCAAGTGAACCCAGTCCCCTCGCCACTTGGAGGAAGCTTGCAGCCAGGCAAGGAACCCGAGGCCTCGGCAGCCCAGACTTACCCCTCTTCTGGATGATGATGCGGAGCAGCGGGTTGGCTGAGGAGAGGGCCTTGTGGTAGTTGTCATCGTTGTTGATGGGCAGCAAGTCCCCATGAACGTCCGTGTACCCCAGCAGCACATCCACGCAAGGGATCTGATGGACTGTCTGGATCAGCCGGTAGAACTCCTGGAAGCCGCCCACGCTGGAGCGCTTCATGGCAAAGCGGCGGAACTCGGCGTCAAACTAGGGGCGAGAGGCGGGGTCAGGGCCACATGAGAGCAACTGGCTGGAGGGGAGCCAGGGGCCCCAGACTCAGCAGGGAGCTGCCAGCAGGGTCCCCCCTGTTCCCTAGCCACTTCCTGAGGCTCCACGACAAAGCTTCATGTACAGGCCACAAGGATCAGTCGGGGGCTCTGAAGACAGACGCCACATGGCCCACCCCCAGGAGCCCTGCGCTTCACCCAAAAACCTAACGCCTGGCTCCGTCCCTCCCCACACCAATTCACTGCTGCATTGGGGTCTAGAGGCCAAGGATCTGCCTGGACCTCACGTGGCAGAGCCGTGGGAAGAGAGGTGCCACTGGGACCAGCTGGCCCTGCAGGTCAGGGGGCTGGACTGGGTGCATCAGAGCGGACACGCACCCAGTTCATGCCGGGGGCACTGCCCCCACACTTGGCCATGTCTAACCACCGTGTATGTCCTTGCCAAAATTACTTAGCAAGGCAGAGCAAACAGACGTGGGGGATACAAACTACATCTCCTCCCCCCCTGCAAGCCCTGCTCCCCACCACCCAGTGATGATGGATAAACAGTGGGGGCAGCGCTCCCCTTCCCCTGCTGGCTTTACCCAGACCTCCCTGACCAACCATAAGCCTGGCACATGCAGGTGCCAGGAGGCAAGTCCACGGCCACCTTTCCATGAGGATCAGCGGCCCGGACAGCCCCTGAACGGCAGGGCTGTCTGCAGAGTCCTACCCTCGGGCCCACGCTGCTGCCTGGAGGAGCCCTGGGGCCAGAGGCAACACTGAGGTCTACCCACAAGCGAGGGAGGGGGGGGAACCCTGGGCAAGTGGACACAGCCGTGGTAGCCAGGACCCTGGGCGCTCAGCCGGACCCGATGGAGGGTTAGCGGCCTGGGGGAGGGCATCAGCTCTCCGCTGACAACCCAGACGGGTCTCCCCGCCCAGCAGCCGCCCCCCTTTACTGCTCCCTGGGGGAAATCATCCCCCGCCCAGAGACAAAGGGAAGCAGAGCCGGCAGCAGGGGCGAGGCAGGGTCCTGCAGCCCCCAGCCACGCTCCGGCGGGCACAGAGGCCAGGTGGATGCCAGGAGCCCGCCAGGCCCGGCCAGGGAGCCGAAGTTTGCGGCCGGGACGCGGGGACCGGAGCTGCCAGGCTGCATCGTTGCATAACCTGCCGGCTCCGGCGGGGGCTTGGCGCCGCACCGGGCAGGCGGGCTCGTCCGGCGGGGCCGTGGGGCTCCCCCACCTCCCCGGGCTGCAGCCCCGCTGGACCCTGCGCCCGGCCGACCCCGGGACCCCCCGCGCCTGCACCTGGGCCCCCCCTTCCTGCACCTGGGCCCCCCCGGCACGGGGCCGCGGGGAGGTGCCGCCGGCCGGACGCACCTTGCTCTTGACCTCGATGACGGGCTCCGGGCTGCGCGCCGGGGTGCGGTGGTGCTTGGCCATGCTGGGCCGGGCTGGGCCGGGCCGGGCCCGGCTGCTCCTCCCGCCGCCTGCCCGCCCCGCACTGGCTGCGGCTCCTGCGGCCACGGGGGGTTTCACCGGCCATGACGTCACCCCCGAGCAGGTTAGGGGAGGCCGCGGGATTGGCGGAGGCCAGGCCAGGGGGCGGGCTCAGAACGTCCCCTGCGCCAGGATGGAAGGTTGCTGACAACGTCGCCTAGGTAACGGAGGTGGGAGCGCTCCAAGGTGTATCGGGGGCAGGGCCAGGCCATGGGGGAGGGGGAGTCACACCCCAGGGGGCAGGCGAAGGCCATGGGGGGGGGTTAACGTCCCAGAGGTCAGGGCCAGGTCATGGGGGGGTCACGTCCCAGAGGTCAGGGCCAGGTCATGGGGGGTCACACCCCAGGGGGCAGGGCCAGGTCATGGGGAGGGGAGGTCATGCTCCCAGGGGCAGGAGCAAGGCCAGGCCATGAGGGGGGTCACACAACTGGAGCCAGGGACAAGGGCAGGCCTTTGAGGGGTCACACCCCAGGGGGCAGGAGCAGGCCATGGAGAGGGGGTCATGTCATAGGGGTCAGGAGCAAGGCCAGGCCATGGGGGGGTCACACCCCAGGGGGCAGGGACAGGCTATTGAGGGGCACACCCTAGGGGGCGAGGGCAAGCCATGGGGGGGTCACACCCCAGGGGGCAGGGACAGGCCATGGGGGGGGTCACACCCCAGGGGGCAGGGACAGGCCATGGGGAGGGGGTCACACCCCAGAGGGCAGGGACAGGCCATGGGGAGGGGGTCGCACCCCAGGGGCTGCAGGAGCACAGCCGCTGGATTTAGCAGGTGGAGCTGCAGCTGGGCTCTGCCTGGGTGAGGGCCTGACGGGCGCAAACCAAGCTCCAGAGGCGACTCGGGCAGCTCCATCCCACCCAGCAGGGGCAAGTTTCAGGTTGGGCTTCGCTGGCTCCGCCCTGGAGCCTGAATGGAACCTTCTGGCCAGACAAAGCCTGGGGGCCGGGATGGATCAATGTCCTGCCAACCTCCCCTCTCCTCCCCTTTGATTTAGCCCCAGGGCAGGCGGGTCCAGCAGCCTTCCTGCTTGCTGGGGATTTGGCCCCACCCCATCACCACCCAGGGACTCACAGCCCATGGACCCAGCTGGGATCTGGCCCCACTGTCTCCAATTGAGCCCCAGGTGCTTGGCGCTGCCTGATTGCTGCTCCCCATTCCAGCCCGGGAATGGAGCCCCACCCCCTGTGCCTGGCCGGGGTCTGGTGCAGGAGGTGAAACGCTGCTGGATCCATTTGCCCCGGGGTAACAGATTGGGGCTTCCACAGTCCCGCCTGGGCAGGCTGCCACTCCAGCCCTATTTCCGTGGGGCACTGCGCTGTGCTGCTCCCTGTGGCCTTGTGCAAATGGGCTCAGACCCCTCTCAAACTCACTGGCACAGGATGATGGACGGTGACTCCCTGTCTCTGCCCTGGGGCCTGACACCGAGAAGCAGGAGAGGAGGTTTCACACGGCAGGGAGCCAGGAACACACAGAGGTGGCTGGGCCGGGCACAGGGCAGCAGGGCCTGGGTGAGCTGAACATGCACCGAGCTAGATCTGCCGATGCCCCTCAATCCCGACCCGCAGACCCTTCCTCCATGATAGCAAAGGCGTCATCTAGTGACCTGCTTTCTGTCTCCTGACAGTCATTTGTTCTGGACCGTTCGGCTGCAGCCAGAGTCAAGCCCCGTGCTGGGAGCCAGAGATGCTTTGGGAGGCCGTGGAGCCTGCGGGGGCTGGGTTAGGTTTGGTGGAGCTGGATAATCCAGGGATTTGTGGTGCCCCTGTGGTAGGGGGCTAATTGGGGCAAACACTGAAGGGTCAGGTCCTGTTCTCCGCCCCAGGAGACGCTGAAGGGGAGGTGAATCTGCTCCCCAGAGCCTCCACGGCCTCCTGCTGCTGGATCAGCCTTCCCTGGTGCCACAAGCTCCCACTGCCCCTCCCCCAGCGCCCAGCTCCCATCTTCCCCCAGTGGCTCCTACAGGCAGTTGCCCTTCAGGTGTGTGGTGCAGCCAGGGCCGGCAGAGCGGGCCCCATCGTGCCACTGCAATCCCCATAGCCAGGGCACCCGCCTCGTCCCTCCGGACCAGTTGGGGGCAGCACAAAAGAAATCAAGTCTCCTGTGGCCCCGCAGGCAAGGGGGGGAGGGTTTGGGGACCAGGGCTGGGCAATTGCAGGGCAAAGTGCTGCTGAGAACACTGGGGACACGGGAATCATCTCACTCACTCCTGCCATGCAGCCACCTCTGGGGAGCAGACAGCAGCTGACAGGAGCCTGCCCGTGGCGGGAGGGACCGGAGATCTGCATCCCAGAGCAGAGCTGGGGACCTGAGCCGCCCTCAGCGTCAATGGGGGACAGAGCCTGGGGGTTCTGGAAACCTTCAAGTCTCCGCTCTCACTCTGCCCCACACTTCCCCCACATGTGGCTGGGGGGGACATGTCTTCTGGCCTCTCCTCCCCCCCTCACCAGCTCTGCCTTGCTGTGCCTGTATCTGCCTTGCTGCTGCAGTGACCATCTCAGCCATGGCAGGAAGGTGCCAGCCTGGGCAGCTCCATAGAACCTCCCTCTCCCTGCAGCAAGGGCGGAAGGGAGCTGGGCCGGAGGGGAGCTAAGGCTGGAGTCTCCCAGGGCAGGGAGCTTGCACCTCAGGGAGCTGGCCCAGAAAGGCAGGGGCGTGCTGCACCATGCTGAGCCCCTGTTCCCCACGGCCAGAGGGCTCAGCCCCATGTGGCCCAGACCCCAGAGGCAGATAGCTCAGTGCTGGGCCCCGGCTGCTAAGTGACTGCACCGGGCAGCCTCCAGAGAACTTTATCACCTCTCTCCAGCTGCTAGTCGCAGCAGGGCTCAGACTAGAACGCCCTGGGGGGATCCCCCCCCCCCAGTCCTGGCAGCTGCAGCAGATTGGGGCATCTGCTGTAGTGCATGGGGGGGGTACACACCTCGGCCCCATGGCGTGGGGACAGACGGTGGCTCTGCTGTGAATGCACGCGGCAGAGACGGCTGCCGCATCCGGCGACTTGGAAGCCCGGCTCGCCCTATCTCCAGCAGTGCACATTGGCCCTCAGCTCCCCATCCCCACACAGCTGCGCCTGGAGACAGTGTCTCCTGGCCTCGGCTCTTGTGTGCGTGTTAGCTGTGGCCTTGGGGCACCCCAGAGGTGGCTGCATTATGTTGGTGGGCAAAAGGAGATCCGAGAGCACAGTGACTATGTAATGTGCGACTTCCTGCTGAGAGGCCCGTGTGACCCCGCCTCAGTGGTTCTTGGACTTTCCCTCCCAGCAGGGACAAATAAAAGAACTGCTAGGAGGGTTGTATTGATGTGTAGGGTAGCAACTCTTTAAACACCAGAGGGAGAGAATGAGCTCCCCCGCAGCACTACCCAGTACTGATCTGTCTCATCCTCACTTAGAATCCTCTCTGCTACCTGTATCCTTTCCCTCCTTCGAGACTGTTCAATTGCCCACCCCCATCCTCTTTCCTAAAATGGGGGGGAGGGAAAGAGGGAAGAACCACAGGTGCTTCTCCCTCATGATGTCTCTTCTGGGGAGATGAGAACCTTTCTCCATTCTTATTTTTGGGGGGGGGGGTGGGGGGAGGCTGGTGGGTATGGCTTCTCTGACTCCTTTCCCATCCACATGTCCTCAGGCAGCTACTGTAGCCCTTCTGACTAAGTAAAGAAGGGGAAGAGGGCCAGGGCTTAGAATATCAAGAGGAAGAAAAAGCAGAGGATAAATCAGGGAGTTTGAAAGGTTTGTTTTAAACAGTATTTGGTATGAAAATGTCAGAGATGTGAGGATCAGTACGCAACGAAGCTGGTCACACTAATGGTCTTTCCAGTTTGAACCATTTGCTTTTGTACTTACTGCTTTGCACATTCAGCCATATCTGCTGGAGCACTAAATTTCTGAACAGTTCTCTTGGCAGCACCAGAGAGCGGAAGGCAGGGTTTTATCCGTTGAAGGCAATGCGAGCTGCCTGGCTACGCCCCAGCAGGCCAGAGGCCTCGATTCGTCCCTGCCGGGGCGGCGCTTCTCAGATTATGGCGGTTTGTGCCGCCCAACACAGAGGTGGCTCAGCCCCACCCAGCAAGCTGGGGAACATGGCAGGGAGGCTGCCCAGCAGTGGGAACAAGGCTAGCAGCGAGACAGGCAGCACCCGGCCCCAAAGAAGAAGGGACACAGTGAGTGGGGGCCAGCGGCCTGCAGCCTATGGGCTGCTCCAGCTTAAGGAATAAGGAGCCAGGAAGGGCACATGGGAAACTGAAGTTGCGGGTGGGAGAAGTTGGAGACTGTTGTGGGAAAGTCAAAGCCAGCCAGGATGTGGCCCAGGCTCTGTCCCCAGGCTGGGGTGGTTAGAATAGGTCGGAGCAGAGTTTATAACGAGTGTGCTTGAGAGTCGTCAATTTTTTATTCAATGACAGTGTGAGCAGGACACTGGGCCAGATGGGAATTGAATGTAAAGCCCCAATAAGAAGCCAGCGGAATCTAGCGACGGCAAAGGGCCGTTTCCTACTGATCCGTTTTTCTTTGAGCAGACCTGACATCTAGTGCCGAACACGGGGATGGAGACTTCAGGAGCAGGCTGGATCGGCCTAGCCCTGCCTATCTGCCTGGGTAAAAAGGCAACACTTCCCCACTGGCAAGCACTGAGTTGGTGGAGAATGAATGAGAACCTGAATGAAAAGGGACAGCGAATCAGGCGTTAGTTTGGGAAACATCCACAACCACATTCAAATCTATGATCCAAAGCAAAAGGCCCATCCCAGAGAACCTATCCAGTATCTGAGTCCTGTAACAATTCTTTCTTTCTTTCTTTAAATAAAGCTTTGGGCGTTAGATTCTCAGGGCACATCTACACAGCAGGGCAAAACTCGAATTAAGCTACACAGCTTGAGCTATGTCAATTGCGTAGCTGGAGTCAAAATAGCTTAATTCGGTTTGTGGCTCTGTTTACACCGCAGGAAGTGGAAGGAAGAGCCCTCTTCCTTCAATTTCCCTTACTCCTCATAAACTGAGGGTTACAGGAGTTGAAGTAAGAAGTCCTCCAGCTCACCATCAATTCAAAATAAAGGCTTGTAGTGTAGACGTGCACTCTGTTATTCCAAAATAATGCCGCTGAGTAGCTGTACCCTAAAGGACTGGCACTGGATGATTTTTGGCTCAGATTCTGTGTTATAAACTGGGCTGGGAAGGTGGCTGGTCCTTTTGGGATGGGAAGAACCTTTTGATGAGATGAGCTTGGTTTTCACAACCTGTCACGTGTATAAGGAGGGTTAGTGGCGGTGGTCTGGAAAACTGCAGCGTTGGAGGGAATTGCTTGTATGACGTCTTGTTAACCAGCATGGTGAAGCAGAAGTTCTTTTTGCGAGGGGTTAGGTGTGCCTTTGCGTGGAGCAGCCCCAGTCTTGAGCTGTGGCAGATCTGTGTCTAAGCAGTTTGCCCTGATTTGATCCTCTCAATATCATAGAATCCTGATATGAGGGTTGGAAGAGCCCTCAGGAGTCACTGAGTCCAGCCCCCTGCCCAAGGCAGGACCAACCCCAACTCAATCAGCCCAGCCAGGGCTTTGTCAAGGTGGGACTTAAACACCTCTAGGGATGGAGATTACCACCCCCTCCCTAGGGAACCCAGCCCAGCGCTTCCCCGCCCTCCTAGGGAAATAGTTTTTCCTAATATCCAACCTCGACCTCCCTCACTGCAACTTGAGACCATTGCTCCTTGTTCTGCCATCTGCCCCCACTGAGAACAGCCCCTCTCCATCCTCTTTGGAACCTCTGGCAGGGAGTTGAAGGCTGCTACCAAGTCCCCCCTCACTCTTTGCTTCTGCAGACTAAACAAACCCAAATCCCTCAGCCTCTCCTCGTAGGTCATGTGCTCCAGCCCCCTAATCATTTTGGTTGCCGTCTGCTGGACCCTCTCCAATGCGTCACATCTCTTCTGTAGTGGAGGAGCAGAACTAGACGCAATACTCCAGATGTGGCCTCACCAGAGCCGAATAAAGGGGAATAATCACTTCTCTGGATCTGCTGGTAACGCTCCTCCTAATGCACCCTAATATGCCGTTAGCCTTCTTGGCTACAAGGGCGCACTGCTGACTCATATCCAGGTTCTCATCCACTGCAACCCCCAGGTCCTTTTCTGCCGAACTGCTGCTTAGCCAGTCGGTCCCCAGCCTGTAACAGTGCTTGGGATTCTTCCGTCCTCCAGAACTGCCTTGTTACATGAGAGCCTTCCTCAGCAGGCACCTGCCCTGGTGGTAGGGTTGCCAGGTGTCCGGTTTTCTACCAGACAGTCCAGTATTTGCACCCTCTGTCTGGTAGAAAAATTCAGAAAATACCAGATGTGTGCAATGTCCGGTATTTTCTGAATTTCCGGCTGGGTACTGGATGGAAGCCGGGCAGGGGCGGGGGTGTGACATGCAAAAGCCAGGCAGCAGCAGCAGCTGGGACTCCCAGCCACTCCCCCTGCCTGGCTTCTGCACACAACCAGAGGTTCCTAACCACTTCCCCCTGCCCCCACTAGCACCTAGAGGGAGCACAGCCTGTTGGATGCTGGCTGCACCCCCCCCCCCCCCACTTCCTATCCAGCCCCCAATATCCCCCAGCAGCAGAGCTGCCTGCCTCCTCCCATCTAGCCGAGCTGCCCACCCCCTATCCAGCTCCCCAATCCCCACCCACAATCAAGTGTGTCTGGTATTTTTTTTTGGGGGGGGGGGGGGGTCTAATCTGGTAACCCTACCTGGGAGGAGGAAGTGCTGTTGCCTGAGTGAGGGCAGAAGAGGAGCCAGGAGGTGCTCACACCTCCTCTAGACTTCCAGGTAGCCACAGTAGAGAGTCCCTTGGCAGGCTACACATTCAGTCTCCTGGCTACAGCCTCAGAGCCAGGCCTAGCAGAGGATGGTTTTGATCCATTAACCACTGGGTTATGTGCCCAGTGCACTTCCACTGCGCCACTCTGCTCCCTTTTGCTTGTGCTGCCCGCAATGGCATGTAGCACCAAGCACGCACTGGTGCTGCCAGGCAGAGGAGCAGGCTGCTGGCAGGGTCCTTGCAAACACGGGCAGCTCTCTGTGGCCCAATGGGTCAGCATGTTGAAAAGGTTGTGGTTCGAGTCCCGTCTCTGCCCTGTGGGTCGACTCCCCCCTCCCTCCAGGGCACGGTAAAGCCTGTAGAGCCTCAAGGCCTGCTGCCAGGCTCCAAGCCCTTCCCACGCCCTTGCCACCTCTTGGCCTCAGTGGGTTCACCTGCTGGCTGCAGAGATCCATCTCCTGCCCTTCAGGGCCTAGAAGGGACCTGCTAAATCGACTGCTGATTGTGCTCCCTTGACACCTGTACTCCACCAGCTCATGAAGAGTACGGGGAGAAACTCCCCTGCGGGGGGATGCTGCGGCCATTTGAGCCAAGGGACGCTGATGCCAGCCACGCCGCTCGCCTGGCTGGGGCAGCGTCTCTTTGTTCAACTTGTCCCCTCGGGCAGACCTGGCCTACAGCCATTGACCATCGTGTGTTCAGGGCAGGCGTCCGGGAGTTCCAGGGCTGATGGGGAAAGTTGCCAAGCGTCTCCGAATTGCCAACACAATTAACCTTGGCCTGGCCAAAGGAGACAGAAGCTGCTGCAGTCGTTGGTAGACAGGAGGGCAACATCCAGCCACGTTCCCTGAGCCCATCTGCCTACGGCCCCCCTCCTGTTCTGCCCCACTCTGCTTGCTCCCGTCCACACCCCCTCTGCCCCGCCCCACCGCTCTGAGACCAGAGGGCAGTGAACAAAAGCCCTTCCAGCCTTGGGGCTATGGTGGGAGGGAAAAAGGAGAGGAACTGATTTTGGGGGGGGCCGTATCCAGGTCACACTCACCTCTCACAAGCGCCCCCAGACAAGTGCGTGTGCCTGCTCTCTCTCCCTACCTGTTTGTGGTGGGTCTTTGGTGACTCTTCAGTCAGCCCAACAGGGCCTGTCACAGCTCCCTGGCTGAACGCTCAGCCCCTCGGGGCTCCCTCACATTATGCCTGCTCTTTGAGCAGCTCCCACCCTGAGGTGGGGCCCGTGTCCCTCGGGCTCCCTCCCTGAAGACTCTTTAGCTCTCTGGGCTTTTCTGGCCCCCTGTCTTCAGCGAGGCCCCTAAAAGAGTTCAATTCCCCTTCTAGGGTTGCCAGATACTTTCACAAAAAATCCCGAACATAGCAAGAAAAAAAATTGGTTGAGCAAAATAAATAAATAAATAAATAAAGGGGGGTGGGCAAAGTTGTTGAGCAAAAAAAGAAGAAAAAGGTCGTTACCCCCCCACCCCCACCAGACATGGCAGGGGAACAACGTCCCCGCTGGCTTTCTGGCTTAGAGAAACAGAGAATACCGGTATTTTCTGTTTTTTTGAACCGGACAAAGGCCAGAAATAACAGACTGTCCAGGCAAAAACCGGACACCTGGCAACACTATCCCCTTCTGGGTGCAGCAAAATCCAGGCTGCTTGCCCCGGGGCAGGTAGGGGACCCAGGCCGACCTTCTATTCCAGGTCCCAGCCCCTCTAGATCAGTGGGGCCCAACCTTTTTACATGGGGGACAGGCAAACCTATTCACGCATGTTCAGCAGCCTGGCGACATTGGCTTTGCATATTTGCATATTCATTATGCAAATAACAAATATGCAAATAAAATGTTTTCTGTCTGCCTGGCCCCAACGCAGCCCCTGGCTCCCCAATGCCCAAAACCCTTTGACTCTTTAACCTCACCCAACACCCTTTGGCCCCCATGGGTAGAGGCAGGACGGGATTGGGGGGGCGGGGCCCCAGCCGGGCTACCATCTTACCTGGGCAGGACAGAGGGAGATGCCTCCTGCTCCGCCTCCTCCTGCTGCCGGCAGCAAAATCGCCCGTGCTGGCAGGAAAGAGCCTGCCCCCCGGCGCGGCTCTCCAGCCCTGACCCCCGGCGCTGCCGCAGCCTGGCAGTTGGGAACCACTATGCAAGATAGCAGCCACCAGCCCGTCTCCTTCAATAAACTGTATTGCAGCTGCAATTCCCTGAATTACTTCCCTGGGACTCCAGCACCTTCACCCTCTGGGCCTTGTGCCAGTGGAGTCCTAGCAGCCAGGCCAGAGTACCTCCCCTCGACCCCTCCAGTGAGGAAAGGCTAGGACACTGGCCCTGCAGCTATTCTTATACTAGCTTGCGGGGCCCTGATTGGCTGCTTCTCACACAGTCGCTCTAGGCAGCTTGGAGAACCTCTACTGCCCTTTTCTGGAGTGCGATGTGGCAGACCCACAAGGCCTCCAGCAAGGGGGCTCAGGGCCTTGTCCACTCTGTCACAGGGCAGCAAATTGGCTGGGCTCCTGAGGTCAGGACCTCCTTGGCCCATGCGATAACCCAGCACTGGTTCAAGTAAGTCAATACCATCCCCTCTCTGTCCCCTGGTCTTTCAAGCAGCTGTTGTTTCCACAGTCCTACAGAAATCTTCACTTGGACCTACTTTTCTTGCTGCGCCCCCCCCTTCCTCCTCACCTTACCTTTAAATTCCTTGCGCAGGGGATCTGCCTCTACATTTTCCTCCACGCTAACAATTTTCTGAACTTCCTGTCCTGACAAAGGGCCCCTCCCATAGTGTCCGAGTGATCTCACCCCTCTCCAAGTTGAGTTTGTTTGGTCATAAAAATAACACCAGGAAACAACTGTACCAACTGTAGCACGGGCTGGTATGAACAGAACAGGGAATCATCAAGTGATCCCACCCCTGTCACCCATTCCCAGCCCTGACAAACAGAGGCTAAGGCCACCATCCCTACCCAGCCTGGCTAACAGCCATCAATGGACCTGTCCTCCATTAATTTATCTAGTGCTTTTTTGAACCCTGTTATAGTCCTAGCCTTCACCACATCCTCTGGCAAGGAGTTCCACAGGTTGACTGTGCACTGTGTGAAGAAAAACTTCCTTTTGTTTGTTTTAAACCTGCTGCCTATTCATTTCATTGGGTGACCCCTCGTTATTATGTGATGGGAGTCTCAAACTGTGAATCAGGACCCCATTTCAGCAGCCTCAGCAACTGTTGCCCCAGGCCTCTTGGAATCACCGGGCCCCACGACAACTGCCCCCTTTGCCCCATCCTGTCGGCGGGCCTGCCCCACCCACCCCAGGTCATGCAGTAATTCTTGTGGTCAGAAAGCGGACGCAGTGCAGTGAAGTTTAAGAACCGCTGGCCTAGTTGATCACAGTGCTCCCTTCTGGCCTTGTCCTCTACAGGGCTTCAGGCTCTCTTAGCAATGTGGTCCTTGCTCTTACTATTGAGGGACATACAAGGGAGGAGTTTAAAACATCAAAGGCAATTGCTTAACATTACTTGAGGCTCTCTCGGGCCAGTTTTCTTGGACTTACAAGGGAGCACCTTCAGAGAGGTCCTTGGGGGTCTCACTGGACAGTGCAGGCTTGGCAAGGAAACTTCCCGTTATTTCTATAAAGAACACGGAAAGAAATATGATCTCAGCAATGGAATGTTGCTGCTGCTTCTTCTTAGGCCTGTGATCCTAGGAGAGGGGAGAACCGGCCATGGGGCTGGGCCGCAGGGCTGGTAGCGCTTCTGAATCCTGTGCCTTCTTTTGTGGGTTCTGCAAATGTTTCTTCTTAGCCCAGTGTGGCAGCGCGTCGGGGTCCCCCAACTCCTGCACCCCCGTAGTGGCACGAACAGACTCCACCAGCCAGTAGAACAGAGGGAGTTTATTGCTTCTCCAGGATACAGCACAGCACAGATGTCATCTGGTTACAGGGGCAGGCCTAGGATGCCTCAGCCCCCCTTGAGGTGGGGGAGACTGGGCCTCTAAATCCCAGCCCCCCCTTTGCTCAGGCTGCTTCTTCCATGATTCCAGACAGAAACTAACTCTTCCTTCCAGCCCTGCCCCCCAGCCAGGTCTGGCCTCGCCCCCTTCCTTTCCATTGTTCCGCTCCATGGGAGATACCTGTCTGACGAGTTTCGAAGCCCCCTTGCATAATGACTCATCCCCTGCCCTGCTGGGCCGTGCTGCAGACAGCAGCCAGTGGAGGTCACTGACAACCCACTGCCCAGCATAGCAACCAGCAAGGTACCCCCACTACGTCACACCCAGTAACCCTGGAGGAAGGGAGAGGTTAGCTGGGGGGGGGGGGGGGCTTAGCAAAACTTTTGAGGTCCACTTTTGTAAACTCCATTTATATACCCTGTTTGGGGGTTTGTCAGAGGAGAACCGCACTCTGGTTTCTACTGGACAAATGCCCAGAGGACTCCGGTTTCCATTGTTTTGCTGCTGCTTCCAGCAATAGCCATTGGATGGCAACAGCGTACAACACATTTCTTTTATCCTTTCCTCTTTTTTTTTTTAGCATTCATCGTTTTCCAGGACTGTATTTCTGTCTCAGCCACTCTGACTGTTTCAAACAGGTTTTTTTTACTGCTTCAAAGCTAGACCCTGGTTGAGGTGCTTACAGCTTCCACTATGCTTTTTCCCTCGTGTGCTCTACTTTTCATATAATTTCTAGAAAGAAGGCCTTTATAGCTTCTCTAAATGTTGCATGCCTCATCCCTACTTAACACCTTTCATTTCACGGCATTCAGGAACTTACGCCGAGACATGATTCTGAAGGAAAAGAAGAGGTGAACTACATACAGAGAGAGGTGTGGTTGCTTCATAAGGCAGACACCGCTACAGTTCTTAATTTGGGGGGAAAGCTGGTTGGCTTGGTGTGCTAGGGGGTGTCAGGAAATTTAACCCACCAAATCTTTCTCTTTCTACAGATCACGCAGGGAGTTATTTCTAGGGCGCTTAACTCATGTGGCTTGCACACTCCCCCATGAAGTTGGTGAACTCCAGGCTATGTGACGGCCACTTCTTGGGTGTCAACTTTTGGGGCATTTTTGAAAGAGAGAGAGAGAGGATGCACGGGGACATTCTATCTGTAAATGATGGAATTATGTAAATTGAAACAATTGATGCTGTAGAGCTGTAGGGGGCGCTCTTCAATGGGTGACTAAAATTTGGACACATGGGGCATGGTTTATATACTTCATTTCCACAACAGGCTGTGGGGGTGGGCAAACCTCCCCAGCTGCACAGGCTTGGTCTGGATGCACATGCAATAAGTCATGGGCTTCTCTAGCAGCCTTCAACTCCCTGAAGGGGGGTTCCAGAGAGGGTGGAGAGAGGCTGTTCTCAGTGGGGGCAGATGGCAGAACAAGGAGCAATGGGCTCAAGTTGCAGTGGGGGAGGTAGAGGTTGGATATTAGGAAAAATGATTTCCCTAGGAGGGTGGGGAAGCACTGGGATGGGTTCCCTAGTGAGGGGGTGGAATCTCTATCCCTGGAGGTTTTAAGTCCCGGCTGGACAAAGCCCTGGCTGGGATTGGGGTTAGTCCCTGCGTTGGGCAGGGGGCTGGACTCAATGGCTCCTGAGGTCTCCTCCAGCCCTAGGGCTCTATGATTCTAACTCCCTATCAGAACCTCAATAAAATACAGCACCCAAAAGTAGACTCCCCCATCCACAGAGACACTTCTTGGTGAACCCAGTTTTTTTCACAGGAGGCCAGCTGGCACCTGCAAAGGACTCTGGGACGCACAGCAGAATCTGACGTCGTGAGATGGCTGTCACAGAGGTAAGGCACTTGCTTGTTTCACACAGTTGTCAGGAATCTCTGGCCTTTGAGATCAGAGTGGATGTGCCAGGATCCAGCCACGCCAAAGAAACTAACGGAGAGAAGGCGATTGGTAATCAACCAGCTGGGTTAGTTGCTGCAGAGCTAATTGCTGTATTAAGGGAGCTGGCGCTGCGGGGACCTACAGGTATTTGGCCTCATATTAACCTTAACCCTACTCTCCTTACCACTCCTTGCCTCCCCCCCCCACGCATCCTCCCATTGTGTCTTTGCTCCTCCCAGCTCTCTCGGGACGATGGAATTATACCCGCTGGCAGACCGGGCACTCCCAAGCTGGCGCGGGTTTTCTGTTCTGTAACGTCCTGAGCTCACTTTAGATGCGAAACAAATAATCCAGCTAAGGCCTCAGTTCTGGGGAGAAGGGGAAATCTGGACACGAAAGGGTTTAGGAAGTGGCACATCAGTGCCAATGTCGTCGCGGCAGGGCCTCAGTGCCTGGATTTCCTCCAAGGCACACTGGCAGAGGGCATGGGAACGGCCAGATTGGGTCAGACCATGGTCTGGCAATGGCTGGTGCATGACACTCAGAGGCCATGAGGCGGGCAGGGTGATTGTCTACTCCACTCCAGCCCCCCGCTGGTGGCAGCCCGAGGTTTGGGGCTACTTGGGGTAACCGCCTCCACTGATAGCCATTGGTAGATCTATCTTCCGTGAACTCCTCTAGTTTGTTTGGAACCCACTTATATTTTTCGCCTTCACAGCAACCCCTGGCCGCGAGGTCAGGTGGACTGTGCGCTGGGGAAGGAAATGCTTCCTTGTGTCCACTGGGGGCCGTGTTACATGAAACGGCCAAGACCGCGTTTTCTCCATAGTGTTCATGGTGTTACAGACCTTGGTCCTGCCCAGGGTGGCCAATGCTCCAGGGTTGCCCTGGCGTCTCCAGGAACACGTCCAACCAAAACTGACAGCCCTAATCGCACCCCCCCGCCCCGCTGTCATCTCTTGGCTGAGCTGATGGAGCCTGTGGCCTGGTAAGGCAGAGGTGTGACATGGCACAAAATGGGGAAGCAAAGCGGCCGCATTCCCAGACACACGGTGTCCCCAGGGCCTGGTCTCTGCTGACCTCGGTATTCTGACCCACACAGGTGGCCTCCCGGGCCTGGTGGCTCTGGGGTTCCTCTGACTCCAGAAGAGACCCGCCCCCCGTCAGGGAAGCAAGTCCCGAACGGCTCCCAGCGGGCGTCAGGCCCGAGCCCTAGGCCCAGGTATCCAGGTGCCTGGGAGTTAGGTGTCATGGAGGCTTGGGGCCTTATCCCTGTTGTGTAAGAGGCTGTAGGGCCCTGTCTGAACCACAAAGTTGGGCGTGCGGGTGGGGGCAGATGCTGGGCCATGTCCATGTGATGTGATGGTTCCAATTAAGACCCAGTTCCCAGGGAGTGTTACCAGGAGCTCATGTGTTTGGTTGCAAACACTGCAGCAGCTGGAGCCAGGTGCCTGACTGTTTGTGTGTCTCTCTGGTTGCTCTGGCAACATTGGGGCACACGGACCCGGCCGGGAGCTTGCCAGAGTCAGGAGGTGACAGGGCCAAGCCTGCACCGCTCCCCGTCTGACTCACAGCCAAGCCGACTGACTGGCCTGTTTGATCTGAACCTTGGGGAAAAAAAACCAGCCTCAGTCCTCCACTGTCTGTGATGTTTCCCGCAGAGACAAACACACACACACACACACACAGGGCGCTAGTAGAAAAGGGGGGAGGTTTATTGCAGAGCCAGCTGACAGAGCAGGGAGGCCTTTGGCTTTGGCTCCACCAAGAAGGCAGGCGTCTCAGGATTAAACACTGAACTGCGGGTCCGGGGCTGCTGCAGGCCCCTAAGGGATACCGGTGAAATACCGTGCAGGCCCGTTCTCCAGGGAAGGCGCGTGCAGGATCACAAGCCAAGTACCCTGAGGGGAGAGGGCTGCTTTCCCGCTCAGGGCAGATGTGCCCTGAGGGAGGGAGGAGGGGTTGTTACTCTCAGGGCAGGTAGCCACTTAAAAGCTGGAGGGGCACAGCCACGCGGCTGTGGGGTCAGGGAAGATGCTACCAACGCGCACAGAAGGGCTTCTCCCATCCGCCTCGGTACGCCGCCTCCCTGGGCGCAGCAGCCTGAGGGAAAAGGGGTTAGCTCAGTAGAACTGCATCCTGCGGGAGGTGGGTTTCTCCCACCCCAAGAGAGAGTGAGACCAATCCAATCTCCTAGCGTAGACTGGCCTTAGGTGGAGGGACATGGATGGGGGGGAAGGCCCACCTGTCACTAGCAGGAGGGATATTGGCTTCTGTAGTGGGCAGCAGAAGGGACAGAGGCAGGCACCTGGTGGCATGAGTAAGAGAAGGCCTCAGTGTAGCTAGAGGGAGGAATGCAGCGACCCCGGGAGGGGTACGGAGCTAAGAAGATCTCTTGGTGCTAGCAGGAGGGCCTAGGAGTGTTCAGGAGAGAAGGCAGCAGAAGAGGCTTGGTGCCCTGGGGGCATAGAGGGGAGAAGGTCTGGTTGGCACTAGCAGGAGGGGCTCGGTGCCCCGGGGGCACAGGGGGAGGAAGTCTCATTAGTGCGAGCAGGAGGAGCTCGGTGCCCCGGGGACACAAGGGGAGGAGGTCTCGTTAGTGCGAGCAGGAGGGGCTCGGTGCCCCGGGGACACAGGGGGAGGAGGTCTCGTTAGTGCGAGCAGGAGGGGCTCGGTGCCCCGGGGACACAGGGGGAGGAGGTCTCGTTAGTGCGAGCAGGAGGGGCTCGGTGCCCCGGGGACACAAGGGGAGGAGGTCTCGTTAGTGCGAGCAGGAGGGGCTCGGTGCCCCGGGGACACAGGGGGAGGAGGTCTCGTTAGTGCGAGCAGGAGGAGCTCGATGCCCTGGGGACACAAGGGGAGGA
Source organism: Pelochelys cantorii (assembly GCA_032595735.1). Taxonomy (NCBI): domain Eukaryota; kingdom Metazoa; phylum Chordata; order Testudines; family Trionychidae; genus Pelochelys; species Pelochelys cantorii. The sequence continues at coordinate 1,320,508 of CM064339.1, read as the reverse complement.
GGTCTCGTTAGTGCGAGCAGGAGGGGCTCGGTGCCCCGGGGACACAAGGGGAGGAGGTCTCGTTAGTGCGAGCAGGAGGGGCTCGGTGCCCCGGGGACACAGGGGGAGGAGGTCTCGTTAGTGCGAGCAGGAGGGGCTCGGTGCCCCGGGGACACAGGGGGAGGAGGTCTCGTTAGTGCGAGCAGGAGGGGCTCGGTGCCCCGGGGGCACAGGGGGAGGAAGTCTCATTAGTGCGAGCAGGAGGAGCTCAGTGCCCCGGGGACACAAGGGGAGGAGGTCTCGTTAGTGCAAGCAGGAGGGGCTCGGTGCCCCAGGGGCACAGGGGGAAGAAGTCTCATTAGTGCAAGCAGGAGGAGCTCGGTGCCCCGGGGACACAAGGGGAAGAGGTCTCGTTAGTGCGAGCAGGAGGGGCTCGGTGCCCCGGGGACACAGGGGGAGGAGGTCTCGTTAGTGCGAGCAGGAGGGGCTCGGTGCCCCGGGGACACAGGGGGAGGAGGTCTCGTTAGTGTGAGCAGGAGGAGCTCGGTGCCCCGGGGACACAAGGGGAGGAGGTCTCGTTAGTGCGAGCAGGAGGGGCTCGGTGCCCCGGGGACACAGGGGGAGGAGGTCTCGTTAGTGCGAGCAGGAGGAGCTCGGTGCCCCAGGGACACAAGGGGAGGAGGTCTCGTTAGTGCGAGCAGGAGGGGCTCGGTGCCCCAGGGACACAAGGGGAGGAGGTCTCGTTAGTGCGAGCAGGAGGGGCTCGGTGCCCCGGGGACACAAGGGGAGGAGGTCTCGTTAGTGCAAGCAGGAGGGGCTCGGTGCCCCGGGGGCACAGGGGGAGGAGGTCTCGTTAGTGCGAGCAGGAGGGGTTCGGTGCCCCGGGGACACAGGGGGAGGAGGTCTCGTTAGTGCGAGCAGGAGGGGCTCGGTGCCCCGGGGACACAAGGGGAAGAGGTCTCGTTAGTGCGAGCAGGAGGGGCTCGGTGCCCCGGGGACACAAGGGGAGGAGGTCTCGTTAGTGCGAGCAGGAGGGGCTCGGTGCCCCGGGGACACAAGGGGAGGAGGTCTCGTTAGTGCAAGCAGGAGGGGCTCGGTGCCCCGGGGACACAAGGGGAGGAGGTCTCGTTAGTGCGAGCAGGAGGGGCTCGGTGCCCCGGGGACACAAAGGGAGGAGGTCTCGTTAGTGCGAGCAGGAGGGGCTTGGTTCACAATACATCTGGAGTGGATGTAACACTGGGAGCAAAGTGCAAGGCCAGGTCAGGTTCTAATCACATCAGCCCGTGGTGACCAAAGGCCGATCCGCCATGGCGCCGTGGCTAGGAGCTGGGCCCGGCCTAGTCTGCAGGCGGCCGGTTCCCAGGGCTGATGTGATTGAAGGCCCAGAGGCTGAGGGGGCCTGGGCCGAGGAGGGTCAGTGGCACTTCCAGGTGTCCCTATTTCTTCACTTTGGCGTCGTAGGTGCCGGCGTGCTTGTAGGCCCCCACGTAGCCGCTGGTGTCCACGATGTTCTCCCGCCCGCTCTTCCCTTTGCCCTTGCCGCTCTCGTCGAAGCGCTCCTTGTGCGAGCCCGTGTACTTGCTGGTGTCCGTCAGCCTGTCCAATGCCCCCCCCGTCGCAGCTTTCTGTCAGCGGGAAAATGGGGCCCAGAGAAGCAGTTACAGCCCAGGCCCTGCCCAGTGAGTGCCCCCCAGACCACCCCGCTGGCCCAACACCCCTATTCCCCCGGCGCTCTCTCCACCCCCGTGCTCAGGGCCCTGCCCCGTTTATATGGTCTTAGGCCTCCCAGATCCCTCCCTCTTCCAGGGCGCTCTGCTTTGCTATGTGACATTCCTGGGGCTGCCAGTGTCTGCATGTCCCCCCCACCTTTCCCAGGCCTCACCCCCACCCCCGCCTGCTTTCCCGGCCTGAGAAGAGCCACCACTCACTGTGACGCCCACGTTAGTCGGTTCCTTCCCTGCCACCAGCTGGCAGATGGACTCGTACGCTTCCTCCGCGCTCTTGCCCTTAAACCTCTTTGGGGCCAGTTCCTCCAGGGCCTTCTTGAACTCCTCGTAACTAATGACTCTGGCGGTCTTCCCTCTGCAAGGCACAAGACTGGGGGGGTGACCTCGTGCAAACACATGGCTAGAACCGGAGTGGCTGCAGGGGAGACCCCCGGGCTGCCCTTGCAGACGGGACGTAGGCCCCAGCTGTGGCAGGGCAAACTGCTCCCCGGGCAGGAGGTCTTGGGGGCGGGTGATGCCCCAGTTACTGCAACAGGTGTCATGTAAACCGGCTTAGAGACACAGGGACGTTCAGCTGCTGCTGAGCGGAACCTGGCAGCTGTTCTACGGAACGGCCTGGGCCCGGAGCAAAGAATCTCCGGTCTGACAGAGACTGCAAGAGGCAGGAGGGCTGACGCGCCAGGGCTCATGGTGCGTGTCAGGGCCTTGTCCTGACCTGCCAGCAGCACAGGGCACCCTGCCCCGGTGCAGGGTCTGTATGGATGTGGAGAGGCTGCTGGTGGGGCCCTGGCAGGCGTTAACTCCTTTGCTGGGGCTGGCCAGCTCACTGGACTGGCTCCCGTTTCCAGGCAGGGGCAAACATCCCTGTGCCCTCTACCCCACCCCCAAGACGAGCTCCCCGTCTCCACGGAGCTGGCAGCCACGCCGCCTGTTAGCATCTGGGCTTCAGGACTTGATCAGACTGAAAACCTCCTTTGTGGATCCCGTCCCCAGGGAACGCTGGCGGGAGGGAGGGGGAATCATAGAATCACAGAATACTAGGACTGGAAGGGACCTCGAGAGGTCATCGAGTCCAGTCCCCTGCCCTCATGGCAGGACCCAGTGCTGTCTAGACCATCACTGATAGACATTTATCTAACCTACTCTTAAATATCTCCAGAGATGGAGATTCCACAACCTCCCTGGGCAATTTATCCCAGTGTTTGACCACCCTGACAGTTAGGAACTTTTTCCTAATGTCCAACCTAAACCTCCCTTGTTGCAGTTTAAGCCCATTGCTTCTTGTCCTATCCTCAGAGGCCAAGATGAACAAATTTTCTCCTCCTCCTTATGACACCCTTTTAGATACCTGAAAACTGCTATCGTGTCCCCTCTCAATCTTCTCTTTTGTGAACTAAATAAACCCAATTCTTTCAGCCTTCCTTCATAGGTCATGTTATCTAGACCTTTAATCATTCTTGTTGCTCTTCTCTGGACCCTCTCCAATTTCTCCACATCCTTCTTGAAATGTGGTGCCCAGAACTGGACACAATCCTCCAACTGAAGGTTACCCCTCGGGAGACTCTCTCCCCATCTGCACAGAGAGCCTTCACCCTGCAGAATGCATCCCTCCGCCTTGTGCTGCCTGCACGGGGCTTGGGCTGGCTTCCCCGCGCTGCTCTGGGACGTGGCTTGCCTGCAGCACAAGACTTTCCTCTTGTGGGATTTCGTGGGGAGGCAGGGGGCCAGGGCCGAGGAGAATGACTCTGTAGCCCAATGGTTAGAGCTCGCGGCTGGGGAAGGCAGAGACACACATTAAGTCCCTGCTCCAGTGTAGGCACGTCACAAAGTGGCACAAGCTCCCTCGGCAGAGCTTGCAAGAGCCTTGGAGGGATGGAAAAACCACCCCAAAGGGTTAACCAGTCAAACAATTTATTTAACAGGTTAACCACGGGCCGTGGGTGGGGGGCTGCTCCTGCCAGCGGGCCCTGACGGTTAACCAGTTACCCAGTAAGCATGCCTTCAAGGCACATGTTTACCGGGTAACTGGTGAACCGTTAGCATCCCCGGACCACCGTGGCTAGCGGCTAGCGCACTCCCAATGAGGCACAGGCCCTCGCTCCGTAGCAGGCAGAGAGGGGATTTGAGGCCAGTGCCCCAGAGCCTACAGGAGAGCTCCAGCCCCAGACTACTTGGGCACTGCATTGTGGGGGGCTGCGAGAAAGGAGTGACCTGGTTTAGGTGCCAGGCGCATGCCCAGTGTTAGGCCAATTCCCTGAAGGGCGGGGCTTAGTTCCCCCTCTCTCCCCAGCATTTCTGGCCGCCTGGCCTCGGCAGCTCCCCACTCAGCCTCTTGGCTTTTGTGGATCCTATCCCTGGGCACCCAGCGCCTGGGCCACACAGGAAAACAAAGGTGGTGTAACGACATGGGTCAGGGGTGCGGAAAAGCCACGTCCCAGAGCAGCGCGGGGAAGCCAGCCCAAGCCCTGTGCAGGCAGCACGAGGCGGAGGGACGCATTCTGCAGGGTGAAGGCTCTCTGTGCAGATGCGGGGAGAGTCTCCCGAGGGGTAACCCACCTCGCGGGCATGGAAGAATTCCTCCATGCCTTTAGCCCCCGCCTCTCAAGCAGGGGAGTTAGGTGTGACAGGAGACTCCCCCCCATCCGCCCTGGCGGTGTCTATGCTGGAGCTACCCTGAGCAGTTACACAGAGACAGGCCCGGTCTCTGCCCATGCCTGCCTGCCTCGCTCCGGGCTGCGGATTTTGCTCGCTGACAGGGGGCCTCCTTGGGTGTTACAGTGCGGATGAAGCCCTGGGCTTGTCTGGCATCACCTAGCAGGGAAGATGGAAGGCCCCATGGGGGTGGGGGAAGGTAGGGCTGGGGGAGGCAAGTCTCCTGCCCCGCCCCTTCTGCCAAGCTGCCCAAGGCCTGACCACGGGGAGGTGGGTGCTCCAGGGCAGCAACGCTCCGCCCCAGTACGCCTACAGTAGGGGTTCGGGGGGGGGGCCCTCAGTTTGGGAAGGCTGTGCCTTCCCCTGCCTAGCACACCCGCCTCCCATGGAAGGCCCCACACAGTGACACGCTCTGTGGACAGTCACACCCAGACTCTGCCACGAGGCCTGCCAGGAGGATTCTGGGTGTTCAGCAGCAGCCTCGGACACGGTTCAAACGGAGGCTCTTACCAAACCAGACCTGACAATGAATCATCCCCGCAGCCCCGCCTTCCTTATAGTCTCAGCTCGTTATGGGCCAGCCCCCGACCTCCAGCTGTCAGGGTGTGTTTCCGAATGGGGAGCAAGTAATTGGCCACAGAGCGTGTCAGGGCCAAGCGGGGACTCTGGGAAGGTGCGAGGGGCAGGCCGGGTGTGCAGGACGGGCGTGCGAGCTGACTGCTCTAAGGATCAGCACTGGCAACACGCACATGCGCACCGAAATGGTCAGTTTGGGTTACAGGGTTAACGGGCCAGTAGAGCTCCTCTCAGAGCCGCTGTCTGAGGCACTTGTGGGATTCAGGCAGGCGTGGCTGCATCCATCACACTCAGGCCCCATAGCCAAGGCTTTCCTCTAGATGAGGGCTAGAATGGTGTGTGTGCATGTGAACGTGTGCATACGTGTGCACATGTGTGTGCGCATATGTGAACGTGTGCATGTGTGAACGTGTGAGTGTGTGTGCCTGTGCTCACATGTGTATGCATGCATGCGTGTATGCACAAATGCGCACATGTGCATGTGTGCACACTCATTAGTGACTGCATGTGTGTGTGTGCGAGCACAAGTGTGCATGTGAGTGTGTGTGCACGTGTGCGCAGGTTATGAAAGCTGAGCTTCCATTATCAATGTGCACAAGAAACTGTCCAGGCTCCTCTAATCACGACGAGTCCAACAGGGCTGGAGAGGACCGGGAGGGGGCGGTGGATGGGGAATGGTGTGATGGTGACTGACCTAGCAGCCTGCACTGCAGGGCTGGCCCCTGCTGAGCTGCGGGAGCCAGGCTCGCGAGAAGGGATGCAAGGGGGCCGCTTACTTCACTTTGGAGAAGACGATGTCCACGTCCGTGCTGGTGACCCCTTTGCCATCCATGACTTTACAGTCCTTGCACAGTTTGGCCCAGTTTTTCCCATTCATCTCGTGCCCCGCTGCTTTGGTGTCTCCGTAGATGGCGAACTTGCGGAAGCTCTCCTCCAGCGCCGCCATGTCCGGGCTCCCTGCCATGCTGGCCACTAGCAAGCGAGGAGAAATGGGTCCTGTCAGACAGGCAACCTCCAGCAATCGCCTCGGAGGCTATGCCCACCACCTAGGCCCCCCCCCCCATGCACTGCTGCCGCCCGCAAACCCTTCTCCCCTCCCCACGGAGCCACGCTGGCAGATGTGGCAGTGGGGGGCCTACGAGGCAGACTGCGGCGGGAGCTGAAGGTCTGGCGGGTGAGGCATTTGTAGAGGGCTGTGCGGGGGCTGGGGGGGGAGAGGCATTGGCGGCGCTGTAGTGGGTATGCTCGCCGAGCACCAGCAGAGCCCAGCAGGGTATTAAGAACGGTGCAACATGGCCTCTCCTCCCCTTCCAGACAGCGCTGCGCCGGCTGACCAGCAGGGCTGGTCAACCACAGCGATACTCCCCGCTCCGCACAGTCGCCCCTCGAGGAGCTGGTCCGATAGACTTTTTCACAGAGACTGTGGCCGGGCACCTCAAACGCCCCGGCCACTCCCAGGGGCAGGTGCCTACATGCTGCGGGCTCTGTGCACAACGCAGCCGCTGTGGGTCATCCAGTGGGGCTGGCACTGGGTGGGGCTGGGCACCCGTCATGTGCTGGCACCCCGTGACTGGCCCCGGCAGGGCGGCTCAGCTCTGCCTACGGCACGCCCTCCGGGCTGGGAGCAGAGGCAGGGGAGGGAGAGGATGGGGGTGAGTGGGAACAGGATAGATGTGACGACCTGTGGGAAAGGGAATTGGGGGGGGAGGCGCCGAGGCAACACACCTGCACCCAACCACCAGACAGGCACCTACAGGCCCCGGCTAGTGGTGTGTGCACCACAGAACATCAGAATGGTCCTCGGCTGGAGGCAGGCGCTGTCGCCTCGGGGTCCAAGGCCTTGGCAGACCTACGGCCCAGGAAGGACCTGGCTTTAGGGGACCCACTCGCTTAAGGCAGCTCTCCGGCGTGCCGCTGCGACGTGGTCTCCCAAGGTGACCCCGAGGAGGTGCTCTGGGCAGGGGCCCTACCATGCTAAGTCCTGGCCTGGCCAGCTGGACAAAGCACTTCAGCGGGCCTGTCAGCTAGAGACAGGGTCGAGCCTTTCACCAGGGACGCTGGGTGCCCAGCCTGGGACCCCAGAAAGCACCCCCACTCCTGCTGGCTTCCAGGTCACCCAGCCCCAGGGCAGAGCCACCAGGCCTGGGTGGGGCTGGGGCAGGGCCTAGCCCTGGGGCCCTAGTTACAGCCTGACATTAAACAAAAACAGGCGTGTGGGCTTGTCCGCAGGCCAGGCCAGAGTTTGCGCTGCCTGGCGACTGTTGCTAGGGCGGGCTGTGCTGCCGGGAGAGGTTGCCGGGGAGGCGCGGTGTAGCGGGGCTGTGAGCATTCGCAGTCCCTCGGGACAGAGAGACAGGGCGGGTGAGGTCATAGCTGTTGTGGGGCCAACTTCTGCTGCTGAGAGAGACACGTCGGAGCCCCCCGGGGCTTGGCTTTGGGGCTGGGAAAGGGACTCCCCACATTCTCACATCACTCGCCTGGTCTGTCACACAGCGGGGGGGTCCGGCGGGCTGCAAGCACACGCATGGCAGGACTGCCCCTGCCCCCTCACAGTCTGCTGGGGCCAGGGCAGGCTCACGGGGCAGGAACAGGGCTCCGGGCGGCAGCAGGTCGTGGGGCAGCACCACAACTGCCTCGGGGCCACTAAGCTGGGGCTGGCAGTGAGGGGCATCGCAGGCAATCACACCTAGGGTGGCACATAAAGGTGCACACACAGCCTCACTGGGACACACGCGGGTACGTACGCACACATCCACATGCTTAGAGCCACATGTATGTACATACACACACACAGCCTCAGAAACACACACGTGTGTACGCACACATCCACACGCTTAGAGCCACACGTGTGTACACATGCACACACAGCCTCAGAGACACTCACGTGTATGTACGCGCACACAACCTCATGGAGACACACACGTGTTCGTATGCACCAACAGCCTCACAGAGACATACACATGTACACATGCACACATACGCACACATGTGTACATATGCACACACAGCCTCAGAGACACACATGTACACACGTGTACATACGCACACATAGCCTCACAGAGACACACATGGGTACACACTCATGCATACACACAGGGGATGTACACACATGCAGACACACACCTGTGCAGATATGCACAGTCCCACATGCACAGACACACACGCGTGCAGATACGCACAGACCCACACGCGCAGAGACACACACACACACAGACAATGGCCACGATCCAGGCAGGGCCTCATGGCCACGCCCGTGAGCTGTGGTGCTCCCCGTCTCTAGGTCCAGGCTCCTGGTGGAGCTGGGCCACGCCTGCGGGAGGCCTGGGAGGCAGTGCAGTTCCCAGCATCCAGCCTTGCCCATGGGGCCTGGCTTGGCACAAACAGCTGCAGGCCATTAATCAGCGGGCGCTTACCCTGCCAGCCAGCAAAGCCATGTGTCGCAGCACCCAGGAGCTGTGTGCTCCCAGAGGCTGGGCCCTGATGTCCCTCCCAGCTCACCCAGGCCTTGGGCCTCCAACATGCCCCTCTCCTGGCCTCAGGCACCTTCGGTCTTGCTGAACGGAGCTGAGGGCCAGTTTAGCGAATGGACACGTTTGCCCCACCCAGCCCTGAGCAAAGGATCCTGCAGCGCTCTGTGTGCAACAGGAATGAGGACAGGGCCACTATTCCAACCCGCCGGGGTTCTGCAAAGCACAGCCCGGCGCCCCGGCATCTGTGCTGAGCAGACTAGCCCTGGCATGCTCACCTCCGGGCTGGGAGCTGCAGAACCGAACTTCTGGGCCAGAATTGGGCCCCGTTTGCCGAGAGAGTCTAACCCGAGTGTTCAGCCCCAATTCTCACACCACCAAGCCACCCCCTTCTGGCTCTGCCTTCTCTTTCACTGCCACCATCAGCCCCTGCGCTGGCCGCGAGTGACAGGGCCCCAGAGATGGCCCTGGCCAGCTCCCCTGCCAGGAAGGACCAGTCCCTCCAGTGGCAGGACAGGATGGGAAAAGGGGGGTAGGGTGCGGTGCGTCCTGCTGCCACCAAGCTGGCTCGGCTCCCCCTGGAGAGGACCTTTCTCCCCGGCCAGTTGCTCTGCCACCTTTCAGCTCAGGACTGTCTACATCTGCTCTGGCCAGCCGGCTGGATTTCCAGACCATGAGCCCACGGCGGAGCAGGGCGCTGCTGCAGGCTAGCAGCGGGCGGGCGGGGGGGGGGCTGCAAGGAGGGGAAGATGGCAAGCAGAGGAAGCTGCCAGCAGGACACAGACATACCAGTTATCTCCGTCTCCCTGAGCACTGCAGATGGCGGAGGGCAAAGCTGAGCGGAGGAGTGGGGGTCTCGCTGCCACGCCCTGAGAATGGCACCACGCAGGGTCTGGTGAATTGACAGAGGCGTGGGTGGGGACAGGTCGCAGAGCAGCGCCGGGCTCCGCACCCTGGCACTGGGAGATTTGGCTCCTGCCCCCGGCGCTGCCGCTGCCCTGCTGGTGCTCCAGGGCCAGTCCTGTCTGGTCAGTCTCAGTTTCCCCAGCTGGGAGGGGGAGGCTGGGTCCTGCCGCTCGGTTGTGAAGTGCTCAGAGGGCTAGGGCTGAGAGGCACCGGGCGCACGGCTGAGCCATGCCAGCAGGCAGGGGTGCGCGCCCAGGCAGCGGTGGGGGTCTGTGCGCGGAGCGGAGGGGAAGGCGCCTGTCTGCAGGCTCAGGGTGTGGCCGGAGGCCGAGGGATGTGCTGCAGGGGGGCTGCGCCTTTGTCTGCTCCCTGCGCCGGGCGGGAGGCAGCGGCGGTGCGGGGAGGGGGCAGCACCCCATCTCCAGAGCTGGCGCCCTGCGCTGCTCCGGGGGAGCCCTGCAGGGCGTGTCCCTGCTTCTCACCGGCCCTGGCTGCAGCTCGCAGGGATGCGCTGCAGCCCCGCCTGCCAGCCCAGCGCGTTGCCCCGGGCCTGGCCCCCCAGCGGGGGTCCCCCCCCCCCGGCGCCGCCCGGCTGGGGGCACGAGCCACGAGCCCGCGGTGCCGAAGCAGGCAGCCGGGGCCCCGGCGAGACCCCCTCCCTGCAGCAGCCCAGGCGGCCGCGGCGCCGCGGACTCACCGCCTGACGCGCCCGGCGGAGCTGCGCGGTCCCCCCGGTCTGCGGACTGAGCGCGGCGGCGCGGGCGGCGCTGTTATTATGGGCTGTTTATCCCGGTCGCCATGGCGACCGGCTGCGAAGCAGGGCAGGAGGGGACCGAGGGGAGGGGGAAGCGCCGCGCTCGCTCCCGCCCGCCGGGCGCGACAAAGCGCCGCCGCCCAGGGCAGGGTCCCCGGCTCCCTGCGCGGCCGGGCTTGCAGAGCCGGGGGGGGGGGGCTCAGGCCCCCACGTGGCTCCGGCTTTGCTCGGTACCAGGGCGCTGCAGCGGACCCCGGGCTGCCCCTCGGAGGGCGGGCTGAAGTGCGGCTCATAGCCCCCCCCCGCACGCCCCACGCCCCGCGCTCCTGCCCTGGGGCGGGGGGCTTCGGCCAGAGGTGACAGGACCCTGCTGGGGGGGGGGGGGCAATTTAAAGGCTCCTCCCCCGACGGCTGGAGTCACCTCCCCGCGGTGGGCGCCATGTGGCGAGGCAGCCGCGAACGGCGGGGGGGGGGCCCTGCTTGGGCGCAGTGGCAGCTGCTGGACAGGGACACAAGGGGGGGCCCGGTCAGGTGACCGCCCCTCCATCCCTAGCCGGGGGCAGGGCCCCACCTCTTGCCTCCCCCGCCCTGCCCCCCACTCCACCCAAGCCCCTGCCCCGCCCCCACTCCACCTCCTCCTCCAAGCCCCTCACCTGCAGCGATGCAGCCCAGGGGACTAGCGAGCTTGGGGGGGGGGGGAGGCTGGCGCCAGGAGCAAGGCTTGCCAATGGGCCCCCCCCGCACTCACAGGCACCTTCCCCCCCCCCCCCGTGCATGCGGCAGCAGCAGAGGCTTCGCTTGACACCTTGCCTGCCCCTGCCCCTCAGAAGTGGGGGGCGGCAGAGGGGGGAGCCGAGTCGGGGGCGGCAGAGGGTTGGAGGGTTAAAGCCCCACTTGTGAAATACCAGACTGGTGGCCACCTCAGTGCAGTGTCACCCGTCTCCCCCTGGAGAGAGCCCCCCAAGGCCTGGGTTCAGGAGCTACGGGCGCCTCACTGCCCCGCAGAGCCCCGGCTCGAGCCCCCCGGGAGAGGCTGACACCCGGCTTTGTGGGTCCACCTCACACCCCCCAAGGCAGGAGAGAAAACCGTCCACAGTCCTCTGGGATGGGTGCTTCGCTCCCGGTCACGTGTTGCTCATTATATTCGTGGCAAATTTCCAAGCGAATGCAGTTTTCCTCCCCCTTTTAGGAAAAGTTTTCCATACGCATGCTTCCAAGAGGCGAAGCATTGCCTCTTAGAGGCACGCGGCAGTGGAGAAAACTATTTAATTTGTGTGTGGAATAATTTTCTTTGTGCACCGAGGCATTTGTGAATGTGCACCACCACTAGAAACACAAAACTTAGCTGCGGGTGCTTTGCTAATCTGCTGGACAACATCAGACTTCTCCTGAGCAGTCACCCAAGCGCCCAGCTTACAAGGAGCACTGGGCACAAGGGATCATGTGCCTCCGAAAAGCCATGGGTGGGAGGGGCAAGGGGCCAGTAGCCAGCAGGGCAAGAGCCTCTGGGTGTCCAGAGGTCAGGGGACTAGCAGGGGGGCTGGTGCCACTAGCAAGGGTGGGGAGAGGCAGGGTCTGTGGCAGAGAGGAGGGTAGTCCCAGCCCTCCCCCTCCCAGACTAGGGGGGAGCCGGCCATGTGGCCTGTATCCTCCCCCTCTGCATTGCCCCTGGTTTTCCCAGATTCCCAGATAGGGGGCCCAAGCAGGTTCTGTGCTGGGTTGTGAAAAGGAACAAGCCGGTCCCTAAATTCAGGAGTCTCTCTTGTCTTCCTGAGACCACGTGCTGGCAACTTGCAGGAGGGTTCCCTGCTGAAACACCCCCTCGCTCAGGGGACAGTACATCCCACTGGGGCCCAGGAGACCACCTCATTGCTCCCAACACCCGCCCGTCAGTCTCGCATCTGGCACAGCTAGGAGGGGAACCCTGCTCTTTTCTGGGACAGACCGGCTGCCTTGCTGCTGGGCTAGCCTGGTGATAACCCCTGTCCCAAACAGGGCTGGAAGCCTTTGGCTCACATCCTAGTGCTGCCTAGCACAGAGCTGTGTGACCAGCAGGCAATATACAGAGGAGCTGGGGTCTGGTCCCAAGAGCCACAAAAGGCCAGTGATTAGAGCACTCCTCTCACAAGTGGCTGGGGGGGGGGGGCGGTTTCTTCCCAGTCTAGGTCAGTAGAATGATGTTGTGCAGGGACATAACAAATCCACCCCCATGGGCTGCGGGTGTGCTAGGCAGGGGGAGGCGTTGCCTTCCCATACTGCCAGTTTGGCCCTGCCCACAATACCTGCTATAAGCATACTGCGGGCGAAATGTTGCTGGCTCCGAGTGCCTGCCCTCCTGCGCTCCAGGGCCCAGAATGCTGGGGCCACATGTAGCCTGGGGAGGCTGGAGCCGTGCCCCCACATCCCTGTAGTGCTGGGGGTGTGGCTTGGCTCCTGTGGGGGCAGGGCATGGGCAGCGGGGGCGGTGTTGGGGCAAGGCTAGGGGCTTGCCTCCCCCAGCCCTACCTTCCCACTCCCTCCCCAAGCGCAAATGCCAAATGCAGCTAAATCGGCCTCACCTCTGGTGTGGGCGCGTGGTGTATCTCTGGGGGGTACCGGCCTAGGCCAACGGGAGAAGCCCGTCTGTCAGCATTGGTAGCGTCATCTCTGAAGCTCTCCCGTGGCGCAGCTGCAGAGTTTTAAATGTAGAGCCCTGCCCACGGGTTCCCTGCTCTCCTCATCACTCCGGGTGGGGAAAACATTATGAAGAGACTATAACATTAAACCCCACCACCATTGCCATGGCTGGCACCGGCACGGCTGCCAACCAAGGCCCAGCAGAGCATCGCCTGGCTACCGAAGAACGCGAGGGAGGAGCAGCAGCCAAGGCGGCGTTACAGAGAGCGGCTCGGAGCAGGAGAGAGCTCGGCCTGGCCTGGAAGCAAGGAGGGAGGGCTGCCCGGGACCATTATAAGTGCTCACGGAGGTAATGCTGCTAAAAGCCTTTCCGATCTCCATGGAGAGAAGGCCTAGGATGTGAGCCAGCCCATTAGCAAGCGAGGATGTGCCGGGAACACTGAGACCTCCCAAAGGCCAGGCCTCTGGGAACTGCTGCCCGGAGAGAGGGAAAATGAAGGTTATACAGCAAGCGGATGGAGGCCAAGTGGCTGGTAGAACAGGACGGGACCAGCCACCTTGGAGAATGCCAAACGTGAGACATGCAGCCTCCAAAAGCCTCGTTTGACGTGCTGGAGCAAGGTCTCCCCTGCCCCTGGCCCTTGTCTCAGCACCTTGGTGCCTTGCACAGTGGTCAGCAGCAGCCTTGTTGTGTGTGTCATGGTTACAACACGCTCAGCGTTACTGCCTATGAAACACACAGCTACTTACATGCTGCAGAACCATCGCTCTGTGGCTAGCAGGGATTGGATAATGGCCGATTGGATAATAGCCTGCCCACTCGCTCATCCTTTATCTTGATCTTTACTGGCTCGCCAATGTGATTTTTTTTCCATCCGGCTGCTGTGCTGGCATCTTTCCCAGCATCTACTGCAATGTCTTCTGCAGCGCTTGGAGGTTCTTCCAAAAGGAAGTCCTAGAAATAGGATCGTGGGAGCACCCCAGATAATGCATCAGCATTTCGGTGCATTTCAGGATCCCAATGTGCAAGATGTTCGCGTAAGTCCTCCCCTGAGATCCAGAAGTTGCTAAAGATGCAGTGTTGGGGTTCGGGCTAAGAACTTTAATAAGGCTTTATGGTCTGTAAGGGTGTGTCTACTCTGCACCGTTATTTTGAGATAACTAGCATTATTTCAAAATAACGGATGGCTTATTCTGGAATCTATAAACCTCATAAAATCTATACAGAGGAATAACACCTCTTCTGAAATAGCTATTTCTAAATAAAGCATGTGTAGACGCTCCACTGCAGCTATTTTGAAATAGCCCCTCCCTAGGGCCATTCTAAGTTATTCCTCCTGGGGCTCTAAATCAAGATAGCACATCTACATTAGGGACGCCTGCCTCAGACTAATTTTGAGTATAGACGTGCTATTTTGAAATAAGCTATTTTGGAATAACTATGCCGGAATAGTTTATTTCGAAATAAGCGTGCTGTGCAGATGTACCCCAACTGAGGTAAACTTCCTTCCACACAGAAACTGAGGTAATTAATTAAGTCCAAATATACACTCAGAGCTGCAATTTTACCTATTTTGCATTATAGAAGATTGAGGAAGTAAAGTTGATTGACGTCTTTGTCCCATGAACACTTGTGTGCTCCTCAAATGGAAGAAAGCAAGGAAGGGCAGGACACATGGGATGGATTTTATCATCACGCTAGGAGGGGTCTCCGGGCACCTCCATCCTCTCTCTAGCATCCCTCCCCCTTTTGGGAGGTGAGGAGGCCCCCACTGCAGTTTTGACCTTCGCAAGCCCTGGCGAAGGGTTCCCCGGGATGACTGTGGAGAAACACCATCTTTTGTGTGTGTTAAATCTGCTGCCTATTAATCTCATTGGGGTGACCCCTAGTTCTTGTGTTATGTGAAGGTACAAATATGGGGAGATGTGTCTGAGGTGCGCGCACATCCCTCAACCCCCCCAATTGGACAAGCAGATTCCAGGCTGGTGGGATTTGATATCATTACACACCCAATTCAGGGTGACGTAACCCATATGCTCCCCACGTAGCTGGGGCTGGCCTCACTTGGAATCCAAGAGGCCCAGCTGCATCAAAACCCTCGTTTACGTCGCACACGAACTCAGACATTCCCTCTGCCGGTCGCCGTTATGTGACCTTCTCTGCAGCTAATCAGATTGAGTCTGGGCTTTAGGTTTATCAGCGTGCGGCATTGTAACAGCCCCCTCTCTGGACTCACTACATCCTCCATTCACAGCTCTGGAGGCTGTGGCAGTCCTTCCTTTCTCTCCTCTGCCCTCACTGGCTGGGGCGGCACATTGGCCACCACACCTAAGACGCGTAGTGCCGATACTAAAGATGCTGCTCCCGCCTCCCCGGGCAGCTCTCTCACTCCCTTTGCCAGCGTGGCAGGCACTCATTCCTGAAAGTAGAGTCAAAGATTCCCGGGCCAAAAGGGACCACCACGGTGATCGATTAGTCTGACTCCCCCTATGACACAGAACATGTGAATGGCCAGACTGTGTCAGCCCAAAGGTCCATCTAGCCTCGTGTCCTGTCTGCCCACAGGGGTCAATGCCAGATGCCCCAGAGGGAGTGAACAGAGCAGATATCATATGATCCATCCCCTGTCACCCTTTCCCATCCCTGACAAACAGAGGCTAGGGACACTATCCCTGCCCATCCTGGCTAATGGCCATTGATGGAGCCAACCTCCATGAATGTATCTAGCTCTTTTTGGAACCCTGTTAAAGCCTTGACCTTCACAACATCCTCTGGCAAGGAGTTCCACAGGTTGACTGTGCACTGCATAAAGAAATACTTCCTGCTACCTATTAATTTCATTTGGTGACCCCTAGCATTATGGGAGCAAGTAAATAACTTTTCCTTTACCATTCTACTGTCTCTGGTTTCCCAGGCCACAGGGGAATATAGAACTAACTAGGTGTGTGTGGTCCCTGACACTGTGAATCTGGCATTTCAAAGCCCCCAGTTCTGATCCACATTATTTTGGGGCTGATCTCTGGCCTAAGAGACTGGGCAACATAAGGGCAGATGAATTTTAATGTTGATAAATACAAAGTAATGCACATTACAAAATACAATCCCAGCTATACGTACAAAATGATGGGAACTAAATGAGCTTTACCACTGAAGCAGGAGATCTCTGTGGCTAGTTCTCTGAAAACATCCACTCAGTGTGCAGAGGCAGTCAAAAAGCGAACAGAATGCTAGGAATCATTAAAAAGGGGATAGAGAATAAGAGAAGAGATTAATAAAACCGGGACTTTTCAGTTTAGAAAAAAGAAGACTACGTGGAGATATGATAGAGGTCTATAAAATCATGACTGGTGTGGAGAAAGGAAATAAGCATTGTTACTCATTCTTCCGGTCGTTATTAATGTCCCTGACACTCCATCCATAGAGCTCTCACCCTGCAGTAACTCTCCAGTTCACTGCACACGCTATCAGCTCTCCGGGGTGGAGCGGGACCAGCTGCCTGTCCTGGCTGCAGCACTTCCGTTTAGAGCAGTGGTCCCCAACATGGTGCCTGCAGGCGCCATGGCGCCCGCCGGGCCATTTCTGTGCGCCCGCTGAGTGATCGGGGCCGGCCCTGCCCCGGGTGCGCGGCACAGGGGTGGCGCCAGCCCCGAGTGCGCAGCACATGGGCGGCCCCGCCCTCCGGGTGTGCGGTGCATGGGCTATGCTGGCCCCAGGCGCATGGCGTACAGATGTCCCTGCCCTTGGGCACGCGGCACAGGAGCGGCGCCAGCCCCAGGTGCATGGCGCATGGGCGCTGCCGGTGCATGGATGCGCGGCACAGGAGCGGCGCCGGCCCCGGGAGTACGGCGCATGGGTGGCCCCGGCTCCGGGCGCATGCACAGCCCCCGCCCCCAGGTGCATGTGCGGCCCCGTGCCTGGGCGCGTGTGCAGCCCTGCCCCCGGGTGCCTGGTGCGTGAGTGGCCCCACCCCCTGGCACCTGACACCCCCAAAAGGTTGGGGACCACTGGTTTAGAGACACTACCTATGCCAATTGGAGGGAATATCCCACGGGCGTGGGGGATCCCCTCCCTCACAAGGCAGTAGCTCGTTCTGTGTACACGGGGTCTGAGGTTGGCTGAACCATGCCGCTCAGTGGAGATCAGGCCACACGTGGGCGGTGGGTGAATGCACCCTTTGGGGAAGACTAGCCCATAGCTCCTCCCCCTCTGCCAGGGGCCCCAGCCCTTCTGGCCCCACCAGAGCCTGGAGCTCACCGATGCTTGCCCCACACGCATCAGGGGCACCATTTCAGATTTTGGTGGGGGCTGGACACGACCTGTGACGGGAGAGAAGAGAGTGAGACCATGAGGGGGGCAGACTGAGGATAGAGGCATCAGCAGTGTTACTGAGCATGCTCAGTACAAGCCAAGCACCAAATGGGGGAGGGGAGCCAACCCCAGCTGCCCTCCCCCCGCCACACACATCATCTCTAGGGGCTAACTAAGATCCTGGAAGAAACTACTTTTTTGGCAGACAACATGGCAGTTAGCTGACAGGAGCACTGTATCTGATCCCTATATAAAAGAAAAAAATAAATCTGAGACCCACTCACCTCTAACAGTAGCATATTCTGACATCTTGTGGCAAGTCACTTAAGGGACCCTGGTTAGCCTTAAAAAATTATATATATTCTTACTTTGTTACTAACTTTGGTGGGGAGGGGGAAGAGAGAGAGAGAGAGGCCCACCCACCCCCTCAGGACTCCTGGGCTCTCTCTGAGCTCTGGAAGGGGAGTGGGGTCTAGTGGTTACAGCAGGGGGGCAGATACATTTCAGCTTTATAAAAGGTCAGAATGGCTGAACTGGGTCAGACCAGCTGTCCTAGCTCTGTATCCGATGCCTTCCACCAGTGGCCAATGCCAGGCACTTCTGAAGGAATAAACAGAAGAGGCAATCACCATAATCCATCCCCTGTCGCCTATTTTGTTGGTTTTAAATCTGCTGCCTATACATTTGATTGGGTCAGCTTCTTGTGTTATATCAGTGAAGGAATACATAACAACATTTCCTTATTCTAGTTTTCCACACCATTCATTATTTTCTAGATCTCTAACATATCCCCCCACCCTTTCGTCATCTCATTTCCAAGTTCCCATCTTGTTAATCTCTCCTCACATGGAAGATGTTCCATACCCCAGTCATTTCTGTTGCTCTTTCTGTACCTTTTCCAAATCCAATAGATCTTTTTTTAGCTGGGGTGGCCAGATCTGCATGCAGTACTCAGGATGTGGGTGTACCATGGCTGTAGATAGAGACAATACGATATTTTTGTCTTATTCTCCATTCCTTTCTTAATGATTCCCAATATTCTGTTTGCTTTTGTAGACTGCCACTGCGCACACACTGAGCAGATGTTTTCAAGGAGCTATCCACAATGATTCCAAGCTCTTTCTTGAGTGGTAACAGCTAATTTAGACCTCATCATTTTTGTATGGAGAGTTTGGATTATATTTTTCCAGGTGCATTATTTTGCACTTATCAACCTTGAATTCCATCTGCCCTCGTGTTCTCCAATCGCCCAGTTTTGTAACTCTTTGCAGTCAGCTTTGGATTAGTCATTGTTTACCCCTTTTTCAAGAACATTTACGAGAAGTTTAACAGCAGCGGCCCAAATGCAAGCCCCAGCAGCACAACACTCATTCCTACTCTCCCCTCCACGCCGCCCAGTCATTTAAGTGGAGTACCTGGCAATGTTTTCATGATGATCTAACGATCCTTCAATTACTGGAATGCCCAGCCTTTTGTTGTTCTTAATCACCCTGCCTCCCTCTTTTTATAACAAACTCCCTGCCCCAAAGGCAAAGCTGCAAGTGGCTCAAACTCTGTTGCATTTAAGACCTGCCTCTGGAGTCAGGACGTGGGCTTTAGGCAGACCTCAAGTATGAAACCCAGGGGTCCAAACTCAGGAAGGGGGGCTACTCCCCCCCCCCATGCCTCCATAAGTGATGCCCTTGCCACACACACCCACACTCCCAGCCCCAGTGCTGTGCAGGTGGGCAAGCAGCACAGTCTCACCCTGGGAGGATGGCTAGCACAGCCTGTTGAGCCTTGTGCTCACCGCAGCCCGCAGCCTGCCTGCCCCAGCCTATGTGCCACAAGGGAACAGCAGGCAGCAGAGCAGAGGCCCCGTCAGGCTGTTTGAGGAGGCAGAGCCTTCCCTTGCCTATGACACCCACCATCTATGAGGCCACAGTGATTTTCTAGGGCCTCCGATTCAGGTGTGGCAATGCTGAGCGACATCACAGCGAATTCTCCTGGTGAACTAGGCCATACGAGGGCCTGGTCTACAATCCAAAGTTAGGCAGACACAAGGCAGCGCACATCAACCTTGTTCTGCATACGTCTCACTTATTTTTGTCTCCCACTGACACAAGCACCCTGTTGCATGTAGTTACTAACACCACCCCCAGCGTCACCGTCATTAGGTCGATGCAGTGCGAATGTAGATACTGCCTGACGTCTGCCAACCCTCATTGTCCTCCAGCCTGTTTCCCACAATGCTCTGAACTGGCTGCTCTGGCCATCACTGTGAACTCCGCTGTCCAGGGCTCACACCAGGGGGAAGCTCCCTGAATGTTTTGAAATTCCTTTTCCTCATTGCCACGCCTCGCAGCTCTCCACTATCGTGTGCCGCTGCCCAGCTGAGCATGTGGGCTACCCGCTGCAGACACACTCCTGCCTGGAGCCATACCAGAAGGCCAACCATCAGTCTGGGACTGAGCCACAGACCTGTCACTTTTATGAAGAGCTGCATGCTCTACTCAGCAGAGACAGAGGTGTCCACCACCCACTGCACTGTGGCCACCTCTGAGGAGCCTGATGTGGAGAAATTGGAGAAGGTCCAGAGAAGACCTTCAACACAAATTATTAAAAGTCTAGAAAACATGGAGCGATGAGGGAAGACTGAAAGAATTGGGCTTGTTTAGTTTAGAAAAGATAAGACTGAGAGGGGACATGATAGCAATTTTCATGTATCTAAAAGGGTGTCACAAGGAGGAGGGAGAAAAATTGTTCTTCTTGGCCTCTGAGGATAGGACAAGCAGCTATGGGCTTAAATTGCAGCAAGGGAGGTTTAGGTTGGACATCAGGAAAAACTTCCTGCCTGTCAGGGTGGTTGAACACTGGAATAAATTGCCCAGGGAGGTTGTGGAATCTCCATCTCTGGAGATATTTAAGAGCAGGTTAGACAGACACCTGGCAGGGATGGTCTAGATGGTGCTTGGTCCTGCCGTGTGGACAGGGACAGGACTTGATGACCTCTCGAGCTCCCCCCAGTTCTAGTGTTCTATGATTCTATGGCTGGTGCCGCACACAAGCAATCCTAACAAGCGAGCACGTAGTGCTTCAAGCTTTAGGGGAGCAAAGGGAGTGAGTTCAGGATCTTAAGTTTTGCTTTCCATAGCGAATACACTGGCCATGGTACCTCTGTATGTTTCATCTACCGCTGCTGCCCTGACAGCTTTCAGAGTCTCCCTTTCCACACCTGCCTAAGCCGGCAAAAGGAGGAAAAAGAAGAGGACTCAGGATGACATGTTCAGTGAGATCCCGCATGCCAGCGTGGCATCAGACAGCAAGCACCCAAAATCACAACGTATTTTAGTTGTTCCCAGTCCCAAGAGACCAGCCGCGTGTCCCAGGTCAGTTTGTACCTTAGCTCTCACACTAAAGGCAGTGCTGGAAGCCAATTAATTAAGGATTTATTAACGAGGTCAATATACAAATGAGTTCAGTTGATGGTTCCAAAAGGTGGCAGAGATGCACCATTTAATGCCTTTTCAGCGCTAACCAAGGCTGACCAGGGCTACCTGCTGTTTGTTTCTTTGCGCCAACCTTTCTAAGAGTCCAAACAGCAAGGAGAGGAAAAATCTTCATGTGGGGTATTTTCATGCTCCTTGCCCAGCATTCAAACTGCTGGCATGAGGACTTCTGCAGGTACAGCCGCTCCCCAAGTTGCAACCGTTCGCACTCACGACCAAAGCTCCCATGGAGCGGTCGTAAAGGCGGTCCCTGAGTTACAAACGCGACCCGCGCTTACGAACAGCGCGGTCGCGTGTAACTCAATGGGGTCCGAGTTACGAACGGATCAAGTTACAGCCAAGTGTTTGGTCCATAACTCGTTCGTAACTTGGAGAGAGGCTGTACTTCTCCGGCCATAAATGGGGCACATAACATTTGTAGTCTGCAATGGCTCAATTACATTCGAGAGTCCATTCATGTTGATACACCAATTCGTGTTCACTGTGGAGGGTGTGATCCCTGCCAAGCCCCTGGCCTGCCCACAGTAGCTCTCATGGGTGGCTGGACAGCTTCCCCCCACGGCTGGGCGATGCATGGTTAGAGATGCAGGGTGAAATACTTTCCTGTTTGTTGCAGACCAAACCAACCCAAGGCCCCACAGAGATCAGCTACCGGCTGCTCCCCTAAGGGGGAGATGGATTTGGGGCTCTACCTCTTGCTGTTTCAGTCCTGGGCCTGTATCAAAAGGTACCGTCTCTGGAACGTTCGGTGTGCTACCCATACAGCAGACTAGCTCCTAAAGTCTGGCCCTAAACGCCGGACTCGGAACACTGGGATTGGCCGCCTGGCTGGCTTGGCTTTCAGCAGGGCACAGTGTGGTGTCCCAAGGAGCTGGATTTGGACAGCAAAAAAATGGAAATCTGACTCATTTGCTTGGAGCAGCTGCATGAACTTGCTTGGAGCCTGCACCCCCAGCCTCTCCTCACCCACATCTTCACCCGCTGCAGGGGCTGAGAACCTGAGGAGAAGAGGCAGGACGCTTTCCTGCCTGGGAAGCTGCTGCGGCTCTGCACTTACCCCCAGCCATGGACGCCTGACACAGGGCTGGCCAGCTGCCCACCCCACCCAGCTGTCAACAGAGGGTTGGGTTTCACAGCAGACTTGTTTTCCAAGCAACGGATTTTGTTATGTGGTAGTTGTCACCATAGCACCTTGAGATACAAAGGCCTCCCACAAGCCAGCGGGAGCCCACAGTTCAGGGAAGGGCTTGCGGGCAGGAAGGGCGGCTCCTCTAGATGATGGAAGGGAGCCCAGGGCAGGAGGACATGGAGAGAGAGGCTCTTGGAATGAAATACCTCGATGGGCTGGTGCAAAGTGGCTACAACACAGCTGTATGTGACTCTTCACTGCTGGCTCACCTGGGAGCGGGGGTGCCGCAAAGCTGCCTACGCTCCTCACAAGCGCCCACGTTCGAGGGCACGGAGGGTGCAAGCCGGGAGAGATTGTGCCCCCCCTTTTCCTCCGCTGTCACAAGGCCCATAGGCATCATCCTGGCAGTGTGCAAATCAGAAGCACCCGCAGGACTGGGGGCCACCAATTACCTCCATGTTCCTCTGCTCCGACACAGGGATAGGTCCCCTCCAGCAGAAATTCCTTCTGGCTGTTCTTGTGCGGCAGGGGTGTGTGGTGCACAGAAGTGGCAAGCAGAGATGTGGGGCAAGGGGATAGGCCAGTCTCCGTGTCTTGGGGAATGGGCCACGTTGGCCCTAGTAGGATGCCCCCATCTCTACCGTGACCCTGCAGCGTCAGAGAAAACACCAACCGGAGGAACAGTGCGTGGAGCATGGGCAGCTGGCTCAGTGCTCTGAGCAAGGCAGCACGGGCCTCCCCGGACCGTTTGCCTCTCGTAACTTCCGGGAAGAGCCATCTGCCCCCCCAGGCCTCCGCTGCTGCCCAGGACAGTCTAGATTCATAGGCTCAGTGGCTCCTATGTCTCTTTGGGGCTTCCTCCGGGTCTGAGGGTTCCCTCCCAGGCCAGCTGGACATGTGCTCGATGGGCTCGTGCTTGGACACTAAAAATAGAGATTGCACCCCTGGCAAAGAAGATCACGACCGGAGCTCTCGCTGCTTCCTGGCTCCGCGTGCAGGTGGCTGGCCTGAGCCTCTATGGATGCCAGGGCATCTCCACCCGTTTTTAGTGCACTAGCATGAGCCCTACTCGGTCCCTGCTGCAGCACAGAACATAGCACCAGAATGACACAGAGCACCACCAAGGCAAGCCAGCCACTTCACCTAGTGCTGGAAGCGTCGTGCACACTGATCATTACAAGCCCCTCCCCCCTCTTTTAGCTGCAGACGAATTTGCAAACAGTAACACAAGCGCTATTGCTGTAACTCCTAGGACTTCCAGCAGGCTGCCAGCCACCCAGGGTCCCATGTGGTCTGCCCCTTGAACGCTGGACCCAATAATGGAGGCATCTCCTGTCATTGTCTGGCTCTAGTCTAGCAGTAAGTAAACAGCCAGTGGCCTCTCCATTAGGCCTGTCTATCATGGGCAGACATCCCGCTGAGGACTGTAGTCCCACTGTAGTCCGGTGAGTTTCTGAGGTCATCCCAGCCGTTCCTTGTCCACAACAACCGGTCTTCAATTACAAAGAAACCTGAAAAGACAACGAATGGTCCTGCAGCACCATTACAAGCACTAAGAACCTGCTGGAGTATTTCCAACCCCACTTCTCTTGCGGGGTATCTTCAGCATCTGCCCGCTCCTTTCTTTCAGTGAATCTGTGCACCAGGCCTGATATACGTTTTGTACTGAGAAGGATGGATTGTCTAGTTTCTTGGGGTATATGTAGACTGCAGAGAAGATCGAAGCTGCCGCTGTCGATCTTCCAGGGTTCGAATTAGCGGGTCTTGTGAAGACACACTAATTCGAACAGAGAGGGGTGCTCCAGTTGGTGCCGGTAGTCCTGCTTCCACCAGGAGTAAGGGAAGTCGAAAGAAGAGTGCGCTCCCTTCGACTGTGTGCAGTGTGGACAGCGCCAAAAGCGGAGTTAAGGTTCTTCAATGTCAGCTCCGCAATCAACATGGCTGACATAGCAGATCTTAATTCGACCGTATCCCGTCGTGTAGACGTGCCCTTCGTTACTGTGTCCTCTCCAGAAAGGAGTAAGTTCAGACTTTTTTCCTGGCTGCCCTTTCTCGTTGCATAGCCTCACTTTCTCACCTTTCTAGAGGGACACACAAATCCTTTTCCTTGCATTTTACGCCTGGCAGGTTTGCTTCCGGCTCATCTGTTCCTTCACCTCCTCGAGTGTTGATCTCAGGTCTGACATCAGACATTGCCGCAGCGCCCAGCTGTGTACATGGCCTTGCTGGTTCTTGCTGCCTGACCATCATGTCACGGGGAACGTTCTCTTAAGAGGAGGAATGAAAATTTGAATGCTGGCTTCTGGTGTATGCAAAGATGAGAAAAGATGGCTTTGTATCCCCATCGCATTGGTCTTAATGTAAGAACCTCAGAACAGCCACATTGGGACAGACCAATGGTCTTCCTATCCCAGGATCCTATCTTCTGACAGTGCCAATGCCAGGTGCCCAGAGGGAATAACTAGAACAGGACAATTCTCAAGTAATAATTATCAAGTGATAATCCACTGTCAGTCAGAGGCATATGGACGCTCCGAGCATGGGGTTACATTCCTGACCATTTTGGCTAAAAGCCATTGCTGGATCTTATCTAAATCTTTTTTGAACCCACTTTTACTTTTGGCCTTCACTGCATCCCCCGGTAAGGAGTTCCACAGGGCAACTGTGCATTGTGTGAAGAAGTACTTCCTTCTGTTTGTTTTAAACCTGCTGCCTCTTCATTTCATCAGCTGAGCCCTGGTTTTTGTGTTATGTGACTACAACTTCCACATTCATTCTTCTCCACACCATTTAGGATTTTATAGACTTCTATCACCTCTACCCTCAGTCTTTTCTTTTCCAAACTGAACAGTCACTTAATCATTTTGTTGCCCTTCTCCATATCTTTTACATTTCTAACGTATCTTTTTTGAGGTAGGGCAACCAGAACAGTGCACAGTAATCAAGGTGTGGGCGTACTATGGCTGTATATAGTGATACTACGAAATGTAATGTCTTATTATGTATCCCTTTGCTAATGATTTGTAACATTAGAATCATAGAATTGGAAAGGACCTCGAGAGGTCATCAAGTCCAGCCCCCTGCCCTCACGGCAGGACCAAGCATCACCTAGATCAGTGTTTCTCAAACTGTGCTCCACGGAGCCCTACTGGAAAGCCTTCAAAAGCATAATTGAGAATCGCCTCAAACTGACACAATTAACACACACCGCTGGGGCTCCGCATAAATTTTTACGCATGTAAAGGGCTCCGGAGCCCAAAAACTTTGAGAACCGCTGACCTAGATCATCCCTGACAGGTGTCTGTCCAACCTGCTCTTAAATATCTCCAGAGATGAAGATTCCACAACCCCCCTAGGCAATTTATTCCAGTGTTTAACCACCCTGACAGTTAGGAAGTTTTTCCTAATGTCCAACCTAAACCTCCCTTGCTGTAATTTCAGCCTGTTGCTTCTTGTCCTATCTTCAGATACTTGAAAACTGCTATTATGTCCTCTCTCGGTCTTCTCTTTTCCAAACCAAACAAACCCAGTTCTTCCAATCTTCCCTCATAACTCATGTTTTCTAGATCTTTCATTATTTTTGTTGCTCTTCTCTGGACCTTCTCCAATTTTTCCACTTCTTTCTTGAAATGTGGTGCCCAGAACTGGACACAATACTCCAACTGAGGCCTAATCAGCACACAGAAGAGTGGAAGAATGATTTCTCGTGTCTTGCTCACAACACTCCTGTTAATGTTAATTTTGTTAGCTTCTTTGTTCCTAGTTGTATGCCTTTAACTACATTAAAATACATATTGTTCACCTGCATCCAACTTACCCAGTGCCCCGAACCAGTGACCTCTCCTCATTATTTATCGTTCCTCCAATTTTCACATCATCTGCAAACAATCATCAGCAATGGTTTTATGGTTTTTCCAAGTCATTCATAAAAACATTAAAAGAATAGGGCCAAGAATCAAACCCAGAGGGATTCCAGTAGAAACACGCCCGTTCAATGATGACTTGATATTTACA
This sequence comes from Pelochelys cantorii, assembly GCA_032595735.1. Taxonomy (NCBI): domain Eukaryota; kingdom Metazoa; phylum Chordata; order Testudines; family Trionychidae; genus Pelochelys; species Pelochelys cantorii. The sequence goes on along the minus strand of CM064339.1, from coordinate 1,294,891 downwards.
ATTGTATTTTGACAACTATCAGTTATCCAGCTTTTCATCCATGTAATGTGTGCCATATTCATTTCAAATATTTCTAGTTTTTCCAGATCAAATGTCACGCAGGCGTCTAAGTATATTGCATCAAAATGACCTACCTTTTTCAACCAAGCTTGTAATCTCTTCAGAAAAATTTATTCAGTTAGTGTGGCGGGATCTTTACTCCTGGATTACAGTCTCATCGGCATGACCAATAAATACTGTAAGGTAAAAGTACTTTTGCCATCTTGAAGCTCCTGCTATCAATTTCCTAATGCCCACCATTTTCGAATGTTATATCTATCAGGGATGGTCTAGACACTACTGTATCTTGCCATGAGGGCAGGGGACTGGACTCAATGATTTCTCGAGGTCCCTTCCAGTTCTAGTGTTCTGATTCTAATTGTAACTAGAGCTAGTCAAATTTTTAGTCAAATAAAAAATCTGACAAAAAATGCAGTTTCCCCAATTTGGGCCAAGTATAAAATGAAGAAAAATATTTTTGAAAAAAGTCACAATGGGTCATTTCACCATTTTCAAAATGAACTGTTTGTAGATTTAGTTTCTGAACGAACCACTAATTCGAATCAACATTTTCAAAATGTCATTTCTAAACGTTTTAGTTCCATCTGAATCATTTTTTTTGAATTTTCATTTTGGCAAGCAAAAGCAAGTATCCATTTTTTTTCTAGTCAGCTCCCAAGACAAAAAGTCGATAATTGGCTCAGCTCTAGTTTTAATACTCGCTTATAGAAATCAAAGGGTTTATTTCAAGGCTGCAAGTACCAACTCAAGCACACACAGGATGGACTTACCTTCATCTGCTCCTTTCAAATTCCTCGGCCAAAAAACCTCTCTCGTAACATGAAAACAAAACAACAACATCAAGATAAAGATACAGCCCCACCTATTAGCAAAGTTGCTGTTTACACTGTCATTATAACCTCCCTCAGTGCCAGCTCAGTGCATTCTGGGCAATATTTGATTAGCTTCATGGGATAGCTTTGGAAGCCCTGCAGAACTGCAAAGAGAGGCCAAACCACTGTACGGCCTCTCTTACAGGCGTCATCTTCTGCTCCGTCCTCCCCGCCCTTCCTTGGAGTGTGCACGGCAGGGTGGGCAGGCCTGTTCTGCTCTGCAGTGTCTGGGGTAGGAGGATGTCGCAATGGGGATACGGCTCCTGCAATGCCAGTTGCTACAAAACATGGAGAAGTATTGGGGGGGCTTGGGTAACGTGTGTACATTGACCCAGGCAACATCAGTAATGTAGCTCAGCTGTGTTTGACCAACATTCAGCGCTTGGTCCCATGCTAGGGAAGGGGGTAGGGGGCGGAGAGGGAAGAGGGGACTGTAAAACAAAAGACCCACTGTGCCCACCGCTTGGTACGTTGTCCTGGAACAGAGAACAGAAAATGAAGGTTCTTGTCTGATCTCAGGAAGTCCCTGGGACTGCTGAATGCTACTCTGCTTTATCAGGGCTGGGGAAGGATGCCCTGGAAACCGTAACCTTAACGTGAGGACAAAGTCAAGAGCCGTGGAAACTCCCTTCCTGCCCCCTCTGCCTCCTGCTTTTAAGACTGCTAATGAGGGGCCCAATTGTCAGCCCTTGCAGCATTAGGACCTGTACTGCCTGTGACCCACCAGCTTTGGGGATGGAGTTAGACCAACCTAACGTCCAAGTGGAGACCAGGCCTAACCCGGCATCCACCATGACAGCCAGCATTCAGCCGCAATGCAGCAGAGCGGTGTTTTATGTCCCCCAACGTGATGTGTTACCCGTATTTGTGCAGAGTTTCAGCCTACGCGTTCACAGATCTAGGGGCACTAGACCAGCTGATGTTAAGCCCTCCAGGTCTCTAAAGGCATGGCCCTTATGCAGTGTAGGAATGCAACACCCACACGGGTCACAGCAAATAACCAAGGAAACTGCACCAGCTTACTCTGTGTCCTGCTGAATGACTATTCACCCAAGGAACTAAGCCCTTTGCAGTGGGAGAAAAGTCACTGTGGCATGTCGACGCGCTCTGACCACCAAGCACGAGTGCTAAGGAGGGGCCTGGGGCCTTACGCTATCACACAGCAGCACGAGGCAACAGAGGGCACACGTGTGGCCCCAACGAGTATGCTAAGGAAATAATGGCTCGCTCTGAGGCATGAGGCACACACACACACTCACGCCTGAAGAGGAATGGCCAAACTGTCTCCCCCCCAGGCATCTGCCTCTAGCATGAGCAGGACAGCTGGCGAATTCCTCAGGCAGCTGAACACACTATGGGAAAGGGAAAGGAGCAACGTGCTGAGTGGGGGTAGGAGCCTTTGCCGAGCTCCCCGCAGGAGGTCAGCATTGGAGGAAACTTGCCTGCAAGGGCCTAAGCTGTCGGACATGCCTGCCTCATTTCTATCCACCTGATGCGAACATGCCTGTCGCTGCGGTATCCAGGCACCATTCCCAGCCTGTTCGACAGCTCTCACGATGGGAGCACCGGAGGGCCAGGAATTCCAGCCCCAACTGTCCCTAAATGGAGCAACCGCGCTCCTGCTGCAGAAAGCCCACCCCCCTGCCAAATGCGCCACAGCTCGGGAGTGAAGGAACCACGGGGCTTGGCGCTGCTCACCGTGTCCTGCCTCGTCCCATGCCATGTTCATTGGCCTCCAGCACCAGCCAAGTCGTGTGATTCACTTGAGAAGGGAGCTGCCTCCCTAGCTCCAGGGAAAGAGCGCTGTTTGCTGAGCGCCAGCGAGGCGCCGTGCAGGCGGTCTCACTGCCTCTACACTTCTTAATCCCCTGCGCACCACCAAACAGCCAGGGCCGGGGCACAAACAGCAGCTGCAGCGCAGATGGAAAACGGTCGGCAAAGGTCATAGAAAATTTTATTGTGGACAGAGCCGATTATGGGGCTCCACACAACAAAGATGGAGACTATCGCGGCGAGAGGACGACGCATGAAGGAATGGGTTTGATTCAATGGCTGCTGTCTAAGAGAATTCCCCACCCTTTCCAGGCCAATGGGGGCATTCAGCCTTCTCATCCTGCCACGCCCAGAGGTTGCACAAGGAGAATTGCACCTAGACGAGAGATACAGACAATGGTAGACTTGAGAGCTAAACGGACATCAGTGGAGTGATGCCTCTACCCCTGCTATCAGGTGGAGTTGTCACTGTTGACCTACAGGCACAGCTCACACACTCACGTGTGGGCCCACCATACTCAAAGACCCTGGTTACTACTGGGCAGCTCAAGAAGAAAGTTGCCTTCTGGACCGAAATCATAGGAGTCACCTGCTGGGGCTTTAAGCATGCTAGTTTCAGTGGCTGGCACATATGGCTCATCCATCTCTGAGGGACCGAGCCATCCTAATTCACTTGCTTTGCAAGATAAGCCAACACTCAGAGATGGTGAGAAAGCAACCTTCAGCCACCTTGGCTCAGCACAGCCCTCTGTCACACACAGACCATCTAACAACATTAACGGAGAGCAACGTTCCAGGAGGACAAAAAATGTTGGTGGAGTCAGTGCAAGTTCCAGCTGGAGAAAAAGTGTCCCTTGGCCTAGAGGAAGCAGTTTCCCACAGTGCCCCATGGTGTGTAAGCAGAATTCTCTGGCCTGCCGCTGTGGTACGAGAGGGAAGGGGGCTGCAGTAAATATCTCACTGCAGTCTGGTGGTGACCACAGTTTGGGTGTGGGCTCCCCAGCACACTGGGAAACACCTGAAGTCCCAATATTACTGTCTATGCCCCCAGGAAACCCGCTGCTCCCCCAGGGTCACGGGGAGGAAGCGGAGTTGCTACCATCACACCAACATCTTTGGGCACAAACTTATTTGTCGAGCGAGTAACCTTCTTTCCCTTCCCTTGAAGGCAAAACCCCAGAAAGAAAGCTTTAGCGGGTGCGTGCCTACGCGGCTCTTGTGTCTGTCCTTGTGTCCCACAAGTGTGGGTCCTGTTCGTCCACATGCTGTTTGCTGGTGCACTTCTTGTGATGGGCCTTGGATGCTGTGTCACCAGACTGGATTGAAGGTTCACCACTACTCTGGCTCACAAACACAGCTGGCACCTTACAGCTCAGTTCCAGCTCTTGTTCCTCATCACTGGCTCTCAGGCAGCTTTTCCTTTCCACTAGGTGCCCAGGATATAGATTTTCCTCCCCATCACTTCTGGCCTGGGCTGTGGACAAGGGATGATGGTGAAAGCTGTTAAGGCTTTGGCTGGAAGCTCCCGCAGGGGCAGCACTCCCCAGACGGCTCTGAGCCACAGGGATCTCATCCATGGATTCTGCAGACTCTGAGTGGTATTCAACAGGCGGTCCAGCTGCCTGGACACGGCCAGTGCTGCTTGCAGACATCGTGGCCCTGTGAGGAAAAGCTGGCAGAGGGAGTTGAAGGCTGTGGGAGGATGAGGAGATGGCAGCCATGGCTGAAAATTCGGAAGCTAGAAAGAAAGGAAAATTGCATCAGAAGAGACTGGGACACTTGTTCTCAGACACTTGTTCTCAGACACTTGTTCCCAGGCCCAGGAGAATGGAGGTAAAAAGGGACTGAGCCGCTAACATTAAAGGAGCCCATACACACTCATGTAAAACCTGATGCAAACAGGCTCGCAACTCTCAGTAATGCACCGAGCGCGCCCACCCTCCTATTACACAAGGTCCAGGGGCAAGGGATGGTGGGGTCTCTTGTCCTTGCTGCTGTTCTCCATTTGGAGGGATCTCCTCCGCATGTCCTTGTAAGGGCAGCCCTGAGAAGAGGCCCAGGCAACGCTGCTCTAACATGCGATCGCCTTAACCGTCGTCGGTGTGAAAAGCGGTTTGTCCCTCCCGAAGTTCAGCACACCCTCAGCTTCCGTGGTTCGCTGCATCCCCCCCTTCCTCCCTGTCTTTTCCTCCCCGCCCCGGCACATGCTTCCTGCCACTCAGTCCTGCTTCCCCTCTGTGCACATACGACTTGGCCGTCTCATTCCCTTTCCCCTAAGCATTCCTTTCTCCTTTGCGCCAAAAGAGTCGGGCTGCCTCTTCCGAGTAGTTCCCAGCTCCTCCCACCTTGCTGCCACTAATGAGCCTCGATACCTGAGGAAGGCGCTACAACCAAGTGCAAACTGGCGGCACATGACACGCCAGCTCTCCACAGAGCTCGATTTGGAACTAGCTGCCCTAGGATATTTGGTAATTCCCCATGTGTTCCACCCGGCCCCCACCAGGGATTTGTCTTCTTCACTTTGGCTTTCCTCTCTCGTTTTCTAACGTTTCCCTGCTCATTCCCTAATTCTCCTGGTTGTGGGGCTCCAACAAGGAGCTCTTTGAGGTTCTCGTGCTGGGGAGGGGTTCTCTAGGGCACAGTGACTGCCACGTAAAGGCAGCTGGAACAGAGGGGCCTACTGAAGCCCACTCACCTGGTTGGGGAGCTGGGAGAGGGCGCCTGGGCTGGCTGTTTGTCCTGGATCTATCATCCATGACTGAGGATGGAATCTTACGCACTTTTTTCTTCTTCCTCTTTCTCTGCTGCTGTGAACACAAGAAGCTCAGATGAAGGGAGACCAACTCATTCGCTCAAAGATGCGGCTCTGACAGCTTTTATAACGACCGTCTCTGCTTGACTCCCTTCGGTTTTCAGATCAGTTTTATAAAGGGTTTCCCTTTAGAGCGCAGGGCTGCCCCAGCGTGGAGTGCTGGGAGACAACAGGGCATCCTATGAGAGGCAGCAGGTGCAGCATCTGGACTGTGCAGATGGTGAAGAATTTGTCTGGCAGTATGCAGGGGAGGGATGTCCCTGTACTCGTGTGGAGATGGCATATGAGGCGCTGGGTAGGTGAAGGCGTTTGAGGGACCATAAACTAGAGGAGGGAAGTCGGAGACACAAAGCACAGGGCATACCCAGAACCACCGACTGCACAATGGCACAGAGAAGAGAGACACTTTCTACATCAACGTGGAAAATACAAGAGAGTCTGAAATAGAAATTTCCTCAGATTCACACAAATGATGGGCCAAGCTTGCTCAACATGACGATATTTAATTGCTGATCATTTCCAAAATTGCAGATGTTTCTAGGCATTACTGGTGAGAGCCCTACTGATTTTGGGGGGAAACTGGAAGGGGAAAAACAGGACACATGAAGCCCCTGCTAGCTTTTAACACAGCCATGGCCTCAACAACTCTGCAGCTCTTTATAGATCAAATGTCTGATTAATGACACCCTCTAACGATATCTCATTTCAGCTCTGCCCATCCGCCCAACAGAGTTTAACATGTTGAAATCCTGGATGACTTCCCACTTGCACAGACAGATAACTGGTGGGGGAAGGGGGGAAAGGGGCATGGGGGAGAATGTTTGAATGGGTGTGTGTGTGTGTGTGTGTAAGTGTGTGTAAATGCCATTAGCATGAGACACAGATAGACCCCTGCCATGAGGGGAAAGTGAGAACTCTGCTGTAAGGAGAAGAGAGAACGAGAGTGTTGTGTTAATTTTGATGGAATATATGAGCCCAAAGAGTCAAAGGTGTGAATGTAACTCAATCGCTGTCTAACATTACAAAGTGTTAACAAGATTTGGGGGTTGGCAGCCAGAGACCTCAGCTTGCTTAAGACTATGGCACAAATACCGTTAAAATCATTTTAATCTTTTACTGTAGAAACAGACCAGAAGGGAAACCAGTTCAAGCATTTGAAATGTGACGTTTTAAGTCAGGCTTTCGTTTTAACAACACTTAGTTCCTTTCCCTTTCTCTGGAGGGAGTTCTAAGAAGGAATCCTCCAATCTGGGAGTCCCTTAGATGGTGTCAAGATGGTAAGAACTGTCCTTTTGGAGGATAAGACAAGAAGTTAGTGGAGATGGTCTGAAGCTGTTGTTAAAATCCAATCTAATTTCCTAGAAGACAAAACCAGACGCGCCCACGCAGACAAGGGAGAGAAAAGAGACAGCAAAGATAAAAAAATCCAGCTTCTGACTGTTGTGGACTTTTCCTTGCAAATCTTGCTGCTGGAAAAATACAGGCCCTGCACACAGTTTTATTAGCCATGCCAAGACCTGGCAAACTCATAGCAGCATCAGTCTGTTCAGGGCATTGATTTAGTTGCCTTCCTGGTCGTGGACTTACAGCCATATTGCAAACATATGGTCTAGGTGGCTAAACCTCTTATTACACCCCCAGCAAAACGAGAGCGAGAGAGGGAAGAAAAAATAAGATGTGAAAGGGAACAGCCACACAAAGGTGGCGCAGTGACCAAGTCCCATACCCTAGATGGTCTGTGGGATTAAACTGGAGCCATTAGCGGTGGCACCGGGGTCATTCTCTCTGACCCAGTCAAGGCACGACATCTCTCAGGAGTCACGAGGGAAGGCTCAGTGCTGTTCTGGAGGCTCAAGAAGGGCAGGTTCACTTTCCCATTCCCTTGTCTTTCGGTCAGCCAGAGCTCACAACCATCCCTCTTCTACTCCCATCACCTCTTCTTTAAGGACTCCAGAAGAGATCATGCCATGGAATAGCCCATCCCTCTTTATTTTGTTCACCAATTAGACCTAATTGCTGAGACTTCACTGATGTCCGGTTGCACACTTCTCTGGCTTACCAGGGATGACTGTAACAACTCTTGAGTTACATCACATCACAAGGCCTTTTTGTTTGGACTAATTCCTTTAATCTTTTGCCCCTTTTCCCCATCAACAGTTGTAACTACTGGCTATTGGACATTTTATAAAACGTTATCCACTTTTCTACCATTAGTCTTGCAACAAGGGCAGATCTACCAGGCCCCAGTTATTGTTACAGTGTATTTGTGTGCCCTACCCTGGTGGGAAGAATGAGCAGGAGGGAAAACAGGGAGGAAGACACAAAACCTCCAGGAGGGAGATTAGGGACCCTGGACTGGAAGAAGGGGAAGCAGTGGCATGGGAGGAAAGGAGGCGAATAGGGACACATGCAGGGCCTCTGCTATGGGGAGAATGAGGAATCGGGGAAAGGGGACCACACAGAGCCCATGGCAAGAGGGGGAAAGTGGGAACGGTGGGAAAGAGATGGTGGTGAGAGGAAGAGGAAATGTGGGGTATGGGGGGGTAAGATGGGAAAGAGGATCCACACACAGCCCGTGCCACAGGGAGAATGAGGGAATCCTGGAAATGGGGGAGCAGAAAATGAAGGGTGCACACAACCCCTGTCGGGAGTGGAGGTTAAGGGAACCCCATATAGGGGAAGGGGGGAACACAGCATCCCTGACTGAATGAGATGGGGGGGGGGGCGTGGTCAGGGATTCCTTGTAAAAGAGAAGACTGGTAGGAACAGGATTGCAGGGGTAGGGGAACGATGCAAGCAACACCAACTGAGTGCAGCGGGTTTGGCCTACACAAGCGACGAAGGGTGCCAAAAGCAATGAGAAACAATTGGCCATCAGCCCTGACGGAGAGCAGAGAGCATCGCACTACGTAGCAATTTGCCTCCAGATCGAGACTAAAGAGCAGCTGCGCATGGGCCCAGGTGACCAAACTCTATGCACACTGGGAAGCCCCAAGCCCACAGCAGAGGGAAGGTTCCTGCCTTTTTCTCTCTGGGAACAGCTGGACAGCCACTGGAATGCTCTGTATTGCCTGAGTTGTGTGGAAGGTGAAACAGCGGGCGAATGCACTTGCTGTGTGCGTTGCCGCTGGGGACATGTGTGATGCGACAGTGGGCTGTACCTGTTGAGTTACTAGGGGCGGGGTGTGTTCTTTGTGAAATTAACGAGGTGATGTGTGTATGTGAGTGTTCACATGCACAGAGTGAGGGGACTGGAGAGCATATCCGTGTGAGGGAAGTGAGGGGCTGGGGCCGTGTCTCTATGGGCTGGCCTGCACTAGACAGTTAGCTCGACCTAGCTGTATTGCTCAGGGGGTGGGGAGGAGAACGTCATCTATGCTACAGTGGTGCAGGCGTCCCCTGTGTGTAAGTACAAGATGAGAAGCCAGGAGAAGGCCTGTGTATGGATGGTGCGATCGTAGGGGGTGCTGTGTGTGACAGAGACATGGGGACGCGGTACAAGCACAGCAGCTTAGAGAGTCAATAGCGAGTCTCCCGCTTACCTGCATGTGGAGCGGGGGCTGAGGAGCTGGGCGCTCAGGAGAAGAGCTGAGCTCGAGGTCTGCGCCGTCGTCGTGGACACAGGACTTTGACAGGCTAAAACACACAGAGAACACACAAGCTATTGCAGATCTCTTATGGAACAGTTAACTCTCTGATGCCCACGTGTCTCGAAACAGCTTGGCTGGGCTCCTTCCTCGCAGGGTGTTCCAACAGCTCCTCCCCCAAGGACACTGTTGTGTGAGGCTACCCATCTTGTTCCCCCTCCTGTTCAACCTGCCCATGGGAGGGCTAGCTAAGAGCCTTGGGGGATGGGTGAGAGCCAGCTGGTTGGTGCTCAGTCTAGCACAGAGGGAGGTGATGCTGGCAGCTGCAGGCAGTAACCAGACGATGCAGCCAGGCTGATGCCGCCCCTTTGATAGCGGACGGGTGCCCGATTGTTATTTAGGTGGATGGTCACATTGCAGCAGCGTCCAGGAACACGTTTCACCATCTGTGCCTGGCCAGGAGAGTCCGTGTTTATCAGCTGTGCACCATGTGACCGAGATCCATGCTTCGGTCACTGTGAGACTGGATTACTGCAATGTGCCGGACGTGAGGCGACACCTTAAATCGATCCAGAAACTTCAACTGGTGCTGAAAGCAACCACCTGCTTGTAAATGGGACAGGGCATGTTATCTGGCTGCCTACTGGTTTCCAGGTGGTGTTTAAGCTGTTGGTTTTGATGTGTAATCCCTGACTAGCTTGGGATCTGTATTCTTAAGAGAGCATCTTTCTCCCATGCCACGCTGCCAGAGCTGCAATCTGCAGAGGAATCAGAGCTCAAATCTCCCTCATCAGGAAAGGAGCTGGCAGAGTTCTCCTCTTTTCCGTAGCATGAGTCTGAAAGAGTCTGCAAAGCCCATGTATTTCAATGGGCATCAGGAGGAGCTGAAGCATTCAAAGGCAGGCTCTCTCTCTGGGAAAGTGCAGTGGGAGTTTATAGCTGGACTGGCCCAATGATGCATGGCAGGAAGAAGGGCTGTTTGCTGTGGTGGATTTTTACTCTGTGTCTCCTTTTTTCGCCTGTTTTTAAATGTGTCTCACGAGCACATAGCGTTCTGGGCGGGAGTATGGATAAGACTGAAATCTAACTGACTGAAGCAATCACCCACGAGAGCACTGAGTCAGTGCTGTTTCACCAGAAAGATGTCAGCTTATAAAATCCCGGACTTTCCTGCGGCGTTTTCCTTGGAGTCTCCCATGCAAAGCCTCACAGGCTGAGCCAGACTCTGTTTAGCCAGTGAGAATATGATAAGAGCACAGTACGTGGCTGAAGACTTCGTATTGGCTGGTAAAACATCCTGAAGTGCTAGAGAGAGAGACTGCCACATTTCAGCTCTTGAAGGCCTTGGGGTGAGGACCTCATGTGCCCTCTCCCCAACAAAAGGGATGGACTGGTTCTCAGTTGCTGGCGTTACTGCCCTGCAAGCTGAGCAGTACTTAAATCCCAGAGATCGCTGCATTGTGACAAACACCAGGGAAGCTCCATTTGCTCTACTCTACCATTAAACTAAACTAAAGGCTCATCTACTCTGGTGCCAGGCCAGTCTCCAGGGGGTGCGCACTGCCGAGCACTTTGTGTTGTGCTCTCACTGTCGCCTCTAGACCCTGCTGGAGTAAAATGAAAGGCACCTCGTGTGCACTAAGGGAGAAGATGCCAGGGTATGTGGCCCTGGTTCATATCCCTCCAGCAGTGGAACAGTTGGTTGATACTGGTGCTTGTGTTTCAGAGGAGGGTTATACCTGGGACGGAGTGTTTCCAGTTGTCCAATTCTGGCTTTTCCTACTGTCCTAACTGCATAAAAATCGCTGGCATACATTCCTCTCTGCACTTTTTCTCCTCTCCTCTCTATCCCTTCCCTGGATGGCCTGGCCTGATGCTGTAGTCCTGAATGAAGAGAGAGGTTGGAGGGGGAGCATAACAGAACAGTTTCCCTAGACACACATCTCCTTCTGCTTGGATTAACACCACCCCTGCACTGCTCCCCCGCCTGCACCAACCCCTTCCCTAGGTACACACATTCAGCTGGAATTCAAGTCAGTTTTACTAGTTACCGACCCTGAAATACCTGCAGGCGCTGTGGGGAAAGTTATTAGGCACAAAGAAGCAAAAGCACCTCAGTTATAGAAATCAGGATTCTGCCCCACCACATGGAGTAAGAGCACTTCGCTCTCAGACAGCAGTTTCTGCCTCCAAAGCATCACACAAACACTAGCTTATTAACTGGCCTGACACCCCTGTGAGGCAGGTGACTATTATCAACAATTTACAGGTAGGGAGAGTGATGTAGAAAGGCCAAGTCCTCGTCTAAGGGCACAGAACGAATGAGCATCAGAACCAAGATCAGAATGCAGGAGTTCTTGGTCCCAGGCCTGAGCTCTGACAGGTCATGCCGGTCTCCTCAAGAGCCAGCATTCAGAGAGAACAGCTGGGAGGTATGGAGGGGTTCCAACTGCGTCAAAATGCATAATGGAAGGATAAAATCCCTTGGTTTCACCGAAAGGTACTTAGAGAAGAAATCTCCTCTGACAGTTGATCCCTAGGGCAGGATTAAAGAATATTTTCGTCATGACTTTATATTAACTTGCCAAACGGTAAAGTTCACTGCTTCCTAACCAGGGTGTTTTCCTGTTGGTATATTCTATGCTGTACTGCAGGGGTTTCATGAAACGGTGCCCAAGGACAGTTAAAAAGGTAGAGCGAGTGGAGTGCCAAACACTCAGAACAGCAGAGCCCTTTTTATAGTAAGGCAGTCTGCTGCCTGCTTCGATCTGAAGGCACTCCCATCATAGTCATGTTCTCAGACACGCCTGCCCAGCTCCCATGTACCTCACAGGCAGACGCACCCCACAATCGGAGGACAAAGCTTAGCATTCTGGTTTTCAGTCACACTGCCCAGAATTTTTCACAACCACAAGCAAAGACCCCATCAGTGATTTGAAAGCAGGCAGGGAGTTCTAGAAAAGATGTTTTCCTAGTTGGTTAGAGAACCCCTGGAGGCGTGGAGGTTAAAGCACAGCATGCTCAAACACACACGTCACTGCCTTTGTCTCCTAAGCATTTTTGCCCCATCGGGCCACAGGAGGGGACTTTGGTGTCAATTTCATACACACCCCATGGCGGGAACTCTCTGTTAGCATTCATGGTACTCACTCTCTGCCTGCTGTTACTGCTGAAGGGTCCTCCACCTGTATCTCTGGGTTGGTGTAGCCAAGGCTTCCCGCATAAAGATGCACCTCCTGAAAAGGGCAAGAAATCACATTAACAAGACAAAATGGCCACCTGAATGAAGGACATACACATCAGCAGGCTTAAGGAGAGGGGTTGTTCCCTTAAAAGTCAGAAGGAAGGCTTTCTGCACAGCCAGCCAGCGAGACGTATTAGTGGAGTCTACTGTTTAATGCGATGAAACCTGCCCACCGCCCCAATGAATACGTAAGCCTGGCCACACGATGGAGATGGTCTGGGTACAAAAGCATGGAGATTGAAAGCCAGCCACCAGAGAAGACAGACTTAGTTCAGGAGCTCCTGGGCGAAGCTCTCTCATTTAAGCACACTTTTTCCAACTGATCTGAACCTTGAACACCTACTAACCCAGTTTTCTCCAGACTTGAGTTGGCTTGTAGGTTTCATGGAGATTTTAAAAGACAAGCCTAATGAAAATCACTAAGCTTGATTTAAAGTTATGATGGCAAGATTGTTAAAAGTGAATTGTGACTGTGGTTGCCTGCTGTGACATGCCAAGGCAAAATTCAGATCAGACAGGGGATGCATCACCCCTGCCCTGCAACTTGGGGTGCCTTACATTGCCTTGCTGCAGCAGGTCCTACCCGGGCCACCCACAGCCTTCCAGCCTGCAAGTCACACCCTTAGTCACACCCTAAGTGTCTGTGTGAAACTTCAACTTGCCAGCCAAGCCACACTCTGGAGCACTCCGGTTTTGGTTGCTTCTGCAGAGCAACTCCACCACACTGCCAGGTCTAAATTTCCCCCAGCCGTCTCCTGGGCAGTATTAATATATTAAGTCTATCACAGGAAACCCTCGACATTCACAGTTTGGTATATTCGCAGTACCCTGCACTGCACCAGCCCAAGCACATGATGCAGCGTGATGACACTTTTTTTCAGTGCCCCACACGCTTCCAGAAGCACTTCTGGTCAAACTTCTACGTCAGGATCCCCCCGCCAGAGTTCAATGGCTGCTTCTTTTGCCTCCTCAGGGGCAAAGAGTGAGCTGGACAGGGAAGAAGATAAGAGGTGCAATGGGGTGTCTGCCTCTCCTTTTGTAAGTTTCAGGCCCCCTCTTGAAAACCATTTCCAGCTGAGAACCAGGAGTCAAAAAGTCTGTGTGGAAGGATGTTCCCTGCTGGTTTTTCTCCCTTGTTTAGGCTTACGTGTAGGTCTCCTTTTGATTCCTCCCTTCCCCTTTCTGCTTGATGACTGTTTACTGCTTAAATGCAAATTACGGCGCACACACATTCCTTTGTTTAGGTAAACCCATTTGCCAATTTCTGCCTGGGTTCTGTGGGGCTTGGAACATGTGCTAATCACATCATACATGGCAATCTTATAACTTCACATACAATATTACTACATATATTTCATCAGGCCAATACTTACCAGCAAGGTCAGAGTTTCCAAATGATCCCTACATGGCATACGTTGTACAAAGATTATTACAATCGTGTGCAGGGTGTGAATACAAGGGTGCATTCCATCACACCCACCTTGGGAAATCTTGAAGGGGCTTGCTCTTCAGAAAATTCTGAGCCCCCAACCCCTGAAAATCAGTCCCAAGCTGGGTACCCAAAATTATAGGCACCAAAAATCTTGGGTCTGAATGTTTAAAGTCCTGGTGCCATCTTAACTCATGGCTAAAGGAAAGCCAACAGTTGGAATACTTCAGAGCCGCCAAATTTTTGAAAGTGCTCTTGTCTTAATTTGATCTTTGAAAAGGAAAAATAAGGAAAGAAACTCCATTGTATGTGTTCACAACCTGAGAATGATTGAACTGGTTTTCTTAAATATGAAGACAAGTTTGAAAATAAGTGGCTGAATAGATTTAAAGAGATGAACCTTCTGAAGTCAACAGATCAATTTGGGAGTGTGCAGTTACCTACCTCTATGTGAACAGAATATATGGGTACGTCTACACTAGCCCCGTAGTTTGAACTAGGGAGGCTAATGAGGGTGACCGAAATTGCTAATGAGGCATGGGATTTAAATATCCCGCGCTTGATTAGCATATTCCGGCCAGTCGCCATTTTGGAAACTGACTAGCCTGAAGTAACTGCCCGCATCTATACGCGGCAGAGAAGCGGGATCCCGAGATAAACCCCTTAGTTCGAATTAACTGTTAAACCTCATTCATTAGCAATATCGGTCGCCCTCATTAGCCTCCCTAGTTCGAACTAGGGGGCTAGTGTGTACGTACCCTATGTCAAATGAGGCAATGAGGAGGCCAGCGTAAGGGACTCATCTCACCAGGGGCGGCCCGTGACTATAGGCTGACTTGGCTGTCGCCTAGGACGCTGCCTTCAATGGCGCCCGATGATGACATCACCCCATTGACGGCCGTGCAGGTGGGTGCACTGATCGCGCATTCTGCCTGGGGTGCCAGCTGCCGCAGCCCGCCTCGGGCCACTCCTGCATCTCACACCAAGGCAGACATATGGCAGAAGAGATTTAGCTCTTTAGAGTCAGAGATATGGCTGAAAAGAGAGATCCAAGCAAGAGCCATTACATGGAGCAACTCCTGGGAGTGATTGGGGCGCAGTGTTCCCAAAGAAGGGATTTCTCAATGTTGAGCTCAGTCCCACAGGCTGCTGTCCAAACAGTTATTGCTTGGTGACAGAGTGTGACATCTTCTCCCGTTACAGAGAAAGGGATAAGACATGTGTCGGTGACACGGCTCTCTCACAGCTTTCTTGTCACGATGATGTGTGTGATCTTTCATCACTAGACAAAGCGTTCTATTGTCCTACAAAGAAGCTACCCATTGAGACAAAAGGAACATTGATCGTCTGTTGCATCACACATTCTTGGCAAACAGCCTCTGCCATGTCCACAGAATGCAAACGCACGAGGGACCTGCAACACAGGCCTGGCCACACCAACGAGGTTAACCAAGTACACAGCTCAGGAATTTTCGGAGCAACAGTGCCCTAAAGGGGAAAAAAAGCCTTCTAGGATCCACTTCATTCATTTCAGTCTTGTAAAAGCCATGATGGTCACGCGGAACCGAGTAAGGCATAAGGGCTGACGAGCAAACACAAAGGGATGCAGACTTGGCAGCTAGCAAATGCGATGAATACTCACTGTGTTATAACTGGAATACTGCACAACACAGTCAAAATCTCCTCTTTGGCTCAGAGCATCAACCAATGAGACTAGGGATGGTAGTAAGTGTTTATTTTTGTAAACATGTAACAGCTGAATTTTTTTTCCTGTGGTTACACGTTTACATGCAGAGGTCAGGCAAGAGCCAGTACTTGCGGGAAGCTGCAGGTCTTAAAAGCCAGCTCCCCACAGGCACCGGCTCCCACCTCCCTCCCCGCTTGCTGTCTCTGATACAGAGGCAGCAAGGGGGTGTGTGTGTGTAGCCATGTGGGACCAATTCAAGGCTGAGGATGGCATTCACAAAGCAGTTGCAGATGGTGGAGTGCGGCTTCTGGGCCCAAGAAATGCATTGACTGGTGGGATCACATTGTCATGTAGGCTTGAGATGATGAGCGGCGGCTGTAGTTTTGGACGCACAAGGCCACATCCCCAGATCTGTGTGCGGAGCTCTTCCCAGATAACAGTGCAGAATGAAAGCTGCCCTCACAGCAGAGACGCAAGTTGTGTTTGCTCTGTGGACACTTGCAGTGTCAGAAGGCTATCAGTCAGTGGGAGCTGGAAAATCCACTGCAGAGGCCGTTATCATGCAAATATGCAGGGTTCGTTAATTGCCTCTGCGATGCAAGACTGTGACTCTTGGCACTGTGTGGACATAGTGCATGAATGTGCACTGATGGGACAGTGGGGCGACAGATGGCATGCGTATCCCTATCATGGCATCAGACCAGCTGGCCACAGAGTATATCAACGGAAAGGGCTACTTTCTTGTGGTTGCGTGAGCATCAGTGGATCACTGGAAATGCTTCCCTGCTATCCATGTGGGCTGCTCAGGGAAGACGCACAATGCTTGCATCTTTGAGAACGTGACTGTTTGTTGTACCCCTTCTCCTGTGTCCCTCATACAGTCTGCTCATAGATATTGATGTAGTGCTGCCTGCACAGCCTCTTCTCCCTCAAGCCCAGGAAATCCAGTACGTCCTGTCAACTCCCAGAGTGTGCAGCCATCATGGGCCACGCAACCAACTTCTGGCATTGTGGGAAAGGTGCTTAAGAACTAGGGTTGACATAGGTGCTGCAAAGCTCTTCAGGGAGATGGTGTCCCTATGGGCGGTCTGCTCTCCAAAAGCTGCAATAGCACAGCGGCACTGCTGTAGTGCCCGCAGTGAAGATGCCAGCCACGCTGACAGGAGGGCAGAGATACTCCACCTACTGGGGACATAACACTATCTACACCGGGTATAACTGTGGGTGCAGGGGTGTGACTTTTTTACACCGGTTAGTGAAGTAGTGCAGTGGCCTAATGCAGACCTGGCCTAAGTCTTTGTAACAAGGTGCTTATATCGGTGGGAGTCAAGTTTAAGTTAGACACGTGCATAACAAGGCTGACACAAGATGGTATATGTTGACTTAGCTTTACAGTGTACACCAGACCCAATAAGGTGACATTTCTCTGAAGTGCAAAAAATCTGAATCAAAATACCCAACCACCTCATAATCAGCTCAAACGCCTGGCTTAAAATGGGTTCCGCCTGGGTGAACAAAGTTTCAGTGATTCTGTGCTATCATATGCATATAGATGATGGAAGTCGCATCCTCGGGATAACCTTTCCTTGGTTATTTGTGCAAGTCTGCGGGAGTCTGATATTTCTGGGACTTTAGCAGTGTTATTCCTAGACCTTTCGTAACTATGCATTACACTTTAAACAAATCTACACAGAATTCTTCTGGGGGCAGATAATGTAATACACATGCACGTGTTTATCAATTATTTATGAAAACCGTATTAGAATCTTGGTAATACAAATGTAACAAGCTTATGGCATTTTTTCAATGAAGTACAAAAGTACATTTATTCCAGATGAATTTTCTCCCTAAAGACCTGTATTTTGGAAATAACAATTCAACGTCTTCTCCCCTTTCCTTTCAATCTAGCTCATTTCCTCACAACAGCTACCTTCTTCCCCTCAGATATCATGGTATTAACCTTGTATTTGCCATGCTTCACAATGTTTGCATTGCTATTATTTAATATTCTGTTCCACTTGTTTGTCTCATCTATTTCAATTGTAAGCTCTTTGAAGCAGAGTATGTCTCCTCTTATGCTGTTTATACGGCACCTAACACAAACGGGGCTCAAATTTCAGTTATGAACTCTGCACGCTACGGAATAATAAATAATAACAAATGCAATGTGAAGCTAAACATTCAAAAGTCTAAAAGTGGGAGCCAGACCCTAAAATTGTAGCTCTGCCTCTTGTTCAAATGCATTAAAATACCATCTTAATTTGCATTAACATGTACTATTTTTTGTATCTCCAGATGGATTAAGGATGGAGAGAAATCAAATAATTCATTTCTTACAAGACATCAAATTAGTCCTCGTAACAGGTAATTTAGCTGTAAGGAACTAAGTAAGAAAAACAAAGAACTGCTTTCCTGCAAAAGAAATGATGAGGAACCTCCCAATTTATAAGATAACCCAAAAGGATTTGTAAAATATGGAGACATGTTTCAGGAACAGCCTATAACACACCCTGAGCACAGGTTTTGATAAGATCCTTGAAGCCAGGTCTACACTAGACCCGGAAGGTCGGCTTAAGGTACATAACTCCAGCTGTGTAAAACACATAGCTGAAGTCGGCTTATTTTAAGCCGAGCTTGGTGTCATCTTCACAGTTGAAGGCTGATGGGACCAAAGGCTCCCATAGGCTTCCCTTACTCCTTGCAACTGCGAGGACTACCAGCGCTGACTGGAACTGTCCTCAGCCTTCGATTTAGCAGGTCATAACTAGCCCTACTAAATCAAATGCCAGAAGATCAATCTCTAGCATGGAAAGTGGAGACATGGCCTGAGACTTACCTTTCCTCCCTTGTTCTTTAATGCCAGAGTTAAATTAAAACTATGGGAAATGACTTATTACTCTCTAAACATGATTTACCCGCCTCTTCTTTCTGAGCTAGTACAACCTGCTATTTGGTAATCCTTAAAGGATGCTTCCTCTAAACCAGAGTTTCTCAACAAGTGGTACGAGTACCTTTAGGGGTACTCGAGAGAAGTCTGGGGAGCACGTCAACACAACTGAAATTTGGAGAAAACTGAATTTTTGTTTTAAGTTTTATAGCATTTTATTATTTTTTTACTTATACACCCAAAAATTTCATCACCTGCCCGGCTACGATTAAGTTGTTTAAACAAACATGTTGCAATGGTAGAAAAAATGTTGTGTGTCTGAAAACTGTAGGTATTGGGGGTACTTTTTTTTTTTTTTTTTAAAGAAAGGGGTACTTTATAAAAGAAAGATTGAGAAACACTGCTCTAAACTAGTGCAGTCCTGGAGTCTTGTAGAGCACTGTCAATACATCTCAATTATGACCTGCAAGTCCTCCCCCAAGTACCTCAAAATTCCTGCCTTCGGCACCTGCCTAATGTGGTGAGCAGAGATTCTGGATGAATCTGGATTTTCCACTGAAACGCAGCACACCATTCCGCACTAAACAAAAGAAACTGGTGAAGGAAAGGCTGAAAGCACCCTCTGTACCTGAATGGGTCTCGCTGGTGGAGGACATGACTCCAGCTGTTTGCTGGCCTCTTTCATCTCCTGGCGGGGACGCTGCTGCACAATGTACTCGTAGGTGGTCAGTTTGTTCCACACTGAGAGGAAACAAAAAGACATTTCAACAGGTGGGACTCTGTCTGCTTTCTCCTTAGGAGCATTATAATTATTAGGCTGCTTAGTTAAGTGTTCATGAACACTCATCACAGTCTACGCAGCAGGAACCAGTACAAATACCACAATTGTTATGAAAACGCTACTTCATTGCACAAAGTAAGATTTTTTAAATCCTCCTGAGCCAGCCAAATCTAAACCAATTTTCCCTGTGACACTAAAAGGCAGCAATTCTCAGGGAATATTCCTTATTTTACTTCAGCTGTTGCAAGAGCAGAAACAGGTCACAAGAATAACTTTTTAAATGTTTGGGTAATTGTATTTCCCCATACTTTTCTACGGAGGAAGTGCATTGTCTGGGACAGAGGATGGGGGCAGAAGGGAGCGTGGGGTAGGGGATTAGGGTGCGGAGAGGGTGAGGGGACTGAGAGGGAGTTTGGGTGAAGGAGGGGATTGTGATCTGGGGCAGGGAATTGGGGAGCAGTTACGGAGGGAGTATGGGTGCAGGAGAAGATTCTGGCCTGGGGAAGACTGTAGGAGGGAATGCTGGGTCTGGGAGGCAGTTGTGACCTGGGAGATAGGGGAGGTGGGTGCAGAGAGTTTGGGTGCTAACCTGGGGTAAGAGAATAGGTTGCAGCAGGGTTGGGGGGGGGGGGATATGGGTGCAGGAGTAGATTCTGGCCTGGGGAAGGGGGGAGCAGAGGGTTTGAGTGGTGACCTGGAAGTTGGGGGGAGAGAGGGGCTGGGATGTTAGAGGCAAGCTCTGGCCACGAGGAGCTTACCAGGTACCTTCTGGCCAGCAGCCCTGCAGGGCCCTGAGGCAGGTGTCCTGCTTGCTGCAGTCCCAGGCTGCTCCATGTGGCTCTCTGCTCCAGATGCTGGGGGAGGCTTCGCACGCTGCCCCCCGGCCTCTGTACTGCAAACCTCTTCACCCCAAACCAGAACCTGCACTCCCTCATGAACCCCAACTCCCTGCCCAGCTTGGTGACAGTGAGTGAGGGTGGATGAGAGTGAGCGACTGGGGGGGGAGGGGGAAGAGGGATGAAATGAGTATCGGGGAAAGGGTAGGGTAGATCTTGAGGTGCCCTTAAATTAACAAAGTGATCTTGGCCATGGAGACCACAGGTCTAGAGCAACGTACAAAACATTTGCTTTGCAAATACCTGGAGGATGAAGGGGTAATCACTAGCAACTAGCATGGATTGACTAAGAGCAAAATCATGCCAAACCAGCTTGATGTCCACCTTTGACAGGGTAAATGGTTTGGTGGACATAATATATCTGGAGTTTTGCAAAGCTTTTGACACAGTCCCACCTGACCTCCTGATAACTAAGCTGGAGAAATGCAGGCTTAGCAGAACCACCATTACATGGACACATAATTGGTTAAACCACCGCAGACAAAGAGTAACTATTAATGGAATGATGTCAGAGCAGAGGGAGGTCTCAAGAGAGGTTCTAAGTCAGCCATTGTTTAAATCTGGAAAGGACACAAAGCTGAGGGGATTACCAATACTTTGGAGGACAGAGCTAAAATCCAGAAGGCTCTTGATAAGTTGTTTATAGCCTAATTCTCCAAGGTGAAATTCAACAAATGCAAGCATAGCACCTTAGGGAAGAAAAATCAAATGGACAAACATGGAAGGGGGAATGACTGGCTTGGCAGCAGCACTGGTGAGAAGGATCTGGGAGCTATGGTGAATCATACCGTCGGTGTGAGTCAGCGTGTGATGCTGTTGCAAAAAAAGCAAATGCAATTTTGGGTTACATTAGCAGCAGAGCATGCAAGTCATGGGAGGGGACAGTACCGCTCTACTCTGTTGGCCTGAGCTGGAATTCTGTGATCAGTTTTAGTCACCAAGGTATAGAAAGGATGTGGAGAAAGTGGAAAGGATCCAGGGGTGAGCGACAAAGATCAAAGGGATGGAATGCAAGCCAGATGAGCAAAGGCTGAGGAAACTTGGTATGCTTAGTTTGGAAAAAGAGGGGACACGAGAGCCATCTTCAAATACTTGAAAGGCTGCCATAAAAAAGATGGAGAGAAGTTGTCCTCTCTTGCCACAGAGGGCAGGACAAGAAGCAATAGGTCAAACTACAGCATGGTAAATTTAGATGAAATCTCAGGAAAAATGTCCTAATTGAAGAACCGTAGGGCAAGGGAACAGACCATCTAGGAGGGTGTGAAAGCTCCTTCACTGGAAGTTTCAAAAGGAGGCTGGAGAGCCATCTGAGCTGGATGGTTTAGACACAACAAATCCTGCATCTTGGCAGGCTGGTTAGGTGCAGTGCCCACTAACCTTGTAAGTCCATGGTGCTAATCACAATGAAACAGCACCACCGTGTGGAAGCCGGGTATCATACAACAGCCACATAGCTTGCCTGGGATTGCACTTAAGCTACATAGATCCTAGTCATAAGGATCTTTCTCTGATGCAGCCAGTGGTTGTTATTCCAGTACGGGTCGACTCCTCTTCCCTTCCGCTCTGCTCCCACTGACAACTGCCAGACAGATCTTTTGGCTCATGACAGGCAAAAGCTTGTCCGCTTCACGGTTGGCAGAGACTGATGAACGGGTGCTCAGAGAGGCTTTCAATGCCACCGACACTTTTAAACTGAAGGCACCTCTGGGATGAGGCAGCATATGAAAGAGCCAATGAGAAGCCCCTCCACTGTGCTTCCCTCTACCTCCGTCTCCCAATCGCACTTTGGGCAAACACCGTGCCATTTGCACAGTGATCATCAGGGGACTACACCCAAGAAGTAGAGCTTCCTAATGGGAAAAATGGCTAAAAGTTAGCAATAGAGTCAGTTACTGTTATCTAAATAAAAGCCCTGTGTTATGACAGGAACCAAAAGCCTCCAAACTGTTAACTGTTTAGTTAGAGAGCGTAGTGCCTCCTTCCAGCCTTAAATTCAAGAAGCCATCCCTTGAAGTAAGGATTCAGGGGCTGCTGCCCAGTCTGAAATCCTCTTTGTGAGGTGGTTCTGGAGAAGACTATTGAAATGGCTGCAGCAGGGTAACTTGGAGTTCAGCTGAACTCAAACCTGGGTAGAGCACTGAGAGAATTAGTATCCTTGGCTGCTGATCTCCATGGGAAAAACAAGTGTCCATGCTGTTTTTGTTAGGTCTATCAGTTGCCTCTGAGACCATTAATCACAAGTCCTGCTCACCCACCTGGGGGAACCTGGCAGCGGTGGGAGTTTATTCATTAGTGGCTTCAATCCCTCCTTTCAGAGAGGTACAGTAGGTAGTTCTCCATCCACCCAAAGAAAGATGGAGCAATGATGGTGCCTAAAGAGAATTTAGGCACAGCTGAGCCTTAGAATCCCGCAGCCAATGGCTCTGAGCTGCACAGAGTTGTTCTACCACAGAAGAACTCCAGGACTAATCTGGGTCTCCAAGACATCATGAATATTCACGTACAGACCTGCAGGCCAGAGGGACCAACAGATGCTGTGCTGTGCTCTCTCATTACAACCAAAGCTTTTTCTCCCTGCTAGATTCTGAACTGCACCAAAAGAATCACACTTACAGTACAGAAAAATTGAGGAAAAAGTAGTAAGAGATGAGGATTTCTTCTGTTCATCCTGCAGAAGGCAGGACAAAAGCACAAGCTCAGGAAGAGGCAGGAAAGCCACAGTGTGACCAAAACCTCTGCTCTTTCCTTTGTGTTCTTGCACAATTTGCATGTGAGGTGTGGGGGAAAGGCCAATGGGTTCAAGGCATGAAGTGAAGAGAGAAGCGAGGGGCCCGTGCAGTGTGACAGGAATTCGATACCTACTAAGATAGATGTGAAAGATCAGCAGGTGGCCTAACAGGATCACAGTCAGCAGGCCCAGAAGAATGAGAATCCCAGCTAAGATCAAAATGGCTGGAGCTTGGGTCTCGATGGGAGCTGCCGGTAGAAACACAAACCAGATGTCCGTGTGGTTCTTTACAACTGAAAAAGAGAAACAACACATGAAATGAAAGCACAGCAACAACACACAGTAGGGAGGGAGAGTTAGCAAGTCTCAGTGGTGGGGACAGGTGTGGGGCAGAGAAGTGGTCAGCTCAGAAAGTAAGGAGTTAAGAGGTGGAGACAGAAGGTGACTAGGCCAGAGAACGAAGAGGGGGAGTAAAAGATAAAGGAATGAAAACAAAGGAACTGGAGGGAAACAGTGTCAGACATTAAAGAAAAGCTAACAAAAGCTGCTGTCTCGAAGACCCAGAATGCCTCTGGACCTTGCAGGCTGACTAAGAACCCCCTTGGAGGGCAAAGTCATTGGGTGGTGGAAGGAACTACTGGGTCATAGAGATGGTTGTAGTCACATAATAGTTTGAAGCAGGATAGAGAGCTGGAGATTGCTCTTGCATGTGAGGGACCAGAGGAGTCGGAACTCAGTGAACAGCTGAAGCCCAGGCATTATAGCAGATGCGTGGATGGGAAGCATCATCCATCCAGAGTGTGGCCAGATACCTTCAAAGTGCTGGTTGGTGCGCAGCATCATGGGGTTAGTGAAGAACTCCACAAAGACATAGAATGCAATGAGCAGCAGGAGGAGAAGGCCGAGGATGGCAGACACCACGCTGTTCAGAAAGAGCCTGCCAAGGAAGCAGAACGGGCCTCAGCATCTTCAGAGCAAAATGCAAAACCCACTCCTTCAGTAATACCTCATGCAGGCCAACTTACAAAGCCCCAGCTCCACTGACCAGAGGGAAAAGACAGAGACCGGGAACTGCTTTGTGTATATGCCAGAAGTTGAGTGGTGCTCAGAAACCATCAGGGATGGTGCTAGATAAGCAGAGCCCTACCAGTTTCATGACTGTGAAAAACATGTCCCGGACCTCAAATTCACCCTTCCCTGTGAAATCTGATTCCCCCCTTGCTGCTGAGAGTGCACCAGCCAGGGGGCAGAACCACCGCCAAGTGCCTCCCACTGCTACAGGAACCTCCAGTCCGGGGCAGCAGCCTCAGAGGTTCCTGCAGCTGGAGGAATCTTGTGGAGTTGGGTCCAATTTTCCCCTGCTCCTGGGGGAATCCCTGCCAAGTTAGGGAGGGACAGGACTCGCCCTTCCCCTGCAAGGCTGCTGGGGGATGGGGAGGGGAAGATCAGACCCACCTCCTGGGTTGGGACGCAGGAGTTACAACATCCTGATAATTCAGGTGTAAACATCTGAAAATGTAAACCTGACCCCACCTACACCCATGAAATTGATCAAAATGGCCTGTGAATTTGGTAGGGCCCCAAACTTGCCCCTACTCTCCTTATGGTCCCAGAGGACGTTCTGAGCAGCTGCTCTCCTCTCCCTGGGCACCAGGCTACTAGTCCCTATCTACTGCTTCACGAGGTCAGAGACTAGCTTTGGCTGTTCCATTTCCTGCACTGAGCACGGGATGGCCACCCTCCCTCACACATCCACCATCTGCAACCCAGAAGTGAGGGAAAGGAGAAGCTCAGAAACAATCCCCAGTTACAGCTTCCCGATTCTCTGCCTCAGTCCCAGCACAGCCTCTGCACTGTCCTACCTCATACTAGCTCTCAGCTGTGCCATAAAGCAGTGGTTCCCAATCTTTTTGATACTGGGGACCAGTAAACCCATTCACAAACTTTTGGAGGACCGGTAACATTTATTTGCATATTTGCATATTCACTAAGCAAATGATGAATATGCAAATGAATTGTGTTGCTGGCCCTACCTGTCCAGCGGGTTCCCCCCCCGCCTCGGCCCCAATCCTGGCCGCTTTATCGGCCGGCACTGGCTCCCCTGGCTGCGTCTGGCGCTGGGTGTTATGCGTCGGTGCACACAGTGCCCGGCCTTCTCCCTGGGTCCTAGCGCCCGCTGGAGCTGGCACTGCCGCCTGGGAGCATGCCCAGCAGAGACGCCGTGGCAGTGGGCTCTCTCCCAAGAGGGCCGCACCGCTGCGCTCGGCAGTGCGGGATGCTGTTACCCCGTCACACAAATTAATAGGATCGTGTGCAATAATTTTAATCAGGACCAATTTTTTTTTTTCTAAGGACCTGTACTGGGCCGCAGACCATACTTTGGGAAATGCTGCCATAAAGAAAGTCTACATGCTGAGACCAACCAGAGCTCAATGTGCATCAGTTACTGCCCCTCCCACCAACTGCACCAGGAGCTGTGGGGAGATAGGGGAAGGAGCTATCTTGGTCAGCTGTATGCCCACAGAGAATCCCAGCAGGAGCACTGTGGGTAGTTTGTACTCTCTTTACTCTATTTATGCACAAAGGGAGCTGAATGGGATAGAGAATCTGCCCCACAACGCTAAGGGTGTTTTAGTCTTTTTGAAATGATACAGTCAGTTCTGTGGCTAGAAAACATGGATAACAGTTCCCTAGACAGATTACTGAAAGAAGTCCCATTGCTCTTCCTTCGCTCTCCCCAGCATGCTCGTACTCTGACTGCTCTGCGAGTCCCTGGCCTTCAGTGAACTCACAGCAGACAACCACCATGTGTTTTTTCTGCTTTCCCTGCTGCCGCCCCTTCCAGAGCATCACCGAGTGACACGGGTGCCTGGGGACAAGCGTGAGAAAGCAGAATGCTTTAAACTCCTGACCAAGCTCGGCATTTCTGCCCAAGCCTACTTGAATAATTCCCTCCCATCCCCTACGAAAGGGAAGGGTCACAAAACATGTTCTGATCTAAAACAGGGCAAATAGTCCTACATAACTGTCACTGCCCCATCTTAAAGCAGGACAGGGGTCTTAGAATAACCACCAGATCAACCCCTGAAACAAGCCTCAGAACTTTTAGGGATACCTGTACGATTTCCAATAAATATTTCCTAACACTACAGACAGAAGCAATTATGAAAATTTTATTTCGATTTGGATCTGAAAGATGTGTCATGTCTAGGGTAAAGCACCCTCGACATACATTTAAAATTACAAGAGCACCAAACATACAATCCACAAATCATCCAAAACACCAGGCTTTTCCCCCTATCACACATCATCTGATCACCAACCTTGTGGCCCTATCACTTGAGAGGGAGATTTTTAAAGACATAAGGAGCATATAGGTAGCCATCACCGACTGAAAGTCAGTGAGAGTTGGGTACCTCCCTCCCTCCCTTGTGCCTTAGAAAATCTCCATCACACTTTCCTGCCAGGCACATCCCACCTGCCTCAGTCCTGGCACAGGTGTTCATTCAGCCAGATGGTCTTTGCAGCACACCTGGCTATTCTGGGCCTTGGGGAAAGAGTGAGACCAGGCCAGCAGCTCCTTTCCTCTTATGAAGAGGTGATCGTGCCTAAGGACCTCCGCTGATCACAACGGGGGCACTATTGCATCAGGATCAGCTGCTTACAAGAGGTTTAAGCATGGAGTAGAGGTCTGGAGCAGATGTACTAATGACGCCCTGGAGTCCAAGTCTAGGGCAGGAGCAGCAATTCTCAGCCTGAGCATCGTAACCGACTCCCCTTGTCTGGGTGCCACAAGCAGTAATCTATCCTAATCTAAGATGGCTTCAATTCTTCTGGCTCTCCTCTTGAGCTGAGAATGAGTTCCCAGAAGTTTGCAATCTCAGTCTAGGGTAGGTTTGGGAAGCTGAGTATCAATTGGGCCAAGATGTGAGGAAGGCTGAGAAATCCTGTACTAGCACTTCCTGGATGGCTTTGCCCTGCCGTCAGAGTGCTGGACCCTTACCAATAGTTCCTCTCCCCCACGCAGTTATTGAGCCATTTGCAGTGATGGTCAAAGCCACAAACACACTTGTTGCAGGTTCCACAGTGTTTCGACTTGGAGCTTCTGCCAAAGAAAAGGCCACGTTAACGCAGATAAAACCAGAATAGCAACAGCAACTCATCATCATCTGGCTACAGGCCTTTCCTGTGAAACACATATTCAGGGGAGGGCTGGGCCACAATGAGAAAACTAGCTTAGATAAATGCCCTTTGTTCTTTCTTCTCTCACTGAATCAATGAGCCTTTAAAACAAAGCCCCCTATTAGAGCTTCTTAGAGCCCTCTGGACACATTCTAGTCACCTTCTCAATTCCTGTTACTTGCAATCTGCTCTCAGGCGCAGGCCCTTCACTTACTCTGCCCTACACTGCCCCATGGGGCTCTCTGCAGCTACATCTTTGAGTTGGATCCTTCTAGCTTGTATTCTTCATCCTGCATTAGCATTGCTCCTGGGCTGAGCACATGAAACAATGCAAACATCCCTTCTTGCTTCATTCTTCGTCCTGACATGCCAATCATTCCCTTCGCCACCTGCCATTGGCCAAAACTCTGCCCACAAATACAGTGACAGAGACAACGAGATGACCTAGCAAACACTTTTCCAGAACTACTCCCTTGATAACCCATGCACACTGGTCACAACATTTACAAAAGCAAAGCCCCACCGTATTTTCCTCCTTTAAATCCCTCCATAAGATTCTATCCTACTTAGTGTTGCCAGTTGATAGCACATAACTAGCTACACTGTGCACATTAGTCTACATGAAAAAGCATTCCTACTGTTGTTACATCACTCCTTTCATCTACCCCTACCTGCTTGTTTGTTTTCTCCACCCATTAATAAAGACTCCAAGCTGTGTAAGGCAGGCAACTCTTTACTGCCTGTGGGTATCTAGCACAATGGGGCCATGATTCCCTGGGGACCTCTAGACACACTACAGAAATGATAAGAATCATTATCTCCAAGACACAACCCCCTTTACAAATATGGTAAATCTCCCTCCATAGCCCAGTGACCTGGGAAAGACTTCAGCCCACATCAATGGGAATTGCATAAACCCAGTAATTCCACAGGGCCGGCCTCTCTCAGGCCATAATGCTAGATATTCCCAAATCTGCTGTTTCTAAGGTCTTTTCCCCAAGGTTAGCTATTTCTAACCTGGGAATGACCATTAAAATGCTTTCAGTCTGTGATCCTCACTACAAATTCTGCTACCACATGTTAAGCTTAATGTCTCCCAAATGAAATATATCCAGCTTCAAACTGGTATCTGCCCAGAATCCAAAATACAAAGAAATTCATCGAATCACAAATTCCAAGGCCAGAAGGGACCACATCTACTTTGACCTCCTGCATAACAGGCCAGGGAAATACATGCTGCTGTCTGGGATTCAAATAACACAGAATGAAACCCAATGCAATCCGTCCCCCAGACTAGGAGCTTAATTAAAAATAGAGACACAGATACACACACAGTGAGGAGCTCAGAAGTCTTTAAGGCCATGAATTTGAGAGGAGCACATTATGCTCAGTTTACTATCCCAAAGTCATCACCCTCAAATAGTGCTTTTTTTGTTAAAAAAAACAAAAACAAAAACAGGTGCCGGTACTCCAGGGGAAAAGTTGTTGAGCTCTGACTGGAGGTGCTGGTACTGTGTCTGGAGGTGCTGGTACTGAGTACTGGGCAGTACCGTCACAAAAAAAGCACTGCAAAGGATTTAGGGTTCCCCTCCCATCCTAAGTGTGATGGAGAAGAAAGAAGAAAAGAAAAGGGAGGGCCGTGGGTGGTACTTACACATCCACATCACAGACATGGCAGTGGCGGTTTTCAATGACATGAGCATGTTGGTTGCGGCTGAAAGTGGCCAGCTGCCCTAGATATTTATTCTTTCGCACATTGGCATCAGCTGGATCAATGGAGACAGCGGAGAAATGAACCACTAGGTGGCAGACAAAAAACACTCCTGGACACTGACAACGTAGCTAAGGACTGGCTGAGATGAACACTCAGCTTATCATCAATTAATTAAATACAAACAAGCAAGCCATTTATGATCTGCAAGTAGAAAGATTCATGTAGCTGATCACAGTATCACCAAAAATCTGCTCCCCATTAAGACAGAGAATTTCCCATCTCACTCCCAGGCAAGCTGAGCTAGGTCTGAAGGAACAGCGCGCTTCCTGCGAACGTGGGAGGGAGTCCAATGATACAGTTTCCTTTCTGTGACAGAGATTTCAAACCACTTAACTTTACTTGCCACTGTCTGTCCTTCTTTGAGTGGACTGTGCACAGCAGCCCCACTCCGGAGTCTAGGCGTTCCTTCCACAGCTATCCCAACCATTCAGAAAAGGGATGACCAATGGTCACATGCGTATTCTCTCACAGAACCCAACTTTCAGAATGAAGTTAAATAACACAATTGTGACTCTGATGCCACCCGGTTCTTTTCCTTATTCAGAATTATAGGTTGGACCGCTACAGTCCAGACTTTTTAACCCGGCAACACCTGTGGCCTGGCATCCCCGTGGGTGCTCCCGGGCTGAGCACTCATGGGGAAAAGCTGGGCCTGCATTCAGCAACTCCTCACCACCTCCCAGAGCCCTGCAAATAGCTCATGTGCAGTGCTCAGTCTCAGGGAGAGAGGGGGAGGAGTGGGAACGCTCAGGGAAAGAGGCAGGATGGCTACAGAGACCCGCAGGGCTGTGCTCCTCACCCCAGGTCTCTACAGCCATCCCGCCTCTTCCTCCAAATGCCTCTCCCCAGTCCCTTATTGACTGAACAGCCACAGAAGTACGAAGTCTGCTCTCCTCAAAGGAGCAGAGTATGTACCAGCTTGTGCGATTCAGTTCAGGGTCAGCACCTTGCTTAATTTCTGATAATAAACTTGATGATGTTTTCACTAGAAATATACCTCAGTGCAGCACCAAAGGGGAGGAGGAGGGAGAAAGCTCTGCCAGATGGGGCTGGGGGGAAAGGCCCCTGCTGGCTGGAGGGGGAGGGGAGGCGCGGCTGAAAAGAGAGAGAAGGTCCTTGCTGGCTGGGGGGGCTGGTGGGAGAGAAAAGGCCCTTGCCAGCCTGGGGCCAGGGGAGAAAGAAAGGCTCCTGCCAGCTGGGGGAAGAGAGAAAGTCCCTGCCAGCTGGGGGAGGGACAAGGGGGGGGGGGAGAGAAAGCCTTCCGGGATAGGACCCCTGCCCTGAGCTCTACCTCATCCCCCAATCCTCACTCTTGCACACCCCCAGCTTCCTGCTCTGCCCACCCCCCCATCCCCAAGGCTCTTCCCTAACTCCAGCATCCCCTGCACCTCCAGCCCCCTGCCCTGCAGGACCTGGGCAACACTGGGGAGGTTTTCTAGTCTACTCTATATTTCAGAGAGTTTCTCTGTTTCTATCTCTGTTTGTCTGTTGTCGAGGCATCCCTTCCGCAGCTGTGCCCACTGCAGCTGCAGCGGCCATGGAGAGATGCTTCTCCCCTGGCCCCAAGCTGCTGCGGTGAGAGAGCCGGGGTTGTCCTCTCTCCTCGGGGCAGTCCCCTGCTCCCCAGCCCCACCCAAGAACAATTTAAATGAAGAAAAACAAAACTTACTTGAGTGCAGGCAAGTAAATCTTCTAGTAATAACATAACTAGAAAAGCAGCGGAAGAGAAAGAGTCTCAGAAGAAATGCTTTATATAAACCAGGGCAATGATGATCGTTTATGATCGTTAATGCGGGAAACGACACACAGAATATTTCCGTCTCCAGAGCTTTCTATGGTACCTACACATACACTTTAAAATACCACTCTTGTTTCATCAGAGTTAAAGGTGCGTTTGGGATATAACATTAACGGTCAGTCTGAAAGGATACAATGTATCCAGCAGGCACCCAGTGGTGAGGCAGGAGAGGCACCAGGATTCCAAAACCAATCAGAGCAAAGAAGAGATATAACAGCCAGGCAATAATCTGGAAGGGATGTGGAGGCCAGCTCCAGCCATTTCTTCGGACACACTGGGATTGGACCTCAGCAGTTGGTACACCCACCTCTTCCGGAGCTGTCTTATTGGGAGGTTTGTTGCAGATGTTCATCTACAGAGAGTAGGAAAGAACAACAAAAAGGTAATCATAAAAATTCCTCTCTGTTGCATGCGGCATTCTCAGAAGGTATGTTCAGAGATTCCAAGGCCAGAAGGAATCAACAATTCTTGGTGGATTGTTCCAATGGTTGACTACAAATTTACACATTATTTCCCATAGGAATTTGCTGAACGTTTACTTCCAGCCATTGGATTGTGTTAGACTTTTCTCTGCTAGATTGAAGAGCACTTTATTAAACATTTGTTTCCCATGTAGATACTAATAGATTGTAATGAAGATACTCCTGTCTGCTGCTACCTTGGCCATGACTGAGCAGGTCCTGACACATATCAAACTCCTGCCAATCCGATACCCCTCCTTTTCTGAAGTGCAACGGAGGCACTGGTGGATCCGAGTGCTTACGGCAACTATGTCTCGTGACCCTCTGCAGCCCAATCCACTGCCCTGTGTTACTGTTTAACTATAAGGATTTTGCTATCTTCAGCAAAAGGAACTCTGCTACCCCATCATATCAATGACTGCCCCATCAACTTCTCCAAACTGCGGGGGCACAGTCTGAAGGGGGGGGTCAAATGACTGTCCCATGTGCCTACTCTGCCCAGTGACACTCCAGCCCTATACCCAGCCCAGAACTGCCACACACTCCCTGCCCCACATTACCAGCGTGTGTGTGTGTGTGAGAGAGAGAGAGAGAGAGAGAGAGAGAGAGAGAGAGGATAACACTCTGCCTTTCTTCCCCTGTGCCACCCACCCATACCCACAGCACATTTGGCTGCTCTTGCTGATGGCTGGGCTCAGATGGGGCACTGAAGAGAGCCACTTCTCACACTCTGGGTCCTGCTCTGTGCAGTGCAGCAGCTGCCTGGGAGAGCTTGGTAATGGTGGGCTACTCCCCGCCCAGGCCTGGCTCCTAGAAACAGGGGCCAAGTGACCCAGAATTATGCTGGGGTGGGCTATAAATATTCCAATGTTTATAGCTGCCTGTTGTGTCCTGCATAAGATCTATGAAGCAAATGGGGGAAGTTTCCACTGGAGGGAGGTGGAGCAGCTCTCCGCTGAATCTGAAGAGCCAGATACAAGGGCTTCAAGTGGAGCTCTATTGTTCAGGGAGACTTTGAAAAGACCATTGTAACAGTGACCTAGATCCTAGACTACTATGTGTTGCTGTAGTGTGCTCTCTCTGGCCCTCTCTTTTGCAGCCTGGTATGGCTCATGTGGGGATTGCTGTACATATGGGGATGGAACATTGTCAGTGCATCTATTCATGTTGTTTCTGAATGATCTTGCGAGTTGTGACATTGTGCAGTAACAGGCAATTGGTCACTTTCAGAACTGCTGCCTACCAGCGAGCATATGCTGTGAACTAAAGAGATGAATTTGTGTTCCAGATAATAACTTTTTATTCTGTTGCAAGATCACAGAAAGAAAAACCAGGGATATTTAAAAAGAAATACATTTAAGATGTAACCAAACTTAAGAAAAGAGACCCAATGAAAGGAAAGAACTTTCATGTCCCTTCAACTCCTCACAGGCCACCCGTGGCTTTCACAAGTCAGTGTAGGCGTCACTGATAATCTTTCGTCCCCCAGTGCCGGATGCCACGTGGAATGTTGAGGGGAGACACAGGGAGGTCTGGATACTGAGTTCTCAATGGGCTGCAGAGGGAAGCGAGCATGGGCCTGTTGAACCTGCTGGTCCACCTGAATCTGCAGCATCTGTGTCTGCTGACTCGGAATCTTCATTATATTCTGGTGCGTGTCCTTTTTTTTTCTTGCACCATTCTCCTCTCTCCTCCATCCATCTCCAAGCTGTCCAGAATGTCCACTCTCAAGGCTCTGCGCTCACTGCCCGATGCAGCACTGGCTTCCAGGATCTCCTGAAACACATCATCCCAAGTCCTCTTCTGTCTCCTCCTAACCTTGCTCAGGTGCTCTGTGGGTGTGGCGGAGGAGATCCTGAAGGTTGCAATGGCAGCAGCTGCAGATAGAACACCTAACAATGGAACTGTCAGTGTACTCATTATGGAGAGCAAAACTTAAGATGCTGAACTCACTCACCTAAAGTTTACGCATTATATTCCACTTCTGCTTGAATTCTATTCCAGTCACAGCACCAGCCATGACAGGTATGGCCCACCAGCGGTTAGGGAAAGAAGGAGGGAATTGCTTATTTGTATGATTTAAGTACAGGGTGGGCAATAAGATGGTGGTGGTTCACCAGGGTTAGCCGCTGGTGGGCCGCTGCCACTGTATTTACCCGCACCTCTGTAGGTACAGGAGCTTGCAGCTCCCATTGGCCACAGCTTCCATTCCCGCAGATCCCATTGGCTGGGAAGAGCGATCTGCAGTCAAAGGGAGCTGCAAGGGCCCATAGAATCATAGAATCCTAGGGCTGGAAGAGACCTCAGGAGGCCGTTGAGTCCAGCCCCCTGCCCAAAGTAGGACCAATCCCAACTACATCATCCCAGCCAGGGCTTTGTCAAGCCGGGACTTAAACACCTCTAGGGATGGAGATTCCTCCACCTCCCTAGGGAACCCATCCCAGTGCTTCCCCACCCTCCTAGGGAAACAGTTTTTCCTAATATCCAACCTAGACCCCCCCCTCCCGTAACTTGAGACCATTGCTCCTTGTTCTGCCTTCCGTCACTACTGAGAACAGCCTCTTTCCATCCTCTCTGGCACCTCCCTTCAGGAAGTTGGAGGCTGCTATCAAATCCCCCCTCACTCTTCTCGTCTGCAGACTAAACAAGCCCAAACCCCTCAGCTTGTCCTCATAGGTCATGTGCTCCAGCCCAGTATTTGCCCACTGCTATTCTAGTAGTATAGGGCAACAGCACTGAATACTGGCACCAAATTGCACAGACGGGGTGATTTCAGATCCTATTGCATTTCTGAGTGTAACAAAGGCGAAAGAACATGGCTGCTGCTGGTGTCATGAGGCTGCCCAAGCCACATGCTACTAGACTGGGTATTGCAATAGCCCTTGCTGAAGTTATTGCTGAGCGGTGTGGGAACGCGTCCTACTGTGGCAGAAGAAATAAGGCTGCCTTACCTAGAATCCTTCAGCAGAGGGTTGCAAACTATCTCCATTCACCGAGATCTCTCTGGAGGATTCCCTGCACAGCCCTACACACATAAACAAACTGCTTTGTATTCCCTGCTTCCCTTAGAACATAAGAACATAAGAACAGCCATACTGAGTCAGACCAAAGGTCCATCTAGCCCAGTATCCTGTCTGCTTCTGCTGACAGTGGCCAGTACCAGATGCCCCAGAGGGAGGGTTCACAACAGGTAATCCTCATGTGATTCCTCCCCTGTCTCCCACTTTCAGAGAAACAGAGGCTAGGGATACCATTCCTACCCATCCTGGCTAATAGCCATTGATGGACCTAACCTTCATGAATCTA
Organism: Pelochelys cantorii; assembly: GCA_032595735.1. Lineage (NCBI taxonomy): Eukaryota > Metazoa > Chordata > Testudines > Trionychidae > Pelochelys > Pelochelys cantorii. The sequence continues at coordinate 1,260,614 of CM064339.1, read as the reverse complement.
TCTAGCTCTTTTTTGAACCCTGTTAAAGTTCTAGCCTTCACCGCATCCTCTGGCAAGGAGTTCCACAGGCTGACTGTGCGCTAAGTGAAGAAAAACTTCCTTTTGTTTGTTTTAAACCTGCTGCCTATTAATTTCATTTGGTGACCCCTAGTTCTTTTATTGTAGGAATAAGTAACTTTTCCTTATTCACTTTTTCCATACCAGTCATGATTTTATAGATCTCTATCACATCCCCACTTAGTCTCCTCTTTTCTAAGCTGAAAAGTCCAAGTCTTTTTAATCTCTCTTCATATGGGACCTGTTACAAACCCCTAATCATTTTTGTTGCCCTTTTCTGAACCTTTTCCAATGCCAATATATCTTTTTTTAGATGAGACCACATCTGTACGCAGTATTCAAGATGTGGGTGTACCATGGTTTTATATAGAGGCAATAAGATATTGTCTGTCTCTGTCTCTGTCCCTTTTTAAATGATTCCTAACATTCTATTTGCTTTTTTGACTGCTGGTGCACATTGAGTGGATGTTTTCAGAGAATTATCCACAATGACTCTAAGATCTTTCTCTTGAGTAGTTGTAGCCAAATTAGTCCTCATCATATTGTATATATAGTTGGGATTATTTTTTCCAATGTGCATTACTTTACATTTATCAACATTAAATTTCATTTGCCATGCCCAGTCACTTCATTTGATGAGATCTTTTTGAAGCTTTTCAGTCTGCTTTGGTCTTAACTATCTTGAGCAGTTTGGTATCATTTGCAAATTTTTCCACCTCTTGTAACTTTTCCCTTGTAACTCTAGAGGGGAATGAAAAGCAGGTATTGACTCTATCTCTCTTGGTTGTACCTCTAACGCTTTTAGCACAAATAAATTAACAATAAATCAAAAGAGGTGTCCTGTGACTTTGGGGGTGCCATCCCTGTCATTTTAATTTAAACTACACACTTACCTGAGGTTCCTTTCCCTGCATTAGGCTTGCTTGTGCTTAACTGGTGGGACAGGCTGGACTGTGGTGGAGTCAAAAATAGGTCTAGGCTTGCTGGTCACTTGTCTTCTATACTACTACTCCTTTTCATCCATCTCCTCTTCCTCGTTAGTCACAGGAGAGGCCTGTGATTCAAACTTCTTGGCATCATCCACGGTGCTCTGGAGGGTAAGAGTGGTACCTCTGTTGCGGGTGGCATGCTGTAAAAGTGGTAGGTTTGCAGCTTGGCACCAAATTAATCGCTGGTCTCCCTGGTATGCCGGCCACAGCTCCTTGGCTTTCACACAGCACTGCTGCAGGTCCTTGCTTTTTCCTGTATTCCCTCAGCAATCTGCTCACAAAAGCCCATGTTTTGATAACTTGTTTGGAGCCGAGTCTGCACAGCCCCTTCTCCCCATAGGCCCAGTAGACCCAATACCTCCTCTTTACTCCAGGCAGGAGCAGGTCTGAACTGTGTAGCTGACATGCTCAGGTGTTTAATTGACAGCTGCTAGATGCAGTCCTGAAACTGGGCAATCAGGAAAAGGAATTTCAAAAATTCACCAGGTTTAATGGGGTGGTTGGGCTTCTGGTCTCCATGATCCAAGGGCAGTGGAGCTCACAGTGGTGACCAGAGTGGACAGTATGGGGCATTGTGAGACAGCTGGTGGAGGACAGTCACGACTGACTAAGGCCTTGTCTACACTTACCTGCAAGGTCGAATTAAGACAACTCTGGCTATGTTAATTACCTAGCTGGAATCGACGGACCTTAATTCAACCTTCAGTGCCGTCACCTCAGTGCGAGCACAACCGGAGCAAACACTCCCATTTCCCTTTCCCTACTCCTCGCGAATCAAGGACTACCGGCATTGTCGGGGGCGCCCTCGGCTTTCAATGTAGTGGGCCTTTACTAGATCCGCTAAATCGAACTCTGGAAGATCAACCGCTGCAGTGTCAATCTTCTAAGAAGTGAAGATGTGGCCTAAGTAATGCAGAGTCTACAGTCACACTGTGTTTCCCTATACATATCGATCTTGGCTCTACGCTGCTTGGGGAAGCGATGCTATTAAGTCAGTATTATCAGGAAGTTACATTCGTGGGAGCCAAATTTTAGTGTATATGTAAAAGTAGGTTGATGTAAGCTACCTTGCATCAATCTAACTTTAGAGTGTAAATCAGGCCTCAGAAAAGCAAAGAAGAATGGTTGCCTCACTGATTTTTGTCAGTTTCTTGTCTGGGCAAGCTCTGAGCAGCAGGGGCAAACAAAGGAGCTAGTCACTGTCCAAGAGGACCCAAAAATTGAAAGGCAGTTAATTGATCCAGGCTAGGGTGTTGGACACCAGGGGCCTACAAGTATCTACACGGGAAACAAATATTTAATCATGGACTCTTCAATCTAGCAGGAAAACATACAATATGATCTAATGGCTGGAAGTTGAAGCTAGGCAAATTCAGATTGGAAATAAGATGTAAATGTTTGATAGGGGAATTAACCATTGGAACAATTTAGCAGAGATGTGGTGGATTCTCCGTCACTGAAAATGTATAAATAAAAAATGAATATTTTCTAAAAAACATGCTTTAGGAATTTTAGGGAGAAGTTCTGTGTGTTCTACAACTCAGATTAAATTATCACAATGGCCCCTTCTGGCTTTAGAATCTGCAAAACTGAAATTCCATGGCCTTTGAAATATCACCTATGGTTCCTGTTGTCCTTAAATTCTATGAACCATATAAACCTTTTACAAATCCTTCTTCAGAAACACTTTTACCAAAATTTTCTACTTCCCGCGGATGTTTGAGGTAGGACTTGGTAGCATCAAGTTACAGATTATAAAAGCTTCCTTTAAGAAAGGCAGACAGCACCAAATCATGCATGAATTCATGAAGAAATTTCCCTTCAGTGTTAAAAAGGGTCTTAATACAAGTAAATTAGGAATGCTTACAGTAGCATCCATACACACACACACCCCCTTAAAATGTCACCATTGATTAGCACTAACAATGACAACAATTGCTTAATAACTATAACAAAACAGTAACTTCGTTATCTTGCAATTTTAGAGTCAAAGTGAACAAGTGGAATCAATTGTGTCAATTGAGTAAACGTGATTTAATTAACAATGACCCATGAATCTCACTTACTACACTTGCAGTTGATTCAGAAAAATTCAAAGAGCCGATTCTCAATTATTTTAATCAGATTTCTGTGCATTATAGCAGTTATGTTCAAAGAAAACAAGGTGCCCTTTTGGTTGTTATATCAAAGTGCTGAATTGCATCTTTTCAAATGCTAATATAATGAAATGCTTGCACTCCAGAAAAAAACCTTTAGTTCTTTCCCATGTAATTTAATGCAGCATTATTGTTTCAACTACTGATTAATTCAACAGAGGACATCAAAGTTATTTGCATAAACATTAAAGCAAAGGGGCTACCATTTTATACGTTTCCACAAACTTGGTCTAAATATAGTTGGCAAACGTATGACGGAATTTTGGAATTAAAAACAGAAAGGAAAATGAAGATATTCCAGCCACAGAGGGAATATTCTCCAAATTCCTTGAAAAAGCAAGCCACTCTGCTGCCATATGAGTCTTACTGCAAGTCTAAAGACTGATTCATCTAATTGTAGAATAAGATCATAATCTTTAAATAGTATGTGAGTCCTCCAGTGACACTCACTGTGTTGTATATTTTAGAAATCAGAAACCAACCAGAGCAGTCTTAGTGTAGGCCACGAATGTTTAAATACAGGGCCATCCAGAGGCATACGCAGCTACATAGTGTACCATTAAATTTGGGTCATTAGCTGCCCCAAATTTAGTGATGCCCTAGGCTGTGTATGCCTAAGAACAGTCATTCCCCCTCCCCATGGGCTCAGTGACAGGGCTTTGGCAGCTCCCAGCCAGCCCCAGCCCCTGGCTGCTCCTCCCTCCCCACTACATGGGCTGCACCTAGCCCCCACTTACCAGGTGGCAGTGAGCAGCAGGGTGAGCACAGGCCCAAGGACTCAAGAGAAGCTGAGGGTAGCTGCACAGCTGGAGAGAAGTGATGGTTTCCCCTTCTCTCTGGCCAGCCATGTGGCCGCCCTATGCTCTGCCTGAGTCCTTCTCCAGCCCATGTTCCATGCCAGCCACCTGCTGCTCTTTGGATGCAGGTGAGCTTCCCCCCCTGCCCTGCTCTGGGGTTGCCCACTCTCCCAGACCAGATCCTTCGGACACCATTGCAGCAAATGGCATCCAGTCTGTCTGGTCCGGGACAGTGGCAACTTCATCTACCTGCAGCTTCTGCTCCTCCACTCCAAAGAGTGACCGCTCCCCCACAGGGAGGAGGGGTGCCAGTGCAGGACTACATAGGGCAGGTATGGCCCTATTTATATATAATTAATAAATGTGATTATCTGGGAACCAACTGTGCCCATGTGGTTTCTTCATATTTTAAATGTGAAATGAACAACATACATCAAAAGAAATATTTATATTGATTACACAATTAAATGTATTTCAACAACTACAGCCATTTTTCCCGTTCTTAATTTGCCTAACAAATAGGATTTCTGTAGACTTCATCTTTTTAATTGTCCATATAATTTCCATGAAAACATTACAGCCAGATTTGCAACACACTAGTTGATCATTGCTTTTGGTTGCTTTTTTCCCTTGCATATTGTATGTTTACTAACCACGGAAACGGGAATAAACTATTTGGCAGAAAAAAGTTGGCCAAGAAATTAAGCTTTGACACCAGCTGTGGTATATCCTTGTCTCTTCACAATGGTCACAAGGATGTGACACTTGGGATGACCCTAAATTATTTTATTATATAGAGCTAATCATAACTCAGTCCCTCTAAAAAGTGGAAGTGATCTGAAGTGTGACAAACAGCTGAAGAAGTGGGTTGTGTTCAAGAAAGCTCATGAAACCATCTACTTTTTTGTTAGTCTCTAAGGTGCTGCAGGACCATTTGTTGTTTTTTAATTCTTTTCAGTTACAGACTAACACGGTTACCTCTCTGGGACTTTTAAACAAAACACTAGTACTTCTTCACATAATACATGCTCAACCACTGGAACTTTTACCAGGGGATGCTGTGAAGGCCAAAATGTATACCTATGGCAATTCTTGTGCTAAAACCCAGCAGTCATTGAAAACAGTCATAAGAACAGCCGTACTGGGTCAGACCAAAGGTCCATCTAGCCCAGTAGCCTGTCTGCTGACAGTGGCCAGCACCAGGTGCCCCAGAGAGGGTGGACCGAAGACAATGATCAAGCGATTTGTCTCCTGCCATCCTTCTCCAGCCTCTGACAAACAGAGGCCAGGGACACCATTTCTATCCCCTGGCTAATAGCCTTTTATGGACCTGTAATTGCCAGGATATATGCCGATATATTTTATATCCCGGTATGATTGTGTCCCACAGATTTTCCTCATTCCACCAGGTTTCAGTGATGCCTATTATGTCAATCTCCTCCTTTAATATGAGGTACTCTAGTTCACCAATCTTATTAGTCAGACTCCTAGCATTTGTGTAGAAGCACTTTAAAAATTTGCCACTGCTTATTTGTCTGCCCTTCCGTGATGCATTGGATTCCTTTATATGCAGTTGTTTGTCTGCTCTGTCCCATGGTTTGTCCTCTTCCCTCCTCTCTTTCTGACTACAGCTTAAAGTATCTCTATCAATGGATTCTCCTCTAAGAGAAATCTCCATCTGATTTATGTGCATCTCCGCACCAATCCGCTTTCCCCCATCTTTTAGTTTAAAAACTGCTCTACGGCCTTTTTAATGTTTAGTGCCAGTAGTCTGGTTCCACCCTGGTTTAGGTGGAGCCCATCCTTCCTGTATAGGCTCCCCCTCTCCCAAAAGTGTCCATGTGTGGAAGCAAATTTCAGTAGGTACACACCATCATCTCATTTCTCTTCTGATCTGTGTGCTCCTAGTACCAGTTCAAATTCAGTTCTCATCTCCTAACATGACAATATGAAGTCACAGTGACAGCCTACATGCAATGCCATACAACGTGGAATTAAAAAGCATCTTTTTCAACATCAGGCTTTGCATGAGCTAGAGCAGTGGTCACCATCAGTCGATCGGGCTCTATCGGTAGATCTTGGAGCCTCTGACAGGTGATCCTGACTGGTTTGCCCAAGAGGCTATCAAGCACAGTACTTCAACTGCCCCTTCCCCCAACTGCTGTGTACCTCCTGCCCTTTGCCTTGGAGGTGCCCACCAGGAGCCTCCTGCTTGCTGTGCAGAGCAGGGAAGAGAGAGGAGGGGAGCTGATGTCATGGTGCCCCCTCGTACCCTGTATTCTATCTCCATAGAACGGATGGGGGGCACAGGGCTTGGGATGGAGGAAGTTTGCTGGCTGTTGATGAGAGTGGTGTACGGCCAGGGAAGCGGTGAGCCTGCCTTAGCCTGACTACACCACCACCCGGGGGCCACTTGAGGTAAGCACTGTCCAGCTGGAGCCAGAATCCCAAACCTCTGCCCCAGTCATGAACCCCCTCTTACATCCCAAGCCCCTGTCCTAGCCCTGAACCCGTTGGACCCAAACTTCCTTACAGAGGCTGTACCCTGAACCCCCTCCTCCACCCCAACTCCCTGCCCCAGGCTCAGCCTAGATCCCCCCCCCACACACACACACTTCAAATCCCTTAACCCAAGACCAGCGCTTGCCTGGTGGGAGGGAGGGAGCAGGGCCTCAGAGAAGGGGCACAAGGGAGGCGGGGCAGGGTATTTGGGTCAGAGGTGGACCCTGGATTGCGCTTCAGTTCAAAAAGCGATCTTCTGCTTCAAAAGGTTGGAGGCCCCTGGGCTGGAGCAATGCACTGCCTAGGTAAGCGCCTGGAGGGTGGGTCTGTCTATGGCTGCGGCTGCGGGTGCGGGATGCAAGCCCCTGCTCTGGGTTTCCCTAAGCCTCTGCCTGCCCCCTACCAGGCCGGGCACCAGAGCAGGGATCGCTTGATAACTGCCCTGATCAGTCCCGTTGGCGGGGCTGGCCCGGCCAAGGGGCCACGCTGCGGGGAGCCACGCGCCCCGACCTGGGAGGGGGGGTTGCGATGAAGCCGCCCCGCCCGGCCGCACCCCAGCACCCGCAAGCGGAGGCTCCCTCCGGGCCACGGCCCCCCGCCTAAAGGCTCCGCCCTCCGCAGCCGGACGAAGCGCTCGGGGGACCCCTCTCTCCCCGGGCCCTGCCCCCGGGCTGCGGCCGCTCCTCACCTTCTCCCCGCGGTCAGAGGCGGCACCCGGCACCCCGCTCCCTCCGGCCTCATCCCGCGGGGCGCGCTCAGGGCCAGGCCGGTGGCTCCAGGCGCCTCCCGGGGACGGGTCGCTAGGCCCGTGTCCATGGCGACGGCTACGGCGCGGCGCAAGGACCAAAGCGCGCAGTCGAGGGGCTGGCTCCGTGCAGGCGGCGCGCGCCGGGCCTTGTTAGAGGCGGGGCAGCGTCACTTGCTCCCCTCCCCCAGCTTCATCAAGGCTGAACCCCGCCCCCAGACCCCCCCCCCACTGCTCTGAGACCCCCACCCACCTTAGCCCCAAGACCCTGACCCACTGCCAGGAGACCCCCACTGCCCCACACCCTGAGATCCCCACTCTGCTCACCCTTACCTACACCCTGACCCACTGCCTCTAGAGCCAGTGCCCTCCACCCCCTCTACTCGCTGAGACCCCTCACCCATGACTCACTGCCCGACAGCCCCTCCACCCCTGAGTTCCCCACCTCCCACACCCTCTGCCTCTACCTACCCACATCCCTACCTTCCAGAAAAGCTCCCCCTTTGCCTCCACTTTGATGCATGCTTGGATCTCTAAATCTGTGAATCTGTATTCATGCAAGCAAATAACAGTTGTTTCCTTGAAGCTGATAGATAGCTTTAAAAATGGTTTCCTCCAAGAACTTCTATACTGGTACAATTGCCTCCATACCAGTGGTGTACTGTTTTAAGGCTTTCCCTTTCCAAACGGATTTAATGAAACCAAATGAAAACTCAGTGTGTGGACCAGCCCTAAGGGATTTTGTTCAATTTTTAGCCACCAGCTGCGTGTTTTCAAACTGTCTGATCCCTTACAAATTATTAAGAAGTATGCAGCACTTTAAAGACTAACAAGATGGTTTATTAAATAAACCTAATAAACCATCTTGTTAGTCTTTAAAGTGCTGCATAGTCCTGTCTTTTGTTTCAGCTAGACCAGACTAACACGGCTGCATCTTTATCACAAATTACTAAGAAGGCAGGTATTCCGGAGAGCAAACAGAAGTGTTGGGAAAAGGCCTCCTGTACATGACTTGATGGCTGGAGGCAGGGCTATGTGGGAGGAGATTGTTACAGAATACCAGCCTCTGCTGCCTCCAGAGAAATGTTCAGTGATGTGTGAGAGATCTGTGAGAAGAAAACATCAAGGCCATTTACTGTACATACACTCAAATATAGACTCCATTTCCAGCCTTGCTTGGAAAGGCTACAAGGCACAGGACTCCAAACCTCGGAGTGAAACATTCTGAAGGGGATAAAAGCTGACAGGATGTGTGTATAGGCAGCGAGTACCATAGGCCCATGGTGCCCCAGCACCAAGCGTATTCAAGGTTCGGGGCTGGGGTCCATCAAAACTCACTGTCTACCTGCGTTCCCAGCCCCTAGCATCCTCCAGTGCCCCTGAAGCCCCTCATGCAACCCTTACCCATCTTCCAGCCTCACCTGCTGCCCCTCTGGTGATTTAAAATACCTGGAGGGGAGGAGGTGTTAGCAGCATAGCTGGGTAAGAGCAGCTTCCAGCCACTCACTTGTCCTGGCTGTCAGCGTTTTGTCCCTGTAGTCAAGAGTGGGAAGGCCACCGTAATCCAGTGGCATTTTATATTCTGTGCTGTAACGGACCAAATAAGCTGCCGGGCAACAGAGGATCAGGCCCAGGACCAACTGCAACAAAAACCTATAGGGCCAAGTCCTGAAAGGTGCTGAGCATTGACATCCGCCGTGGAAGCCAGTGGGCAGTGCAGATTCTGAGGGCCTAAATTTGCAAACACAAATAATTTTACAGGCTGCCCCCAACTGGCGACACGGTCGGTTCCAGAGACAGCGTCGCAAGTCGGGGGCGTCGTAACTTGAGTCCGCGTTTCCGGCAGGCGTCGTACACCATCGTAAACGAGGGGCCTAGGATGTAAGTCGGGGGATTCGGTCTGTTCTGCACTTATGGAAAAGGTCATAAGTGCAGGGGGGTCGTAAATCAGGCCATCGCAAAGCAGAAGGCCTCCTATATTCACATGAGTCATTGCAATAAAGCCAGCGGAGACCTGTGACCAAACTTAAAAATTTTCTTAAGTTATCTTGCCATTACTTTAAACAAATCTTTCCTTCCCACTCCCCCACCTCATAGACCAGCCTCTACATAAGGGTTTTTTTTTTTTCAGTGGCTCTAGGGACACGTATATGCCCCCCACCGCCAGGCCCCTCTCCACCGCCTCCTGGGCAGTGGCCTCCGAGAAAAGGAAGAACACTACCTTCCCATACATTTTGGTGGCTGCCACCACGGCCAAGGACCCCACCACCCTCGCCAACGCCTGCATGTATGTTTTGACATGGGGCAAGGCGGGGCCCAGGAGGCAGCAGATGTCAGGGTGGGGAAGGGGCCCAGGATGGAGCTGGACGTGAAAGTGGCGGCACGTGGGGGGGCGGCAGCAGCCACCTGGGCGTACACTCTGGGGACTGCAGGTGGATCACCCCCAGAGCTGGTGGGGGAAACGGCAGGGGAAGGAGGGTGGTGTTTGTCAGTGAGGAGCTGGCCTGCCCTAGTTAGTCTCTTCCAAAAAACCTGAGGCTATTGTTAGGCTCTAGAGAATTGGGCCTAGTGCAGTTATGCTAAGACAGATCAAAAAAAGGAGGCTAACAAAGGTTTCTGGGTAGTCCCTGAGCAGAACTAGAGACATGGTTCAAGCAAGGGGCGCGCCCTACATACTTGCTTAAGTTGCAGAAGTAGGATAACTGAAAAGCTGCATTCCTGTACCCGTTGTGATGGGAACAGCTAGTTATGAGAACTGATAAGATAACTCCCTGTTTCTGTTCTCACCCCGATCTTAAGGAACTGTTTCCTCGATGTTTTAACTCCCTGTCTCCTTGTTGTTTGGTACTTGCCTTCTGGGCTGACGCATTATGAATTGCTTATGGTCATGAAGTGTATGCATTAACACTAGAAGCTTCTAACTAATTAAGGGGGGGGCTGGGTTGCTTGGGCAAATGTTTTATGACGCGACGGAACTGTCTATATAATCATACTTGTAACTGAAATCGTCTCTGGTTCTCTTTGGAGACGGGCTGCTCTCTATTGTCGTGCGCACTATTCAATAAAGAGCTCATGCTTGGATCTTGCTGGTGTTGCCTATCTCTTTGCGGTCAGAGAACGAACAGAGGCCGTCTAGGTTCGAGTCCCGACACTACGAATACCAAGGCTCAGCAAACAGCTGTGTGGAAAGATCTGAAACCTGAGTTGCCTTGTTTATCCTCCCCCAGCTGGCTTGCAGGAAGCGAGGCGGGGGTGGAAAACTTGACGCAATGGTGCTGACAGGGGAACACCACGGCCGTGGAATGCAGAAGGAAACCCCAAACCTAGCTGAAGGGCTCACGCCCAGCTACCAAACAGGAAATGACTCATGGAGGAGGGAACCAGGCCGCTGAGAGTCAGCTGTGGCGGGGAGAGAACTACAGTTCCCAGCGTGCTGTGCGGCTGCACGTGGGGCGTAATCATCTGCCCCGGGCGCTGGAGCCGGTGCAGAGAAGCAGGAGAGGGAGCGTGGGAGGCTTTTTCGTCCCTTTCCCCAGGTATGAGCGAGGGGCGGAGGTTGGGCCGTTCCGGGGGGGCTGTGGCGTGGCGTGGCTGGGCTGGGGGGGGAGAAAGGGGCTGGTGGATTAATGAGCCTAGCAGCCCCAGAAAGGGCTGGGATGCGCCAGCCCCTCTGTATGAAAGAGCCTCCTTCCCGCCCCCGCAGGGGTGGGTTTCAACCCAGGACCCCCCGCCTAGCCCAGCCCAGCCCTTCTTCCCACCCCCTTGTAGGCATCAGGGCAGGCGCCCTCAGGCAGTGGCCTTCTCCCCATCGGGCTCTGGAGCAGCTGCAGGATCATCTCCCTGTCGGGGCCGTACAGCCAGGCTGCAAATCCTGCCACCACCCATGCACCTGCATGCTTCGGTGGATGCGTCCCTATGACACGTCTGCGGTGGGGGCTGTGGCCCCTTGCCGTCCTAGTACCCACGGAGGGCTTGGTGCGGGCTCTGTGCTTGCCCTTCCCTGTTCTTTTGTCCCCTTGCTGTATGCGAGTGGGGCTGCCCTTTCTCCAGCCAGCATGCAAACGGCGGGTTGTTTTTTTGCCTAGCTGGCGTTTTCCTACTGTAGGCTGTGCATGACTTGGCTCTGTAGTGACTGTCAGCAGTGGCTCTCTCCTGGGTTATCACATCCCTGTTGTCAGCACGTTTTAGGGTTAAACTCCCCCACAAGGAAGTTTCTGTGGGTCGGGTAGTTCTGCTAAATGGAGTCACAGGAATCCTCCATTGAAACCGGACCGCTAGTCCCAGAAACTTGATTCTTCTGGCTGTAAGCAGATGCCACCCGCTTTGTAGGAAGGACTGATCGTCTCTAACATGCCGGATGGGCTGTGCCATCTTGCTTGAGGGGTTAGTGGGGAAGAAGTTGGGAATGGAGAACGTTTATTCCTGACCTGCAGTCTGTCGGCTTGCGTATTGCAGTAGGCAAGGCAAAGGCAATCTGCTGGGCTCGTTCAGCTCAAGAGAAACCCTCTTCTCTGCACCCTGCTACCATGATTCTCGCAAGGACTGGCCCTGGGGGAAAACTTCATCCAAACCTTAAATGACAATATATTCTATACTAGCCATAAAGGTTGACTGAGAGCCCTTCTCACAAGTTCCTAGTTACCCTACAAGTGTGGGTTTTGTCCAGGGATCCGTCTAATTTAATAAGCTTCAGAAGAAAAGTATTCCTCTCAGTGCTGTCCTGGATCTGTGAGTTCCACTGGTTAACCATGTCCTGGGTTAGAAGTTACTTATGAGCTTGTCCTCAATCAGCTGTCTCGCCCTGATCTGCTTCACAGTCACAGAGCTGAGACGTTTGAAATAGCTCTCAGAGTTGCGTGAGGAGGCACTTCCTCTATGCTGAGTGTAGTGTTCCTAGACAGCCACCTTCCTTGTTAACATAAAAACAGTGGGGAGGACGTAAAGATCAACTCTCAGCTTCCTCCAGGCATGGCTGCTCTTTAGGCTTCTCCCACAGGACTGCTCAGCCCATACCCAGGATCCTCTTTCCCTGTAGACCCCTTCCCAACTTGCGTATTAGGTATAACGAGGCATCTGCCTTCGTATTTAACCCCATCCCTGAAAGATCTATAGCCGCTCACAGGGCTGAGAGAAATACTTCTGGCTTGCTAATTTATGGTTGAGCTTTGGTTCCTCTAATCCTGTGCTGTAATGCTGATGCTGCAGGCTGAGTTGGACATAATGTAGGACCCTGGAGTAACAGAGCTGGTAGCTTATCTTAGTAATAGCTGGGTGTTCGTTGATGATCCCATGACAGAGCAAACTCCGGTTTGCTCCTCGTTCCTCTCTGTGTTCCCTAGTTCCTGAACAGCCCAAAAATGAGCTGAATAAATGCAGTGTAGCGCTCTGAATTGCACCAATTGTTACCTTTTTGTGGTAGAAGTAGTGGTGTATCCCTTGCCTCATACTGTAAAGGTTAATCTGGTAAGTGTGGGGGGCCGATGAAGGACAGTATAAAGATCCCATGTGAAGCCCTCATTGCAGTAAGAGATAAAAATCCTTTGTTATGCCTAAAATCTTTGGAAACCTCTTTCTGAAGCTGATGAAATTTCATAAATAGATCTATTGTTATGGCGATCACACAAGGTAAATTAGTGTTCCTTTTTCTAAAAGCTATGAACGTGGTCATGAATGCACTAAACCTCTGCGACCGATTAATTTAAAATAATGTCTTCATTTCATTGAGTTAAATACGTAGTAATCTGGAAGGATGACTTTATGAAGGCTTAAGAGTATATTTAAAATATAAAGTCATCTTAGAAATCCTGATGAAGAAAATGTAAAACAGAGATGAGCTGAATCATGAATTCCATTAACAATTAATGTTGTATTCAGCAGGACAGCTGACTTGCTCTTACTACAAAGTGTTTGCAAATAAATCTCTGACAAGCTTCAGGGTATTTAAAAAAAAAAAATCCATGACTGACATATTTTATTCCCAAATTGAGTGCATTTAATTAAATGCCTTCTGCACATTCCATCTTCACCATCTGACATTCAGTGAAAACCGTGCTCTCTTTTTTTTTAGAAAGGAAATTGTCGAAGAGCTGTGGGTTTTGTTTTGATTGTCAAATTTGCTTTGTTTGGGTTCATAGATTTGGGTGGAAGGAAGGGGGAGTGAAGAGAAAAGGGAGATAGTTGGGGGGGGGGTTCTGAACTGTAGACCTAGGAGCCCTAGAAGTGAATTGAGGCCCTCTTGTGCTGGGTGCTGTACAAACACAGACCAGAAAGACGCTTTCTGCCCCAAGGAGCTTACAGTCTCATCTCTTGCCTCTGTCTTTGGCATCTCCCCTTTGAGCACAGGCAATAGCTCTTAGCGTAAGGGGAGGATTTCATAGATTTGTGCATCTCTGAGCTCCAGAGCTGAGGGTCTTCCACAAAAGTTGGGATCCCCAAACTAGCAATGACCTAGTGGTGTCCTCTTGGGATGAGTGTGGAAAGCTGATGCATGGAGAGTCAAGTGCCCCTCCGGATTTCTTCTTTCACCTACCAGGGGTGAGGGAAAGAATCTCACAGCTCCCTGAGATGCTCGGACCCTGACCTTGACCCTGGGTCTAGGTGGGGAACAGAAGGGGTGGGACCAGCCATTGCCAGGGAGAGCAGCTGAACGCATCCTAGGAGAGGGACAGACCTCACCTCCCCATACCCACACCCTGCAGGTAACTGACGGGGCAGGGCAAGCCTGGTAGTCCCAAGCTGGATGCTGGGCAGGGAAGGTGCTGAGCAGAGGAGACACACGGGGGCCCCCCTCTTAGATTCTGGCCTGCCCAGAACGGGAAAGCGTGAGTTGCCTGTGGGAGAGGCGGCTGTTTTTCCCCCCCTCCCGCCCCGTTCGGAGGTGCTCCCTCTGTTCGGCATGACATGAGCAGACACCTCGTCCTGGCTTGCCCTGAACTTTGTCCCAAAGGCGCACAAGGGCTTTTGCTGCATTTGCAGAAACGTGGGGTGGAAATAAGGAAGTTGGCTTTGAAATGCAGCGTTTGAATGAATTGTCGTGAAGAGGCCCTGGCTTCACAGCCCTGCGGCTTGACGCTCTGGCGAGCCGCATGACTGGCGCAGCGTAGCTTCCTCCATGCGCCCGCCCGCCACCCTGCCTGGTCTCTGACCGAGGGGGGCAATGGTTCGGAGATGGAGAGGCGCTCTCTGGCCGTCCAACCCCGGGCTCTGCCAGCTGAGACAAAGGTGACCAGTTGCGATGACATCCAAAAATCCAGGTTGCGCAAGCCAGGAACTGCACCACAACTCCTTGCTGACCATGGATCTGGGCCGTCCAGCTCAGGCTGGAAGAACCGGAGGTCCCAGTGTGAGTTTCCACTGTTTACAACACACCCGTGATGCAATGTCCCATGTCAATGAGAGGTTATGTTGTGCAATAGCCGTTAGGACAGAAGAGGAGTGTTGGTCCAGCAGGTTTATTTTTGTGTCCAGTTGGTGGTGATGTTCCCTCTCTGTTCCTTTTCTAGGTGCAGAAAAGGAGCCTGAACTCTGTGCCTGGGGCCATCCGGCCGAGGCCCCCCGGCGCCGGAAGCGGGAGAATGGGTCTGCCCACTTTGTGACCTGGAGGAGGCTGGGCCGGAGGGAGTGTCTGTGGGCTGGGGCAGGGCGGGGATGAGGCGGTAGGGGGACCTGGCAAGCGGGCAGGGTGCTGCCGGACGGAGACATGGCCCAGCACAATGTGGGGATCAACAGTGAGTACTGGGACTGGAGCGCGGACGCCGGGGAGCGGGCCAGGCTGCTGCAGAGCCCCAACGTGGAGACGGGGTCCAAGAGTGACGAGGGGCAGGGACCCGGCGCGGGGAGCACCTCCACCCTCGGGGCCGTCTTCATTGTGGTGAATGCCGCCCTCGGGGCCGGCCTGCTCAACTTTCCTGCGGCCTTCAGCACGGCGGGCGGTGTGGCAGCAGGGATCGCGCTGCAGATGGTGAGTCCGGCGGGCGCCTGGGCATCCCTGCAAGAGACCACGGAGCATCGTAGGGATGTCAGGTGCAGTTGACGATGTGGTTAGTTAACCGATGAGCCTGGGTTTATCGGTTAAGCTTGTCGACGACTCGCATTTTCCCCCCTCCCCCCTTGCTGCCTCTGACAGAGGCAGCAAGGGGTGAGGAGCGGGAGCTGGTGCCTCTGAGGAGCTGGCTTAAAAGCTGGCTCCCCACGAGCACCGGACCCTGCCAGCCTCCGCTGCTGCCTCTGATAGAGAGGCAGCTGCGCGGAGGGTGAGGGAGGCAGGCTGGAGCAATATGCGCAGGGAGCTTTCAAGCCAGGTCCCCGCATGTGCTGGCTCCACAGACTATCCCCCCTTTGTTGCCTCCTACAGAGGCGGGAGCAGGGGAGACAGGAGCCAGTGCTGGGGGAAGCCAGCTTAAAAGCCTTTTCTCCCCCCCCCCTCCTCACTCCCCAGCACCAGCTCCACAGTGTGGCCTGCCCTCCCTCCCTCGTACTGCTCCCTCTATCAGAGACAGGAGCGGGGAGCAGGGGAGACTGCCGCGAAGAGCCCCTGTCTGTGGGGGGGTTCGAAGCTCCTCTTGGATCAGCCTCTGTCCACAGGGAGCTTGGACCTCCGCGGACAGGGGCTGCTGCTGCCTCTGTATCAGCCGGTCCGTGCGGGGAGCTGGTTTTTCAACTGGCTCCACTCGAAGACCGCCTCCCGCCTGGCACCCCGTGCTGCTGCAACCCGTGTGGAGTGGCAAGGGGCTCCCCGGGAGTGGGGCTGGAGCGCGCTGGCTGCCGGCCCTGTCCCCGGGGACTATCGAATAGTGATGTAACTGCTCAGATTTCCTGCGGTTACTGGACTCTTCAGTTACCCGATAGCTAACATCCCTATCGTGCAGCAGACGTCCTCGCAAATGATCCCACTTGCGTCTCCAGAGCGAGGTGCTTGGCCCCGGGCTGGGTGCCTCTGTCTGGGTGGGCTGGGCCATGGGCGCTCGAGGCCCCGGTGCGCTGACCGCCCTGTGCTTCCCGCAGTCCCTGCTGGTGTTCATCATCGGCGGGCTGGTGATCCTGGCTTACTGCTCGCGGGCCAGCAACGAGCGCACCTACCAAGAAGTGGTGTGGGCCGTGTGTGGCAAGGTGCCTGGGGTGCTCTGCGAGGTGGCCATCGCCGTCTACACCTTCGGCACCTGCATCGCCTTCCTCATCATCATCGGGGACCAGCAGGACAAGAGTGAGTGCTCAGGGCTGCCCTGGGAGGGAGCCTGCTTCTCTGCATGTGCTGGGAGGTCTCCATGCCCCTCCAGGCAGCCTATACTGGGCCCCAGGTGGACGGCCACCCGGCGCTGCAGCCCCTCCGCCAGATCTTCCAGCATCTGGGGCTCCAGGACCTCCCTGCCTCTGTTTCAGAGCAGCCTCTGCTCCTCATCCGCCCCCACATTCCCTGGCCAGGGTGTGAGCTCCGCCCCCTAGCGGGAAGTTGGCCGGGGCTCGGTTGGGCCCTGACCCCGCCGTTCTGCCCTTCTCTCCTCCTCAGTCATCGCTGCACTGATGAAGGAGCCGCAAGGGGCAGATGGCAGCCGCTGGTATGCAGACCGCAAGTTCACCATCAGCATCACGGCCTTCCTGCTGATCCTGCCCCTCTCCATCCCCAAGGAGATTGGCTTCCAGAAATACGCCAGGTGGGTGGCTGGGGAAAGCCGCACCAGGAGCTGTGGGGTAGCAGGGCAGGCAGGTGGGCCTGACCAGTGTTCAGTCGCTCTCTAAGACGGAACCAACGAGCTGGGTGCGGCACTGGGATCAAGCAGAGCAGGGTTCTAGTCCCAGCTCTGCTAATAATCTCTGTGACCGTGGGCCGAGTTGTGGCACCGTCGTACCTCGGTTTCCCCACCTGTAAAATGGGGTGTAAAGGCTTTCAGGTCTTAGTATGAAACGCGTCATATTGGGGCAATATATCACAAGCACTAATTTCTCCAGCTCTTCTGTACCAAGCTTAGCAGTACCCTAGGGTGACAGAAGTGGGGTCCCTGGGTCTCTGACTTCTCCCTGGGGACAACGGTCCCATAGGCGTGTCATAGATTCTGCTAACCCTTCCCTTTGCATGTGTCTCAGTTCTCAGAGCTAGCACTGGCTTTTATGGGCATCTGTTGCTTTAACTGCTGATTGCTCACAGCAGAGCTGGACAGCAGGAGATACTCTGGTTAGCAAATCAGTGGCCATTGGTGGCTGGCCTACCCTACGGCTACCGCTGGGGGAGCTGGATCAATGGTGTCCTCTGGGGGGAATGCTGTACCACTGCAACACAGAACTTTGCAGAAATGGAAGTTGCGCACGTAGCATTTCCTCCTCCCCTTCCCCACCCCGAAATGGGCTGCAGTGCTGCTGCTTGGCTCTAGGGGCTACGGAGCAGATGCTGCTGGGGGTTTCAGGAAGGAGCCAAAGGGTTCCTGGCAGCTGCATTTCCCAGCATGCTCCGAGGGAAGGAGAGGGTGACATGCAGGAATCCCTGAGCAAGCCTGGCACTGAACATCAGGCTGTTTCTTCCTGTAGGCCCTGGGGCTCTGGTGGAGGAGGGGGGGTAGGAGTGTCTGGGCTAGCGAGCCCCACGGTTAGGCCCGGGGTGGGGGGAAGTTGGTGTATTGGCTGGTGAACTCTGGGAGGAGGGGTTTATGGGTGTCTGGCACCCTGGCTGGGCGGGGTGAGAAGGGAGCAGAGAAACAGGGACTGGGTTGTCACAGGGGTTTCTTTATCTCTCTCCTCCTGGGGGAATGTTTGTGTGGGCAGAGTGTGGTATTGCGGCCCTAAAACCAGCTCCCTTTGGCCTGCTGGGAGAGCCAGGGGGACGTACTGGGGAGCAGGAAAAGCCGTTGGAAGAAGTCCCTGTCCAAGCTCAACTGGCCCTCCTCCGAGAGGCTCTGAACAAGGAATAAGTGGGAGCCGAGATGAGGGGCCGCGCTGTCATCTGTCTAATCTTTCTTACAGCTCCCTGAGCGTGATTGGCACCTGGTACGTCACTGCTGTCGTCATCCTGAAGTACATCTGGCCCGACAAGGAGATCACGCCGGGGCACATCCCCACGCGGTAGGCAAGAATGGCACCCATGCTTCAAAACCGGACTCTGCTGGGCCATCAGTGAGATCAGGGGGATGAAGGGATGTTTAGGAACATTTTGAACTAAAACTTTTCAATGGATCGCTTTTAATTGAAGCGCCTTATTCCAATCCTGCTGAGGGAAATTAAAACCACTTCCAGAAAGTGTGTAAACACTAACACCTGCCAGCCAGGTGCCTCGTCTGCCCCAGTGTTATACTGGAGGGGAGAGAGCACTTTCTAGCTTCCTTGTGAGTCTGCCTGTGTATCGTGTCCTGGGAGATTGTAAGATCCTTGGGCCAGGGACTGTGTCCATCTCCTGTTCACGCAGTGCTGAGAACATTGTTGGTGTGTAAATGACAGTCTGCAGAAATGTCCGGTATGTCTACCACTCAGGATATGTCTACACGACCAAGTTTTGTTGACAAAAAATGTTGACCCCCAAATCAAAAATCGCCAGAGGGTGGTTAGGTTCGAATGTGCCCACAGGTGGTTATGTTCACACTTACTCTCAACAGATCATGTCCACATTGGGGGAAACCATCATCGACAGTGTGAGCAGTACACTGTGGGTCTGTATCCCGCAGTGCTGCGCTGTGGGAAGGCAGAGTTGATCCCTCTGCATCTTGGGATTCTCTCTTGAGTCCTCCCAGAACATTCTCAGATGCTTGGACCGGCATCATGAGCAGCTCTGTGAGTTCTCGGGGCTAAGGAATGTCAAAGCAGCACAACCGTCTCTCCAGCCATCCCCTGGCAGCAGCTGCTGTGTTCTAGCCAGGCAGAACAGGATCATTCCAATGATTTGTTCTTTGTTCCCCAAACAGAGCAGCTCACTCAAGCTGTCAGACACTTTCTGGAGCTTTGAGAGGGAAGGGGCACATGCCTGCAGGGCAGTAGAGATCACAGAACGCTGAGCACAGCCATCAAGGCAGGCATGGAAGCCAGTTCTGTCCCCAAAACAAACAGCAGAGTCCACACCGGCTCTTTGCCCACAATAAAAGGAGAAGAAAAGACAAAAGTCTCTTGCTGGGGGAGGGGGGAAGCTTTTTGTTGCCAGAACTGGGTGTTTTTCCCGACACAAGTTGCATTGCAGTGTGAATGATCTCGCTGTTTTGGCACCAAAAGGCAGGTTTGGGTGACAGAACTTGGTAGTGTGGACAAAGTATTGGCTCTGTCCTGTCCCTGTTGTAACTGCTGGGTTTTGTGTTTTCAAGTCTGTTATATTATGAGCCATCAGGGCTAGAAAGAGCTGTTCTCCCTTACGGGCAAGCTGGGGTTTCCTGATGGTTAGAGAGAGAACCTGAAAATGGTCACTCAGAACAGGCAAAAATATAGGGTGTTATCTGGTTAGCAAATCAGTGGTCATTGGTGGCTGGCCTACCCTACGTTTACCGCTGGAGGAGCTGGATCAATGGTGTCCTCTGGGGGGCATGAACACCCCAGCAACAGATAAAATACGTAACAGGTCTCTTCTGTAGTTATTTCTCTTATCCCGCCAATACAATCAAGTAGAGGTTAACAATGGAACTATCCATTTAGGTCAAATGAAATGTATCAAATTATATTGTGGCTTATGGGGGGAGCAAATTGCTGGCCTCTGTTACACCACATCCTAGCTACAGAGAAATGTATTTTATGGCACGTTTATGGGCGAGCGAGAGATTCGGTTCACTGTCTCCAATGGTATTTCAGACGGGGTTCCCTCTTGTGCTGATGGGTCCCTAGACAGCACCCTGTTCTCTTGAATTAGGGTGCGTCTACACAGCAGGGCTAAAGCTGACTTAAGCTATGTAACTTGAGCCATGTCTGTTGCGTAGCTGGAGTCGAAATAACGTAACTCGGCTTTTGGCACTGCCTACAGAGCAGGAAGTGGAAGGAAGAGCCCTCTTCCCTCGACTTCCATTACTCCTCGTGAAATGAGGGTTCCAGGAGTCGAAGTAAGAAGTCCTGAGTCTTCCCCTCTGTACCTGTTTTGCACAAGAAGGCTCGTTACGTTTTTGTTTTGTCAGATAATGTGATTTCCTTCTGCAGCGTTGCACCCACCATCCAAACAGAGAGCTAGCCGGATCATCTAATTACCTTTGAATTTGCTTAACAATGTATCGTTTGTTTTTTTTTTTCTCAGAACAATCTAAACAGAGAAACCATGGCCAAGATTTTAAAGAGTGGCTAGTGACTTTCTCGCACCTCCTTTTGGGGGGTGCCTGACTTGAGATGTCCTTCTAAAGAGACCTGATTTTTTTTTCAGAAGCTGGCTGCTTAGCATTTTTCTGAAAATTGGGGTCCATTAAGCTGTCCAGTGAGACACCCCGAAATCTAGGGCCTTGTGAAAATATAGGCCACTGTGCAGCACTGCAGTGAAATGAACATGCCAGGGTGCATCCCCAAATGCCTTCTGGAGGGCAACTGCCCACGTGTTTCAGAGGGGGAGCCGAGTTAGCCTGTAACTGGAACGACTTAAAAAACACCAAATAGTCCTGCAGCACTTTAGAGACAAACAAAACGTGTCGATGGGATCATGAGCTTTCGTGGGCACAGCCCACTTCTTCAGAGGCTGTTTGTCTGCACGGGCAGCAGGATGTGAACTGTCTGTGATTTCCCTCTCCGCAGCCCCTCCTCCTGGATGGCTGTGTTCAACGCCATGCCCACCATCTGCTTCGGATTCCAGGTATGGCCTGGGAGGGTGGCAATCCAGGGGATGCCCACCTCTGCTGCCCCTCTTGGATTATTTTAGGTTCCCCCTCTCCCTCGCTTTAATGCCCAGGTTCCTGTTGCCCCCACCAAGGCCTCAGACTAGGGCCTGGGATGGGATAAAGCCCTGCAGGGAAGAATGCAAGCAAACCAACAGTGTCTTAAAACGGCCCTCGAAGCTGAGGCCGGAGGTGACCTGTTGTGCTCCACTTAAGACTCCTTCTTGTGGCCAGAGCTGGCTTGCTCCCTGCAGGGCCTTGTCAAGTTCTTACGGGGATTTCCCCCGCTTCCTGGGGAGATTGGCCCCCAGCCTTTGGCTCGCAGGGTGTTTCCCTGGGGATTCGTGCTACAAGTCCTGTTCATTTCACGTTTGTTCTCCCAGCTGCGTCCCTCTGATTGGCGGCTGAACACTGCTAGGCATTGCCCCCTGGATTAGCTCTTCCTCCGTCATGCTGTGCTGGGCTGGTGGGCGGGACAGGTATAGTCAGACCCCCTCACCCAGAGACAAATCCAGGCGCCTCTTCACGTTGTGACGTCCCCTGCTTTTGTCACCTGCCTGGGGACGCGCTGCAACGTGCCGCAGGGCGGCCTGCTCCGGGTCCCTTTCTGAGGCGGGTCCCGCCGAGGGCCGGGCCCGGCAGCCCTGAGCATGCTCCCTCTCTGTCTCTGCTAGTGCCACGTGAGCAGTGTGCCCGTCTTCAACAGCCTGAGGCGCCCGGCGGTGAAGCCATGGGGAGCAGTGGTGACAGCGGCCATGATAATCGCGCTCTTTGTCTACACGGGGACAGGTAGGCGCGTGGCCTCCCTGCTCCGGCCTGCCCACGGGGCCCAGCCGCTGCGGCTGCCGCCCGTTCTCCTGAAAGGCTCTGGCTGGGGGCGCAGTGAGCTTCCCCTCAGGCGGAGCCGCTGGGCGGGTTCCCCTGTGAGAGACCCCCGGGCTGGAATAGCTGGCAGCTCTTCACACGGGGGCGGCGGAGGCGCACCAGGCACTCCTGCCCCAGACTTCTAACCTCGGATCCAGCTCAGAACACGCCCGCCCGCCTCCTTCATCCAAATCCCCCTGCTGGCATGCTCCCCGGCTTTCTCTTCCCTCCAGGGGTCTGCGGGTTCCTGACGTTTGGGGCAGATGTGGACCAGGACGTGCTCTTGTCCTACCCCTCCAATGATGTCCCGGTGGCCATTGCACGGGCCTTCATCATCCTCTGCGTGCTGACCTCTTATCCCATCCTGCACTTCTGCGGCAGGTGAGAGGACGGAGGGACAGCGGGGGGACGGAAGCACCTTAGAAGTGGGTGGGGCCACAGACACTCAAACTGTGACCTGCCCTGCGTGCCACGCCCATTTTGGAGGCCCCACCCTCATGTTGCCCCACGTCCTTGAGGCCCCGCCCCTGTGTCACAGCTGGGAAGAAGGGAGGGGCTGTGGGCCCTGACCCCTCCTCTGTCCCCATGGGGGTGGCTTGTGGGCCGTGCACTCCAGATAGCCCCACAGGAAAGGACCAGGGGCAGGCCGGGCTGTGCCCAGGCTACTGGAGACCCTGCTGTTGTGGACGTAGGTCAATGGCAGAAGAACCCCAGGGGCTGGGAAGGGAAACGTGAGCTCTGGGCCCCCGGCAGCTCCTGCCTCTCTGCCTCCCGGTCAGGGCCGTGCTGGAGGGTCTCTGGCTCCGCTACAAGGGGGAAGCGGTGGAGGAAGATGTGGTGCGCGAGAGGCGCCGGCGTGTGCTCCAGACCATCAGCTGGTTCCTCTTGACGCTCCTCCTGGCCTTGTTCATCCCCGACATCGGCAAAGTCATCTCGCTCATTGGGGGCCTGGCGGCCTGCTTCATCTTCGTCTTCCCGGGTATGTGCGCCGCCGCGGCCAGTCGGAGAGGCGCTAGGGTGGGCTGGAGCACTAGATCGGGCCCTGGGCTCGCACCTCACGGGACTGTAGGAGGTTGAGGTGCCAGGAGCCAGTTCTCCCGCCGACCCGGTCCTGCTAGAGCTCAGGGCAGGCTGTCCTTTCTGCAGACCCCAGCCATCTCTCTGGCCTGGCCAGCGGCTAGAAGAGGCAAGGAGCAGCTGAGCCCCCGGATAGGAGGCAACGTCCTTCCTTTGGTGGCCTGCTGGCTCCTGCCTTTGGAGCACCCAGGTCGTGGCTCTGCCCCGAAGCCCTGCTCCTGCTAGTCTTTGAGGCCCATCCCATGCTGCTCCTCTTCCCACGCATCCTCCATCTCCTTCTGTCCCCTCCCCTGCCTGTTGCTAGCATCTTCCTCCACTCAGGGATGGGGGCGGCAGGAGAGCCCTTGAGGAGGGGGCTGAGCAGGGGACAGGGCCGTGATCCGGGTGGTGGTGCACTTCTAGGGAGCTTCAGGTGCTCCCGTCCAGCCTCCCCCAACCAGGAGTCACGTACCACCCGTGCTCCAGAGACTAGGCTGAGCACCGTACGGCTCCTTAGCGCCAGAGTTCTGGGCACAGGTGACAGGAACAGGGCGAAAACCCAAAGACCCCCGCAGTCCTGGTCAATACAACCGAAGTCCGCTGGTCCAAGTGAAAAGCAAACTGCATCCTCCCCTCGCAGCGACTGACACCCCCAGGGTTGAATTCCTGGCAAAGGAGGCCCAAAGTCCGTGCCCACGTGTTCCTGGCCCTCCCCCTGGAAACTTGGCCCCAGATCATTAGCAGGGGTCTTGTGCCCAGGTGAAGCTGGCAGGGTGCCCTCATGCTGGTGAGTCGCCATGGTGCCAGAATTGTGGTGATGGGATCTACATGGGTTTTCAGTCAGTGACCTGAATTGAATAGCCTTGCTGGGGGAGGGAGGTGAGGGAGGAGTCCTGATTTCTCCCCACACACACCTGGTTAGCACTTTTTCTATAAGGCTGGAGCCCTTCCCTTCCTAGTCCCCAGGAGAAGACAGTAAAATGGAACCAGGGCCTGGCCTGGCAGAATCCCCTCACTGTCTCCTGCCAGGGGAATCCTGTTTTCTTATTCTGGGCTCCTTGTTCTTGGGCCTTCCCTGCTCCTGGCTAGGAGAGGCAGAGGGGTGTAGAGGGAATTCCTCCATCTGGTTAGTCCAGGGCTGAGGAATCTTTTTTGGGTCAGGGCCACACACAAGTGAGAAGCAGGGGAAAAAAATCCCTCACTGAGGTGGCTCCTACTGAGGAGGAGAGAGATTCCCCACAGTTTCCCTCACCCACCAGAGCCTAGTGGTGCCCAACCTAGTAGATTTTATGTGCTTTAGCCCTACCGGGGGGGGGGCCCTGAGCCTCGGGGGCCGGATCCAGGCAAGCGCCCCCCCTCCAGGTTCCCCACCCTTATGTTAGTCAATGGATTAGCAATGCTGATAGGGCAGCTCTTCCAGGCTGGGGGGGGGGGCTGGCTTATCTCCATAACAAAGCCTGTGTGTCTGAAATTCCTGACTCCTCTGCCTTCTGGGTGTGGCTGTTTAATCTCTGCTCAGGAATCTCTTGACTGCCCATCGCTAGGATGATTCAGATGCTCAGTGTTACTTGTATTCCCTCCCCTCTAGGACTCTGCCTGATTCAAGCCAAACTTTCTGAAATCCAGGAAAGTAGGCCATCCAGGTAACAAATTTGCCTTCCTCCCTTTTTGCAAGCTTCGGGCCCTGGTTAAGAACATAAGAATGGCCAGATTGGGTCAGACCAAAGGTCCATCTAGCCCAGTGTCCTGTCTGCCGACAGTGGCAGATACCAACATTCCCAGAGAGGAGGGATCACAACAGGTAATCCTCATGTGATCCCTCCCGTCACCCACCTCCAGAGAAACAGAGGCTAGGGACACCATTCCTACCCATCCTGGTTAATAGCCATTGATGGACCTAACCTCCATGAATCTATCTAGCTCTTTTTTGAACCCTGTTAAAGTTTTAACCTTCACCGAATCCTCTGGCAAGGAGTTCCACAGGTTGACTGTGTGCTGAGTGAAGGAAAAACTTCTTTTGTTTGTTTTAAACCTGCTGCCTGTTCATTTCATTTGGTGACCCCTAGTTCTTATATTGTGGGAATAAATAACTTCTCCTTATTCAGTTTGTCCACACCAGTCATGATTTTATACACCTCTGTCCTATTCCCCCCTTTAGTCTCCTCTTTTCTAAGATGAACAGTCCAAGTCTTTTAAATCTCTCTCCAATGTTTTTAATCTTGCTGGTGGGAACAGCAAGGTGCAGTGTCAAGGCTAACGTTGCGCACGGCTCTGTATTCTTTATTCCCAGCTGGTGGGCACTGGTCGGCTATGGGACGTTTATGGTCACGCTTGGAGCCTTCATCTTTGGACAAACCACTGCCAATGCCATCTTTGTGGATCTGATGGCCTGACTTGCTCCCCAGGACTGGTTGCTGTGGCTCGCCTTAGAAGCAGCTTTTCTTTTGGGACCACCCGGGGCCGAAGGAGAAATTTGATTTGGCTTTCGATGTTTCCTAAAAGTTGGTTGGAGGGGAACCTAGTCCCTTCCTGCTGGGGATTTTGTGAGTCTGTTTCATTGAGCCGGTCCTCCCATGATGGTATGTTTGCTGTCCAACGCACCAACAAGTCTGGGTTGTGTTTCTGGCTCCCTGGCCTCAGTAATCGCAGAGGATCACTACAGAGAAATCCGACACTAACCCAGTGGGGGGGTGCAAATTACGATATTCCCCCCCCCCCCTCGGAACAAGGACATGCCCGAAGCTTTTGTGCAGAACCCCCCTTGAGCTCCACGTTGGGATTCCAGGCTGAACTCTTCTTACCCCTTTTGGCTAGAAATCTCTAAAGTGCTTTTGGGATTCACAGTGCGTCATAGGCAGGAAACCAGCTCCCTGTTCCAATGATGAGCTTACCAGTGAAACGTTTGTGGTATAAAGGGAACTGGCAACCTTGCTTTATGACCTTAGGAATTATTCATGTCCAGGTTTTTAGCTTCAGATAAGAAAACCACAGGAATTTTCCCCTAGGAAACAATACGGGCATTGATGATCGGCCTTACCCTCTGTGTGAGAATGTAATGCTCCATTCTTGCATGATGAGATGTTGCCTCTGTCCTGGTAAAAGTGCTTCGGAGGTAAGGGAATAGATACCAGATAAGTGTATTCAGACTCACTCCTTTCTTCAGCTTGAGTGCAATTCCTCAATCCTGCCCAAAGGCAACCTCCCTCCATTACATTCCTTTCTTGGACTAGGCTGTCAAGTTAGTTTCTATAGAAAAATTTCTGCCATCGTTTTGTTCCGTGCTGGTCTTGCTTATGTGGACCGGGGAATTCCTCATACCGGCCTCTGATTGGTTTACATTTTTTACTGGAAGGTGCTGCGGATTGGCTGTTTTTGTATCCAGCACTTTTCTGCTTCTTTGTGATTGGGTGGAAGCAGGGCCAGGGGAAAGTCTAACAAAGTACATCTGTCCTGCACGCCACTGGGAACCAAGGAAGCAATGTGATGTTTACAAAACCACTGTATATGTGGGGGCTTTATCACTATCTAGAGAGGGTGCTATGACTGTCACAATTATTGATAGATTGAAAGGTTCAGAGTCTCCAAAGTCTCTTGTCATTTCAAATCCTGTTCTTCCAGGACAGATGTTTGCAGGGTGGGACTGATAATTTTCAGTTAAAAGGGCTGCGGTCAAGGTAGAAATCACAGGGGATTATATTAAACACTTAGAATGATTCAAACTGAGAATTGTACATGTTTACTCTTGACTATTGGTGCTTTTCTCTGAGCCTGGCTGAGGAGAAACAAAAGTGAAACTGACCTTGTTTCTCGTCCATTTCATTTTGCTGCGGGGGGGGGGGGGGGGTCGGGGCCTTCACAGAGGGTCAGTGTGTGGGTGGCAAACTCTGTAGTGGCAGGACAAGGCTTCTCATTAGAATTTACAAACAAACTTTTCTGTTGACCTGTTTTGTAGAACAATAAATGAAATTCAAATCTGGGTTTGTTTGTTGTTTTTTTTTTTTAATGCAAGATTTAAATGCTGAGCCTCAGTTGCCCCCTCCTTCATACAGGCAGCTTCTCCAAGGGAGACTTGTCCCACAGGCTGGATCAGACTCTGCCCTGGCTGGATCTGGCCTGCAGGTTCCCTGCCCCCGCACTGAAGGCTTTTGCTCCTCACTGCCGGATGCTCGCTTGGACTTGTGGGGAGGGGCGGGTGCAATTCTCTCACCTGCCACTCTGTGACTAATAAACCAGGAATTGCTACAGGAGCTTGATCATCTCTGCTGCAGAGCCTCCTCCCTGTTAAGCTGTAGGGATCCTGGCTCGGGCTTCTGTATTTCAGAAACTGGGCCTGGGCGACAGGGGTGGGAGAATGATTCTTCTGTTCATTCTCTCGGGGGCACCAGACCTTGGCCACTGTCAGAAAACAGGGTCCTGGGCTAATGGACCTTTGGTCTGGCTGCGCTTGTGCTGGGCCATGTAGTCCTTGCAGACTAGGTGTGAATTAAAGATCTGGGGCTGGGTTGTAGAAGCTCCATACTAGGGCTGCAGGTTGACTTGCCCTGCCCTTGGTGTAAAAGCTAAAGACTGGAGGCTGCTTTATTTCTCCTAAAGGGCCACTATGTGGGTAAGCCGGGACTGCAGTGTCCTAGCCCAGGAGGCAATAAGCATGATGCATTTCTTCCTCTGGGGCCTTGCTCTGCGGGGTGGGATTGCTCAAATCCTGTGTACAAAGCCATGGAGCTGTAACAAACAGGCAGGGGTGGTGCTCGGCTGAGCTGTCGGGGCTAGCAGGGGCACACATGCTGCGGTCCCAGGCTGTCGTGCTAAACGTTCCCAGGGCAGGGCTGGCCGCCTGCTTCTGGAAATTCCAGGTCAGCCCAGCTCAGAGGCCCCGCCTGGTACCGGTCGGTGTTCCTGGGGCTCAGGGTGAGAGCCAGTGGGTTGAAAAGCAGATGCATGTGATTCTCTCTCACCCAGCCCCTCTACCCGTAGCCCACAGCGCCAGCACAAGGCAATTCTCCATCCCTCTCAACTCATGCTCCTCGAATTCACATTTCCCCACCCCTCCTTCCTGTGCATGTTCTCTGAGCAGCGGTGCGGGGTGGGGGTGCCTCTGAGGAGCTGATGTTCCAGCTGCATTAGGCATGCGGCCAGGCTGGGTTTTTCAAGAGTGACTTAGACACATAAGTCCTATTGAAAGTCAACAGGGCTTGTGCTCCCAACTCCCTTTGTCATGCTCAAAAACACAGCTGCCTCCTGCTGACGGTGGCAGAGGTGCGATGAGCACAGCTCCCGACAGACAGACGGACACTTCTGCTTTCCCTGTGCCCAGGGAGGGGTCGGAAGCTTTTTAAAGTGCATTCGGGGTCTCGTCTGCGTCAACACTGCAACAGCAGCAACTTGCTGGATGGGGTGGGAGCCTTTCAAGGAGAGGGGGATGCAGTGTAACACCGGTTGCCTGTGGGTGGAATCAAACCTGGGCCCTCTGGAGCCCAGTGCAGGAGCCTCTACTGCAGCGGTGGATAAAGGGCCCTCTACGGGCTGGATTTGGCCTGTCAAGCCGGTGGAGTGGGCCTGTGGCCGCCCTGCCACCCCCACCATACTGGGGGTGAGGAGCATGCGAAGTCTCTCGTGTCTTGGCTTCACCCTGCCAGGGGCACGCAACGGCTAGAGAAACACGCCAGCTGTTTTAAAGCAGCTGACCTTTCTTTCTAGGGGGCAGGGGAGGGAAGGGGAAGATTTCCCCCACCCCAGGCCAATCAACATTTGGGGGGAAAGCACAAGAAGTCTCCTGGTCCCACCCCTTCTGCCCCTTCCAGGGTGGCCTGGGGTCACTTCTGAAATTTCTGAAGTGGCCCCTTTTAAAAATTATTGCCCTCCCCCTTCTACTGCATGAGCTGAAAGCTGGCTGTTAGAACAATGAGCCTGCTCTACAGCCTTACCTATCTGTAGGGGGTCTCGGTGCCACTGGAAGGGATAATACACCGCACCCAGGAGAGGTGTGGGTTACAGACGTCTTCTAGTAGAGGAAGTGCGTCCCAAGCTTCAGAGACATCCCATTTGAAATCCCAGAGGAGCTCCCACTTGCAGAGGTGATGGATGACTTGGGTTGTTGGGAGGTGGGATTGAGCCTGTGATCTTAGGGGCTAGGGCTTTTACCTGAAGGGCTGCGTTGCAATTTGATAGTTCCATGATCCTGACTAAACTGACCTGGGCTCTGAAACATACTTTTAGTTATTGGTAGTCAGAGGACTCCACCATCACAGACAAAAACAAAGCTATTGCTTTCGTTTTGTGAAGGCATTAGAATGTGACAGGACATGAACTTGTTCATCATCACTTTTGTATGATTTTTTTCCCCTGTGAAAAATGGTTCATATAATTGGTTATAAGACAGTTATTAATATAATCAAGCTTCTCCTATAAGTCGTTCTATTTCATGGCTATCCTTGCTGGCATTTTGATTACACTATTTTTATATAGGACAATTTTAACAGGCTTACAAATGCTGGCAGAGTAAATACCAGCAAAAAAAAAAAAAAATCCCAATAATCATCACAAAAGTGAACTTTGTTTAGATAAACTATATACAGTAATGTAATAGTCATAGCTATTGAACAGGGTGTTATCCATTACAGAACAAGTGTCCACATCTTGTTTCTAATGGTGTTTTCATAAAGTGAAAGCTTTTATTATACATATTTAACAAGGACATTTCTTAAATGTTAGTAAAAATAGTGGATAGATTTTTAAAAAAACGTGAATATACTTTGTGAGAGTCAATAGCAACAAATATTTACATGTCCCATATTTTGTTTGGTATGTAATTAGTGGTAATTTTTCATAACCAGAACCTTTTATATTTTTAAACCATTCCTAGTCTAGAGTTTCAGGGGGTAGCTGTGTTAGTCTGTAACTTTAAAAATGAGTAGACCTGTAGCACCTTAGAGACTAAAGACAATATATCTGTATCATGAGCTTTCGGGGGGGGGGGGGGCAAAACCCACTTCTTTCAGATGAGATGATTTTGAGATCATCTCATCTGAAGCATTCCTCCAGAGTGGCACCATATTTTGTTTTCCATGCTGGCATTTCCCTAACTCCAGGCACTGTGACACACCCTCACGCCCATGTGCTGCTCTCTCAGGGCTGCACCGTGCACTGGTTCTGGATCCAGAGATGCTGTGGCTGGAGGGGGACCAGGCCTGTTTCAGCTATGCACCAGCTGCCAGCCCAAGCCAGGTGTGCCTGCGAGTGGGGGAAGCCAGGTGCTGCTGCTGCTGCCTGCCTGCCTGCCTGCCTGCGGGGATTCTGGTCTCACACTGGTTTGACTTCAGGAGTGACTCCTGATTTGCGTTGGCTGCTGCCTAGCTCAGCAGGGGCCAGGTGCTCCAAGCCCTTGCCATGTGCAGACCAAGAGGGGCTGGCTGGAAGATCATGTGACACTGGGGGAGGGGAGGGGGGAGACTGGAGCAAAGTGGCCTGTACCATTATATAACGCCTCGCGGGTGTGTGTGGGAGAGAACAGGAAAGATGCGAACAACTCATACCACGACAGCGCGCATGCGTGGGGGGGGGGAGGAAAAGAAGTGATGGACCGTGCCACTGTAGAGGTACGGGGGGGTGACGGACTGTACCACTGTGCAGGTACAGTGGGGTGGAGAATCTCGTCCGCATTGTTGTAGCGCAGGTGGACTGTACCATTGGGCTCTCCGCTTACAGAAGGCACGTGCAGTGCAACATGGGGTAGCGCCTGACGGGGGTGGCGGGCGGGAGATGTTGCCCCTCACGCTAGGGCTGGGCGGCCACTCCTCTTCCCCAATGACTCCGCTCGCCCTTTGCGGCCTCCTTTACTGCCCCTTCCTCGCCCAGCCGCGCTCCTCTTCCATTGGCCAGACTCGGGAGCTCAGATGCCGTCCCCGAACGCTGATTGGCCACAAGGCCTAGGCGCAGGAGCCCTGACCTTTGATCTGCCGACGGGAGGGAGGATGGATTCCTTTTCATTAACCAATCAGCGTCCGGCCTTTGCTTTGGCGCAGAAACGCTATGCTCCCGTTTCTTTCCCGAATGAACGCCGGTCGCTGATTGGGTGGAACCCCCTCTCCCCCCAGCGCAGGCGCCCTTGCCGCCTGCCTGAACTGTGATTGGGTGGAATCCGCGTACGCAGAGGAGGAGGGCCGTGGCCCCGCCCTGCGTGTGGCGTGCCGCGAGGGGACTGGGGAGGGGAAAGGCCGCGACGTGAGCGCGCGACCCCGTCCGCCATTTTGTATTGAAACCAGCAGAGGCAAGAGGCTGAGAGGGGATAAAAGCGCGAGAAGCTGAACAAGGCGCCCGCTCTGGCCCCGCGACC
Source organism: Pelochelys cantorii (assembly GCA_032595735.1). Classification (NCBI taxonomy): domain Eukaryota; kingdom Metazoa; phylum Chordata; order Testudines; family Trionychidae; genus Pelochelys; species Pelochelys cantorii. The sequence goes on along the minus strand of CM064339.1, from coordinate 1,229,368 downwards.
CCTGCCCTGCCACCTGAGGTGAGAGCTCCGACGGGCCCGGCGAGCGGGTGCGGAGGCGCGGCGCGGCCCTGGGCTTGGGGGCCATGGGGCCCGGAGGCCAGGCGAGCAGGAACCAACCGGAAGGAGGGGAGCTTGCGCGGTGGGGGCTCTGGGGCGGTGCTGAGGCGCTCGGGCCTAGGCTGGGATGGGACCCGGGCTCTGGGGAAGTCGGCGGCCTGGGCCTGTAGCGGGGACCCCGCGCGCGTCGGGAGGAGGCGAGCCCCGCCCCGAGTTGGCAGCAGGAGCGGGGGGGGGGGGCGTTTGGGGTGGCGGAGCCCGGCCGGAAGTTCCCGATAACGGGAGCCCCGCGCCCCAGCCGTATCCGGGGGCCAGCAGTGTGCGCCGCCCGCCGCCGCCGCAGCAGGGCTGGGCGGTTCGTGCTGGTCCTGCCGCCCTGTGGGGAGGGGCTGTGCTCCCGCTCCCCGTGTCCCTGCCCGGGGGGGGGGGGCGGGGAAGAGCAGAAACTTCCCCTTTCTCCTGGTCCTGCGCGCTTCTGAGACACCAGGCTCAAATCGCTTGCTAGCAGGGAGCCCAGGACAACCTGCCTCTTCCCTGTTGGGTGAAGAGGGCTGGACTTGGGCAACCCCTTCCTCTGGAGCTACTTTCGCATCCGTATGCGTAACCGTGGGTTGGAGTGGGTTGGAGCATGCCTTTGAATGCTTGTCCCTCAGTGATTGCTTCTAACCAGCAACTACATTTGTTCTCTTCTGGGTAGAATACATGTTTGCTAAAGGAGGGAGTAAAACTAGCTGGTTACTTGGTGGAAGTGCAAAAATACTGATTGGGTTTTTTTTGGTCCCTTGTCTCTTAAAACTGCTTTTTAATACAGCACTTTTATCAAAGATTATATCCTCATTTAAACATACTTGAAACACACAAATGGTGCTTGTTTATAACTTAGTATAGTGATTTTCAATCTTTGGGCTGCTTGCAGCCAGATCAGTGCACAGCTGCAGTTCTCCATATGGCTTCTCAGAGCCATACAGGTAGAGTATATATGTTGCCTGCATGTGGTCCATGTAACTGCAGATCCAGCCCACAATAGAGAACAGTTTAAGAATCCCTGTGAAGTAGAATGAAAGTCTTGAATATTTTAAATATGTCACAATACACAAAATGCAGTTCTGGCTTCAAGAAAAGTTTTTCTGGGACAAACTAAGTTAAGGATTAAAATAAACTGTTGGACATTGTAAGCAGAGACTTGCATTTGTAACATTCCCCCCTTGCATCTGCTTTGTAGAGTTGCTCAGTAACTCTAAAACTTTGAAGATCTCTTGAAAGGCAAACCTGACATGGATTCTTGGAAAGTCTAGTAAAAGGCAATCTTGAAGAAAGCCCCACCGTTTATAAGAGTGCTATTATGTTGCCTTGGTTGATGAAAAATAAATTCATAAAAACGGAGTACATATTCTTATAGAAAGTACTGTGAAGGCATGGTCTCTAATTGTGGCTAATTTCAGAGTACTAAAATATTTAGCTATTGAGCTGAAAGGGAAAAAATATTTCCAAATGGTGTCATCCCATTAACAGTAATAAGCAGCTAACTAACATTTGCTTAGCTCAGAACTAGAACACTTAATGCACTGTTTTTAAAAATAGCTTCCTTGAAATGGGTGTTCCTTTCTTGTGTAACAACAGCCTTGTCTTCCTGACTCTTGAAACTAAAAGGTGACTGCCAGCTAATTTTAAAAAATTACAAAAGATTTTGTTCAGCACACAATTGCGAAAGGAGTGAGATGTGATTTACAGTGGCTTTACCTGTAATGAATGGATGTAAAAGTTCACTATACCATGACAGTCAAATATGGATTTAGGACCTGGAACATGCAACTTAAGAGTTTAAAAGCCTCCAGTTTTGTTCTCTGTTTGGATAGTGCACATGATTTCTCTGCTCCACTTCAAGGACTCTGGTGGAAACCATGAAAAGATAGCAGCAGCTGTCAGTTTAAGCAGGGAGTGAAATACAAGGATTTCTAAAGGGAATTCTATATACTAAGAATGAGTTGTCATAAAAGTAACTTCAGGATGCTTCTTGTTGCCAGGGTAGCAATACTTTGGATTGAATAAGATGAAGGCAAAAATTAGCCCGGATGAGATGCCTTGTAAATAGGAATAGAGAGGTAGCCGTGTTAGTCTGATTTTGCTAAAACAAAAGGAAAAACTATGTAGCACTTTAAAGACGAACAAGATGGTTTAATAGGTGATGAGGTTTCGTGGTGACCCGCGAAAGCTCATCACCTATAAACCATCTTTAAAGTGCTACATAGTTTTTTCTTTCGTTTTTGTAAATAGGCGGCAATCTTTGATGGCTGTGCAGCAATGTACTTTCCCTCCCACTCCTGCATCTTGATTTGGTATTGTCCTACACTCCATCTCCCTATAAATATGGCTCTCTCAGCCTGACCCAGATCCTGTTGCCAGACAACCCCATCTTGAGTCTCCCCCATCTTTCTTTCTGGAGAGAGCATTGTTCTTGATCATTCTTCTAGTCAGTGTTTACTTTAAAATTGTATTTAATATCTGGATTGGAATGAGTAAAATTTCCTAGTAATGTGACTAAATTGTCATGCACGTGGCTTATGCAGTGCGTTTTCTCTTGCCTTAAATGCTTAAGCAGTAAGTGTCTTGTAGTTAACTTAGCTTTGAAGCATATTTCCAGTTTCTTCCTTAACAGTCTTGTAGCACTACCAGGGAGGATGGGCAATATGACCATATTGCAGACTAGTTTAGTAATTTTGCTCCTCCATGTTTCTATGTAGTATGTTACAGAATTCATATTCCTGAAATGGCCTCACATTTTTTTGGCTCAGATAAATCTCTAACCTCCACATTGGAGGAATGATGGTAGTTGTCTGTCACGCATGAAACAAAATAGAAGTGCTTGTCTACCACCTTGAAAAATTCCTAAGAAATTCAAATTAAATCTTGAGCCATTTTAAGATTACTTTTGTAGAGTATCTCTTGTGTTAAAATATTCCATAGCACTTCAGAAGCATTTTTGCTTTACCCTTCTCAGTGGTAAAATACACACAACCAAACTGCTGCATGACTTTATTAGAACACTGTGTGCGGATGAAAAGTCATAAAATAACTGACAGTGCATTTCCACTTATTGGATTTGTACACTAGCAATACTATTTCAATATTATATACTAACTTTCTGTAGAGACTGAAGTATTTGTGCTCTCAATGGTAAGATGAGAATTTTAGCTCACCTGAATTCCTCCTTAGGGAGGCACTTCAGGAGTTGTAAAGATTTACCATCTGAAACTTCACATGCTATAAGAGATCATTATTATATACCTATCATTCTCTTTAGAAAGAATAATGATTCCATGCAAAACTTTTAAACAGACTAAAATGGGTATTTTGTACCAACTGAAATAAAATTACATACCTTGTGTGTGAGTATAGATAAGTGATAATACAGATGAAGGTAATCCTTTAAAGAGTGACCGAAGGGCTGATTCTGTTATCTGAAGGTTGCGCGCTTTCTAACACGGGAATCAATATATTTAATACTTTAAATAGAACCCTGCACAGATACAAAATTTCTACCTGCATCTGATCTGCAGACATGGCCTTCAGATTTGTAGGGCTTTAACATTACGTGTGCTGATAATTTTCATCTTTTATCAAAATGTCTCGACTCAGTTGAGCCTGTCTATCTTGAAAGTCTGAGGGGTAGCCATGTTAGTCTGTAACTGAAAAAACTTAAAACAACAAATGGGTCTTGTAGCACCTTAGAGACTAACAAAAAAAAAAAAAAAGCTGGTATCATAAGCTTTAGTGGGCTCAACCCACTTCTTTAGATGAACCCTTGCTCCATTGATCTGAAAAAGTGGGTTGGGCCCACGAAAGCTCATGATACTATCTGTTTTTTTGTTGTCTTATGTCTGTCTTGAAGTAGATGAAAGCAAGGTGTAATATAGAGCTAGGATTTTTTTAAAAGTTATTTTAGGTGAAGGCATGCAGTCTTGAGTGTCCCCCTTGTTGGGAGCAATGTTCCCTCGAATCTTTATCCATGTGCAGAATAAATTTTGTTATGTAACCTTCACGGTTACACACAACCACTTCCCAGGCACTGCTGCTTCAGTATCAGAGGCAGCGTTGGAGTAGGAGGGGAGAGCAGCAGTTACATGTTTACCAAAATAAACTACTTTTAACATTCCTACTGTGGTCCACAGGGTACTGCGTAGTCTGTGATGAAAGCAAGAACCATGTCAATGTCCGAGCTTTCCAAAGAGAAGTCTTTAGCAGTCTTTCAGTAACAGAACTAATTGATGGAGCCACGTGGTAAGAAGGCCCAAAAATATAGGCTGGGTTTTGGATGGAGTAATGCTGACCATACTAATTCTCATATCAGTCAGATCACCTTGGCCTGAAGAAGAGTTTCTTCTTGCTTTTCAGTATCTGTAGTGGTGAGTGTTCAAACTTCAATTCTGCACTAGCCACCTAAAAATAGAATCACATGGAAAATCTAGGTAGAGTGCTGTTCCTAGACCTTATCTTGTATCATAGCAGTCACTGTGGAATACAAGTACTCCAGTAAAGCAAGGGCTGCTGAGGAGCTCGACTTCTTGACAAGGCACTTTGCTGGAGACTATTCCCTGTTTTTTATACTAGACTATAGAAGAATTACAAACTTCTGAAGCTGTACAGTTGTTGGAACAGTAAGCTGCCTCTGTGCAGTTAGAACTTTTGAAGAATATTATCCAGAAAAACTAGTCACTGAAAGTGTACATTTGTTTAAATATAAATTTAGTTTTCTTTTGAGTAGGAATTTAGTAATCTTTTTTAAAGTGCAGCTCCTGGTCATATTACTCTTGATAGCCTTTGTGATCTGAAGTCACCTTCCCTTCCCCCCCCCTTTCTTTGCTGAGTTAGACACCCAAATAGTCAATGGATTATACCCCTGTCAAATGCCCACAGAGAAACTGAAGGAATGTCTCTAATCTTACTTAAATATGTTGGTGTGTGTATTTTTTTCCCACTGCAATACGGGTAACAATTCTATAAGTTGAAAGTCGTCTTTTTAAATTCTAGGCAATTTTTCTCCAACTTCTGAGCTCTTTTATAGTGGCAATTGGATCTTACAAAGATTTCAGTAGCATTTATTTCTGTTCCATTAGCAATGTAAGTGACTAGTTGAATAGTAGTAGTTGTTTATCGGGTAGTCGAATCACTACTCGCCTAATTGCTTCTCTCCTCTTCTCCCTCCCCCCCCCAGCCTCTATCAGAGGCAGCAAGGTGGGGAGCAAGTGCTGGGGGGAACCATCTTAAAAGCCAGTTACCCCCCAGTAGCTTTCCAAGGGGGGCAGGGAAGGCAGAGGCGCAGCAGAGGACTGGGCACAAGCTGGGACTCAGCTGTCCTGGCTGGTGTTTGGCCCCCTGCTGTGCCTCTGCCTTTTAAATGTACTAAGAGCCGCCCAGCTACTACATTTAAAAGGCAGAGGCGCAGCAGCGTTAGCTCCCAGGGCCAGAATCTAACCCCACTGTGGCTCTGCAGTCCTCTTCTCCCCCCCCCCCCCCATCAGCTAATCCCAGTAGTTGATGGAAATTCCATCGACTAGTCGATGAGCTGATTAAAGGCCATTTAACATCCTTATGTAGCATAAGGCACCAGTAAAAATGTGGGGCTTCTAATAGGGATGTTAAATGTTGGTTAATTGAATAGTCGATTAACTTCATGAATTCTTATTGGTTACTTGAGTATTCTGTTGTCCCTGGTGGTGGGGCCAGCAACTAGTGCGCTCCAGCCCCACTCCCTAGGAGCCCCCTGCCACTCCGTGGGGTGCCAGGCGGGAGCTAGCCCGTGAGGGGAGCCAGTTTAAAAACCATCTCTCCTCACGGACTGGTTGCCTGCTGCCTCTGATACAGAGGCTTTGCATTTATAGGACTTTGCAGCCCTTGTCCAGGGTGGGGGCTGAGCTCCCAGACCTGGTATAAGCTGGAACTGAGCTAGGTGCCTGCCCTCCTGGCTCCTAAAACGCTATAAATGCAAAGCTGCAGTGGAGGTAGGTCCCAGACCTGGTGCAAGCCAGGACTGAGCGAGACTGTTGGCCAGCCAGCTAACAAATTTACAGGCGGGGGGAGAGGGGAAAACGCCTGTAGTCTACAGCATTAACCTATATTATAGGACTTGCTTATTGGTTAATCAACTATGCTATTACATTCCTAGTTTCTAATACAGTAGAAGAGTACCTTTAAAAATCAAGTGGTCTGTTCATAAATAGAAAATGAACTTATTTCCCCTAGCTAGCAGATCCCCTTAAGCTTTTCACAGAATACCAAAAGCAGATCTATAGATTAAAAATACTAATGTTTTTGAGAGAGGTACTTAGCCCCTTTAATTTTGGTCATTGGTGTGAAAAAGCGTGTCAACTTAGGTATGGAAGACTAACTTACACTTTGATGGAAGGTTAGTAGCTAGCTAACTGTGCCCTGGGAGCAAATTGCTGATGACTAAAAATATCTCTTGGTCAAGTCTGTCACACCTCTTCATGCTCTATTGGCTCATGGATATGAATATGCGTGACTCAGGTGCGTTATGCAAAATCATTCATGTAACATCAGTTTTAAGTCTTTTGATTAGACTTGATCAAAAGTCTAATAAAGCTGTGTTATCCTATTTTTGTGCATGTATCATTCTATGAAGTTAGAAGTATGAAGTATGTATAGTTCTAAATGTGCTAATGAGGGTCATTAGTGATGCTTCAGGTAATGACTCATCACTTAAACACCATCTATAGGTTGTTGGTTTGTTCAATAAGCCCAGATTTTAGTTGGTCCTAGAAAGACATGCAACCATGTCACCTGGTACTGGAATCCATCTTGAACCTGGTATTTTTCCATGGGGGTGGGTGGTGCTGAACAAAGGGCTCCTGCCCTGGGGAAAAGTCTATTTAAGCAATGGGAAACCATCAGTCCTTTGTCTTCAGCTGGCCTTTGAAACTGGCCCATCCTAAGAGGATTCCTGACAACAAAGGATTCTGAAAAAGCTGTAGACCCAGACCAGAGTAAAGATAAACTCTAACTTGCAGCTTTCTACCTGAGATAAGGACAGCTGTTTGGAGTAAGAATTTGTGTGTAACAAGCTCTTTAGTGGATTAGACCTATCTGGTATTTTTGTTTTCAATTACTTTGATCTGACTGTTTACATTTGCAGCCACTTAAATCCTACTTTTTGTACTTTTATTTACACTGGGCTTGATGATAAACAATTGTTGGGGGTGAGGGGAGCAGCCACTGAATATTTCTTTTTCCTTGATAAAGTGGGCAGAACTCTTATGCAGAGAAAGCTCATCCCTTTTACACAGTGTAAGAGGGATTTGTGGTGTTTTGGTGGGGCTCTTGTACATTTCAAAAGCAGAATCACAGCAGAAGCAGTGCGAGTGGAGACTGCTTCAGTCCCCACTTGCACCATTTCCCGCTGTGCCTTTACCTTCCCTGTGGAGACAGTGCTGGGGGGGTGGGGGACGGACTGGCTTTTAAGACATTGGCTCCGGCTTCTTCCTCCCCCCCTCCCGGCCTCTTTCTGGTAGAGGCAGCAAGTGGGGGGAGCAACTAGTGGCATTGCTAGTCAACTATCCAATAAGCTTATGCTTATCAGTTGATTAATTGCTTCCATGGCTAATTTGAGATGGCAGAGGTGAAGAGTGCAGCTTTTTCAGCTTGATATTTTTCCTGATTCAATAAAAATTCTGACAACTACTTCAAATTCTTGTGTGGTAGAAAAATCTTTTGGATAAAGCCCCACCTTTTTAAAGTGGCTTTCTAAATTGAGTTGGTACAAAAATAGGAGTTGAATATTAACATTCACCCTGCGCTGCCCTTTTAGTGCTGAAACACAACCCAAAGCAACATGTCCCAGCATGTATGATCACAATGGTCAGAGTATCTTTCTTAGTACCTTGTGGCATATAATATTTACACTTTGAATAATGGGAGGTTTTCAGGCTTTTGGCAGTGTGCCAAATAACTTCTGTTTTATCACTTCAGTACAGTGATTCTCAAGAGCTAAAAGGTGCTGATCAGTATTCTTAGGGATGTTAACAGGTATCCATGTACATGGTTAACTGATAAACCTGGTGTATCAGAGGTAACAGGGAAGGAGGCTGGAGCTGGCTTTTAAGCTGGCTCCCTGCATATGCCGCCTCCCACTCCGCACTGCCTCCCACAGAGCCAGCAGTGCAGGTATGGGGTACAGGTGGGATCTGGTGCACATGGGGAACTGGCTCTCAAAGCAGTTCCCTGTAAGCACCAGCTCTTGTCTGCTCCCCCACGTGTAAACATGTAACTGCTGAAGTTTTCAGCAGTTACATGTTTATAAAAATAAACATATTTTAACATCCCTTGTCCTGTCTTTTTCCCATGCCCGTGTGGAATTGCTTTTATATGCACCATTGTGGAGGTGTGACATGTTGTATCCATATTGATGTACATAACAAAATTCATGTGGTAGGGGCTGTTTCCTGTAAGCGCTGCACATGCATGGCCATGCAGGAGCTAGTCACACACCATGCAGCTGATTAGCACAATTCACACAGCTGGCAGTATGTGTTCAGGTGCACCTCCCCTGCCTTGCTGCTCCTGCTAGCTCTGGCAGGGGGCAGAGGGAAGCATTGATGTCAGGGTGTCGTCCTGCCCAGTAACACAGAGAAGGGGCGGTGGGGGGCATAAACCGTTTGGCTCAGGGGAGGACTCTCGCTCTGAAATGGTGCAGTCTGAATGGTGAGTGACTGCTTGCCTCTTTTAAAGAGGCAGTGTGCTTTTTCTGATATTCCCCAACAGCCAGCGCTCTTTGGTTGACTCCCCCCATCATCTCAGCAGTGGGAAGGGGAGGCAGAGTCTGGCTCTGGAAGAATATTGTTGTGCTCTAAGATCTACTCTGAAGTATGAGTCCCCTTTTTCTTAGAGTGCACTGTTTTAACACTGGGATGGGAAACCTTTTTTGGTTTGGGGGACTGCTGACCCACAGAAGTTATTCAAGGGCTGCACACAAGTGAGAAGCAAAAAGAAAAACTAAAAATCACACCAAACCCTCACTGGCATGGCCCCTGACTGAGAAGGAGAAAGACACTCCCCACATTCCTGTTGTACATTGGTGGCAGGGGGGTGTGGTGGCAGTGGTCCAGGCTAGTTGATTTTGTGTGCTCCACCCCACAGGGGGAGAGCGTGGGGACTGAAGTGCCAGCATGGGCTCCCCAATGCCAGGGGAAACCCAGACCTTGGGGGCCAGATCCAGGCAAGCCAGGGGTTTGGTTCCCCACCACTGGTTTAACAGGAGATTTCCTCAACAGCCAGTTTGGGGTGTCTCCCCATGCTCATGCACTCCGTCTCTGCAGAGCAGGGGAAGGGAGACAACTGGGCTCATGAGCTGAGCAGGACAGCTTTCAGTGTCTAAGGAAAGAGTGCATGGGGTTTCTTAGAAACTTAACCCAACAGTAGTAGCGCGCGCACGCTCTTACGCTCCAGGTCTGCATCTCACAGCTCCCGATACGTGTGTGTTATTGTTACTACTGTTCTGCAGTAGTAACAACTGTTCTATGCATTTCTTAATTTATTTCTTTTGCACTTCAATGTATGTCTCTGTGTAGTGAGTTTTAAAACTCCTTACCCTGTCCTGGCTCAAACAATTGTCCACGGAGTAATTTCTTTAAAAAAAAAAATACATATTGCAGGACAGCCGGCTCCCCATGCATATCTGCTCCTGCGGCGTGCCCCATCACACCCGCTGCTGCCTCTCAGGTGGGAGCTGAAAGATGCAGGGAGCTGCCTCCCTCAGCTGCCTTCCCCAGAGGCAGAGGGGGAAGGTGGGAGCCACGGAGCTTTCCCCCCGCCACTGCTGCCTCTCTATCAGAGGCAGCGTGTGGGTGGTGGTGGTGGGGGGGGGGACGGCACGTGGGATGCTGGAGCAGCCTCTGTCTGCAGGGAGCTTGGGTCTCCCTTGGATGGGGTGGGAGGTGGGAATCAGCTGCCCTTGCAGACAGGCACTGCCTGCTACCCTGTGCTGCTGCCTCTGATACAGAGACAGCAGCATGGGATGGCAGGGGACTCCCTGGTGACCCTTCGGAAGTATTTCAGTAACCATGTAACCGCTAAAAATTGTTGCCGCTACGTGGTTATGAAAATACACAATATCGAACATCCCTTGTGAGGCTAGGGAATGAGAGGTTTGAGGCGGAGGCTGCCTGGTGGTGATGGTGGGGAGAGGGGGATCTCCGACCCGCCCACAGCAACACCTGGGCTAGGGAATGAGGGGTTTGGGATGGAAGCGGCCCGGTGGCGATGGTGGAGGAAGAGAGGGCTTCCCCGCCACAGCAGCACTGGGGCTTGGGGTGGAGGCTGCCCAGTGGTGATGGTAGGGGGAGAGGGCTCTCCTGCCCCGTGTGCCCCTGCCCCTCCCCCAACAGCAGCATCTGGGCTAGAGGGGATAGGTGCCCCTTCCCAGACTGAGGGAGTTCAGGTCAGGGGAGGAGCATCTTTCCCTTTATAGCCCTGAGTGCATGCATGGTGCTTAAGCTGCAGCACAATTTAGGGGGAACTTAAGGGCTGGCTGCCAGCTTTGCTTTTGTGGTTGGAAAGCTGTTTGGTTTATACTAAAGTTTAAGGGTTGGTTTATTGCAGATCTATGTGTTTACTGTTTGTTGTGGTGTATGGCATTGTAGAATTGCACACTGCAAAAAATTTCAAATAGTGAATTGACCCAAAATTAAAACTTGTCTGAAGCTTGGAATGATTTGCCATTGGTTCTTGCTATGTGGTATTTCAAGTGTTATGTATCTCATTTTTCTTATCTCTAACACTGCTAACAAATTAAGCTGTTGAAATATCTGCAGTGTCCCCTTTGCCTTGAGCTTTTTTCCCCTCTGTCTCTTCAGAGGTTGCTAGAAAGCTGCATAAACAAGACTGGGTTGGAGGGAAAATTGCAGCAGAACTTTTGTGGATACTACACTTTATTGGCACATGGTTGCAGGCTACCATGAGAAATGATCTCAACAATGTTACATATATTTTGCCAAGCCTTTACATCAAAGGGAAGTTATCACGAAATCATAAAATTCCTTGTTACCAATATCTCGGACTGTAAAATGTGGTAATTGACTCCTTTTCACCATTTATTTTGCATTTTACTCCTTGTTGGATAAAAACTGTCTTCTGATTCTTATGCTGTCACAATGCTAAACTTCCACTGCTGCTGGAAATATATTTTTCCCAACCCTGTTGTTAATGGAAATCCCTGAAAACAAAAATGCAAGAAAACCTTCTTTTCTTTGTAAAAGTTATTTTCAAAACTCCACACGTAAGTGATTCAGAAATGTGGTGTAAAACTTACAAGGCTAGTTAATATACTAGTTTCAGTGAGAGACTTAAGTGCATTTCAGAAATCTCTGGAAGATATTTGTAAACTAACACAAATTGACCCTAATGTGATGCTATTTTTTATTCTAGGTGCCATGTTTCAGAACAGAATAAGACCACTAGGAAAGAAGAGCTGAAGAAAAAGCACAGAACAGATATAGGCTAATTGGAAAAAAATTAACCTGTCTCTGAGGTGACTAAAGGGGAATAATGGTGATTTTGCGCCGGGCTCGGCCGCCTGCTTCCGCCCCAACCAGCAATGAATCTTGACTCGCTCTCGCTGGCCTTGTCTCAAATCAGCTACCTGGTGGACAATTTAACCAAGAAAAACTACCGAGCCAGCCAGCAGGAAATACAGCATGTAAGTAAACTAACAGAAGAGAGTGCTGCAGAGGAAACTTTGGAATGGAAGGATGGAAGAATCAAATAAGCGCTCTGCGTTTGAGGGGCACTTCACAGCATTCATAGTAAAGGAGTAGCAATGTTTACTCTTCTAAGGTCCAGAAGTGGTACTGGAAACAAGTCTAGTTGGAGCTGTCACTTGGTGATAAGGCAATTCTTCCCTCTCCCCTAACTGTCTTAGTAAAGTCGTACTACCAAATAGTTCTAATAGCTTCTCTACCTAAACTCATAAGTTTATGTACTATTGATAGCTGCTTGCTTGACACTTCCTGTTCAAAATGTTATCTTACTGAATCTTTATATATAATAAAAGACAGTAACTAATTTTAGAATCAGTGTTCAATTTCCTTGCAAAATCTAATTCTTTAAAAGGATGTTATCTTAAAGATTTTAAATATTTCTGACTTTGTAATTTATTTTAATTAGCTACCTGCTGGATGCTTCTGTAAAAATTAGTGAACTTCACTTTCTGGTTCTGGGTTGCAGAGAAGACAGTGAAACTTGCCCACTGTTAACACTTTATTTTTGAAATGTGACACTTCTATTAAGATTCAGGCTACATTTAGTGTTAATAGCCTTTCATTGTAAAGGGATTCCTTGGGCTGAAAAGCCTTGTTCACAATGGATTGCTGAACCAGTTTCTAGAACTGGTTTGCCAGAAGAAACTAGTCTTCCAGACTTGTATGAAACCAGTTTAGCTCAGTTCCATGCAGGCAGATGACCACATTAGTCTGCACTAGTTATCCACTTGAGCCAAAGTCAACAGAAAACCAAGGGAGTGAATGAGCATGGAAACCAAACTAACCTGTTTTAGTTACTAACCTGCATTCTGAGTCAGGATTGAGGCATCATGGGAAGGCCTGGTGGGCACTGTTATCTATTGTGAAGTCTGGCTTTTGTGGGAAAACTTCATTTTTCCAGGTCTGTCAGTTAGAGCAGTAAACAAAAACTTGATTTATTATGTCTAGTACAAATATTTAAGCAAGCTTTTTAAAATAAGTACTTGATTTTCTTTGAGTCTGATTTATATCTAGACCATTGGCTGAAATTCGAAAGCTTTAGTGAATTTGAGCAAATGAAAGTAGTGTGATTGGAACTGGCTTTCAGAAATTCCTAGGGTACGTCTACACAGCAGGGCTAAAGTCAAATAAGCCACGTAACTTGAGCTACGTCAATTGTGTAGCTCTAAGCCGAAATAGCTTAATTTGGCTGTTGGCGCTGTCTATACAGCAGGAAGTCAAAGGAAGAGCACTCTTCCTTTGACTTCCCTTATTTCTTGTAAAGTGAAGGTTACGGGAGTTGGAATAAGAATTCCTCCAGCTCACCATTATTTCAAAATAAAGACTGGCAGTGTATGCGTGCAGTATGATGTTGTGTGGATGTACCCTTAGGGTACAGATATCATGATTTACTTGCAGCCCTTTTTGTTGTGGACTATGGGCAAGGGCAGTAGCATCTCAGTTTGTGTAATGGCTAAAGGTTTTGCATTAGGATTAAATGTAGAAAGACCATTAAAAACACCTTGTTACCTGTATCTTGCCTCTAACTTATTTAGCCTAGGATATGGTTAAAAAAACTTCACTAAAAAGACCGTAAAGATGTCAAATTCATTTCATCTTGAGACTTAAGCTATTATTCACTTACACTTCCAAATTTTTTTAGGACAGTTACTTAATCTCCAGTTCGGATTTTTATGCATTAGCACAGTACTGTTCCTGTTTACACGATTCCTACTGATACTGTTTCACATTTCTTCAAACAATGGTACAAATCTGATTGCTAAAACATGTTAATTTACAGTTCAGTACAGCATTTTGCATCCTCTAAGAGGGTCTACTGTGTGGTTTTTTTAAGAACTTGATTTTTATTTAGGAAATAGTACACCACACTCATTACCTGTGTCAAACTGCAGCTGCAGCAACAGTACATTAGGAATAAAACTAAATCACACACAAACACAATAGCACTTATATTTTATTCAGCTAAATCTTAAATGTTACATAAAGGTTTCACACTTTGCAATTGAAGCAGTCTCCTGAGCTGATGGCTGTCCTTAAACATTTTTTAATTTTCAAGTGTAATTAACTTGAACAGACCGATCCTCAGAACACTAAATGTATAATGTCCTTAAAACATCTACAGCTAGCTTTTTCCCCTTTACCCACTGTCGTTTTGATGCAGATCTGATTCCAAGTGACCAAAAAACTAAGACTGTACTTAATTAAGTGCACTAAGAGTGCATTTAATTTTGGAGTAAGCCCCACTGAAAACAAGTATAGGATGGGGCTTTGGGAAAGCTGAGTTATGCTGAAGTAAAATAGGAAATAGACTTATGACATCACCATTATGGTATATGACCATGATGTTCCAAAATGAGACGTGCATGTCACTGAGTGTCGCTTTAAGTTGACAATTGTAATCTAAAACAAGAAAATGACACTCAGAGGCAACTGGCAACTCTAGATTTTCCTTACTGCAATCTTCTGTACTGTGTATTTGGGTGATATTCTAAACCTAGTTAACTAATTAAATGCATCATAAGGATTAGCTAAGCTACACTTTTTTCTAGCAACATCCAACATAGCAGACCATTTGGGAACTTATTTGTTCAATCATGCTTGAACTAAAAGGCAGAGAGTCCTGAAAAATGACATGTTGCAAAGTTGATCCACATAATTTTCTTCCAATAAGCAGTTTTCCTTAAGATATTTCATTCATTCTTGCAGTGAGGCCCTGCATTTTCTAATTGCACTGCTTGCACTTGACACATTTTCCTTTTTTACGCCGAGAACAAATTTCTTCAGAATATTCCCAGAGAGGCTCTTGTTTACACTTAGAAGCCACAGCAGTTTTTCTGTGGTAAAAATGTAGGGGGAATATAGGAAGCTGTGTGTACTTGTTAACATCCTCCCTTTTTCTTTCCCGTACACTCCACTGTTACTTTCTATTCTGCCTCCATCCTTTCCTAGATATTGTTTCTCTGTCGTAGGACAATGCTGTCATAGGACGAAGCTTTGCCATGCTTGGCCCATGCTCATCACCCCATATAAACACAACAAAAACCATCCAATCCTTCCTGTGTCTGCCTTTGCACATTTCTCAGCAGATTAACAGAAACTGAAAGCCCAGAACTTTCAAGAAGCAAGAGCTGGTTGTTAGGCTGGCCAGACTAGAGCCATTAATTCATTTTTGAGACTTAAGTGTAGGTGTAGCATGCCTGTGACTTAATTGTAACTTTTATTTTTAAATAATAAAAATACTCCGTGTTTCAAATCTATTTAAATGATTAAAAGAAAGTTGATTTTTAACCACACTGCCACAGGAGATACTTGTATTGGGAGGATGATGTTTGTCTATTTTGAAATTGATCAACTTCTAGTTTCGATTTCTGATAACCCCATCAAATTTATTTTGTGACTTTTAATTCGTCTTAAATTATTTCTGCTTGCTGATCAATGTTTCTCTTGAAGAGTGGCTATATATGGGGTTCAGTGAAACTTATTTTAGAATATTGTCATGATCAAGGTAAACTGAGTATTTTGTATCACTTGGCTGCAGTAATCTTGTAACTAGTGGGTAAAACATTTTCAGACAAATGGTTTTCATGTTGGTGTCCCACTAAATCCTTGGATAAGTCTCAGCTGAAGCAGACCTGGCAGTAGACTAGAAATAATAGTAGATTCGAGTTACCTAAAACAGAGACCTGTTTTAATCACTCTTCAAGAACTCATCAGATCAATCCTTGATTTCCCCCAATAAATTTATTTTAGGCACTATATCTATTAGCAGACTACATTTACTCTGTTGTTTATGCTTCACATCTTACAAATGGGTTGTGTCTAGGATGGTGGTGGGGGGAGTCTTCCACTGCATTGTCAGTTTAGGAGATGTGACTAATCTGCCTCTAAATGACCTATAGTTTACTTTGTTTTGATTGCTTTTGAGATTTGACTGGAGAAGCCTTAAAGTTTGGATGGTGGCCAGGTGGTGAACTATTTTACGGGAAAGGGGTGGGTGGGGGGGTGTGTGTGTGTGTGTGTGTGTTGTTTTAAAAAAAAAAAAAAAATTAAGTTTGGTGATTATGAACCTCTTAATTGAAAAATCTAGTCTTAGAATTCCAACTCTTTTTACATCCCTGGTATTTATACACTATTTCTGTTTCTCAGTTCAATAATTGAAGGTGATGACAGAGTAGTGGTGGTGAATTCTGTTCGTACTGACTGGGCTTTAGTGAACTTAAAAATTTCCATAACAATCTACAACTTGGGGAAGGAAAATGGTGAGCTATTGCTGCTTACAACCATTATGTATAGAAGCAGCTCAGTGTAGCCCTGAACTGTTTCATAGCCTAGAACGGTGTTTCCCAACTAGGGTTCCGCGGAACCCTGGGGTTCCTCAGACCATCGTCAGGGGTTCCGTGCGAAATCGTGGAACAAATAAATAAATTTTTTTTCTTACAATGTGCGTGCGTGCGTGCATGCGTGTGCGCACGCACACACACACAGGGCTTGACAAATGGTGACAAAAACCGCTTGCCAGCCCTGTACTGCGCAAGAGCCACATTGCGCATGCGCACGCTGCAAATGAACGGGGCGCACAGCTGAAATCTATTTGCCACGGGCGAGTAAATTGTATAGTTTGTCGAGCTGTATATGTGTAAAATATATATAATATATATGCGCGCGCGCACAAAGCTCTTTACAAATACATTTTCTTGACAATTTAGCAGTAATTGACTTGCGCTCCCTGCTGTCAACTTTTTCTGGCCAAGCAAATGTTTTCATAGTAGGGGTTCCTCGGGATATGAAAAATTATTTTAGGGTTTCCTCCATGGGGAAAAAAGTTGGGAATCACTGGCCTAGAACTTGGAAACGTAAGACAAGACTAAGGTGGGCTTGAAAGACGGTGAGGTTAAGTATACTAAGCTGCTGTTATGGCTAGGAGACTTGTAAAGTAGTTAAACTTCTGCATCACCCTTGCTGTGCTTTTTGACAAACTAGTTTTAATTTTTTGGTGTAGGTAGACGGATTGCACTGAGACTTCTCTCCAGAGACCTCGGCCACAGCTTTCTGATGTAAAATCTGTGTTGAAAAGTGTGCTGATCAGTGACAGTTCCTCTAGAGGTTTAGGGGTTTATTAAGAAAGTAAGAAGAGCAGTGGGCACTGATAACTTACACTTGTGCCAGTCTGTGTTTCAACACCATGCACATGGGTGGATAGTGACAAGTGAATCCAGAGGGGCTTGTGATTGGAAAAAGATGGTGGAGCATGCTGGTTTCATGGAGAAAGGTCAGAGTTGACATTCTAGAATTATCCCTCTGATTTGTGCTGAGGGGAATGGACTAGAACAGTGTTTCTCAACCTTTTTTAATAAAGTACCCCTTTTTTTAAAAAAAAGTACCCCCAGTACCTACAGTTTTCAGACAGGTTTTTTTTCTACCATTGCGACACATTTGCTTTAACAACTTAATCATAGTAGGCAGGTGATGAAATTTTTGGGTGTTAAAAGTACAAAAATAATAAAGCACTGTAAAACTTAAAACAAATTCAGTTTTCTCCAAACTTCAGTTGTTGATGTACCACCCCCAGACTTCTCTCAAGTGTCTTTAAGGGTACTCGTACCACTGGTTGAGAAATACTGGACTAGAAGTTTGAAGAAGTGTCAAGATAGCTGCAGTTTTATTGGATGTGGGAATGAAGTGGGATGTGATACCCAAGACTGGGTTTTTAGGTAATTCCTAATTTAGCTTAAACTAAGCTGTTTAACATGGGATGTGCAAAAGACCATCCTGAATGAGCATTTCCACACTTGGGGAAAAAATAGTGGGCTAGACTGAAGGATATGTACAAGATCTGATGCTTGTTGACTTTCAAAATGTCCTATAATCTTGACATCCTATCTTGAGTCAGAAGTTCATTTTAGCACTTATCCGGAGTTAAGACTCTTACTACTTTTCGAAAACTTGCCCATTTGTATGTTCGCCTTACCACTGATCCCACCCCCTTCTTCCAAATAAAAGAATTGAGGTACTAGTGTATAGTTACAGATTGGGCACCTCCTAAAGTTGTTGTTAGAGCCAGGTCTAAGCTGTTGGATCTGGCTCTAGCACACTACTAGATAAAAACAATATTCATAGAACCATAGAGCTGGACGAGACCTCAGAAAGGTTATCAAGTCCAGCCCCCTGCTCTAGGCAGGACCAATCCCAACTAAATCAACCCAGCCAGGGCTTGGTCAAGCTGAGACTTAAACACCTCTAGGGATGGAGACTCCACTACTTCCCTAGATAACCCATTCCAGTGTTTCACTACCCTCCGAGTGAAATAGTTTTTCCTAATATCCAACCTGGACCTCTCCCACCACAACTTGAGACCATTGCTCCTTGTTCTGCCATCTGTCACTACTGAGAACAGCCTGTCTCCAGCCTCTTTGGAACCTCCCTTCAGGAAGTTGAAGGCTGCTATCAAATCCCCCCTCACTCTTCGCTTCTGCAGACTAAACAGATCCAACTCCCTCAGCCTCTCCTCATAAGTCATATGCTCCAGCCCCCTAATCATTTTGGTTGCCCTCCGCTGGACCCTCTCCAAAGCGTCCACATCTTTTTTGTAGTGGGGGGCCCAGAACTGGACACGATACTCCAGATGTGGCCTCACCAGAGCCGAATAAAGGGGAATAATGACATCTCTGGATCTGCTGGCAATGCTCCTCTTAATGCAACCGAGTATGCCATTAGCCTTCTTGGCTACAAGGTCACACTGTTGACTCATATCCAGCTTCTCATCCACTGTAACCCCCCAGGTCCTTTTCTGCAGAACTACTACTTAACTGGTTGGTCCCCAGCTTGTAACTATGCTTGGGATTCTTCCGTCCCAAGTGCAGGACTCTGCACTTGTCCTTGTTGAACTTCATCAGATTTCTTGTGGCCCAATCCTCCAATTTGTGTAAGTCACTCTGGACCCTATCTCTGCCCTCAAGCGTATCTACCTCTCCCTCTAGCTTAGCGTCATCTGCAAACTTGCTAAGGGTGCAATCCATCCCCTCATCCAGGTCATTAATAAAGATATTGAACAAAACTGGTCCTAGAACCGAACCTTGGGGCACTCTGCTAGAAACCGACTGCCATCCTGACATCGAGCCGTTGATCACTACCCGCTGGGCTCAGCCTTCTAGCCATCTTTCTATCCATCTTACTGTCCATTTATCCAATCCACATTCCCTTAACTTGCTGGCAAGGATATTGTGGGAGACCATATCAAAAGCCTTGCTAAAGTCAAGGTAGATCACATCCACTGACTTTCCCACATCTACAGAGCCAGTTACCTCATCATAGAAGCTAATCAAATTGGTCAGGCACGACTTGCCCTTTGTGAATCCATGCTGACTATTCCTAATCACTTTCCTCTCTTCCAAGTGCCTCAAAATGGATTCCTTAAGGATCCCTTCCATGATTTTTCCAGGAACCGAGGAAAGACTGACCGGCCTATAGTTCCCTGAATCGTCCTTCTTCCCTTTTTTGAAGATGGGCACTGCATTTGCCTTTTTCCAATCATCCGGGATTGCTCCCGATCGCCATGACTTTTCAAAGATAATGGCCAAAGGCTCCTCAATGACATTTGCCAACTCCCTCAGTACCCTCGGATGCATTAAGTCCGGATCCATGGATTTGTGTACATTTAGCTTTTCTAAATAGTTCCTAACTGTTCTTTACCCACCACGGGCTGTCCATCTTCATCCCATCTTGCGTCACTTGGCTCCTGGACTTCTGCGCTGACCTTGTCCGTGAATACAGAGGCAAAGAAAGCATTGAGTACTTCAGCTTTCCCCACATCTGTCACTAGGTTACCTCCTTCATCCAGTAGGGGCCCCACACCCTCTCGGATCACCTTCTTCTTGTTAACATGAAAGGTTTCTACAGGCTTGTTATCCTTCACATCCTTAGCTAGTCGCAATTCCATTTGCGCTTTCGCCTTCCTGATAACCCCCCGGCATTCTCGAGCTATACATTTAAACCCCTCCCTGGTCATTTGTCCAAGTTTCCACTCTTTGTAAGTTTCCTTTTTGTGCTTAAGTTCACCAAGGATTTCCCCCGTAAGCTAATCCGGTCTCCTACCATTTTTGCCTCTCTTGCTACGTGTCGGGATAGTTTCTTTCTGTGCCTTCAATAAGGCTTCTTTAAAATACTGCCAGCTGTCCTGGACTCCTTTCCCCTTCATGTTAGCATCCCAGGGGATTCTGCCCTCAGATCTCTGAGGGAGTCAAAATCTGCTTTTTTGAAGTCCAAGGTGTGTATCTTACTACTCTTTTCTTCCTTTGGTCAGGATCCTGAAATCTGCCATCTCATGATCACTGCTTCCCAGGTTGTCACCCACCTCTACTTCCCCTATTAGTTCCTCCCTGTTTGTGAGCAGAAGTTCAAGCTGCGCACGGCCCCTGGTCGGATCCTTCAGCACTCGTACCAAGAAGTTATCCCC
Organism: Pelochelys cantorii; assembly: GCA_032595735.1. Classification (NCBI taxonomy): domain Eukaryota; kingdom Metazoa; phylum Chordata; order Testudines; family Trionychidae; genus Pelochelys; species Pelochelys cantorii. The sequence goes on along the minus strand of CM064339.1, from coordinate 1,209,091 downwards.
AACATTCTCCAAAAACTTCCTGGATTGCCTGTGTACTGCCGTATTGGTTTCCCAACAGATGTCAGGGGGATTAAAGTCCCCCACGAGAACTAGGGCCTGCGATCTGGAAGCTTCTCTCAGTTGTCCGAAGAAAGCCTTATCTACCTGATTCGGTGGCCTGTAGCAGACAGCAACCACAACATCACTGCTGTTTGCTCCTTTAAACTTAACCCATAGACTCTCAACAGGTTTTTCTCCCTCTTTATACTGGAGTTCAGAGCAATCATAGTGCTCTTTTACATATAGTGCAACTCCTTCTCCTTTTCTCCCCTGCCTGTTCTTCCTGAACAGTTTATACCCTTCCATGACAGCGCTCCAGTCATCCCACCAAGTCTCTGTTATCCTAATTAAATCATTTCTTGGACTGGGCCAGGGCCTCCAGTTCTTCCTGTTTGTTGCCCAGGCTTCTCGCATTAGTGTACAAACACCTCAGGTAACCAGTTGATCGCCCTATCTTCTCCATTCGAAACAGGGGTCCTCCTTTCTTGCTCGTTCCTCTCTGCATTTCTTCCCGGTATCTGACTTTCCCACTCCCCTCAGGGTTTTGGTCACCGTCCCCCAATGAACCTAGTTTAAAGCCCTCCTCACTAGGTTTGCAAGCCTGCCCGCGAAGATGCTTCTTCCTCTCTTCGTTAGGTGGATCCCATCTCTTCCTAACAATCCTCGTGCCCGGAACAGAGTCCCATGGTCCAAGAAACCAAAGCCCTCTCTGCGACACCACCTGCGCAACCACGCATTTACGTCCTCAATTCGACGATCCCTGCCCAGTCCTTTCCCTTCAACAGGGAGGATGGACGAGAACACCACTTGCGCTCCGAATTCTAATTTGGACAGGTCACTGTCAAAAACTCAGTTGAATTGGTGTTACCGGTGTGGTGTGTGGGTTTTTTTTTGTTTGTGTTTGTTTGTTTGTTTCCTGTGTTAGTATTAGACATAAGTGCCATAATAAATGCCACTCACAGTCTGCAGTACTGAAGTGTGTTGGATTCCCCCATGTGTTGGAGCTGAAACACTGCTTACCACCTTGGTGCTCTCAAGTGTCATTTGGTATAGTGTCTTAATGTGGACAAAAGTCTGATCAAAGATTACAACTTGGAAGTGGGGGTTCTATTCCTGTCAGTACTTTATTGCTTTGATTCTGTCTTTCCATCCACTAATGGGGTTAACCCTTACTTCATAGTCTCAGGAGGGTAGCAGTGTTAGTCTGTAACTAAAAAAAAAAAAAAAAAAACCTTGAGTGGTCCTGTAGCACCTTAGATGAACAAAAAATATAGATAATATCATGAGCTTTCGTGAACACAGCCCACTTCTTCAGATGTCAAATATGGAGCAAGAGGCACAGAGAGGGTCAAATATAAAGCAGAAAGAGGGGAGGGGAGGGGAAAATCAGTCAGTGTCCATGCTAAATGAGGCTAATAGTGGGCTGTAAGAGTCTGGTACTTGGCTTTTTATATCATTTGGGCTCTGAATATAACAACCCATCCAAGAGATATCTTTGTTCAATCACTGGGTAATGTCAGATTTGCACATGGAGGCTAGTTTTGCAATTTTTCTCTAGGTGGTTCCTGAAATTATTCTGTAAGGGTGCGTCTACCCAGCAGGGTTTAACTCAAAATAAGCTATGCAAATTGAGCTACATCAGTTGCGACATTGGGAGTGTCTACACAGCACTTACTTTAAAATAGAGCCCTCTTCCTCCGACTTCTCTTACTCCTCGCCCAGTGGGGGTTAAAGGAGTTGGAGGAAGAAGTCCTCCAGCTTGACAGTATTTTGACATAACTGTCTGCTGTGTAGACGTGGACTAAGTTATTTAAAAAATAATGTTGCTGTGTAGATGTATCCTAAGAGAATGGCCACTTTTAGATCCATTAGTGAGTGTCCCAGCAAGTTAAAATGTTCCTCAACAGGTTTCTGTTACCATTTTGAATATCTGATTTGTCTGTTAAAACTTACTTCATAGGGTTATTGAGAATAACTACTAAACTTGTAGATACATAGTGCCTCCTATTTGAACTTTAGTGTTCTGTTGTACAGAGTTGTGAAATTACTACAGTAACCAAAGTACTGGTTCCCCAGTAGTGTCTAACAACTTGCTCTCATACTTATTGGATGTCTTGTCTTTCTAGATCATTTTGTTCTTGCTCTTTCAGATTGTGAATCGGCACGGTCCCGAGGCAGACAGGCATTTGCTACGCTGTCTATTCTCGCACGTGGATTTCAGTGGCGATGGTAAAAGCAGTGGCAAAGATTTCCATCAGGTAAATTCTACACTTGGACAATCGCTAATTACATTTTTAATTGACTTATTGCCAAGCTCTCATGCAATTTTAAGCACAAAGGCAGGGTACAGGTTAGGCTGCACAGCTTCTGCATTTCAACCCCTTTTGTTGGTTCTCTAAACTAGTGAGAGTGGAATTACTGAGAGCTTGTCTGGGTTTTAAAGAATTGATTCAGAAAACCTTCTACTGAATTGTGCTGGTCCTACTCTCTCCCTTCCCTCTCCACTGTACCTTCTTAAAACATCCCTCACCTTTAAAAAGTTTAGTCCAAACAAGTGATCTTACAATATTGTGCACACTTCCAGATGACTGACTTTTGGGGCCCCTGCCTGGTTTAATCTCCATTCTTTCCTAAAATCTCTTGAGAAACATTCTTTAATTTAATATATTGTGCTCCTTTTTTATGCATACAGTCAGTATCTGTGTCCACATCTGTAGGAGCTTGAGGCAAGTGAAATAAAGTACCAGATTTTCACCTCCAGGTGACTGAGAAATGTGTGTGGTTAGCTTGTCTGGTCTGGCAAACTTAAACTTTAATGACAAGGAAACAGTCAAATTCTGATGGACGCTAGTCTGTCTCTTTCCATGTTTCTTGGCACAAAATATGGAATTCAAAATCTGAGGCACTGTAACATCTGACCGGGTTATTGCTATAATGGTTGTGGAGTGAAGGAGAAATTACAACTTTAAATACAGATGCGCAGTGTGTCATGTGGTAGCAGCTTTTCAGTTACCTTGTTCTTTTTCAGACTCAATTTCTGATCCAAGAGTGTGCGTCGCTGATTACAAAGCCAAATTTTATCTCGACGCTGTCATACGCCATTGACAATCCATTGCACTATCAGAAGGTTTGTATATCCTGTCCTGAAGGGGTCCGTCATGGGGGGGAAAAAAAAGCATTTTATTATGGAATTATGTAGAATATTTGGAATGAGTCTTATTGTTTTTCTAAGTGAGAGAACTTGTCAAACAAGGCAGTAGCATTCATGCAGTGTGTAACTTCACTAGCAAACTAAAAGTCCAGCATGAGGATATGACACAGGTTTTTCTAGCGTTGGAGAGGAAATGGATTAAGCCATAGAAAGGAAATAGCTATGTTTAACCCTCAAGAACTGCTATCCTTTGGATTAAAGGGGTGCTAGTGTAGGAGTCCTGGGGACTATTTTCAGCATGAACAGGATCCTTATTTAGAATAGGATTTGACATGTTTCCCTTGTTGCCTGAAATCCTCACCGGCCTCACTTTTTTTATATTTGTACCCTCTATTTGTATTTTACTGGCATTTATCACTTAAAACAAACTCTCTTCTTTTCTAGTATCATGAACTTTAAAAAAACTGAATAGTCTTAGTCTTCTTACTTATTGTTGCTCCCTGTACTTCACTCAAGCTTCCCCAATAAATACATATTAGCCATTTGCTGAATTATTGAAAGCAGGAGAACCTGAATGCTTGGATTACAAACACTTGATGGGAGTATTTAAAACCAAGCAAGGCTTATGAGCTCTAGCTTGTTTCATGAAAAAGACTTAAACTTAGTAAATATTTTGTGTATAAGCAGTAATGTCAAAAGTGTGTTCTCTTATGATATTAGTTGATGCTTGTAGATTTCCATATGGACAGCTACGGTACTGTCTGATGTATCTTTATTAACTTTATCTCACATTATTCATCTCACTTAACCATTTTCACAGAAGCACTGTGGCAGTGTCCAAGCCACTTTAGAAAGGCCACTTTAGAGTAGTTATTAATGGTTCACAATCCTGCTGGAAAGGTATAACAAGTGGGGTTCCACAGGGGTCTGTTTTGGGACTGGCTTTCCAATATCTTCATCAACGATTTAGATATTGGCATAGAAAGTACGCTTATTAAGTTTGCAGACGATACCAAGCTGGGAGGGGTTGTGACTAATCTGGAGGATAGGGTCATAATTCAAAATGATCTGGACAAATTGGAGAAATGGTCTGAGGTAAACAGGATGAAGTTTAATAAAGACAAATGCAAAGTGCTCCACTTAGGAAGGAACAATCAGTTTCACACATACAGAATGGGAAGCGACTGTCTAGGAAGGAGTAGGGCAGAAAGGGATCTTGGGGTTATAGTGGACCACAAGCTGAATATGAGTCAGCAGTGTGGTGCTGTTGCAAAAAAAGCAAACATGATTCTGGGATGCATTAAGAGGTGTGTTGTGAGCAAGACACGAGAAGTCATTCTTCCGCTCTACTCTGCGCTAGTTAGGCCTCAGTTGGAGTATTGTGTCCAGTTCTGGGCACCGCATTTCAAGAAGGATGTGGAGAAATTGGAGAGGGTCCAGAGAAGAGCAACAAGAATGATTAAAGGTCTAGAGAACATGACCTATGAAGGAAGGCTGAAAGAATTGGGTTTGTTTAGTTCACAAAAGAGAAGATTGAGAGGGGACATGATAGCGGTTTTCAGGTATCAAAAAGGGTGTCACAAGGAGGAGGGAGAAAACTTGTTCATCTTGGCCTCTGAGGATAGAACAAGAAGCAGTGGGCTTAAACTGCAACAAGGGAGGTTTAGGTTGGACATTAGGAAAAAGTTCCTAACTGTCAGGGTGGTCAAACATTGAAATAAATTGCCCAGGGAGGTTGCGGAATCTCCATCTCTGGAGATATTTAAGAGTAGGTTAGATAGATGTCTATCAGGGATGGTCTAGACAGTATTTGGTCCTGCCATGAGGGCAGGGGACTGGACTCTATGACCTCTCGAGGTCCCTTCCAGTCCTAGTATTCTATGATTCTATGTCTCTGGACCAAACGAGCTGTTTTAATTAGGGATGTTAAAATGTGTTTAAGTAAACATGTGACTTTTACACATGGGGCAGCAGGGGGAGCTGATGTGCCTCCCCACCCATGCTGCTGCCTCCGATATAGAGGCAGTGTGTATGTGTAGGGGAACTGGCTCTCGGTGTGTGCTGGCTCCCACCTGCACACCCCCTCCCGCCCCCTCCGTGCTGCTGCCTCTGATACAGAGGCAGCAGTGGTGGTGGGGGGAGGAGAGGCAGCTCCCTGGCAGCTGGGTGCCTGCCCAGACTCATGGCTTATCTGTGTATATAGTTGCACTTTCGCCTCTAGTTTTAATAGCGCTAACTTTTCGTGATTTTGAACATTGTTAAAGATTTCAAAACTGCCAAAATACAAAATAGATCCTAGTGCTTCTACATTTTTCTGTTGACATGCTGGCGGTCTTGAGAACACAGTGCCTTCCTGAACTAGTGTAACTCTTGTGGAATGTGCATGGATTTAAACTTTCTATCAAACATGGATCCCCTTGAGATTAGCGCTGAAAAATGTAGATTTTTGTTTGGGTGTATTTGCTTTTTTTTTTTTGTTTGTTTTTTTTGAGTGCCCTATTCAGACTTTGTGAACTAGTCTACTGCAAAATGGCTTCCCTTTCTACAAATAAGACTATGCATATAAATAATTCATACTTTATTCTGTTTCAGAGTCTAAAGCCTTCACCCCATTTATTTGCCCAGCTGAGTAAAGTTATCAAATTAAGCAAAGTTCAAGAGGTGGGTAAAGATTAGTTTCCCAAACTAGCTGGTTAAGCTTGTATAATACAAAGCTTAGCTGAAATTCACGATAGTGTCTTACTTTCCTCTCACTTGTTCACAGGTGATTTTTGGTCTTGCTTTACTGAATTCCTTCAGCTCTGATCTGCGAGGTTTTGGTAAGTGAGGAGTTTCCAAAATGCTACAGCAAAGACTTGCCAGATTTTAAGAACAGTCATGACAGTGGATCAGTGTCTGGGATACCTAAGTTTGCTTCTGCAGTTGAAATTATTGGGCACTGGAGTTGTTCCTCCCTCTTCCCCAGTTCCTAATCACTATAGCGTGTCTGTTCTAGACATACTGCAGAATCTGTCTTGCTTACGAAGGTGGGGCTGAGGGGTATGCAACATGAAAAGGATATTGTTTATCAAGGGTAGACAATTGCCCAGGTGATGTGGAGGGTGTTACAGGTGCCCAGAGCAATAGATAACCTTCAGAACCAAATTAACTGTTTACATATGCTACATCTTTAAAGTACAATTCAGGGTTTAATTGTAGCCTCTCCTCTCTTCTGAAAGCTGCCCAGTTTATCAAACAGAAACTTCCAGATCTTCTGCGCTCTTACATTGACGCAGACGTCAGTGGAAATCAAGAAGGTGGCTTCCAAGATATTGCAATAGAAGTCCTGCACCTCCTCCTCTCCCATCTCCTTTTTGGGCAGAAGGGAGCCTTTGGGGTTGGACAAGAACAGATTGACGCTTTCCTCAAAACATTACGTAGAGGTGAGTAGAACATCGTCATTCAGGAAGCCTGTCTGGATGCAGGGCATAATACACCAGCAGTCTGTCATTCCGGTGGCAGCAGTGGGGTGGTGTAATAGGATGCTTAGTGCATAAGGTTTAGACCAAGTTATTTTTCATGAACAAGTACTCTGAAAGGAGTACACAGCAATCATGCTGGTTTTAAATAGTTGGAATCATCTTCCCGTTGGTATGTGGTAGGTGTTACAGTATACTAAAAACATTTCCAGAATTTGGCCGGTATGTAGCTGCCTTTAGGGATACCCAAATGAACAGGCTTTAGATGGTTGAACTTCAGTCCTGTTGCACAAGTTCATTTGTTGCACGCTTTTTTTGTAGCATTACACATCCATAATACATGATCTTTCTAAAATGGGGAGTTTATTAGAATGCTAAATGAGGGGAAACAGGGTGACCAGGAAATAGTTAAGGCTGCTCAGTACTTGGGTTAAATCCATGTCTGCTGCTGCAAGTCCTAGAATACATAAGGGGACCTTTCAAGTGCATTGCAGGGTATACAAACTTTTTATTCATGCCATACATATTGTGGAGACTACCTCTGTGTGATGCTATGGTAATCTAATGTAATATATGAAATTAAATTTCCCTAGCTTTCAGTGTGAGACGGGTCGTGGGCAATTATTCTTATACTCCTTTAATCTACTCTTCTTCCCAAGCAGCTTCACTCCTCCTTGTTTCTAAAAAGAAACAAATGCACAATGTGTATAAACTAGGGATGTCAGTAGTTAACTGGCGGCGCGGCTGGGCTGGAGCAGCCTCCCTGTCTGACATGGGGCCCCCAGCATTGCCTTAGCAGCCTGCCGGGGGTTAAGCGGTTAACTAGTTAAACATAACATTTAACCGGTTAACTGCTTATACTAGGGATGTAAAATCCTCTTTAAACAGATAAAGGTAAGAACAAGACAGCTGGTTTATTTAGTTTTTGCATTATTATAGTTTATGATCTCCAGCATTGTCAGCTCCACAAAATTTGGTGTGCTAACCACCACGAGTTCGTTTGCCAGTAACTTGCGAAACAAACTTCCAGATGTACACAAGCAGTCACATGGTCACTGCTTTCCTTTGGGCTGATCTGTACTGTTGTGTGTGGTTTGCTGGCATAATAGCCCCAAACATAAAATTAATCCTTTTTGTGTCCCATGGTGCGTCTCTGCTGGAATAGAGCAGCCCTAAACTGGTCCCTTATTCCCAATATTTTCTGGTGGAAGGGGACAGCTGCTCTCTACTACTGTATTCTTCAGCATGTGCTTTTTGGGTGGTTGTCCCCATGAATAATTAGCACCTGTTTCTGCTGCAGTTAGTAGCTTTCCCAAGCAGCTGCAGTGAAATTGTAGAAGTCTTGTCAATTTCATGTTGCTTCTGCTGCTTAGGGAAGCTGTAAACAGCAATAGAGGACTTGGTGGTATGTTGGTAGGCTTGAGAAAATACTACAGTGGCTTACATTTAGTAGATTTTCTTTGGAACCATAGTGGCTAGAAACTGCAGGAATTTGAAGCTTTTCTGAGGGAGGGTTGGAGCCTTCATTTTCCTGGGTCAATGAATATTTTAAGACCATTCCAGTCGAACATACATGTGTAAACTCAGAATCCTCTTGTGGCTGGAAGCAATATCGTAGAATTTCCTGTTTGTTAGGCCATTATAATGCATCTTGATACATGCTCTTCACTCTCATTTTTAGATTTTCCCCAGGAGCGTTGCCCCGTGGTGCTTGCACCACTTCTATACCCTGAAAAACGGGACATCCTAATGGATAGGATCCTGCCTGATTCTGGAGGGATAGCCAAAACAATGATGGAGAGCTCTCTGGCAGACTTCATGCAAGAAGTTGGCTACGGCTTTTGTACAAGGTTTGTAGGAAAACTGTGGTAAGAGCGCACCTATGTACATCAAGCATCTTAGCTGGGAGCAGACCATTTTTCTTTATCCACCAAGTAATAAGATGGGATCACTTGTTCTTGGTTTATAGTATTTTCAGTTCCAGTGTTGTGTATCTTTCGATAGTAAATGTAAACATGTGGAACATTCCCATCTCAGCAGTAGAGGCAACCTGTTCACTTATAAATCCTAGCCATATTTTCTTTTTACAGAAAATACCTAGATAACTTTTTTCCTTTCATGAGAGTTGTCAAACACAAATTTTTAAACACAGAGAAGGTTAGTGTTCACATGAGGCTCTCTGAGTTATAAAATGGTGAGCAGGTAAAGTTTCACAGTTATACCTTGCTTCTTGCATGAACTTATCATGCAGTATTGTGAGTGGGGGTTGGGGGGACTGTTTGGCTACACATTAGAACATCTTCTGGTTCTTGCCAGTACCTTGGCAGCATGACTGTTATCTGCTCCCGAAACCCAAGTGCCTGCTAGGCTTACAGTAAACCAGTGGTTCCCAACCTTTTCCAGATGGGGACCCATTTTGACAATTCAGGAAGATTTGGTGACCCAGGGGAGTTCAAAAAACTTGTGAATGGCTCCTAAGAGCCACCTGGAAAGACACCTGGCGACCCTTTTGAAATGTAATGGCGTCCCATATTTGGATCCCAACCCATAGGTTGGGAAACCTTGCAGTAAACGAAGGATTGTCTTGTCAACAGTTGCTCTTAGCTTCAGTTAATGTTTACTGTGCCATATTTCACTTATGAGCAAGCTAGGCAGTTTGTTGCTCTGGGGATACACCTGCACATCAATCAGTCTTAGTCTAGTTCTGCAGATTTGGGCTCTACGGTGCTTAAAAATAGTGGTGTGTATGTTGGGTCTTGGGTTCTGAATGTTGGCAGTGGGCTTGTCAGATTTCTAGCTCAGACCAAATGTCTGTGCACACTGTCTCTTTAAGGCATGCACTGAAAGCTCTTGTTCTCGGGTCCTGTTCTCCCTTTCTGCTCTGTGGAGATGGGGTACAATGGGGTGGGGGACAGATCATGCATGGTCTCTTTAAGGAACTCAATACTTGGCTCGTTCAGACCTCAGATGCTTGATTCTGTACAGGACTGGGGCACCCTTGACAGTGGCATCCCCCCTTTTCCTGGGCTCTGCACAGCTAGCCGGAGGGTCTTGGGAGCAGCTGGCCGGGGGCTGTAAGGCAAAGGGTAGGAGCAGCATCACTGCAAAGCAGTGGGAAAGGGGCCCTTAAACACATGCTGCCAGATGTGCGTGGCTCTGCTTATTAAGTATGCAGCACTTGAATCAATCCTGGATAGCTGCCCAAAAGTGCTGAGGGATCACATCTTAGTGGAGATACATGGCTTTGAGTTGATCATATGGAAACTTCCCCAAAATATCTTTATATGTAAACTGCCATAGAAATCCAATGTTTACAGTAGTCAGTTTGGGTGAACATGAACAGGGCAAATCAAAGCAAGAACCCTTCTAACTGAAAACATTGCAAAGTCAAGTAGTCTTTTTATGTGCCATATAGCGTACGCCTACGTTGCACCATAGGTCGAAATAAGATATGTAATTTGAGCTATGCAAATTGCGCATCTTATTTTGAAATAGCTTATTTCATTAATTTCAAAATCACCTGCTATTCTGAAATGTCCTTTACTCCTCGTGGAATGAGGTTTATAGGGACGTCGGTAATAGCGAGCCTGAAATAATGGACTTAAGACACAGGATAGCTATTTTGGGATTCTCCGGTATCCCAGAATAGCATTGCAGTGTAGACATAGCCCTAGTGTCTGTATTGTGTGCAAAATCAGTTTGAAATAGCTAACTTCTTGTCTCAATTTCTGTTACCTTTACCCAGAAAACTAGAGTATCACATTCTAATCCCCCTCATGTTATGCTGACTGTCATTATGAAACCTGTTCTGGAACGGAGTTAAATGTTTATTTTCTGGCTATATTTTTAGTGTTGAAGAATGTCGCAACATAATCATGCAGTTTGGCGTTCGGGAGGTCACAGCTGCCCAGGTTGCCAGGGTTTTGGGAATGATGGCTCGAAGTCATTCGGGGTTGACGGAGGGTATTCCATTACAAGTGAGTAGACTAACTGAATGGTGGTGGAAAACAGTGTATGTTTACATTTTAGTGAGAGGAATTAACTTGTCACTAAGCCGGGGACACTCGGAATTGGTACTCCAGGATTCTATTCCTGGCTCTGCCATGTTACCTTAAGCAAGTCACTTAACTTCTGTGATTCGCTTCTCATTTCATTCTTATGCTACAGAAAGGTATTGCATCACAGTGCGGCATCTTAGATGCTATTAAAAGTGCAGAGCTCTTCCTCACTTGCTTACTGGCTTGACTGTGCTCAGAATACAGGCAGTTCTGAAGCTCATGGTTTCTGGCACTTAAAAAATAAGTTAGTCTCGTATCTGATTGGTTGCATTTAATTTGCAGTCTATTTCGGCTCCTGGCAGTGGGATCTGGAGTGATGGGAAAGACAAAAGTGATGGAACGCAAGCCCATACCTGGAATGTGGAGGTCTTGATTGATGTTCTTAAAGAGCTGGTAAGTTTGTGGCATCTAGTTTGTAAAATATCAGTATAGACTATTTGTAATTAGTATTCAGAGCAACCAGGAGTTAGTTCTGGTATACTTTTCTTAGAGTACTAACGTTTCAGTTCAGAAGTGCTGTTACTCTGCTCTATTTATTGCTTCACTTGAACAAAAGGCTCTAACACCACAGGAAGGTAAAGGTGCAAGGATGGCTAACTTGAGTGACTTTTTAAAGATTATTCCATGCGGTTTGGTCCATTTTATATATGCATCCTAATATGCCTTATTCCTTCTCTCAGAATATGCACCTTGTGTGGAAAAGCATAGCATCTATCCAGAATTCATATTCTGTAATCTTTTCTGGTTGATACCATAAATTAAATTGGCCTTAAACTCCATTATAGGATCCTATTTTCAGTTAACTTACATCTTTGCCGAACTAACTGTATGAGCTGAAACTTTACCACTGAAATGCACTAACTAGCATTGATGGCCTCATTCACTTGCAGAAAGTGTTAAGGAATGTTTATGGATGTTGTTTTGATGCTGGAAAACCTGTCTTATTTGTTGCAGAATCCTAGTTTGAACTTCAAGGAAGTAACTTATGAACTGGACCACCCTGGGTTTCAACTTCGTGACAGCAAGGGTCTGCAGATTGTGGTATATGGGATTCAGAGAGGTCTAGGCATGGAAGTCTTCCCAGTTGATCTCATTTACAGGCCTTGGAAACATGCTGAGGGCCAGGTAGGCTTGTTTTGCTGCCGTTGCCAAATTAATGCTGTTGGGCAGCTTATGTGCTTAACGGTTAGTTGTACCGGCTTAACATCTTTGTGTAGTAAGGAATATCACTCGGTAATGAAACAGTGTCTTAGACTAGTCCCAGAACTAAGAATGAACTTGGAATTCGGAGTGACTACAGACCCGGAGCACACAAATGAAGTGTAGTCTACTCAACTGTATAGCTATTTTATCTGAAGGCTCAAGGGATATTGAGGAACACTGACTAGTGGCACTACACATCTTTGTTAGGGGAAACAGTTACCAGCAGTATTCTAACTTGTAGCATAGATGGAACTATGTTCAATAGCTGCATAATGCCAAGGCTGTAACCATGGTTACACAATAAGATTAAAATTCTGGATAAAGTACAAACTAGTTTGTTTGTAAGTACGTTCCCTGACATGGCTGTGTAGGTGTGTTGTGAAGTCTAGGTGCAAAACTCACAGAACCTTTGAGTCTCTTCTGAAAATTTTGTTTAATGGTGATCAAGAAAGCACAAAATTAGAAATACCAAGGCACAAAACAAGCTCAAACTAGCTAGAGACAGAGTAACAAGAACCTTCTACAAATATATTAGAGGCAAGAGAAAGACTAAGGACATAGTAGGGCTGTTTCTCAATGAAGAGGGGAAAAACAATAAAAGAAAATGTGGAAATGGCAGACGTACTAATGACTTCATTTTGGTTTTCACCAAGATGGTTGTTTGGGAGCATAACATAGTGAATGCTGGTGAAAATGGGGTAGTTTCAAAAGCCAAAATAGGAAAGAACAAGCTAAAAATTACTTAAACAAGTGAGATGTCTTTGAGGATGCATTTCATCAGGACCTGGTGACTTGAATACTAAAGGAGCTGACAGGAGATGTCTGAGCCCTTAGCTGTTATCTTTGAAAAATCATGGAATACAGGAGAGATTCCGGAAGACTGGAAAAGGGCAAGTATAGTGCCCATCTATAAAAAGGGAAATAAGGATAATCTAGGGAATTAGACCAGTCTGCTTAACTTCTGTACCAGGAAAGATAATGGAATAAAAAATTAAGCAATCTGCACACATCTAGGTGATAAGTAACAGCATGGAGTTGTCAAGAACAAATGCCAAAGCAACCTGATGGCTTTTTGACAGGATAACAAGCCTTGTGGTATTTACAGGCATTTATATATATATATATACAGGCATTTGATAGTCTTGCATGACCTTCTCATTAACAAACTAGGGAAATATAACCTAGATGGAGCTACTGTGGGGGGACATAACTGGTTGGATAATCGTTCCCAGAATATGTATCAATGGCTCAGCGTCATACTGGAAGAGTATAACAATTGGTGTTCCGCAGGGTTAAGTTTTGAGATCAGTTCTGTTCAGTATTTTCATCCACGATTTAGATAATGGCATAGAGTACGCTTGTAAAGATTGCAGATGAAACCAAGCTGCAAAAGGTTGCAAGTGCTTTGGAAGATGGGATGAAAATTCTGGAGAAGTGGTCTGATGTAAATAGGATGAAATTCAATAAAGACAAATGCAAACCACTCCACTTAAGAAGGAACAATCAGTTGTACACACAAAATGAGATGACTGCCTAGGAAGGAATATTGCAGAATGGGATCTTGTGGTCATAGTAAACTACATATGAGTCAACAGTGTGACAACATTGCAGAAAAAGTAAACATCACCCTGGGATGCATGAGCAGGAGAGTTGTAAGCAAGACACGAGAAGTGATTCTTCTGCTTTACTCTGCACTGATTAGGCCGCAGCTGAAGTATTGTCTAGTTCTGGGCACTGTTTTTCAGGAAAGATGTTGACAAACTGGAGAAGGCTCAGAGAAGTGCAGCAAAAATGATTAATGGTCAAGAAAACATGACCTGTGAGGGAAGACTGAAAGATTTGTGTGGTTTTTAGTATGGAAAAGAAGACAGAGGGGACATAACAGCTTTCAAGTATCTAAAGGTTATTTCAAGGAAGAGGGGGAGAGATTATTTTCCTTAACCTCTGAGACAAAAAAGGGGCGGGGATTAGCTTGAACATTAGGAAAAGCTTGCTGACAGGTGATTAAACACTGGAATAAATTGAGTAGGAAGATTTTGAAGAGCAGGTTAAGCAAACCTGTCAGATGGTCTAGATAGTGGTTGCTCCTTCCACGAGTGCAGGGGACTGGACATAACTCCTGGTTTTTTTTCTGGTTCTGTGGTTCTATGTAATTTTACTGAAGGTCTAAACTGATTTTTCTGACCGTTTGTTTTAGCTCTCCTTCATCCAGCATTCCCTCATAAACCCAGAGATCTTCTGTTTTGCTGACTATCCCTGTCATACTGTTGCCACAGACATCCTGAAAGCTCCACCAGAGGATGACAATCGAGAAATTGCCACATGGTAAGCCTGGTCACTTAGTCTTTTCTTCCACTTCTGAGATTATAAATGCAACTAATTAGACAGTTCAATGTGGCTTTGTTTTCAGATGACTTGAAGTTTTAGCTGCATGCATTTTGTAGCAGATGAGTCACTAAGTTTCTCGGTAAAACTGGTGTTTTGTTTTTTATTAGAGCACTTCCCATTATGCCCATAGTGACACTTGAAAAGCATGCTTCTTCGAGTGATTGCTCATATGCATTCCAATAAGCATGCACATTTCATGCAGGGCTGTTGGAAGATTTTTCCCTGGTGGTACCCGTTGGGTTGGTGATGGTGCCCTCTGTAGTGAGGGGCCTCCCTGGCGGTGTATATACATCCCTGCTGACCTGACTCCTGCTCAGTTCCTCCTTTCTGGTCTGGAGCCTCTTGCTTGTTAGTTCCTAACATTGTAGCCTTTAGTACTTTGTAGGGGAGGCTGCTCTCCTCTGTCAGGCTCTTACTACATTTAAAATGCAGGGGTGCACTGGAGCCAGCATGAGCTGGGACAGCTCCGTCTAGGCTTGCGCTGGCCCCGGGAGTCACCTGTGCTGCGGCTCTGCAGAGCCCTCCCCTTATCGATTAATCATGTAGTCAATTCAAATTGTATCGACTATGTGATTAGTGAAATACCTGCTCCTTAATGTCGTTAGGCAGGAGTGGCCTGGCCCCTTGTTAAATCCATCCAGAGCAGCACCAAGATGTTGTTGTGGCAGACCCCACCCTCAATTGCACTCATGGCAGAAGGGGTTGAAAGGTGCTACTTTGTGTCTGAGAAGGGAATAAGAGCACTTTTACACCCACCCCCAACCAGGGTCGTTGGTGGTGGAAGTTGTGAACCACCCTAAACGTAAAGGTCACCATGGACCTGAAGGATGCTAAGATGCTGGACCTGTTCGGGTGCAGTGCTTATTTGACTGGGTCTACAGCTGCTGGTCTTCAACCAGCTGGTACACCCTCAATTCGTGGAAAGTGCACTGCAAATTCTAGGAGCTCCTTCCCTCGGATGCCAGGCAGGAGTTCACGGCGGTTCTGCAGGAAGGCTGTATGGTCACCAGAACTGCCCTGCAAACAGCCTTGGAGTCTGCTGACTCAGCTGCGTATACTATGGCCACAGTTATTACTGTGCACCACGGGTCTTGGCTGCAAGTGTCTGGTCTCCCAGTGGAGGTGCAGTGTGCAATTCAGGACTTGCCATTTAATGGGGCAGGACTGGTCACTGACAACTGACTCATGTCTCCACAGTCTCCAGGATTCCAGAGTTATGCTGAAGTCCTTGGGCATTCATGTGCCAGCCCTTTGGCAGTGACAGTTTAGGCCACAACTGCCTTCACACTTCAAGTCGGGCCCTCCTAAGTGGGACCATGGACATCAAAGGGGTAGGATGCAATAATAAAAGGGGCCCTCCTCGATCCTCCTCCACTCAAACAGAGGTCATCTAAGCAGCCACCGGGGCCTCACTTTTGAGGGGTGCAGTCGAGGACTGAGCACTGGATCCTTCCCTGCCTCTTGTGAACAGTCTGTCTTGCTTCTTCCAGGCCTGGGCCAAAATTCTCAGACTACTGGGTCCCTAGCATGGTGGGAGTGGGATATTCTATCCAGTTCTGTACCCTCCCTTCCACACACCCACCCTCCTCGGCCCTCTTCAGGGACCTTTCTCCCAAGCAATTCCTTATCCAGCAACTACTCTAGGGGCAGTAAAGGAGATTTCTCAGGAGTTCAGGGGGAGGGGGCTTTAATCCTGGTACTTCCTTATCCCAAAGGCCAAGAAGGTCTGCACCCCATCCTAGATCTCAAGCATGAATGCATTCATAAGAGAGCTCAACTTAATGCGTGGTTTCTTTGGCCTTCATTTCCTCTCTGGATCCAGGGGACTGGTACATGGCCCTCAAGCTCAAGGGTGCCTATTTTTCGCTCTTCCATCACTCTGGCCCACTGCCATTTCCTAGGTTTTGTATTGGCAGGCTACCATTGCCAGTTTACGGTGCTGCCCTTTGGCCTAGCCACAGCACCTCCAGACTTTCCAAAGTGGGGAGTGGTGGTGGCCATGTTCCTGCCCAGGAACTGGGCACAAGTCTTTCCCTACCTGGATGACTGGCTCAGCCAGGGCAAGTCTCAGCAGCAGGTGCTCCAGCGTGTGGAGCTGGTCAGGGCCACTCTTTCCAGACTGGGTCTTATCCTCAGTGTGCCCAAGTCCACTCTTATTCTGACTTAGACTCGAGTTCATTGGGGCCCTTCTCGATTCCACTCGAGTGACAACCCAAGCCTCGATTTCAGGTTGCGGCCGGCATCGCTGGGCTTTAGCAGAGCTCAGTCATTACAGTGCACAAATGTATGAGGCTCCTTGGGCAGGCAGCCTCCTGCATTCATGTAGCTCTCCTGTGACTCTCGATGGGATGGTCACTCTGCCTTTGGCAGCCCTGCACTCCCTTTCTTGGTGACTCCAACCTCAAGTGGTGCGTGCAGGGGTCTCCTTCACCAGGCTGCAACCCAAGATTACACTGTTAACGGATGCCTCTTACACAGGTCGGGGAGCACACCTAAACCATCTTTGGACCCAAGGCCTGTGGTCATGCACAGAAGTGTCATTAATGTGCAATGTCAGGGAGCTCAGGGCAGTTTTTTCTTGCTTACCAGGTGTTTCTGCCCCACCTGAAAGACCAAGACCAATTTGTGTCATGGTCCTCACACAACACCGCAGCCATGCCTTGTATCAATCAGCAGTGGTGCTTGCTCCTCTCCCCATGCCAGGAAGCCTTTTGCTTATGGGACCTTTACATTCATCACACCATTCAGCTTCAAGCTTCAGACCTCCCTGGCACACGACAGCTTCGCTGGTAATCTCAGCCTGTCATTCCAGTTGCACAAATGGTCCCTTGAGGCAGACGTGGCTCTCACCATTTTCTACAAGTGGGGTCATCCTCAGGTGGATCTGTCTGAGATTCGCCTCAGTAGGCAGTGTGCTTGGTTATCTCCCTCCATCTGTTATGGAGCCACAGCAGGGGCTCCATAACAGATGCTTTCCACCTATTGTGGATGAGGAAGCCACTGTGCATGTTTCCACCATTCCCAGTGATACCCATGGTCCTTCTCAGATTTGGCAGGACAAAATGGCAGTTATACTCGAAGCACCCACATGGCCCAGACAGGACTGGTTCACCATAGGGATGTAAGTGACTAGTTGATGAGCAGAATCTATCAGATAGTTGACTAGTGATGCGCCTAGTCGTGTCTCGCGCCCCCCCCCCCCCCCCCCGAGCCAGTGCTGGGGGGGAACCAGCTTCCCCTTTTGTTCAAGCACCTACTACTGTTTTGGGACTGAATTTGATCCCCTCTGCTCATGGCACCCCGTCTGAGCCCTCAGCCACCTGCCCCCTCATATAAAGTGACCTTTTTTTGGTAGCTATTATTTCTGCCCTGAGGATGTCGGCGTTGTGGGCCCTTACCTCTGAGCCCCTGCGTGTACTGTCTTTTTTATAAAGATAAGTGTGGCTGTGGCCCTACCTCGCACTTCTGCCAAAGGTGGTGGTGTCTTTTCACCTCAACCAGGACCTCTTTCTCCCTGTCCTCCCAAAACCTCCTCCCACAAACAGTGGCAGGATGCTACACTCTTTGGACGGAAGATGTGCTCTGGCCTTCTATATCGAGCATACCAAACTGTCCTGCAGGGCGACACAGCTCTTCATGTCTGTCGCGGAGCATATGAAGCACACGATTATGTCCCAGCACCTATTTTCCTGGATCGCCATATGCATTAAACTTAGGTAGAGCTAGCACTTTGGCCATCACAGTGCACTCCACCATAGTGCAGGCCTCTTTGGCAGCGTTTCTGGCACAGGTCTGTATTCAGGACCTCTTCAGGGCAGCAGTGTGGTTCTCTGTGCACTAAGCTATCACCCAGCAGGCATGGGATGCTGGTGCATTCAGCAGAACTGTCCTATGCTCAGCGACAAGTTGAGGTCTGACCCCTCCTCCATAACTGCTGGTTAGTCACCTATTGGGATGTACATGAGCAATCACTCGCGGAAAAAATTACTTACCTTTCAGAACTGTTTTTGAGATGTGTTGCTCACATCCATTCCACACCTTCCTTCCTCCCCTATGTCAGAGTGTTCTAGCAAGGAGCTGAGCAGGAGTTGAGTTGGCAGGGTTTTGTATACACTGCCGGGGATGCCGCAGCTGACTGGATGGGTACCACTAGGGAAAATCTTCCGATGGGTGTGACATGGTGTGCGCGCACACATTGGAATGGACACAAACAGCACATTTCGAAGAACAACAGTAATGACAGATAAGTAACTTTTTCCCAGTTGGTCCTTCCACTTGTGCCATTAGTAGGAACTCTCCCAGGCAGCTAGTGTGTATTTGGAAGTGCTTTTTCCTTCTAAAAATGAGTATTCTGTTAAAGAGCAGGGTTCTTTGGTGCAACTGGGTGTGTTCTAAAGTAGAAGAAACTGGAAAATCCTGTGCACAAATACTGAGAGCTGACTACAGGGAATGGGGAAGCGATAATTTCCAGCTGTCTTTTTCATAATGACACTGGATGAGCTTGCTCTAATGTACTGAAATGAAACTTGAGTACAGGTTGGACCTCCTTTGTCCAGCAGCCTCTGGACCTGACCAGTCTTGAGGGAATTTGCTGGACCGGGGAGGTCCCCTGCCACTCGTCCCTGTCACCAGCTTCACCTCTGGCCCCCTGCTTCCAGCCAGCTGTACTGCAGGCCTGGCCACTGTTGCTGGACTCTGGTTCCTGTGCTATGGGCTTCTGGCTGCTGATTCCCTTCTTCCCCCGGCGCCCCGCCACAGAGTTCTCCGGTCCAGGAACATCCATGATCCTGCTGGACCACAGATGTTGACAAATCCGTGTGTCCTGGTGTAGAGAGGCACAACTTGTATTTCAAGTGTGTGTACACATTCACAACTGAGAACAGTGGCTATTCAATCTGAAATCTCAGTTGGAGGTGGGGGTTTTAAAAATCCTTCATAACAGTAGTTAACTGACCTTTTTAAGACTTTGGTCAAACACTGAGTTTAAGTATTTAATGAAAATCTTTCTTATGATAGGCTCAGTTGTGTTCAACAAACTAAGTTGTATGAAATTTGCTTATTTGAAATTGGCATTAGTGAATTAGTGGCATTAAATAAAACTTAACATTGCGTACAAACCAGAATCCTGTTAGTCAACTAGTGTGTAACTTTGTGTTTTTGTTAGGAAGAGTCTGGATTTGATTGAATCTCTGTTGCGGTTGGCAGAAGTGGGCCAGTATGAGCAAGTGAAGCAGCTCTTCAGTTTCCCTATCAAGCACTGCCCAGATATGTTGGTATTGGCCTTATTGCAGATAAACACGTCCTGGCATACTTTGCGGCATGAGCTCATCTCTACACTTATGCCAATTTTTCTTGGCAACCACCCCAACTCGGCCATTATTTTGCACTATGCATGGCATGGACAGGTAAGTGTTTTTAGTTGAGTACTCAAGTGCTTTTGTTACTACTTGTTTTAGAAACTTGTGATGGATTCATTTGGCAGCTAGAATAGCAAAGCATTGAAATGTCTTCATTTATGACCGGGACAATCACTGGCAGACATTTATGACCAAATGACAATCATCAGTGAGTTGCGGTATTTTGGAGTGAATTCTGAATTTGACACTACTCTGTAGTGTCAAATTCAGAACTTGCTCCAAAATACTGCAACTCACTGGTGATTCACTTGGATTTTAAGGCAAACTTCTGTCACTTGATTTCTTTTTTGCATTGCATAAGTAAGTACTCTTCAGTAAAAGGTCAGCTTAGGAAAGCCAAACTTGAAGATGGGCTCAATCTAAGACCTTCTATAATGAAGTCTTGCTTTTGCTGGTTACATCCTGGGTTTTTCACACTTCCTCCGAGGTATTCATATTGCTGACATGGGTGCTAAGTATGTTGAGTTTCAAAAGTGCCACACTGCTCTGTCCCAGACCCCCACCTCACATGTTCCCGCTCAACACTCATTCCTTCTCTTTCCACCTCTCCCCCAAGTACACTGTTGCCCTCTTCTCCCCCCCCAGCCTGGAAAACACGGCAAAACAGCTGATGGTGGGTGGGAACGCAGGGAAGGAGAGGGAGGTGCTGATCCATGGGGCTCAACAGTTGGCAGGTGTCACTGGGGGGGGGGAGGAGCTGTTTGGAAGGCTTCCAGTGGGTGCTCAGCACGCACCAGTTTTTCCCAATGGGTGTTCCAGCCCCAAAGCACTCATGGGTATCGGCACCTTATGCTGGTCACTTGTCTGGCAGGACATGCTGCAGATGGCACACTTCTGTGATGCTATATTACGTTTCCTGCTTTTGTTAAACAGAGCTGTCAAAGTGACTGCTTGTGTGTCCTTTTAGTGTATGCAGATGTTGGGCACTAAATAGTATAAAAGCAGGCTGTTTTGGGGTTACCTGTTGCCCTCTCTGTGCTATTACCATTGTTACCACTGATGGAGATCCTCAAATGGGAGAGACAGGGAAAAGATGAGATGGCTGTAGTTGTCTGTCTTTTGGCATATCTGCATTAGAAAATCTTGTAATGCTGAAGTACAACCGAACAGTGAAATCCAATGATATAAAACTGACTTGTGGTGTGTATGTATGTGTATATTAGGGATGTTAACTATCACTTAATTTGTGAGACCAACAAAGCATAAGCAAAAAAAGGATCTTAACTGCAAGATCTGCCGTTTTCCAGTGGCCTAGGGGTTGTAGCATAGACCCACATTTTGCATTTCTTTCATGATGTGGTTCCATCAGCTGATAAAACTAGGTGCTCCCAAGATGTGAACAGCTAGACTTCAAGACCCTTGATACCAATGAAAAGATGACTTCTGTTAGTTGGCTTTTAGGATTGCACCTGTCTTCTGTCTACAAGCACATATTAATTTGAGATGTGGTATTCCACTTCGTAAGTGCAGATGGTATGCTATAATAGTGTATTTCAATCTTGACCCCTATGTGGATGGGACAAAATTAGACCTGCCCACTGATGGAATAACATGGGATGTGAATTCAAGTTTTCACCTGTCAAAAGGAAATTCAGATGTAGAATCAAGTGTAGCTGGTGGTTTTAGGCTGTTATATATCATACAGTCTACTATAACTTGTATTAACTACAGATCTTGCATCTAAATACCATTAGAACCATGGTGAATAGGTGAAACATCTTGCATACATGTGGTGTGAACTATTCCAAATATAAACTTCTGTAACAACCTGATGCTTGTTTGTTTGGGGGGGGAAAAAAAAACCAACAGTAGTTCAGTGTAAAGTGAAATCACAATTTAACTTTCCCTAGGGTCAGTCTCCTTCAATTCGCCAACTTATCATGCATGCAATGGCTGAATGGTACATGAGAGGGGAGCAGTACGACCAGGCAAAACTGTCACGTATTCTTGACGTGGCACAAGACTTGAAGGTGAGTTTTTTGAGAGGCATTTATCACTCACTTCAAGTGTTGTATATGAACGTCATGCTTTGTTTTAGAATGAAAACTAAACTAGGAAGTGATAGAAATTTTAGTAAGAACTGTATTGCTAGAATGTGTCTGGATTCAGATGTTGGCATAAGTGGGTATTGACTATAAAAATGATAGAAGTGTAAGAGTGGTTTCAATAAACTCTTACTTTCCTTGAAGATGGTTGGAAATGGGAGCATAGGAAACATCCTTTAGAAGCTCAAACTTGCTTAAACATAGTACAATTGTACCTGCTAAATGTGTTACTTGTTTAGTAACTTTCCATACTAGTACACTGAGATTATATTGTTGTACAGTTTCAGCTGACCTATTTTTGAGGTATTTATCACCTTTTTTGAGGTATCGGTCATCTGGTAAAATGGATGTTACAAATTTGGGGTGTCATTTGGTATAGCTGAACAACTGCCTTATGAAGAGTTGTTGTGCGTCAACTACTGTAGACCATGAGGCACATTGAGAATGGATGTGATGTCTCCTACATTGTACTCAGGGAGCGTTAAGAGATTTTTGATTTTCTGTGGTGGTGCAACAGAAAATTACTTCGTAATTTTTTATTATGCCCTTTATTAGTAAGGCTTCATATTAAGACTGTAAAAGCCCAAGCACAAGGTCAAGTCTAGTTGAAGGTAGTGTCATGCTTTCAGATCTAGAACCACTTGCTTAGCTTATAAGCAAGGCATAACTATGAAGCTAATGCTACCAAATTTTTTTTGGTTGACCAAGAAAGCAGTAGCAGCATGTTGTAGCAAAACTTATCCAAAAAGTAGGTGAGGATTATGAAAACAGGTAGGATAACCTGATATTTTGACTAGCAGTCTTATTTTTTTTCTTTAGGCCTTGTCAATGCTGCTAAATGGTACTCCATTTGCCTTTGTTATTGACCTTGCTGCACTTGCCTCTCGACGGGAATACCTCAAACTTGACAAATGGCTCACAGATAAAATTCGGGAGCATGGGGTAAAGCAGGATTTTTTTTATTTCATTTCTGAATTTTATTTTTGGTGACTTAAGTCACTATAACAGTTTTAAGTAGTGCTGAAGTTGTAGAAAATGTCTTCAGTAATGTAGTTCATTATCACGGAACTGTCAAATAGCTTAGTGCAGTTCTTTCCACCTTGTAATTGCTAAATTGGACATCACGGCTAATATGCAGTCTAAATAGAAAATGAAAGACTTTCTCTTCTCCAGGAGCCCTTCATCCAGGCCTGTATGACCTTCTTAAAGAGACGATGCCCATCTATTTTGGGTGGCCTTGCACCAGAGAAAGACCAGCCCAAAAGTGCTCAGCTTCCTCCAGAAACACTGGCAACTATGTTGGCCTGCCTACAAGCTTGTGCTGGGTAAGGAAATTACACACTCATAACTGCGTATGCTTGGAGACTCAACTGCAAGTGTCAGTTGCAAGAGTGTCTGTCTTAAAACTGAGATTTAGATTCCCTTGCTGCATGTGGAAGAGGCTGTAATAATTAGAGCCAGTCCCAATATGTTCAGTATTACTGTTAACCTCCTTTTGACAGTATTCTATTGTGGATAAACTATTAGACTCTTGTTTATCTTTGGATTTAGAAATCTTTCGTCTGCATATTGGTCATTTAACAGCTAGCAATCCTAACGATCCTGGGCTGGAGAAATAGAAAGTCCAGAACAGTCTTCTCAGCCCTTTGCAGGTTTAAGTCTGAGGGGTAGCCATGTTAGTCTGTGTCTTTAAAAAAGAAATCCTGTAGCCATTTAGAGATTATCAAACTCTATAATATATGCAAAAAATAAATAAATAAAAACTTCCTGGAATTGGGTTTTGCTCACGAAAGCACATGATACTCTCTGTGTGTGTGTGTGTGTGTGTGTGTGTGTGTGTGTATTTTAATCTCTAAGATGGTACAGGACTACTCCTTTTCTCAACCCTTTATTGCTTCCTAAGGATGCTTATTACTTTCTCTTAATTTTTATCTAAGAATTCAGGACCACTTGGATGCACACATGACTAAAGGACACCAGATTGAGAAGAAAATAGTCTTGTATGCAGGCTTTCTTAATCAAAACCACAGGTCAAAAATCTTACATTTCAGCCCTAATTAGACATGAGCATTATAACCTTTTCTGACCAGAAAAGTTCAGATTTATTGTAATTTATGGGGGATGTTGCCTCAGTCATTTTGCCTTTAAAATTGTGCCATGGTGCCTCTTATTTAGGAAGAGATCCCTATAAAGTGCTACTGCATCTAGCTTCATCACTTGTTATGCCAGGAACTTATAGTGATACCAGAAGTATCCTGGAAACATCTGTTATAACCAAAACACTTTGTCAGCAGTTTACTCTGAAGAACAGTTTGTAATGAAGTCAGATGAGCATAGACAATGAAATCAGTATATGTGTTGATTGTCAGTTAGGGTTGTCACGTGTTTGATTTTGAACTGGACAGTCCAGTATCTGAGCTTTCTGTTTGGGAAACAAATTGAGAAAATATATCTGGTATTTTCTAAATAAGATGTAATGTAGATTGTGATGTAATGTCAGGTGTGTCCGGTATTTTTGTTGAAACCATCTGGCAACCCGAGTCACGGTCCACTAAGTTACTGAAAGGGGGAAAAAAAAAATCTCCCACTTAAAGAAGCTGGCACTTAGCACCTTTTTAAAAATATTTGTATTTATAGGGATTGCATGACCCCAAAAAGTTGCCACAGGTGTCCCTGTAGGTACAAACAGAGAAAATAGATGTCCATGTTCTTCCCCCAGTCCCTTCTAAACATGCTGTGCCCACTTTAGAGGGATAAAAATGAAAAGGTTTCCCCTCTCCCCCCCCCCCCCCTTAATTCTCCCAAGACTACAAAATTCTGTTTTTCACCCCAGTTTCTTTTGGTTCTGATTGGCTCTTGAATCATTGCATCAAACAGCACCAGTGCAGGAAGGAGGTAGAACAGATACTGCCTCATTTCCTCCTCCTGCTTTACAGCAGGTTCCCTTCACTGAGCAGAGCTAGACTCATCTTGAGGTTGAAGGTGCAAAGTAAATGGAAGAAGAGGAGAAAAAGTGGAAGTATGGGAGTCAAGGGGCCTGGAGAGAAAATGGCGTTTGTGCCAATGTAGGAGAACGGCTTAGAGGCCAGGATAGAGAACCGAGGAGGAGGAGAGGCTGTTTGTGTGGATTGGTGTTAGGGGGTTGGGATATGATGGGCACATGATATGTGTTTCTTTTTGGGGAGGGAGGAAGGAAGGAGGAGGGTTCTCAGTGCCTACACACTTGATTTTTTTGAGGAGAGGAGGGTAGTGTATAGACTTCACCAGCCAGCCGCATACTCCTGAATTTATGTTCTGGGAAGAAATATAGGAGACCATGTATCGGGGATTAGGAGGAAGGAAATGAAGGTTGGGAGAGTGCAGACTGAACACAAAGTAGTAATGATGTGGAAAGAGGAAAACACAACATGGGAAAAGAGGACGAAGGGGAGACAATAGAAAAAAGGGGGGGAGCCTGGTTACATCAACGAAAAGAGTACATTGGTTTTATTTATAGGAAGGGAATAATGCACTAATACTTTTTAAGATTTAGGTATTTAAAGGGTGGGGTTGGATGTACATGGGGCCAGACCAGTATTTCTCAATAGGGCTGCTACAGTAAAAGCAAATGGGGTTCCATGTTTACATACTAATTCTAAATGGTACCTTATTACAAAGTTAATATTATGCAGATGCACTGCTTGGGAGGAAGAGGGGAGCTGGAGGTATTCCTGGCAACTACAGTTTCCAGCAGGCCCTGAGGGATGGTGGGGGCAGTGAACGGGATATTCCATGCAAGCCTGGAACAGAGCACTAGACTTCCTCCCTCTAGATCCCTGGGCTCTTGGAGGGGTGGGGGGTAAGAGTCTCTGGGCAGGGGTATAGGTGTCTAGCACAAGAGGGCCCTGCAGCTGGGATCTGGGGGACCAAAGGAGGCAGGGAAATAGAGATGGGGTTGTCATAGGGGGTATCTAACTCTCCATACTGGGGAAATTTGCAGACCTACTTGCTGATGGGTATTTTACAATTTCCAAAATAAATGAAACTGATGTAATTATGTAGTTTTGACAGAGTTTGCAGATTTGTGCACACAAACATGACTCTTGCAAAAATTTGTATTGAGCAGTGGTGCAGTGTTCTCCCAGGGGTGGTAATGTTACAAGATTGAAAAAAACCTGTCTTCAGTTTTACCTATTTTGAGGTACCACAGTTTTTTGTTGTCTAGGTGGCATATTAGTATGAGTCTTGAATTCACAGAATATTATACTGGAATCTTCAAATAGGGTGCATTGATTTCAAATCACTATTCATCTGCTTTAAATCAGCAAATAGAAATCTGGGACTCCCTGCTCCAGCAACATCCGAACCACGAAAGTTGCTGGATCAGAGCCCTGGTGCCCAGGAGTGAGAGCCCCATCCCTGGGGAGCCCTGGCCGGGCTGGCCAACAGTGGGGCAGCTGGCAAGCCCTGTCCCCGTATTCTGTTTCAATAAAATATTCTTTTTAGCTCCTATTCAAGCTGGCTTCAAACTTCAAAAGTGTGAGCCTTATTTAAATAGATTCCATCCCTGAGCGTCTCATCCTTACCACTACACAGTATCTTTGCAGCAGCTACAGCAATGTTTCATAAAAAGGACTTGTATTAAATGCTTTCAGATTACTCTCTCGATGCAAATTAGCAACTACAAATGAGAATGCGTAAGGAAGGATTGTCTTGTGGTCTGGGAGGTAGCCTCAGACTCTGGTCACCTGACAGAGCAGGGACTTGAACCCAGCCTACTTTGTGATCTTGAGCAAGATTTGGGCTGTTCTAGTGTCCCCCTGAGGCTAACCATCTTGGTGACAGGGAAATGCCTCTAGTCTCCAGTTTTTTCAGAGTTCCACTCAAGCTGCAGAAGTTCACTGTCATCTTTAGAGAATTACACTGAGAAGGGAGTCGAAGCTGGCAAGACCTAGTATTGGCCTGTAGAGTGAGAGAATGGGAAACCTGAAGCAGTGCACGTCTCTTCCCATGCTAATGCTGGACTTCTAAAGTCCAAGTGGCTGAACTGTAGACAATGGCAGCTCAAACATGGGGAGTGGTAGGTAAAAACTCTTCAAGGTTGCGATGGGGCATGCTGCTGTAGCTTGCAGAATGTGGCAGTGGAGAGCTGTGGTGGTATGAAATACCTGACGTGGTTGCTGCTGAGCAGTACTCAGACTTTAAAAAAACAAACAAAAAAAAAACCCCCCCCAAAAAACCCTTGAACTTCCAGACATAACTTAAGGTACCGGTGAGGTAGAATAGACATAGAAAACTTTTCATAAACATTGTAGTTCAGCAGTTTACCTGGAAATACTTAATGTTTCCTCTTAAACCATTTGGAAGTAAGTTGTTGACCCCAACATTGTTCGCCTTAAATGAACAGATTTGGTCCTCTCTAGTCCAGCAGTCTCAGCACCTGATTGGTGCTGAACTGGAGAATTTGCTGAACCACAGGAGGTCAGTATTGTCTAGCAGCATTACCAGCGCTTCTAAGAGGCCAGTAAGCAGTGGAAAACATTTAAGGGTAAATTAGAGCTAAATATCACAGAACAGAGAGCCAAGAGTGGTGGCTGTAAACAAATTTTATGGGATTGTGAGAAACTTGGCCATACCCATAAGTGGACATCTGGCTAGCTAAAATCATGCTGGACCATGGATGTTGCTGGACCAGAGTGCCAGACTAGAGAGGTTCAACCTGTACCTTTTTAATTAAATGTTGATCAAGCCCTAAGATTTAGCATCTATAAACAGAATGGTGGGGTTTTTTGGGTCCCAGAATTAGGATGTGCTCAGTCAAAATAATCTCTGGTTTGCTACAGGAAGTGAATACACATCAAACTTAAATTATGCAGGTCTTGGGGTAGAGATTTTTTTGTTGTTGCTTGCACAATGTCTTGCAAATGGAGTCAACAAAAGTGCTGTTGGAGAAAGAGTAGTCTGCTGTGCATGAAAAGCAGGCTCACTAGCAATGGATATTTTCTTTTACAGAGGAACACTTCCCCTATTCCCATATTATGCCCATCTCTTGATTGGTACATAAGATCTTAGTCTCTATAGACAATCTGTTAGCAACTTGTCTGGTCGTCTTTTGATCTAAATATATTGGATCATCTTGAGATCTTATTAAAATTGTTTAGATTTTTCACTTTTGCTTAACTTGTATATTTACAATAGAAAATCCCATATTCTTGAAGCTTTCCTGTGACACTAGCCTGCTAGGTTAAACCATAATCCTTATTTCTGCAAAAAATGACAGACAATGGAATGATGGCAAATCAGTGGATGGTCTTGGACTTACAGCAGCAGAACTTTATCAAGGGTTATATATCATGTAACTACTACATACTGATTTAGGCAGAATGGGGTCCTTTTCTCCAAAAAGACTTCAGCTTTTCCCCTCCTTCTTAAACCGTCTCATTCTGTTCTTCTCAGGGCTCATGTTTCAGATGTCCACATCCCAGACTAGACCTTCCTAGGAGTCTCTCTTCCCCCACCTCCTCCCTAGGAAAAATGCATATTCTGTTTTTGAGATCAGTTTGTCCTACAGTGAATAACTTAATTTTAAAGTATCTAAGACATGAGTATTGACAGAGGAAAACAGTCTGGAAAACTTGTTTCCTTATCAAGACTTGATTTCCATTCAATACACAGGAAAAGAAATAATGTAGCTGAGTTTCAATACATAGTACATAAACTTGTGTAACTACTAACCTCTGTCTTGGGTTTATGGCCCAGCGTCAGTCTTTTAAAGCTATGTGCTAAGTATAGCTGCTTCTGCTTTGGGTTTATGGGTTCTAGAGGTCTCGGGTGCTTCTCAAGTCACTTGACTTTTGTGAGCCTAAAAAATAATCCAACAATAGGGTAGGCAAATTGTTATAAAATAACTGCAAAATCTTATCTACTTCTCCAATGCCACTCTTACTGACTGTCTTCAAATACATGATTCTACTCACTAATGAGAAACTAAATAGGGTGGATTGGCCAGCCTCAGGAATGCTCTCTGGCTTATCACCTAACTCTTTTCTCTACTCAGGAATGTTTCTCAGGAATTGTCAGAGACCATCCTCACTATGGTAGCCAATTGCAGTAATGTCATGAACAAAGCTAGACAGCCACCACCTGGAGTCATGCCAAAGGGACGCCCACCAAGTGCTAGCAGCTTGGATGCCATCTCTCCTGTACAGGTATTTAAACAACATGCTGCGGTTTCTGAACAGGTGATAATCTGCCATGTGCTGCATAAACTGAACTCTGGTAACAGAACTAAATGGGTCAGTTGGCTCCCTTTAATTTCCTTATACATGCATGTCTACATAACTTGCTTGTGTTTTTAACTAGAAAATAGCGTGTAATGTGTTTAGTTCAGAGCTAACTTTCACTTCTGGAGTGTTTGTAACAAGTAATAGAAGCTTAGAATGGGAGCAGTAAAAAGGGAAATACAAATTTGGCTTAGTTTAAAAATATAGTGAAGGTTTCTTTAAAGTGGTAAAGAATTTACTTAGACTTTTGAGGTTTAAGCACTGCCTTTGAACCTGATGTGTCTTGTTTGTAGCTTCACGGGCCAAGCAACAGTGCTAGAGCATAAGGACTTGTTATAACTGGGGCTCTTCAGCTCTCAACTGAACTGCTCTTTTAAAAACAAGGTACATTTAAGTTACTCCCCGCTGCTCACCACCCCTTGCTCCTTTGGAAGCAACACATTCCAGGCAGATTTTTGCTTCTAGCAACTACATTCAATGGCACATGGAAATTTTAAGAAATGAACTTTTTTCCTATTAATTACTGGCACTTCAAATATTTCGGCAGAATTCAAAGGCATCAATATTTTGCAGGCAAAAGTAAAGCAGTTTCCCTGCTCTTAATAGTGGGGAAAAGTGTCCTTAGATAAACCTATTAAATATCCTGTGAACACACTATAAACTGTTACTGTGAGCAATTAGAGCAGCAGGATGTTTTTAGATAACTAGTCTGTAGCCTGGCTGTCTTTTGCGTAGATGGTGCTGCTCCAGAACGCTCACCTCCTAGAGTTAGCCTCTGTAATGTATTATAATTGCTAATATTGTGGGACCTCCTGAAGGCCTATGCAAAAGATCATGTTCCAGGTCTCAAAACTGGACACTGTGGGATCCCTGTGAGATCTATAAATAGCATTGATCATTAAATTTCTGCAGCCAGTAACTGGTTTAATATGATGTAAAACTGAAAGACATAAGTTGCTGTAGTATCTGATATATAAATATTACTTTTAACCATTTTTTGGGGTTGTATTACATATTTTTTTCTAATACTAAGGTCTTGACTCTCTGGATATCTTTTAATAGATTTGGATTTTAGATCTATAGGATTGTAGCAGACTTGGGTTAAATATTAAAATGTGATAAATGTATATTTTGTAGATAAGTGGGATCTTGTTGGGGTGACCTGTATGATATCATAGGCTAAAGTTTCAGCTACCTGTCAAATAGTCCTTGAGTATTGGAGCAATGTCTATAAATTACTGCCAAGAGAAGTGGTAAATGTGTATGGCTGCTTATAATCTGTATTTCTTTATTCAGATTGACCCGCTTGCTGGGATGGCATCTCTTAGTTTAGGTGGTTCAACTGTTCCACATACCCAGAGTATGCAAGGCTTCCCTCCAAATTTGGGTTCAGCTTTTAGTACACCTCAATCACCAGCAAAAGCATTTCCTCCCCTTTCCACCCAAAATCAGACGACAGCTTTCAGTGGGATTGGAGGACTCTCTTCACAACTACCAGGTACTACTTGTTTGCTTTTTGAGGTAACAGAATTTTTAGAATTGCTATAGTTGTCTTGGTCAGAGGCACTGGACAAGAATAGCAGTTTGCTTATTTGCTAGGACTGAATTAAAATTACATGGAATTTGCCCCCACTTTTTTACACAAAGCATACTCAGTATTGCATAGCAGATCAATGCAGTGTACTACAGGAAAGGGGATTTTCCGATTTAAAAACAGTTATTGGTACGCAATTCTGACCTGCTTGGAACATTTTGCATATCTAAGATGTCCGAAGTATATTAAAGTGATTCCATTTGAATAAAGGATGACATTTTTATTGGGAGCAGTCTGAGCCTTTTGATGGACTTACTTGCAGGAGTGTAAAATGGGCTAAAGAATTGCATGTGTGAAATTGGATAATATGGAAATAGTTGTGACCACCTTGTCAAATTGGTGGGAATAAGCATTCTTCTTACTGCATGCAAGTAGCTGAGTACAAATGATATAACTGATATCTTGTTTGGCCCCAGTAGGTGGTCTTACTACGGGTAGCCTAACTGGTATAGGGACTGGGGCTCTGGGCCTCCCTGCAGTGAACAACGATCCCTTCGTGCAAAGGAAACTGAGTACATCTGGACTGAACCAACCTACATTCCAGCAGAGTAAGATGAAACCTTGTAAGTGGTAGTGTTGTCTGTGACTGAAGTGTGACTGGTGGTCTGTAGTTAACCTGCATTTCCTCCAGGGCAGGCTTGTGGCCAGTAGATGGCAGGCATCAGAACTGTGGCTTTAGTTACAGCATGAAGCTGGCTACTTTAAAACCGCTAGCACTAGAAGCTTGCCAAGTAGTTCCAAGACTAGAAAGAAGCAGTTTTGTAACAAAGTAAATTACTCAATGAAATGTTAGATAGTTGCATGAACAGTATTGTTCTGCTTCTTTATGCTGCTATAAACTGAATAAAAGTGTGCACTTTTTAAAGGGGTTTTATTTGTGTGATAGCTATAGGTTATGTATTGTAGAAATTCTGTAGAGGAAACTAATGAACCATAGGTACTTTGAGTGGGATATTACCAACTCAAGGATTTTAAGAAAGGAAAAGTGGTGAATTAGGATGCTAAAACTGAGGGGGGAAGCTGATTTAGGCTAACTGGTTTCTGAGCCTGGAATATTTGGTCTCCCCAATTCAGTCAAGTGTCTGTCATCTGGCTTTAACTGGCAGAGCTGAATCATTTGACTCTGTATAGTCAAATTGCACACTGTTTGCTTTGGTTGCTGTTGAAGATGTGCAGCCAGAGAGTGGACTTACTGACACAGTGAGGTCTGGAGGGTTTACTGTCTGGTAGCTTGTCCCAAAACTGAATTATATGACAAGCTAAACAGTGAGTGTACAACTGCAAGTTGATTTGAACCTCTTTGTGTTGTTTGGACTAAGCATTCAATGACTTGGCTTGAAGTGCACTGGTTGACCTGAAAGTGCTTGTGTGAAAGATTGTCTGCATGTTAGTGTTGTGTAGCATGCTCTCTTTGTATTTCCTTGCACATGGGGTAGGCATTGGTTTAACACGTTTTAGGGGTGAAATATATTCTGGGAGCACTAGTTAAGATTTTGGTTTGTTTTGCCCACAGTGATCCATTTGAAACACACTTATTCAG
The DNA here is from genome assembly GCA_032595735.1 of Pelochelys cantorii. Taxonomy (NCBI): domain Eukaryota; kingdom Metazoa; phylum Chordata; order Testudines; family Trionychidae; genus Pelochelys; species Pelochelys cantorii. The sequence goes on along the minus strand of CM064339.1, from coordinate 1,176,936 downwards.
TTAACAGACCCATGATTTTAGATAAAATTACTAGTGCACATTAAATGAACAAACCCACTTAAACCTTACATTTCAGCCCCCTGAAGATAATTAAATAAGTTGTAATTATATTTCATCAGATATCTGAAAATTAATTGAAAAGGGCAAAACAATTGTCATTTGTTAATCAGCTCAACTGTTACTCTTTGCTATCCATTTTCCCAACAGCTGACTTATCTCAGGTGTGGCCAGAGGCAAATCAGCACTTTAGTAAAGAAATAGATGATGAGGCAAATAGCTACTTTCAACGCATTTATAACCATCCACCCCACCCCACCATGTCTGTGGATGAGGTGAGTTTCCTTCTGTAATCCTTTCACTAGTCCAGAAACGTTTTTTATGGTTGAAAGTAATTCTTAATGGCTTTGTTAATAAACAAAAACGGGGGCAAATAGCAACATTGCTTTTCGTTTGGTTGCAGTTTGAGGAAGTAAACTGAGCACTCATTTTCGGGAGCCTGTCTCTGCTGTAGACAATTTTTGTTCATACACAAGTTCAACTGAGTGAAGTGCAGTTTTAAGTTCCAGCTGTTGAAAATGTTAAATTGGATGGGCCTAATCAGGTGGAATCAAAGCACAAGTATTCAACATTGCCAAATCTTAAAGGGACACCATCAACTTAAACCATATTTTATCTGAAAAGAATAAGACATGCAATTAATTGCTATAAATGACAGGTGAAAAATGGTCTTTCAGTTTATATACTGACAGTATTTTGTAGCGGTTTCCTTTCTTCTCCTGTCACTAGTCTATTTCCCCTTCACGCTCTTGCACAACAGGGAGAGGAAAATACTTAATCAAATTTCCTTTTTTAAAGAGACACTAATTTTTAGGCTAAGTTCGATTTGCTTTTTGAAATAGACTATTTCAGGTTAACGATGTCCCTCTAAATATACCTGCCCACTTATGGAATATTGAAAAGCACTGTTTGTTTATCTCTACTTCATACATTTTCATTCTGAAACAGTACAGGAGCCGTACAAAGTGATATTAGAAAAGCGTTTTTTTTGGAGATAACGGCAAATAAATCTGACAAATTTATAAATGTAAATATTTTTATCTGATAAAGGAAAAATTAAATTCTTAGCAATATTTTAGAAGATGTAATCTACAACGTAGTCTTGAAACCTCTGAGCAATTGTTTCACAGACCAAATGCTGCAAAAATCTGTTGCTGAATTTCCAGTTACTTGAGTATCGAAGGGGGGAAAAGTAAAATAAGAGTAGTTACCCTGCTACCATGACATACAAGGGATTTGCTTTAATTCAGAAGCAAGCATGTCAGAAGTATAGATCTGACAAACAATGTCTGAGGATTTGAAGAGAAATGTTTAACTGTCCACTTGTCCTGAGTAAACTAAAGGATTTTGCTAATTTTTCCTTTTTCCAAGGCCATAGATTTGAAGAAAACTACCTTTTTAGGAGCGGTTTTCTGCATACAAGACTACTGCTTAGGACAGTCTGACATTTTATTTGCATGGGTAGGGACACAATTATGGTTCTTGATGAGGTGCACAATTGGTATGTTAAGTACTTGCGCACACATTCCTTATTTGTGCTCAAACACTCATTTTGTGAAGCCTTGAATATTACTTTTCATAATTAAGAGATTCCTTGGGAAAATAGTTTTAAAACACAAGTATGTCAATTAAAATGACAATTTTGATCAAAACAGAATCACAACTTAATCAGTCTTACAAGTAAATACCTGTATAACCACCAGTCCTACAAACTCAGTTTTGGAATGAAATTCAAATGAGATGTGAGACGTTGTCCCAATGATTCTGCAACCAGAATGTACTCTGAGCCAAATAAAATTGAGCTTTTTTTATTAGCTGTGCTGTGCTAATGAGAGGTCTTTCATAAAATAAGACCAAAAGCAAACTTGAGCTGGGATACACAGAGCAGATCTGAATGAGGAAGTGGTTTTTTTACAGTCTCTTTTCTGACCATAATTTTTTAAAGTACCGACAAGTGCAATTAATACTTTTGGGCCGATACTATGTACACAAATGTAGACAAGTTTGAATGTGTACAGCTGGGATGAAGTCATCTGATCTGTAAATGTAGCAGTGCAATCAGATTGACAACTACAGTGAAAGCTTTATCTGACACTGATGGAGAATGGGAGTTGTTGGTTAATTGAATGTGCCAGATTCTCAAGCTTATTGCTCTGCCCCTGCCCCTTGCCTGAAGAAAACCAACCCCCACCCCCTTGGGAACATCTGGCAATTCTTCCCCCTTACCCCCCTCCTCCGAGCCACAGAGGTGTTCTAAGTGGCAGGCCAACAGCCCAGGAGCCCTCTAGCAGATCCAGCTCCTGGCAGCTCAAGTCAGGATGCGGGGGAAGGAGGCTCCTGCCTATGAGATCTACCAGTAGTCAGAAGCCCTGCAACAGCCAGAGGCATCAAGCCATCCAGCTGGACAGGTGGGAGTCAGTTGAATGCGCTGACCATGGGCGGGGCGGGTATTGTGCCTGGGGCAATGCCAGTTAACCAAGTTTTCCAATTAAAAGTGCTGGATAACAAAGCTTTCACTGTACTTAAAAGCTTTTGTTAAAAAGATACTAATTAGAATCTGCATAATAGCCACACTAAAAACTAGCTGTCAAGTCCTCTCTTGACAAGACTTTAAAAAAAGAGTCTGAAGTTACATATAGAGACCCACCCTCACCTTTGGCAGTATTGCACTGGGAATTTTTTCCCAGTGCAGTTTATATTAGTGACTAGTCACAGGTGCTCTTGAACCCTCTGGTGTGAAAGGGCTGAGATGAAAGTCTCTTGGTAACAGTTTCTATTTCTTTGCAGGTGTTAGAAATGCTACAGAGGTTTAAGGACTCCAACATTAAGCGGGAACGAGAAGTGTTTAACTGTATGCTGAGGAACTTGTTTGAGGAGTACCGTTTTTTCCCCCAGTACCCAGACAAAGAGCTGCATATAACAGCCTGCCTGTTTGGTGGGATAATAGAGAAAGGACTGGTTACTTACATGGCATTGGGCCTGGCCCTGCGCTATGTTCTTGAAGCCTTACGAAAGCCTTTTGCATCCAAAATGTACTATTTTGGTATTGCCGCACTAGATAGATTTAAAAATAGGTGAGTGATTTTTGTAATATTTCAAAAAAAAAATGCATGAGATGTTTTATAAAACTTATGCCTGCTCTAGTCATATACTTAGTAATAGCTATATGGGATTAATGGTATGTCAGTACTGGCACATCTCACAACCTGATCATAATCCAATTCCAGCTAACATACAAAACCCACCTAAAGATAATCAGTTTTTTTAAAAAAAATCAAATGTTAGTCATAATACATAGTCAGCATGGGCTTGAGGCTACATTCAAACATCTCTATAAAATTCAACTGAATATATTTTATGAAATCTAATTGTCACGTGTTCAGTCTCTAAAGTACAGATATACCTTTAACTCAAAACTTAATTGATAAAGCCTGATCCACTGGTTAAGAATGCTCTACATAGGCACTCTTATTCAAAGTAACAAGTTGCTTCTTAAATATGAGACTGGTCAGACACGAACACAAATTTTGGTCCTTGCAATGAAGTATTAAATCCTCTCAGATGAGCCATGTTGCAGAATGTTCTCCTTCACTGGCTATCTGTAGGGTTAGAAGGAATACTCCTATAGTAATATGAAGAAAACCTTCAAACTTTGCTATCTGCATATGTTTTAGCTAGCAGATACTTAATTTTTCCACCTGCCAGAAAATGCTTGTGAAATATTGCCAGCGAGACAAGTTAGAGATTTTCTCAGATACATTGGGGCCAGAGTGTAGACTGTTTGCAGATGGGGGAAACTGAGCCAGGCCTTTTGGATAATTTAAGTATCATTGGATGTAAGAGAACTCTTTTCTTACATTTAAGAAGACTTCCTTAAATCAAAGGTGCCAATTTAGCATCTTTAAGTGTGTGCTCTGAATAAATGTTTTTCCCTGTACCCTTTAATTCTGTAATGCTTTATCCAACTTTTCGAATGTCAGACTACATTTAAGATACAAACAGCTGTTTTTATATAGTTGAAAGCCTCGCTATAGCTATTAACTTTGTTGCCTAGCAAACTGAAATGGCACTGTCAAGACCTACCCAATATTTATTACTTTGATTCATTCTTGGTAAAATACACATACCATTACAAATTGGGTTTTAAAACTTAATGACTGCCATCTAGCATTTGCAAATATGCACAGAATAGAATGACTAAGCACAGGGAGAGATTTCATTCAGACATAGGGGATAGTTCTAAACGTTGAAGTAGAAGTATAGTCATGGTGCCATTACTGCATACACAATTTGGCATCTAGTTAACTGTCTAGGTATTAAATATATGGCAATAGATGGGTCAGTTTGACTTACCCTTCCACTGCACTGCTATTAACTGCTCTATTTTGCAACCAGCCCTCTTACAAAATTGGCTTGTGTAGCACAGCTGCAAAGTTTAGAAGCAAGTTTTGGTGTGTTAGGGAGCAACATAGGCCGTGACCAGTTTGTATTGCTCTGTGGTATGTTCTTTATCAGGGCTCAATCTTTCTCTCTGACTAATGGACAGTTTTACTGTTGACAGATTGAAGGACTATCCCCAGTATTGTCAGCACTTGGCTTCTATTAGTCACTTTATACAGTTCCCTCATCACCTACAGGAGGTGAGTGTTTAAGAATGATAGAGAACGAATTCATTAATTTGAGAAACAATCTATTGAGTTGATTTCTATTATTAAAATTAGCCTAAACGTTCATAAGTCTTGTATGACCATGCAAGTACATAAAATAACACAGACATTTTTAATGTTGTGAGAGCAAATTATAGACCTGAATATATGTATGTATGTTCTCCCTCCCCCTCCCTGCTTGGGCTTGGGGGAGTGGCAGTAGGGGTAAACCAGTGCCTTCCATTTTTCTGTAAGTTTATTTAGCTTGCTTGTGTTGAAATAAGTGCCTAACCTGTGTAGCCATATGGCCATCCATGGCATATTGCCATTTGCAAAGGCTTTAAAAAGTGCTGTCACCTTAATGTCCAAGGTCTGATCCTTGGTTTACATTCCTGTTGCATTCAAAACATTGGCCTTCCCTGTTAAATAAATGTGCCTCTGCTGTGGTTAATCAAATTATGTGCTCAGGCCTGCTAAAAGTAATCCAAACAAGGGACAGAACAATTAGGTCTGATCAAAAGAATGGGAATGCACTGTAGTCCAAACAGTAAAAGCAATGTTGGAATCAATGATCCTTCTGTTGGGGGTGGGGAAGGAGCTTGTATAGATGCTTATCCTATGGCCACATGCCCTTGAATGTATAGTTGCAGCTTAGTAGAAGTGGCTGCCATGACATCGAGTAGACAAATGAAGCAAAATCTGAGCTGTCTTAACTAGTTGTTTTATGTGTTGCATCTGTAACTTTGACTGGATTGTAAATCTCTAGGTCAATGCACCACTCTAAAGGATTGTAGAATTACTTCTACAATGGTAGGCCATTTTAGAATTACTTCTGTGGGTGCAGAAATTTAAGACCTACTATTTGAATTGGCGTTTTCTTTGAGCCATGATTCAGGCTTCCTCCATCTTTATTGCTGTAAGTTTCTGGGGAAGACTTTCTTACCCACTCTGCACCGTAGGGTGTTTGGTAACAGTCCCTTCAACTTTCTCACTCCACACGTCAGCTGTGTGGCTGTCTGTGGACTTGGAATGGGGTTCTGCCTTGTGGCACTCAGCAGCAGCCCCTCTAGCTTGGGGATGGCGTGCATGCCTCTGAAGGCCATACTATTCAGTCTTTCTATAGCCTTGTAAACTGGGACTGGAAAGAGGCTTCTCTAGTAACTTACCAAGGAGTTCCTGTCTAGGTTTTTGCTTGCTCACTTGCTTTTTGTAAATGCATTCACAAAAGTTCTACATTCTAAAGATTGAGTTTAATACAAAATTTCCAGACTGAAGTTCTCTGTAAAGTTCAGTCTGGCGAATTATAGTTCGGAGGCATCTAGTATCAGGATGCAGTTTCATTGTTAGATGTGTGCATTTCTTTACATCTCTTGTCTGCCTACCTCTAGTACATTGAATATGGACAGCAATCAAGAGACCCTCCTGTGAAGATGCAGGGTTCAATCACCACCCCTGGAAGTATTGCACTTGCCCAGGCTCAGGCCCAGGCCCAGGTTCCAGCAAAAGCGCCTCTTGCTGGCCAAGTCAGCACTATAGTAACCACCTCCACCACCACCACTGTGGCAAAAACCATTACAATCACTCGGCCAACTGGAGTCAGCTTCAAGAAGGATGTGCCGGTAAGCAGCCCCATCACTTCACAGGGCTTTTATTGGGGGATAAACCAAATTAGGAAATGGCTGATTCTCAGTGAATACCTAGAGCCTTACTGCTTAAGAGAAAATGTTTGTACTTTAGGTTTTTGAGTTGTGATCCTCCTTGGATTTGTATCTTAAAGCATTTAGCCTCTTGCAAGCATTGGTTGGTAGGAAATAACCTTTGTTCTCTGCAGGACAACCTTTTGTCAATGAATCTTTAGCTAAATTTTTGCTTTTTGGCTAGAAAATGCTAAGGGGACGGACGGACGGGACTAACATGGTTTTCCTCTTGCAGGGTGCTTTTTTAAGGGGTACTATAGGGAATGAGGATTGGGTTGCATATCGACACTACATAAATAACTTTTTCCACACTTAGCACTTTTAATCTTCTGAGAAAGATGACCTAACTTGACTATTAAACTGAATAAAGTCTTTGAACTTTTGCAGCTTAATACTGTCCCTCTTTGCACTACGTTTTTCTTAATTTGTCATTGTCTTCCTACAGCCTTCCATTAATACTACCAACATCGATACCTTACTAGTGGCAACTGATCAAACTGAGAGAATAGTGGAACCCCCAGAAAATGTTCAGGAAAAAATTGCTTTCATATTCAATAATCTGTCTCAATCAAATATGACCCAGAAGGTAAGTGTGGCAGAAAGTTATCTTGTTTCATTATTTCCTATTTCTAGCGGGAACTCATCTGTTCTAATGCCATGTGTGATGAAGGTGAACAGAAATTCTTGCAAAAACAAACCTTGTAAATCTTTAACTACAACTGTATTTTTAAAAAAATACTAACTTCACTTCCCCTCTTCTCAGTCTGAGTTAATAGCCCTTCTGCAGGAGAAGTTGTACATTCCTGCACCATTGTATTAAATATCTCCCTCCCCTACTTTAGGGAAGGACCTACTTGAAATTTCATTGCTTATGTTTTTTATCTTTTAAAAATAGTTTCAGGTGCTACATCTGTTGTACAGGAGTTGGTCTGTCAGACAGCAACTTTTCTTTTAAACTGATGGCAACTTCAGGGACAGTTCTAGTACCTGAAACTATTACTGACTTAATATGGACTGATTTCAAGCCTGTCCTTCTAGAAGATATTCTTTGCATGATATATTAAAAAAAATTCTCCCAAAGATAAGAGTACAGGATTAAATAGCAACATGAACATGGTCATTACTATGTTTCACCTCAAAATATGTGGGCTCCATTAATTTTTAAACTAAAGTTTTGTATGGTCACATTCTCTGCCCCTCTGGTTTCAGGTGAACACTTTCTGATGGGTACAGTTATAATAAACTTTTGTACTAGTCATTGCTGTTTGGCCAATACTTTGTGATCTAGACAAGTGTTCACATTGCAGAAAATGCATCTACAACTAGTACCTGTTTGGTAATCAAAGTCAAGGATTGTATAGTTAGCTTAATTTCTGTCCTCTGACACTAGAACCTAGGTTGGACTTTAGTCTCATACTAAGAGTAGTATTCTCTCCTACAAATACACCTTCAGTTTCCAGAGTTGTCATTCAATAAAGTCAGTTTAATATTTACTGAATTGTAATGCAGTAAACATTCAGCATTCCACAAAAGATGGGGTGTCTGCATTCAAATGGTTGAAACAGATTTAAGTTGATTTATTGGCTGTTGTAATCTGTCTGACCAAAACAGTTCTGGAATTGGAACAAACCCTAACATTGATCAGTACTGGTCAAGTCATTTTACCACTGTCTTCACTGTAATTTCTGTGATTTTTGTTTTGTGATGGAGCCAGGTTGAGGAGCTGAAGGAAACCGTGAAAGAAGAATTCATGCCTTGGGTTTCACAGTATCTTGTGATGAAAAGAGTCAGTATTGAGCCAAATTTTCACAGCCTATATTCAAACTTCCTTGACACTCTTAAGAATCCGGAGTTTAACAAGATGGTTCTGAATGAAACCTACAGAAATATTAAGGTGAGTAACAAATCACTTTTTTTCTTCTGATGCTTGCAGTTTTCAGTAATATAGGCACTGCATGCCCCACTATCCAAATATAGGTGTGAGCTTCTAAATTAGCCATTATTTACCAAGTAGACTAACAGGGTTTATTTTCATAATTTGGGCAGGGAAAATGCCTCAGGTACTACTATTGGCCTGAAAACTGTGTATTCTGAACATTGATGCGTAGGTTTGCTATTTCCCTGTCCTCCTGTTTTGGCTGAGCAGTGTTCTGCAAGGCTTAGTTGAGAGGGACAGGTGTTTGTTATGAAGCTCTTTTGTCCTGGTGGTGAGGGGAGGGCTTGTTTTCCTTAGCAGACTGCTTCCATAAGACAGAGTTCTACCATAGTGTAATATTCTTTCTATTGACTCTGCCTGTTAACTTGCAATTAATGTAAAGAAACCTTTGTAGGAGCACAGTTAACTTAAAAACTGCACTGGTGTCTGGAGAATTAGATACACTAAATTTTTACTTAAGTGAATGATTAGAGGGGAAAATGTTTGCATTTGACAACACTCTGTATAGATAATTACTGTGTGTGGGAGGGTGGAGTGTTTATTTCAAACAGTGGCACAGGAAGTTATTTCCTTAAAGGAAAATGGGGCTGTAAAAGCAACTGCTTGGGAGACTACAGGCTGATATTTTGTGTTCAACTATTTACTTATTTTTCTATAGACTACTTAACTTTCAATATTAATGTACATAAGTCCAAAAAAATTGAAAAGTTTCTGAAACCTTTGACTTACATCTTTATATTAACCATTTAGTTGTCATAAAATGGGAAGGCAGTGTCCAAATAGTCATAGTTTTAATAGTCATAACTTTTTATAGAAAGGGAAGCAATCCCTTAATTTTATTCTTTTAGAGTAAATCTTTGACAGGAGTGCTAAATTTCAAAAAGCTTGGTTCAGCAGACCTCTGAGGTAACTGAGCTCATGTCAGAAAATAGTATATCTGTCTGTGTTTGGCTGCTAGCTATTTTTTTTATGCTAATTACAAACTTGTTTAGTGCAATAGAGCTTTAGGTTTAGGTAACTAGGTTTGAATTTGATAGGTGACAATTCAGTGTGTAAACTGACTGACTTGGTATCAGCATATTGCCAATTTCTTCCTCCATCACTGATAGGGATGTAATCGACTAATTATTCTCCCCTGTCCCCCTTGCTGCCTCTATCAGAAAGAGGCGGGGGGGGGGCGTGCTGGGGGGAGCCAGCTTAAAAGCCAGTTCCTTCAGCTCTGTGGAAGGGGGCAGGGGCACAGCAGCTGCATTCCATCTTTGAAATGTACGAGAGTCCCCACTGGGGCTCTTGTACATTTCAAAGGCAGTGTGGCACTTCTGCCTTTGAAATGTAGCAAGAGCCAGGCTGGCTCTTGCTAAAAGCACCCTTCTTGATTAATTGAATTAGTCAATGGAAATTCCATCAACTATTCTATTAGTTGATCTAATTTTAACATCCCTAATCACTAGTTGCTATAAGAAAGTGGAAAACTAACGTTCTTGTGGTTGGGATAGATGTTAAATACTTGTTTGCAAACTGTAGAGAATGGCCAGCTGAATCATTATACCTATTACCTATACCAAGAATCAGAGTTGCATATAGAGCCTTCTTGAATGAAGATCCAAGAAAGTTTTGACTAGACAGTGGATGTCTTACAGATGCCATTCATCGAAGAAAAGAAATTGTCCTGTTGAAGCTGACTAGTTCATTACACAGGATTTATTAAACAAAATACTCTACCACAGTCATTTTAAATAAGATGTGCAATGATACGGTGAATTTAGCAGAGCTTCTAATAAAATGTATGAATGTGGGGGGATTTGTGGAATACCAAGCATGTGTACAATGCCCTCCAAAACCCTAGGGGAGGCAGTTCTTATTTGTACCAGTGAAAAGGTTTGGGTTTCACCACGTCCTCTGGCAAGGAGTCCCACAGATTGACTATGTAAGAAACACTTCCTTTTGTGTTACATCTGCTACCTTTTAACTTTGTGGTGACCACTAGTTGGAAGAGAATTAAAATGAAATCTGAAGTGCAGGCAGAGGAGGATGTTAAAACTTGGCTAGACTTAAAGAATTTTATAGAACTGGCAAGGAGAAAGTGAAAAACAGGAATCAATTGGCACTATTTTTAAACCTATGGATGGAATTTCTCTCCACTGTAGGTTACGCTGTAGTGCAAAATAAATCCTTGGCACTGTTCTGAGCACAACTGACCTTTTACCATTTGGTTGATGCTACAATAAGCTAAGGAATAGAATTAGCAACAAATTCACTACGTTTAAAAGGTCTTCAGAGACCAGAACTACTTCACTGCTGATGATTTGCATGCCATGATAGGAGGGAGATGCAGTTTTTTTTATAGCTGTTTGGTCCTAGGATATGAGACACGATAGTGAGGGAATACCTTTTATATAGAATAGACTTCTTTTGGTGAGAGACACAAGCTTTTGAGGGCTTACAAAGAGCTTCTTCAGGTCTGGGAAATGTCTCAGCTAAATACAAAGTGAAACAAATTGATTTGCATAAGAAGCTTTTCAAGGGACCATTGGATAGGCCACTTCACCTTAAATTGTCCCTTGATATGTGCATTAGCTACTTATCTTAAACAATCCTTTCCGCCTTGTACTTAATGGTGGGCCTGGTTTATGCTATGCAGTTAGGTCCAGGTAAGCTGACTTGCATCCACCCAACTATGGAAGTATTTTAAACTTGGCTCTCACTAACGGAAGTGCCCCTCTATACTGATTTAGTAACACCACTTCCTGAGTGGTATAGAGTCATGTCTGATGCAGTTAGCATCTAAACTGACACTGCATAGACCTGTGTTGCTTATATTGACTGTTACTGGCCTCCAGGACCCTTCCTACCATGCCCCACACTGACAATACAATTAATACAAGTGCTTCTTGTGAGGACATGCACCACTGACAAGTGCATACGTATAAGTGGTTTAACAGTAGTATCTGTATGTGAACATAAATTCGATCAGCGTACTTCTGTAGCATAGACATGGCCCGAGTAGTCTCACTGGACCTGAAGACTAGCTTCTCATAAGCTTGAAAGCTTCTCCAACAAAAGTTGGCCTAATAAAAAAAATTACTTCACCTACTCTCTCACTAGATAGGGATTTCTAGCTGTTGTGGAATTCTGAATTGTTAATTTGCGAGCTGTGTAGGTGTGGTAGTCCTGGCATGGAGTTGTACTTTTGTAGATCTTGTCAGCTTACTTTAAGATCCTTGAAGGAGGAGACTTTATTGTAGTTCTCATTAAGGGTAAGCGAGTAGGGAACTACTTCCTAGACACTTGACAAACCATGGTTTCAGTGTACTAAAGTAAAAGGAACGTCTCCTGGCTAAAGCGCAGCTAAATACTTCAGCGTTCCAGAGCTCAGGCTTCCTAAAGTCAGCGTGTACTAAATGATTTGGCTTTGGGAGTTTCTCACAGACTTTTTTCCCTTTTGTAATCGTCTGTTAGGTGCTCCTGACCTCAGATAAAGCAGCAGCCAATTTCTCTGATCGGTCTCTTCTGAAGAACCTTGGCCACTGGTTGGGAATGATCACGCTGGCTAAAAATAAACCCATCTTGCACACGGTGAGCTCACATGTAATCCGTCCTTCAAAACCTTGTTAAGCTTGTGATAGATGAAGTCAAATTCAGCTGAATCTTAACCTGGACTTTCTTACCTTTTTGTTCAACAAGCTTGCTAAACTAAATCTGATTATGTAGTTTGTCTTCTGAACGTTTTGGTAACTTATTATCAAAGGTTCCTAAATGCATATTTTGTGATCTTAAGTAACTTATTCCTCTAAAAAGTAACTACATAGCAATTACTTCCTAGTAAAACTAGCAGATACAATTCTAAGGCTGTCCTGAATCAGCATTTGTCAGTGCTGTAATGAAATTGTAGCCCTACACGACATATGAGTGTTTCTCTCATTCTCCCCCTCCCCTGTCACCAAGTTTCACTGACATGTTTTTGTATTCTAGGATTTGGATGTGAAATCCTTACTTCTGGAGGCTTATGTTAAGGGACAACAGGAGTTGCTTTATGTGGTGCCATTTGTTGCCAAAGTTTTAGAATCTAGCGTCAGAAGTGTGGTAAGTTAACGCAAACCTGCAAAATGAGATGTAACTATGGAAGTGGCTCTACGATTTAAGTCGCAAAATACATGTTGCCCTGTAACAAGTAGACACTAAATATGAATTTTTAAAACAAACGTCATTCGAAACCTAATCTCAGGTCTTGGGATGGAAACAAGATGTTGAGAGATGTGACCTGGGAGCGAAGGGAAAAGATCTTGTAGATACTACAATTTGTTCTGGAAGAAAGGGTTGGTTGGAATGTGTGCTTAAACAGCTGTACTTCATTCCTCTGTTTACCCACAAATGAAAGTCCCAGGGGGCCTAATTTTTTTTCTTAGGCTATGTCTACGTTGTTAATTGAGCAATAGAACTTTTGTTTAGAGATGCTACTCTACACCCGAAAGACACAAGTTTTGCCACAGCAAGTATCTGTATGAATGGCATAGTATCAGCAGTAGTGCGCACACATTGATTAGTGAATGTCGCTTGTTGGTGTGGAAGTATTTTGTCAGGAAAAGTGCTGCTCTGCCTGGTTTGGTGTCATGGCAGTGCTGACACAGCTGTGCCGACACAGCTGTGCCACTAAAAGTTCTATAATGTAGACTGAGTTGTGGGCCCACCCGATTAGCCACTGGCGGACTGCGGAACACTTTGTTTATCTAAGCATCCATAGACATGGAGTTTTGCTGCTCCCATTGGCTACGGTTTGCCATTTCCAGCCAAAGGGAGCTGTGGGAAGTGGCATGGGCCATGACCCAACTTTGAAAACTCTTGCTGTAGACAAAGCTTGAACCTCATTAGCTGTGTCCTTTACTTTTTCCTGGATCAGCCTTTGTCTCCCCCATTCTACTTCTGCAATGGCACTGTTGATTTTCCAAATGGAAACCACAGTGAACTGGCTTCTAATGTTTGTTTGGAATTTGTCCTATTTAATTTTCTTTAATACTAAATTGAGGTTTTTTTCCCCAGATGTACTGCTGGGGAAGGATATTGCCGTATCTACACCATTATTGGAAACTGTCCTTTCTTTTTTACAGCTGGATGAATATAAAAAGTTGTTAATGTATTTGTTTTTTTTAAAGTACACTTGTAAATCAAAACTCAGCATGCCTTTTGGAACATGTCTTTTTCTGACACTTCCCCAATCTTCTTGTAGGTTTTCAGGCCTCCAAACCCATGGACAATGGCAATCATGAATGTTTTAGCCGAGTTGCATCAAGAACATGACTTAAAAGTAAGTTGCTTTTAATTTTTTCTACACTTATTGAATATTTCTTTCTTGGCCAATTAGCTTAAGAAAATGTAATGTTGGAAGACTTACTTCAAATGTAGGTGACTCATGGTGCTAACTCTCGTGCTTCTAGACAGTCTCCTTGTGGAATATTGGTCTGGTGCATAGAGCCTTATGATCAAGGGGTAAATATATAACCTGAAATAATCATACTGGAATTGTTGTGCAGCTAAATCTGAAATTTGAGATTGAGGTGCTCTGCAAGAACCTTGCACTAGACATCAATGAGCTGAAACCTGGAAACCTCCTGAAAGACAAAGATCGACTGAAAAATTTGGATGAGCAGCTCTCTGCTCCAAAGAAGGATGTAAAACAGCCAGAGGAGCTACCACCAATCACAACAACCAGTAAGTAATTGTGACGTTTTAGCTGTACTATAAAATCACAATCCGCTGCTTTTGAAGTTAAAATGAGGCTTGCTAAATGTGTATGTAGCAGCAGTTTAGTGATAAGCTTTATATTTAGCAAGTCCTCAGAATTTGGAAGAGGAATTGATTAGAAAGCTTCTAGATGTTTTGCGTGTCCCAAAAACTAAATTCTTCGTGCGTTGTCAGATATCACTTAGGGCACAAATTCCTTATTTGTCTATGCCGTTTGCCAGAATGACTACCTCATAGTGTTTCTACAGTATAATATTTTACAAGACTAACTTTTTTTAAACTAATGGTACTCAGTCATGTGATTGGCGAGCCACATTTCCAGCCACCATTAACCAAGAGCCATGTGATTACTATTAGACCTAGAAGCCATCCCACCAAACACACATACAATACGAATATAACCAAATATTCTCAAATTTCAATACAACAAAAACTAAATTTAGCCAACTAACTTTTGGTGTGCTGCAGATGAAGTGGAATTGTTGACTGTGCAATTAATCAATAAGGGTTAGCACTGCAAGCACTTAGTCCTGTCTCTTGCCAGGTCCCAGTAGCTACCCATGCTGCAGCTTTGCAAGGAAAGTCATTTAGGACCCGGTGGGCAGGCAGCCTGACTCAATCTTGGCTCGCACTGGGCCCCGGGAGCTTACCCCCCTGCTGGGGTATTATTGCAGGGCCACAGGAAGGATACCCCTGGGACCCAGCACAAGCCGGGACTAAGCCGGGCTGCTGTCCAGGCCTCAAATTTACTGGCAGAGCTGCGGGGGGAGATGGGGAGGTCTAAGCCTAGGCAAAATACCTTCTGCGGGCTGGATTGGCCTGCCAAGCCACCAAGTCAGCAGACTCACTGCCTGCCCCCCACATGCTGCTGAGAAGCAGCCATTGCTACTTTGTAGGGTTCTGTTTGAACAGCTGTGAGCCTGGAGGATGGAGGGAAGGCTTCAGGTGCTGCTCCCACCCTTGCACAGTCTCAAAAATGACTTACGATCTAGAAAACTTGATCTGTGAGGGGAGACTGAAAGAATTAGGCTTGTTTAGTTTAGAAAAGAGAAGACTGAGGAGACATGATAGCAGTTTTCAAGTATCCAAAAGGGTGTTACAAGGAGGAGGGAGAAATTGCTGCATGTCCTGTCATCAGAGGCCAAGGAGAATAATAGGCTTAAATTGCAGCAAGGGAGGCTTAGGAAGTTTTTCCTAATGTCCAACTTAACTATCAGGGTGGTTAAACACTGGAATTAATTGCCTAGGGAGGTTGTGGAATCTCCATCGTTGGTGATAATTCAGAGCAGGTTAGACAGACATCTATCAGGGATGATCTAGTTGATGCTTGGTCCTGCTGTGAGGGAAGGGGACTGGACTTGATCTTTCAAGGTCCCTTCCAGTTTTAGCATTCTATGATTCTAACCCAAGTCACCACTGCCTCCTTCACCCAACCTTCATCCCACACCCGGTGCCGCCTCCATTAATGTGGAAGAGTGTGGCCCTGGACCATTTTCCAAATTCTTGGAGTGGTCCCCATCAAAAATTGCCTGCCCCGAACGAGAGGCTGGTATGACAAAATGTGTCTCATAGGACTCCAGTCTTCTGTTTTAACACCCACCCCCTTGTCCCCAGTCTTTGGAAATGGTTGGGTCTGATTACTCCTTGGCTTCTGCACACCACAGAGAGGCACGGGGGCAGAAGGGGCAGTGTCAGGGAGAGAGCAGGGTCTGGCCAACAGGGAGCTCTCCTGGTGCCCAGCTAAGGCAGGCAGCCCCAGGGGAGAGTGCTGCTGAGACCCCAGCCCCATGTCAGAAGGGCATCCACATGCCTACTCCCTGACCCACACCAACAGAGCATCCACCCTCCTGCTCCTGATCTATAGGAAAATGGCACCTGTGGGTTCCCAGTATAAACCCCCATAAACCTGTTCCCCAACCCACATCAATAAGGCTGGCACCCACCCCCTCATTCCCCAAACCATGTTAACAGAGCACACACTCACTTGCTCCTGATCTGCATGAAAGTGGAACCCTTGGGTTCCCAGTTTAGAGTGCCCATATGGCACTCCTTCACCCATCTCAGCAGGGCACCAATATACCCGCTCCATGTCAGCAGCCTGACACACCCAGCAACAGGTTGACATGTGGTGTTCGGAGCAAATCCCTTCCCCTGGCTCAGGTGCTTCATCCAGGGTGCAGAGTGCAGCCCATGGAGATGCAACAAAGGGCAACCAGTTGCTGAGGTGTATTATAAATCACCACTCACAATACTTGGTGTTGGACTTAAAGGGCCAGCTCCTGGAGTCACCAAATGCTAAGCACAGCCAGCCTTTTGAGCAGCTGCAAAAGGCAGGGGAAAAGTGGGGGCTCCCTCCCTCCAGTAGCACCCAGGATCAGCTGTTCCCAGTGCTCAGGGAGGGGGCCTTGAAGAGCTGCAGACTATACCTCAGAGCTGCATGCGAGCAGTGGACTGAGTATCCCTGGTTTAAACAATCCCCCAAATTGGAGGACTAGTGGACTGCTTTTCATGTGGTCATTATTCTTTGACTTGTCTGACTTGGAGGGCCCTTCCATGGTGCCCATGACCCAAGCGCTCTACATGTCATGGTGTCAAGGCGGAGTCCTCAACAAAGGGTGTACCAAAACTGTCCCCATATTCAGTTTGTGTACACACAGTGGGGAAGATCAGTATAGTGAGGATCACTTATTACAATGAGTAATTTAAAAACAGTTCTGCAGGTCAATGAATAGCAGTCTCATGTAGTTTACATGATCTCACAAGAATCTGATGTAGAAGGTCTTGAATGAAGAGTGTACAATTGCAAATTCTCAATGCTTGAACACCATAGACAGGGACATCAATGAAGTGAGATGCCTAAGCTATTGAAAAAGCATAGTAATGTAGTCTGAAGGGGACATGCAAAAGAGTCTGTGGACTGTACTTGCATGGAAAATCTGTAAATAGCGTATGCTGGGGGAGGCTGGCAAGGATTGCTGTAACTGTTCGTGACACTAGCTTATAGAAAGGCAGCAGTATTTAAAATGGATAGATGGTGTATTCAGTTACTGGCATATCACCCTTCTGAGAAGAAAAACTAAGTTCTGCTTTTTCAGAAGCTTTGCAATTAATGGTAAAAGCTTAATTTTTCAAATGCACGGGGGCAAGAACTTTAGTTTTAGTGAATTAGTTTCTATTAAAGAAGCAACTCTAAAAAAAAATTTTTTACAACTTGTGTTCCACAGCTGCTTCCACAACCCCAGCTACTAACACCACTTGTACAGCATCTGTTCCTCCACAACCTCAGTACAGTTATCATGACATCAACGTCTATTCTCTGGGAGGGTTGGCTCCGCACATTACTCTAAATCCAACTGTAAGTACTAGAGTTCATTGTGATTTGTTACAGAAAGTTTTTGCAGTCCAGAGTAGATGAGCTGCAGGGACTTTCACACTTTCACCAGAAAGCACTCTGCTTCTGGAGCTGAGGAAGTAGTGATGTTGATTGAAGTTAGGCTCAATGTATACAGGTGGTATAAATCTTTCACACAAGCATGTCATTCCTCACGTCCTGCCAAAACTCTTATTCCTGCACCACAGTCTTCCTAGGAGTGGTATCACAGTGCTTGAAATAAACGTTTTAGACAAGCATCTGCTATATATCATGAGGCACATCTGTACCTTGTGACTTAAACCACGTTTGAAATTGATTTTGTAGTCAGGTAAGTGCAGATAACATCTCTGCATCTACTGACATAGGCCCAATCTTGGTAAAGAGATTGGTGGGTTTTTTTGTTTTTTTTTCCCTAAACTTGTGATTACTTTTCAGTTCCCAGGTAGCAGCAGTAACTCAGAATACTTTTCAGTGATTAGCTGGTTGTTAGTCTAACCTTGCTAATGTAGCAGAGATTATATGTTTATCCACTTCCAGGTGTGACTATTGCATAGAGTACATTTTATCCCGCCTGTAAAGAGCCTTTCAAAATTTCTGTTTATAGTAAGCACAATTTGTAGACTTGTACAAAACACAGTTGGGCTGATGTTTTTAAAATAGTTTTTTTTTCTGTAATATAAAAAGTTAAGATTATCTTTCTGCAGTCACTTTTCTACCTTTATTATGACGGCGATCAACTGATACGCTTAGCTGAGTCTGGAGGTGCACCCTGCTTCTAATCATGAATGAACAAGAGAGTCTATGAGCATGGAATTTACTCTGGCAGGCCATCAGAAATGCTAACTTTCATTGAAGTACAAAATCAATCTCTTCAGCCACCATTAATATTTTTCTGTTGTCCACCAAATGCCATAGGAATGTGGTGAACATAATCAAGTTATCTAATTGTATATAGGTGTACCCCAGTGCTAAGTTGTTAAAAGACTTTTCCTGTACCTGTCTTAGGGATGTAAAAAGGGTTTAAAAAATACTAACCTGTAACAGATTAACTGTGTATTCAATGGAATTGTAAACAGGCTGTCGGCACTGCTAGCCTCTCAGAGTTTAACTGTTACCAGAAGCCGATAAGCTCTTCATTGGTTAACTGGATAAACTTATATCCATACGCTCTGTGTACACTAAACCTTTACTAAACCTTTTAGAATTTTGGTATTGAATAAGAACAGCCATACTGGGTCAGACCAAAGGCCCATCTAGCTCAATATCATGTTCCGACAGTGGCCACTGTCGGGTGATCTGGAAGGAATAAACAGAACAGAAAATGATCTATCTCTTCGCACCATGGGCAATCACTCCATCTGGCAGTGGCCGATGTGGTCTTCCAGAAGTGGGGGATTTCCCCTCGCAGACACCTTTGCCACCAGACAAAGTGCCACCAGTTTTACTCCCAGTTGGGGCTGGACAGAGGCTTAATCTGGGACAGTTTCACCCATCATGGTCGGCGGGCCTGCTGTATACAGTCCTGCTGATCCCTCTCATCAGCCAGATCCTAGGTCGGATCCTATGGGACAAAGTTTGCGTGATCTTGATTGTTCCGGCATGGCCTTACCAGCCCAGCTCAGCACACGCCTGAACATGGCATTGTCCTCGTTGGACAGGCGAGCTAACAGACTTGCTGGGTCCATATGCAAGGTGGGGACAGCAGCTCTGTGCTCCTGGAAGGGGCAGGGCTTCAGATGGAAGGGATGGGGTCAGGGGAACCAATCCTCAGTGCTGCCTGGACTGCCTCTCGCCTCCCAAGCACCATCTGGGGCTCCAGCAACAATTTGAAGGAGCCAGCAGTTGTTCCTTTTGCCCCCCCTCAGCTGGCCTTTCCCTTGCCCCCTTCCCATCCACCTGTACCTCTCGTCGCAGGACCAGTTGACTCCTGCACCCCAGCCTCCCATCCCTGCACTTGTCGGCGTGGATGCTTTGTGGTTGAGCACGGAGAACTGTATCCGCTCAGAGGAGGTCCTAGTAGGCAGCAAGAAGCAGTCTGCAACGTGGATGTATCTGGCGAAATGGACAAGGTTTTCTGTCTCGCCCAAGTGAGCTCTGGTACAGTCCATCCTCAAGTGCTTGCTGCAGCTCGTGGAGCAGGGGCTGGCACGTTCCTCCATTGGAGAGCATCTTGCAGCCACCTCCCCTTTTTTCATGATCTGATTCAAGGACAGACTTTCTTCCCCCATGACATGTCAGTGAGATTCCTGTGGGGCCTCAAGCATTTCTATCCACAGGTACAGGACCCTGTTCCATTATGGGACCTTAACCTGGTCTTCTACCGGCTCACCAGACCACCATTCAAACCTCTCCATTCCTGCTCTTTCCCACCGGCCCTGGAAGGAAGGCTGCCTTCTTCCAGGGCCGGTGGGAAAGAGCAGGAACGGAGAGGTTTGAATGGTGAGAGATCAGTGAGATGTCTCTCAGAAATCAGAGCTCTGACTGCAGAACTCCTGTACGTGATCTTCTGTAAGGACAAGATCTAGCAGTGGCCGTATCCAGACTTTCCTGCCAAAGGTAGTTTCTATCTTCCATGTCAAGTAGGGATGTAAGCGACTAATCGACTATCTGATAAGCAAAAGCTTATTGGATAGTCGACATGCTTGTTGACTAGTCATTCCCCCCCCCCCTTTCCTGCCTCTATCACAGAGGCAGCAAGGGGAGGGAAGAGAATGGGGTCCTGGAGGGAGTGGGCTTAAAAGCTGGTTCTCCCCCCTGCTCCAGCTCCATAGGAGGGGGCAGGGGCGGCCAACTTTGAAATGTACAAGAGTCCCTGCTGGGGGTGTAAAGGTTTAAAAAAAAAAATAAATTCAGAGTGTTTTTGTGTATTGGGATAGTATTTTCCCTATTTTCCTTTTGTATGGGTTTTTCAGAGCAATGGGTTGAAATCAGAGTTCACGGGGGACTCGGGAGGTGTACTAACTTTCATTTTTAATCCAGCTTAACTTTAAATTCCTTCAATGGATGCCCTGCTGCTTTTCTAGTTGTGCTGTCCTCTCTTAAATACTTCAGTTTCCTTCTCTTTGCCTCTTACCTTTTTAATGCATTTCTGTTCATTTCCAGGTTTTTTCTTTAGCTCTTTTTTGAAAGGGTTACCTCTGCACTGTGCTACAAACGCTGTCAAACAATATTTGTTGGCTGGCCGTGGAGAGACTTGTGAGCTAAAAAGGATAATTCATAGTTTAAAGCTAACTGTGTCTCTTGGCAATCCCCATCTGATCTTTTTTTTTAAAGCAAACTGTTTTTACTGTTTTTAAAAGATCTAGGAGTTAAACTGGATGTTTTGAGTGGTTAAACAGTAATTTCTGGAAGTCAATTTCATTCCATAATGATCCAGTTCAGGATCTTGGCAATTCGGAGTATTTGCTTACCTTAGATAAATCTAGGCAACTTTCCACGTTTTGGGCAATGCATCAGTTGCCTAGATCAATGGATTCACCTTCCAATAGAACTTTTATTAGGAAGTCACACTTCATGTGTTCAAATATGTCCCTTGAGAGTTAAGTCCCTGTATTTATTTTGAATGAATTCCTTAGTGGAAGAAGTAACAGCGATTGAATTTCTGTGGCCTGCATGCTAAGATGATACATCAGTTGTAACTATACATTTAAATATTGAATGTTGTGAAATTTTGAATATTTTGGCAGACGGAAGTCTTGAAAAACTAGTTTAACTGTGCGTGTACTTGTGTTCTTTGACCTTGGTTTGACCCTTCTGTTTTCATTTTCCTCCTGTAGATTCCCCTGTTCCAGGCCCATCCGCAGCTAAAGCAGTGCGTGCGTCAAGCTATTGAACGTGCGGTGCAAGAGCTTGTCCATCCAGTGGTAGATCGGTCAATTAAGATTGCCATGACCACCTGTGAACAAATAGTCAGGAAGGACTTTGCACTGGATTCAGAGGAGTCACGCATGCGTGTAGCAGCACACCACATGATGCGGAACCTGACTGCTGGCATGGCCATGATTACCTGCAGGGAACCTCTGATGATGAGCATCGCTACCAACTTGAAGAACAGTTTTGCTACTGCGCTGCGGGTAAGATGGTGCAGCTTCATTGCATTACCATAATCTGGAGTATTTGTCTATTGGATTTACGTGGAGTCATGAATGGGGGGGTAGAGGATCCCTGGGAGCAAGAAATGATTGGCTGACAACATGGCTAGCTGAAGCACAACTAAGTTTGCCTTAAAATAGTAGAAGAGTTGTTCGCCCTCAGACTTCCCAGACCACTGAGATGCATCTCCTGGAGTCTGTATCAGACTTCATAGAACCAGAACTTCCTGATTGCTTTCAACTTTCCTGGCCTTGAAGTGCATTTCACCTTTAAAATAGAACCCCAAAGCAATGGGAGAATAGCCCTTATTCCTGAAGATTACATTGTCTGGCAGAGTATACGAGTTTGTCTTGATATGGGTATATGCTTCAGACCGTCCATTCCATTCATATAATAGTCCCATTCTCAAATATAAAACTGGGAGATCATTCAGTACAGTCAGATTGGTTGATGTAAAAACAATAGTTTTGTTTTTAAATAATTTATAAACTGCCAGGCCTTAAATCACTCAGTAGGTCATTAGCAACCCTTAAGTATATGAACCATTTTGGGTAGATAGGAATGTTGAAGCACCATGCAAGTTCAAGGGATAGCTGTTACAAGGGTAAAATTAGGCCTCCAGAAGAAATCCTCTTATGTAATTGTGAAGGATCATATTGTGCTGGAATGGCTCAGTTGCATGGTAGTGGGCTGAGGGCTGGATTTTGAGGGCTTGTGTGGGGAATATGACAGGGTTCATAAGAGTGACACCCAGCTTTCGTTCACATTTGACCTGTTGGTTGCAGTGCTGTAGATGACTTGCTTTCGCAGATTGGAGGCAAGGATGAGAATCTGTTGTCTGATGCTTTTGCCTTAGAGCAATCATGATAGCTGGAGGGGGAGCAACATGCCTCACCAGTTCACGTTACAACTTTGATGCGAGAGGGAGTCTCCTATTCATAGCATAGCTTCACAATCTACAATTCTTACCAACTGCAAGGATGTTCAAGCAGTTACCTGACTGTTTGGCAAGGCTGAGTGCAACTGCTTCTTGGCTATGAACTTCTGCTGGTTACCCATGCCTCTGCGACCCTGAGGGACAAATTCACTGTAATGCACTTTCCTTTTGGCTATTGCTTGAGACCTAGAAACCTAAGTAGTGCTAGATGAAAGTGTCTTTTTCATTCTGAGCCTAATGTTGAGAGCATGCAAAACCAGGATGCTGTTAGCTTGTAGTGATGGTTATGGGGTGGGTAGGTGTGAATTCCTAAATTGTTGTATATAGGGGCCTGGTAATCTCAAACCACTGCTCCATGCAATAGCACAGTGTTTAAGACCACCAGAGGTGCATGAGACCTTGGTTTAAATTGAGGGAACTGGTAAAGCTTCTTCACTCTTCATATGCCGGGGCTGAGGGGCACAGTGTGGTTGGTGTTGCTGTAAGTGACTGACACTTTAGTTATATGTAATTGTCTCAATATGGTTTAAGCACTCAGAGCAATGGATGGAGGCTTCTATTTGTCAGAGTAATCTGTAGTTAAAATATGCTAACTTGGATTAACCACCTGGTATTTATCACTTCAGTCCTAACAGCTTTACCATTTGATATATCATCAATTATTGGTCTTGATGATAAACACAGTGAAATTGGAAAAACTTAGGGCATATCTACCATTGCAAACTTCTAGTCCTGGCAAATTCAAGAAACTGTTAATGTTTCTCATTCTAGAACCATTGTGTTGATTCATCCAGGACTAGATAGAGAATGTATAGCTAGTGTACTTGTCTGTCTGGGGAACATCTAGTCTCTTCTTTGCCTTTGCATTTGGTTCTCTTCAAATGAACAGTGACAGCGTTCTATGTAAACTCAGGAACACACTGGCACCAAAATCAGGTCTGAATGTAGATCAGATGTGTTAAGACGCCTGATCCTGTAAATTTGACAGATTCCTTCTGGTCCAGCAGCGTGTGTTTTTTAAAAAAAAAAAAAATCCTTTTGCCAGGCCAAGAAGGACTTTCAGTGCAATCTTTTTGGGGGCATGAAAACTAAACAAGGAAAGCATTTTAAACTCATTTCTTTAGTTCTCAAACTTTTGGCCTGGCATTTGTAGTTCAAAGGCATTTTATCAGCTCATCTGAGATGTGCTGGCAAACGCTAGTTACCTGTGCCTCAGCTTTATTTTGTTTGTTTCTTTCCAAGGGGGCGGAATATGTTTTCCTACCCTAGCCAAGCTATAGACAGTCCAGGTGCAAAATAGGCTGCACCACCATTGGTGCTCCCCTTTGGACAAAGATGCCAGGGAGAAGCTCTTTTGCCAAAGAGAGCTAGTCATCTGGCTGATCATTCACAGTGCACAATGTCCAAATATAACAAGATAAAACTGTCAGAATTAGCTTGCTAATAAGCTACCACAGAAATGTAGGCCCCATTTCCAGGCCAACTTGGGCAAAAGGAAACTAGCTGCCAGATCATCCCTCCAGCCATCAGTGGACTGGGCTTTCTGCTCCTGGTCACTTCAGTGGTTGAGGCTGGCTTTTTGTTTGCATATGAGTTCCCAAGGAGGTCCAAGAATCAGTAGAGGATCTCCGTTGCAAACTAGATTTTTACCCTTGAAAGGAGACAGATGAGCTTCACTTCCTCAAGGACTCTGAACACCACCGTCTGCTCTTTGAGGATATATGTACCCAGGCACCCTTACACAGGACATATTGCAGGCTGCTTCTCATCTGCACTGCTCAGCCATATAGCCTGTGAGCCCTCTCAGAAGCGCTAGAGCAGGGGTCTGCAACCTTTTAAAGCACAAGATCACTTTTTGAATTGAAGTCAGCCCAGGATCTACCTCAAACCCAAATACCCCTGCCTCGCCCCTTCTCCAAGGCCCTGCCCCCACCTCTTTGCCAAGGCCCTGCCCTCCTTACTTTGTGAAGATGGGATACAGGAGAGGAGAACAGTGTGACATCAGTGCCCCCCTGCCTCTGTCTCCTTCACCCTGCACAACAAGCAGGATGCTCCCAGGAGGCAGCCCTGAGGCTCTGGGGAGGAGCAGCTGAAGTGCTGGCCCTTGATAGCCTCCCAGCCAAACAAGTCAAGATCACCTGTCAGAGGCTCCAAGATCTACTGGTAGATCCCGATCTACTGGTTGGTGACCACTGTGCTAGAGGATACAGCATAACATATAAGCCACAACACTGCCTCCCATGAAGGCATTTTGACAGGATGCTTGAGAGCTGTCAACCAGTCCCTGCATAGTCAGTTACCACCACCCTGTTTGGTCCATTTTTCCTAATGTGGCAGCATGTTGCATTGGACAAATTACTGTTATCTTACTGGCAACTTGATAGAATTCCTTGCTGCCCCGTCTCCAAACTCCCCTCTTCAAGGACTCCCCATTCTCAGACAAGAGGTGGACTCCCTAATCTAGCTAGGGGCAGTAGAGCTTTTACTCCAAACATTTCCTTTTATTTAAAATAAAGTGGGGCTGGAGATCTCCCCATCCTGGACCTCTGAGCTAAATCTCTTCATTCATTGTTCAAGATTTAGACTGGCCACTGAAAACCCCTCCTTGAGCAAAGGCATTTGGTATGTGCTTCTTGATTGGAAGGATTCTTTTCATGTAGATCTTCGCCTCATGCGCAGGAGCTTCTTGTGTTTTACAGTGGGTTTCAGCAGAGTCCTTTCAGCCTCTCTAACTCAGTGTTTTTTAGAAGGTACTGTCCATGGTAGCAGTTGGTCTGTGCTGACAAAACAGCCTAACTTTTCCTTAAGTGATTAGCTGCTTGTGGGACAGTGCTATGAGAAGGCACAGTGGGCAGTTGCCTCCTTACTCAGTCCAATGGAAGGAAAGAGGCTGGGTAAATCCAGAGAAGTCTGCTTTAATCCCTGCACAAGCTATATATTCTGTAAGAGCAAACCTGAACACACAAGCAGCCAGAGCTTGCTTGCCTTGAGACAGAGGCCCACCTTTGGCTCAGTCCCCAGATGAGTCGAGTTCTGCTGGTCTATGTAGGCTCTGTGGCCTCACATGTCTGTTCCCCCTTTGCAAGGCTTCGCTTATCATGCTGCCAGGTGTGGTCAAAGACAGTCTACACTTGGAGCAGGGACTCCCTGGACAAGAGTCTTGCTGCCACCCACAGATGCTCATTATGGATGCCTTCCTGATGAGCTAGGGAATGTACAGGTCAGGGTCTCTGAACTTTGCATTAATCCCGATTACGTATCAGTCTGCCCAAGCTTCAGGCAGTGCTTCAAGTGTACAAGATATTCCTACCCTCTGTGTGGTTCACATGTGTCCCGATCAGGTGGTGGCAACATGACTGTTATATAATAAACAAGGGCAAGTGACATCTGCCTCATTCTGCCAGGAGATGGGCTCTGGAAGTGGCACAGCACAAGCTGCACTCTTCAGAGGTGTAGTATATTTTTTCAGCAGTAGGGATTCCCATCCTGGAATCCTCTGGCATGCCAGAGAAACTTGTATGTATCCTATGGCTCCCAAGCTGCTCCGGGGCACAATTCCAGGGGCGGGGTGTCTTCCTCACACAATGGCTGGACTCTGGAAGATCAGGCAGGGAAAGGCAGAAGTAATCTTGGTGGTGGTGGCCAAGGCAGTTTTAGTTTTCCACTGTTCTGCAGCTGGCCTCTTGCCCATATGTAACGTCTAGTGCCTCAGAATGGAAGCAGGAATCCTAACACAGCCCCGTCCATCAGGCGGCTTGGCTTGTGTACAGACAAGACATTTTCAGAAAGCACATTCACAAGTAGTACAGTCAATCCCCAGCCATAGTTGGAGATCGTCAATAAGGAAGGGCTGTGCCAGCAAGTGGAATGATTTTTCCATTTGGTACGAGTGTCACTTATCTCCTGTGAGGAGTCTGGGTCTCCTTGAAGACATTGATCACCCGACAACTGTGAAATTCCTAAAAGTCGTCATCAGAACATTTCCTCTGGTATTAAAACCTGGTGCTGTTGGCACTTGAACCCATGAGCCTCTTAGATTTGCAGGGCAGTGCCTTGGAGTTCCATTCACATCTTTAGTAAGCATTGCACCCTTGTGCAAGCTTCTGCTTTTGTTTCGGCGTGCCTGCAATCTGAGGTGTGGAACATTTCCTTGCACCCACTGTGAGCATGAGTGGGAATTCACTCATAATGCCTGCCCAGTAAATGAAGGAAAGAGAGTTACTGGTCTTTTAGTAATTGTAGCCCTTCAAGATGTGTGGTCTCTGCAGTATTCATGTCCCATCCTCCTTTTCCTCTGCTCAGATCCTCACTTGAATGAAAGTAAAGTAGGAACTGTCGGTCTGCAGCACCCTTTAAAACCTCAATTCCGAGCTTGAGGAGGTATGGGGCATGGGTGTGGACCAACCGAAAGCTTTTTCAGTCTGTTGCGTGGAGCATGAGCCTCTGCACTGACACCCCCATGGGGACCATGCATCTTGAAGATCTCCAGTTATTATAAAGTGACCTTTATTTTCTGACAGTCCAGCCTTCTTAGAGGTGAGATCAGCAATTTCTGTAAACTCGAGTCATAGAAAATTAGATGTGATACAAGCATCCACTTCTATTTTAAGCATGAAACTAGGTGCATTGGATTTTTGCATGCAGATGCTGACAACTCCGTTTTGGGGCAGTGGGGGAGGCTGACTTCTTCAATCATGGCTAAAGCTATGATGATCAAAAGAACATGAGCTGGAGAAAAGGATTAATAATATAATTTGTGGCAGTTGCCCAGAGTCAGAAGCAGGTAAATCTCTGTATTTACATGGTTTTCTGAATTAAGAGACAGCGTAGGATTATTTCAGTTTTGCAGAGGCTCACTGCTTGTGATACTTCATGCTATCCTTTGTATCAGTCTAAAAGCAGCAAGGATTTCTTTACCCTTGAAGCTACAGAGCATTAAAAAAATTCCTGGATTACAAATGAACTTTACTATGCTGTTAAAAAGATAATGCTGCAGAGGAAAAAGTACTGCAGAAGGTGAATCCTAAATCAATTGTTAAATCCATCTTGTGTCCCTAGAATGGGTTAGCAAATACCAATTTTAATATCTAGAGGTAGCAGTCTGGTTTTCAGAAAATAGTAGTAAAAAGGAGTAGACTTTGGGGTGGGGGTGAACTAATGGTTCTGATAACTTTGCCCTCTTCTGTGTGCTCCTAAACACTGATCCAAAATGTCTGGATTCAGAATGCCTTTTTGTCTTTGTCTGAATGTAACATAGATTGTGCCGTTGCTGCACATTTACAAAGGGAAGGGACATACTGTAATTCTAGTGATGGCTGTATTGTATATGAAAATTTGGCTGAAACTTATTGACATGGTTTTCTGTGGTGCTGAACACCCACATCCTATTACTGCAATGCAAATTCTGTACCCTGGAAAATAGGTCAGTCTGTCTCTCTTGTCTTTCCCATCAGGACTCATTCACTAAAATAGAGCATTGGTCAGTTGAATCTTTTTGGCTATGGAAACCATTGACAGATTTACGTGGAAGAAGTTTTTTAGCATCAGTGTTTCACATGCCATTGGAATAAATTTATATTATGGCCCAGTAACTTACTCTGCTAGCTGCAGGTGACTTTTCTTAGTTTGTGTGGGCCATAGACCGTTTAACATGAAGCTTGTTTTCTCCTGCATAGGAACCGACTGCTCTGTCAGCCTAGTACTGATGGGCTTTCTTCCTTAATTCCGCACACTGGAGGTACAGGAGATCCCTCTTGATTTTATTTCTTGATCGAGTTGCTTGTTAGCTCCCTTACCTGCATGGTTTACTGAAAGTTTTGATATAAAACATAAAGCATTTAACTTCATACAAAGTGACTCATGTTCATGAGAGCATCCCTGTTTGATATTGGCATTATGTATAGTCAGTGGCTCAGATTTCAAGATTAACTGATGCATTTTACAGTGGAAACTTACAGCCTTCATTAATATACTGTTTTTTAATAGGCAGCATCCCCACAGCAGAGAGAGATGATGGAGCAGGCAGCTGCACAGTTAGCTCAGGATAACTGTGAGTTAGCATGCTGCTTCATTCAGAAGACGGCTGTGGAAAAGGCAGGCCCTGAAATGGACAAGAGGCTGGCAACCGTAAGTATCTAGTATTTCTTCTAGAGGTTTCAGCGTAAATAGTACCTAGTGACGGACGACATCTTTTGTATTATTGCTTTTGCAGGAATTTGAGCTCAGAAAACATGCTAGGCAAGAGGGCCGTCGGTACTGTGATCCTGTGGTATTAACTTACCAAGCTGAACGGATGCCAGAGCAGATCAGATTGAAGGTGTGAACAGTTTTGCTGAATTTTAACTTTTGGTGGTGGTGGTGTTCTCCCTCTCCCTTATCTTAAAATGTCAGGAGAAGATGACAATACTTAGCAGATGAGTCTTTATAAATATTTTCTTTGGTTTTGTGACTAATAATCCAGCTGCCATAGTAGCAAAAAGATGTATAAAACTTGACTTCCAAAATGCACTATTAATTCTCCCCTTCCTCTCAACTTTTTGAGGATATTTGTAGCTTGAGCTTGTCTGCACTAGGTTACCTTTCCTCTTTCTATCTATTTTTGCTTCTCATCACCTCTAAGATGACATCTGCTTCCCTAAAGCTGCAGACCATGTTCCTAGTGGCAGAATGAAATGGATAGAGATTACATACTTGTGTAGCAACATAGATTGTGGGATTTTCCTGTTTTTGCATTTAGGGTGTGGGGAATACAGGATTTCCCCAACCCTGCACTGAACTCTTACCTCTGCATACAGCTTTGAGTTCATGTTCAATAGTTCAGTGGCGCTCCACTTTTCCAGACTACTGCTTCGTTTCCAGGAGTCTGATTTGCCTTGAACACTCTAAGTTTCATCTCACTTAAATTACTTGTGTGCAGAATCAGGCATAAAAGTACTAAAGTCTCAAAACACATGGGCTGAAAAATCACTCACTGGTATGGGAAAGATAATTATAAAGACAAATACCTGGTTGAGTTGATGTACCTGTAGAGGTACATGTACTCTGGTTGAAAACTACTGCCACAAGTCATTTGAATAGAACTGTCGTTGCACAACTTGTCCTTAACTTTTTTCTTCACTGTCACAGTGCCAAATAAAGGACTTGCCACTTTCTTTCATTGTAAAGGTTGGTGGCGTGGACCCAAAACAGCTGGCTGTTTATGAAGAGTTTGCACGCAATGTCCCCGGCTTCTTGCCCACCAATGACTTAACTCAGCCCACAGGATTCTTGGCTCAGCCTATGAAGGTACAGACTTCTGTCATGGGCTTGGCTTGAAAATATCAAAGGCACTTTGATAAACATTGCAGCGTTAGACACTGATTTACCCCGATTTAATGGCACTTGGAGATTTTTTTTGGAGAGAAAACTGAATGAAACTTAACACCATCCTGACATCATTTGTGTGTGTTTTTGTGTTGAATTCTGAAGTGCTACTTGTGGATCTGAGAGGACTAGTTATGTAATTTTTGAGACAATTAACAGTGCTGGTATTTCTGGTGGTTGGGGTTAATGGACCAACTTGTAACTAAATTGGGATATTTGGGTCTCCTCCTAGTTACGCAGTTTACTATGCTACCATTGTCTGACTGTAGAGTCAAGTAAAATATTGCTAATCAAGCAATTTAGTTGGCATTTGAGTTAGGATTTGTCTTTACAATTTATTTTATGGGGCTAGAGGTTGTGCTGCAGTCAAGCCATTTAATGAATTCTGTATTTTTGTTTTACTCTTAACCCCCCTAATTATAACTAATCCTTGCCAATTAAAATAATCCACTTTCTGTTAAAACAGCAAGCTTGGGCTACAGATGATGTAGCCCAGATCTATGATAAATGTATGACAGAACTGGAACAACACCTGCAATCCATACCACACACCCTGGCCATGAACCCACAAGCTCAAGCCTTACGCAGTCTGTTGGAGGCTGTAGTAGTGGCTCGTAACTCCCGTGATGCTATAGCTGCGCTTGGACTGCTCCAAAAGGTTAGTGTTAAAACTCTCCTAGGTCTGCTAATAGGCAGTTCTGTTTGCTTTCACTACTCCTTTTGCCTGTTGATTGCCTCTTGCCGGCAGATGCATAGTTAGAATTGAAGAAATATTGTGAATTGTACTGAAGGATTACTATTGCCTTTATACCTGTTATGAAATGAAGCAAAAGCAAAAAGAGATGACATAAATGCAGACACCTGACATGCATTCTAGGATGCCAAATGTTGGCAAGCCCCCAAGGGGAGTGAGTTTCAACCTTATAGAGGTTCCTCATTGAGTACCTGCAGCTGGGAAAATTAGTCTGTGGAACTTAGGATCAGTTGGGATTCTGTCACCCAACGTACAAGATGTGCTTCCAGATCAACCTGGATTCCTTTAAATATGCTCCTCAGTACCTTTGAATTGCACTTGGAAGTAGGGATGTCAGTGGTTAACTTCAGGGTGATGCTTGCTGGTCAGCCAGCATCCTGGAAGGGCAGTAGCAGTCCATCTCCCTCCCTCCCCCCCCCCCCCCCCCCCACGCCTGCTCCCATTTAAGCAGTTAACTGATTGAACAGAATTTTACACTCCTACCTGGAAGTTGATTAAACTAATATAAAGTGCTGAGCACAGGTGCAATACTCCTAAAGGGGAGCTGGCAAGTGCTAGAAGCCAAAAGCCAGTTATGAAAGTTTTATATCCTCAGATGGTGTGGACATTCCCTACAGATACCGTCTTGGCAGGAGCCTAGACTACAACTTGATCAGCTAGATTGATCTACAAGCTGATTGTCCTCATAGTGTAATGCTGAGTAAGGTGTGTTTAGGGCTGGCCTAACTTCCATGTGTTAAGCCTGACCTGAATTGTCCACTTCTAATGTCGACTGATTTACTTCTCTAAACAAGTTATCTTCATCCTTGTTCTTATGAGTCAGACATAGAATTAGACTCTAGAACTTGGGCTTGATTAAAGGACATTAGCTTACTGATACTGCAGCCCAACAAGTTGCAGTTTTGTTCTTACTGTTCAAGATTATGTAAGTTCACTGAGAGACACCTGCCAGGGTGCTTTAAAACCGTTGTGGAGAATGAGCAGTTACCTAGATGCCCTCTGCTCAGTAAGTTGACATAAATGTTCTGGATATTATAGCAAGAGCGGAGATCACTGGCTTTTGGACAGTATTGCAGCTGCCACATTTTAAGGTTAACAGCTGCTTTTAGAGGATGACTTACAAGCAGTAATGGAGGTCTGGGTTTTCCGTGTGTGCTGACCAGCTGCTTCTCTTCTAGGCTGTTGAGGGCTTACTGGATGCCACCAGTGGTGCAGATGCTGACCTCCTGCTCCGCTACCGAGAGTGTCACCTACTTGTACTGAAAGCTCTGCAGGATGGCCGTGCGTATGGGTCTCCATGGTGTAACAAGCAGATTACCAGGTCGGTAATGGGAGGAAGAGACCACTTTGAGTACCTCAGACTTTGTCCTCTGGTCTTGAGTTACCATTTGTGATTCCAGAACACTTGTGTTTAAAATTGCATATCTGTACAAAAGACCAACTCCAACACAATTTGTCATTTCCAGTCTATCTTGTACATGGTGAACTAAAACTAGGTGACCTAGTGTTGCTCTTTTGCCATAGAGTTTGATAGGAAGCTACTTTTATGAAAAATCATTAAAGATAACCTGAAGTGTGACAGTGTTTTGTCACTTTTCAAGTTTCCTGCATGTTGTGGTGTTTCTGCTAGAGACTGACTCTTTGAGTGCTTGGTAGGTAGACATGTCATTTTCCAAGCTTTAGAAACAGATTCATTGGTTCAGTGGAAAAACCCTTTTGAAAGACTGATGACCACCACTAAGGTTTGGCAAAGCTTTAGACTGCTCTGTGATGCAGTTGACTGTTCCTAAGCTCAAACATGAATGAAGTGAACCCTGTAGACCTCTTGTCTCTGTTGGAGCTGATCAATAAATCGCTGTCTAGAGGTGTCACATTTCTCTAAGCGCAGTTAAGCTAAACTAGCATGTATAAAAAGTTACCTAATTTTTCTAGATGCTTGATTGAATGTCGGGATGAGTACAAGTACAACGTAGAAGCGGTGGAATTGCTAATCCGCAATCACCTTGTTACTATGCAGCAATATGATCTTCACTTGGCACAGGTGAGAGCTTCATCTTTTGAATACACTTCCTGCAATCCGTTCATTAAAGCACTTGTACTTCATATTCTTGACTACATTTTCCATTTTGGCAGTCCATGGAGAATGGCTTGAACTACATGGCAGTGGCATTTGCCATGCAATTGGTGAAGATCTTGTTGGTGGATGAGAGGAGTGTAGCCCATGTAACAGAGGCAGATCTGTTCCACACCATTGAGACTCTGATGAGGATTAATGCTCACTCCAGAGGGAATGCCCCGGAAGGGTGAGACTGAAATACTGGGCAATGAACTTCTCTAGGGTGCTCAGTCTCATTGAAATTGTTTGTTTGTATTCTTTTTGCATTTTCTTTGACTTAAACTTCCCCCGTCAGTCACACTTCTGCACTAGATTCATATACTTCTATCTTATCACAGATGTAGTTGTCCCCATCTAAAACGCTTCTGAATTTAAGACTTTTGCACATATACCTGTGTGCACTTGGGAAAAGCAACTGCAGTGAGGCATTCTTGGGGGGAGAAAAGCTCTTATGCACTATATTTCAACACCAGGATACCTGAAAGATTCTCAGTGTCTAACTTGGTTAGTACCTCAGTCAGCCGGTTTAGGTTCGTCTAACTTAGGCAGAGGCTGATAGAGCATAAACCTGGATTAGCTAACACATGGTTTCTAACTCAACCTAACTTTTCTTCACCTATCCTCAACAACTTTCTAGGGCACTTTCAGTACAGTCTATTGTACTATCACAGACCTGGCTACTAGGCAATGGCACCTGTCACTGGTGCATCTCCTCCTAAAGGTCCCCACTAATCCATAGGATGTGAAGCTTCCATCCTGTGATGGCAAGGATCACTCTGCCAAAACACTCAAGTCCATAGAGCGGGCTGGGCTTCAAAACTGGTGACTCCCTACAAATGAGTTGGTCATTTTAAATTGTACCTGGAAACTACAGGGGTCAAGTACAATGCTCAGGAAGGAATTACATATAGCACAATGAGACACACACATGGTATCAGAAGGGCAGTTGCTGAATGGCTTGCAGTATATTCCCAGCTTAAAATTTACACACAGTTCCTGAAAATAAAATGCATACAGGACTAATTCTTATTTTTGGGTCCGTTTCACTAGATTACCCCAGTTGATGGAAGTGGTTCGATCCAATTATGAAGCAATGATTGACCGTGCACATGGAGGCCCTAACTTCATGATGCATTCTGGGATCTCCCAAGCCTCTGAGTATGATGATCCACCAGGCCTCAGGGAGAAGGCAGAGTATCTACTGAGGGAATGGGTGAATCTCTACCATTCAGCTGCAGCTGGCCGTGACAGTACCAAAGCTTTCTCTGCGTTTGTTGGACAGGTAGAGCTTTTGGAAAGAAAGGTGCTTTTTATTCAACATAAGTAGGGTGTGATGCCCTCAATGTTAAAGCAGTGTTATGTACCAGTGTTAAACATCCTTTTTAAAGTTTTCTTGAGCATGACGGTATTGAAATTCTGTCCAGCTCACGTGCTATGGCATATGTTTTCCTCCTCATTGATAGAGACTTTAGTGGAAAATCTTTCCTCCCTTCAGTTAGTGCTGTTCCAATTCAGTTACCACAGCAACAAATTGTCAGTGCAGTTTGATTCTGTTGGGAAAATCTAGCAGGAGTGAGCTTCTTTTGAGACAGAAATTAGTAATAACCCTGACACATGAAATTTGACTTAACATTGCTTCTCACCTACACTGACTTTTTGCGCCCCAGTTTGTTCAATTTAGAGAAACCAATTTCTGGTGGGTTGGAGGGGCACCTCATTGCCTTGTCCTACCTGAACAAGAAATACCTTCAGTTTTTATCCATTTGTTTTTGGAGGAAACAATTAAACTGGATGGGGTAAAATGGGTTCTATAGCCAGCATAAATAGTTCTACTTTAACATTCGTGACTACAGGTTGCCTGAAGAGTTGGAACTCCCTTTGGTGAGAGTAGGATAGGGACTGTGGTGAAGAGAAGTGAGAATTAAGTAGCCCAGTGTTTTGGCTGCTTTCACTCTAGATATGGACAAAAATGCAACTGTCTGACACGTTGTAAACTGAAGATTGGCAGCAAGACTTGTGCTTAAAATTGAATTTGTAGTTACGGCTGCACTAGCTACAGTGTCAGTTTTTGCCGTGGGTGCCAGGAGAGCAAGCTAAATGGAGCCCATCTAAGGGTGTTGGTTTTGTTATCTACCTGTTTTAGATTAGCTCTAACTAGTAGACCCCCACTTACACACCCTTCTCTTAAGAATAATCTAGTCTAGCTTGTAACCTTTTCACTTGAGAGAGGCTGACCAGTATTGCCAGAGCTGCAGCTCGCAAACTCTCTGTACGCTTCAGGCCAGGTCATGGCACAGATGGCCTTCGATTAGCCAATCCTTTCCTTGTGATGGAAGGAAACCAAACCCATACTCGCTATCCAATCTGCTGCATTGGTGACTGATGTCTGTGAAGTATTGTTGACATAGCCATGAAGCCTGACTAACATAAAAGGGTCACCTAGGTGGCTCCTTGTTTTGTATGTGGGGCGGGGGGGAGGTGTCTAAAAGTGTGCTTTGCTTTTCTTCCTTGAGTGCATTAGTGTGAAGTATAGAAAGGTCATGATTTATGCAGGGCTGTTGAAAATGCAATTCAGTCATATCACTAGTCTCACTTGAAGTCAGCTCAGCATCTTTGTTGGCTCTAGGTGGTGCAGCCTATTTGCATCCCTGGTTTCTATAAAAGATTGGGGACTGTGAGCACTAGGAGGCTGTAACTGTCAGGTAGCTCCTGGCAGGCCCTTGATTGTAGGATTATATTCGCCATGCTCTTTCCTTGGTCGTGCAGTATGGGTAAAAACAAATCTGGAACAGCCTGGCTACTCCACACACCCTCTAGAGAAGGGGCCTTCCTGGAATCTACTTGCAGCCTAGAAGATCCCCCTTTCTTGTGCCGAACATTGTTTGCTTGAGTTGGGCAGATAGCGCACTGTAATGATGATCTCTCTAGCCCATAAGAAAGCATCTACATAGTTATGTCTTGCTTTCTAATTGACTGTAAATACTATAAGGTGATGCTCTTTATAAAGATAGATGTTGTGTACAATTAGTTGTACCTTATGTTGATTTTTAGTTAACTTGTTCTGCTTTGCCATCACATTTGTCTGTCTTTACAGAAACTTATCTTGTGGGTGTATTTTCTGCCTCTTGGTGCATAACAGCCCTTCATGGGTCTTGTATGTAACTAGCATCTAAGCTTTGCAGCATGTTCCTCTCCACTCAGCATGAACTATTTCAGTCCCTTTAGTAAACTAAGAAAATGGTGTTGGTGAAATTTTGGGTTACTTTACACTCAGAACAAACTTCATTAGGGCTGCTAGATGTCATAAATCTTAATTTGGAAAGGTTTGAAATAGTAACTGGAAAGAATTTTGGAATGCTTTGCGGTGGTATTTTTTCCTTGTCAAGTTGTGAGACTTCTTAAAAAGGAGCTCTGGTAACAACTGGGCAAGGGGATAAAGCTTTGTTGTTGGAGCTGAAAACAGTCTATCACCTCTTCTTCCCCCCCCCCCCCCCCAACAATTCCTTAAAGCAAGAAGGAGCATGTGTCTGCACTTTCCAAAAGCCACTCCAGAGGTTCTAGATGCTTCCCCTGAACGTTTGACACGTCCATTTCACTGCAGTAGGATTTCTACTGCTTTCAGCGTTACAATCATGCTGTCCCTGTAACTTCCAAAAAAGGTAATTTATCCAAGAACTGCAAAATTGGTGTTGGCTACTGATTTGAACTAGTAGGTTACTCCTGTTTGACCTTGTACTTTGGTAACAAACCCAAAGTGACTTGTATCTATATATAGGCACTGGCCCTTGAAACCATGCAGAGTCTAGCATTCCTTTTGGCATGTTGTTTTTCCTATGAAAAAAATGATCTTCCTTAAGAGGTAAAGTTCAGTATCCAGGTACAAGGTAACAAGTAGATTTGTAGCACTATAGTCCAATGAGGCATCAGGCAAACTTTGCCAACCCAGATAACTGTCATGAAATATGTGGGCTCCTAACGGTAGGGCAATTTGAATTATTGCCTCTACTCTTCTCCTTCCAAGCTTAAGCCACTGGTAGCAGAGGAAAGATACTGCTCCATTGATACTGACATTCCACTGATGCCATTAACAATTCATGAGCTGTGTTGATGGTTGAAAAGTAGGAACTCAGGCATTCTCATCTAGAAGCAGGTGCCATTGATAAAATACTTGTGTAGGAGCACAGCTTAATCTGCTGTGCACATGGGTATATTGTAAATGTTACTTGTCTGCTGCTTTGGTGTCATGAATTTTTTTTTAAATTCCATTCTGTAGTTCTGAGGGTTTTTCTTGTCCTTGTAATAGATGCACCAGCAAGGAATCCTGAAAACAGACGACCTGATAACTCGGTTCTTTCGCCTTTGCACTGAAATGTGTGTTGAAATCAGCTATCGTGCTCAGGCTGAGCAGCAACACAATCCTGCCGCCAATCCCACCATGATCAGAGCCAAGTGCTATCACAACCTGGATGCCTTTGTGCGGCTTATTGCACTGCTAGTGAAGCACTCCGGGGAGGCCACCAACACTGTCACAAAGATCAACCTGCTGAACAAGGTTGGAAATGCTCCCTCTTCTGAGCAGTACCTGGCATGTTTGGATTACGCAGCCTGATGTGTTTCTGCTTGTGTTAAAACATAGCCCTTAACTTGGGGTTGGGCAAACTGTTGGAGATAGGAACTAAATGTCTCTTAAAAATTGTAGCTTCCTTGTGATGTGGAATCTGTGTCCAATTTCAAACGTAGTATCTATTTTCGTGCTTTGTTACTGAAAAGGCCAGTGCTGTCAAATGAACATAGTGTCCCAGGTACAAAAAAGTTAAGGCTGAAATCCACAATAAACACTTTTTGATTGGGTGAGAGCTCAGATCTGTGTGTGGTGAGGGGACACAATCAATATGGCTGCATTCCAGTTACCAAAATGGCTTTCAATTTCTAGTACTCAAAGTGAAAATGCAGGCTTGACTAGTGAAATGGTTTCTGCAATTGACATGTTGAAAACAGTGAAGCTTGTTTGTTCATTTCTTTAGGTTCTTGGTATAGTGGTGGGAGTTCTTATCCAGGACCATGATGTTCGGCAGAGTGAGTTTCAGCAGCTTCCTTACCACCGCATTTTTATCATGTTGCTGTTAGAATTAAATGCTCCGGAACATGTGCTGGAGACCATCAACTTCCAGACCCTTACAGCCTTTTGGTACGTATGTCTGAATGGCTATTGCCAAGGAGTTAAGCTTTCTAATAGGTTGCAGACATGGATTGAAAAGTTGCTTGGCAGCTCTGATAATTTTTGTAACCATTAGTACCTTTATGGATTTTCTAATTCCTTATTAATGGAGACTATTAGTAAAATTTAGATGCTAATGCGTCGTCATCTTAGCACTATGTACATTCTCTACCAATGTTCATGTAAACCAGTCTTACCACTGTGCACGCTTAATCAGCTTTAACTTTTCTTTCAGCAACACATTTCATATCCTGAGGCCTACAAAAGCTCCAGGCTTTGTTTATGCGTGGTTGGAACTGATCTCCCATCGGATATTTATTGCAAGAATGCTGGCACATACACCACAGCAGAAGGTGTGGCTGCAGTTTATCTTTTATAAATTAGAAAACAATTACTGAAAAGGTGCTTAATTGATTTGCTGCTGTTTCATATCTTTTTCTGAAATGCATCCATCAAATGTCACATGTCTTCTGTATTCACAGTAATAACTGAATGGAGGGGAGACGTTGTTCAATACATGGTCAAGTTTTGGGTCATCAGGAATTTTGGTAAACAAGGATTTGACTATAAACCTGACCATCCAATTACCAAACTTTTATCACTGTCAGAGCTTGTACTATTCATTGTTTTCCATGTCACTTGAGCATAGCTTGCTTTGTGCTATACTAAACACTAGGGGAAAGCTTTTCTTAAATACAGATTCCAGGTAGCTCAGAAAACTGGAGCAACACTGTAGTCATTTCTGGTCCTAGTGCAAATTCTCACTTCTAACTTACATGGAGATAAATATGAACAAGATTGTAAATCTTACTTTGGTAAAAGCAAACAGTAACAGCCAGGTTTAATTTGTTTTTGTTTACACCTTACTTATGGTGATGTCTTTCTCTTGGCAGGGTTGGCCTATGTATGCTCAGCTGCTTATTGATCTCTTCAAGTATTTGGCTCCTTTCCTTAGAAATGTGGAACTCACTAAACCTATGCAAATCCTCTACAAGGTAAACAGTATTGGCTTATGTAGGTATTTTCCAGGAAAGCATTTTGAAGATGGGTTAGAATGAACTGGAAAGTAACTTATTTTTGTTAACTTAAAGGTCGAATGTTTATATTCAGCTATCTTTTGTGAGATACAGGTTTATAAGTAAAAGTAAGAGACTAGTGTTAGTATTAATCAAAGGTAACATTGATCAGAGGGTTGATAGTGGGCTGAAGCTTCTCTGTAAAACTGGAGACCAGGGAATGTATTTGTTGGTTAGGTTGCTGTTGGGGGTAGAGGGAGGAGAATCAGAACCTGCTAATTACATGCTCCATTCCTTTGTCTTTGGTAGGGCACTCTGCGTGTGCTGTTGGTCTTACTGCATGATTTTCCAGAATTCCTGTGTGACTACCACTATGGGTTCTGTGATGTGATCCCACCAAACTGTATCCAACTAAGGAATCTGATCCTGAGTGCCTTCCCACGTAACATGAGGCTTCCAGATCCTTTCACTCCCAACCTAAAGGTAGGTAGCAGTCTGTCTCCAACTCTCTCAAAGGGCAACTTTTTATTGTATGTTCTCTTTAAATATAGTATGGGAGGGCATGAAACTTCAGAAACGGTCACATTTTGATTGGAACAGCTAGGTGGTTGTGTTTAAGATATTTAACTCTTTGGATATACAGTTCATCATTTAAATTAAATAGCCTGGTATAATTGTGTTGCTCTAGCACTCCATGTGCTAGAGACTTTCCAAACAGTCTGTCCTCAGGCTGTAGAAAATGAAAGTACAAGACCCTGGGCCTGCAATCTGAGCCACGTGGTCAGATGGTTCCACCTGCGTGCACTTCACTGATGCCAGCAGATTTTCGCATGGCTCCAGGGGTCTGCCTGTATGGCTCCAACTGCAGGATCAGGTCCCTTGGTTTTCCTGGCTCTGCTGAGGAGCATTAAATAGGAAGCTAGGTTTTTCACAATAAAATCCCATAAGGGTTTTAAGTATGAATCTGAACCAAATCAAGGCTTTTTTGATCTAAACACTGGAGCAAAGATGTTGAGACCAGTGAAAGTATGGTAGTGGGATGAATGCCCTCTTGTCTAGCCTTCCAGTTACACCATAGTAGATGAAATATACTGTATATCTGTGGAATCTAGTTGCACAGTCAATGGAAAAGAGCACTTGTCCTCTCTACTGAATCAGAGTGCTCTCTGCTTGGTGTACCCATGCCTTTACTCCTTCCCTACAAAAAACACACTAGTCACTTCTGGTCCCTGGTTGTTTTTTAGAATTCGCCATTCTTAAGTCTGTAAATTAATAGAATTATGGCTTTGGCCTCTTGACATCCCCAAGACTAATCTTACCCACATAATGTATATAGCTGCAGCAGTATGAACTTTCCCACATGTCATCCCTTACTGCGTGAACCACCTTTTGAAGGTGGCAGGAGTTAAGTTTTTTTTCCATGGCCCATTCAATTTTCATAGAGTACTGGAACTGGAAGGGACTTTGAGAGGTCCAGTCCAGTTCCCTGCCCATGTGGCAGGGCCAAGCACCATCTAGATCATGCCTGACAGATGTGTATCTGATCGTCTTTTAAATATCTCCAACTATGGAGATTCCACAACCTTCCATGCCCCCCCATATTCCTTGCTGAGATGTCAGAAAAGAATCAAATGTGGGTGGCAGTTTTGGATCTGAACTCATTCTTTAGGAACTAGAATAAGACTTCTGAATCCTTTTCACATAGATGTCATGTCTTTGAATGCTACCATTTTGGGCTGATTTCAAACAGTTGATTTAGTGAGGTCAGGCTGTGTATCCCATTACCAGTCTTAGGACAGTCTATAGTCTTCAGCAATTTGTAAGTAACACCACATTAAGAAGCAGCTATTTTGATACAAAGATTGTGCTCCAGCGGTGTACCAGGGTAACTGAATTTCATCTTACACCTCATGGTATAAAAATGAATAGTCAGTCATGGCTTGCATAACTAACTCCAACTCTTTTCCTGAGGCAGTCTTGCAACTATCGTTTTTGGTTGAAAACAGCAGGAATTAGTTGAAGGATTGCTAATGGAAGGTTTGCTTTGGCAGGTGGACATGCTAAGTGAGATTAATATTGCACCACGGATACTCACCAACTTCACTGGAGTGATGCCACCTCAGTTCAAGAAAGATTTGGATTCCTATCTCAAAACTCGCTCTCCTGTCACTTTCCTGTCTGACTTACGCAGCAATCTCCAGGTTAGTGGCTCCATCCTTGAAAATGTTTGAGCTGAAAACCATGTAGGAAGTGAGAGAATGTGACTCAGCAGGTCTGAGACACTCTGTGACTGCTGTTTGGAAGATGACTGATCTGATGCTCAGTGGTTTTCCCAGTGCACGACAGATGTAAATCTTGATGGTAATTTTGGTATCTGCAATCAGATGTGTAGTGTAGTGTAGTGTAGTGTCTGACAGCAGGAGGGTTAACTACAGTGACCCTCAAGCAGTGTAGCATTTGAGAACATTACTCCTCCTGAAATGGCTGCCAGTTCATGAGTTGACAATAATTCTCCAAACCAGAGTGCTCAGGTGGTTTGCTCCTACAGTGGGAGCCGCTGGTATCAGTTGACTGAGGAACTGCGGGTGTCTTTTCAGCAGTTCTCAAATAAGCCTCATGCTTTTAATCTGCACATCTTTGAGACTCACCAGACTTTACTGGATTCACCCATAACTTGTTTAGTTTTAGAAACTGATTAAGTCAAAGCTGCTTTTGAATCACTGGCTAACGGAAATTCCCTTTTTCAGATTCAGATTTGGTACATGGTGTCCTGCAATTCCAAATGTATATACATGCATGCTGAAAATCAGGCCATGGAAGCTTGGCTAGAAGACTTACTTTAGGCTGTAACTTAGTTGTTTCAGGTCGGTCGCACTCTTTAGTGTAGAAGGAGCTATTGGCAAGCACTATCTACGAAATAAGGAACCCAAAATTTGAGATTTTAGATTTCTAATTCGACACTACTTTCTGCGAAAAGCAGAGATCTGAATGCTGAAAACCTCTCCTTTCACACACTCCCCAAGCACTCTGAACAGCTCACCTTTTCCTTGTGGTTTGCCTACCTAGGTATCAAATGAACCCGGCAACCGCTACAACATCCAGCTGATTAATGCACTGGTGCTGTATGTAGGCACTCAGGCTATTGCACATATTCACAACAAAGGCAGCACACCCTCGATGAGCACGATTACCCATTCCGCTCACATGGACATCTTCCAGAACTTGGCTGTGGACTTGGACACAGAAGGTAAGCAGAACTTCTCTGAACCAGGAGCTTGTGTCTAGTCTGAAATGGTTCTTGACACCACCTTGGTTAAGAGCAGATTGGCTCTAGATACTGTGGGAAAACCTGAAGTGCCTCTTAACGCTAGAGATTTTCTATTATGCAACGCTGCATTAAAGATAGTGCTGAATACATTAAATGTTTTATTGGAACTAAACTTATCTGAAACACAATGGCGATTCACTAAGTGTAAAAAAAAAATTAATTTTGGAATAAACTAGATTTGAATCTTAGCAAAACATTGACTCTTTCCATTACTGAAGAGTTGGTGCAGATATCAGCTATCCCCCTCCTGCCCCTTTATGCAGTATGACCTTTAAGTGTAATGAGTTTTGCTTCAAGATAGACACCAGAGTCATGTTCTTTAGAGTAACCTACATTGCAACTGGTGTATCTGTCCTGGAAGAGTTTAATAAATAGAATCCACCCAAGATTAGTAGTAGTGAATAAGGATTGCAAGAGTTAAATGTACACTGCTTTGGCTTATAAACAATAAGGTGTTCTAAAAGCAGGATAATACTTGGCATGTTGTAACACTTCATCTTGACCCTTAAGCACTTTATGAATATTAATCCATGTAATAGACTGTAAATTCGATCTAGGAATGTTGTTTTGGTTGAGAATTTTGAATCTGCGCAATAAAAGGAAATCTTCAGCTTCTGGGATAGCTGCAGACCTGAGGGGATGCGCTGGTTTGAAGCAAATTTCATGAAGAGGAAGCCCAAACCTTGGTACAAGATCCAGATGGGATCAATGTTACGAAGCACCCTAGCTTTTTTTAGCTTTTAAACCGAAGTGTCTTTAAATTAGTGTAAAACCATACATCTGAATCCTTATGCAGTGCTAAGGTGTTTCCTTGTCTGTGTGCTGACTAAGGGGAAGCTGCTGACTTCCCACTAAACACCTATTTTCTCTTTCCAGGTCGGTACCTCTTCTTGAATGCAATTGCCAATCAGCTGCGGTACCCAAACAGCCATACACACTATTTCAGTTGTACCATGCTTTACCTGTTTGCAGAGGCCAATACTGAGGCTATACAGGAACAGATCACTAGGTGAGAAGGGGCATTTACATTCACAACCTCTATAGTTCAGTTTTTCACTTTGTTTGAAATTAAATGACTTCTAGTCTTGGAGGCAGGTGTTGAGTTGTGTAAGGTTGTGAACAACTAGTGCAATTTGATACTGCTTGCAAGAGCAAACCTGTGTATCTTTTCATCATGTTGTAGTTGAAATATCCGTGTCTTCTAGAAGATCAGTGTTGAGCCTTTCCTGTTTTCTTCTTTGTATTTCAGGGTACTTTTGGAGCGACTGATTGTAAACAGGCCTCACCCATGGGGTCTCCTGATTACTTTCATTGAGCTGATAAAAAATCCAGCATTTAAGTTCTGGAATCATGAGTTTGTTCACTGTGCTCCAGAAATCGAGAAGTGAGTAAATGTTTTTGTGTGGCTTAATTAGTCACATAATGGAAATATTAGTGAGATTATTCCATTTCATATTAAGCTGACATTGACCTGTCAGATAAAATAGGCTACTATAAATGCAGCCAGAAAGCAAGTGAAATAATTGCATTTTGTAAGCAATGAGGTATGTCTATGTCCTTGTGTTGGCAGTAGAAATTGTCCTGCTCCCAGGAGAGTTTACTGTCCACTTGACTGTGCAGCCTGTTTACATAACCCCATGATGGTGTGCTCCCATGTAATCTCATAGCTGATAAATACTGTGTTCAGGAGTGAAGGGCAGCTTTCTTTTTGAAGGTCTCAAAACAAGTATTCCTCTATCAGTCACACTGAAAAAAGGACTCTACCCTAGGCTGTAGCTTCCATGACTGCTACTTCAGAGTAGCATTTTAACAGACAGCTGATTCTTTGTGCCTGTTGCTGTGTGGAAATGGTCAAGGGATGTGAATGGTAAGCCTCACCCTTTGCCAGGGGATTGCTCTGACTGGAGCAGGCCCAGTGTTCCCCCCTCCTTTAGTTAACCCATCAAACTGGATTTTACATCCCTAGACCCGGCTTTGTCAGAGCCAACACTATTTCTTGAGCCTGTTTGCCCTCACTTTTATGCTGAGGAATAAGCCATGTGAACTGGACGTTCTCTTATTGCAGCTTATCTTTCTGGTCGTCTTCGTGCATAGGACTGAGTGCCCTGATGTCCGTCCAAAGCACTTAGCTGGGTTGTGAGTGCTTGTGTCCCTGTTTGTAGGCAATCCCAGTGTTGCCGGTGTCTGAAATGAAGATTTTTGAGACTGCGTAGCGCTCTAAATGTTCTGCTCTTCTGTCTGTGTAGGTTGTTTCAGTCAGTCGCACAGTGCTGCATGGGGCAGAAGCAGGCACAGCAAGTGATGGAAGGGACTGGTGCCAGTTAGAGGAACTGCATCTTGTAAGCGTGCCAGCCTGGAGGTCCCCTTCCCATCAAACTGACAAGAATCCTTAAGGCTCCTCCTGACCTCTCCAGCCTCTCTGTTTGGGTACACACACCCACCCTTGGGGGGACAGTCTGTGTGGGCATGTTCCAAAGTTTAATGCAAAATTTTGACTCTTGGCCAAAATTCAGAAGATGCTGTGAATATCATTTTGAACTAGTGTAAATACATGGAACGGAACCGTTTGTCTGG
Source organism: Pelochelys cantorii (assembly GCA_032595735.1). Classification (NCBI taxonomy): domain Eukaryota; kingdom Metazoa; phylum Chordata; order Testudines; family Trionychidae; genus Pelochelys; species Pelochelys cantorii. The sequence continues at coordinate 1,132,091 of CM064339.1, read as the reverse complement.
ACTTCTTGGGTTTGTGCAAATTGTGTTAAAGGCAGGTGGATAACTGGTGCCTGTCCAGCTTGTAATAAAGGGGCAGCTGCTGATGCCAAGCACTTGTCTAGGGCAGACCTCCTTGTCCTGACATTCCCGGACTCCCAAAGAATATTGAAAAGCCAGTTTTAAATATTATGTAACTTATTTTTTTTTTTCTTTGGATGGGGGACCTTTAAATCACTAAGTTGGTTAAAGTGGATGTGTTGGGATATGGGAATACTATGGAATGTGGGAGGGAGGGGTTGGGATTAAGGTCTAGTGGTTTCTCCTCCCTACCCACCCTCAATCAACTGCTGATGGGGAGGAGAGTGGGTAGCCCTCAGTCATCCTCTGTTGGCTAAAACTTCAGGCCCTTTGGGAGAGGGTCAGTTGTTTTTAGTAAAGAAACCAGAGACCAGGCCTCTAGCTTTTTTTTTCTCCCCTACACTTGTAAATTTTGGAAGGGGGGGACCTAAATCTAGAACTGTCCCCCTGTGGCCACACAGCATAAGTTTGTAAAAAGAACAAAAGGACCAATACAGCCCATTTTGTAAGGATTTTGAATGTTTTGTAAATGTATTGGTCCATGTGTTGTATTTTGTAGCCTTTCTAGTTCTTGGGCTTTAGTTCTCCCACTTCTTGTATGTATGCATACTGTAGTTACACATTAAAGTCATGCCATGCAGCCTGTTGCTCTGCCTCTTCTCTGCCGGGCCAGCATACTTCTCGGAGTTTTCCCAGGGATGGTCATTGCCTCGAAATGCATTCTAGCATATGCTAGACTTAGGAGATTTAAATCATTGCTTGGGGGTGGGGTTCAGGATGCAGGCTGGCTTGCTGCAGCAGTTTGGGGCCAGGTGAAAAGTGCCTCTCTGTGCCCTCTGGAGCTGCAGCAGCCATAGTCAGGGGAGAGGTGCATGTTGCATGGCTGAGGCAGGTCCTGATTTATTTGCACTCCCCAGCCAGAGTGAGGAATGGAGCAAAGGATGCACTTCCCCACATTCCCTGCCAGCTAGCAATGGTCCTTTTACAAAGAGGAGGGGGTGGAGGTGTGGCTTCAGCTGCCCTGCCCCACCACAGATGGGGCTGCTCCAGCTCACTGTTACTGGATCCTTCACTCTCTCTGCACAGTGTTGTGCTTTTTGTCAGCATAGTACTTCAGAGGCAGTTTTATTGTTCTGGCAGGTAGGCCACATGTACACTGACCTCCAGCTGCTGGTGCTCAGAGGCCTTGTTAGTTATTAGCAGGGAGCCTAGTTTTGTGGTTGAAGTAACACATGACAGCAGAAATCCTGGCACATTTTGTGTTTTTCCATGTTAAATGGATTTCTAGTAGCCCTGGTCGTTGGTAAGTGCCATTGCTAAACTCTGGGTTCCCAGCTAGCTCAGTCTGCACTATCAGCTGCTTGTCTTGGTTCAGTTTGTGCTGCTATGCAGTTCAGCTGTAACGGCCCCTGTCAAGAACTGAGTAGCAGCTGCCTAGCTAGAGACACTCAAGCCTGTCAGGTTTCCTCTCAATCAGTGCCTCATAAGGTGGAGCCTGTTCCTGCAAACCAGCATGAGGGAGAAGGCCATGGCCAGCCCCAGTGTTCCTGCTAAGCTGTGCCCACAGCCAGCCTTGTGTTTTGATGGGTGGTACACGTGCTGCCTTGGTGCACAAAATTATTCCACACATGGATGGAAAAGATTAGAGGGAACATTTGGTTGCAGTGGAGTTGGAGGGTGCTAGCCAAAGGTTTCCTCCCTTGAGTGGGCACATACATTGAAGTCCTGCCCTGTAGCTAATTCTAGCGGGGAGAAAGATGCAGGCCCATGCCTGGAGCCTTAGCTGCTGGCAGGCTGGGGTGCAAGCCATGGGTGCAGTGCTGAGGCCAAGTCACAGCCCCCTTCCCAGATCTGCACTTCCTATTTCCGGTCTCAAGGTGAAGGCAGAGCTCACTATCCCAAAACTACTGCTGCAACACGTTCCTGCAGTGGCAGGCAAGCCTGCCCCTCCTTCATACCCTGCTGACTTGAAAGAGGCTTCTGTGGCAGTGGTGAATAAGGGGAAATAAAGGACCCAGCTGTCAACTGGACAAGTACAAGTTAATGACTAAAAGGAAACCAGAAACACCCATTTAAAAGAACAGTCAATGGCAGATGGCATAACACTTACTTCCTTATCAGAGCTTTTACATATCTCCGCTCTCTTCTCTACGCAAATTATCCTACCTTTATTTTAGCAAGCAGAAAGCCACTATACCCTGCAGCCCTGGAACAGAAGACCTGTACAAATTCCTCTGCTTTCATGAAGGGTATAATTGGGCCTGTACAGACCAGGGCTGCTGCTGCCCCCCCCCCCCCCAAAAAAAAAACACCACTTCACTAAACTGAGCCCTTTTAAACTAAAACTCCATTGACAAAGCTCAGCAACAGTGGTGGTGGTCAGAGTTCCTGGAGCGGTGCCTCTAAGAACAGGCTGTAGAATTGTAAGCTGCCAATGACCATCCATGCCTTGCCCAACAGCTCTTCTAACACATGGCCCAAATCATTTAGCTGCCCACTGTGGAGTCTAACAGGGAAAGCAGATGAGCAAGCAAAATAGCCATCTAGTCTCCCTGAAGCAGGCAAAGCTACCCTGCCTGGTACTGGCTACAAAAGGTGCACAACACCAATCAGCTCAGGCTTTACCTCCAGCAAACCTGAGTGACAGGGTATGATGCTAGCTCTGTCAGCATTGTCTTGTGGGTTGCTGCTTAAGCAGCGTCCAAAGGGGAGGCACTGAGCTGGCTATAGCCTACCTAGGACTGAAAGGTTCTGCTGTCTTTGGGCTGAAAAAAAAAATCAGTAGTGGTGGCTCTGACCTTCACAATTGCACCTACCCACTCAGCTGCTTGTGGCATTCGAAGGCTGGGAGGAAGGTGTTCTTTAAGGGGTTCTTGACTATTAAAGGCATCAAAGGCACAGGCAGATAGAACAAGGGGGGCTGCTACAAGGTATGAAACTATGACACCATGCCTGGTGGGTAGTCATTGCTGCCACTACAGGCATTCCTTGATCTGAGTTAGCTTGACTAGACTGGATGTGCTTCCTTAACACTCAGGCATTGTTGGTTCTTGAACACTTAAGGCTAAGGTTTAATGAATAGACTCTCTCCTCCCTATTAAGCCAGGGATGTAATTTATGGAAAAGTCAAGAGGTAGATGGAAAGGCCAGTACAGAACTAGGAATAATTGGGTCCAAATCAACTCTGTTCTCCCTCAGTACAAGCAGCCCCTCCATCCATCCTGAGAGCAGGAGCCAGAGCGTGCGCGCTTTGTGAAAAGGGTGCAATCCCTGCTTTCACCAGCCCAGGTCAGCCTCTGCTAGCTCGCCAGCTCCAGCAACTGGTGCAAGATCCTCTTTTGCCCATAGCGCACTTGCAAGGCTTGTTGCTCCCTGTGGCTCAATTTCCCATAAGCCACCTTGTCATTGAGCAAGTCCTGCTCTGCTTTCAGATCTGAGCTGTAAGACTCCAGCGTCAGCAACGCGCTATCACGGAGAAGCTTTTTCCAGGACGCTTTGAGTCTGGGTATTGTTTCGTTGGATAAAGTAAAGCTCTCTTCCTCCTCTGTGTCTTCTTCCCAGCCCTCATGCTCCTTAAACTCCTGGAATTCCTCAGCAGCCATGCACAGCACCTGCAACCAACCACACCCCCATTCAGGCAGTGACATGTAAAGAGGGGATAGCATCTAGGGCCCAGTTTTCAGCTACTGAACACTAGGTCAGGGCAGAGAGGTTAAAGGGCAAGTAAGTGACTAATCGAACAGTCGATGCATTTTGCACTGACTAGTCGATAGGGTGCCTCCACCTTTGTAGTGTAGCAACATCGTGAGGATTCAAAGCGGCAGCACCACACAGAGCCCAGGGTCAGCAGGGGAGACCCCAGCTGATCCCAGGCTCCACAGGATGCTGCTGCTTTGAAGTACTCCCTCTCCCCCCTCTTTCTGATAGAGGCAGCACAGGGAGGGAGGGAGTGACTAGTTGACTAGCCCTTCACATCCCTAGTTTGGGAGGGGGGGAGGGGGAAATCTCCACTGAAGCTAGCAAAACAACCCCTCAGGAGGCCCAGGGAGATGCACAGTGAGTAGTTATGCAGGAGGTAGTGAATAACCCATCAGCTAAATGTCCCAGCTGGCAGCTTTACTATCCCTGCTGAGCCTATGCTCTTCAGTGGAGGATGTGGTCTTCAGGACTTAGGACAATGACAGTCATGCAATAAAATGAGGGAAGGCTGCTGGTGAGTTTCTTAAAGCCCTTGCGATGAGTGGCCGAGAGTCTGTTTTCATCTTAAGATTTCCAGCCCTGCTGATTCCAGAGAAGAGATCAACCGTACAGTAAAAGCCTAAAGTAGGCAAATAATGCAGCTCTACATTTAAGATTCTGTGGGTCCAATTCTAGGTTTTTCAGCGCTGCTACTGCACATGGGCCTTTTGGCAGGGCATCAAATACTTCCCAGCTTCAGGACGGCTGTCACAAGCACAGCCCACCCAATACCCATAGCCCCTGACTGTTCTCTTCACCACATTCCAAGTCCCTGCTTCAAAACAGATGTTGAAATACATCATGGCCGTAACCAGACATCCCCCCCTCTGTGTCAGCGCACCAATCTCCTTCCACCCGAAAAGGAGCGCGAACACACTAGACTCCAACCTTGGATTCCGTCTTCACACTTAAGAGCCTTCCCAGCTCTAAGTAAAGCTATAATCACATGAAGGCAAAATTCCTCTGTCCCCTCTAATCCTACAGTAAAAAGCCCTCTAACAGGTCAACATACAGTATGCACCAAGTATCCTAGAGCAGCTCCATGTCCACCACAGGCCATTTGACAAATCAGGGGTTAGCTCCAGTTAGCTCCCCTTTAGGCAGGTTCTACCTGTAACCAACCCCATATTGAAGGTACAACAGCAGCAGTCATCTGAGCTTTTAGAGAAGACTCCCATGAGGTAGGATCATAGAATCAGAGAACTGGAAGAGACCTCAGGAGGTCATCAATCCTACCTAAATCAACCCAGCCAGGGCTTTGTCAAGCTGACACTTAAACCTCTAGGGATGGAGATTCCACCCCCTCACTGCAGATGTCCCACAGTGTTGTCACCTAGCGATAAAATTGCATCCGCCAGAGCACTGCTCACCTTCAACGTCATAGACAGCTCTTCCTCCGTCAACACTTCCTCCCAGCCAATCACAAAAGCGCCTTCTTCCCCCACCATCTCCAGCTGGCAGAGGAACTCCCACTGCTCAGAGACCAGCTGGCGCGCCGCTTCAGTGACAGCGCCTGTTGGAGGACCACCAGGGAGACAAGTCAGCCGCGCACACTAGACATGATAGGGGACAATCTAAACATGGGCCAGTACTTCAACAGCCACTAGTGATTCTGTACCATCGCCTGCACTGTCAGAGAGGCCCGACTGTGCTCAATACTTTGTGGCACTCGCTTAAAACCCAGAGGCAAGAAGCACTTGTGAAACTGTCACCATGATCTTCCATGAAGATGGCCGGTGGCCAGGCTCAAGGAACCAGCTAAGAACTGCCTGGAAGCAAGGCTGCTGTTCACCTTCCATTCATTTGGGGAGCAAAATTTAAAAGGGCACCTCCCTGGAGTAAGGGACTTGACAGAGGTCTATAAAATCATGACTGGTGTGGAAAAAGTGAATAAGAAAAATTCTTTACTTGTTCCCACAAAATAAGAACTAGGGGTCACCAAATGAAATTAATAAGAAACAAACAGTTTTAAAACAAACAAAAGGCAGTTTTTCTTCACTCAGCGCACCGTCAACCTGTGGAACTCCTTGCCAGAGGATGTGGTCAAGGCTAGGACTTTAACAGGGTTTTAAAGAAGAGCTGAATAGATGCATGGAGGTTGAGTCCATCAATGGCTGTTAGCCAGGAGGGTAGGAATGGTGTCCCTAGCCTCTGTCTGGAAATGGGTGACAGGGGAGGGATCACATGAGGATTAGCTGTTGTGTTCCTTCCGGCTGGGGCATCTGGCATTGCCACTGTGGGCAGACAGGACACTGGGCTGGAGGGACCGTTGGTCTGACCCAGTCTGGCTGTTCCTCACTGGGAGCACGGAGCCATTTAAAGGGCTGCCGATCCGGCCACCGTCCCTCCTCCCAGTTGTGGGGTCTCCCCGTGCTCCAGGCCACTCACCCTGCAGTGCAGCTCTGCGCACTGTCACCATCTGGATGTCGGCAGTGTCATCCGTGTTGCCAGGATACGGCTCGGCAAAGCCATACATGTGCATGAGCTGCCAGTTGGCCATCTGGCCGTACGTGTTGAAGATCTCTTGGCCTTTGCGGACGGGCTGCGTGGTGACCATTTTCAGACACTCCTGTAGTTAGAGGGGTGGAACAGGCAGGGAGATTGGCACAGTGTTGTGGTACTCGAAGGAAGAGACTCCATCCTTATAGGGCCAACATGGCCGAATCCCCGTCAGGTCTGCAGGGAGACGAGGCCAGCCTTTATCCTGCCTCTCCGAGTGGCTGGGACTTGAACGTGCCACCCTGCCCTCCCCAGGCGAGCGCCCTATCCCCTAGGCCACGCCAAAACCCACCCCACCTCCTTAGCTTCAGGCCTTCCCTTATCCCACCTTCCACCGGGACAACCTGTATATTGGCTATCCCTATTGCCTGGCAAAGACAGGAGGGTTTCTCTCTCTCTGATCCAACATCTGGCGCACCAGGCTGACCTGGGACAGTGAGTCTCCAGCCAGCCGAGGCAAGTGACACTCGTTGCTCTCTCCATGCTCCTGTCACAAGGAAGTCCCCAGTTGCTCGGGGAAGAGTTTGCACAGCTACGGCCTGGGCTGCTTCTATCTCAGCCTCCAGAAAGGGCCAGTCAAGCCACTGTTGGGTAGGGATGGGAAGCTGTGTCTTCTAGTGCTTGGGTTCCCTGCCTGCCAAGGCCTTGGCATGCCCTCTAGCCAAAAGCCACCTCCCTGCCACCAGGGTAACATCTCCCAACTGGGCGGCACCAATCCCTGCTGTGAGATTGGCAAAGGCGTGCCCTGCTGCCCATGCAGCACCCCGCTGCAGTCAGCTGGGCAGATCTGATCACTGCACTGGGGGCCTGGAGCGGGGGGTTCCCTAGAGCTAACGTAGCCAAGCAAGACAGGCCCGCGATGTCAGCACCGGGTAACGCGGTGAGGGGCTACAGGTCTGGAAGGCAGGATGGCAGACTAGATGTAACAGGCTGTGGACTCTGAGTCCCAACAGCGAGCCGGGATGGGCTCCCCCTCCAGCACTCGCATCAAAAGGGAGGCCATCGGGCAACCACAGGGCCATCAGGTAGAACCGTCTGGCCGAGTGGGGGAAGAGTCGTAAGGCGCCACGGCCAATAAGGTCGTGAAAGCGTAACCCTGTAAACGGTTAACGTGCCCGGTGACGCAGGCTCCTGGTACATTTTAAGCCAGCTCCCGGGGAGCCAACGGCTGCCCCCTGCGTGTCACCGCTGAAGTGTTCATCCGTCACACGCCTCCTTCCATGCATTTTAACACCCCTAAGGGCCGATGCCTAGGGATACACGCACTCGCTGCCCGCGCGACTCACCAGGGAATATTCCAGGTTGGCATTGTGATTGGCCACGTGATTCAAAATGTCAGCCATGGGCACCATCATGGGAGGGTTGGGCTCCTTCTCATCCTCATCCTCCTCATCCAGCGGCTCCTGGAAGCTATTGGGGAGGGGAGGGGAGAGCAAGCAGAGTCCCACCCAGCCTTGCCCACGCGGGGCTCGTGCCTGCCAGGGGCCGGCTGGCTACATCTGAGGGCACAGAGCATGCCTGGGCTGTGGCAGCGACAGAGCCACCTCCTGCCAGGAGAAGCCTGGTGAGAGACCCGTCTGACTCCCCCAGGAGCTTCCTCGTGCTCACCAGGGGAGAGTTTGTTTCAGCCCCTCTGGCCCCAGCTGTCTGCTGTGGCCCTGCCCTGCCCATCTCACCTGTAGGCCATGACAAAGGCCACCAGCCTCCGGTAGAGCTCCGGTGTGTGCCGCTGAGGGTCGAAGACGTCCAGGTGGGACTCCATGAAGGGCAGGACGATGGAGGTGTACTCCTGCTGGATGCTGGCCAGGTCTTTGTCCACCGCTTCTAGGATGCCAGTGCCTTGGAGGAGCCTCACCCGCTCGGCTTCTGGCCTGCATGGGGGCAGGCAGGGCAGCAGCTGTCCCATTGGCCCCCCACCCCACGCAGGGAGGGACTGAATTAAGAATCACTCCGGAGCCAAGTCTCTTCCTCCTCTATGGCCTCCCCACCACTGCCGTCTGCATGGAGTTAGCCCAGGCCCCACACCAACGACCCTGCCTGGCATGAAGTGGGCAGCCCCGAGGCTGCCACCGTATCCCCCAGGACCAAGCTACGTCCAGACGTGCCTAGCCCCAGTGCGGCTGATCTGGGGAGGGCAGGAGGCACCTAGCCCGGAAGAGAACCAAGGCCAGACCAGAGCTGTATCCCCAAGCACACCCCGACTCCCAGGGGCCCAGGATAGAGTCTCGGCTGCTTGCGCGGGGGAATCCTACCAGAACATGGGGTGATCCATGCTGCTGAAGTCAGGCCAAAGCGCAAAGTAGGGGCGCCACTGGGAGTTGCTGGCTGTGTATTCGTGCAGCAAAGCCAGGAGGAGCGGCACCCAGCCAGACTGACTCCCCAGAGATGCTTGGTCTAGGGAGCCAAACACGCAAGGGTGAGGCGGGAGGAACAAGCTGGGCGCCCGGGGCCCGTTACTCCTTCAGCGGGGAGCCAGCGCCCTGGGCTTTTAAGGGCCCAAATCCCGGCAGCGCCCGGCTCCCTGGCAGATGGGGGAGGTTGAGGGAGGGATTCAGACTAGCCACTCCGGAACGCAGGGGTAGGGGAGGCACTTCTGACGAGCCCTCGCCCCCCCCGGTTTGCTAGAAGCCCCACAAGTCGCTGCCCTTGCTAGATCTAGCTCAGGCAACTCACCCTCCTCGTAAGGTTCTCCCAGGCTGCCTGGCGCAGACGAGAGCCCGGTGACCACTAAGGTCCCCTTTGCTGCTCCTGAAATCCTCCGACTCCCATGCCAGAATCCCTGGCCCACCCACAACTGGCACGGCCATCACTTTGCTTTTGCTGCCTCGGCTGAAAGAACGGGGCTAATGTGGCGATAGAGCAGCTGAGGCCCCCGGAGAAATTGGGAGAATCAAAAAGTAACCAGGTTAGCAACACTCCCAACTCTCAAGAACTTGGTTCCACCCATCTCAGCGAGGTGGCTGCCAATTGAAGCCACCTGCCGGGCTCAGCTCTCGTACCTTTCTCCAGGAGGGACCGAATGGAGGTGGTGTGCTGGGACAGGAGCGCGGCTCTGGGAATGCTGAAGAGGACCTCTCCGATTTGCAGGTCCTCACCAGCCAACAGGCCGTAGTCTGACACCGTGCCCTCTCTGCTCACGTAGACCTGCGGGCGAGGCGCCGAGAGAGGACCCCAGTGAGAACCCGCCGTGGGACGGGCGTGCGAGGGAAATGAAGCCGAGAGGTCAGGAGAATAAATCTAAGCAGCAACTGTGGAAGCCCAGGTGCCTAATTGCGTCCCTGCCATGGCCCAGGGATTCCCTGCCGGTGTAAAGAGCAGGTTGGGGTGTTTAAAAAAAACAAACCAATAGCCAACCTCTGGCTGCACCCTTGGGAAGTGACTGGAAATCACCACTCGGCCCAGCTGCTTCCTGGCCTGCCATCCCAACCCCTCCCCCCTCATCCGTGCAAGTCCTGGGATCACCTTGCCCCTGGAAAGCCGGTTCTTGGCCTATCAGCCCAATGGGCTGCAGATACTGCGCCAGGCATATGGGTAAGGACCCGCCCTCCCATCATCTGGATTCTCCTACCTTCGGGCTGAGCTCCAGCCCAACCTTCTTACACCAGGCCAAGAAGCCGGAAATGCCGTCCTCAGCAGGGCTGTCCCCTGTGGCCACCTGCTGGGACAAGGACGGATCAACCACTCGATCTCCTGGCAGAGGAACCCAAGAATCCTCGCAGCTTCCGGACTTCCCTCCACCCCACGGGAAGCTGGCACTATCTCCATTTCGGAGGTAGGCAGCGGGGCTTCTTGGGGGTGGGGGGAATTGGGGGGCCCCGAACGCCTCGCGATCGACTGGTCAAGCCCTCCCGATCGACCAGTCAATCGCGATCGACGGGTTGGTGACCACGGGTCTAGACAGTATTTGGTTCTGCCGTGAGGGCAGGGGACTGGACTCGATGACCTCTCGAGGTCCCTTCCAGCCCTAGTATTCTATGATATGATTGTAAGACCTAGTAATCTTCCATGCTGCAATCTCTCCCCGTGAGGTTCCAAAGGTTGGTCTGTGGCCTGCTGTGGGTTTGCCTGGTTCTACCAAGCTCACATTAGAGGGAAATGCCAAACATCACCAATGCCTCACGGAAAGTTTGCATTTCACACTGGCTTGTTAACGAAAAAGGTATCCAAGCAGCAGGGAAAACCTGGCAACAATCTGGGATCCCCCTCGGCCCCAGTCAGAATACAGAGCTCCGTTTGCAAGGGCTGGTGGGCCACTGAACCGCTCAATCATTCGCCTAGCCCTTGTAGGTGCCTCACCATTCAGTGGTCCTACATGTTTCAAATATTTCCGGTCCCAAAGTTCATTCTAGAAGAGAGCTACAAAAGGCCCGTCTGCATTAACACGTAAGTCAATGTAACTTGCATTGTTCGGGGTGTGTATGTGTGTGTGTGTAGTTTTTTCACACCTCTGTGCAACGTAAGTTACATCCCCTTAAGTGGAAGTGTAGGCAAACCCCAGCCCAAGTGTCAGCTATCCAAGGAGGGAGCAGAAGCAAGACCGCATAGCCACTCACACAACAGAACAGCCAATGGTCAAAATGGGCCGTCTGTAACCAAACCATGGGATAAAAATTCTGTGACCAGACTATCAAGGTGATCTGGAGAAATCAGCCTGGTACATGATTAAGCTGCTAATTAAAGGGCACTACTTTACTAATGAAAATTTTTTAAAACGGTTCGACTAGCTCCAATGAAAACATTCAGCCTAAAAACAATGAATAGTCTAGTAACACCTTAAAGACTAACAAAAGATGTAGATGGTATCATGAGCTTTCGAGGGCACAACCCATTCCTTCAGAAGTGAAGAAGTCGGCTGGGCCCTCGAAAGCTCATGATACCATCTACGTCTTTTGTTAGTCTTTAAGGTGCTACTCGACTATTTGTTGTTTTTTAAGTTTTTCCTGCTAGGCTTCGTCTACACTGCAAGATCCTCCAGCAAAAAATATGCTAATGAGGGACTCATTTGCATGTGTCATGATCTCATTAACATATTGTCTGCTGTTTCTTTTTGCGCAAGGGGTTTTTGCGCAAAAAGCAGCAGTGTGGATAGGAGTTTTTTGTGTAAAAATCCCATTTTGCGCAAGATCCATATACCTCTCCCACGCTACTGCTTTTTGTACAAAAAGAAACAGCAGAAAATATTCTAATGAGATTGTGACTCATGCAAATGAGTCCCTCATTAGCATATTTTTTACCGGAAGATCTTGCAATGCAGACATAGCCTAACAGACTCACTCAGTTACCCCCCTGAAACTATTCAACCTAAATTCAGTAATCGCTCCCTCTTGTGGGAAGTTGCTTTGTTCATGTGTTTTCCTGACTCATTCATTCTACAGTGTTGTTACTATTGTAGCAAGGTGCAGCTGGTCTTTTTTTTTTAAATCTTCACAAGAGCCGCCAGGCTGGGTCAGACCACAGGGTCCATCTAGCCAGGGTCCTGTCTGCTGACCATGGCCAATGCCAGGTGCCCCAGAGGGAGTGAACACAACAGGGCAACTATTAAGCAATCCATCCCCTCAGCTTCTGTCAGTCAGGAGCTTTGGGCCGCCAGGGCATGGGGTCCCATTCCTGACCATCTTGGCTAATATCCACCAGGAATGTACCTAATGCTTTTTTGAACTGTTATACTTTTGGCCTCCACAGCACCCCCGGCACCACGTTCAAGACGTACTTCTCTTCCTTTGTTTTAAACCCACTGCCTGTTCATGTCAGCAGGGGCATGTCTACACTGCTCCCTTAGCTCGAAATACGCTGCGCAATTTGAGCAGCTTATTTTGAGTTAATTTTGAAATTACGCAGCACCAAATTATGAAACAAACCACTATTCCAAAACATCCTTTAATCCTTGTGGAATGAGGGCTACAGGGACATCAGAATAGCAAGCCCGTTATGTTTCAAAATAACGGGCACGTTTCAAAGACGCGGAACGGCTATTTTGGGATACCGGACGTATCCTGAAATAGCGCTGCAGTGTAGATGTGATCTCCATAGCTATCCTTTCACCCCTTCCCCCTCCAGTTGTCTTTCTTCCAAACTGAACAGTCCCCCTCCCATGGAAGCTGTTCCACCCCTCCCCATTGTTTTTGTTGCCCTTGTCTGTACCTTTCTCCAGGTCTAACCTCTCTTTTCTGAGCTGAGGTAACCAGAACTGCACACACCGTTCAAGGTGTGGTCAGACCATGGATTTCTGTAATGGGATGATATTTTCGGTGGATATTTTCAGAGATCTATCCATACTGATGGCAACAATTCTCTCTGTGTTGCTAACAGCTAATTCAGACCCCATCCTTGTAAGTAATAGTTGGGATTATGTGAGGAAAAACTATTTCCCTAGGAGGGTGGTGAAACACTGGAATGGGTTCTCTAGGAAGGTAGTTTTTAAGTCCGGGCTGGACAAAGCCCTGGTTGGGATGATTGAGTGGGGGGTTGGTCCTGCTTTGAGCAGGGGGCTGGAGTCAGTGATCTCTTCCAAACCCCCTAGGCTTCTCTGTGAGAGTCCTTTGTAACTCTTCATTGTTTGCCTTGCACTTAAGGATGCTGAGTCACCGAATAGCAACTGCAAACTTTGCCCCCTCACTGCTTCCCCCCTTTTTTCCTGAGATCTTGCATTCAGGCTTTAATCCGCTTTAAGAAATTCTTAAATGCATTTTAAGTCAAGAAGCAGAGGGGCTGCCTCGTGCTCCCAGCTGTCCTGGTTGGATATAAAGATTTAAGGGAGGCGGCCACCTGCCCGAGGTCTAGCACGTTTCTGAGAGAGATGCATTCAGCTCGGGGAGGGTGGAGGCGGTGGTAGAGGAGCCCTGATGGGATTTTCTCTCCATCACACGAGCACATGTGTCTCCCCCCACCAGGCCGCCTCAAACCTGCTGCAGCTGAGTCTGCTCCAGGCCCGCAAGCAGGAATTTCTGTTGGGGGGGGGTGTGATTTTTTGTAAACGTGAACCCCAAGGCTGTGAATGTCCCCCCCAGTAAGCGGGGAAATCAGCCCCAGAGAAAGGGGGGGTGGGAGGCTCGGGAAGCGCGCTGCTCCTGCCTCCCTCCGGCCGGCTGGGCTGCAGCACGTTTACTTGGGGGGCCATGGGGGGGGGGGACGGCTTTTGCACACCCCCCCCCCCCGCGTACGGGGCCTGTGCTCCCGTCTCGCACCCCCAGCCCTGAACACCGCGGTTCTTCCTCAGGCGGGGGGGGGAGGGGGCTGGACCCTGGGCCGCTCCCCCCGGGGCTTTTCCTGCAGCCGGAGCCCCCGGCCCGCAGCGTGTCCCCCCCCCCCCCCGTCCTCTACCTTGGGCCTCTTCGGCGCGCTCGCCATAGCCGGCCTCGGGGGCGGGGCGGGGCGGAGCCGCTTTCCACGTGGCTCCCCAGCACCCGGGCCCGTCTTCCGGGGTGGGGCAGGCCACGCCCCTTCAGGCCTACGGCGGCCGAGATGGGCCAAACTAGTCCGGATGCTCCAGCCGCCCGGGCCGGCCAGGGAGCTGGCAAGGTCCGGAGGCGGGACCAGCAGGGTGGGGCTCACCCCAGTGACGTGCAGCCCCTGGGCAGGGGCAGCCCCAGGCCCTAGCAGGGCTGGGCGGGGTCCAGAGGCAGCCCCTGGGGCCTTGGCATGCAGGGAGCCCCCCCAGGGCACTGGGGCGCCCAGCAAGGGGGCACAAGCGCTGCCCCGAGGAGCCTGGTTTGCAGAGGGCGGGCACCACCCCCTTAGTGCACAAAAGGGCAGGCGTCACCCCCATGCAGGGCAGCTTGAAACTCATTCAGTTCTGCCCTCGCCAGGCAAAAGAAAACCAAAGCCAAAGCCAGAATCAAGCCCCAGCCCCCAGGGCAGCTGGAAAGGCAGCTGCAGGGCTAGATGGCAACTGACCAGGGGTTTTGAGGAGCTAAATGTTGGCTTTAGCCCGCTGGATCCGGTGGCGCTCCCCCCCCCCACCTGCCCCCGTTACGGAGGAAGGCCGGAGAGGCACCCTAGTGTGACGTGTGACACCCTAGCCACCGGCCCCGCCTTCCTCCGCCATCCCACATTCCTTTGGAGGGGTCAGCAAGAGCCAGGGCCCGTACAGTGCCTGACATTTGGCTTTCACGTGTCTGATTACTCCTGCGAGAACGCGGAGATGCCTCGGCAGGCCCGGAGTTGCCTGTTCTCTGCAGCAGCTTTTCATAGGGAGCGATCATTCGCAGGCTCCCCGGGCCGGAGCCGACAGCCAGTGCGCTCGGTCCCCACTCCCGGGGAGCCCGCTGCCACCCTGCGCGGCTGCCTCTGTCACAGTGCAGGGTGCCCGGGCGGAGCTGGTCTGCCAGGGAGCCAGCAGTGCAGGATGGCAGTAGCCCCTGTCTGCACAGGGGGTCTGAACGCCCCACGGACAGAGGCTGCCACCGTGCAGCAGCCTCTGTCTGCTGGGAGCCCGGGCAGCTGCCTCCCCCGCTGCCTGATGGAGGGATGCTGGGGGGTAACTGGCTTCTGCCGCCTCTGCCCCCCCACTGCTTAAAAGGCTGGCTCCCCGCATGTATTGGCTCCAGTCTACCCCCTCACCCTCCATGCCACTGCCTCTCCCTCAGAGGCAGCAGCACGTGGGGGTGGGGGCAGGCGGATCTTGTGATCGCAGGAGACGGCTTTTAAGCCAGCTCCTCATGGGCACTGGCTCCCGCTCTCCCCCCTTGATGCCTCTGTATCAGAGGCAGTGGAGGGGGAGGGGGGATGTGTAGTCAACAAGATTAACCAATAAGTTGTCCCACACCCCTAATTTGACTGAAGCATGGGCTCTGGGGTGGGGCTAGGGAGGAGAGCTTTGGGCTGTAGGAGGGGGTTCCTGCCTTGGGGGGGGGGGGGGGGGAGAAGGTTAGGGCTGGTGCAGGAGGCTTTTACCTCCAGTGGATCCTGGTCAGCAATGCCATGGGGGTGCTCCCGGCACCGCACACATGTTGCCAGCAGCAAGTTCCCAGCCAATGGGAGTGCTTAGGGCAGGAGCAGTGCGCAGATCCCCTCCGCCACCCCCGCAAAAGAGCTGGGCCTTCTGGAGTGCAAGGTTCCCAAGCTCACTCAAATCCCTGACAAGCCCCCCTGCCCTATAGCAGTTGCTAAAATACATCCCACTCTGCATCCCTACTAAGAACATAAGAACAGCCAGACTGGATCAGACCAACGGTCCATCCAGCCCAGTGTCCTGTCTGCCGACAGTGGCCAATGCCAGATGCCCCAGAGGGAGGGAACAGAACAGGGAATCCTCACGTGATCCCTCCTGTCACCCATCTCCAGACAAACAGAGGCTAGGGACACCATTCCTACCCAGCCTGGCTAATAGCCATTGATGGACCTAACCTCCATGAATCTATCTAGCTCTTTTTTGAACCCTGTTAAAGTCCTAGCCTTTACCACATCCTCTGGCAAGGAGTTCCACAGGTTGAGTGTGCGCTGATCAATATTCTGATCAGTCCTTTGGAGGGAGATCAATGAAAGGCCCTGCCACTCTGCTCCCTGCCCAGGAAATGCCAGGGCGGAGGGGTCAGATGGAAGAGAACAGAGTTTGCTGTTTGCTCTGAAAGGCTCCCAGCCAAACCCGTTGCCAGCATGGTCTGGAACTACATGGTGCATTTTTCCCTTTCGCTTCCCAACCCCAAGGCAGGGCACATGCCTGCCAAAGGCCAGAGTCTGCCCCCGGGGATTCAGTGCCATCGATTTCAGAGGAACCAGTTTTGGAGAAGTCCCACAAGCTCTGTCTCTTGTGCCTCTTAAGTCCAGTCTGAAGCAGTCCAGGCACTGCTCTGGAGAGGGTTGCCTGTCCTGCAGTAATGCCCTGCCCTCCCCCATTTTAGTCAGTAACCCCCCCCAAAGATACACATAACAGGATTGATACAAAAGCAGGAGACTCTGCTAGCTTCTTCTTAAGGTCTTTATTTGTTTTCAGCACAGTAATCCTCTCTACATCAACCACTGCTCCCTCTTGCATGGTGTAGCCATCTATACATACCATGGCATCAATGCAGCTTTAGGAGCATCGACCGCTTTAATGCACAAAAATATAAGGGTTCACCTCGTACAGAGAAGTTTGAAAGTCATTAAAATTCCACCTTAAGCAGGAAAAAACTGAAAAAACTCAAAAACAAACCCCAAACAAAATTACAGGCAGAACATCTTTAAATGTTAAAACCACACATCAGTTACCAGTTACTACAAGAACAAAAGAGGGGGGAAAATCCAATATATATATATATTATATATAGGTATTTATATATATATTATCTGAAAGGACACACTAAAAAAAAAAAAAAAGATAAATTGCAGCAGGATCTACAGTAAAAAGAATTCCTACGAGCTTTCAAACATTCACATTTAATGTTCCAAAGGAAGCACACGGAAAAACAGTGTCTGGGACAAAACTAATACACCACAGAGAGTTTCTAGAATGGTTGTGGCACCGTCGAACCATCGAAATGCAGTATGCGTGTGTGTGTGTGGCACGTGTGTTCTGGATTTAGCCATACGGGAAGTGGAGGGCACAGACGCACACCCTCCTGGATAGGACATGTGAGAGAGAGACCCGGTCTCTGAAACGCCCCAGGGTACTTCGCACGTCTCTCTCTCTGTCTCTAATAGAATTTCTTCTGGCTGCTAGGATGATGAAGTTTGGGGCTATTCCCTCCAGCTCTTAGTGCGGCAAGCCAGTCCTGTGTGGTCATAAAGGACCCGAATGGAAGTTGGGGGTGGGGAATCAAAGGAACTGGAGACCCAGCATCAGCGATGGTACCTTATGTACGGGTTCTGCAGCCTCCCAGTGCCTCGGCTGAAATGGCCCCAAATGCCAGGGACCTCGGTGTCCCTTTGACATCATCTGATGACCCAGGGGAAACACAACAGGAAGGGGCGAGATTTCCTCCTGACAGACAATATGGCACCCCTGTGTGGGCACGACTCATGGGTTTGCGGCCTCCCTCGGCCACTCACTGGGATGCGAGGGAAGCAGCCCGGGACTAATCCCAGCAACGTGTGAGAACGGGTCCTGTCTCTTCCTGCCCTCCAGGAAGGGTGACAAAAGGTGCCGACAGCCAGGGGCATCCCCCTGGCAGGTTATCCTAGGGGGATGTCCACTCCCTGCACACCGACTAGCGAACACTGGAACAAACTGGCTCACTAGCCATTTACCCAATGGACCCAGAAATGCTCAGCTGCGTGTCCTGGGCCCCATACTGCTAACAGCTCATGAAGATTCTCCTTTAGCTACAGGGTGTGGCGCTGGCCTTCAGGACCAAGAGGCTCTGTGTTCTGTTCCCCGCTGTCACCGGGCCAAGGATGTGTTCCACTACAATCAGCCCTCACCTCCTCTGTACAAGACCCCAGACCCCCCCGCAAGCCCGGCCCCCGATCCTCAGGACAGGTAGCAGACCTCACCCATGCAGAATGGAGCGAGCCACAGTAAGAATGGGGCGTGGGGGGGAGAATTGCTGGCTCTGGGGATTTGCAATGGGATTCCCAGCGGAATCTGAGGGGCAAAATACGGAAACCAAGATCCCCACGCAGGCTGGTACAAAAAGATAGTTTTGTCCGGCGCTTAATTTGTAGGGGCTCAGCTGCCTGGCACCGACTAAGCCCTGCCTCTGTCCCTAGCACACAGCCAGCGAATACGACAGTCCCCCGCCCACAGCAGCTGCCCCTTTGGACTCTTCCTGGAGCGTCCGCGTCTCGGGAGCAGAATCAGGCCTCGCAGCGAGGGAGGGAGAAAAACCCCTGCAGAGCCTACCTGCCCCAGCATCCGCGTGCCTCCTTCCTCGGCCCCAAGAAGCCAGGAAGGGAGGCTTCCCTGGCGGATCTTGGATCCCGCGGGGACAGGGGGAGGCGCAGGGATTTCTGAGGAGTTTCCTCTGGTTTTGGTTATTGTTGATTGTCCTTCTTGCACGTAATAATTGCAACGGGGGCGGGCGTGTGCATGCGGGTCAAAGACACGCACCAGAAGCCCCCGGCTCAGTATTGCCGGGCGGCCCCTGGGAGCTCGCTATCCTAAGGGTGCCCAGGGGCATGTACGAGCTTGCGACGGGCGCGCTTGATTGCAACCGGGATCTCTGGCGCTCACATCCTGCAGGTGTTTCTGGCGAGTGGGTTTTATGATGGATTTTTGGGTGTCTTGGCCCTGCTGCATTTGGGGAACGGGGTCTCGGAGGGGAGGGGCGGGGCGAGTGCCCAGCTGTGCCGTTTCACTTCCTGCTCTACAACAATTCTACCTCCTGTTTTGGATGGAGAGGCCGGAGGGGGCGGGAGGAAGGTCCCAGGGAGCCGCCCACTGTCCCAGCAGTGCACGGACCCCACCCTGGGTCCCAGTGCTCAGTGACACTCAATAACATGGAGCATTAACCCATGGAAACGCCGCTGGGGACAGCCCCTCTCTAGCCATTACGAGCCCTTGGTTAGAGCAGGGCCGGGGAACCTTTTATGGGGCAGGGGCCACTGACCCACAGGAAAATCAGTCGGGGGCCGCCCACGCGTGAAACGCAAAAATCCCACAAACCCCTCACTGACGTGGCCCCCACGTGTGAAGCAGAAAGACCCTCCCCACATCCCCCATGCACACCAGAGCCTGGGGGGGGGGGGGATGGGCAGGCTAGTAGATTGTGTGCTCCAGCCCCATGGTGGGGCAGCGGGGGGGCTAGAGTGCCAGTGTGGGCTCCCCAATGCTGGGGCGAGCCTAAGCCTTGGGGGTTGGATCCAGACAAGCCGGGGGCTGCATTCGGCCCCCGGGCGTGAGGTTCCCCACCCCAGGTTAGAGCCATTGAGGAGACCACAAGCTGACTGAGGGGGTCTTTTTAGCTCCCATGGCAGGGAGGGGCTCGTGCTTTAAGCTCTCGGGGTTCCAGGTTCAAGTTCTCCCCGGGGGTGGGTCAAATGGAGAAAAAAGACAGTGGAGGGGGGCGCTGGAAGTAGCCTGGGGCTACCCAGCTACATCAGTGCCTGGACAGAGCCCACAACCCAGGGCCCATCGCAGGCGATTCCTCGTCCTGCCTTAGCCCAGCGCAAAGCGGGGGAATCCCACCTCGGCCTGGCGGAGAGACCGGTCACTGCTTGACGGCCAGGGGAGAGCGTCCCAACTGCACAGTGGCCACTAGCACCAGAGGCGGATCCAGCTGGAATGAGGCTCCCCCCCCACACCCCTTTTGAGGCAAGAGTAAAAGAAATAACGCCCTGACCACAGAGGAAGCGAGCCCCCACGGCGGGGCCGGCGGGGAGCCGGGCAGGGGGCGGTGCGGGGGGTGACAATGCAGGACGATGCGAAATGGCTCCAGCGGCGGCGGAAGAGGAGACGGCGGAGGAACCCGAAACCTCAGCACGAGACCTCCATGGTGTGGTTGATCTGCCCCATGGCCTCGCTGCTCTCCGAGTGGGTGCAGGCCCGCGGGCGGCTGCCGTCCACCGAGCTGGCGCTGGTGAGAGAGGCGGTGCGGGAGCGGGCCAGGCGCGTCATGCCGGCCGAGGGCACTGGGGGGAGAGCAGGACGGGGACAAAGGGAGAACAAGGTGGTCAGGGCGCGCACCCTGGCCCGGGAGGGCTCGGGCAGGCACGACACACAAGCAAAGCCGGCACTGGGGAAGCTGCAGGCTCTCCGGCCCGCCCAGCGAGGCGCCTTCCCCGGGCCACGGGGCGGCGCCGGAGGCCAGCATCCAGCGGCTTAAGCTTGCAGCATGCGGTATAACGGAGATGGCCTATGACGGGGGCGGGGAGGGGGGTGGTCTGTTAATCCCTCGGTCACTGGGGGGGGGGGGGAGGGGGAGGAGACGCCTGCCCCTTAGCCTGCGGAGCCGAGCATTGTAGACAGGGGGCTGCCCCCGCCTCCACCAATCCCCCCTAGGAGTTTGCCCACTGGGGTTTTACCTCACGATCCCCTGCCCCTTTGGGACTTGCAGACAGAGGATCAGGTCTTTCCCAGCTGGCTGGGACGCTCGCCGGCCTGTGCGCACACTGCCCTGTGCACACTTAAGTGGCCGTGAAAATCCCCTTGCACGAGAACACTGACATGCAGGCGAGCGCCCATGAGAATCGGGGCTTCCGTGAAAGGTTCCCCGGAGCGTGCAATGCACAAGGGCATGTGGCTCAGGCCGGAAGCGCATGGGCCCGAGGGGCAGAGGGGAGGCGGCTTCCTCCTCCGCTCCACCCAGCTTGGCCGTCCCCGTGCGCTGGGAGTGCGAACCACGGGGCACAGACGCCACCGTAGGGCCCCCTTGGGCTCTGCCTGGCACTGGTGGCGGATGGGGGGAGCCGCAATAACCCAGCCATGCGGTCTGGCTGCAGCTGGGGGGCCGTGGACGCAGCAGGTCTCTGGCTCGCATGCACTCGCCCACTAGCTGGATTTCAGGGGAAGGTCGGAGCCCACTGGACGGACCCTCTGACTGCCGCGGTTCCGGGATTCCCGTCTGCCCCGGGCTTGGCAAGACCCCGCCTGGGGCCTGAGCAAAGCAGCTCGTTACGCGCAGGGGGAGGAGTGTTTGCCTGCCCCCCGCAATGCCATCGCGGGGGAGCCGCCTGCCCTCTCCCAGGGCAGAACGTACCCGGGCCCCCGTGAGGTCCCGAGCCGGGGAGCCAAGGGCCTGATTCCCGCAGCAGAGCCGGGGCAGAGACCAGGGGGACTAGGGAAGGTTTGGAGACTGGCTGCTCCGTCCCAGCCAGGGCTCTCCTCCTGCGTTTGGCATCCCGGGGGAAGCAGCCTCCCCTGCCTGCCGGGGGGCGGGGGGGAAAATCCGCACAGCAACGGTCCCAGGCCACAGACTCAGCCCCGGCCCCCACTAGCACCTCCCGCCCCTCCAACGGCTCTGGGGGGCTGGCGCTGGGAAGTGAGGGGCAGAGGCCCCGGGCCTGGCGGTCAGCCCATGGGCCAGGCTGCTCCTCCGCTCTGGGGCAGCCGGGGGGGGGCAGGAGCGGCCCTGCGCCCGTCCTGACCCACGCACGCAAGCGCCTCCGGTGGCCGGGCACGGGGAGGGGCTGGCAGCCAACGGCACCCAGCGGCGCAAGGGGCCGCAGCCACGGAGCTCCCCACCCTCCTCCCCCACGCCACTCCCACCCTGCCCCCGCCCTGTCCCCATGCCGCTACTGCCCCGCCCCGTCCCCACGCTGCTCCCGCCCCGCCCCCGCTCCGCCCCGTCCCCATCGCCGCTCCCGTCCTGCCCCCGCCCCGCCCCCACGCTGCTCCCGCCCCGCCCCCACACCACTACTGCCCTGCCCCCGCCCCCACGCCGCTCCCGCCCCGCCCCCACTACCGTCCCCACGCCACTCCCGCCCCGCCCCCACCCTGCCTCCACTCCGTCCCCACACCGCTACTGCCCCACCCTGCCACCAGGCCGCTACAGCCCTGCTCCCCGCCACACCACTGCCACACTACCCGCCCCTACCATCCCACTCCCCACTGCTCAGCCCCCCCCACTGCTAAAGCCTGCCCCCTCACCACTACCACCCCACCCCCACACCGCTGCCCCCTTCCCCCCCGCCCACACCCAAACAGCTACCACCCTGCCACCATACCATTACTGCCCCACCCGCCCCCACAGGTTACTGCCCTGTCCCCCACTGCTCCACACCCCCCCCGCCGCTACCACCCTGCCCCTTGCCGTTACTGCTCTGCCCCCAAACTGCTACCACCCCACCCCCACGCCGCTACCGCCCAGCCCCCCATGCCGATTCTGCCCCTGCCCCGCCGCTACTGCTCTACTCCCAAACTGTTACCACCCTGCCCCCATGCTGCTACTGCCCCCCACTGTCCACACCACTACCGCCCCACCCCTCTGGCCCCCGCCATACTGCCCTGCCCCCATGGTGCTACTGTTACCCTCCATGCCACAACTACCCTGCCCCCCACACCGCTACTGCCCCCCCCCCACACCACAGTCCCCACCCCTGACACTGCCTCCTTTGAAGCATGCTTGGGGAAGCCCCTGCCCCTCTCCTGGGGGTGGGGTGGGAGGGCCCTGGCCTGCAGCAATGCACATGGAGCTGGGGATGGGCGCATGCAGCGGATGGGGCGGAGAGCGAGCAGCAGTGAGGGGGGTACCTGCTCCTCCACTCAGCCTCCGATCCTTCAAGTACGCAACTACGGGAGAGACAGAGGGGCGGGGGGAGGGGGCGTGGGGAGAGAAAGAGAGCGTCAGGCGTTGATCCCGCCCCACCCCATGGGACCCGGCAGACACAAAACGGAGAGCACGGGCGGGAGAGCCACACAGCTGGCAGGACACGTCACACCCCCCACACCCGCATTCACACCCCCGGCCCCGCTCACACGCCCTCGCTCCCTCCCAGGGCTGGCCGAGCGATCCGGACAAGGCAAGGTGAGCTCTGACTGGACGCGGCTCAGCCCCGGGGCTCCGCTTGTTGCACAGGCCTCGGCGAGGGGCAGCCGGCAGGAGGCTCTGCCGGTTCCAGGCCCCCCCCGGCCCTCCAAGTGGCCACGGCCTGAGAGACACGGCTAACGCCCTTGGCCGTGGGGCCGGCACCTGAGGTACCCGCAGCTCCCGCCTGTCTGTGGGCAGACCAGGCCTGGGGCTGGGTTTTTGTAAGGACGAGGGGCTCCCTGGCCCCCCTCCCCCCAGGGTCTGCCCACCTCCGTCCCGGGAGAGCAGACGGGCCTCGGCAGGTGACACGAATTGATCTGCAAAGAGCAGCCGTGGCCACGGAGCGTGGCGCCTGGAGAGCCCCTGGGGGAGGCAGCCATGTGGTCTCCCTGAGTTTGGTTTCCTGCCCCATAACTAGCTTGGTCCCGTTCTCCCCCCCTGCCCGGCATGGGTCCCCTCGGCCCAGGAGCCTGGCAGGAGTTTGCGGCCCACCCTCGCAGTGACTCTGAGCGGGTAGGGCAGCGGGCAGGCGTGTCGGGGGCCCCGCACTGCGCCAGGCTGGCAGCTTCCCTGGGCGCGCAGAGCCGCCGAGATGGGACCCTCACGCACACGCCGCAGTGGGAAAGGCACCGGGGCAGTGGCACGGCCACGCCCTGCCCAGCACACACTGAAACCCCCCCCGGGCAGGGCACGCCCCCCCCCCCCGGCCCTTGCCCTGGCCCCCGCACTTACTGTAGCCCATCCCTTGCAGGAAGTACTTGAAGGCTTCCGTCAGCTTCCCAGGCTGTGGGGGAAAAACAAGGCTGAAGGGGCAGGAGGAGACCCTGGCGGCTGCTGACTCACTGCGGGGGGGGGGGGGAGTCTCACCAAACCCGGGGGTCTCAGAGGTGGATGCCCCCTCTGCGGGGCTGGAAGTCGAGTCGTGATGCCCCGGGGAGGGGCAGCTTTGACCCTGGCCTGACTGCGCCCTTCCTCCACGATCAGACAGGGCTGGGGGCTGCCCCCAGCCTCCGGGGGGGCAGAGTAGAAGGGGGCCTCCACAGAGCAGCGGGGGCAGCCCCGTGCACAGGGGACCCACCTCCCCCTCCAGACAGACAGGCCGGCCGGTTCTCTCTCCTCCGCCCTTGGCTCCAGGAGCCGCAGAGCCGGGGTAGCATGGAGCTGAGACTCCGGGGGGAGGGAGGGGGGACACTCACCTGTGTGACCTGTGGGAGCCCCCCCGAGTCGGCCATCTAAAGGGGAAATGGAACTCGGTTAGTGGAGGCCCCGGGGACGCCTCGGCCAGCACCGGCTCAGAGTCCTGCCCCCCCGCGGCACCAGCCCCGCAGAGACCCTCTTCCAACCTCCTGCTCCGCGCCCCCCCCCCGGGAAGCAGCGAGGTGGCTGGGGCGCCCAGCACGATGCCCAGAGAGCCCTTTCCCTGACAGGACAGAACCCCCCCGTCAGTCGGGTCGGGTCAGCAGGAGCCATCGATGCCTGCCAGAGCCCAGCTGTGTCCAGCTGTCAACCCTCACTCCCTGTCCGAGGGAGCAGAGCTGTGGGGGGTGGGGCAGGCAGGAGAGGTTGGGCACAATGGGGTGGGGGGGCTGGCCTGAGAGAGATTGGCAGAGCTGGGGGGCAGGGCCGGTGCAGCTGAGGGGCGCTGGCAGAGCTGGGGGGCAGGGCCGGTGCAGCTGAGGGGCGCTGGCAGAGACTGGGGGGCAGGGCCGGTGCAGCTGAGGGGCGCTGGCAGAGCTGGGGGGGGGGGGGCAGGGCCGGTGCAGCTGAGAGGCACTGGCAGAGCTGGGGGGCAGGGCCGGTGCAGCTGAGGGGCGCTGGCAGAGCTGGGGGGGGGGAGGGCAGGGCCGGTGCAGCTGAGGGGCGCTGGCAGAGCTGGGGGGCAGGGCCGGTGCAGCTGAGGGGCGCTGGCAGAGCTGGGGGGCAGGGCCGGTGCAGCTGAGGGGCAGGACCAGTGCAGCTGAGGGGCGCTGGCAGAGCTGGGGGGGCAAGACCGGTGCAGCTGAGGGGCGCTGGCAGAGCTGGGGGGGGGGAGGGCAGGGCCGGTGCAGCTGAGAGGCGCTGGCAGAGCTGGGGGGGGGGGGGAGGGCAGGGCCAGTGCAGCTGAGGGGCGCTGGCAGAGCTGGGGGGGGCAGGACCAGTGCAGCTGAGGGGCGCTGGCAGAGCTGGGGGGAGGGGGGGCAGGACCAGTGCAGCTGAGGGGCGCTGGCAGAGCTGGGGAGAGGGGCAGGACCAGTGCAGCTGAGGGGCGCTGGCAGAACTGGGGGCAGCTGGTGCAGCTGAGGGCGCTGGCAGAGCTGGGGGGGGGGAGGGCAGGGCCGGTGCAGCTGAGAGGCGCTGGCAGAGCTGGGGGGGGGGGGCAGGACCAGTGCAGCTGAGGGGCGCTGGCAGAGCTGTGGGGCATGTGGGGCAGGCAGAGCTCGGAGGGAGACGGCTGCATTCGTCTTAGCCCCCGGCGCTAGCCCACAGCCCGCGGGCAGACAGCGGACGGCCCCAGATTACCTTCAGGAAAGTGGTGTTGGTCGGATCCAGCTTGGAGTTACACTCCACCTGCGCCGAGGAAGAGCAGAGCGGAGGGGTCAGGACGCAGAGCTCCGGGGATTCCCGCCACGCCTCCCGCACGACCGTTCCCCAGGGCTGGCCCCGTGTACAGGGTCCCCAGCAACTTTCAACCCGGGCGGGACGGCTTCCCGGCAGCTCTGCTCTGGGAAGGCAGAAGCAGGTCTCTGGCCCGCAGCCGGGGGGGGGCTCCCGACGGTCCCGTCCGCCCAGCTCTGACAGGCCCGTCTCCCCCCGCACCCGGAGCTCATGCTGCCCCAGGGTGGAGGATGCAGGGCGCAGAGCCAGGGAGTGGTGGCAGGGTTCCTCATGTGGCACTGGTAGCGGGTTCTCCACGACACCGCCTCGGGGCGGCAGCGCGCTCCCTCACATCCTTCCCGCCCCGTGCAAAACCACTTTTGCTCGGCGCGCCCACGGGGAGTGGGTGCAAGACACAGCACGTAACAACATTCACAGGGTGGGGGTGGGGCTCAGGGCTGGGGCAGAGGGTAATCTGGGTGCCGGAGGGTGCTCTGGGGTAACAGCGGGGAGAGGACCGCCCCCCCCCCGCTCTCTGCCTGCAGCAGCACCTGGGTTGGGCAGTGGGGGCATCTCCCCCCGCCCCAGCAGCTCCAGAGCTGGGCTCCACAATAGGCGCCTTCCGTCACCCCATCAGATCCTGGCTGGTTTGGGGCCTGGGGGGGGAGGGGCTGACCATATCTGGGTTCATGCCAGGCTGCGGGGCCAGGAAGGTGGGGGCTGGGGAGGCGCCCCTCCCTGAGCCCCGGCAAGTCCCTGAATGGGTTCCCTGAGTTGACTCGGGTGCTGCGTGGTGTAGGGCTCGACGTGGGGTGAACCTGGGGAGCAGGCAGAGGCAGGACCTCCGGGAGAGCAGCCCTGCCTGCGGAAAGGACCCCGAGGTGGGGCAGCGGCCCCCCGGCGTCCCGAGCGAAGGACAGACTGGCTCTGTGTCAGTCGGGGAAGGGGCTGGGACGGAAGCATGCGAGGGTGTGGAGAGGGAACCCAGGGGCTGGGGGCGGGGGAGAAAGGGAGGCAGAGGAAAGGGAGGAAAACTCAAACCGTCAGATTTTGGGTTTCAACCAGCTTGAGAAGACACTGGCTCTCTGGGGGTGCAGGCAAGAGGAACAGCTCAGTGGAGATGGGCGTGAGGGCGGGCGGGCATGGAGACAGGCAGAGAATCGGGACTTCTGCCTTAGGCTGGGTTTAAATCCCCCCAGGCGTGACGGCTGGTGCATGGGAGCAGCCGGATACAGAGGGTCTGGGTGACAGTGCGGAGAGGCTGAGTTGGGCAGGGCAGGGGTGTATCCAAGTGTCTGAGCGGGGGGTGTGTGTGTGTGTCTGTGTCTGTGTGAGACCCCCCACAGCTTAGCCCTTTTACTCACCACCCCATCTTCAGCAGGCGCGTTGTCCCCCACCACCAGCATGACCGGGCAGCTGGGAACACCAAGAACGGGAGAGAGGTCAGGGGCTTGGCCTTTACCACCCGGTTCCAGCCCTCCTTGGAGCAGAGTGCCACTTACCGGAGCGTTTTGGCGTTAGGGACAGTCCCAGGCCGGTTAATGTCCAGGTCTCTGCGGCTGAGGGGGAAAGAGGGGGCCAGAGGTTAGGGCCCAGAGCAAAAGGGCATGGCTCCCGGAACAGCCATGGACAAAGCCAGCCAGCAGCTTCCCTCGCCTGAAAGCTCCTCTCCATCCCGTCATGGGTGGTCATGGAGGAGCAAGAGGGCAGCAGAGCCCAGCCCAAGTTGTGGCCACATGAAGGACCGGTCTCCTAAGCCCAGCATGCGTCACAACGGCAGAGCCTCGGCACAAGCACCGAGCCCAGAGTCGGAGGGGTTAACGAGACACTTGGCCATCTTCCTCCTGCCAGTGCAACCCGGCCTACCCCACCTGGCCTCCTCCCTGCCACCCGCTGTCCAGGATGGGGCTGACTGAAATGGCCCCTCACCCTGTTCTCAAAACACTGCTGGGTCGCACACCCCACCACGCCTATGGCACAGAACACAGAACAGCAGGCCTGGAAGGGTCCTTGGGAGGCCATCGAGTCCAGCTCCCTGCCCTCACGGCAGGACCAAGCACTGACTAGACCATCCCTGACAGGTGTGTGTCCAACCCGCTCTTAAATATCCCCAGTGACGGAGACTCCACAACCCCCCTGGGTAATTTATTCCGGGCCTTAACCACCCTGACAGGACATGTTTCCTAATAACAACATAAGAACATAAGAATGGCTGTACTGGGTCAGACCAAAGGTCCATCTAGCCCAGTATCCTGTCTGCCAACAGTGGCCAGCACCAGGAGCCCCAGAGAGGGTGGACCGAAGACAATGATCAAGCGATTTGTCTCCTGCCATCCCTCTCCAGCCTCTGACAAACAGAGGCCAAGGACACCATTTTATCCCCTGGCTAATAGCCTTTTATGGACCTAACCTCCATGAAATTATCTAGCTTCTCTTTAAACTCTATTATAGTCCTAGCCTTCACAGCCTCCTCTGGCAAGGAGTTCCACAGGCTGACTACACGCTGTGTGAAGAAGAACTTTCTTTTATTAGTTTTAAACCTGCTACCCATTAATTTCATTTGGTGTCCTCTAGTTCTTCTATTTAGGGAACTAATAAATAACTTTTCTTTATTCGCCCTCTCCACACCACTCATGATTTTATATACCTCTATCATATCCCCCCTCAGTCTCCTCTTTTCTAAACTGAAAAGTCCCAGTCTCTTTAGCCTCTCCTCATATGGGACCCGTTCCAAACCCCTCATCATTTTAGTTGCCCTTTTCTGAACCCTTCCCAAGGCCAAAATATCTTTTTTGGGGTGAGGAGACCACATCTGTACACAGTATTCAAGATGTGGGCGTACCATAGTTTTATACAGGGGCAGTAAGATATTCTGGGTCTTATTTTCTATCCCTTTCTTAATAATTCCTAGCATCCTATTTGCCTTTTTGACCGCTGCTGCACACTGCGTGGACGTTTTCAGAGAACTGTCCACGATAACTCCAAGATCTCTTTCCTGATTTGCTGTAGCCAAATTAGCCCCCATCATACTGTACGTATAGTTGGGGTTATTTTTCCCAATGTGCATTACTTTACACTTATCCACATTAAATTTCATTTGCCATTTTGTTGCCCAATCACTCAGTTTGGTGAGATCTTCTTGGAGTCCCTTCACAGTCTGCTTCTGTCTTGACTATCCTAAACAGTTTGGTATCATCCGCTAACTTTACCACCTCACTGCTTACCCCTTTCTCCAGATCATTTATGAATAAGTTGAACAGGATTGGTTGAACAGATTTAATGTCCAACCTAAATTGCCTTTGGTGCAATTTCAGCCCGTTGCTTCCTGTCCTGTCCTCAGAGGTCAACGAGAACAACTGTTCACTCTCCTCCTTGTAACACCCTTTTATGTACTTGAAAACCATTATCACGTCCTCCCTCAGTCTTCTCTGAGGCCTAATCAGCACAGAGCAGAGCGGAATTGCTTCTTGCGTCTTGCTCACAACACTCCCGCTCATGCAGCCCAGAACGAGGGCTGCTTTTGCAAATGTCGCCCTGGTGACTCATATTTAGCTTGTGATCCACGGTGACCCCTAGATCCCTTTCTGCAGGACTCCTTCCTAGACAGTCGCTTCCTGTTGTGTGTGTGAAACCGACTGTCCCTTCCCAAGGGGAGCACTTTGCATCCTTCCGACTGCAGGCCATGTCTCCAGGGCATTCTGAATTTTAACCCCACCCTCTCAAGCAGTGACTCTCATATTTCCCTCCTCCTCCCCACGGACCATTTGAAAATTGCTGAGGGTCTTGGTGGACCACGTAATGATCTTTCCAGCGGAGGCTGGGAAGGAGGGCGGTCTGCAGCCCTGCCTGTCCCAAACTCCCCTCTCCTCTCCCCCAACTGCCCCTCTCACCTGCCTCCTACTTCCCCCACCTCATCCCACTGTCTCCCCCCTCCCCCGCATGGCCAGGGCTCGACAAATTATGGAAAACGCGACTCGCCAGACAAAAAAGGGACTCGCCACCCTCCCCCCCAAAAAGTGTTTTTTTAATGGCATAAATTCCTAATAAGAATAAGAACAGTAATTACTCGTAAGTTATTAATAAATATCTTATAAACCGCTACCTTTTCTCTCTGCTGCCATGTCTCCTCCCCTTGCTCCATCAGCTCCCCTGGTGCCTGCTGCCCCCCAACCCCTCACCCCCCTCTGCTGTCCTGACTCCTGCCCTTCTCGCTGCCCTCAGCCCTCCTGCGACCTGCCCCCCTCCACCAGCCCTTCTTCTCCCCCCTGTGCCCACTCCTCCAGTAGCCCCACTCTGATCATATGAGCTACCCCTCCTCATCCCCTCTTCTAACACCTCCCTCTACACACCTGCCCTGCCTCTCTCCTCTGATGGTGGTCCCTCCCCTGCAGGTGTCTGCCCTTTTGCTTCACCCCCAGAATCCCCTGGCACCTGCACCCTCCTGGTGCCTCCCCCTTCCCTGACTGCCTCTGCCCCCTTTGCCCTCTTTTTCCCTGATACCCACCCCCTCACCACTCTCTGCCCCCGTTCCCCTCATGCCCCTGTGCCCTCACACATGCCTTGCTCCATCCCCGCCTTCCTCATGCCCACCCCATCTTTCAAGCCTTCTCCCAGCACCTCCCCCTCCAGCCCCCAATGCCCTTACCCTCTCCTCTCCCAGCATCACCCTGTCCCCCCTCCCACTGACACCTCCCCTCCTGCCCTTTTCCTCATTGTCTGCACTTGGCCCCCTGGCATTTGTCTCCCCTCCACCCTGTCCCTTTGGTGCCTTCCCCTTTCTTCTTCTTCTTCTCCTCCTGACCTCCTCCCCTCCCCTCCCCTCAGCACAAGCCCCTTCCCCATATTTTTCCCCTCCCTTCCCCTCCCCGCAGCCCAGCCCAGCCCCTTCCCCTCCCCCAAGGCCAGCTCTAGGTTTTTTGCTGCCCCAAGCAAAACAATTTTTGCCCCCCCCCCTTTTTTTTTTGTTGCCTTTTGCAATGGGTTTTTTTTTGTTTGTTTTCATTTTTGTCCCGGCATTTTAGCCCTATAAATAGCAAATAACATTTTCATTCGTTTTTTCAATAAAGGCAAAGGCACTTCAAGTGAACTCCCCCTTTTCACTCGCTGCTGGGTCACAGCCGCCTTTTCCCTGCCCTGTCCAGCCCCTCCCTATAGACAAGCACCCCTCACTCCTGACCCACAGGGGGTGCAGGGACAGCACAGAGCCAGAGGGGTGCAGGGAACAGTGGGGGGGTACAGGGGTGGCATGGGGAATGGGAGGCACAGAGCCAGAGGGACGCAGGGATCGGGGGGGAGCAGGGTGCGGTGGAGGCACGGGGAATGGGACGCGGGGAACAGGAGGGGCAGAGGGATCGGGGTCTAGGGGCAGTGCAGGGAACGGGCAGCACAGAGCTGGGGGGGGCAGGGATCAGGGGGAGCAGGGTGAGGGGTGCAAGGGCGGCACAGAGCCAGAGAGTCGCAGGGAAGAGGGAGAGCAGGGGGTCCGGGGTGCAGGGGCGGTGTGGGGAACGGGCGGCGTGGAGACAAAGGGGCGCGGGGCAGGCGCAGCAAGCCGGGCTGTCGACAGGGAGTGGTCTCTCACCAGCAAGGGGGCTGGGGCCGTGGCAGGACTGGAGCCGGCAGGGAGGGCTGGGGCGGGGCGGGGCCTGGCTGCGCCGCGCGCCGCAGCCAGCTCCCGGGAACAAGCAGCCAGAGCCGAGCTGCTGTGGCCCCTTTAAAATCGGCGGGGCCACGTCACGCAGGCAGCCCGGTGGCAAGAATTGCTGCACTTCCCTCTTCCCAGTGGCCAGTCTGCCCCTGCACTTGCCAGCTGGTAAAATCTACTCGCCACGGGCAAGTGGGCGAGTGTATTTGTCGAGCCCTGCGCATGGCTATCACCTCACTTTACATGTGCGTCTCCGCCAGGGCCCAGACACACCTGAGCGGCTCCACTAATCAGCTGGGCGGCCCTTCATTCTCTCGTGGGCAGCTGCCCAGGCCTGCGCCTTAGAGGGAACTGTCCACGGACCCCCTGGATGGAACCTGGGGCCCACCAGAGGTCTGCAGGCTACAGTCTGAGAACCTCTGCTCTAGCACTTGCGATCCCACCTCACGTGGTACCTTCTCCATAAGCGGGACTTCTAGGCCACCGGAAAACCACCAATACAGACACTGAACACAACTGGCGCCAGAACTGATCCCCGGGGCACCTCTCTGGAGATGCCCTTCCAACTTAACTACTCTCTGCCAACGATTTTCCAGCCAGATATGCACCCACGTCATAGCACCCCCATGTAGGGTGCATCTCCCCAGTGTATTTATCAAACGCTCACACTCAATCATAGAACACTAGAACTGGAAGGGACCTCGAGAGGTCATCGAGTCCAGTCCCCTGCCCTGATGGCAGGACCCAGTACTGTCTAAACCATCCCTGATAGACATTTATTCAACCTGTTCTTAAATAACTCCAGTGATGGAGATTCCACAACCTTCCTAGGCAATTTATTCCAGTGTTTGACCACCCTGACAGTTAGGAACTTTTTCCTAATGTCCAACCTAAACCTCCCTTGCTGCAGTTTAAGCCCATTGCTTCTTGTTCTATCCTCAGAGGCCAGGAAGAACAATTTTTCTCCCTCCTCCTTGTGACACCCTTTTAGATACCTGAAAACCGCTATCATGTCCCCTCTCAATCTTCTCTTTTCCAAACTAAACAAGCCCAATTCTTTCAGTCTTCCCTCACAGCTCATGTTTTCTAGACCTTTCATCATTTTTGTTGCTCTTCTCTGGACCTTCTCCAATTTCTCCACATCTTTCTTGAAATGCGGTGCCCAGAACTGGACACAATCCTCCAACTGAGGCCTAACCAGCGCAGAGTAGAGCGGAAGAATGACTTCCCGTGTCTTGCTCACAACACACCTGTTAATGCATCTTAGAATCATGTTTGCTTTTTTTGCAACAGCATCACACTGTTGACTCATATTTAGCTTGTGGTCCACTATAACCCCTAGATCCCTTTCTGCCGTACTCCTTCCTAGACGGTCGCTTCCCATTCTGTATGTGTGAAACTGATTGTTCCTTCCTTAGTGGAGCACTTTACATTTGTCTTTATTAAACTTCATCCTGTTTACCTCAGACCATTTCTCCAATTTGTCCAGATCATTTTGAATTATGACCCTGTCCACCAAAGCAGTTGCAACCCCTCCCAGCTTGGTATCATCTGCAAGAATCCTTCCTACAGTCAAGATACACCACACCTATCTCTTCCCCCTAGCCACAAGGCTTGTTCAAAGCAGCTATGAAGTGGCTCAGTGGCTCTGAGTGCGTGGCCTCCCGCCAAGAGGCCAGGAAGCAGCAGTGCTCTCTGGCTACCCCCATGGCGTCTCCTGCTCCTCCCCCTAGAAACAGCGCATGACTGTCTTAGCCTTTCTGCGGCACCAGGGCCTGCCCTCTCCAAAACCTGCCCGCTGGGCAGAGGGCGGCAGAGCTCTCCCCCCCTTTCCCATCCCCCTGCCCCAGCTCACTATGGCCATTAGCTGCGAGGCACAATCAGGGCCCCTCGTCAGAAGCCCACCTATATGTGGAAGGCCCAGTGGTGGCACAGACCCAGCAGCCAGCTGGAAGAGGTTCCGCCGCCCCTCGGGGGAGCTGCATTCGGACGAAGGGGCCGGCAGCCTGGGCTGCCCCGGCAGAACCACGCCCCCCTGTGGAGTGGTGTGGATGTGTGTGTGTGTGTGTGTGTGTGTGCGTTACCCGTTGTACATGTTCCAGAACAGCTGCAAGTTGTACTGGTTCACCACATTCCCGATCTGCTGCCGATAGCTCTGCACCAGCTCCGTGTTGCTCACCAGCTCCTCCTGTGCAGGCAGAGCCAGAGAAACAGGATCAGGAAGGCAGGGGCTCCTGGAACCCGGGGCAGGAAGGGCTCGCCTTGTGTGGGCCGGGGCGGGACAGGCTCGGGGGGCACGGGGACTGATCTGAGTGTAAGAGGGTGGGAGGGGGAAGACCCAGCTTTGCCCAGAACTGTCTAGGGCTGGGAGGGGGCTAAGTCTTGGGTCCAGGCCTGGTTATCCCCCGCAGGTCCCGGCAGCATGGCAGAGGGGATCACTAGCAAAGCCCCCTGGGTGCCGATTCGCCAGCCGTTAGCTGAGGGACTCTGTCCGGGCCATGCCCAGAGCCTGGGCCGAGCAGGGCAGCTGCAACGTGTCTGGGGCTCCCCGCTTACCTGGCTGAAGAGGTGAGACAAGACGGTGTCAGGCAAAGAGCTGGTCAGGCCAGAGAGCTGCAGAGAGACCACAAGCGTTATGCTGATGCCAGGCCCACTCGTCCCGTCCCCCCACCTTCGCCTCGGGGCCCCCCTCTCTATGGTCACTGGAGACAGACCCAGAGCTCGCGTGGAGGGCAAAGAGCTGCTCCTGCCGGACCCAGCGCAGCAGAAAGGAAGGAGGATGCGCCGGAGCCCAGGAAAGCCTGTGGCTCTGCAAATGAGGTGGAAGGGTCCGAGACCCTCCCCTGTCTCCGGGGGGCTGGCTGGAGCCCGGGACTGGGTCAGGTGATGGGCTCTGTGGGAGGAGATCCTGCGCCCTGGACTGCCCGGCTCCATGGCCTCCGAGGGCCGAACTCCTCGGGGAGGCTGGGTTCTTGAACCCCCAGGGCAATGCTCCCCCTTTCCCTGGTCTCCCCTCAGGAGTAGGGCCACTGTCAGGGCTGGAATCCCAGGCCGTGTCCAGGAGCCGGCCGGCGGTCGAGGCTTCTCCCAGCCCTGCGTGGGGGTTGGCTGGGTTCCTACCGCACCCCCCGAATGTTCCCTCAGGCCCTCCCAGGCGGCACCCCCCCAGTTAGGGGGCCTCTGTCCCCGGGGAAGCCAGCACAGCTCCGCCACACTCCCGGGCCCTCCTCTCCTGGGCACCGAGCCCTCAGCCAAGGCCAGGCCCGCAGGCGGCGAGACCAGGCAACACAGCCCGGGGCTGGTTTGCCAACTGGGGCGCCAGACGGCACCCCTGGGCCAGCCTGCGTCCAGCGACCTCTACACGACTTCTCTCCCGGTGCGCTGCGGCCGAACCCGGCTCGCTCAGGCTTCCAGGGACCCAGCCCCCCGTGCTCAGGGAGGTCGGGCTAGCGCCCCCCCGCTAGGGTCCGAGCGGCGGACGCTGCTCACCTTGGTGGCTGCCCAGTCAATCCAGCCTTTGCCGTTGGGGTCAATGTTCATCAGGACGAGCCCTTCCACCAGGTCTGGGAAGATCAGCTGCAGCCAAGCAGACACAGGCGATGGCTCCCGGCACGGGTGGGTGCCCCCGGGCAGAGGTCCAGGATACTGCCCAGCCCGGCTGGGGAGCAGTGCATGGGGCCAAGGTGGGGCTGGGGGGTGACTGCTCCCTGCCCCTGGGCAAGGGAAGGGCATCCACACACCCCCCCTGCCGCACCCCCTGCGCTCTGACCCCAAGGAGCCTGGATCCTGCCAGGTCCATGCGACCCATCAATTGCCCCCAGCTCCTGAACCTCACAGGTGAACAGCAGCACCTCCCAGAATCAGCCCGGGGGAGGAGTCGCTGGCCGAAGCCAAGCCCCGGCGGGACGAGGTGATATTGGCTGGACACAGGACGCTCTCAGATCCCCCACTGCCAGGGCACCTAGCACCCCGAGGCGAGGGGCGGACAAGGGGGGGGCTACCCCAATACCCAGTGGCCAAAGACACCCACTTTGAGGTGTGTTCTCCTGTCGGGAACGGCCCTGGGGGCCCACCTGCTTCTACCGCCTTTCGGGCTCGATTCCCGCCACTCAGCCCCCTCCCTCAGCGAGCTCCCGCTGGGGCACACAGAGCGGCCTGAGGGATCCGCTCCCCCTCAGTGGCGGCCTGCCCTAGAGGATTCTGGGTTACCCCACGGCATTCTGGGTTGCCCGGTTTTCACCTGGACTGCCCGTTATTCGGGTCCCCCATCCAGTAAAAAAAAAAACAGAAAATACCGGACATGTGAAATGTCTGGTATTTCCAGTTTTCCCCTGCCGCGTCTGGCGGGGGCGGGGAAATGAGGAGCGCGGGGCCATTTAAAGGCACAGGGCCTTTTTTTTTTTCCCTCAACAACTTTGGTCTCCCCCCCCACTTTTTTTCCCCCAGTGTTTTCTTTTTTTGGGGGGCGGTGGGGGGATTCATTATTTTTTGTTAAACCATCTAGCAACCCTACTCCCAGACAGGGCTCATTTACAGCAAACTTGGCCAGGACGTAGGCTCCGGCTCCCACGCCGATTCCGATCACGTACTTGAACCTGAGAGACAGAGACAGGAGTGTCCGCGTGGGCTCCCAGCCGTCCTTGCTAGGCCTGTCTGGCTCTTCCAGGAGCCTTGAGGCAGGGGGCAAGGAGCAGCCAAGAGAGAGGGAAACGAGGCTGAGGGGAGAGGAGAGATTCTCACAGGGGCCGCCAGCCACACCCTGGGCTGCTTCCCTTGCTCTCCTGCAATCCGAGTTCCTCGTGGCGTATGTGAGCTGGGTAGTACCCTCTGAGAGGGCTCCCCATGTCCGGCGTCAAGCCACCTGAAACCAGCTCTACGCCCCAGTCCACCTCTTCTATGAATACCCTGCCCCTGTCCTCCCTCTCCGCGTCTGACCAGTGGAGCCTGTAAAACCAAGGCCAGACGGGAAGGGAACAGAAGGGTCCTGGGACCATCGCCGCAACGTGGCCCTGAGCGGCAAAATCCAGCCGCAGGCCGGGTGCCGCGCCACGGAACTGCCACGCTCCCGTGCCACGCAGCCCATGGGGCCCTGAGCCACAGGCTCCACCCCGGGGGCAGAGGGATGAGATGGGAACTCAGGCACCTAGTGGGCCCTGAAGGAAGCCGGCCAGGGCCAGGCACAAAGGTGGTTTTGGTGAGGCAGGACCTGGAGACTTGCTCTCCACAGGGCACCGATCGGCTGCTTCCTACTGACTGGGGCTGGATTCAGAGACACGGGCCCAAGGGGACAGGCCCAGAGGGGCGCTTCCAGGGCCCAGAGGGGCATTCCCCAGAAAGCAGCTTCCTGAATGTCGTGCCGGTGAGAGCACAAACCGCGTAGCGGGCGGAGCGCATGTCCCCTTGCACTGGGAAGTGACTCTGGTCTGAGCAGCGACCTGGGGCCAGCTCCGTCCGGCAGCCGGAGCAGGCACAGGGAATGGGCTGGGAAGCCAGGAACCCCCCGGATACCTGGCGTCCTTAGCTTAGTCCCAGCCCTGAGCGTGTAGTGCGGGGGGGGGGGGTGTTGTTCCCGATTTCCCAGCTCTGTGCCACCTGCGCATCCCAAGCCCCACCATGCCACAAGGCCGGAGGCCCCCGACACTCACCCGAAGTGCTGGACCACGCTGGGGAGCATGGCAGCCAACTGGTCCATGGATGGAAACTGGTACCTGGGGGCATGATGGGCACAGCGTGAAAAGGAGGGCTGGGGGCAAGGCCATGCAGGGGCAGCCGTGGTTGGGGGGCTGGGAGAGCCAGGGGGGCTGTAGGCACCTACCCACACACCATGCCTCTAGGGAGGGAGAGCTTTTCCTCTCCCTCTCCCCCTCCCCACAGCCTGGCCCCTCCTTCTGCCACAGCCCTTCCCTTCCCCGCTCCAGGACAGGCACCGCCATCCCTGTCCTGCTCTTCCCCTCCCTCCCCAGGTGTGGGCCAAGGCCTGGGGCTGGAAGGGCACCAGCAGAGCCTAGGCCAGGCTGAGGGAGGCCAAGTCCCAAGGGCATTGCTCTGCAGCAGCTCCTAGCTGAGGACACAGGCTGGGCGTTCCCGGCAGGACCCACCTTACAAGCCAGGGAAAGAAGCCAGGCAGTCAGGCTGAACCCCTGGCCACGACAAGCCGGGCCCCTCCCCGAGCAGCAGCCTGGACAGGCTGGGACGACTCCGGTACCTACCCCTGGGGGAACTGCGAGGCTCCAGCCTGCTGCCCTGGGGCGTCCACGTGGCACACCACAAAGTGCTTGGTGATCTCCTGCATGTCCTCGAAGTTGAAGAAGGTGTTGAAGCACAGCTTGTCTGCGCAAGGCCGGGGCGGCGTCCCACGGAGAAAGGGAAAGAGGCCAAAGGTCAGCAACCGGTTCCAGTTGTC
This sequence comes from Pelochelys cantorii, assembly GCA_032595735.1. Taxonomy (NCBI): domain Eukaryota; kingdom Metazoa; phylum Chordata; order Testudines; family Trionychidae; genus Pelochelys; species Pelochelys cantorii. Next base: position 1,094,851 of record CM064339.1, on the reverse strand, counting down.
GCGGTGAATGCTGGTGAGCCGGCACTTTCACCGCACACGCAAGCAACGACATTTCTCGGTGACCGTCGTTGTTACACGCCAGCCTCCCCCACCCCGCGTGTAAACATCTTACTGCTGAAAACGTCAGCGGTTATGCTTGTCGTAAAAAACGTTTTTAACATCCCCAACGTGGACCTGGGCAAGTCACCCAGGCCAACGTTTTCACAGCTGGGTGGCAACCCTCAGGCACCTAGGTGAACGGCCTTGTTTTCAGAGCGGCCGGCTGTCTGCAGAGCTGCGTGGGACTGAGAATCCAGCCACTTTTCGTGGGGTCTGCATGGTCATTTGGGCACCTCATTATACAGACGCACATTTTCAAGCTGCACCCGCAGCACATGATTTTCCAAAGCGGCTTAAATGACTTGGGACTGCATCTCCCACCAAGATGCTAGTGGACTGGGCTGGCACGCCTAACCCCCTGGCCTCTGTCAAACCTTCCATCCCCTGTGGTGTGCCTCACCCACCTGTCTTGGCAACACCCAGCTCATCCGGGCTGGGTAAGGCTGTTCCCATCCCTCCCTCCTCCCCCCCCTCCGCCGGCCTCTCCCCTCCCCACTCTGCAGTGCCTCCAAGGTGACCTTCCTGCAGCAGCAGCTGCGGCTTTGCCTCCAGCCTGCCACTGGGCGCTGCTGGGACCGGGCAGGCTTTGGCAAACAGCCCATCCGGAGGGGAGGCCGGCCAGCGGGAAGGTCCCAAACCCCCCCCCCGCCAGCACCTGGGAGCGCCCAGCCTCGGGGCTCCTAGTCACAGCTGAGTGAGGGGAATAGGAGCCAGCCCCCCTCTCGGCTCCAGGGCGGCCGGCATGAGGCCCCCCCCCTTTGCTCCCAGCCTCTCAGCACGGCCCGGCCCGCCCGCAGAACTGACCCAATGCCCCGTGAATGTTCACCCGGGGCGCAGAGCAAACCCTCCACCCTCCTCCAAGGCGGAGCGCCCGGGCAGCGGCTTTCAGCTCCAGGCCACGAGCTACCTGGGTCCTGGCGACTCCCCCTCGTTTTCCCCAGTGGGATCCCCCCTGGGTGTGGCAGCGGGGGAAGCGCCCCCTGCTGGGGAGCAGCAGAGGACCTTGGCCAGCACCGAGTTCACTTGTTTCCAATTAACGGCAGCGTGCCATTCCCTGTGTCAAACGGCGTCTCTCAACAGACTTTTTAGTTAGGATGAATAACAGAGTAATGATAGGGCAAGGAAAACGTCACGGGTTGCTGCTGTGGTTTCGGCTGCCCTTGGAGGAACCCAAACGGGGTTTTTTAAATAGACAAGTGTCTCACCTACATCAACGTGAATTGGATGATGTGAGACACTTGTCTATTTAAAAATACAGACTTTGGATTTTATACACCTACGTAAAGCGTCCTCTGCCCCAGCTCGGGAATTGGGTTCCTCTTACCCAGCCTTTTGCAACCACTGCATGCTATTTTATTTTTAAGGCAACTTTGGAGGGTCTTTGCTGTGTAGGGGGAGATAATTCTACCCTGAGTTAACTCGAAAGTGGAGCAGGGCAGGGATTTTTCGGTAAAAGCTTTTCCTCAGCAAAAAATGTGGATTCGGTGACACCAAAGTCTCACAAATGTGCGTTGGAGTTGCCAAATGGTTTTGGCTAAAAAAACCCCCTAAAACTCCACCATGTGGCTAAACCCAAGAGGGTTCAACATTTTAAAAACAAAACATTGTGATTTTCCAGTTCAAGGTTCCGTTTCCTTTACAACAAAACCGTGCGCAAAGAGTCCGCCCCCAAAAGAAGCCAACCGTTTTGTTTGGACAACATCAACGCTTGGGCGCCGCCCCCAACGGCTTTCTGCGGGGCGCGTCGGCCAGCATTTCAAAATATTTCGTTTCCGAGTCAACTCCCGACAAGTTCTTCCCCCGGGGTTTTCGACGTGCCAGAGAACTGAAAAGCGATTAGTTGCCCAACCCTACTTTGAAGTCCGTAGGGCTCCCTACCCTGGATATGATTATTGCCGAGTCATTAGCGTATTCAGCAAGGGTCAGTCTTCCCAGCACGGATGCAACCTTTTGGCGTCGCTCCCTGCTTCCCGAGGGAATTGGATGAGAAGGGCTTGGCCTCAGATTCTCCCAGAGGGCAACTAAACGGCAGCTCTCGTGGGGACCACGTGGGTGGGAGGGACTGCGGCAAAGCTAAGGGACTACAAGCTCTCACCTCATTGACTCCCTTGGACTTCACTGTGGGAGGAGGAGGAAAAAAAAAAAAAAAATCGATCCAAGCTGAGTTGCCACCCCTGTGGCCAGCTGCATCTTGGAAGTAGCTGCAGGTGCTGTTCTGCATGCTGGGATGGATATTAGCCAATCAACGTTGAGAGATTTGCATATTCCAAGTTTGAGAAAACATTGTATAGTGCTTATGCAAATCCATGTGATCTGATTGGTCCATCATGGCTGCCAATCATAGAATCATAAAACCTTACGGCTGGAAGAGACCTCAAGAGTCATCGAGTCCAGCCCCCTGTCCAAAGCAGGACCAACCCCAACCAAGCTGGGAACTCAATCCTCCCAGCCAGGGCTGTGTCAAGCCAGGACTTAAACACCTCTAGGGATGGAGATTCCACCCCCTCCCTAGGGAACCCATCCCAGTGCTTCCCCGCCCTCCTAGGGAAATATTTTGTCCTAATATCCAACCTAGACCTCCCCCACTGCAACTTGAGACCATTGCTCCTTGTTCTGCCATCTGCCCCCACTGAGAACAGCCCCTCTCCAGCCTCTTTGGAACTTCTGCCAGGGAGTTGAAGGCTGCTACCAAATCCCCCCTCACTCTTCTCTTCCGCAGACTAAACAAACCCAAACCCCTCAGCCTCTCCTCGTAGGTTATGTGCTCCAGCCCCCGAATCATTTCGGTTGCCGTCTGCTGGACTCTCTCCAATGCCTCCACGTTCTTTCTATGGCAGGGGGTGGGGGGACAGAACTGGACGCAATACTCCAGATGTGGCCTCACCAGAGCCGAATAAAGGGGACTAATCACTTCTCTAGATCTGCTGGCAATGCTCCTCCTAATGCAACCTAATATGCCGTTAGCCTTCTTGGCTACAAGGGAGCCCTGTTGGCTCATCTCCAGCTTCTCATCCACTGGAATCCCCAGGTGCTTTTCTGCCAAACTGCTCGGGTGCTGGAACTATGCTTATGAATATGCATAACTGGACATGCTTTATGCAAAATACTGTGTGTAAGGGATTGTGTGAAAAGTTTGTGATCTACCAGATAGGATTTTCCCTCCCGTGGGCATGGAGCATTCCTGGATCTGACGTCAGAAATACGAAGTGTCAACCGGTTTTGCTAATGTAGACGTGCTGAGGGCCATCAAGGGCATTTCGGGAACTTGATGGCTCATGGGTAAAGACAATGCTCTGTAAAGAGGTTTGTTTTTCCTACAAACTAGCCAGCAGGTGCTCAGAGTCCCCACAAGGGCGTGTGTTTGGGTCACCTTTGCTGAGACCCAACACGGATGCGGCACTTTTCCACTGAAAGCGAGAAAAAGTTTAAACTGAACACAAAGGGTTCCTGCCTTTGATAAAATTGCTATAAGGTGGGAAGCCAAACAACAGGGGCACCGCCAGACATCAGGACATCCCTGCCTACCACCCACGGCGGCTGCTGGAAACATCTATAACAGAACAGGGGGAAGGAAAGAAACTTATTAGAACTGGGGGTGAAATATTTCATGAAACCCACTTCTTAGTGTATTAAGCTTTCAAGGTTTTTTTGCTTAGTAACTCAGCGTCTGTTTTACACTTCTGTAAGCTGCGACCCCCATCTCTGTGCCAGGGCTGGAGGCCAGAGGGCCTGGCATAGCAGGGCAAAGGGATGCCCAGGAGGGCAGGAAGGTTGACGCAGTGGTATTTCAGCACATCAGCTGACAATCACAAGGGGATCTTTGTGACCGAACCCATCACAGGACCCTGTGTGTGACCTCAGGCAAATCACTTAACAAGCATACCTAGCTCAGATTTGGCACTTTTCAGCTACAAAGGAAGGTGGTCTCGTTGTGCCCATTTCACAGATGGAGAAACTGAGGCATGCAGGAGAAAGGGACGTGCCCAAGATCACCCAGCAGGCCAGTGGCAGAGTTGGGAATATAACCTGGCTCTCCCAATTCCTAACTCTGGCGCTTTAGCCCTTAGGCAACACTACTGTGATTCAACATGGGGATAATAGGGCTTCCCTACCTTGCAGGAGAGTTGGGAGGATAAAATCCATTCAGGATGGAGAGTTGCTGAGAGATTATGGGACCGAGGGCCATATAAATACCTAGATAGGTAATTAGCAAAATAAATTTTTTCCCTTTCGTCCAAGATGCTTTAACATTCACTCAGGCTACATCTTCACTGCGCAGAAAATATGCTAATGAGGTTACAACTTACGCTAATAAGTCCCTCCTCAGCATATCTTCTGCCAGAAGAACTCACAGTGAAAACGTAGCCTCAGACTCACGGACACTATCCTGGCTCTTCAAAATGCCTCCGTTCAGTTTGTTTTCAAGCAGGAACTCAGTGCTCGTCAATAGAATTCACCCTCGCCTAGAAGGCAGGACCAGGGTTGAGGGCTGAGCAAAACAGTCACATCAAAATTGGACAGCCTCACAAGTACACGGGTTATAAAAACAGGATTTACACGTTTTCCCTCATGAACTTTTAGTTCAGTTTTGAGGTTCTCTCAAAAGTCGCAGTGCTGCTTCCTCCAAAATCAGTTTCTCGTCCAAACACGTGAAAACTTTAAAAAGGCAAAACACTTCCACTTTGAAGGGGCCGGGTGAAAATTTGGGGGGGCCAGCAAAATGATCTAGAAAGAGCGCACAAAGCGTTTCTTCTCAACCACCTGGAAAAACACCCAACGCTCTCGGGAGACAAATGTGGGAAACCCCAGAGTTACTTTGGCCTTTCCCAGAGCCGCCACGAATCAGCTGACTCCGAAATCCTGATTCCAAGTCCTCTTCCTACATGATGTTCCGTCCCAGGGTCAATCACAGAACCTGTCTGTCCTAATTCGCGGGCCCTTGCTGTAACCACTAGACAGCACTCCCTGGCTGTGCAGGGAGAGTGCAGACCACTGCTTGAGCCCAGAGGTACTGTTCTAGGCTCAGAGAAGTCAGTGGATAAACTCCCATTGCCTCCGTGATGCTAGGAGTTCACTCTAGGTGCAGAATCTCTAGAGATTTCACGCAGAAGTCAACTGGGCCACATGGTGATTGGGCTGCTCCAAGCCAGCATCACCAGCTAACAAAGCCCCTGGCCAGTTTGGGGGACTGGAGAGCACATTACCGAGGTCACCGTTCGTCCCCTCCCCGGTGCCTTACAACGAAGGAGGCTCAGTCCAACCACACCAGCAGCACAATGATGCTAGAGACAGAGGCTCAGGCATTGCCAGGATGGAAAAGACCAAGGCTCCACCTTCTCCTGCTTCCTCTGTCAGTGGCCAGCCTGAATTCCTTAGAGGACAGCGAAAAAACCTCCACAAATCACAACTAGCCATGAGTAATACAGAGCCATGGAGGGGAGAGGGGGGCTCCCTGCCCCCCGCTGGTGCTCATGTGCGATTAGGGCCCATTGCAGCATCTTACATCCCTGGTGACCCTTACTCAGCGTCAACCAATACGCTGCAGCAGTGAGTTCCACAGATATCCCGAGCCTGCCTGCAACCGTGATCAGACATTCAAAGGGTGAGAGCATTGCATCCCAGGGACCAGCGCCCGTGGCGCTGCACCATGTGCTCACTCTCGACGGGTTGCACCGGTAACCTCTGCTACTTACGCCTGGTGCCAACCCCCACAGGGCATCACAAAACACCGGACTCCTTGGGAGTAACACTGAGCAGCCCGACCGTCAGCAGCTGGGATGGAAAGGGTGTACTTACGGTTGAGTCCAACGTCATGGTAGGTCAGGATGGCCGGGCGGTTTCCCTTCGGGGACCCCCGAATGACCACATGCAGCAGCCCATACGGGGTCTCGATGTCATGCTCCTGGAAGAGAGAGATGAGACAGGGTTACGTGTCATCCCGCCTGCGGGTCACTCTGTTACTGGGAAAGGAAGGGACCAATGACAACGTTCAACCATGCAATTCCGACCCCGTCGCAGAGCAGGTGAGCCTGGCCCTGCATCATGTGGGATGAACGGAACCGGTGACAGCCTCACCAACCTGCAACAGACACACGCCTGACACTGACACGCCCACCACCGTGTACGTACACACACACACACACACACACACACACACACACACACAACACACGGCCTTTGCACGCACACCACGCTGGCCCAGTGCTGGTGCCCGATCCGCCAGACAGGCAGAGCCCATGTACCCATGCGTGTGCTTCCATGCACGGCCTGGCGACCCTGCTCCTCTACAGACGTTCTCCAAACCGACTCCCATGAACGCCACAGCATTTCCACCACATTGGATCCGACTGACGCAGATATCCCCTCTAGAAAGCATGTTATGAGCGTGTTCTGTGCAGAATCACGCTGCCCACATTCTGCCTATCCCTTGCCTCGCTGTGCTCGGAGAACATTTATTCTTGGGCTGGCTCGTGCTGCTAGCTGAGGAGCCGGGCCTGAGGTGAACCGGACAAGCGGTGCTCCTTTGGGAAGCGCAGGCCGGGTCGTTCTCAGCGTGCCCAGTGGATGAGGTCTGGGCTCCACAGGGAACCCGGGAGGACTCGGGGTAGACGGTGAGGAAGGGGCCTTCCAAACCGGGGCAACATCGTGGTCCTTCCTTTCCTGCCTTACGGACAGAGATGGTTCTGTGGCTGAGGGAAGACTAGCCACACAGGTGCTCTGGTTCACGGTCATGCTAATCTCCACCAAGAGGGATCCCATGGGGCCGAGACAGCCCTGTTCCCACATGCTGGAGGGGAGCAGCGGGGGGCCGCGATGCAGGGCGAGAAGGATTCTGAAGTCACGGTGGACACGGCGGCCTCCGAAGAGAGGAATCGACCCCGGGGGATGAGCTGCTAGAGGGTTCTGCTGGGGAATCCTGGGGGAGATTAGGGGCCCGTCTCCCAGACCCCCGTGACACCTGGCCTGCTGTCTGAGCAGGCGCTGGCGTCCGAAATGCCAGAGGGGTTGCCAGGTCTAACCGGTGCGGGCTGAAGCAGCCCCCCGCCTGCGCGCTGGCCGGGCCCATGCAGCCCCAGCCTGCGGTGCGGGGAGGGGAGCCACTCGCTTTCCCTTTAATTAGTTAAACCGATTAGCCAGTTAAACAGGATTTCACTGGCACCCACTGCCAGCCGGTCCCGAGGAAGGCCCAAGAATCCCCCCAGCCGTTCTAGACCCACCCGCTCCCAGGCAGGCGGGCTCACGCTCCTGCCTAGCGGGTCTCGCTGGCCAGGCTCCCACATCCCTTGCCCTCCAGAACGGCTCATCATGCCCACTCCGGGACCTCCCGGCCAGCCAGTCAGAAGACTTCTTTCCTGCTACTGGAGGAGGGGGCCGAGTGACAGCAGACCCGATCGCTTCCTCCGGTGGCTATTTGGTGCCACAACCCGGTGCCGCCGCCCTGGCAGCAGGGCTGATTCCAGAGCCGGCCGCTGGGCTACGGCCATTGGTGTTCCCGCTCAGTGAAAACGAGGGCAACTGGCAGACGGGATCCGCAGCCAGCCTCAGCAAGAACGCCAGCCTTCCGGGGACCACGCAGCCTGCTGGGGGGCGAGCTGGCTCCCAGCGCCGGACCGGGGGAGGAGGAGATGAGGGGTGCGGAATAGCGCAGCAGGGGCGGTGGGGTTAAACCTGGAAGCTAAGTGCCAAGAAGCCCCCCCACCCCGGGCAATCGGCAGCCGCTCGAAATGCACGAGTTCCTGCTCCCTCCGAACGAGCACTCGGCCCTAATCTCTCCTGCGGGGGAGGGAGAGCCCTAGTCAGACAAAGAGAGTTACTTGCATGATTTCCAAGCCAGAGGACCCCGAACTTTTCCTCCCTCACCATCTGCCACTCGGTCTCCCAGCTCCCGCGAGCCGCGCCAGCCTGCCCTGCCAAACAAAGCCGGCCCTTGTCCTTCCCAGGACCGCAGCAACCAGGGACTGCATCCCCGTACATGCCGGGGCTCTGCCCTCCTCCTCCGGCCCCTAAGCTGCCTGGCCTCCCAGGGACCGCATCCCCGTACACGCCGGAGCTCTGCCCTCCTCCTCCGGCCCCTAAGCTGCCTGGCCTCCCAGGGACCGCATCCCCGTACACGCCGGAGCTCTGCCCTCCTCCTCCGGCCCCTAAGCTGCCTGGCCTCCCAGGGACCGCATCCCCGTACACGCCGGGGCTCTGCCCTCCTCCTCCAGCCTCTAAGCTGCCTGGCCTCCCAGGGACCGCATCCCCGTACACGCCGGGGCTCTGCCCTCCTCCTCCGGCCCCTAAGCTGCCTGGCCTCCCAGGGACCGCATCCCCGTACACGCCGGGGCTCTGCCCTCCTCCTCCGGCCCCTAAGCTGCCTGGCCTCCCAGGGACCGCATCCCCGTACACGCCGGGGCTCTGCCCTCCTCCTCCGGCCCCTAAGCTGCCTGGCCTCCCAGGGACCGCATCCCCGTACACGCCGGGGCTCTGCCCTCCTCCTCCGGCCCCTAAGCTGCCCGGCCTCCCTCCCCAGCATTCACTTCAGCGTCCAGCCCTGGCCAGGCCGGGGCAGAGACCCAGGCAGCTCTGCTTACACCCAGTTAGACTCCAGCGGCCTGCTCTGCTGGGTTCGCTCCATGACTCCCACCCCGGCAGAGTATTGATTTGGGGCAGGGATTAATGGAGGCTTGGCAGCGCTTGCAGCATGCACCAAAAGGGAGTGGGAGCTCAGAGCCCTGCAATGCGCTGGAACAGGCAGGAGGGAGGCAACCAGCCCCTGGAGACAGCGTTTGACGCGGTAGTTCAGTGCCCCACAAAACCCGCTGGCTGCCCGAAGCGGCCGAGTTCCCCTGCTTGCTCGGAGGAGAGGAAAGGCTCCATCAGGGTCTCAGAAGCTTCTGAGAACGGGGTTTTCCAAAGCAGCCACGGTCACAGGGCGGGGCGTAGGCCATTGGCAGGGAAATGATGTCTCAAGCCCCAAACCCACTGGCTGAAGGCGGCAGTGGGCCGCTCACAGCCGCGGGCCTGCAAAAATCACCCCCCACACACACACAAAAACCTGCCGGGCCAGGCCCTGTCCCCGGGGTGGAGGCCCCAGGGCCACAAACCATTGCAGCTTTCGGACGTGGCCAGGGCCAGATGTTCGGGCCGCAGGTCTAAGCCTCACCCGTAGCTCGCTGCATGGGGTCTCAGCACCCCACTGGGCGTGGGGCTGCTCGCACCCGCACTGCTGGGCGTGAGTCATGGGTCAGAGAGCCTGTGAGGAGCTTCTGGGGCGGGAGGCGGCCTGGACTCCTTCCCCCGAGCTGCTCTCACACCTGGCCTCAAGGCCAGAGCTTAGCTAGGAGGAGGGCGAAGAGGAGGCGCGGCGGGCGCCCGTGTCCAGCCCCCTGTGCAATGGGGCCCTGCCCAGGCGAGGTGCTCTGCTTGGACCCTGAGAATGCCCCTTCTGCCTCCCTCTCCCAGCCCCTGTGCCGACACCGGTTTGAGAGCACGTGTGAAAAAGTGCCCCACTTCGGGGCACAATGCGGGAGCTGTGTGCACGAGCCGAGTGGGTCTCACAGGCCCAGCTGCAGGCCAACCCCCTGCTTGCTCCAACTGCTGCTGTGTCCGCTAGCCACGCCGACCCACACTACTAGCGTGCTCTCTGCTTGCCCTTGCAGCTCCAGCCTGCGTCTCCCCAACACACTTCCCACAGCCCCCCCGGGCATGTCTACCCCCAGGATCTCCCCAGACCGTGTACACACACGCTCTTTAGCTCCAATGCTCCGCTCCCCCCACTGCAGTAGGTAAGAAAGACTCATTCCCTCCAGGGAAACCGAGGCACAAAGGCGCTACGGTGTCCCAAGAGGTTAGTGGAAGAATTGGGAACTGGACTCAGGAATCCTGGCTCCAGTCCTCTGCTCTAACCCTAACCCAGCACTGCCCCTCCAGCTCTTCCAGCTGCAGCCAAGAGGAAAACCCCACCAAACTCCCTCCAAGCGCTCTGGGCTGTTTGAGTCACAGGGGCGCTGGCAGGCAGGACCCAGGGCCTGCTTGCAGACTGGCCCTCAGTGACGTCGTTGCCTGGCCTGGGCACCCTCCCACCATTAACCTGGACCCAGCGTCTATCTGGCTAAAAACGTTCTCTGCCATCCCCTAGATTCCACGGCTGCGCCCTCTGTCCCAGCCAGGGCATCCCTTCCCAGCAAGTCACCTTGGGCTTGGGGAAGCTGGTGAGCTCCAGCTGGCTGCTCCAGGTGTCTGTGGGGATGGCGGATGGTGCGGAGCCTCCAGCTCACGAGTGCCACCTGCACACACACCCTCCTCGGCTCTGCCAATGCTTGACTGCCGGGGGTGGGGGGAGGTCAAGAGGCCTCACTAGGGAGCGGAGGACATCTCCCCCCCAGACTGCCCCCCACTTCTGCCAAGGGCAGAGATGCTCTGCTCTTACGCTCCTCTTCTCAGCCGCAGATTTCACAGGAAAGTCATGCCCCCTACTTTGAGGGAAACTGAGGCACGGAGCAGCAAAGGGACTTGGCCAAGGTCACCAAACAGGGCAGCGGCAGAGCCAGGTATCCTGTCGGAGACCAACCTGCCCTGCTCCCCCCAGCTAGTCACTCGCCGTTAGCACACATGCTGGGCTAGCAGCACTCACACTCCCCCCCCCCACCACCACCGTAGGGATCAAAAATAGGAAGTTTCCCAAAGCTGCTGCGGCATCTTCTCCAGCCGAGCAGCTCCCGTCCCTACCCCCACACATCGCTACCCGGCCTGGCCCCTGCCAGCACCAGCCGCACAGAACCTCCCTGGCCCTTCCCCAGTGCCCCCCACGTATGCGCCCCCTGCCCAGAAACACCCCTGGGGATCTGAGCCCAAACCACAGGTCCCCGGCACCCCCCTGGGCTGAGCAAGAAGGGCACTCAGCTACTACTGTGCTGGGGAGGGGAATCACAGCAACGGGGGGCGTCCAAGCCCGGGGGGCAATATGGGAAGCGTCGGCCAGGCACTGATGGTCAGGGACCACAGGCCTCAGGACGGGAGGCCATGCACGTCTGCAGGTCCCGGGGACAACCCGGCACATGGCGGCGGTGGCGCACATCCCGCCCGGCCCCGCATCTCTCTCCTCGTGCCCCGATCTGACAGCTCGCTCAAGGTTACGCACGGCCACCCACTGCAGTACCAGGCCCCCCTTCCTCCTGCCTCTGCCGCCACCCCCTTCCGGCAGTGCCTGCTGGGCCCTTTGCTACCGCAGCCCCCGCGGAGTGCAGCCGGGCTCGGCTTTGATGGCTGCTGCGAAGTGCACAGCCGATCCAGCCCTGACTCCCCCCGCTCCTCTCCCGGCACAGGCATGGCAGCTGGGAATGGTACCTGCACGGGCCTCCCTGGGGTCCCAGGGACCACGCTTCTCCTGCCGTCCTACCCTGATCACACGCCTGCCCCTGCTGGAGCCCCGGTGCTGGTTTTCCTGCCACCAGGGCTGCAAGCTCTCAAGCCCAGGGCACACAAAGACTCAGGGAGAACGCTGGGGGCAGTTCGCGATCCAGGGGCAGTGCAGGGGTCAGCAAGCGCACGAGATCTCTTTGCCCTGGTGCCTGTGCTGGCATGGGAAAGGAAGCCGCTGCGTGGAACCCGGGAGCTATCTCTGGGAAAAGCCCTGCCTGACAGCAGGGAGGGATGGGGGCCGTACCTACCCCATCCCAGCTCTCTGGCATCGCGAGGGGTGGAGAGAGGCAAGCGCTGGTGACCCACGGCCCAATTCCCCGTCCAGAGCGCGGCGAGTGGACAGGCAGTGTATGAAGTCAGTCGCTTGCCTCAGATTTATAGATCAGCTCCATCCCCTCGCTTAGCTCCTCCCCGTCTCCTACCACCCGCTCTGGCTTGGGAATTTTTCCTTCTTTTTTACTGCAGCCAGTTGTTGAAATGGAGCCTGGGAGCGTGGCGATTGGCTGCTGGGGAAATTATCCACGCTCCAATTGGCTCAAAATGCCCGTTTATGAAAAACCACATTGCAGCCATCTTCCGAGCCACGACAGAGAGAGAGAGAGACACACGCGCAAGGGCATGCACTAACACGCATGCACAGCGATGGGAACATGCATGCCCCCAGACCCTCGGTCAGGGATGCACATATATACGCATGCACTGGGCTTCATGGGCCACAAGATCATGAACACACTTACAGACACACATGCCCAGCTGCTCTCAACCATTCCATAGGGCTGTCCCCCTTGGCCTTGTGCACCCTCAGATTTCACCTTCCTTCAAAACTACTTGCTTACAAAACATCAGACATAAAAATACAAAGGGTGTCCCAACCCAGCATGACTCTCGCTGTAAAACTGTTTGCTTTCACATTTTTACCATATAATTATAAAAGAAATAAAGTGGAACAAACCTGGACCTTACATTTCAGGGTAGAGCAAATAGAACAGTACAAACAAGTCACTGACTGTAGGAAATTGTGGTTTGTACTAGGGATGTTCACCAACGCTTACGTGTAACAGCTTTTCTAAACATGGAGAGTGTCTCAGGAAAGTCAGACAGTTACATGTTATAACTCTGCATACAAATTTGCCATGCATATTTTACCCGGACAATAATGATCAGCCAATTACGTGTTTTCCAAAGACACTTCACAAGGCATACTGGGTACCAGACGGATCGTAGTTTTGTAGAGGTGATGACCATAATGCTACAGTCTGCCACAGGGGGAGGAAGGGCTGTCAGTGAATTTGGGATTTGTTATTTTCAGCCCATCCCTGCTCCATTCCTAATCTTTAGGTGGCATCCTTGCCAGGGAAAAGGCAGCCATGCCGAAGCAGGTGCTGGCTCGGACATGGACACTGGCTAGGAATTAGCCCGAGACCTCCAAACTCATTGCACACGTGACTGTTACAGAAGCAGCAAGGGGGGGGAGGGGTGCGTGTAACCGTTTGGCTTCACCGATGAGCCCAGGCTTATCGGATCGTCATGTAAACGGGTCCAGGCCAACATCCCTAGTTTGTACGGACTTGGCTAGTGCTTTTTACGTTGTCTGCAGTAAGATTAGACAGCTAGCTAGAGGAGTCCAGGTAACCCCCAGAAGGCCTCTCCCTACTGCCGACTGAGAACCACCGATCTCGCGGAACTGGTTCGAGTGGCTGAAACCTCAGGAGGGCAGAGTAGTTCAAATCCAGCGGACTCAGGTGCATTGCAGGAGCGGCGGGGGTAGATCACTACCAGAAGGGACCAGGGAAAGAATCAACCGTAACAAGAGGCCACAAAATCCAGGAAGCTTAAGAAGGGACCTGTGCATACCTGGAAGGCTCCCTGGCACCCTGAGTGCTCAGCTCAGCATCTCTGCCAGGGTCAGATCCTGCCCTTTACCCAGTTCATTCTCTGCTGTGGGGAATGGGGTGGCATCGCCCCTTAAAGGTGATTCAACATCACAGTGGGCCCTGTGGCATTCCCCAGGATACCATCTGGACGGCTGAACAGCTGTCCCTGCACAGTTCTCCAACCCGGGGTGCCTTTCACTCCGCTTCTCAGTGGAACAGCCAGGCCTAGTCTGTTCACACGCAGCCACCGGCTGCTTCTGGCCCGCCGCTTCTGAATCACCCAGCAGAGCGGCACCTGCAAATTCGCGGTCCCAGACTCGTCCCCAGCCGCAGGCATCGTCGAAAATCTGTACAGTACAAGCTCATCGAACAGTCCACACGCGTCAAAAATCTGCCGTTTCATTAATCCAGACCCTGCTATCTCCGCCACACGGAGCCCCCCGCACACTTCAATCCAAACACACACTGGGTTAGACCCACGTGCACTGAGCACATATAAGTGTCAAGTCATGACACGTAACAAGGCATAAAAGTCAGCACTGGTTACAAAGAAATAAAAGGCAAAAAATGCAAACTAACACCCAGCTTAACAAGCAAAGTGACCTTGAAGCAACAAAAGTTTCTCTCATCACATGCTCACAGCAGTCTGGCTGGTTCAGTCCCTCTCCATCCCCACTTTCAAGGATGCTTCTGTTGCCTTAGAAACATTGTTGATGCCGTGAATAGAGATGAGGGGAGAGAGTGGATTTGGGATCTCTAATCCTCAGTTTCATCTCTTTTCCTCCTCTCCCAGGCTTGGCGACGGCTAGGTTCAGGCGACAGCCAGTCTGTTTACACAGGCACCCCCGCTGTTCTAGTGCCAAAAATGTACATCTCTCACTCCCACCCTTCTTCCCGCTAGAGACTGGCTGTTTAAGCAAGCGATAGTCAGTTCAATTATGCTGATGCTTGGCTGAGGCACTTGTTTGCCTTTTGTCTGAGGAACTAGTCTGCGTCAGCTTTTCTAAACTTGGAGCGTGTCTCAGGAAAGTCAGACAGTAACATGTTATAACTCTGCATACAAACTTGCCACATGTATTTGACCCGGACAATAACGATCAGCCAATTATGTGTTTTCAGAAGATACTTCACAAGGCATACTGGGAACAAGACGAATCGTGGTTTTGTAGAGGTGGTGACCACAACGCTACAAGCCGCCAAAGGGGGAGGAAGGGCTGTCAGTGAATTTGGGATGTGTCATTTTCAGCCCATCCCTGCTCCATTCCTATTGTTTGGGCTGCATCCTTGCCAGGAAAAGGCAGCCATGCCGAAACAGGTGCTGGCTCGGACATGGACTCTGGCTAGCAATTAGCCCGAGACCTCCAAACTCATTGCACATGTGACTTCAGTGAGTTTTTATCCCAGGTCTCCAGTGGCACGTGGCTAATGAACTATACTAGCTCCCCTCTCCCTTCCTCCCCCTCTCCTCTGCGACATGCTGGCAAGCCAGTGACCTTGGCAAGGTCAGTGCCGGGTAAATCAGCCAGGAGAAAACAGCAAGTTGACAGTTTTGAGCATCTCAGTGGAGCTGATCCCGGTTTAAGTCCTGGCCTTCCCCCTTCACTTCCTACCTAAAGCGTGGGAGAAGGAGATGGAGACCGATCGAGCGAAGGAAACCCGGACCGAGAACATCCAGGATGCTAAGAGGTTAGGGGATGCATCAGAGCGGGCTATATAATCAATGAGAGAGTCCGGATTTCCCCGGGAAAGTCACATGAGTGGGTGTGGAGGGAAACAACATCCCATCCCTAGCCCTTCCTGCCTAAAAATCCACTGGAGACACCAGGACCACTTTGACTGGACCACTTCCTGGGACGCTGGAATAAGGGCGGCCGTAGCGAGTCGCTCTGCCCCCCAGCCAGCACGCAGATTCCTATTGGGCGACACCGTGCCAGCCACAAGCCAATCAGCTCCGACGGAACAAAAACCCAGCCAGGCCCCCTGCCTGCAGCCGCCACCGGACCCAGAGTCAGAGACCCCGCTACCGTCGGACACCACCCCTCGGCTCAACCCACCTCCTTACAGCAGCCGCCAATGATTTTAGGTCATTTATGGGGCGGTGTGGTGAGTAACTAACCCGTTGGGTCGTCTACAATCGTATGCTGAAGAGACTTAAGCTGTAGGATTACAGAGGTAGGAACTGATCACGAGTCAGGAGGATTAGATATGCATGAGGGATTTAAGGGTGTAGGGCTGAACCGCAAGGCCTGTAAGATTTTAGCTTAGCCACGCTAGGCGAAGAAATGCTTGAGGTAAGTAAGTGGCCAAAGAATGACCCAATACCACAAGATTAGGGGAAAAGACCCATCAAAGCCTAGTGTTACCGAGGCTCCACCTGTAACTGGGGGATGGGTCTTCACCAGGCATACAACAATTCTAGTGTCGAAACTTTATCTGGAACTTTCATCAAACTTGTCGAACGGACCAGGCCTGGGACTTGCAAATGAACCTGTGGTCACTACCCCTGGTCTGTAATTCTTCCTAGGGACGCTCATTCTGCAACAAGTTGCAATGATGACACTGTAGCCACCCCGCTGAACCCACTGGGGTGTAATACAGCCTGACTAACTCCACTTCCAATACAGTACCGGGCTACACAGCCAGGGCTACACAACCTGCCCAGGCTGGGCTCGTGGTATTCCTGGCTGAGTGGGAGCCAGCAAACGGGCAAGAAAAGCCAGACAACAGAGCCAGGACCTGGATTCTCATCCTGGCCTCCTGAGCCTTCTCCCAGCAGTGACCAGCACCCGTGAAGAGACAAACAAGGTGGCTGTAATTCAGTTTTGCTCCCTCCTAAGTGGGAGAGGGAAGACCGTCAGTCCAGGAGCAAATTCTGCAGATGACTAAAAGCCAGCAACGAGCCGCGAGCGAACGGCTACTGAACCGTCTCGCTCACATTTGGGCACCACGTTCCCCGTTACAGCCCCTCGCAAATTATCGTCACACGGAATCTATTCATCCACTGCTGAAACGCGGTGACGGCAGAGGGTTCGCAGCGCAGAAGGACACCGACCCCTTCACTTTCGGACAGGAAGTGAAGAGGATTTTCGCATACCCCCCAAACTACAAGGGGACTTTACAGAGAAAAACCAGAATTACCCATGTGCAATTCTCTAGGCTACCACCAAGCGATCTGGAGTGACCGGAAGTGCTCCTGAGCCTATCACACACCCCAGGCTTGTTCACAGAAATTTGGGGGAGTGGGGGTGCTTTTTTTTGTAAATGTGGATCCCAAGGGTGCGAACGCACCCCCCCCCCCATGGTCCCCAAAGTAAGCGTGCTCCAGCTGGCCAGGGCTCATTTTCCCCGCCTCCCCAGGAGCAAGGCCAGGGGGGCGGGAGAGTTGAGTCCTAGCCTTCCCCCAGCTGGCCGGAGCATGGGGGGGGGGGGCGGAAATCAGGCAGCATGCTGCTCCTGCCTTCCCCCAGCCATCCGGAGCATGCTTACTTGAGGGACCATGCGGGGGGTGCATTCGCCTGAAATGGAGACATGGGGCAGGAGAGAAATAGCCCAGGGATGGAGGAGCCCAGCCTGCCCTATAACCTCTCAAGAGCACTGACCTACAAAGGCCTCAGACCCGCTACCCATCCCAGATTCCTCCAGGTCTAGCCCTGGGATGGGCAGGACTAGAGAGCGACCAGCAGGAAAGCCGATATAGCTACACCTTGTTCAGGCCCTGACCACTAGGCCTGCTGACTGGACAGCTCTCTCACTACTGGATCCTTGAGGTGTCTGCCTTGGGGCTGGTATTAGTTAATATTTGAATGGATGGCTGGGATAATGCTTCTGAAATAGAATTCAGAACAATCTTGATATGTTGGAGAATGGATCTAAAATCAGCAAAATGAATGTCAGTAAAAACAAGTGGGAAGTGCTCCACTTAGGGAGGAAAAATTAAACACTCAGTCACAAAACAGGGTAAGTGGCGAGGCAGTCGCACTGATGAAAAGCCTCTGGACGCTATAATGGATCACAAATTGAATGAGAGTCCAGCGAGCGATGCTGCAGCAAAAAAAAAAAAAAAAAAAAAAAAAAAAGGCACGTGTCCTTCCAGCGTGTTTATTGAGCTGTGGTTCCCAGGACAATTGTTCCACCCCGTCTAGGCCTCAGCGGACATCCTGTGTCCAGTTTTTGGAGCCACGCTTTCAGAAAGATGCGACCAAACTAGAGAGAGTCAAAGGGGAGAGCAACACAAACGAGGTTTGGAAGACATGACCTATGAGGAAAGGCTGAAAGAACTGGGCATGTTTAGTCTTCAGAACTGAAGAGCAAGTGGGGACCTCATAACAGTCTTCCAAGATGTACAAGGCCGTTGTAAAGAGAGCAGAGATAATCTCTTCCCCTTCTGTACCGAGGAAAAGGCAGTAGGCTTAGTCTGCAGCAGGGGAAGAGATCAGCAAAAACTTTCTGGAGTGTAACAATAGTTAAGCCCTGAGATAAGTTAGCCGGAGAGGTTATGGAATTCTAGTTCTTAAAAGCCACCGATAACAAGTTACACAAACACCTGCCAGGCATGGTCTAGGTCAGCGGTTCCCAACCTTTTCAAACATACGGACCCCTTTTCAATCTATTAAAATTTCACAGACCCCCCCAGCAGAAAGAGAGATCAAGCCCACAGTGGACCCCAATCATTACTTTTTAAACTTTCCATGGACCCCCTGCCATACTGTCGCAGACCACTGGCCTAGGTTTACTTGGTCGTGGCTCAGCGCATGAGGGGGAGGGAAAAAGGACTAGAAAAGAGGAGACTAAGGGGAGGATACGATAGGAGGTCTATAAACTCAGAACTGGTGCGGAGAAAATAAAGACTTGTTCCCATAACACAAGAACTAGAGGGTCACCAAATGAAATTAATAGGGTTCAGGTATAAAACAAACAAAAGGAGTTTTTCTTCATGCAGCACATAGCCAACCTGTGGAACTCCTTGCCAGAGGATGTTGCGAAGAACAGGTCTTTAATAGCGTTCAAAAAAAGAGCTAGATAAATTCCCAGAGGTTAGGTCCATCAATGGCTATTAGCCAGAGTGGGTAGGAATGGTGTCCTTAGCCTCTGTTTATCAGAGGCTGGGAATGGGTGACAGAGGATGGATCAATTGATGATTCCCTGTTCTGGTCTCTCCCTTTGCGGCACTGTCAGAAGACTGGGCCTTTGGCTGACCCAGCACAGCTGTTGTTATGCTACACTCACTAGGAGAAATTTGCACCTAATTTCTAACCTGAATTTGTCTAGCTTCAGCTTCCAACCATTTGATCTTGTTCTGTCTTTCATTGTTAGATTAAAAGAACATTCTGCTGTCAGAAATCTTCCTCTCACAAAAATATTCACAGACTGTGACCTAATCGCCTCCTACCTTTCGCTTTGCTTGGAATCACCGCTCCCAAAATACAGCCCCTCCTTTCAGGTGGGACCTGCGACACATCTTGCAACTGCACGCCATCTATCTAGGGTCCAACTCGCATGAGAGCTATGAATGGGCCATGTATGATTTTGCTCTGTTCCACGAGGGAAGAGGGTTGTGACAGCTCTCCCAGGCACTACAAATAGTAGGGAGTGATGAAGGTGAATCGCGGAGGCTGAACAACTCAAGAGAGGGACCACAGCGGAGTGCTTTGCAAAGATTAGTTCACACTGGGCTTTCCAGAGACGAGGAAAGAACAGGCTTTTGGATATAAAAGGATGAGCATGTACGGACACAGGGGCTGACCTGGTAATGATGGATAGGCCCCGTCTGCCCAAAAGAGGCCCCAACTCTGGCAAAAGGGTTGGAAAGACTTTGATCTACTAGGATCCCAGAAAAGTGCCCACTGATAAGCTTTAAGCATACTTACGAAAGCCAACCCAATCTTCTTATCGGTTTCTCTGAAATGCTTTTGCCTTAGGAATAAAGGTGCTTGCTCAGAAGGAGCAGTTTTGTCATCATTGGCCATACAATGCCCTGGAGAGAAAGCAAAGCCTAGGGGCCGGCCTTCAGGCAGACTGTCTGGCCTCAAGGCAGACAGTTCCAGGTAACATCACCTGTGTTTCCCCCGAGGGCGCTACTTAAGGTTTCTGGCTTCCAGCCATCACCCCTCCTAGATGAAGAGCCTGGTCTCTCTTCCTCCTACCTGGAGGGTTCTACGGCTCCCTGCCCTACACCGTCTAAAGGAGAGCCACCGGGCTTTGCTTTTTCTCTCCAAGAGCTACGAACAGCATATTGCCAGCAGGGACACCACAAACTGTACCCGCAGGGACTGCGTTTTCCTGCACGTCACTGATAAAGATGCTGAACAGCACCAGGCAAAAAACAAACCCCGATGGGACCCCATTAGCAATGTCCCCCTTGGATGAGGAGTCTCCATTTACAGTTACTCTCAGTTCGGTTGGGCAGCCAGGTTTGACTCCATGTACGATATGCTGCACTGGTTTTGTACTCTGCTCATTTTCTATTCGTGGTACTAAGTCAAACGCCTTACAGATGTCTGAGCACATTTTGACACAGCTATCTCTGCCAACCAAAGCTGTAGTCTCATCAAAACGTATCCAACATGTGTGATAACGCCTATTTCCCCATTGAACCATGTTGACTACTACTAATTATGCTTCCATCTTTTAATTCTCTACTGACTGCATCCCATATGGGGCTCATTTTCCTAAGGAGAGACGTCACACTAGCCAGCCTATAGTTGATTAAGTCATCCCAACTGCCATTTTCATATGCTGGAACAATCCTAGCCTTTTCCCTGGTCCCCTGGGAAATCCCCTGAACTTTAAGCACTGCTAAATATCATATCGATGGCACAGAGACCTCCTCGGCCAAGTCTTTTAAAACTCTTGGGCACGTTGTCCAGCCCCAAAGATGTGAAAAAGTTTAGCTTCAGCAGTCCGTGTATAATATCTGCCCTGGTTACTGCCAGAATAGAAAGTATTTTATCATCACTGTAAGGGCTCGTCTAGACTACACCGATGTTTCGAAAGAGGATATGCAAATTATGCGGGAATTGCATATCTTCTTCCAATCTCACTTTCAAAAGCAGAGCTTTCGAAAGTGAAAGTAGTCGGGACACGTTTTTTTCGGCATCCCTCCCCCCCGGTTACGAAAAGCCACGAAAAACCTCATTTTGGCGAAAAAAGCTCCGCTTTCAAAAGTGAGATCGGAAGAAGATATGCAAATTCCCGTGGAATTTGCATATCCTCTTTTGAAACTTCAGCAGTGTCTAGACGAGCCCTACGTCATCTACACTGTAATCAGCTCCTCCCTGCACACGTACACGTCAAATCCCTGGCGCCTAACCTGGCGCTGAAGAGGCTCGCAGGCTATCAAACCTTGCCACAAGACGGGCCGGCCAGTTCCTTCTCTCAGGCTACAACAACTCTGGTTCATGTGTTCGAACGGCATCCTGCTAAGCTATGGCCAACACCTGCTGCATCCACTTCTAGAGGGCAGGGAAATGAGCTCAGAACTGGGATTCATTTGGTCCCATCGGGCTGATTGCTCAATGGGGCAAGCGAAACTCTTCTTCCTTCACCAGCACCATCCACATCAGGAGGGAGGGACTGATGGGCGGATCGAGAGACCAAAATGTTCACCAGATAACTGGACAGGAAAGTGCTAATTGCAACAGGCTGCTTGCTGCATCGCATCCACTCACAGGCAGGGCAAAAATCACTGTCAATTTCACAGTGCCTTCCGGTTTGTGCTAATCCTCCAGGACAGCAGAGCACCCTGCTGTGTTAGTGAACAACCTTCCCCCAGCAACAGCACACGGGCAGGGGAGCCTCGCCCTGGAGAGCTGCCTTCAGTGTAATAGCGGCATGTGCAAGACGGACTCCGAGACCTGCAGGAGGGGATGCTCTCGCCCACAAGGCCAGGCCGCTCCTGGGGGGCAGAGCTTCTTCCCTCCATTGCTGGAGCTCTGAGGTCACTGCCTTGTGCTTCATTCCCTCTGGGGAGGAGGACGAGCAGATTAATGCTCCGTGCACCGTAGCGCGTTCCCTGCAGGGCCCAATGCCCCCGACAGCACGGCATGCACTCAGGGAATCGGGGCCACACCACCCCGCCCGAGGGCGAAGGGAGATGGGGCAGCATCTCCTCTCACCCTGGCAAAGCCAAACATTGAGTGGAATTGCTCCGGGGTGTACACCGGCGTGAGTGGGAGGCTGACCAGGCCCAGAGAGCGCTTGCTGCATGGAAGGGAGCTGAACGGTGAACCCATGACAGGGCAGCAGCACTGCGGAAAGTGATCGTGTCTATGAGGTAGCGATGTGAAGGACCAGTATCCAATAAGCAAATCCTTATGGGATAGTCGACAGGACAGTCAACTAGTCACTTCCCCCCCTGCTGCCTCTATCAGATGGGGGGGGGGGTGTGGAAGAGAAGAGGGTGCTTCAAAGCATCAGTGCTGCGTGAAGCCTGGGGCCAGCTGAGGTGTCCCCAGGCTGCATGCAGCGTTTCAAAGCGGCAGCATCGCATGGAGCCTGGGGTCCGCAGGGGAGTCACCAGCTGACCCTGGGCGCCACGTGGCACTTTCGCCTTTGAAGTGTAGCAACAGCCCTAGGGGAGGCGCCCTGTCGACTAATCAAATAGTCAATGCAAAATGCACCGATTTTTAGATTAGTCAATTATCCGATACTTAACATCCTTATTATGAGGGCGCTGGTCTGGCCTCAGCTCACTGCCCTACTCTACTGTGGGTGATCCTCCAGAGGCCTAACGGATAAGGCAGCAGCCTCTGGAGCCTCGGGTTGTGGGTTCGAGTCTCCTGCTGGGCCAATGTCCCCATTACAGCCCATAGAGGCCCAGGATCAGAGTGCGTGAACACCCCCTGCTGGCACAGAGGGAGAAAGCACTGGACTCAGAGCACCAAGAGACAGTCCCGTTCCCTGCCTCATGCACACCATGGACCTCCAGAGACAGCTCTCTACCCTGCCTTGGCAATAAATGCTGATGTCTGCCTTGTCCAAAGTGTAGATTTCTGGCCTGTTTCAAGTCTGGTGTAACAAAGCGCGCAGGCAAGTCCGGAGAGTCAGGAATTGTTTTGCATAACAATGCAGATTAAGCCTGATATGGAAGACCACATCAAGAACCCAGGACAAGAGGCCTTTTACTGGGACTTTTGTTCTGATAAGCAAAAAGTACAGATGCAGCCATGAAACTGTCAACCCCACACACAGCAGCAGCAGGATGTACCCCAAACAAGGCATTGGGCATTTTACGTATCCTACACAACATGGAATCAACTGGTAAATATTATAACAACCAAGTCTCGCTTTGCTATAAATGGGGTTTAGTAAGAACAATCGATGGGAGGGAATGGCTAGGATTGACCCACACCGCTTGCTACAGATAACTAGAAGTAAATAGGCCCTTCACACCGGCTACGTCAGTGGCGGTGTTCCTATGGGTGGGAAGAGAAGGAACCACGACCTCCTGCCTGGCACTGTTGGTAGCATACAGATGAAGTGTAAGCGAATTAGGCTTTATTATTGTATATAGTAGATCTTTTAGTAATTGCTTTTGCATTGCTTTGCGCTGTATTCATTGCTCTCGAATTTATAGTATTTAAGGTTTAAATTGTATAGTAATTTTTCTTAAGGCTTGTAAAACTTAAACAACTGTATTAACTGCTTCGAGCTTGCAATAAATAAGAAAGTGGTTAAGTAGCCCTGAAGTGTCCTGGTTTCCCTCGGATCTAAAATAAATCGAGCCACACGACAGGTGGGACCTGACCCGCAGGGTTACTCCTGTGGCCTGATTCTAAAGGGCAGTTACAAGCGGGGACGGCAAATGAGCAACACGACCACCTCCTGAAATCAGCCCCCCTCTTGATGCTGCCCAGCTCACCACCAATGCTGCAGCAGACAGCACCCTTCCCAGACCATTCAGCGACCCTGCTGGGGAGTTCCAAACGGCAGAGTGGGTGTCCAAGATTATGCAGAAAGGGCAGCGATCGGGGTGCGAAGGAGCGGTTGGGGTTATGTGAAAGGGGGTCAGAAAGAGCAGGTGAAGAAAATGCCAGTGCTAATTCGAGGGAGAGAGGGGTGGGGATGGAAAAAGTCACCTTTGATTTTCCACTGTGTTTCAGCTTTACATTTGTTACTAAAAAGAACGAACAGGGGAGGCGAATCTAAGCTAGAACAGCGTGGCTCACCTTAATCTACTGCTGAAGTGTTTAGAAGGGTCCATACAGTGACTTACTGCAGAACAGCTGTTTGGGTCAATTTCCCCTGTAGACAAGCCCTTAGAATGGCGCAGAGCTGAAAACACTGGAAGCAGCCCTGCCTCTGAGAAAGCAAACAGAACCTGTGTCACTAGCTTCACTGAGAGCTGGGACAATAGGCCCGATTACTGTCTTCTACGGCAACATTTCCCAGCCTTTTTTATAACAGGGACCACTCGCTACTTTCCAACACTGCGTCAAGGGAGATCTCAGGGGTTGGCACCAGTCCACAGACCAGAGAAATTCTACTCCAGGACCAGGGAGTGGTGTTGCTGTCATGGTTTCATGGGAACTGGACTTGGAAAGACAACTCCAGCAGCTACTTTTCCTAAGGAGGGGAAGGGGAGGCGCACCCAGTTCCTCCTAAGGAAGGACTGGAGCAGAGTTTTTGGCCTTTAGAGTCTTTACTCCCTAACTGGAGCAGCTCACTCAGCTGTCAGATACTGCCTGGAGCTTTGAAAGGGGTGGGGAGGGGCAGATGCCTGCAGGGCAGCAGAGATCACAAAACGCTGAGCACAGTCATCAGGGCAGGCATGGTGGGATACTGGCAGAAGCCAATTCTCTCAACAAAACAAACAGCAGAGTCCACACTGGCTCTTTGTCAACAATAAAGGGAGGGAAAAAGACAAAAGTCTCTCACAGGTCTGGAAGTTTGTGTCACCAAAACTGGGTGTTTTTCTCGACAAAAGTTGCATTGTAGCATGTATGCTCTTCCTGTTTGGTCAACAAAAGGCAGTTTTTTTGGTGACAAAACATGCCAGTGTAGACAAGTGAATGTTGAAAGAGGCTGAACCAAGATGAGCCAGAAAAATAGGAGGAACTGGGAATAGGATTGATTCTCAATAAACCTTACTGAAAAGAGATAAAACAGAGCCTCTCTTTTGGCACAGCTAATTCCACTCTCAAGGTTTGAAAACTAGAAGAAAATGTTATTGGAAATCAAATTGACCATAGCACATTTTGTTAAAGCTTAGTGAATGATAAGAGTTTATAGGGATGAAGAAAAAATTCACTTGATGGAATTCCCATTTAAAAATAGTGACAAAAAAAGTAAGCAAAAACATTTTAACAAACCCTTTTTTAAGAAACCGGAAATAAAAACTTCATAAAAATAACACTACTTTTGAAAAAACGCAATCATCTCAATAAAGCATCTCCCCTTTCATCTTTCCAAAACAAGCCAACACTTAATTGAGTTACAAACCTGAGCAATGCTGGGAAAACCTGCTAGTAGTAAACAAACACGTCTTAAAATGGCATTGCTCCTGCATCGGGGTTTCAGCCCACAAGCCCATCAGCGGCAAATGCAACCCAGCCTGTGGCAGGCAAATTAGTGACTCTGCACACTGCAGTGAGGTTTTGCTCGTCAGTGGCTTGCTAGGAGGGTGGAAATTGACAATCACCAGATGATCACAGTCTATCAGCCTGGACCCCACTATAAACAAACCTGGTTCAGGGACTGGGACATGGGTCCCTAGCTCTGGTGCTCCTGGACTGTGTGGCCTTGGGCTAACCGAGCAGCAGCGTGGCTGTGGGGGATGTGATAAATTCACTGCCACATTGGCCCAATGCTAGGGCAGTGTCAGGTGATCAAGGCAGAAAGTACTGTAATCAACTGGGAAGGGGGGGGCGGAGACACAAACGGCTGCCCTCTACTAGACAGAATCCAAAGCATGTGTCATAGCCCCAATAGTGCTGACCGCCTCTCTCTTTCAGACAGATCCCCGGGCACAGTCCGCACGCAGTCCCAAGCCACCTTTGATAAGAACGCGTTGCCCTTCCGCACAGCCGTCACCCGGAGGTCTCAAAGCACTTTGGAAAAGGTCACTGCTATTCCCCCCCCATCTCGCAGAAGGCGAAACGGCGGCACAGCAGGGCAGGGATGCGCCCGGACGAATCCGAGTCCTGCAGAGACGGCACACGCGGCTCTGCAGGCTGCAGCGCTGCATTGACAGCGCGGCTGTTGGGCGCCGGGAGAGCCAGACTCAGCAGGATGCAGACAGCCCAACCCAAGTCGCTAGCCGCTCCGAGACAGGGGGCCGGAGCCAAGGGGCTTGCTCTTTGGGAGCTCGCTCAGAGAGAGGCGCTGAAATCTCGGGGCGAAAGCAAAGCAGCCACGTCCGAGGCCCCCCCGGTTCCCCCCAAAGAAGCGGGAGATTTGCAGGCTTTAAAAGCCAGGGTGGGGTTGCCCAGGCAACTGTCGCCATGGAAACAGCAGCCATTTCTGAAAGTCTTTGGCCTTCAGTGGAGGAAATTGCTCCTTTCAAACAGCTTCCCACCCACACCCTCTTTTCAGCCCCACAGTGACTCCTAGTGGCAGTCGCTGGGAGCACCCCACAGCCCCGGCTCCCCATAGCAAGTCCCAAGAGATGCTGGGGGGGGTTGAACCTAAGGCCCAGGGGCCAGATGCAGCCCCCAGCTTGCCTGGATCCAGCCCCTGAGGCTTGGGGCTCCCCCCAGCATTGGGGAGCCCATGCTGATGCTCCAGCCCCCACCCCCACCATCTCCCTGTAGGGCTGGAGCACCCCAAAATCTACTAGCCTGGGCCCCCCAGGCTCTGGAGTGTGAGGGAAATGTGAGGAGCGTATTTTTCCTGCTCAGCTGGGGGCCATGTCAGAGAGGGATTTGGAGGGGTTTTGGCTTCTCACTTGTGTGGCCCCCCGACTGATTTTTCTGGGGAACAGCGGCCCCTGACCCAAAAAAGGTTCCCCAGCCCTGCTGGAATACACTGGGAGCTCCCCTTGGGGCTCTCAGCTCGAGGGGCCCCTCTCGGCTCTCACTGAGGAAGGGGGAGACTGGGCCAGCCGAGCTGTTGAGAGCCCGTGGCCCTGGAAAGGCAGGGCCTCCGAGCAGTTGCTTGTGGCTCATGCTTCGGGCTAACCCAGGCACCCCACCACCCAGTGTGCTCCAGAGCGTAGGAACGGGGATTGCAGCGATGCCGTTCTGCATAGCGCCTCCTTCTGGGAGACACAGGGAAATGCAGGCATAAGCCCCACCTCCGCAACGCCCGCCCAGTGGTTCTGCACGAGTCCCCGTTCCTGCTGGGGGAGCCGTGAGCACTGCAGCTGGCATGCCCCTTCTTCCATCCCCAACCTCGGGAGGAGTCGGTTTTCCTGAAGGCCCAACCCTCTGATGCCACCTCTCCCACAGCACAGCCGCCACCAGGAGCAGCCGTGCCAGGAGAAGTCGGAGGCCCGGCGAGGCGTGGGCCTGAAGCGACGTTTCCCTGATTTGTTTTTATATAAATGGAAAACGATATTTAATAAGATCCAGCTTCCCACGCTACCTTGAGAAAGAGCGAGGGAGACCGGGAGCTTTGCCAGCATGCCCCGGACAGGGACCACAGACCCCACAGCCACCATAACAGCGCGACTACCGGGCACAGCCCTGACAGCACCAGAGTCATAGTCCTACATGAGGGCTGAACTGCATTGGGGCAGGGGAATCGCAAGTCTGGATATTCTGTACGCCAGTAACGTTTTCTTTCAACTACTGGCTCCAAAGGGTGATGGTGCCATATGACAGCTGCTGGGGGACACTGCAGAGGTGGGTGCAGTGATTCCGATATTTCAAGAACAAAGAATCAAAATCCCAGACTATCCCACACAGATAGACTGAGGCCTTGTTCTTCAGCAAAGGCTTTTAACTAGGCATATTGAAACGAGGCACATTCCAAACCAGTCGTCATATTGAAAAATTAACAGGTGTGTTGTGAGCAAGACACGAGAAGTCATTCTTCCGCTCTACGCTGCGCTGGTTAGGCCTCAGTTGGAGGATTGTGTCCAGTTCTGGGCACCACATTTCAAGAAAGATGTGGAGAAATTGGAGAGGGCCCAGAGAAGAGCAACAAGAATGATGAAAGGTCTAGAGAACATGACCTATGAAGGAAGACTGAGAGAATTGGGCTTGTTTAGTTTAGAAAAGAGAAGACTGAGAGGGGACATGATAGCGGTTTTCAGGTATCTAAAAGGGTGTCACAAGGAGGAGGGAGAAAAACTTGTTCATCTTGGCCTCTGAGGATAGAACAAGAAGCAATGGGCTTAAACTGCAGCAAGGGAGGTTTAGGTTGGACATTAGGAAAAAGTTCCTAACTGTCAGGGTAGTCAAACACTGGAATAAATTGCCCAGGGAGGTTGTGGAATCTCCATCTCTGGAGATATTTAAGAGTAGGTTAGATAAATGTCTATCAGGGATGGTCTAGACAGTACTGGGTCCTGCCATGAGAGCAGGGGACTGGACTCAATGATCTCTTGAGGTCCCTTCCAGTCCTATGATTCTATGAAAAAAGGGAATTTGGGGCTGTTAGAAAGGCCATCCAACTCACTGCTTCCAGACAAAGGGAAGAGCCTAGAAGATAAAGGAAATGAGGGTCGATAGCTTTCTGTCTGGCAAGGACCCACTAATCAATAGATGGGGCTGTGAAATCTTCATTTGTTTATTGCTTCGTTATTATGCTCCCCATCTCTCTTTTGTTTCTCTGGATGGTTCTGTCTGGTTCTTTGATTGTTTCTGCTGCCTGTACAATTAATTTTGTTGGGCATCAACCAATTCAGGCGGTGGTTTGCAATCATGTTACAATGTGCTAGGACTGGTACCTTACATTTCAGTGGAATGACGGGTTAAGGCAGCGTTTCCCAAACGATGGGCTGCGGCCCGGTACCGGGCCAAGGGAAAAAAAATACCGGGCCTCAACGTGGCTGCCGGGAGGGGAGCAGAACGGGGCGGGCTGGGAGGGTGTGTGTGTGTGGGGGGGGGGGGAACGGCCACCAGAAAGCAGGGTTGGGGGCAGCAGGGCTGTCCCACAGAGATGGGGGGAGGCGGGCGGCCAGCGGAAGCAGGCTTGGGGGCAGCGGGGCTGTCCCACAAAGATCGGGGCTGGCGGGCTAGCAGCCGGTGGAAGCAGCGTTGGAGGCAGCGGGGCTGTCCCGCAGAGATGGGGGGAGGCGGGCGGGCGGCGGAAGCAGGGTTGGGGGCAGCAGGGCTGTCCCACAGAGATGGGGGGAGGCGGGCGGCCGGCAGAAGCAGGGTTGGGGGCAGCGGGGCTGTCCTGCAGAGATGGGGGGGGGGCGGCGGAAGCAGGGTTGGAGGCAGAGGGGCTGTCCTGCAGAGATGGGGGAGGCGGGGGGGCGGCAGAAGCAGGGTTGGGGGCAGCGGGGCTGTCCTGCAGAGATGGGGGGGGCAGGCGGGCGGGCGGCGGAAGCAGGGTTGGGGGCAGCAGGGCTGTCCAGCAGAGATCGGGGAGGGCAGGCAGTGGAACCAGGGCTGGCCGGGGGAGATCAGGAGGAGGAGGATGTAAGAACCAGCTGCCAGAAGCAGGGCTGGATGGGGGCAGCGGGGCTGGTCGGGGGGGGGGGGTCGTCGGGGGAGCGGGGCTGACTGGGGGAGATTAGTGGAGGGGCGGGAGGAACCGGCCACTGGAAGCAGGGCTGGACTGGGGAGATCGGGAGGAGAAGGAGGGGGAGCGGGACTGACCCGGGCACATGCAGACCCTGCAGACGAGTGAGTCTGGCCAGGGATTTCATTTTGCCCTCCCCCCGCCCATTCCCTCCCTGGAGTAGTTGCGAACTGCCTGGCAGGTAGACACACTCAGGCAGCGTGAGCACATCTACCAGCCAGGCAGTTCACAGCTAAGGACTGATACACCTAATTATAATAAAAAACTTACCTAATTAGAAAATACCAGAGATTTTATATGTCTGATAACTTCTCAATTTGTTTCCTGGACAAAACCTTGAAATACCGGACTGTCAGGTACAAAACCGGACACCTGGCAACCCTACTCTTCCTTGCACCCTCCCTCCTAGCCAGATACCCTACCCCCAATCTGCTCCTGCTCCCGCCTCCTGGTGTGCCCATGCGGCACTGGCCCCCTCAAGCCCTGGCCCAGGCTGGGCAGAGGATGCAGCCAGGTGAAACACTGAAAATTTATTCATTTTTCATTCTTTTTTTATATGCGTTTATATTTTGGGGCTGCAAAAAACAGTACTAAAAAAAAGGGCTCCAACTAAAGTAAAAAGTTTGGGAAACCCTGATCTAGCCAGCTTTCTATCCATTTATCCAATCCATATTCCCTTAACTTGCTGGTAAGAATATTGTGGGTGACTGTATCAAAAGCTTTGCTAACGCTGGCACTGGGGCTTTGGGAGGACCAGACAACTTATTTGAATATTCATCATTTGCTTAATGAATACTCAAATATGCAAATGAAAGTTACCGGTCCTCCAAAAGCTCGTGAATGGATTTACTGGTCCCCATGTCAAAAAGTTTGGGAACCCCTGGGTTAAGGTATTGAAAACGTTGCTACATACTGGGGACAAACAGAAAGGGAGCGGGGAAAAAAAACAAGGGTCAAAGGAAAGGAAGCTGGATTCACGCTTGCTGGAAGCAAACCCCAATAAACATTGAATTGTTCGCCTCTCCGAACTTTGGATATTGCTGTTCTCTGTTCACATGAGAAGGACCAGAAAAGTGGGAGGGTGAAGGGATAAGCCCTCCAGCACACTCCATTAGAGGTTAGCAGTATAGGGCCAATGACACACAGTGTAGCTATTCCAATTCTACCCCCTCCCCTCCAATCAGAAGCCAGGGATGTGTGCGCACTGCTCCAAAATACTGTAACATGTGAGCTAATCTGCCACAGTGAAGCTCATGGCTTCAGTCCTGTTGATTGCATCGAGAACATTAGCACTCATCCAGGACAGACACCAACCCTCAGGCTGGGAACCTGAGCCAAGTTCTCGCACCATCCACCCACACACGGGGCTGTGCCTCAAGCCACTTTGTCCCCCTCATTTTGGAGATCAGGCAGGCGGAGCGGGTGACGGGCCTGGGAACCCACGCAAGGGCGCACCAAATGGCAGCTGTTGTGTACCACTCCCTCCTCTGCCCCGGCCAGCAGACCGGGGCCTGGCAGCAATGGTCACGGAGCAGGAGAGCCCACTGCCGGAACCAACTGGCGCAATGTGAGCAGCCCACCCAGGCCCCGGTGAATGGGGAGAGGGGCTGGCGGTCCGAAGAGTGGCCTTACCTTCCAGTCCGTGTCCACCGCGGAAAGGAAGGTGTCCGAGTGCTCCTGGAGGGGAGACAGACCAGAGAGAACTGTCAGCGCTCATCCTGGCACTGCCGCAGAGCAGCGGCACAGACACCTCGCCATCCCCTCAGCCCTGCCCCCCGCCTCCACCTGCCTCCCACCCCATAGCCAGTCCTGGCGGAGAGCTGAGAGCAGAGACCTGTGCTGTGCGGTTCAGCCCCTGCCCACAGGCCTCAGGGCACCATCGCTGCCACGGGCGGCTTTAGAAACGCTGCCCGAGAGCGTTTCCCGAACTGAAGCCCTGGTAGCTGTCCCCCACCCCCAGGGCTTGTGCGCCCTCTCCCCCGCCTGCGTCCCCTACCCGGCCCACACCCGTGCCCTCTCCCCCACCCGCGTCCCCTACCCGGCCCGCGCCTGCGCCCTCTCCCCCGCCCGCGTCTACTACCCCGCCCGTGCCTACTACCCGGCCCGTGCCTACGCCCTCTCCCCCACCTGCGTCCCCTACCCGGCCCACACCCGTGCCCTCTCCCCCATCCGCGTCCCCTACCCGGCCCGCACCTGCGCCCTCTCCCCCGCCCGCGTCTACTACCCCGCCCGTGCCTACTACCCGGCCCGTGCCTACGCCCTCTCCCCCGCCCGTGTCCACTACCCAGCCCGTGCCCTCTCCCACGCCTGCGCCCTCGCCCCCGCCCACGTCCACTACCCGGCCCGCGCCTACGCCCTCTCCCCCGCCCGCATCCACTACCCGGCCCGCGCCTGCGCCCTCTCCCCCACCCGCGTCCACTACCCGGCCCGCGCCTACGCCCTCTCCCCCGCCCGCGTCCACTACCCGGCCCGCGCCTACGCCCTCTCCCCCGCCCGCGTGCCCTACCCGGCCCGCGCCTGCGCCCTCTCCCCCGCCCGCATCCCCTACCCGGCCCGCGCCTACGCCCTCTCCCCCGCCCGCGTCCACTACCCCGCCCGTGCCTGCGCCCTCTCCCCCGCCCGCGTCCACTACCCAGCCCGTGCCCTCTCCCACGCCTGCACCCTCTCCCCCGCCCGTGTCCACTACCCGGCCCGCGCCTGCGCCCTCTCCCCCACCCGCGTCCACTACCCGGCCCGCGCCTGCGCCCTCTCCCCCACCCGCGTCCACTACCCGGCCCGCGCCTGCGCCCTTTCCCGCGCCTGCGTCCACTACCTGGCCTGCGCCCTCTCCCACGCCTGCGCCCTCTCCCCCGCCCGCCTCCACTACCCGGCCCGCGCCTGCGCCCTCTCCCCCGCCCGCGCCCTCTCTCCCCTCCGCGTCCACTACCCGGCCCGCGCCTGCGCCCTCTCCCCCGCCCGCGCCCTCTCTCCCGTCCGCGTCCACTACCTGGCCCGCGCCTACGCCCTCTCCCCCGCCCGCGTCCACTACACGGCCCGGTGCGCGCTCTCCCACGCCTGCGCCCTCTCCCCCGCCCGCCTCCACTACCCGGCCCGCGCCTGCACCCTCTCCCCCGCCCACATCCACTACCCGGCCCGCGCCTACGCTCTCTCCCCTGCCCGCGTCTACTACCCGGCCCGCGCCTGCGCCTGCGCCCTCTCCCGCCTAGGCCCAACTGCCACTGGGGACTGAACAGGGGACCTTCAGAGCCAGAGGCATAAAAGCTGACCTGGGGATCGGGAGGCATGTGGCGTGGTACCTGTTCTAGGCGGGGTTACTCTCCCACTGAAAGAACAGGTACGCAGCTTGGGAGCCCTCCCGGACCCTTTTTTAACATCTGAGAACCAAATTTCTTCGGTGGTCAGGAGTGCTCCTGGGCAGCTTCGGCTGATCCGCCTGCTGCGACCCTTCCTGAACAAGCATGGCCGCAGCGATCCACGCTTGTGTTACATCCCGCTTGCTTTATAGTAATGTGCTTTACGCGGGGCTGCCGCTGAAGAGCCTTCAGAAACTTCAACTGGTCCAGAATGCAGCTGCTAGAGTTTTAACTAATACTCATTATACGGAGCACATCACGCCAGGACTCCAGCAGCTGCACGGGCTTCCGGTGTTTCCAGGCTCAATTTAAGGTCTTGGCTATGACCTATAAAGCTCTAAACAGATTGGGTGCGGAGTATCTGAGGGACCATCTTCTCCCACATGAATCTGACCGGGAATTGAGGTCAGCTGGGGAGATTCTGCTCAGTGTTCCCCCACTTGCGGAGATAAGATTAACATCTACAGGGACCAGGGCCTTCTCAGCTTTCGCTCCCAGGCTGTGGAATTCTCTTCCTCAGGATATTCGCATGGCGCCAACGCTGGTATTATTTCAGCGTCAGGCTAAAGCCACCCTTTTTACTTGTGCTTTTATTGGTGGTTGAGTCTTTGTGCCTGTTCCTCCTCTCAAGATGTCAGAGCACGTTTTACGTCCCCTTGGGGTC
The DNA here is from genome assembly GCA_032595735.1 of Pelochelys cantorii. Lineage (NCBI taxonomy): Eukaryota > Metazoa > Chordata > Testudines > Trionychidae > Pelochelys > Pelochelys cantorii. The sequence goes on along the minus strand of CM064339.1, from coordinate 1,061,828 downwards.
TTGTATTTTAATTTTTTATATATATTTATATTGCACTTTAAAAATGTTGTAAGCCGCCTGGAAAATTTTAAATAGGCAAGGTAAAAATATTTTAAATAAATAAAAGCTGTGATAGCCTGAGTGAAAGAGCCAGGCTCCCTCGCTGGGGCTGTAACTATTGCCAGGCGAGTCGCACACTCCCCCAGGGGTTACACAAGCTCCCTCGCAGACCCCACACTCCCACCTACACCCTCATCCCGCACCTCGAACTCCCTTCTGGACCCAGCCTCCGTCCCCGAGCCCACACCCTCTCCACACAAAAGCACAGCCCTTGAACACTTACTAAGATCTTAGAGTGGTCCCCCCTCAAAAATTCTTGTTCTAGGATGTGCTAATAGACCATCCGTTGTTTTTTAAGTTTTTCCTGTTATTGGATGTGCCTATCTGCAGTAGCTTCGCTCACCGGTCCTTCGAATGCCAGGGTGGGATAAATACAGTCTGTGCCTAACAGGGCCTGCATTTGGAACTAGAATCCTAGGATTTGGGAACAGCAAACCAATCCCGCAGGTGTGTGTCTCTTCAGCAGCGGCTAGGCCTTGTCTGAGGGTGGACACATGCCCTGTGTCAGCACCCGCACAAGGGCGCCAGAGATGCCACCCGGGCTGGGTTTGTGCCCCAGGACTGTGACGTGCAGGCACTTGGATCCCAGCACCACGGAGACTGCAGGCGGCCTGCCTGAGGGACGCAGGACAAGCCTGAGCGGGGACGTCAGGCCAGGGAGCCAGCCTCAGGGGCCCTGTGAAAGCCAGCAGGGGAGAGAGGAGACACCAAGCCCAGCCAACGAGAGTCATTCCAGCTCCCCCCCCCATACCCAGTCTCGCGGTGTCCCTCAAGGTGTCCACTCCCCACAAGGTGTCCCTGAGTTTTGCTCCCCTGTGCTGGGAGCAAGCTCTCTGGCTCCTCCCCGTTTGTTCTCCACCCCCAGACAGAGCAGCCGCAGCTGCAGCCGCAGCCGCAGGGCGGGAGCTTTGCCGCAGACGGAGCCCTCCTAAGGCGCGGCTGCACGTCCCGGTGGGTCACCCCTCGCTCCCAGGCCTGGCGACCTTGAGTTCTCTCGTCAGGTAACCCCCAGGAGCTAAGCGAGGCGCAAGACTCCAGCACCGCCCCTCACTGCAGCCAGCCTGCACGCCGAGCCGCGCCGAGCCGACAGTAGGTGCTTGATTCTTGGCCAGCACCTCCACAGGGACCCCGACCCTCAGGCGCCGGCGTGGTCCAATCTGCTGTTCTTCAGCTGGGCCACACGAGGTCCCCCCGGCCGCTTCACCCCGCACTCCAGGCCAGCCGAGCGAGCCCAGCTGCACCCCTACATGGACGTCCTCAGGAGTACAGGCTTTTGGGTAACAGCCCCTGGCAACAGGCGCGCCTGGCTGTCCCAGAATGCACTGGGGGATTTAGGGTTCTAGGATGGGGGTGGGCAATAATTTTTTACCGGGGACCACTGAAGTGTCCCCAAGCTGCATTGGAAGGGGCAGGGCCGCAGGGAGAAGGGGCGGGGCCAAGATGCTTCCCTGCTTCCCCAACCCAGTGAAGTCTTCCCCTGCCCCACCCCAGAGATTCCCCCAGTCGTCCATGCCCATGGCAGTGGGAGGAGACTTCACCCGCTCCCCCTTCTGCCCCCAGGCCATTCAGGGCTTGGGAGTGGGGCAGCACACGAAGTCTCCTCCCGCCCTGCCAGGAGCGCATGGTGCTTCTAAGCGCCATGCGCTCCTGGCAGGGCGGGGGAGCGGCAGGGCCTCTGCAGGCCAGATCAACCCGCTTGGCAGGCCGGATCCCTTTTGCCCACCCCTGTTCTAGGACAAGGTGTGCGAGGAGGATAACGATCAGGCAAACACACTCAGAACCAGGACGTGATCCCTTGCGTGAGAGCTAAAGAGGAGTGCTCCTCGCTGGCGGCAGTAGCAGGCCCCTTATCCATCCTGTCGGCTGAGCCTCTAGCAAGCGACTCCCCCCTTGCTGCTGGGTGAAGAAAAAGCAGCTTACCAGCTCAGTCTCCTGGCCTCGCAGCAGCGGCTTCTCCTCCGTAAAGCGCAGCTCGTGCATCCCCGCCATGGTCACTTCCTGCAGCAGCAGCCCTGCAGGGGGGAGAAAACCCAGCCCGCGGGTCAGCCGCCTGGCACTGCCCATGGGCCTACAGCCTGGGTGTGGCTGGAGCTGGCAAGGGCCAGCTGCCGAGGTGAGCAACTGGATCTCTGCCCCACGCCCCGGGGATCAGCTCTCCGACACAGCTCCATCGGGGGAGGGGGGGGGGGGAAAAGAGGTGTCAGGACGCACATTGTGGCTGCCACAGCTGGCAGTACCCGACTCCCTCGCAGGCAGCCGTGGCAAAGGGGCCAGGGATTGGCGAGGTGGGGTGGGTGAAGCTGGCACTACCGCTGCCCATGCCACACCTGTGGGAGGTGGGGGGGGGGGGGGGAAGAGGGACTTCCCCACTGAGGTGAGGGGGGAAGAGGGTTTAGGACTAGTGCCGCTTGCAGCTCCCTCACCTGCAGCGTGGCCAGCACCCCTGCATGATGCCTGCACCCACGTGCTCTGCCAGGAGAGGGCACCCTGGGGTGCAGCCCTAGGCAGCAAGACCATCCCCAGGGTCGGGGGATACTATGTGTTGCTGAGTGACAGGCTCCCCTTGGGTCAGCCGTGGCACTAGCCCATTACCTGAAAGAGGGGCGTGTCCCTTGCCATTCTAGGGCCATGGGGTTTAACCCCAGTGCTGTAGCCTACCACTCCCCCCTGGGCTGACTGGTCCGGGGGGAGTTGAAGCCCACGAGCACTAACAAGCATCCACCCAGACAGGCTCAGCACTGCTGGATCGTCCAAGCGGCCACTGAGGGCAAGGAGCCAGCCTGGGAATGGCTGGGGTTCAAGTCAGTGCTCTGCCACAGACGTCCTGGGTGACCTTGGCCAAGTCACTTAGGCCCAGATTTTGAAGGCAGTGCATCACTCAGGCTCCTAAGTCACTTAATCCTTGCAAAGCAAAATCCCATAAAGGCAAATCGGGCCCAGGCTCCTAAGTCACTCAGGCTCAGAGCTGCAAAGGTATTTAGGTGCCCCCCTTAAGTGCAAGGAGGAGCCTATCTTTGTGGCCTTGCAAACTGAGCAGGGCACCACTTAAGGATATTTAAGCCTCTTGGTCTCTCTGTGCATCGGCTCTCCTGCATGACAGTGATAACAGCCCTGCCCCCATCTTCCCCCTCACCATCTGTCTAAGCCCTTTGGATACACGGAGAGGATCTATGGAACGGTGCGTAAGTGTTACAGCTGCATAAGCCTCAGGCTTTTCAGATGGGGAGGGTTAGGGGGTCACACAAATCTTCCGTCTCCTCTGGGGCGATGTTACATCTTGGCCACATGCAAAGCTGCTCTGGTTTCAACAAAACAGGCCCCTGACAGCGGAGTCTGTTAACCCGAGGCCAAAAGGAGGCGTGGGGGCGCTCAACGCCGCCAAAACCTGCCCGGATCCATGGCGCTCCAGCTGATTAGGCGTGACACTGATAGACGCTGCTCTTAACTAAGCCCCCCCCCCCCCCCGAGCCTCACGCCCCGGACACGCATACCCGGACGCTGCCCGCTGGTTGCTGTCCCATCAGGCAGCGGGAGAAAGCTCAACGTCCCTCCTTTCCTCTCCCGCCTGGCTGGGGAAGGGAGGGGAGGAGCTAGCAGAGTGAGTGGCAGTCACCAAGGGGCACAGCAAGCAGCAGCTTGGCACCAATCTTTAGGCGTTCCCTGTAAGCTGGGCGCTTGTGCAGCTGCTCGGAGGGGATTCAAAGGCCAACCAGCTGATTCAGAGCGCTCGCAGCTAGGTTGGGTGTTTTTGCTGGTGGTGCACAATCGCACATGCCTCAGTGCACGTAACAAAATGTATTCCGCACCTGGAAGGAAAATATTAAAGGGAACGTTGCCTCACCCCCTCCTGCCCTTGCTAAATAGCACCCTTGCCCCTCTGTATTCTCCCCATACATTTACCCCAACCCCCTGCCCTGAGCCCCCCCTCACACTCCCAACCCTGAGTCCTGCATTCCCCCATTTCCAACAATCTGCTCTGAGCCCCCCACTCCCAACCCTGACTCCTGCACCCCCCATTTCCAACCCTCTGCTCTGAGCCCCTCCTCACACTCCCATCCCCTACCCTGACCCCCCCTGCACTCCACCCCACATCTGACATTTCTTACAGGTACTGTCATATCACAACCCCTTTCCACTGAACACGGGCTTCACTCCTTCCTGGGGGCAGCCTGCCAGGGACAAGCCCCTGGCCACTGCTGCGTAATCTGCAGGAGCACCATTGTGTGTTATCTGTGTTACCCGTGACCCAGATCCCGGCACACTCGGGGCTGTGCAAGCACACACCCAAGACGCCACCCCTGCCCCCGAGAGCTTCCAAGCCTGATGGCTGTAAACAGAGACTGCAGCTGTGCAGAGCATCCTGGAAGGGTGAAAACGATCCTCCTCTGTAAACCCGGGAAGCGAGGCGGAGGCAGCAGGGAGACGCTGCCGGTAAGTTTAGTATCTCGGCAGCAGTGAGCGCTTCCCTTCCCAAAGCAGTTTATAACAAAACATTTCACCCAAGGCAGCCACTTCTGGGGTGCAACATTCCACTGTACTGCAGTATACAACAGACTAGAAGGAGACTGTATCAAACAGACTGGGAAACGGGGGGGTAGGGATATCGCATTTGCTGAGCTGAGAAAGCCCCAGGCTTGAAACATGCACACTCCTCTCTGGGAGACACCAACCTTTTCCCCAGCGCAGCATCAGGAGGCCAATTTTAACGAATGCCTTTGCAGCCAGCACGGCAGCGCTGGCTCTGTGGATGATGGTGTCCTAGTTTGTGGATCAAAGGTGCTTGCTCGTTGCCCTCCCCTGGCACTGGGGCCCCGGGCTCCTTAGCAGAGGTGGAGCGAAGATCTTGCGGGTGAGCGAAGCAAGACCTGCAGGCTGCCGCTGCGTCCCCCGGGACACGGGCACCCGCTGATCACAGTGAGCGGGGCAGGTCCGCGGCGCCTTTGCTCCACTGCCAGCCTGCCCGCCCCCGGCCAGGCAACGCCTGCCAACAGCAGGAGAGGAGCTCAAATGTTCAGCTCAAGCATCTGGCCCCACCCGCTGCCATCCTGGGTGGCACTTTCCCCAGGGCCCACAGCTCCGCAGGTAGGCCTGCCCTCCGCCAGTGCCGCATCAAATATCTGGGTCGCAGGCATGTTCTGTGGGGCTGTAACAAGTTCAGTCCTGATGCGAGTGCCCCTTGGTGGCTGAAGGGGGGGGGGGTCTCACAATATTTAACTCACCAGGCTGCGGGCGAGTCAATGTCCAGTCCATGGCCAAGGCTCAGGCCTCCTCTTTTACCCCCTCGCTTGGGTGTGGTTTGCAGGGGGTTGGGGGGGGAGGGGGTGCCAGGCCCGCCCACTCCTCTGGGTCCCAACCCAGGGATCCTATATGTAGCAGATACTTGCCGAGTTTCAAAGTCCGTCGGTACAGTCGCGTCCCTGGGCCACTTCCCCAGGATGCCGCTTCATCCAGCCCTTCTCTAGGGCCTTGCTGCACAGTTCCCCTTGTCCCTAGCTAGCCTTTAGCTGCAGGATCTAGTGCCGCTTAGCTACGAGAGCCCACCTCCCACTCAGAGTTGTCCAAGGTTCTGGTTGTCCCAGTCAGCCCAGTGATCTGCCTGGGTTGAGCTCCAGTAAGGAACTGACAGGCCTTAGCTAGTAGCTCCTTATATAGCAGCCTGCTGCACTCCTATTGGCTGCAGTGCAGGCTGCCCCTCTACCCTACTCGGAGGACCTTTCCACTGCTCCTGCTGCTGGCCAGGGTGCTGAAAAGCCTCCAGCGGGCAGGTTGGCTTTGTCCACCCCATCGCAGGAACTGACACCTTTAACCTTCCGCAACGACCACCCCGTGTCAATGGCGCATTTGCCTTTCAAACTGCACCTCTTCAGTGACTCTGCCATGGCTCAGTCACATTGGATGGGATCATTAGTGAACATTTCCTATCTCCCTCCATTCCCCCACAGCTCACTGCCTTCCCTCCCATTCTCTGAGCCATGCCACATCTGCCCCTAACTGGCCACGCTCCTTTCCTTTAAGCCACGCCCTTCTCCAGTGGTCAGTACCTCCCAAATATGTCTCCTCCTACACCTCACCAGCAGCTCCCGCACAACCATTTGCATCTACCGCTAGCGGGACTGACAACACTCACTCCTGGTATCACCAGCTCCAAATTTAGTCATTATTAGGACTGTTTTTCTGACAGGCGGGAACCTCTGTTCAGAAGCACCAGAGGTGGGATGTCCCGTCCCCCCGCTCCGATGCAGACACGTTCATTGAAAAGCACAGAAGGGGGCTTGGCGTTTAGGGCAGAGGAAAACAAAGCCACTACAAGTTTCACTGCAGGGAGCTAACAACAGGCAACCAAACAACCACCTGAGTGTAGTGTGTTCATGAGAACAGGCGGTAGGGAGACGGGACAGCTATTTGCACAGAACAAATGTAGCTCTTTTCCGTGGCTGCAAAGCAGCCCTAGGCGGAGAGGTTTCCAAGCTGCAGCTGGATGAACACCTTGCCACAGAAGCGCACTTCAACCTGCAAGTCACTTGTCAGCTGCTTGCCCTTCACCGTTCCTTTGAGTTGGGTGCGACTGGGGCACTCCCTAAACATGCTGTTATTTCCAAGCCCCGACTGGATAACAGGCGACAAACCCGAGCTCTCCAAGATGGCCACACAGACGTGCCAGGCCAGGGCCAGGGAAGAACACCGGCACAACATGGAGTATCTGGCTGCACAACATGAACCCAAAAAATTAAAGTACCAGGCTCGTAGAAAACTGTACAGGCCACGAATAGCACCACAGCAAGCTCCTGGTGTCCGCTCTACAAATACGTGCAAAGAGTCTTGTGCTACTTGCCCATCTTTAAGACTGCACCTTGGAAGAGTTATTTCATTATCCTGATTACGTTAAAACAACAGGACGGAGGCTCGAGTCTCAGCAGAACTAAAAAGATCAGAGATTAAATCCCAACTCTCTGCACGGGCCAACCTTCCAAAAACAGGACCAGGGAAGCTTCCCCGGAGAGATTCAGGGCTGGGCTGAGCAGAGAGAGAGGAGGGAAGCACCTGCCCAAGGAACCTGACAAGGTAGGCACAATCGGAGTGGCTCTGAAAGTACCACAGTCTCTTCTGCAGCACTCGTCCCGGTGCCTAGCACTCCAGCTGTCCATCACAGGCGCACTCGCTTGTGCCTAATGGAATAAGATTCAAGGACAATAATATTCGGGCCATGTTACGCGCCCACAGGGGAAGCAGGGCCCAGGAAATTATGCTGGGTAAAAATCCAGTTGGCCAATATTGTTCCCCCAAGTAAGGCTGCAGAGGAATCAGGGGGGTGGTACTTGCATCCCAAGGTGGCAGACGCCTTAGAAAGCCCCTGGCTTAGAGCCTGTTCTGATCTCACTAACGTCCATGTCAACCAGCTGGAACCTCACTGTGGGGATTCACTGCTGCTAGATGGGTGTAACGCCACGGATTCATTATTCACCCCGCCGTGAATTTCGAGGCGGGTGCAGAACCCTCAAGACTCCCACAGAAGCATGTTTTGCCCCGTGGATTTGGTGCACCAGGCAGCAAGGAAGTGGTGGTCGGACTCCTCGGGCTTACACCTCCTCCCAATGCAAATCTGTTTGGCATCGATTTCCTTGGGCAACTCCAGGATGCCACGCCATCTCTTGTAGGTCTCCACTGCATCCCACGCCATCCCTCCCGAGTCCGTGCAGGAGACCAGCGGGAGCTCCAGAGAGCCACGCTGACAGCTAATTGGTGCCAGCCGGTATCCGGGGTGCTCCTGGCAGCATGCTGCCAGTAGCCCCACATCGTTTCGAGGGAGAAGGGGAGCAGTCCTGTGAGCACTGCGGGACTACACCGGGGACAGATCCAGCCAAGCCTCGGACCACACAGCCTGTGGGCTCGGTGGTCTCCATGGAAACCGGATAATGCGGGCGGGATGTATTTTTAGATGCCAAATCTCTGCCCTGCTGTTCTGACACTGGGCTTGACGTGCCACCAATCGTGCACCAGGGGACGCTGTCTGGTAACGCGCAGCGTTCCCTGCCTTCTCCTCCCTAGAGCTCTCCCTGGCAATGCGGGGGGGCGGGGGATATGCCGCGGTCTTGCATCCTCTCCCCCATTTGCTGCTTCCCTTGTACTGAGCGTGCTCAGTACCACTGCTGAAGCCGGCTGCCCTCACTCTGCCCCCTCCCCCACTACTGGCAGGCATTTCTGCTCCTCTGAGTACCTCAGTGCAACCCCTTCCCTTTCTTCTCCCCCCAAAAAAGGGTGCGGCCAACACACCCGCACCAGGCGAGATGGGCTGGAATCTGAAGGCGCTAACGAAATGACGCACGCTCTTGTCAAAACAGCTTCCAGCTAAGGCCGGTCACACGCTGTCGGTCAAAACTGTTTACTTGATGCACACCTTGATGCTCAGCCAGAGCACGTTTTGCTGTTGTGAACGCCTGAGCCAGAAATACTTGGAGGCTGAAAGGCTGTTGTGATGCCTCATGGGAGCCGTCGCAGAGGTGCTTTCTGCTCCCATTGCTCTCTCAGGGTTGGGATTCCTTCCTTCATGCTCTGCTGCCATGCAACGGCCACCAAGAGGGCAGACGGTTGCATCATGGGACACGTAGGCTGACCAGAGAGCTGGGCCTATCAGAGAGAACGAAGGCCAGAGCACCCAGGCTTCGTCTCCCAGGAGACACTCTGGTGGCATTTGCGCGTCGGATTCCCACGGCAAAAACAAACTTTCTTCGTGTTTGTTGAAATTTCCCTCAGAAAAATCCTCATTTTCCACTCAGCTCTAACTCCAGCACAGGCACCTGGGAGCAGAATCTCCAAGGGCGATGGCCCCTAGCACGTGGGAGGCTTTGGGCACACCTGGGATGGTCACCGAGAAGATGGTCTGACAGGAGATACTCTATCAACCCATGGAGTTTGACAGGGAATGAGCCCCCGCTATGGAATTCCAGGGGCTGCCCAGGAGAAACAGCTCTCTGCTCAGTCCTGCAGGCATTTTCCATAAGGGCAACCCCAGTAATGAAATGGTTAATGCCTCAATAGAGCATGAAGGAGCTAACGCGGGATGAGCAAAGTGCTCCACAAACTGGGCAGCCAAGTCAACTCAGCCCTGCCGACAAGGCTGGGGGAGGCATTTCTGAAGCAGTGCATGAGAGGAATCGGCCAGCCCTGATCTACACTAGGGAGATATTTCTAAATAACCCGCCCTTCTTTCGAAACAACAAGCGGCGCATCCACACTACCAAGCCCGTTGTTTCAAAACAATGGGCTGGCTATTTCGAAATCTGCACCCCTGCTTTCCTCGGGGAACAACGCTTATTTCGAAATGATTATTTTGGGAGTTATTACTTCGAATGTAGTGATTTCAAAATAATTTCCTAGGGAAGACATGCCCCCAGTGAGATTTCTGTGCTGACCCCCCCACCCCGAAGACCCACTCACGCCTGGCACAGAGCCATAGGTTTTCTATCCTAGCCTAAGGAATTAACTCTGGTGATGGAGCATCCGGGAAGCTTGCAATATGTGGTGCAGATTAACCCAATGAGTTGTGGTGGGCGCTGATCCTACAGTTGACAGGTACTTTTTTTTTTTTGGCTTCTTATATACATATCTTGGTTTCACTTATTTCCACTCCAGCTCATCTGAGGAAGTGGGTTTTGCCCATGAAAGCTCATAGTACTATACATCTTTGTTAGTCTCTAAGGTGCCACAGGGCTACTCGTTGGGGCTGTTTAGTTTGGAAAAGAGACAACGAAGGGTGGATAGGACAGAGGTCTACGAAATCACAACTGGTATGGAGAAAAAGTGTTATTTACTCATTCACACAAAACACGAGCCAGCGCCCACCCAATGGAACAAACAGAGAACAGGGTTAGCACGCACGCAGTCAAGCCGGAAAACGTGGGACCAGGGAACTCTGTGCAGGTCCAAAGACCAATGGGGGTTCAAAAAGGAATTCGAGAAGTTCACGAAGAATAAGACCATCAATGACTATTGGTCAAGATAGCCTGAAATGCAACCCCATGCTTTGGGAACAGGATGATATGGGACGGGTCACTTGGTAATCGCCCTTTTCTGTTCATTCCCTTTGAAGCATCTTGCATTTGCCACTGTGAGAAGACAGTCCACTGGGCTAGATACAAGTAGCCTGACACAGTCTGGCTGTTCTTGTTCTTACATGCTTGCTAGACCAGCTCCCCACCCATGGCTCTCAAGATGCCCTCCCCCTTCTCTCCATGCATAGTAAGTACATGCCAGATAGGGTCTTCAGGTTTCTGCCTATTTCAATACCCATCCAGACACTCCCCACCGGCAGGGCAGCCAAAAACACTTCTGGCCCCAAAAGTCTGGGGTGTTTGCAGTTTGCCTACAAGGGAGGGCACCCGCTTAGGACTCAGAAGACATGAGTTCTACTCCCAGCTCTGCCCTGGATTAGCTAGGTAGCCTTTGGAAAATGGCTCCGTTTCCCTGTCTGTAAAACAGAAAGTTACGCTAGCCCTGCTTTGTTAATCCCTGAGACTGAGCGATAACAAGCACTGCGACGGGTAGGGCTGTTTACCAGAGGCAGACCTGACTCATCGAAAGAGGTCTCTGAAATCCGGGCCCTGCATTGGCCACTGCGGAGTACCCAAAAAGGCAACATGTGCTTAATTCAATAGCAGCCTCTTAACTAGCCCTCCCCCTGCCTAACTGGGACAACGGCCCACGGCAAGGCAGGATCTTTCAACGGCTCTGAACAATGGATTATCGGTGTTCCTTCCCTGGTTAATTGACACACAAGGGGGTGCCCGCAGCCAGTGTACATAGTTAACCGGAGCAAATCACTGTTTGCTAGCGCGGGTTGCCCCCGCTCTCTTCACCCTGCTTCTCTACTCTGTTCCGGCTGCTACATAAGCGCCTCTTCCCTGCCTGTGGTATTCTCTGGCCTTTTCATGCTCTTTCTACAGCAAGCCCTGCAATTCAAATGAATCTCACCTACGCAGCTCAGCTGGAGCTTTGCTTAGCGGGTGCTTTTTTTTCCTTCTGTGCAGATCTGTGCCAACCAGGAGGATTCGACCATATTAAACAACAAGTCCATCCAAAACCGCACTGACCACGGGGATGTTACAGGTGACACTTAATGCCACAGATGCCAAGATGTTCACTGCTGATGTGGGGGGGGGGGGGATGGGCACACTGTAGATCAGACAGCATCACTGCAGCGTGTGAAAGGCCCAGACATCAGGGTAAGAATGGAGGGGGAAACCTTCGGTAGCTTTTTTGCGGGTCTGCAAAGTCCACGCTTCCCACTCTCAACAGGAGGCCCCCAGCGTGGGCGCCTCTTGGGCCATCTCACCTACCAACGAACCCCGGAAACAGCCTCCATGATCCCATCTGCGGCGGGAGGTGGGATGTTAGACAGAGTGTAACTGAACAGTCGTGTAACTGCATGGAATCTCAACGGTTACACGACTATTCGATAGCTCCCGGGGGGGGGCCGGCAGCCCGTGTGCTCGTGGGATGTTAAGACAGAGTGTAACTGAACAGTCGTGTAACTGCATGGAATCTCAGCGGTTACACGACAATTCGATAGCTCCCGGGGGGGGGGGGGGAAGGGCGCCGGCAGCCCGTGTGCTCGTGGGATGCGGAGCAGCTTCTGTCCGCGGGCAGAGGCTGCTTTGTAGCAGCCTCCCCTGCCCCACCCAACCCCACTGCCTCTAAATAGCTCGGCCCTCCCACGGACAGGGGTTGCTACCACCCCGCCCTGCTGCCTTGGTATCAGAGGCAGCAGTGCGGGGCAGCTGGTCTGTGTGAGGAGCTGGTTTTTAAACTGGCTCCCCTCATGGACCAGCTCCTGCCTAGCACCCCGTGCTGCTGCCTCTGATACCGAGGCAGCAGCGTGGAGCGGCAGGGGGCTCTCCGGCTCTACCCACAGGGACTACAGAATAGTCGAGTAACCGCTCAGAATTCATGCGGTTACGTGGCTACTCAATTACCCGCTAGCTAACCTCCCTAAGGAGAAGCTCTGTTCTAGCACAGCTGGGCGCTGGCCACGTTTCAGAGCAACGATTAGGCAGTTATTCCGAGGGGGCGGGGCCTTAAGACGAAACGGGATCATTAGCTGGAGGTGTTAGAATTTGCACAAGCCGGCAACCTATCTGCCCAAAAACTTACTGACTAGCTCCCTTCCCCTAGCGCAGGGGCGGGGAACCTAAGGCCCCAGGGCCGGATGCGGCCCCCCCGCTTGCCTGGATCTGGCCCCCGAGGCTCGGGGGTCCCCCGCCAGCATTAGGGAGGCTGTGCTGGTGCTCCTGCCCACCTGCCGTCTGAGTTTCCAGGCTTTTGGGACATTTGAGGCCAACAAAAGGGCTGGATGGAAAAGCGTCTTTTAGCTGCTAAAGATCCCAGGCCAGAATTAAAACAGCTTTATACTGAAAGTGGCAATCAATTGGAAGGTCCATCCTTCCCGGGCAGGGCTCCAGGGTCCTTTGCAGGGGCAGGTAACATCCCCAGCTCCTAAAGCCAAGCAGCTCTGGGCTCTCGGCCAGCCACACCGCGGTTGGGGGGAACGCTGGGCCCTGCCAGGGGGATGAGCAGGGAGGAACTCGGGGTGTTTGGGCTGACAAGTGCGTTCCGCCGGCAGTGTGGATCCGCAGAAGGTGGAGTAGTTCAAGCAACCTAGGAGCCACTCGGCACTGGCGGAAGGGGCCGCACCGCTCTCCCCTGTCCCTTGGCAACCCGCCAGAGGACAAACGCCCTTCCAGCGACAACAGACTCTAAGTCATCGCCTCCTACCAGCAAATATCCCGAGCGATGTGCCTCCTCCTTGGGGGAACCCTGCACAAGCCAACCCTGCGCCCCTCTTCCGGTCAACACCCTCCCCCAACTCCTAAGAGCAATCAGCTGACCCCGCAGGCCCCCGCCCCTGGTGTGCCAACTCCACCCTGCCGGATGCCTCTGTTGCCGCAAACCACCCCGCATCCTTCAGCACGGGGGCGCCGGCCACAGGTGGACCCCGGCATGAGAACAGCTGACCGGCGCACCGCCCAGGAGGGGTGCTGGAAACCGAAATCGTTGGAGGACCCAGGGACCTTTGTCTACCCCGTGACTGCCATCCTCCTGCAAAGGCTCGGCACCGTATCAGATTTACTGCGAGGGGTGTTAAATTAGTTAACCGGTTAAACAACAGCACGTAGCCGGTTAACCCTTTTAACCTAGCCCTGGCTGCCTGTCCCCACCGCGGGGGCCTGCCCGCCAGCCCCACCATGACCGGGGAGTCCTGCTGCAGCTGGGATCGGGGGTCCAATTCTCCAGCCCCACCCCAGCCGGGACTGCTCCCCGCTGGAGTTCCCTGGCAAGGGCTGGTTAACGGGTAAGCCTCATGCCGGTTAACATCCCTACTTAGCATTGCTCTTAAGTAACCAGGTAGACAGTGACCAGGAAAAACGTCTTTCCAACATGCCAGGATGACGAGCCCTGTGCTCCGAGACCTGGCAACCATAAGCCACCACGCCTCACACCAAGGCCACCGAAATTCTGCCCTGCACAACACAACCACCTCCTGAACAGGCCTGGTCGTGAGAAGAACATCAGACCCAAAGTCTGGCTCTCGGTCTATGTGCTGATTGCAGCGGGCCCGGGCCAAGCCTTGTTGTAACCTAGTCGGGTACTCCTGAGTTCTAACCAGGCCCCAGGCATGGCCGACCTGCCTTCATAGCTGTGCGTTGCCATCTTTCCATCCACAACCCTCCAATCCAGCCTCACGGAAGAGAGAAACAAGGAACAGTCTGACCCCTGGGAGCAGGAGATGGGGCTAGGTCTGGGGTTGTGAAACAGTTGGCCTTGCCTACACCGTTCACCTAAGTTACACCATTTCAGCCCCGGGAAGAACGTGGCAGAATTTGACGTGCTTAGGTCCGCTAACCCCGGCCTCTTCCCCGCAGCAAGTCGGCAGCTGACCCACCCATTGACCCCGCTTCCTCGTCTCGTGGGGGTAGACTACCGGAGAACGCTTGGCGGTCGATTTCTCCTGCCTCCACGGAAAACCAACCCCTGCTGGATCCAACGCGGCCCATCGTGGAGACCCGCCCTCAGCCGGTGTCCTCACTTGGCCACCTTCAGAACCCACGGCAAGTCCCGCCCGAGCGGAAGAGTCTCGTCACACTTACGAGAAAGAAAACGTCAAGTGAAAGCCACGTCACCGAACCCCCGGGGAGCCTGAGCCGAGCCGACGTGTGACCCTAAATTCTGCAGAGACTGGCTCTCGATGCAACAGAGAGGAAGACCCCTGCAAATCTGCAGGCCTGGATGCCGATATCCACAGCTCATTTTGGAGGCTATGGAGGCGGATACAAACGTTATACCCGCACGGGGCTCGACAGACACGGAGGAGACACCCACTTGTGCCAAAGCTCAATTTAACACCGCCTGCAAGTCTGCTGGCAAGGGTATGCTTCTCCCCACAGCCAAAAGAAACGCCTCCTCCAATCTCCCTCCAGGCGCGTCGGGCCGGGAGTGCTAACGAACGGCCCGGCTCCCGTTTGCATTAACCCAGCGCCTAGAGGCAGCAGCCAGGCTCGGGCCCCGCCACCCCAGGCCCCATACAAACCCAGCACGAGACAGCCCTGCCCCAAGGAACCTGCAGACCACAGGACCATGGCCTGCGAAGGCGAGGTGGACCAGCGACCCTGCTGCTCCCAGACACCACAAGGCAGGCAAAGCAGCAAACAAAAGGCGGCCATGTTTGGCTTTCGCAAGAAGGAATAAATTTTCTCTCCCTGACGCAGAGTTTCTTAGTAAGCCCCCGGGAAGGGCCCTAAGAAGGGAAAAGTGAGAGAGCAAGGGGAGGCCACAAAGAAAAGGGTCTCTGGCAGGGCAGCGCCTACGGATCACGCAGCGCCCGCTGTGACAGGCACGAGTGATGGCACCGTGCTGGGGAGCTCTGAGCGGCCTGCCGGCTCTGCAGCCCGTCTGCCGGCCAACACCGCGGCGAACGGGGCTGCCTGCCTCCTGGGCGCTGGCCCCTTCTCCTTAAAAGTCCGGTCACGGAGCCTTTGGGCTGATCGGGCGATCCTGGACCGACGGGGAGAAACGAAGCCACCTCCCGGTGGAGCCAGGCCTGGCCTGGCGCCAGACAGACGAGGGAAGGAGGGCAGGCAAGGGAGACCTTGGATCGAGAGGGCAGAACAAAGCAGCAGAGAAACAGAGAGGCAAGGGCGTGTGGCCTCCAACCACTGCCAGGTGGAGACGGGCAGGGGAACTTGCTCCCAGACGTCACCGTCTCAGCAGGAGTCCCTGGGGAGGAGACGGGAGGGGAGGGGTGGGCATCACTGCCAGTGCCAAGGGAAATCATCCACGGCACACACCTTGGGAGCTCGCAGAGCTCATTTTTCCCCAACAGGGTCTGCTCCACACCCCGCCACAACCCAACTAGGAAGACCAGAGCCCCCCACCCCCGCCCCCACACTGCACCCCAGTTGAGACAGATCAGCGTGCAAGGGACTTGGCATCATTCTCCAGCCCCCCTACCACTCCCAGCCCAACAAGCCAGGCCTGAAGGCCCCGCAGCTGGCGCCCGCGGGAGAGGACCATGCCAGCAGCACCCCGTGCGCTGGGCAGGAGAGCAGCCAGCTCCACGGGGAGCCCAGCACAGGCAGGAGAGGGCTTGCGCACTGGCCTGGCCCCTCTGGCATGTGGCAGGCAGAGGCCTGGTCCAGTCTCGTCCGTGGAGATGGAGCCAGGTTACAGATTTCCGTTACAGCCTCCGGTGGCACAGCCTGGTTCCCCCGACAAACCCTCAGCCATGAAATCACTCAGCCAGGTAGATGCTACTGTGGGCTAATGAGATCCCCAGGCACGGCCGCCTTGGCCTGGCACACAGGCGCTTTATTTACCCACTGACTCCAGGGGCTGCAGCTGGAGCCGAGTGCAAGCTGCCCACCTCCCCCCCGGTCCCCAGGGCTCAGCCTGGGAAAGCAAACGGCAGCCTGACAGCCCAGGGGGGCTGGGAGCGAGAGAGAAGAGACCGCGCCGGTGCCCATTCCAGCACCTTCCCCATCTCAGCTCTGCTCTGCTGCCGGAAGAGGCTTCAGCCATGTCTCCTTCCGCCCCGGGTGACACTCCAGCAAGGTGGAGATTGCACCCCCACTCCGCCGATCAGCTTCCAGATACCTTGTCTGGGTCCCCCCTGGCTTCCTTGGTAGCAAACCAGGCTGCCTCCTCCTCCAGCCCCAGCCCTGACTGGGGCACCGGGGATTAGCCTCTGGAAGCGACCGAGGCTCTGCCATGCAGGAGCACTGGGCTCTACCGACCCATGCCAGTCACCGTCCCACTCCGTGCCTCAGTTTCCCCACCTGTAAAATGCAGATCATCCTGATACTACCCCCTCCTTTGAGATCTACTGATCAGAAGTGGTATAGAAGACCTAGGGATTATTATTACAGCCAAACACCTCCCGGACCGCACCCATAACCGCCCCTGGAGGGCTACCAGTACTGAGGTTAGAACTGCTCCTTGGACACATGCCCAGAGGGTAGTGCATCTGGCCCACAAGCATGGGGGAGGAGCTGGAGAGTCCACACAGACCCCGGACTAAGTATCAGCCCTTCTCTCTACCACCCCACAGCACTACCACAGGTCTGGCACCCCCGGCCCACAGTGCCCACAGCCATGGTGCACCAAGAATTGCCCAGTCACTACACCTCGGCAGCTGGCCACCAGACGCAACACAGGGGAAAAACCAAGCAAGGTCCCTGGCCCCCGTGCCTTGCTGTGTCTCTGCCTCCCCATCCTGGCTGAGGCACCCCGGGGCTTTGGCTCAAAGGTTGGTCCCCTGAGGAGGCAGAAAGCAGCCTGCGTCACATAGGGCACAACCGTAGCCCCCTTCTCCGATCCTTAGCCAGCCCCCTCTTCCCAGCAACAGGCAGGTCCCCACGCTGGGTCTATACCCCAGAAAAAGCTGCTGCCAGGCTGCTGGGCATTTGCGCACAGAAGACGATCAACCACCCGACTTGGCATTTCCAAGCGTCGCGCAAACATGAGCCAGCTGACAGCGAGTGGTCGGGGCCCAAGAGGAAACCTGCCCCCCAAAGTGAAACATTCCCAGGCTGGCTCCGCATTTGCTTGCGCTCCCGCAGCCAGCTCCACTACGGATTTCTTGTTCAAAGCACATTCCCCCCCACTCCCTCAAGACAAGCCGCTGAGGGAGGGCCGGAGCTGGCGTCTGACGATGCCTGCGGCTGGGGATTTCCCCTGTGGGGCAGGACTTTGCCCCAAGCCAGGATGCCACCAACTAGCTGCATCAATGGAACAGCCTTTGCTGGGGACCGAAGCGGGAAAAGCCACGCGTCTTTAGTGTGGGAACGTGACTCGCCCGCCTGGCCGGCGCCCCCCAAAGTGTGGGAGGTGGGGAGATGCCATTTACCTGTGAACAACTCTATCTTATGCCCCAGAACCTTCATGGTGCTGCGTATTCGCCCAACAGGTGAAGGCGGCGCGAAGGGAAACAAAGGAGCCAAGGAGGCGTGGAGACGGTCCCTGCGGAAAAGCCACTCGCCAGAGACGAGCTCCAGGCGGCGAGGATCAGGAATGAGACGGCGCCGGGAGGGAGTGGGAAGTGCAGTATGTGGGGGGTGGGGGTGGGGTGGGGGCTGTGTGCTCAAGGCAGGCAGGTGGGGGCTTGGCGCCTTTCCCCAAAGAGGGGGGAGAGCCCTCGCAGATGGGGCAGCCCGCCCGGCCAGGCTGGCGAAGCCTGGCGCAGACGGTGCGCCAGCCCAGGCTGCGGGTGCAGACACAACACAGCAGCCCCCCACTTCTCACCCAAAAGAGCAAAGCGTCCTCTGCGCACAATAGCTGTCTCCCAGGCTGGGGGGGGGAGGGGGATCTGCTGGCAAGCCTGCAGCAACGCGGGGGGGAGGGGGGGGAAGCAAGCAGGGCTGCTTCCCATCCCCACACACGGGCACCTGCGCTGAAAGGCAGAGGCGGGGGGATGGAGCCAGATGTCCCCTGTGCGCGATGCACAATCCGGGAGGCGGCACCCGCCGGGATCGGGCAGGTTCAGGGGGGGCCCGGCCGGATCCCCCCCCCACCGCCGCTAGGTCCGATCCCCGCAGAAAGGCTTCCCGGGGGGGACTCACCGGCTCAGCGCGACGCGGGGGCTCCGGGACCCTTCTGCGCCTCTCTCCGCGCAGCCTCCTGCGCCCCACACGCAGGCAGGGAGCGCGCCCCGCGGCGCCCCCAGCCGCCGGCGCAGGGTGCGGGTCCCGCCACGTGCCCGGGCTCGGCGGGCGGCGGCTGCGGGCGGCGGCGGCGGGGAGACTCGGCGGCTGCTGCTGGCGGCGGCGGCGCGGGCAGGGGCAGGGCGCGGCGAGGCTGCCCCGCTGCGTCAGGCTGGGGAGGGGGCAGGCGGAGCCGGAGGGCTCCAGGCGCGCAGCAGCGCTGCGCGGGGCGGGGGCGGGGGGCGCTGCGCAGAGCGGCCAGGGCCGGGCTTCAGGCCAAGCCCCCGCGCTCTTGCGTGGCCAGCAGGCGGCTGCGTGGGCGGGGGGAGACTCCCAGCCCCTGCGCTCTGGCTGGAGGGGGGCGTAGGCGGGGCCGTCGGGGGTGCAAGTGCGCCCCCTCGGACAGGGCTCTCGTGGGGGGGGGGATGTAGACTCAACCCCCCCGGCGCCTCGTGTCTGTTACCAGAGCCCTGCAGCCAGGAGCACCCCTGGATCATCTGGGGCTCCCCTTTGGGGATAGGATACACAGGGATCTGCCCACACACACACACAGAGCTGGGGTACGTGGATGGTAAGGCCCTAAGGCCTGGCATGCATTCCTGCCCTGTGCGGATGGAAAGGGGCGCCGTGCCAGCCTCTCTCACGGGCCCCACGCTGCACCTGGCGCAACCAGCTTTGTTTGGTAGCCACAGTGGCAGGGGCCTGTACTCGTTGCACAGGAGAACTTTGCTGTGGCCTTCTTGCGGCAGTGCAGGGACACCCCTGAGACCAGAGCGGGGGAGGGGGGAGGGCCCTGAGCTTCGGGGGCTGGATCCAGGCAAGCGGGGGGCTGCATCCAGCCCCAGGCCTTAGATTCCCCACCCTGCATTAGACCGAAGGTCCAGCAGGTCAATAAACCCCACATTGCAATAGTCTACACCCAAGAATCACTGGAACCCGGGGAATGTTTTCAGCAGGGATGAAAATGTTTCCGCTTTCTACATTACACCCTGGTTGCAAAAGCCAGCAACAGACGCTAATTCATACATGCTGTGTAAGCATCTCATTTATAGGGCAGCATATATATATATATATAATCCATGGTTTTAACATAAGAACAATCGGGTGTGCTTCCTGGAAGCCTCAAAGAATCAGTCATAGAATCCTAGATCTGGAAGGACCCTCGAGAAGTCATCAAGTCCCATCCCCTGAACTCACAGCAGGACCAAGCACCATAGACCATCCCTGATCCCGACAGGTGTTCATCTAATCTGTTTTTAAAAATCTCCAGTGATGGAGATTCCACAACCTCCTTAGGCAATTTATTCCAGGGCTTAACCTCCCGATAGGAAGTTTGTCCTAATGGCCAACCTCAACCTCCCTTGCTGCAGTTTAAGCCCATTGCTTCTTGTTCTATCCTCAGAAGCCAAGGAGAACAATGTTTCTCCCTCATAACACCCTTTTAGATACGAGAAAACTGCCATCATGTCCCCTCTCAGTCTCCTTTCCAAACTAAACAAGCCCAATTCCTTCAGCCTTCCTTCATAGCTCGTGTTCTCTAGACTTTTCATCATTTTTGTTGTTCTTTTCTGGAACCTCTCCAATTTCTCTACATCTTTCCGGAACTGGACACAATATTCCAACTGAGGCTTAATCAGCACAGAGGTGGCACAAAAAGCTAGCAGTAAGTTAAGTACAGAGTTTAGGCTGAGATTTTAAAGGGCAAATCCTGCCCTATGAATATGAAGTGTTTGTCTAACCTGCAGAGCAGTACTAGGGCCATTACGTGCGCATGGATACAGGCCTTAGGGACGTTGTCAGGGCCGGCTCAAGCAACTCCTGTGCCCCGGGCAGCGGGCGTGCGACGCATGCGCGGCTCCGCCCCCGGGCGTATGGTGCAGGTGTGGCCCCGCCCCCTGGCACACTGCGCACCTTACAGCTGCAATTGGGCGCGTGGCACCTGATTGCAACTCTAAGGGGTGCTGCGCGGCTCCCGGCCCTGGCCACGCGGTGCCTGATGGCAGCTCTAGGGTGTCGCGTGGCCCCTGGCCCAGGCACCCCTTACAGCTGCCATCAGGCACCCCCCATAGGTTGGCGCCCCGGGCAGCTGCCCGGCTAGCCCCCCTCTTAATCTGGCCCTGGATGTTGTGCACGCGGTCTGCAAGTCTAGCATGTCTCATGTAATCTCTCTGTACTACCAATATCTGCTGCTCACCCTGGAGCCAGTGGGCACTTGAGGTCCACATCCATCAAAGTAACCGCTCACAGAGTCACATAGGCAGGACGAAGCAGAGATGCCATGGGTCATGGAGCCCTTAGCTTTCAAATGTTCATGAATTTTTATACATCTTAAGGCTGGAAGGGACCTTTATGATCATCTTGGCTTCTGCTGGCTTGGCACGATAGCACGATTTAAAGAAAGTGATCCAGCCGTGCCTGCAAGCGATGGGGATTCCCTTGTTAAGTTCTTGCTTAGAGCTGTGACACTGAAGTCCCAACCTGAACAGTTTTGGGCCAGGAATGTACTTCTGTAGCTGTAGGATTTGGCATGTGACCTCGTGTCCGGTGATTGCCATGAAAGGTGGGTCAGAAATTTACTAACGGCTAGTTCACTTTCCTTGAACCGGATTCTGATCTCATTCCCACTGGTGTAAACTTGTACCCACTGCCTTGACTTCACTGGAGCAACCCTGAATTTCCATGCGGATTAGAATCTGGCCTCTTGTCACTAAATTCCCAGGACTCAAAGACTTTTGCAGACAATGTTTGAGAGAGATGACCAGAGACAGAAGCCGCATGTGTCCCCCGGTTCTCTCTTTAGCTGGTCAGCAAGGCTGTTCTCTTCCCAACGTATGGTGCAATGTCTTCAATCACTAGCATACATCCCTGCGGCGTATTTAAATACGGTAGGCTGCTGAGTATATTCATTCAGATATAGTTCATAACTTCGGATGACTCCCATTGTTCTCACCATTCTGGCGACATACATGGCTGATGAGACTCCGACTATTGATATAAACATTTCACTCCGTACTTGGTTCCTCAGCACTCGTCTATTTTAGTCCTTTGTGGGTCGCCTGGCAACCCTTTTTCATTTTAATTCAGCCCTTCTGCTGTGTGAACGGAACATCTAATAGCTAAGTGTCTGGTACAGCAGTAACCTTCTCTTATCAGTGAGCACTCCGGAGAGAGCATGAAAACACGGAGCGCATGTAACCCCCACAACTTACTGCCAGGCGAGTTGCCAGCTGTCACGTGGCCTGACCCTCTGCACTCGGTGTTCAGTCATCTGACCATGGCTGGGGTAATGGTTGGATCTGAATTTCGTGGTGTTTCCCTAAGTCACTGGGGAAAAAGGAGCAGGGAAAGAAAATACAGAATTCGGTGGGCTATGGGGATTTCTGTTATGGGAATAAAAGGGACCAGATTTCAGTCTCATTGACACTAGCGTAAACCTGGACTGACTCCATTGGCTTCCAGAGACTTACACCAGTGTAAATGAGATCATAATCTGCCCATCATCTCTGCCCCAAATTGAGACTTATTGAATAATACAATAAAGGCTTTTAGATGGATACCCATTAAGAACAGTCCATGTGCCGGAAATAAATTACAATATTCCTTAGGCCTCTTAAAAGCACAGGTTTTCCGTACCGTAAGCCAGAGACTGTAGAACAAGTTTGACAGCTACTTCAGAAACAGAGCTAGTGAAAAGAATACATCTGTTGAAAGGATTAATTTGGTGCGCACTGAAGTTGTGTGTTTAACAAGCAAGAAGATGGGGTTTTGCAGAATGGATTTTTCCACGGTGCTGTCCCGGTCAGTGCAGCATTTTCCACTTTGTATTTCATTGTGCTTTTAGTTCAGCCAAGCAAAGCTAAGCAGGCTGAATACGGGTTGGGCTTTAGAAGGAAGATCAGGAAAGCCCAGGTTCTAAAAGGTGGACCCCAAGAAAACCTAGGCTTGAGAAGACAGATGATGCACTCCTGTCTCACGTCTTGCAGACTTGGTTTCGAGATGCCCA
Organism: Pelochelys cantorii; assembly: GCA_032595735.1. Classification (NCBI taxonomy): domain Eukaryota; kingdom Metazoa; phylum Chordata; order Testudines; family Trionychidae; genus Pelochelys; species Pelochelys cantorii. Next base: position 1,039,538 of record CM064339.1, on the reverse strand, counting down.
AGACGTTTGAGTTCCAAAAGACAATCCTGTAACTCCCATTGAAAAGCTTTGGCTTGATTTATCCAAGTCAGTTCCTAGGAACATAAGAACACAAGAACGGCCATACTGGATCAGACCAAAGGTCCATCTAGCCAAGTATCCTGTTTTCCAATGGTGGCAAATGCCAGGTGCCCCAGAGGGAGTGAACAGAACAGTGAGTCATCATGTGATCCCTCTCCTGTCATCCATTTCCAGCCTCTGACAAACAGAGGCTAGGGACACCATCCCTACCCATCCTGGCTAATAGCCATTCATGGACACAACCTCCATGAATTTATCTAGCTCTCTTTTAAACCCTATTATAGTCTTAGCCTTCACAACTTCCTCAGGCAAGGAGTTCCACAGGTTGACTGTGCACTATGTGAAGAAGAACTTCCTTCCACCCGTTACACTAGTTTAAAAGTGTCAGTGGCTCGGGAGCCCAGGTTGCAAGGAAAGGCAAAAAACCCCGCAGGGTCTCTGCCAGTCTGATGATCAGTTAGACCAAAGGCGAGCAATCATTTCTGATGGGGGCCATTCTGAGAATTTGGTAAGTGGTCAAAGGCTGTGGAGGAGGTGCGGGGACTGGGCTGGAGGTTGGGTGCAGAAGCTTGGGGTAAGGGAGTGGGGTGCAGGAGGAGGTGCAGGGGGTTGGGTTGTGACCTGGGGCAGGGGATTGGGGTGCAGAGTCCAGAAGGGGGTGTGGGAGAGGATTCTGACCTGGAAGAGGGGTGCAGGAGTGAGTGCAGGGTCTGGAAGGGGGTTGTGACCTGAGGCAGAGGTGTAGTAGGAGGTTTAGGTTGTGACCTGGGGCAGGCGATTTCGGTGCAGGGTCTGGGCGGGGGTGTGGGTTCAGGAGCGGGGGTGCAGAAGGTTTGGGTTACCTGGGCAGGGGTAGAGATGGGGAGCAGAGGGTTGGGGAGAAGGGAGAGACTGGGGCTCCAGGTGCTTGGCGTGCTGCCGTTCCTCCTCCCCTGCAGCTGGAGCCCTGTAACCACAAGGGCTGGAAAGCTCTGTCCCTGCACTGCCTTCACCTGGAGGCCCTGCCCCTGCAGCTCCCATTGGCTGTGAATCATGGTCAATGGGAGCTGCGGGGGGCCATGCCTGCTGGTAAGCACGGGGCAGTGTGGGCTGCACAGAACCACCTGTTCCCCCGCACCAACAGGAGCTGCCCCAGGGAAGTGTCCCAAATCCCAATCCCCTCCTGCACCCTAAAACCCTCCCAGACCCCACATCTCAACTTACAGCCCCAACCCTGAGCCCCCCTTACACCTCACACACCTCATCCCCAGCCCAACCCCAGAGTTCGCACCCGCAGTCGGAGTCCTCACCAAACTCTCCGTCCTGCCTCGACCTGCAGCCCCCTCCCACCCAGTGAATCCCTCCTTTTTGGCCCCACCTTGGAGCCTGGGGGCTCCCACAAAATCTAATCACCCTGAGCCCCCAGAAGAGTTAATCCGGCCCTGTATGCAGGGCAGCACAAACGAGGCATGGGTCTGTATTGAAATTTGATTTTGTACTGACTTTGCTAGTGCTTTGTATGTGACCTGTGAAACTTGGCAAATACCTAGATGAGTTGACGCCTGGAAGATCTCTGAATATTCCTGGTGAGACTCACTCAGGAGCAATGTACTCCAAGCCCCCACAGGATCTGTCTCTCTTGGTCCCCCTCTCATGACAAGTATCCGAAGGGTAGCCGTGTTAGTCTGGATCTGCAAAAGCGACAAGGAGTCCTGTGGCACCTTAGAGACTGACAGATGTATTGGAGCATAAGCTTTCGTGGGCAGAGACCCACTTTGCCAGATGCATGTGATGAAGTGGGTCTTTGCCCACGAAAGCTTATGCTCCAATACATCTGTTAGTCTATAAGGTGCCGCAGGACTCCATGTCCCTCTCATGACAGTTCTTGGATAGAGTGTGAGGGAGCCTCCTCTGTGTCCAGGACTGAAAACTTTATAAAGCTTCAAGTCCTTGGTCTGCCCGGCTTCTTGAACCCGGTGAGGCATACCTTCCGCAGACGTGGTACATGCCTGGCTCCAGCACTGGGGATCTGCGTTAATGAAGCCCCAGTGACTTTTGATCCTTCTAGGAGCATTCATGTGAACCAGGAACACAATCACTAGCCAGCCCACCGCAGTACATACAACAGTGTAACGTTAGTACAATACAATTATAGAACCATAGACTCATAGGACGCTAGAACTGGAACGGACCTCAAGAGATAAAGTCCAGTCCCCTGCCCTCACGGCACGACCAAGCACCATCCAGAATAGACCATCCCTGACAGATGTCTATCCAACCTGCTCTTAAATATCTCCAGAGATGGAGATTCCACAACCTCCCTGGGCAATTTATTCCAGTGTTTAACTACCCTGGAAGGTAGTTTTTCCTAATGTCCAACCTAAACCTCCCTTGCTGTAGTTTAAGCCCATTGCTTCTTGTCCCATCATTAGAGGCCAAGGAGAACAAGTTTTCTCCCTCCTCCTTGTGACACCCTTTTAGATACTTGAAAACTGCTCTCACGTCCCCTCTCAAGCTATGTCTAGACTGCAGAGTTTTTCCAGAATACCGGAGACATCCCGGAAAAACTCTGCCATGTCCAGGGAATGCATCCGCTTTTTTGGAACAGTTTCCAAAAAAGCATTCTTTTGGCATCCCTGTATTCGTCTTGGTGAAAGGAATAAGGGATGTTCCAAAAGAGGAGGGTTTTCCAAAATTTGGTCCCAGAAAAGCCTCTTCCAAAAAAAAAAGAGCAGAAAAAAATACATAAATTGCAATTCACAATATGAGTATCTTTTTCCGAAACCCTGCCATGTCCAGGGAATGCATCCGCTTTTTCGGAACAGTTTCCAAAAAAGCATTCTTTCGGCATCCCTGTATTCGTCTTGGTGAAAGGAATAAGGGATGTTCCAAAAGAGGAGGGTTTTCCAAAATTTGGTCCCAGAAAAGCCTCTTCCAAAAAAAAAAGAGCAGAAAAAGATACATAAATTGCAATTCACAATATGCGTATCTTTTTCCGAAACCCTCCCACAATCTAGATGTAGCCTCAGTCTTCTCTTTTCTAAACTAAACAAGCCCAGTTCTTTCAGTCTTCCCTCACAGCTCATGTTTTCTAGACCTTTCATCATTTTTGTTGCTCTCCTCTGGACCTTCTCCAATTTCTCCACATCTTTCTTGAAATGTGGCGCCCAGAACTGGCACAATATCCCAACTGAGGCCTAATCAGCACAGAGTAGAGCAGAAGAATGACTTCTCGTGTCTTGCTCGCAACACTCCTCTTAATGCATCCCAGAATCTTGTTTGGGTGTTTTTTGCAACAGCATCACACTGTTGACTCATAATTAGCTTGTGGTCCCTCTATGACCCCTAGATCCGTTTCTGCAGTGCTCCTTCCTGGACAGTCGCTTCCCATTCTGTATGTGTGAAACGGATTGTTCCTCCCTAAGTGGAGCACTGTGCATTTGTCTTTATTCATCCTGTTTAACTCAGACTATTTCTCCAGTTTGTCCAGATCACTGTGAATTCTGACCCCAGCTTTCAGTTGGAACATTCCATGTTTCCAACCAGGCAGCTCAGCACAATAGCTTGAACATTCCCTGTTTCCAAACATCATGCCCGCGACAGTGACCCAAGCATGGCCTCTCGCTGAGAGGAGTGATGGCAATTTCCAGTCCAGACACAGATTGAAAACACCATCTGGCAGCTGCTGCGGGTTTGCACAGCACAAAGTGGAGAGAAAACAACACGAGGCAGCAGGTTCTAGAATCCAGTGGTGCGTGTGCCCACACACCACACCCCCCCCTGCCAGTAAAGGGACACACAATACCTGGCTGTAACATCAGCCAGATGGTTTTCCTCCATGCTCCAGTCATTACCAAACACCTAGCAGTGCACTCGGCCAGCTGGACTGACTGGGACAGCCGCTCAGGGTTGAATGCTGTAGCACAGGGGTGGCCAACCCATTTAACAAAGAGAGCCGAAACAGTGTCAGAAAAAATGCGAAGAGCCACACCAGAATTGTCAAGCAAAAAAAAAAAGGAGGCTCTCCCTTTAAGAAGCAAGCTTAGACTTTTTCCTGTGCTTGTCCTAAGCTTAGGCTTAGGCTTAGGCCATATCAAGCTCCTGTCATTGGCCACCATCTTGGTGAACACAGGGGAACCAGGGGGGAGGCCGCACGCAGCTCACAAGCCGCAGGTTGGCCACCCCTGTTGTATCAGCACATGATTTCTCACGTACTGCCCCAGTGCCTGTGAAAGTAACTGGGAATCTTGCGTAAAAGTCCCATGGACGCAGTGAAAGGGGGACAGGGCCACAGCGAGCTCTAGGGCCCGAAAAGGAATTGCTTCCAACGACACTCCCGGGGGATCTTTCCCATTTTGAAAAATAAAACCAGTCCTGCCTCCGTTGGCAAGCGAGCCCACTACACCTCTTGGTCAGCAGTCTCGAAGGGAGACAGTGGATGGCTGCGAAAGAGAGAAAAGAGCCCAGCAACGCCAACTGCCCATCCACTCGCATTTCCCTGAAAAAAAACGTGAAGACGTCTCCGTTCTGATCCCAATGCAGAACAGGGAAAAGGGCAGAAATCATCAAATCATAGAGCTGGAAGAGAGGTCATCAAGTCCAGCCCCCTGCCCAAGGCAGGACCAATCCCAACTAAATCAACCCAGCCAGGGCTTTGTCAAGCCGAGACTTGAAAACGTCCACTGGACGGGAAAAGCATTTCCTGTGCCGACTTAATTAACAGCACCTGCATGGGCACCTGGTTTCCCTCCAGCTCTCGGAGTCAATCCTCCACTAATGCAGAGCTACTCAACACGTGGCCCATGGGCTGCATGCAACCCGCGGCCCATTTGTTTGTGGCCCGCTGTGCAGTTTGGGTTCACCCGGGGCTCAACACGCGGCCCGCAGGTGGGATCCTTTGACCATGGCCTCCAGTGGGAACATGCTCCACAACAGCGAGTCAATATAATGTTCTTCTGTTAAGATGCGTTTTAGTAGTTCAATTCTTGGACTGTCACTGCTCATGAAAAGTGCTGTCAGATGGGTGGAAATCGGGTAAATGCTGCATTTTATTAATATCAGCAAAACTGACTTAAATGGGGCCTGTGTGTTGTGTAGTCTTGCCTTAATCTTTGTATTCATGCCCGTCCATGTGAAAGAAGCTATTTGCATAGATTCGCACTTAAGTTGCAGCCCTTAGCACGTGCTGGGAGCATCCCTGTGGCTTCCAAAGTTGAGTAGTCCTGCTCTAATGCAACTAGTGCCTGGGTCTGAATCCAGACTGGCCAGGCTCAGGGTGGTTGGAAGCTGTCAGATATGCAGACTCCTCTCCTTGGAACCTTCTCATAATCTTAGCCTGGAATGGAAGATGAAATACAGGGGTTGGGGAATTCCTTCCTGACCCCTGTTCCGCTCAGTTTATGGCCTGAAGCATGAGGGTGGCTTCCGGCTATGGAACGACAGGTGGGAAGATGCAGAACAGCTTGAAGTTCTGAAAAACATCCATGTGAGATCTGATCTGACGCCTCGTCTCTTGCATTCATGTGTGTCTCAGACAGAAGCGTGTTTTAATATACCAGCCTATGAGAGCACTGCAAACAGTACCCTCCCCTACTCCCCCATATTGCTCAATGGCATATAAATAGACACCAACACAGAGAAGAGCAGTGAGGGGGTGTCTGTAGAAGAGGAAAAGGGACACAGAAACAGATGCCAACACACCAATGACGCGTGAAGGTCCTTCGCTGTACAGTGCAGATGGTTTCCAATGAAGTTGATCTGTCTATGTTGAAGCGCTTCAGACACATCACACGCACTGATGTATGCTCCTTCCTGCACACTGGAGGAGAAGAAATAATTTGATCATCATTGTGGTCTGGTGACTGGCTGACCTGCACATGCCCACCTGATGGTCACTTTTGGGGAGGACTGAAGGGAATTTTAGTTGCTGTGCTACTTGGATTCGCAACTGGAGACCCCCCCTAAAGGGGCTGATTTTCAAATAAATGCTCAGCCCCACCCACTCTACAAATCAGGGCCTATCTGCCTAGAAAGTTGCATCACTTTCACTATTACGGTACATGTGAAGCTGCACACTTAGGCTAGCGTGGCTGCAATTACATAGGCATAACGATGCTCCCAATAAACCCATGCTCTTAAACCGATCTTTCCTCAGTAAGTCTCAAAGCACTTTACAAAGGAGATCAGTACTGCCAGAGTTGTCCCAGTGGGGAAGGAGAACATGTGATAAGGGTGTGAGGCACTTTGATACCAGTACAATTACAGCCATACTCGGGCGTGTAGCAGTACATCCGTTAAAAGCATGCACAGCCCTTTCTGAAACAGTTATGCCAGGACAAAACCTGTGTGTCCAACAGGCCTCGGGCTCAAGCCAGACACCTGAATGGAGGGGGCACCCAAACCGACGAGCCATTTCTGAAAATCTTCTCCAGTTGCTTCTATAGAGACCGTTTTTGTTGACTTTGGGTAAGTCTACATGGCAGAAGTTCCTGCCCGGCAGCCAGGCTGAAAGCTCAGTTCTCCTGACTCAGGTTGGGGCGGTGGGTCTGTAAAGTAGCAGTATAGATGTTCAGGCTCAGCTGGAGCCCAGGTTCTGAGCCCCTCTCTCCCCTCCCCGGCTTTCAGAGCCCAGGCTGCTGGCCGAGCACAAACATCTACACTGAGGTTTCTAGCCCAGCAGCTCCAGCTCCGCCAGGTCCGAGTCCGTTGCCCGGGATCTTAGGGTTGCTGTCGTGGATCTGCTTTGGCAGTGTGTAGATGTATCCTTAGAGGCCAGAAATTCCCACTGGGGTCGTCTAGAGTGGTCTCTTTCATAACAGAGCCCATAGCGCTGCTTGAATTTATTCCTGCTTCAAGCCCAGAGCTGTGCTAGACCATGTCATTCAGGAAAAAAGAAACAACCCCAGTGCCCATCTCCTCTTGATTTCAAGATTTTCAGTGATGGAGACTCCACCATATCCCTGGGTAAGTCGTTCCAGTGGCTAATTACCTTCACTGCTAAAACCTTTTATTTATTTGCACCTTTTCTCCTCCTGTGACTTAGTGATGGTTCCCCCATGTCTGTGAGACCCTTCTCCATATTGAATGGTCCATTGCCTATCAAACGGGACTCGGCTGGACCCACCGGCCATCTCCCTTTGGGCCCTGACTCAGAAGTCCCTCCCGGACAGGGCTAAGCACATGGCTTGAGCTCCAAGGATTACAAAGACTTCACTGGAGGCTTAACTGTCCTGGGCGTAAGTGCTTTGCTGAACAGGGACGGCCACAATCACGGGCTGAAATGTTTTGTTGAATTGGAGCCCTGGCCTTCCTCAGGCCCACCAATGAAGGCCAAAAGGGGCCACTGCTTTGGGGCCTGGCCACTCTAAGGGTCCCGGGCCCCCCAGCCACCATTGCTGCCCTGGGCCCTTTTGAAAGGCTGCTGGGCACTCCACAGGGCTCTGCGGGCTGGGGAGGGGCCCAGCGCCATGGCCCAGGTGGCGTAGAAGGTGGGCTGCTTTGGACCCGCCCCTTCTGCTGAGGCTCCGCCCCTTCCGGGGCATAGCTGGCCCTCCCCACATCTTGGGCAGGGGTGGCTGTCGGCCCTGCTGGCCTTCCCAGAAAAAGGGTGTGTGTCTGTGGGGGGAGGGGGAAGGGGGGCAAGATGCTGTCTGAAGAAAGACCCACATGAGGAAGCCGCGGCTCTCTTAGACAAAACCCTCGTTGAGAGGGAATCCAGCGGGGGAGGGGCCCGGGGCCACTTTTTCCTTTGTAAATGAAAATGGAGCAAAGGTTTTGCCCCGTGGCCCAAGGAGAGTTTTCCCTGAGGCAGGTCCAAGATGAGCAAGGACTCTCCACCTGGGCCGTGCTGGGGCGCTCAGGCTGGCACCCCTGCAGGCCTCGGTTTCCCTCGGCGTCAGCTGCAAAGCCCAGAGAAGGCAGGTCAGCTGGTGAATTCCAAAGGAAGCAGGTGCGGGGAACGGGGTGAGGGGGCGTGTGTGTGTGTGTGTCCGTGTGTGTGAACTCCCCTTCCAGCCCCCTACGAGGAGTGGCAAATAGAAGGCCTGGTCCTGCAAGGAGTCCACCATCCTTTACCCTCACTGAGATCAATGGGAGGAGAGAGCGCACAGCCCCTCCCAGGATCCAGCCTTGTCTCTGAGACCAGCGCAGGGTGCTGCCGTGTAGTGCAGCAACGCCGCGAGATAGCCGCTGCCGCTCCTCTCCCCCCTCCTCAGCGTGTAACGTGTGCTCCGGCTGGAAGGGCGCCAGCGTCTCCGTGCCATTTCCTCCCCTCTGTCAGCGCAGAGCTGCCGGTAATTTCCGTCCTGGGAGGCCATGCCTCCCAAACCCCTGTCCCCTCAGGAGAGATTCTTCCTTAAGCACCTTGAACAGGGCTGGGCCTGGTTCCAGATTTTCTTTTCATGGAAAACCTGAAGGCGCATAGGGCACATCTACTGTGGTATTTGTGTTTCCAATGGATTCAAGCCATGATTCAATGGGCCCTCTGGTCTCCTGGCAAACCCCATGTTCCACCTTCCCCCTCCCACTCTTGATCGTGTACAAATATGAAGGATTTTTTAAAACCCGCCTTGAGAAATCGCCATGGGCCAGCCGTGCCCGCGTGACGCAAACCAAACACTGAGTTAAGGGCCCGAGCAACGCTGGGTAAATCTTCTAGTTCATTTGTAAACCCGCGTCAGCGAGCAGCCTCTGCTTCCCTGCCCAGACTCCAACACCTGCCAGGCGGAGCTGGCTCGGCCTCTGGCTACACCAGGGGTGGCCAACCCGTTACAGATGAAGAGCCAAAATAGTGGCGGATACAGTGCAAAGAGCCGAGGGAAAAAAGTTGTTGAGCAAAAAAAAAAAAAAGAGGGGGCGGGCCAGCCGTAGCCCTTTTAAGAACAGAGCAGGTAAGGGCGGCCATTTTGAAGGTGGCCATTTTGAAGTCTTCACCAGCATCCCATGCAGACAGAAACAGGCTGCCCCTTTCAAAGCCTGGAGCCGCGGGTGCAGGAGCCGCAATTTTTCCTTTGAAGAGCCGCATGCGGCTCGCGAGCTGTGGGTTGGCCACCCCTGGGCTACACCATATGCCTGCCCCACCCTTCCGGCCCCTCGAGTCCCCAGTCGCCCCAAAGAAACAAACCTTTCCCATCCCGACGGAGCAGCATCCTTAGCTCCGAGCTGCGCCTTCTCCCTGCCTCTGAGAGCTCAGCACCTGCCCGCCCTCCAGCTAGGCAGCAACTGAACTGGGCTCTTCCTTTTTGGCTCCTCTCTTGGTGCCCCTGCTTCTGGGCTCATTGGGCTTCCAGCAGCCTGATAATCCTGTCCTGACTCGGATGGGGACAGGCCGTCACCATCTCCTACCACAACCCTAGGCACTAACTAAATCTGGCCCATAGAGCCTGTTGCAATGCCCACAGAAACCAATCACAGTCTGTCCATTCACTCCAAGCCACTGCGTTGCCATTCACTCCAAGCCATTACATCTCCATTCACTCCAAGCCATTACATCTCCATTCACTCCAAGCCATTGCGTCTTCATTGACTCCAAGACATTACATCTCCATTCACTCCAAGCCATTGCGTCTTCATTGACTCCAAGCCATTGCGTCTCCATTCACTCCAAGCCATTACATCTCCATTCACTCCAAGCCATTACATCTCCATTCACTCCAAGCCATTGCGTCTTCATTGACTCCAAGACATTACATCTCCATTCACTCCAAGCCATTGCGTCTTCATTGACTCCAAGCCATTACATCTCCGTTCACTCCAAGCCATTGCGTCTCCATTCACTCCAAGCCATTACGTCTCCATTGACTCCAAGCCATTGCGTCTCCATTCACTCCAAGCCATTGCATCTCCATTCACTCCAAGCCATTACGTCTCCATTCACTCCAAGCCATTGCGTCTCCATTGACTCCAAGCCATTGCGTCTCCATTCACTCCAAGCCATTGCGTCTTCATTGACTCCAAGCCATTGCGTCTCCATTCACTCCAAGCCATTACGTCTTCATTGATTCCAAGCCATTACATCTGCATTGACTCCAAGCCATTGCGTCTTCATTGACTCCAAGCCATTGCATCTCCATTCACTCCAAGCCATTACGTCTCCATTCACTCCAAGCCATTACGTCTCCATTCACTCCAAGCCATTGCGTCTTCATTGACTCCAAGCCATTGCGTCTCCATTCACTCCAAGCCATTACGTCTCCATTCACTCCAAGCCATTACGTCTTCATTGACTCCAAGCCATTACATCTCCATTCACTCCAAGCCATTACATCTCCATTCACTCCAAGCCATTGCGTCTTCATTGACTCCAAGCCATTGCGTCTTCATTGACTCCAAGCCATTGCATCTCCATTCACTCCAAGCCTGTAAACCTCATTTTTTGAGGAATAAGGGATCTTGCGCAAAAGGGTTTTTTTTCCTGACAAATGGCCCTGTCTACACAGGGCTTTTTATCACAAAAACCTCTTCTGCAAAAAGGCTCAGAAGAAGATATGCAAATGTGAGCACGAGATATGCAAATGGGCACTCCCTTTGCATTTCCTGTTCCGCAAAACACCCACAGTATAGACGTAGCCACGGATACAGGTCAGACTGTCCTGGGAGCCTGTGAAAATCCAGGGACATTTCAGCTGAAGTCCCCAGCTTGGCGGGGAGCAGGGGCTTGATTTGAGTTTCGATGGATTACAGAGTGGACCCAACAAATGGTGCTCGGTTGTCAGTCCTCTCTGTACTGTCATGAGGTCAATACACATCAATAAATCCTGGCACAATACCACTAACCCTCGCAGTCCCGGGTATGGTGTGTTTCCCAACAGCCAAGAGGCCTGCGGTTCTGCCCCTTTGTTTTGTGTATGGCACCTGTGGAGAGGGACCCCACGATACAATGGGCTAACGATATCGCTTGTATTACAGAGACCATTTCTTGCAGGCCAGAGCGGGGGCTCTCAGCATCTTTCAGGATTGTGCCCTGAAAGCAACCCCGTCCCGTTAATTTATGTCTGCGCTGTTTGCTTCCTTTCCCTCAGCGTAGGCCTTCTCAGGCACTAGCTCAGAGTCTCTCCACCCCACCAGTAGCTTCTTCTGAGGCAATCGCTTCTCCACTGACTTCAGTGCAGTCCGCAAACTGGATCCCAGTGGTGTTTGTCCCAAAGAAATGTCCAGCAAGAAAGGGTGCATGCAGGCTGCAGAGCGGGGCTTGGGTTTTAAGGTAGCTGGTCAAAAGTGTCCAGGAATCCTAAGAGATGAGCTGCAAGCTGCAGGAAACCTCACTGCTTCCCTACTGAGATGGAAACAACTCTAAGAACATAAGAATGGCCAGACTGGGTCAGACCAAAGGTCCATCTAGCCCATTGTCCTTTCTGCTGACAGTGGCCAATGCCAAGTGTCTCAGAGGGAGTGAACTGAACAGGAAATGATCAAGCGATCTCTTTCCTGCCATCCATCTCCACCCTCTGACAAACAGAGGCTAGGGACACCATTCCTTACCCATCCTGGCTAATAGCCATTAATGGACTTAATCTCCATGAATTTATCTAGTTCTCTTTTAAACGCTGTTATAGTCCTAGCCTTCACAACCTCCTGAGGCAAGGAGTTCCACAGGTTGACTGTGCACTGTATGAAGAAGAACTTCCTTTTATTTGTTTTAAACCTGCTGCCCATCCTTATTATTAGCTAATAGCCATTGATAGACCTAACCTCCATGAATTTATCTAGTTCTTTTTGAACCCTGTTAAAGTCCTGGTCTTTACAGCCTCTGGCAAGGAGTTCAACAGGTTGACTGTGTGCTGCAAGAAGAAAAATGTCCTTTTGTTTGTTTTAAACCTGCTACCTAGTAATTTCATTTGGTGACCCCAAATTCTTATGTTATGGGTTCTTTCCCTTATTCACTTTCTCCATACCTGTCATGTTTAAATAGACCTCTGTCATATCCCCCGTTAGTCTCCTCCACCCAGAGATGCTTGAACAATCTGCACAGATCTGGGTCTAGGACACCGACCTAGAACTCAGACCCTCTCCTTGTCTTCAGTGGGCTAATTTGACTTACCTAATTCTGGTTAGAGGCTTGAGGATTCTCACGTTAGTCACAGAATAGCAGCAGAAGAGTGAGAGCTCAGTGCATTGGATGAACTGTTTATTTCCCACCTCCAGCCCTGCAGAAGGAATGGACCGTGAGCAGGGAAGTTAAAAATGGAATGGAAAGAGAATGAATAATAAAAATATCCAGCCTGCATAGTGCCCTTTTCTTCTGCAGGTCTCCAAGTACTTTGCAAAGGAAGGCAGGATCATTATCCCCATTTTATAGACAGGAACACTGAGGCCCAACAAGAGAAAGTGACTTGCTGAAGTCACCCAGCACCCCTAGTGGCCAAGGTGGGAATAGATTTCCAAGTCTCCCATCTCCCACTCCAGTGTGCAATCCACTAGTTCATACTGCCTCCTGTCAAAATGGAGACCTGCTTCCTTGGACTGGGTCCGCTCGGAGGCAGTCTTTAAGGTGCGCCGTTAATTGAGTGATTTGCCGCTGGGTTCTAAACATATGCCAAGTGCTGGGGTCCCAGCTCTAGTTCAACATCGCTTAGCAGGGGTTAGCCCCTTTGTTATCCGTGCTCTGCTGCCCTGGCTGTGCGCCGTCCTTCCCTTGAAAGCAACGGACAGTTTGGAGACGCCTGGTACCACCATGACAGGTGTCTTCTGCTTGGGCACAGCAGGCTGTTAACGCTACCATGATCTCCTCATATTAGGCACAGGGTTTTCTATATCAAAGCTGCTGTTCTTCTGCTGGTATCACAATTCCTATGAACGCAGCCAGCATGGGCCAAATTCTGCCTTTGGCTGTGCCTACACATGGCCCCCCAGAAGTCAAGGAGGAGCAGGCAGTGAATTTAAAGACAAAAGCCGTGCCTGAGGCAAGGAGGGTCACGCTCTGCCCCTTATTTGCAGCTGGGAATGAATTAGCCAGTAGATACAGGGCCTGGGGTAACTGAGGACAAGATCTGGCCCTGGGGGTCCAATCTCTTTGTCCAATATAGTATTTCAAAGCATAGGAAACCATGGACAACCCATCCTGAGGAAACCACTAACTGCGCATGTTTCTAGCAGCCTGACAGGCTTCTCACCTCCTGATTCAAGTGCCCATCTGCCTGGGCTGTTCATCTCTAGCGCTGGAAGAACCGAATGGGACTGTTCTGTGGGCCAGGCTGGATCCAGAGCGTCCGTCACTAGCACCCACACCCTTCGCAGCGGGAACCAGACTCCCACAGCCTGGCGCTGGTGAGGATCTGCCTGTAACACGTCCACAGCTGTGAGCGGGGAAGGACCAGGCTTAGATTCAGGAAGGAGAGCTAGAGGGGGAAGGCAGGGAAATAGACATGGGGCTGGTCTGCGAGTGACTCATCCTGGCTGATCCCTGGAGGCGTATGGATGTCACCCGGAGGGACGCTGACCAGAGCACCCTCAGCAAGATGGCGCGTGGAAAAGGCAACGGGAGGTGTGACAGGGTCAGAGCAGAGGGCTATAAAAAAGTAGTGGAGGGGAGATGTATAAGCCTCTGACTGAGGAGATCTCTGTTCCCGAAGTAACAGGGAAGGGCGGGTTTAGAACCAGCAGAGGCAATCCAGGGCTGTGGAACACCTGGGGTTAATTGATCAGGCCAGCCTAGGCCAGTTAGGACACTTGCCAGGGGTAATTAAGAAAACCAGTTCAGACTGGCTATAAAAGAAGCTGGCCTGCAGAGGTAGGACGCATGCGGCTGAGAGGACAGAGGAGGGTGCCGCCAGGAGGAGGAGGAAAGGAGATCACAACTAGGAGGATGAGCCAGAGAGAAGGAAGATGCGGGGAAGTAGCGGGGTCTTGGAGCTGTCTTCCAGCAGGTGTCGGGGATTCACACGAGCAGCTTGTATTACAGGGCCCTGAGCTAGAACCCGGAGTAGAGGGTGGGCCTGGGATCCGCCCCCAGCACCCACCTCCCCATTTCCACTTGGGGAGTTTATTCTCCGCTTTACCCTCCGCTGGCCAATGATGGAAAGAGCTCAACAAACAGCAAACTAATGCCCTGGGCATGGGGCCTACAACTACGGGCTGCTGTGAGCCCCTGAGGCAAGCAAAGTCCTCCAGGAAGCGCAGGCCCCACTGAGTTTTCCTAGGAGCTTTGTCACAAAGGGTTCTTCAGAATGAAGGTTGTGGGGCTGGGCCATTGTTTGGCTCCGTCCCTAGCACCACAGCGGAGAAACAGCTGTCAGGCCACTGAGCCCACGTCCTCCGAAGGGCAGGCAGAGGACACAGCGCCCTCGTGCACCCTCATGCTTTTACTCAGAGCTCTCAGAACAGCTGGCATGGAAAGGCGAGGCTGCCTTCTCATTGGTGCCCGGCCCCCACTCCAGCCCCGCTGCTGTCCTTCTCCCTGACCCTGGCCGGTCAATCCCTCCGGCTCTGGGAATGGATCCATCGTCCGTAATGATTGTGTCCTGGCTCTTGCTGAAGTGCTCACATACCACTCGGGCGTGAGGCTGTGGGTTTTTGTCAGCTGGGAATGGGGTGGAGATTTCCAAGCGTGTGTCTCACTGGCCCCCAAAGGAGGCTGGCCAGAGGTCCTACAGCCACAGGGTTGCCCGATCACATGGGGTAAAGACACAGGACAATGCACCAGGCACAAATGACCAAACTTACAGCACACTACGAAACCGCCCAGCCCACAGCCATCTAGGTCCCAACCATCGCTTCGTACCGGTTCCGTCTACACAGCCCTTCGCTTCTGTGGCAGCTGCTGGGCGCCCGGCCCTTTTGCAAATCAGCCCATTGATTTAGGAGCCTCCGTCAGGATTTGGGAGCCCAGCTTCGGGTGCCTGGTTTTGAAAATCTTGGTCCGAGTCACATATCGGAAGAAACCCGCACTGGGTTCATTTCTCCGGGCTAGTTCGGCCAGCGGAGCTGAGCGGGGAGGGGTGTCCATTCTCACGGGCAGAGGACAATGTCACTTGGGGATCTGTTCTGAGACACTGCACCCGCACTGTGACAACAGAGCAGCACAATGCACAAGCTGAAAAACACCTACCCTGATCCAGTGTGCAGCCAGCCCCGGCTCCCTGGCATGCCAAGTTTTTCCAGCTCTCAGTCCGCAGCGGCCAATCCACTGACCCTGGGCATCTAAATTCCAAGGGTGAGAATAGCACCGTGGGTCGGGTGTCTGTGGGGACTGAACCAGTGACATCCGGGTCTAAAAAGCACAAGCCACCATGGCAGGATGAGAAGCAGCCTGCTAGTCTAGGCACCTCCAGGCCCTGGTGAGTTCAGTGGGCACAGGGGTGCCTCCCACCAAGCCACGTTTACTTACTGCCACACTCAGATATGGCTGTAGGTGCCTGAATTCCCCACATTTGAAAATTTGTGCCTAAGCCCCTTCTGTCTTCTTGTGAGGTTCCCAACCCCCGTGGCCCCCTTTTCAGAGCAGTGTCGTAGGGAAAAATTCCCCGGTGCAGGGTTCGGGCAGGGTTTTTGCTTCGTGAGTGATGACCAGAAAGCGGCAGGTGTGTGCGCTGAATGACGTGGGCCGTGCTGAGCTGCGCAATTAGTCGCCACAGAAGACTTTGAGAGAGCCCCCCACAAAGACCACACATCAGACCAGGATGGAAGGCGCCCGGCCAGGTTTACTGTTAAGCGAAGTACAGTCATAGTTGTCAGTAGGCTCTGCCGCACCGCTACGCCCGTAACAGTGTACCCCGTAACAATGGACTTGGCTCAGTCAGTGGGAAACCCCACTGCCCCCTCAGCTAGACAAAGACTGTCCCCCCAACATACCACTTTCTATACAGGTATGGACAAGTTACCCATCCCTGTCAGTTTCTCAATCGACTGTGTCAGTCGACAGGACCTGAGTTTACAATTTGCTTTAACAATCTTTCATTCGTGTGTTGCTGTAGGCGATACAATCACAGCTCTAACACACAGGGGCGGCCCGTGGCTATAGGCAAACTAGGCGGCCGCCTAGGGAGTCAAGTTACATGGGGCACCAAATTCCTGGACCCTGCCAGACTTCCATTTCCCCTTCCCCTTTCGGAAATGCCTTACCTGAGCTGAGGAGCACCTGAGGAGCACGGCTTCCCTGCGCTACAGGAGGGGGGGGTCAGTCCTGGGAGAGGGGCGTGTGGGGGGGGTTCCCTGCACCTGGGGGGGGGCGTTGGCCCGGAGAAGCCACGTGCCGGCTTCCCCTGCCGGGGGGGGGGGAGGGGGGCAGGGAAAGAGATCAGCTCTGGAGAAGCCAAACGCCTGCGGGCTTCCGGCTGGTGTTTGCCTTCTCTGGAGCAGATTCCCCCTCCCGCGGCAGGGGAAGCCGGCCGGCGTTTGGCTTCTCCAGAGCTGATTCCCCCCCTGCCCCGCAGCAGGGGAAGCTGGCGCATGGCTTCTCCTGCGGCGGGGGTCAGCCCCGGAGAAGGCAAGCGCCGGCCGGCTTCCCCTGCCGCGGTGGGGGGGGGCTGCCGATCACATGGTTCGCGTAGGGCACCAGTTGCTGGCAGCTAGTCTAGGGCCGCCCCTGCTAACACACCCTCCCTCCCCCGGGCTGCCATCGGGCACAGGGCACCTGTTTAATAGTACTGTGGAGGGCCCCCTCCATCCTAACGATGGCCCTGCGTGGGCCCCGACGGCTGAGAATCGCTGGTAGGCGATCACAAAAGTCCCTCCTAGCCTCAGAATCGATGACAGAGCCAATGGACCTAGATGTACAACAATAACACCCAGCACATCTCCCCCAAGGAGGTGAAAGCACTTTATGAATGCCCCCAACCCCTTACAGGTGGGGAAACTGAGGCACGCACCAGGGCTTGTGACCTGCTTAGGTCTCACGCTGCAATGAGCCAGGAATAAAAGCCAGGCTTCTGTCTGGAATCCTCCCCACGAGGCTACGCTGCTCGCTGGAGGGGCCCGCTGGGTTGTCTCCTTGTGCTCTGTACCCATCTCTTGTCTTCCGCGTACATTGGAAGCTCTTTGGGGCAAGGACCGGTGTTTTGTTTGGTGACTGTCCAGCACCATACCTAGGACCCTGGTGCTACCAAAACACAAAGAAGGGGCTAAGAAGCATATCAAGACAGGAGCTGCTTGTCCAAGGGCGAGCTGGGCTGGGGGTGGATTTCAAGCAGTGCCAAAAGTGAAGGGCTGTGTCTTGCCTTTGGCGTCAGCCCCGTCGGCTGCTGGCCTGTCGCCCCAGCCTACCACATCCAGGGCCCCAAGCCAGCGTTTTCGTAATTCACTTAAAACCTCCCAAGTGAACACGGCTCCCAGCCAACACAGGCTGCCGGGACCCGGAACTGGTCACACGCCAGGGCTGATCACAACATCCAACCTCCCTCCTGCAGCCCCAGCTTGACCTGGGGCCTCTCAGTCCTGTATCTGACCCCTTCCCAGCTGGGCTCGATAATCTCCCAGGACTGGGGCCGCCACCCTGTCCCACAGCCCCCTCTCTGATTCAGCCGACTAGGGCCACTTCTCTGTCACTCGGATATCACTGCCGTCCTTCGGCCCGGCCCCTACAGCCGGACTTTGGGGGAGTCGCGAGAGCCGTTCCTGGGTTTGGATTTTGCACTTCATTCAGGGAGCTGGGGGGTGACCATCCCCTCTCCCCACCCTTCCCCTCCAGGGTGGGCTGGGAAGGTTAGACGAGGGCTCTGGGGGCTGTGGCCCATTTGCCTGGCTGTCCCTGTGGAGTCTGTGCCCTTAAAAGCCCATGGAAGGGAAACACAATCACACCAGCTCCCCACCCCTAAGGAGCTGTGTCCCTGGGTGTGGGGGGGGCAGCTGAGCAAAGAGACCCCCAGGAGCAGCTGCTGAGTTGCAAAATGAGAAAACCCAGGTGCACAGAAAGATGCCAGATCCCCAGGGCCCGGCTAGCTCCCCGCACAGCGGTGGTGACGCAGGAGACTTGGCGATTGGTTCTGCGGTAACCTCTGTCAGCCGATCACTGCTGCACGTCAGAGGCTGCTGCTGCTGACAGCGAACATCGGGTGGCAGGGCATGGAGAGGGAAGGACTGGCCCCCCTCAACGGGGAGGTCTGAACTCTGCCTCCCCCCCATGCCTTGCTACCTGACAGAGCACGAAAAAGCATCTGACTCGCAGCAGCATCTCACGGCCCCTGGCGCTCCGGCAACTCAGGGCCTCTGGCGCTCTGGCATCTCAGGGCCTCTGGCGCTCTGGCATCTCAGGGCCTCTGGCGCTCTGGCACCTTGCAGTCTCTGACGCTCTGGCAGTCTCTGGTGCTCCGGCACCTCAGGGCCCGTAGCGCTCCAGCGTCGCAGAGTCTCTGGCGCTCCAACATCTCCCGGCCTCTGGCGCTCCGGCGTTTCACGGCCTCTGGAGCTCTGGCACCTTGCAGTCTCTGGCGCTCCGGCGGTCTCTGGTGCTCCGGCACCTCGCGGCCTCTGGCGCTCCAGCACCTCAGGGCCTCTGGCGCTCCAGCGTCTCAGAGTCTCTGGCGCTCCAACATCTCACGGCCTCTGGCACTCCAGTGTTTCAGGGCCTCTGGCGCTCCAGCGTTTCAGGGCTTCTGGTGCTCCGGCACCTCACGGCCTCTCAGGAACCAGACTCTGAGGACTGTGCTGAGGGCAGCCCGGTACACGATGTTTTCTAAACGACAGACAGCTATCTAAATACGTGACCTCGCTTGGAGCAGCCCTGCCCACCCAGGCTGCAATCTGGTATATTACGCAGGATCCATCCTGTTCTGCACCTGGACAGGACACCTCAGATTCAAACCCGAGAAGTAGTGTTCACGATTCACTAGGGAGCGCTCTTCCCTCCCGCCCGCTGCACGTCTGTGTGGGAGAGTAGCCCCAGCACGGCGCTAGCGGGCACAGCGCTGCTGGCCGGGCTGTCTTGCTGGTGAGACGCCCCGGGTGGGCTTTAAAGACCCCTGGGCACTGTTCAGTAGCAGGAGGATGTGCTCAGGGATGTCAGCCCAAGGGCACCTCAGCTTCCTTCAGTTTCCTGGGGGGGGAGGTTGGTGCACAAAGATGTTCTCCTTTCCCCCCTCCTGAAAGGTGTTATACACCGGGTGCTGCACCCCAGAGCTGGCTGCATTTCCAGGGGCCGGCGAACGATCCCTAAAGATCCCACATGTAAAGCAACTGGGGGGGTCCTTCCTCGTGAAGGGCTGGCCCGACACACCTGCCCACACAGGAGGTTGCTTTGATTCCCCTATCGAAGCCCCAGCCTCCTGCTTTTAGGGTTGTTTCCCGAGATGGCTCTGTCACTGGGTGCTAAACTGGTTCATCCTCAGGCAGTGCTCCGGGCAGAGGGCTGGCTGCTGCGCAGCGACTCTTACGGGGCGGGGGGGCGCGAAGGGGCAGACTGGGCGGACTCTGAAGAAGGGGGGGCGATGGACCAGGCAGCTGTCAGCCCAGAGCTGCATGTACAGATGGGCCCATCTGGCAGCTGGGATGTTAAGCTGCGGCTTCCAAACCACGCAGCTTTCCTCCTGGCCCAGCGCACGGCCTGGTCCCGAGCCCAGCCCCCTCCATCAGGCCTGGGTTAGAGGCTGCCAGGGCTGTGCCCGGCCCTGCTGGAACGGGAGGTGTCTGGGCTGGCTCCGACCTTCACTGTGCACCCCATCACATGCGCCGCATCAATAACCAGGCGGGCGATAATCGAATGAGCTGTCGCTGCCAATTAACATGCTGGGCTTAACCCGCTTGGCCAGGTGGTGGGGCCTGCTCTCTGGCAAGGGGCGGGTCACAGATCAAGAAGCCTCCCTCTCCCGCCCATCCCCCATGCTTTCCTGGGGGAGCAGGGGTCGATGTCAAACAATGCGAGTGAGGCTGGGGACTCTGGGACAGCAAACTCCCCCCCGCCCTCCCCCGAGAGCTGTGCTGCAGAGCGGAGACAGGTAGACGTCCGGGAGCCGGCCGGCCGCGGAGTGCTTTGCTCAGCTAGGGGAGCAGGGTGGCTGGTTCTCGTTACCTGTGTATCAGCGAGCTGCTGTGCCAGGCACTCCCCTATCACCCCCATTGCCTAGGGTGGCAAAGCCCCCTTCTAGACTACAACTCCCAACAGCCACTGCTTCCTCTTCCTCCTGGAGCTGTAGCACTGGGAGCAGGAGTCCGCACTGGCCGTGGGCTTGTTCTGTCTGTGTGGCCACAACTTGGTCTACGGTGCCTCGTCCTGCCGGGAGGGCAGGGGACTGGACTCGATGACCTCTCGAGGTCCCTTCCGGTTCTCGGGTTCTATGAGTCTATGATCTTCTGTGCCGGGTGAACCCCAAAGGATCTTTGACATAAGCACCCCATTGTTGGGCGTCAAAATGATTCTCAGCCTCGAACTCCTACTGGATCCCTTCCCATGCAGGGAGGCGCCCCAAGCCACCGCTGCATTGCCAGGAAAACTCCTCTCTCTGGGTTCCCCCGCCAGTGTTATCCCCATGCTCTCTGCTCTCCAGTGCAAGCCTCCAAGTGATCCATAAGAACGGCTAGAGTGGGTCAGACCAAAGGTCCTGTCTTCTGACAGTGGCCAATGCCAGATGCCCCAGAGGGAGTGAACAGAACAGGGAATCATCAAGTGGTCCCTCCCCTGTCATCCATTTCCAGCCTCTGACAAACAGAGGCCAGGGACGCTATTCCTACCCATCCTGATGGCCCTAGCCTCCATGAAATTATCAAGCTCTTTTTTGTGCCCTGTTAAAATCCTGGTCTTCACAGCATCCTCTGGCAAGGAGTTCCACAGGTTGACTGTGCACTGTTTGAATAAATACTTCTTTGTGTTTGTTTTAAACCTGCTGCCTATTAATTTCTTTTGGTGACCCCCTAGTTCTTGCATTATGGGGACAAGTAAATAACTTTTCCTTATTTACTTTCCCTCACCTGCCCTGATTTTACATACCTCTATCATATCCCCCCCTTAGTTTCTTCTGCATACAGTGGCAGCAGCGCAGAGTGGCAGTAGCCCTGGTCTAGGGTGGGGTCTGAGCTCCCGGACCTGGAGTGAGCTGGAACTGAGCCAGGCTGCCTGCCCACCTGGATCCTAATACACTTTAAATGCAGAGCTGCAGCGGGGGTAGGTCTCAGACCCAGTGTGGGCCAGGACTGAGCTGGGCTGCTGGCCAGCCTGCTAAAAAATGTACTGGCAAGAGTGGGGGATCTGTGTAGTCTGTAGCATTAACGGATAATCTTTTGCTTATTGGTTAATCGACTACACTATTATATCCCTAGTCTTGTCAGTAAATGCTACCAGTGCACTCAGCGCTGGCTGGACAGAGATGGAGACGTGGGGCAGATTCTGAGCTCCAGGGCATTGGTGTAAATCTGAACCCAGCCTCCAGAGTTGGTGGAGTTACCCTGACAGAAGGAGACCAGAATCTAGCCACTGATCTGTGTCCTGGGGCGTTCGTGGGCCAAGCTCCCTCCTTGCAAGCACGCGTTGGATGGATTCACAGTGATGTCAACACCGTGTAGATGAGGGTGTGGTTCAGATTGAACAAACACCATAAAAACAGGGGAGACCTTCAGAAACTGCAGCCGAGACCAGGTCAGGATTCTGTTTTCAGCCATGCTGATGTAAATCGGGAACAACGCCACTGATTTCGCGCCTTAATCCGGAGTCACACCAGTGTAAGAATGGCCTTGCGTGAAGTGGCACAGTGTGGACCTAATTCACAGCTCCATTCCCCCAGTATACACCTGCTTTACACCGGTAGGAGAGGAGCAGCTGGCCCTCGGCTGGCCGTTACCCTCTCGGGCCTTTTCCTTGGAAAGCCTGCCTGGGGGAAGCATGCGCTGCGGAGGGCTTAGGAACAGATGCTGTTAATGATTGATGTAGCTTAGCCTGGTCTCAAAATCAATGATTGAACAAACCAGCCATTAAAAAACGGCATCTTGTGTACCCCCGAGGAAGGCTGGATGCCATTCGTTCTGAGCAGGGCCTCTGCCTCACTTACCTTTGCTAGCTACTGGGCACTGGGAGTTTAATTCACAACCTACACTACTGGGAATGACACACTGGATAGGGACGCCATTCCTTACCCATCCTGGCTAATAGCCATTAATGGACTTAACCTCCATGAATTTATCTAGCTCTTTTTTAAACCCTGTTATAGTCCTAGCCTTCACAACCTCCTAAGACAAGGAGTTCCACAGGTTGACTGTGCACTGTGTGAAGAACAACTTCCTTTTATTTGTTTTAAACCTGCTGCCCATTAATTTCATTTGGTGGCCCCTAGTTCTTATCTTATGGGAACAAGTAAATAACTTTTCCTTATTCACTTTCTCCACACCACTCATGATTTTATAGACCTCTATCATATCCCCCCTTAGTCTCCTCTTTTCTAAGCTGAAAAGTCCCTAATCTCTTTAATTTCTCTTCATATGGGACCCATTCCAAACCCCTAATCATTTTAGTTGCCCTTTTCTGAACTTTTTCTAATCCCAGTATATCTGACAGAGTCTGGTAAAGATGATATACTAATCCCAGAAGCTGGAATCTGCCACCCACAGGAGCCAAGTACCCACAGATATGCTGGATATGATAGGGAGCTACAATCAGGAAAGCTCTAGAAACTGTCTAGGTAGCCAGAATAGATACCGATGCCTCTGCTGGCCAAGCGAGGCTTTTATTGCTTTTGAGACGGCCTCTATGGTAGCTCTTACCCAGCGCCTTAGAAGCTCCGTGACATTTGACTTCTGCCGTTTCCTCCCCATTGCTCCTTCAGATGCAAGGCTGCCCCTAGCAGACTGCCCCCTCCAGCTGGGCAGGAGAGCCATAAAGGAGATCCCACCATCCTTCTGAGAGAGGCAGGGAAGAAGGGGACCATTATTTATCCTGGTCTACAGCTAGAGAAACCGAGGCACAGAGCAATTAACGACTTGCCGCTTCCTCGCAGGGTAATCTTGGGCAGCGCCAGGGTCAAAACAGAGTGAGGACCAGAAACATTTGGCTACTGGAAGAGAGAGACTTGTTGTGATGGCCTATAGGTCTGACCTAGTATGAGTTCCTGGCTTTGAGTCCCATACTCAAATCATTAGACTGCAGGCCAGATCCGCAGCTCACGTAAATTTGGCATCGCTCCATCAGCCCCACGGCACTACAATGATTTACACCATGGAGGAGCCAGCTCTGGATTTGTTTTCCATAGTAATTTTGCACGGTCCTCTTGCAATTTTTTGGCGTGACCACACAACAGAGTTTTATTTGATCAATTCAGCCCTGGGCTTTGATTGGTTTCCCTTTGGTTCTTCTTCTCCCTGTAATTCTCTGCATTGCTCCGACTGCATCCTGTGGCTAGGAGAACATCTGTCTCTGCTTTTATGTGCCTCGCAAGCGGGGAGCTTGCATCCTATGCGGGTTGGCTCTTTAGTAACACTTCTATTTGACTTTTCTTTTTGCCTTTGTTACAGTGTCACAGCAGAATTGTAAGAGCAAAGTCATGGTCCAGGAGGGGATTTCCATTGCTTTCAGGCACTTACAACTTTTTGGGAGGAGGGGAAATTACCTTTAGGTTGAAATTTCCCATGCTCATTCTTAGGCCAAATGACCGTTTTCCAGCAGAGATTTCATATAGGAAACCTCTTCGCTTCTGATCCCTGGGTGGAAAGAACATAAGAACAGTCATACTGGGTCAGACCAAAGGTCCATCCAGCCCAGTATCCTGTCTGCCGACAGTGGCCAATACCAGATGGGAGGGAACACAACAGGTAATCATCACATGATCCCTCCCCTGTCACCTACCTCCAGAGAAACAGAGATTAGGGACACCATTCCTACCCATCCTGGCTAATAGCCATTGACGGACCTAACTTCCATGAATCTATCTAGCTCTTTTTTGAATCCTGTTAAAGTCCTGGTCTTCACCACATCCTCTGGCAAGGAGTTCCACAGGTTAGCTGTTCGCTGCGTGAAGAAAAACTTCCTTTTGTTCGTTTTAAACCTGCTACCTATTCATTTCATTTGGTGACCCTAGTTCTTATATTCATGGAGGTTAGGTCCATAAAAGGCTATTAGCCAGGGGATAAAATGGTGTCCTTGGCCTCTGTTTGTCAGAGGCTGGAGAGGGATGGCAGGAGACAAATCGCTTGATCATTGTCTTCGGTCCACCCTCTCTGGGGCACCTGGTGCTGGCCACTGTCGGCAGACAGGATACTGGGCTAGATGGACCTTTGGTCTGACCCAGTACGGCCGTTCTTATGTTCTTATTGTGGGAATAAATAAATAACTTTTCCTTATTCACTTTTTCTACACTGGTCATGATTTTATAGAACTCTATCATATCCCCCCTTAGTCTCCTCTCTTCTAAGCTGAACAGTCCAAGTCTTTTTAATCTCTCTTAATACGGGAAAAGAAAGGCTGCTGCACAGAAGAGGGTTTCCAGGCTCTAAAGCATTTTCCAGCTTTCTGTTTCCCCCGCTCTGATATCATTCAATTTTGAATGCTTCAGATGTGCGTAGGCTCAGGGAGGACACAGACTCCAAAGCCTGGGGGCAAAGAGGCTCTAGAGGTAATGCTCCATTTGCATCTTGTGGATTGCCCTGCCCAGCACTCAGATATGACAGCGTCGGGCACTACAGAAATGCCTCCAAGAGAAATACCCAGGCAGTCCAGGCCTGATCCTGCTTTGCTCCCTCCGCTTTCAGTTGTCGTCTGGACAGATATGGCCAGAGGGCTCAGTGACCATTGCAAAGACTGGACCACCACTCTGCTCCCCATGCTGAAAGCAACGGCTGCTCTTTGGCGCGGAACAGTTTTTCTGCCAGGCCGGACAGAGCTCCCCTGCGGAACCCGGTAAAGACTAGGGTTGCCAGGCTGCCTCCGTATTGAGCTGGACAGTCCGGGATTTTCACCTCCTGGCCAGGAAAAAATCAGAAAGTACTGGACATTTTAGGTGTCCAGTATTTTCTGAATTTTTTTACCCGACAGGAGGCAAATCCTGGACTGTCCGGTTCAATACTGGACACCTGGCAACCCGACCCACCCCAGTCTGAGTTGTGCTTGTGCTTCTCCACTCTCATGAGCGCACCCATCTGCACCTCTCCTGGCTTCTCCACCATCCAGGTGCTGGGCTGTGCTTCTCCCAATCAGCCACGTCCCACGCGGTGCATTTGCCTGAACATGCGGTCAGATGTCTGCTTACCACAGCAATGCCCCTCTAGGGAAAGGGATTCACCCCACGACCTGTGCTGTTTTAGGAGGAGCCCTGCCATGCCTAGAATTCTGCCCGGCCAGGGTAACAAACTCATACTCTGCTTCTGCCTTCTTGCAGGGCTGTTTACAAAACACGACTCTGGGTTTTTTCAAGGCGCGGAGAAGCAGCAGGGAAGAGCGAAAGCCCCAGGAATGCACAGAGGCTGATGCCAGGCCAAAGACCACAGCGTGTCCTGCCAATCCAGATAGGAAGATGATTGAGGCCGCAGGCCCTGCTTGGCAGGCCGCTGGTAGGAAGAGCTCTTCAAAAATAGAAGCTTGCTAATCTCAGGAACCCGCTGGAACGGTCCATGACATCAATGAACCGTTCTGAGAGTGGAGCAAGCGCCTTGGCTTCTGGGGTTGCGCCGTTCCTTGTGATGTTCCATGACAATCTAAGGGAGGCCTGGGCCCAGCTGTCTGGAATGGAGTTCTGCTCTACAAGGACGTGGGAAGCGTGGTGCGTGGCGCTGGAAGTGGTGGGGAAGAGGGAAAGGCAGGGTGTGACATGGAGGTGGGTGTGGCCGTATAGTCCAGCAGCTCGGGAAACCTGGCTCCTCAAGAGACCTGGCCTGCTGGGTGACCTTGGGCAACTCACCTCCCGCCCCGTGCCTCAGTTTCCCCACCGGTATAGTGGGGTTAAAACACTTTGCATAAGAACTAAATATTATTAGTGTCAAGATGTTCCTTTCACCTCTTCTTAGCATCTGAGGACATAAAGCCAGGAAGAAGGCACAGAAGTACTGGGTGGAGGGGGCGGGATGTATTCAGAGCCAAAATCCTGCTGGGAATTGCTGTTGTTTTGCTCTCAGGCAGATATTTATGCAGCAGTTGAAGAGAGAAAGCAGTTAGAAAATGGGACAGGGAGTCAGGACGTCTGGGCTCCATTTTGGGAGTCATCGCAGCATCTACCGGACCCACAGGTAACTCACATATATTCGTGCATTGATGGGGGCTAGTTTTATGCCAACGTGGCTGTATGATTTGTTAGCACGACATCGAGTCGGAACTGTTTGACTTTGAGAGACTTGGACTCTTTTGCTGGTAGTTCCGAGTCACTGCTTCGTTCATGCCAGTTGGGTCCTTTTCTATTTGGCAAAGGGTGACATGAAACTAACATTTTGGGTTTTAAAGTTTCAGAGGGGTAGCCGAGTTAGTCTTTAACAGGAAAGACTTAAAACAACAACAAATAGTCTGTTAGCACTTTAAAGACTAACAAAACATGTAGATGGTATCCTGAGCTTTTGTGGGCACAGTCCACTTCTTCAGATGACCGGATTGTTGGAAGGTTGGGCCCCATTAGATATTTGTTCCATCCCGTTACAATATCTACAGCAGGGCAATTCAACACACGGCCCGTGGGCTGCATGTGGCCCGTGGCTTGTTTGTTTGTGGCCCGCGGATGGGAGCAAAACCCAACAAGTAGTCAATATAATTGTCTTCTGTTGATATGCATTTTAATAGTTAAATTCTTGGACTGTCATTGCTCATTAAAAGTTCTGTCATCATATATATAGTAGCCCAATGTCTGTGACTCTATCACGATGTAACATTTTCTGTTGCCTCTGGGCGGCGCTGTTGCCTCTATAACGTCCTTCGCCTCCCGCCGTGGCGCTCGGCTGACTTCTGCGCCGCTCAGCTGGGCCGCCGCAAACGGCAGTTTGGGCTCCGTGGTCCCCATGCAGCACAGGGGTGCTGCATGGGGACCGCTGAGTCCAAACGGCCATTTGTGCTGCTTGCTCCTGGGCGGCGGCCTGGCTGAGTGGCGCAGAAGTCAGCCGAGCGCCACGGCGGGAGGCGAAGGGGGGCGGAGTTGTGATGTACATGGCCAGGGGGCGGGGCCTGGATGAGCGTGCATTCCCGATGGAGGAGGAGGGGAGGGCGGAGGAGACAGAGAGGAGGCGGAGGAGAGCGGAGAGAGTGTAAGAGGCAGGAGGAGGAGGAGAAGAGAAAGAGAGAGGCAGAGGAGAGCTGAGAGAGAGAGAGGGGGAGGCAGTAGGAGGAGGAGAGAGAGAGAGAGACAGAGTGAGAGACTGGAGGCTCAGGAGAGAAGACTGAGATAGAAAGGGAATAGAAGTCAGCCGAGCGCCACGGCGGGAGGCAAAGGGGGGCAGGGCGGTGACGTACACGGCCAGGGGGCAGGGCCTGGACGAGTGTGCATCCCCGACAGAGACAGAGAGGAGGCGGAGGAGAGTGGAGAGAGAGTGAGAGGCAGGAGGAGGAGGAGAAGAGAAAGAGAGAGACAGAGAGAGAGGCAGGAGGTGGAGGAGAGCTGAGAGAAAGAGAGGGGGAGGCAGTAGGAGGAGGAAAGAGAGAGGGAGACGGAGCGAGAGACCGGAAGCTCAGGAGAGAAGACCGAGATAGAAAGGGAGTAGGACGTGGAGGAGAGACCCGAAAATCCCGTCTTATTACGGGTTATTGGCTAGTATAGGTAGATATGGGGTAACTACTGCATTTTATTAATATCAGTAGAACTGACTTAAATGGAGCCTGCATGTTGTGTAGTCTTGCCTTAATCTTTGTATTCATGCCCGTCAGTGTGAAAGAAACTATTTGCATATATCTGCATGTATATGCAACCACACTTAAGTTGCGGCCCTCGGCATTTGCTGTGAGTATCATTGTGGCCCCCAGGGCTTCCAAAGTTAAGAAGCCCTGACTGACAGGATCAAAAGAGGCAGTCTCACATCATTAGACTGCTGGAGAATGGCATCTGGATTCAGATTTCGTACTAGCCTAGCTTAAAAAAAAGTTAAGCTAGGACTTAAAAAACCCAGCACCTTCTGCTCAGAGCTCCCTCTGCTGAATCTGATAAGGCAGCTCACAAACAGCAGCAAGAAGGTCACTGCAAACTCCTTTCGGAACTGGTAGGAAAAACGCAGTAATTAACCAATCAAGAAAGGTATCTGAACCAGCAGGGAAGAGGTTCATTCACACGCTGCCATAACAAGCAGAGAGGCTGCGTGCCCTTTCCCTTACACATACCGTTGGCAGCAGACAGTGCGGCATGTGTTCCTGACGCAACTGGCCTGAGTGACCGGCTGGTAACAAAAATGGCTTGGTCACAGAACTGAGACATCATCACCACGCCTTCCTCCTGCTCCCAATGAAACAGAATCCGGGGCTCCTCTCCAAGGAATCTGAGTATTTCCAGGGCCAGACTTAACTGTGCAGGCAGGTGTTGGGCCAATCAAGTACAGGTCAAAATCCAGCCCCAAAGGGCCTGTCTTCTCTCCAGGTGCGTGAGAAGTGGTTAAAAGGCCTACGGCAGTGGTCACCAACCAATAGATCAGGATCTACTGGTAGATCTTGGAGCCTCTGACAGGTGATCTTGACTGGTTTGGCCAAGAGGCTAGCAAGTGCTGGCACTTCAACTGCCCCTTCGCATCTCCTGCCCTTGGCATTGGAGCTGGGAGCCTCCTGTTTGCTGTGCAGAGCAGGGAAGGGAGAGGAGGGGGCTCTGATATCAGGGTGCCCCACTCCCACCATGTATTCTATCTCCACAGAATGGGGAGGGGGGGGCACAGGGCTTGGGATGGAGGGAGTTTGCTGGCTGCTTCTGAGAGTGGCTCAGGGCCAGGGCAGGGGTGAGCCTGCCTTAGCCCCACTGCACCACCCCCCAGGAGCCACCTGAGATAAGCAGTGTCCAGTTGTAGCCAGAATCCCAAAGCCCTGCCCCAGTCATGAACCTCCTCTTACACCCCAAAGCCCTGTCCTAGCCCTGAGCCCCCGGGACCCAAACTCCCTTACAGAGTCTGTACCCTGAACCCCCTCTTCCACCCCAACTCCCTGCCCCAGGCTCAGCTCAGTGCCCCTCTTACACTCCAAATCTCTTCGCCCAAGACCAGAGCCTGCGCCCCAACCCTCTGCCCCTGCCTGGTGAAACTGAAGGAGGATGGGGGAAAGAGGGAGGACGGCGTGAGCAGGGGCGGGGCCTCAGAGAAGGGGCACAAAGGAGGCAGGGCAGGCTAGTCGGGTCTGAGGTAGATCCTGGATTGCACTTAAATTCAAAAAGTGATCTTCTGCTTCTGGCCTAGGGCATGTCTACTCTTCAGAGCGGCAAGCTAACCTCTCAGCCTGGTAGACAGGATCCTGCTGGCTTGGCTTGAGCAAGGATCCATGCTTGAGCATGGATGTGGCAGCGCAGGACATAGCTTGGGTTCTCAAACACACCCAGGCCCCTGCGTTCGAGAGGCCACACTGCTATTTGTAGCCAACTAAGGTCCTCTAGAGCGAGTCTGTCCAACGGCGCTTGCTTCCACCCTTCAACCTCGACATACCCCTACGGTCCTGCCGGTGCTCGGAAACAAAGCCCACAACCTTGGAGCAAAGGTCTCCCGCTCCATAAGATTCCCCAATGGGCTTGTGTAACAGGTTCAGTCCTGTCAGCGAGCGCCCCTTAGCGGCTACAAGGGGGCTCACAACAATGGCCTCACCCACTCGGGATAAGATACAGTCCAATTGGTGGTTGAGGTCCAGGGTTCCCCCCTTGCCCGGGGTTTCTCCACGCCCCCACAGGCCAGCCTCCTGTTGCAGGATCTAGCCTTGGTTCATTGGAAAGGTCCCGCTCCCACTCGGAGCTGGCCCAGGTGCCGATGCTCCCAGCCAGCCCAGAGTTCTGGCCAGGTTGAGCTCCAGGAAGGCACTAACTGACTTTTACTCAGCAGCTCCTTATATACCAGGCTGCTGAACCCTGATTGGCTGCAGGGCCGGCTGCCCTTCTGCCCTGCTTGGAGGCCCTCTCCACTGTCCCCGCTGATGGCCAAGGTGCTGAATGGCCTCCAGTGGAAGATGGGGCTCTGTCCGCCCCATCACAGCTTGGGAGGAAGAATCCCAGTTCATTCTGCAGGGATCTCCATCCAGCTCCCTTCACCAGCCGAATGCTCTGAGGTGAGGTCCATCTTCGGAGACTCTTCTCCCCGGAGGTATGGCCATGGGATGCCCGCGTTAGATTGTGAACAATAACGACCTGCCCTAGGGAAAAGCCTGCACTGTTGCCCAGGATGGATTTGCAGAGTGTAAGCCAGAGGAAGGTGGCTGAGAATTTACAAACTGGACAGGTATCAAAATTGAAATCCCAGGGTTGAGTCAACCTGGAAACAAAAAGAGCTCTCAGCCATGCTTGTAGCTGTTCCCATCTCTTCACCCAGAATCAACAGTCATTCTAGGCATCAGACTGACAATCCTGGAACATTATTATATATGCTACTGTAGCACATAGGAGCCCGAAACCCAGACCAATACCCCTTTGTGTTATCTTTGTGCCTTTAGAAATGAACCGCCCTCTACAGGTTTAAATCCTGCGGCCTGTTCATGCAAAGCTATGCTAAACCCTTCATAAGCCAGAGGTCCCTTTCTGTGGTTATTCTTGTACAAAGCAACCATCAGTCATGCAGGACACTAATGTAGGTTATCCCCTATCACTCACCGCTCTTCCATCCTTGCAGAGGGTGCTGGAATTCTTGCAATCTGTGATGTTATTCGCAGCTTCATGCAAACTCTCACCGAAACGGAGTCTCAATATTAAGCGCTGAGAACCTCTCTTGCCCCAGCGGAAGTACGGCCACTGAGGGAAAACCACACGCAAAGAGAAGAAACTGCAAGCTCAGCCCTGCTTCTCTGGCCGCTTTGCAGCAGTGAGGATGCAACGTTAGGCAGGATAGAAGGCTGGAGGGTGTGAGAAAGCCTGCCCACATAGTGACCACGTTACAGTTATTAGGCTGATTCAAGAAACCAGAACGATTTCTAAATAGGGAAAATTTTAGATACTCCGTCGAGCCCTTCCTAAGTAAGGAACTGGGATTCAGCAGATGAAAAAACAAAGGGACCTGTCCCTGTTGCAAACACTGAGGTGCAGACCTGTTGAAACACTTGAAAACTTTGCTCTTATTTTTATAAAATACTGGCAGGCATTCACCCATAAGTGAAACTGCACAACATCCCAGTGCCTTTGGGTTGCTGGTATCCTCATTTTACTGAGGGACAAACTGAGGCACAAAAAGGCCCAGATAGTTAAAGGTATTTACGCACATAGGAGACAAAATCCCACTGACAGTCAAAGTGCCTAATCACTTTTGAAACTAACACTTGGGTTCCTAAATCAGTTAGGCATTGCGTGCTGAGAAAGAGAGAC
Organism: Pelochelys cantorii; assembly: GCA_032595735.1. Lineage (NCBI taxonomy): Eukaryota > Metazoa > Chordata > Testudines > Trionychidae > Pelochelys > Pelochelys cantorii. Next base: position 1,008,225 of record CM064339.1, on the reverse strand, counting down.
TGAAATGGGGCTAAGGACAGAACCCAGATCTCTAGGCTTCCACTGCTGTGCTTTAACCACCACACAATGCAGCTGCGGCTGGAAGCATTTTGTATTTAGAAAGGGTTTACCCTGTGGCATGGTTGGGCTGGCTCAGAGCTAGACTGTGCAGTAAGAACACTCCAAACTCTGAGAGACTCTCGAGAGCTTCCAGCCGCCCATCTACTGGACATCGACAGTCTTCACAGATTTGCTGCTTCTAAGGAGAGAGAACACACTAGCTTACCAGTTCCACTTTGACACACGGCACTTTAGACACAGTGAAAACAACGACAAGTTTATTGCACAAAGTGTAGACATTAAAGTGATAGCAAGAAGTACTAACAACAAATGGTTACATACAAAATAAAATCATAACCCATGTTCTAAAACCTGGATGCTTGTAGGTTATCTTATCACTTATCTGTAGGTCTTATAGAGCAATACTCTCCCAAAGTCCTGGGAGCATTTTACACCCAGGTTTGGTTATCATCATTCATTCATGAGACACGTCGGGCCAACAGTTTGCCTCCTCAGTGAAAGATCCAGGATACCTGTTTTGCGCCCATAGACATTTCATAACTCCTGACTGTCCTGATTCAGAAGCCAGATAAACCATAATTCATAAAGGCCCCCTGCTAGTTGTTTTTGTTTGCAAAATCTACAAGACAGGAATATACAAACTCAATCAGCATCTGCCAATCTCCAAATTGGCATCCATAGTACACAATGATCAGACAAGCAAGTGGAGACAAGTCCCGACATCCCCTCACTTAAAAAGAACCTGTCATTTCCTGATTACTGGCCTTAATTTTTAAGTACACACTTTCCTGTATGGCTAAGTAACTCCTTAAATATTCTCCATACAAACATTTTTGGAATGATTATGGACACCAGTGGGCTACTGCCTCTCATACAGACCTTACATGCCAGCCTATATCTGAACCAGATCCCTTACAACTCTTTGCACCTCTCTGCTATTTGGCACCAAGAAGTCTCTGGGACATACCCCACTCCTCAAATTGATGCAGTCGGTTCAGGCACTGGCTAATCTGTAGGGGTGCATCTACACAGCACCCTTAGCTCAAAAGAGCTTATTTTGTAATTTCGAAATAACTCGCAATTCTGAAATTCCCCCTAACCCTCGTGGAACGAGGGTTACCAGGACGTTGGAATAAGCTGCCCATAGGGTTGCCAGATGGTTTCAACAAAAATACCGGACACACTTGATAAAAATTTGTTGACAAAAAAAAAGAAAACCAACATGATATGGGAAAGTTTATTGACAATAATCTACATTACACTGTATATTTTACATTAGATTGTGTGGCTTTTATCAATTTTTTATTTTTCAAAAACTCATCTTTTGCTTCCAAACAAGTGAAAGGTATATTTTATATATATATATATATATATATATATATAAAATTTTCCTGTTGATAGGTTTTATCTTCATCATCGCTCATTACGGATATCAAGATCCTAAATTAAATACAAAAAATTTTGATTTAAGGCGGCCAGCCTTTTTTGATAACGCTGCCAAATATTCCTTACCTCAAAAGAGCGCTGCGAGATACGAGACAGATGAGCGCAGCATGAGCATGTCTACCAGCCAGGCAGTATGCAACTACGTACTGATACTCGTATCCAACTGGCGAATTGGCATAGTAGCGCATAGCGCAGGCCTAGAGAGTGAGTGAGAATACTTGCGCACAAGTCACGTCATAACATGATAATAATAAAACTTACTTAATTAGAAAATACCGGACATTTATATGTCTGGTATTTTCTCAATTTGTTTCCCGGACAGAAAGCTCAAATACCGTACTGTCCAGTTCAAAACCAGACACCTGACAACCCTAGCCGCCTGTTATTTTGAAATCTATTTCTACAAGCTGCTTCAATAGATGCGGAAGAGCTATTTTGGCATACTTCCGGTATCCCGAAATAGCTCCACAGTGCAGACGTACTGCGGGGGAGCCCGTACTACCCTGCCTTGGCAATAAATGGTGATGCCTGCCTAAAAGCAAATCCAGGCTTCTTTCAAGTCTGGTGCACCAAAGCACGCAGGTAAGGCTTGGGTTAAGGCAGTGGTCCCCAACCTTTGGGGCTGCCGGGCGCCCGGGGGTGGGGCTGCGCATGCGCCGGGTGTCTGGGGTGCAAGAATGGCTCGGGCCGGCCCTGGTCACTAGGCAGGCACACATAAATGCCCCAGCGAGTGCCATGGTGCCTGCGGGCACCGTGTTGGGGACTATTGGGTTAAGGGAATCTGAGAGTCAGGAATTGTTTTGCATAACAATGCAGATTAAGCCTGGTACGCGAGACCACGTCAAGAACCCAGGACAAGCAACCTTGTACTGGTACTTCTGTTTTTGATAAGCAAAAAGTACAGATGCAGCCATGAAACTGTCAACTGCTCACATAGCAGCAACAGCTTGGGTGGCAGGATGTACCCCAAATAGGGCATTGGGCAGTTTATGTATCCTACACAACACGGAATCAATTGGCAGATATAATTAGAATGACCAAGTCTCGCTTTGCTATCAATTGGGCTTAGTAAGAACAATCGATGGGAGGGAATGGCTAGGATTGACTCACACTCCTGCTCGATGTAACTAGAAGTAAATAGGCCCTTCACACTGGCGACCCAGTGCATGGCGTTCCTATGCATGGGAAGAAAAGGAACCACAACCTCCTGCCTGGCACTATAGGTAGCATACAGATGAAGTGTAAGTTAATTGGGCTTTATTATTGTATATAGTAGATCTTCTATTAATTGCTTTTGCATTGCTTTGCGCTGTATTCATTGCTTTAGAATTTATTGTATTGTAATTGTTTTTAAGGCTTGTAAAACTTAAACAACTGTATTAACTGCTTAGAGCTTGCAATAAATAAGAAAGTGGTTAAGTAACCCTGGCGTGTCCTGGTTTCCCTTGGATCTAAAATAAATCAAACCACACAACAACGTACCCTAAGTGTCAGCTCAGAACTACCCTTGCCAGAACAGTGGTGGGATTTTCCAATGAATTACAAGCAGAAGCCACACTGAGCTGTAGTAATATTTGTGCTCCAAACTCACTTTGGTACTTTCAAAAATCTTACCCTGAAATGTCTGCTCTGAAGGACTGTATTAAACAGGAAAAGAAGGCGCTAAAAAGTCTTGTGCCACTTTTTGCTTTATCCTTTCTTGGTGGCTATTTTTGTGATCTCGCCTGACCTCTGCAATGGAGACGGATGTCCAATACAGAACTCAGAATGACTACACCTACTGCTTACAGTCTGCTGGGGCAATCGATACCTTCGCTCTGCCAACCTAAGGTAACCCAAGCCCAGAGGATGGACTGAAACATTGATGAAAGCACAAAGCAACTGGCAAAGAAGCTTCAACACAAGTGAAAAGGAGGACAGAACCGGGACGGGGTGGTTTTGCATGTTGGTCGAAAAGCTATTTATATTTAATTGGGCCTCATGCCTTGGGCTGCCTCTGCTGTAAAGTACCTGAGAAGCAATAAAAAAAAAGTTTAAAGAGAATCTAAGCTCAAACATAGACTAGAAAGGGGTTTCCAATTCATAATTCTGCCAGGGCTTCGCTGCCAGTATTTCAGGGAGCTTCCACTATGCTGGTTTGTTAAATACGTGTTCCTTAACTTGGTTGTCGAATGCCAGGGATTGTTTCTGTTGTACAAGTATGCAAATCCAAACTCTTCTCACTTTCGTTCGCTGCTGTATGATTATGAAATACAGTTTGTGTTAATCAAATTACACAGTAAGCTTAGCCAGATACCTTAAAAGACTTTGCTTTGGCATCCGGTCTCTAGAACAGCCATAAAACATTTCTGAATAGAATAAGGCCATTGGTTCCCAACCTTTCTTATACCGTGGACAGGCAAACCCATTCACAAACTTTTGGCGGACTGGTAAGTTTATTTGCATATTCATTATGCAAATAATGGTGCAAATATGCAAATAAAATGTTATCGGTCCACCAAAATACGTACCTCCCCCCCCCCCCAGAGCTGCCACAAACAGCCAGCTTCAGCTGTGGCAGCCATCCGTCACATGGCGATTGCCCAAGTTGAAGCCAGCTGCGGTGAGGTGGCCCAGGGGGCCGGGGCGGGGGTACAAGATTCCCTTGATTATATGTACGTATTCAGTATGCCTCCTGGTATTCAAATAGAGATTATACCTTGGACTCAAACAGGTTTCTCATCAAGCAAAAAATGACAAATCTAATGGTGGGGCGGGGAAAAGACAAGACTAAAGTATTTTGAAGAAAAGAGACATTTTCAAGGGCAGTGCTGTTGGAATAGCTTGCAGACTGTTATCTGTATTGCAGAGCAAAATGTGACTTTCTATCTTAAAATTGTATTAAACAAATTGAGAACTTTATAGCAAAAATGTAGATAAACTCAGGCTCATTGGTATTTACAATTGTTACATTTATAAAACCAACACCAATCCCAATGCTGTTTGCTGGTTTTAGAAACGTGGCGTTCAGCTCACCCAGAGGGGAGAGAGAAAGGTCTCTCTTTTTGGTACACCTGGCAGAACTTCGTTTATAGTGACTTTCCCGGGGTGACTTTGTAAAGCTGGGCACAGTCGCTGCCCTTTGTGGGTCGTGCCACCCTGAAAAAGGGAACCGCTAGTAAGAACAGGGGCTTGCAAAGGCAGTGACTTGGGGTTAGGTGCAGGCCTATGGGTGCTATAACTCGGTAACTAGGTTAAGTCGACCGATTGCCTTCCTCCTCCCCCCCAACCCCCCGCCATGTTGTGGGGACATTGGGAAGGCTTGTGCAGCATGCGGGGCCCTTTGCTTCTGCACTGGCATGAGCTCAGACCCACCTGGGCAAGGCCCTTCTGGGGGGACTGAGAGGAGCCTGTTCCTGAGAGCCCACGAGGGGGGCCCTCCATAATCCCACAAGGCCCCTGATAGGAGGGATGCCAGTTCTCCAAAGCACCCCACTCCATAATGCAGCCACTGAGCCCTCTCCTCTCTCCTGTGGAGAGAAACCAGGATGGGACCGGCCGAGTGCATCTGCTGGTGACCAAAAGCCGGGGGCGGCTCCCACTTCGCCCTCATGGCCCAGACCAGCCGCCTCCATTGTCCCTCACCTGCCGAGCCTGCTTGGGCGCTTCTGGCCGCAGGATGCAAAGGGTGGGGGTGGGCAAGCCGGGCAGATGGTTGACCCCGGGTTCTAGAATCACTCTGGCCCCCCCACTCCCTTCCGCTTACTCGAATTTTGGTGCGCAAGTGCTGATGGGAGCACTGCGGCCAATTGACATCGCTCGCAGGGGCCCATCTTGCAGACGCAAGGCAGCCGGTGGGACGCGGCGCGATGCAAAGCATACAGCGCAATAGAAGCCCGTGGCGGAAGGCGTCTTGATTGATTCCGGTGGCTGCGATGGACAGACCTGGTCAAGAGAGGCCCTCCCATCCCTGCAACCTGATAGGTGGAGAGGGAGGTTGGGGCGTCGCATAGTGACACAAGGCGCGCCCAGCCCATGCTCCTTGCAGGGGGCGGGGCAGTAGACCTGCTCACGCCTACAGGGTATGAGCGGCTGCTCGTGGGGGAAGCACATGCAGCTCGGGAGGTCCTGCTCATGGGCCTTCTTGAAGGTGTAACAGTGCCAGGAGTATACCCCAGTCCCATGGGTGTGGCTTGGCAGCGTGCCACGGCCCAGCAGCCACTGGTTCACGGCCTGGCACTGGACCGCGGACCGGCAGTTGGAAACTGCTGGAATATGGCATATAAGATAGGAAGAAAATCAAGAGCATCTCAAATCTGCTAATTGCTGCTTGCAATCTCAGAGGACGGGGTCAGCTTTTATTTAAAAAAATCCTATCATGAGTTTATGAATCACACCTGAAAATATCAAAGCAATATTTACCTACTAAAAAAAGAAAAACAAGTATCACGTTTATGTGAAAATGTTGTATCTACTATTGTTACTGAAACAGGCTAGAAAAAAAAAACCTTCTGTTTAAATTTGTTCCCTGTGTGCAGGACAGCATTTTGGGGAGACTTGTTTCCATGTCTTTGAAACTTTTTTTTTTTTAAAAGTGATTGTGTAGCTACAAAAATTGGTAAGGGTATTTAGAGAGCTCATGTTGTTTGGGAATCAGACTAGATTTCAAGTCAATGCTGCCTCCTTTAAAACTGAGTTTTTAAAACCTAACATTACTTTTAATCAAGATGCTGATTGGTTTCTGTTTTCATTTCATGCAGCTTAAACACAGGAAACAGATTGTATCTCTTTTGCTCTTATTTTGGAACATCTGCATGCTAATGATTAGAGCATGGAGAAAGAGTCAGAATCTAGTTCTGCCAACATATTGCTATGTGACCTTTGGTGTGTCACTTAAGTCTCCTCCATTTTCTCCTCTGGGAATTGGGGATAATACTTCCCTTCCTCACAGTGGGATTATGGGAATTTGTTAGTTAATATATGGCAAGTGCTTTGAACACACACACTACATAAATGCTGTATTATCATCATCAGTCAATTTCACTTTCTGGCTCAAGTATTATTATGAAAATGCTCCAATGTTTGGGATGCAGCTGCTGCAAGAAAATGTTTACATGTAAAACATCAGATCTGTTTCCCTGGAATTAAAAAGAAATAAAAAAATCTAAATTGAAATACTGTAAAATTTCTGTCACTGGGTTGCATAAACTTTTTTTTTTTTTTTTTAAACAAAATCAAAGTTGGAGCCTACTATCAACCTAGCAGTGCCTCTAACATGACTTGTGGCAAATGCTAGGGTTGTCTAGATCGGGGTGGACAAGATATGGCCTGCAGGCTGGATCTGGCCCATGGTTCACCCCGCCTCTCCCCCACCCCAGGCTAATAGAGACCTGGGGGCAGGGGAGCATGTGAAGTCATTCTCTGTTCTAAGCAGCTGGCATCTCCCTCCCCTGCCAGGGATGCATGTCCACTAGAAGGAACTGCCCCTTCTGCCTGACGCCCCCACCCCTTCTGGAGGGGCGGAGCTGACCCACAACCATGACCCAAAGTCAGTGTCTCCCCCACAAAAATTACTGCCCCCCCCCCCCGCTCTAGGTGGAGCTGCGAGTCAGACTGATGCCACTGTGCCCACAGAAGTGTATCAACGTGACACTCCTGCGTTTGGGATCTGTGTGAAGAACATGGTGGGTTCTAGCAATGGAGACTTCACTAAGGCTGTGGCTAAGGTTTTCTGAGTGGCCAGGTTTTTCTCCTGGCCCTGAGTGGATTCTCAGCAGCAGGGCAATTATGGAGATTTGCATGGAGTGTTCTTCGCCAGTGTGTAGAGCTCATTTATTTGGTGCAGAAATCCCAAAATACACAAACTCCAGGCTAAAAATTAGTTTCTTATAAAAATGCATCATTTCCATAGCATGCTGTCGTTTAGCACAATAGCATTTAATAATGTGCATGCTTGAACTCCCTTTTCATGGTCCACTAGCAGCTACTGAAGTCCCCTGCAACAGGAGAGGTTGTTCTGTACACTTCAGAGACCGTGGCAAATTGAAGATGCTGTCATATCTCACGCTATATACCTTTTCTGACCAACTGCAGAGGCACAGGTTCCACTTCTGAGACCCAAAGACTGGCCAGTTGCCCATCCTATGGGATCCCTTAGCCAACTATATTAAGCATCCAAGAATTTGCGGCCAAGAACAAGCTGCCCCTATAAAAGTGAGCACTTCTTGAGCCTGATCCCCCACAGATGCCCAAGTATGATGAACATACACAGCTCTTCAGCAGGCACTGTGGATTCTCAGCACCTCTCAGGAGAAAGCTCCTCTTGATAAGTTACTTCTGAAAGGGTTTCCTTTCGAGGAAGGCTAAGCAACACCCAGATAATTTCTAATTACTTGTCCTAAGAATACTATGCCAATGGCCCCATAAGCAGCTTTCTGGAGAGGAACCACGTATTTCTGGATGTTCTCGGGTCCTACAATGGGACTCACAAGAAAAGCTACGTTTTAAGGACATCTCCATACAGTGACTCTTGTGCTGTTTAACGAGTTCTAAATCTATTCACTCCCAAAGGTAAAAATGACATTTCCCGAAAGGAAATAACAATAAATCAGAAGGAAGGAAACAATTCATTCGCTCTGTCCCTTCACCATTAGGCAAAATTAGCTATCGGGTTAACTTATTCCAGATGGCTCAGGAACTGGTGGTAGGGGAGAAGTTCAAGTCAAGACCATTGGTTCAAGTCCAGCAAGAGGTGGAGGCAGGGCGCAGGAAATTGCAGCACCACTTTAACTGCTGTGTGGACACACCGAAGGCAGCTCTATGGAGGTACCAAAGACAAGCCTGAAAATACAAGAATGAAGCAGCAAAAGAATCAGTTAATAGTAGATACTTATGCCTAAAAAGGCACTTGTACTGGTGCATTAAGGCACAGCAAGAGCGAAGGGGATAACACAGAGCAGTCTTTACCGCTCTCATGTTACTGGGATGTCCTCCAGATTCATACAGTTGGAACCAGATGTTCCCATGTGAGCACACTGGAATATGTGCGGGGAAAGTGTGATCTGAGGAGGGGGAGAAAGAGTCAGAACTACATTTTCAGAATCCCTGTTTACAATTCCAGATCTATTTAGATGATAGAAATAATAAATATTAAATTATCCTCTTCCAGCAGAGCCTTTTATATCCATTCAGCCGTGAAGCCCACAACTATTACCATCAATCCATGGGAGCAGTAGGTGTATGCTGTAAAACAATGTTGTGATATATTCTTGTTCTACCTCTCTAAAACATGCTTTAGTCCAATCTGAAAATGCAAGCAGAAGAACTTCAGTTAAACTGTGAGGAAAGTCTGTCCCTTCTCAAGATTGGCTGGCCTCTATTTCAGTGTCCCTCATTGCTGTTGTGTGTCCTTCATGCTTTCAGCCATCCATGTCCATGAATTTTCTCTTCCTATAATTCTGGACCAGGCTGGAAGCTGTAATCTGAGACGCTTGCCCTTTCTCCCAGCACTGAAAGTCATTCAGCCCCTTTTGGCCAGCTCGAAACAAGGCTCGCTCCAACTCATCCAGCCGTGCCACCAGTGCAGAGGTGTCCTCATTGTAGGCATTCTGGGAGGAGTCCATGATGCGACGGAAACGGCCAATAAACGTCTAAGGGAGAAAAGCAGAATTACCCAGGGCTAATGGGAGATGCTTCTTGAACTCCAATGCTAGAAATCTGTGCTTATGGAGCCAAAAGATTCACGCTTCTAGTCCCTACGCCGTCTGCATGTAGGCAGCCACCGATTTGTAGGGGGCTAGCTCCTGGTTGCTGGTACTCAACTAACTGGCGTGGACAGGTGAGTGTACAAAATATTAGCTGCAAAGTACTTGTACCACTGGGTGGAATTAGATTTGGTCAAGTGTGATTGTTGCCTTTTAGTTTAGTGGCTGGCCGACAGAGGCTACTGAAACGTAATACAATTCTAATTCCATCTCTTTTCAAGTGGAAGATGCCATTGGTTTGGAGCAGGGTCCGTGCTCAGCTGGAGGCCTTGAATGTGTGGTTATGCATGTCACAATGCGGTTTAATACCTTTCGTCTCGAAATTGAGCCAGATGGGTCTCCCCTTTCTGACAGCAATAGTACTACTCCTGACTGAACGTGTGTGTGCATGGTTTGGTAAACGCACATTCGGTATCATTCAAAAACCAAACAATACATGCAACATGCTAAACAAAGAGGGGGTAATTTAAAAGATTTTTTTCTATCACTATGGGTAAAAACATGTAGCTAGTAAGGTACCAAGAAAGGAAAAGGGTTAAACTCTTGATAATCTTTGGAAACTGGATTTAAGATTTCTTAGGAAACCATGCTTCCAGAAGCACCCATCTCGTAAAATACGAGTTTTATTTATGTCTAGCATAGAGATTTGACATCTAAAACTTTGTTACGTGGGTGCGCTACAAGCACCAAATAAGAGACTTTGAAGCTCTCAGGGAGGTCTCTTTACTTTAGTCACAAATGTCATCTCTACTTCTTTGAACGTTATTTATGTCATGATAAACAAACCACACAACTCTTGTCATTAACAGGGAGCAGGGACGCTGCGGTAAGGCAGATCATCACTGCAGGAAGGGGTTGAAGAGCTCTTCTGGACACCATCAGCCCCAGCACACCTGCCAGGACATATCCCTGCCTAGGGCAATGTGGCATTCAGAGGAAAAAGAGAGCTCTCTAGGATCACAGAGCAGGATTACTTATGAGTGGCAGCTGCCTGGACCACTTGGAAAAGTGAAGGGACCATCTTTACTTTGTTTTCTTTCGTTTATAGTCCTGGGCATTCAACCTAGGCCTCTCAGACACACAGAAGAACCGAGACCTCGCACCCTCTTCACAGAAACGTTTAACTTTTGCCTTGCAGAGAACAAGGGGGTGAGCCTGTCTTGCAGGATTATTTTGTTTGCCTCTTTTGTAAATGAATGGGTACATGGGGGAGCAGCGTCCCTGGGAAATACACCCAGACTGAACCACGCACTTCGAACCAGCAATGCGTATAGCCACAGAAAGATGTCTGGAACTAAAGAGGCACCCACTCTGCCCCAGAGGCACAATCTATGACAGACACTTCACATTTCCTGTTAATTAAGAAGTGATATATCAACGTGGTTCCTCTGCCAGGTAACCTGTTCCTTGTACAAAACTCACAGGACCAAATTCGGCTCCTGGATTGATACAACTGAAGCCCACTGACTTCGCTGGGGTCTTTTATATGCACCTCTGACCTGGAAGTCCTTATTTAAGCTAAAATCATGGTTACAACAGAAGAAGGTTTGCCTGAGCGCAGCAAAGAAAACAGAAACCAAAGCTACCAAAGGAAATATGGTTTCAGATACTTGCCTGCAGTATAGTCTGAGCTATTTCTGGATTCTCTGGATTGTCAAAATTCAAGAGCTGGGAGCCAAAGCCATAATAGTATGGCCCCATTTTATGAAGGTCAACCACATTGGCATCAGCACTGAACACTGTCCGCCAGCTTTCCTTGTAAATCTTTGGCAGTTCCACTGAAAGTATCCTCCGTTTGATGTCATACAATCCTTTTGCTAGCCACAGGGGTATTTCCACCTTTGAGCCCTGCAAGCACACAACAGAAACCCCACCCCCCAGAAACAGAGGTAAATAAACTCTGACCAGGATAACAGAAAACATGAGATTTAGATGAACACTGAAGAGTCACCGGAGAGTGATTTGATGTCAACGTGTAGTAGTGGAAACGAACGTAAATCAGATTTTTATTTGAGAAAGATAATGCCTATAGACACCAGAGAGAGAGAGAGAGAGAGAGAGAGAGTGTATATGCACGCGTAAACAAACCCTGAAAGGATAAAAACAATACTACAGTGTAAGGAAATTTGCAAGTAGAGCCCCAGGATCCTGCAGACACTTTCAAATATCTGCAACTTTGCTCATACGATTCCACCAATAGGACTACTCCAGGAAGTAACTTTAAGGAGTCCTCTGGCACCTTAAAGCAGGAGTGGGGAACCTTCAGGCCTGGCCCCCAGCTTGCCTGGATCCAGCCCCCAAGGCTCAGGGCTCCCCCCCAAGCACTGGGGAACCCACACTGGTGCTCCAGCCCCCCGTCACTCCACTGCTGGAGTTCCCCGCTGACTCTGGCCTCCGCTGGGGACTCTCGTGCATTTCAAAAAAGGCACCTGCGCGGAGCCCCGGAGTCAGCCTCCTGGGGCTCTTGTACATTGCAAAGTAGGAATGCGGAAGTGCCTATCGACTAGTCAATGGAAATTCCATCGACTAGTCAATTAACTGCATTTTAACATCCTTAGAATCAATCATTCACTGCAACCAGGCAGCAGAGGCAAAAAAGAAGTGTTAAAAAGTAAGCTATTAAAAATAAACTTCTAAAAAGATTTAAAATGAAAACATTTAAAAAGATTTGTCAAAGGAAACGGTTTCTGTGCTTGTGTAACTTAAATTAAAATGGGTAAAAGCAGCATTTTTCTTCTGCATAATATAGTTTCAAGTTCAAGTATTAAGTCAATGTTCAGTTGTAAACTTTTGAAAAAAAACAACCATAACAGTTCAGAGTTACAACTGTCAGGATTCATTCATCTGAAGAAGTGGGTTGTGCCCACGAAAGCTCATGATCCCATCTACCTGTTTTGTTAGTCTTTAAGGTGCTGCAAGACTATTCGTTTTTTACGTTTTTCTGGTTATAGTGGGGTGAGTAATAATTTTTGAAGAGGGGGCCACTTCACAAATTTCAGACCTGGAAGGGGCGGGGCCTCAGGCGGAAAGGGAGGGGTTGAGAGCTACCCAACTGGCAGCTTTGCTTGGCCTGGGGTCCGTCCCCCCCCCCAGACTTCTGGTGGAAGGGACCTGGAGCAGAGGGAAGGGTACCAGGGGCTAGCCTTCTCCCAGAGTTGTCTGGGGTGGAGGCTTAGAATTCACATAACACAGCTGGCAGCTCCTGACCCCCCTCCCCACTAACCTGTTGCCTGGCAACTGCAAGCCCTTTGAACAGATGCAATTGAAAGGACTTGTGTCTCACAGGCAGCTCACAGGCAGGGAGCCGGTGGGACCAAGAGCTGTGAGCCCTTTCTACTGCTTCGGTTTAAAGGCCTTGTGCCCGCAGGGTTGGGCTACCAGGCAACGCAGCTTTAAATAGAAGCAGTTGAAAGGGCTGGGCTCCCTAGCAATGCGCTAGAGGGGCCGGGAGCTGCCAGCCCTTTTAACTGTCTCTCTTTAAAGGGCTCTCATGTTGCCCATGGCTGCCAGGCAACTCGTTGCCTGATGGGCATGGGGAAGGCAGGAGCCCTTTAAAGAGAAGCAGTTGAAAGGGGCTCCCACGTCTCCAGCTCCCCAGCTCCCAGGCAACATGCGAGGGGCTGGATCCAACCCGCTGCGAGGCTTTTGCCCACCCCGAAGTTACCGACTAACTTGGCTGCCCCTCTGGAGGATTCAAACCTCCACTCTGGAGGTGTCTGCAATGCTGAGATGCTGCTGGCGGTGCAACGAACGGCAGGGCAGGGTCCCTGGACGACGCCCACAACTCGCAGCAAAGAACTCCCGGACACCTCTTTGCAAGGCTTCGTGGGCAGCACATTGTCAGGCCCTTACAGAGGCCCTGGCCGCAGGGGCGGTTAGCAAACGAAGGCCCCGGGCTGAGCCCAGGCTACCGAGCGAGGCCTGGTTTTAAAGACAGCCCCCTTTGCCATCACTCCCCACCCCTGATCAGGCTGCCCACGTGCTGGAGCCCAGCTGGCCCGCCCCGCGCAGTCTGCAGCCTCGCGCAACCCCAGGCCAAGCGCGCGTGCGCGCTCACGGGGAGAACCCCACTGGGCCCTTGTCACACCGCGCTGGCCCGGCTCGCGGCGGCGCCTGCATTTCCCAGCATGCCCCGCTCCAGCCGGGAGCCCGTCAATCAGACACCGGAGCGCTCCTCAGGCCAGCGGGCAGGGACAAGCCCCGCCCCCACCGGCGCGCGGTGGCTGCCGGGAGTTGTAGTCCCGGCGCCCTCCGGCCGCGCCTTACCTCCGGGATGCCGTCGCCTTGGCCGGCCCCCGCGCCCTTTCCCAGCACGGCGGCCAGGCGGGGCAGAGCCGCCTCCACGCGGCCCGGCAGCTTCTCCTGGGACATCAGGATGTCTCCCAGAGACAGGAAATTCTCCTCGGGCCCCAGCCCGGGCTCCACGGGGAAATAGGCCTCGGACATGGCGGGGCGGCAACTTCCCAACCCCCTTTCCCGCGCTCCGCCGCGGTCAGGCAGAAGCAGCGGCCAAGGCTGGGGAGCGACAACGCGCATGCGCCGCTTTCTGCCCGCTCCGCAAGCCGGCGGCGGCGCCAGGCGAGAGCAATCGAGGGCAGCGGGGGCGCGCACGCGTGCTCTCGTCAGTCAGTCCGTCCGTCACGCTGGAAAGAGCTGCCAGGGGTGCCCGGTCCCGCGGGGTGTGGGGGAGGGGCCGCTTTGTGCCTGACGAGGGGGCTGTCTCCCCCTCCCCCTCTGCCCGATGGATTGTTGCGGGCGGCGCGAGCGCGGGCGGGGGCGGGGGCGGGGGCGCGTGCTGCTGCTTTCATGACTCCAGCGGGGGCGGCCGGTAACCGACAGCGCGTCGTCGGAGTGCAGGCCCGGGGGCCGGCGGGAGGCGGAGCATGTGAGGGGGAGGGGCGGGAGAGTGGGAGGGGCGTAGCCGTGGGTGAGATGGGGGAGGGGCGCCCCATTTTCAGCGACGAACGACGTGCCCGCAGAGACCCACCCTCCCTCCCCCCACCCGCGGGTAACAAGGCCTAGTGCTGAACGCCCTTCCCCCTCCTTGGCCACCATTGCACCCAGCCCTGCCCCTGGGCACGCCTGGTCCCCCGTCCCTTTCTGCCCCGGGCTGGTTGAGTCCCAATGAAACACCCTCGGGAGACAGCGCCCTGCCCTTGCAGGGGTGTGGTAACATTGCCCTGGCTAGCGAGAGTGCAGCCGGGCTCCACTAGCCCTGCCCCACGTGCACCCTGGGGGCGCGTCTACACTGTAGGGCTTAACTCGGAAATAACCTACGCCAGTTGAGCTACTTCAACGGTGTACCTTAATGCAAGTGTTGGTGCTGTCTGCACGCCCTGGGGGCGCGTCTACACTGTAGGGCTTAACTCGGAAATAACCTACGCCAGTTGAGCTACTTCAACGGTGTACCTTAATGCAAGTGTTGGTGCTGTCTGCACGCCCTGGGGGCGCGTCTACACTGTAGGGCTTAACTCGGAAATAACCTATGCCAGTTGAGCTACTTCAACGGTGTACCTTAATGCAAGTGTTGGTGCTGTCTGCACGCCCTTATTTCAAACTAGAGCCCTCTTCCTCTGACCCCGTACTCCTACAATGAGGGTCACAGGGGTTGGAGTAAGTAGCCCTCCAGCTCAACATGATTTGGACAGTATGTCCAAATAACTGCCAGCTGTGTAGAGGCAGACTGTGTTATTTCAAAATAATGTTGCTGTGTTAGACATAGCCTGGGAAAGCCTGCCCTCGGGGCAACCCCTCTCACTCTGCCCCAAAAGTTGTGGTGAAAGGACCTTAAAATTACATGTTGCACCAAAGGATTCATTCAGCAGGAAGACAGTCTCTGCTCCCAAAGAAGTTACGGTTTTAGATTTAAAAAATGTAAGGAGGAATCCTGACAGAATTCTCCTTCACTGTAATGGGGCCAGTATTTCCTTCCAACTGAATTTAAATTAACACTAAAACCAAATCATTCAGAAGCTTTAAGCTGCCCTGTCTAAATCGGTGGCAGATTGTAGGTATGTTCTTGTGGCATTCTATAAACTAGTGACTTCCCGTCAACTTCCTGGTGCAAGACAAAGTGTTGTTTTTTAAATTTGATGTAAAGTTGTCTGACCTGGAATATGAAAGGTATTGAGAGGCACACTTCACTTACATGGGCGTGAGGTGCCTCTCTGAATATCTGGGCCTGTGTGATTTGGTATTTGTTTGTTTTAGAGTGTGGCCATCTCCTTTGTGATGGCTGAAATCAGCTGATCTCGGTGAAGGCAGTTCTTGGTTGGAAGGTCCATGTCTGGAATTTTCTCCTTCTGACAGGTGTCAGATCTCAAATTTGATAACCTTCAGCACATTGTCTTAGGCTCATCTTTTCAGCTAAACCTTTGTGACTGGATGTAACAGGCACTGGGATAAGTTCACAATGATGCAACTCTGGTAGTGTAGGAAGTCAGCCTGGATTTCTGGGGCATAGTGGTACAAACCATCCTTGCCTCTCTTGGACAGTCTATGTTGACTGTGTTTTAAAGCTATCCTTCCCTATCAGAACCCTACGGGAGAGCACCTGTGATATCACAATTGCCTGTGTTTGAAGTTTGAATCTTTAGTGCAGCCATTGTAACAGGCACAGGGAAGCTGCAAATTGCACTCGATTGTGCCCAAGGGGTGAATCTGGCCTTATCCACAAATTGTATAAAGACCACAGTGAGTATGAATTTGAATCTGTGGTTAGGGTTGTTTTTTGTAGTGGGAACATAGGTCATCCTGCTTAATAAGGGACACAGTGAAAATCCAGACAAATTAATATCTGTGCACTGCTAAGTAGGTTTAAGTAGATCTTAATGATCTCTTAATGCCAAAGTTTTAATTGCTAAATTGTTTTCATGCTGAGGCAGAATATTGGAATGTAATTCAAATGCCACATTTGCTTTAGTGTTATAATTCAATAGACCAGAGATAATGCTCTAGCTTAAAGTCAAACTCTTTGGGCTAGATTTTGATCTTGGGTACACAAGTATAACTCCAGAGTAACTGCACAGATTTCACTGGAGTTACTCAAGACTTACATTGGTGTAACTGAGAGCATACTTTGACTTCTTTTGTCCTTGTCTTGTTTAGAACTTTTAAAATGTTTTACATTTTTTGGGGAATTCATTTTTTCTTTGCTTAATTAAACCTTGTTTGTCCTGCCTTTAATTGTGCATGTTGAGAAATAAAACAACAATAGAACACCTGCACCGTTACTAAGAATGGTAATCTGTACAATAACAGAACTTTTCTATCATTGTTAAAGATTTTATTTTCCTTTTATCGAGAATTATAGCTTTGTTTATCAATCTCTCATACCAAGCTTTGAGTAGGTTTGAAAGAAATATGAGCATCAGTGCACTCGTGGGAAGTAGCAATTTGGGTTGTTCTCACAGTTTTTGATGTTTTAAGCAGAATTATATTTTTGAAACCCACTCTGTTTCCCTTTCAATCAAAGACATACTGGCAAATGGAAGGGGAATGGATCAAAGATAAGGGTGGGATTTTGAAAAACACTAAGCAGATTTCAGTAGGAGTCAGGAGCTTAATTCTCATCAACATTCTTGAAAATTCCATCCTGTTTTTAGTGTGGTCAACGTTACATTTGAAGGGTGGTAACTAATGTAGCCCAAAAACAGTAGCCTGAAAAAAGCCCGAATAGAAGAATTCCATACAGGATATTGTGATCATAAGACTTTTCAGCACATTTTAATGAGCATTGGCTAATGATGATTTAGCCTTGAATTGCAAAATTTCTCCTTAGTGGTTTTAAAATTGATAGCCTTAGATTCATTGTGAGACACTGCTGGCTCTCATCCTCTTTGAAATGTAGCTTTAAGTTTATAGATTCATATTTGGTCCCCCACTGAATTTGTCAGATTAATCGTTCACTGATTTTGAATCTCAGATTGTACCACTCTTACAATTGATTTACAGTAAATGTGGTTTGAATCCATGAAAAAATGTATGGCCCCAAATATATTCATATATTTGTGAACATAAGAACGGCCATACTGGGTCAGACCGACGGTCCATCCAGCCCAGTGTCCTGTCTGCCGACAGTGGCCAATACCACATGCCCCAGAGGGAGGGAACACAACAGGTAATCCTCACGTGATGCCTCCCCTGTCACCTGCCTCCAGACAAACAGAGGCTAGGGACACCATTCCTACCCATCCTGGCTAATAGCCATTGATGGACCTAACCTCCACGGATCTATCTAGCTCTTTTTTGAACCCTGTTCAATTCCCAGTTTTCACCGCATCCTCTCACAAGGTATTCCAGAGGTTGACTGTGCGCTGAGTGAAGAAAAACTTCCTTTTGTTTTTTTTAAACCTGCTGCCTATTAATTTCATTTGGTGACCTCTAATTCTTATATTGTGGGAATAAGTAAATAACTTTTCCTTATTCACTTTTTCCACACCAGTCATGATTTTATAGACCTCTGTCATATCCCCCTTAGTCTCCACTTTTCTAAATTGAAAAATCCAAGTCTTTTTAATCTCTCTTCATATGGGACCCGTTCCAAACCCCTCCTCATTTTTGTTGCCCTTTTCTGAACCTTTTCCAATGCCACTATATCTTTTTTGAGATGAGGTGACCACATATGTATGCAGTATTCAAGATGTGGGCATACCATGTTTTTATATAGAGGCAATAGGATATTTACTGTCTTATTCTCTATCTTTTTTTTAATGATTCCGAACATGTTATTTCCTTTTTTGACTGCTGCTGCACACTGAGTGGATGTTTTCAGAGAACTATCCACAGTGACTCCAAGATCTCTCTCTTGAGTAGATGTAGCTAAATTAGACCCCATCATTTTGTATGTATAGTTGGGATTATTTTTTCCAACGTGCATTACTTTACATTTATCAATATTAAATTTCATTTGCCACTTTGTTGCCCAATCACTTAGTTTGATGAGATCTTTTTGAAGCTCTTCACAGTCTGCTTTGGTCTTAACTATCTAAAGCAGTTTGATATCATCTGAAAATTTTGCCACCTCACTGTTTACCCCTTTCTCTGATCATTTATAAATAAGTTGAATAGGATTGGTCCCAGCACAGACCCTTTGGAGACCCCAGTCTCCACTCTGAAAACTTAGCATTTATTCCTACCCTTTGTTTCATGTCTTTTAACCAGTTATCAGTTCATGAAAGGACCTTCCCTCTTATCGCATGATAACTTACTTTACTTAAGAGCGTTTGGTGAGAGACCTTGTTAAAGGCTTTCTGAAAATCTAAGAATACTATATCCACAGGATCCCCCTTGTCCACATTTGTTGACCCTGCTCAAAGAACTCTAGTAGTGGGATCAGATTTGCAACATTTGGCGAGCTTTTGGAACATGGGCCCTAGACTGTCATACCTCCCACACCTCCACCTTTATTTCTGGTTTAATCTGGCATGACTTCTCACAAGAGTGAGAAAGTTGAGTCTGCTCCCTGGAATGGATTATCCAGTTGACCCTTTCTGGTGCAGAGGATTGGGCTTCTGCGTGCCTCTCTTTGTTTTCCTGGGAAAAACAGTAATGGCAATATATAGACTGAACTGGAATTATGAAAAGAATATGTGGTAATTAACCATGAGAAGCTGTTTTTATCATTTTTGAGGGGCAAAATCAGTCATACTTGCCAACTAAGAATCTACATTTGACTATAGATTGGAAATCTTGAGTCCCTTTAAAAATTCATCTGTATTAAAAAGAGAATAAAAGAAAGGATTTTGCAGTTCATGACTAACTCACCAGCCAACGTTACATTTTCATTGCTTTAAAATTCTTATGATCACAGTGTTCTCCATGGAACCTTCTGCTCAAGCTGGTTTCAGGCTGGTCTGGTATTGTTTTGACTGTTAATTTCCACACTTGTAATTTGCTCGAAATCAAGCCAGCTAAAACAGCCAAATTTGCAACAGTTTGCTAAATCTTCTGTTACCTATTTTGTTAAAGGAAAATGTCATACAATTTTTTTCTAAAAAGTACAAAATGTTGGGCTAAGACTATATATTTGAATTACTTATTCATTGCTTAGATGCCATGGAAATAGGAGCTATACAAAAAACATAAGCAAATAAAAAGTAACAACAGCTTTTTGCAAACTCCAGTATGCTGAAGTTGTGAAAATACAAATTAACTTGATTTGTTAGTTAGCTGAGTAAAAAGAACACATGGAGACTGAGAAGTGGAAGGAATAACTGCACTGTGTATACAAATATAACACCTGTACTTCACCAGTTTTAGAAAATCTCTTTTCCCCATTAATAGGAATATTAAATCTTTGAATTAGTGGAATGTAAAAACCAACACCAGAAAAAAGAGTCAAATAAAAATGAAACAAAATCGACATTCTGAAACAGTCTGTCCTTTTTCCCTAGTAAGATTTAAAGTTTTCATCCATTGTACAAAAAATGGTATATTCAGATAGAAGTCTTTAACATTGTACTTGTTTCCTGATGAGAGAGAAACTTTGTAATAATTTTATTTCCATTTTGGCACATTATCCAGTGGAGTGGTATAACAGTTTTCAAGAGGCCTTTTTAAAGGACAGTTCTGGGTGAAGAGCCTAATTTGCAAGACTGGACTAAAAAAGATACCCCTGTTTAACCAGGTCATAGAAAGAACAAAATCTTTGTGCTCAGAATGGATGTTTACAGAGATTGTGAGAAGAGAAGATTGTACAAATGGCATCATATCTTTTTATAGGGTTTGGGATCAAAATGACTGGAAAGAGAAAAAAGAAAATTAATATTTCCATCAATCCTGAGATGCCTCAGCCTGAAGCGAATGAGAATGACGCGAGACAAGACAATCCAGAAAAACTGAGGTACAGGGCAAACACAAAGATGAATCATATAATTTCAAAGAACGCTCATACTTATTGCAGGACTACTCCAAAGCCATATCTACTTTGTAAGTGCTATGAGCAGCACAGCTGCAGTGCAACATATTGTAGACCCTGCAGCCACAGAAGGGTTTTTTATTTTTTATTGCTTTGGGTAATCTGTCTCAGTGGCAGTAGCTAGGTCAATGGAAGCATTCTTCCATCATCCAAGCCACGTCCACACTGGGGGTTAGGATGACATAGCAATGGTGCTCAGTAATGTGAATTTTTTATGCCTCTAAGCACCGCAGGTATGTAACCTAACTGTTAAGTCTAGACCAGGCCTGAGAATTGTCTCTCTGAGTACATAGTAAGAAGTGTTGGAATTCAGCTGCCAGTTCATGAGCCTTTTATATAATTTGCCCTTCTATGATGAGAGATACCATACTGGGATTTGCCACGGAGCTACTAAGAGTGAGTCTTGACTTCAGCATTAAAAAATGTGTATAATCAGCCTTGAACTGCAAGCCAGATTTTTATTTGCCTTGTTAAAAGAAAGGGAATGGTCTGTTTCATAAGCGATCTTGCTTGTGTGTAATACACAGAGGTGAAAGTAAAGGGGTGTGCAGCTCTGACAAGAAATGGCTGAGCTGCAGCAAAAGCCAGCAGGGAGCTATTTTAAGAGTTGGCAGAGACCTGGGTTGCGTTAGGACAGTACCTGTAAGAAATTTAAGTTCCTTTCACCCCTGGCATCAGTATTATTTGGGAGTGATCCTATTAACGTCACATGGAATTACAGTGGTATACAGTGGTTTGAGGGGAGGATCAGACCCATTAAAGAGACATTTGAAGTTAAAAATACAAGAACATAAGCTAGGTGGAAGAGGACAAACAGTGGAAGAGAGCAGGGAAGAAGGGGCAAAGGAAAGAAGATGGTGGAAAGATATGAAACAAAAATAAGGACAGAGGAGGTGGTATACAAGAGCAAGAGGAGTAGGGAATCAAGAGTGTAGGACACAGAAAACAGAAGGTGAATGTCCAACTATAAGAAGTAATAGATGAGAAGTGATTCCCCCACTGCAGAAGAGAGTAAAGAATCACATGGGCTTTATGGTAGTGACTGGGATAAAGCAGTTGGTATGCCATGTTCCCAAGATCTGGAATCCCAAATCTCCAGACTAGGATTTCAGCCTGTATCGTAACGCAAGGAATGGGGGTAATTGTGTGCACAGGTAATGCTCATGTCTGTTGGGGGTATGCACAGTTCTGAAGATCAGGGCTTTAGTATTTGTCAGGGGTGCTCTGGAGTTGTAAGTTACTGTCAGTATCCTTCAGCCTGAAACTGATCCAAACATTGGTTAAGCCCATTTCTTTCTTTACTGGAACATTTGTTGAAAGGAACAGTTTGTGTTTCTTATTCAGCCTATTGGGCTGATGAATGAGGGTTGTACACTTGTAGCAACCAGACATATTGTATCCTCAGTGCTAGATTTTGCAACCCATATGTTGAGTAGGACTGACAGTATTTTTGGAGAAGCTTCAAGGGGTAGCCCAGTTAGTCTGTAACTGGAAAAA
This sequence comes from Pelochelys cantorii, assembly GCA_032595735.1. NCBI lineage: Eukaryota > Metazoa > Chordata > Testudines > Trionychidae > Pelochelys > Pelochelys cantorii. Next base: position 986,562 of record CM064339.1, on the reverse strand, counting down.
CTTAAACAACAACAAATAATCTAGCAGCACCTTAAAGACTCACTATCTACGTGTTTTGTTAGTCTTGAAGGTGCTACTACACTATTTGTTTTGTAGGTTTTTCCAGTACTTGTGGAAGTAGTTCTATGGCTTCAGTGAGATTACCTGTGGGAGTGAATCCTGCTCTGCACGAATGAACATTGCCAAATCTGTCTCTCCTTGAGCAACTTAGCAGCTAATTCATTGCTTGGAGAAAAGGATGGAAGCAAGGTTAGGAGTTTCCAATCACTGATAGAGCCAGGGTGAGAATAACAGTCTTTCTGCTTCTTTCTAGACCCCTGGAAGATATATTAATCATGATTAGGTCTTGTCATCCCTTTGATCCCCAAGCGCCCTGACAAAGGAGGAACACATTTTACAGCTAGTGAAACTGAGGCACAGGAACGTGAGCTAACTTGTCCCAAGTCACTCAGTGATAGAGCAGAAAATAGAAACCAGGTCTTCTGAAGCCTAGTGTAGTGTTGGGTCCTCTAGACTGGGGCTACTCAACACACGGCCCTCAGGTCACATGGAGCCCATGGCCCATTTGTTTGTGGCCCGCGGTGCGGTTTGAGTTTTCGCAGGGCTCAACACATGGCCTCCACTGGGAACACACTCCACAACAGCGAGATGTCTCCCAGGTGGGGTGAGCATTGAAATCTGCAAGCAGATGGGCTGGCTGGGACAGACGGATGCAGGGTGTTGACGTCTCTAGCCCCCAGGGAGGAGGTGCCGGGAGCGCCGGGGCATTGTGGGAGGTGCTGGCTACTTAGCCTTGTGGGCAGAGCCTGAGAGGTGCTGACTGGCTCACACTGGCCACATCCGGGTCCAGCACTGCGGTTTACAGCTTAATCTTTGTATTCGTGCTTATCAGCGTGAAAGAAGCTATTTGCATATATTTGCATATATATTTGCACATATATGCAACCACACTTAAGTTGCGGCTCTCGGCATATGCTGTGAGTATCGTGGCCCCCGGGACTTCCAAAGTTGAGTAGCCCTGCTCTAGGCCACGCTGGAACTCTGTGACATTACTATCTTCTACAGTTGGTCTATAAGATTAGGACTTACCTACATTGGGAGTTCATGTCAAATGGTGGTCTAAATCTAGCCTGCACTGGCTTGCTGTGTTTTCAGTGTCCATGTGGACCTATTACTATACACAAAAATTTCCCCAGTGCACTTTAATCTACTCTTGTTCCGAAATAACATACTGTACAACGGAATTATTAGTTGACATCAGCAGGTCCACAGAATGCTTAGCATGTTTGAGGCTAAAACAGGGTAGATTTATTCCCTGGAATCCATGAACTAGCCCCTGAAGAGGAAAGTGGGAATATATTTGTTTTTCAAATATTACAGTTTCTATTGAAAACGAAATTTTCAGTAAAAATGAAGATGAAAGCATTACAACAATTCTTCGATTTTTTTCATAGCTGTCATACATTGTGCGAATCCCTATTATCATATGGAAGTGGATTCAACAATTTTCAAGGCATTTTTAACTGGTCTGTAGTCCTGTTGGTAAGTGGGAAAATCACCAAATAATTTAGACCAATGATTGATGATTGATTAGTGTTTCTAACTTTAAACCTTGCAGAGAAGTGCTGAATAGGTTAAAACTTTTATGATTTACTTGGTAATATTTACAGAAATGTTTAGTATTTCTTGTCTCAGCTGCTAAGTTTAGAGCCAGCAGCTGTTACTTCTTTGTTGTACCAAATCAGTAACTTTCCATTCTCTTTGTATTCCTTTATGTATATCACTAACTCTTTGCAAATACCTGCAACTTAGAATTGTGTGAAAATAGTCAGCAAATTTGTTTTTCCTCTAGGGAGAGGTTAAGTAAATCATTGATACAACATGAAGTCCCATCTAATGTGGATCAGTATATTTCTCTAGTAAATCCCTGTGAATCAGTGTGATTCCTCACAGTTTCAAGCCACTGAAGTCATAGAATCATAGAATAGAAGATTAGGGTTGGAAGAGACCTCAGAAGTCATCTAATCCAACACCCTGCTCAAAGCAGGAACAAACCCAAACTAAATTCATGCTCAATCTAGCAAGAGACATAAAGGGTAACAAGAAAACATTCTACAAATACATTAGAAGCAAGAGGAAGACCAAGGATAGGGTAAGCCCGCTGCTCAGTGAAGAGGGAGAAACAATAACAGGAAACTTGGAAATGGCAGAATTGCTGAAGGACTTTGTTTCGGTTTTTGCCAAAAAGATTGATGGTGATGGGATGCCTAACATAGTGAATGCTAGTGGAAATGGGGTAAGTTTAGAAAAGAACAAGCTAAAAATTACTTAGAAAAGTTAGATATCTTCAAGTCACCAGGGTCTGATGAAATGCATCCTAGTATACTCAAGGAGCTGATAGAGGAGGTATCTGAGCCTTGAGCTATCATCTTTGAAAAGTCATGGAAGTTGGGAGAGATACCAGAAGACTGGAAAAGGGCAAATATAGTGCCCATCTATAAAAAAAAAAAAAAAAAACAGGAATGACCCAGGAAACTACAGACCAGTTAGCTTAACTTCTGTGCCAGGAAAGATAATGGAGCAAATAATTAAGGGATTCATCTGCAAACATCGGGAAGAGAATAAGGTGATAGGTAACAGCCAGCATGGATTTGTAAAAGAACAAATCATGTCACACCAATCTGATAGCATTTTTGGATAGGATAACAAGTCTTGTGGATAAGGGAGAAGTGGTGGACGAGGTATACCTAGTATCAGAGGGGTAGCCGTGTTAGTCTGGATCTGCAAAAACGACAAGGAGTCCTGTAGCATCTTATAGACTCAGGGTATGTCTACACTACCACCCTAGTTTGAACTAGGGTGGTTAATGTAGGCATTCGAAGTTGCAAATGAAGCCCGGGATTTAAATATCCCGGGCTTCATTTGCATCTTGCCGGGCGGGCACCATTTTTAAATCCCCTTAGGTCGAACTCCGTGCCCGCGGCTACACGGAGTAGGTAGTTCGAATTAGGATCTCTAATTCGAACTACCGTTACTCCTCGTGTATGATATTAGATTTTTCCTAATATCCAACCTAAACCTCCCCCACTGCAACTTGAGACCATTCCTCCTTGTTCTGTAATCTGCCACCATTGAGGACAGCCTGGCTCCATCCTTTTTGGAACCCCCCCTCAGGTAGCTGAAGGTTGCTATAAAATCCCCCCATGCTTTTCTCTTCTTCAGACCCTTTCCCTCAGCCTCTCCTCAATGGAATTTTGTGGGTATCCATCTGGTGTAATGCTATGGAGAACCAGACTCAATATACTGAGAGAGGGGACCTCACCTCGCTTCCTCCTAGATGGGGGAAGCAAACCTTGCTCAGCCAAATAAGCAAAGCAATCAGTCCTTTCCTCCATTTTTTGTCATTACCGTTTAACAGCCTCGCTCCCTGAAATTTGTTATCTCCCACAGCAGGCTTTGGGTACTATTACTAGAATTTATTTTCATCTCATATCAGATATGCAGAGATGTAACTCCGTTATGAGGAGTCACTCCTGATTTACACCTTAGGAGAGAGGAATAACATCTGTTGTCATTCATGGGATCTATTGAATAGACAGTCTGTTGTTTTTTTGAATCGGGATAAAACAAATGTTATCAAGAAATTTGAGAAACGGGTCACTGATCAGTTTGGGGGGAAATAGGCTATTCTCTGACATAAATTTGACTATTTTGAATGGACCCATCAGCTTCTTCTGAGCTACTCAGACCAATTCTAATCAAGCCAAATGAATGCATTTGTCAACGTTTTGGTTCATGTAAATTAAAATTAGTTTTTACAGACTGTTTCTGTCCAATCCCAACGTTGATATTTTAAATGTCTTTTTGCATAGAACTCTGGTGAACTGTGTATGTTTTTTTTACTTTAGGTCCTCACTCATGTTCACATGAGCCTGGAGAATTTCATCAGGTAATATGTCACTAAAGAAAAGCAGCGTATCATTGAATTCTTAGTTGCAGGGGAAGTGGGCATATATTGATTGAAAAGTCATTCTGTGGTTAACCAGTTAACAACAAGAAAAGAAATAACATCGCATTTTCACCTATACACTGCAATAGTGTCCCAGAATCATTCACTGGACAGGATGGCATTGTGATCTAAGCTTCAAATTTCAAAATATGTAGACTCTCTTTAAACATGGTTTCAAATCCCAGCATGATTAACTTAGCCTTTCATCCTTCAGTGGTGGATAAGTTAAGTTCTGTGCCATTTACGAAATAACTTAGTCCTTAAAAACATGTTTGCTCTTCCTGGACATAAACAATTCCATAGTAGGTTTCAGCTGAGTACAGGTTTGCCCTGCTGTCTTTCACCAAAATTCCTGTGCATCTCCCAGTCATGCTGTGTTCTCAGTGTCCTTGTGGACCTACTGCTGTATGCAAAAAATTTCTGTGCATCCCACAGTCATGCTATGTATCTTTTGTCAACCTACCTGGCTGCTGCCTTCCACTGCCAAAGTAGCTGCATTTCTGGGCTACTGTGTTGTTATAGGACCAGATTGTGTTCCCCCCTTCTTCTCGTGTCCAAGAATGGGGAAGGATGCAAAATTTACTTCACTGATTCCCTGCGTAGGGGCTGTCCAGTATCTTATTCTAGAGCACACAGCATCCTCTTGAAGGATCACAGAGAGAGAATTCCTCATGTGGTGTTCATTGGCTACATAGCCCCAGTGAGCTCCAAGCTGGAGCATGCCCACATCAGAATCAAAAGGCTCCTTTAGTGTGAAAGATGCTGTAGAAGTATGAGACCAGATCTTCAGCTGGGGTAAATTCGTGCCAGTCAATTGAAATCAATGGATCTATGCCAAAGTATACGTTCTGAGAATTTGTCCCATATAATATGACTAGAAGATTTACCTGGCATTGCTCGGGTCCTGCAAGGCAAAGGGCTGGGGATGTGGGGAGTAAAAGGGGCTCAGGACAGGAGGCTGGAGGTGTGGGGGGGTGCAGGAGTCAGGGTTGGGGGGTGAGGGGCCTTCCAGCCTGTCTGCCGGCTGCTCCCCAAGGATGGCAGGGGCCATGCAGCCCACCCACTGGCTGCTCCCCAGGCTGTCTTGGGACACCGGCTGCTCCTGGGGCCAGGCTGGGGTGGCAGAGACTGCAGCAGCTGTTTCCCAGGGCTGAGGCACTTGCTGCCCCCCTGTGGTCATTTGGGAATATAACTGTCCCTGCTATCACAGCCCTCCCTTTCTGTTTGATGAGAAACAGTCACGTTCCATGTACATCCTATTGTCCTGGCAAAACCAAACCCTTACTTTGCTTTGTTAGGAAAAGAGGAAGCTGCCTACCAAATTTGGTGGTCCTAGCTCTTATGATTTAGGAGGCATTCTTGAACAAATAGACTCACAGACGGACAGACAGATGCACAAACTCTCTCAAATATATAGTAGATTACTATCAGAACCAGCTCAGCAAGGATATTTTGCATTACTGTAGGACGCTTATTTTATGAACTAATTGGCAAAAGAAAAGTTCATAAAATTGAAATCTCAAAATTACAGTAGGTATGCTGCATACATGAACGTATTAATTGTTCAATGAGCATCCTTAATGAGTGATAACAAATGTATGCAGTGTACCTGATTTTTCTTTGAGAGAATTGCTTTTATTTGCTTTCAGATCTGTCTTTTCAATCCTGTATAGTCAATTGAATATTGGCTGAGGGGTTGAAGTCACATTTGGTGGCAGAAAAATGGTTCCTATAACAGGTTATTCAGAAGAGGAGTGAAGCAGCACAGGTTACCCACAATCTCCACTAATTTGGGAAGCTCAGAACCTGTCAGTGCATCCTAAAAAGTGGGCAGGGCCCGAGTGCCAGGGTCATGTGCTGATTCTGGGTACCTGCCACTTACAAGGCTCCTGCAGAACCCTAGCCAAAAATTTACAACTGCTACCTCTGGTGGAACCCCTGTGTGGATGGTTAATTATAGTGTCTCTGCCAGAGCATAGAAAGGGGTGGGATTTCAGTCACTTGAACCCAAATATTGGGGCAGTCATGGTCTCTATTTTGAACAACTACTGCAGTTGGGAGAGGTTTAGGGACTCAAGGACTGGGGAGTGAATAAGGGACATGAGACAGGTATCTTAGGTGCATCTGCACAGCACCCTAAACTAGAAATAAGATAACACAATTTGCGCTACGCAAATTGCGTATCTTATTTCAATTCTATTTCAGAATAGCTTATTTTGAAACTTGGCATGTCTGCACAGTGCCAAATTTTGAAATAATGCTCTGTTTTGAGACATCCCTTAACCCTTGTGGAACGAGGGCTACAGGGATGCCGATATAGCGCGCCCGTTAGTTCGAAAAATATTTTGAAATAACAGGCATCTTGTTAAGATTCAGGGCAGCTATTTCGGGATATTTCTGGCGTTCCGAAATAGCTGCACAGTGTAGCCATACCCTTGGTCTCACCATTAGGTAGAAATATAGTATCCATGGTTCTAATAATATCAAACCATAGAATTTCTGCACCGTCTCACTGTTTTTCTCTTCAAGGTATGGACTGTTATTCGACCCTGTCAAGATAATTTCGGTTTTCCTGAAAGACCCCTATAAGTGGCCAGCAGTATATCTCATTGCTGGTAAGCCGACAGTGTGCAAATATCATTTGCCAAATACGAAGGGTGTCGCTTTTGAATTTGGCAGCATCCCATGAAATATTTCTCTAATGAATGTATTTTCTCTGCACTTTTCTGGATCATATGCATCCAGTTTTATCATACAAGCCCAGATGTGGATTTTTGGCATGGTTTCAGTCTCGTAGGAGAGGTTGGGTAGCTTCTGATTTTCTTTCTATTGCATAATTCCTGCTTGTGAGCAGTATTAATGAAATAAAACAGAAGCACATTCAGTGAGAATGCCAAACCAAGGATGAACCAAGCTCAGTTATTATAACTGATGCCTTGAGATTAGATTTTCCTAAAACAAGATGTTAAAAATCTATCTCCTAGCAATGAAATCTCAGGACCAAATACACCAATGTCATAAGAAACTGTAACTCCATTGAAGAAAGCAGAGTTGGATCAATTTATACCTATGATGAATTTTAACTTCTAAGAGAGAGATTTCAAAGGAAGAATTTCTATTCTACTGATTATCCTACTGCCCTCAAAGCATCGTGTCTGAGGCCAAGTCAGCGCTAGGAGTGCTTTGTTGGTATATCTGTGCAGGTGCATTATACAGACAAAGTGTTCCTACAATGGTAAAAGCTTATACTGGCATACTGCACTTTTGACTGTGTTTTTTCCAGGCCCCTGAGCAAACTATCGGTGAAGGTGAGAGCATGAGTCCCCCCAAAGTGCACTTGGCTAAGTGCTTTCCGGTGGTGCATTAAACAACGTGACTAACATTTATCACGTGTGACTTGTTCGCTCTCTCGTCCGTGGGAGTTTGTGTGTGCAATGAGAGCACTTTATTTTGTTAGCATTTTGTTTGTTTTTAAATGTCTATGCTGTTCTGTGTTTGTGTTAGAGAAGGCAGGTTAGAGGAATGCACCTGGTACATAGAACAGAAGGGGGAGGTTTGTGATAGTCCTTTCCTCAGGGTATTAGTTCCCCATTTGGGACCAGCCCCCAGGAAAGCTCTGTCTCCTGCACACATAAGCTTAGCCTTTATGGCAACAAGTTTCATTATTCCATAAGAATCAAAGCTCTGATTTTCCCTAATGTGAGTGAGGTCAGTAGCTAATATAGTTGATCTTATTCTGAAGCTACTCTACATGCACAATTCCTTTTGAGTTGAGAATGGCTGTAGAATTGAGCCCAATGTCTTAAACCTTCCTGCTTTACAGAGGAGTTTGCTGCCTTTTTTGCAACAAATGCAAATGCACAGACACAGTGAGTGGTTTTAAAATGCTAATATTTACAAAATCTAAATCAACTTTGAAAATAAAGATCTGATACAATTACCCCACAGTCCAGCAGGATGCTGATAACAGCATTGAATTCAAGTAGATTTTGGCTTTAAATGTTGGCGGTGGTTTTCACTGCTGAGAACAGGAAAAGAGATTCACAGCTCTTTGGTATTAATGAGAACAGCACATCTCATTCCCCACATATGGCATTAAAATGTAACCGTACGGTGCTTGTTGTTTTACATTTTCCCTTCAGCTTCATTATATATACTCAGGGGTGAGGAAGTGACAATATTCTGCTCAGTATCTGTCCTCGAAACAAGAATAGGTGGATGTTTCTTAGCTGTAAAATAGTTGACAGTATTGAATGTAAACTGCCCTTGTCAGGTATCAAAGTTAACATCCTGTTGCGATGAATGAGTATAGCTTACACCCCTCCTGGCACTAAATGCTGAAACACATCATGCAAAGCCCAGTTTTGGACTAAAAGATCTAAGAAGAGTTGTTGCAAACACATTTTCCCTTCCCTAACCCAGCTGGTTGATACGGAGCTGCTGCATAGCCACTCAGTAACCCATGAGCTTGGATAACAACTGGAGTCCATATGCACCCCAGTGTGAGTAGTTTGGAACAGTAGCTGCTCTCCATGCCACTCTTCTACGGGACCTCTGCCACACCACCTTATCACTGCCTGCTGTCTGTACCTTTGCAGGGAACCACTGTTTTACAGCTGTGTTTAGTGTCTTCCACTCCTGGGGAGCAGAGGTTTTGCATTTACCCTGGGAGCTTGGGTTTCATTCTGTCTGAAGTGTCATCTCAATCTTGGGTCACATTCAGAACAGCATATTCATAAAAATGAAAATTTCCATTCTGCTGAAACATGTAGCTCTCCAGAGAAGTGCGAGTAGAATAGATCTCTACTGACTAGTTGAGACCAATCCGGGCACATAGATGTGTCTGATGCTGGTTTATTTCCTGATGTTTTTTTATTTTCCTTTCTTTCAGCCTCTGTTTTGTTTGCACTTCCTGCAGTTTTTATAGAAAGGTATTTAAGAAAGGTAGGTGAACTGGTGATTTCCTGTGCATTGTGCTTGCTCTCTGTAATAGGCGATATTTCTGATTGAACACTTCTTGTTTCGGGCCAAGCAGGAGAAGTGAAATACCTGTAAGCCATTATTGATTGTAAAGAACATGAGGATTGGAGCAAAGCAGCACAGTTTAATGCACTCATTTTTTAACTTCAGAGATCGAGTCAAATTTAAAGATTTGGTCACCAGTAAAATGAATTATGTGGCTTCATCTATCTAACTTTTTATGAGCCCCCAAATACTGCACAGTTGGCAGAACTAGCAATGCCTGATTCCGAGGCTGGAGTTGAAATACATGTTAGAGGCTAGGTTTATTGACCTTTGGTAGAGATAAATGGAGGAAGCTTGCTATGTGTCTAGTTTTCTTTTCTGTCAAGCAATAAATTCACCAGAATCACCCTGATTTAGAAAGCACATTAGCAAAAAGGCCAGAGAATCACTGAATTTGATATAACATTATTATCCTTTGTAGGTTCGTGGCTCTGAAAGCATCGGTTTGGTGTTGCAATCACTTAACCTGTTTTTATTGGTAACATTCCCAGCTGTCATGGTTTATAGAATGCAAGCCATAACTCCAGGTGAGAGGCTCTTGTTTTGGGCTAGAGGTGTAGTACCCATTTATGGCCAGCATTATCGTGTAATATGAAGTTTGTCACAGACCAGATGTGTTTGTCTTCAGATGGGAGGAGAAAGGAAGGGCTGCTGGCCATAATATATTGATTTTAAAATTCAAATGACAAAGTACTTACATTTTTATTGGTCAGTCTTATTATTTCAGTATTGTGGTCTCTGAACAACTCCACAGAACAACAAGCATTAAAATTCTGACTTGCATGGCATGCAGAATATGAAGAGACAATTCTTCATGACATTCTGTCCTTCTGGTTCAACTGTTCTGTTCCTTGGCCCCCTTTGTATATGTGTGTGGCTTCCATCAGGGACAGTTGTAATAAGTCTGCATACCAAGAGAAGGGATGTTAAATATCGGTTAATTGAATAGTCGAATAACCTCATGAATTCTTATTGGTTACTCAACTATTCTATAGTACCCGGGGGCAGGGCCAGCAGCCAATGTGCTCCAGCTTCACTCCCTAGAAGACCTCTGCCACTCTGCGCTGCTGCCTCTGTATCAGACAGCAGCGTGGGGTGCCAGGTGGGAGCTGGTCCATGAGGGGAGACAGTTTAAAAACCAGCTCCTCTTGTGGACCAGCTGCCTGTTGCCCTGTGCTGCTGCCTCTGATAAAGAAGCAGCAGCGTGGGGTGGCAGCAGCCCCTGTCTAGGGGGTGGTCTGAGCTCCCAGACCCAGCGCAAGCCGGAACTGAGCTGGGCTGCCTGCCCATGCGGCTCCTAATACACTTTAAATATAGAGCTGCAGCAGGGGTAGGTCCCAGACCCAGCACAAGCTGGAAGGTGGGGGGGAGGGATGCATGTAGTCTGTAGCATTAACCTATAAGCTTTTGCTTAGCGGTTAATCGACTACACTTTTACATCTCTAACCAAGAGAAGTCGAAAGTCCCAGTTCTCCTCTCTGAAAGTTTATGATGTTAACAGAAACTTTTGTTGGTTTATAGCCTCCTATAATAAATCAATGCTTGTACAGTAGATTATTAGGCCATCTGTCCCAAATTCTAATGTAAAGCAATGCACCCACAAGTAAACATTTACAAATATATTGTAGGAAACTTATATTTTGTGTTTGTATACGTGTTTATATTCCTTTTCCTAGTATAGCTGTGTGTCTGGCAAACGTATCTTTCAGTGTCTCAGTCTGGCACCTGGTCACTTACATTCTAGTGACCTGTGATGTTTTAAAACACTGGACTGTGACTTGAGTGAGGGAATCTGGTAGAAGAAGATGACTGATTATCAAGTGAAAAGATGCTGATTACGTGCACATAGGAAAGAATTACATAAAGGCCAAAGTTTGGGCTCCAGAGGTCTCCAAATGCAGATACAAAAATGTGAACCTAATCTGTGGTGCAAATGACCAGTTAAATGTACAGCTAGTCATTTGAGTTTGCAGTCACCAAGTTTGCATGCGCATATATGTGATAATTACGCATGCTACCTGTGTGCACACTGGTGAACCTAGTGTTCTGAAACTAGCACTGAATGTACATAGCAGGTTAATCAATTTACTAAACCATCATATTGTGCATCACTTACCTGGGTTTAGTGGGAGGTGCTTTTGACAAATAACTAAGCAGAAAAAGGGCTTTTTTCTTTGAACATATTGGGCACGTTTGGTACTGCAATAGCAATAGCTCCATCTACTGAAACAAATAGTAAATCATTGAAAACTCCAGGTGCCACAGCAAAAGTGTATGGCTACTTGTCACTCCCAACATCGTTAGTATTCTAAGACACTTTCAAGCCTTACATGCTCTGTTTAATAATGCACCCAATAAAAAATATCTGTATTCACATTTTTGAGGGTAAATGCGTGAGGTGGGGGACAGCGTTAATTCAGTCACATGAAAATGATGAATGACAGTACATAAAGCTCTTTCAAAATGGTACTTCCTTCATTTGGAGTATCACTTAGTTTTGTGGTGTGCAGTTGAACAATGGAACACCGTCATCTAATTAACTATAGTATATGGCTGCATTGCCAGGACAGAAGGAAGCCATATTTAAAGAGACTGCCTCTGCCAGGCTTTATGGTTTTAACTACTTACATCGTTTGCCATTACAAAGTCACAGGTTCCACGGTTATTTCCTATACTAAATCTAGAGAGAGCCTATGGTATCTCTTGTATCCAGGTGTGGTAACATGCTGACAGATGCTTTCTTTTCAATGCTCACTTTTATTACCAACCTCCTGATTCTCAGCTTTGCCTGAATCACCCTCCTGGGGCAGTGAAGTTCACACAGTGCTCCTCTTTAGGAGCAAGGCCCGTTTTGCTGTAGGGGGAGATTCACTGTGGGGGAGAGCTAGCTATGTGTCCACTGCTGCATCCAGCAGTTTTAATCTCTAGGAGTCTAACGTAGCGTCTCTGACAGAGGCTTCAGTAGAGACGTACAGAGCCAGTACATCTCTTGGGTGACTTGCCATGCCCTCACCCTGGCCAAGGGCAGTCCACCTCTGGGGCTGCATTAGTTCTTGTGGGCTCTGTGACAGCCTCTCTGGGTAGTATCTCTGCTGCAGGGGCCCTCTTCCAAAGTTGGTGCCTGCAGGAAATTGGTCCCAAGGCGTGTATCGTGTTAAAGACCATTTGAGCAGCCAAATGTCACTGGGTACCTCATTGCAATGACAAGGGATTAGTTTGCACGTCTGTTTTATAGATGTGGTAGGCAGGCTGCATAGACAAACTGATTTCCTTTGTTAATTAGCAAAGGCAGCATCATGATACGAAGCTTGTGTGTTTGGGAAGGAAAAATAAACTGAACCTGGAACTACCACAACAGGTTATTTTCTCTCTTGTTTCTTAGCTGGAGGGTTGCTGACCATGTTTGTGTATATCATCATTGCCCTGAAACTGTTCTCCTACTATCAGGTGAATCGCTGGTACAGGGAGGGAACCCCCAGACCAGTCAGAGGAACTTCTAGAATGCAAGGTCAGCAAATTCTGAACTCTCCTATCGCTATCAGTAGGCACAGAAAAGAATGTGCTATTTATGTGTGGCTCGGTGGACTGAGCCCAGGAACACCAGGGTCTGGGTTTCTAACTCCAGTTCTGTCTTGGATTTACTGTGTGGCTTTGAGCAAATCAGTCTCCTGGTCTCAGCTTGCCACTCTGTTGATGGAAAATCTCTCTATCTAGAGCATTTGTAAATGTGCTTACGCTGTAGAATATAGCCATCTGTCATCTCACAGGGTTACTGTAAGAATTCATTAATTAACAGTTGACAGAAGCTATAAAGTGCTTTATTAGAGCTAAATCTGGCACCACTGAATTCAGCGGGGATGGGACCAGGCCTCAGTGTTCATGAACAGGCTCACGCTGGTCTCAGAACACCAGGCACACAGCAGCTTAGTGTCTAAATTCAGCCCTCTCCCTTGGGTTTGCTTTTATTGTTAACTGAAGTAATGACCATATTGACTTCTCAGCCTCCACTTTCTCTGGACCCTTGCTTGTTCCTAGAGTTCTTCCCTGCAACATCCCTACCCCTAGTTCTCCTCTGCCTCCAGAAGGCATTCTGACTCTTCATGCTCCGGGTTGGGAGCAAATAGGATTCTGGTGAACCAGGAGTCATAACTGTGGATCTCTGTCCTGTGCACTGAATGAAGCAGGGGTCTTGTGGAAAAGATAGAACGTGATCATGTTACTAACGCTCTGTGTTAATCCATGCACACAAGGATGCTGACCTGGCGCTGCACAGGCAACCTGAATCCTGACATTTCCTAACTTTTGATGATTTGGTTTTGCAACCTTAATGACCATTTAGCATAGTTTTTTTGGGTGTAATTTTCTAAGTTTTGAAGAACTTAATAGAAAAAGCAGAAATTTTGCCTCTTGGAACCATATTGACTCCTCCATGAGTCACTAGCAGGGTTGGGGTCTTCATGTTGAGCTAGCTGTCTTGGTGTAAAAACACAGCTTTTTGGCATGAAGACATAGCTATGATTGGGAGCAGCTTGACAAAAATGATTTAAATTCCTCTCTGCCATTGACTTCAGTGGGTTCAGAGATAGGACAAGGCTGTGCTCATTTGAAAATCCCACCCTAAGCCCTCCCCATTTAGAGGTCTGTCTTACTCTAGCCTCTTGCTTGCCTTTCCTAGACTTGTCTTTTTCTAGAATATTAGCCTCCTGTCCTCCTACATCAAAACCCTGTGCATTGGTTTGCCCCAACCAATGGCAGGTGATGCACACAGTCACAAAGGGGAAGGGGAGTGGTTTGTGTGATCACAAAAGGACGGGGACCGTAGCTACTGCAGACATGCATTCATGAGATTTCTTTTTCATGAAGATGTTCCTGTTGTGAAAAAGAGGAAGAGATAATCAATGGTTAGGGCATTAGTCTGACACTCAGCAGACCCAGTTCAATACTCTGCTTTGCCATAGGCTTCCTGTGTGACACTGGTGAAATCCTCTCTGTGCCTTAGTGCCTTATCTGTACAATGGGGTTAAGCACTGCCCTGCCTTGTAGAGGTGTGTTGAGAAACACAATCATTGTGAGGCACTCATTATGGCAATGTGGGCTACCAAAATGCCTAATGACAGAGAGGAAAAGTTGCCCCTGGACCCAAAGTGTTGGGAACTAAGCACCCAGTGATTAGCAGGAAGTCAAAGCTGGACAGAAAGTTGGTGTTGGTGTGACCTTCCTGAACTTTGTAGAAGTGAAGCTCTCTAGCATCAGTCCCGGCTTATTATATAAAGTCATCCATGACCTTTGATTCACTTGAAACCATATGATAGATGTTACACCTTTTGTTAGCAGCAGATTCCTCAACCCATCAGTCCAGAAGGAACGAAAGAGGACAGTCAAAGCAGATCATGTACCCAATGAACCTGAAAGTAAAAGGTAACATTTCCTCATACTGCCGCAGTTACCTCTTCCCTGTCAGCAGAACAGGATTTCTATAATATATGCTGCATCTTCACTATATGTGGAGCAGCTGAAACAGTGTAGTTGGTGGAAACCTGATAATCAGATGAACAAAAATTACCTTTACAATAGTTCTTAAAAGAACATTGTCCCTTAAAAATTGCACTTCTGACTGAAAATCCTTCACCTGCCACTGTTACAAGTCACTTAAGGCTACTGTAAATGGAGGAGGGCAGAGAAATCAGTATCTGTTGTTGGGGGGGTTAGTTTATTTTGTATATTTGGTGACACATTAAGAATAGTCAATTTCACTGTTCCCGTTGTACAGTCTTGTTCCCCTTGTTTGTGAGAGTCTTTCAAAGGGCATTGGTGAGTGTATTGTGGGTGGGGAGATGTTTTAAATGGAAAATATATTTGTAAAGTCACAAAAATTGTTACTTGCATTCAGGGGCACAAGTAGTACCTCAAACTCATTTTTAAATTGTTGTTCAAGAGCTCTCTTTGCTGTGTTACCAGTTCTGCCGTATCTGCATGATTTGGGTTTTGTGGCTATTGAATTCTGAATGAGCTCCATCCAGGCTTCCTAATTTGAGATGTTATGGGAACTGCAGCCTCACTCATCCCAAAGTGTTTTGTGATGAGCAGTGATAGCTTAATACAATCACACTCAAAACAATTGGCAAATGTAGCAAAATTTAGCCATTAAGGAGCATGCTGTGTGGCAATCTCACTTCTCCAACTTATCCCCACTATCCTGTGTGATACAGTCATTTAGAAGATGCAAAGATAAAGGATAAAATCCTGACTCCACTGGAGCGTGTAGTAAACTTCCACTGGTTTCACAGAGCCAGGATTTCACCCAAAATGAATGAATTCATAAATGCTAGACGCAAACAACATCAAATGAGATTTTTTAAATGAACCTTTCAGTCCCGCTTAGGGCCTGATTTTATTGTCCCTTGTGCATGTATAAGGGTGGACGGAATGCAAGGAACTCCTCCCTTTACATAGCCCCCATGCAGAGGTTTCGCCATAGTGACAGTCTTCAGGCTTCCCTGAGCATAAGGACTGTTCCTGACTGCCAAGCCTATTTGTAGGGCAGGGCATGAGACACGGACATTCCCCTCTTTACGAGCTGTGAGCCTGTACTCTCTGGAAACTCCAGAAGACACTGCAATGTATGTGGTGGGGAGGAGTGACTCAGCACCAGCTACATCTCAGGCTGCTGCTTCATGCCACAGTTTAGCTGTCAGTGGGTATGAGTACACTGCAATTAGCCACCTATGGCTGGCTGGTGCCAGCTGACTCAGGCTTGTAGGGCTTGGGCGAATAGGTTGTTTAATGGCAATGTAGAGGTTAGGGCCTGGGTTGCAGCCCAAGCTCTGAGACTCACTCCATCCTAGGGCTGCATGTCTACACAGAAATTAAACAGTCCCTTACCCGAGCTCCAAGAACTCTGTCAGATGACTTGGGCCAACCATGGGTATGTCAATATCCAGTGTGAGCTAAGTCACGCACCCACTTCTTAAGTGATACTGGTTTGCTTTAAGGGTTGTGCATGGGTAAACATCTAGTGGTAGGTTAATTATCGTTGGAATTACACGTGTTCAGTTGTGCATTCCACAGGGTGCACAGAGTCTGGGGTGAATGGCACCAACATACTCCATGGCTCTGTTTAAAATTGGAATATCAGGGTGCCTATCCCCAACAATATGACAACCTCCATCTCTTTCTCGGTTTCCTCTAACAGCATTAGACTTTAAGACAAGGTGGGGATTGGTTGAAATCAGAGTACTTTATTTATTGTTATAAGTGGGGTCCAATTTGTATAGCTATTCTAGTTGTAAGGTTGATTTGCCATGAAAAGTGACTTTTTAAAAAACCTGATATTTTTTTCCTTCCCAAGATCTGTATTACTTCCTGCTAGCCCCCACGCTTTGCTACCAGCTAAATTTCCCAAGACAAAAGCATTGCCGGCAAGGCTATATCATTAGAAGATTCATTGAAATGGTAAGAACAAGGCACTGCATTTGAAATTGTCCGCTTCTCTGCGCCCGCTGTCACAGTGAATGTATCAGACCTTGAAGTTTCACATTGCATATGTTCACTTGGAGGCTGAATGTGACAGTTCTGAGCCAGACAGGATTTTCCCATATTGTACATACACAGGTGAGCTGTTTCTGCTGTAAAAAGATATTCTTAGATCCCTCAGTCTCCGGAGGTCTAGAAGAATGTACTCAAAATCCTTCCAGCTCTTGGTCTACCTGAGATGGAATGCCATCCCAAATGCATCCTAAAATGCCACAGCCAGCAGTACTACCTGCAGCCTCTTTAAGTTTCATTGAGGAAAATGGAGTAGCATTGTGTTGTGAAATGTCATCAAATGAACATAAATTTCAGATTTTTTTATTGACATTTCTGCAAAAATGTCCATTTTTTCCCAAATCCATTTCTAAACCCCGCCCCATTTTTAGAACACTCAAATGGGAAACGGGGGTTGACTTTCATGCGTTGCCTCTATAGGGGAGCTCTCTTGATGCCCCAGGCTGCCACTTAGGGTGCATCTACACAGCAACATTATTTCGGAATAACGGACATGATTCCAAAATAACTTTGTGAGTGTCTATCCGTGGCTTATTCTGGATTCTGTAAGCCTCATTCCACGAGGAATAACGCCTCTTCCAAAATAGCTATTTCAGAATAGCAGTAGTGTGGACGCTTCACTGTTGCCATTCAAAGTAATCATTCCCCGGTGCTTTCTGGGGCTCTAAATTGAGGTAGTGCATTCACATTAGGGGGGCCAGCCTCGGACTAATTTCGAGGCTTCCCTGTAGTGTAGATGCGCTATTTTGAAATAAGCTATTTCGGAGTATTTCTTCCAGAATAGCTTATTCCGAAATAAGCGTGCAGTGTAGACATAGCCTTAGAGCCCCGAGTCATAACAAGTCATATGCTAAAGGGTCCTTTCACAGCCTGTAAAGTGTGGGCCAGTGGGGTCACTGAAATGGATGTGAGGCCTTTGGAACTCTCCTGTCTCCAACCAACATAAAAAGCAAAGGATCAAACTTAGCGTCCATAGATGGACCCCCCCACGTAGCAGCTCAGTGCATTGCTACCATCCGCCAGATCAGCTGATCTTTGGTTAGTTAACGTAGGAAATACACACAATTAAAATTGCACTGCAGATGCCATAAGATTCAGGGGATGGGGAAAGTCCTTGTATTCTGAAGATGTAGATGTTTGACATTGTGTATTTGAATAATATGCTGGGAAGCATGCCATTCCCTAGATCTTCACCCGAAGATGCAGCACAAGATATGTCTGTGGCAGTTGAACTTGAAGATGAAGGGGTGGTTATGGCATTGAAATACAAGAGAGACTGGAGATTTTGCAGTGATGCCCCAGAATGTAGTCGACTCAGACGAAGGGAATTCATTCTCCAAAATCTTCTCTTGCTGTTTTCTTTGCAGATTTTTCTCTTTCATCTCATGCTGGGGCTAATACAGCAGGTATGTTTTTGTCCAAGGTTAAACCCCAGGGATTCAGCTACTGTGCATAATGAGGCCTCTGTGAACCACATATTGCCATTTAATGCTAAAAGCTATTTAGGTTTTGACCTTTACCACTTCATTTTCTTTATGTCAAAATAAGCCCTCCCCCCATAGAATCATAGAATACTAGGACAGGAAGGGACCTCGAGAAGTCACACAGTTAACACACAGTTTGGAAATAGATCAGTCATTTAAATTGTTGTCTCTAGCTGCTTGCACTGAGGCTATATCTACACAACAGTGTGCGTGTCCTAGCCTGGTTGCAGTGCACACTGACAGAGTATTTCTGCTGCTATAGACACACCATGTCCCTGATCACTGTTAGCTGTGCCAACACAAACACTTCTATTAGCATGACTGTGTCTCCACTGAGGTTTTGCCATTATCCCTGTCTGACATAGCTATGCCAGGACAAGTTTTAAAGCTAAGCCAAAGTTACTGCCTCAGTGAACTAACATGAGACCACAGTGCAGATATAACAAAGTAAAGAGCTGAAATGTCTGGAAATGGGATGGGCGCGGGGGAAAGTCTCCACTCTGAGTTACCATCTGCTGTCTTGCTCCTCTACAGCTGTCCATGCCTCAGGTTAAGTACTGGGAATCCAGAGATGCTTGTAACTGAGAGAGTGTAGGGAAAGTACCCAGCGTGTCCCTCATCACCAAGATGATTGTTAAAATTGTACTGCAGCTTCCTCAGGCTTCTCCCCTTCCCAGCTGCTCCTCTCACGGCAAGCTGGAAAACATTTAATAGCAAAGATCTAAACTGTGGGGATGGGTTTAAATGGCAAAGGAATTTCCACATCAGTCAAGATTCGGTGGGGACACTACATCCTCAGACAAGTGCACAGATATCCATGCCTCATATTAGTCTGTCTGAATATGTTCTCAGTTGCTACCCTAACACCCAGTTAAACCAGTTCATCCCGTTCACTGTCTGTCCTCAGCCGTTACTATCTGCCGTGTTGTCCAATAATTTCCCTTCCAGAATTTGCTCCAAAATCAGCATCAGTGGCAATTGAGTCAGTCTAGGGGGATTCACTTAGGATTTTTTTCAGTAATCAAGCATAATTTGAAGTGCATTAGTCCAGTGTAATAATCCATCTAGTAAACTATTAACTTGACTAATGCACCTAAAGATCTTATTACCGCCTGCTCATCTAAGATGCCCCTTTTTGCTCCATGATAATGAGTGTGACTTCACACCTTTTCCTTATAGCTAGAGAAAGCATAATCACTTTGTACCTCAAACCCGGAATGAGACCTGCACACACTAATGAAGGGGTATACAGACTCCAGCTCCATATCCAAACAGATGCTGAAGGCATTATAGAACTTCAAGGTCTTTACATTTGAAAGGAAGTGCTACCCATGAGGACGACAATAGTCATCTGGCAGGTTGGGATGCAGCTGTTTAACAAGGTGTCAGATGTCCTCCCAGCCGTTCAGTTGGTATGACAGCCTCAGGAAGAGTTTTATGCTACGCAGGCAGCAGTTGTGCTTTGTCATTATAGCAAAGACAAAAGAATGAGTCACTTTTACAACGCCTTCTAGAAAGAACTGTTTACCCCCTCCACTCTAAATATGTTTCTGTTTTCTTCCAGTGGATTGTACCCAATATACATAAATCAATGAAGCCCATAAATGTAAGCAAATCACATGGTTATTTTCTTGCACCAAATTCTGACTCATTCAGACCAGTGCCAGAGATAACATTAATCTATTTTGTTTTATTTCTGCAGGAAATAGAGTCTACCCTGCTCACTGAATACATCTTAAAACTAGCGGTGAGGTCACTCTGCATGCTTTTTCACTCAGGGGTTAACCCAAGGAGCGTCTATTAGAAATTTCCCTTTGGCATAGGAAACAAAGGAGATTTGGGAATGCAAGGGGTCCAGTCAATGTGTTCCCTTTTAGGGTTTTACACTGCCTGCCCATCCCCTCTGGGTGCCTTCCATGTAAAATCAATAGCAATAGCGAAGTTCCTAGTGGACTTCCTGGAATCGCTGACACTTCTTACTCTTCAGGGTCACAATTTTATTTGGGGTATGGTAGGTTTTGTATTGGTCTGGGCAGAGGTTATTGGGTAGAAGAGGGTGTTAGTTTTGGAGGTTATTGGATGCAGGGTGTCACTATTGTGTCAGTATTATGGTGAATGAATTTTCCAGTTTTGCAGGATTTCTTGAAGACCATCAGATTCTGGATTGGTCCAGTCTCCTCTAGACGTTTCTTCCATAGACAGATCCCCTCAGTTGAGAAAGCTTTGTCCTTTCTTCTCTTGTGCTTCATTCAGGACTCTGTGATCTGCATTGTCCCAGAGGACCACAGCTGTCATCATGCAAAGATCAAAATGCAATCTTTGAAATAGTGAGGGCTTGTTCCATTAATTGCTTTGAAAATAAAGAGCAGGGCCTTACATCGGCAGCGGAAGCTAACAGGGTGCCATTGGAGAGACTTGTGCACTAGCCTGATATGCTCACAGCAGCCTAAGCCATGCAGAAGGTGGGCAGATACATTCTGTACCATCTAGCACTAGTGCATGGTTTTCACATTCTGTTTCAGATACCATGAATTACAGTCATCTGTCCTGGAGGTGACGTGCATGAATTGGTGCTGGTAGGTTCTCATCTGGGAGGAGGGGATAAAATATCCTATAGTGACCTGGAGCGAAAACCCTACTGTTAAGTTTAGGGATGTAAAAATATATATAAAAATATTAACCGTGCAACAGACAAAATTTCTATCAGTTACATGGTAAGCTGCAGGACTGCCAGCTGCCATTTATAGCTTTTCCTCCATCAGTTACCTTCCTTACTAAGGTGTGGGAAAGACCTCCACACCCCGGGGGGAGTCCTAAACCTTCTTCTGCTTTCCCCTGTTTTACTCTGTGCCCATTCATAGCTGTCTTCTGTTCTCTTCTAAGGCCTGCCAGCAGTCCCCATGCTTCTGGGCAAGGAGGACTAGGCTCCATTCCCTTTGGATCCATTCACACCAGGAGAGGTTGCTTGTCTGTGATGAAAAGGTCCTTTCTCCAGGAGCTGTGTGCTCTGCCTTCATAGCACTGAGTTCAGTTGGTTTCTATGGCAATGGATTGGTATCAACATCTTTGTAGTAGCTTTAAATTGATTTAGTGCTTGTGGCAGCCTGTACGTCTTGGAGACTGGCGTACTTAGTGTGTCCAGTTGAACTGATGTTGCAGGAGAAGGACCAGAATCCGGTTCACTTTTAGCTGGGTTGCTTCTACAGAGCTGTGTCCCTGAAGTCAGCTGTTATGATGTATGCAAGGTAGTTAATTCACCTCTCCCCTTCCTTGGTTTTGCTCCAGCAAACTCCACTCATTTTAGTAGAGTTACTGAAATGAAAGTAGCATGCATGACAGTTACATGGATGAAAGTAAGCACAAAATCAGGGTCACAAAACAGCTCTGTTTGAGTAAATCCAGTTTGACATGATCACTTTTCCAAGTAGCGCTGTTGTTTTGTCACGATCTTAAACTGCCATCCTGTTCCATTGGATTATATCTCATCTTGAACTAAATTGATAACAGCAAAAGGTATTAGGTAGTATCCTCTACTTCAGTGTTCCTCACAGTGGGCCATGGGGAAAGCTGCTAGTGGGCCCACGCTGGTTTGTTTGCCTAAAGGGTCCATAGCCTCAGAGCCTTGTGGCTCCCATTGGCTCCAGTTCACCGTTTACAGCCAAAGGGAACCATGGGAAGCAGAAAATTGCAAAGCTCCTTTCTGAATTCCTAGGAGACAAACAGGACAAAAACCAGACAAATTCAACTTCAGCTTATATGTGTGTCAGCAAGGACGGCTTGGTGACCTAAGTAGCTTGAGTCCCTGACTTTGGGCTTCTTGAGGTTTGAAGCCCAAAATATCCAGTGCCGCTCTTTACTCTTTCACTGTACCATGGACACATTGAGTTTTATACAGTTTCCTATGTGCAGCTCTTTCAGTGAAACCTCAGAAGCCAAGATTTTGTCCCTTCTGAATGGAGTTGAAAGATCTCAAGTCACTTTTGGAAAGTCTAGTGATTTGTCCCTGTGTCCTTGGCCTAAAGATCCTCTCCCACCACCCTTATGTAGAACACTGTGTCTCCGTCATCTGCCATTCTACCTAAGAGCTAGCACGTCAGTGGAATTGGCTGTCAGTATCATTCCGTAGCTTTTAAAGCACTTTGGGATCCCTCAGTATGAAGAGGACAATGGAAATGTAAGGCCTGGTCTCCACTCTGATTTTGTACCAGTATAATTATTTTGTATGGGATGTAATTTTGTTTTAAAACTGAAATTTTTTTTTTTGGTCAAACCTTTTGTGTAGCTGCAAGTATAGCTGTAGAGAAGTATACTATAGAATAGTATACATATTCTGGTATGGCTAATTTCCCTTTCTGTCTACAGCAGAATGCATACCAGCATAGCCCCTAGTGTAACTGCCGTGTACGCTGACAGAAGGGATTTTTATGCTGGTGTAGAAACACCACCTTCCAGGAGGACATTAGCTGTGCCAACAGGAGCACTGTAATATGGTCCCACTCGCTGCTGTGATGCTTCCTGCTGGACGTCCTAGGATTTAGTTCATTCCAGCACTGGAGTGCCCTCCTATGGCAGTGTCTCGCCTGCTATTACCTTCCTCTTTGGCTTCTACCATGCCAGGACCCACATCCTTCCCTAGATTGCAGCGCCCCTGAATTGGCCACTCTAATCATCGGCTGGGGGTGGACTTTGCTGCCTTTTTCTTGCCTGCTTTCCCTTATCTAGCTCTAGTACCCCCTCAGGCCCTTTTGTCAGGACCTGAGCCTGCTCATTGGTCAGACTAGGGCCATGCTGACTCCCTGGCCTCTCCCACCACTGCTCTGTCTGTGGCACCAGCCCCTTTTAGGAAGCCAGTCCATTTGCCCCAAGGAGAGACTAAGCTCTCTTTGCCCAGCAGTCCTTCTTAAAGGGCCCAGCCTGGCCCTGATTGGCTGCCTTCAGCCTCCCTCTGATTGGCTTCTGCCACTGCCCTCTCCAAGGGCTGCTTTAATACCTTGTTTTCCAGTGTGGGGCAACTGCCCCATCACAAGCACTCTTCCGTCAGCATAGCAGCATCTACACCAGGGATTTTGTTGGCATAGCTAAGTTGCTAGAGGTTGTGGCTTTTTCACATCCCTGACTGACATAGCTACATTGGGATTAGTTTTAATTAGTGTGGACTAACCCTAAATGATCCTGATAAAAGCACCTTTACGCCATCCATCCCATGGAAGGTAGTATTGCTACACCAGCATAGTTAAAGTGGGATGTCTGTGTGTAGACAGGGCCTTATAAGAGGATACCTTTTGCAGGAATACAGGGAAAACAAAGCATTGAAGGTGGGACCATGGTTAATGGATGAATATTTCCCTATTGGAAACCTGGAGTGTACAGGAAATGTGTTTGATTCATTCTAGTTCATATTACATTTTTATCCATACACAAAAAACTAGCCAGGCCACCAGTTAACTGGTTACCGGTAAGCATAAGGGTGATGCTTACCATGTAACAGGTTACTCCTTTACATTCCTACTTCTGACGGTGGTCAATACCAGGTACCCCAGAGGGAATAAACAGAACAGGTAATCATAGAATCATAGAATACTAGGACTGGAAGGGACCTCGAGAGGTCATCGAGTCCAGTCCCCTGCCCTCATGGCAGGACCAAGTACTGACTACACCATCCCTGATAGACATTTATCTCACCTACTCTTTAATATCTCCAGAGATGGAGATTCCGCAACCTCCCTGGGCAATTTATTTCAGTGTTTGACTACCCTGACAGTTAGGAACTTTTTCCTAATGTCCAACCTAAACCTCCCTTGCTGCAGTTTAAGCCCATTGCTTCTTGTTCTATCCTCAGAGGCCAGGAAAAACAAGTTTTCTCCCTCCTCCTTGTGACACCCTTTTTGATACCTGAAAACTGCTATCATGTCCCCTCTCAATATTCTCTTTTCCAAACTAAACAAGCCCAATTCTTTAAGCCTTCCTTCATAGGTCATGTTCTCTAGACCTTTAATTATTCTTGTTGCTCTTCTCTGAACCTTCTCCAATTTCTCCACATCTTTCTTGAAATGCGGTGCCCAGAACTGGACACAATCCTCCAACTGAGGCCTAATCAGTGCAGAGTAGAGCGGAAGAATGACTTCTCGTGTCTTGCTCACAACATACCTGTTAATGCATCCTAGAATCATGTTGGCTTTTTTTGCAACAGCATCACACTGTTGACTCATATTTAGCTTGTGGTCCACTATAACCCCTAGATCCCTTTCTGCTGTATTCCTTCCTAGACAGTCGCTTCCCATTCTGTATGTGTGAAACTGATTGTTCCTTCCTAAGTAGAGCACTTTGCATTTGTCTTTATTAAACTTCATCCTGTTTACCTCCGACCATTTCTCCAATTTGTCCAGATCATTTTGAATTACGACCCTGTCTTCCAAAGCAGTCTCAGCCTCTCCCAGCTTGGTATCATCTGCAAACTTAATAAGCGTACTTTCTATGCCAATATCTAAATCGTTGATGAAGATACTGAACAGACCCCTGCGGAACCCCACTTGTTATACCTTTCCAGCAGGACTGAGAACCATTAATAACTACTCTCTGAGTACGGTTATCCAGCCAGTTATGCACCCGCCTTATAGTAGCCCCATCATCAAGAGACCCATTCCCTGTCACCCATTCCCTGCTTCTGGCAAACATCTGGCTAATAGCCATGGATGGAGCTATCCTCCATGCATGTGTCTAGTTCTTTGTTGAACCCTGCTATAGTCTTGGAGTTCACAATATCCTCTGGCAAAGAGTTCCACAGGTTGAATGTTTGTTGTATGAAGAAATACTTCCTTTTGTTTGTTTTAAACCTGCTGCCAATTCCATTTGGTGCCCCCTAATTCTTGTGTCAAGAAAAGTAAATAACAGGTCCTTATTTACTTTCTCTATGCCAGTCATGATTTTATAGACCTCAATCATATCCCCCTTTAGGCTCCTTTCCAAGCTGAAAAGTCAGTGTCATTAATCTCTCCTCATCCAGAAGCCGTTCCATGCCTCTAATCATTTTTGTTGCCCTTTTCTGAACCTTTTCCAATTCCAGTATATCTTTTTTGAGATCGGGGGAACGACACCTGAGCGCAGTATTCAAGATGTGAGTGTACCATGAGTTTATATAGAGGCAGTATGATATTTTCTGACTTAATCTCTATCCCTTTCTTAATGATTCCCAACATTCTGTTTGTTTTTTGACTGCTGCTGCACATTGAGCAGATATTTTCAGAGAACTATCCACCATGACTCTTTCTTGAGGTGGTAACAGCTAATTTATATGTATATGAATAATTTTCTATGTGTAGTTTTGATTGTTTTTCAGTGTGCATTACTTTGCATTTATCAACATTACATTTCATCTGCCATTTTGTTGCCCACTCAGTTCTGAGAGATTCTTTTGTATCGATTCGCAGTCTGCCTGAGAGTTAACTATCTTGAGTACTTTTGTGTTAATCTGCAAATTTTGTCACATCGACTGTTTACCCCTTTGTCCAGAGATCATTAATGAATATGCTGAATAGGACTGGTCCCAGAGCAGATCTCTGAGGGACACCACTATTTACCTCTCTCCATTCTGAAAACTGATCATTCTTCTTCGAGTGATTGCTCATGTCCATTCCAATATAGGTGTGTGCGCGCAGTGTGCACATGCTGTCGGAAGCTTTTCCCTCAGCAGTACCCTTAGGGCCAGCAGGGGAGCCCCCTGGAGTGGCGCCGATATATCCGCCCATATATACCCCTGCTGGCCCCCTCACCCACTCAGTTCCTTCTTACTGCCGGGACTCCTTAGTGAGATAGTTGTCTTCATTGTTCTTCTCCTTCTTTTAGTTAATCTTCAGCTAAGTACCTGCAAATTAAGTTACAGACTTTTTGCTGTTTTTTCTTTGATTGCACCCTGCTGTGGTGTGCCCTGTGCCTGCAGCAGGGCATGCCCAGCCCACAAGACTTTAAGCCCTTCAGGAAGTACAATAGGCCTATGTCTTGTGGAGATCCACACTCCTCAGGCTTAAAGTGTCTGGGAGAAACACACCTTACAGAAGCCTGTAAAATTTGCAAGGCATTTAAGCCCAGGACTAAGTGTGAATGGGAGTCACGCCTTAAGATCCTCCTAATGGAGGCAGCACTTCGGCTGGCACTGGCACCGGCCTCTCACAGCGCACCGGCATCAGTGCGTGATGGCTTTGCGCACCGCACCTCTCTGGCACTGCTCCCAATCTCTGGCACTGCTCCCAATCTCTGGCACTGCAGAAAAAGAGGTGGCCTAACGGGGGTCAGTCCCCACTTAGGCATGCGCCCTCCGTGTGCCCTACAGTGGGGCACGCGGCCCCGACAAGCCTGGGCCTTCTAGGTTGGGCGGACACTCCTCCCAGCAAAGCGACGTTAGCACTTCAGAGGTCTTTCCAGACCCATCCACACCAGAGGCCTTGGAGGCAGTGAGGGTCCTCATTGAGTCATCCCCCTCTCCTCCTCCCACCCCGGCACCCTCCAGGCAGCACGAAGACCCTTGGTACCACTCCCCTTCCAGGGCACCCAAAGACCCGGTGCACAAGGGCAGACAACATTGCCCAACCCCTACAGCACCGTATGCGGCACTGGCCATCGAGGCACCGGTACCCCCCGGGACACGGCACCGGACTGGGTGCAGCATCATCGCCTGGCACCACCACTGATTCAGGGACCACCGGCACCTACCTCCATGCGGGACTCTGGCGCAGCCATGCCTTCTCCACCACCTTGGCACTGTAGCAAGCCAGAGTCCATGTCCTGGCGCATCGCAGCCTCGTCGGCATCTGCATCGGCACTGCTGTGGTCCACCTCGGAGTACTCGTCTCACTCCAAGGCGGAATCCATCTGGTCCTCAAGGGGCTCCAGGTCTCGATCGCGGTGGCGCAGCTCCCGGCACCGTAGTCCTCCGCACCTGTACCAACAACAGTGTGTTCAACTGGTCCCGGTGCCCCTGGTACAGCAAACGTGGCCCCCTCAGCCTCTGGTGCAGTGGCCCTTCTGGACCCCCTGGGCATACCACCAAAGCCAGGGCGTGGATCCTCCCAGACCGGCTTCTGTCTCTTCGGGCCGACGAGTTCCTCCGTCGACGACACCTCTGGTCAGGTCCCCTATCTCAGGCCACTCGTAACCTCCGGGCCAGTCGTCCCCAGGTCCAGGGGGGAGCGTGGCTCTGCTGAGCCAACCTCGCCCATCTTCGTCCAGGGCCACTTTGGACAATCCAGGATGCACGGATGCCCCTGTGGGTGAAGTGCAGAAGGGCTCATTGTTTTCCTCCCCAGACAAGGTGCTAGCCGACTCCGCTCTGTCCATGCCCTCCATGGACGCTAGGGCGCATCAGGACCTACTCCGCTGCATGGCCCAAAGTTTGGGAGTACAAGCGGAGAAGGTCTCCGACGACTCGGACTGTACCATCGACATCCTGCACGCCGATACTCCCTCTAGAGTGGCTCTGCCAATCAACAAAACGGTAGCCAAAATCTCATCAGCCTTGTGGCAAACCCCTGCCTCCATTCCCCCACCCGACAAGTGTGCAGAAAGGAGGTACTTTGTCCCCCAAGAGGGTAATGAACACCTCTTCTCTCACCCTCCCCCAGGCTCTTTGATGGTGCAAGCTGTCAATCAAAGAGAGAGACAAGGGCAGCCCGCTGCCACCCCTACGAACAGGGAGGCCAAAAAGACTGACCTACTGGGCAGGAAGGTCTACGCATCTGGGGGCATCCAGTACCGCATCGCCAACCAGCAAGTCCTCTTGTCCCGTTATACCTTCAACACCTGGGTGTCCATGGACAAGTTTACAGACTTGCTCCCCAGAGACTCGCACTTGGAGTATAAGGTTCTCCACGAGAAGGGGAGAGCAATCTCCAGAGCGGCTCTCCAAGCGGCTCTTGATGTGGCCGATGCCACCGCTTGGATGATGGCCACCGGGGTGGTCCTGCACTGTAGCTCATGTCTCCAGGGTTCTGGGGTGCCGCCAGAGCTCCAAAACACCATTCAGGACCTCCCTTTCGAGGGCCCTTTGCTCTTTTTAGAGCAGACTGACCAGAGGCTTCATGGCCTAAAAGATACCAGGGCGACGCTGAAATCCTTGGGCTTGCACACCCCAGCTACCCAGAGGCATTCATACTCGAATAGGAATGTTCCTAGAGTGCATCCCCAGGGCCCACGCCCCGTCTTCACCCGACGTAGGGGCAGGAGTGCCAATGGCAGGAACAACAGGCGCTGGCTGCGCCCAGCCCCAGATAACAATCAGGGGCCCCCTAACAAACCCCCGGGCCTCCGTCAGGGTTTTGGACGGGACCCTGAGGGCATCTTACCAGTCTCCCCTCTAATTTTCTGGGACTGTTTATCCCACTTCCTCCAGGCCTGGCGGTCTGTTATGTTGGACCGATGGCTGCTGGAGATAGTGGAAAGGGGTTATGTAATCCCTTTTCACTCGCCCTCTCTTCCCCAACCCCTCCGCTGTCCCTTTTCAGGGACCCTCTCATGAGCCTCTGCTTCAAGAGGAGGTCCAACATCTCATTGCTATGGGGTGGTGGAACGCGTTCCCCCGAGTTTCGGGACGGGGGTTCTATTCTCGCTACTTTCTGGTCCCAAAGGCAAAAGGGGGCCTCCATCCCATCCTGGACCTCAGAGCACCCAATTCCTTTATCTCCAAAGCAAGACTGAAGGGAAAAACAACTGAAGAGAGTTGGCAGTTTTTCAAAGGGACATTGTTAAGGGCCCAAAAGCAAGCTATTCCGCTGCATAGGAAAGATAGAAAATATGGCAAAAGACCACCTAGGATCAATCAGGAGATCTTGCATGATCTAAAAATAAAAAAGGAGTCACATAAAAATGGAAACTAGGACAAATTACAAAGGATGAATATAGGCAAACAATACAGGAATGCAGGGGCAAGATTAGAAAGGCAAAGGCAGAAAACGAGCTCAAACTAGCTACAGACATAAAGGGAAACAAGAAGACATTCTATAAATATATTAGAAGCAAGAGGAAGAAGGTCCATTGCTCAGTGACAAGGGGGAAACAGTAACAGGAAACTTGGAAATGGCAGAGATGCTTAATGACTTCTTTGTTTCGGTCTTCACCAAGAAGTCTGATGAAGGAATGCCTGACATAGTGAATGCTAGTGGGAAGGGGGTAGTTTAGAAGATAAAATAAAAAAAGAACAAGTTAAAAATCACTTAGAAAAGTTAGATGTCTGCAAGTCACCGTGGCCTGATGAAATGCATCCTAGAATACTAAAGGAGCTGATAGAGGAGGTATCTGAGCCTTTAGCTGTCATCTTTGGAAAATCATGAAGACAGGAGAGATTCCAGAAGATTGGAAAAGGGCAAATATAGTGCCCATCTATAAAAAGGGAAATAAAAACAACCCAGGAAACTACAGACCAGTCAGTTTAACTTCTGTGCCAGGAAAGATAATGGAGCAAGTAATTAAGGAAATCATCTGGAAACACTTGGAAGATAATAAGATGATAGGGAACAGCCAACATGGATTTGTAAAGAACAAATCATGTCAAACCAATCTGATAGCTTTCTTTGATAGGATAACAAATCTTGTGGATAAGGGAGAAGCGGTGGACGTGGTATACCTAGATTTTAGTAAGGCATTTGATACGGTTTCACATTATATTCTTATCAATAAACTAGGCAAATACAACTTAGATGGGGCTACTATAAGGTGGGTGCATAACTGGCTGGATAACTGTTCCCAGAGAGTAGTTATTAACGGTTCACAATCCTGCTGGAGGGGAGTAACAAGTGGGGTTCTGCAGGGGTCTATTTTGGGACCAGTTCTGTTCAATATCTTCATCAACAATTTAGATATCAGCATAGAGAGTACGCTTATTAAGTTTGCAGATGATACCAAGCTGGGAGGGGTTGCAACTGCTTTGGAGCATAGGGTCATAATTCAAAATGATCTGGACAAATTGGAGAAATGGTCTGAGGTAAACAGGATGAAGTTTAATAAAGACAAATGCAAAGTGCTCCACTTAGGAAGGAACAATCAGTTTCACACATACAGAATGGGAAGCGACTGTCTAGGAAGGAGTACTGCAGAAAGGGATCTAGGGGTTATAGTGGACCACAAGCTAAATATGAGTCAACAGTGTGACGCTGTTGCAAAAAAAGCCAACATGATTCTAGGATGCATTAACAGGTGTGTTGTGAGCAAGACACGAGAAGTCATTCTTCCACTCTACTCTGCGCTGATTAGGCCTCAGTTGGAGGATTGTGTCCAGTTCTGGGCACCACATTTCAAGAAAGATGTGGAGAAATTGGAGAAGGTTCAGAGAAGAGCAACAAGAATAATTAAAGGTCTAGAGAACATGACCTATGAAGGAAGACTTAAAGAATTGGGCTTGTTTAGTTTGGAAAAGAGAATATTGAGAGGGGACATGATAGCAGTTTTCAGGTATCTAAAAGGGTGTCACAAGGAGGAGGGAGAAAACTTGTTCTTCCTGGCCTCTGAGGATAGAACAAGAAGCAATGGGCTTAAACTGCAGCAAGGGAGGTTTAGGTTGGACATTAGGAAACAGTTCCTAACTGTCAGGGTGGTTAAACACTGGAATAAATTAATTGCCCAGGGAGGTTGCGGAATCTCCATCTCTGGAGATATTTAAGAGTAGGTGAGATAAATGTCTATCAGGGATGGTCTAGACAGTACTGGGTCCTGCCATGAGGGCAGAGGACTGGACTCGATGACCTCTCGAGGTCCCTTCCAGTCCTAGTATTCTATGATTCTGTGATTCAAAGCAAAATTCAAAATGGTGACTCTGGCATCTATAATTCCCTCTTTAGCCCCCGGAGACTGGTACGCTGCCCTCGACTTGAAAGATGCTTCCACATTTCAATTGCCCCCCACCACCGCAGGTTCCTCCAATTTACTCTGAGCCCGGACCACTACCAATTCACGGCCCTCCCCTTTGGTATTTCCACGGCCCCTCGGGTCTTCACCAAATGCATGGTGGTGGTGGTGGCTGCCGCGCTCAGGAAAAGGGGCATCCAGGTGTTCCCCTACCTAGACGACTGGCTCCTGAGGGGGAACTCAGAGACTCAGGTGAAAGACCACATCACCATAGTCTGCACACTCTTCGATGACTTAGGCCTCCTGCTAAATCTGGACAAATCAACCCTAACTCCTACCCTGATAATAGAGTTTGTGGGTGCCACCCTGGACTTTCTGTCAGCGAGGGCCTCTCTACCCAGCTCTCGGTTCCTCACAATACAGATGGCTGTCAGGGCGCTCCAGAATTTTCCAGTCACCACCACCTGGACCTGCATGTGTCTCTTGGGCCTCATGGCCACCTGCACTTACGTAGTGCAGCATGCCAGACTGCGCATGCGCCTGTTACAGATGTGGTTGTCGCAAGTCCACAACCCGTCCGCTCACTCATGGGACAGAGTGCTGACGGTTCCCGGCTCCGTCCTCCTTGCGCTGGACTGGTGGACCCACCAGGCAGAGGTCTGTGCAGGAGTCCTGTTCTCCAGCCCAGTGCCATCCATCCACCTGGTCACAGACGCGTCAGACACGGGCCCGCCTTGGGTGCACCCCCTCTGACCCTGGATTACCTGTTAGATCTCAGGATCCAGGACCTCTCTTCCTCCTCCGTAAAAGTTCACTTGGTGGCCATTTTGGCCTTGCACCTGGGGGAAAGGAGGAAAACCCTGTTTGCCAACCCAATGGTCAACAGGTTTCTGAAAGGGTTGGATAGGCTCTACCTGCACGTCCGCCAGCCTGCCCCCCAGTGGGACCTAAACCTGGTCCTTTCCAAACTCATGGGACCCCCGTTCGAACCATTAGCGACGTGTTCTCTTCTATACCTATCTTATAAGGTGTCTCTTCTGGTGGCACTCCCATCAGCCAGGAAAGTATCCGATCTCAGGGTGCTTACCTCGGATCCCCCCCTACATGGTGTTTTTCAAAGACAAGGTTAGGCTCCTCCCCCACCCAGCTTTTCTGCCCAAGGTAGTGTCCTCTTTCCACACCTCCCAGGATATTTTCCTGCTAGTCTTTTACCCCAAGCCACACGCGTCTGGGAAAGAACAGGCTTTACACACTTTGGATGTGTGTAGAGCATTAGCCTGTTATTTAGACAGGACAAAACCATTCAGGAAGTCACCACAACTCTTTGTGGCCATCGCAGAATGGGTGAGGGGCCAATCTGTGTCCTCCCAGTGGATCTCCTCCTGGATAACCGCTTGCATCAAGGAATGCTATGCCCTGGTGGGGGTATTGACTCCACCCCTTAGAACATACTCCATGAGAGCTGTGGCAGCTTCCACCGCTTTCATGGCACAGGTTCCCATCTTAGACATCTGCAAAGCCACTACATGGTCCTCTGTCCGTACCTTTGCCAATCACTATGCACTAACGCATCAAGCCAGGGAAGATGCTGCCCTGGGCAGGGCGGTCCTCCACTCCTCTGTGGCTTCAACATCCGGCCCTCCTCCATAGGTTCTGCTTTGGAGTCACCTATATTGGAATGCACATGTGCAATCACTCGAAGAAGAAAGAACGGTTACTTACCTTGTAACTGTGATTCTTCGAGATGTGTTGCCCATGTCCATTCCAAATCCCCACCCGCTGCCCTCTCTCCGGAGTATTCTGGCAAGAAGGAACTGAGTGGGTGAGGGGGCCAGCAGGGGTATATATGGGCCGATATACCGGTACCACTCCAGGGGGCTTCCCTGCTGGCCCTAAGGGTACTGCTGAGGGAAAAGCTTCCAATGGGGCATGCACGCTGTGTGCACACATCTATATTGGAATGGACATGAGCAACGCATCTCGAAGAATCACAGTTACGAGGTAAGTAACCGTTCTTTTATTCCTATTCTTTGTTTCCTATCTTTTAACCAGTTACTAATCCATGAGAGGCTCTTCCCTCTGATCCCATGACAGCTTACTTTGCTTAAGAGCCTTTGGTGAGGGACCTTGTCAAATGCTTTCTGAAAATCTAAGTAAACTATATATTGTGCCATCTCCTCAGGGCACAATTCAGTTCAGATCTGGACAAGAGGACGGAGGAACATTGGCACAGCTGCCTGGAAAAATTTGTCTGTCCTCTGCCTGATTCCATCCAGTTATTCTCTCAGTATTCACTAGGTTCAATTCCAAAATTACCACATTACAAACTATAGGCCCATATAGTTTCTTAATTTCCTATAGAAATCCTGCTTTGCATTGAACTGTGAACTTTATTTATATTTGAATTCTGTTCATGTGTCTTTATCTTAAAATCATATTTAAAAGCCTTTCTCCATTTGCATCGCTTGTAACTGGATACTTTAAATCCAGGAGCAGGTAAATCTTTTTATGAGAGCAGTTGGCTGTAGTAAGGGCCAGTTTATACCTTATTATATTCAACCTGTGCTCAAGACATGACAACGTGTGGGAGGGAAATACTGTTTTATTATGTTTCCCACACAGGTGCCCAATCATTTCATCTGGCTGATCTTTTTTTATTGGTACTTTCACTCCTGCCTCAACTGCCTTGCGGAACTGCTCCGATTTGGTGACCGGCAATTTTATCTAGACTGGTGGTAAGATTTCTTTCACCTCTTATCAAAACAGATTGCTGTTAAATCAGACTGCTACGTGGCATGTTTAATGTCAGTGGGGGGAGGGAAGGGCTGTAAAATTAGTATTTCAAAAAAGGGGAATTTGGCTGGCAAAGATTCTACCTGTACAAGTATCTAGCATGACTGAGTGGCATTCTATAACTGCTAGTCAATTAGCGTTGTTATAGAGTTGGGAAAAACAAGGTAAGGAATTTAAAATAAAAGTGTAGATTCCCTATTGCTCTGCACCTTATGCAATCATTTACACAATGAAAAAAGGATGTTAAATGGTAATTAGATTGACAGTGATTTACACTACACTTTGCATGCATGTAAGTGATGGGCCAAGAATTTGCCTCATTATCTTTACAAATAGACTTTAACTTTTACCACTACCTCTGGAGAAATAATCTTTGGATCTTTTCAAACAAGGTGCACAAATCTAGGTTTTACCATATTTTGACTAATTCCTTGTGGAAGCAGAAAACAAGCCAGCAGCTGCATAGAAAGCTGAATAGATCATTGGGCTCAATGGCTAGTAAGCAACGGCTTGATGTCTAGTTTTCAGCCAATATCAAACAGTATGCATCAAGGGACAGTCCTGGGGCTGGTTTTGTTCAACATCTTCATTAATGCTCTGGGTGATGGGATGGATTACGCTTTCAGCAAGTTTGAAGATGACACTAAGGGTACGTCTAGACTACAGGCTTCTGTCGACAAAGAGGGTCTAGACTACATCCAGTTCTGTCGACAAAGCAAGCCACTTTGTCGACATGAGAGTGTAGACACAAAGGACAGTGTAGATGCAATAACGCCTTCCGTCAACAGAACTCTGTTGACAAAAGGTGTTATTCCTCGTAGAATGAGGTTTACCGCCGTCGACAAAACTGCCGAGTTCTGTCAATGTTATGTTGACAGAACTCGGCGGTAGTGTAGACGCAGGTATAGTTTTGTTGACAAAAGTCCACTTTTGTCGACAAAACCCTGTAGTCTAGACACACCCTAAGTTAGGGGGAGGGGTAGATAGGCTGGAGAGTAGGGATAGAATCCAGAGTGACTTTAGACAAATTGGAGAATTAGGCTAAAAGAAATCTGATTAAGTTCAATAAGGACAAGTGCAGAGTCTTGCACTTAGGATAGGAGAATTCCATGCACTGGTATAGGCTGGGGACCGACTGGCTAAGTGGCAGTTCTGCAGAAAAGGACCTGGGGATTACAGGGGACAAGAAACTGGATGTGAGTCAGTTGTGTGCCCTTGTTGCCAAGGAGGCTTAATGGCATATTGGGCTGCATTAATAAGAACATTGCCAGCAGATAGAGGGAAGTGATTGTGCCCCTGTTAGGCACTGGTGAGGCCACCTCTCGAGTACTGTGTCCAGTTCCCAACGGAAAGGATGTGGACAAATTGGAGAGTCCAACGGAGGGCTATGAAAATGACTAGGGAGCTGGAGCACATGACTTACGAGGGGAGGCTGAGGGATTTGGGCTTGTTTAGTCTGCAGAAGCAAAGAGTGAGGGGGGATTTGGTAGCAGCCTGCAACTCCCTGAAGGGGTTCCAAAGAGGCTGGAGAGAGGCTGTTCTCAGTGGCGGCAGATGGCAGAACAAGGAGCAGTGGTCTCAAGTTGCAGTGGGGGAGGTCTAGGTTGGATAGTAGGAAAAGCTATTTCACTAGGTAGGTGGCGAAACACTGAGATGGGTTCCCTAGAGAGGTGATGGACTCTACCCTTAGAGGTGTTTAAGTCCCAGCTTGACAAAGCCCTGACTGGGATGATTGAGTTGGGATTGGTCCTGCTTTTAGCAGGGGGTTGGACTCGATCTCCTGAGGTCCCTTCAAGTACTAATCTTCTGTGAGTGGCATACCCTGACTGTCTCTGAGTGTGTCTAGACTATAGGGTTTTTTCGAAAAAAGTGGTCTTTTTTTGAAACAACTTCCCCTGCGTCTAGAACTGCTGCTGCATTCTTTCGAAAGTAAATCAAAAGAACGCGGCAGTTTTTTCGACCATGGAAAACCTTGTTTTACGAGGAAGAACGCCTTTTTTTGAAAGTGCTTTTTTGAAAAAAAGCGCTATGTAATGCAAACCATGCTTTTTCGAAAGAGAGCATCCAGACTGCCTGGGTGCTCTCTTTCGAAAAAGCAGCTTACTTTTTCAAAAGTACTGGTTGTAGTCTAGACGCTCTTTCGAAAGAGGCTTGCAGTCTAGACATAGCCTCTGAGTCAGACATCAGGTCCAGTGCTTGCCAATGGCAGCTGGCGGCAGAAGAAGGAGCAGCTAGCAAGGCTGGGTGCTGTCTACAGGACCTGTTATGCAGGTTTAAGGAATAAGCAAACCAAATATATGCCTCAGGCCTAAATTCATGGGGCGGGGGCAAAGTGAACTCCCTGAGCATGTGGCCATAAATTCAGATTCGGCCTGCCCAGCCTCCCTCCTCTCTCACCCATCCTGACAGAGTGGTGCTGCGACCCACCTGCCAGGTGCCTGGGGCTCATTGGTGGGTTAATCCAGCCTCAGTTGCCTGCTTTGTCAGTGAAGATGCCCCATGTCAAATATTTGGCCATGTCATTCCTGCTCTACTCTGAGGCTCAGAGATGCAGTTCAGGAGCCTTACATCCTTCTCCCATACCCGAGTGTCAGGAAGGGTGAACAAAGATTAAGTTTCCTGCTCTCCCCAGACAGCTTCCATTGACAGCTATTGGTTACCAAATAACAGAAACACAGGAGATTACAAATTCCATTAACCCAGGGGCAAGTCACTACACCCAGGGATAACAAATTGTAAATATTAAACTGCAGCATTGCCAACCCCAAGTGTTTCAAACATCATGAATCACACCTCAGAAAACGTGAGCTTGGCTCACAAATTAGATTAAAAAACCTAAAGCTTTTGGCTCTTTTTACTTTCCCTCTGGTGGTTGAGTGTTTTAGAGTTCATATTTGCCATTTTTGCTCTGCAGAAATATATTTTTAAGAAAAAGCAGAAATTATCCCATATTCACATGACTCCAGAAGCTGGAGTTTTAAGACACTCACCAAGTATCACAAGACTCAGTGACTGCCATCTTATTGTAAGCTCCATATATAAATTCTTTGTAACTACAATGAAATTAGTTCCATAGATACAGCATGCAAGAGACCCACAAAATGATCGTTGACAGAGGGTAGTCAGGGTACGTTCAGTTTGTGTGCATAGTCTTCTGTTGCTGGCAAAAGCGTTGTCAGGCAAATGAGAGTGTTACACTTGAGAAGCGTGGGTGAGAGATGGGAAGTGCACTAAGTGATGGGTACCTCTTCATTTGGATTGACAGTTCCACCTATCTTGGGTTGCCAAAGCTGTAAAAGAAAGTAGGAATGTCTGCCTGTTAAATGAGTAACACTGAAAGGTTTGGAGTGATATGCTCTGCAGCATCCACACAACATCCATAAAGGAAAGGGGTGCTGATCAGGTGTAGGAGATAAAAGGTGTGAGATCAACAGGAAGAAGGGTTTATTTTCTTTAATTTTTTTAATGTTGATTTGCCATTTACAGTCATTCTTTAAAATATTTGGAAGAGGCATGCTAATCTCTGCAGATCTTTTAGATACTGATTTTTGCTGAAATAAAAAACCACTGGCTTTCAGGGCTCTCTTTTCACTGTGTGTTTCTATACCCAATACTTTACACCTAATTGTAGACCTAATTGCTTGACTGTCCATGAAAAACCTAAAACATTAAATTCATTGTCACAGGTCAAGGCAGCTGTATTTGTATTTCCTCTCCATGGTCCAACAAGGGCACCCACTTCAGGCTTCCAGACCCTAGCCATCACCTCTCTTGGGCAGACACAAATCTCACTCTCTTCTCACTAGGCATTTTAAGGCTACACAGCTCCCTGGCTTATGCTGTGACATCCAGCAAGCCAGACTGCCTAAGGGTACGTCTACACTGCAACACTATTCCAAAATAACTTAGTCTGCGTCTACACAGCAGGCAGTTTTTTCAAAATAGTGTCAAAATACTGTCAAGTTGGAGGACTCCTTACTCTGACTCCTGTAACCCTCATTGTACAAGGAGTAAGGGAAGTCGGAGGAAGAGGGCTCTATTTCGAAATAAGTGCTGTGTAGACGCTTCCAATTTCGAAATAAGAGATTTCGAAATAAGCTACACAATTGACATAGCTCAATTTGCATAGCTTATTTCAAGTTAAGCCCTGCAGTGTAGATGCACCCTACAAGGCCAGTGCCTATGCTTTGCTGTAACTGGTGTATCACTCACAGTTTCAACTTACCCCTCAGCTCCCTAAGCAAGCACATTAATTCTTAAGGTAAAAGCATTACAGAGAAACCACATTAAAACAATAAAAGAACCTGCACTCGTGCTAGAAATCTTAGCAGAGATCACCCCAAAATCCAGCGTAGGGCTCCGGTAAATTTCAGTACTTCAAACCCACAAATGGGTTTTTCATACTTGTCTAGTTCATTCCAATATTGTCTTATGAACTCCCATGTTTCACATCTGTCATATCTCCCCCCTAGAAAGGTTACATACAATCCCGGCCCATAATAACACACAAACATAATATAATAAAGTCTTTCAAAGACATTGCAGGAAATTGCCATATCTGCCACACACAGCACTTCATGGTTTCATATCTTATCATCATGTGTCATCATTAAATATGAGATAATTGGCTCCCAAGTTCTAAATCTGGTAAAAATGGTGGGCTTACCACTGGAGGGATATATGCATGCAAATCAACTGCAGAGTAGTTAGTTACATGTGTGAAGAAATGGAGTTAACTGTACAGTACACCAGGGTGCACATGATTATTTTTTAAACCCTCCTACTGTAAATAGCAAGAGCTGCATTTATTCCTGACTCCAGGGCTTGCATTACAGAGAATGCCAAAGCCCTTATCCTAAGGTTATTTCAGTAGTACCATGGAAAATGTAGTTGTAATTAGCAGAATGACTGAGCTGCATTTTGACTTTTGGTGTAATGACATTGTGTGTTCCTTCTGTGCTATGCAAAGACATCCCCTTACTTGTTCTGTTCTCGTAGGAATGCAGACTCTGTCCTACAATTCTGGTCCAGATGGAATATCCCAGCCCATAAATGGCTAGACAGGTACAAAAATGAGTTCTGTGTTTTCCAGTGAAGATTCAGTTTCTTTTAGGAGATGAAATATTGATGTTGGGAATCAATAATAATAATAATAATAATAATAGATTTTCTTTGCAAAGGGTTAAATCACCATGAACAGTTCTATTAGCCTGCTGTATCACACCAGCAGTTCCGCTGGCTTGAAAGTTAACGCTGAGGCGAGGCAATTAAGCCTTGACATTTAGGCATAATGAAAGAGTAAGCTTTAAAGTCCAGGTAGCTGTGGAGGAATAGCAGGATGGAGGAGGAGATACACTGTTTTTGTTAAATAAATGCTTTAAAGTAACTGTAAGAACCTAGCCTGTCCTACTGATATGGGATCTTCGGGTATAGTACAGCAACCGCATAGACTGAACCCTGCCTTCTATGCTATGGCAGGGGGTTCCGATCTGTGCAGTTGATGGGGGGGGGGTGCAGTTTAGGAACCTTCTCCACATCAGGGAATTTCCTTCACCCCAGTGTGTCAGGGTCAGGAATGGGCGAGGGAAGATGCTGTACGGTGGATCTAGATTGCCTATTTGCTCTCCCCTTTGAGTGTTGGCTTCAGGGGCTATTGAACTGCAATAGCAGGTGGGGAGAGGATTTCTTAGCACTGAGATTTCCCAGCATTCAGCCCGTCTATCTCTTCTGAGCACTGACTCTTACCTGCTTCTACCTCCCAAACTAATAGTCTGTGTCTGTCCATCAGTCCTGTTGAAATTGGTTCAGGTTCAAAAGTCTGAACAGGTGAGCTGTGAGCTCCAGCCTAAAAGCTCTTGACCTTTGGAAGGATAAATGGTTACCTGTTATTCCAGTGGGAACCTGAACTATTTGGGGCCTGTATTAAAGTGACTCCTGCCACCAGCAAAGCCAGCACTGCTCCATTCACATGTTACCCAACAGACTTCCTTGTCATTGTGTTCCAGTGCTGCCTACGCCGGGTAACCAGTGTGAAATGCTGTATGATCTTTCTAACCCCGACAGTGGAGAGAATCAGGGCAGGGTTGCTAGTGTGCCATTCACCCTGACCTCCTTAGCACTGCAAACCATTGGGCCACTCTTGTAGGTAAAAGCTACTGCCAGGATTTTCAAAAAGGGGGTCAAAGCTCAGCGTTAGGCAGGGAAATAATTGGCCAGATTTTGATTTAGCTGATTTCAATGGAAACTGCTGGTGCTCAACACTTTTGAAACTCAACCCAAGCCATTCATTTTCAGTACAAGTTGAACCTCTCTAGTCCAGCACCGTCAGGACCTGACCAGTTCTGAATGAGAGAGTTTTCTGACCACGGGAGATTAATATTGTCTAGGAGCATTACCAACACTTCCACTGCTTACTGGGCTGTTAGAGGACATTTAGGGGTAAATTAGAGCTAAATAACAGCACAGAACACTGAGAGCCAGGTCTGGTGGCTGTAAACAAACTTTATGGGACCACAGGAAACTTGGCCACACCCATGAAAAGTGGACACGGGTGGATTTTCAGCTAACTAAAATCTTTCTGGACGACGGATGTTTCTGGACCAGAGAGTTCTGGACTAGAGAGGTTCAACCTGTATCTTACATACAAACTTGGAAGCAACATGAATAGTCTGTTTTTTTAAAATCTTGGCTTCTTTTTTAATTATATTTTTGATGCGTGTTCATTAAAAGATATGGAGGAATCATTAAGCTACTAAGATCTATGTGGAAGCTTGCAGAACCCATCAGAGTCTATGGAGGTTGTAACATACCTTCCAGCCAGTTCCATGCAATTAGCCTTCCTCCCAGCTCCTTCTGTCACTCCGTAGGGCTAAATGGCGGGCCGGGAAACTAATGAAAACTTTTGTAAATCAGAACAGATGTCTAGTGGGCCCAACTTTCCACTTATCTACTGGTGTAAATCTGGAGTATCACAGTTGACTTGCAGTTACTCTGGTATAAGATGCATACCTAGCTCTGTAGGACTGACGCTGATATCAATGCAAAACATGTAGATGGGATCATGAGCTTTTGTGAGTACAACCCACTTCTTCAGATGACTGGAGTTATTAAAGGTCCAGTTCCAAAATAAATAGGGGATGTGGGGTGGGGAGGGGAAAAAGGAAGGAAAAAAATAGTGAATTAGAGCGTTGGTGTTACATGAAGCTGATAGAGAAGCTTCAGATTGTTCTTAAGTACCCATTGTTTGGTTGGTTGAGTCATTAGGATGTGGAAGGTAGTGTGAATAATGTCTTTATTCAGACCTTTGTGATGGGTCCCAAACTTGTAAATGAAGTTTAAGTTCCAATGCTTCC
Source organism: Pelochelys cantorii (assembly GCA_032595735.1). Lineage (NCBI taxonomy): Eukaryota > Metazoa > Chordata > Testudines > Trionychidae > Pelochelys > Pelochelys cantorii. The sequence goes on along the minus strand of CM064339.1, from coordinate 945,526 downwards.
CTGTGTATTTGGCTTGTGGAATTGGCCTGAAACAACATGGTGACTTTGAGATCCATTAATGAGTGCCTGGGCAGGTTAAAAGGTTCTCCAACAGGTTGCTGTGTGTTGCCTTTTTGGATATCAGATTTGTGTCCATTAATGCTTTCCTGTAGAGACGGTCCAGTCTGGCCAATATCCATGGCCGAGGGGCATTGCTGGCATTTGATGGCGTAGATCACATTAGTGGATTTGCAGTTAAATGAACCCCTACTATGGTGGCTAATGTGGTTGGGTGCAGTGATGAAATTGCTTGGGTACGTGTGTGGACAGAGTTGGCACCGGGGCTGATCCCAGGGGTGGGTTCCTGGGTGATTATGATGGAGGTGTGTTGTGTGGTTAATGGAAGGAATTTGTTTGAGGTTAGGGGGTTGTCTGTAGGCGAGGATTGGCCTTTCCCCCAAGGCTTGTGAGAGTGAGGGGTCATTTTCCAGGATAGGTTGTAGATTGTTGATAATGCGTTGGAGGGGTTTACGTTGTGGGCTGTAGGTGATGACAAGTGGAATTCTGTTGTTTTCTCTTCTTGGCCTGTCTTGAAGTAGTTCATGTCTGGGTACTCTTCTGGCTCTGTCAATTTGTTTTTTCACTTCTCCGGGTGGCTATTTCAGTTTTAAGAATGCTCCGTATAGATCCTGTAGGTGTTTGTCTCTGTCTGTGGGATTAGAACAGATCTGGGTTTTTTTCTGAAGAAGGGTTGTACCCACGAAAGCTCATGATACTATCTACATGTTTTGTTCATTGTTTTTTAAAACATGTAGATGGTGGTATGACCTTTCGTGGATACAGCCCACTTCTTCAGATGGATGGAGTATTAAAAGTCCAGACTACATGTTTGGTTAGTCTATAAGGTGCTGCTAGACTATTTGTTGTTTTTTAAGTTTTTCCAGTTACAGACTAACTTGGCCACCCCCTGAAGCTGAGATTAATGGCTGACTGCACCAGGAAGCAATGTCATGACTCTTTTTCATATTCTTTTGCCTTGTGTGCATAGGCACATATACAGGCCCTTGCTGCATCACGGCTATGACAAGTGGCAGGCCCGCATGACAGTATTCCTGCTCTCTGCATGTTTCTATGAGGTAGGTGACAATAGTGCTGATCTGAGCAATTCTCAATATCAGCAAGGGGGCACTGTCCTGAGGACAGACGCAGATGGCTCAGGCTGACTTTAACAGACCACTCACTGAAACTGAGAAATCTACACAGGTTCTAATGCTCTCTCTTTGATAAGAATCCCTTCTGCAGACCCCAGGCAGTGCTGTGTGTCCGGGATGTGCTCACTCAGAAGCAATCAGCATGCGGGACTCAATGCACTGGGGATGTAAATGGCAGTGTAAGTTAGGCAGAAAATGGGTTTAAGTGCCACAAGTAGGCGAAACTCCACCAGCCTAGACTCCATCCTTGTAGGGACCCAGGGCCTTGTATATATAAGGGGGTGTGACCAGTTAAAACAAAGACCTGGGCAGGGAAAAATGCTACTGAGGCAGCTTTGCAGGTGCAGACCTGCCCACTTCCCAGCCCAGAACATTTCCCAGAAAAAGGAACTCCTTGAAAATAGGACTCTGTTTCCCACTCATAAATAAGTCATCAGGGACTGATGAGCCACTCCGTGCTTAGGGAGCACAGTTTCATTTGAAGGCCTGTCTCTGTTTCCAGCCCCCACCAGCTTCTGGAGCAGTCTGCTGGGGCGATTCCCCCTTTCAGAGCTGAACTTGAGTACTGGGCCTCGGGGAAATTCCATTGTTTTAATATTTCATAACCAAAGATCTGAGTTACTCTGAAGCCTGCCTTGCCACTGTGAGCCCAGTTCTGAAATGCCTGCTCAGGTATCTGCCCCTCAGGATTCATGCCACCCAGGGAATGGCAGAACAACCCTATTGCTAAAGATGGTGAGTGGTTACATGACCTGTTCCCTAACCCTCATGCTGTACTCTCTTTTGCCTCCAAGGCCAGGGTGCAACATAGGTAGGCGTGGCCAGGAAAGGAACGTGGAGCTGAAGGAACTAGGGATTTTAAGGACTAGTCGCTTCCCCCCCTCCTTGCTGCCTCTCTATTAGATAGAGGCAGCAAGGGGTGGAGAAGAGGGGGATACTTCAAAGTGGCAGCACCGCATAGAGCACGGGGTCAGTGGGGAAGCCCTCCCCCACCCCGCTGCCCCCGCGCTTTGGCACTTTTGCCTTCGAAGTGTAGCAACAGTCCTAGGGCTGTTGCTATAGGGCTGTTGCTACGCTTCAAAGGTGGAGGCGCTCTATTGACTAATCAAATAGTACATTTTTTTGACTATCGACCAATCGAATAGTCAAAAATGCATCGACTATTCAACTAGTCAATTACATGATACTTCAGATCCTTAGAAGGAACCCTCCCTCCATGTGCCATCTTCTCTCCTGGAAAGAAAGGAAAGTACAGTGCACTTCACGCCGATAGTTACTGTTGCCCTGCACACTCAAAACACCAGCTTTTCCACTGTCCGAGATCCTCATGGGGTATGAGGTGCAAGACTGACTGGCTGTGACAGCCCAGCCCCTGTGCAAGCCATACCACTGCTGCTGTGTGTAGAGACAGGGCTAGAGAGCTCGGGAGACTTCTCTGGGTATACTCTTGGGGCTTGGCAGTTAGCTGTCTGAGTGACTGTGCTTTAGAGCTAGACAGAGCACTTGAATTCAGGCTGTTGCCAGCAATCCTTACTGTCCTATACCCCACCCTGCACCACACAGCTGCTGGTCCCTATGGCCAGTGTGCTAGGCTGGCTGGCAGCTCTCAGAAGGCTTCTTTCCTGTCTCCGCTCCTTTGAATATGAAGGGAATCGATCAATGTCATTCTGTCATCAGGGACATCTTCTTACTGACGTCATGTCTGGATCGGACCCTTCACACTCATATGTCCACCACTTACTATAGTCAAGGAGTAACATTCAGGGCAGCGTGCCTCAGATCCTTGCTTTTGTCTTTTTCCAGTATCTAATTGCCATCCCACTGAAGATGTTCCGGTTTTGGATGTTTTTTGCTATGGCAGCCCAGGTATGGTAAGATGGAAACTGGCTGGGAATGGAAATCTAACAGGGGAGGGGTTACAGTCACTGCTAACTTACTTAAAGCATGAAACTTTTTAGTTTAAACCACAAGTAAAAACATAGCCAAGCCCAGGCTTTCTGGTGAGCATTGGGCTGGCTGATCTTGCCAGCCAGTTGCTTGCATCATCTGTCTGATGTTGGGGAGCGACACTACAAAATGTTTTTAAACTGTTACTCTCTGACATGCAAAAATACCCTGCCCCCAGGTTTATGTCAAAAATGCCAAACCTCAAAAGTCTTGGCTTATAAGCTCCTCACAGAGAAATTTTTCCTTGGTGTTTTTTGGTATAATGTTTAGAGCTGTTGGCAATCTGAAATGAAATGTACCAAATTCTGCAATAATTTAACCCTGAACAGTCTATAAAATCTTTTTAAGTGTACAAGAAAAAAATCATATTGTGGTCTTGTAAACAGCTTAGTAAAACTTGTTCAGGTAACCTGGTCTACATTATAGCTCCACTTGGTTTTAAAACCTGTCTGAATTTTGAGGGTTAATTTCCTCAATGTAATCAAACTTCTGCTGTGATGGTCTCTGTGGTACAGAATTTGTCCTGTCCTGCACTCTTATTTAATCTCTCCCACTCTTTAAAACATCTTCAAGCCTCTCTGTTCCCACAGTGATTAAGGCTAGGTCTACACTGCAGTGGTAAGTCAGAAAAAGAAATGCAATTTGCGGTATGCAAATTGCATATCTTTTTCTGCTTTACTGTCGAAAGAGGCTTTTGTGAAATTTGGCATGTCTATATGGCGCCATATTTCGGGAAAAAAGTGTTCTTTTGACACAACCCTTATTCCTTGTAAAACGAGGTTTACAGGGATGGCAAAAGGGCGAGTCTGCTTTTTTGAAAATTTCGAAAGCAGTGCAGTCTAGACGTAGCCTTAGTTTGGCATCTCTTAGCTCTCTGCGTAGGACCCTTTTCTTCTCGTTGTGACTGTTTAGTTGTTAAGCTATTAGCAGGTGGTCTCTTCAATGATATTTGAAATTGTTTTATTATGCTGTGGGTAGGCCCAGAGCACTTTGGCACAGGGATGTATTATTCAATAAAATGAATAATTGGTTTATGCAAGTAAATGCGTTTTGAACTTGCTCTCTAGTTTAACAAATGGTAGAAAGGGTTGGGAAGAATATTGTAGTGATTGGTATTTGCTTCTTCTTACAGGTCCCCCTGGCTTGTCTAATGAAAAAGCTTTTTGGTGGTAATTTTGGCAACATCCTCGTGTGGATCAGTCTGGTCCTGGGTCCTCCCCTCATGGTGCTCTTGTATTTTCATGACTATTACATCCAGCATCATCGGCGGGATTCAAGCTGGAGGCTGTTTTTTTTCTAATCTGCCCAAGTCCTAGTTCCCTAGCACTCTCTGTCTGGCTTTATGCGCAACAGAGGCACCAATGGAGCCAACCTTTTCTTTAAGATGGGAGGGGTGGCCAGGCCTGCAATGCTCCATCTGGCCAGGAGGCTGGAGATGGAGCGTTGCATGCTGGTCTCCCCCCATACTGAAGAGCCATGAGTGCAGAACTTTGTGGGCCACGTGTGTTTGTTTACTTTGCCCCCCTCTGATCCCTTTGTCTTGTCAATGGAAAGTTGCTCGTTGGCTCCTGAAGGACTTGACTTGAGAGAATATCTGTACAAGGTCACCACAGCTCTGGAGATAAATACACTTTGTACTGTCTCTCTGTTACTATTAAAATACTGCTGTTTCTGGTAACATCCTGCCTGGGAAATGAATGTAAGAATCTGGTAAAACTGAATACTGTTTCCTCGCTTTTTGCGTCCAGTGATTTAAAGGGAAGAGTTGAAGTAATGAGGCAATAATGTCAATTGAACAGAAGGTTGTCACAGGAGAAGGGGGCCCCGTGGCTAGATAAATGGGAAAGTGAAGCCAAGACATTTTTGTTTGCAGCAGGAGACACTGAAGTTTATTAACCTCATTCTCTCTCTTTTATCCCAAGTGACTGCTCCAGAGCAGGTATAATTATTTTGGGCTTAGCTTTGTCGCTCTCACTTGTACAAACACTTCCGTAGCTCCTCAGATGGGCCCAGAAAACTCGGGGAGACTGCTTGCAGGATGCTGTTCTACTCAGTGGAATGAGGGTGGCAGCTCTGGGCCCAGTGTATGCAGTAGCGGAGTAGCAATTGCTAATGAATGACTAGCTAGTTTCTGAGTGCTTTCTCATTGCCATAATCAGCCCAACGGTTGCTCCCGCCACTGTATTCTCTTGACAAAGAAGTTGTCTGTTGCTCTTTGGAGGCAGTGAGGTGGGTGGAGCTAGAAAGCTGCCATTTGGCAAGGAAGTAGCCCTGAGGCCAGCAAGGGGCCTGGCCGTGTTCTGGAGAATCCCTTTGAATGTGGCACGGGAGGAGGCTTTGATCAGTGGATGGTTTTACCCATAGATGTTTAACAAGCATCACCTGACACACTTTAGGGAGTTAGTTTTCACAGACATGCCCATGGCTCTACAGTGCAATAAACCATCCCTACTCAGGAAAGCATGTAACTGAACTTTACAACTTGTACTTGTTTAAGTACTTCCCTGAATGAGGCAGGACTAGTCTGACCCTGCTTGGCTTCATTCTTGGTATTCCTTGCTGCACTGTGTAGTAAGGCCACCGTTTTATACCTGTGTGTTGACAGGCACCTGAATCCGGGTGTGTTTATCATTCTGTTTATTACTGTCACGCCTGGACCTTCCAGTTGTGGACCAACACCCCATCGCGCTGAGCACTGCTGTACACGCAGCACAAAAAGACAGCCCCAGCCCTAAGGGGTGTACAGTCCACGGCAAGAGCAGCAGCTGGCCGCAGGCAGGAGAGCACAAGGAAACAGAGACAGCATTGATTGGCATGATGGGCTGGGGTCTTAGCACAACAGCAGGCTACATGAGCCTACTTTAGCAGCTTGATTTTCAGGCATCCATTGCCAACAGTCAGATTCCTTCGATTAGGTTTGCTTGAACTGTACATTTTTGGGGCAGGGAGTTAGTTACTCCAAAACACAGTGCTGGGCGAGGACAGCCAGGCCCAGTCCAGTGTGCAGGGAGGGAGATGTTCGAGGAACAGCGCACTCCGTGGTTACAGATTCTTGAGGTAAACCAAGTGGTGTAGGTCTGCTAGCGGCTTTCCCAGCGCGGGCCCGGGCCCACTGTGAGAAACACGGGTTTAAGGAAAGCCTCTCCCAGGGCGAGCACACAGAGGCACAGTGCGGAGGTTGGGAACTTTGCTGTCTCCCGTGCGTCACTCTGCAGTCCTGTTACACAGGTTTTTGTAAGGACTCTAGATGTGTAAAAAGAACCATTCATACATTTCACGCACTTCCACGGAGAGGTTAAAATATACAGGGTCTGACCTTCAGAGGGGCTGAACCTTAGTAGCTCCCATCAACTTCTGCACCACCGTAAATCAGGCCCAGGAAAGGGCTCCTGGCAGGGAGGGAGGGGGGCAGCTAGAAGCAGTTAAAGGCCAAGGAGGGCCCATTATTTATCTTGACCCCCTCACCTTCTGCAAGGGGAGTTTAGAGGGTCCAGCTGCTCTATCGTTATTTACGCTGATGATTATTTCTCTCTCCACTGTGACTAGCTTTTGTTCTTTGGCCCTTTTTCCTCTTCCTGTCCTCTTTTCTCCTAGGAAAGGCAGGTCTTGTACAGCCGTTTCAGAGCAACACAGAACCGCCGGAGGAAAGGAGCAGCAGGCAAAAGAGCAGATGGGTTTGCCGTCCAGGGAGGTTTTTAAAGAGGGGCACTTGTGTAAATCAACAACATATCAACTGTCCTGAACTATATCTGCACTTGCTGCAAGGCATCGGCAATGCCTGGCCGCACCACTTCTTCATTACAAGGTCGCCCTGTGTCACGAAGATGAATGCCAGCCTCTCCACGTGACTGACGTCCTCCCGGTGTACATTTTCTACTGGGAGAAACGCGTCAATCAACAGGGACACGCTGGGAATTTTGTGCAGCCTTCCCGTCCTTGCACTCCAGTCATCCATGAGCTAATGTGCATTCTCCACACGACTTCCGTGTCTGCCATTTTTCTCCTTGTCTATTCGGAGCAAAAATAAACTGCTCCATCCTGGGGCTAGGTGCTTCAGGAGTTGCGGAGGGTGAGACATGGAACCTTTCACATCTGGGACACAGCCCCCAGCAGTAGTAACTGAAAGTTGGTATCTTTTTGTGGCTGCCCATGTGGAATAAGGCTGTGGCCACAAGCTAGTACCTGGTGTAAACTTGTCCACATCATAAACCGTCACTGCAGTCAGCAGAGGGCTAAGGAGCTGATGGGCATGAAGGGAGCTGTCAATCAGGTATCGGGCTACTTTTGTTGAATCTTCACAGCCACTCCCTGTGTTGGACTCCGTCTGTGGAGAGAATGCAAAGATCCCCAAGTCCTTTCAGGAATGCTAAACAAAAACCTTGTCCATCGGCCATGAGCAAAAGACCCAAGTGACTTTATAACAGTTCCTGCCCTCGTTTACATTTTGGCTAGAGTCAGAAAACCCCTACTCGAAAGCTTTTCTTGGACCGCTGCGGGCAGGAAATTCTTCTGGAAACTGCAGGGATCCTGCTGCTTTTGGCTGTGTTCATCTTAAATAAGTACACTTGACGTGAGGAAGTTGCTAGTCCATGGCTTCCCTGCAGGCCGAATGCTTCCGTCTGTACAGCTCGCTGAAAGTCACCGAGCAGCATGTGATATTCACACTTTTCCAGCCCTATGCATGGAGGCATTTCTGCAGGGCACCCAGCCAAGACTTCAGGGCTGTGTCAGAAGGGGCTGTATCTGCCCTTAAAGGTCACCAGGAAGCACTGTTTCTCTAGGCCAGCAGTGAGAGAGCTCTGATTTTAATTGGGAGTCTCAGAGCAGTTCATTTAAAAGGCAGGGCACAGGTGTACCACTCTGCACAACAAGGAGACTGAGCTCTGTGGAGTAAGTAGAGAACCAGATTTCAAGTGTCTCATTTGGATTTGTTAATTTAAACAAGGTTTTTGTCCTATCAGAGATGGTGAGTAAAAACAGCTGCATGAATTTTGCTAGGTGGAAAACCCAAGCGACGGCATCCCAGAAGCCAATTGGAGTTGGCCCAGACTGTGCACTTTTTGCTGTGTGAGTGGTTTTCCCAGACCCATATATTTTCATTGAGTAGTTCCTATTTAATTGTTAGATCTTTCCTGACTCTCAGAATGAGCCCAATGCACGAGAAAGCACAAGGGAGCATTCAGCCGAGCGGGTCACTTGATTGGACGAACGCGCTGACCCCTCAGTCTGAATAGAGAAGGCTTGGTGCCGGGGCTTGGCTTTCAGAACTGCAGCCTGTTCCATTCCAGCTTCAGTAGGATGACAGGCGGAAGCAGACCCCATGCCTGTCTGTATATAGGCCTTATGCTGGTTTAACTAAAGCAGGGTTTTAAACTCCTTAATTCACAGGCTACGTCACTGCCAAAAAGGTGTGTTCCTACCGCAACAAGATAGCTGACCCGCCTTAGCTGTCTCCCTGCAAAGTCCTAGCGCGGACAAGGCAGAAGGAGTTTGTATCACGATGGAGGTAGGTGGGACATGGGAGAGGTTGTCCTCACCTAGTTACAGCAAGGTACAAACTGTCTGCGCGTTGTCTCCGCTAGCTAGGATTTTACAGCAGGACGAGTGGTGAAAGTAACTTAACATTTCTTACAGGTGCTATTCTTACCCTGTTGCACCCCAGGTCCCTGCCAGCTCTTTAAATAGCTCCCTGCTGGCTTTTGCCGCAGCTCTTGCCGGAGCTGTGCACCAGGGCGCACCTGCTTCCTGTCACCTCTGGCGGGATGGCTAGCGCAGGCTAACTGTGTTGTGTAAATATTCACCTTTTTTGGCAGTGGAGACATCGCCAGAGATTTTTAAGGCCGGAAAGGGGCATTATGATCATCTGTTCTGACCTCTGGTATAACTTCTTAGGCCACAGAATCACATTAAGGGGTCCGTGCATCAGGACCATATCTTGTGGCAGGATCAGAGCACAGCTTTTTGAAAGAGATGTCCCATTTTGATTTAAAGATCCCAAGTCACAGAGAATCCACTACCCCTCTGGGTAGATTGTTACTGTGGCTGAAAAGAAGAGTGTCCAAAATATTAACGACCACACAACTTTTAATACCAGCTCAACTCTACTGGTTCAAAATCACTCCTGACGTGGTGTCACTCTGCTTACAGACAAACCCAGACTTGCACTAGTTAAATCGGTGCCGGTTAGTATGCTGCAATCGACACTCGTTCTGGAGTTACAGGAAGGGGAGTGTATTTAACTTTAGCTTGAGACACTAAAAACAATCAAATTAAGCTGAACTGCAAGAAGCCATGCTTGGGAGTGGCTGCAGAGAGTTTTGCTGTGGCTTAAAAAGCAATTTAAATTAAAGTGGTGCAACTTCTGTGCATCACTCAGGGCACAGGCCTTGGGCCAAACACTGGTCACTTAATTCTCAGTCATGTTGGTGCAAAACTGGAATCCCTCCAGTGCCTTCAGGAGAACAGCTCCACCAGTCGGAGTGACAGCGGAATCAGAGCCTCCCTAATAACAGCCTCTCACACTGTGACCGTCCCCTTTAAAGGAAGCGGATCCCAGCCCCGCCTGTGACTGATCAGCTGATTCCTAAATGCAGCTGTGGTGGGTAGGAATCAGGCGATACCTTGAAGAACATCTGGGCCTTATAAAGGTTAATGAGCGCACAGCTGAACCAGAGTCCTGTGGGTTGCTGGAGCAGAGGAACAATTCCAGCTAGTGAGTGACCTCCAGGCAGATGACCTTGTGGCTGAGAACTGCAGAGAGTAGCAAGGACCCTCCAAGTGCCCAGGGGTCCAGGCAAGATCTGGAGGGGCTAAGAGAAGTGACGGGAAAGTCTCTGTGGGACAAAGGATCTGCTTGATTTGGGTCTTGTGCTTGCGCTGGCCCAGCAATGATCCTGCCCTTGGTGGTGAGGCTGCTTAGCACATGTGAGAGAGCTGCTCTGTGCTTTGCATCGACTCTGCAGGAGTCACTGTCCCTGTCAACGCGCAGCCACAAGATGAAAACAGCTCCATTTAGTTGGGTGGTCTGCCCTCTCAGCTGCTGCTCGTGAGACAGCAGCCCCTCCCTTGCGCCCCAAGGCAGTCTCTGCAGTGACAAAGCATCTCGCCAGGCTCCTCAGCGGAACCGGGCCTCCGGCTTGGCTTCCGTAGAAGCAGCAATGGGCGTTTCAAAGAGGCATCTCCTGAGCCTTGGGAAATGCTGAGCGGCCCGTAAGGGCACGCAGAGGTGCTGCTCCCTGATTCCCCTGCCATAGACATGCCATAAATGTACCAGTTTAATAAACACTTTCCTGCTAAACGAGGTGTGGCCAGGCTGGGCACTGTCTGATGAGGGTGAAGGAAGGCCCCTTCTACCCCCACGTCACAGGCTGGCTGCACGTTGCAAAGGGTTGCTGGATACTGGTCTCTGAAGCGGGGGGATTGTAGTTAGTGCTAATCTGAGCAGAATTGTGGGGGGATCTGCACACTGCCTGGCCCTGGAGCCAAGCCCCAGACTGCTCGCCAAGCATCCTGGGGCACCAGGCGCTGCCCAGTGAGTGTTACACAAGTTCTCTCTAGCCACCTCCTCCATGGCTGGAGATGCCCTGGCAACAGTGACCTAACAGGGGCTGATTATGCAGCATCAGAATCCTGCCAGGCCATGCAGGGCCCTGCTCCTTGGCTGGGCCCAGAGCAACAAGCGCTTCCGGATGCAAGGCTGGGAAGCTGGTGACGAGCCTCCGAACGGTGTCCAGCAGCAGCGGCACAGAGGCGCACGCTGAGTGCAGGGCGCATGCTGGCAACGGGGGAGAGGGGGAGATGGACGGGGCAGGGGGGCAGTCTGTTCCATGCTGGGCAGCTGGGGCTCATGCTAGCCTGGGGCAAGGATAACCCAAGGATCTTGGTAAGTGGGCTGGAGAGGGACAGCTGGAGTTTTGGAGGCCTGGTGGGACAGGCCTTCACAGGAGTCTGGCCAGGGTGAGGAAGGGGGGAGAAGAATTGATCCAGAGCTAAGATGGAGAAGATGATCCAGAGCCAGGATGGAGAATCCACTGGTGTGAGGCAGACCAAGAGGCCCTGCCTCGTCTGGGCGACCCCGCCAGTGGGGCCAGGCTGGTGCTGCGTGGCCAGAGGTTCCTCGCTGATCCGCAGCGAGGCGGCAGGGTGGATGTCCGGGTGTGCTGAGGCCCAGTGGGAATGAAGGCGGAGCTGTGGTGGCTCCTGGGAGAGAACGCAGTTTCTAACGTGGCCTGGGGGCAAAGAGAATCCCAGGCCTCTCACATTGTGCCTTGCTGGAGCAAATGCCAACAGCCTCTCCATGGTGTGGCTGAGCCACGGTGTGCCGGGGGTGGAGGGGGAGTTCTCTGGCCTGCGGGTCTGTGTGTAATGGCTCTCTCTCTTTGCCAGGGCAGCAGGACGAGAGGCCTGGTGCTGCTCTGCCTGTGCATGTCGCACTCCCCAGCAGCAGGTGAGTGAAGTTGTGGCTGGGAGAGGCGTGGCCCCCATTTCACTGGTGCCTTCAAGCTGTTCCCAGTGGCCACAGAGCTCGGGCCCCTCTCGACTCAGCCCCAAGGGGGGCCGGCAGGTGTGCAGCTGGGTCTCACGGGAAGGCAGCGCTGCCTGATCTCGGGAGGCAGAAGGGGCGAGGGCAGGAGAAGGGAGGCAGGAGGGGAGGGGTATTTGCAGAAGAAAAGCAGAGCTGGGATGGTGGGAATAGCCTGGGAAGCACAGCTCTGCTAGGACCCTGCAGGCCCTGAGGGACGGTGCCCTGCTTGCTGCCAGTGCTTGCTCACCTCACGCCCGGTCAGGTGTGTGCAGGCGGCATGTGCAGCTGCTGGAAAGTGCTTCCCGCAGCAGCTCCCTCACGTCAGTTGCAGAGGCCCCAGCGTGGCCCCTTCATGGTTCTTAGTGTGGCCCCTGCCGGCTTGAGCCCACCCTCGGCTCCTTCTCACCCCGCACTGGCTGCTGGCCTGCGAGAGCCTGGGAAGCGGCCTTCTCGGTTGCTATCACATCAGCCAGGCACCTGTCAAAGGTAAAGGCCCTAACCTCTGGCCCACCCTGCCTGATTTTCCAAAGGGTAAGACACAGCTCTGGCCTCCCGGCCTTTCTTCCCAAGGCAGTGTCATGATTCCACACTAGACAAGAGCTAGCGCTCCTGTCTGCTACCCCAAACCTCACTCCCATGCTCCAGAGTGCAGGCTGCCCTCGCGGGTGTTCCTGGAGCTGTGGTGTTCAAATACCCACCCTCCTTCCCCTCTGTCCCAGTAGCCGGGGAGGGGTCAGGTAAGCAGGGTCACAGGGAGGTGCCACTCCAGGGGGCTCCACAGTAAGGATATGTATGGGTAACCAGTTAGCATCACCCTTACCAGGTGATACTTACTGGGTAATGGTTAACTGTTGCCCGGGAGCAGCTTCCCGGCCACAGCCTACTGCGGGTGGAGGGCTGCTCGCCCCCCATGGACCAGGAGCCGGCAGCCAGCCCCATGCAGCTAGGGCTGGGGGGCCGGGAGCTGACCAGGATCCAGTTAACCAGTTAAACATTCGGTTACCCTAACGTTTGACTGGTTAACTGGTTAGTTAGGATTTTACATCCCTACCCCACAGCCGACCCGAGGGGAGCTGCTAAGGGGAAAACGTTCCAGCGGCTGTGCACGCGGCATGTATGGACATGAACACCACGTTGCAAAGAAACACGGTTACAAACAGGCGAGCCCCCGTTTTATTTGCTTTGCAGGATGCGGTACCCAGGTCAGCTTGGCCCCCTCTCGTGCCACGCAGGAGTTTGCAGCGGTCGGGGAATTCCCCTGGGTGGCGTCCATCCAGGACCTACAGCACAACCATCTGGCCTTTGGGTCCATCCTGAGCGAGCACTGGATCTTGAGCGCCGCAGGCACTTTTCAGACAAGGTGGGTGCCAGATGCTCTCCTACCTCGGCGCTGGAGGAGGTTGATGCCTTGTGGTGGGGGCTTGCTCTCAACTGGGGGGACACAGCTTCTTGGAGGTCCTCCTTGGGAGGAGGCTACACAGGGTGCCCAGTTCCTCAGCAGCCATCAGCTGCCTGACACAGGCTCGACGGGCAGGTTTTGCTACAGAAGAGCAGGAACTGAGCCCCCCAAGGTATCTCTGACTGCGGAGTAGCTGGGGCTGCTGGTGCCGAGGCTGCGATGAACCTCCAGTGACACGAGGACGGTGCTGAACGCAGTCCCATGCACGCTGCCGCCGTTTGCATTGGGCTTGTCTTCCTCCCGGGCCTTTCCTTTCGGCCCCTCATGTATCTGGTCCCCAAGATCTACCCTGGGCCGCAGGGAGTGGGAAGAGCCTGTGAAGTTTCCCTCTTCCCTTCTCCATTGCCCACCAGCAAGGGACAGGAAGCTTGCACCCAGCCTCTTCTCCTGGGCTGCCTTCTACCCTTTCCCAGCATGTGCCACCCGGCCGCTGGCAACAGTGTCCCCCTGGTGCTCTGCAGAGTGTGTCCACTCTCAGCCTGCCCCTCCCTGACTCAGCCCAGCTAGGCCCCAACCCTGCCCTCCGATGGGGCTGCTCCGAGCAGCTCTGCTGGTGGGGGATACGTGGCTGAGCAAAGCGGGGAGTGTGTCCCTCCTGCAGGCCCCAGGCTGCTATGGATCGTGCCTTGGGGCACTGCCCAGGTCTGGTGGGATGGCGGCACAATGTGGCCTTTGCCCCCTCTGCACTGTGATCCAGACTGAGCTGCCACGTCACGGGCACAAAGCCCGACTCGGATCGCGCCCCGGCTCTGCCCCAGGACAAGCTGCCTAACGCCAGATCCCGGGGTGGCCCCACGTCCTCCGGCAGCTGCTGCCACCGGGCCCACCGAGCTGTCGAATTCCCCCCACCGATCCAATCGGCTCCTCTGTTGGCTCTCCCCAGGCGCCCAGCTGTCGCTGTGGTGGGAATAACTGACCTGAACGCGCAGAGCAGGCTCCCGCCCCGCTACTCCATCAGCTCCGTAATCCCCCACGAGGACTTCAACGAAATCACGCTGGACAGGAACCTCGCCCTGCTGAGGACGGCCACCCCGGTGCGGTTCACTGCTGTCGTTCAGCCCATCTGCTTCCCCGGCAGGAACCTCACCGTGGCCGCCCTGGAGAACTGCTGGGTGGCAGGGTGGCTCCACCCCACTGCAGGTAGCCCCTTCCTTTTCCTGGGTGACATGCTGGGTCTGGCTGCTGTATTGGGGGTGGGGGGCAGCTCCAGCCAGACCAGCGGAACCGTGTGCGCATGAGGGGGACAGAGGGATGCACACGCTAAAGCCAGTCCCCTGGTTGGCTGACTCCTCCCACCTGGAGGGATGGGCACCCTGGCTGTGGTGGGCTGAGGTGCCGGGGGCAGGGGGTGCAGGCTGGCTCAGCAGGGAAGCCCCAGCTGTTGCTGTCCGCTGGGCTGACCTGAGTGCGGAAGCTGCGGCTGCGCCAGCTCCAGTTGCTGCAGCTGGACTTGCTGCTGCTGCTTTTCTAGTGCCTCCCGGTGCAGCTGGGGCTGCCTTCCTGCTGGACTCCTGCGTCCCTGCTGTGCCCCAGAGATGCACAGCAACGGGGGCTCCACCAGGACTGCCGAACAGCTGGCTGCTGGGGGGCACGGAGGAGAAGTCGCAGGTCGGGGGGGCTGCTGGCAGGTGCCCGTCCTGGTGTGTTACATTCACTGCACCAAGCCTTGCCCCCTGATCATGGCACTCCCCCGTAAAGCTGGCCCTGTCTGGGGGGCAGCACCCCGCTGCCCCCCAAACTACACCCCTGGAGAAGGGCAAACCTCCAGAGTGGCATTCAAAATTCTGGGCGCTGTTTGAGTCTGCAAAAGCCAATCAGAGCCGCTAGGGAATGGATTTGAGTCCGACCCCTCGGGGCACCTGTCTGGAATGGGGGCGATGCCAGTGTGAAAGGAGAGGCTGGGAGGAGCCAGTTGGCGGTGCAGGGACCTGTCCCGACAGTGCTCCCTTCAGCCGGCTGGGCCTGTCAGTAGGAAGAAATGCAGCCTGGGTGAGGTGCTCCTTGACGGGGGGCCTCTGATCTCTGGGTTTCTTGGCTCAGCCAGGAAGCCACGTGGCAGCCGGCTTTCTCAGGAAGCTCTCCGTCGTGGACGTGGAGCCGTGCCCCTTGAAGAGAATTGTCACAACCGAGTGCAGCAGCCACCGGGACTCTGATAACGTCACCGGGTGCTTGGTAAGGAGCAGACTCAGACACAGGGTGCAAACTACACGGGAACCCTAACACTGCAAGGCCGGTGGCCTCTCTCCCATCACACTACCCCCACAGCGCCAATTAGCTCCTGTATTGTCCACAAGATCCCCGGCCTGCATCATCCTCGGGCCTTAGTTTCCACACATCATGTTCTGCCCTCTGTCCTGAGGCTTGGTCACACCACAAGCACTGGCCTTTGGCTGGGGAAAAGGAGCTGCAATCCATGAATGCAGCCCCCAGTGAGCCAGCAGCGAGGGGGTGGGACTTGTCTGCCTTCCAGTGCAGGGTTACTACAGAGGCCCCGCCGGGAAGAGGAACAGCGGCACAGCACAGGCAGCAGGACAGCTGGCCCCCTCATGACTGAAACTTGCCTCTTCTCTTCCCAAGGGGGACCAAGGAAACCCGGTCATGTGCCAGGCCAAGGAGACTGGGGACTGGGTTCTGAATGGAGTGCTGAGTCAGGGTGGCATGAGGTGCTATGGGCCATTTCTCTACACCAAGGTGGCCTATTACAGTGACTGGCTTTCAGCTACCACAGCCGCCGCAGGAGTCCCCGTGTATCCCACGTTTGCCAGAGGACAGGCTGCTCTCCAGCCTCCGACTGAGGCACTGGAAGGTCTGTCTGAGCCAGCAGAGAAGCTATTTCAATTTGCAGGCCTCCCTGAACGCGGGTCCGACCGTGGCCAAGCACAGCAGCGAGCGGAGGACGTGAAGCCAGCCCAGGATGGGCGAGCCAGGGCTTATAGCAAGTCTGAGCCCGTGTACTACGACTACTACAGCGGGGAAATGCTCCCCATTGCCCAGGCTCCCCATCAGCCGCAGCCCCTCATGGAAATGAGCACGGTTTTCCTTTTGCTTTCTCTCCTGTTTTACTAGATGTGACGCTGTGGTAGAGAGGCAACTGGGTGACTGACTGGCTTCCTCAGGGCCTATTCCCAGCACCCTCCCCGACACTTTTAGTGCTGTTGACAGAGGCGACGTGGCCCGCTCCAGGTGTATGGCGCTGACTCGTCCTCCTGCCCCAGCAACGACCTAGTGCGTGAATCTGTCTCTGGCACTCCCTCGGGGTTATTAAACTTTCCACTCCCCCCGCCAGTGTCTCCTGATTCCTTTTGTCACATGGGCCAGCCCAACGAGGCCAGTGACTGTAACCCTGCCTGGATACCAGCCAGGGAGTGATGGATCAGAGGTTCCAGAGGTAACGGAAGCTCAGCAGCACAGCTGATTTGGGACTCTGGGAGCCCTGCAAAGAACTGGGGTGATGGAGCCCTGTGCCTGCTCTAGCCTCTCAGACAAATGGGACTGGACAAAATGGAGGCGTCCTAACCCGGGCGGTTTGGCTTTATCAATCAGGCTGAAGGGGTTCCATCTCTTTTTACAGACCGAGCTGTTCTGCATCCCCCCCATTTGACAGCTTCATTTTTCAGGTGGCTGGCTCCAGGCCAAATCTCTCATTGGCTGCCTTGCAGGGGGAGAGAAAGCCGCCGCGGGTTACTAGCCATCTTGACCTTGTTCCAAGCTCTGCGGTAGCCCTGCAAGGACATCTGCAGAAGTGAAAATGGAGCCAGGGTAAGCCAAGGGCACACTGCACACCCAGGGCATTGGAGTAGGTACACCCCTGCAAGCCCTGGAAAGCACTCAGATCCCACACAGCCATGTGTTTGGGATCTCAATTTCAGGACCCGAGCCTAACACTGAATGGCGGGTGCCAATCCCAGGGTGGAGCTGCCCCTTAATATTATTTGTTGGTATTGTCATAATGCCTAGAAGCCCCATCCTGAACCAGCCCTCGATGGCACCACATGCTGTATAAACACAGAATACAAAAGCTGGTCTCTGTCCCAAGGAGCTTACAATCTAAGTATGCCGCTCGGGCCCATCTCTCTGCGTTAGTGACCGCGGGGTGGGCAAGAGGGTACTATGAACCTGCAATCCTGTTTTGTCACATGCCTGTCTATCTGAATTCACAAACGGTGGGGCCAGGTTTGCTTCTCAATATGGAGAATCAATGCTAGGTGTTAAAAGGGCTCCCTCCAGTGTTGCTTTATTTCTACCCGTCTCACCGTATAACAGGGCAGAAGCTAGGCAAGAGCTTCAGGGCCCCTCTCCTAGCTTGGCCCCAGAATTACCGTGTGTCCTTGGGCTAGTCACAACTTTCATGTGCATCAGTTTCTTCATCAGTAAAGTGGCCTATGATGCTGGCAGACCAGGTATCAGTTCATGCCAAGGGTCAGGGTCCCACCCACCCTGGGAGTGACCAGACAGCAAATACAGGATAATGGACCCTCTGAAGGGAGGGAAGAGGGGTGGGCTCTGTGTGCCCTGGGGGATACAGCATCTGGAGCACAGGGTGGTGGTCTGGAGTCCCCCCTCTACCCCCACTCCACCCACCAAGGTAGCAGCCTGGCATCCAACACCAGTTGCCCCAGGGATGGAGCTGGCTCCCACATTAGGAAGGCAGGATCAGGGACCCTCTGAAGGTAGGGAGGTGGGGTTGGTTTCTTGAGTGAAGTAGGGGATAGGGCATTGGCCTGGAGAGGGCAGGGCTGTGTGTCCAGCCACCCTGGGAGGGGCCAGACAGCTGCCCGCGGGATAGAGCAGTGGGGTTAAGGCAGCTCACTCCTGCCCTGACCCTGCACCACTCCTGAAAGTGGCTGGCATGGACAGCAGTGGCTCCGTGGCTCCATGTGCTGCCCCTCATCCACAGGCACCAACCCATTTGAACACTGACAAACGGAAACCAGCCTGGCTTACCTGGGGGTTAGTGTAGTGACAATGGATTCTAGTGTATTTAGACTTTATGGAATGCTTGTAGGATGCTGCGTGACTGTCTCTTATTTGCGTGTGTGTTTCCTGTTTTAACCTTCCTCTTTTGCTTTGTTACTAAATCTTTTATTACGGGATCAGCTACAGGCATTGTCTTTGGGATCTGAGTACAACTGGCCTGCGATAAGTGACTGATCCTTTGGGACTGGGAGTAACATGAATATTGTTGTGATTTGGGGTGTAAAGTGACCATCACCTTGTCCAGCTTCTCAGGATGGCCAGATAAACTGGACCGCCCACTGGCTGTATCTCCATGGTAAGACTCCGATGGAGTTCTCGCTTGCTGCAAGGCTGGTGAAATCTAATGGTAAGAGGTA
Organism: Pelochelys cantorii; assembly: GCA_032595735.1. Lineage (NCBI taxonomy): Eukaryota > Metazoa > Chordata > Testudines > Trionychidae > Pelochelys > Pelochelys cantorii. The sequence goes on along the minus strand of CM064339.1, from coordinate 927,073 downwards.
TCACCAGTTTGGGGTGTCTGCCCTGCTTTTTGACAGTTTGCCCTGAGGTTAGCACTCACAGTCATTAGCTACTCCAGACAGCCTGACATGGGGATAAGGATTAATTAATAACGAACGCTTGTACAGTGCTTTGAGATGGTCAAATGAAGAGGATCAAATTTCTGATCCTTTTCATTTGACCGAAAGCATTTTCAAAGGATTCATGCACAGGAGTGTTTGAAAAGGCCCATTCTGGTCACCTGTGCAGCGGGGAGATCTGAGGAGAAGTGCTCTTCTGTATTTCATAGCTGTTAAAAACATCAGGATAATAATAATGTGGTGATGCTTCCTGTTAACTCACTAATAACCAGGTCCTGGCTTAAAACCTCTTGGCTGCCAGCCTGAATGTAATTGTTAGACACACTCTGTCTCAGTCTAGGGCATGACTGCAGCTTTGTAAACAGGAAGCATGTTGAGTTGATCTATTCTAGAGAAGTTAAAACCACAGCTAAAATCTCCCACGCACGCTGCCTGGCGTGTACTTCACCACAGTCATAAGGCTGTGGGTGGGTGCAAATAGGTGCCCTCTGGAAGTGAAGCCCCAGCTGTGCCCAGGGGAGGACACAGGCACCGCCGGCTCAGCTACGACTCAGGGAGGAGAGCTTGTCTTACTGTACCTCGGCAATCTCCACCTTCCTCTCCCATATCTTGATACTGTTTTCCAGCTCAAACATGGCCATCTTCTGAGTGACGTACTTCAGCACAGGGGGCACTCGGTAATCCGAGAGCTGCTGCCGCAGCTGCTTGTTCACACGTTCTGCCGTGGCTCGCTCCTGAGAGAGGAGAAGAGATCGATTGGATTCCTTTCTGCTGCCTAGCAACTTCATTTGGACCCCGCCCTCTAAAACTGCAGGCTGAGCCATTGAGCTGTGCAGCCTTTGGGTTTCCTGTCTGCCAGGGGTACCCCAGAGCTGCTTGAACTCACAGGGCAACTCCCTGGGGCCACAGCTGGGTGTTGTGTGCCGCTACAGCCTGGCACGCTGGAGTGCCACAGACACAGCGGGGGCCCTCCCGGGTGGCCTCGCAGGAGGGAGCTGGGCAGTGCCTCTAAAAAGAGGAAGGAAATGAACTGCAAAATGCTTTGCCAAAGCTGGGAGCTGAAAGCTAAGGTCCAAACTCCGCCCTTTGGTACCTAATGAAAAGTGAGCTATTTTTCAGAGCGCCCCTAAATCAGTCGAAGCTGCTGGCACACAGCCTCTCTGGTACCAGGGCACTTGCTGAATGTGGATTTCACAGCCAGACTTTAAGCACTCCGTTTCTAGTATTACAGTGAGCTATGTTTTAATACTGAAATACTCCTTTGCGACATTATATATGTAATAGACCATGTAGGGTGGTATTATGATAAATTCTTATTTAGACTGGGCTAGTGTCTCGGCATCCTCATCGGAGATCAGGACTCCATGGTGCTAGGCGTTGTACAAGCTCAGCACAAAAAGACAGCCCCTTCCCCCAGAGAGCTTCCGGGCTAAGCACGACGCCAAGTTAACACTGTTCTGAGAATCCTCGCTCCTTTGTCTCTTGGCCGTTCGCAATTCAAAGTCCCTCCTGACTGCGGCCGCAATGAGGACGACTCCCGTTGCTGCACCAGCAACGGGCAGTGTGCCAAAAACCCTGGGACAGCCTGGTGATCCCATGAGTGTTGCTCCAGTGTAACTCCACTGAGGCCAACAAAGTTCCAATAGTGCAAAACGAGGGTGTGATTGGAACTGGGCTGACTGCCTTGGGTGGACAGCTCCTGTGGCACTGGGATCCCAGGCTAGGTCTCTCTCATTACCAGGCTCACTGACTAGTTTGTGTGGTTCTGCAGCATTGGGAAATCTTAGGAGAAATGGTCTCGTAACATGCAATTTCAGGATTAAAAAACTGAGTGAACCCGGAATCCCTGTGCTGATTGGTTCAGATGTTCCTCCTACCTCCTCCACCAGGGTGGTTTCCCTTTCCATCTTCTCCAGAAGCTCCTTCCGCTGGGAGATATCTTTCATCAGGCGGGCGGCAGCTGCTGTGGCATTCTGCAGCTTTCTCTGAAACAGCACAATGTGGTAAAGTCAGCGAGGAGGGCACTGGCTCATCAGAGAACAGGGAAGGCTGGAGTCCCTTTCACTCGCTACACTGAGTGTCTTGTCAACTGTTAGCTCAGGCTGGACCTTCTGGGCCTCTGCTCCCTACTGCCTGTGTGTGGCAGAATGCATCGATCAAAGTGGCATCGCGTTTCTGAGTTTCCCTTGTAGATGGCAGCCTCAGGATCCAGCCTTTGTTTAATGCATTCTAGTGTGACGTTACTTGGTAGCCAAAACGTCGCTAAGGAGCACTGAGACGGAGTGCAGCCTGGGTCCTACTGTCGTGTCCTACCGCTGCTGCCGAACATTTCTTACAGCAGAAAAAAGGAAAGGAAAAATCTTTCCCCCTGCCCTTTCCCGGTGTATTTAACAACAGCTTGGGGGGTGGGGAGATCTGCAAAGGCACAAATAGGAGAAAAGCATCCAGAGAAATTGATCATGTGCAGGAGTTGGGCATGCTGTGAAAATCTCCCCTTTGGTTTGAAGGTAGCCAGACCCAGGCATCCAAAAGTGGGTAATGGACTGAGCTCTTCTGTTTTCTTCCCGCAGAGATGCAGCTAGTGCTGGGGTGGAACGCAGTAAGCCTGCTGGAGGCAGGACTGGAGGGGAAGTGAAAGGCGCACTGGAAATGTCTATGGTGTTGTTTTGACCAGAATACTATGCCTAATACCCCAACTCTTGCAAAAACTGCCATGGGATGGACTTTTAATGGCCACAACCCTCCTTTTGGTATTACAGCACAGTGCCCCAACATTAGTACTGACTCCGAGGGGAGGATTCTGCCTAATTGGTCTGGAAGATCACCCATCCAAGCACTGAGCAGTCTTAACCCTGTGTAGCTGACGAGATCACTGCAGCAGCCATAACGGTTAACAGCTTAAAGATGCTCGGCTAGAGCCACATTCATTGCAAAGCTATCCAAAAGTCTCTAGTTAGGTCAGGGCTCAAGTTACTGCTTACTGCCCTCAAGGCTGGCAGCTTCGCACCCTCACATGTGGATGCCACAAAGCATGTACAGGAGGGGGTGTCAAAACACAGCCAAGTGGCCACGGTGAACCCAGGGATCCTTTTGTGGCAGGCAAATCCATCAACAAAGGAACTGTTCCAAAAATTCCAGGGCAGGTGTCAACTCCCAGCCCCCACCTAGTGGCATGTGTATCACAGGGAATTCAGACAGGTGTTAAGCAGGAATATAATACCTCTGACTGAAAGAGATGGCCAGAAAATGTGTGTGTGTGTGTGTGAGAGAGAGAGAGAGAGAGAGAGACAGTGGTGTGTGTACGTGTACACACACACACACAAACACTACATTTGACCGGAAGCAACCAAAACCTTACTTTGTAGGAACTGAGGATTTGAAGAGTGTTTCCGGCTGTCAATTTTAGCTGTAGCAGATCCCGGTTCCTCTCATCAATCTTCTCTAGAAACTGAGTGTTCTCAATCTTCAGCTGCTGGAAATCAACCTCATGGAGTGCCTCCCCCATCTCTTCCTTCTGCAAGCCAGCAAAGATGCAGAGACTGCTGAGCACTGCCCTGAGGCTAAATGCCACATAATAGGCCTTTGGTCTGTGAGGACTGCAAGGAGGATGGGTCTGAAGGGAGGAATCCTCAACCCAATCTGGCCAGGCTGCTAACTCAGGACACGGAGAGGAGCAATGGACACAACCTGCTGCTCCCTACTTAATCTTGGTTTCTGTGCCTGAATGCCGCACCCCTGGCTATGCTCCTGTAACACCCATGCTACTCCCTCCGTGACTCCATGAGGAGCTGCAAAGATCCTTCTCCAGGGCACACAAGATGCAAATTCCCCCTCTTCAGGATCTTTGCTGCTGTCACCCTGCACAACTAGCTCGCAGGTTGGAAGCTGCTTTGGGCCTGCCTCCGGCAAACAAGGGGCTCCAAGTTGGGGCCTTTTCTTAATAAACTAAGAGAGGAATAAAAACTCGCCCAAGCCCAGGCATGAAGATGAGACGCAGAGAAATTTCACAGAAACATTAGACTCCTTGGGGAGGCCCGGAAATCTCCCTGTCGGCAGTGGGCTTTCGTTTTCAAAGGGCAGCAGCCTTGCTGCGGCTCTTCAGTTGGCACACACCTGCTTCAGCTGCAGCTGCAGCTTCTTCTTCTGGACTTTGAGAGAATCGTTTTTCAAGCGCAATTTTTCTTTCATCGAATCCTAAAAAAGACATCAGAACACGCCGTCACCGTCACTGGTCTTGGCTGCTGGTGTGGTGGAGTCCCCCGGGAGACAGCCCCCGGTTCCACTTCATATCATGACACGTCCATTCCTCCCAGCCACTATGTAACTTGCATGACGCTTTGTCACTGGCCAGAAAAGGAGGGGAGGCAGCATCCCCACTAGGCTTCCATTCAGACCCCTGGATGTAAATCAGTAGCAATGCTCTGACAGCACCTGGCCCCAAATCCCACATACATCAGCCCTGCAACTCCTCCAGCCTCCACTAGGGTGAGCCCTGCAGTCCCTCCTGTACCATATCTCCTGTACCGTAGCTGGACACGTAACTGGTGAACTTCCAGCACACAACTGTAACAGTGAATTGCAATGTAAAGGGTGGTAGCCAAACAGACTTGCCAACGCAGGGGATCAGGATTGTATCTAAACTATTCAGCCTGGGATAAAATAAATGTGTAAATGCACAACTATGAACTGACCCTGCTGTGGTTCTTCTCCTCCAGGTATCTCAGCACCTTCTCAGAAGCTACGATACTCCCTTTCTTCTTGGATATCGTTTGGATAATGTCTTTGTTAAAGTTGCTCATAGCTTTCTTAATATCAGCCCACTGAATAGCTGCTTCTTCCATGACTGCCTGTAGAATCAAAGTCACATTCTAGCAAAGAGATATCCTCTCACTTTTGATTTTTGGGCTGGAGTAGGGATTGGGCAGAGAACAATGTATAGGAACAGCGGGCTGAGTTCTCTGTTGGCATAACTCCATTGATGTCAGTGAATTTTGCTCTGTTTTCTCTGTGGTGGTGATGTTTTGTTAATAACACCAATCTTTCATTCACTGAAGAACAAGACAAGCAATACATCTTATCATACTTAAGTTTCAGGGTTATTCAGTTCTGCCCTGACCTGCAAATATCTCCAAGTCTGCAGGAACGGTTGTGTTCAAAACACCATTTTGATAAGAATATGTGAATGTTCAGGATGATACAGTTAAGTTCTAATCATTTAGCTTAATGAAAGGGCTTCTGTCTCACTCTTCTAACACGGAAGTGGATGGGATGTAAGACAAGAAAGATGCCTTTAGAGCACAGAAGCTTTTCAAAATTGATTTGTGTTGATGTTCTGAATTAGGAGTCCAAGCAACACTGTTATTTAAAGGTTAAAGGCTTCTGCCATTTTTAGGGACCTCCAAAATCAAACTCTTACTGGGTGAAGGGGCAAGTGGACCGGCAGATCTGACACTCCAGGCTTTGTATATAGCAAATTTGCCTGCTCAGTAGGCAAAGGCGATTCTTTAAAATTCCAACATTTCCTCCCCTGAACTACAAGGCATGACACGTAAGCAACTGCTGGGATAGACTCTATAATGGGAAGAGATGAATCTCACTTTTGCCAATGTAAAGACAGAGCCTCTCCATTGATTTAAACGGTGTTACTCTGGTTTCACATCTGCGTGAGATCGAAATGCTGGCCTTTTATTACTAGTGATGCACAACCATGCCCAGCCCCGCCCCTTCAGGCAAGTCTGTGACAGTGAAGTTAGGCAAAAACACAGTTTACTTGTAAACCGGGTAGAACTGGACAAGGAGTCACTGAGACCAAAATATGGAAGCCCAACGTGCCACTTTTAGAGCAGGGTCACTTTTCAGAACTCTCGGTACAGCTGCTTTCCTGCAGCAGCTCTGCACCTCCTGTTGCTGCCCAAGAAGTGGCTGTTGCCCACTAGCTCAAGGCTCACAAAGCAGCGATCGCAGTGTTCAGCTGCACGCTAACTGCCATGCTACATGCTGGCAGGATGACACTGCAGCCCCCTCATTCTTTGTGCAGTGGAAAGAAGCTACAGAAAGCAAACTGGGTCAGTAATAAAGCAAACAGAATGCCTCTACGGCAAACGATCTAACTGAACGAGACAATAGTTTGGAGCCCTGGTAGCTTTTGTTCTCATCAGGGAGCATGTAAACACCCTGAGCAGCTGTTGCAGCAGAGAGACTCTTTCTTAGTTCACCTCCCAGCTCTTGCATTCTCCAAAGCAGTCCAGGAAAAAAACCCCTTAAAGCTAAATAAATCATACTAACCTTCCTCTCTGTGTTAGCAATTTATAGGCACCTAGGAGAAATGAAGATATTTATCTATCTAGCAAACCAACTCCCTTGGAGGAACTGCCCTTTTTCACGGCATAAGAGCTGTGGGGCTTAAAAGAGATAGGCCAAATAAAGCAGTTGCTCACTAAACCACGGATTCTACAGCTCATGGAATGCTGTACCTGGTAGTTCTGTATAATCCGTTCAGAATTCTCCTTGGTCTGCTGAATTTCTTCCTTTGTTTCATCCAGCTCCCGCTGTGCTAGATCATTCTTTTGCTCCACGGTGAGGCTGAAAAAACGATCTGTTGTAACGCGGGATTTAGATTTACGTCTGGCACGTGTCTACAATCCAGAGAAATAAAAAGACTGAAGGAGCAAATAGGTAGCAAAGGGACCCTTTCACAGTGGTCACTATTACAAAGTCAATGTTTGCCAGCAGTTACCATATTTTCTTTTTACTTAGAAAAGAAAATAACCTTGGTGACTGTGAGGGATCTGTAGAATTATAGAACTGGAAAGAACCTCGAGAGATCATCAAGTCCAGTCCCCAGCTCTCACGGCAGAACCAAGCACCATCTAGATCATCCCTGATAGATGTCTGCCTAACCTGCTCTTAAATCATAGATCACAGAATACTAGGACTGGAAGGGACCTTGAGAGGTCATTAAGTCCAGTCCCCTGCCCTCATTGCAGGACCCAGTACTGTCTAGACCATCCCTGACAGATATTTATCTAACCTACTCTTAAATATCTCCAGAGATGGAGATTCCGCAACTTCCCTGGCCAATTTATTCCAGTGTTTAATCACCTTGACAGTTAGGAACTTTTTTCTAATGGCCAACCTAAACCTCCCTTTGCTGCAGTTTAAGCCCATTGCTTCTTGCTTCCTCAGAGGCCAGGAAGAACCAAGTTTTCTCCCTCCTCCTTGTGACACCCTTTTAGATACCTGAAAACTGCTATCATGTCCCCCCTCAATCTTCTCTTTTCCAAACTAAACAAGCCCAATTTTTTCAGTCTTCCTTCATAGGTTATGTTCTCTAGACCTTTAATCATTCTTGCTGCTATTCTCTGAACCTTCTCCAATTTCTCCACATCTTTCTTGAAATGTGGTGCCCAGAACTGGACACAATACTCCAACTGAGGCCTAACCAGCGCAGAGTAGAGTGGAAGAATGACTTCTCGTGTCTTGCTCACAACACGTCTGTTAATGCATCCCAGAATCATGTTGGCTTTTTTTGCAACAGTGTCACACTGCTGACTCATATTTAGCTTGTGGTCCACTATAACCCCTAGATCCCTTTCTGCCATGCTCCTTCCTAGACAGTCGCTTCCCATTCTGTATGTGTCACATGGATTGTTCCTTCCTAAGTGGAGCACTTTGCATTTGTCCTTATTAAACTTCATCCTGTTTACCTCAGACCATTTCTCCAATTTGTCCAGATCAGTTTGAATTATGACCCTGTCCTCCAAAGCAGTTGCAACCCCTCCCAGCTTGGTATCATCTGCAAACTTAATGAGTGTGCTCTCTATGCCATCATCTAAATCATTGATAAAGATATTGAATAGAACCAGACCCCGCCCTGATCCCTGCAGACAGAGCCGTCCTGTCCATAGGATCATTTGGTGCAACTGCCCCAGGCCCTGTGCTTTGGGGGGCTCTGTGAGGACCAGGGCAGTCCTGAAGACTAGTGGGGGGGACCTAGCACCAGCAGTAGGGTATGAGCCTGCCCCTACACTCACTGGCGGCAGCAGGAAGCAGAATGACCGAGCCGCAGCCCATTCCATTCCCCTGACTCCCAGCCCCGTTGCTTGGGGGAGGGAGCTTGGAAAAAGGGGTGGGACTCACCAGCAGCAGGAAGAAGAGCAATGCAGCTGAGAGTTGGGGGAGTGGAGCAGGCTGGAGCTGGGTCACTCTGTTTCCTGCCACCACGGGTGAGTGCAGGGGCGGGCCCAACCCCTGCTGCCAGTGCCAGGCCCCTCGCTAGTCCCCTGGGTCATGTCGCTTGGGGAATAAGGTTTGGGGGATGGGGTTGAAGAGGAGTGGGCTGGACAAGATGGGGTAGGGGCAGGAGTGGCCCGAGGCGGGCTGTGGCAGCTGGCGCCCCAGGCGGAATGTGCGATTGGTGCCCCCACCTGCACGGCCGTCAATGGGCCGTCAATGAGGTGATGTCATCATCAGGCGCTCCGGGCGCCCCGTGACATCATCATTGGGTGCCGTTGAAGGCGGCGCCCTAGGCGACGGCTGAGTCGGCCTATAGCCATGGGCCGCCCCTGGGTAGGGGCAGGGCAGGGGGTTGTTCCAGGCCCCACAACCCTAGGGATGGTTATTCAACCAGTTATATACCCATCTTATAGTATCTCCATCTTGGCTGTATTTCCCTAGTTTGCTATTGAGACGGTCATGCGAGACTGTATTAAGTACCTTACTAAAGTCTAGATCGGGGTCGGCAATCTTTCAGAAGTGATGTGCCAAGATTTAACTTATTCACTTCTATTTACGGATCTGCTTGCAGGGGGGAAGAGGGGGCAGGGGCAAGCTGGGTACAGTGACCATATTTTCTGAACCAGCTGCAGTAGGGGAGAACAGTTTAATTTAAATTATTAAACAGACTAAGCGTTTTAACTTTCTCATGTTAGTTTATCAAACTTCATTTTAAATAAAGTAAAATATTAATTTATGTCCAACACAAAAGGTTTCAGTGTTTTCCTCATTTATGGCCGGGGTGAGGAACCTTTTTTGGATCAGGGGCCAATGACCTAGAGAAAAATCAGTTGCGGACCACACAAGTGAGAAGCAAAACAGCTCCTCCAAAAACTCCCAGCTCTCACTGATGTGGCCCCCAGCTGAGACATCTCCCTCCTCTGGTGCTCCAGTCCCTTGGGGTGAGGGGAAGGGGCAAGGAGGACTGAGGTTCAGGGTTTCCCATAGGCCAGATTTACTTTTCTTGGGTTTCACAGTTAGTGGATTTTATGGACCCCCTTAGGCTCTGGGGTAGGGACAGAAATGAGAGGTTCAGTATGTGAGACAGGGCTGCCAGCGAGTGGATTAGGAATGGGGTGCAGGAGCTGGGGTGCAGAAGGGGGAGAGGTTGCGAGCTCTGGGAGGGAGGTAGGGTGTAGAAACCAGCTAGGAATAGGGTGTCTGGCCAGCTGGAGAGAGCAGGAGCAAGGGAGAGTGCAGGAACAGGATGGGGGTAGCATGTCCGGCCAGGAGGGAGGGTGCAGGACCAAGGGAGGGTACTGGAGTAAGCTGGGTTGTGGGGTCTTTGTGGGGGAGGAGAGTGACTGAGGGGGCTTGGGGATGAGGGGGAACATTTACCTGGCTTTGCACCCCTTTGCAGTGGGGAAAGCCTCACACGTCACTGCTCTGCTGTTCCTCCAGCAGGGTGGGAAGAAGAAGGGAGCTCAGCCCCCCCACCCCACGCAGCCAGGAGTCCGTGCAGCTGCAAAACTGCAGCACCAGCTCTGGCTTCTCACTCGGATGGCGTGCGGGGGGCGAGGGGGTGAAGAAAGCCCCGACTTTCCCTGCCTGACCCGGCTCACGGCAGAGGGAGGCAGAGTGAGTGGCTCCATGTGCTGCCACTCCCCCGGCAGGGTGGGGAGGGGCGAGAGACAGTGGCAGCACACGGAGTACACCTGCTGAGCCTGAGGGTGCCCCACCTTGCAGTGCCCCAGCTGGGCTCCGTGCGGCCCCTCCCGGGATGAAGCAGCAGCTCCAAGGCACTGAGGTCTGGGAGCAGCTCCACCGGGTTTTGCCTTGGACCTAGCCACCCCCCACAGCAGCCGTGGCAGTGGCTGCTGTGACAAGTGGCTGCTTGGAGATGGAGGAGGAGTGGTGTGGCCAGACCGGGGCCTCGCGCAGCAGAGGCAGTCCCACCGGGGGAGGGAGGAGGCTGTGCGAGGGTGGGGCAGCCACAGTGGGTGGCGGGAACTCACCAGGACTCGAAAAATGCTCCGGACTCTGGAAACTGCATGCCACCGGAAGCTGTCCTGGTGCCTACGTTCTCTGGGGGTGGTGGTGGGGGGGGGTGGTAGGGAGGCCGCTGCTGCGCTAGCGTGAGCCTGTCCCAGCTGGGGGAAGGGAAATGGCAACGTGCGGAGACGGGGGGGAGGGGTGCTAGTGTTCACCGCACACTGGATTGGGCAGGGAGGCTTGTGTGCCAGTGAAAATCATCTTGCATGCCACTTATGGCAAGCGTGCCATAGGTCAGTGTTTTTCAACCAGTGGTACGAGTACCCTTAGGGGTACTTGAGAGAAGTCCGGGGGGTACGTCAACACAATTGAAATTTGGTGAAAATTGAATTTTTGTGTTGTTTTACAGCGCTTTATTATATTTGTACTTTTTACACCCAAAAATTTCATCGCCCACCTGGCTACCATTAAGTTGTTTAAACAAATGTGTTGCAATGGTAGAAAAAATGTTGTGTGTCTGAAAACTGTAGGTACTGGGGGTACTTATAATTTTTTTTTTAAAGAGGTACTTTATAAAAAAAAGGTTGAGAAACACTGCCGTCGGTTGCTGACCTCTGGTGTAGATATACCACATCTACTGCTTCCCCTTAGCCACAAGGCTTGATATCCTATCAAAGAAAGCCATCAGGTGGGTTTGACATGATTTGTTCTTTACAAATCCATGCTGGCTGTTACCCATCACCTTATCATCTTCCCGATGTTTGCAGATGGATTCCCTAATTATTTGCTCCATTATCTTTCCCGGCACTGAAGTTAAAACGACTGGTCTAATTCCCTGGGCTGTCTTTATTTCCCTTTTTATGTTTGGAAACATATTGGGCCAGATTCTGATTTACATGTAGCTATGTCTTTGCTGCAGAGTTCCCCACATGTTCCTCTTACTCCTTTACACACATAAAACTCTCACCCCCAAGTTTGGTGGTGCTTTTAAAGGGGGCTAGCAGCTAAAGCCTGAGCAAGGCTTTCACACAAGCCAGAAATGCACCCACCTGGCAATGACGCAAACTAATCCCTCTGATGCTGATACTCTTTCTATGTCTTGCCCTAGCATGCCCAGGACAGACAAGCTCTCCCACAGTTCACTGGGAAAGATACATAGAGCTGCTCTGCACACTGCAGCACAAAGAGCCATGGAAGTGCCCCCAGAAATCCCAGCAACATACAGGTAGGTGCAGAACAAGTGAGGACCCAGTAACTCAGGCAGAGTTCTGCAATGGGATCGTTCACATCTGGGCTGGCCTAACCCAGCTGCCGATCATCTGAGTTAACTCTGCACTGAAGCCAGCCTCACTCTGGCAGCAAAAAGGGTGTAAATTAGTAATGTAAAGTGGATTTAGTGTAAATGAGAATCAGGCTTGTAGATTATTTGGTGCGTCCATTTGTAACCCCTTTTGGCTGTTTAGGTTTCTATTTAAAGTCCACTCCATCTAGGAAAAAGCTGCCAAAAAGGCTATCCCAATCTCAGCTGCAGGCTTGGAGACAAGACAGTGCAACAGACCATCTGGAAGGAGGCCCATGGTGAGGAGTGCCCCTAGAACTCCCATTCCTTGACTCAGCTCTGCCCAGGTCATGGATCCTCGCATGTCAGTGGCGAAGAACCCGAGAGGAAGGTAAGTCAGAGTGCTAGCTGAAGAATAAGAGGTAGAGTCCAGGACATGTAGGACCTGTCACAGACTTCATGTGTGACCTTGGACAAGTCTCTTGATCTTCTTGTGCCTCAGTTTCCCAATTTGTGAAATGTGGATAAACAGGTTTGTGAGGCTTAATTCATTAATGCTTCTAAAATACTTTCAGATCTCTGGCACGTGCTGTGGAAGGACAAAGTTTTTTCATGTAAGAGAAAAGAAGAGTGTCTCTGGGGGTGGATGGGAAACTGAAAACTGATCGATCTTCAGACTAAATCCTGCTGCAGCAAGGGACAGCCCAAACCCTGATGCCTGCTAGACCAGCAGCATCTCACCTCAAGTATGTAGCTAACTTTCCTTCTGAGGCCTCCATCACCATCAAGTCTAAGCACTGTGGTTGTAAGATAGAGATGTTGCATGGAAAACCTTGCTTTTCTGCTTCGCTCGCTTATTTTCAAGAAATCCAGAGTATATTTGAAACTGAGTGAGATGCAAAGGGGAAGCCCATCTGAAAGTGTTTGTGTGACTACCCCCCCCCTTGTCCTCTTTTCACAAAAATATTAAGATGGAGAGATCAAAATGAGAACTGAAATGCGAGGGAGGTGTCTAGATAGTCAGAGTCCTATTGACAGGCAGACCCTGATGCAAACAAGAACTACCTCCCTAGCTCTGTACAGTACCTGTCCCAGGTCCAGCGAAGATCCATGTATATCTGGCAACAAATGGCTGACCTGATCCTTTGGCTCCACCTTGTTGTAGTACTTGTCAAACATTTCTGTCTCAACTTTGAGGATGGCGAGGGCATGGCTGTAAGGAGATGGAAGTTGGAATGAGCAAGCACTGACTTTCAGGTGCAAGATACTACAAAGCATATAGTCAATGTAGGACACCGGCGGGGAAACAAAAGGCTCATAATGGTGAAAATAAATTTAAACAACAAATGGTCTGGTTGCACTTTATAGACTAACAAAATATGTAGATGGTATCATGAGCTTTCATGGGCACAGCCCACTTCTTCAGATGACCAGAGTTTTGAGTTTAGGATGCGCAGACCCAAAATAAATAGGGGAGAGGGGAAGGAGAAAAAAAAGGAAGGGGGTGGGAAACAAGGAGCAGAGGGTATGGCAATATCAAAGGGGAAAAACAAAGAGGCAGCACTGGTAACTTATAAGCACCTAAAGATTGGATAGTTAAAGGAAGCAGATAAGGATCATAGGATAGCAATTAGATAGGAAGGGTACCAATGCAGGATTCTATGCAAAAAATGTTAGGTGGGGCAGCATAGCCCTCCTTAGGTGCACAGAAATGACCTGACTTGCTTCTTGATGCAACAGTGGGGAAAGGAAAGGAGATTCAGGCCCAGGCTCATTAAAGCCCCACTCCCGTTCAAACTGAAGTGGCCTGCTGTGGACATCAATGGGAGTGCAGGCTCTAGGGAAGGGGCTTTGAAAGCACCCCTTCAAATCTTCTGTTGGGGCAGTAGGGTCATTCTTTCCTGTACAGGATCCCTGCTGGTGGTGGGGATCTCAGGAAGGTGTTTCTGGCTGCAACCCACAGCCCCCATTGCGGAGCTGCTGCCAGCGGGATTTTTCCTCCAGTCCAGGAGCCAGACGTGTGACGCTGGTCAAGCAACGTTGTGAACGATGCACAGGATCAGGCTGGAGATACATTAACTGCTCCCTGAGCTTGTTTTCTGGTGGTCTGGACTCGGCCCTGATCAGAAACATCCTGCCAGAAGAACGGCCCGGGGCCCCTCTGGCTTGCTGTGACTGCAGCCCAGGCTCACGCCGGTCACAGGGGGCTGCGCTGAGGCCACAGAGTAACCCACTGCCCCCCCCCCATGACATCCCTCCAGCCCCCCCCCCCAGGCCATTCCCTCGCTAGCAGAGTGGCTCCAGCGGTGTGTGCCCAGCCGCTGCCAGAGGGACCCGGCCCCTGGGCTCTCAGGGGGGCGGGCTCAGCGGGTGCTTCCCGGGCAGGCGGGGGCACGGTGCCGCCCAGCGCGCGAACCGCGGGGCCCGCTGGGCCGGGGCGGCCTCGGCCGGCCCCCGCCCCCCCGCAAAGCCCGGGGGCGTTAGGCGCCCGGCCCCTACCCGGCCTCCTGCACCAGCGCCTCGAGCTGCGCCAGCGGCAGGGCCGCCAGGTCCTGGGAGTCCGCCGTGCGCACGCTCTCCGAGTCCTCGTCCGCCATCGCGCCCACGGTTGCCATGGCAGCGGGCCGACGGCGCCCGGCCCCGGCATCAGCCCGCGCGGGACCGCCAGTTCCCAGCCCCTGGGAACCCTGTTACCCCCCGCGGCCTGTGCTGCTACCCCTCCCCGCCCCGCGCTGCCTCCTGTCCCCCCGGCCTGTGCTGCTACCCCTCCTCCCGCCCCGCGCTGCCTCCTGCCCCCCCCCTCCCGGCCTCCTGTCCCCCCCCCGCGCTGCCTCCTGTCCCCCCGGCCTGTGCTGCTACCCCTCCCCCCGCCCCGTGCTGCCTCCTGCCCCCCCCGCGCCGCTTCCCACCCCGAGCCCTGCTGCCCCCGCTCTGGGCCGCTCAGTAGCCCACACGAGGTTCCTTTACGGGTTGCAGTGTTGCGCCTGCCCTGCTTTCTACCGCGGGAGCAAAGCTTACAAGGAAGCAGCTTTGAACTCCCGTCCGGAGCAATTCCACTCTCCTCCGTCTCCGGGGGGGAAGCCAGCAGGTGCGTCGGGGCAGCCTGGCCATGCGGGCCGGGATAACACTGTGAAGGCAGGGAACTGTCCGGCCTGGGAGTACCCAGTCAGAAGCCAGAGAGAAGAGGCCTCAAGTGAAGAGAGGCAGCTGAAGGGAGCCCTTGCCGAACCGCTGAGGAGGAACACAGGTGCATGTAGTTGCGTGGAGCCAGGACACCACCACACAATAGTTTACTACAGATACAATTACAGTGGGTTTGCATGGGGGTGGAAGTATCAGTCCCATAGGGTTTGCTCAAGGCTCCCAAAATCCCCTGAGGTGGCATTGACAATTTGAAAGGCTCCTATCTCCAGGGGATAGGAGACTGAGTGGGAGCCTTCATAAAACCATAGATCACTAAAAGTGAAGCTTTGAAAAGCCCAGTGTATTTGTCCCTACTGGTGCTCTGGCCGTCATTGCAAATGCTTGGCTAAGGAAAATCGGTGACATCAGTTTCACATTTCATTACACTTAGTTTTACTCAGATTCTTAGTCTTTGCCTTTCAGATACAGCGAGGGAATGGGTGTGTTTAAAGCACTCTTTTCGCTGGCCTGTTTGAGAGAGTACACTGGAAATGGCTTTGCTGGGCTTAGATTTGAGAAGAGCT
Source organism: Pelochelys cantorii (assembly GCA_032595735.1). Classification (NCBI taxonomy): domain Eukaryota; kingdom Metazoa; phylum Chordata; order Testudines; family Trionychidae; genus Pelochelys; species Pelochelys cantorii. The sequence continues at coordinate 911,803 of CM064339.1, read as the reverse complement.
TGGCTTTACAGCACGTGGAGCCCAATGTCAATGGACAGTGTTGCATTTCCGAAGTGTCCTTCCTTCAGAAAGATCCCAAAGCACTAGCCAAACCCTTGCCATTGAAAAGCAGCCCCCTCCCCTCTCCCCCACATTGCAATGGGGATTTGGATGCAAAAGATCCCCACCATGCTCCCCCTCCTTGCAGTGGAAAGCAGCAGCCAAGTTCACAGCACAGTGCAACTGGGGTAGAGGCAACTTCAGAGCCCAGATTTTCAGTTACCAAGAACTGCAGAGTCACTTGCAAATATCCAAAGTGGCTTCTTAGAATTAACGCCAGGGCATGTGTTTGATCCTGTCAGAGGAGTTTCATGGCGCTGTCTGGGTAATATTTCCTTTCAGGTCACCTATTTGCTCATGCATTTGGTAATTCCAGAAGCTCCGTATTAAACATTTCCATGTAAGTTGTTAGCACTGTCCAAAACTTCCTTTCATCTGTGCCTTTGTAACACCCCTGGTGGGAGAGCTGCGGAGTTCATGTAGCTGCTGCAGCTGAAGGATCAGGTTCGTTAGCTTGGAGGCAAGAGCAACCTCATAAAGCTCTTTATGTGCCCAGCCACTAGGAGGGGACAAAGACACACTTTAGACCTGAATTCGGGTTTGTGTGTGCAAGTGCAGTATGTATGCACACAATTACAGGTGCATTGACATGTACGGCCCTGGGATTGCCTTGTTTCAGAATCTGGACCCGATGTTCATTATGATACTGTTGCATTTAGTAGTCAAATGAAGGTAACTTTTCAAGGCCCAGTTCTGCAAACAGTTACACTTGTGTCTATGCCTTCTGCCAGGAGCTATGGGTTCAGGTATAAGCATAACTGTATAGGAGCAGGTTCTAAGGCCCAGATCTTCAATGATATTTAGGTGCCTAGCTCCCACTGATTTTGGCGCCTACTGCCTTTGAAAATCTGGGCCTGTGTCTCACCACTGTGATATCACTGAATCACATTCAAGCACTGCAGTTATGTCAAGTGGGAGGACAGTGGTAGCACCAACAATGTGTTTGCAAAGTCAATGTAAATAGACATCTCTGTCCTCCGCATGTAGCTCCATGACAAATTCATCTGATGCCACTGGGGATGGGAGACACGATGTTAACCTATTTATATAACTACTGTGGGATAAATACAGGGGCAACAAGGTCTCTATTTTGGGTCTGTTGCTAGAACTTCATTTATTATGTCACAGTTCTGATCATATCCTGTTTGCCGAGCATCCGAGCAAGGATATTGTACATTCCCATCATGGCCAGAAAATGTCAAACCCATGTAGAAAACAGATCGTAGGGATAATCAGATCTGATCCTTCACCAAAAGAACAAGCTCTGTGGCCTCATTACCATTCCAGCAAGATGGTCACCTCCTTGAGGTCCTTGTTCACTTATAGAGACTGGCTGTGAAAGTAACAAAGATATGTGCTTCTAAAAAGGTGCATGTGTCTATAAACACACAAAACAATTACATTAAAGTACAGTACGGTTGTAAAAATCAATTAATGATCACATACAATTTTTTCTACAGGATTCCTTCCTCATTCAGTGCACAGGATGGACAGTGCTCAGGTAGGGTACATCTACACAGCAACATTATTTCAAAATAACTTAGTCTGCATCTACACAGCAGGCAGTTATTTCGAAATAATGTCGACATACTGTCAAGCTGGAGGACTTCTTACTCTGACTCCTGTGACCCTCGTTGTACAATGAGTAAGGGAAGTTGGAGGAAGAGGGCTCTATTTCGAAATAAGTGCTGTGTAGACGCTCCCAATGTCGAAATAAGCTAGCTCAATTTGCGTAGCTTATTTTGAGTTAAGCCCTGCTGTGTAGACGCACCCTTAATGAGCAGCTATTCTGTATTTTGTTTTAGCCTCGTTCAATGTATGGTCCTATGCCTTATTTACTGCACACTATTCAAACTCTGCTCTGAAGACAGAATTACTCATATATGGCACACATTGCTGTAGTATTTGAATGTCCGGGAAAAATTAATGACTGTATCATCCCACCACCCCTCCAAAATGAGAGGATAGTGTTACAAATAGTATAGATCAGTGGTTCTCAGCCTTGGGCCATATGGCTCCCCAGGGGCCACGCCCTACCTCTAGGGGGCCACATGGAAAAAACGGAACATTAGGTAAATTATGAACCTTTTTTTCCAACTAACAGCGGCTATGAGGGGGGCCACAGAGGTAAATGAGGCTCAGAAGAGGACCATGAGCAAAAAAAGGTTGAGAAACGCGGGTCTAGATGATGATCTGATGCACATAGAGATTAAGGTCAAACGAATCCACTAATTTTGGAGGGTGTCAGATTGAGACACGTGGGACTTGATTTTTCAGGTGACCCAGCATTACTTAGCACTTGCATGTTCAGCGTGAGGCTCCCATTGATTTTCAGTCACACCTGTGAATGCTCAGCACTTTGGCTAATGGGACCTCAGAGCAGTGGTGGGCACGCTGTGGCTTGTGGGCTGCATGCGGGTTCTATGTGTGGCCTGCAAGACATTTAGTTTGTCGGTGCCCACACTCAGGGTTGCCAGATTTAGGTGATTTCTGTCCATGTCGGGGTGTTTTCTTGCCAGTGTTTCTAACTAGACTATTTGTTGTTTTTTAAGTTTTTCCTGTTACAGACTAACTCGGCCACCCCCTGAAGTTTTTAATGTATTTACATACGAGAAGATTTACCTGGCGTTGCTTGGGTCCTTAACTCAATTAATTTTTGTTTTTTGGAAAATAAAATGAAAATGTCCATGCTTTATGTAAATCATTGCTCTGGGGAGTCTGCAAGCTGCCCCGGAGAGAGAGGACTACTCCAGCGCTCCCCTCACCGCAGCAGCTTGGGTGCAGGTGAAAAGCGCCTCTCCGTGGCCACTGCAGCTCTAGCGGGCACAGCTGGGGGAGGGGTGCATGTCCCTCTGCTGGGGCAGGTCTAGGTTTGTCTGCTCCCTGCACTCCCCAGACATAGTAAGGAATGCAGCAAACTCTGTACGTTCCCCTCCCTGACAAATTGGACTGCCAGCAATGTTTCTGTATGAATGGGGGGGGGGCTTCAGCTCCCCCTTGCCCTCCCTAAAAGGTGCCCAGGTGGTGGGAGGCTCGGGCCTAGGCAGTCCCCAGCTAGCCCCTTTCACTTGCTTGGTAATTTCTGTCTCTTTTCTGAGAAGCAATCCCATTCCAGGCACATCCCATTTTCCTGGCACAACCAAACCCTCACCTTGCTTTAAGTTATGATAAGAGGAAGCTGTATTCCAAATTTGGTGGTCCTAGCGCTTACTGTTCAGGTGGAGTTCTTGAACAGACAGTTAGATGGAGAGACAGACAAACTCAAATATAAAGTAGATATATAAAAGGAATACCAATTGACATTTTGGACAGTCTACACTGGAGTTACTCAACACGGAAGTGACCTGTACCATTAGCTAACTAAAAATTGCTTGAGGATCCTTCTTAAGGTTACCTTGTGCCAAATGAGCCCCCAAATGACCAAGAAATAGTATATAAATCAATTCTTGGAGACTAAAAGATCCACCTTTCCAGGGGACCAAACTGGGGGAGGGAGACGAGGAAGGTTATGAATAAACATCAAATTAAGCAAAAGATTCCACGTAGTTCTGAACAAAAATGAACCAAGCATGTTCAAAGAAAGTCAGACTGGTATTGAAGGAAGATTTGCCAAGAAGTCTTATCCAGCCGCAGAAATTTACGTTAGCGTATGCCCCAGAGCTATGCTGATTTATGCCCGCTGAGGTGCTGCCCCTGTATTTCTGAGATTCCCTCAAACCCTCTTAGTTTTGTACGAACAGGTACGAGTACATATTTCCAAACAGCTGAGCAGCCTTGACACGTGCAGCTTGATTTTTAAATAGGGTTTGTCATTGCATGGCGAGCATATTTGCTTAGTTACCCTGATGGCACATGCAGGTCAGGTGGCTGGGCATGCAAGTAACCGTAGTCATTTGTATGTACAATTGCCTGATCTCCATGTGCAGCCACAGCAGCTACACACAGTTACTTGCATCATTTGTTCAGATTCATGGGGTGATGTGAGTTCTCTTGCATGTTAACTTGATAGCAACATACAACTTTGTCAGTCTGCTACTCTGACTGCTTGGAATATTATCTGCATGCCCTGTTGTTGGTCGGACCCAGATATATACCTGAATTTGGAGAGCTGGGAGCCATACCTGGATCCAAACCTTTGCAAGGACTGAGGATGTTTGGATCTGGGTGTTGGTTTGGGTTCACCTCTAGCTAGAATATCCTGTGTCCTACACACTGTTCAGCTATTAGCCTTATTGCTCTAGTCTTATTACTATACTATAATAAGAATGGGACTTTGGACATGCCAATGTCACAGAGATATTTTAAACCATACGGTAGCATGAATCCACCTTGTTCATATACTATCGTGAAATCTAACTGACCTTGGTAGGGATCACTGATTGCCTTTCTCTAATCAGAAGCAAAGATCATGCATTTCTGTATCGCTCAGATTCTTATATCACCATACACGGCCCTTGATCATCTCATTCTGAATTCCTGAGGGTTTGGACAACTTCTCGTCTCCTTTGCAAAGGCCTCTTTAACTGATAGATGGCAACTTTAATGCCGTGTCCCACATCAGGGCAAAAAAACCCCTGACCCAAGAATTTAGTTATCTAACAAGACAATTAGAGTATTACCTTTCTCTGTGCTAGGTGGGCCCTGATGTCTGCTTTTATAAAGTCTCGTTGATTCTCTAGCCAGTTTCAAGTAGCAGAAGTTTTACAGGCTTTTGCCATCCGGTGCATGTTAATTCCATCTGTTTGTCTCTTTTATTTTTATATTTCCAGTGGTTGCCTGGGCTCTCATCCCAGAAGCCTCGATGGGCCTGATTCTGATCTTACATCAGGTTCACACTATCCAACTCATTCCACTTCACTTGCAGTCTTCCAGTGTGAGAAGAGAATCAAGTGCACTGTGTGCTTTTTCTTGCTGTGTTCTCTATAAGCAGTGGTTACCAGCCAGGAGATCGGGATCTACCGGTAGATCCTGGAGCCTCTGACAGGGGATCCTGACTGGTTTGGCCAAGAGTATCGAGTGCCAGCGCTTCAGCTGCCCCTTCCCCACATGGCTGCGCACCTACTGCCCTTTGCCCTGGAGCTGTCCGCTCAGGAGCCTCCTGCTTGCTGGGCAGGGCAGGTGACGGAGAGGAGGGCTCTGATGTCAAGGTGCCCCCTCTCCCACTCTGCGTCCTATCTCACCAGAGCAGAGAGGGGGCACCACAGGATGGAGTTTGCCAGCTGCTTTTGGGAGTGGGGCAGGGCCAGGACAAGGGGGAGCCTGTCTTAGCCCCACTGCACCACCACCCAGGAGCCACCTGAGATGAGCAGCGTCCAACTGGCACCCACATCCCGAAACCCTACCCCATCATGAACCCCTTCCTGCACCCCAACTGCCTGCCCCAAGCTCAGCTCAGAGCCCCTCTCGCACTCCAGATCCCTTAATCCAAGACCAGAGCCTGCACCCCAAGCTGCTGCCCCAGCCTGGTGAAAGGGAGGATGGGGGAGGATGGAGTGAGCAGGGGCGGAGCCTTGGTGAAGGGGCGGGAAGGAGGTGGGGCAAGGGGATTTGGGTTTGAGGTAGATGTTGGGTTGCACTTACATTCCAAAAGTGATCTCGTGCTTAAAAAGGTTGGAGACCCCTGCTGTCAGGGAATGCACTCCAGCGCGTGATATACTGGGTGGGCCAGATCTTCAACCTCACCATGGCTGCTTTGTGTCCCTTCAGCAGTACAAAGCAGCTGTCAATCCTCGGGTAGAATAAAACCACTGTAAAAACTCCTTCACCACCTTCCTTGTGAGTCCCAATATAGGGGACGTCTCCAGGAAAGAGAGGTGGGTCCAGAGAGCCAGTACCAGTCTGATTGTTAGAAAGGCTTTGTAAGTGCTAGGAGCAGGGGCGGCCCATGACTATAGGCCGACTCAGCCGTCGCCTAGGGCGCCACCTTCAATGGGGCGCCCGGGGTGCCCAATGATGATGTCACAGGGCGCCCGGGGCACCCGATGATGATGTCACTCCATTGATGGCCGTGCAGGCGGGGGTGCCGATCGCGCGTTCTGCCTGGGGTGCCAGCTGCCGCAGCCCACCTCGGGCCACTCCTGGCTAGGAGATGCCAGCCAGCCTAAAACAGAGCAACCCTGGGGCTGCTCTAATCTCCACCAGGGTCTGAATTGGTTCTTGGATAGATTGGAGGGCAGTAAAGTTGACTTAAGACTACGGTCGCACCTTTCCCTTCTGAGATGCACACAGCTTTACATCTGACCCGTGGGGCACCATTGAGGGTGTAAAATACCCAACAGAAGAGAAATAGAATTGATTCCTTGCCGTGGGCCAAATGCAATGTGGGTGCGAGGAGCAGGCATAACTCTTTCAAGGTCCATGGAGTTGGGTCCCTATGTTCGGGGCTGAATGTGCCCCGGGTGTTCAGTGACAGAGCCGCAGGAGTATCAAGCATTTCCATCGGGGCTAGTCAGGAACGAAAGCACTGTAATACCAGTCACTAACAAGGCTGTGATGGCTCCAAAATCCCCACCAGGAAAAGGACCCTGTGCTAGTTGGGAACCAGGAACTGGCTGGGTACAAAAGGGCCATTGCTGGGCAGGGCTGTGACGGATTCCTTTCCCCGGCTCCTCTGTGAAGCTAGAGCTGGACACTCACTCCTTCATCTCCTCTCTGGCTGACTCTTTCCTTCCTCATATGCTCCTACGCCTCAGGCAGTTCCTAGCGTGAGCAGCTCAAGTCCATTGGCATTGGTGTCTGTGAGCGTGACCCTCTAGATAAAAACAGAGCACAGCACACAGCCGGCGGTTCACACTCATGACCAGCCAGGAGGTAACAGGCCCCCCGGGGCACATGCCCTGGCTTCCCTGGTTTGGCTGGTCGTTTGGGGCTGGTGGAAGCAAAGCCCCCGTGAGCTCTCTTCTCTTCGGCAGATGCAAACAGAGCTGCCGTTTTAAGCCGAGAACGACGGGTGCTTGTGAAGCTCCCTAAGAACATAACATAAGAACATAAGAACGGCCATACTGGGTCAGACCAAAGGTCCATCTAGCCCAGTGTCCTGTCTGCTAACAGTGGCCAGCGCCAGGTGCCCCAGAGGGAGTGAACCAAACAGGTAATGATCAAGCCATCTCTCTCCTGCCATCCATCTCCACCCTCTGACAGAGAGGCTAGGGACACCATTCCTTACCCATCCTGGCTAATAGCCATTGATGAACTTAACCTCCATGAATTTATCTAGCTCTTTTAAAAACGCTGTTATAGTCCTGGGCATCATAACCTCCTCAGGCAAGGAGTTCCACAGGTTGACTGTGCACTGAATGAAGAACTTTCCTTTTTTTTTTTAAACTTGCTGCCCATTAATTCCATTTGGTGGCCCCTAGTTCTTATATTATGGGAACAAGTAAATAACATTTCCTTATTCACTTTCTCCACACCACTCATATACATTTAGTTATAGCTAAATTAGCCCCTATCATATCATATATACGTTTATATACCTCTATCATATCCCCCCCTTAGTCTCCTCTTTTCTAAGATGAAAAGTCCCAGTCTCTTTAATCTCTCTTCATATGGGACCCGTTCCAAACCCCTCATCATTTTAGTTGCCCTTTTCTGAACTTTTTCTAATGCCAGTATATCTTTTTTGAGATGAGGAGACCACACCTGTATGCAGTATTCAAGATGTGGGTGTACCATGGATTTATATAAAGGCAATAAGATATTGTCCATCTTATTCTCTATCCCTTTTTTAATGATTCCTAACATCCTGTTTGCTTTTTTGACTGCCTCTGCACACTGCATGGACATCTTCAGAGAACTATCCACGATGACTCCAAGATCTCTTTCCTGATTAGTTGTAGCTAAATTAGTCCCTATCATATTGTACGTATAGTTGGGGTTATTTTTTCCAATGTGCATTACTTTACATTTATTAACATTCAATTTCATTTGCCATTTTGTTCCCCCATCACTGAGTTTTGTGAGATCTTTTTGAAGTTCTTCACAGTAAGCATCATCTCCAGGCCCAGCCAAAGGCAAAGAGGACAGAATTTCCCGTGGAGAGCATCCGGGCGGTGGAGTGGGTCCCAATTAGCGCTTGCAAATGCTGGAAAACAGATGGAAGCGCGGAAATGCCCAAATGAGCTGACTCTCTCTCCATATGTCTGCGTTCCCCATTTGCCAGGCTCTTCCTGCCTGTAGCGCCTGGGTTTTCTGTTTTGGTATGCCCAGGCCATCCTCTGGGTGACAGGGTCAGACACAGATGCCAGGAGGCTCAGAGGGATGCAGTTTGGGGTGCAGGAGATTCCCTAGAAGTCAGGGCTGCCACCTCTCCGAGCTTCTCCAGGAATCTCCAGGAATTAACATTTAATCTTTAAAGATTATGTCCTGGGATGAAACCCTCCGGGAATATGTCCAAGCAAAATTGGCAGCCAGGAGGAGCTCCAGATGGGGTGCCCTGGAAGATGGGGCAATTAAAAGAGAGAAAGGGATGAGCTGCCCCTCTGTTCTGCGGTCAGGAGTCCAGTCCCTCACAGTTCCCTGAGAACACAGGCAGCGTATCCGCCCTTCCCTGGGAAAACACAGCCCAGAGTCAGCGCTAATGCTGCTCCTAGCGGCCATAAACCCTGCTGCTTTCGCTCCCCTGGCTTAATGTAAGGGCCCAGGCCTCATAAACTGCCTGGAGTGCTCCAGATTTTCACACCCCTCCTGTTGGCCTAATATGTCTATGCTGCAGCGGCAGCCAGACCCCCAACTTGCTGGGCTGGAGAGTGCTCAAAATAGCTGTGTGGACATTGCAGATCAAGCTTAAGCTCCACCTGACATGCCCCCCCCCCTCCCCCACTGTAGCATCCAAACGGCAACAACCACCCTGCTGTTCTTAGTGCACCAGTTCAAGCCCAGCTAGTGGGAGTCTGTCTCCTGGAGCGGGGAGGCTGGTTCCCAGCTGCCGTGTAGACATACCTAAGGGACCTTCCTGTGGAAGAGGGGACAAGCTACGCTCCCACACTCCTATCTGCTGCTTCTGGGGTTTTTCAGCCCCCCAGTCCTTTGATTTTGTTACTGTCGCACCGCCGTGTCTAGCAGCAGAAAGGGCTGCATCGGGGCCTAGATCCAGCTGCCAGAGGTCTGTCACGCCAAGCCAGCTTCATTGTAGGAAAGGGCTTCCTCCTGTGATCGGAGAGAAGACTCATGGGGTGCTTTGTGAGGCTTTGGGGGGGGGGAGCTGCTGGCAAACAGCGGCTGTATTTAGAAAGGCCAGTTTGAAGTGTCTGCAAATTGGTCTCAGCGACGGAGCTCAGCCTCTCTCCGCCACACCCGGCTGCTGGAGGCTGGCACAGCTGCCAAGTAACCAACAGTTTAGCCTTTCAGAAGCAGGCAAGCGCTTGACATGGCTAGCACAGGCATCCCCCCCACTCCAGAGGCTGGATTTGGCAGCTCCTGGGCATGAGTCACCAAGAATGGGGGAAACCAACCAGCACATGAATGTCACAGAGTCAAGCCCTGACTGCCGGGCTCAGGCAAACCCCCTAATGTCGGGGGATGGGACCTTTCACACTTTTTCCTCTCACTGACGTCAGCAGGAGCATTGGCTAAGTGAGGGCCAGGCCTTTGCCTCTCAATAACTAGCACGAGCAATGTCCAAAGAACAGGCCAGATTCCTTTTTCTCATCCACCTTCTATGCACCCCTCCCCCCTGCCAAGATGTAACTGACCAGTAAAGAACTTTCCTTCCAGGGCAGGGGAGCTCTCAGCAGAAAGCCACTCCTGCACCAGCTTAGGTTAACCCGTGTATCGGCCCTTCCCTGGGAAAACACAGCCCAGAGTCAGCAGTAATGCTGTTCCTAGTGGTCATAAACCCTGCTGCTTTCGCTCTCCTGGCTTAACCAGTTAACCAGTAAGCCTCACCTCACTGGTTCCAGTTAACCGGTGGGGGCTGGAGCAGTCCCTGCCCCTCACATTTGACAGGTGGACCAATAAAGTGGGATTTGACATCCCTATGACTCCCTCCACCCTAACGGGGCGTGGCATGTGGAGATGAAAGGGAAACAGAGACACCAGACGTCAGTGGAGCAGCTATGGAAGTGAATTCGTTGGAGAGCAAAGAGCCATGGATGGGAAAGTGGGAAGGTTCCCACCCCTGAGCAGAATGAGTTTTCTCAGGTGCACCAGTGTGGAGGTGACGTGTGACACGGAGGTGCTGTGCAACACGGAGGAGATGTGCGACACAGAAGTGCTGTGTGACACGGAGGGGATGTGTCACACGGAGGAGATGTGCGACACAGAAGTGCTGTGTGACATGGAGGGGATGTGTCACACGGAGGTGCTCTATGACACGGAGGCGGTGTGTGACACGGAGGTGCTGTGTCACACGGAGGCGGTGTGTGACACAGAAGTGCTGTGTCACACGGAGGTGCTGTGTCACATGGAGGCGGTGTGTGACACGGAGGTGCTGTACAACACGGAGGTGCTGTGTGACACGGAGGTGCTGTCCGACATGGAGGAGACGTGCAATAGGGCGGTGCTGTGTGACACAGAAGTGCTGTGCGACACAGAAGCGACGTGCGGCACAGGTGCTGTCCGACACAGAGGTGCTGTGTCACACAGAGGTGCTGTACGACACGGAGGTGCTGTGCGACACGGAGGTGCTGTGTCACACGGAGGTGCTGTGTCACACGGAGGCGGTGTGCGACACGGAGGTGCTGTGCGACATGGAGGTGCTGTGTCACACGGAGGCGGTGTGCGACACAGAGGTGCTGTGTGACACGGAGGTGCTGTGTCACACGGAGGTGCTGTGCGACACGGAGGTGCTGTGCGACATGGAGGTGCTGTGTCACACGGAGGTGCTGTGTCACACGGAGGTGTGTGCCACACATCACCTCCTGGTGGGTGCACATCACAAAATTGATGTGGCTGGAGTGGGGCCAAGGGGTTCTGAGTGTGGGAGGGGGCTTAGGACTGGGACAGAGTGTTGGGGTGCAGGGGTGGGAGGGCTCCAACCTAGGGTGCGGGCTCTAGGGTGGAGCTGGGGTTGAGGAGCTCAGGGCTGGGACAAGGGTTGGGGTGCAGAGGTTATGGATGGGGGTGCAGTCTCTGGGGTGGGGCTGGGGGTGAGTGGTTTGGGGTGTGGGAGGGTGCTCGGGGCTGGGGGGCCTCAAGGTGGGGCAGGGAGTTGGGGCTTGGGCTTACCTGGGTGGTCTCTTGCTGGGGACGGCAAAGAGGGGCCCCTTTCCCCTGTCTGCAGCGGCTCAGTGCTGGGGCCAGCTGGGAGGAACTTGGGGAGAGAGCCAAAGTGACAATTTGTCAAAGAAACACAAATCAAGGGGACCATCCCAAGCCAGGGTGTCTGTGTAGAGCACAGAGAAGAATGGAAAGGGAACAAGATAAGGCAATGAATGGTGAGGCCAGCCAAGGAAAATTCAACCAGAAATACTTTTCACCATCAACAGTTAACCAGTGGAACTCACCACCACAGGATATCATAGAAATCAAGAGTGACATATCTGCATGGAGAATGAGAACATACATAGTTGTGTCAGGATAATTCATAAAAGAAGCATAAACTGTCATGCTTCAGGGCACAAGCCAAACATTAAGTGGGGGGGGGGGGAGTTAGAGAGAATTTTCCCTTATGAACAGATTGTTCCATAGCGGTCCACTATCTGGTGCTTCTTGCCTCTTCCTCAGGAGCAGCTGGTGCTGGCTAATACAGGTTGGACCTCCCTGGTCTGGCAATGAGGCAGTTCGCCAGACCAGGGAGGTTAATGCCGCCCCCTCTGCTGCTGGCTTCCACACGCTCCCGGGAGGTCACCATCTCCTGGCTGGACTCCCCTCCTGGCTGCTGACACCTGCTGCTGGCCTACCCACCAGGCATTGCTGTTGGCTCCAGTTGAACTCCCTGTCCCCAGGCTGCTGGCCTGGCTCATTTCCTGGTCTTCCTGCTTCCGGCCCCCAGCCTGGTTCAGCTCCACTCCTGGCTACCACCCGCCTGGCTGCTGAACTGATCTCAGCCATAGGACCCTCTGCCGCCAGACCCCTCCGCTGCGAGGGATCTCTGGTCCAGGGGCTCTTTGGTCCAGCTACGCCCGCAGTTCATTCAATTGAAGTTGAATGAAAATTTTCCCTAGAAACATTTTTCTTTTGTTAATGGAAAATTTCACGGGAAAAAAAGTTGTGCTAGAAATTTCCTGGTTTTCAATGTAAAACTGAAAAATTATTACTGTTTTTTTTCCAAAAATTGAATTTTTTTCTACAAATGGAAAAGCGTTTTTTAAAAATTTCTTTCAAACCCAAAGAAAAGACCATTTTTTTGAGCAACTCTAGAAATAACCAGGAACAGTGGCAGTTCATAGCTCTCGGGTCAAGATGAGAATAAAAAAAGAGCAAGAAGGAAAAGCCAATTTGCTCTAGGCACTAGAATAATGGGTCTACCCATTTTTAAACCAAGAGTGCATGTTTTAGGCTCCCTGGAGTGAATGACTCAAGGTCTTACATAAAACAAATGCTTCTTTCACACACAGTCCACTGACTCATTTGAAAGGCTAAGGAATTGGATTAAGCATAACACAACATTGTATGTCTACATTCAAAGGAGGAGTGGAATTTGTTGCATTGGAAACCAAGGAAAACTAGTCATAGAAACCCATGACTCTGACGAAACTCTATCTACACCATTAGGCGAGAGGACTCTGCTATTTAGGAAACAGTTAGACCGGGGTGGAGAACCTCAGTACGGTTGCCAGATGGTTGAACCAAAAATACTGAACCTCCCCCCCCCGCCCAAAAAAACACCCCTGGGGAAAAAAATCTGTTGAGAAAAAAAAAGGGGGAGACCAAAGTTGTTGAGCAAGAAAAAAAGAAAAGAAAAAAAGGACTGCGCCTTTAAATGGCCCTGTGCTCCTCACTCCCCTGCCCTCACCATCAGGGGAAAATTGTCCCCGCCAGGCTTCCATCCGAGCGGAACAGGGACAGATGCGAATACTGGACTGTCCGGGTAAATACCGGACATCTGGCAATCCTAAACCTCAGGCCTGGGAGCCGCATGCGGCCCCCGACTTGCCTGGATCTGGCCCCTGAGGCTCAGTGCTCCCCCCTCAGCATTGGGGAGCCTTCACTGGTGCTCCAGCTCCTTACCTCCACCCCACCATGGGGCTGGAGCACACAAAATCTACTAGCCTGGGCCCCCCCCAAAAGGCTCTGGTGTGTGAGGGGAATGTGGGGAGTTCCTTTCTCCTTCTCAGTCAGGGCCATGCCAGCGAGGGTTTTGGGGGCTTTTCACTTCTCACTTGTGTGTGGCCCTCGACTGATTTTTCTGTGGGCCCGTGGTTCTTACCCATCTTAGGCCGGTATTTGTGGCCCCTGTCCAGTAAAAAAAAAGAGAAAATACCAGGCATGTAAAATGTCTGGTATTTTCTGTTTCTCTCGGACAGAAGGCCGGTGGGGACATTCTTCCCCTGTCATGTCTGGCGGGAGCGGGGAGCATGGGGATTTAAAGGCATAGTGACTTTTTTTTTTGCTCAACAAGTTTTCTCCCCACCCCCCCTTTTTTTTTGCTCAACCAATTTTTTTCCTGCCATGTTCGGGATTTTTTTAAAAGTATCTGGCAACCCTAGAGCCTGCAGAACAGCCAGAAATGAAGTCCTTTGGGGCTGTGTGAGTAATTGCTCCCCAGGGGCCGTAAGAGGTTCTCAGTCTGACCCAGGGTATCAGAAAGCCTGCGTGGTTCTTACTCCGGGCACCATGGAGCTGTTTCCATCAGTTTTAGGGACAGATTGAGGCCCCTTTGCTCCAGAAGAAGCAGGATGGATCGTGGTAGGGTGGTGTTACAATCTAGCCTTTAGGCAGCTGCTGTTCTGTTTACATCACCGAATTTGAGCCCAGTCAGGTTCCCAGTGACAACCCTTAGGTACACTTGGTTGAAACGGCGTAACGGCACTAAGCAAGCTTTTGGGCAGTGAATAGGAAGAAAATCCCTTGTGATTTACTGCAAAGAGGAACTTGGGGCAATAGCCACATGAGTCAAGGGAGAAAGTTATGGATGTTATGTTGAGGATGTTCTAAAGTATGGGTTCCCAAACTGGGGGGCGTGCCCCCCTGAGGGTGTGTGAAGAAATTCCAGGGGGGGCGCGAGGCGACCCAGCATCCCCTTCCATCAAGTTTTGCTGCCCTGTTCAGTTCTTTTTTTCCTCTTTTTTTTCTCAACAAGTTTTGCTGCTATTTGGGGGGGGGGGGGGAGGGGGATGAAGGTTTTTCAAAAATCAAAAAGGGGGGCGTGATGCCAAAAAGTTTGGGAACCACTGTAATAAAGAAAGAACACTTACTGCTGTGTATTAATTAGCCTTGTCTCTGGGGCTATGTCTACACTACAAGATTTTTGTGCAAAAACGCAAAAACCGGCAGAGCGTCCATACCTCAAGCACGTTTTTGCACAAAAAACCCTCCAGTAAATCGACAGGACAGAGGGCTTTTGCCGGTAGAGTTATTCCTCTCCCCACAAGGAATAATTCCTTTTTGCGCTACAGCTCTTGCACAAAAAGGCATGTGTGGACGCTCCACAAGGGGTTTGCGCAAAAAAAGCCTATAGGAAAAAGCACAGGTGCTCTGATGGCCATTCTGTGAATGGCCATCAGAGCTTTCTTGCGCAAGAGCGTCCATGCAGTGTGGACTCTCTCTTGTGCAAAAGCACATCGCTTTTACGATGTGCTTTTGAGGTGTGGACACGCTTTTGTGCTTACATGCATTGTGTATTTTATTTTTATCTTATTTCGAAATAGCTTATTTTGTCTTTGGCGCTGTCTACACAGTGCCAGATATCAAAATAACCTGGTATTCCAAAATGTCCCTTACGCCTCATGGAATGAGGTCTACAGAGACGTCGGAATAGTGAGCCCTAAATAACGGGCTTGCTGTTAAGAGATGAGATAGCTATTTTGGGATACTCTGGTATCCTAAAGTAGTGTTGCAGTGTAGACGTAGCATAGTGTTTAGCTTGAAATGGTGGTGGGGCAGTGCAGAAGCACCAGTCAAGTTGGATGGAGATGGGCAAGTAGGTGATGGAGGGTGTGTGATGAAGGCTTTGGGGTGACTGAAGACCTGGGAAGGAGTACTTAAGTACTGAGATGGTTTCTGGTGGTTGGACGGGGAGTTGCAGAGATCTGGGCAGCGTTCCCTGTCAGCAATGTGCTTGTGCGGCCACTCAGAACAGATCCCAATGCCACCTAACTGACTAGCAGAGTGTCCAGAGCTAGGTTTTGTGTTTCTACGGGTGGTGCACATTCACACATGCCTCGGGGCACATAACAGTTGTTCTGCACGTGGATGGAAAAGATTAGAGGGTCGTTGGCTCTGGGACCTTTGACTCGCAGGGGGTTCTAGGGATGTGTTGGATTTTCGGGTTTTGGAGCTGGCATGAAATGGAGGCTGAGTAGGGCTCAGGTCTGGGGCAAGAGACAAGGGGGATTAGGGGAGGAGGTGGGTAGTGACTAAAAACCAGCAGTGAAGACTGAGGGCTGTAGGTCTTCGGGGAATTGTGGGCAGTGAAGTTTGTGGATTATAAGGGTCTTTGGGTAGCAGGGGTGTGGGAGAGCTCTAGGGTTTTGAGGTAGAAGGGGAGATTGAAGGATTATGCCAGTTGGGCCTGAAGAAGGGTTATAGGTCTCTAAGGGTAGGGGAAAGTTGGGGGGTCAAAGGGGATTATGGGGCTATAGTTGTGCAGGATATGGAGGTCTAGGTGTAGATGGGGAATTTGGGGGTGCATGGGGATTGAGGGGGTCATGAGGATTATGGGGGCAATAGGGCTGGGGTTAGAGGTCTCTAGGAGTAGGGGGAAGTTGGGGTCATGGGGATTATAGGGCTTTAGGGACAGGTGGAGCGACTGAGGATCCTGGGATCTAAGGACCCCAGGGGTGGGGTTGTAGATTTTAAGGGTAGGTGGGTATAAAGGAGTGGGGTTATGGGGTTCTAGAGGTGGGTGGGGGTGGGGTCATGGAGGTAACAGGGGCTGGGCTGGAGGGTTGGCTGGAGGCCCTAGGGAGGAAGGGGGGATTATGGGGTTCCAGGGTGGCTTGCGGCCCTGGGGGGAAAGGAGTGGGGTTATGGGGCTCGATGGGTGTGTGGGGGTCACGAGAGTAACAAGGCTCGGTCTGGGGGGATCACGGAGGTTAAGGGGCTCGGTCTGGAGGGATCATGGGAGTAATGGTGCTTGGGGGTGCAGTGGGGGAATGGGTGGGATTATGGGGCTCGGACTAGGGTAGTCACGGCATAATGGGGCTCGGGCTGCGGAGGTTATGGGGGTCACTGGGCTCGGGGGTGTGGTGGGGAAGGGGTGGGGTTATGGAGATTGAAAGGTGCAGGGGGGGAAGGGGTGGGATTATGGGGCTCGAGGGGGGCGGTGGGGAAGGTGTGTGGTTATGGGGGTGTGATAGGGGAAGGCGTAGAGTTCCGGGGGTGTGGTGGCGGAAGGGGCGGGGTTACAGGGCTGGGGGGTGCATGGGAGAAGGAGCAGGATTACAGGGCTGGGGGCAGATCTGTGGGGGAAGGTGCAAGGTTACGGGGGTGCGGTGGTGGAAGGGGTGGGATTATGGGGTCGGGGGGGTGCATGGGGAAGGGGCGGGGTCATTGGGCTCTAGGGGCAGGGGAAGGGGTGGAGTTACAGGGCTCTAGGGGGGAGGCTTGGGGTGCTGCGAAGAAGGGGCGGGGTTACGGGGCTCTAGGGGCGGGGAAAGGGGCAGAGTTACGGGGCTCTAGGGGAGGGACTCGGGTGCTGTGGGCGAAGGGGCGGGGTTACGGAGCTCTAGGGGCAGGGAAAGGGGCGGAGTTACAGGGCTCTAGGGGCGGGGAAAGGGGCGGAGTTACGGGGCTCTAGGGGAGGGACTCGGGTGCTGTGGGCGAAGGGGCGGGGTTACGGGGCTCTAGGGGCAGAGGAAGGGGCGGAGTTACGGAGCTCTAGGGGCAGGACTCGGGTGCTGTGGGCGAAGGGGCGGGGTTACGGGACTCTAGGGGCGGGGGAAGGGGCGGAGTTACGGGGCTCTAGGGGCGGAGGAAGGGGCGGAGTTACGGAGCTCTAGGTGGCAGGTGAAAGGGTGGGGTTACAGGGACTCTAGGGGCGGGGAAAGGGGCGGAGTTACGGGGCTCTAGGGGCGGGACTTGGGTGCTGTGGGTGAAGGGGCGGGGTTACAGGGACTCTAGGGGCAGGGGAAGGGGCGGAGTTAGGGGCTCTAGGGGCGGACTCGGGTGCTGTGGGCGAAGGGGCAGGGTTAGGGGCTCTAGGGGCGGGGAGGGCGGAGTTACGGGGCTCTAGGGGCGGAGGAAGGGGCGGAGTTGGGCTCTAGGGGCAGGGAAAGGGGCGGAGTTACAGGGCTCTAGGGGCGGGGAAAGGGGCGGAGTTACGGGGCTCTAGGGGAGGGACTCGGGTGCTGTGGGCGAAGGGGCGGGGTTACAGGGCTCTAGGGGCAGAGGAAGGGGCGGAGTTACGGAGCTCTAGGGGCAGGACTCGGGTGCTGTGGGCGAAGGGGCGGGGTTACGGGACTCTAGGGGCGGGGGAAGGGGCGGAGTTACGGGGCTCTAGGGGCGGGACTTGGGTGCTGTGGGCGAAGGGGCGGGGTTACGGGACTCTAGGGGCGGGGGAAGGGGCGGAGTTACGGGGCTCTAGGGGCGGGACTTGGGTGCTGTGGGCGAAGGGCGGCTTACGGGACTCTAGGGGCGGGGGAAGGGGCGGAGTTACGGGGCTCTAGGGGCGGGACTCGGGTGCTGTGGGCGAAGGGGCAGGGTTAGGGGGCTCTAGGGGCGGGGCGGAGTTACGGGGCTCTAGGGGCGGGACTCGGGTGCTGTGGGCGAAGGGGCGGGGTTAGGGGGCTCTCGGGGCGGGGGAAGGGGCGGGGTTAGGGGGCTCCCGGGGCGGAGCCCGGCGGGAGCGGGAGCGGGGCTCGGGCTGCGCTGCGTCCCCCCGGCCGCAGGGGGCGCTGTGCCCCGCCCGCCCAGCCGGTCTCCCCGCAGGCGCTGCGCTCTTGCTGGCTGGGCCGCCGCCGCCGGACCGGCCCCTTTTCCGGGTTCGCTGCGCTGCGCTCGGGGCCGGCTCAGGCTGCCGCCGCCGCCGGGGATCGGGCCTCGGTCAGAGACCGCGCGGGCCCCGCAGCCCGGCCCCCCTCCCCGCCCCCCCCCGCCGGGCCGGGACCGGCCCCCCCGCCCCGCCCCCCCGGCCGGCCTGGCTCTGCTGCCCCCCGCCGCCGCCCTCCTGCGCTCCGCGCCCCGCCTCGCCAGCCCCCTGCGCCGCCGCCTCCGGCCGCCGCCCGCCCCCGCCATGCCCGGCCCGGCCGCCGGCAGCAGGGCCCGGGTCTACGCCGAGGTGAACAGCCTGAGGAGCCGCGAGTACTGGGACTACGAGGCGCACGTCCCGAGCTGGGGGTAAAGCGGCCGCGCCCCGCGCCGGGCGGGCGGGCGGGAGGGGCCGGGCTGAGGCGCGGGGGGCGCTGGGGCTGGTGAGTGAGGGGGCGGGGGAGACCCCCCAGCGCAGCCCCCCTCCCCCCAAATCCTGCCCCCGGTGCCCCCCGCTGCTGCCCCCGGTGCCCTAGAGCTGGGGGGAGGGGCAGCCCCCCCCGGCCAGACAGCAGGGCGGGGGGGTTACCCCCCTGACGCGCTCTTCAGGCGGGGGGTGCTCGCAGCTCGCCGGGAGGTGGAGGGGTCTGGCAGGGAGTGGGCCCCGCGGCCATGCATGGGGGGGGCGGGAGGAGCAGGTGCCGCCGCCTCATGGCCCTGCCGAGCTGCCCGTGAAGCCCCCCCTACAAACAGCCGTGTCCAGGGCTGGGTGGGCATCTCACAGCTGCCCCTGTCTCTGCGATGGCTGTTAACGCCTGACGAGGGAGCAGGCTCGATGCGGGTCACGGTGCCCCCTCCTCTCTCCTCTGCAGGGCTGTGCGGCGGAGAGGAGGTGGTTGGGGCACCTGTGCTGCACCCTGCCCTGCTTGATTGAAGGCTTTCCCCAGCCAAGAGCGAGGGACTGGTTTGGGGATGGGTTTGCAGAGGGTTGCTGTGTCGAGCCTGCCCCCTCCTCTGAAAGCAGATCCTGTAATGCACAGCGCTGTCTCCAAGGGCTTTGGATGCGAAGGGCTGGGCGGGCAGGGAGGGGAGAGAATTCCAGCCTGTCAGTTATTTTCTTTTTCCCTGTCCACAGTAATCAGGACGATTACCAACTGGTTCGGAAACTCGGCCGGGGAAAATACAGTGAAGTCTTTGAGGCCATAAACATTACCAACAACGAGAGAGTGGTGGTGAAAATCCTCAAGGTGAGCGTCCAGTTGACAATCAGTAGCCCTTTTCAAGATGGGAAAGGGGCATTTTACTAGGTTTGTTGGGGGGGATGGGACGGTTTTAGGTCTCGCTCCTAAACTGGGTTTCAGCCCTGCCCTCTCTGATGTTGGGGTGCCGGATTACGTCTCTGGAAACAAATTTTCAGCTTGTGTCCTGTAGCGATGCTGTGATGTTCCCTTTCTCTCATCGAGTCCTGGATCAAGGGGTGCTTGTCGGATTGAGACTGAGCGCACTTTGGGACAGGAAAGCCATGTGTCTTGATATCTGAATGGGACTGGATGTGCTGTCTGCACTTAGTGCATAATATCTGGCAATGTTTGTCTCCAATGGCTTGCAAACTGTCCTGTCAACAGTAATACGAACCCTTGCGGGGGAATCCTTCCATTAACCTTTACACGACTGGCATGTAACTGTGTCAGAGCCAGGCTGTTAGGTTTTTGGGAAAGCAAACTAAATCTTGGCTTTGTTATTTAAGAAAGTATAATGGAGGGCAAATTTCTCAGTATTTAAAATGAGTTGTAACCATAATTGAAAATCAAGGTAAAGGAGGTGACTTGTTTTCCATTGCTCACTAGATGGTGTGTTCTGATCGCAGCCTCATGAGAGTGGCACGTTAAGGACACAAGTACAAAGTCAGCTATTAAAATCCTAATGCTTTGGGTCAGCCAAGTGCTCTGTACTGCCAGGTGGGGAGCACGGTTTCTGTTATCACCACTGCCTGGGAGCACTGGAAGCAGCGCGCTCAGCCTGTGACAGGAGTGAGAACTCTGGTGTTTAGCCGCAGACTGTTCAGCTGATTGAGGAAGGGGCAAGAGAGACAGGGTTGTTGAATGGTCATAAAGCCAAAGCATTCTGTTGGTTGGCAGCTATGGTTCTTGTCCACCATCGTCGTCTTGCTTCTCCCCCTATAGCACAGAAGCCTGCTTCCAAACCTACAAATGCCGAGAACATGGACGTGCATCAATCCTCACAGCGACAGTTGAGAGAGGGTGTACTTAGGAAACGACCCTTCAGCTGCCATGGCGAGTCGCTAGCTGCCATGTATGCATGCCTGGCCCTTTTCAGCAGGGCAGCATGCATCTGTCAGACTGAGAATGGGCTACTCAGTCTGACAAAACCCGTTGGTGGACCAGGGTGCTCTGATTGCATGGCTGGCCAGCTAGCATTGGCTCTTCTCCTTTCCTTTCTCCTTCAGGACCAGGTTGTCTGCTCATCCTGGGCCTCTGATTGCTCTGCCTCATCTGCCCAGGTGGCTTGTTCTGCCATGGATCATGTTTTGCTGAGCAGTAGTCACTGGGCAGGGCGTGACTTCTCAACTGCTTCTGACAAGACTTAGGAATATCAGCGGCTTACCGGGGGTTCAGAACAAAGGTGGCAAAGTGGTATGCGTCTTCGGTAAAATCCTCACACCACAGAGATGGCTGGTTGGGCTAGGGATGTGCAGGACTAGTGATGTGACCTTAGGCAGCATTGCCGCTTTGAAACGCTGCGCGGAGCCTGATGCCGGGCTCCCCGTGGCATTCAAAGCGGCAGCGCAGCGTAGAGCCCGGATCAGCTGGGGACTCCCCACGCTGACCCTGGGCTCTGCATGGCACTGCCATTTTGCAATGCCGTGTGGAACCCAAGATCAGCTGGGGACTCCCCCGCTGACCCCAGGCTCCGTGCGGCACTGCCACTTTGAAACACTGCGGTGGCGTTTCAAAGCGGCAGCACCACATGGAGCCCGGGGTCAGCGGGGGAGTCCCCAGCTGACCCCGGGCTTTGGCCTTTGAAGTGTAGCAACAGCCCATGGGCTGTTGCTACACTTCAAAGGCGGAGGTGCCCTTATTGACTAGTCGATGCAAAAATGCAGTGACTCCTCGATTAGTCAGTTACCCGATATTTAACATCCTTAGGTTGGACTGTGTAGTCCCAGGTAGAAGGGAGGCTTGCATGGTTTGTTGGCTTACTGTGTAGGCCCGTGTCTCCTTTTGAACGCTGCTGCTGGGACCTAAGCATTTGTTTGCTTTGCACTCTGGGAGCCGAAGAATCAGCATTTCAAGAGAGACTGTTAGAAGGTAGCCAAGAGCGTAACTATTATATGGAGAGATGGCTCTTGGCTAGGCACAGGAAACCATACACTTCTGTTTACCACTAGTCTAGGAAATCGGCCGTAGGGCTTTGGTGAACCTCGGGTGTCTGGTTGAGTGCAAGGAGACCCCATATATCCCATATGGAAATAGATGCCAGAGCGCCACTGCTGCTGGAAAAGAGGGCTTCTGAACTGCATTAGAATGCTATCTTCTCCCTGTTGTAGACTGGATCGATGTCCGTTTTGGGGAGCCCCATCAGCACCCCTTGTGAGTCAGCTGGAGAGAGCCATTTGAGCAAGTCAAGGCGTTCCTTTTTCCTAGGGTCGGAGTGTGCTGCTACAGCAATGCACCGAGTTTGAGCTGTCCCGGATTCAATGTAGTATGCTGCCCTCAGGCCGGCATGGGCCGCTTCAGCCCGGAAGCAGCCTTCCCGTGCATTATGTGGCGAAAGTGGATAGTACAGGACGATCATGATGAGCTTTTTTTCAACGTGGAAACTGGATTGGGAAAAGGCAACTTTCAGATTGCCGCCATGTGTGTGATGCAGAATTACAGCATCTGTCATGGGGGTTATTTACTTTCCTGTCACATCATCTGTAATAATTAAGCCTATTCATGGACATAAATAGGAAGCCTCTTTCTGGCCCTCTGAATTCAGCCGCTAGTCTGCGAAAGGAAAACTGAAACCAGAATTTCACAAGTTGTCTGGGTCAGGGTTCCCTCTAAGTTGTGTGCGTGCAGAAGAATGTCCACTCCTCGCACCTCCTACACTGGGGTGCGCAGCTGCGTGGCAGGCGGTAGGAGGCTGCAGTGGCGGCCGGGACCAGAGGAGCCGTGATTT
Organism: Pelochelys cantorii; assembly: GCA_032595735.1. Lineage (NCBI taxonomy): Eukaryota > Metazoa > Chordata > Testudines > Trionychidae > Pelochelys > Pelochelys cantorii. Next base: position 889,510 of record CM064339.1, on the reverse strand, counting down.
ATGTGGTGGGAAGCTGTGGCGGTAGCTGGAGCCACAAGGCAGGAGGCCGGGGCTGGAGGGGTCGCGGGGTGAGAGAATGGCAAAGCAGGTACTAGGGTCATACCAGAGGGGCCAAGGACAGCGGGGACCAGCACAGAAGGTGGCCGGGTAGGGGGCAAAAGCACCTGCCATCTGTGGTGGTGAGAGGTCCTGGGCACAGGTAAATTCGAGGGGGTAAGGTGCAGGGTCAGAGACAGGTCTCTGGGCAATGGGGTGGGGGGAACAGGTGAGATGTGGAGCTGGGCGCAGGTCTCTGGGCAGTGTTTGGGCTGTGGGCCCTAGGGCCAGATACTGGCTGTTAGTGTTTGAGGGGCAGATAGCGTGGCCCTGGCTTACAAACCGATGGCCTGTGCGAGATGGATTGCAAGGCTGGGCACAACAGCAGGGTGTGTGGTGGGGTAGGCAGTTAGTCAGGCCTATACAGGCCCCAGCTGGCTATGTGTGGTCCCAATGGGGGCACAGTATGTTGGGGCACGGGCCGGCAAGGAGGGTGGTTTTCAGGGTGGGTGGGAGCAGGGTCATGCACCTTGTTAATTATCCCTTGTTTTAGTATTTTTTTTCTTGCATCACAATCTTAAATTGTGTGTGTGTGTGTGTGTGTGTGTGTGTGTGTGTGTGTGTGTGTGATTGTGTTAGTAACTGGTGGGTGCCACAGTGGCACGCATCCAAACTGGCACACATGACCTCAATATTGGTACCCAAGATAAAACTCACTCCGCTCACGGACGGAAAACCTTAGAGGGAACGCTGGTTTAAAAAAAAAAAAAAAAAAAAAATCCCTTGCTGCTCGATAAACCTGTTTAGCATCTTCATTTTTTGTAACGTTTCCTGAAGTGTAGAGCTGTGGGTCTGTGCTCTCTAACAACATCATCGCCTCGTTTTTTTTCTCCAGGACCCACGCCTCATTCAGTGGGAAGGTGACACAGTGCTATTGAACTAGACAGGTGTTTGATATTTGTACCCTCACTAGTCAATATAGACCCAGGCCTTATCTGCATCCCAGCAGGCTGCACTGAATAAAGGACGTGTTGTTGTTGTTGGCTTTTCTGTGGCACTCATCACCAGTACGTCTGAGTGTTTGACCTCACTCTTGTGATATCAGGAAGTTTTATCATGGTTTCTCAGATACAAAACTGAGCCACAGAGAGGGTGGGGGTGGGGGAGACTTGACAGAAGTTGCACAGGAAGTCTGTGAAGGAGGCAAGAATACAGCCTAAATTTCCTAGGTCCATGTCCTCTGTCTTAAGTGTATACCAGTCTTCTCCCCTACGTCTTGTGTCATTGATTACAATCCATATAGCTTTTACGAGGGCAGGATGCTGCAGACTCTGGTTTCATTTCGGGACCCAACGTACAGATTGCTCTGGATGTGTGCCATTTTGCTGCCAATCCTTGCCCCATTCACTGTCCATGCCGTACTCTACGTGAGGCATGGTCTTACACTCCTACTTTTTCCCGCGTCATGAGAGATTGTGCAATCAGCCTGTGACTTCCTGACTTTTGAGCGCTTCACTTGCCAACCTGAGAGCTCTTTTCATGTAATGTTTTTGAATGACACTTCCGTGGGTTGGTGGGGGGTGCGTGGGTTGGTGGGGGGTTTTTTAAGCAAATGAAGATAGCGAGATCCTCCAGACCTGACTCTAGGTGGGTGACAGTGAACTCCTCTGTGGTGCACAGGATGTACTGTCTGTGGGGCAGGAACCCTTGCCTTGTCCCAGATGTGTGCTCAGAGATCACCTTCCACAGCATTCATCTAGTTAAAAGTGAGGTCCACATGCTTGGCCTTTGTACTCTTCCAGGGGTGCAGAAAAATCCATACGGCTGCTCAATCTGGGCACCACCAATGAAGCAGGCTGCTAAGTATTTTTCTAGTATGGAGTATTCTTTGAGAGCTGTACTAGGTCTCAGCCAGCTTAGGGTGCGTGTAAGGCATGTCCTTCATCTTGCGGGGGTGGTATGGTCCAAGTGCTTCTGAGCTCTAGAGGCCCTTATCTGGAGCACTGGTCTCTTGGGGGCCATTAGCACGAGAAGTGAGTGCACCTTTGGGGGTCCTCTAATTTTACGCAGAGGTCCACCCAAGATCAAGAGATGTGCAGAGATGGCACAAGACTGCCTTGGCTTCCCACTCAGGTCCTATCCTAAGAACTACTCAGCTGGACCAAGGATGGAGTCCTGAAATTCTGCCACACAGCCAAAGGAGTACTGGGGCATCATCCAGTCAGTGCTGTTCCATTGAGTTTTATGTCCTGTGTCCAGATGATCAATGGAATATCAGCGTTCTTAAACGTCATCCATGCAGGTATTCATAGTCCAAAGGCCCATCTACGATTTACGTGCTGTCGCCCTGCCAAATGTCAAGTTCTCATCACTTTCTGCGGAGGTGCTGTTTAAAAAACAACCCCAAACCTGTCTGGAATCTTGTTTTTTCTTAAGAGGATAAAAATGACTTTTTTCATTTACCCAATGCCTGGTTTGTCTGTTTTGGTGGATTCCTCAGGGGGCCTTTTTGCCTTTTCTGAAGCATAGCAAATTGCAGCCTGAAAGAGAAAACTTTGAGAGAGCTGCAAATGAGTGAAAGAAGAGGGGAACACTGATTGCTTAAGTCATTGGTGAACACCTTCTGTAATGATTTTCACAGCCTATGAGTTCTTTCTCGTACCCATTGTCTGCAATATTGGTCTCTGCCCAAGGCAGCGACTTTAGCATCTATATATCCAGCTCTGTCCAGGATTTCTCCCGCTTCTGTTCTTTTTAGATGTGTGTATTTTGTTCAGTGTGCTACATGTTTTCAGACACGTAAGGGAAGACTGTAAACAGCTCAGGGAGCAATCTATCTGAATAGCCAGCACACACCCGAAGGCAAGGGAAGGGATGCCATCCAAAGCAGAGGGACTGAACGGCGACACGCAAGGGCTTGTGTTTCTAGTGAGACTGGACTTGTTCCCCTGCTTCTTTTGGTCCTTTCAATCCTTGAGCAGCTGCTTTAACTCACAATCGCAATGCGACAGTTTGGTCCATTCTTCCTACCAGAGTTATCAGGGAAGGTGCCTACCCAAAGCTACTTCTAAGCATCACGTCTGGTGACCGAGCATTACAGACTACTTGATGATATTCTACTTGATCGTCCTTTTTGGTTGTAATATCCTCTTGGTGGCATGAAGAACTCTTTTTGCCATCTTGTTTTATTAGATTCTCAGAGAACCACTATCTGACTTTCACTGAAGGTGAGAGTCTCTTTATAAACCTTCTGAAGAAACTCACTTTTTAAGGTACTTCAAATGACTTTCATATTGGTGTGAAGACAAGAGTGGGTAGTAGGATGCGCTAGGTCGTTGGTGCCTCGTGGCTGCGGCTTTTGACAGTCACCATCTCCGTCCTAAGCACCGAGCTTTTAGTTGTTTTGCGAAGTGTCTCCTCTTCCTGGACCCAAATCATCTGCCTGTGGCATGTGCCACAAGGTGATGCCCCTGCAAGCTGCGTGGCGTCACACTCCTTTAAAAACGTCCCTGGGGTTTAGCGAAAGCACCCCAAGACACTATGGAATACACAAGCAAAGGAACAGTCCATGCTGTTAGCCTTGTACAGTGTAAAGCTTATTCTTCTGCCACAGTCCCATATTTTGAATGGTGCTCTGATTGATTTAAAGTGGGAATACAAAGATGTTACTCACTCACACCAAACAGCGACTGATTTCTCACAAAGCACGCTCATTTGGTTAGCTAAGAACTTGGAGAGGGATCACAGCCGGGGGTTTACACAGTGGGCATATAATCAGTCTGTTCACATTGGCTTTGGTCAGAACCTTAGTAAATAAGTTCTGCTAGGCTGGTCCAGCAAGGGCTAGGTCCTGATTGAAACACAGCAGGCTTGAAGTGCCCTGGCTGAAGGGATGAATGCTTGTGTGCAGCTTCAGAGGGTGGAAGAGGAGTACTAGAAAGGCAAAACCAATTAAGCGTTTTCATTCCCCCCTCCCCCCGATGCTGCTCTTGGGAGTTTAAAAGGAAAGTTTAACTTTTTTTGTTAAGGACATTTTGCAAGACACCAACATGTGGTTAAAACAAATGGTCATTTTTGCAAGGGCTTTACATTTGTATGACTTGATTTTCCAGCTAACGTTTGCTGATGACATCATACGCTCAGCTGTCCTGAAGCCAGTTTCTCTGTTGAGCAATCAACGTGGTGCTTGGTAGATTGTTATAATAACCCCCTTGGTAACAATTGCTAGCTATAAACAGGCCTTTAGTACCAATCTACCTATTAAACGTTGTCATACGGGTGCTAGGCAAGTTCTTCCGAGGCTGGACTCTGCACATCAGGGTTTGCTTACTGATTCACTGGAATCGTTATCACATCTGCGCTGGTAGGATTTGGAGAACAGAGAATAGTCCATTTTTAAAGGTTGAAAATATTAGTTTGCCTGGAGTGATTAAAGATGCACATACAATCCAAATCTGTGTTACTGTAAGGCTTTAATTACAGGGCCAGCATATCATCCCTAAACAGTACTCCTTACACTTCTAGCTACACAGACTGCAGCATATTTTTTTTATTCTCTTATTTGTATACTGTGTGTGTGTCATAATCTGGCTTCTTATATGTCATCTGATCTCTGAGATGTGTGAATTAAACATGGTCAGTGGACATGTGCTATTTGTATCCTTTCTCATGACCTCTCTGTATGGGGCAGTTTGGGAGAGGAGGCTCCCTCTGTAAAAGGGAGGCTGTATTTACTCTAGAAAATGGTGCTGCTTTAACTATATTGTTGTCGTTAAGGTAGTACAAATGCCACACCCCAGCATGGAAGCACTTAGTGGTGTAAGGATGCTTTATACTGGTGATGGGTATTCCTGTTCAGGAGGGGGAATAACTGTCTCAGTCTAAGGCAGGGCTACTCAACACGTGGCCCACGGCCTGTTTGTTTGTGACCTGCGGTGCGGTTTGGCTTTACATAGGGCTCAACACCTGGCCCATGGGTGGGATCCTTTGAACTGGCCTCCACAGGGAACACGCTCCACAATGGCGAGTCAATAGAATGGTTTTCTGTTGAGATGCGTTTTAGTAGTTAAATTCCTGGACTGTCATTACTCATTAAAAGTGCTGTTAGGTGGGTGGAAATTGGGTATCTATTACATTTTATTAATATCAGCAGAACTGCCTTAAATGGGGCCTGCATGTTGTATAGTCTTGCCTTAATCTTTGTATTCATACCCGTCAGTGTGAAAGAAGCTATTTGCATATACATTTGCCTGTAGATGCAACCACACTAAAATTGCGGTCCTTGGCATGTGCTGTGAGTGTCATTGTGGCCCCTGGGGCTTCCAAAGTTGAGTAGCCCTGATCTAAGGCATCTTTATACTGGTATAATGAGGGCGTTTAGCAGGATAGCTATTTCAGTTTCAAAAAATAAAGAGAATGGGGAGGGGGAAATAATATCTCTGCTTCGAATGGTTATACTAGTGAAACTTGGAGGTACAGCCTAGCCATAAGAGAGGTGCCTTGCAGATACATGGGAATGTGCAGTTTGTGTGCCCTCCATTTGCAGGGCTTTGCTTGGCATTATGAGGCTAGAGCCATAGCCGTAAAAGAGGGTACCCAGATATTTAAGGTTGTAGGAGAAAATCGTATGATGCATTATGGTCACCATCTGCATGTGTAAAAGGGGGTTGAGGGAAAGTTCCACGTAACGGTCAGGCTGCCTTTTCCCTGACGCTTGAATGTTAACGGTGCAATCCTTCTGTTCCCCTAATGTAGTACTTAGTGGAATTTTGTACTGCCCCGTTTCTTTTTTAAGGAGAAGTGCTAGACAAAAATGTCATAATGCTGACAAGCTTCAGAGGGGTAGCCGAGTTTAGTGTGTAACAGGAAAGACTTAAACAACAACAGATAGTCTAGTAGCACCCTAAAGACTAACAAAACATGTAGATGGTATCATGAGCTTTCATGGGCACAGCCCACTTCTTCCAGATGACTGGAGTGTTGGCAGCCCAGATCCCAGAATAAATAAGGGAAGGAGGGACAGGTGGGGGGGGCGGGGGAGGAGATAAGCTTCAGAGGGATAGCCGAGTTAGTCTGTAACAGGAAAGACTTAACACATAGTCTAGTAGCACCTTAAAATCTAAATAGTTACAAGAGGCTGATGAGAACCATTTGTTTGCACTTGGAAAGGAAGATGACCAACACCAGATTCTACACAGACATCAAGAACTGTTAGCCCCTTCATTGGTTGGTTGATAATGTGCGAGCTATCCAATATCACAATTCATACCATTTGCATGAAAATTGAACTTGTGAATGAAGTTAAGGTCCAGCCCTTCTCTGTGTATTTGGCTTGTGGAATTGGTCTGAAACAAAACAGCGTCTTGGAGATCCATTAATGAGCGTCCAGGAAGATTCAAGAGTTCCCCAGTCTTCCCCAGGAAGATTTTGTGTGTTGCCTTTTCAGATATCTGATGTGTGTCCATTAATTCTTTCCCGTAGAGACTGTCCGGTTTTGCCAATATCCATGGCAGTGGGGCATTGCTGGCATTTAATGGCATAGACCACATTTGTGGATGTGCAGTTAAATTAGCCTCTGATGTGGTTGGGTCCAGTGATGAAATCGCTGGTGTAGAGGTGTGCGCAGAGTTGGCACCGGGGCTGATTGCAGGGCTGGGTTCCTGGGTGCTTATGATGGAGGTGTGTTGTGTGGTTACGCTGACGGTTTGGCTAGATGCTACCACAATGGTTCCAACCACTTAAGAAGGTGTCAAGGCGTGAGTCCTCTCCCATCTAACCTTAAATGAGGCTAAGTAGGCCAGCTAGGGCATTGCCAAGCGGCACAAGAGCAGGGTTTGCCGCCTCCTGTTCCCTAACACAGCAGCAGCTGTAGAAGCTCCTTCTGGAGGGTTGTGGGGGAGAGACCTGCTAAGGTTCTCAGGGCTCTGTGCGCACACTTTGTAAGGTGTGTGACTGGGGTAGCTGTGTGTGGCATTAGCGACATGCTCCCTGAGCTTCGCAGTAAAAGGGCATCGGGCATACATTGGAGGCAGTGTTGAAAGGGTCCTAACTTAGTCAGGTTGAAACCAATTTTTGCTCAAGTGCTCCAAACCGTTGCTTTTGAATGACATCCTTACCCTGCAAGAGTGCAGCATCTACCTGCTGGCATTTCAGCTACAAAGGTGTTAGTCACGTCCTTTGATTTTTTAAAAAAAAATGGCCAAACTGTTTCTCCTCCCCTTTTCAAAAGAAGAAAAACCACTTTCAGCCAGAGACCAAGCCTGGGAATTTTCATGATAAAAGGCAACATTCTGGGACATGTATGAGTGATTGACACGTGGATTAGAACAGGAATCTTTTTTCATCCTTAACTAGAGTTGTCATTGCTGCTATAATTAATCTGAATAAAAGATTCAGGACGGAGGGACCGCAGTATCTCTCCCTACATTTGCTAGTAAGGACCAGAGAGTTAATACAGTGTAAGAACATACATAACATAATGCAATTTATATGATTGTATTGCATCTTGTGCTGCCATTGATGTGTTATGGGAGCCTCAGTAACTTATCCGTGAGGGTTTGCTTCATTTGTTTCCCTATTAAACCCATGTTTTCAGTAGTTTGTAACTTTCTACCACTTTTGAGGCTGAAAATTTGTCTCTGCCTTGGAAAGTTTGAGTGAAAATGGTTCAGCCATGTTGGGCCAGCCATCGTCTTTGACGAGGGAGGAGATACTTGCTCCGTTATTTACATAAATACAGCTATAATGCTTTCAGAACAACTCTAAAACGGTTGGAGACTGAAAACAAAACATAGTCTGGCAGAGAAGTGGCCCTTATTGAGGGCATGTGCCTTTGGAGGGTTCCAATAAAAATGGGGTTTGTTTTAAGATCCAACGCTTTCTTTCTCTCTGTACACGCAGTGAAGATGGGAGGATATTTTAACTTTTTGAAGATAGGCTGCGCAGCATGCCTGTCTTTAAAACGTAATTATATACTGCAACGTTTTCTGCAGGTTCCCTGTGTAGTAGCCCCTGCCTCATTCACTATCCCTAATGTTTTTAGAACACAGTGTGATGGTTTTGTGGCTGTTTGTCTAGTTACTGCATGGAATTTTATCTTCTCAAAAGCCTAAAATGACTGAGAGAGAGTTTGTGATTTAACTTTATAGTAGTGCGTCTTCACAAGGGGGTAGAGTTAAGGTGGTAGGGGCAACTTAACTTTTTTCCCTGATTTGTAAGGACCTAACAGCCCCTCTTAATGATATCTTCATGTGGATTTTTAAAAATAACATGTTTAATCAGAGTCTTAACAGAAACTTGAGTTTTTCCTTTGTGTCTCTTGCTTTTTGAGTTCTCTATGTTTACTGGGAATCCATGGATAGTCAGCTTATATCCATGAGTATTGTAATCCGTGGATGCGGATATCCACAGATCATTTACACAGATGCGGATACAAATTTTTGTATCTGCGTGAGGCTCTGTTCGTGTGTGTGTGTGTGTGTGTGTGTGTGTGTGTGTGTGTGAGATATGCTCGCTCTTAAAGGCAGGATCTGATGGGGTGAGGTAGTGTTCATACCTGTGAGTTAGGGGTTCTTGCGTCTGTTTTGTTTTCAGATTGAAAGCACTTAAAGATTTTGAGAGACTCTTAAGGTCTTGAACTTTCAATGCTTTTGGAGACAGCCAAAATGAAGAAGGAAATTTCTAAACATCAATGTTACCAAGATGTGTCTCTAAAGTTTCTCATTATACAAACCATTTTTTGTGGGGGGAGGCAGTAGTGAAGTTAGAGTGCTTCTCACAAACTTAAATTCCTTCTAAGTACCTTACTAAGGTGGTTTTCTATTTCTTGTTTTGTAGATGAGACCATTGTTCATAGCCCTTGTCTTCAAATCTCTCTTGTTGTGCTGCTTTTTTCTCTAAGAAGGTGCAGGAAGAGCAAGTCAACAACTGCAACTTGTGTACAAAAGCAATAACTTGTCAACAAGTGTAACTTTACTGGGTGTCTGCACTCCCTGGTGTGTAATTAAACACTTGAGTGTTTAAACTCCTTCGTAAACATTAATACTGGTTGAACCTCTCTAGTCCAGTACACTCTGGTGCAGCAACATCCGTGTTCTGGCATGATTTTAGTTAGCCAGGATATCCACTTAGCATGGGTGTGGCCAAGTTTCCTGTGGTCCCATAAAACTTGTTTACAGCCACCAGTCCTGGCTCTCGGTGTTCTGTGCTGTTGAGTTCTAATTTACTCCTAAATGTCTTCTAAGAGCCCAGTAAGCAGTGGAAGTGTTAGTCATGATCTTCTAGAGAAAGGGGTGAGCAGTGAGGTGGCAAAATCTGCCGATGATTCCAAACTGCTCGAGATCGTTAAGACCAAAGCAGACTGTGAAGAGTATCAAAAAGATCTCACCAAACTAAATGATTGGACAACAAAATGGCAAATGAAATTTCATGTTGATAAATGTGAAGTAATGCACATTGGAAAAAATAATCCCAACTATACATACAATACGATGGGGACTAATTTAGCTACAACTACTTGAGAGAGAGAGAGATCTTGGAGTCACTGTGGATAGTTCTCTGAAAACATCCACTCGGTGTGCAGCAGCAGTCAAAAAAGCAAATAGCATGTTAGGAATCAATAAAAAAGGGATAGCGAATAAGACAGATAATATCTTATTGCCTCTATATAAAACCATGGTACGCCCACATTTGAATACTTCATTTAGATGTGGTCGCTTCATCTCAAAAAAGACACATTGGCATTGGAAAAGGGCATAAAAAATGATGAGGGGTTTGGAACGGGTCCCATATGAAGTCAGATTAAAAAGACTTGGACTTTTCATCTTAGAAAAGAGGAGACTAAGGGGGGATATGATAGAGGTCTATAAAATCATGACTGGTATGGAAAAAGTGAATAAGGAAAAATTATTTACTTATTCCCACAATATAAGAACTAGGGGGTCACCAAATGAAATTAATAGGTAGCAGGTTTCAAACAAAAGGCAGTTTTTCTTCACTCAGCACACAGTCAACCTGTGGAACTCCTTGCCAGAGGATGTTGTGAAGACTAGGACTTTAACAGGTTCAAAAAGAGCTAGATAGATTCATGGAGATTAGGTCCGTCAATGGCTATTAGCCAGGATGGGTAGGAATGGTGTCCTTAGCCTCTGTTTGTCTGGAAATCGATGACAGGAAAGGGATCATGTGATGATTACCCATTGTATTCCCTTCCTCTGGGGCATCTGTTATTGGCCACTGTCGGCAGGCAGGATACTGGGCCAGGTGGACCTTTGGTCTGACCCAGTATGGCCGTTCTTATGTAATGCTGCTAGACAACATTGACCTCCCGTGGTTCGGTGTATTCTCAGGTTCAATGCGGGACTAACGAGGTTCTACTTGTGGCTGGAATTTCAGCATGTTTTCTAATTGAAGGATGACTCAAGATGAGATCTGTCCAGTAGAAATAAGAACTGCACAGCAGTGGACCAAGAAAATACTGTGTGTTTAAACCAGTAAACGCAGGCTGTGGGACATCTGCCATATTTGTTATGTGATGATAAATGCGTAACAACTGTAACCTTTTGCATGTTGGGTGGTTATTAATCAGTCTTCATGTGGTTTTATACTTAGTGATGACCACAGTACTTGTGGCTGATTGTGTCATAAAATGCTCTGATGTTGTGGGTGACAGAAAAGTCCCCTATCGTGAGAAGAGGGAATTTGCTGTTTGAGGTGCCTCTGCATGTTGGTCTTTTCTGAAAGCTGCTGCCTCCTTGCAGCTGGTTTTCTCATTCTCCCTCCCCTGAGAGGAGGGAACTAGTTCAGCCCAGTCTGGCTGGCTGGAAGAGAACTGGTGTCATCTTCTGAAAGGGTCTCACTTCTAATCACTTTTGTGTATTTAAGCCAGTGAAGAAAAAGAAGATAAAACGAGAGGTTAAGATTTTGGAGAACCTGCGAGGCGGCACCAACATCATTAAGCTGATCGATACGGTCAAGGATCCAGTGGTAGGTGTCAGTAAGTCCTGGGGTATCTTGTGTGCTGGGCTTGTTGTTTGCTCCAGTCTATAGAGCGGCTGATGGAACTACATGAGTTTGACACTTGAAACGTGTTTGTTGCTGGTTGTCTGTGTCACCTTAGCCTTCATCTTGCTGTTTGCATCTTCCTTCCATGAAGAACAGTGTGGTGTTATTGGGGTCTCTTGAGACTATTTGGGTTTGGATGACTTGGTAATCTTCCTTTTCCCCCCAAACCCTTGATTCCTATTTGGTATCTAGTGATACCTCTTGAATTGATCGGTGTGGGTTGAACACACCTGCCTTAAACACTCCCATACAAATAAACGCTGTTTCTGCGTCATGGCCACTTCTGGCTTACCCACGGGTAAGATTCGTCCAGGTGAATTAGTAGCAAATGCTCATCCTCTCTCTTGTTTACATCTTGCTGTCTTCCTACCTACCAGCTGCTGCGTATTTCCTTCCTTCCTAAATCGTTTTTCCTGTGGTTTGGTTTGTTCAGATGCCACGTTTGCCTCTTTCCCAGAATGGAAATGCCTAGCTGATGCTTGCTGTGTGGGTAATAAGCCTGCCTTGTTCCAATGCCCTTTGGTGGCAAAGCAAGAGGCTTGGGGCTGAAAAGTGTGGGTTGTTTTTTGTCAGTCAGCAGTAGGGGACTCTGAAGGAGCAGAAGGTCCTGCTCTTGCAGGAAGGGGGCTAACCAATCCTCTTTCTCTTGCAGTCAAAGACTCCAGCTTTGGTGTTTGAGTACATCAATAATACAGATTTTAAGGTGAGTCTGTACTTACAGTGGGGCAGGTGGGAGGTCGAAAGGTCCTCTACATTTGCTGAATGCCAGGTTTACTGGAAACCCTTTGAAAAGCCAGGTTGCTATTGACAACAATGGGGAAATAATGGATTTGGTCTAAACCACTTTCCCTTCGATCAAATACAGCTCTGAGAAATAGAGCTTGAAACTGCCCAGCTGCCCTTCCTTGTGACTTGGAGGAATGAGTTCTCAGGGTACAGGAAAATGGGAGAGTTTACTGCACTTCCTAGTCATCACCCCCTCTCGATATAGCAACTGCTGCGGTGCAGGATTTGAAATCTAACTTAATCCCTCTGCCATCATACTCTATTTATGGGAGGGCTGTTGATGGAGATGGTGGCTCTGATTTGCATAGGAATTCTGCAGAGCTGGTGTGTAGAGTCATGACTGAGTGTTCTCTCTTTGAAAGATCATAACCAGGGTCTGACATGACTGTCTTGGAAGAGATGTAAAGCTCTTTCCAGACAGCTGGCTGTTCTTTGCATTTGTGATCGGTGGGGAGCTGGGTGGAATATTTCTCTTTCCTCTGGTGAACCTCTCTAAGCTGGTGAGCCTATTGGCTACTGTAATAGTATTCCTCCCAGCCAGAAACTATCTGCAAAAGAATTGTGTAGTTTGTAACCTTCTGAAGTAGGTGTGGTTATCCCTACATGCCCTGTGTGCGTGTGCGTGCAAGGTGGCCTTTGAGTGACCATCATTCATAATTGATTCAGCAGCCCTCCGTTATCACCCCTGGTGGATCTGCGAAGCATTTCCTTAACTCCCATCACTAGGAAAATACGGTGGTGTCAAATAAGGTGTCTGAGCGCGGGAACTGTTGGGAGATGCTTGTGTCTTAGGACTTAGACCTCAAAGTACGCAGTAAATGTAAAAGGAGTATCTCAGAGCTGTTTAAGGACACAGCTTGGTCCTTCAATCCCAGGTCAGCATGGGCAAGATTTTAAAGGTGCCAGAGGATAAAGGTTAATAGGTAGCAGGTTTAAAACAAACAAAAGGAAGTTTTCCTTCACTCAGCGCACAGTCAACCTGTGGAACTCCTTGCCAGAGGATGCGGTGAAGGCTAGGACTTTAACAGGGTTCCGAAAAGGGCTAGGTAGATTCATGGAGGTTAGGTTCATCAATGGTTATTAGCCAGGATGGGTAGGAATGGCGTCCCTAGCCTCTGTTTCTCTGGAAGTGGGAGACAGGGGAGGGATCACGTGAGGATTACCTGTTCGGTTCACTCCCTCTGGGGCATCTGGCATTGGCCGCTGTCGGCAGACAGACCCTGGGCTAGATGGACCTTTGGTCTGACCCAGTATGGCCATTCTTATGTTCTTAGGATACATAGACCTCTAACGAGCTCCCATTTAAATTAATGGGAGTTAAGCACCAAGGTGCTTTAGAAAACCCCACTAGGCACCTCTGTGTAACTTTTGGTTCTTAAATATCTTTGGTGCCTAAGTTATTACATTGCTTCCCGTTGCTGTTTAGTGAATTTCTGTGGACTCCAGGGGAGTCCCAAAAGGGCTCAGATTCAAGGCCTCGCCGAAGTGGAGTTGCTAGAGTCTAGGGTAAAGGAGGAGAGAACAGAAGAAACTCCCGAAGTTCGGAGCTTGGAGAATGTGCTCCCCACACAGCATTACAAACCTATGGTTTTCCAAGAAGGTTGCTAACCCAGCCGTGGGAACCATTTCTCTTAAGATGGGACTAGCTAGCTCAGGCATGGCCAGCCCGCGGCTCGCAAGCCACATGCGGCTCTTCCCCCGGTCAGTGCGTCTTGCGAAGCTACCCCTGAACACAGCCCACGCCTCCCGGCTCCCCCATGCTCACTGGGGCAGGGGAGCCATCCGAATCAAAGTGGCGGATCCAATACGACGGGAGCCTGCTGAGGCCAAAAAGCCTTCTTAAAGGGCCAGTCCCCCCCCCCCTTTTTTTTTCCCCTGTACAACTTTTTGCCCCGGCTCTTCGCACTGGATCCAGCTGGATCTTGGCTCTTCGGCCGGAACAGGTTGGCCACCCTGAGCTACCTCCTTTGGCCTCAGTTACTGAACATGCGCCGGAAGGAGTAAGGAAATGCTGTATTGGCCCCGGGAAAGACCTGCAAGGCTTCTAAGCCTTGCGGTCCAAGACTGCATGCCTGGCTTCCGTCCCATCAGAGTCCGTGGGGTGATTCAAGTGCTCCTGGAAAGAGCTGACCGCAGCCAGTGCATGCAATTAATCTGGCTGCAGCATTTGGGACGTTATTTACGCTATGTGGAATTTGGCAGGGAGACCAGAACATAGTAACGTGCAGGAGACTCAGTCCTGACAGTGTTTGCTGGGTGTGAGCATCACCCCATTAGAGTAATGGCAACAAGAGCACAGTTATCGAGTGACCTGTCTGGGCTGATTAAAAGGACCTTGATTTGTTGGGGTTTCATTTGAACTAGCTGGATTGTGCAAACAGCGCGTACTTATCTGAGCTATGGGCTTCTATACGCGCCACACAGTCTGCCTCTAGGCATTTGGCCCCCCAGACGTAGCCATTTAGGTGAATGACTGGGAACCTGTTCAAAGTACTTGGTACACTTTATTTACGTATTTTTAACAAACCATGAGAGAGAGCTGTGTTCTAGGATGGCAGATCCAATTGTTTTTAACAAGGATTCATTCGTGCTATCCCCAAAAGCCACAGGTATGCTTAATAATCTCTCAACGCAAAAATCCAAAGCCAGGCGTATGGCCCTACTGCGCTGCAGTGACTTGATTCACTCTCCCATGATATTAATGGAAGAGGAGCAGGTTCTGGGATGAAGGTTGGATACAGAAAGGAGCTTGGGGTAAGGGATTGGGATGCAGGAGGGGGGGATGCAGGAGGGAGGGATGTGATCTGAAGGAGGGGTGACCTGTTCAACTCCCAAACTTCGGGAGTTTCTTCTGTTCTCCATAAATGATCTGGAGAAAGGGGTAAGCAGTGAGGTGGTAAAGTTTGCAGATGATACCAAACTGTTTAGGATAGTCAAGACGGAAGCAGACTGTGAGGGACTCCAAGAAAATCTCACCAAACTGAGTGATTGGGCAGCAAAATGGCAAATGTAATGCACATCGGGAAAAATAACCCCAACTATACGTACAGTATGATGGGGGCTAATTTGGCTACGACAAATCAGGAAAGAGATCTTGGCGTTATCGTGGACAGTTCTCTGAAAACTTCCACGCAGTGTGCAGCGGCGGTCAAAAAGGCAAATAGGATGCTCGGAATTATTAAGAAAGGGATAGAAAATAAGACCCAGAATATCTTACTGCCCCTGTATAAAACTATGGTACGCCCACATCTTGAATACTGTGTACAGATGTGGTCTCCTCACCTCAAAAAAGATATTTTGGCCTTGGAAAGGGTTCAGAAAAGGGCCACTAAAATGATTAGGGGTTTGGAATGGGTCCCATATGAGGAGAGGTTAAAGCGAGTGGGACTTTTCAGTTTAGAAAAGAGGAGACTGAGGGGGGATATGATAGAGGTATATAAAATCATGAGTGGTGTGGAGAAGGCCGATAAAGAAAAGTTATTTATTAGTTCCCTAAATAGAAGAACTAGAGGACACCAAATGAAATTAATGGGTAGCAGGTTTAAAACTAATAAAAGAAAGTTCTTCTTCACACAGTGTGTAGTCAGTCTGTGGAACTCCTTGCCAGAGGAGGCTGTGAAGGCTAGGACTATAACAGAGTTTAAAGAGAAGCTAGATAATTTCATGGAGGTTAGGTCCATAAAAGGCTATTAGCCAGGGGATAAAATGGTGTCCTTGGCCTCTGTTTGTCAGAGGCTGGAGAGGGATGGCAGGAGACAAATCGCTTGATCATTGTCTTCGGTCCACCCTCTCCGGGGCACCTGGTGCTGGCCACTGTCGGCAGACAGGATACTGGGCTAGATGGACCTTTGGTCTGACCCAGTACGGCCGTTCTTATGTTCCATTCCACAGCCCGTGTAGCATGGGGGGGAGAGATTAGGTTAAACTCAACTCAAGACTAAACCAGTCCAGAGATGGTCTAGATCAAGAGCAGGCAAAATACGGCCCCTGCCAGGCTCCCTGCCTGCTCTGCCCCTGCACACTACTCAGAGCACCTCTCTGAACAGTGTGAGCATGGAGCAGGGCAGGAGAGGCTTCACACACTGCCCTGTCCCCAGCAAAATCTTGCAGCTCCCATTGACCGGAAACCGGCCAATGGGAGCTGCCTCTTTGCAGGACAGGCAGCACGTCCCCTCCGGGCACACAGCGTTCAGAGCCACATGTGGCCCCTGCAGCTGGTGAAAGGGCATGGAAGGCAGGGACCCTGGCTGAGGAACCAGCTGGGCTGCTGGCTGGGAGCCACCCAGATAGCACCTCCTGGCCAGAGCCTGCTACTGGCACCCCAACCCCGCCCCACCCCCCAACACTCTTTCCCTCTCCTGTAGCCCTACCCCATGTAACTCAAACCCTCTGCACCCCAGCTCTTTTACCCATACCCCCTTCCAGACCCTGCATCCCCTCCTACACCCCTCCTTCAGATCACATCCCCCTCCTGCATCCCAGTCCCTTACCCCAAGCTCCTTTCTGTACCCAACCTTCATCCCAGAACCTGCTCCTCTTCCGTTAATATCATGGGAGAGTGCATCCCTTTTTGGAATGGTCCTCCCCCCCCCCCCCCAACAAAAACTATTGCCCATCCGTGATCTAGATCATACTTAGCCCTGCCTTGAGTCCAGCGAACTGGAGTGGAAAACCTCTTGAGGTCCCTTCCAGTCCTGTGGTTCTATAACCCATGAAAACTATCGCCCAGTTCTTCCCAGAGAATGTGTCTCTAAATACTGCTCTAAAGGTAAAGATAACTGGGCAGAATGGTGGGAGTTGAAAGGCCTCTCCTGGTGGTATATGGACTGTGTGCCACATTTCTAGCAAACTGTCGTTCGGACCAAGAATGGGGATAGTTGTTTGATTTTTTTCCCCTAGTGGTTGCTTGCTAAACTGTGAAATGTTACCCAGGCCCTGTCTGAACAGGACATCAGAAAGTGCATTGCCAAGTTGTGCCTGTTAGATCATAAGAAATTAAATGGTTTTAAAATGAAGCATTAAAAGGCAAATATAAAAGCCCAAGTCTTGAGGATCGCCAAGACGTAAATGAGTCCCATGTTCTAAAGATTCTTTAGCCTGCTGCCTGATTTCTACTGATTGGTATGAGAGAGACCCGGAAAATTTCACTGAAAATATGCAAATCTGTCTACACCATACAAAAGGAAAGCAGAGAATATTTGCAGCCTTGTTTTAGGACCTGCCTTCTTTGAGTTTGTAGGTTCGTGTTATGATTTGGTATTTACATGTGTAACCGCCACCAGGTGGATTTGAACCGGGGACCTCTGGTGCTTAGTATAGGAACCGCTACCCTCTGAGCTAAAAGCCAGCTGGCTCTTAGCCCGTGCTGTAGAGGTCTCTTGTTCCTAGCTGTTGCTGTGGTCTAAGTGCCACTGCATGGGACAGTGAACCACACTAGGTGTGTGGGTTACACATGCACATCCCGTGCACCTGCAAAACCACACGAGAGGCTCTCTCCTTTTAAAATAAAGCCTCAAAGTCAGTCTGTCTCTGTCTCCGTACTAAGACAGGCGCGAGATGCTTGGAAGGTTGAGTGAAAACAGATCCAAGAACCCTCATGTCGGTTCCCACTGGCTCTCCTTGAACCCTATTTATAAGATGTCTGGAGAGTTCTAGCTGGAAGCCTGCCAACTTGTTTCAGTTTTTTTTTTCTTTTTTCCTTCAATGCTCAATGTTTCTAATTACCCCTGGCAGCCTACTTCTGCTAGCGTTCAATGTAAAGCACTTAAGTCACGTGAAGGGGAATTGTCGCCTTACTCATTTTGGTGGCATTGCTCCATATGCTGACTGCTTGAACTCGCAATCGCTGTGATCACTCGTACACCCAGCACCACCATGACAACCTTGTCAGGGTTCTCAGGCTAGTTCCAAGTGATTGTTCTGACGACAACGGGCCCCTGCCACATACTTTACAGTCTTACGCTTTTATCGGTCTCTCGTTTGTAATGTCCTCTTTGAAGCTAGAATCTGTCTGTATCGATCTGCTTTTCTGGCAAATCCTTTCCCTTGTGCTTTCAGTGAGATTACATTTTTGGTTAATGTGAATGGCTTGTTATGCTACTTGGTAAATGTTCCTCTCTTTGGACCACAATGGTATCTCCATAATCCTGAGAACCACGTTGCTTGGACTCCCTCGGCTGCCTCATGGCCTGTCTTTGCAAGAGTGGACCCTAAAACATTGTAGGCCCTACCTAAACTAAACTCCGATTGAAGTTCCCTCGTCTAGTAACTCAAACTTTAAAATCAAAGGAATTTAAAATGATAATATTTGGCTACAGTGGTGCTAGGCAGTTTGAGAAATACCTTAAGTAGCTAAATACTTTACCGTATCTTTTTAAATGGGTCAAATTATAACCTTAAACTGCTTAATTGTCTGCTTACGTGCATAACGAGCCAGAGTTGAAAAACCATACTTGTTGTTTTCTCCCATGACACAACGTTTCTATTTACATCGTAATAGGTGGCCAATATTTCTCTTAAATTCTGTTCTACTGATGGTTACCTTAGAGGTCACAAGCTACTCCTAAATGATTGCCTTAATTTTTGACCTTCCGGCAAAACGAAACAGGCAAAGGGTCGTTAGTCTTTCGGTTTCCACCTAAAAATGAAACCAGCTGATATACCTCCTGTGCTCCCCCAACAGCCTTCAAATGATGCCTGATTCATGCAGTACCAGAAATAGGTCTTATAATGGCTCCTGCCTCGAAGAGAAAGATCAAGGCTCTTTCAAGCAGCACTGCACAGTTTTTGTGATCTTATTTCTAGTAGAGCCCATGTGGAGAGGCAGGAATGCAGGTTGCGGGCTGCTTAGAAGAGGTATTTTGAGAAGAAGCAATGGCGGAGATGCACAGCAGATCAGGAAGAGAGATCCAGGCTCCATAGGGGCTCTGTCCAGATAACTTTTGGAGCACTTGGGATCACATCTCTGCCCACAGTGGATATGACCATAGAATGTGAGGACAGGATAGCTATTCCCTCCTCTTTCTCTGTGTGTTGGATAATGCAGGCAGGCTGCTCGGACTCCCAGGGCTGGACAAGATGTGGCTCAGGGGCTGGATCCGGCACATGGGCCAGATCCGGCCCAGCAAACGCTTTGATCCGGTCTGCAGATTGCATCTGGCCGCTTTGTCGATATCCTGCTGCCCGTACCACTGAATTTCCAGGAAGCAGGATCCTATTTAAATGCCTCTGACTCCTGGTCACAGCACAACCCTGGCCAGGGGCTGGAGCTGCGAGCCATTAAATAGCCGCAGCAACCTCGTGCAGCTGCCAGGCAATGCAGTAGCGGTAGGGCTGGGAGCCGCGAACCTTTTGCTGTGTATTTAATTCAAAGCCTCCAGTCCCAGGCAACTCTGGGGAGGAGGCTAGTCCCCAGCCCTGTCTCTTCCACCCTAGACCCTGCCCCTTCTAGGGGGTGCAGCCAGCCCGTGGCCATGTACCAAATTCAGTAAGTGGCTCCTTTGTGAAAATTATTGCCCACCACTGTTCTAGCCCCTGCTCTGGAACAGAATCCTCGTGAATGTAATGGGCGTTACTTGTAGGGTTGCCAGGTGTCCGGTATTGACTTGGACAGTCTGGTATTTTTGGCTCCTGTCTGGTATTAAAAAAAAATCAGAAAATACCGGACACCTAAAATGTCCAGTATTTTCTGATTTTTTTTTTCCCCCTGCCAAGAGGCGAAAATAACAGACACCTGGCAACTCTACACACAGTCAGCAACCGCACCCCCCCCCCGACCCAGTCCCCGGGCCCCTACCGGACACCCCCCCCCCCCCCACACACACACACGTCCTGCCCGCTTACCAGGGGAGCTCTCTTCCGGCACGGAGTAAGAAAACAAGATGGCCTCTGGCCCAAAAAAAAAAAAAAAAAAAAGCCCCGAAGGTCTTAAAGGGGCCATGCTGGTATTTTTGTGTTTTGGTTGGTTTGGTTTGGTTTGGTGGGTGTTTTTTTTTTTTTTTTTTTGCTGCTCAATAACTCCCCCCCCCGGGCTTGTAAATGTTCTTGGGATGGTGCTGGATGATTAGGCAGCTTTCACGATGGTGACGGCTGGGCCAGATGTGTTGGGGAGAGTGCCTGGGGCATGGGCGGTAACTTGTTTACATCACTCTGCAGCATTAACCGGACACCAGAGCCGTCGAGAATCCAGGCTCCTCTCTCGTGTCTTGGAGTGTGAATTTCAGATGTCCACTGTGGGGTTTTCTTGAAAGGACCAGACAGTGCCCTGAGCCAGCACTTGGCTTTGAAGTTAATGAAATCAAACAATTTGACTGGGCTTGGAGGAGACTTTTTTTTGTTTGTTAAAAAAGGGGGGGGAAAAGCCAAGCCCAGCTGTTTTCTAGAAAACTCAGGGCGAATGCCGTTTTTCGCACAGCGGCTGCTTCGTAGCATCATGCTGTGTCTCTGGGGGGAGGAGTTCTTCCCTCTTCCCCAGGGGTGGGAGCAGAAGAACAGAATCGGGCCCATGAGGGTGCTGCTGATGGAGACCAAGTGAAATGCTAAATCTGTGCTAGTCCTGATCCAAGGGGGGGCTCGTCCTGCGTGTGACTGGGTGACTGAGATCAGTGCTATTGCTCAGGGCGGCTTGTGGTTTGAATTGCACCTGGCCTCCCAAAATGCTTCCCCTAGTATTACTAATTCCAGAGTGAGGTGGCAGTAGATCACTTCCACGGCCAGTGCCGCCATCTCCCTTGCGATGGAGTCTCGGGGCGACTTTTCCTTTCCACGTCACTCTCTCCTGCCCCTCTGGCCTCCTTGAGGCGTGAACGTAGGCTTGATATGCAGAGGAAATGCAGAAGCTGCTGTTCTCCAGAGCATCTGCTTTCTGCTGTTTCTAGGGGCTCGCCCCGTCTAGAGGAAGCAAAGGGGCGGAGATGGTGCTGTGGGATGTCGCCGTTCCCCGCTGTGGAAATCTAGTCTCTCTCCTCTCCTCTCCTGGGTCAGGATGTAAAAGAGGAGTCGATTGGTTGCCTACCTGATAAGCCTAGGCTTATTGTGTAGTCGAGTTGACTATTCGTATCAGGGAGGGGGGGATGGGAGCCGGTGCTGGGGGGAGCCGGCTTAAAAGCTGGTTCCCCCCCAGCACCGTCTCCACGATGCCACCTGCCTCCCCACACCCGTGATGCTGCGTCTATCAGAGACAGCAGCATGGGGGGGATAGAGGAGGCCGCTCTGGCAGCAGCTGCTATCTGCAGTGGGGTCCCAGCTCCCCGCGGACAGGGACTGCTGGACCCGGCATGAGCTGGGGCTGAGGAAGCCCGGCTCAGTCCCAGCAAACTGGTCCAGGAACTATCCCCGCTGCGGTGCTGCCATTTAAATGTAGCAGGAGCCGGGCTGCCTCCACTACTTTAAACGGCAGAGCCGCAGTGAGGGTGACGCCTTCCCTTAGCGACTGATCATGTAGTTGATACAAATTGTGTCGACAACACGGCTGTCCAGTTATCCGCCTCTTAACATCCTTACTCCTGGTGCGTATCCTGTTAACCAGAGTAACCCTGCTCTGGTGTCTGGCACCCCCTTTGCGTTCAGGCTCCTTCGAGAAGGAGAGCGCGCGGCTTCGGTACGGGGCAATGGGGGTTAGGAACTAACAGGTGCTGGTTTGGACTCCAACAATCAGGAGCTAAATATTTATTTTCCCTTCTCTTTCTCTCCCCAAATCTGTTTCAGCAACTGTACCAGATCCTGACCGACTTCGATATCCGGTTTTACATGTACGAGCTGCTCAAGGTGAGTGGTGCCCAGGGAGAAGGCTTCAAGGCCCTAGAGTCCGGGTGAGGCGAAGGTAGAATTCCTGGAGCAGCCTGAGCGTCTCCAGGCATCTCAGCTTCTGTCTGAAGGAGCGAGCGGAGCCCTGGGCACCGTCTCGTGGGACCTGTGCCAAGGCGTCTGCAGTTGTCCGCCCTGGTGCCCAGCAGGGCCACTGGATCTGTCAAGCTGCCGTGTCCAGGCTGGCTGGGGGCGCCAGAGAAGGCTGTCTGAGCTTGGAACGGGTCTCCTCGCCAGCCCATGCAGTGGTTACCCAGCCGTGTTCCCAGTGCTTTCGGGCAACGGTTGTGCCTGTCTGGGAGGGAAATCGCTTTCTTAGGATGCCTTGAGTTGGCTCAGAAGCGTCCATAGACGTGAGGGAGAGGAACAAGGCAGGAACTGCATAAGGAACACAGCTCCACAGACGCCGCAAAGAGGATGCATTGTCCTCCTTGAGTGCTTTCCGTGTGGGGCTCTCTGAGCACTTGGCCAACCTTGCTGGCTTTCTTGCCACCATCTCTCAGAGAGAAAAGCTGCCTACTCCCCACCTAATACACAGAGAGCAGCTGCACAGAGCTGCAACTTGCTTGAGGTCCTCGGGTCTGCGCACTTCCTGTTTGCGTGCCCGGTGCTTTGAGCTGCATTCTGATTCCTTCCATGGTGTTCCAGTCACTGCCTTCTTGGACACGTGTGGCCTTTGTTCAGAAATGATTGGTAGAGCCGAGCAAATGGTGGAGGCTCAGAAGAAAAGCCGTCCTCAAAGGCCCCGAAATTTTGAGCAAATGGTAGAAATGACTGCCTATGCGGTCCACTCCTGCCAGCAGGGACAGCAGACACAGCGGGTGCTTGTGGACCTATCTGATGATGGGACCTCAATCTCCCTGGCTCTGGAGCTGGAAAGTATGTGCTGGCAGCACAGATTTAGGCGTTGGGGCCTTGTACGACAAATTAGTATAGAACAGCAGCTGCGCAGGCCTCTAGTTCTGAGCTAGCAACATGCCTCTTCTGCTGCCCCCAAAATGGTGAGCGAAACGAGGGCGATGGGTGTTCGTAGTCCTTCAGGTGCAGTGCGCTCTCGAAGCCAACGGATTCTCTTCGTTTGGCCGTACCTACGTCATTGGCTGGACAACTGTCTGCTACCTCGTGGACTTCTTTTGCCTGTTGATGGGTTTGTCTAACGTGAATGTGTATTCTCTCTCTGCCAGGCCCTGGATTACTGTCACAGCATGGGGATCATGCACAGGGATGTCAAACCCCACAACGTCATGATAGACCACCAACAGAAAAAGGTACCACTGCATCGGGGTGTGACGCTATCAAGCTTCCAGGGCTGCTTCAAACTTTGCCACCGCAAGAGCCGTAATCTAGGCCGTGGCTTTCTTATTCCCGTCCCAACTGCTTCCTTCTCCACAAGGGATGCTGAGGACTAATTGACTACCTGATGAGGAAATGCAGGTGGCTGCCCCTGGGGTGGGTGGGACTCCAAGCCTCAGCCACCACCTGCCTTCTCGGTCACCATGAGCGTCCCCAGCCCTTCCTTCCAGGGGTGCTGGCTCCATCCTGCGGGGGATGGGTGGGCGGGGCTCGAGCCCTCAATCTCTGGCTCCGGAAGCAGATACCTTAGCCATTGTGCCGCTGGAGGAGCCCCCTATCCTTCCTATCTTCCAGTGGTGCCAGCTCCATCCCTTGGGAAGCGGGTGGTGGGTGGGGCACCCAATAAGCAAATGCTTATTGGATAGTCAACTAGTCACTCTCTTTCTCTCCTCTCCCCCCTCCCCCCCCCCGGCTGCCTCTATCAGATAGTGGCAGAACGTGGGGGGGGACTTCAAAGTGGCAGTGCTGCATGGAGCCCGGGATCAGCTGCGCAGCGCTGCCCCTTTGAAACGCCGCTGCGGCGTTTCAAAGCAGCAGCACCACGTAGAGCTTGGGGTCAGCCATGGAGTCCCCAGCTGATCCCAGGCTCTGTGCGGCAGCGGCATTTCAAAGGGGGTCAAACCGCCGCCCTATCAACTAGTCGATGCAAAAATGCACCGACTATTCGATTAGTGAATTACTCGCTGCTTAACATCCTTACCTTGCACCGCGCGTGGCTTGGGGATTGTCTGTCTGAGCTTAGCCCCCTTTCCTTCTGCTTCCTTTGCTCTGAACTCTCCAGAGGCAGAGTGCTGACTTGGCCATGGTGGGGAGGGGATTGCCTCCATTCACTCCAGTTCCTCTGCTTTTGACATCCTCTCGTCTGGAGAGCACGTTGACTTTATCCACTGGGAACGCAAGCGCTGTTGTTGGATCCTGTGAAATTATAGTCCCAGAACAGAGCGTTGCTTTCTTATGGGACAGGAGAGGGAAGGGGGGGGCCGGAGTGAATAAAATCTACCAGTTCTCTAGGTTTTGGTTTGGTATTTTTAGCCTACTTTCCCCAATTAATCCTCTTCCTCCCCACAAAGAGTAGAGGCTATTGGCTCTGCTTTGGTTCACCTGTGAGACCCCCGTGTTTTCAGAGGCCTTGAGTAACTACGCTCTACTGGCTGGAGTGCAGGGCCCCCCCTCGCACTGCTGTAGCTACCTAGGTCTCAGATGCCATGCCTGAGTGCACGTGAATGAGGTCGGTGGGTACCCTCCTGTCACCTGCAGCTGCTGGTCTGGCCTGATGGCCTAAGTGAAAGCCTGTGGCTTCTCTGCACAGTCCAGCCGTGCGCAACACTGTGGCCTCCTTTTCACGTGTGTCAGAAATGGCAGAGGATACTCATGGGTGCTCCAGGGGATAAAACACCTTACTGGGCATTTGCCTGTGGGGTCAGAACCCTGGTGTCCAGCACCCAAACGCCATGTGAAGGAGGGATGTAACAGTGGAGTCGATTAACCGATAAGCAAAAGCTTCTTGGTTAATGCTACAGACCACACGTGTTCCTTCCTCCCTGCCCCCCGCCAGGACATTTTTTAGCAGGCTGGCCAGCAGCCCGGCTCAGTCCCAGCTTGTGGAGGACCTACCCCCACTGCAGCTCTGCATTTAAAGTGTCTTAGGAGCCAGGCGGGCAGGTAGCCCAGCTCAGCTCCAGTTCATACCGAGTCCGGGAGCTCAGCCCCCGCACTAGACAGGGGCTGCTGTCACCCTGCGCAGCTCCCACCTGGCACCCCACACTGCTGCCTCTGATACAGAGTGGTTGGGGGCAGCTCAGGAGTGGGGCCGGAGCGCACCGGCTGCCAGCCCCACCCCTGGGGACTGTAGAATAGTCGAGTAGCCAATAAGAATTCACGAGGTGAATCGACTATTTAGTGAACCGATATTTAACGTCCCTGGTCTCTGCCAGTGGCCTTTGCCGTCTGGGGGGACCGTTGTATCTCGGGCTCTTTCCCTCAGTCTGACCAGTTCACGTGGTGCCGTAGAGTCCTCCCACATGCACTTTCCTCCTGAGCGCTATGCCTCTGTTCCCGCCCTGTGACTCTCTCCTGCAGCTGCAGGGTGACAGTCTCCATCGGCAGGTCCATGCAAGTGTGGTGCAGGCCCCAGTTCTCACCTGAGAGAGCCGCTCATCCCCTCAGCTCTAGCCAGCGACTCTAACAGTGGGAAGAGCTACCGTTGACCCTCACAGGCCCAGCTCGGCTTTTGGCTTTTGTTTAATATCACGGGTTCCTGACGGCCTTGCTCTGGCTGGTGGCGTGAGCAAGAGACGAGTCGCCCAGCGCCAGGTTATTTGATTAGGGTGGCAAGGCAGAGACCCCTCCGAGCCATGGTAAATCCACAAGGCGCAAGCAGAGCCCAGACGGTACTGCAGCCTTGCCCAAAGGGCTTTCACCAAACCGCTGGAAAGAGGCTTTGGCCGCCTCGGCGTCACCGGACGGGTTTGTACGTGGCAGCTAAGCCCTGTTGTGCCTACTCTGTGTGTTTCTCTTGACTTGGTGTGTAGCTGCGGCTCATAGACTGGGGCTTGGCAGAGTTCTACCATCCCGCTCAGGAGTACAACGTCCGCGTGGCCTCCAGGTACTTCAAAGGACCAGAGCTCCTGGTGGACTACCAAGTAAGAGAGCACCCAAGTGCATCCCAATTGCGGCTTTCGTGCGTTGCTTTCAGGCTACTTGGGTTTGTCCGGTTGCCCTCTGGGAATTACCAGGTTAGAGCAACTTTGCTGTAGTCAGGAGGATTTACTGCCGCAGCGTCCTGACAAGTCTCTGGCCTTGTCGATGGTGAGACCCTGAGGGCTGCTTGCGGGTGTGCTCAATGGTGTGGGCCCAGTGACCACCGCAGATCCCGAGAGGGCCCCAAAGACCACATATTAGATAAGGATTGAAGGTGCCCGGCCAGGTTTTTTAAGCAAAGTACAGGCATGGTTGTCAGTAGACTCAACCGAATCGCTACACACGTGTAAATACAACAATGGCCTCAGCTCAACCAGTGGGAAACTCCCACTGCCCCCCAGCTGGAGAAAGACCGTGCCTTAGACTTAGGGTATGTCTAAGTGTCAGAGGGTGGTAACCTGACACATCAGGAGTGATGTGTAAGTTGTTTGTACCTGTATATACAGTGGTGTCTTGGGGCGGGGGCACAGTCTTTGTCCAGCTGTGTTTTGCTCTCTCAGCCCTGTTCGTGCCAAGTTCTGTGAGGAGAGACCTGCCTCTTGCTCACAGCTTGGCTTGGCTTTGCTTTATATTAGCCATGTTTTGTCGGTTGTTAGCTAGGCCTCAGACCAGCCTGTGCTACACGGACTTATATTTTAGGCCTTCATCTTACTACATTTGCTAGGAAGCTGGAAAGCAGAGAGCCTCCTTTGAGTCGGGGGTCTTGGGCCTAAGGGAAGCGTGGCCTTCCCCCATTGGATTGTTTCTTCTTTTCCCCTCAGATGTACGACTATAGCTTGGACATGTGGAGTTTAGGCTGCATGCTGGCTAGCATGATCTTCCGAAAGGAGCCCTTCTTCCACGGCCAGGACAACTATGACCAGGTGAGATGTTGTCTGACTCTGAAAGGGGCAATTGGGGTTCCCTTCTTCTCTTGGGTTGGGGGGGGAGGTTTGTGGGCGGGGACCATCTGATTGGTGAGGCGTTGGATTGAAGTGACCGTCCTGGGGGAATTCTGCAGTTTTACTATCAATCCAAGTGCCACAATTGCGGCGTTTCCCTCCGGACGAAAGTGAGCGTGTGCGGCGGGAAGCGTGGCCCTTGTGGAAGGCCCCGTGACACGTGGCTCAATGGTTGAGGTGCTGGAGAATCACGTTGGTCCTCAGGGTTTCCCCATGCTGGGCTCCTAGTCTAGGGCTGCGCAGGTGCTAACAGACCCAGCGTCCCGCTCTGGTGAAGACTGTCACCGGCCTTTCTCTAGATGCATCTGCAAATCTGGCTCTTCTTTCAGCTGGTGCGCATTGCGAAGGTGCTGGGCACAGATGAACTGTACGGGTATCTGAAGAAGTACCACATAGAACTGGACCCACACTTCAACGATATCCTGGGGCAGTAAGTAAGGGTGGTGGGAGGCAGAAGGTGGCTTTTCCATCAGAGGAAAGGGGCCATAAGCTGCTATCCACAAGCGACTCCAGAGCACAAGTGCAGCTTTAGCTTGCCTGGACTGCAGGGTCACTTGCCGGCCTCTTGCCTAGCTACTGGCATGTCTGGGCCTTCTCTGTCCCCCTCACCGTCTGAGAGGCCACTAGATTTTCGTGGGATTCAGTTCTCTTCCTCCCCCAGGTGGCGAGAGCTTGTCTAGGTTTATAGTTCGGGGCGACCCCTCTCATTCCTTGCGCTGCCAGCAAAATGACTGAAAGGAGTGTGGGGGGGGGGACGACTACCCGAGTCATTCGGGCAGTTCGAGGCCAGAAAGGCTGTCAGATCATCTAGTCTCACCTGCCTGCCACGGGCCACCAGCGCCCATGGGCTAGCCCCAACAACCCCAACTGAAACCACAAAGTTCCTGGCCCCTGGAGATGAGACCATGTGCCACAGACAGAAGGGGGGGGGGACCAAAACGTACCACTGCTCGTGGCCCCTGCAATGGCAGGGAAATCCTAACAAGTGGACCCCCTCCCCCCCCACTTGCCCACTCCAGGCCACCAGCCGTCTGACTTGGAGGGGAGCTTGGTTCCTGACCTCACGGAGGGTGCTCTCTGCTTTCCTTCGAGCCCAGACCTAGCTTTGCCTTCCTGCTTTCGGCCTTGCAAAATTGTCACACGTGCACCAGCCCAGACCTGGGTCTGCTTGCCCATCCTTTCCCAGGACGACCGAGGATAACGAGAAATGGGCTTGATTATGTTCCAAGCAGGGCAAGAGATTGAATCGCACCTCTGCCCGTAAAATTAGTGGGAGGTCCGGGGCTGAAAGTCTTGACGATGGGCTTGCTGGTCTGTCAGAGTAAAATGACCCACCTTGGGTGGGGTGGCAGGTAGAGTTTTTCAAGGCTGGCTGATGAACTAAAGACCTTCTCCCCAGTATGCACCTGGCTTTGAAGCCCTTGTATCTCACAGGCTTTGCAGCCAGGAGGGGCCGTCCTGATCATCTGACTTCCTGCGTGTTGCAGGCTACAGATCCGAGCGATCGCCCTCAATGCTTGGAATTCATGTCTTTTATCGATGGGAGCCCGTGATGGCCAAGGGCCGGGGTAACCGCTGCTCACAGAGAGCAAGTGGAAGCGAGCCTTACGTTGAGAGAGACACCACGTTGCTTGAGCCCAGCGTGGCCAGAAGCCAAGCAGGCTGGGTTGTAAAGGAAAAGGCTTGAGAGGCCCTGCTCTTGTTGGGTGCCCCTAGTGAAATGTTGGGTTCTGGCTGTGTAGAGACGGTTGGTAGGTGGGTTGCGCTAATCCCTGCTCTAGCACTGCCCTTTACATCCGTATATGGGGTGTGATAGGGGAAGCCTCCTAGGATCTGCTGTGCCGCTTGGGGATGGGTCGGTGCTCTGAGAGACCTTCCTCTGCTACAGGCATTCACGAAAACGCTGGGAGAACTTCATCCATAGCGAGAACAGACACCTGGTCAGCCCAGAAGTCTTGGATCTTCTGGACAAACTTCTGCGATACGACCATCAACAGAGACTGACTGCCAAAGAGGCTATGGAGCACCCGTATTTCTGTGAGTCCTGGGGGCGGAGCCGCGCGGCCGGGCTCGGAAAGGGAAGACGGGTTTGTGGGTCGGGCGGGAGGCGGCCCGTCCAGCCTGTGCCTTGCGAGGGATATTGCTGTCCTGTTCCTAGCCAGAATTCCGGGTTCTCCAGAGCCTGCTGGGCGCTTAAGAGAGTTCCTTGGCAGGACCTAAGCCTTCACGAGAGCGAAGCTTTGACACTGCTTGGCTGATCCTTGCGTCTCTTGCAGATCCCGTGGTGAAGGAGCAGTCCCAGCCCAGCTCCGAAAACGCCGTGCTCTCCAGTGGCCTCACAGCAGCACGATGAAGACTGGAAAACAACGGGTAATTCAAGATGTTTACAAATACAAACAAACCCTTCAGTCACACAGTGAAGGGAATAACCAAGACCCCTCCCTCGTTTATACTCGGCAGAAATCTAAGCTTTGGAGGGCTGACGCCTCTGTGTTCCTCTTTGGTGGTTGTGGATAATGTAACTCAACCCGTGACGCCAATGCCCTGGGCTAGTGGCTCGCGAGAGACCCAGTGCTCGTGGCCACTGATCCTTGTTCACGTTTCCATGGTGCCTCCCCTTCCTTCCTAGCCGAGCCGTTTCCTGCCGGGCCGGTGGGGCAGGCCTGCCCGTCCATCCATGGACCGTAGTGTGTGTCTGCAGTAATAAGCCCTTTGGAACTGCGAACGCTCGGGGCCGCAGTCCGACCAGGTGTGAGCAGATGTGGCTCGGCGGTCCGAGTCGCACCTCCCCACTCCAGCTCTGAGCGGGGCCCTTTCGTTTTGGTTTCAGCGGAAGAGTGTCCCGGGGTTGGTTTGGCTCATTCAAACCAATACCCACCTTCCGAGTTCGGAGAGCGGTGCGCCCCCCTGGCAGGTGCGTTCAGAAAAGGTCCCGTTGGGGAGAAATGCGATAAGCCTGTTACGGGAAGTCCTGACTGGGAAGGCAAAGGGCTTTCGCTTGAGCAGGCAAAATACTTTCCCCCTGACCTTGGGCAAGCTGATGCTGCCTGTAGTAACACACGCAGCCATGTAACAGTCGCATGGTTCCCCTGTGATAACTCAGGTCAGGGAGATACAATTCCAGAATGTTTCAATCCAGCACCACTGAACGAAGAGCAGGATGGGGCGACGGTGAGGAAAGGCAGTAGGCAAGTTTGGGGAGCAGCAACGGGGGGATCAGAAAGCACTGGTGGGAGTGGAGCTCTTGGGGTGACTGTGTAACTACTGATCCGGAGCTTGGGTCCACGTCGTGTGTTAACAATCAGTCGCAGGCTGAATTCTGGGGCTAAGAGTCTGTCGGGGGCGGGGTGGTTTTCTTGTGGCTTTTCATCTGATCCCTTGATAGCTTTCTAGCCCCACAACTCACAGCTGCCTCCTGTTTGTTCTGTGTGTCACTTCATCCAGCAGTCCTAGTAACCTCCTAAACCTAGAAACCGGAGAGAGTGTGTTGCCACCAGCACCTAAACACTGAATTTCCTTCTCCGGCATTGTCAAATATTTAATTTTTTTTTTTTAATAATATACGGTTAGAATGTTTCTATTTGAAACATCTGTTTACATTCCATATTCCAATAAAGTTATATTGGCATTGATAGCAGGTCAAATCCATTTGTATAATTCACTGAAACCAATAAATATCTATACGTATGAATGTCTGGTGTCTTCTAGTCTATGGTGATGTGCAGAAACTCAGAGCAGCTGCTGACTTTGCCACCTGTAGTTAGGGTTGAGTTCTAACCTCTCTTCCAATTTCCTTTTTATTAGAAGTGGCTCACTTGCTTTCCCCAGCTTCTTTTGGCCTGATACTTTTCATGCTCGGTCCTAGCCCAAAGGTGGAATTCTGTCACTTCAACTGCTGTTGAGTTCAAAGGGAGTATCCTACGCCCAGGGAATAAACTTTTTGTGCTTGCCAGACGCTCAGGGTGTGTCTACACCGCAATGAAACACCCACGGCTGGCCCCTGCCAGCTGACTCAGGCCATGGGGCTTGGAAATTGCAGCGTAAACATTCTGGCTTGAGCCAGAAACCTGGGCTCCAGGACCCTGGGATGGGGAAAAGTCTGAGAACCCAAGTGCCAGCCTGAGTATCTACCCTGCAATTTCCGAGCCCGGAGCCTGCGCGGTGCCAGCTGCAGCTGTTTTATGGCACTAGAGACTTGCCCTCCCCGTTGACGCTTCAAACCGGGGTTGTTTTCTAGAGTTGTTCTGCAGAGAGAGTGTTGAGGTTTGAAAGCCAAATGTGTGTGTGTGTGTCCCTGAAACGTCCTGAATTCTTAGCCTGCATGTTCAGCTTCGATCTCTCGCGCGCACACCCCCCTTCCTCAGTGGGGATGTGCAGAATGCTCCCTAGGGAGGATGTGCTGGTGTAACAGCACTTGCAGCAAGAAATGGAAGGACCAGCACTAATGCAGCGGCCCGGGTGTTAGTTCGAACCTGTACTGATGGCTCTCCACCGCTGTGGTTCTGGGATGGCCTCTCGCCCCTGCCGGGACCCATTCCCCCCACTTTTCAGACCGATGGAATGAGCGATTGCCTGATGTGTCCCCCCACCCCCAGTCTGAGAGTCCGTGGTGTGTACCGGAAGCTTTCGAGGCACGGGGCACGTGGAGGGTTAGCCGGCGGGGGGGGGGGTGCGAGGAGCTGCTGGGGTTGGGCTGGAGGACCCAGGGGCAAGAGGCGGCTCTCTCTGGCGGGGGAAGCGGACGGGGCTCTGCAGATGTTTCTGGCAACTGAAATAAGCCCCCTGCCTGTCTCGCTCCCCCACTTCACAGGGCCGGGCAGGTCCCCTCCTCTCCTGGGAAGGCTGGTGGGGAGTCCATGAGCAAGAAGCTAAATGCTGTGCCCTGTGGGTACTGGCAGAGCCCTCTCTTCACCCTGGCCCTTCAGTGTGGCCTCGGCACGGAGCCCCATCCACTCCCCCCGGGGGGGACAGCCTGGGCACGGGAAGTGCACGTGGCTGCACTTAAAGGATTGGGGCCAGTACTCCCAGGGAGCAGCTTTCCACCTCCTTGCTGACCCCGGCCCTTCGCGCCGCCCTGTTCGCTTTCCCTGCACGGTGGGGGAGTGAGACAGGCAAGGGCTGGCTCTCGGCAGCTAAGGCTGCTGGGCCTTTGCTGAGAGTAGGTGGGTTCCTTGTGGTGAGTGTCTGCAGGCATCCCGCCCCCCCCCCTGCTGAGAGAGAAGAGGCAGATGTGAGACAGGGGTCTCCCGAGGGGAGCTGAGCAAATCCGGCTTGGGAACCTCCGGTCCATGCCCATTAGGCCTAACAGGAGGCCGTTCGCATTGGGGTGGAACTGTAAGCTTGGGCATTCCCTGACGTATGGCTGGCTTCTTAGCCTCCATGCTGCGCTAATTCCAAGCTGTTTGCATTGAGCATTAGATCCCAACCTGTTTAAAAAGGTCCCGTCCCTAGGGGTGGAGACGAATCGAAATTTAACACCCCTAATCGAGTAGTTGATGGATCGGAGATCTCCTGGGCCCTAGGATCTTCCCCTCCGTGTCAAGCTCCTTTGGAGGCCTGGCTACACACTAGATTCTTGATCCCCCATGGGGCATCTGGCCCCCCGGAGAAGGTGAGAGAGGTTGCCACCGTTAGCGAGGATCCCGGTTTCCCCTCCGCCACTGCGGAGCCAGGATACGCCCCAACGCTTTCTCCCTCCCTACCCTAGCGGCACGTGTGGGGAGGTGGAGGCATCTCCAGAGATGCCCTAATCAAGGGAGGCCTTTGCCACTACAGCGCAAGGCCGGCCTGCCTGCCTGGAGATCTCGGCTGGACTTTTAAAAAGATAAGGAGAGTGCCCCCATTTGCTCCAACACCGCACCCACTTCTCCCTCCCCCTCGCCCCCCCCGGCCGCACACACAAAATTGAGATGGTGGGGCCTGGGAGTGCAGGGGACCCAGTGCGCAGGGAAGGGAGATGCAGGTATATGAGTGGGGGGGGGGGGAGATATGTTGGGGTCCTGGAGAGACTCTTACCTGCCCCCACTAAAAGTTACCATGGGGGGGGCAGGCACTGCAAACCTCAAGTATGGGGGAGAGAGATTTTGATTCACTTGCTTTCATGCAGTAATAATTTAGCTCTTCTACATCTTCAGAGCACTCTACATACACCGCATAAACCTTCCCCCCAACCTGGGTCGGCTTTATCCCCTTTACGGCTAGGGCAAATGAGCCACAACGGTTCTGACGTGCCCGAACCAGGCTGTGGGGGAAGGGGGAGAAGTCGCCTCTGTCCCCTTGGCCTGGCGTTCCCTCCGCTAGGCGCCAAAGGAGGAGAAAGGTGCTGGCGACGCAGGGGAATCCACCGCAGCTCGCGTCTGACACTCGCTTCCCTCCCATCTCTCCCTAGGTCCGCTGCTGTTCCTCCCAATTTTCCATAAGCAGAACAAGAACCAAATCCAACGTCTTATCAGCGTGTGTACAGAGCTGGCGGCCGGACGGCGTTGCGGGGGCAGGCGAAGAGGCCCGGGACCGCGCCGGCTCCGGGGCACCCACCAGTTTATAAACACAAACCTTACTTCTGAATGTAAATGGCTCCTCTGCCTTTGACTTCCCGTTGACCTCCTCCTGACCCAGAAAGCATGGAAAATGTGAAGGGTATGCAAAACGGTTGTTGGCTAGTGTTGCCCCCCCGCCCCCATGCTGACCTTTGCCCCCTCTGAACCCCAGCACAACGTATTAACTAGCTGGCTCCAGCCCTGACCCGGCAGGGAGGGGGTAGCGGGGGGAAATCCGGCATGATGGACAGTTCTATATTATAATGAAAGGAATTCTATATTATTGAATAAAAGTTTTAAAAGAAACATATGGCGAGTGCTGAGTGCGGAAGGAGGCCGGGGCGTGGCCCGTGGCAGTGCAGGCTGCTGGGACTGGTCATAGCTCTTGGGTTTTTTTCGGGGGGGGGGGGGGGGTGACTCTTGTGATACAAAATCATTTGACGTGCATTGATCCAACTGCTGGGTGGGCGTTAGCAGGGGGGCTGGCGGAGGAGAGTGGCTCGGCGATGGATTGGAAATCTCCTCCCTGGCGTAGGAGCTTCCCCTCCGTGTCAAGCTCCTTTGGAGGTCTGGCTACCCACTAGCTGCTTGATCCCCCATGCGGTGTCTGCCCCCCTGGAGAAGGTGGAATGGGCGGCCGCCGTTAGCGAGGATCCCGGTTTCCCCTCCCGCCACCGACAGGCCCCAATGCTTTCTCCCTCCCTAGCTCAGCAGCACAGACCTGGCACAGGTGGAGGCGTCTCCAGAGAGGCCCTAATCAAGGGAGGCCTTTGCCACTATAGTGTGAGGTCTGCCTGCCTGGAGATCTCTGCTGGATTTGAAAAAAGATAAGGAGAGAGCCCCCATGTGCACCAACACCCCTCTCCTCCTCCCCCCCCGGCCGGACACACACAATGGTGGCTTCAATCCTCTGCCTCTGAGCAGCGTGGAGGATCATTCTGGTTCATCCTGGACACAGTGGACGCCCGACTCCCATTGTTCTCTGTGGGGACCATGGAGCCCCCGCGCCCTCTGACAGACAGAACCAGCAGTGCCCACAATGCTTCCCCGAGCGCTTTTGGCTTCCTCCTCGGCCTGCCGCTGGGTTGAGCTGCGCCCCCCAGCTGGGCTAACCCAGGACTTGCTCCTTCCATCCCGCTAACCCGTTCCTGCCAGCGGCAGAGCCCCTTGCGTTTCCTGATGCCTTGGTTAAGGTAGCGATCGCTGTCACGGCCGCCGGTTCGTCACCTGCTCAGTCATCAAGTGTTCTCCGAGCTGTGTCTGCACTGGGCAGGCAGCCTTTCTGAGCCAGCGAGCGCAAGCGTAATGTTAACAAACCCAGACGTGTGATGCTGACCCAGAAAGATGCCAGTTCTACTTGGTCCTTTCTATTCTCTGGCCTCCTCTCTGCCCCCCGCTCCTCTGGCATAGTTTTATCCGGCACCTTGGTACCAAAGCTGTCTCTTGTAAGTCTGCCTCTGATATAAGGCTACTGCTGTGTGTCTTGGCTCCTGGCTCTTTAGAACTCATTATAAATACCTCGTTATAACACGCACCTCCCTGGGATGTATGGTCTGGTCTTTCTAAGCCGCCTAGAAGTGGTGCTACGTGTGTGTGCATATGTATATAAATGATGGACTTATTATGTGGTTCCACATGTGGGTTGGTTTGTCTAGGGACGGGCTGGGCACTGAGGCTACAGCTACGCTGCTGTTTTTTGGCGAAAGAGGATATGCGAATCGTGCTTGCATTTGCATATCTTCCGATTCTTTTTGCGGAAGACGTTTTGCTGATAAAAAGCCCCGGGTAGACAAGGCCATTTGTTGGAAAACCCCCCCTCTTTTGCAAGATCCTGTAAACCTTGATCTTTGAGGAATAAGGGATCTTGCGAAAGAGGGGTTTTTTTTCTGACAAATGGGCCCATCTACATGAGGCTTTTTATCGGCCAAACCTCCTCCGCAAAAAGAATCGGAAGAAGATATGCAAATGCGAGCGCGATTTGCATATCCTCTTCCGCGAAAAAACAGCTGTATAGCCGTAGCCTGAGTGTGCTGCTCAGGGATTTGCTTATGGGGAACAATATGCAGGTGGGATGCTAAAGGACTCTGCCACTGCCCACTCCCCAGCCTCCGAGGTGTGAGTGTGTTCCCCAGAATATGTGCGAGCCCTGCGTGGTTCTCAGGCCTTGGAGCTGGTAGGGAAGGAGATGTCGTCAGCAAACCTTCCCTGGAGACACTCAATTTATGCCTAGGTCTTAATCTGGGCCCAGCCCACTAGCATCTTGGTCCTTGGTTCCAGGAAGAGCGGCTAGCTTTCGGGGGTCCCAAGGAAAACTGTCGTGTGTTGGTGGCTCATTTAGGTTTTCGTTCCTACGCAGGACTGGGTGCTAGTGCAGCTAGATTAGGCAATAAGGCATGATCTCAGTGTTACAAGCCAGCCTGAAGACCAGTTTCCAGTTTCAGAGGGGGAGCCGTGTTAGTCTGTAATTGAAAAAACTTCAACAACAAATAGTCCAGCAACACCTTAGAGACTAACAAAACATGTAGATGGTATCATGAGCTTTCGTGGGCACAGCCCACTTCTTCAGATGAATGGAGTGTAAAAGGTCCAGGTTCCAAATACATAGCAGAGAAAGAGAGGGGATGGGGAAGGGAGGGAAAGGAAAGGGGGGAAAAATGGGAAAATAATCAACTAGAGTTTCCATGCTAAATGAAGCTGATAGAGAGGGTTTGAAGGACTCTTATGTACCTGGTGCTTGGCTTTTTATCTCATCGGGATGTGGAATGTAGCGGTTATCCTGTTAGACTACGTCTACGCTATGAGTTTTCTCTGCAAAAAATATGCTAATGAGGGACTCATTTGCCTGGATTGCAATCTCATCTGCATATTTTCTGCCGATCCATTTTTGCGCTGGGGTTTTTGCACCAAAAACAAGCAGTGTGGACGTTTTCTTTTCGCGCAAAAACCCCTTTTTCCACAAGATCCTTATGCCCCAAAAAAGGTTTACCGATCTTGTGGGAAAAGGGTGTTTGAGCAAAAAGAAAACGTCCACGCTGCTTGTTTTTGCGCAAGAACCCCAGCGCAAATACGATCGGCAGAAAATATGCAAATGAGATTGACTCATGCAAATGAGTCCTTCATTAGCATATTTTTTGCTGAGAAAACTCGTAGTGAAGACGTAGTCTCAAGGTCTTTGTTTAAACCGCTATTACAGGTATCAAACTTGCAAATAAAATTAAGCTCAGCAGCTTCCCTTTCAAGCTGGTTTTTGAAATTGACTTGTAATACTGTGGAAACTTTGAGATCCATTAATGAGTGCCTGGGCAAGTTACAATGTTCCCCAACAGGTTTCTGGGTGTTGCCTTTTCCAGGGTAGAGTAGGAAATGCATCTGCATTCAGTGAGCTCCTTCAAGAGTGAGGACAAATGACTGACCGCCTGATGCCCTGTGATCTAGCAAAGAACTTCACAGGCAGGAACTGAAATAAGCAAGGGCATGTATTGCCTCTTGGTTTGCGGCAGAACTTTCCTGGGCAGGGCTGGGGAGGGACTGGAGAGACCATTTAAGCCCCCCGCCCGCCCGCCGTTTAAGCAGTTAACCAGTCAAACGATACGTTTCCCTGATTAAATGGGATCTTACCGCCCTAGTTAGAATATGGTTCCATCTGCACAGGGATAGCACAGATGTGACATGGCCCTGTTGTTTTGGAGCTGGGTACCCCAGCATTGTAGTTCTTGGAGCATAGATAGCACAGCCTTGTCGCTATGGTAACCTGATGCCCGTCATGTTTAACTCCAGGCTAGGCCTCCTTTTTTGCCTAAGGTCCCCTTGTTAAACTGGCCTGGGCCTGAGAGAGGTGCCTACTGTACCCTCCACTATGTAAGCGGCAGAAAGGTCTATTTTTAGTTGCAATATACCAATCTGCATAGCACAGAGGTGCCCTAGAGCAGCGGTCATCAACCAGTAGATCAGGATCTACTGGTAGATCATGGAGCTTCTGTCAGGCGATCCTGGCTGGTTTGCCCAGGAAGCTCTCAAGGGCTGGCACTTCAGTTGCTCCTCTGCCCATTTTCATGCTGCTCCTGCCCTCTGCGTTGGAGCTGCCCCTCTGGGATCCTCCTGCTTGCTGTGCAGGGGGTGGGAGGGAGAAGGGGGGTGCTGATGTCAGGGTGTCCCTTCCTCCCCCCCCCCCACTCCTGTACCCTATCTCCACACAGCGAGAAGGGGTGGAGGGAGCTGGGCAATGCAAATCTGTCACTCTCACACACTGTGTGTCTGTCAGTCTCTCACACTGTCCTTCCCTCTCATCTCCCGACCCAACACATACGTGGGTTTTTGTTGTTACTTTTCCTGCTTGTAAAGTGGTTTATTTCTGGCTTTTGACTGGTCTGTGCATTTCATCATTTTCATTTCTCTCTCATGCTTAAATCTAATACTTGGAGGAACGAGTTCTAAAATGCTGAACCTGTCGTGGCTGGAGTCGTTATCCCCGTGGTAATTGCTGCTCCTGGGAATGGCTGGCACGTCCCTCCTGCAGCTCCCAGTGATCAGTAACGGGGAACCGTGGCCAGCAGAAGCTGTGGGCTCAGTGCCTGGAGGTGAGGGGCAGCGTGTGGTGCCATGGAGCCATTGCTGTACATGCCAGCTGCTCTCAGGAGTGGTGCAGGGCCAGGGCAGGGGTAAGCTGTTTTAGCCCCACTGCTCCACCACCCGGATGCTGTCTCAGTTAAACGGTGCCCAGCCAGAGCCTGCTTCCTGAGTCTCTGTCCCAGCCCTGAACCTCCTCCTGCATCCAAACTCCTCCCCCAGACGTAAGTCGCCCTGCACCCAAACTTCTTCCCAGAGCTTGCACCCGGAAAACATTCCTGGACCCCATTCCCCCGCCCTGGGCTTAGCCTGGAGCCCCTCCCACACTCCAAACCATTTGGCCCTGCACCCCAACCCCTTACCTCAGCCTGGTGCACGTGAGCGAGGATGGGGGAGGAAGGAGGTTGGAGTAAGCAGGGTGAGGCCTTGGAGAAGGGGTGGAGCAGGGGCGGGGCCTCAAAGAAGGGGAGGGAAGGAAGCCAGACAAGGGTATTTGGGTTTGAGGTAGATCTTACGTTGCACTTAAATTGAAAAAGTGATCTTGTGGTTAAAAAGGCTGGAGACCACTGTCCTAGTGCATTCCAGCCTCCATCTCGTCACTCACCTTTCTCCCCAAACCCTCCTCCTGCTCATCCTTTCCGCCGTGTGCTCCCTACTCCGTGCCTGGTCCATCCTCAATCTCTGTCTTTAAAGGGGCACGGTTGGCTACTTTTCATGATTGAATTTTCTTTTTATGCTCCATTGCTTGTGAAACGCTCGCCACACATAAAATGTTCCTTGCCTGCTGCTCGTTGTCTTCCATGTGTCCACCACTGAAGCTATGTCTACACCGCAGGCTTCTTGCGAAAGAAGCTTTTTTGAAAGAGATCTTCTGGAAAAACTTCTTTAGAAAGAGAGCGTCTACACAGCAAAAGTGCAATGAAAAAGCGATCTGCTTTTTCGAAAGATAGCATCCAATCAGTGTGGACGCTATCTCGCATTTCAGTTGTGATTACTGTGGATGGAATGGCCACCAGGGCACCTGTGCTTTTTCCTGGAGGCCTCTTCTTTTGAAAGAACATTCTCTTCCGCATCCACACACATCTTTTACCGAAAAAACTTCTTCGGAAAAAGGCTTCTTCCTTGTAGAATGAGGTTTACCACTGTCGGGAAGAAAACCCTCTGTTCTTTCAACTTTCTGTTGAAAGAACACAATAGCAGTGTGGATGTACATATTGTTTTTCCAGATAAACTCTGCAATGTAGACATACCTTGAGCCTTTTCCTCCCCGGCCTGGCCTGTCTGTCCAAATCCCACACAGGCAAATGTGATTTCCATCCTCTCCACCTCCTGGCCTTGTCAGGGTCTGCACAGGGCAAGATCTGTCCACGAGGGCTGCGGCAGGAGCAGCGCGGGGGAGATCTTTCTTTTTGCATGGGTTCAGTGAGACTAGGAAGTAGCCCATAAAAATTGGGCAGCAAAGTGGATTTAAGAGGAAAGAATTCTGCTTCAAAAGAGAAGACGTCTATCTAGCCTGTCCTGATTTTTCAAGATGGGTCAAATTTTGGAACTGGAACTACGTGACGGTGCCCCTTTTAACTTTCTGAGCTGTTATCCGGTGACAGACATGCTGCCTCTGCTTTGTGAGTGTCTGTGTGTGGCAGGATTCAGCAAGCGCGGCAGATCCAGAACCTCCATCCTGTCCCCTACCACCGTCCGGTGTCCAGCGTTCCCATGGCGAGGAGCCATCTGTCTGTTAACGGCTCCTGCCTTCACGTTTTACGCATTGCTTTCCTTCAACGTCCTTTTCTTGGCCTGCTCCTTGAATGGGCCCACATCCATCCCTTCTCTTGTGTAGTCATGTGGCTTGACATTATCTTCTAAGATCTCACTGCCGCTGAGCTCTTGGAAGCATGTTCTATTTAAGTCCTTCTGCTTTACAAAATGCAAAAGGGGTTAAAAACACAGCCACCCTTTTGCCTTGACATTATGAAGGGCATCGGCTAAGGTTCTGACTTGTCTCCGGTGTGTGTCTGCGTTTATTACAGACCTGCAACTCAGCCGCGTCCTTCCTCCTCCGTTGTCCTCTCGGTGATGGGAGAAATGAATTAAGGATTACAGCTCAGCTTCTCAAAAGTAGTTAGGCTCCTAAATCAATGGGAGTGAGGTGCCTAAATACCTTTGTAGCTCTGGGCCTAGTTTTACTCCATCGAAGTCAGGTCCTTTCATGGCAGTCAGAAGATACTCAGTGTGGATGATGTAGTCAAAATCTGGCCCAATAACCTTTTTCCCTTTTCTTCGCTTCCTTACGCAAAGTTAACTCAAAATCCTACTAACCACAGCAGTGGTCAGCTTCCCATAAGAACGGCCATACTGGGTCAGACCAAAGGTCCATCTAGCCCAGAATCCTATCTGCCAACAGTGGCCAATGCCAGATGCCCCAGAGGGAGTGAACCGAACAGGCAATCATCACGTGATCCCTCTCCTGTCATCCATTTCCAGCCTCTGACAAACAGCACAGGGGCACCATTTCTACCCATTCTGGCTAATAGCCATTGATGGACCTAACCTCCATGAATTTCTCTAGTTCTTTTTTGAACCCTGTTAAAGTCCTGGTCTTCACAACCTCCTCTGGCAAGGAGTTCCACAGGTTGACTGTGCTGTGTGAAGAAAAACTTCCTTTTTGTTTTAAACCTGGCAAATGGTTGGAAAATGCAAAATGTTTCCATGTATATTCCTCCCGCACAACAGAGAGCAGCAAGATGTGTGCATGGACGGCATCTGCCCCATGGATGAATGACCAGTTGGGCTGGTCAGGAAAGGCATCTGTATATTTGTCCTAATCTCATGTGTTTTAACAGACTGGATTTATGGCATAATTTATTTACCTGTGTTGTATTAAGTGTTTGTACTCTAACCAATTGACTAAATATAGTTATACTTTTTTAATAATGTGTTATTACTTTTGGTGTGTTTTGAGTTGCCTGGGGATGCTGGCTTTGTGTTCTCTTTGTGGGAAGCGTGACAATGAGGCTATATCTACACTGCAGCGTTATTTCAGAATAACGGCCATAGTGCGCATCTACACAACAAGCCTTGACTTTGAAATAGTGTCGAGCTGGAGGATTTCATACTCCCACTCATGGTGACCCTCATTTTACGATGAGAAAGGAAAGTCAAAGGAAGAGCGTTCTTTCTTCGACTTCCTGCTGCGTAGACAGCGCCATAAGCTGTATTAAGCTATTTCGACTTCAGCTATGCAATTGACATAGCCAGCGCCACCCAGAGGATTCAGGAGGCCTGGGGCAAAGCAATTTCGGGAGCCCCTTCCTGGCACTCCCTGTCTCAGACCTCAGACATTCTCATGGGGGCCCCTGTGGGGCCCGGGGCCTGGGGCAAATTGCCCCCCCTGGGCGGCCCTGGACATAGCTGAAGTTGCGGAGCTTAATTTGATGGTAGCTTTGCTGTGTAGTCATTCCCTGAGAGATTGTGATTGGGAAAGAAATAACCACTGAGGCCCTGATCCTGCAAACATGTGTGCATGCGCTTAACTTTAAGCGGGCAATGACAATTGAAATGAACGGACACACTCCAATTGACTTCAGTGAGTTTTGGAGACCCGATAAAAAACATGTGTGTAAGTAGTTGCAGGGTTGGCCTTAATTCATTTTGATCTTGCCCTCCGATCTAGTTTGTCTTTGGATGGTGATAAAGATGTCTGTCTTTATTCTTTTGGAAAAACCTAAAAAACAATGAAAAGTCTAGCAGCACCTTAGAGACTAACAAAACATGTAGATGGTCTCATGAGCTTTCGTGGGCACAGCCCACTTCTTCAGATGAGTGAAGTTATTAAAGGTCCATTTTCTAAATAAACAGGGGTGGGGAGGAGGGGCAGAGAGAGGGGGGAAAAAAGGAAAAAATGGGGAAAGAAATAGTTAATTAGAGAGTTCATGCTACATGAAGCTGATAGAGAAGGTACTAATTGTTCTTAAGTACCCATTGTTTGGTTTTTTATATCATTAGGAGGTGGAATGTAGTGGGCCATCCATCCAGCCAAGTCTTTATTCATACCTCTGTGACAGGAATCAGACTTGTAAGGGAAGTTAAGTTCTAAGGCTTCCCTGTGGAATTGGCTTGTGGAATTGGCCTGAAACAGTACGATGACTTTGAGACCCACTAACGAGTGCTCCAGCAAGTTCAAATGTTCCCCAACAGGTTTGTGTGTGTTGCCTTTTCAGATATCTGATTTGTGTCGGATTTATTATTCTGGGAACTTAAGCTTTTTGTGCTTAGAAATGCTACTCCAAACGGAAATTAACAACAAAGGGACCTTGTGGGGTTGCTTAAAACATCAGTTTGAAAAGATGTGAAATAGATGAATGTTTGTTTAAATTAAAGGCAAACTCTAATAAGTGTAAGTATGGTTCTACTTGGAAAAAAATATTGTAAACATAGCATTTTGAGGCACGAAGTGCAGCTTTTTTCAGTGACTCCTGAGCAAATCTGCTTAATTATAGGCAAGATGGTGGAAGGGACTTTTGCCAGCTGCTCCAACTCAGCCTGGCCTTTGAAAGTTAAGTTATGATCTTTATGATTCATCATCACCAGGACAAAAAAGGCCAAATGATGCCCTCAGTGACACCTAGGTGGTCCCGTTGCCTTCGGCGGTAACCGATTGGAACTCAGTAAACAGTTCTGTTGCTGATGGACATGGAGGAATTGAATCTAGCTCGTGCTGTCTTAGCCCTGCAGAGCAATGCAGCTAACGGGAATATAAAGCAGCAGAAATGTATTGCAGGCCTTAACCCTGTGATCACTTCTGCTGGTCACTTCCCCAGCTGCAGTGGCAGAAATGCAAATCCAACTGCACTGGGCTGGGGCATTGGAAGCTTAAAGTGCAAATGATTAGAGGCAAAATGAAAGTGATCGCTCTGCTTTTGCTGGCCAAGCAGTGGGGAAAAATTAGGGGTGTTTAATTCTCTACCATGTTTGATATTACCCTAGGTAAGAAACATTTCTGAATAGGAAACAAATTTGGACAGTATCCCTCTACCATGGAAACTTACAGGAAACAAAGCATCGCCAGGCAGCACGCAGAAGCACTTTCTCAAAGGTGTTTAAGCACCTAACTGCCTTGGAAGATCAAGTCCTGATTGAGGAAGACTGGTGGGGACAATGTCTGGAATGGGCAGCAGCCAATGTGCTAGTCTGAGCAAGAGCAAGAAGTAGCTTAGTCAGATAGACTCGGGTCTGTATGGGAGCTGTTTGAGTTACAGTAAGAAAAACGCAAACCCTGCAATAGAAAGATAAAAATAAAGTAACTGTCTGTTTTCTTGGGAGTCAGTATTATGTAGGAAGGGTTTAAACTGGTGAGGTCAAGACGCCCGGGTTGTGTTAGCAGCTCTGCTACTGATTCAATGAATGGCCCTGGTCACATCACCTAGTGCCAGTAGGAGTTGTGTGTTCCACGAGCCCTCCTCTGAATGAGTTGAAACGACACAGAAAGCAAGGTACTACTGCACGTGAGTAAGGGCTCTGAACCTGCTTCCGACTTCTTTGAACAACCGTTCCCATCTGTAATTGGGAATGATGCTCCCTACTCCACAGAAGGAGGGGGTGTGTCTCCAGGCTCAATCCATTAATATCTGCAAAGAGCTTTGAAGGCTAAACAAATGCAAGGTTACTGATACTGACTCAAATGGCCTCTTTGTGTTGGTGGTAGCGACTGTGTGGCAAGATGGTGGTGGTAGACTGTCCGGTCCTTTTATGGAACTTGCTGCCCATCACTTTCA
Organism: Pelochelys cantorii; assembly: GCA_032595735.1. Lineage (NCBI taxonomy): Eukaryota > Metazoa > Chordata > Testudines > Trionychidae > Pelochelys > Pelochelys cantorii. The sequence goes on along the minus strand of CM064339.1, from coordinate 845,956 downwards.
TACCTCAGGAGCACACTTCACCATGTGACTTTGAATTGGCCATGTCAATATTGTCACGTTAGCTCTTCTCCACCCCCAGCTGTGCACCTTTGGACATGTAACACTGGAGGAACACAATGGGATCGCTGTCTGGCACTTTATCCAGCCCTTCCTCGGATGCATGGTGCTGTAGTGGCTCCCAGAGGCTAGGAACTAGAGTGACTGATGATCTGTACATGCTTAATGCAGAGCAGGCCTGCACAACATACGGCCCGAGGGCTGCATGCGGCCTGGAGGGGCTCACTGTGCGGCCCGTGCCGACTACGGGCAGCGCGGCCCCATCTGATCCGCCGGCTGGGTGGAGGAGCGGAGCGCCGCCGTGGAGGGGGAAGTGCGGCGATTTTCGCCGCCAGGCTGCCTGCGTGCAGCTCCGGCACGAGGAGGCGGGGTGCGAGCCAGAGGGTAGGATGCTGGCGGACACCAGGACGCTGGCGTGACGTGGCGTTGTGACGGCACGGCCGGCGACCGCCGGATTCAAAAAGGCTCCGGCAGTCTGGCAAACTGGAAGGCAGAAGTCAGGTAGGGGAGGGGAAGGGGCTTGTGCTGAGGGGAGGGGGGCAGGTCAGGAGAAAGGGGAGGGCACCAAGGGGCAGGGTGCAAGAGAGACAAATGCCAGGGGGCCAAGTGGAGACATGCGTGGGTTGTTGGTTTTTTTTTTTGGCCCGACAAAAATTTTTAGCCTGCGTGTTTGGTATTTTTTGGGAAAGCATCCCTACTTGCGGCCCACAGCTGTTCTCTTTGGAGTAATATGGCCCTCGCCGCTTTCCGAGTTGTGCAGGCCTGATGTAGAGTGAACGCTACGCTTGTAATATACTCCATGATGCCTGGTCCTGCCCCTCTGAAGCCAAGGGAAGCGTTACTGTTGACATCATGAGTGCAGGACCAAGCCCACTGTGAGCATCTAGGCTTTCCAAGTGTCAGTGAAATAACTCGTCTAAAATCCCTAAAGATACGCGCCACAGTAAGAAGTGCGAGGCTGGAGTGAGATGCGGTTTGCGAGTTATTTTCTGTGCGATAGGGATGTAGTAGTGGAGTCGATGAACCCATTAACTGACACGCAAACACTTAGTGGTTAATACTATAGTCTACATCATTCCCCTCCCCCCTCAGCAGGACATTTTTTTAGCAGGCTGGCCAGCAGCCCGGCTCAGTCCTGGCTTGCGCCGGGTCCGAGACCTACCCCTGCTGCGGCTCTGCATTGAAAGTGTATTAAGAGCTGGGTGGGCGGGCAGGTAGCCCGGCTCAGTCCGGGTCTGGGAGCTCACCAGCCCCCCCACCCCTGGCCAGGTGCTGCTGCCACCCCATCCTGCTGCCTCTGTACCACCCCATGCTGCTGCCTCTGCGGGGCAACAGGCAGCCAGGCAACAAAGGGAGCCGGTTTTTAAACTGGCTCCCCTCGTGGACCGGCTCCCGCCTGGTACCCCACGCTGCTGCCTCCGATACAGAGGCAGCAGCACAGAGTGGCAGGGGGTTCCTCGGGAGTGGGGCCAGAGCACACTGGCTGCTGCCCCCCCTCCCCCCGCCCCCAGGGACAGCTGTTCTCTTTGGAGTAATAGTCGAGTAACGATAAGAATTCATGCGGTCAAGCGACTATTCAATTAACGGATATTTCACATCCCTTCTCTGTGTATGAGGGTCTGAAGATGGTTTAGCTTTTTAATCAGTCATTTGAGATATTTTTAAAAGTCTTATCCAAGCCGGCAGCAGCCTCCGGGATTGAGGCTTTCCCCTTAGGGCTGCATGAGTGGTTGGGAGAACTTCAAAGCTTCAGGCATGTGGCTGTGGCACACTGAGCCCCTCCAGTCCGGCAGAGAGCCTGAAGCAGTGAGATTGCCTCGCCAAGGAGGGAAGACACGCTGGGTTTTTAGGGGGTCTGTACTTATCACCAACAAAGGTACCCGTGTCCCTGTTCCCACTGGCCAAGGAAGTCTGGGAATTGACCCTTAAATGCCTCTTTGGGTAACTGGCCAATGGGAGATATTGCCCTCCCAAGCCTAAGTTTGGTGTTACTGCTGCTCAATCTGGGTACATCTAGACCAAAGGTATCCCGGAAAAGCTCTGCCACGTCCAAGGAACAGGTCTGCTTTTCCGAAAAAAAATTCGGAAAAGCAGACGCTTTTTTTCAGCATCCCTGTAAACCTCGTTTTACGAGGAAGAAGGGATGTTCCGAAAGAGGCTTTTTTCCTGACAATTGGCCCAGTGTAGATGGGCCAGTTGTCGGAAAAGCCTCTTTTGGAAAAGTAGGAAAAGCGGTTCGCTATTTGTGTATCTTTTTCCAATAAATCTTTCTAGTCTAGACACAGTCTCAGACAGGCTGACCTCAAGTTCAGATCGCTGGGCCAGATGTTGTCTAAATCACTGATTTTTATTGATGGATTCATTGGCATTTCTCCTAAAAGTCCAGAGAACTCCGGCGTGATGCAAACCCACAAACGCTGTGTCTGTGCTTAGCCCGTCAGAAGAAAATGAAAGCGGGGACTTTGTGAGAACATAAACTGCAGCTCCGTGTGTAGCTATAACCCGACAAAACCCTCCTGCAGAAAACTGCCACTGGCTACACCAGGAAAAGTGGGACATTTACAAAACTGTATCCATGCAGTAAGTGCTGGTTAGGTACAAGCTCAGTCATTTCATTACCTCCAGTGCACTGGCCACGGGTCTGTGGGCTAGAACAGCCTCAGTTTCACATTAAACTGGGACGAGTGAACAAGAGACGGGAAAGGAAATCACAATCTCCCCCGAATGGATTGCCTTCTGCCACTAGACTGGCAGACCAAATGGGCACGTTAACACAGACAGCTGCTTGCCAGAGTTTGGTAGCCCACGGACCAGCCCCAAGCCAGGGCCAAATGGTACGTGATGGTTTCATTGTCACGCCAGCAGTGTCCGATCAGGCTGTCATTTCAACAGGACAACTGCCTCCGGGTCCGTTTGTCTGTGTAATGTTGGTCTCTGACTCAGGAGCAGCTTGCAGTGGCCTCAGACTCAAAAGGAGGCTTAGATACCACCCAGAGTCATGAAGGAGTCATTACACTGCAACAACCATCTCTCCCTTACACAAGGTTGTGTGGCGAGGGTTTGTCCTTCATCCGTTCCAGCCACAAGGGTTGGGATTCATCCCTAGATCTGGTTTCCCTGGACAGTGTTGAAGAGACAGGGACTAGCCTGGGCCCAGTGAGGCCCCTTGCTGGAGACCTTGGGTCCTACACACCCAGAAGAGCATCTGTAAAAGGGAGTGGTCCAGGCCCACCTCGAAAGGCTGCCAGGAAGCAGCAAATCGGAGCACACCAGGGTCAGGGGCAAGGTGCTTTAGGGCCTGAGTGAGTCTGTTCCTGGTGGGGACTAGAGGAGCAAGGTAGGTGCTCTTGGGAGCTTAAGCAGGAGCCAGAAGATGGGTTCCATGAGGAAGAACTTCAGCCCTGAGCTGAAGATGAGGTGGAAGGGGCTGTGCCAGCAAGGAGCCAGGGCTCAGCAGCAGCATGTCGGATACGAAGCAACACGGGCCTGCTGGTCGTAGGGTCCCTGGGTTACGACCCGGAAACGCAAGCAGGCCCAGGTAAGGCAGTGGTGGGTGGCCTGCAGTCCGCTAGGGTTCTGCCTGCGGCCCCCCTGTCTGCCCTTCTCCCCCACCTGCCTCTCACCCATGGGGGCACCGGAGTCCTGCACGTCCTATTCCTCCTCCTCCTCCCTTCCAGAGTTGGAAGGCTGCAAATCAGCTGTTCCCACCTGTTCAGGCTCGGGGAGGAACAGGGACGGAGTACAAAGCAGTGGATTTGTGGTCCTCGCAGGTGCTGGGACAGAGGGGCGGGGAGCAGGAAGTGCACTGTGGTACTTAGGGTGTGGTACTTGGGAAGTGCACAAGGGCACGGGGGTAGGCCAGGTTGGACCTTTTACTCCAGAAGAGGTTCCTCCATGGGATGCCATGGCAGCCACCTGTGCCAAGTGCCAACGGGAGGCAGCGTGAGCAGAGAAAGGGCGCAGATTTGCGCAAACGGGACAGGGCCCACTCACCAGAGCTGGGTGCCCCACCCCCACGGAGAAAACATCAAATCGGATTTTCTTCACAAGGTTTCCTTGTAGCTGGTATGTATCAAGCGTGAATCTTCACATGAAGCTTTCTACAGAACGTGCTGGACCACGGCGCTTTAGGGATCTGTAGCAAGACGTGGCTGTCACAGAGGGGGGTGCCCTGGCCTCCCCCACCCCTCCATCTCCCCCCCCTTCCCTTCGCTCTGCCTGCTCCCCTTGCCTCCTCTCTTGCTCCCCCTCCCTCTGCCTCCCCTCCCCCTCCCTCTGCCTGCTCCCCCTGCCTCCCCTCTTGCTCCCCCTCCCTCTGCCTCCCCTCCCCCTCCCTCTGCCTGCTCCCCCTGCCTCCCCTCTTGCTTCCCCTCCCCCTGCCTGCTCCCTCTGCCTCCCCTCCCCCTCCCTCTCCCTGCTCCGCCTGCCTCCCCACCTGCTCCCCCCTCCCCCTCCCCCTCCCTGCTCCCCCTGCCTCCCCTCTTGCTCCCCCTCCCCCTCCCTCTGCGTGCTCCCCCTGCCTCCCCTCTTGCCCCCCCTCCCCCTCCCTCTGCGTGCACCCCCTGCCTCCCCACCTGCTCCCCCTCCCCCTGCCTCTCCCTGCTCCCCCTGCCTCCCCTCCTGCTCCCCCCTCCCCCTCCCTCTGCCTGCTCCCCCTCCCCCTGCCTCTCCCTGCTCCCCCTGCCTCCCCTCCTGCTCCCCCCTCCCCCTGCCTCCCTGTCCCCATCCATCTTCCTGCTCACTTGCCTCCCCTTCCATCTCCCCCCGCCCCTCCAGCTCCCCGCCCCCTCCACGAGGCGAGGGGCGGGGCGCAGCGCGGTTACCATGGCAATACTCCCACGCCGACAACACACGGCTCCTGCGGCGGGGAAGCGGAAGTAGTTCCGGCGGGAGGGGAAAGTAGTTCCCCGGGCACCCTGCACGACGCCGGCGAAGGGCCCGCGCCAAGCGGCGCAGGACCCGTCAAAGGGGAACAGAGCCGAGGCGCGGAAGAATCTCACCCAGACTCCTCCCCTTCCGCCGACAGCGAAGAGGCCCAGCGTCTCCTTCCGCGCGCCGAGCGGGGGCCTGGGCTGGGCAGCGGCAGCGCGGAGCGGCGGGGCCCGAGCCGGGCCGGCGGGAAACCCCCCCGCCCCCCCCGCGCGGCGGCATGTTCAAGAACACGTTCCAGAGCGGCTTCCTCTCCGTGCTCTACAGCATCGGCAGCAAGCCCCTGCAGATCTGGGACAAGAAGGTGCGTGGGGGGGGGAGGGGAGGGGAGCCGGGCCCCTGCAGATCTGGGACAAGAAGGTGCGTGGGGGGGGGAGGGGAGGGGAGCCGGGCCCCTGCAGATCCGGGACAAGAAGGTGCGTGGGGGGAGGGGAGGGGAGCCGGGCCCCTGCAGATCTGGGACAAGAAGGTGCGTGGGGGGGGGGGAGAGGGGAGCCGGGCCCCTGCAGATCCGGGACAAGAAGGTGCGTGGGGGAGGGGAGGGGAGCCGGGCCCCTGCAGATCTGGGACAAGAAGGTGCGTGGGGGGGGGGGAGGGGAGCCGGGCCCCTGCAGATCTGGGACAAGAAGGTGCGTGGGGGGGGGAGGGGAGGGGAGCCGGGCCCCTGCAGATCCGGGACAAGAAGGTGCGTGGGGGGAGGGGAGGGGAGCCGGGCCCCTGCAGATCTGGGACAAGAAGGTGCGTGGGGGGGGGGGGGAGGGGAGCCGGGCCCCTGCAGATCCGGGACAAGAAGGTGCGTGGGGGGAGGGGAGGGGAGCCGGGCCCCTGCAGATCTGGGACAAGAAGGTGCGTGGGGGGGGGAGGGGAGCCGGGCCCCTGCAGATCTGGGACAAGAAGGTGCGTGGGGGGGGGGGGGGAGGGGAGCCGGGCCCCTGCAGATCTGGGACAAGAAGGTGCGTGGGGGGGGGGGGAGGGGAGCCGGGCCCCTGCAGATCTGGGACAAGAAGGTGCGTGGGGGGGGGGGAGAGGGGAGCCGGGCCCCTGCAGATCTGGGACAAGAAGGTGCGTGGGGGGGGGGGGGAGGGGAGCCGGGCCCCTGCAGATCTGGGACAAGAAGGTGCGTGGGGGGGGGGGGGGGAGGGGAGCCGGGCCCCTGCAGATCTGGGACAAGAAGGTGCGTGGGGGGGGGGGGGGAGGGGAGCCGGGCCCCTGCAGATCTGGGACAAGAAGGTGCGTGGGGGGGGGGAGGGGAGCCGGGCCCCTGCAGATCTGGGACAAGAAGGTGCGTGGGGGGGGGGGGAGGGGAGCCGGGCCCCTGCAGATCCGGGACAAGAAGGTGCGTGGGGGGGGGGGGAGGGGAGCCGGGCCCCTGCAGATCCGGGACAAGAAGGTGCGTGGGGGGGAGGGGAGGGGAGCCGGGCCCCTGCAGATCCGGGACAAGAAGGTGCGTGGGGGGGAGGGGAGGGGAGCCGGGCCCCTGCAGATCCGGGACAAGAAGGTGCGTGGGGGGGAGGGGAGGGGAGCCGGGCCCCTGCAGATCCGGGACAAGAAGGTGCGTGGGGGGGAGGGGAGGGGAGCCGGGCCCCTGCAGATCCGGGACAAGAAGGTGCGTGGGGGGGAGGGGAGGGGAGCCGGGCCCCTGCAGATCCGGGACAAGAAGGTGCGTGGGGGGGAGGGGAGGGGAGCCGGGCCCCTGCAGATCCGGGACAAGAAGGTGCGTGGGGGGGAGGGGAGGGGAGCCGGGCCCCTGCAGATCCGGGACAAGAAGGTGCGTGGGGGGGAGGGGAGGGGAGCCGGGCCCCTGCAGATCCGGGACAAGAAGGTGCGTGGGGGGGAGGGGAGGGGAGCCGGGCCCCTGCAGATCCGGGACAAGAAGGTGCGTGGGGGGAGGGGAGGGGAGCCGGGCCCCTGCAGATCCGGGACAAGAAGGTGCGTGGGGGGGGGGGAGGGGAGCCGGGCCCCTGCAGATCCGGGACAAGAAGGTGCGTGGGGGGGAGGGGAGGGGAGCCGGGCCCCTGCAGATCCGGGACAAGAAGGTGCGTGGGGGGGAGGGGAGGGGAGCCGGGCCCCTGCAGATCCGGGACAAGAAGGTGCGTGGGGGGGGGGGAGGGGAGCCGGGCCCCTGCAGATCCGGGACAAGAAGGTGCGTGGGGGGGGGGGAGGGGAGCCGGGCCCCTGCAGATCCGGGACAAGAAGGTGCGTGGGGGGGAGGGGAGGGGAGCCGGGCCCCTGCAGATCCGGGACAAGAAGGTGCGTGGGGGGGAGGGGAGGGGAGCCGGGCCCCTGCAGATCCGGGACAAGAAGGTGCGTGGGGGGGAGGGGAGGGGAGCCGGGCCCCTGCAGATCCGGGACAAGAAGGTGCGTGGGGGGGGGGGGAGGGGAGCCGGGCCCCTGCAGATCCGGGACAAGAAGGTGCGTGGGGGGGGGGGAGGGGAGCCGGGCCCCTGCAGATCCGGGACAAGAAGGTGCGTGGGGGGGGAGGGGAGGGGAGCCGGGCCCCTGCAGATCGGGACAAGAAGGTGCGTGGGGGGGGAGGGGAGGGGAGCCGGGCCCCTGCAGATCCGGGACAAGAAGGTGCGTGGGGGGGGGGAGGGGAGGGGAGCCGGGCCCCTGCAGATCTGGGACAAGAAGGTGCGTGAGGGGGGGGAGGGGAGGGGAGCCGGGCCCCTGCAGATCTGGGACAAGAAGGTGCGTGGGGGGGGGGAGGGAAGGGGAGCCGGGCCCCTGCAGATCTGGGACAAGAAGGTGCGTGGGGGGGAGGGGAGGGGAGCCGGGCCCCTGCAGATCTGGGACAAGAAGGTGCGTGGGGGGGGGAGAGGGGAGCCGGGCCCCTGCAGATCTGGGACAAGAAGGTGCTTGGGTGGGGGGGCCTCAGGGCCCTGCCAGATCCCAAGAGGTTAGTAATGTGCTGTCCCCAGGACAATGAGCTACCTGGCAACCTGCATCCCGGGCCTGGCCATCCCTGATCGCTTGGTAGGGTTACAGTCGGCCTCCGCTACACTGGGACTGGCCCGAAGGAGCAAGCCCTTGCCTGAGACACTGCCCTCCGAACCATTAGGTCCTCCTGGGGGGGGATGTGCCAGGAAGGGCCAGAGCTATCTGTTGGAGGAAGGCACAATCAGAAATGACCTTCCTTCGCAGTGTAGCGTCTGGGTAAGGAAACTTTTGCGCTCTTGCTGTCTTGTGGCCAACGCGTATTACTTGCCCTCTGACGTAGCGACCGCGGCTCCATTGTTTGAAAGTCTCTTTCAGTGAGATATGGTGTTGTACGACGTTCTAATTTGCAGGGCCGCTTCTGTGACCTCTCTCCAACTTGTGTCGCATCTGATTTTCAGTTTTAATTGTTAAACTCCCAACCCCCCTCCCAAAAAAGAAGAAATCAGGGATTTATCTGGAACTACATCAAAAGTGTATCTAAAGGCTTATCCGCACAGGTGGGTAATGCGGACTGTGATGGTTTGGTTTCTAATGTCCACTACTGGGTTGAGCCCTAATTAGTCTGTGGTGACCCTGCTGGTGCACACTAAAGATTTTGTAGTGCACTTGAACGCAGTGCTGCTTGGAACAGTGTTATGTTCAAGTGCACTAGAGGACTTTATAAAGAGATTGCTCGTTACATTGCTATAGTATCTGTGATTGCATATAACATATATTACTCAGTACCGCCTCCCCCCCACACTAGGGATGTAAGCGACTAGTCGGCTATCCAATAAGCAAAAGCTTATCGCGTAGTTGACTAGTCCCTCGACTAGTTGCTCCCCCTCCCTTGCTGCCTCTATCAGTGGCAGCAAGGGGGGTGAGGGGAGCTGGCTTAAAAGCCAGTTCTCCCCAGCGCTATCTTTAAGGGAGGCAGGGTGGTAGCAGGGACCGAGCGCGAGCTGGGAATCAGCTGATTCCCAGCTCATGTCTGGTCCCAGACACTGCGCCTGCAGGCTCTTAATACATCTGAAAAGCAGAAGTGCAGCCGGAGGACCCGGCGCGAGACAGGAATCAGCTGTCTCTTCATACATTTAAAAGGCAGAGCTGCAGCAGTGTTAGCTTCCAGGGCTGGGAGCTAACCCCGCTGCAGCTCCCCTGCTTATTGACTAATCAAAGGAAAATCCATCGACTAGCTGATTAAACTAAATTTAACATCCCTCCCCACGCACACACAATTTTGAGCATCTATGTACAACTGAAAAATTCCTGAAAACAACCCTGTAAAATAGAAAACCAAATAGCAGCATCCAGTATTCCAATATATATAAAATAGTCCTCAGAACTTGTACAACTCGATGCTTTGATATTGTCCTCGTGCCAAGCGTAACTGTGTGTTAAGATGGCAGTGTCCTGTCTTAGAAGCACCAAGTTTAGTGTCTGCAGTTTTCTCTTTGATTCATCTCTTTTGGGTTCCTTGAGCAGAGACGTTTCCCTCTTCACACTATAAAATAAGAAGTAGTCCGTGTAAAATGAGATACAAATAATGTCCGTTTCGACACCTGCCTCAAAATCTCCTTGCCAAATAATATGGTCTGAAAATAGTATGTTTCTCATTTCAAAAGTTGAATTTTTCAGGTTGCTATGCAAGGACCCACACAGACTTGGGGAGCTAACCAGAGCGAAATAATTGAAGTGCCTATAAGCCATGTGCTGTCAAATGGTCAGAGTAAATCAAAGTAAATGGGGGGGGGGGGGGGGGGGGAAATAGCTAATTGTTTTTTGCTCCGTCAGGATGTGTCTAGACTACAGAGTTTTATTGGAAAAATGGCTGTTTTTTCAACAAAACCTGAGTTATGTCCACATTGCAAGCACGTTCTTTCGACAGAGCTCTTTCACAAAAAGGCGTGTGTGGATGGGGAAGAGGAAGTTTTTTCGGAAGAAGAGGGAAAAGCACAGGTATCCTGGTGGCCATTCTGTCCATAGAAATCACAGCTTACACTTGAGAGCGCGTCCAGGCAGTCTGGACACTATCTTTCAAAAAAGCGCATCGCTTTTTCGATGCGCTTTTGCAGTGTGGATGCTCTCTTGCGCAAGAAGTTTTTTTGGAAGATCTCTTCCAAAAAAAGTTTCTTGCACAAGAAGCCTGTAGTCTAGACGTAGCCTCAGTGACAGTCATCTTGGGCATCGGAACCGCAGGATGTAAACAATGTCAGCCAAAGGTGAGTTTTGTTGAAACTCTCACACTTTTTTACCTAGAAAGGGCAAGAATGTCAGCTTTAGCCTTTCTCGGTTTCCTGCCATGCTTTTCATTTGTCTGCTGGCATTGAACCTTTATCAGAAAGCTCCTTCCACCAAAATACTGATGTTACGCAAAAACCCCCTACAAATAAGTTAGCAGCAGTCTGCCTAAATCTCCTTTTCCCTCCCAGTTCCTTTGGTGTTCTGCCTCTTGTGACGACATAATTTCCCGAGTTGTCCATTCAGAAGATCTGTCATTCTAATGTAACTTAGCTGGCAGGAAAACACATTGTGTTCATAAAACTATTTCGGGCTTTCTCTGTACATCATAATACAGCGCAACAGGAGGGCTGGGCGCAAGGAGGGCAAGAGCCTAACTTTTTTCCTTTTGAAGGTCTCCTTTGAAATTGGAGGTGCATCTTGCTGCGGGCGTCCATTGTGCTGTTTCAGGGATACAGGCTAAAGATATTAAATAAAACCAGGGCCATGTGTGGACTGAAACAGAGCTCAGCCAGGCTTTCATGGTATACTACAATGGACGGTGGGGCAAACACCTGTGAGGGAGGAATAATGTTTGGGGTATTTTTAAAGCTGCTCGTCAGCTAGCATGTGCCCTGTAAGAAATGCTGGTTTTCAAAGCCTCAGTCATGCGGCTTCGGGCATGTGCTGTGCCTGCATGGCACGTCGTTGGAGTTGGTAGCAGCAGTCTGTACGCAAGCGGAAATAAACATAACCGATGGAGACGAAGGCTAGGCCAGCGAATGCTGTTCTCAGAGAAAAATACTTGTGCCTCTGTCATGGAATCCGAGGGTTGGAAGAGCCCTCAGGAGTCATCGAGTCCAACCTCCTAAAAGCAGGACCAACCCCAACTCAGTCATCCCAGCCAGGGCTTTGTCACACCGGGGCATAAAAACGTCTTAACGGTGGAGATGCCACCCCCTCCCTAGGGAACCCCTCCCAGTGCTTCCCCACCCTCCTAGGGAAATCGTTTTTCCCAATATCCAACCTAGACCTCCCCCACTGCAACTTGAGACCATTGCTCCTTGTTCTGCCTCCCCTGAGAACAGCCTCTCTCCATCCTCTTTGGAGCCTCAGGTAGTTGAAGACTGCTCTCAAATCCCCTTTGTTCTTCTTTTCTGCAGACTAAGCCCAGTTCCCTCAGCCTCTCTTCAAACCATGTGCCTCAGCTTCCTGTAACCATCTGCTTGGAGGTTTATAAGCCTGACTGTCTGAATGGTCTCATTAAAATGTAAGCCGTCCCAAGTCCTGCATCATGGCAGGGGGCTAGACCAGGTGACCCTCCTAGCCTTGTGGCTTGCGTTTCTCAGCGAGTGGCAGCAGTGGTTGGCGATGGGCAGTCAGGGTGAAAATGCTTGTCGTTTGCCCGCTGACCCAGGTTCCAAGCTGCACGGCACCTGAGAAGTCCTGTGCATGTTGCTGCCGTGTCCGGAGGAGAGGCGTGCTCCTCTGGCCCCAGCAGGGAGCAGCACGGGGGATTTCATGCCCCTTGGGTCGCAGCAGGGCTGGGTTAAGAAACAGGCTTTAAGGGCTGCAGTCCATGGCCCTAAGCTACGAGGGTCCCTGGGCTGCAGCCAATTAAGACCGTGTGTCCTGGATAAGCCCTTCCTGGCAGGGGAGGTGGCTCTGTGCGCTGCCGTTCCTCCCCTCTGCCTGAAGCTGCCTTGCTGTGAGCGCTGGGAAGTCCCTGTGCTGCCCGAGCCTGCAGGCTTCACCCATGCAGCTCCCATTGGCTGGGAACTGCAGCTCCCGTTGGCCTGGCTGAGCACGTGGCAGCCTGGACTGTGCAGGAGCATCCTTTTCCTTCCCCCCCAAACGGGAGCTGCCCCAGGTAAGCTCCCACTTCCTCCCCTGCCTCTGCCCTGAGCCCCCTCCCGCAGCGTAAGCTCCTCCCTAGCTTCCTCCTAGACCGGACACCCCATCCCTGAGCCCCCTGCTGAATCCTAATTCCCACCCAGACCCAGACTCATGCCCTGAGCTCCCTCCTGCACTCCAATCCCCTTGGCTCCAACCTGGAGCCCCCCCTCACACGCAAATCCCTCAGCCCAACCCCTGCTGCCGTTGGTTTGAGTACTGAGTCATTATGTCACCGGAGCATCCGTAATGATTCACATTAGCACATTTAGAATTACAGATGGATTCACGCTTCCTATGTTTAACTTCATGTACAAGAGTGATCCGTGCACAAAAACAGGGTCTGTAGATTCAGCAGACTCACTCAACTTGACTTGTGTGCAAAGCAGGCCAGGTAACAGCATCTTCAAGTCATGCATATTCATATCCATAAGCCAATGTTCATAAAGCACGGGGGCGGGGCACGACACAGCCAGCTTGTGATGGGGCTGCTGACCATTGGAAAACAGACTAAGGTCAGGACATTCCACTCTGGCACCCTGCACAGCCAAGCCTCGGTTCACGTTAAGGATGTGGATGGTTAACCGGTTTCATGGTAAGTATTAGTCTTACTGGCAGGCTTACCTGATGACTGATTAACCGGAGGGACAGGCTGGCAGGAGCAGGTCCTGCTCCCCACCCCACACCCACAGTGGCCTGGCTGGCAGGACTACAGCGGGGCTGGAGCATCCTGCCAGCAGGCAGGGCTGATGCAGCCTGCTGGCAGTCGCAGGGCCAGGCTGGCAGGACCCCTGCCACTGGAACCCACCAGATCTCCACGGGTAACCTATTAAACTTATATTGTTTAACCAGTTAACTTTTTTTACTGGGTATTTGCATCCCTAGTTTCCATTTTACAAACACTCTTAAAATGCTCTTTAAGTAGGTGGATTTGTGCTTTCCATCTGCCTTCTCGTTCTGTTTGTAATTGGGGTCTTCAGCGACTTTTAACATTTCCTGAAGATCTGTGCTCACCTGTAGCAACATGTCAAGAGCTAGTCGTGGGCCTGTTCGGCACCGTCTGCGTTAAGGAGACTGGCACCGATGTACCTATAATCCCTGGTAACGTACCGTAAGCTGCACTGGGGTCGCTCCCACTAAATGCCTGTGTAGCTTGTCTACCTCAAGGATCTGTACTGATGTCACTGTAGTGATGTTGTTGTATCCAGGACAATTTTCTTACTGTGGGAGGGGGAGAGAGACTTTCTAAAGATCCTGGGAACATTCACTTTGCAGAGGCGCTTGTGGACACTGGAAACCTTTTCTTGATTATATTCTGTGTATAGTGTGGCTTCCAATTCTCCTTCTGTGTTAGCTTTCATTCCTTCCCTCTTCCCCCTCCTCCCAACCATGGGCTTCAGTTAGTCTCTAGGCAGGTGGTTTGAAAACAGGCTGTCCCTCTGCTCTGTGCTTAGCATCATGCTCGAACAGACTTTGATTCTGGAGTCCAAAGTGGATTATCCCACTGAAAACTGACGTGGGCATCCTGAGCTTTCTAAAATAGGGGAAGAGCGAGCTACTAGGCCACCACTGTCCTGCTAGAAAGGCTACCAGAGCCCCCAAATACAAACCTTGTTGGTTAGCTTTTTTTTAGACTTCTAGGTGCCTTCACAATCTATCAATTCTCCATTAATTTCTCCAAGCATCCAGCTACTGAGATGTCCCTTAAAATGAAAGAGATTAAAAGTTAGAACAGCTTCGAATTAGGGATGTAAACAACTAGTCGCTTCCCTCCCCTTGCTGCCTCTATCAGAAAGAGGGAGCAAGGCAGGGGGGAGAAGAGGGGATGCTTCAAAATGGCAGGCCCGTGTGGAGCCCGGGGCCAGATGCTGGGCTCCACGCGGCGCTGCCACTTTGAAACGCCACGTGCAGCCGGGGTCCCCAGCTGGCCCCAGGGTGCACGCGGCGTTTCAAAGCAGCGGTGCCCCTTGGAGCCTGGGCTCCATGTGGTGCTGCTGCTTTGAAACGCTGCAGGGAGCACGGGGCCATCGGGGGACAGCTTGAGTCCCCCGCTGGCCCCATGCTCCCTGCAGCACTTTCACCTTTGAAGTGTAGCTACATACACACATACAGAATGGGAAGCAACTGTCTAGGAAGGAGCACGGCAGAAAGGGATCAGGGGTTATAGTGGACCACAAGCTAAATATGAGTCAACAGTGTGACGCTGTTGCAAAAAAAGCCAACATGATTCTGGGATGCATTAACAGGTGTGTTGTGAGCAAGACACGGGAAGTCATTCTTCCACTCTACTCTGCGCTGATTAGGCCTCAGTTGGAGGATTGTGTCCAGTTCTGGCCACCACATTTCAAGAAAGATGTGGAGAAATTGGAGAAGGTCCAGAGAAGAGCAACAAGAATGATGAAAGGTCTAGAGAACATGAGCTATGAAGGAAGACTGAAAGAATTGGGCTTGTTTAGTTTGGAAAAGAGAAGATTGAGAGGGGACATGATAGCTGTTTTCAGATATCTAAAAGGGTGTCACAAGGAAGAGGGAGAAAACTTGTTCTTCCTGGCCTCTGAGGACAGGACAAGAAGCAATGGGCTTAAACTGCAGCAAGGGAGGTTTAGGTTGGACATCAGGAAAAAGTTCCTAACTGTCAGGGTGGTTAAACACTGGACTAAATTGCCTAGGGAGGTTGTGGAATCTCCATGTCTAGAGATATTTAAGAGTATGTTAGATAAATGTCTATCAGGGATGGTCTAGACAGCACTGGGTCCTGCCATGAAGGCAGGGGACTGGACTCTATGACCTCTCAAGGTCCCTTCCAGTCCTGGTATTCTATGATTCTATGATACAGCCCTGGGGCCGCCTGTGTTAGCTGTCTGGCTGCTCCCAGGGTCGGCAGAGCGGGGAAGGGACTTGAACCCCCAACCTTGAGGCTGTTGCTGCACTTCAAAGGTGGAGGTGCCCTTATTGACTAATCGAATAGTTCATGCAAATTGCATCGACTATTCAATTAGCCGATTCATTGAAATGTAACATCCCTTATTCCCTAGCAATGCAGTTCAGTATTAACGGCTTTTGGAATCAGACTGTTACTTGTGTGGTTTGCCTGCCTAGCGTGGAAGGGGCTGTTTTTTGGGAACTGGATTAGAAAACTGTGCTATAGACCATGTATGGGTGGTGGAATATAGCACAGAGTAGTATGGTTCTCCGGGGGGCAGGGGAGGGATCCTTGCCTCCTGTGGTCAGGGAAATGGTGCTAGCAACAGCAGAGTTTAAACACAGCTGTTGCTAGCACGGTGCCAACCACAGATAAAGCCCTAACAACGCTCAAATGCTGGATAGCAATGAAATACTTGTTGGTGCCTCTAGAGGCCTCTCTCGGCATGTTTAATTCACTGTTCCAAGAGACGCTACTTGGACCGAACTTGCATTTTCCTGCGAAGAGCTGGGTTAATCTTCAATCTCTCCAATCCCCAAGTTACACTGACTCGGGGTGTTACAAGTAACAAGAGGGGGTGAAAAACAGGCCCATGCAAAAATGGACTTTTAAAAAAATAAAGATGATTTTAGAAACAGCGAGGAGTCCTGTGACACCTTAACAACTTATTCGGGCATAAGTTTTCGTGGGAAAAACCCCACTTCATCAGATGTATTGCAGTCTTGGCCCACGAAAGCTGGCACCTGAGCAAATCTGTTTTTAAGATGCCACGGGACTCCTCGTTTTTGCGGGCACAGATGTGTGTGGCTCCTGCTTTGTCAGTCGCGTGCAGACAAGTGAGTAATTAGTAAATAAGTCATTAGTAAATCAGTGCAATGCAGAATAGGATTATTGTCTGGATGATCAGATGATCTCCAGCTGTGTAAAATAGGACTTAATGGGAGTTTCTATCAATCCCTTTCTCTCTGCTTCCAAATAAGTTCTGGTTGGGCTGTGACAAGGGATAGAAAATGTTCCTCGGGATTCGATGTGCTGGAAGTGTAACTAACCTCGGAGTGTTCACAGGTGCAACCAAAACTCCTTCGCTGCTCATTGCCGAGCAACCGTTGCAATCTGAAGTTACAAACATTCCCTGTCCATGACATCAAGAGATCCCTTACAGTGCAACACTGTGCAATATGGGTTAACTGCTCTCTGACTGCCAGCCGCGGGGGCAGCCGTTTGCGGAGGTGGGGTGATAAGTAATCGTATCCGCAGCTTTTCAGCTGTCTTCTCTCCTGAGAATCAAATTAATTCTGGGTCATTAGCTTGTTCTGATGACGAGTTAGAGGTTGTTGTGAAACAAGTTTGTTATCCCCGACTCCCAAATTCTTTGTAACTCATAGTATATGCCCGTCTATACTCTGTCCTGTTTGGTGGTCTCATCCGTGCTTTCTTAGTTAGCCTGCCTGCCTTATATTTTTCTTCCTCTCCTCATCCTGCTCTTGGGAGTGTTGTCTGAGAAGAAAAGCAGTTGCCTCTGTAATCCTTCAATACATCTCCTGAGTTTGGAGAAAGAAACTGACTTCCGTGGGCTATGCCAAGACCGCTTTCATGTGGCGCTAAACCAGCAATAGGCAACCATGATTAGTAAGTGGAGCATGAATGGTCCTCCTTCATCTATCACTGGGCTGTAGGTGCCCTGCGCACGCCTCTTGCGCACTGGAGACCTGCACGCACCTGCTCCTCCCTTGCCTCCCAGCACTTTCGGAGCACCACGCATGGGCAGATTCGTGCTCTGTCCTCGCTCCTTCCTTCCAGAGCATGAACAGCTAAGCTTCGGGCGGAAGGGGGACGGAGTGCAAATCAGCAGATTCGTGGCGCTCCGAAAGTGCTGGGACGGAGAGGCATGAGTAGGAAGTGCAGGGCCCCCGTGCTCCAGTGCGGGAGAGGAGTGAGGGGGAGAGGGGGGCCGCAGACAGAACCCCAATAGGCTACATGCAACCCACGGGCTGGAGGTTGCCCCCCACTGCACTAAACTGACCTAGTAGAAAATGTTAATTAATGAATAAACTGTCATCAGTACTGGCATTCTCACTAGAGACACTCGAAACTGACCCTCCACATCTGGTTCTGAAACGAAGACATCTTGAGCTGCCTGTTGTGCAGATGTACTGAGATTACCCATTGTCAAGCCCCTTCTTTTTCAGTGTAAACCAGTTTTGTTGTTTTTTTTTAATTCCTGCTTTTACAGAGAGCATTTTGTTTCTTTTCCAATGCTCACCCTACTTTTATAGCATTCAAATATATGTAAACATGTCAAAAAAATTCTCAGGAAAATACCATGTATTGCAGTAGGGATGTTAAATTTAGTTTAATCAACTATTCGACTGGTCAATGGACTGCTCGATTAGTCGATAAGCAGGGGGCCGCAGCGGGGTTAGCTCCTGGCTGAGGAGCTAACCCCGCTGAGGCCCCGCCTTTTAAATGGATTAAGAGCCTATCAGTTCTTAATCCATTTAAAAGGCTAAAGCACAGTGGGAGGGACCCAGCACGAGCCGGGACAGCTGATTCCCAGCTCATGCAGGGCCTCTCCCGCTGAGCTTTTGCTTATCGGATAGTCGACTAGTCGCTTACACCCCTACATTGCGTGAGATAAACGTATTCCAATGATACATTAGTCCGTGTGTCTGTGCAAAGTAAGGCTCTGTTTTAGTCGTGAAGACATACACAATAAATACAGGGGTGCAAGCGAGCTCTGAAGTGTGTGTGCGTCTAAATGTGCCAGTAAATCTCCTCCTCACCCTGTACACGATTCAGCTATGTCCAAGACTGGAGGAGAATGGGTCTTGGAAAAGACTCCTTAAAAAGATAGCCGTGAGCCTATGCTCCACAGAACTTTTGGAAATGACAGTGAAGAGCTTCACAAAGAACAGGAAGTGTGTTAGAAATACCGTCCAATATTGGACCTAGTTATAGGCTAATAACTCTTAAGTCTACAACAGGAACCTGTTATTCAAATGAAAAGCTTTTTTGGGGGGATTGGAGAGAGACTGTTTTCTTAAACTCAGAGGTGGCATTGTACTTTGAGCTGTTTTAGTTCTGCAGCAAACCACATGGAATTTCATTCATCAGAGCCGTCATCTGAACCCTTTCCCCCTTCCTTCTGTCCACCAAAATCCCTGATGTTTACCCAGAAAAATGGTTAATGTTTTTTTCGCATCAACTTTCAGTGGTTTTTGTTGTGGGGGTAATAAACACCGGCACGTTCCCAGGAAGAATTAAATAAAAACTGAAAACGAAGGGGTCCTAGCAATGGCAAGAGCTGTAATGTAGCCCAAGAGCAGGTATTTTTCTACGCTTACCTAACTCTGCTTAACCGTGTTACTTTCCCAGTGCTAAATCCAGCACGTTGTGTTTGTTTCCTTAGGGCCTATTGCTCCTGCTAATATACAGAACCACATTTAGTCTTTTAGTGGCATGATTCTGGTTGCAGGTGAAAAACAATCAAATCATCTTAAAATCGCCAAGTTAGTTTCTTTTAGACCGGCCTGTAAATAAACGGAGCTGTATTATGGTGCAGAAGGAGGCATAGGATAGGAGAGCAGGAGTATACTGACTATCCCATGAGGAGTCTTTGTCAGTTTAACATCTTCTTTGTACGTTCAGACTTGGAATGGTATTCAAAGCATGGTCTGTCAGTCGGTGCCAGCATCCGTACCATTACCAGCATCAATTTCAGGAGATCTCAAGAAAGACATCCTTAAAGACCAGAGAAAGATGGGTTCTGTTTGCCATATTTTCTCTTGACACACACACACACGTGGTCGTCCATATTAGGTCCATTTAGGCAACTGACTAAGCAACTTTCGGATGAATTGCTGGTTGTGCAATTCATTTTTTTACGTGTGACCAGAATCCTCCTGTCAGATGTTTAATGTGGTTCGGGATTTTAGCTGCTGAGTGGCTTAATAGACATTAAATAATGGATTCGCAGGGTTGCATGTGCTGATTCCGCACTAGGAAGTAGGTGATTTAATTAGCAAAAGTGCCTTTAAATGTCGATTTCAATTTTTTAAATGTGTGTAGTTAAAAAACGAACGTGCTGACTCGAATGATTTGCAGATGTTGGTTGCAGCGAAGAGCAAGCATTGAGTTACTTGTGCCAGTTTCAAGTCTGACCTTCCTGCACTGTCTGCGACTAACTTTACTGGATCATTGGTGATCTCATATCAGCGCATGGTTTTTTCTTCTACCGTTACTCCATTATTAGCGTGGCTTTAACCAAGCTTTCTTTATCCCTTGCTGTTGTTTGCCTGAGTGTTGCTGGCTGCAGCGTCCAGCCCCAGCAATGGGCAGCAGCACAGGGGAAGCTCTGTCGGTGGAGAAGGTGTGCTAGGCAGAGCAAGGCCCTGTTTATGCCGGGGTGGCAATAATTTTTGTAAGGGGGCCACTTCACCGACTTTGGTAGTGGTCCTGAGCTGGGGGCGGAGCCTCAGGCAGAGAGGGCAGGGTCTGGGGCAGTTCCCTCTAGGCCAGCGGTTCCCAACCTTTTCCAGATGGGGACCCATTTTGACAATTCAGGAAGACTTGGTGACCCATGGCAATTCAAAAATGAGGGGAGGCAGAGCCACCTGGGGAGACACTTGGTGACCCTTTTGAAATGTAATGGCGACCCATACTTGGGTCCCAACCCATAGGTTGGGAAACCCTGCTCTAGGCACAGCGTGCCCCTGGGCGGGGGGAAGCTTTGCGCACTCCCCCGTGGGGCGGGGGAGCATGTGAAATCTCTTGGTCCCCGCCGTTTTGAACAGCTGGTGGCTCCCTCTAGGTATTGCATGCCCTTGGCGGGAGAAGGAGATTTTGCATGCTCTCCCCACCCCCAGGCCCTGATTGGCTTGGGGACGGGGGAGCGCCCAAAGTCCCCTGGCCTGGGGGTAGGGGCGCAGCAGGGCGGACCGCACACCGGATCTTGCCCACTGCTGGTTTATGCCTTCATGTTAGCATCTGCAGATGACATGGGGCTTCGGAGACTCTCTGAAAAGCTTTTTGCTTGGTGCTGTGATGTCGAAGGGTAGTAGCATGTCCTGCAGCTGTAATTGAAGTTATGGTTGCATGAGATGCTGGAAGATGTCGATCTGACTTCTTCCTGTGACTGCTGAGGTGAATTCTTTTGGGGATGTTTCTAGCTTGCTCTTCTGGGCTGGGAGCTCTCCCCCGCTTTTCAGGAATGGCAGTTGTCTTTCCTCTCTCCTTTGGTAACAGAATGTTCCACTTTCTCTTGTTCTAGGTGCGGAATGGCCATATTAAAAGAATCACCGATAACGATATCCAGTCCCTGGTGCTGGAGATTGAAGGCACCAACGTCAGGTAGACAAAGAGGCCGTTCTTTTTCCGAATGTGCTATGAGCCCCCAAACAGAATGAATGCTCATGGTGCCACTTCACTCATCTTCTCTTTCCCAAAGACTAACCTCTTTTGCCCCTATGCGTTTTGGTGAAATTCTCCTAAATCAAATGGCCCCTTCTGTAGTAGGGATGTGAATGATTAGTCGACTGTCTGATAAGCAAATGCTTATTGGATAGTCCACACACTAGTCTCTTCCCCTCCCCACTGCCTCTATCAGAAAGAGGCAACAAGGGGGGGAGAGGTGGGGTGCTTCAAAGCGGCAGCACCACGTGGAGCCCGGGGCCAGACCCCAGACTCCACACGGCGCTGCTGCTTTGAAATGCCGCGTGCAGCCTGAAATCAGCTGGGAGTCTCCCGCTGACCCTGGGCTCCATGTGGCACTGCTGCTTTGAAACGCCACGGGGAGCACAGGGCCAGCGGGGGACTGCTTGAGTCCCACTCTGGCCCCATGCTCCCCGCCATGCTTTCGCCTTCGAAGTGTAGCAACAGTCCAGGGCCTGTTGCTACACTTCAAAGGCGGAGGCGCCCTTATCGACTAATCGATGCGAATCGACTATTTGATTAGCCAATTAATCAAAATTTGACATCCCTATTCTGTAGCACCTTGTGGCATGGGCGGATACCTGCCCATTCGAGTCATAGAATCATAGAACCATAGAGCTGGAATAGACCTCAGAAGGTCATCAAGTTCAGCCCCCTGCTCTAGGCAGGACCAATCCCAGCTAAATCAACCCGGCCAGGGCTTGGTCAAGCCGAGACTTAAACAGCTCTAGGGATGGAGACTCCACTACTTCCCTAGGGAACCCATTCCAGTGCTTCACCACCCTCCTAGTGAAATAGTTTTTCCTAATATCCAACCTGGACCTCTCCCACCACAACTTGAGACCATTGCTCCTTGTTCTGCCATCTTTCACATCTGTCGTGCTCTGTTTTTATTCCATAACTTTCTCGTTTGAAACCTTGCAGGAGTTTTTTAAATGTTTACAGAGTTCTGGAGGCGTGGGGCTGTCTGGCCTCCACATATTTAAGGAAGCGTTAGTGCTGGAGAGTTGCTGCTTTTTGGTTCCAAGGATGCTACCTGTTTAGATCAGGGGCTGGAGGGCTTGTGTTTTTAAAAAAAGCAACTGAGTGGGCCTACTGGTGTGTGCAGGAAGTGTGAACAGGAAGCTCTCGTGATAACCCGGGAGCGTCCCATTAACCTGGTGGGAAGGAAGAGTGTATTTGAACAGAATGGTGGTTTTGTCTTGGTCCTCCCCACCCTGCTGTGTTTCCCCTCCCCCCCTCCTTGGAATGGATCAGTCCACTGTTTCACTGAGGCCCCCACCGATCAGATCTGCCGGGTTAGGTGTGTTCGGATAATCTGATTGGCTGATCGTCCCTTGTGTACTCCGTACGGTCCAAGTGTAGCGTTCTGATGCACTCGTGAAATTGCTCAGCTTTGCAGTAAGGCTGTTAAGAGGCAGGGTAATTGGCTAATCGTGTAGTCGATACAATTTGTATCGACTACACAATTAGTCTATAAGGGAAGATGCTCTGTCCCGGCTACTACTACATTTAAAATACAGAGCCGCAGTGGGGGTAGCTCCCGGACCCGGCACGAACCAAGACTGAGCCAGGCTTGCTCAGGGTTATCGGGTAGTTGACTACTCGACTAGTCACTTAACTCCCTAGTTTGCAGAGGATAGCACATCCCCACAAGGCAGTAACCAGAAATGTCTATAAGGCCTGGTCTACACTGAGAGTTTAGGTTGAACTTAGCCACCTTCTGTTGATTTTTCTAAAGAATGAGTCCGTACCCCTAAGCCTGTTCCGTCGACTTAAGGGCTGTTCAAGTCAATTTCAATACTCCTGTTTTTCACGAGGAGTAACGGTAAAGTCGACCTTGCATGGTCAACTTTAGGGTAGTACGGATGCAGCACTGTAAAAGTCAACGTTCTTGGCCTCCGGGAGGCGACCCACAATGCCTTGAATGTCGTGGCCAGAGCAGTCACAGCAACTCTGCTGCTCTCCAGGTGCACAGGAAAAGCCCTGGGAAAATTTGGATTTTATTTCCTGTTTGGCCAGTGTGGCGAGCAGACCTCAGAGCCAGCAACGCACCTCAGCAGCACACGTGACCAGGAATGCTCAGGGTGGCAAATGAACACCAGCATGGAGCATTCATCAGATCTTGGACCTTGCTGCTGTGTGGGGAAAGGAATCTGTACGGGCAGAACTATGCAGCAGCGAAAGAAATGCTGGTATCTGTGCCCAGATCGCAAAGGGCATGGAGTAGAAAGATTACGCCAGAGACGCCCACCAGGGCCGTGTGAAAATAAACGGGCTGAGGCAAGCATACCAGAAGACAAAGGAGGCAAACACACAGTCTGGGTCATTGCCACAAACATGCCATTACTATAAGCAGCTGCATGGGATCCTGGACCAGTTTCCCAAGCCGGTCCATGGATTCCTCCAGAGACACTCATCGGGCAGCGACGTGGAGGATGACGAGAATGGTCAACAGGCAAGTGGGGCATCCGATCTCACTGACAGCCAGGACCTTTTTATAGCTGTGAAGACCATCCCCTCCTCCCAGGACATCTCGCTGCCAGGCCTGGATGTTGGGACAGGCCTTGCTGGCGCATTCACATTTTTTTAAGCATGCTACAAGTGGGTTTAAGGCAATTGCCTTATTCCGTCCTCCTCAGGTGGACACCTTCCCATGCCAAGCCAGCAGTGAGTGGTCTGGGGTCACTGCAGTGCAATGCAGTGCCGCATAAAGCCCAGGTTTTTGGCCACGTTCAGTCAGCATCCGCTCCTTATCGCTCTGTGTGATTCGGAGAAGACGGATACCTTGCATGGTGACCTGGATGAAGCAGGGTGATGCCTCAGCCATAAACCTCTGTTTGCTCATCCCCAGTGAAGCATGGTTTGAGTCCTGCCTGGACCCCCTTCCCCATCCTGCCCACATGCTCCTGCAAGAAAGGAAAGTTGCACTCTCCCGGGAAAGGGGGAGACACACAGTCACTGCATGAGCCCCTGCCTGGCTGCAACACCTGGATCCTCTCCCCACTGCAGGCTCCAGCCCTGGCTTGTTCCTGACCATGCCTACCATTGCGTCCAGCTGCTCCCCTGAGATCTCTTTGGTGTACCTGCTGCACAGTGAGTGCTTAAAAGCACAACTGTGGCCTTCTACATGACCCATCCCTGTGGTCTTGGGACAGACCTTCCTTTATGCTAAGAGACTCGGCTGTATGCCCACGCCCCCAGCTCCTCCAGCTGTCCGACGGGTGTTCCATCACCGCCTCTCCCAGGGCCCTGGAACGCAGGGTGGGGGGACGTCCAGGACAGCCTCATACTCAACGCCAGGGATGTGTCTTGGAGCAAAGACTGGCCCCATACCTGTGATTGCTGCACAGGGGGGAATTGTAATAAACCACTCCCCCCACCTCCCATACACAAAAGCCTCCCCCCCCCCCAACTCCTTTTTTGTCCCTGCTTCCCTGTATTTTCTAAATAAAAACGCATGATTTCTTGACGACCTTCTCTCTCGCTTGTTTTGAAGGGGAGGGAGGTTTACAACGTTTACAGGCCAGCCTACTTAATGTAGGGGGAACCTCATTAAGCACAACATGCATGACTGTCGCGTCGCCGCCTGGCCATTCCCAAAGCTGTTTTCCAAGCCGCTGTGATTTCCTGTGCCCCTCGCTGGGCTCGCCTCATTGTCTGGCTGTAGCTGCTCTTAATTACTGCCTAGGCGCTGTGCCTCGGCCACCCACCCTGGCATAAAATTCCCCCCTTATTGTCAAAGGTATTATGGAGCATGCAGCTGGCTGCCACAAAACTGGGAGTGTTGCGTTTGCTGAGCGAGAACCTGTCAATACAGTGCAGAAGCTTCCCTTTAATCATCCAAAAGCACATTCTGCCATCATTCTGCACATGATCAGCCTGCAGTTGACCTGCTCCTTACTGCGGTCCAGGCTGCCCTGTGTACAACTTCATGGGCCACGGGAGCATGGGGTAGGAGGTCTCCAAGGATCACTCTGGGCATTTCAACGCTCTGATGTGAATTTTCCAGTCCGGGAAGACAGTCTCAGCTTTGCAGCTTTCTGAAGAAGCAGAAGTTCCTGAAGACGCGTGTGTCATGAACCTTTCCCGACCATCCCACGTTGATGCCAGTGAAATGGCCCTTGTGATCCGCCAGCGCCTGCAGCACCACCGAGAAATACCCCTTGCAGTTTATGTACTCTTGGCAAGCTGTTCCGGTGCCGAGGTGGGGATGTGCACTCCATCTATCGCCCCACCGCAGTTAGGGAACCCCAGTGCTTTTTTTGTAAGAAGAAGGGTGCCGGTACTCCAGGCTCGAAGTTGTTGAGCAAAAAAAAAAGGAAAAGTTGTTGAGGGAAAAAGAAAAAGCCCTGCCGGGGGCCAAGATGTGTTCGCAGTCCCTTTAAGAGCCGCATGTCTCGGGCAGGCTTCCATCAGGAGCCAAGCCGCCCCAGGAAATAGGTGCCGGTACACTGTCCCGGGGTTTACTGGTTTAAAAAAAAGCACTGGGGAACCCCATCGCGACAAAGCCCTCCCCTACGGTATCCACGTTTCCCAGAGTCACTCTCCTTTGTAGCAGAAGGGTGCTGATCGCCTTGGCTACGTGGATCACAACCACCTGCTCTGTAGATTTCCCACTCCGAATGGATTCCCAGCTGTCTGGCATGGCAAGCTTCCTCAGAGCTGTTGCCCCTCGCTTCTGACTGAACGAACAGGTCTCGTTCTGGTATTGCTGCATGTCAGGGCAGGGGAGAGCAATTCGCAAACTTCCACGACGGCGGCTGTATACCTGTGAAAGTTTTGCTGATCGCCTCACAGTGGCAGTGCTGTGCGGTCCCACCAGGCTGTGCTGGGCTCGCGGCACCAGAACCGGCGTGCCACTGTGTCCAGAGGATTGAATATCGATGGCATTTGCAATTCGCTCAACTCAAGTGCTTCGCAGAAGAGTCTGTTCATGGCCTCCACAGTCTTCCTTGTTCCGGCGGGCCCTGGGTACACTCTGGATATACTCCAGCATAAGGTGCACCATGGTTGCTATTGTACTTTGCTGCTTCCATGCTGGGTTCTGCACTTACCCGGCTATGGTGTCTGCACAGATAACCTGGGGGGGGAAGAGGGGCTGCTGACGCCATGTACACAGAACCACTGCTGATGCCATGTACGCAGTTTTGGTCCCAGCGTGCATTGGGAGCATATCCCAGAATGCAAAGGAGTGGCAGGAACATGTGGAGTGCCCCCTGTGCACCGCTCTCAAAGCCAACGGTAGCTACCCTCCTGGAGACGCGCTATGTCGAATTTTTGCGCACAGTGGGGACATGCACCTTCGACTTTACAAAATGGTGTGCCAGGAAATTGACCTTAATAAATTTGACCTTCTCTCTTGGTGTAAACAAGGCCCAAGTGACCTGCAGTTTTTACCTCTGCTGGCGACAGTCAAAGAGGTGGTAACTTCAGACCATCTAAGTTCATAGGCAACAGGTTTCAAACAAAAGGAAGTACTACTTCACGCAATGCACAGTAAACCTGTGGAACTCCTTGCCAGAGGATGTTGCGAAGGCCAGTTTATAAACAGGGTTCAAAAAAGGAACTAGATACATTCATGGAGGGTAAGGCCATCAGTAGCTAATAGCCAGGCTGGGCAGGTTGGTGTCCTCTGTCAGAAGCTGGGAATAGGCGAGAGGGAATGGATCACTTGATAATTTTTCTGTTCATTCCCTCTGAGGCACCCTTGCTCGCTGATAGAAGACAGGCTAATGGGCTAGATGGACCTTTGGTCTGGCCCAGTGTGGCTGCTCTTAGGTTTGGGTACTCCTTGGAGCTGGAAAGCTTAAATTGAACATAAGAGCTTCCTGGCTCATTCTTCTCGCCGATGGCTCTGTCTCTGAATGTTCTGTGCTGATCTATCTGCCGCGTACCAGGCAACTGACGCGAGGAGCTAGAAATATTAAGTGTCTCTCTCCCTCGCAGTACCACGTACATCACCTGTCCTGCTGACCCAAAGAAGACGCTGGGCATCAAACTGCCCTTCCTGGTGATGATCATCAAGAACCTGAAGAAATACTTCACCTTTGAAGTGCAGGTGAGTGGGTAACGGGATTAAAGATGGGAGTCCCCCCCGCCCCCGATAACTGCTTGGTGTAGAGATTGGGGGCTGCCTGCCTGTCTAAATGCTCTAGTAGCCGAGCCCTTTGCAGACACTAACGAATCTTTTCTTAGCTCCTGGGTGGCCCTAGGTAGTGGTGGCCTAGTGGACAGGTTACAAGGCTGGGACTCTGGAGAACTGGGTTCTATTCCTGGCTTCCTCCTCTGGGTGACTGTGGGCCAGTCATTTGCTTTCTCTGTTGCTGCCGACTTAAATCTACAGATCCCAAAGCCTCTAGAAGAGCTGGGAATTTCAATTATAGTGGCGAAATGACTTGCCCGAGGCTATCCTGGTGTTCTGTGGCAGAGCCAAAGCACTTGAGTCCTAGTTCATCAGTCACAGCATCCCTTTTCTTTCCCTTCGAATCAGTCCCTCTCTGCCGTTGCAGCCTGATCGCATGAGTCTGGGGGCTTGGAGTTGAGGGGCAGCAGTCAGGTCCTGACGGCATGTAGCGACCGTGTGTGAAACCCAGGTTCCATGTGACATCCCGAGCCTGACTCACAAGTAGTCTGACTGTAATCAAACTGCGGCGGGGTGGGGGAGGGACCCAGCGCCTGACTCGCAGCTGGAGGCTGCCTGTCCCAAGCGAACTGGGCGCCACCACCGTCTGTATCTCCTGTATCTCTTTTTCCTCCGCGCCAGGTGCTGGATGACAAGAACGTGCGCCGGCGCTTCCGGGCTAGCAACTACCAGAGCACAACCCGGGTGAAGCCCTTCATCTGCACCATGCCCATGCGGCTGGATGACGGCTGGAACCAGATTCAGTTCAACCTGTCGGATTTCACACGCCGAGCCTACGGCACCAACTATATCGAGACCCTGAGGGTCCAGGTACGAGCCAGGCCGACCAGCCAGGTGGCTGCCAGGGCCTCCCTTCTGCCGTCGCCATAGAGACCGTGCCGCGCAGTCTCCTCAGCCATGGGAATGGCCTGAGGAGGCCTGGACTCCACCCGCGTGGATTCTTAGCCTGTTTTACCTGAGCACCGCTAGAGGGAGCGGCCGGCCGCAGGCCCCTCTCTGGCTGGTGTGAGTGCCCTCGTGTCTTGGTGAGGGGTGATTGGACTGGGCCTCCCACCAAATTCAGTTGCGTTGAGGTGATGGAGTTAGTTTCATCCAGTCTCTCCTCAGCGTCCTTCAGCTCCGCAGACAAGCCGAGGAGATGCCTTCTGGGGGGGTCAGTGAGGCTGTGAGTCAGTTGTGGGGGTCAGCACAGACCCGACAGTGGGGTGGAAGCCCTTGGTCTCATTCCCGTCCCCAGGGAAATCCCAAAGCGGTAATGGTGAAGAGCCTTTCGTCAGCTGGTGCAGAGCTGACGCCATGGAGTCCCTAGTGTTCTGCCCGGGTTTCTTTGGCCAGCTCCCAGCCACAGGTCCCATCTGCATTGACAAGTGACTCTGCATATGCAGAAGGAATGGTGCCAGTGTAGGACACAAGAACCATCTTTGTGCCTGTGCCAGTCACGTGAACGGAGGGACTGGACATTCTGACATTCTCGCCCTCTCGAAATAGCTCCGTTGCAGATTATCATGCCCCTTTTCAGCCCAGGTCACCCAGCTTGAGAGACCGACACACACGGGAATAGCCAGCTGCAAAAAGCCAAGGGCGCGCCAAGTGGCTAGGATACCAGAAGAAGGTGGGGGGAGGAGCAGCTGCTTTTTAAAGCCGCTAGAAAGAAAGGAGGCAGAATACCCCCTGGAGTATGTGACCAGGCCTCGGGCTCGCAAGCACATCAGCGGACCGCTGCAGCACCGGTCACCAAAGCGGATGTCCTTGGTCTGGGATTCCCAGGCGACGAGGGAGTTCTGTAATGGTCACGCGAGGCCAGGGCGGGTTGCGGGCCAAACCCCGTCGAGCTGAAGGGGAGAAGTCTGAGATGGAGCCCAATCTCTCCGCCTTTCCACCCCCAGATCCATGCGAACTGTCGCATCCGCCGGGTGTATTTCTCTGACCGGCTCTACTCGGAGGATGAGCTTCCGGCTGAGTTCAAGCTGTACCTCCCAGTTCAGAACAAGGCCAAGGTGAGCTAGCCTGAGGCGGCGGGCGAAGCAGCAGCGAGGGCCCTCGCAAAGGCCCTCCCCTTTGGCTAGCATTTCGTCCTCCCTCCTGACGCTTTAGCAAAAGGAGATTTCTGACAAGAGGCCTCCACTAGGGAGGGAAGTGACTAGTCGACTGTCCGATAAGCATACGTTTATCGGATACTCGAGTCGCGACTCAACTCGTCGCTCCCCCTTCCCCGCTGCTTCTCTCCGAGAGAGGCAGCAAGGGAGGGAGCAGGAACCTGTGCTGGGGGGAGCCGGCCTAAAAGCCAGTTTCCCCCCAGTGGGCAGGGGAGGCAGAGGCACAGCGGGGAAACGGCACGAGCAGGGTCTGAAGCAGTCTCCGCTCTCCCCACTTCTGTGATGCTTCTGCTTTTGAAAATGTACAAGAGCCCCGCTGCTCTTCTGCCTTTTGAATGGAGTAAGAACCGCAGGCTGAGACGCGGCTCCCCCTTATCGACTCATCGAGGACTCGATTAGCTGATTATTCAAAATTTAACACCCTAATCTCCGCAAAATATTTGGGTCAGAAAAGCGTTTTCCCTTGGCTCACAGTAGGGAGCCAGGCCCTGATACGTTGCTGCTGGCTCAAATAAATCGCTTGCTGACGACAGTCTGACCCCAGAAGCAGAGCGCTCTGTGAGATGCAGGCGCAGTTCCCTTCCTCACCCTAGAAGGAGGCCTTCCAAATTTGCGGGGGCTAGGACTGTGGCAGGTGGTTCCCCGACTGTTGTCTCTGCTCATTGAACCCCAAAAGCTGCTGCTGTTGCTGGGGAGAGATGCCAAAGTCGCACACAACTGGAGAACAGAATTGCCGACAAACCGGCTGCCGCTGCTGCCCACCTCCAAGCAGAGACGCTAGCCTGTTTCCTCCGTCCTTGGTCACTTCCCTTGAGCGTGTGGCCAGAGAGCAGGGAGAGGTGCTGCCGTGGGACCCTCTGGATCAGTGTTTCTTAAAGTGTGTTCCGCAGCACATCGGTGTGCCACGAGGTAGTCGGAGGTGTGCCGTGGAGAACAGAGTTCGAAATGGCCTCCTTTAAAAGGGCAATGTCTGCTCTTCTGCTTTTTTTTTTCCCCCCTCAACAAAAAAACTTTGGCATTCCGCATTAAAAAAAAAAATTGTTTGGTGTTCCTCAGTCTTAAAAAGTTTAAGAAACATTGCTCTGGATCATTCTCCAGCAATCACACTCTAGTTTTGGACCAGCACTGCGGGCCTTGATAGATAAATATCGAGCCCTCGTCCTCCAGGGACCCCCAAGACAAAGGTGTTGGTGGGTTGGGGGAATAAGTCAGGTGGGAAGGAACTTGGAGGAACATCTCAAGGGAGCGAATCGTCTCTCCCTGCCCCGGGGACTGGTGTTTGTCCAGGGCTGTGTTAATAAGGACGTGCTACGAAGGTCCTGGCACCAGCAATGAAGGTCGCATAAGGCTGCCAATGGGAGGAAACAGGCTAGCGCCTCTGTTTGGAGGTGGCCAGAGGCGGCAGCCAGTTTGTCGGCACTTCTGTTCTCCGGTTGTGTGTGGCTTTGGCATCTCTCCCCAGCGACAGCAGCAGCTTTTGGGATTCAACAAGCAGAGACAACAGCGGGGAACCCCCTGCCACAGTCCCAGCCCCCACAAATTTGGAAGGCCTCCTTTGGTACAATGACCGTTACACCCATGTGCACAGGGCAGAGCCGGAACCCTCCTGTTCCAACTCTCCTGCCCACATGCACAGTGCAGGGGGGGGTGGGGAGGTGGGTGTGCCTGGCTCTGGGGGAGAAAGAGGGGAATTGGGTTAGTGCTGGGGGGGGGGGGAGAGGTGACTGGCTCTGGGGGAAAGGGAGGGCATAGGGTTAGAATGGAGGGGGGTGCCTGGCTCGGGGGGAGAGGGAGGGCATAGGGTTAGAATGGAGGGGGTGCCTGGCTCGGGGGGAGAGGGAGGGCATAGGGTTAGAATGGAGGGGGGTGCCTGGCTCGGGGGGAGAGGGAGGGCATAGGGTTAGAATGGAGGGGGGTGCCTGGCTCGGGGGGAGAGGCAGATGCTGATCACTGAGTAATCCCGTCTCCTTTATGCCCCCCCAGCAGTAAACTGCGTTGGAGAGAAACAGGAAGACCGTGCCGTGGCTCGGTAGGACCATGAAGACCGTGACAGAGAACGTCCTAATGAAACACAATTAGCTAAATGCACTCTGCATAGGGTAACTATTGAATAATTTGGTATCCCTTTTCTGGGCAGGACACAACTAACCATGTAATAATCCTGGAATCGGATTGTACGTTCATACGTAGCACAGAATCAGAGTATTTATCTGGCTCTTCCTAAAAGCTGAGTCTAAACCCTGCCAGTGATGTGGTACCTCATCTTTGCCTCACTCGGGGAAACTACCCAGTATATGAGAGCTGTGTGTCTAGGGAGGGGGGTCTGGTGTGGAATTACAGGGTTAAGTGTGCCCTCTCAAAGATACCAATGTGTTGTTTTTTTTCTTTCCTGGTTTGCCATCTTTGTTTTATATGTGCTCTAAGTATGGATGTAATACTTACATGTTAAAGGTTATTAAACATTTGATTCTGTTTGTAAATGTGTCGGGGCATCTCCCTCCTTTGGTGGTGCTCCTTCACTCAGGGCACATTACATTGCCGCATTATTTTGAAAAAACTCACATTATTTCAAAATGACAAGCAGAGCGTCCACACAGCAAGCCTGTTATTTCGAAATGATTTTACCTATGAAATTACTAGGTAGCAGGTTTCAAACAAACAAAAGGAAGTTTTTCTTCATGCAGCACACAGCCAACCTGTGGAACTCCTTGCCAGAGGATGTTATGAAGACCAGGACTTTACCAGGGTTCAAAAAAGAACTGGATAAATTCACGGAGGTTAGGTCCATCAATATTTTTAGCCAGGATGGGTAGGAATGGTGTCCCTGGCCCGTTTGTCAGAGGCTGGAAATGGATGACAGGGGAGGGATCACGTGATGATTCCCTGTTCCGTTCACTCCCTCTGGGGCACCTGGCATTGGCCACTGTTGGCAGACAGGACACTGGGCTGGAGGGACCTTTGGTCTGACCCCATCTGGCTGTTCTTATGTTAATAAATCACTTCACATAGGCAAGGGCATGAGTCCTTCTTTGACACCCTTAGTCTGGCCTTGGCTTTGAACTTGTTTCATTTCCACCCATCTGCTCCGTGCCAAGACTGCCCTTAGAGAAGTTTGTCTGTAACCTGTCCAGACACGTGCACTGAGCAGTCAAGGGCGGCCCTTGGCAAGCGAGGGAGGGGCCAGTCCGTCCCCAAGGAGAGAGCCATGGCCCCCAGGGGAGGCCTTTGCTTGGGGATCCACACGCCTTTCTCTCCAAGCGGCAGGGAGACCCAAGTGAGCTGCTGCGCTGGAGCAAGGCACGTGAGGTTGTCCCCCTTTGAGGAGCCTGCTTGGAAGAGAAACCGCAGAGCAGCGGCAGTAATAAAGCACTTACGGAGCCTGTCCTGTGACTGGTAACGCCCAGTTCCACACAGCCTCACCTTCGGCATGTGTCCTTCACGCTCCCAGATCTGAGACTCCTGCCTGTGTGGATTGGCAACGCCCACATCAAGGCTGTGATAGCAATCCCCTGCTGACCTGTCTTCACTGGAGGGTTGTGAGCAAGACACGAGAAGTCATTCTTCCGCTCTACTCTGCACTGATTGGGCCTCAGTTGGAGGATTGTGTCCAGTTCTGGGCACCGCATTTCAAAAAAGATGTGGAGAAATTGGAGAAGGTCCAGAGAAGAGCAACAACAATGATGAAAGGTCTAGAGAACATGAGCTATGAAGGGAGACTGAGAGAATTGGGCTTGTTTAGTTTACAAAACAGAAGACTGAGAGGGGACATGATAGGGGTTTTCAGGTATCTAAAAGGGTGTCACAAGAAGGAGGGAGACAAATTGTTCTCCTTGGCCTCTGAGGATAGAACAAGAAGCAATGGGCTTAAACTGCAGCAAGGGAGGTTTAGGTTGGACATTAGGAAAAAGTTCCTAACTGTCAGGGTGGTTACACACTGGAATAAATTGCCCAGGGAGGTTGTGAAATCTCCATCTCTGGAGATATTTAAGAAGAGGTAGGACAGACACCTGTCAGGGATGGTCTAGATCAGTGTTTCTTAAACTTTTTAAGACCGGGGAACACCAAACAATAATTTCTTTTTTTTTATGAGGAACACCAAGGATTTTTTGTTGAGCAAAAAAAAAAAGTGGGGGCAGAGAAAAGTTATTGACCAAAAGGGGGGGGGGGAAGGGTCGGGGGAAAGTTATTGAGCCCCCTCCTCCCCCCCAAAGGTCACCTGCCTCTTTATGGGCAGCCATTTTGAACTCTGTTGAACACAGTTTAAGAAACATTGATCCTAGCAGGTGCGCCTGGTCCTGCCATGAGGGCAGGGGACTGGACTTGATGACCTCTCGAGGTCCCTTCCAGTTCTAGTGTTCCATGATTCAGGGGGACGCCAGCCTAGCTAGCTCTTCCAGCCATGTCCTGCTGGAATCTACGAATGGCGGCAAAGTTTCAGTGCAGCCCGAAATACGATGCCGTTTTCCTGTTTGAGGTGCTGCTGCTGCAGCGGCAAGTGACCCTTTCCTTGTGGGTCTGACACGATTGGAGGCACCCGGCGTGGGTCAGCCAAGCGTCCCTCCTTGTGCTGCGCTCTGATCAAAGCCTTGGCCGGCCCAGGACAAGAGGGAGAACTTCATAGCGCCACCCAACACGGACGGCGTAATGTTGGCATGTAGGAGCCAGCTCCTTCCCCGGTTCGTCATCTTTACTGCACTTTGTTAAGGGCATAAGGCAGGGCTGGCGAACCGTTTTTGGACCGGGGGCCGCTGACCCATGGAAAAATCAGTCGGGGGCCGCACACAAGTGAGAAGCAGCAAAAAAAAAACCCCATCCTCACTGAGGTGGCCCCCAACTGCGAAGGAGAAAGACCCTCCCCACATTCCCCTCACACACCAGAGCCTAAGGGGGCCTCCACCTAGTAGATTTTGTGTGCTCCAGCCCCACGGTGAGACAGTGATGGGGCTGGAGCGCCAGCATGGGCTCCCCAACACTAGGGGGTCCCTGAGCCTCAGAAGGCCAACTCCAGGTGAGCTCTGGGCCGCATCCGGCCCCAGGGCCGGAGATTCCCCACCCCTGGTGTAAGGGGAAAGAATCTGCATTAGCAGGGAGCCCTGCAAATACCAAACCAACATCTCCGGGGCTTTCAACCCAATTCCGAGCAGATTCTCTCCTGCAGAGGTGACTTTTCCTTGCCTACACACGCTTCCAGACCCCCTCAGGTTCCCTTTATCGACGAGGCCAGGGTGCCTGTTCTTTGATCAGTCCTGTAAACACCTGTTTTCTACATCCAAGGCTTAGCTTCCCTTTAAAATCGTAGCTGTGGCAAGTGCTTGAGTGTGTGGGTTGCCGTGCACGGTATGATAACTGACCAATGGGAGAGCAGTCCTCCCCCTTCGCTGCTGGAAGGAGTGGGGTTTGTTGTGCCTGGGAAAGGGCCAGTTGTCTGTCTTCCCAGGCACAGGGTCCTTGCTTGGCCACATGGGGAAATTGACCGGCCTGTCTACAATGCTGTAGCTCAGCGCGGACAGGATCAAAGCGATCTTTCTGTGGAACCGTTATTCTGCAGTGGTGAATAGAGCAGCGATTCCTGCTAGCCGAGGCTGCTGCGTGGCGTTCTTGGGGGCAATGCTGGTGCTTGGGTGGTGGACCTGGGCAGGGACGGCCCTGGCATGGCGATGGAAGTCCCTGCAGGGGGTTGCATTGTAGCCAGTTTTGTGCTGGAGGGGGGGCGGGGGGTGAGATTCATGCTGCAGGGACTTCCATGTGTTCCAGCTTCAGGTTCCAAGGCGGTGCCTGCTTTTAGCCCCGTTTTCTGGCTGGGTTGTCTGAAGAGACGAGCGATCTGCCCGAGGGAGATCGGATCGTGGCTCCTATCAGCTCCACCAAGAAGGAAGCTCTTCCCAGCTCCAAGTCTCCTGCTGTGGTCACTAGGGTGCAGTATGGACTGCCCTGGGGTGTCTTATCTCAGGCTTGATTAGATAGTCTGCATTTGTACTTGAGAGCTGCATGCACTTTGATAAGCTCCTATAGTTATGGGCCTCTTCCCAAGCAGCTGGCTCCTTCGTGCATATGCCCTCTCAAGGGAGAGCCGTAGGGGTAACATCCATGACAGAGGCTGCCAAACCTCTGCAAAAGAGCTGTTGATCCTCTTGTAAAAGGCCTTTCACCGTCCCGGTTACTTTTTGCATTGCTGCTACTGTTCTTGCTTAATTGAGCTGAGCTAGAGGAAGTCAAAAAAAGCAAAAAAAGACTTTGAGGAACAGCTAGCCAAAAACTCAAAAAGAAATAACAAAATGTTTTTTAAGTACATTAGAAGCAGGAAGCCTGCTAAAAAACCTGTGGGTCCCCTAGACGATCGAACTACAAAAGGCGCAATCAAGGATGATAAAGCCATTGCGGAGAAACTAAATGATTTCTTTGCTTCAGTCTTCACGGCTGAGGACGTTGGGGAGATTCCCAAATCTGCACCGTCCTTTGTGGGTGATGAATCTGAGGAACTGTCCCGGATTGAAGTGTCATTAGAGGAGGTTTTGGAACAAATAGAAAAACTTAATGTTAACAAATCTCCAGGACCGGATGGCAGTCATCCAAGGGTTCTAAAAGAACTCAAATGGGAAATTGCTGAACTATTATCTGTGGTTTGTAACCTATCCCTTAAATCGGCTTCCGTACCTAATGACTGGAAGGTAGCCAACGTGACACCCAATATTTAAAAAGGGCTCTAGAGGCGATCCGGGCAATTACAGACCGGTAAGTCTAACTTCAGTACCGGGCAAATTAGTCGAAACAATAGTAAAGAATAAAATTGTGAAGCATGTAGAAGAACATAATTTGTTGGACAAAAGTCAACATGGTTTCTGTAAAGGGAAATCCTGTCTTACTAATCTATTAGAGTTCTTTGAAGGGGTTAACAAACATGCGGACAAGGGGGATCCAGTAGATATAGTATACTTAGATTTTCAGAAAGCCTTTGACAAGGTCCCTCACCAAAGGCTCTTGTGTAAATTACATGGCCATGGGATAAGAGGGAAGGTCCTTTCTTGGATTGAGAACTGGTTAAAAGACAGGAAACAAAGGGTAGGAATAAATGGTAAATGTTCAGAATGGAGAGGGGTAACTAGTGGTGTCCCCCAAGGGTCGGTCCTAGGACCAATCCTGTTCAACTTATTCATAAATGATCTGGAGAAAGGGGTAAGCAGTGAGGTGGTAAAGTTTGCGGATGATACCAAACTGTTTAGGATAGTCAAGACAGAAGCAGACTGTGAGGGACTCCAAGAAGATCTCACCAAACTGAATGATTGGGCAACAAAATGGCAAATGAAATTTAATGTGGATAAGTGTAAAGTAATGCACATTGGGAAAAATAACCCCAACTATACGTACAGTATGATGGGGGCTAATTTGGCTACGACAAATCAGGAAAGAGATCTTGGAGTTATCGTGGACAGTTCTCTGAAAACTTCCACACAGTGTGCAGCGGCGGTCAAAAAGGCAAATAGGATGCTAGGTATTATTAAGAAAGGGATAGAAAATAAGACCCAGAATATCTTCCTGCCCCTGTATAAAACTATGGTACGCCCACATCTTGAATACTGTGTACAGATGTGGTCTCCTCACCTCAAAAAAGATATTTTAGCCTTGGAAAGGGTTCAGAAAAGGGCAACTAAAATGATTAGGGGTTTGGAACGGGTCCCATATGAGGAGAGGTTAAAGCGACTGGGACTTTTCAGTTTAGAAAAGAGGAGACTGAGGGGGGATATGATAGAGGTATATAAAATCATGAGTGGTGTGGAGAGGGCCGATAAAGAAAAGTTATTTCTTAGTTCCCTAAATAGAAGAACTAGAGGACACCAAATGAAATTAATGGGTAGCAGGTTTAAAACTAATAAAAGAAAGTTCTTCACACAGCGTGTAGTCAACCTGTGGAACTCCTTGCCAGAGGAGGCTGTGAAGGCTAGGACTATAATAGAGTTTAAAGAGAAGCTAGATAATTTCATGGAGGTTAGGTCCATAAAAGGCTATTAGCCAGGGGATAAAATGGTGTCCTTGGCCTCTGTTTGTCAGAGGCTGGAGAGGGATGGCAGGAGACAAATCGCTTGATCATTGTCTTCGGTCCACCCTCTCTGGGGCACCTGGTGCTGGCCACTGTCGGCAGACAGGATACTGGGCTAGATGGACCTTTGGTCTGACCCAGTACGGCCATTCTTATGTTCTTATGTTCTAAGTCAAATTCTCTCCATGCCTCATCCGTTGTTGCTTCTGGTCCCCAGCAGAGGTCGCAGCTGAGCATCACGAGGCTGCTCTCTCCTTCCGCCAAGCCTGCGAACAATGCCTCGCCCAGTGGGGCTTGGAGCATCTCCGAGTGCTGGCTGCCATGAAACCCCAACCACAAAACCCGTTTGGGCCTTGTGTTGAAACTTGCAGGGGGCAGGGATGCTGCTGTGGTCAGCTGGGGCGTGCTGGAATAGTTACAGGGATCTGGCCTGGAAAGCAATTCCTGTGTGAGTAGGAGCGGCGCTTTCCCGAGCGGGGCCCTGTCGTCTGCAGGCTGGGATCCCGTTCGAGATGTCTTGCTGTCATAGAACGCCAGGGCTGGCAGAGACCTCGGGAGTCATCGAGTCCAGCCCCCTGCCCAAAGCAGGACCAATCCCAGTTCAATCATCCCAGCCAGGGCTTTGTCCAGCCGGGACTTAAACACCTCTAGGGATGGAGATTCCACCCTCACCCTAGGGAACCCATCCCAGTGCTTCACCATGTGCCTAGGGAAATCGTTTTTCCAAATATCCAACCTAGACCTCCCCCCCGCCACACCAGGCATGATCTCCTCTTGTCTTGGTGATAGCAGCCACGCTTGCTTCAAAGATGGTCAGGCGTTGGGATTGGTCCTGCCTTGGGCAGGGGGCTGGACTCGATGACGACCTGAGATCTCTTCCAGCCCTAGGATTCTATGATCTCTGTTTGCCTCCTTCTCAAGGCCCAACACATTGATAGTATCAGGGCTCTTACCCCTTCTGAGTCACTGAACATCTGTCCCTCCCCCCTTGGTGATCCTCCTTGAAGTTTAGGGGCAGCTTCACCCCTAGGAGCTGGACTCGATGACCTCCTGAGGTCTCTTCCAGCCCTAGGGTTCTGGGGTCGATTCTTACCGAGGGCGTGTACTGAGGTTGGAGTGGGAGGACCCAGTTCCATCCGTGTGCAAGGACTGCAGAAATCACAGGGTGTTAATTGCATGGGATGCACCAACGTGATGCTCCAGAGCTGCTGCCTGCCTGCTCTTCCTGACCCTCGATTTGGGAATCCATGCAACCCTGCGCCATGAGCAAGCCCCACTGTGGCTAAGTGACACCTGAAACACTAGCCCAGGGGTGGCCAACCCATTTAATGAAGAGAGCCGAAACAGCGGCGGAAAACATGCGAAGAGCGGCACCAGAATTGTCAAGCAAAAAAAAAAAAAGAGGCTGCCCCTTTAAGGAGCAAGCAAACTTAGGCTTTTTGGCCATATCCGGCTCCCATCGATGGCCACCATCTTGGGCGTCATTTCGAATCACCGCTGCGGGGGGGGAAACCATGAGGGGGCGCTGGAACGGCTTCACGAGCTGGACTTTTGGGGGGGAAAGCCGCATGCGGCTCGCGAGCCGTGGTTGGCCACTGCTGCACTAGGCATTGGCATGGCAGAGTGTAGGTGTGTGAAGCTGGCCAGCTCCCGTTTCTGGCTGGGGGTCTAGAGAGTACAGCAAGTGCCCTTCTTGCTTGGCGCTGGCTCTTGGGTGTTCCCTGACTGTTGCAGACATCCATGCGTCACTCGGAAAGACAGCGCTACCGCTGCCAATAGAAGTCGCTGGGAGCTATTTCTAGCCCTTTCACCGCAGTGTGAAGATGCGGCGCTCGTGTGGACAGAACTGCGGCGCTGCAGTGGGGAGATGAACACTTGGCTCCTCTGCCCGCAGGTGGCGACTGAGCCTTTTTTGAGCCCTTCTGAGACGCGCCGGTGACCATGCCTGTCTGGCCCAGGGAAGTGTGCAAGGCTCTCAACCACAGCGTGGTGGTAGAGCGTGGTCCGTTCCTTGGGGCTGGGCGCCCAGAACTCCTGGGGGCCTCAAGGCCACCTCATAAATGGAAAACTTTCTCGCCTGAAGTCTCTTCCCCGGTGGTTCACCTCCGTGCTTGCAATCGGGGGCGACCTCGCCCACGGACAGCGTGCAGGAACCAGGCTTGTGGCGACCGGGGCTAGTTGTACTCTGGAAGTCCCGAATCCCCGCCTGCAACGGCAGCCCCAAGAGACAGGGCTGGCCCTACCATGAGGCGAACTGAGGCGGCTGCCTCAGGTGCCAGACTCTGGGGGGGGGCGCCACTAGGACCCAGAGTGTAGAAAATTGTGTCTGCTGCTGGTGCATAAGTAGGTAGCAGAGCAGTCCCGTGAGAGGAGGAGAACAGGAAGGAGGCAGAATTGAGACCTTTCAAAGTTTTGGCCCAAGCAAGGGGCCAGGGGGGCGTCATTTGAGCTCCCTGCCTCAGGTGCCAAAATGTTGTGGGCCGGCCCTGCCCCCACAAATCACAGACCTAGAGAGACGGGAACGCAGCACAGAGGTCCTGGGACCTGCTCAGAGTCCCACAGCTGGGCAGTGGCGTACCCGGGGCCCTGGCTCCCAGACCTGGCCTCTCCTCCCTGGAGCATGCTTGAGCCGTGCTTTCTGGGTGGTTCTGACTGTTTTAAGAAGAAAATTAGCAGCAGCATGTCTCCGAGGATCTACTGTGGACTGCATCCTAAAGGCAAGATGCCCTAGACCAGGGGTGGGCAATAATCTAAGGCAGGGGGCCACTTCACTAATTTTTGAAGTTGCCCCAGGAGGGGCGGGGCCTCTGGTGGAAGGGGCGGGACCAGGACACTTCCGTGCTCCCCCTCCCACTTGGCCTGGGGTGAGGGAGCAAGTGAAGTCTTTGCCCTCGACCCACCTAGGGAGAACTGCCAGCTGTTCTGAACAGCTGGTGATTTCCTCTAGGCCTCCCCCCGCTCCCAGGCCCATCAGGTCTCTTGCTCCCTGCCCTCGCCCTGGGGGCAGGGTGTCTGCTGGCCAGATCCACCCACTTGGCAGGCTGGATCCGGCCCACAGAGGCCCTTTGCCTCCACCCCCGTCCTAGACCAAACCTGTCCTGCCCCGTGACAAGCACTCCCGGGCACAGGGCTCTGCAAATCAAGTGAAGAGCTCCCTCCATTGCTGGCAAGGAGCAGCTGAGTCAGTCGGTATCTGCAAAAACGGCGAGGCGTCCCGGGGCACCTTGAAGGCTGAGATGTATTTGGGCATCAGCTTCTGCGGGTCCAAACCACTTAGTCAGAGGCAGGGAGGTGCTGGGTCTTGTGCCCAACTTTGTCTTCTGTGCCGCGATCGCTTCCCCTGCCCTCGCCCGCTGCAGCTGTTGTCTGACGTGGCGCGGACAGTTGCCGGCGGGGAGGGAAATATTTATTTTGAGTTTTGCCATTGGCTTCTGCCCAGGAACAATGAATGACCATATTGGGGCCTTTCCCTGGCCGTTCCTGTAAACGAGCGGCTATCTACAGAGGGTTAACCCTTCCCCTGGCCTGCTGAAAACACAGACCACCCAAGCACCACAAGGTTTCATTTGGACCAGGGATGGTTGTGTCTCCTGAGAGCTGATGCGGGGATGGGCCTGAAGCCTGCTACAATCACACACAGGACATGAGGTGGCGCTGTTCTAACACAACTCCCCCGCCTCTCCCAGTTGCAGAGCAGAGGCTGACGGCAAAAGCCTTCGGTGGAAAACCAGCTCTGGCCTAGTGGCCTCACAGGTGTGGATCGAGGGCTGGGGCTATACCGCGAAGCCACTGGAGACGTATTGACTGAGCGGAGCTGTGGGATTCGAGCTAGCGGGTAGCGGCCCATTGGCATGGAAGGTATCTGCTACTTGCAACGCCGTGCAGTTCAGCCAGCCCCACCTAAACACTCCATGAGCAGATGTGAGCTTAGCTACGGGCCACCATGGGGGCAGGAAATCCGTTCCTTGGCCATCCTGTCCCCCATGGCATTGGAAAAGGTAAAGAAAAGGGCAACAAAAATGAGGAGGGGTTTGGAACAGGTCCCATTTGAAGAGAGATTAAAAAGACTTGGACTTTTCAACTTAGAAAAGAGGAAACTAAGGAAGGATATGATAGAGGTCTATACAATCATGACTGGTGTGGAAAAAGTGAATAAGGAAAAGTTATTTACTTATTCCCACAATATAAGAGCTAGGGGTCACCAAATGAAATTAATAGGCAGCAGGTTTAAAACAAACACAAAGTTTTTCTTCACTCAGCGCATAGTCAACCTGTGGAACTCCCTGCCAAAGGATGTGGTGAAGATCAGGACTTCAACAGGGTTCAAAAAAGAGCTAGATAGATTCATGGAGGTTAGGTCCATCAATGGCTATTAGCCAGGCTGGGTAGGAATGGTGTCCCTAGCCTCTGTTTGTCTGGAAATGGGTGACAGGAGAGGGATCACGTGAGGATTCCCTGTTCTGTTCCCTCCCTCTGGGGCATCTGGCAGACAGGACACGGGGCTAGATGGGCCTGTGGTCTGACCCAGCTGGCCGTTCTTGTGTTCATGGCTGGGGAAGTCATGTCACGTTAGAGCTGAGTTCAGCCATGGGGCCGGTAACTCTCTTCATGGCTAGTGGTGCTCCCCTGTGCCGGGGGGCGGGGGGGGGGACAGATTGGGGTGTAGGGTGGCGCTTGCAAGAGGCCAGTTGCCAGAGTCGGGATTGCTGAGTACCGCAGCTGGTGCCCAGCTCTGCTAATCCCCATGGGCCTCTGTCTGCTTCGGAACGGCCTGCAGAGAAATCCACCGAGGAGGAGCTGGCGGGGGGGGTTCCCGGTCTCGGCTGCCCAGGCCTGGGGTGAAGAGCTGGGGCATTCGAAGCTGCCTCCCCTAGGCCAGTGGGGCAGTGCTAAGCCGGGGGAGGGGGCCTTGCGCTTCCTTCCTGCCCCGCTGACCAGCTCACGCCCTCCAGCCCTGGGAAGGTTGATTTCCTCTTGGTTTCTTGGCAGGCCCAGGCGCGCGGCAAACATTATTCCTCTTTGCCGGAATGGGGGCCTGATCCTGCTCCCGCTGGGACGCCGCCGCAGCCGCTTTTCGTGAGCCCGCGCTCCTGCGCTTGGCCCCCGCTGGACTTCCCGTGGCCCTGAACCCTGCCTCTCGCCTGCGCTTGGCAGTGAACAGCAGAGGAGAAGCGTTTCCCTTGATCCAGCTGAGCCTGGTTTCCTTTCGCTCCCCGCCCCTTTGTTCTTGCACTAAGCTAGGAAGGGATGAGCGGGAGCACTGGAAGGAGGCTCGGTGAGCAACTCTGTCCAGAGCTGTAGGTGAGCCCCATTTTCCAGCTGGGGAAGCAGCCCCCTTCTCTCCCCCGGCCCCTGAAGAAGTCAAGGGGATGGCCCAAGGCCGCACTGGAAATCGGTGGCAGTGGGCTTGTTTGCGAGGAGGGAGAACAAAGCGGTGGCAGACGCAGGCTTTTCCGCACGAGGAAGGGCCGCTGAGACGGCCCAAGCGGTGTAATGAAACGGCGCAAGCCCCGTGTAGACGTTTATTTTAGGGCAGCGGAAGGCAGCTGGGACCTGGCGTGAGCCGAACGGCAGCCACGTAGGGCCTTGCCCTGGTTTCACAGCTGATTGAAACTGAGCTTGGGCGACGGTCCAGGGGAGCCCGGGCCTCAGGGTGCCGCTGGGCAGGGCAGGGCTGCAACTC
The DNA here is from genome assembly GCA_032595735.1 of Pelochelys cantorii. Lineage (NCBI taxonomy): Eukaryota > Metazoa > Chordata > Testudines > Trionychidae > Pelochelys > Pelochelys cantorii. The sequence goes on along the minus strand of CM064339.1, from coordinate 803,629 downwards.
AGTCCCACAAGCGCTTGACCTGCTGCCCTTTACGACGGGCGCGCAAGAGCCACGGGCCTGAGACGAGCCGGGGGGCTTGCACCGGCGTGATCCCAGCAGCAGGGGGCAGCGTTCTGCCCCCACCCCCCGCTTTGCCAAGGGCCTGGGAAATCAATTGGCCCCATGGAGGAATGAAGGCTGAAAACTGGCCCCTGGCCACACTGGGCTAAGCCGGGGGGGGGGGGCGGGAAGGGAGCTACTGGCTACAGCCCCATTCCCAAAGCATGTGGCATTCCTCCCCCTCTGCCGGTCTCCTGGGGCCAGAGCCTCTCTCCTTATCTGCCTGCCTGGGCTCTGCTATTTGTGTCATCTACACCCTGTGAGCAAAGTCCAGCTGCTCGGAGAGAGCAGGGAGCGGCAGCCTGGCCAGCTGGTGTGGTGTCAGAGCCTTTGCTGGAGGCAGGCTGCGCCCCTCTCGCGAGCCGGATCTCCGGGACCATCCAGGCAGTGGGAAGACCACATCTCCCATTATACCAGGCTCTCTGGGGGCGGGGGAAGCCAGCGGGACCCATCAATCCACTGGCTTCCAGGAGCGATGGGGGGGAGGAGGTGTCAGTCCTGCCCTCTCCGACCTCTTCCCTTCTGGAGAACGGTTGCATCCCTTCGCAACAGCAGTGGGGTTGCCCAGGTGTGAGCTGGCCTTGGGCACTGAGCCCGGACTGCCTATGCTGCCATCTCCTCCGAGATCTAGGCCCACGCCTCGGGGGCACCACCCCCAGCAGCAGGGCAGAAGGAAAGGGGATAATACCAAGCCCCTTTTGGGTTAGGGCCCTGACAGCGAACAGCCCTGTGAAATACCAGACTGGAATGCCTGAAATCCTGGACTTTATGGGTTTAAAATCCTGGGACTGTGAAATTGACCAAAATGTGCAGTGAATTTGGTTGGCTCCTGCCTATGGCGTTGTGTGACTAAGTCTCTAGGCGGCGCGGTCTGACATCATGGGGCTTTTCCCGCTCCAGCTTTCTCGCTCCTCCGCTGGGAACATAAGAACGGCCAGACTGGGTCAGACCAAAGGTCCATCCAGCCCAGTGTCCTGTCTGCCGACAGTGGCCAGTGCCAGATGCCCCAGAGAGAGTGAACAGAACAGGGAATCATCAAGCGATCTCTCTCCTGCCATCCATCTCCACCCCCTGGAGGCTGGGGACACCAAGCAGAGGCTGGGGACACCATTCCTTACCCATCCTGGCTAATAGCCATTGATGGACTTAATCTCCATGAATGTATCTAGTTCTCTTTTAAACCCTGTTATAGTCCTAGCCTTCACAACCTCCTCAGGCAAGGAGTTCCACAGGTTGACACAGGGACGTCTCAGAACTCTGCCATGGACTGTCTGGATGGGCGCAGAGCATTCCTAGCACCCATCTTCCCAATGACAGGCCTGGCAAAAGAGGCCGCTGGCCGAATGGGCCACGCGGCTGACCACCGCACGCCCATCCACGTGCCGTTTCAAGCCCTAGAGCCGGGGCACCCAGCCAGTTCTGAAGCATGACAGCGAAGTAGCCATGCTCAACCGGCCACATGTGGCTAGTGGCTAACTGCTAGCGTGTTGGCCACCCCAGAGGGAAAGGGCCACGAATCCAAACTTGGGACTTGGCTTTCGTCTTGGGCTCGGTTCGTGCGCTCTGCAGCCGTGTGCTCCAGGCCGGCTGGGCGGTCTGCTCCAATGAGTGCAGACTCTCAGGATGTTTTGCTGAAAGTCCTGGCTCCTGGAGTCATGGGATTGCTTGAGAATCTGAGCTTTCATTTAGCAGCATCACATCTATTGCTGGCTGGGTTACAGAGGCAAAGCTTGAAAACGTGACCCTAGTGTGCGCTCCAGGTTCAGAAGGCAACGTGAGTCCTACACTGAAAGAGACTCAAGGGCGGGTTTTAAAGTGTGGCCGTACTGGCCCTGTGTTTAATTTGCCCTGGTGCATTACCCAAAGCAGATGCCCCGCTGAGAATGCCACCTCCCCTGGGGGAAGGGAGGCAGTAATTCAGTAATCTAGCTCTGGTGTTTATCTGGGCCGCATCACTGCAGTGGCTGAGCTGCATGTTCGCACGGAGGGCAAGCATGGGGAAAGCACGGGCCAGCAGGCCTGGCTGCTCCTGATCCCCGGGGTGGGGATCGGTAGGAGGCGGATGGAGCGTGCCCCTCACGTGTCCCTAGCAGGCTGCCAGGACAAGCAGACCAGGGCCCCTGTAGCAAGTGAGGCCTTTCCATAGCAGAGCTGCCTGGAGACCCACCTTGCAAATGGGGCAGAACCAAAGCCGACCAGCAGCAGCAGCCGGGCTCAGGAGGGGATAACTAGGGTTGCCAGATACTTTCACAAAAAATCCCAAACATGGCAGGGGAAAAAATTGGTTGAGCAAAAAAAAAAAAAAAAAAAGGCAGGGGGAGGGGACCAAACTTGTTGAGCAAAAAAAAAAAGTTGCTATGCCTTTAAATTCCCCCGCTCCCCACCAGCCTTCCACTCAAGAAAAATAGAAAATACTGGACATTTTACGTGTCTGGTATTTTCTGGTTTTTTTTAACGGACAGAAGATGCAATTACCAGACTGTCCAGGCGAAAACTGGACACCGGGCAACCCTAGGGACAACTCTGCCCCCTGGCGGTGCCCAGTGGAGATGTGAAGCCACGCCAGTGGGCACAGGGCGTCCTCTGGCTGCAGTGCACCGACGTGCCTTGGCTGGAAAAGGGACTCTGCATGCCGGGCTGGGGTGCTCTGCAGCTGGGGGGGAGCCAGAGCAGCCTGCCTAGAGAGCACACAGGGAAGAGCCCCGGGCCTGTGCAGTGGGATTGGGTCCACGTTTCCCTGAATTTTGAGATCTCTGAGTGCCAGGCCCTGACGGAGGAAAGGCACCGGCGTGTCCCGTGGAGAGGAAGCTTCTCCTGGATCCTGTCACCGCTCACCGCTTGTCCCTGAGCTTGGCGAGCGAGCTGTGCATGGCCCACGGGCCCTCCAGCGGGGCTCGGGAAGTCTAAAGCCCTGTTTCGACCGCGTGGGGCCTTTGCCGGGGGGCGGGGAGCAGGATTGGGTCCCCCTTTGTCCAGCTTCCCTTGCTGCGAATCCTGCCGTCCCGGGGCCAGATGTGCGCACTGATCGGCTCCAGATGTGGAGCACGGGCTCTTCCAGCCGGGACACCCAGCCAAGGTGGAAAATGTTTCACTTACGGGGGTGGTTTCTGCGGCTCTGGGGCTGGCAGCGAGAAGCCTTCCCTGGGGATGGTTATGCCACGCTCCGGGCGGCGTGCCAGGCAAGCTGGGAAATGGATTCCCGGCCTCCGCTCGGCACCAGCCGCTCCTCGCAAACAGCCAAGGGCTTCTCAGCCCTCCGGCTCACTCCGGTTCCCAGCTGCTGCTGAGATGGGGACTCTTGGCTCCAGCCACATGGGGCCTGGCCTGCCAGCCGCTGATCGCATCTCCCCAAGCGGCAGGGGGGGCCCTAGTGCCTGGGCTGCCTGCTGTGCCCACTTGCAAGCCGGTGCAGAGTGGAGAAGCAGGCAGGGAGGTGGGGTACTGGCAGGGCTGGGAGACCCCACCAATGGAAGCGCTGTGGGTCAGGATGGGGGCTGCTGGCAGGGCTGGGGGACCCACCAGTGGAAGCGCTGTGGGTCAGGATGGGAGGGCGCTGGCAGGGCTGGGGGACCCACCAGTGGAAGCGCTGTGGGTCAGGATGGGAGGGCGCTGGCAGGGCTGGGGGACCCACCAGTGGAAGCGCTGTGGGTCAGGATGGGAGAGCGCTGGCAGGGCTGGGGGACCCACCAGTGGAAGCGCTGTGGGTCAGGATGGGAGGGCGCTGGCAGGGCTGGGGGACCCACCAGTGGAAGCGCTGTGGGTCAGGATGGGAGGCGCTGGCAGGGCTGGGGGACCCACCAGTGGAAGCGCTGTGGGTCAGGATGGGAGGGCGCTGGTAGGGCTGGGGGACCACCCGTGGAAGCGCTGTGGGTCAGGATGGGAGGGCGCTGGCAGGGCTGGGGGACCCACCAGTGGAAGCGCTGTGGGTCAGGATGGGAGGGCGCTGGTAGGGCTGGGGGACCACCCGTGGAAGCGCTGTGGGTCAGGATGGGAGGGCGCTGGCAGAGCTGGGGGACCCACCAGTGGAAGCGCTGTGGGTCAGGATGGGAGGGCGCTGGCAGGGCTGGGGGACCCACCAGTGGAAGCGCTGTGGGTCAGGATGGGAGGGCGCTGGCAGGGCTGGGGGACCACCGTGGAAGCGCTGTGGGTCAGGATGGGAGGGCGCTGGCAGGGCTGGGGGACCACCCGTGGAAGCGCTGTGGGTCAGGATGGGGGGTGCTGGCAGGGCTGGGGGACCCACCAGTGGGGGGGCCAGAACACCTGCTGGTAAAGGGATCCCGGCGGCTCTGGTTGGCACCACCGACCAGGTAAATGTTCAGTCCATGGTGCAGTTGGGGCCCGGGGCTAAGGCAGGCGACCCCCTGCCCTGGCTCTGCATGGCGACCAGCTGCCAGGTCCCTAGGCTCAGGGGTGGCCAGGGAGGTTGTGTTCCCAGCCAAAGCGAGCTGCAAGGGCAGGAACAGTGCACGGTGTCCCTGGCCCCCCCATCCTGCACCTAGGACCTGCCAGCTGCTTCCTGGGAGCCACCCCGCACTCCAGCCTGGATTTCCCTCCCACCTCCGGACTCCCGGAGCCTGCACCCTGCATCCCGCCCCACCTCTGCCCGCCCCTGCCCTGAGCCCCCTCCTGCACCCAGGCCCTTCGACCCCACTCCAAAGCCTGCGCTCCCAGCTGGAGCCCTCACTGGGGTTTCCTCTCATTTTTTTCCACCCCCAAGAGCAGTGAGTTTTAAGTGCACCAGTGGGGAGGTGAGCGACATGGAGGGGACATGCGACACAGAGGTGAGGAGCGACATGGAGGGGACATGCGACACAGAGGTGAGGAGTGACATGGAGGGGACATGCAACACGGAGGTGAGGAGCGACACGGAGGTGAGGAGCGACACGGAGGGGATATGCGACACAGAGGTGAGGAGTGACATGGAGGGGACATGCAACACGGAGGTGAGGAGCGACACGGAGGGGACGTGCGACACGAAGGGGACGTGCGACACATCACCTCCACACTGGTGCACATCACAAGATTCCCGTGGCAAGAAGGGGGCGATGGGGTGCGGAGTGTGGGAGGAGGCTCAGGCCTGGGGCAGAGGGGTGGGGTGTAGCTGGGGCTGTGGGCTCTGGCTGGCAATACAGGCTCTGGGGTGGGGCTGGGTTCAGGAGAGGTCTGGCGTGACGGCGGCTGCTCCGGGGTTACTGCGCGGAGAGAGGCCTCCCTCCAGCGCACTCTCGCGTCGCAGCAGCGCCTGGGGGGGAAGGGCACCTCTCTGCCTGCGGCCGGATGGGGGCCTGGATCAGGGCTGGATGGGGAACTGGGGCTGGGCTGCCGCAGCAGGATTGAGGCAGGGCCCAGGCCGGGGGCTCTCCCTCTGTTGCTACCGGTTCCTGGCCTGCGCGGTTCTAACTAGGCGGCTGTGCATTTTGCAGCTCACAGGGTACTTGGGCCCTCCGCCTCTGCCCCCCCACTCCTTCCCCCAGCCCAGTGCAAATCCACGGGGGGTGTGGCCTCAGAGAAGGGGCGGGGCCCTGGACAAGGGGCGGGGCCACGGGGTGTTCGGTTTGGGCCGATTAGAAAGCCGGCCGTGGCCGAGCTGCGTGGGAATGGGGTTTTGGTGCTGCCTGCTCGCCCTGCAACACGGGCCAGCACTTCCCTGAGCATCACCAACCCCGCAGCCCCCTCCCCAGCTCTGGCAGCCCCCCCCCACCCCCCCCCGGGCTGATGTAAGGCCCAATGGGGCTCAGCCGCTTTCCAGCCCCGTGCCAAGTGTGGCTGTTGTGACGGAAACCAGTTGCTATGGCGAGGAGGCTGGGTCCCGCTGTCCGCTGGTCGGGGTTTGGCAGTGAGGGTTGCCAGCTGGCCCGGGGCTTGGCAGCCGGCCTGGCAGGACCACAGGGGCGGGCAGGGAAGCAGCCCTCGGCCGGCCCCAGCCACAGTCTGACCCGCCCTGGGCACTGGGGTCCGGCCCCAGCTCCAACCCCGCCACCCCTCTGCAATGACCCAGAGATGTCGCCCAGGCCCAAACCCCGGGCCCAGCAAGTCCCGTGGCCCTTTCCCTCCCTCCTCCCCACGCTCCATGGGGCGATGGAGGGGCTGTCCCCGGCGGGGTGGCCTGGGGTGATTTCACGCCATCCTGGCAGCCGTGGGCCCGATCCTGGCCTGCACCCAGTAACGCTCCCAGGGGAGCCCCGCTTGTCTGCCACACCAAACCCCTGAACTGGCCCGCGAGTGGCTGGAGGGACAGCCCGGCGGTGCAGGGTGTTTCTGCGCCTGTTCACAAGCGGCTGTTGCCACCCTGTCTCTGTCAGGCGAGCCAGGGGGACAGTTAGACCTCCCGCGGCCCATCCGCTCTGCCCAGCCACGCCTGTCCCTCCGTAGCTCCCAGGCCAGAGTTCCCGCTCCGGCGCGCGCCTGCGTGGCCACACACCCAAAATTCTTCCCCCGCCCCCCGTCCTCTGGAGAGCTGCCCAGCAACACTCGCGTGGCAGGCAGCTACTCCAGCAGATGGGGCCGGCTGAGATGGCCTGGTGAGGGAGCTGCTGGGGCAGGGGGCCGGCACCTGCCGTGGCCACATGGCGGGGTGGGAAGCCTGCTCCAGTGGCCAGGGCTGCCACGTGGCAGGGGGGCTGGGGTCTGCTCTGGCAGCTGGGAACGTGTGTGTGTGTGAATAAACTGGGTGCCATGGTGGCACCTCCAAACCAGCACGCGTGACCTCAATATTGGTACACAAGCCAAAACTCCCTCCGCTCCTGGTTGGCAAATCTTAGAGGGACCCCCTGTGCCAGGTGCCCAGGTTCCCGGCAGTGCCTGGGTCCCCCAGGTGGGCTGGTTTGGCGGGTTTGCAGCTGGCGTTGTGCTGTGTTAGCTTCAGCCAAAGTCCTGCCGGGCCAGCGCACGGTCCCGTCGTCCGTGGCGGAGCTGCGACGTGAGCCAAGATCTCCTCAGGCCCAGCTCAGCGCCTCACCCCCAGACTCCCCCCCAGTGGGGTTTCACCAGGGATGGATTGTCCCACTTGGCTGGTCCAGTGGGTAACAAGGCAACCTGGCCTCTGGCACGCAGGCTGCGGCCCCATCAGATGTGCCTCTGCAGCCAGCTGGCTCAGCTGCCCAGGCCTCACCCACCTCCAGCCTCTTGCCCTCCTCTGAAATGCAGGGCCACGGCTGGCTCCGAGAAGGGGGCTTTTCCTGGACCCTCCCACCCCTCCAAATCCCAGCTCCGGGCTTGGGCTGATCGAAAGAGGCGATTGCCCCCAAACTGTCCATCCCAGCTTTCCTGCTGAGCCCAGTGCATGCTGGGACAGAGCTTTGGGGAACGTCGTCGGTGCTAATGGATGTCCCTTGTGCCGCTAGCAACACCAAAATCCGTGGTTAGATTCTTCCAGCATCTTCTTTCTGGTGGCACCAGGGAGACATGCCAGCCCTTGCTCCGTTGCCAGGCTGGCTGCTCGTGTGTCGGGGCCGGCCGGTGCTCGGCGCTGTACAGTGGCTGCTCCCGGCTCATTTCTGCACTGCCCAGCTCCGCAGTTTGTTTCTTGTTTGTATTACGGGAGTGCTCAGGAGTCCCAGCTGTTGCCCGGGCTCCCAGAGCACTGCACTGATGGAGCAAAATGACCGATCCTGTCCTAAGGAGCTCAAAGGCGATGCAGAAGCCAAGAGATGGCAGCTGGATGGGGCCGGAGGGGGTACACGGTAACAGTGAGACCACGTGGCAGGCAGGGGGCTCTGCATCCCAGCGGCCCAACCATTGCCCCGTCTTTTCCTGGCACGGGAAGCCCTGTGCCTCTGAGATGCAGGGCCAGGCACAACAGCCGCCCCAGGCTTGGCTCCTGCAATGTGCCCGCAGCAGCCGTACGTTGTGCCCAGCGGGAGGGCAGGGACACCCCCAAGGGCCAAAGGGGCAATTTGCCCTGGGCCCCTCGATCGAGAAGGCCCCCGCGCGGAGCAGCTTTCTGGTCCGGCCGGCAGGGTCACAGCCCGGCTCATGGGGATTTGGCCCGGGGCCACACTCAGCCCTGGAGAGGTTTGAGATCCCGAACTTCCCTTATCTGCCCTCTTTGCTAGGGAGGGGCAAGGGTGGGAGGGAAGGAGAGAGGGCTGGAGGCAGCAGGATGCCGTTTTCCATGGCCACTGAGGGCACGGTGTCTCATTCCTGTGGTGCTCTGGGGCAGCAGCATCGATCCCACGGTGATGGGCACAGGAGAGAGTCGCCTGTCGGCAGCTGGGAGAGCTGCGTCCTCTCTGCCCATCTCCCCCACCCCAGCGCTACCGGAGGCTCTAGCGTCACTCAGCGGATGTGAGGTGCCGAACTCTCTCGGGGATCTGGGCCTCCGTGCCTGCGCCACCCGCTGCGCCGCAACATCCCGGCGTGGAGGCTGGCTTGCCAGCGTCTGTCCCCCGGGGGACTCTCCTCTGCTTGTCCAGCGCCATTGCCCTGAAACGCAGGCACGCTGCTGAGAAAAGCCAGCGCGCGGTCCCCTCCCGGCTCCCCCGGCCCCGCCTGGCTCACGTACCCTGGGCCGGAGCGAGACACGGGCGCAGGAGCCAAACCGGGAGCTGGGAAAGGCTCAGCTGTCCCTGGGAGATGGCCCGGGTCCCGAGGAAGGACAATGGGGCCTTTGGAGCGAGGACGTAATGGCCTCTTCTGGGGGGCCCTTTGATGTGCAGGGCTCAGGAAAGAGGGTTCCCAGCCAGAGGATAAAGAAGGCCTTTCTGTGCTCTCCACAGAGCTCCCATTAAAGCCTGAGGAGGCCGCAGGGGGGATGGGGAGAGCCACCGATTGTCCTTCCCTTTTAAAGTAATTAGTGGCTCCCTGGCCAGAGTGAAGGGCCTGGTTTAATTTACTGCAGGACTCTGCCGGCGCCTCACTCCCCGGCTGGCTTCCAGCAGCCGCCAGGCTCCCTTGGACGCTGTTCCTGCTCCCTGGGTAAGGGCCAGGGGAATTAAAGGGACACGTTCGGCCAGACCACGGCTCTGCGGCATGCCCTCCGTCACCGCGGGAGACCCAGGCGTGCGGCACCACGCAGGATCGGGACCAGGGCGCTCCCCAGGCTGCCAGCAGGAAGGGAGAGACAGAGGGAAGAAGGCGGAGGAAGGCGAGGGAATGGGCCGAGGGCGAAGGAGGAAGGGCGAGGGGGTAGCAGAGAAGAGAGACGCCAGGGAGCCCCGTATCTGGGTCAGAACTGCCCCAAATATCAGGGCGGGGGGAGGGGCGGGGGCTCGGGCCAGCCTGTGTCGGCTCAGTGTTGCCAAACTTTGCTGGAGCCTGGATGTAGCTACCTATGTGATGGGCGTCGTACACGGGAGCCCTCATCCCCTCCCGTCCAGGTATTATCAACCCCATTTCACAGATGGGGACACTGAGGTAGGGAGCAGGGCAGTGATTTGCGGAAGGGCTTTCACGCAGGTCAGAGACTAGAAAACCCAGGACTTCCTAAGGCCTGGTCTAACCACTAGGCCACACTGCCTCTGCAGGAAGGGCCAGAGGGGTAAGGCAAAGCCTGAGACAAGGAAGAACAGGGAGGTGAGGGAACCCGGGGGGGGAGATAATAGAGCAAAACGCAGGAAGACAGGAGTGAGACAGGAGCAGGGATCAAACCAAAGCGAGTCCGGCTAAGAACTTAGCAGCTCATGCCCAAGGCCAGGGCCACTTGGCACGGGAGCCTCGGCCGTGGTGCCCTCTTCAGGCTGGGTGCTCTGTGGAGGTGCAGCGCGGGGGGTCCTGGCCTGATGGCCTCCACCCAGCTGCATGCAAAGCCCTGGGGCAGGGGCGAGCCGAGCGGCTGGGCCGGGGAAGTTTGCCAAAGGGAGACGAGGGGCTGGGGCAGGAAGTAGGGTGGCTCCTGGAGGAAGGGGCTGGCTGGGGTGGGGCTTGGAGACTCCAGCCCCCGGGACCAGGGGCCAAGAACAGAGATGAGCAGGGGCGGACGCTGGGCTGGGTGGGGTCTTCAGGTCATGAGGACAGTTAAAGCCATAGGGGCGGGAAGGTGGGGGTGGGGGGGCCCGCAGCACCCCCAGGTCTGTACCCAGCTTCCCCGCACCTGAGGGCAGGCCCGGCTGTCGGCTTCTCCAGCCCCGGGTCCTGGCCTCTGGGCAGCTCCCTGGGGATCCTGCTGGCCCTGCTGTGGGTCCCACCAGCTCCCCCAGGGACTCGCTGACCCTGCTGTGGGTCCTGCCAGCCCCCCATGGGTCCCACCAACCCTGGCGTGGGTCCCGCCAGCCCCCTGAGGGTCCCACCGACCCTGCTATGGGTCCTGCCAGCCCCCCAAGGGTCCCACCAACCCTGGTGTGGGTCCCGCCAGCTCCCTGAGGTGCCCACCGACCCTGCTATGGGTTCTGCCAGCCCCCCAAGGGTCCCACCAACCCTGGTGTGGGTCCCGCCAGCCCCCTGAGGGGCCCACCGACCCTGCTATGGGTCCTGCCAGCCGCCCAAGAGTCCCACCAACCCTGGTGTGGGTCCCACCAGCCCCCTGAGGGTCTCACCGACCCTGCTGTGGGTCCCGCCAGCTCCCCAAGAGTCTCACTGGCCCTGCTGTGGGTCCTGCCAGCTCCCCAAGGGTCTCTCTGACTCTGGTGTGGGTCCCGCCAGCTCCCCGAGGGTCTCACTGACCCTGCTGCAGTTCCCTCCACCCCACCCCCCATGTCCCGCCATCCCTGCCATGGGCTCTGCTGCCCTCTGGGGTCCTGCCACCCCCTCCATGGGGTCCCCCCATCCCTGGGGTCCTGCCACCTGCCTGCCCTGCTGCAGGCTCCCCTGGGCCTTGGGGTCCCACCACCCACCGGTCCTGCTACAGGCTCTGCTGGCCGCCAGCCCCGGGGTCCTGCTGCCAGGCAGCGCAGGGCTCTGCAGCTGCCCCCGGAGAGTTGGCAACCGGATTTCAACAGGTCTAACGGGGGAGGAGGGGAAAGGGGGTGCAGCCCTGCACCCCGACCCCCAAAATAGTTCCAGCACCACTGGCTAAAGCTGCAGCAGGGGGCGAAGGCCCGGGCCTGTGCTCTGAGCGGGGGCCGGGGGCTTTCAGTCAGGCTGCAGAGGAGACTCAAGGAGGCCACAGTGGCCGGGCTACACAAGCCTGCCCGGTGGGGCGGTAAGCGGCCCCCCCTCCCCCGAGTCCCGGCCCCCTGAGGCGCAGCGGGAATAAAGGGCTATTTGACCAGCACCGGCTGGGAGACGTCCCCAGCTTCCTGCCCTCCGGCGCTTGAGGCGGAAGGTCAGAGGTGGCAGGAGGGGCAGCCTCTATCTGGGAGCGGCATCAGTGTCTGTGCAAGCAGGCTCCGCTCAGGATGCTTCCCTTTCCCCGCGCTGCGAACCGGCTCTCCCACGCCTGGCGGGCGGGGACCGGAAATGCCAGGCGGACGCCCACCCTGCGGTGCCAGCCCCCGCCACCCCATCCCATTTCCTAGGCTCGTGCCGTGTGTCGCTCGTCTTTCAGTTTAACCCCTTCCGACCAGCTGCCTAACGCACGCGCCAGGCTGAGAACAGCGCCTGGGGCCCGGCTCCAAAGCCGTGACCGAGTGGCCAACGTGTCCGCCGGCGGCACAGCTGCTGTGCACGTTGCAGGCCATTACTAGGGCTCGGCGGCTCTATGGCCGCACTCTGCTTTGCTCGCCATTCCAGTGCCAGGCCTGTTTTCTCTGGCCTGCCCCTCCAAAATGCAGCCCTGGTGCGCTCTGAAAGGCTGCAGCGCGCCTGGTCCAAAGGAGACACACACACACACTGCGCTCTCGCACTCAGTTTGTCTCTCTGGTGCATTCAAGGAGACTTTATGTTTGTTCTTTCTTGATACCGTTTTTCCTAACCCGAAAGGAAAAGCCCTCTGACACTGCAGGCGCATGGCTGCTCGTTGGGATGGAAGCAGCACCTCCCTATATCAGATGAGCCTCTCCCCCTTCAGATGGAAAAATTCCCCTCTCCAATCCACACAGCAGCTCTGTGATCCACTCGCCGGACCTGGCGCCCTGCGAGCTTCGTGCGTAGGGCAGCCGTGAAGGCCCCAGCGTGTCTACTGGTGGAGATTCTCCAGCAGCACAAGTGGCAGGGGCCTGTCGAGGGGGGGAGCTGGGTGTGATTTCTGCTCTCCACATGCAGTTCTGCCCACCAGGCTCAGCGTAGTGAGCCAGGCAGGCCCTCAGAAACAGCCTTAGTCCCTAACCCTGGCTGGCGGACGCCCCTCGTGCCCACCGTGAGCGCACAGAGGAGTTCACTGATTCACTAGGCAAGCTGCCTCGGTTTCCCCATTGGCACTCACATGCTTTCCCTGCCACCGCCAGGGGCTCTGACGGTCGAAGGGCTTGTCCGCAGAGGGAAGGCACGATGAGGTGGTAAAACCCCGCTGCAAGGGGCCCTGCGCAGCCGTAGAAACCAGCCTGCCCTTCCCCTCTCCCAGCTCCTCCGCAGCCGCAGCCCATTCGACTGGGGCCCGGTGCTTGGGCTGCGGCATCCCCGAGAGGTCGTCGGCCTCGTTAGCGCCTAACGAAACAGGGACCCACCGCAGGCCCTGCCTGCTGCCAGGGAGCCGAGGGGACCAGGAACGGCTGGAGGCTGAGGGAAAGCCGCTTTCGCTGGGCCCCGAGCCGGCCGGGGAGGCCTGGGGAGGCCGCCCTGCTTGTGTCTGGTGCTCCAAAGGGCCTTGCGGGGGCATTAGCGTCCTGGCCTTTGCCGAGCGGCGGGCGGGGTCCAGCGGGAAGGGGCCGCCCAGCGCGGTGCTTCTCTCCAGAGATGGCACTTTGCCCGGGGCCTGCAGCCGCCAGATCACTCTCCCCCGGCGGGGCCCTGGCCTCAGAGGAGCCATCAATTACTGCTTGACATCCGCCCCCCCTTCCCCGGAGCTGCTCCCGCGTCCAGGAAAACCTGCTGGAATCCATTAGCTCCGGAGGAGCTGGGAATTCAGCCCTGGGTCCCTCCCAAGCGCAGCCCGCGGCGCTGACAGCCGTGCTCCGGGAACCCGGCCGGCCGCTCCGCCCGCACCTCTCCCGCCTGGGCTGATGGACGGAGCGCGCGGCAGCCTCATCGGCCAACTGGGGAGCCCGCTGGGCCTCCCGCTCCCAGCCCGGCCTGGCTTTGAGTGGGGGGCCCAGCAGGGCCTGTGAACCCTCGTGAGACGCTGCTGAGGGCAGAGGTTGGGCGGGCGGCTCCTTGACCCTCGCCCCCCCCCCCCCCGTGCCTGCACGGCTGGACCGGGGAGCCCAGGCTGGGGGGTCAGGGCCCTGCCCCAGGAGAAGGGGATGGCAAACAGACTGGGACACGCTGTGGGCATAACACAGGTGTGGCCTTAACCGGCAACCCCAGCAAGGCACAGGGGTTGGGCCAAACCCTCCCCGCAGCTACATCCAGGCACCCCCTCTGGGCCAAATCCATCCATGGTATCCCTCTTGGGAGGGCCGGCACACGGACCCCGGCAGGGCGTCCCCAGGAACGGGGCAGGCCCAGGGACCCAGGCGGGGCGTCCCCAGGGACGGGGCAGGCCCACGCACCCCAGCAGGGCGTCCCCAAGGACAGGCAGGCCCACGCACCCCAGCAGGGTGTCCCCAAGGACAGGGCAGGTCCACGGACCCCGGCGGGGCGTCCCCAGGGACGGGGCAGGCCCACGCACCCCAGCAGGGTGTCCCCAGGGACGGGGCAAATCCACGGACCCTGGCGGGGCATCCTCAGGGACGGGGCAGGCCCACGGACCCCAGCGGGGTGTCCCCACAGATGGAACAGGCCCACGGACCCCAGCAGGGCGTCCCCAGGGATGGGGCAGGCCCATGGACCCCAGGATGGGACAGGTCCACGGACCCCGGCGGGGCGTCCCCAGGGACGGGGCAGGCCCGCGGACCCCAGCGGGGCGTCCCCAGGGACGGGGCAGGCCCACGGACCCCGGCGGGGAGTCCCAACAGACGGGGCAGGCCCAGGGACCCCGGCAGGGTGTCCCAATAGACGGAGCAGGCCCACGGACCCTGGCAGGGCGTCCCCAGGGATGGGGCAGGCCCAGGGACCCCGGCGGGGAGTCCCAACAGACGGAGCAGGCCCACGGACCCCAGCGGGGCGTCCCCAGGGACGGGGCAGGCCCACGGACCCCGGCGGGGAGTCCTAACAGACGGGGCAGGCCCAGGGACCCCGGCAGGGTGTCCCAACAGATGGAGCAGGCCAACGGACCCCGGCGGGGCGTCCTCAGGGACGGGGCAGGCCCAGGGACCCCAGCGGGGAGTCCCAACAGACGGGGCAGGCCCACGGACCCCGGCGGGGCGTCCCCACAGATGGAACAGGCCCATGGACCCCAGCAGGGCATCCCCAGGGATGGGGCAGGCCCACGGACCCCAGCGGGGCGTCCCCAGGGATGGGGACTCATTTGCAGGAGTTGTGATCTCCTTTGCATATTTGCTGCCGATCCGTTTTTGCGCTGGACAAGCCGCGTAGACTTTTTCTTTTGGCGCAAACACCCGTTTTCCCGCCAGATCAGTACACCTCCTTTTCGGGGGCATAAGGAGCTTGCGGAAAAAAAGGGGTTTGTGCGCAAAAAAGAAATTGTCCACACGGCTTGTTTTGGCGCAAAGACCCCGGCGCAAAAACAGCTCGGCAGAAAATATGCAAATGCGATCGCGACTCGTGCAAATGAGTCCCTCGTGAGCGTATTTTTTGCTGAGAAAACTCGTACTGTAGATGTAGCCTCAGTGTTCCTCTCTAAGCTCTTACCCCCCCTCCCCCCATCACTCTGTGCCTGCAATGTGTCGTTCCCCCCCCCCCGCATGATGACCTGTCATGGGGTGCTTGGAGGCGCTGCCCTGGAACCCATTAGAGCGATGAGACCCCCCATGCTCGGTTCCTGAGGGAAGCTGGGTGATGTGGCGTCTCTCTCCAGCCCACCCTGGCCCTTCCTGCCCACCCCGCCTGAGGCCATTTTAATTCTTCGTTGCATCTTTCTCTCCCTTCCTTTCTGCAGCCACCAGATTCTCTGCCCTCTCCTCCCCCCAGGCCCCACACAGGGGGGCCGGCCTGCAGCTGGGGGCTTTGCTGAATCTTCCCCTCCGGCGGGTGGGAGCCGTGTATCCCGGGGAGGGGAGGGGTCCGCTGGAAGGGCCAGTGTGGCAGGCCGGACTGGGCGCTGAGGAAGAGAAGCGCCCATTGTCAAGGCTGCGTGTGTCGCTCGGGGAGGGGGTGCCGGGGAGGGGGGCCAGCCCAGGACGGCACATCTGCTGGATGAGCGCAACCCTGGAGGAGACAAAGCTGGGAGTGTTGTAGGGTCCGTCCGGGGGCCAGGGGGGATCCATGAGGAACGGTTCCTCTCGTGGCGTCAGCGGCGACTCAGAGAGGAATCTAATCGGGCGGCCCCAGGAAGCAGAGCAGAGGGCGAGCTGGCACCCGGGGGAGACACAGAGCCCGGGAGAAATGCAAACACCTGCTAGGAGAGAGGCCGCCGGGGTCTTCAGACCAGGCGGGCCAGCCCCACGGCTTTGGCGCGGGGCTCGCGGGATGTCCCAGGACGTTGCCAAGGCCAGGAGCCATGGCGGAGCCTCGTGGCGGTGGCCCTGGCAACCAGGCAGGGACTTGTTAGCCTCTCCCCTAACGGGTTGGCAGGGTGACATCCAGCCACCGGAGGAGACTGGGGTACGCATGCTGCTGAGGTCTCCTAACCGGTGCCATCTCCCCTCCAGCGTGGCTCAGCCGCGTGTTTCCTCCCCCCGCCCCCCGTCCGGTGCCCTGATTCCTTGGGCACTGCCCCCCGACCCTCCAACCTGCTCTCTGGGGCTCCCGCCCGGTCGCCATTCCACCAAGGTCCCTGGCACCCTGCTGCGGTGGCAGAATCAGTCTCCTCTGGGCCGAATCCCAGGAGGGCAGGAAGTTGTGGTAAATCTGCAGAACCCTGCCACTGCCCCTCAGCCTCCCCCTGCTGCATTTCCCCGTCCTCCTGGCTATGCAGGGAACTTATCTCCTCCCTCTGGCACATTCACCTTCCCAGGACTGGGGGCAAGTCTCTTCGCCCTCACCGTGGCCAGGATCATGCCCCCACGAGACTGGAGCCCCATAGCACCATGGCCCTACAGCAGGCTGGCAGACCCCTCCCACCAGTGCACAGCAAACCAACAGCCCCATCACACCCCTACTTTATGCAAATTGTCTTATGAATATGCATCACTCAAAGACACTTGATCATGTGACATGTCATTAGAAATGTCGTCATCCGCTGAGTCTGGCTACCCTGGTTCTGTGCAGGTTGCTCCCTTGTGTGTGAATCTAGACATATGAAGTAGGAACCTGTTTTATTAGTAAAAGCCATTAGTGATACTTAAGGAACTTAATGGTTCGGTAATCAAGTCAATGCCCTGGGAATGGCTTTGTTTGAAGCCCAAACCGTGGCTGGTCCTATGGAGACATGCGGCCCAGCCCCCTGGTGCTGGAACCCATCTCGTATCCGATGCTTTTCCACTCACGGTGAGAAAAGTTTGACCTGAACACCACAAAGAATTCCTGTCTTGGGCAACGGGGCTATAAAGAGGAGGGAAATAACTAACAGAGGAGTTGCCAGAGGCCACCTAAGATGCCTGCTGGAAACATCTAAGACTAAACAGGGGAAGGATTAGGCCCAAGTTGGGTGGCTGCTTAGTGTGTGAGAGAGATGATCAGAACAACAGTGAGGGTAAGAATTTGCATATAACAAGTTTCTTGGTCTATTAGGAGTTGCTGGTGTGTTTGTTTCTTTTGGCTTAGTGACATACTTTGATCTGTCTGTTTTCACTCGCAATCACGTGAATCCTACTTGTTATTCTTTAATAAAAACTCTTTTGTCTATTAGCAAGCGCAGTGTAGATCATTTTGACTGGGGGGAGGGAGGTGGAGGCAGCAACCTCTGTACAGAGCTCTCTTTCGTTGATAAAGAAGAAGAAGATCTAAGCTTTCTCCGTGTCAAACTTCTATACAACATATGATGGATCTAGCTGGGGGTTTGGTCCCTTGTGGAGGGTTCAGTTCTTGGGAGGCTGTCAGCGGCCTGAGAGCTGAGTTTCCCAGAGCTGAGCTGATTCACAGTCTGGGTTGGACTGCTGGGGGGCAATTACCCCAACTCTGTTCCTTGGCTAGGGGGACTAGAGCTTCTAGCCCAGCAGGACAGGGTGGTAGGGAAGCCCAGAGGTGAGCACACCAGGTGACAGTCCCAAGGGGACCCTTGGGATTCAACCCATCATACCTCCTTCCAAGCTGGCGGCTGGCCGGGGTGCATTAGAAAGCCACTTGTAAGTGTGAAATGACCGGGGGGCAAATCTGCATGGCCGGTTCAGTGCGAAACCGCCTCCCTTAGGTGTCCATGCAAGGGTTAACAAAACAGTGGGTACCAGTTATTTAGCCTTCCAGGGGCCTTCGATAAGATCTGTGCAGGAGGCGATTAAGGAAATGGGAGATAAGCACCCACAGCTGCCTGTTAGAAGCAGCAGCAGGTGTGTGTGTGTGTGTGTGTGTGTGTGTGTGTGTGTGTGAAACTGACCGGAGAGAGACCAGTGCTGAGATAAGGCATCTCTGGCTCCTACAGTGGGGGGGGCCCTGGGCGCAGAAGTGTTGTCCCCCCATCGCGGGGGCCCACTGAGCGCTGACTCCCAGAAAGCTGCTCACCCCCGGAGCCTCTGGGAGCCTGTGGTGGTCTGGTGTGTGCAAAGCAGCCTACTGGCATTTTTTGCTGTTATAGCAGGGACAAATCCCATGTCTGCTCCAGCCCCAGCAGGTCCCTGCCTCCAGGCGCCAAATAGTGCAGCATGAGCACAGCTCGCCCCTTGGCCCTGCACACCCCCCTGGCCTGTGCGGGATTGTTCCCCCTGTATATTCGCGGCTGCTCTGTCCAGATTCGCCGGATGACTCAGCCACGGGGCCATCCCTCACTTCCCCGAGGAGACTGTTCCGCTGGCAAAGAGGCCTCGCTGTGGTTCGGTTTTCCAGCTGGCATTTTCCCTGAGCTCAGTCGCATCCCATTACTTCACGATAATTAGCCCACGTGTACGGAGCCTCCTCCCACAGGCTCCCCCAGGGCCCAGCTGGGGCCCCTGCCAACGCCACGGTCCCATTCTGGTCAACGGCAAGGTCGCCGCTTTTTAAACACGGCCAGTTTCATGATTTCAGCTATTTCAGTGGGACGTGTCCAGGGCTGTAACTGGGGGAGGAGGGCTGGGGCTCGGCGATTCAAAAGTGTCCTGCACCCCGGGCCACTTTAAATCCTCCCCAGAGTCCCACACGGCACGCTCCAGATCCCCGCATGGCACGCTCCAGGCAGTGCTGAAGGGCTGGTGTGGGGAGGCTAACCCCAGCCTCGCCCCTTCCACCCAAAGCTGCACCCCCTTCTGGGAGCACAGAGCTGCCCCCCCCAACTCTCAGTCTAGGGATCCGGCTACTCTGTCAGAGCACCCAAAAGACCAGGTTTCACATGCAAAGAACTATGTCATCTGTAATGACTACCACTGCTTAACACCCCCGCTGTGTGCCCTACTACTACTCCTTACAGCCCTGAGCCGCTCTAGGCCGTTCCCTCCTTCCTAGGTGTTATACCCCCTTCGTGGCCTTGGGAATGTTTATTTTCCAGGCACAGAGAACAAAGCATGCGTTAGCCAGCTGGGTGATCTTTCTTTGGAGCTTAAAGTAAATCACAATCAAAGAAAACACCAATATAAAGTTCTCATGAGCGAGCGAGAGCACAGTGCGTATGACTCATTCAGTATCTGCCTGTTTGAAGCAACACCTAGGAGTGCACCAAAGCAGTCAGTCCGGGAAATTCCTTTACACTGAAAAGGAATGCAGTACATCAGCATCCCCCATGTGTGTAGTTAGTACATCGCAGTTAAAATCATAGGATGCTCGAACTGGAGGGGACCTCGAGAGGTCATCAAGTCCAGGCCCCGGCCCGCGCGGCAGGGCCAGGCACCATCTAGATCATCTCCGATAGATGTTTTTCTAACCTGCTCTGAAATATCTCCAGTGATGGAGATTCCACGCCCGCCTAAAAAGTAGGCACCTGGATTTGAACCTCTTAATCTGCAGTTAAATATGCCCCCCCACCCTGACAATTTTGAGCATAGGAAACTTCCACAGTAAAGAGAAAGTTCAAGTTTCTTTGCAGTTGACAGACAGAACAAAGGTCATCAGCCCACGGGGGACTTGAACCCACAAGCTATGGCTAAGGAGGCTGGGCCACACAGACGCATGAGCTCATAATCTTGCTTGCCCTGTGCTTTATAACCTCATTTATTTTAAGTATACTCTTCACGCAGGACTATCACCTCCCAGCTCTGTCCTGCTAGCTCTGCAAATGCCTACTGGCATTTTTGGCTGTTATAGCACGGACAAATACCATGTCTGATTTGCTGCCCCCACAGTCTCACCTAGGTCTCTTTCCACGTGGGTCCTTCCCGCGGAACGCTGGCGACTCAGATGTCCCCCTGAGACATGTTCTTTTGCCTTTTTCTCAGGAGCAATCTCACTCCGGCCCATCGGCCTCCTCTTCCCACCTGCCCGGCGGTTATTTCTCTGTCCTCCCTGGCAAGTCGGGGCCATCAGGCAAAGACCCGGTGAGAAAGGATGGTGGCTTGTCCCACGTGAGCTATTCTGTGGTGTTATGGTGGCAAAGCTACTACGCCACAGGGATCTCCCCCCGCTTGGGGCTTCTGGAGTCCTGCTCCAGGCTTATCCCAATCAGTTTTGGCCCGTGGGTGGTTTCCTGCTGCGGTTTGGCTGGGGAGCGGGCGCCTGGCTCCTTTGGGCTGGTTAAACGGGCCGCCTCCTTCCCAAGCCCGATTCGCGGCGAGGCCTGGCTTGCAGCCAACAGCGGGGTAGGCTGCGGGTGCATGGAAGGAGATGGACGCCCCACTCTGCCTTCGGCCTTGCTGAACTTTCACGGGCGCGAACCCAACGGCCAGGAGCGGCTGCTGCCAACGGAAGAGCGGGCCCCATCTTGGAGCTCGTGGCTGGTGTCCACAGCAGTTCAGTGGTGTGTGGAATTTGTGCAGCATCACTTCACGTAGCTGGGGAGCCCTTGGGTACCCCTCTGCCAGGCTGCAAACACCAGCACCTCCAAGTTACGTCGCGGCTGAACACCTAGTGGTTTCATGGGAGCAGGCAAATGCGTCTCTTACCTTTGAGGCGCTGGGGCTAAGCCAGGGGCGGGCAATAATTTTGGAAGGGGGGGGCCACATTGTGAATTTCAGAAGTGGTCACTGGCCGCCCCAGAAGGGGAGGGGCCTCGGGTGGAAGGGGCGGGGCCGGGAGACTTCGTGTGTTCTGATTGGCCTGGGGGTGGGAGAGCGTGTGAAGTCTTAGCCCCGCCCCCGTCCCCCCAGGGGCATGCGGTGCTTAGGGGGAACCACCAGCTGTTTTGAACAGCTGGCGTTTCTCTCTAGGTGCTGCGCACCCCTGGCAGGGGAGGACACTTTGTGCTGTCGATTGGTCTGGGGGCGGTGGAGCTGGATTGGTCTGGGGGCCGTGGGCCAGATTAATTGGATCCGGCCCCCGGAGGCGGTCCCGCCCACTCCTGGGCTAAGCTTTTTGTACAGACTTGCCCAATTCCCAGCCCAAGGGGGACCGGGTCGGATGGTTCTACTGTAGGAAAAGCGCGGAGTAAACCTAACAGCTTTAGGGGTGATTTAGGGGTGACAGCCCAAGCTGGGGAGCGGGCTGGCACTAATGTGACACAGGGGCATTTGGGATCATGCTAGGAGCAGGGGCTGACCTTTCGCTGCCTGCTTTGCAGGGCCGGACGCTCAGAGGCGTGCCCCTGGGAGTGACTGGCTGGTCTCTGCGGAGCCTGCAGCAGCCTGGGAGGGCTAGATCCTGCCACCGGGCAGGGGCTGTTGCTGCCGGGAGGCCAGAAGCACGTCCGGCAGGCGGGATGGTGTCGCTGACCTCCATGCTGGGCTCTGCAGGAGGCCCCATGCGCCAGACTCCCACAGCGTAAGCTCCGGCCAGGAGCCTGGGGCACGTAGACAGGGGGACGCAGCTGCCAGAGCAGAGCTGGGCTGGGGGCAGCTTCCTGCCAAGTTCTGGACTATTTTACCTTGATCCCCCTTGCCTGCCCCCGCAGCATCACGGCCTTTGAACGCCGCCCCATCGGACAGGGAACCCTGGGGGACAGACCCAGCTGTTGGGCCCTGCTGGGGCGACTAAACTGTTTCACCCCAGGCTTGGGGCACGACCCGTCTCCCCTCCCACCTCTGCTGCCTCCCCACGGCCTCCTCCCCTGGCTGCCCCGTTCCCTGGCCCACCGGCTCCCACCCTCTCAAGGCCCCTGTACAAGCGCTCCGGGGAGCAGGCCTCGGGGGGGGGACGTGAGGAATGACAAGCCCAGGAAGCCAGCGGCAGAGCGGGACATGGACCCGGCCTGACTCCTGAGCCTCTGCTGTGACCCCACTAGGCAACACTGCCTCCTCCGCTTTGCCTGGGCATGTACCTGCCTGGGGCCTCTGCTCTGGGCTGTCTTGCCCCGGTGAGGCGCGGGGGAAGCCTGGCGGGAATTGTGGGTCCAGGACGGGGACAGCAGCCGGGGCAGAAGGCGGGGGCGCTGGGGTTGCAGTGGTAGGGGCGCAGCGGGGGAGGAGGCCGCTGCCTTGGCACAAGGTGCATTGGCAGCACCCGCTCAGCAGCCAGGCTCAGTCCCTGGCCCGGGGAGCAGCGGGGCAGAGCAGCCCTCGCGGGGCCCCTTGCAAGAATTGACACCCCCCCCCCCCAACGCCCTGACCAGAGGCCTGGGAGGCCATTGAGTGCTCCCACCAAATGGCGTAATTGGCAGGTCAGCAAAGGCAGGCAGTGCATCGTGGGAGATCGGGGGGGGGGGGGAGTGAATGAGGTCAGTGTAGCTGGGGGAGGGGCACGGAGTGTGTGTGTGTGTGTGTGTGTGTGGGGGGGGGGTGTTGGCCGGTGCAGTGTTGTGAATGGAATGTGATTAGCTCCCAGCTGGTTGGCAGGCTGCCAGCTCCGTCCCTGCGGCTCCCGCGTTGGGGGGGGGGGGGGCGTGGCAGCGCCTCCGCCTCGCACTCAGGGTGGGCTGGCCGGGTGGGGGAGCCCAGCGGGGCCCAAGGACCCTGTGATCCAGCCCCACCCCGCCCCTTTCACACCTGGGCCTGTTACCGAGACAGTGCTGGGCAATGGGCGGAGCACAGGGCTGGGAGCCAGGAACATTTCCCCCCCCTCCCCCCCCAAGCCCCACTCTGCTGTGGACGCCCAGGGTAGGCACTGACGGGCACTGCTCCCCCCTGCCTCCCCTGGTGCAGTAGGGCGAGCTGGGTAAGGTCTGCACCGCCCCCCCGCTGTGTGTGTTGCTCCATTTGGGCGCCCTGCAGGGACCACGCAGGTGGGTGCTCTTGGTGCATCCTAATGGGACCATGTGCTCACCTCCTGTTCCCCAGCAGTACCCTGGTCAGAGGCAGGCTCCCAACTCCCCTAGGCATTCGCTCAGTAGTGAGCAGCTGGACAGAGCCGGGCCTTAACCCTAACGTCTGTGCCCTCAGCCCCCGGGACTGCCCTTTCCCAGGCGGCGCCCCCAGGTTCCAGGGCACGGGGCCCTTGCCGGGGGAAGAGCCCGCACACCCCTGCCGGTGCAGATCAGGAGTGGCTCCGTGGTACGCCGGGCATGAGCCATTGGGACCCGAGCCAGGCGCCATCTCTCAAACCCTCGCGGCAGGCCAGGGCCGGCAGCTGCGCCCGCCGTGGTGCCCTGGGAAGGAGCCGCCCTGCAGAGAGAGGGGGGCAGCCACGGCTGGCTGGGGGGGGCAGCATCGACGGAAGCAGCCATAGGCCATCAGCCCGGGCACAGCGCAAGGGGGGGGCCCGTTCATGCGAAATCTCACCCGCTCACATTACACACCCAGGCACTGGGCAGGGCTGTGCCGCTGGGGAACAAAAAGGCCTTTCTGCCCAAGCCCCGGGGAAAAGGAGCCTCCGGCCGGCTGACAGGAACACCAGCTGC
Source organism: Pelochelys cantorii (assembly GCA_032595735.1). Lineage (NCBI taxonomy): Eukaryota > Metazoa > Chordata > Testudines > Trionychidae > Pelochelys > Pelochelys cantorii. The sequence goes on along the minus strand of CM064339.1, from coordinate 780,630 downwards.
CTGCTGCATCTGAGGCCAGGGCTGGGCAGCCTGTCCTCTCCTGGGAGACCAGGGATCTCAGCAGAGAAGGAACAAATGCTGAGGGGAGGCGATGGGTTAGTGTGTCCGTGGGCTGGGCTGGAGGTTTGCAGGGAAATCAACACCCTGCAGCAAAAGCATCTGCTCTGGGAAGCCAAGACCAGCTGTCTCCCAGGCAGCGAGCGCCCAGCCCCAATGGGCTTGTTGGGGGGCAGCACACGGGGGGGGGGGGGCTTTTGTGCAGGGCCCTCTGGCACGTGGAGCCTTTGGCTGCTGCTCCAGACTCCAGGCCAGCTGTCATAGGGCTGGGAACCAGGGCGTGATGTCCCCTGCAGGAGTCTGCCCTGCACGGCCACCATGTCCTGCGTTTGCCAGGGTTCAGCTGGTGCTGCCTCAGCTGGTTTGCCAGAGCTCAGCGGGGTTAACGCTGGGCCATAATCCTAGGGTGTGGCCTGGTGCAAACAGGAGGAGACCACATTACCCCTCCGTGACCTCCAGAGCTTTGCCAGGCTACGGGGTGATAAGGGCTGTCAGCGCCCTGCCTGTTCCCCCTGTCTCATAAAACGAGGAGGAGGGGCAGCGGATGGCACTAAAAGCCAGCAGACAGACACAGCCCCTGATAAAAGGAGGGTTTCGTTGGTTGTGTGTGGGGTGGGGGGTTCTGTGTTAAATGCAAGACCTAATGAACGTGGCCCTCAGTGCCACAGGCCCAGCCCAATGTTACCATGTTAGCAGGACAGGAACAGGCACAGCCAGAACTACATGAACTAGGACCAGACATTTAACTGGGGTAGGAACCCTCATGCTTCAGGGCCCGCTCACAGGGGTCAGGAAGGCACCGCCCTTCGGGGAATACTAGACTCCATGCTGGCAAGCGCATAGCTGTCTCTGAGCCAGGCTACTGGACGAGCGGGACCATTGGTCTGATCCAGCCTGGCCCCGCGTCCCCCTCCCGTGTCCAGCTTTGGGAGGAACGTTGCAGAGGGGCGCCGGAAGGGCTCAGCCTGAGCCTGTCTCACTGAGGCCGCTCCTGCCGCTGCTCCACATGGAGCCCTGCCTTGGAGGGAAGTGGGAGTATCTCTGGGCCCAGCCGCGTGCTTGGGGTCCCTGGCTGCAGCATCAGGCCCGTGGCCTGGTGCCTTGGCAGGGTCTTTCATTTCCTTGGCAGCCAGGTACTGGCCTTGACGGGCCAGCGGCTTGATTCCAGCCCCCACTGGGCCAGGCTCTCTCCTCCCCCCCCCACCGTATCCGTGAGCGCAGGGGGGGCAGAGATCACAGGAGGCCGGACACCAGGCAAATCGCAGCTTTTATTGTCTTGTAAACCACGCCCCTCCTTAGCCCCGTGCCCCGGCTGGACTGCCTCCCGGCTGGTCGCCCTGCAGGGCACAGCGAGGGGCTGGCATGCCACGGGCAATGCTTTCCGAGCCGGCGCAGCGGCCAAAGCCCATCTGCTCCGGGGCCTTTGCCACCATCCCGGGAGTACGACAAGGCCGGGAAGCGGAAGCGGGACCTGGTGCTGTGTTTACTCTCCAGGCTGCTCCAGCTGGGGTTGGCTTTAAACCGGCTCAGCGAGCTCACAGGCTGGAACACGGAGGCCCGACCCAGCCGCGTAAAGGAGGCAACTGCTGATAAGGTCCCTGGTCTTGGATCCTCCAGCTGCTCCCTGGCGGGGCCGGGCCAGAGGGACAGCGCAGGGAAACGGGACCTTGGCGGTGGGCCTGCTAGAGCTTGGAGGAAGCGGAGAGATCTCGGCGCTGCACAGGAAGGTGGGGGATTGGGGAGGTTGGGGATGGTGGTGGAGGGGAGGAGATGGCTTGGGACTGGCAGGATGCTGCAGACTGGGATGGAGGGGCGCTGGGTGGGGCCCCAGGACTGGACTAGGCAGGCGGTCAGGATGCACTGGAGGAGATGGAGCAGCAGGAGAGCCGGTGGCTGTGGGAGGCTTGCTGGGGAAATCGCACAGCTGGAGTAGCCGGGGCTGCTTCAGGCCAAGCTGGAGGGGCATCGGCAGAGCTGGGTGGGAGGTCCCAGCCCCAGAAAAGCCAGGGTGCTGCAGGCCAAGACCGAGGAGCATGGATAGAAGCAAACTGGGCTAAGAGGGGGCTGCCGCTTCCCTTTTAAGGGATGGTACATCCACAGCTCCCAGCGGTAGCAAGCAGGCCTTCAGGAAGTTAAAGCTGAGCTTTCGGCCCCCCTTCCGCATCCAGCTCATCGGCCCTGTCCCCTTGCCCGGCTCCCTGGGTCCTCACGGCCTCCTTTTGTGAAAGTGCCACAGACCACGCAAGCTGCTTTTCCTCGCAGCCTCATTGTTCCGCTGGGCGCCTGCATCCTGATACCTAAATTTAGCCAGCCAGGTCCGTGCTGGGCCGGATGTGACTTCCTGAAGAAGAGCTCCAGGGCCAAGCGCCTCCCAGAAGTTTTTCTTGCAAGGAAAACTCAAGCCAGGGAGAGTTTCTTCCCACCCTTGCGCTCCTCCATCCCCAAGGCCTGACCAGAGCTGGAGATGGCTCCTGGCTCATTGAGAACAGGAGACAGCTTTAGAGAGAAGCTCCTGCTGTCCAGGCACACAGCTCCCCTGGGAGAGGGGCCAAATAGACAGTAGCTCATGACACAAAGATTGACTCCTTCTGGAATGTCTTCAAACGGGAGACCGGGCCGCTTGGTGGCCAAGAATCAGGGCATTTGCTGTAGCAACTGCTGTTAATCAATACAATCAACCTGTGGAACTCCTTGCTAGAGGATGTTGTGAAGAATGTGAGTTTTAACAGGGTTCAAAAAAGAGCTAGATAGATTCATGGAAGTTAGGTCCATCAATGGCTATTGGTCAGGATGGGCAGGGATGGTGTCCCCAGCCTCTGTTTGTCAGAGGCTGGAAATGGGTGACAGAGGAGGGATCACATGAGGATTCTGTTCTGTTCGCTCCCTCTGGGGCATCTGGCATTGGCCACTGTCGGCAGACTGGGCACTTGGCGAGATAGACCTTTCGTCTGACCCAGCGTGGCTGTTCTTATGTTCAGTAGCTATCCCCAACTCCTGGGGTCCACCTGAGGCAACGGTGCTGAGATACCACAATGATGAGGTAAAGATGGATGGTGAAGACAAACGACAGCTCAGCCACATTAGCTCTGAAGGCCAGGCCACCCTACAATCGGCTCCCTCACACCTTGTACGTAGAGTGCTGTACTGCGTCAGGCACCTAAACCCGCCCACTGGCCCTCACCCCATCTAGAAAACCCCGGGTTACATCCAGTAGTGAGCAGCACCCCTGGCGTGGCAGGATTGGATGGTGCTTTCTACATGAGCTGCAGGGCTCAGCATGGTCCCCACATGGATCCAGTCAGCCGAGGGGCCAGGAAAACCACGTGGGAGCCCAGAGCTCATCGAGGGGGCAGGATAGCTGGACCCGCTGGAGGGGCAAGGGCCCCCTCCCAGTAGTGCTGAGGACCACAGGACTGGATGGGACCTCACCGGGTTGCCTCTTCCAGCATCCTGCACAGATCCACCTTGCAGGCCAGACTTCGGCATGCAGCCAGGGTGCGCCCTGCATCACAGCACGGGGCCTCTTGGTGATGGAGGGCTCCAAGGCAGGGCGGCTGCACACAACATCTGGTTTGGTAGGGTTTATTGTGTAGCAGTTAAACATGACCAGCATGGACATTAAAAAAAAAAAAAAAAAAAAAAAAAAAACAAACCCACAACCCAACACACACACACACACACACACACACGCACACCCACGAGAGAGACAGACACTACGGGGACAGGGCATGGCCGGGCAGGGGGTCTCCACGCCTATGGGACATGGCCTCTCACACCAGATGCCTGGCGCGGGGCTGAGGTGATTTGGGGTTGCTTTCCAAGCCAGTCCCCTTCCCCTGGGCTGATGGGGGCATGGATGGGACATGGGGGAGGGGGCATAAAAACAGCCCCCCCTCAGAGGCAACTGGCCTGGGGAAATGAGGTCACCACCTCAAATGTTGGTGCCCCCCAAGCTCACATTTAATGGGGTCTGAGGCCCAGACGCTGGCCACGAGGTACCTAAATTCCTCTGCCTCGGGGCCCAAGTGCCTGGAGCTACCCGCTGGCCTGCCTTGCCCGGGTGGGTGAGCTGGCGAGTCACTTTGGGGCCCTTCTGCACAGGAGCCCATCAGTCTCATGGCATGGGGCGTGCGCCCCAGCACCGCCAAGGGATCCCCGAGGCAGACGTGCAGGGGGTGGGGGACATTGTTCCAGCAGAGCCAAGCCGCGCAGGGGGAGGCAGGGCGTGGAATGGCTGCCCCGAGGCAGAATGAAGAGGGCGCGGGGCCAGCCCTGAAACGCACTCTCTCCAGCACACACCTGGGTGCTCACACACACAGAACAACTTTCCAGGCGTGGAAGCCAACGGTTCTGCGAGGGCCTGGCCCCGCGCTGGCGTGCAGCTGGCCGCAAGGAGGGGGGAGGCTTTGGCTGAGGCGCGCTGGGCGGGCTCCAACTGGAAACGGCTTTTTCCAAACAAAAGGTGACCACATGGGAGCTGGCGGGGAAGTGGGAGCCTGAGCTTTCCCAAGGAGGGGGGAGGTGGATGGGAAGGGAGCAGGGCCTGCTAAGCTCTGGGGACCGCAGACCAGGGCCTGAGACTGGCCTGGCCGCTCTGGATCCGGGCAGGAGCCTCACAGGGCCTAACCTGCCCATCAGGCCGGGTGGCCTGAGGAGCCCCCCCCCCCCACTTCCTCCTGTCTCTCTGCATGGGGGGGGGGGACGTGTGAAGCAAGTGAAATGAAACAGCTCAGCAGTGCCCCTGCCCCTGAGATGCCTCAAGGTGGGGCAGCAAGATCAGCACTAGCCCCATAAAGCTGCCCTGCCCACGAGGAACCAGTGCGAACGGTTCCCTTAGCCCCAGCTGGCGAGACCACGCACGGCCCTGGCTAGCCACTGTGGTGGGAGGGGGCAGGCCGCCAGGGACCTCGCGGTCCCACCTCACCTCAGTGCCAGGCCAAGGGAGGACACCACCGGGGGTGTTGCTGGTTTACACCAGTGACTTTTGATGGCCTCTCTGTTTCTCTTTAGGCCCAAGCTGCTCTTTGGTCCCTGGGGAGGAGGGGTACAGGGCACCCCCATGCTCCGCACCCTGGCGCAGCTATCATGGAAACAGACTAGCCCAGGCCCTGATTTAATGGCTGGCCCTTGACCATCATAGCAAACCCACGGTGGAAAAGGCAGATTTTGCCAGGCTGGTTCTGGCCCCCAGGTACCCATGGGGGACACAGGGGTCATCTCCCCGGCCAGGCCCAGCCAGTGGGTCTGGCGCACAAATGAAGCAGGGAGGAGGATCTGCTTCAGGGATGCTGCCCTCCCAGCCAGAAAGGCCTCAGCTCCCCTCTGCACCGGCTGCTCTGCCCAAGTGCAGTGCCTGTCCCTGGGTGCCCCTGAAAGCTTTTATCTGGCAGAGCCTCTGGGCTGCACACCCCTCCCCCTTCCCCCCCAAGCAATGGCACGCTCAGCCAGGAGCACCCCTGTGCAGCTCTGGGGCTTGCTGCTTTCCCAGCCCCATTTCCCACAGGCCCCGGGGGATGCTGTGTTTGGGAACCGAGGGGCGGGGGAGGAAGCAGCTGAAAAGCAGCTACAGGACTTCCAGCATCAGAACATCTTCCCAATGGACGGAGGCCCCCCAGGGAACCAACCAACAACAGGCTGGGGCTGGGAGAAAGCTCCTGGCCGGCCTTCCCAGGGCAGGTTTGAGAGGCCTCTGCTATCTTTAGGGTCCTTCTCCCCCTCGTTTCCCAGCTCCAAGCAGTTCAACAGGAAATAAAGGCAGTGAGGTCACCTCCACTGCATCTGCCTGGGCCAGAAAGCTCAGCTCAGCACGCCTGGCCGGCCAGCCATGCCGGGGTAAGCAGCCACAAGCTCAGCCACCAAAGCCCGGCTTGGGCTGGCGCAGGCGGAGCCAACTTCTCCTGCACCTGCAGCTCTGCCAAAACCCTGCAGCCCACTCCTGTCCTTCAGCCCCCCCATACAATCTTGGCCCATCCACGTCAAACCCCTGCTACACGGGGGGCTGAGCTCATCAAACTCATCGCACCTGTGAGCTAAGCCAGGATTGGAAAGTGGCTCTCCAGCTGACACCTGCACCCCCAGCGCCCTCCGCCTAGTTGTACCTGGGCCCCGAAACACCTAGAAAGCCAGGATCCACAGACCAACAATCATAGACTCCTAGGGCCAGAAGAGACCTCAGGAGATCGAGTCCAACCCCTTGCCGAAAGCAAGACCAAGCCCAACTCAATCATCCCAGTCGGGCTTGGTGAAGCCGGGACTTAAAAACCTGACAGCCCCGGGGAGCAGCTCCCAGAAGAGTGCTGGGCCCTGCCACCAGCCGCTGCTCAAGGGGAAAAGCTGCTGCTGGAAGTCAGCACTGAGGGGACGGGGAGCGAGAAGTGGGGACAAGGAAATGGCCTCCCATTCCAGCAGGGCAGTGTGGCTGGCTCACCCGAGCCGGGAGGGTCAGGGCTGCAAAGACCATGGACTGGAGGAGCCAGGGAGAGGAGCGCTCCCGGACACAGGCATGAGACCCACAGAAGGCCTCTGGGCCATGGAGCAGGGATTCTGCTGTGGCACTGTGGGGACTTTGCCCAGGAAGAGGCAGCCCTCGGGGACTGGCCAGGCAGTTGGTCAGGTACGAGCCACCCATAGCAGGGATCCCATCCATCTTTTCCAGGGGCCCCGCCAGGACCGCGGCACGACCCATGGCCGGGCGCCCAAGGGAAGCATCCGCGTTGAGGAAGCATTTCAAGTCCGGTCTCTGCGGCTGCGCACTGAGCCGAGAACGCAGCACTGGGAAGCCTCCAGGGACCCCAGCAGTGGCTGAGGGAGAAGCTACCCAGCTGCCCCCTCTGCCGTAGGGCTCCACACTCAGGGCTCTGTGCCATGGAGATAGGAGCCTGCAGCAAATGCCCAATCCCAGCCCTGCAGAGGGGAAGCTGCAAGGCACCGCCGCGGCCTCCTGCACACAGTGGAAGCACTGGGAGATACCCAGAGTAGTGGTGGTGGTGGGGGGGGGTGGGTCTCCCCGCTCTCCCCCAGCAGGGAGAAGGCCAGAGGAATCCTGGATCCAGGCATGGGGAGGGGAGTGGCTGCAGGCACGGAGGAGGTGGGGGTGGGGCATCTCCTACAAGCAGACCCGGCCGGGCGCAGTCGACCAAATGTGCAAAATCTCGGTGTAAGGCGACTGGGAAAGGCTCCGGGGGCTTCGTCTTCTCAAGCTTCTTTGTTAGCACCATGGTGGGGGGAGGGGGGGTAGGCTGGGAGGGTCCAGGCTCAGACCCACTCCTGCAAGGAGCGTTTGCAGTACAGCAGCATCCGCGGGGCCCCCTTCCGGTGCATCTGGATGATGGCGGAGATGAGGCCCAGCACGCAAAGCAGCAGCACCAGGGGCACTAGCACCATGACGATGCTCATGGTCCGCGTGTACTTGTCGATCTGCACCACGACGTCCACGTCGCTGCCCCGGGTGGGGCCTGCGTAGTCCTCCTCATCCTCCGCTTCCTCCTCGTCCTCCCCTTCGCCCCCCTCCCGGTCAGCGCCCGTCCCCCCGCCCTCCGGGTTGAAGGGAGGTCTGGCCAGGTCGGGCCAGCGGTGCCCAGGGTCGGGCTCTGGTGCCAGGGCCTCCTGGCAGCCCATGAAGTCCCGCAGGATGGACTTAGGGTAGCCTGGCTCCGTCTTCAGCTGCTCATTGTCAAACTTCCAGTACTTGGTGCCTTTGTAGAAATAGGTGTAAGCTGGAAGGGAGCCAGTGAGAGGAGATTAGCACCGCCTGATCTGCAAACCACTCCCCAATATTCCCCAGTCTGCTCTCCCACCCCACCATGTCAGGGAGACCCTTGGCTGATATTCTGCCTCCTGCCACGCTGGATCAGCCCACTGCCCTCTCTGGTCCGGTGTCATGGCCTCTGGGGGTAGCCAACAACTGATGCTTCCGAGGAAGAATAAAACTAATACACTGGCAAATGGTTTGTATGGGGGGGCGGAGGAGGGGTTTCCTTCCTGACCCCTGCAGGGATGGGTGGATGCCCTGAAGCATGAGAATTAGTTTCATGCAGTGCATACGTAATTGATCGTTTAGTTATGCAGCACCCTCCTTTTGAAAACCCAGTCCCATGAGCTGAGCTGACTGCCCCAAGGAAAAATGACTCCCTTTGCTTAGCAGCGCAGCACCTGGCTGAATGGAACAGAAGAGGGGCATTCGGCTGAGCCAGGCCACGGCTCAGCGACCAGGAAATGGAGCAGAGGAAATTGGAACTTCCTGTAACTCTCCAAGGAGGGGCTCCGCTTGGGTGAGAAAGCGAGGCCCGGGCCCTCCGGAAGCTCGGGGGAGGAAGGCAGCCTCCACTCCTGCACCCAAGGCACCCAGCTCCGTGTCACGCTGCTGCTACAGTGACTTTGGCAGCCAGAATTGCACCCTCCCCACTGCTGGGAGACAGCCATAAGGCGCAGCGGTCACTGTTACCCCTGGAGCCCCCAGGCCCAAACAACAGCTGCGTCAGTGGGGGCAGCATCTTAGACTTGACTGGAGCTGAGCCCGGGCACAGCGGCTGCGAGTCTAGCACAGGTGCCAATGGGCAGTGCTGGGTGACTTCCCAGCAGGGGTAGACGGTTCCTACAGACGGGCTCTTGCATCTCACTCACAGGCATCCGAGCTCAGGAAGGCCCCCTTGGGCGTGGGAGGGATTCCCACCCACACGGTGATCAGCTTCGGGTAGCCCGGGTCCACGGCGTGGGTCTCCTCGTTAAAGCGCCAGTACCTGCACCAGAACGGGCGCCCCTGTGAGCGGGTGATACCCAGATCCCGCCCTGCCCTCTCCCCGCAGCCCCTGGCAGAAAAGGAGCACCGAGGACGGAGCATGGCGAGGGCACCACTGCCCTTGGCTTCAAACCAGCAGGGGGCGCCCCCCCTGCTTCCATGGCAGGAAGCGGGGAGGATCCCAGCCCAGCCAGATGCTCAGGGACACCCACGACACTGAGTGCACTGGGCAGATGTAGAAGGAGCAGCAGCACCCCCCCCCCCCATGTTTCCCAGAAGGGGAAACTGAGGCATGGAGCCAGGCGGTGCCTTGCCAAGGTCAGTGGCAGAACTGGGACTAGAACTCAGGAGCCCTGTCTTCCTGGGCTGTGCTTCTGCCCCAATGCGCCAAAAAATCGCTGGCTCCTACCCGCAGAGAGCAGACAGCCCCCCCGGAGGTTTGAGCCCCGCAGAGTGGGGGTGTGGGAGCGTGACGGGGGCCAGTGGCAGAGGGAGCCCTCATGGGCCAATGCCTCCGGCTTTCACTCTGCCTTCCCACCGGACCAGGGCAACCCTGCTCCAGCCAGGCACCAGGGCAGCAAGACTTTCTTTTCCCAGATCCCCATTAACGGGCTGGGGAGCGGAGGAGCACAATGCTGTTCTCTCCTCCCTGCACTGCCCCATCCAGCCTGTGTTCCACCTCCCCCGTTTCCTGATGGACCTGGGGTGGGCAGCATCTCCCCTATGTCATATGGCGCTGTCTGCCCAGGGCCAACATCAGGAGAAAGCCACGAGGCTGCAGTAAAGTCTCTCAGAAGATGTGTCAGAAGGACCAGGGCTCAGGACGTTACATGTGGGGCTGGGCCTGAGCGCTGGGGACTCTACTGCAGGGAGCAGGCTGATAAACAATGCTTGGCACAGACGGGGAAACTGAGGCACAGCATGTGGCCCAAGGAGTCAGTGGCAGAGCTAGGAATAGAAGCCAGGGGTCCCCGCAGCCAGGCTGCTGCTCTGACCTCCTGCCCACCCGCATGGCCCACGTGGGCCAACCCACCTGTCTCCGCGGAAGAAGAAGGTGTGCCCCGTGGGCTCCCACCAGATGGCTGTGTCGATCTTGTCATAGGGGACGCCCTGCCCGTAGCTGGTGAGGGGCTGTGGGTACCCGGGCTCCAGGTTTGCCTCGCGGAAGAGCCAGTATCGGTCTCCTGGGAAAGCAGAGGGGGCAGAAGGGCCACGAGCCACGTGGCTTGTGAGAGACAAGTCACCCTGCCTTGCCCAGCATGCTAGAGCCTACAGGCCCCCCGGCCCGGCACCCGGGCCCATGCGCTGCTCTGGCATGGAGACACTGCATGGGCTCGGCTCAGCGCCTGCCTCCCAGCACCCGGCCCCCCTCTCCCCGACACATGGCCCCCCAGCAGCAGCACCCCCTGCGGGCCAGCACCCCTCCCTTGCAAGGCTACCTCACGGGGCTCTGCCTCACCCAGCCTAGGGGGTGCTGTCCACAGGTCCTGAGCCTTCGCCCGCCATTGGCTTAGCTTGGGGTAGCCCAGGGCTGGGATAGTAGGGGCAGGGCTGTGGGTCAGGACGAGGGGCACTGGTTGGGGGAGGGGGGGGGGGCGGGAGCTCAGGGCTGGGATAGCAGGGTCAGGACTGTGGGTCGGGATGAGGGGCACTGGTTGGGGTGGGGGGAGCCCAGTGCTGGGGCAGGGCTGTGGGTCAGGACGAGGGGCACTGGTTGGGGTGGAGGGAGCCCAGTGCTGGGGCAGGGCTGTGGGTCAGGACGAGGGGCACTGGTTGGGGGGGGAGCTCAGGGCTGGGATAGCCGGGTCAGGACTGTGGGTCGGGATGAGGGGCACTGGTTGGGGTGGGGGGAGCCCAGTGCTGGGGCAGGGCTGTGGGTCAGGATGAGGGGCACTGGCAGGGGAGGGGCCCAGCTCGGGGAGCAGCAATCTCTCCCCCCCCGCCCCCCCGGAAGCCCCTGCCCCTCCCTGGCCTCTCACCTTTGAAGAAGACGAACTTGCCGTCGTGCCTCTCGTAGGCAGCGTCGATGTCCCCGGGGAGGCCCCTCCAGAAGTGCCCGATGGGCATGGGGTAGTTGTCCAGCACCCGGTTATGCCGGACCCTCCAGAACCATCGGCCCTGAAGACAACAGGCCGCCAGGCTGGGTGGGGTGCACAGTCTGGGGGCCTGGCTGAGGACATGGGGGCGGCTGCCCCACCCTCCCAGAGCCCCCGCGCTTGGTGGGAGTTAGCCCTTGCTGCCCAGGACCGCTCCCTGTGCCAGTGCGAACCAGGGCTCAGCCCCAGGCTGGGGCAGCCCTGGACACAGCTCATTGCCCCCTGGGGTGCAGACCCGGGGGCAGCAGGCCAGGCCCAGGGCTCCCCGGCGCCCCTGGGAACGGAGAAGGGGACCGGAGGAGGAGGGACGAGGGAGACACAAGAGAGGATGGGGAGACGGTGCTGGGTACCTTAAACACAAACATCTCCCCGCGCAGTACAGCCACCGTGTCGAAGTCCCCGTCACAGATGTTGGGCCCATACTGGTCGGGCCGCTCCGTGGTCCTGGGCCAGTCCGGGCTGCCTGGCTTCGGAGGCCGATCTGGTTTGCCACGGGGAGGTGGCTTGGGGGGTCTGTGGTCCGGCTTCCCCGGGCCGCGAGGAGTCACCGTTGGGAGGGGTCGGGTGGGCTGGGGCTGCCCATCGGGGGCACCTGGGAAGAGGAGGAGCAGTGAGGAAACCCTCCCCAGGGTCTAACCCTGTGGTACCCAAACATGCTAGCCACATGTGGCTATTTGGCCAGTCGAGCGTGGGTAGCTGGCTCCCAAAATCATGGACATTTGCAGAACAATGTGGCTAGTTCGTTAGTGACCACTGCTTCAGAACTGGCTGCACCCCCTGGGTCTAAACCAGCCCAGCTGGGCAGGGGCATATAGGCCATACGGGTGCAAAGCTGCAGGCCTCTGGGCCTCACCACCTTGGGCCCCCATTTCTGTGTGCTGCACAGAGTCAGCGGGGACGAGATCTCGGCCCTCACAGCTCCAAGAGACAGGCCCTTGCCGCTACTGGGGAATCACTGACTGCAGTACAGGGCCTATGACACAGCCTGAGCAGGGTACTCACTAGGCAGGCCCAGGGTGGTGCCAAATTGTGTTGCGACAGGGGACAGATGTTCCACAAGTTAGAGCTGTGCGCTTGGGAACACCCTGAGCGGGGAGAGAACCGGCAAACTCCTTACTGCCTGCCGCAAACGGCAAAGAGTGTTTCGCTGTCCCTCTGGTGGCTCCGAATGCCTGCCCAGGTTCCCAAACCACAGCCCATGGCGCGGCAGGGTCCGGACCACGGCGGGCCGCCACTTCCAGCCGGAACTGGTGCCAGGAGGCTGCTCTGGATGGCAGAGCAGGGGCCTGTCTGAGGAAGGGGTCGAGGAGCACCTCCCGCCCCGCCCTCTCTGGCCTGGAGAGAAACCAGGGGGCCTGGCAAGCCACCCAGGGGCTAGCCGTGGCCGCAAAGGGTTAATGTTTTGTGGAGGGAGAGGGGCTTTGGCGCAGATGGCTGGCCCAGCCCCTCACTCACCGTACAGCTGCTGGATGCCCTTGAGGTCGTCCTCGGGCAGCTGGAAGTCCTCCGTGTCCATCCACTGGTAGAAGGGCGCCATGATGGCGCTGGGGTTGCTGGAGTGCTCCAGGCCCAGTGAGTGGCCCAGCTCGTGCACGGCCACCAGGAAGAGATTGTTGCCTGGGTGGGTGGGAGGGAGGGTGGTTGGATGCAGGTGCCCACGGGGTTCATGATCCATCGCCCTCGTCTCCCCGTGCCAAGGCAGGGGGGCTCTGTCCCAGGCTCTAGGGCGGGCAGCCCCTTTCCCATGGCTCTCCCTGACCATGAGCCAGAGGGGGCTGTGCTTGGGGACAAGGCGCCATGGTGCGTGAACTCCCATGGGACAGCATGTCCCATGCATCAGCAACCCCTTCCGCCCTTGCCACCAGGGCAAGCTGCCTCTGCCGCCCGGGCCACCCAAGGCCCCACCGGCGTAACACTCAACTCTGGAGTCCTTGCTGCTACCGCCGGAGCTGTGGTGATCCCCTAAGGGGCGCCCCCGCAGAAGGCAGGCCAGGAAACAACCCAGCCCGTCCAGCCCATAGCTTATGGTTGAGATAGAGCAGGGCTTTTAACGACCCTCCCTCTGAAAAACTCCCCGTGTGCCAGCCAGGCCATGTCTACCGGCAGCTTCCTGCCAGGCTCTTTCTGGCTAGAGGAGAGAGACCACCGCACTGGACATCTCTTCCCTGGGGAGGCCCTTGTACCCATAGCGATCTCTTAACCATCTCGTCTCTCTCTTTTCCAAACCCTTTCCAAGCTGCCAGCCCGCATGAGCAGCAGAGCGGCGGCAGCATCTCCGTCACGCCATCCACGTGGCGCCTTTATTGTACGTGACCCCGCGGACTGGGCCACGGTGGCTTGAAAGGGAGCAGCAGGGGGCACAAAGCAACACCAGGCCCTTCCTACTAAGGCCAGACGAGGGGTGGAGCTGGGCAGGCTGGGGGGCAGGTTTGCCCCGAGTCTTACTGGCTCGCCAGCGAACGCAGGGATGCAAAGCAGCCTGCGTCGCTGCTGCCGGGAGAGGTTCTCTAGCCAGCTTTGGATCCGAGGGGGCCTGGGAAAAGGAACCCATGGGTCCGGCCACCTCAGCCGCACGCCTGTTTCTCTTTCCCTGACTCACGGATTCAGCCCGGGACGTGCCCGCCCCACGTGCCCCGTCGCCAGCCTGCCCCACCTGACACGTCCGCGTTCTCCAGCGTCCAGGGCTCGTCCGAGTCGAAGTGTGCGTCCCCGCCCATCCCGGGGCCGGGGAAATACGCGTGGGCCAGGAAGCCCCCCACGCCATCGAAGGGGGAGCTGTCGCCGTGGAAACCGGAAGCGAAGAGCACCATGATGTCGGCCTCCTTCCTCCGCTTGTGCCGGATGTCATCGTAGGGGAGCTCCTGGAAGGCCAAGGGTGTGGCCTGCTCCCACACCCGGAAGGCCCGGCGAATGGCCTCGGACGAGTGGTACCGCCCCAGCTTGTCCATGTAGTTCTGGATGCTAGAGGCACAAAACCGTGTGTTCAGGGGTGGGGGGGAAGGAGCGTGCAATTGCTGGTGGGGCACAAGGGACGGGGGCAGAAGAGGGACTGGCCAGGCCAGTTTCCAGCCGTGAGTTATAACAGGTTCCAAGCTTTTCTCCGGCTGGGCCTGAGGCCAGGATCTCCAGCTCCAACGCAGGGGGAACCTGCTTCCGCTGATGTCAAAGGCAAATGGCCCGCTGGCTTCAGTGGGGAAGGAGCAAGCTCCTCGCGTCCCCGAACGGCAGAGGAGCCGGGAGAAAGCTCAGGGGCAGCCACATGACGTGGGGTGGGACCCAGAGCCAGGCCAGTGGGTTACCCCAAGCTTTGTGATACCCTGGGGGCTCTTGTCTTTGAGTTCTGCTGGTCCTGAGGCAGAAGGCCTGAGATCGCTGTTTATCGCCTCCTTTCGTGCCTTGGGCTCTCTCTACCAGCACTGCCCCGTGCTTTATAACCCCTTCCCGGGCTGGGGGCAGAGGCAGGAGGGAGCAAGGGAAGCAACAGAGCCCCAGCCCCGGAAGGGAAGCCGTCGTCGCGGCTGGAGTGGCAGATCCTCAGCCAGGGCGAATGGGCTGCCCCCAGCCCTTGGCCCGGAGGGCACTGACAGCCGAGCCCAGCACCCCTTCAGAAGGCTATCTGCCAGGGAACAGCAACGCCTGGGCAGGCAGCCGTGGCAGTGGCTCAGGGGGCTTGTTCTGTGGCCAGGTCCGGACAACAGGCCCTCTGCTGTACATGCCGCTCGGCTGCAGTATTGCCTGGGGCAGACTGATGCATGGTTGCTGGACCCCGCCCCTCAGCAGGGCAGATTAGGGGCCCTACCCCCGCCGCCCCACCTGGGGGGTATGCCCCGGGCAGCACCCCGCTGCGGAGCAGGAGCAGCTCCGCTGCTGTCCGTGGGATGAGGTGCTCCCGAGACGGGTGCGAGTGAGAACCGAGCCCCGCAGGCCTGGCCAGGCGAGGGGGGCCAGGCCACGCTCCACACAGCACGGCTCGCCCGTACCTGAAAGTCAGGTGGGACTGGCTCCAGCGCCGCCCGGTGAGCGCGTACCGCTTCCGCCGCAGGTTGGCTTTGAGCTGGACTCCAAACTGATCCGGGACCCCGCAGCGAGGCCGCTTCATCCACCTGGGGGAGCCAAGCACAGAGGCCGCCGGCTGAGGACAGAGCCTGGGACTGGAGCCAGGATGTGGAGACCGGGGGGCTGGGGCAGGAGGAGATCAGCCCCCAGATGCTGCGAAGGCAGATGTGGGGGGCACCTGCCAGTTGCCCACGTCCCCCCATGGGAGAGTGCCTGGCCGCGGGGAGCGTCCGGTGGCAGTTGTGGATGGGGAGATGAAGAGGAGGTCTGGCAGATGCAGGGCGTGGGGAGCTGGGGCCCTCCGGGGCTGTCCAGGGAGGAGGTCAGCCCCGTCTCCTCCAGCACCCTGGGAAAGAGGCCTTGTGCTGCTGCCTTGGGCTGGCCCTCCCACCCCCACCTCCGGGACCGCACAGCCAGTGCCTCCTGCGGGTGCCCCAGACCCAGGCGGGAAGGGAGGGGAGGGGCAGGGGGCTAACACCGGCCCCTTCCCCGGGCTTACAGCTTGGTCTCCTCATCCAGGACGCCCGTCACCGTGATCCCGTAGAACCTCTGCATCTGGGAGAGCGCGGCGGCGAGGGTCTGAGCTGAGCGCATGGTGGACATCTGCCGGCTGGACTGCGGGAGGTAGCCGTAGAGCCGGAGCCAGGCCTGCAAGGAAGGCACGAGGGTCACAGGCGGAGCCTTCCCCATCCTGGGGAGGAAACGGCGAACCCCCCACCTCCAGCTCAGGCCTCGCTGTGGCTACTGACCTGGTCTGGAGTCAGGCCGTTACCCCGGACGGGAAAGCCTCCGCGGCCCCATTCCCCATCCGGCCCACGGGAAACAGCCCCCTGGGACAGTCCCCCTCCATCTGCCCCACCACGAAGCAGCAGGTCTGCTTTGCCTCTTATGCACCCCAGGTTCCAAAGGGTCCGGTTGAGCTGCTAGTCCCACGCTGGGAACCGTTCCTCCTTGCTGCCTCCTAGGGGGGAGAGCCAACTCTCCCCTCCCCCCCCCAGTCCTAAGGGAGGAATAAGGGGCAGGGGCCCTTTGGCAGGTACTAGGGTCACGCAAAGCAGGAATGCTAGCAACAGGCAACCCCTCCAGAGGCCTGGTCCCCTGCCTGCTGTGGGGGCGGTTTCATTCCAGGCCCTGACGGCTCTCGGGAGCCGTTCCTCCTGCCCTTTGCTTTTATCTACCTGCTACCGGTCCCCTCCCTTTGGCACACCCGGCTCTGCCAGGCTGCGGGCCGGCACGGCTCCCCCTCCCGCAGCCAGGATCACGAGCCCATGCTCAGGCCTCCCTGCTGGGTGGGAACAACTGGCAACCAGCGTGTTTGTCAGAGGGAGGGGTGGAAAACCGGGCTCCAAGCCAGTCACGTGGCCAGCGAGATGCCAGGAAGCACCAGCCCACGGGCATCAGTTTGGCGGCAGCAAGCTGGCCGGGGATATCGCCCGGGAGTGGCGCACCCAACGGGGGCGGGCAGTGGGTTGGGAGGTTACATTCGTGGCTCTGTGCCACGCCACCACACCAGGCTGCTGCCTTGAGTCCTGACCCTGATCCCCAGCAGCAGGATTGTTTCCTCACTTCTCACTGGGCTCTGGGGCCATGCCCAAGAAGCCATCTACAGACCAGAGAGCCCCGCTGAGCTCCCCTCCTTAGGGCGGGCAGCTTCAAAGGGGGCTGCGTGCTGAAGAGGCAGATTAACGCCTCGGTGAGTGGCAGAGATAAAACGCAGAGCAAATGGCAGGCTGGGAAAAGCCAGTGTTTGATCTGATGAGGTGCGCTTGATGGTTCACAGGGGGGAGGCAGCACTGGGCACTAGCCTGGGAGATTAGAGAGCTAGGATCTATTCCTAGCCTTGCTGGGGAGGCACAGCAAAGGAAACCTGCCCACGGCGGCCCATTTAGGCTCGCAGGACTTGGCTGCAAGGCCGTTTCCTCACTGTGATTTCCAGGCTTGACTTCAGGTCCAGGTTCTAGGACCCTGTGTGGCAGGAGGGGAGCCCCAGAAGCCCAAGTCAGGTGGCTCGGAGCAGCTGCAGGGTTTTTGTTGTTGTTGCACAGACATACCCTGGGCAAGTCTCTGGCCAGCAGCCCTGGAAATCTGACCACAGAATTGAAAGTCTGGCCCCTTAAAAACCTCCTTTTCAGAAGTGCCGGAACTCCATCCCCAGCTGGGTATGCTCAGCGCCCATGCAAATTAGGCCGCCTACCATGCTGCCTCGGTTTCCCCAGCAGTAAAATAAGGACCGTGATACCTGCTTTGGTAACATGCTTTGGGCTCTAGGGGTGGGAAGCAAATCAGAGCCCCAGCCCTGCCCTGAGGGGTTCACAGCCCAGGTTGGACGGGGGACCAGAGGGAGTTCGGGAGAGGGACTGTTTTTGCCGGGGATGCTTCCCATTAGCTCAATTTCTTGTAATATCTGTGGGGTGGTAACCGGCCTCAACACCGCAGAGGTGGGAGGGCGGGTTTAAAGGCAGCAGCGGGGAAGGAGGCAGCTGCTTTGCGTGAAACACCTGGCTCCTCTCCTGAAGCAAAAGTCATTGGCACGAATCCAGCTAATTCTGTCATGGAGCTGCCGGGCCTTGACAAGGGGCGGAGGGCAGAAGCAGCCAATCTGTGGAGCAGCTCCTGCCCCACCCACTGGGATGGCTGGAGAAGTGCTTGCTTCCTGCCCCCAACCTACAGGCAGCTGCGATGCCTTTCCTCTCGCCTGCCCAGTGCCCCATCGCAGCCCCAGGCTAAGCTGCTACAAGTTGGTCTCAGCCAGCAGGTCAAAGCCTGAAGCGGGAAATCCGCAGCTGGATGGGGGGCACCCCCTCACAGCCAGGCTCGCCCAGGGCCGGGTGCTAACCTTTCCTTCCATGGCTGCAGGGGACAGCCCCAGAGTTTGCTGGGGTGGGGCAGGGAGACTGGAGAAGCTGCAGCCGGGATCACCGTGGCGGGACCACGAGTGGGAGACTGCCACGGAGCGAGCTGGCCGGGAACTGGCCGCCCGTGCCTGGCTCCTTCCACTCCGCTTCCCCAGCCATCCCCGAGCGAGGCGAGCAGCCCGCCCCGCATCCAGGGCTGCCTGGCAACAGCCCAGCCCGAAACAGCTCGGCTTCCTTAACATCGCCTTGGCAGAGCCAAGAGGGGCCGAGCGCCGCATCCCCCACGCAAGGCCCGGCGGGATCGCAGCGCTCCTCAGGATCGGGCCCGCCCCCCCCATCTCCATTAATCCCAGTTGCCTGGCAACCGCTCCAGATCAATAATGACCTCAGAGGCCTGCCACAGGAAGGACCCCAGAGTGCGCCGGGGCTGCACTCGCACACGGGCAGGGTCAGGCCTCTTGCAAATCCCGGCTGGGAGCGAGGGCTGGGGAGAGGTTCTTGGAACCCATTAGGAGCAGGGATCATGTTTCTTCTTGCACTAGTCTGAGACAGCAGCCTGGGGGGTTTCTTCCCTGGTACCGGCCCCCCTTAACGCAGACGGACAGACTCCTTAGAACTCCAGGGATCGGCTCCCCGGCCCCGAGCCTTGGATCTGCAGGCAGGAGGGGTCTATTGCCATTTGCACCCCTGAGGGCCCTGCCGCAAGGCGCCTGGGCCTACACGCTCAGCGAAAGAGACCCTGCTTCCCATGGCAACGGACGAGGGAGAGAGGAAAGGCCCGGGCACAATGGGACTTGCTCAGGGTCCCTTGGGGAATGTGGGGCAGGCAGAGAATTCAAGGCAGTGTAGCGCTCAAGCCCCAAGGCCATCCCAAGGGAAAAGTGTGCCCGGCCCCCTGGTGGCAGGGTGCCACCCAGCTAGCCACGGGCTTGGGTCCAGGTTCTAGGACCCTGCGAGGTAGGAGGGCCCCAGAGCCCCACAAGCCCAGGTCAGTCAGCCTGGAGCAGCAGCAGGTTTTTCTTTGTTGCACAGAGCAACCCTGGGTGAGGATCGGACAGGCTACCCCACAAGCTGGGACAGGCAGTGCTGAAAAACCCAGCCCCCGTTCAGCGAGCCTCTGGGTGCCACCCATGGGCCCCCTGAGGAGAGTTGGCCACTGGGCAGGGGCTGCGGTAGGGAGCTGCTAGCTGCAACGGGAAGGCCTGGGCCTTAGGACGGGGTCTGCAGAGGGGCACTCTTGCCTCTTCGAAGCCTGGGTGCTGGGAGGTCCCTGCCAGCACAGCAGCCAGCAGGCTCCACGCCGTAGCTGGCCATGGCAACCCAGGCTGGCTGAGGGAAATGCTTCCTCTCACTTGCCAGGCTGTGTAGGAATCTCCTGGGCTCAGAGCCCCATGGTGGGGAGGCCAATGGGTTTCTACCCATCACAGACCTTTGGGGCAGAACCCAGATCACCAGCATGGCCACTGACTCAGCCTGCAGGCCCACCCGCCTGGGATGAGTGCCCAGGGAGGACGAAGGCATGGCCCCCCCCAAAGGGTGGCAGCTGGGCCACAGAGCGCGCATGGAGGCCAGGAATAAGAGTAACTTGCTCCCCTGCCAGCACTGCATCATGCATGGCGCCTGTAACCGTCCCTTGCTGTACTATGCGCTGCCAGTCCCTCGGGAGTACGCTCTGTGCAGGACCCTTGCTGTACATGGCAGCCAGTGACAGTCATAGCTAGAAAGTTGGCAGCAGCAGGGGGGGGTTTAACGCCCGCCTGCGTGCACCCCCGGGGTTGGGGTATCTCCTCACACAATCCTGCAGCAGGCAGTGGATTCCACAGCAAAGGGCCACTGAAGACGGGGGGCCTGGGTTGTGCACAGAGGGCGTTTGATTCTCAGCTGCCACCAGGGGTTGGGATGCCAGTTTCCCACAGATTTGCACTGGAGGAGGGTGTCCAATCCTGCAGCTGGTACCCACGTGGCTGGCTGCTCACACCAGGAGATTGTGCCAATGGACTCTGATGTAACTAAGGCCGCTTAACTCGGGGTCTGAATCTGAGGGGAGCAGTGCCCTACAAAGCCCCACTGACTCCAACGGGAGCTGCCTGCCTCCTATCCAAAGACTCACTACTACTACCACCACCTCGCTGTTGGGGCACTGTGCAGGCAACGGCATGCTGTGTCAGTGCCCATGCAGGGCACAACTGCAGTGCCATCTCAAAGCACTAATGGGGTTTAGTCCCATCTGCAGGAAAAAGGTAGGGGAGGGGGCTTCTGCAAGATCCCACAGTAAATCAGTGGCAGGTTTCCTGCCACCTCACCTGCTGCTGTAACCACTAGGTAACTCCCCTTCCCTGGGGTGTGTGGAAGGCAAGGAGCAGCTTTTGCAGATATACAAACATTTAAAAACTCAACCTGGATGAGATTTTGTGCCAGCTGTGTTGTGGACAGTAAAGTAAAACCCACCCAGGTCCTCCCCTGGGGCACACTGAATACCAAGTGGAGAAACAATCAGACTTTATGGTTTTTGCCCTACACGGAGTGTTTTCACCACCACATCAGTGTAGAAGCAGCAATTTCCTACACATGGGAACAGCATCCCCGGTGTACTGTAGGGGATGACAATCCAGCGCAGGGACTCAGATTTATTATTATGAAACCAGTGTTTGAGCTGCCCCATTGTGCTGCACATACTCATGACAAGAGGTGTATGCCCTGAAGTGCTTGCGCACCGTTATGGACAGGACAGACAGGGGGAGGGAGACTCGGAGAAGTGATTTGCCGAACGTCACACAGCAAGTCACTGACAACACTGGGACTAGAGCAGTGATTCTCAACCAGTGGTACAAGTAATACCATTGAAATTTGGAGAAAATTGAATTTGTGTTTTAAGTTTTACAGGGCTTTCTTATTTTTGTACTTTTTACACCCAAAAATTCCATTGCCTGCCCCACTACGATTAAGTTGTTTAAACAAATGTGTTGCAATAGTAGAAAAAAAGTGTGTGGGGGGAAGGGTTCTCTTTTTTTTTTTTTTTTTTTTTAAAGGGGTACTTTATTAAAAGAGGTTGAGAAACACTGGATTAGAGCACGTATTGCGTGACTCCCACCTCACCGCCCTCTCGCCGGCCATCCTTGCCTTTTGGCGATCTGATGCGACCGAGCCATGCGCATTTCATAGCCCCAGCCCTACTACAAAACTCCCATTGTAACGCAGCTCAGTGACACCCACGCTGTAATGCCCAGCATTTTACAGGGGGCAAGGGCCGTTGAGTGCAAACACTTGCCAGAGCCGTAACCCTTTCCAAGCACCAGGCCCGATGCCCAAGCAACTAGTTATTACTTGTTTGCCTTGTAGCTGAACTATGGAGCTGCAGGCATGGATCAAGACCAATGTTCCCTGTAAGTGGTGCGCTTGTGCCACCACTCAGAGAAAGGCAAATGCCACCCAGCTGATTAGCAGAGTGCCCACAGACAGGCTTTTTGTTTCTATCAGTGGTGCACATTCACACATCTCCCGTGCACATAATTTATTCCACACATGGATGGACAAAATTAGAGGGAACATTGATCAAGACCCCTTTTGTGCTAGGAGCTGTACAAACACAGGTCAAAACAATCCCTGGTCTTCAGAGGAAGAATGGGAGGTTGCACTGAATCCAGCTGATAAAACCACTGCTCGCTGTGTCCTGCTATTGCTACCAAATCCTAGGTTCTAGTGAACTACCACTACCAGTGCCGCTCCTTTTCAATCCAGGCCTGGAGTGAGCATTGTACAGTCCCCTACTGGACACCTGGCCTACTGCATGCTGTGAGCTGCCTTTCGGCTGGACGGCTTTTTGTTTTCTCTGTAATTCATTATTTAAGATTTGTAGAGGGCGGAAACAGCGAAGCACCTTTCATTTGTATGACATGAATTTGGCCACTGGGGCACAGGAGAATGAGTCACAATTGCACAGCAAATATTTGCACCGCGTCACGATGCTTGTGCTTGCAGAGGACCGCGTGCAATCACTGTAATTGTGCATGCTAATCGAACACACATTTTTATGCAGAAAACAAGGCTCTCTCAGGAAAGATCATAAGCTATCAACGCCAAAGACAGCCACACGTGCAGGGTCTCCTAATCCCTCCCCATGTCTGCCACCCATCAACTGTCACTGCATATACTGGAGGGGCCCTCCATTCAGCCAAGGTGACCCTCCTGAAGCATGTTCTCAAATGTGGGTTGCTGCCTTGCCTGACAATTCCCAGAGGGCAGGAATTTTGTGCCAGAGCCATTGTCGGTGGCACTTGGGATCTGGGTGCTAAGGAACGCTGCTGCTGCTGACCCTACAGCTAAGAAGGGCTCGCTATGGTCCCCCCTTGCCACGCTCCCCGCGGCAGCGGAGCTGGGTTAACCCCTTCACAGGGACCGACTGACTGCTGGGATCCCGCCAGAAACAGGAACTAAGTGAGCCCCACTGGAACCTCCAGGGTTCACGGCGAGTTCACCCAAAGGATGGGCAGAGATTTGGCAGATTCCTGGCCAAGCCAGAGTCCTAAACATTAGTCCCCTGGTAAGGGCAGGTTCAGGCTCTGTGCGTTTCCAGAGTGGGCTGTGCTCCCAGGCAGGGCTAAGTGACAGGAACCGGCTGGGCGGAGGGGGAAATCCAGCTCTGTAATCAGAGCCCAGTAGGAATTCCCTGCCCTACCCAGCCCGGTTCACGACAGTCAGGTCAGGGCTTGGCAGCTGCTAGGTGAGAGCCAAGGTGCTGGGGGAGGGAAGGCGCACAGGTCCAGGAGCCTCAGTCAGAGTAGGGCCCCAGCCAGACTGGCAGCAGGAGCAGAGGGAAAGACGCATCCAGATAAGGCTGGAGACAGGCTCAGCTTGCGAGCAGTGATCTCCCTGCACCAGCCTGGCATACGTTCCCCGCACACGGCTCAAGGGCAGCAGCCAGCCAGACACTCTGCCCAAGGGAAATGGATCTATGCACCCATGTGATCCTCACGTAGGGCCCGTCTCTCCTTTCCCAGGCTCTCCAGCTGCTGCTTTCCCCAGCCCTGCCAAACTCCGAGGCGCGTGGCCTGGTGTTCTGCCCAGACTGAGGGATGGGAGCGTCATGCCAGACGGACGCCCGCCCTATGCATCCACAGAGCCAGTGCAAGCGTCCCCTGCCATGCCCCAGCCCAGTTATCCCCTGCCCCCAGCATGAACCGGGACAGGATAGGTCCATTTGCAGGCCCAGCCGATCCTTCGCCTCTCACGTGTAACAGCCACCAAGGGGCCAATGTGCTCGGGGCACCTAGTCATTAGCTCCTGGCCGGGAAGAACGGTATGGCCACCGCATCACACAACCGCTGGTTAGTTGCTAATGGGCGGGTTGCTAACCCACCTGCAGCTGGAGCATTCGAGAGGCCCGCCAGGTGAACGACGCTGGCGTCTGTTCCTCACCCCAGAATGAGCCCCCCACCCTCCTCACAAGAAGGGTCGAAACATGATTTTTTAAAGTCTCTTATTTCCTTACTAAGACCCTGCTCTTAAGGCTGTTGGGGGGAGGGGGAGGCTATCAGAGCCGCGCCATGGATCAGCCTGGGCCCGAATTGCAAACACATCTTGCTCAGCTCTACTGCCTCACACCACACATCTGCTTGTGAAAGACTCCTCCCCCCCCCCCCCCCATCGACTTCCCTGCGGTAGAAGGCTCCCCTTGAACTCAGTGGCGAGACTGCCACACATCTGCCCCGCGCTCCTTGTTTGAGTCTCTGGGGCCAGAAGGGAAACACATCAGGAGGCACCGGCCTCGCTCCCGGCTGCTGACACGTCTCGGAGCTGGTGGGTAGAGAGCAGAGCCCCTTGGGCAGGGCGAACCTCTCCAGGGGTTGGGCAGGACAAGGGACTGCACAAGTATAAATCCGGAGGAACGCTTCCTGCCTGCCCCAACCCCCTTTGATTCTCCTATGCACCAGGGACCCGTGGGGAAAACAGACCACTGCCCTGAGCCAGGAAAGGCTGGTGCCTGCAGTCCTTCCCCAGCGCAGCTTTCACCTCCCCTAAAGTTCAACCATCTCAGCTCCATCCAGCCCCTTCCTAGTTTAGTTGCGGTCTCATCACAGCTCCCCCAGCGGACTGGAGTCCTCGTCTACAGCAGCCCCTGCTACTCCAGTGCCCAACCAGACCGTCCCTCGCTGTCCCTGTCCTGGCCCCGCGGCACCTCAAGCCTCTGCCGGGCCTATGGTGAGAGACCGCCATGATAGAAGCCAGCCAGCACACAGGGAGGGACTACCAGACTGTGTCCTGGTTCCCTTTCATTGACAGCCACCTCCCATCTCACCGAAACACCACCCTGCTCCGTGGAACAGGAGCACGAGCCTAAATCCAGCCAAGCGGGTCTGGTGCACGGCCACGTGCTTCTGTGGCCGACCACCTTCCCCGATTAGGCCACATGTCAGCACATGGCACAGATCCTCTCCCAGAGCCCCATCAGCACCTTCTCTGCTAGCCACCAGAAGGGATCCCCAAGGGGCAACAGAGCTGCCTCACCTCCTACTGAAGGAGTCATCAGCTGCATGAGAGCTAGAGGCTGAGACCAGGACATGCCCTCTCCCGTCCTGCATGGCAGCAGCTTGTGCCTTTGTCTCTGCACCGGGAGCAGGTTGCATTTTCTTGTGCCACTCGGCTCACATCCCCCACCCTGCGCACACATGCCCTTTAGCGAGTGACAGACTGGAGGCTGGGAAGAGACTGTACACAGCAGCTCACGGCTGGCGCAAAGGTGAGGAGGCGAAACTCGAGACCGGGGAGCGGCCACCAGCCAGAACCACGCAAAAGTAGCATCTGCATGCGGAGAGCGAATACAATGAAGATGGGATCCAAACGTCTTGTTACAGCGACACACAAAACTATCGAGGGAATCGTCCAAGGGGGCAACATGCTGGAGACGGGAAAAGTTGACAGACAGACACTGGGGCAGCGCAGGGCGTTAATCTTGCTCATTCCCAGGGAGTTCATCCCCAAGCCCCAATCAAATCCCAGGAACCGGTTCTTTTCTTTTGTCGGTCCATTATCATTCAAAACGCCACTCGCTTTTCACAGACCTAATCCCCCCGCCCTGGCACAGCGACTGACGGCCACAGGTCTCGTGTTGACCGCATGCAGGGGGCCAAGGAGACGGGCCAGTCGGCCCCAGGGGTGCGGAGGAGCAAAGCCGGGCTCGCCCTCCCTCGCTGCTGCCCAGGGATCTTGTTTAATCCGTGGGCAGAGCGAAAGCAACAGGCAGGTTCAAAGCACAAGTGCAGGCACGTCAAGGCGAACCCGGGGAGAGAAGCAAGTGCCAGGCGCTGCACCAGGCAGGGCGCATACACGCCGGGTCTGCCCGCCCCAACACCCGCACGGCAGGCCAGGCTGGGCAGTGCCGCTCGTGGGTCGTCCCGAACCAGGGGAGAGCCAGCCCCCAGGCCACTCCGCCACGGGCAGGCGAGCTCCCCTCGCGCCCTACGGGGCAAACCAAGGGGGCTCCCCGATGCCCATGCGGCCCTCGGCTGGGCAGAGCCGCGCTGCCCCTGCCCTGCACCCCGGGGCGCCAGACCCACGGGCCCTACCTCGGCGTGGACCTCTCCATCCTCCGCCGCCTCGCCGCGCCCCACGCACGCCAGCAGCAGCAGCAGCAGCAGGCTCCAGCCCGGCAGCCAGGCGGGGCTGGCGCTTTGCAGACCGGCCCGGCGGCCCATGGCGCTGCCCGTCGTCCCGCGCCCCCGGGGGCCAAGGTCAGCCGCTCCCTGCGCCGGCCGGGGAAACGCCGCCGCCGCGGCCCCAGCAGCGGGAGGCTCGCTCCGCCCCGCGCTAGGCGCCGTCCGAGCCGGCCGCCGGGGCTCGCCGGGCCCCCATGGCGCGCGCAGGGGAGGTGCACGGGGGCCGCCGCCGCCTTTGTCTGCTGCGCTCACGCGCCCCGCGGCCGCTCCATGGGGCCGGGCCGGGCCGCGCCTCCGGCCTCGCCAGACGCCCCGGCTGCAGCGCTCGCGCCCTCCGGCTCGGTGCGGGCGGACCCGCCTGCCGGCCTGGGCGGGCTCTTAAAGCGGCAGCCGGGAGCGGGCGGGCTCCCCCGCCCCGCCGAGAGACAGCGGCCCGCCCCTGCACACCCGCCTCCCCCCGCACTCACCCGCACCCCGACACACACACACCAGCCCCTCGCACTCAGCCACACCCCGACACACACACACCACCCCCTCACACTCAGCCACACCCCTGCACACCCGCCTCCCCCCGCACTCACCCGCACCCCGACACACACACACCAGCCCCTCGCACTCAGCCACACCCCGACACACACACACCACCCCCTCACACTCAGCCACACCCCTGCACACCCGCCTCCCCCCGCACTCACCCACACCCCGACACACACACACCACCCCCTCGCACTCAGCCACACCCCGACACCCCCTCACACTCAGCCACACCCCTGCACACCCGCCTCCCCCCGCACTCACCCGCACCCCGACACACACACACCAGCCCCTCACACTCAGCCACACCCCGACACACACCACCCCCTCACACTCAGCCACACCCCGACACACACCACCCCCTCGCACTCAGCCACACCCCGACACACACACAGCACCCCCTCGCACTCACCCACACCCCGACACACACACACCACCCCCTCACACTCAGCCACACCCCGACACCCCCTCACACTCAGCCACACCCCTGCACACCCGCCTCCCCCCGCACTCACCCGCACCCCGACACACACACACCAGCCCCTCACACTCAGCCACACCCCGACACACACCACCCCCTCACACTCAGCCACACCCCGACACACACCACCCCCTCGCACTCAGCCACACCCCGACACACACACAGCACCCCCTCGCACTCACCCACACCCCGACACACACACACCACCCCCTCGCACTCAGCCACACCCCGACACACACACACCACCCCCTCACACTCAGCCACACCCCGACACCCCCTCACACTCAGCCACACCCCTGCACACCCGCCTCCCCCCGCACTCACCCGCACCCCGACACACACACACCAGCCCCTCACACTCAGCCACACCCCGACACACACCACCCCCTCACACTCAGCCACACCCCGACACACACCACCCCCTCGCACTCAGCCACACCCCGACACACACACAGCACCCCCTCGCACTCACCCACACCCCGACACACACACACCACCCCCTCGCACTCAGCCACACCCCGACACACACACAGCACCCCCTCACACTCAGCCACACCCCGACACACACCACCCCCCTCACACTCAGCCACACCCCTGCACACCCGCCTCCCCCCGCACTCACCCGCACCCCGACACACACCACCCCCTCACACTCAGCCACACCCCGACACACACACAGCACCCCCTCGCACTCACCCACACCCCGACACACACACACCACCCCCTCGCACTCAGCCACACCCCGACACACACCACCCCCTCGCACTCAGCCACACCCCGACACACACACACCACCCCCTCACACTCAGCCACACCCCGACACACACACACCACCCCCTCACACTCAGCCACACCCCGACACACACCACCCCCTTGCACTCAGCCACACCCCGACACACACACACCACCCCCTCACACTCAGCCACACCCCGACACACGCACACCACCCCCTCACACTCAGCCACACCCCGACACACGCACACCACCCCCTCACACTCAGCCACACCCCGACACACACACACCACCCCCTCGCACTCAGCCGCACCCCGACACACACACACCACCCCCTCACACTCAGCCACACCCCGACACACACACACCACCCCCTCGCACTCAGCCACACCCCGACACACACACACCACCCCCTCGCACTCAGCCGCACCCCGACACACACACACCACCCCCTCACACTCAGCCACACCCCGACACACACCACCCCCCTCACACTCACCCACACCCCGACACACACACCACCCCCTCACACTCAGCCACACCCTGACACACACACACCACCCCCTCGCACTCAGCCACACCCCGACACACACACCACCCCCTCGCACTCAGCCACACCCCGACACACACACAGCACCCCCTCGCACTCAGCCACACCCCGACACACACACAGCACCCCCTCGCACTCAGCCACACCCCGACACACACACAGCACCCCCTCACACTCAGCCACACCCCGACACACACACACCACCCCCTCACACTCAGCCACACCCCGACACACACACAGCACCCCCTCACACTCAGCCACACCCCGACACACACCACCCCCTCACACTCAGCCACACCCCGACACACACACCACCCCCTCACACTCAGCCACACCCCGACACACACACACCACCCCCTCACACTCAGCCACACCCCGACACACACACAGCACCCCCTCACACTCAGCCACACCCCGACACACACACAGCACCCCCTCACACTCAGCCACACCCCGACACACACACACCACCCCCTCACACTCAGCCACACCCCGACACACACACACCACCCCCCTCGCACTCAGCCACACCCCGACACACAACACCCCCTCACACTCAGCCACACCCCGACACACACACCACCCCCTCACACTCAGCCGCACCCCGACACACACACACCACCCCCTCGCACTCAGCCGCACCCCGACACACACACACCACCCCCTCGCACTCAGCCACACCCCGACACACACCACCCCCTCACACTCAGCCACACCCCGACACACACACACCACCCCCTCGCACTCACCCACACCCCGACACACACACACCACCCCCTCGCACTCAGCCACACCCCGACACACACACAGCACCCCCTCGCACTCAGCCACACCCCGACACACACCACCCCCCTCACACTCAGCCACACCCCGACACCCCCTCACACTCAGCCACACCCCTGCACACCCGCCTCCCCCCGCACTCACCCACACCCCGACACACACCACCTCCTCACACTCACCCACACCCCGACACACACACACCGCCCCCTCACACTCACCCACACCCCGACACACCACCCCCTCACACTCAGCCACACCCCGACACACACCACCCCCCTCACACTCAGCCACACCCCGACACACACACCACCCCCTCACACTCAGCCACACCCCGACACACACACACCACCCCCTCGCACTCAGCCACACCCCGACACACACACACCACCCCCTCGCACTCAGCCACACCCCGACACACACACACCACCCCCTCACACTCAGCCACACCCCGACACACACACACCACCCCCTCACACTCAGCCACACCCCGACACACAGACACCACCCCCTCACACTCACCCACACCCCGACACACAGCACCCCCTCACACTCAGCCACACCCCGACACACACACACCACCCCCTCGCACTCAGCCACACCCCGACACACACACACCACCCCCTCACACTCAGCCACACCCCGACACACACACAGCACCCCCTCACACTCAGCCGCACCCCGACACACACACACCACCCCCTCGCACTCAGCCGCACCCCGACACACACACACCACCCCCTCGCACTCAGCCGCACCCCGACACACACACACACCACCCCCTCACACTCAGCCGCACCCCGACACACACACCACCCCCTCACACTCAGCCACACCCCGACACTCACCAACCCCTCACACTCAGACACACCCCGACACACACACACCACCCCCTCACACTCAGCCACACCCCGACACACACACAGCACCCCCTCACACTCAGCCACACCCCGACACACACACACCACCCCCTCACACTCAGCCACACCCCGACACACACACACCACCCCCTCACACTCAGCCACACCCCGACACACACACACCACCCCCTCGCACTCAGCCACACCCCGACACACACCACCCCCTCACACTCAGCCACACCCCGACACACACACACCACCCCCTCGCACTCAGCCACACCCCGACACACACCACCCCCTCGCACTCAGCCACACCCCGACACACACACAGCACCCCCTCGCACTCAGCCACACCCCGACACACACACACCACCCCCTCGCACTCAGCCACACCCCGACACTCACCACCCCCTCGCACTCAGCCACACCCCGACACACACACACCACCCCCTCGCACTCAGCCACACCCCGACACACACACAGCACCCCCTCGCACTCAGCCACACCCCGACACACACACAGCACCCCCTCACACTCAGCCACACCCCGACACACACACACCACCCCCTCACACTCAGCCACACCCCGACACACACACAGCACCCCCTCACACTCAGCCACACCCCGACACACACCACCCCCCTCACACTCAGCCACACCCCGACACACAACACCCCCTCACACTCAGCCACACCCCGACACACACACACCACCCCCTCGCACTCAGCCGCACCCCGACACACACA
This sequence comes from Pelochelys cantorii, assembly GCA_032595735.1. Taxonomy (NCBI): domain Eukaryota; kingdom Metazoa; phylum Chordata; order Testudines; family Trionychidae; genus Pelochelys; species Pelochelys cantorii. Next base: position 750,494 of record CM064339.1, on the reverse strand, counting down.
CACCACCCCCTCGCACTCAGCCACACCCCGACACACACCACCCCCTCACACTCAGCCACACCCCGACACACACACACCACCCCCTCGCACTCACCCACACCCCGACACACACACACCACCCCCTCGCACTCAGCCACACCCCGACACACACACAGCACCCCCTCGCACTCAGCCACACCCCGACACACACCACCCCCCTCACACTCAGCCACACCCCGACACCCCCTCACACTCAGCCACACCCCTGCACACCCGCCTCCCCCCGCACTCACCCACACCCCGACACACACCACCTCCTCACACTCACCCACACCCCGACACACACACACCGCCCCCTCACACTCACCCACACCCCGACACACCACCCCCTCACACTCAGCCACACCCCGACACACACCACCCCCCTCACACTCAGCCACACCCCGACACACACACCACCCCCTCACACTCAGCCACACCCCGACACACACACACCACCCCCTCGCACTCAGCCACACCCCGACACACACACACCACCCCCTCGCACTCAGCCACACCCCGACACACACACACCACCCCCTCGCACTCAGCCACACCCCGACACACACACACCACCCCCTCACACTCAGCCACACCCCGACACACACTCACCACCCCCTCGCACTCAGCCACACCCCGACACACACACACCACCCCCTCGCACTCAGCCACACCCCGACACACACACAGCACCCCCTCGCACTCAGCCACACCCCGACACACACACAGCACCCCCTCACACTCAGCCACACCCCGACACACACACACCACCCCCTCACACTCAGCCACACCCCGACACACACACAGCACCCCCTCACACTCAGCCACACCCCGACACACACCACCCCCCTCACACTCAGCCACACCCCGACACACAACACCCCCTCACACTCAGCCACACCCCGACACACACACACCACCCCCTCACACTCAGCCACACCCCGACACACACACACCACCCCCTCACACTCAGCCACACCCCGACACACACACACCACCCCCTCACACTCAGCCACACCCCGACACACAGACACCACCCCCTCACACTCAGCCACACCCCGACACACAGCACCCCCTCACACTCAGCCACACCCCGACACACACACACCACCCCCTCACACTCAGCCGCACCCCGACACACACACACCACCCCCTCACACTCAGCCACACCCCGACACACACCACCCCCTCGCACTCAGCCACACCCCGACACACACACACCACCCCCTCACACTCAGCCACACCCCGACACACACACACCACCCCCTCACACTCAGCCACACCCCGACACACAGCACCCCCTCGCACTCAGCCACACCCCGACACACACACACCACCCCCTCGCACTCAGCCACACCCCGACACACACCACCCCCTCGCACTCAGCCACACCCCGACACACAGCACCCCCTCACACTCAGCCACACCCCGACACACACACACCACCCCCTCGCACTCAGCCACACCCCGACACACACCACCCCCTCACACTCAGCCACACCCCGACACACACCACCCCCTCACACTCAGCCACACCCCGACACACACACAATCCCCCTCACACTCAGCCACACCCCGACACACACACAATCCCCCTCCCACACAGCCACACCCCGACACACACACCACCCCCCTCACACTCAGCCACACCCCGACACACACACAATCCCCCTCACACTCAGCCACACCCTGACACTCACCACCCCCTCACACTCAGCCACACCCCTGCACACCCACCTCCCCTCACACTCAGCCACACCCCAACACACACACAATCCCCCTCCCACACAGCCACACCCCGACACACACCACCCCCTCCCACTCAGCCACACCCCGACACACACACAATCCCCCTCACACTCAGCCACACCCTGACACACACCACCCCCTCACACTCAGCCACACCCCTGCACACCCACCTCCCCTCACACTCAGCCACACCCCAACACACACACAATCCCCCTCCCACACACCACCCCCTCACACTCAGCCACACCCCGACACACACACACCACCCCCTCACACTCAGCCACACCCCGACACACACACACCACCCCCTCGCACTCAGCCACACCCCGACACACACACACCACCCCCTCACACTCAGCCACACCCCGACACACACACAATCCCCCTCACACTCAGCCACACCCCGACACTCACCACCCCCTCACACTCAGCCACACCCCGACACACACACACCACCCCCTCACACTCAGCCACACCCCGACACACACACAGCACCCCCTCACACTCAGCCACACCCCGACACTCACCACCCCCTCACACTCAGCCACACCCCGACACACACCACCCCCTCACACTCAGCCACACCCCGACACACACAGAATCCCCCTGACACTCAGCCACACCCCGACACACACACAATCCCCCTCCCACTCAGCCACACCCTGGTACACACACCCCTTCACACACACTCAGCCACACCCCTGCACACCCGCCTCCCCTCACACTCAGCCACACCCCGACACACACACAATCCCCCTCCCACACAGCCACACCCCGACACACACACCACCACCCCCTCACACTCAGCCACACCCCGACACACACACAATCCCCCTCCCACACAGCCACACCCTGACACACACACACCACCCCCCTCACACTCAGCCACACCCCGACACACACACAATCCCCCTCACAGTCAGCCACACCCCGACACACACACCACCCCCTCACACTCAGCCACACCCCGACACACACACCACCCCCTCACACTCAGCCACACCCCGACACACACACAATCCCCCTCCCACACAGCCACACCCTGACACACACACCACCCCCTCACACTCAGCCACACCCCGACACACACACAATCCCCCTCACACTCAGCCACACCCCGACACACACACAATCCCCCTCACACTCAGCCACACCCCGACACACACAGAATTCCCCTCACACTCAGCCACACCCTGACACTCACCACCCCCTCACACTCAGCCACACCCCGACACACACCACCCCCTCACACTCAGCCACACCCCGACACACACACAATCCCCCTCACACTCAGCCAGACCCACAGAGTCAGTCAAATACACTCCCCACCATGTCCCTAGACCCAGACACTAGCTTACAGGCCGACACATGATGTACACATACTAGCACCCCCTCGAGACACAGAGTCAGTTCGATTCATTGAGGATGTATTGGCCAGCCCTTACACTAGCTAAATTCTTATGTGGAGCTACGTTGGGAGGATGAGCTTGTCATTTCATTCATCCTGACTGCCTGGGAGATTCCTGCTAGTTCCTAGCAGCAGCAGCTCTGCAGACAATCACACTGCTGTGGACCACTGGTCACTCTCAAACACACCCACCCACCCACCGACAAGTCATGCACAGAGTTTCCCACACGTGCATACAACTACAGCTATGTGCAAACACACAGACGGGTAGGCTCGACCAGAGGGATGCTGTACCAGAGCTGGTCTACACTCAAAACCTAGGTGGCTATAGCTATGCTGTAGCTGTACCAACAGGTGCTGGAACTGGGCGTGTTACTGCTCCCCCTGCCCCCTATTTGAAGTGGTTCCCATCATATGCAGGGTTTACAGTTTGGCTCAATGGTTCTCAGCACCCCCCACTATACAAATTGTTCCAGCGCCCCAAAGCTATGCTGATCTATTCCACCCTGACCCCACGCTGTCTGCTTCCTTCAACCATCGCTCAGGGAGGAGTTCCTACAGCGAGGGAAACCCCCTCTCCTGAGGTCACAGTGGCATAAGGCTGCTTGAGTAAATCTTGGGTAACACACGCGAAGGAGCCAGTGAGGCTCGTATAAACGAGCCAAAATGGTGATTGATTCTGGATGTCCCAAATATTTGGGGCTATCTGGGGCCTGATTTTCAGCGGTGCTGAGCATCCAAAAGTCCGCGGAAGTCAGGGAGAGCTGCCTGTGCTCAGCAATTATGGAAGTATCTCCAGGTGTGCAGCAAAAAAACGGAGGCATTCAGAAACCAGGGCTCACGTTTGACAGCAGCAGTCAGTGTCTGCAGAACAGTACTTGCCTAGGTATTACGGTGCAGCAAGCATGGCCTGAAGTAATGAAGGAAGCATTTCCATTCCAAGCCTTTGTCATGGGCATCAGATAACTTAGGCTAAGACGTGCCAATTTTGTTGCCCTTTCTAAGGTGAATGCTCTTGAAAATGTTAAAATTCCATGGAGATGAGTACTAAGTTGTCCCCATGTGCACATGGGAGGGTGGAGAGGTGTGAAAAGGGTCTTCTGGCCGTAGAGGCTGTTTCTCTTTGTGTATATTCTCCGCTGTGTATTTAAAATGCCTGGACTGTGTCCCCCATACAGGCCAAAACCTCTGGGGTGTTTGAATTTGGTTTAGAAACATCAAAGGTGTAGGGTTTGGAAATCATGCACCATTTGTTAAGGAGATCATTTGAGTTTAGCAGCCCAATGGGGAGGCTGCTAAAATAAACCTTGCCCATTTCTCTCTTTCTCTTTAAGGATTTTTGCCTTGCTCTCCATCACTGCTATATCTGGGCACCGCCCACAAAAATAGATTACCAACAGCAAAGTACTGCAGATTTGATGGAGTCTCTGGCTTGTTCTCCCTTTTCTGGTTCTCAGAAGCTCTGCTTGGGGTAGGGTCTTCTGTTGGCAGGGAGCAAGGTAGCAGCTGATTCAGTGAGTGCCTCTCTGGTTACAGTGGTAAAGCTTCAGTTTTATTTCATTTTAATGTGCATGTCTCAAGCAGTGTCCCTATAATCTTTTCCATCCATGTGCATATTTTTTCCTTCCATGTGTGGAATAATTTTATGCACACCAAGACATGTGTGAATGTGCACCACAAACACAAAACCAGCTGGGCAGCATTTGAATTTCTCCTGGGCAGCTGCACAAGCACACAGCTTACAAGGAAGACAGGTTCTCAAGTATTTTTCCTCAGGGGATCTCAAAGCACTTTATAACCAATAATGAATTAAATCCAAGGTGGAGCCCCTCCAGCAAGCTTTTGGTAGTCGGGCCCCTTGCACGTCTCTGGTCTGGAAATTCTGGGGCAGATTCAGATAAAATAAAAATGATATTTTTATATATTTAAAATGATATTTATTGAATTAAATATAAGCTTGAATAACACAGTTCCTCTCAAATCACTGCTGGTTTGGAGTTTGATATTGGAGTCCATTTAATGTATCCAGTCCCCACAATTTCAGTTTGAACTGGCGATAGGACTGTGTATTGAAAATGCAGAGTTGGAGTGTGGTGGTTGTCTCAGGGTAAAGTGTAAGTGTGTGTGTGTGTTGGTTATCACAGGGTAAAGTGTGTGTGTGTGGGGGGAGGGAGGGTCATTTGGTACTGTCAGGTTGGCCACTTCTGCTAAAAAGTTTGGCAGTGAAATAGTTAACATTGTAAAGCATCATTAACATGTTCCAGAGTCAACACCCCAGTGAGACAAATGGGAGTTGCTCACTCCTCGCTGGGCTATTGGCTTAGGCTCTCTGCAAATTCCCAGGCATCATTGCATCCCTCACACTTGGGTCACAGTTGGAAGATTTTGCTTCTCAACCGTCAGGGGTGGGAACGAAGCTTTTAATAAAATGAAAGCTGAGATGTGGGAGCCCAAATCTGCAGGAAGCTCCTTAGCCAAGGCCGCAGGAGGCACCGAACACGCCTCTCCGCACAATCCTTCTGTTTCTCGCAGCTACCAGGGATGCCCTGCTGGGCTGTCTCCCAGCAGCTTTATTTCCGTGTGTGATAAACTGTGGCTGCATCAGCTATTTACATCCAGTTACTGCCCTTGCTGGGCCAATGACATCCCTAGCATAACTGCCCTGGTGCCTCCCCGGGATGCGTTGTTAAAGAGGTGATGACTTGAATGCTCTTTCTGGAGCACGGAGCTCCAAGTGGCTGAGCAAGTCACTCCTTGGCAGGGACGGGAACTCCTCATCCCTCCCCCGAGGCAACTCCTGGCAGGGACCCCCACAGACTTCTCAAAGCTCTGGGGGAGAACGCTGATCTCTCCTAAGTGGGGGAAGGGGCACCTGACAACAAAAGGAGCCTCATGCTCTCCACACCGCTGGAAGCCAGAGGGCAAGGACGCTCAGCCTTGTGCGTGCTGGAGCCCGACGACAGCCAGGAGAAAAGGGAGATGTCACAGTCCGAGCCATTCAGTCATCTGGCCCCCGGTGCTGGATGTCCTGAAAGCGCAAGGCAAGCCCCCGTCTGGCCACACTGCGCTCTGCCCGTCACACCACCAGGGCTGGACTCGGTGGCGGCGCCCTTGGGTAAATCCAGACCGTTTCCCTAGCCTCCACAGACATCACTCTCTGCTTACCATGTGCCGCACCTGCAAGAACCTGCCATGCTCACAAAGAGCAGAGCAATCAGACAGGGCGTGCCAGCTGGGCACTCCTCGTTAAACGGCTCTGTTTCTCCAGCTGGAGGAGGCACTCGTGAGGCTGGCGCAGACAAGGAAGCAAAGACGGGAGCCAGGTTCGTTCCAAGGGGAAAGAAATCCTTGTTTGCCAAGGGTAGGCCCAACCTGATTTCCTGGTCTGATCCTGCCCGGTTTCAGCTGATTCCCATGAACGCAGTCACAGAGTGAAGGCCAGAAGGGCCCACCAGATTAGCGAGTCTGACCACCAGCATTTCACAGGCCACTAAGCAAGACCAGAGACACGGACCTCTACCAAGCCAGTCTGTCCCCACCCTCCCTGGGTCTCTTAGCTGTCATACCCGGAAAGCTCTCCCCACTCATCTCACAATCCCGCTCCCATCATGCTTCCTGCCCCATCTACATGGCATGTGCAGCCCTGGTGACAAACACCCCCGGAGTTCCGCACGGACAACAGCCGCTTTTTTCACCAGTGACCTTGGGATGATCCTGCCGTGCCAAGCCCCCGGCTGCCTACCTGCGTCGGTACTGATGTATGCTGGGAAACCTGGCCAGGGAGACATGCAGAGCCTGGCACCAGCCACCTGTGGAGCAATGCCCTCTGGGATGCCCTACCATGCAGCGAGCTGGGAGAACAGAGGAGGGGCCAATCTATTTACAGAGGCACAGTTAGGGAATCCTGACCGCACTGCAAAACCAGGACAGGAAGGCTCCATGTGCTGGCGTGATGCTCTGGCCAAGGGCTGCCAAAGTCACCAGTTAAGCATTAACCCCGGTAAGAATGGAGACAAACCATGAGTCAAGCTGACCAGGGGTAGACTGTCCAAGTGACGGCAGAGCCTCCACCTCCCTGAAAGTCAGTGAGTCTTGACTGCTACGTGGCTAATACACTTTGCAAATAAGACACAGGGGCTTTTTACCCCCTTTCGCTAACGGGTTACAAACAAGGCCACTCAGATGAGGGGGAAACGGCCACCAAATTAAACCCCAGGAGTGGGGACAGGTGATCTGGGCAGAATTCCCAGCCCTGCAACTGATTCATTGGGAGACACTGGGAAAGTTACTTCATCCAGTCTCTGTTTCCCCATGTGTAGGATTGTGACTAAGGATGTTCATCCATGACCATGGTGTGAGGGGGCGGGGGGTTAGTTTTGTATTATTGTTTGTAAAGCACATTGAGATCTGCCAATGGCAGGCCATAGAAATGTACAAAGTATTTCCATGCCCCACCCGACACCAGGCAAGTCCTCCCACGTTCCTCATCAGGAAGTCCATCAGGTCCTCCTTTCCTCCCACCTTCCTGATCAGGGCAACCTCCTAACATCACCAATAGCGCAGAGCCATCAATGCAGTTGTGCATCCTTGTGCAAGCCGCACTCACGTGGACAGAGCGCCACGCTGTGGGCATGGGTTGATGCCACCACATCCCATCTGTGATGGGGCGGGCATACTCTGCACTAGATTGGAAGGGGTGAAAACCCTGTGGGCGGAGGAAGTCCCACCCCTCCAACCCGACTGGGCATGCTCCAAAGTGCTGGGGCAGTATAAAAGGCCACGGAGCAGCTCAGTCTGGGTTGGCCAGCGAAGGGGAAGGTTCTCTAGTCTAGCTGGCGCGCTAGTGAGGTTACAGCCTGTGGTCCAGACAGAGGGAGCTGAAGGGCCAGAAAGCAGCGATTCCTCATCCCCCTACAGAGACCCAGGGAGAAGCAACTGTGGGGGAACGGGGAGACCCAATGGCTACATGGGATGATGCCTCAATGAGACTGGTAGGAAGCAACCCAGGGAGGGTGCAGGAGCCGCTCCTCCCACCCAGGTATCCTCAGCAAGTTTTGGCCGGAGCCCCTGCTCATAGGGCCCTGAGTCGGGGCCTGGGTCCCCCTACCAAGGGCAAAACCCCCACTCTTTGACTCTGGCCATTGGCCCTACTACCCTGCAACCAGGGGCACTCTTCTGTGAAAAGGATGTGTTAAGGCCTACCCAGTATATGTCAAATGAGCACTAATTTAGTTGGAAAAGTAAAAGGAAGGCAGTGTTGTCAAGATACAGGAGACGTAAGCAAAAAACCAAAATCTGATTGGATGAACAACAATAATCCCGCTTTTAGGGAAGTAAAAGTAGATGAAAACTGAAAAAGCAACAAAGTACTGATAACCCCGCTTTTAGGGAAATAAAAGTAGACAAAAGTTTAAAAAAACCAACCCAGCTCCTAAAAAGGCAGCATGAGACAACAAAAACTAACGTCAGCATAGCCAGGCAAGAGGAAAAATACTGAACCAGGGTATATAAGGTTGAACTAAACAGACCAAAAATGGACAGGTTGCGAATCCAAAAAAGCCAGGTCTGATCAACCAGGGCTCCCTCCCAGGCGCTGAATCTCACTGCCGCTCGTAAGCTCCGAAAGGGGAACACCGGTCGTAAGTTGCAACGAAAAATCCGAAAGGAAAAACATAAGAATATCTCCTGATTCTAAACAATGCTTCTATCCATCTTAATGTAAATATTATACAGGTATGTCTGATAACTCCACAAACTGTTCAAAGGTAACTTTGGAGGCTATAGCTGTAGGAGGGCTTATTGTTCTCATCTTAGTTGTACTGTTTTTTCCACTATTTGTATGTTACGCTGTCTTAAAACAATTAAAGACAGTGAATTGATTTATATGAAAAATTAATTATAAAAGTAAATAAAAATAAAGTCTTTGGTTAACCCTAAAAGGAAGCATCCCTCTGTCTGTGGTTTCAAATCCTTTAAAGAACCAATCACCGGTTACCGAACTCTTCGACTCTGGCCATTAAGCCTTGCTGCCCTGAAGTAAGGGGCATGCGGCGACCGAACTCTGGAACTGTTCTATTCCTGTGATGGGGTGGGCAGATGCCGCCACACCATCCAGCAGGGCCACGCTCATCCCCTGTCACAAGGGTGGACTAAAAAGCTCATGTCACCAAAGCATTCACAAATGATTACTACATGGAGTACAGGGGGGCGAGGGGGAGCAGTGGGGCAGTGTTCCTGCTAGCCACAAACAGTGACTGAGCATGACCTCCCAAGGTGTTACTGTTGGGGAACAGCTGATAGATCCTGATCCCTGGATTATTTTAGGGAAGAAAGAGAGTTGAACCGTTTCCCACTCAACGTAGCTGGCATAGCCGCACGCCTGGGGTGAAATCCTGGCCTACTAGAGGCAAATTTCCACTGGTCCCCAAGGTCTTACCCTTAGGCTCCGTGGACCACGCCCAAGTAACAGTGCATGGCTGCATAGGCAACAGTGATCTTTGGCAGAACTAGCTCTCAAGGCAGATTGTTTACGGGCTTGGGAGAAAGTGAACGCATGTTAGATTTCAGTTCGTATGAAAACACAGGCCCCAGAGGCAGGAAGAGAAAGGTTTATTCATAAACATTTTGAAGCTATGAATTTCATCTTCTGGCCCCTGCAAATCCAGTCAGGGAACCTGTTAAGAATTTTTAAAATCGAATACTGCAGGTAAGAAGTTGATACATGTACAGGGTGAGATTTTAAATTGGCAAGGAGTGCCCTGTGATACGGGTCTCTCTCAATGCCACGTTGGCCAGGGATACCACCCCCCTGCTGACCCTGCATCGAAGGAAAGGGGCACTGAGGGGCTGATTCTCAGAAGCGCTCAACAGCCACAATTTCTTTGGAAGTCAAGGGCAGCGGCAGGTGCAGAGAATATACCAGGAAAACAGCTTTGTGGCAGCTAGAAACCAGCATTTGATTCTAAACAAAAAGCTTCAGGTTCTGGCAGACAAAAATGGGGTGAGGGATACCAGGCCAGAAGGCTGGAGAGGCCAATCACCGGTCGGCCGAGGGCAGGAAAACACAGGCTGGTCGAGATCTCTGTTCACCGTCCAGGGCTGTCCTTCCAGGATGCAGAGAGTGGAGGAAGGGCTGGGGCAAGGTACCTCCCACCCTGCCCCGGAGACCGATGTTCTTGGCTTGCCCAAACGAAGTTAAACAGCAGCCAGTGATTCTGGATTTGCGTATGATCTGCGGGCTGCCAGATGCCCTTATTGCTAGCCAGCTCATGCTGCAAAGTCAGGGAGCAAGAAAGCCAACACTGCCCTCCTTTGGGCATCTGGCAGTACGACAAGCCTCCCGTGTCAGGAAAAGAATCTGCCCTTTAAAATAAATTCTCTTAACAAGCTGTGCCCAGCTGCCCTTCTACTCCCCAAAGTCTCTCCGGGCATCAGCTTAACCCAGGGATGGGCAAACTTTTTGGCCCACAGGCCACATCTGCGTAGCGAAATTACATGGCAGGCTGGGGGAGGGGATTAGCATGTGGGAGGGGGGCTCAGGGCAGAGGGCTGGGGAGCGGAAGGGGTTCGGGATCAGGCCTCTATCTGGGCACCACTTACACTGGGCGGCTCGTGGGTGGGAGCAGAGCAGGGCTAAAGCAGGCTCCCCTCCAGCCCTGGCCCCGTGCTGCTCCCAGAAGTGGCCGGCAGGTAGGGGGCTGTTCTCACTTACCGGCGCTGCTACCACAGCTCCCATTGGCCGTGGTTCTCCGCCCCTGGCCAATGGGAGCTGCAGGGTTGGTGCCTGCTGCCTCCCCCCTCCCCCCCCAGGGACTACAGCAATGTCCCGGCTGCCAGAGAGGTAACCCTAAAAGCCAGATTAAAAGCCCTCTTGCACGGGGGGGCAGCCCACGAGCTGTCGTTTCCGCACTCCTGGTTCAAACCGAACACTCTCCGCTCGTCCCGAACGGGAGGGAGACTGTTTAGCAAGGAAAGTCCAGGGCCTCCCCCCTCTTTGCCAGATTTAATCCCACCCGGACTTGGAGCGAGGGTCTGGCATTCAGTTTTGCCAGTGTGGCAATAAAAGCTTTGGGGAGGAGGAGCCTTACTAGGGGGCATGTCCCATTCAGCTGCAGGCAAAGCAATTCTCTGGCTGTCCTAAGAGAGAAGGATTTAGCTCCGCACCCATGGATCTTGTGGTTAAGGGCTCAGGACAGTGGTGCTGCTGTAGACCCCCACACAGCTAACGCAGCGCCATTTCCAGCAGTGTGACACTCGTCCTCCATCGACACACACGCATCTTCACTGGAGGGTGACTATGGCTTAAAACACCAGTGCCTCAGGCGACCACAGGGTGGTCTGTGCTGACGGCGGCCTACGCAGCACAGTAACTTAACCGCCGCACGTACACGCACCTCCCGGGTCCAGCGCCTTCACACACAGGCAGCCTGGCTTGAGGCGCCCAAGCTCCCTCGGCGGAGGAGCTGAGAACAACTGGGCGCGGGCGTGTGACACTTCAAACTGTCCCATGGTTGGCGGAGGCGCCAGGGCGGCTGGCTTCCTGTCTCCTACTTCAGGGGGAAGGAGAAGAACTTGTTCCCCGACTTGCAGCCGATCTGGTCCCCCTGGAACCGCAGCGGGAAGGCAGAGTCCTCAAATCCATCCGCAATCCCCTGGAACACACACCCGGGCCCGTGAGGGAAGCGTCAACGTGCGTGAGCAGAGGCGGCCTGTGGGCCGGGCCGGTCGCTCACAGCACACAGACCACGGCTCTCGTACGAAGCGGTGCAGAGACAAGGCAACGGTAGCAGCGGCGTCTCCTCAGGCTTCCCAGGCGGCTCATAGAGAAAGCACCTGCGAGGGGCGGAATTGAACTCCAACTCCCACCCAAATGGTTCTCGTCCCTCGTCTGAGTTTTATAGGCCAGTCGCCTACAGGCTGCTGAAGGGATGCAGCTGGGAAGTTACCCAAATCCCTCCCCATCCCTGGGGACACGGGGGCCAGTGGCGTAGTGGAGGAGTTCGGGGGGGGGTACTTGCCCCCGAGCGCCACGCTAGGGGGGTGCCAATTTAATCCCCCTCTGCTCTCCTTGTCATCCCTCAGCTCGCCTGCGCTTCCTCCGCCCACTGCCGGCGGCTGGAGCCTCCTCCCTGCCCCCAGCCCGACCCTCCATCATCTCCACCGGCGGGTTAGTGCGTGTGGGGAGGGGGCAGGGGAAGATGGGGTACAAGCTCCCCCCCCCCTCCTCCCAGGGTCGGGCTCAGCTGTGCACCAGGTTTGGGGCCCTGCCGCACAACAGTGGGGGAGGGGAGGGGGGCAAATTTTGCTGTTGCCTGCGGGGACATAACACCCTTGCTACGCCTCTGACTTGGGCTGGCGGGTTACTTGCATTCCCCTCTCCCCACCGCCGTGCTCTCCTCAGAGAGGGCTCCCTCTGGAGTTACCTGCAGCTCCTGGAGACACTGCCCTTCCAGCCGGTCGCTCAGGTCCCCAGCACACCAGGCCAGGCTGATATGGAAGGATGGGTTCTGCACAGAGACACACAGCAGCTCAGCCAGAGGAAGGTGCAAGGCGGCGGCCAAGTCTGAGGGCTGGCGTAACGCAGCCCTGCAGGGTCCCACCACCCAGAGCGCTTTCCGGGCACGAAGGCCCGCAAGGCGCTGACACAGGGAAATGCCATTAGCGCCACGATATAGGCAGGTCCCCAAGCTGGGCCAGCGTCAGGGATGGAATTAGCCACCACGAATCCTGGCTCCCCCTCGGCCTGCCTGGCCTTTCCCGGCCTAGCGTCTCTCGGTTTGCAAGATGCGCTCCTGACTGTGGAGAAAAACCTCCCGCACGACACAGGCCTCTGAGTGGAGGTTTGACGCCTCCGAGCCAGACGCACGCTCCCAACTCAGCCCATAGACCAGAGTTTATTTAAAGCCCTTCCCCGAACCCTGTCGGTGAGTTTAGGCATCAGTGAGAGGATGCTGGGCAGGCAGCTCAGGAGACTGTCCATGAAGGGGACCTTCCTGCACAGCGCCCTGCCAATGTGCCTCAGGCCTGACCGGGCTGAGACGCTCCATGGCCCCCACAACCAGAAGCCCTTCTCCTGCGAGCAAGGGTGCCTAGGAACCGGGCTCAGAGCCAAGCCACGCAGCTCACCAAAGGACCACTGGATGGTAGAGTCCTGGGCTGGATGCTGACATAAAAGCCTTGTGCTCTCCTGTGGAAATGGCGGCAGTAGAGAGAGGGGACCGGAGCAGGAGGCGAGTTCACATTTCCCCACTCCCCTTTTACTGGCTCCTTCTCAAGTTCAAGCCTCTTATGAACCTGTTCCCCTGCCTCCATACTGAAGCCAGGGGAGCAGCTCAGAGCCCTGGGCTCCCCTGGAGATTTTGGAGAGGAGGAGACAAAATTGCCGACAAGAACCGAGACATTACTTTGTAGAACGTTGGGAGATCAAACTCCTCCATAACTTTATCCACCTCTGAGGCCAGATCCAGCAACTGAGAATGTCCACACGAGACCTCCAAGCCCACAAAAGTCCTGCACAGAGACCGGGAGAAAGACCTGAGTGCCGGCAGATCCGCTAAGGAAACCTGTCCCACAGGAAGAGCAGTATTAATGCCCTGATGCATTCGGGCAGTGCACAGTCAGCCTGTGGAACTCCTTGCCACAGGATGTTGTGAAGACCAGGACTTTAACAGGATTCAGAAAAGAGATAAATAAATTCATGGGGGTTAGATCCATCAATGGCTATTAGCCAGGATGGGTAGGAATAGTGTCCCTGGCCTCTATTTGTCAGGGGCTGGAACTAGATGACAGGGGAGGGATCACTTGATGATTCCCTGTTCTGTTCACTCCCTCTGGGGTATCTGGCATTGGCCACTGTCGGCAGACAGGACACTGGGCTGAATGGACCTTTGGTCTGACCCAGTATGGCTGTTCTTATGACTGTCCTTCTTACTTGTGTGCTTTGTTCAGCAGCGAAACTGTTAACTATCTCGACATTTTAAATCAGTGTTGTTAGCTTCAGAGTGAACACGCAACAGAGATGACTGGGGCAGCTCTTCCTTCGGTCAGGGCTGTTCATAGAATCATAGAGCTGGAAGAGACCTCAGGAGGTCATCAAGTCCAGCCCCCTGCCCAAGGCAGGACCAATCCCAACTAAATCAACCCAGTTTAAGTCTTGTCAAGCTGAGACTTAAACACCTCTAGGGATGGAGATTCCACCCCCTCCCTAGGGAACCCATTCCAGTGCTTCACCACCCTCCTAGTGAAACAGTTTTTCCTAATATCCAACCTAGACCTCCGCCACCGTAACTTGAGACCATTGCTCCTTGTTCTGCCATCAGTCACTTCTGTGAACAGCCTCTTTCCATCCTCTTTGGAACCTCCCTTCAGGAAGTTGAAGGCTGCTATCAAATCCCCCCTCACTCTTCTCTTCTGCAGACTAAACAAACCCAAATCCCTCAGTCTCTCCTCATAGGTCTCTCCTGTTGTTTCAGGCTCTCTGCAGACTCAGGCAGACATCAGTGCATTACACTAAAGTCACCTTTGGCTAGAGACTTAATTTTTTTTGTTAACGGGCAGAGGCTCTGCAGTGCAAGGTGAAAGGTACCAGCTCAAGGAGCTGCCAAGAACTGGCCCAGTCAGATAACTGGATTTGTTGATGTATTTTGGGTTGCCAGTGGTTGCAGCCCAGGATCAAAATCTACCCATCCAGGACTATGCCTGGCAGTGATGGGGGGGACTGGGAGGACAGCTCTGAAAAGCAGCAGGCTTTTGAGACAACAGGACATGACACGTCCATCATGGGGCTTTGATCACGGGGTCTGTGCACAGCATGAGCTGCTTCCCATCCACCCCTCCTCCTGCCAGTTTTCCCCTACTCCCCAGGGCTCTCTACAGCTAGGCTGCTGTGCTGCTCACTCACCTGGTTTTGTACTGGTTGGTGTACGCCTTCACCTGGCTGGCTGTACAGAAGAACCTGAAACAGGGGAAAGAAACAAAGGAGAAGAAGTCTCAGAGGGGGAGTTGTGTTAGTCTGGAATAGAAAAAACTTAAAAAACAATGAATAGGCCTGCAGCACCTTAGAGACTAACACAAAATGTAGATGGCATCATGAGCTTTCGTGGGCACAGCCCACTTCTTCAGATGAATGAAGTTTAAGGGGTGCAAGTTCCAAATAAATAGCAGAGAAAGAGAAGGGATGGGGGAGGGAAAGGAAAGGGGAGAAAATGGGAAAATAACTTAAAAACCAACAAATAGTCTGGTAGCACTTTAAAGACTAACAAAACATGTAGATGGGATCATGAGCTTTCGTGGGCGCAACCCACTTCTTCAGATGTCTGGAGTGTTGGATGTCTAGGACCAAAATAAATGAGGGAAGAAAGGGGAGGGAGGAGGGAAGACGGAATAAAATGGGGCGGGGGAACACAGAATGAGGCAGAGAGTAGATAAGTAAGTATCAAAGAAAAAAACGAGTATGTATGTAACCGGAAAAACTGGAAAAGGACAGTCTAACAGAATAGTCAGTTTCCATGTTACCTGAAGCTGATAGAGCGGGTTCTAAGTACTCTTAAGTACCTGGTGTTTGGTGTCATAAAAGGCCAAAACCCAGGTACTTAAGAGCAGTGTTTCTCAACCTTTTTGTACAAAGTACCACTTTAAAAAAAATTATAAGTACCTCCACTACCTACAGTTTTCAGACACAATTTTTTTTCTACCATTGCAACACATTTGTTTAAACAACTTAATCATAGCTGGGCAGGCAATGACATTTTTGGGTGTAAAAAGTACAAAAATAATAAAACGCTGTAAAACTTAACACAAAAATTCAGTTGTCTCCAAATGTCAGTTGTGTTGACGTACCCCCCAGACTTCTCTCGATACCCCTTCGGGTGCTCGTACCAGTGGTTGAGACACACTGCTTAAGAGTACTTAGAACTCTATCAGCTTCACGTAGCATGTAAACTCTAAAGGAGAAGGGCAGGCATCACCCGTCCTCTGTTGCAAAGGGGCTTCCCTCTTGCTGGCCAAGCGCACAGGCAAAGGTCTGTTTCTATCAAAGGTGAATCTGTACAAACTGAATACCCCTGGGGGGTAGATCAGTCGTTACCCCCCCCCCTTGGCTGCCACTCTACTGTGCACTTCCTCAGCCCAGCCACCAACACAGCATGGGCCTGGGCAGTCTCCAAGCCAGCGGCAAGCACAGAACTCACAAGAGACCTTTGGTCAGAGATTTACAAGACAATACGCACGCTCACTGTTCTTGAACCCAGAGCCCCCAGCGTCCCAGCACAGCAGCTGAGCCACTGCCCTCCTGGCCAGATCAACGGGGTGCCAGGTCCTGCATTGGTTGAAGTCCAAGGAAAAGCTCACACTGATTTCAGTGGGGCAGCATCTTGCCTGCTGCGTAGGGATCTTGGAAGCAGACACTGGATCAACTGGGAGCCAAAGCACGTCGGGGGAATTGCTAGGGGTCACCGAGCCAGAGCAGGTTGAGGGGGCTGGGGTGACCCGAGGAGAGAGGGACAGGTGGGAAGTGTGCCCGGGGCTCCGCTGCTCCTACCTGTTGAAGGGGGCCATGTGTTCCTTGAGGGACTGGACCAAGGGGTTTATCCAGTGGTAGCGCAGCACCACGCACTGGGAGAGGCTGATGTGGAACTCCTCCATGGCCATGAGCGACACCGTGTACCGGCGGCAGTGGGAAACGAGGAGCTCTACCAGCTCCAGCACGCCCTCCTGGATTTTACCTGCCAGGGAAAGAACAGTGGGATTAGGACCTGACCCTCCCCCATAGCACCGGCCCCAGCGGGGAGGGGCTGGTCCCTCTGCCTGGCAATGACGTGCTCCCTGGATTCCAATGCCTGTCACACATGCTGAGGAAGCCTCTTGCCGCCCCTGTGGAAATGGGGACCATTCTTCTCCTTATTCTCCATGAGGAAACGAATAGGCACAGACTTGGGAATAAAACCTGGGAGTCCCCAGTCTCAGTGTGTAGCTCTAACCACTGCACGGTGCTGCCTCTTGGCAGAGGACTCCTCTCTTATTTTAGAAAGGGAACAAGCACTGACCTAGGCGGCAATAAATAGCTAATGCCAAGCTGCTGACCCGGTAGGATATACAGCCAGGAGGGACTTGGCTATGCGCACACACGCCTCCCTTTTAAGTCCTGTGGCCGACCCGAGGCCTCCAACCGGCTCTGTTTGAATGGGCAGAACAGCAGGGAGTGGCAGCTCTAACAGGCAAGTGCACTCCCTGACCAAAGCCCTGGGAAGCAGCGGGCGTTAGACTGAGATGGTGGAAGCCATCGTGGGGAATGCGAATGCAGGGCGTCCCTGATAGCTGGGCTCTCCACCCGTTTGCAGAGACAGGTGTCCACAAGATTTGCCCCATGGGTGATGTACATGGAGCCCTAAACCCGGGCTCTGTCGCTCCCCCTGCTCCCACACTGGGGGCATGGAGTGCTCCACTCCCACGGGTCTCTGTCCTTCATCTGTTCCACCAGCCTCACATTGGTACAGAGAGCTCCTGCTCTCACCCCAGAGCTCTGACATCCTCCCTTGCTCTAGAACAGTGGTTCCCAAACTTTTCAGCATCACGCCCCCTTTCTGATGTTTGAGAAACCCTCAAGCGCCCCCCAAAATAGCAGCAAACCTTGAGAAAAAAAAAGTTGCCCTTTTAAGAGCAGAGCAGGCATTGCCCTTTTAAAGCGGCCATTTTGAAGTCTGCCTGGGACACTCCATCCTCCCCCTGCCCCTGCCCCTGCCCCTGCCCGGGGGGGGGGGGGAAGAGGATTGACACGAGGCTGGGTCGCCTCACGCCCCCCCCTGGAATTTCTTCACCTCCCCCCCCCCCGGAACCTATGCTCTAGAACTCAGTTATACCAGAGGGGACAGGGTGGTGGGTGAAGGTAAGGCTGGGGGAGGAAGCCCCCAACCTCACCCCAAGCCCCGCCTCTTCTGCCCCAGGACCCCCAAGCATCACGGGGAGGTGGGGTGGCACACAACCTAACCCTCCCCTGTGCTGGGGGATGGGGAGGGTGGGCGCTTGGGAGCTATAATCCTATCGTAGGCATCCGGGGGCAGAGTATGGGTGGGTCCAGGCTGGCAGTTTGGGAAGGCAACGCCTTTCCCTGCCTCCTAAACCGCCACCCCATGACTAGGGAAGTTAAGATAAGAACATAAGAATGGCCGTACTGGGTCAGACCAAAGGTCCATCTAGCCCAGTAGCCTGTCTGCCGACAGTGGCCAGCACCAGGTGCCCCAGAGGGGGTGGACTGAAGACAATGATCAAGCGATTTGTCTCCTGCCATCCTTCTCCAGCCTCTGACGAACAGAGGCCAGGGACACCATTTTATCCCCTGGCTAATAGCCTTTTATGGACCTAACCTCCATGAAATTATCTAGCTTCTCTTTAAACTCTATTATAGTCCTAGCCTTCACAGCCTCCTCTGGCAAGGAGTTCCACAGGCTGACTACACGCTGTGTGAAGAAGAACTTTCTTTTATTAGTTTTAAACCTGCTACCCATTAACTTCATTTGGTGTCCTCTAGTTCTTCTATTATGGGAACTAATTTTCTTTACTCACCCTCTCCACACCACTCATGATTTTATATACCTCTATCATATCCCCCCTTAGTCTCCTCTTTTCTAAACTGAAAAGTCCCAGTCGCTTTAACCTCTCTTCATATGGGACCCGTTCCAAACCCCTAATCATTTTAGCTGCCCTTTTCTGAACGCTTTCTAAGGCCAAAATACCTTTTTTGGGGTGAGGAGAGCACATCTGTACACAGTATTCAAGATGTGGCTGTACCATAGTTTTATACAGGGGCAGTAAGATATTCTGGGTCTTATTTTCTATCCCTTTCTTAATAATGCCGAACATCCTATTTGCCTTTTTGACCGCCGCTGCACACTGCGTGGAAGTTTTCAGAGAACTGTCCACGATAACTCCAAGATCTCTTTCCTGATTTGTCGTAGCCAAATTAGCCCCCATCATACTGTACGTATAGTCGGGGTTATTTTTTCCAATGTGCATTACTTTACACTTATCCACATTAAATTTAATTTGCCATTTTGTTGCCCAATCACTCAGTTTGGTGAGATCTTTTTGAAGTTCTTCACAGTCTGCTTCTGTTTTGACTATCTTAAACAGTTTAGTATCATCTGCAAACTTTACTACCTCACTCCTTATATGAGTGGGTATATGACTCATCGTGTAATCGATAAAATTTTTATCAACGACACAATCAGTTGATAAGGGAAGGCACTCAGTCCCGGCTCGTGCCCGCTCCGGGAACTACTCCCACTGCGGCTCCACAATTTAAATATAGTAAGTAGGGATGTGAATGATTAGTCAACTCGTCAATTCCCCTCCGCTTGCTACCTCTATCAGAAAGAGGCAGCAAGGGGGAAGGGAAGGGTACTTCAAAGCGGCAGTGCCGCATGGAGCCCGGTGTCAGCGGGGGAGTCCCCAGCTGGCCCCAGTTGCACGCAGTGTTTCAAAGCGGCAGCGTCACGTGGAGCCCGTAGTCAGCTGGGGACGGCTTGAGTCCCCCACTGGCCTCGTGCGCCCCACAGCACTTTAGCCTTGGGGCTGTTGCTACACTTCAAAGGCAGAAGTGCCCTTACTGACTAATCAAATAGTCGATGCAAATTGCATCAACTATTCGATTAGCCAAATAATTGAAATTTTACATCCCTAGTAGTAAGAGCCTGGCTGGCTGCCTGCAAAGGCTTTGCGCCGCGCCTCCCCCTCCCCCCGCGCTGCTGCCTCTATGGGGGGAATGTGGCACTGGTTCCTGTTTCCCGCCCTTGATTCCTGCTCCCCCCCCAATACAGAGGCAGCGGTGGGGGGAGGGGAAGGGAGAGGAATATGAGCAGTCGAGTAGTCCAGTGTTTCTCAACCAGTGGTACGAGTACCCTTAGGGGTACTCGAGAGAAGTCTGGGGGGGGGGGGGTACGTCAACACAACTGAAATTTGGAGAAAACTGAATTTTTGTGTTAAGTTTTACAGCACTTTATTATTTTTGTACTTTTTACACACAAAAATGTCATTGCCCACCTGGCTACGATTAAGTTGTTTAAAAAAATGTGTTGCAATCGTAGAAAAAAACTGTAGGTACTGGGGGTACTTCTAATTTTTTTTATGGGGTACTTTATTAAAAAAGGTTGAGAAACACTGGAGTAGTCGACTTGACTGCCCAATAAGCCTGTACTCGACTACTCGCTTATATCCCTACCCTGGGTAGGGCTGAAGTTACCTACAGGGCAGGTAGACGTATGTTGCCCAGTTGCCCCGCTCGTGGGGAAAATTGCGTACTCGTCCGCCATGCTTGGTGCTGTCATCCGTGAACTCCTCTTCCTGGTCCTTGAACATGTTTAGCACGCTGTCTGGCACCGGGAGGCGAGGAAGCGGCATGCTGCAGGAAAGTTGCGGGGAGGAAGGAGGAAATTAGCATGCATGGCCACCCTGAGAAACACGTGTCCTTGGCTAGGTGCACCACAGACAACCGCAGGTCCTTCCCCTTTTGCACAGATATGCGAAGAAGTGCTTCTACACAGGGTTCTGGAGCCAGGGAGGGTTCCCCCTTTCTCAGTGCAAGCGCCTCCATCTCTCAGTGGCAGTCCCCTGTTGGGCAGCTGACCTGTCAAACCTACCCAGGACACAATCCGGCACAGCCATCAGGCCACCTGGCCAAGATCCAGAAATAAACTAGCCAGGGCCATGCAGGCTAGGATGGGTCGGTGGGAAGAGGGAGTCCAGGCCTAGCTTAGGAAGTCCTGCCAGTCAGGACCGGGGGGGGGGGGGGGGGGGCAAGAATGCCAGCAGGTCTTCCAAAGTGGATTAAAGTGAACGCCACAAGGGTGCGCCCAAGAAGAGTGAGGGCCCGGGGGGTGAATAGATACCGCAGTGCTCAGTTTGCACCCAGCTTATTCCACAAAACAATCCCATGTAGACAGGCCTCAGATCGGCCAAGCTGCAGCGCCTCCCGATTCCCGCAGGCCCCGACTCGGCTACTACACATCAGCCAGTAGGGGCGAGGGCCCGTGTAGACAAGGCTTAGCGCGGGCCCAGGGCAGCGCACCGGCCCCGGGGGTCCGGCCTGAGGGCCCGGGCAGAGCCGGGAGGGGCCCAGGGGGCGGGGCGGCCCCGGGTGGGGGGCAGCTCGCGCTCCGCCCAGCCCCTCTCTCCTCGCAAACTCCGGTTTCGCTCCGGAGCCGGGCGGGGAGCGATGCCCGCACGGCCCAGGGCCGCCGCGCTCCACCGGGCAGCCAGGCCCACCTGGCTCCGGGGGGCGCCGCCTCCCCCGCCGCGGGCTCCGGAGATTCATCCTCGGAGCTGCTGCTGCTGTAGCCCACCAGCGCCGCCCCGCTCATGGGCCGGCCGGCTCCGGCTCCCGCTCCGGCGCCGCCTCGCTCCCTTCCTCGGGCGCGCCCCGTGCGGCAGCGAGTCGCGTCCCCCGGCTCGCGGCGCTCCGGCCCCGCTGTTCCAGCCCAGGCGGGGCGAGGGGGAGGCCTCCCGGCTGCAGCGGGGCGGGGGGCGGGGGGCGGAGGCGAGTCCCCAGGCGTGTGGGGCGCTGCCACGGGCAGGCAGCCGGCGGGGAGCGCCCTGCCCGGCCGGGGATATCCGCTTCGCATCGGACGCGCGTGTTGGAGCCGCGCCGCGGGGCACCGGGCAGAGAGGGGCTTGCGCTTCGCAGGCGGGCAGCGGTGGGGCTGTGCCTGGGTCCCGGGGCTCTAGGCCCGGCCTTTGCCCCGGTTCGCTTTAGCATGCAGGGGGCCCAGAGGGTGAGGAGGTTTGGGCCCGGGGAAGCATTCAGCAGGGGCTGAAGGGAAGCGTGCCCAGGGCTAGTCCCTGTCCTCCCTGCTACAGACCGTGAAATCATTAACTCGAATTTTAAACCCCCCCCCCCCCAGCACTGGGCTAATCTCACCAGTTCAGCCAGGCTGCTCTTGTCCTGCCCCATTGGGGTGCTTGGGGAGGGGGGCGCTGTCCTGGTCCCTGTCCTCCCTGCTACAGACCGTGAAATCATTAACTCGAATTTTAAACCCCCCCCCCCCCCCAGCACTGGGCTAATCTCACCAGTTCAGCCAGGCTGCTCTTGTCCTGCCCCATTGGGGTGCTTGGGGAGGGGGGCGCTGTCCTGGTCCCTGTCCTCCCTGGTACAGACCGTGAAATCATTAACTCGAATTTTAAACCCCCCCCCCCCAGCACTGGGCTAATCTAACCAGTTCAGCCAGGCTGCTCTTGTCCTGCCCCATTGGGGTGCTTGGGGAGGGGGGCGCTGTCCTGGTCCCTGTCCTCCCTGGTACAGACCGTGAAATCATTAACTCGAATTTTAAACCCCCCCCCCCCCAGCACTGGGCTAATCTCACCAGTTCAGCCAGGCTGCTCTTGTCCTGCCCCATTGGGGTGCTTGGGGAGGGGGGCGCTGTCCTGGTCCCTGTCCTCCCTGGTACAGACCGTGAAATCATTAACTCGAATTTTAAACCCCCCCCCCCCCCCAGCACTGGGCTAATCTCACCAGTTCAGCCAGGCTGCTCTTGTCCTGCCCATTGGGGTGCTTGGGGAGGGGGGCGCTGTCCTGGTCCCTGTCCTCCCTGGTACAGACCGTGAAATCATTAACTCGAATTTTAAACCCCCCCCCCAGCACTGGGCTAATCTCACCAGTTCAGCCAGGCTGCTCTTGTCCTGCCCCATTGGGGTGCTTGGGGAGGGGGGCGCTGTCCTGGTCCTGTCCTCCCTGGTACAGACCGTGAAATCATTAACTCGATTTTAAACCCCCCCCCCCCCAGCACTGGGCTAATCTCACCAGTTCAGCCAGGCTGCTCTTGTCCTGCGCCATTGGGGTGCTTGGGAGGGGGGCGCTGTCCTGGTCCCTGTCCTCCCTGGTACAGACCGTGAAATCATTAACTCGAATTTAAACCCCCCCCCCTTAGCACTGGGCTAATCTCACCAGTTCAGCCAGGCTGCTCTTGTCCTGCCCCATTGGGGTGCTTGGGGAGGGGGGCGCTGCTGGTCCCTGTCCTCCCTGGTACAGACCGTGAAATCATTAACTCGAATTTTAAACCCCCCCCCCCCCAGCACTGGGCTAATCTCACCAGTTCAGCCAGGCTGCTCTTGTCCTGCCCCATTGGGGTGCTTGGGGAGGGGGGCGCTGTCCTGGTCGCAAGAAGCTCACAGGGTGGAGGGTCTCTTCCTTGTCCCCAGGGGCACCTTAGCCGCCCAGCTGAGCTGCAGACACCTCCTCGGGAGCTGGAAGGCAGCTGGTGGGAGCCCTCGCAGTCACCGCCCCCGTGGCACCACCCCCTGGGGGGCTCTGAACTGGTGTGGGGAGCAAGGGGACCCAAAGCCAGACCTGTGCAGGAGAGGGGAGCGGAGGGGGGAGGGAGGTGTTTCACGACTAAGCTGTGATCTACTCAAGAAATGTGGCCGGCTTCGGCCTTGGCACCCAATTGATATGGGGCGGGGGGAGAGGGGGATTTTGCAAGGAAAATGGACAGATGAAACGGGGCTGAGATTAGCGCAGACCCCTCTAGGGCCATGGCATCAGAGCCAGCTGGTCTGAGTCTGTCCACAAAATCTGTCCAGTCCATCTGGGGCAGCCCCCCAGTCTAGCCGGGCAGCCGTACACCAGCCCCCCCGCCAGTCTGTCAGGGGCAGCCGTACACCAGCCCCCCCTCCAGTCTGTCAGGGACAGCCCTGCATCAGTCCCCCCTCCATCTGTCAGGGGCAGCCGTACACCAGCCCCCCCCCCATCTGTCAGGGGCAGCCGTACACCAGCCCCCCCCCATCTGCCAGGGGCAGCCCTGCATCAGCGCCCCCCCCCCATCTGTCAGGGGCAGCCCTGCATCAGCCCCCCCCTCCCCCCATCTGTCAGGGACAGCCCTGCATCAGCCCCCCCCATCTGTCAGGGGCAGCCCTGCATCAGCCCCCCCCCCATCTGTCAAGGGCAGCCCTGCATCAGCCCCCCTCCCCCATCTGTCAGGGCAGCCCTGCATCAGCCTCCCCCTCCCCATGTCAGGGACAGCCCTGCATCAGCCCCCCCCATCTGTCAGGGGCAGCCCTGCATCAGCCCCGCCCATCTGTCAGGGGCGCCAGCATCAGCGCCCCCGTCCCCCCATCTGTCAGGGGCAGCCCTGCATCAGCCCCCCCCTCCCCCCATCTGTCAGGGGCAGCCCTTTCCCACGCCTCTTGGGGCCAAGGCTATAGCGGCCCCCAGAAGTTCCCGCCGCGGTCCGGCAGGGGGCGGCGATGGGGCGGCGCAGTTCCCGCCGCGGTCCGGCAGGGGGCGGCGATGGGGCGGCGCAGTTCCCGCCGCGGTCCGGCAGGGGGCAGCCCCACGCCCGGCCCCGCCTCCCGCTCGGCCTCCCTCCGTCCCGGGGCTCGCAGCCGCCGCCCAGCGCCGAGCGGGCCCCACCCGGCAGCGGGACCCCAGCGCCGCCCGCCGCCGCCTCGGCCCCGCCCCGCGGGTCGCGCCGCCACGCCAGCCCGGGGATCCGGAGGCGCCCGCAGGCCGCGGCCTGCCCGAGGCCGCCCCACCCCCGCCGGGCCCGGCCTGCAGGTGAGGGGGAGCCGGGAGCGCCCGGCCGGGCAGCGGGCCGCCCCCCCCCCAGTGCCCGCGGGGTCCCGGGCCAGGGGCGCTGCCCCGGCCCTATCGCTGGGGCCCCGGATCTTAGGGTGTCCCCAGCCGGCGCTGCGACCCGCTTCTGCTCCGTCCGCTCCATCCCCGGGGGCCCTGCCCGCCCCCCGGCCCGGGACTGGCCCTGCAGACCGGGCCCGGTTACTGAATCGTGCCCCTTTGGCTCGGCGGTTCCCTCCTTTCTCCCCCCCCTTCCCCCCCGTGGTGTCTCGCCCCTCTCCCTTCCCCTGCATTTTTGTTCCTCCCCACTGGAGATTTCCTCCGCTTCCCCACCCGGGACACCGTCTGGGGGGAGGAGAGTGGTCACTCCTAAGGATGCCAAACCCATTTCTTGTCTGGTTTGCAAGTGACGCTGGGTGGTTTGGCTGTCTCCTCCGAGGGTCTGGTTGAGCAGGGGGGCGTGATAGGAATAGGGCAGAGGAGGACGCTGTGGGATTATTTCCTGTCCTGTTTATGGGCTTTATTACGAAGAGGACTTTCAGTAGGGTATTTGTAGCGTGTTCGGCTTCTTTTTGCCTATTTTTTACCTGTCCAGCGAGTTCTCCGTAATGGTGTGGTTTGTTCTAGTGAGCAACGGTTTGCCTATGAGCCCCGCAGGGTGAAAGCTGGCTAGAGGACTCTTGTATGGGGTAGCTTGCAGATTATCCACTAAAAAAGTAAAGATGCCTCTGAGGAACAGGTAGCAACTGAGGGTGCCTGGTTTTGTCTAAAGATCTATCTGTATCTTCTGGTGGGGAATGCCTGGAACTCACTGTTAACATGCTTGTTAAATATGTTTAATCTTAAGGTTGTGCTGCAGGCTGACGAAAGCCAAGTCATTCAGAGGAACACTTGTGCTGGAATTAATTGAGGTACAGACCCTTCCTGTGATTTCTTCTATGCCCTGTGCTGCTGTAATCTACTTGGCTTGGAGTCTGAACCCTTCTGTCTTGCCTGTCACCTCTGCTTCGGGCCTGCACTCAGGAGTTATTCTTCTCTTCCTGATGTTTTGTTTGGTGCTGGGATTGCAACTTGGAAGCTGAGCAGAAAATGAGCCTGGGCCTGCAATGGAAAGGTAGTGATGAGAACACGAATAGGTTTGTAACAGACAGGCGAGAGAAGTGATGTGCAGAAGGTGGACCAGATGATGATTCACATGCTTTATTGCCCTCCTCTTCTCCACTTTTGAGAGTGCCTCTCTCATTCTGGCACTCTTGTTAAATTGTCATCCTCTTTTATGTCCCACCAAGGGACCAGCTAGACTGAAAGGCTGCATTAATTTGCTTATGTATATAGAGCAGTCAGTAACGGCTTTGTTTATGTGGGTATTACCTAGCAGTTTCCATGCTGCATCCGACTATAGTCCGCAGTCTCTGCCAAGTGCTTATCTATGAAACCACACAACAGCCAACTACAGAATAAACTTGCCTACAGGGGAAGATTTTTTTTTTCTTCTCCCTGGGTAGTCAGTGGTTGCCTTATACCCTGAAACACGAGACTTTCTTTTCTTAAACTCTTACTCTAGCTAGTGTAACTGCAGATATTCTTTTAGTAGAAATTGCTCTAAGTTAATGCTGGGGATGGAGTGGAATATGTGGGACTGGAAGGGGAGTTTTCCCTGGGAAGTCGCCAGCCCTAAGAAGTTTGGTGGCTTTTCTGACTTAAATATTAACTGTTAAATATAGCGTCGTAAAGGCAAATTGGTTAGTGTAGCATTCATTTGATATTGGAGTGTCCTGTTGAGTATCAAAACAGAGCAACTCAGGGTGAAGGTTTGGGTTGATTTTTGCCACTTGTCCCTGACGTCTG
The DNA here is from genome assembly GCA_032595735.1 of Pelochelys cantorii. Classification (NCBI taxonomy): domain Eukaryota; kingdom Metazoa; phylum Chordata; order Testudines; family Trionychidae; genus Pelochelys; species Pelochelys cantorii. The sequence continues at coordinate 723,915 of CM064339.1, read as the reverse complement.
AGACATTTCCAGCAACGAATGGGAGACCAAGCCATCAATTTCTGCTGAGTCCAAAGTCACCTCTTAACGAGAAAATAATATGAAGGTGAAGCTTTTGAGTGGGGCCTGGGATATGGTCCAGTAGGAATATTGCTACCCGTAGAATTCTTGCCAGGGGATTGTCTGTTCCTGGGCCTTGCTGTTACCCACCATCCTTCTCTTGTATCTGCTTCTGGCTCAGGCTTCGTACTAGAAGGTGTTTGGTACGTTTTCTTAGTCCGCCGTGTTATACATCTGGAAGGATTACAACTCCTGCTGCTGCTTGATTGTAAGGCAAAAAGCGTGATAATGTTCATTGGGCCAGTGAGTAAATTCTGCACAAGTTTTTAGGCTCCAACGATCCTCCTTTCAATAGTTTGCGTCTCTGTAATCCGCCAGTCGCATTATCTACTGAGGCCATGTTCGCTAAGAGACCTATATAGCTACAAACGCTTTTGGGTTCTTTGATCTGTTTGTAAATGGGTCTCTGACTAGTCTAATTGGTTAATGTTGTGTGGCCCATTATGAACAAAGTATGTTCTTCCTAGCTTTTTCAAGTAGTATGTTGCAGAAGATGTCTTATTGACTTGGATCTGCTCTGGAGTGAGGCTGTTTTATTTCTACAGCTGCGGTATCGGGTACACTAACAAATCTGGGGATTGGAAGTATATCCTGAAACCTCAGAGGTGGTTTCCCCAATTGAGCCTTTGGTACTCAGCCAGTCCTAACTGGATCAGACTGGTCTCCACTTCCCCAGGGATGCTGTCGTTCTGTGTAACATTTGATTGGCTCTTAGCATGCAGCAGTGTGTATCTACCTGCACGACAGGGACACCGCATTTTGGTATTAGTAGATGAGTAGAACCCCAGGAGATTGTGTCCCGCTCCTGTGCAGAGACCTTTTTGTGGAGAGTGGCATTTTCCATCCAACAAGGGGCTGCATGTCGTCTTGAGAAGGTTGGGCTTGCCATGTGTTTAACAAGAGACTTTTACCGTCTCTAGCCAATGGATTCTTAACCAGTGTCTGCCCTGGGGGTTGAAATTAAAATGCTGATGAATTTACTGCAATTGACTAAGTGCTCAGTTGTCTTTGTTGAGAATTTAGGGAAGAGATGGTGATGTTCTCAATGTGTGCCCTAAATTTGGACAAAAGAACCTCCAAACTCTTCATAAACGGGAAGAGCCACTAGACGCTTGTACACATGCTTCCCTTTCAGGACCATCACACTTGACTGGAAATGCAGAAAGCCAGAAAACCAAAACAGACGGTCATTAGGAGACAGCCTGTTTTAACGGGGTTAGGTATTGTGAAGGGGCGTATGACTGTCCTGGCAGGACGTGGTCTCTGCTGGTTTTAGGTCAAACTTGCCCCGGGTGGTTCTGGTTGCAGGTCTCAGGAATGTGTTCCTTTTGGCTCAATTAGTTTTCCCCTTTTTTCTTTACATGTGGATTGCATAGAACTGATTATTTTTAATCTGCTCCAGGGGTCTGCAACTTATGGTGCTCTCATCTGTCCCAAAATACATGCAACTTTTTTAAAATTACAATGAAAAATTAATTCACAAATTTAAAACCACACAGCTACTCATGTAGCCTGCCTGCATGCATGAACCTGAATTTGACCAGTTATGATGCAAATGTCAAAGAAATGCGCGGAAAGATGCAGCAGCCGAAGTTCCATTAAATAAGATCTGTGAGTACGTTTCATTGAGGCCGTTAACCATCGTGTCAATTATCAGTAGTATTAAGCTGTACATTTTCAGTCCTGCAAATGGGCATCCTTAGGCGGCTCTTGGCTGACTGCTCGTTCTGAGCGTCGATGTCGTTTGGCTCTTTGGTTTGAAAAGGTTGCCGACCCCTGGGCTCAAGGGTTGGACATACGGTTGGCTTGCTTGCCTGCGGGACCTGACGTGAGCTCTCTTCTTTCCTTGCAGAGTTGCTCCTTGGCGAGTGTTCCCCTCCTCTGCAAGCGTGAGTGCGTTGGCTGAGCATGGACAAGAGCCTCCGGTTGTCTTCAAGACACATTTTTGCTTCCAGTTTCCGTTGAGTTTGTCCAAAAACCCCTTAAGAAATGGTCTAACAGAGCCGCCTGGCGTCTGAGGTCCGCAGCCTGGGCTGGATTCTCCACCCCCAGTTCAGGCCAGCCGCTTGGGCCCGGTATCTCGACAGAGTCGGTCCCCTCGACTGGGAAGCTGAAGCTGTGTCTGCTAAAACCCCATTTCTTTTTCCCAAGCATGTCAGAAAGCTGGCAGCAACCCCCACCACAGCAACCGCCAGCCCAGCAACAACACCACACGGGGGCAGCAGCCCTCTCCGAGCACGCCATCCCGTCGAGCACCGCCGAGAACGCTTTAGGTTGCGCCGTCTACGGCATCCTGCTCCAGCCGGACCCCAGCCTGCAGCACCACCAGCACCCCCCGGTCCAGGCGGGAGAGCCGTCCCACAAATGCGGGGTGTGCGGCCACGACCTCACTCACCTGTCCAGCCCACACGAGCACCAGTGTCTGCCAGGGCATGACCGCTCCTTCCAGTGCACCCAGTGCCTGAAGATCTTCCACCAGGCCACTGATCTCCTGGAGCACCAGTGCATCCAGGTGGAACAGAAGCCCTTTGTGTGTGGGGTCTGCAAGATGGGCTTCTCCCTGCTCACCTCTCTGGCCCAGCACCACAACGTCCACAACGGCAGCGCCATGAAGTGCTCCATCTGTGAGAAGACCTACAAGCCGCCTGAGGCAGAGCCCTCCCAGGCCCCTGACCCCACGGAGAAGCCCTACAGCTGCTCCATTTGCCAGAAGACCTTCAAGCACCTCTCAGAGCTCTCGCGGCACGAGCGCATCCACACCGGCGAGAAGCCGTACAAGTGCACCCTGTGCGACAAGAGCTTCAGCCAGTCCTCGCACCTGGTGCACCACAAGCGGACGCACAGCTCGGAGCGGCCATACAAGTGCACGGTGTGCGAGAAGACCTTCAAGCACCGCTCGCACCTGGTGCGCCACATGTACGCCCACTCGGGCGAGCACCTGTTCAAGTGCAGCGTCTGCGAGCTGCACTTCAAGGAGTCGTCGGAGCTGCTGCAGCACCCGTGCACGCCCAGCGGGGAGCGCCCCTTCCGCTGCGGCGCGTGCCACAAGGCCTTCAAGCGCCCCTCGGACCTGCGGCAGCACGAGCGCACGCACAGCGAGGAGCGCCCCTTCAAGTGCGACCTCTGCCAGATGAGCTTCAAGCAGCAGTACGCCCTCATGCGCCACCGCCGCACCCACAAGGCGCAGGAGCCCTTCAAGTGCAACCTGTGCGAGAAGGGCTTCGTGCAGCCCTCGCACCTGGTCTATCACCAGCACGTGCACGGCATCGAGAACCTCTTCAAGTGCAACGTGTGCCAGAAGGGCTTCAACCAGTCCTCGGAGCTGCTGCGGCACAAGTGCGTGCAGAACGCAGAGCGGCCCTTCAAGTGCACCGTGTGCAACAAGGCCTACAAGAGGGCCTCCGCCCTGCAGAAGCACCAGCTCTCGCATTGTGCCGAGAAGCCACTCAAGTGCACGCTGTGCGAGAGACGCTTCTTCTCCTCCTCGGAGTTCGTGCAGCACCGCTGCGACCCGGCGCGCGAGAAACCCCTCAAGTGCCCGGACTGCGAGAAGCGCTTCAAATACGCCTCCGACCTGCAGCGGCACCGGCGTGTGCACACGGGCGAGAAGCCGTACAAATGCCCCTCGTGCGAGAAGGCCTTCAAGCAGCGCGAGCACCTCAACAAGCACCACAGCGTGCACGCCCGGGAGCAGCAGTACAAGTGCATGTGGTGCGGGGAGCGGTTCCTGGACTTGGGCCTGCTGCAGGAGCACAGCGTCCAGCACACGGCCGAGGGAGCGTACCAGGTGGCTGCCTGCTTGCCATGAGCCTCCGCCGCAGGCTTCAGCTTGCCTGCAAACTTCCTGGAGCAGCCCTCTTCCCTCCCCCGATCAGACAGGATTCACGCCCACCGGTGGGAGCGGAGCCGTGCGTCTGCTTGGCAGAGCTCTGGCCTCGGTGTTCTCTCCCAGCCGTAGTAGTGTCTTCATGATCGGACAGACCCCGGGGGAGAAGGCCGGGGGGGGTGGAGGAGAAGGGGAGGAAATATCGACAGCAAATCGCGCACTTGCTTGTCCTTTTCCGGACTGCAGTTCGCACTGCCGCTGCAATTCAGTGCGCCGGGAGCGTGTGGGTCTCTGCCCCGCTGCCCCTGGGGACTCGAGCTCTTGGCATGCTAGTGATGCGGTCCCTTGAACGAGCCGGCTGCCTGGCTCAGGAGCAAGCCAGAGCCACCGCCAGGCTGCAGTGCCGGGAGCCATCCGGCTTGTTAGTCCAAATACAGCAAAGTTGCTTACAGGCAGGTTCGGGTCATTAGCGCTGGTTGACCAAATGGGCCTTGCGGCAACCTAGACACGCTTCAGTAGAGTGAGCGAGGGGAGGATGGGGGACATTGGCTTGTCCCGAGCCCACCGCTGCTTTTCCAGTGCCCGCTGGCTGGAGAAGTCTGCACAGGACCCTCTCCGCTCCCGCCAGGAACACTGAGGGTTACCGGCGTGCTGCGTGGGGTTTGGAGAAGTTGGCTAGGCCAGGCCTGGAGATGGCCAGTATTCCTGGCTCTAATTGGCCGAGCACCTTAAGTTACAAGCTGCTCGCCTGGGAAGAATTTCTGAATTTGCTGAGAGGCATAGCTCTGCTCTCGAGTCTTAAATCTGCTGCCAACGCCAGCCCTTCTCGGGTAGTGATGCACTTGTGCTGGGCATGTACTGTCCGCTGCCCGGGGCTCTGGGCTTCAGGGGAGAGCTCGCGGGGTGGGGAAAACACTATTCAACCACAACTTGGAAGAATCGGCGAGAGAGAAGCTTATTTCAAAAATGAGGGTTTGGGAGCGTCATTGGGAGCTAGAAGACTGTAACCCCCGTTCCGATTCTATGGCATTAAATTGTGATCCTTTGCCGCGTTGCCTCTTTACTCTGATCATGCCGCGAGGAGTGGAGATTTCATTCTTTCCTGTGTAAACGGCGTCTTGGGAAGGGCAGGTTAGCAGAGCGTCAGGGAGGAATGCCTTCCCTTCTGGGAGTCCCGTGGAGCCCTCTCATCGGTCCCTTAGCCTGCCGGCATCCTTCGTGGGAATTGCATCTGTATATTGCATGTTCAGAATGGACCTCTCTAGTCCGGCACCCTCGGGACCTGACCAGTCCTGGATGAGGGATTTTGCCGGACCAGTGGAGGTCATATCTGGCTCCCTTGCTACTGGCTCCTCCTGGCTCTGGACCAGCCACCGGCTTCCTGGCTGACTCCCCCTTGCCACCAGCTTCATTACCCTGCCAGTGCCCCCCCCTTCCCTGCTATGCTGGGCAGTCGAGCTGCCTGCACGCCTGGCCCCTCCGGGCTGCCCCGCTACAGTGCACTGAGCTCCTGGCCCCGCCGGGCAGCCCCTTTGGGTTGGGCCTGGCTGCTCCAGACAAGCCCAGCTGCGGGGAGCCCAGCCACCAGGATTCTCTGGTCCTGCCGGATGACGGATGTTGCTGGGCCAGGGAATCCTGGATAACAGAGGTTCAACCATTTTTACAGCAAATCTCCATCCTCTGTTTTCCCATTTGACAGGGCTGGTCCAGCCCCAGAAGCCGTCATCTGGAGAATACCGTTGGCTTCTCACGCCCAAGGGTTCTTCAGCTAATGTGTGGCCCTTCCTGCGCATCACACACAATCCTTCCTCTGCCACCAGCTCGGGGGCCTGTCGGAATGGGGGGCACTCTCCTTGGTTGTAACCAGTGAGAGTGGTGGTCACATGTCCCACATGCTGCCCAAATGGGTAGGGGCACCAGAGCGGTTCCATTGTAGGGGCCAGACACCCAGGTGAACCACATGAAGGTTACATCCTGCTTGCTTTCCCTCAAAGGATCCCCCCCTGCCCCCCCCCATCCACTTCCAGCACCGTAAAGAGGAGCAGAGCTGATTTCCACTGGGAGGTTGGAAAAGCTGAATGAACAGGTCCCAGCGGGGCTGAGTTCTCACGTGCAGCTTTAAGGCATTTAAATGAACCCTGCCCTCCGGCACCTATGGGGGAGGAGCTGACGCTCTTCATATTTCATGCTGCCTCTCAGATGTAGACCCGATTTCTACTGAGCTTTCTGTCTGCGTTTTTTTTCTATTTTTTTTTTTTTTTAAAGCAATTTGTTAATATCCATTAAAAGCAATCCTGCCTGGTTTAATCGGATGTCATTTTGCATCTTTTAAAAAAAAAAAAAGAGACTCCGTTCTAGGTGGCTGTTTGTTGATGTGACTATATCGAGTTCAGTGTATTCTTAACTATAGGAGTAAAACTGAAACAAGCAAGAAAAACTCATCTTGTTCAGGGTGTCTTTGAGTGGGGAAGGTTGGGGGAGGCGGAGGAAGGTGGCTTTGGATGGGACATGGCTATTGGAACTTTAAATTCAGGATGTGTTGGGGTGGAATTAAGGAGCCAAATTGTTCAACATGCAATACAGGCCGTCCTCTCTGGTGGTCCAAGATACGTTCCAAAAAACTTGGACTTACAGCGAAACAAAAGCGGGGAGGTGTTTTCCTGTGGCTGACTTCCATTGGCGCAAATTGGGGTTTTTTTGGCGTGACTTCAGAGTGGGGAAGGGGAGGACTTCTAATGCATCAGTTCCTACAAGCGTCAGCACGGAACGGATGTATCCCGGGACGCCCTGTACACTTGGCTATAGAGACTGGTTTTGTTCCCTCTGCAGAGCATTTTACTATTTGCACGAAGCCGACGGGGCGTCCCTTGGGACCCACCGATGCTTGTGAGTTGGCCCTTAAAATAACACACACTTTTGAAATTAAAAATCAAGAGGGTCTTCCAGTGTCACCCTGTGACTTACATTGACAGCCAGAAGTATTGATAGGTCAGAACCTACAGGTAAACGTGCTGTTGTGCCCTAAGGAGCAGTAACAGACCTTCCTCTCAGTGCTCCGCCTGCGATTGTATTAAACTCGGCCGACGAAAGAGCAAACCGTGGATTAGAAAGTTTCACTGTAGTTAAACAGCAAGCAATATTATGGGTGGCTGATATGATACCACACCCTGCTCAAGAGGGGAAGAGGGACTCTGTAGAGGTGGATTTGAATGTACAGTCAGTCGACAGCAGAGTTGTGGCATCCACAATCTCCTAATGGCTTTCAAGTAGGGAGATAAGTTATTGTCCAGATACTCAAGCTCCCTTCCTGTTGCAACTCCTGTTAAATAGTTTCCCTGTTTCCTCTGCTCCCACTCTGGTTTCTGTTAGGGTTGTAACAGTGTAGTCGATTGACTGTTAAGCAAAAGCTCATTGGTTAATGCTATAGTGTTTCTCACCCAGTGGTACGAGTACCCTTAGGGGTACTCAAGAGAAGTCTGGGGGTACGTCAACACAACTGAAATTTGGAAAAAACTGAATTTTTGTGTTAAGTTTTACAGCGCTTTATTATTTTTGTACTTCTTACACCCAAAAATTTCATTGATTAAGTTGTTTAAACAAATGTGTTGCAACGGTAGAAAAAAAATTTGTCTGAAAACTGTAGGTACTGGGGATTATTATTATTATTTATTTTTAAAAGGGGGGGTACTTTATAAAAAAAAAAAGTTGAGAAATGCTTCTATAGACTACGTGCATCCCACCCACCGCTAGTACATTTTTTAGCAGGCTGTCCAGCAGCCCAGCTCAGTCCTGGCTTGCGCTGGGTCTGGGAGTTCAGACCCCCCGCCAGGACAGGGGCTGCTGCCACCCCATGCTGCTGCCTCTGTATCAGAGGCAGCAGCGCGGAGTGGCAGGGGTCTCCCCAGAGTGAGGCTGGAGCGCACTGGCTGCTGGCCCCGCCCCTGGGGACAATAGAATAGTCGAGTAACCGATAAGATTTCATGAGATTAATCGACTATTCAATTAACCCGTATTTAACATCCCTAGTTTCTGTCTTGCCCATTACAGAGCAACAGCTAGCTCTGGATGTGCAGGGTCTGCTCTCAGCTCAGCACCTCTCTTGCTTTGGAGCTATTTTAAAGTATGTGAACCCAGGCTAAACCAGGCACTGCTGCGCTCTCGTGCTGCGTTTAGCTGTCGGCTCCCCCCAGGAAGGCAATGGCTGCTGAGCCAAACCCTCAGTGATGTGGCCCCTGACTGAGAAGGAGAAAGGCCCTTCCCATGTTACCTTCGCACCCCAGAACCTAGGCTAGTAGATTTCATATGCTCCAGCCCCAGGGGGCGGCAGCAGGGGGGCTGGAGCGCCAGCGCGGGCTCCCCAATGCTAGAGGGAAACCCTGAGCCTCGGGGGCCAGATCCAGGCAAGCCGGGGGCCACATGTGGCCCCCAGGCCTGAGGTTCCCCACCCCTGATGTCTGCCTATAATTGCCAAATCTCAGTGGGGTCGCCGTGTTAGTCTGTATCTGCAAAAATGACAATGAGTCCTGGGGCAGCTAGAGGCTACTAAAAGCTTATGCCCAAATAAATCTGTGGGTGAAAACCACTTCATTGGATACATATTGTCATTTTACCCATAAAAGCTTATGCCCAAATAAATCCGTTAGCCCTTACAGTGCCACGGGACTCCATGTTTTTATAATTGCCAGAGAGTCTTCCTTTGTGAAGTAAATAGCTGGTAATACCCAACAGAGGCCTGCTGTGAGGCCAGTGGTACAAGAGCGTTAGGCTTGTTCAGAGCGGCTAGATGAGGGAGTTACTCATTTCTACCCACTTTAAGGCCCCTCCGTGCTGCCAGAACAGAATCTGGTCCAGGATCTCTTGAATGTTTGCAACATGTGGAAATGTAGTTTGTAGCTGCAAGCTAGAGACCTGCATTTCTTAGGTCTGTACCCTGCCAGGGCGGTTACCCAGCTCCTTGGGGTAACGAGGGTGCATCCCAGGAGCCTGAATACTAAATGTACAGGTGACAATATGGCGGCAAAGGATTGGGGATGGTGGTGTGTGTGTAGCCGATCAAAAATGGAATGAATCAACAATGTGATCAAGCTGCAAAACAAGGGGTACGCTACCAGGAGTGTGCTATGCAAGACACAGGAGGTAACTGTCCTGTTGGCTCTGGTTAGGCCCCAGCTGGAGTATTGTGTCCAGGTCTGGGTGCCACGCTTTGGAAAAGATGAGGGCAAACTGGAGGGAGTCCAGGGAGAGCAACAAAAATGATGACGTTTGAGACCTGACACGGAGAGAGGTTAAAAAACCCAGGCACGTTTAGTCTTCAGGAAAGGCTGAAGGGGGGTCGTGGGGAGGATCTGAGTCTTTGGATGTGTCAAGAGCTGCTACAAAGCAGATGGTGACCAGTTGCTCTACACGTGCCCTGAAGGGTAGAACAAGTTATGGGCTTGGTCTGAGGCAAGGGCGATTTTAGGAAAAGCTCCTCTGCGGTGAGGGAAGTTTAGCTCTGGAGTGGGCTTCCAAGGGAGGTGGTGGAAGTTCTCCAGTTTGGACAAATACCTGTCGGGAACGGCTTACATTTAATTGGACCTGCCTCTACCAAGGGGGCTGGATGAGATGGGCTCTTGAGGTCCTTTCCCTGCTCCACTTCTGAGAGTGGCTTCAGGGCTACTGTTAGCTTGTTCAGTTTGATAACTGCCATCCACTTCCGCTTCCCTAACAGCTGATAACGGGCTGTGTTGTAGGAGCCGATTATTGGTCCGGTCTCTGTGGCCGGACCTTTGGTTGCAGCATTAAAATGCTGTCCCAGAGAGGAGGCCAAGGCGAGGCCAAGTTTGGTGGCAGAACTGATATATCAACCACGGGTTTTTACAAGGCAATGAAAACTTTGTTGACAAGCTGTCCCATGAAAATGTTTCGAGTGGGGAGAAGAGGACTGGTCTGTAGCGCTGTGCCTGTCGGCGTCCGATTGTTTCCACCGGTGGTACAATGGTAGAAGAGACCACCCTGGTTCCCCAGTTGGGGGCTAGTGCTGCCGGTACAATGGCCGCCGTTCTGAAGCGGGTTCCGGTGAAGCCATCCTAGTGGGTGGAAGGGCTAGTCCTCTGTTGACTGTTGGCGTTTAACTTTCAAACCAAAGAGCAAGTGCAGCCAAAGCCTCGATGGAGTAAAATGTATGACACTTTGGTCTGTGTTTGCACTTCCTGGGAGTGTGTGTGTGTGGGGGGGGGGTAGCCCCACAACCTGGCTTCAGCCACTCCTTATCTGTTCACGGTACCGAACGGGCCTCGCCAGCTTTATCGCAGCCTTCCAAAAATGTTGACTGCTGAGGTTTAGCTGCCTAGAGCGTGGGATGTTTGACCTGGGCAGCCAGGCCCAGGTGCTGAACAGCTGTGAAATGTTACTGGCTGGGTGGGCAGTGGTACCTCTTAGGTGCGGCTGTGTGTTCTAGCGTGAAGCCCTAAAAAATGGAAGAATAGGAATAAAAAGATGAAACTTTTGGAAACTTGAGAAAAGGGTGGACAGGGAGGGCAGGGGGGAGGGGTAGAATCATAGAATCCTAGGGCTGGAAGAGACCTCAGGAGGTCAATGAGTCCAGTCCCTTGCCAAAGCAGGACCAATCCCAACTAAATCATCCCAGCCAGGGCTTTGTCAAGCCGGGACTTCAGAAACTCTAGGGATGGAGATTCCACCCCTGCCCTAGGGAATCCATCCCAGTGCTTCCCCACCCTCCTAGGGAAATAGTTTTTCCTAATATCCAACCTAGACCTCCCGCATGGCAACTTGAAACCATTGCTCCTTGTTCTGCCATCTGCCCCCACTGAGAACAGCCTTTCTCCATCCTCTCTGGAACCTCCCTTTAGGGAGTTGCAGGCTGCTATCAAATCCCCCCTCACTCTTCTCTTCTGCAGACTAAACAAACCCAAATCCCTCAGCTTCTCCTTGTAAGTCATGCGCTCCAGCCCCCAAACCATTTTGGTTGCCCTCCGCTGGACTCTCTCCAATGCGCCCACATCCTTTCTGTAGTGGGGGCCCAAAATTGGAACCAGTCCTCCAGATGTGGCCTCACCAGAGCCGAATAAAGGGGAATAATCACTTCTCTAGATCTGCTGGCAATGCTCTTCCTAATGCGCCCTAATATGCCATTAGCCTTCTTGGCTACAAGGGCGCCCTGTTGACTCCTATCCAGCTTCTCATCCACTGTCATCTCCAGGCCTTTTTCTGCTGAACTGCTGCTTAGCCAGTCAGTCCCCAGCCTGTAACAATACTTGGGATTCTTCCATCCCAAGTGCAGGACTCTGCACTTGTCCTAGCTGAACCTCATCCGATTTCTTTTGGCCCAATCCTCTAATCTGTCTAGGTCACTCTGGACCCTATCCCTGCCCTCCAACGTATGTGCCTCTCCCCTGGTACATGGTACTCGCATCGTCAGCCAGGAAACTAGCTTACAGACAAGGTGTTCTGTTCTTCCCAGCTGCATGTTTGTCTCCAGGAAGAAGAGTCATCCTTGTCCATCTTTCTGCCCTTTTCCTTTCTACACATCTCCAGGATGCCTCGACATCTCTTTATTTTCTCCCTCTCGTGTCTCTTGTGTGCACTTTATAACTGCCTCTGGGTTTCTTTGTACCTCTTACGTTGGCTCTACTCTCTGTGAATGATGACACAGTATTCCCTGTTGCCGTATTCTGCTATGGATTACTGTAAATACGCTTAGGAGAGGGGTGGTAGTTGTCATTTCCCGAAGGCCTCTGTAGGGGGGATTTTGGAGGAACCTGATGGGTTAAGGTGCCATTGAATTCCACGGGGATTTGAGCAACTAACTCACCTCCAGCCCATCACGCCAGTGCAAGGACTAGGGCAGCCGGCAGGAGGAAAGGGTTTGCGTAGCCGCGTTTGTTCAGGGGTCCGTTCCATCGTGGGCGCACCCGGTCAGCCTGCGATTGGGCAGGCGAGGGGGTATTGGCAGTACAGTACGCTGTCCGGGCAAGTGGTAAGAGTGGCTCGCTGGAAGCTCCTGGGATGGCTGTGATGAATTGGCGGCGTCTGGTGTGAGACACGCTACGGGTGCAGGGAATTTAGAAACGTCATTCTCTCCTTTAAAGGGTGATTCCTACTACTGTCTCTGGGGCTGTGGCTCTCGAAAGGCTTCACCCCGATGTGGTGTGTACCACCTACATGTCCCCTTTCCGTGCCCTGAGGACAGTCGTTGGGTCTCTGCCCCGTATTCAGTGGTTGTTTCAGGGCGTGATGCGGAGGGAACGTGTCCCTTTCTGAGCTGGTCTACTGTGGAGGCCCAAGGCTTGTTGCCTTGCCGTGTGGCTCCTGGAGGAGTTGCTGCTGCTGACAGTGATCCATTAAGGGAGAACTGGAGGATGGCTGAGGATGAGCGTGGCCTGGGATGATGGCTTGGCACAATCTCCCCTGCAATCGCTTGACGTTGTGGGGGAACAGAGCACTTATTTATTTCCTTCAGGCATTTCAGTTGAACCGGGACTGCAACCGGTAACTGGATATTAACTAACGAAGCAAGGAACGTAACCCTGAGCGTTCATTATCCTTGACCAAGCTGGGGCGTGCCGAGTTAACTCGCAGGAAGATTTCTGTTCCTGTCTGGGCACTAATGTAATAAAGACAGGCAAGGAGGAATGCTGGGCTTCCATTCCTCCATGGAGTCTGGCAAATTGAGCCTCTCCTGTGACTTGGGGTTCACTTTGTTCCTGCACGGTGCTTTCTGAAAGTGCATTATGGTCATCTAAGAACTGAACCTCACAACAACCCTGAACTTCGGAGAGTGACTCCCTTTGCCAGAGCTCCAGGGTGGAATTCTAATCCCAGACTCCAGGTGCTTGTCACTAAAGTTTCATGTGATCCATGGGTCTGGCTCCTTTTCAGGGGCAGTTCTTTGCTGCCGTGGAGCCAGGTCAATAGTAGAGGTCCAGCCATGGTCTCTGATGGGGCGAGGTTACAGGTGGATCTGCATAACCTTTGGCTTTGACTCCATGCCTGGGAATTAGCAGGGCTGTGTGAGATTGTACCCGTGAGCGACGAGGCTTCTGTGGGGTTTGCAGTGCCTTTAACACTGCTCTCCGTGTGTTTATAAGCCAGTCTCCCGTACGTGTGTGTGTGTGTGTGTTGTATTAACACGTCTGGCGCTCCTCTGAGACTGTCAAATGGGTTTTGCTTTACTAATAAATGTGTAGTTATTTATACCTTCCTCCGGATCTGTATGGTTTCTAGAGGGGGCGCGTCAGGCATTCACCCTCTTTGTATACCTGTTCCTGGCGCTGCTCCTGGTTTTGAGCATTTGAGGAGGACACCATAGCTTGCGCTGCTGACCCAAAAGGTCACCCGACGGGAGAACTGTTCAGGATTCCAGCCGCTGCAGTGAACAGCAGAGAGGAGAAAGTTTGTTTATATTTCTTCAGGTGCATCTGTGAGCTGCTGTCCTATGTCTCCTCTCCTGGGATGGAAGGCTATGGCCAAAGTCTTCCTGGCTGCCAGCTTAGCAGTGATGGCTCTGTTGATCCTGCGCAGTTAGTGATGGGTTAGTTGGTGAAATGGATAGATTCCTGCTCCAAGGGTTCTAGTCCTTTGAATGCCTTCCCTCAGCGTGAAAGGGCCCCCTTCTTGCTCAGCACTCATGGCCTTGTGAGAACTCTGTGGCTGGGAGGAGAATTGAGCAAAAACTGGGCTCAGAAATTCTCTCACATGAAATCCTTCTCCCTTCCCCCCCGCTCTATCGTGCATGGTTTTTCTGGATAACGAAGGCGCAAAGAGGAGAAGAGCTTTGCCCATGGGTGGCTCCTTCGCTCCCACAGCCTTTAAGATCTAAACATGGTCGGTGTCTGGGGGTGGAGATGGCAGAGCTGCGTAACTGCAAAGGAGATCCCTTGTTCCTGGCCAGGGGAGCTCTCGACATCAAAACTCATGCCGCGACAAACGTAGCCTGGCTTCCTCCTTCCGAGGTGTCTCCCTTGAGATCCTATCCTGTAGCAGGCTCCCCTTCCGACTAGGGTTGCCGGATGGTTTAACCAAAAGTACCGAACGCCCCCCCTCCCAAAAAAAACACAGTGAAAACATTCCTGGGGGGGTGGGTGGGAGAAGGAGGAGACCAAAGTTGTTGAGCAAAAAAAAAAAGGATCCCGAGCAAAAAAAAAAACCCAAAACAACCAGCATGGCCCCTTTAAGAAGAGGCTTTTTTCTTGTTTTTCTGCTCCAGCCACAAGACAGCTCCCCTGCGGAACCAGGTAAGTGGGAGGTGGGGGGGGCCCAACGGCTGGGCGTGGTTGCTGAATGTGTCATAGGGTTGCCAGGTGTCCGGTATTTTCCCCTCCTGGCAGGGAAAAAAAATTCAGAAAATACCGGACATTCATTTTCTGAAATTTTTTTACCGGACAGGAGGTGAAAATACCGGACTGTCCAGGTCAATACCGGACACCTGGCAACCCTACTTCTAACCATTCCTCCCTCCTAAATGGCCCTACTTATGAATAGATGGCGATTTGTCATCCCTCGATCCCCCAGGTCTGTGACTGAAGAAGGGCAAACGGTATCCTTATAGATGGGTGTTGTACATTTAAGAACCGCACAGGATCTTTTCAGGGGGATACGGCCAAATGCCACATGTATTGGCAATGCACACAGCAATCGACACTTGTCATATGCATGTGATCTATCACACTCATGCACGCGCACGCACACCCCATCTTGTTACCAAGAGTTGCTCCCCCTAACTGCATTGGCCTGGTGAGTTAGGTGGGGAAGGGGTGGAGCTGGGCTCCTGCCAATCCGGATGGATGCTCCTATGTCGACAAGCCGAAACCTGGGGTCCCCCTGCAGGATACCTTAGACTTATAGTGTCTTGCCTCCAATGCAAATCAATCATCTTATGCATATGCAAAATCTGTGTTGTCATATGCACATGGTGGCACCACCTTTTGGGGGGTGTCTCAATGCTGCCACGTTCCCCTCCAAAGGGGAGGGGGTGATTAATACAGAGATGTGTCTACATGGGGAGGGGGAGACTGTGACTTGCCTAAGATCATCCAGTAGCAAAACCCAGGTCTGTGTTCAGAAGGAGCCAAGAATTTCAGTCACTGACGCTATGTCTACACTACAGAGTTTTTTCGGAAAAACGGCGGTTTTTCCGAAAAAACTTCACTTACGTCCACACTGCAATCTCGTTCTTTCAAGAAAAATCAAAAGAACAGAGGGGTTTTTCTGATGTTGGTAAACCTCTTTCTACAAGGAAGATGGCTTTTTCCAAAAGAGCTTTTTCGGAAAAAGGCGTGTGTGGACAGGGAAGAGGGAGTTCTTTCTCAAGAAGAGGAAAAAGCACAGGTGCGCTGGTGGCCAATCTGTCCATAGCAATCACAGCTTACATACGAGAGAGTGACCATTCAGTGTGGACGCTATCTTTTGAAAAAGCAGATGGCTTTTTCGATGCACTTTGGCAGTGTGGACGCTCCTTCAGAAGACGTTTTTTTGGAAGATATCTTCCGGAAAAGCTTCTTCCAAAAGAAGCCTGCAGTCTAAACATAGCCTCAGAGGCAGCCCATAAAGTCACTGTACTTTCTGGACAGCATGTTACATTTTCCTGGGTTTGAGGGGGAGGGGAAATGTTCCACCTTTTGCATACTGGATCTACTGCATGGTCAGAGCCTTTATCCTGAGGAGTGATTTCTAATGGTAAATTGACGGTTGCGTGAGACTTTAACCCCCTTACTTGGCCATCTATCTCTGCGCTGCCCAGGAAAGCTGTCATTAAAGCCTACGATGAGGGAGCTGGCACTTCCGCTAGGTGGGACTTTCCTTCTGGGTCACTTTTGAATTAGTGGCCCTGGAGGAGAAAAGAAGAACTCTGACCACACTCCAGTAAAACTTTGGTGGCATGTTTTTCAAGCTTTGGGGTCAGTTATTGATTGGGGGGGGGGTTCCCTATTTGAACAGTGATTTTCAATCCAGAACTGCTACCAGGAGAGGGGAATTAAATCATGTAAAATATGAAACTGTTTGAACTTTGTTATTGTAAAAGCCTCAGTGTTCTCAGGGCAGGTGTACCCCTCCCCAAACACTAGCAGCTTTGCACGGAATGTGTCTTCCGGCTTGGAATTTGCTCGACGCTACAACCAAAGAATTGTTATAAATCGGAGGGTGAAGAGCTGGCTTAGATTTTCACGGGAGTAATTAGGGGAGCTGGCCTTGTTCTGTTTCACAGGGCTCACCAGTGGAGTTTGCCTTTTTATTTTGCAGTCGCTTTGGAAACTGTAGTAGACATTGGCTGTTTACCAAAACCTGTTGCAAAATAAAAAGGGGGACTCCAATGTTGAGCCTGGTGTTCTATGGCCACGTCTATGCCACGGTGCTATGTCGGGATACTTCCGGTATCCTGACACAGCTCTTCTGCGTCTTTGAAACAAGCCCATTATTCCGAAATATAACAGGCACGCTATCCCTGTGAACCTCATTCCGCGAAGAGTAAGGGACAGTTTTGGAGCAGCAGTTTATTTTGAAATAAGCTAATTTGAAATTAACTAAAAATAAGCAACGCTATTTGCCTAGCTCCAATTGCGTCGCTTATTTCAAGCGAAGGGTGCAGTATAGAGGCACCCTAAGAGTTCTCAGAGATCAGGGATCAACTGGATTGTGGTCAATGAATTTTCGGTAAGTTAGAAAATGTCTTTGGCCAATGAGGATGTCATGGAAAAACGTCTAGAAAAGAGACACAGTGACCAGTTTTTCACTGAACCAATTTTTGCAAAAGGCTGTTCCATGATGGGGGTAAAACCTCTTCTGTGTCTCCAATACCACCCTCCCCCACCCGACCAGCACGTCTACAAGCAGGGCAAAACTCGAATTAAGCTACACAACTTGAGCTATGTCAGTTGTGTAGCTGAAGTCAAAATAGCTTAACGCGGCTTGTGGCGCTGTCTACACAGCAGGAAGGCGAAGGAAGAGCCCTCTTCCTCCTACTTCCCTTACTCCTTGTGAGGGTTACAGGAATCAAAGTAAGAAGTGCTCCAGTTTGACATTATTTCGAAATAACAGCTTGTGTGTAGACACGCACTGTGTTATTTCGGAATAACGTCAGTTACGCCAAAATAATGCTGCTGTGTAGACGTACCCTTAATAACCACATGGTGTTGGCTCTGGTATCCTCCTTCCAGCTTGTGTTGATGTGGGGCTGTCTGTGGTGTCCAGTGCTGCTTTACGCTGTTTAAGGGCTACTGCTTTTCCTGTTCCACAAATCTGGAGACCAGAGGTCTGTTCTTGGCTCTGCTACTGATCAGCTGAGTGACCATGGGCATGTCACTTTGCTGCCTTGCTGTCTCCACCTACAATGTTTGCGGGTGGGTAGCAGGGTCCAGTCTGTCGTCCTCAATCAGACCATTCGATGTTTAGTATTCCTTGAACATGTTTGCTCTGTCATCTGCTCGGTAAGCACGCTCCTAATGGTTTCATTGGCTCTGTTGGCATAGGACAACTCTCTTGTCATTTTCAATCTAGCTTTAAACCAGCTTGCCCCAGGTGAGAATGAGTGCACTAGAGGCTACTTTATTAGGGTGATTGATATCTATATGCTTTGCTTCTGTGCTGTTCCACCGAGCCAGCTGGAAAGTGAAATAGCCATGTTTGATCCAACCCAGGGATGTTAACTATCGGTTAATTGACTAGTCCAGTAACCTCATGAGTTCTTATTGGTTACTCCACTGTTCTATAGTCCCTGGGGTGGGGCTGGCAGCCAGTGTGCTCCGGCCCCACATCTGAGGAGCCCCGTGCCCCTCCACAGCAGCCCCTATCCTGGGCTGGGATCTGAGCCCCTGGACCCGGTGCGAGCCAGAACTGAGCCGGGCTACCTGCCTGCCTGGCTCCGAATACACTTTAAATGCAGATCTGCAGCGGGGGTAGGTCCTGGACCTGGTGCAAGCTGGGAATGAGCTGGGCTGCTGTCCAGTCTGCTAAATAATTTACTGGTGGGGGTGGGGGGAAATGCATATGGTCAACAGCATTAAGCGATAAGCTTTTGCCAATCAGTTAGTTGATGACACTATTACGTCCCTAATCCAACCTCCTGCTTGTCTTAGAAAAGGATCCATCCCGTTATTTGTAAGTTGCCTTTTTATTATCTGCCTTAACTTGCTTCATCCACCTGCCACGGACCGTGCTCTTCCCACTCCTAACTCCCTCTTTCATCCTCCCTCGAAAGCCCTGCCTCTAGTTATTTAGCCAGTCCACTCTAAACTGACCCTACGCACAAGACTACCGTGCTTGCCAAAACACACAGACCCCGGCAGGATGTGTGGTTAGCTCATCGGTTACACACAGCACGCTCCCCGCCGCCCCAGCACTGCTGCCTCTGTATCAGAGGCAGCAGCACAGCAGACCTGCTTAAAAGCTGGCAAGTTGCCGCCTCTTCTCCCCCCCCCGCCCCCCCATGTGTAACGGTGAAATTTCCTGTGGTTACACGTTTCCCAAAATAAATGCATTTTAACCTCACCATTGGCAATGCCTTGTTCCCTGAAGTGGTCCTGGGATGTGAGGTGGCAGATAAGAAGCCTCGCTGCTGCTCTTGGGTCTTGCCAACGAACAGGAAAGTGCTAAGAGGGCTACCCGATTGCTCCAAGCAATGAGGCCAAACTGGGGCGCCCACTTGCTCCCTTCTGGGCTGGACTCCACCGTCCATTCTCCCAGAGGCCCCCACCTCGGCAGGTAAATCCTAGTGCTTCTTGGACCGGGGCCCACCTTGTGCTGTGTGTAAACGGGGCGTGTGTGCGCTCCACCTGAAGGAGAGTGAAACAGAGACAGGCTAACCCTCATTTTACAACTCACTCCGGCCTTCCTCATCACCCATAATGGTCCACGCCGGGGCCCAGCCATGGCCGCCTGACGGCTTTTTAGTTGTTGAATTCCCAAAAAGCATTCGCTGCACCCGGTAAGACTCAGTCACTTGGCCTGGTGTTTAAGGGGTGAGGCAGAAGGTGAAGAGCTCATAGCTACGCGACCGGCACCAAACCTGCGTCTGGGCAAGGTGCTGACTAGATGGTACGGTCTCTTCCTGCCCTGAGCGCCGTGCTGCCGCAGGTGGCTGGATTAGGAGGTATCACGACAGTACGGCTACCCTGTTAAGAGCCTCATGCGGTTGGGGTTGCTTTACAGCTGTCTCCCCCTCCCCCGGGCCTGTCTCTGGCTGTAGGTGCGTCACGCTATTGGTGCACAACAATTATCCGTATCGCCCGGAGGTTCCTGTGCAGATGGGGGTCTCTTGGGCTAGGTGCTGGATGTGAAACACTCCCTGTCCTGAAGACCCTGCAGTCGGACGGCTAGGGCCCTACCAAATCCACAGTCTGTTTTGGAAAATTTCCTGGTCCGCTGAATGGGCCTCGTTAACA
Source organism: Pelochelys cantorii (assembly GCA_032595735.1). Taxonomy (NCBI): domain Eukaryota; kingdom Metazoa; phylum Chordata; order Testudines; family Trionychidae; genus Pelochelys; species Pelochelys cantorii. Next base: position 704,613 of record CM064339.1, on the reverse strand, counting down.
CAGGCCCTACATGTGCTCAGTAACCCCCTTCTGAGATGCTTGTGTGTTATGTATCCCTGCCTCCGTGACGTCCACTCCGTGCACCTGAGGAAGTGGGTTTGACCCATGAACGTCTGTTGGTATGTCAGGCGCCCCGGGCCTCCTCGCCGGTTTTACAAATGCAGACTAACACGGCAGCGACTCTCAGACTTGGCGCCTGTGGTACGCGGCTTGCACCTGTTGCTGCCCCGTGCGGGCGGCTCGCCAGGTGTGCGTTTTTATCCTTGCACCGCTCCCGGCAGGCAGGGCAGTGTGACTCTGTCCCCATTTTGCTGAGAGGAAACTGAGGCACAGAGCCACCAAGTTCAAACACATGCTGATGCGGCCCCTAGCCCTGGGCCCCTTTTAAAGGCACCTTCCGACTGCGGCCGAGTCTGCTCTGCCAGCCCCGTGGTGCAGAAACGTGGTGGGAGGGGAGCTAACAAGCAGGCGCCAAGGCGGGCGGGCGGGCAGTAAGAAAACGGCTCTTGCAGGTGTATCTGCAGGGAGGGGGACAGCCCCATCCCTGGGAGGGATCTGGAGGTGGCTGGATGGGGGAGCAACGAGCGGTGAATGACCGGAAGTAAATGCTGGCAGGTTAGGTGGTGGGAGGGGTGGGGTGGAAGAGGGAACGGATCTTGGGGATCTAACGGACAGGACCCTGGGTTAAGGGCTGCCTCCTTGTCCAGAATCCCCTGTCTGAGCTACCAGCGGGTGGCAGGAATGGAGAAGAGCCTCTGAGAGATGTACAGTAACTGGCATAGTGGTACCCAGAGGCTTGATTGGTCTCCCCCTCTGCACACAGCTGCCCGGTGCCACTCTGGCAAAGGGCCAGCAAAGCGCTTCCTTCTCCAGCTTGCACAAAGCCCTGGCCGCCTGGGCCTGGTTCCATTCATCTCTTCCTCGCAACTCGGGCGGAACCACAGGGCGGCGGGAGGGAGGTCTGACCCCGCCCCTCCCGGAAGCTCCTCCCACAGCCTCTCTTTGGTGTATCCATTTTCAGAGCGGCTTTTATTGGCTACGAAGTGCAGTGGGTATCCTGCCTTTCCCGCGGCGGCCCGCCGGTCTCGTGCGCCTCGGCGCTGGCGCTGCACCCCTGGGGCTCTGCACTCCTTCCTGGTTCCTGCTGCCTAGCGCCAGGGCTGGAGGTAGTGAGAGCGGCTGGGGAGGGAAACAGGCGCAGCATGTGATGAAGCCCAACAAATGGCTGCACCGGATAGTCCCCCCCTTCCCTCTAAGCACTTGGGAGAGGCCTTAATCGGGGGTGGCCAACCTGTGGCTCCAGGACCACACGTGGCTCTTCAGAAGTTAATAGGTGGCTCCTTACACAGGTACCAAATCCAGGGCTGGAGCTACCGGTGCCAACTTTCCACTGGGGAGGAGGGTGCTCCCTGTTCCACCCCCACTCCGCCCGAGGCGCTGTCCCCCTCCACCCTTTCCCCTAGGATCCTGCCACTTCCCACCCTCTCCGCTGCGTCTGTCCCACCCCTGCCTCCTCCCTCCAGTGTCTCCCCCGGAGAGAGCTGATCCCAGTGGGCAGAAGGAAAAGGAGAAGAGAGGCTGACCGGTGGGGCTGCCCAGGGGTGCGATGTGCTGGGAGTGGGGGTGGGGAGATGATCCGGGCTGGTGACATAGAACTGTGGCTCTTTGGCCATGGGCATCGCTCAATTCTGGCTCCTTCTCAGGTTTAGGTTGGCCCCCCCGCCTTCATCCTCCTCCTCTCCACAGGCCACTTCCCTTCCCCTTGTCTGTTCCATATAGACCCTCTCGCTCCACCCAGCCGCTCCAGGGACCCTCCCCTCCCCTCCCTGTCCTTCTCCCCCAGTCTTTTTGGGGCTCAGCTATCTGCTTCCTGTGTCGCAGCAATGTAAACAGCCCCCCTGCCCCTAATCATAGAATTGGAAGAGACCTCAGGAGGTCATCAAGTCCAGCCCCCTGCTCTAGGCAGGACCAACCCCAACTAAATAACCCAGCCAGGGCTTTGTCAAGCCGAGACTTAAAAATCTCTAGGGATGGGGACTCCACTACTTCCCTAGGGAACCCATCCCAGTGCTTCACCACCCTCCTAGTGAAATATCCGACCTGGACCTCTCCCACCACCACTTGAGACCATTGCTCCGTATTCTGCCATCCGTCACTACTGAGAACAGCCTCTCTCCAGCCTCTTTGGAACCTCCCTTCAGGGAGTTGAAGGCTGCTCTCAAATCCCCCCTCACTCTTCTCTTCTGCAGACTAAATAAACCCAAATCCCTCAGCCTCTCCTCGTAGGTCATATGCTCCAGCCCCCTCATCATTTTGGTGGCCCTCCGCTGGACCCTCTCCAATGCGTCCACATCCTTTTTGTAGCGGGGGGCCCAGAAGTGGATACAGTACTCCAGATGTGGCCTCACAATGCGCAGACCCAACTAACCAAGCGACTGTCGCCTTAGCCTCGGGGACCCAGGTCTCTCTCTCCGCTAGCAGGAGTTAGCGCAAACCAGTGTACTGATTCGAAAGACTCATCGGCACTCCCGAGTAGATGCACCAGGGAAACGTGACTGAATTCGTGGTGGCATGGGATCCAGGGCTTAGCCATCCCCCAAATGGGAGGTCCCTGGAACTGGCGTGGTACTAACGTGGTCTGCGGCAGTGACTCCAAGACTGCGTGCAAGGTCTTTACGTGCCCTGCATGCATGTGTGCTGCTTTCAGGCTCGAAGGAGATGGAGCAGGAAGGAATCGCTAACGGCTTTCCCTGGGTGGCACTAGCTTTCTGTACAGGCTCGTAGTGGGGGCAGGTTTTTTGCCTTGGTGCCAATAGCCCAGTTTGGTGGGAGAGGTATACAGTAGCCGTGCGTTGAAATGTAGGTGAGGCCAAAGGCAAGGGGGATAGGATTATCCCATCCTTCAGCGAGCCAAAACGGGCCAGTGGGTCCCCTGATTTTGTGCATGGATACAGCATCCAATCAGCCAGAACTGGGGTGTGCGTCAGTGTTCCCTGTAAGCTGTGCTCTGGTGTGGCTGCTCTGAAGAGATTCAAGAGCCACCCATCTGATTAGCAGAGTGCCCACAGCTAGGTCTTGTGTTTCTACTGGTGGTTCACATTCACACATGCTTTGGCGCACAAAATTATTCTGCACGTGGATGGAAAAATTAGATGGTACGTTGATGTGAGTGGCATTTGTCTCCTTCCCCAGCTGGAAGTGTGAGGCTGGTGGGGATTTGCTTGTGTCTGGGACCCTCTTCCTTCCACTGGTGAGTAGTCCCCCGGGAGGGTATGGAGTTTGCCACCTGGCCCTCTGGGAATATCTGGCAAGGGGCTGTGTGCAAGTTACTTTCCTTTCCAGAGCCATCTCCCTTAGGGTGAGAGCAATTGTTCCTTCCTTCCCTGCGCTCCATTCCCCAGGGCTCCCTCCTCCTTTTCCTGTCCCCCCCAGATCTCTCCCTGCCCCTTGCAGAATTCAGCAGCCCCTCTGCCATTTACCTGTACGCTGAGCCAAAGGTCCGGAAGATGTTGCTGCAGAGGAAGGAAAGATTCACTGTAAGTCTCAGAGAAACACCCCAAGGGGTCCCAGTGGCTGCTGCGGCGGGGATCCTGGAGTTACTTACGTGCTGTTGTACGGCAGGGGCTTCTGTCCATATCTGTCCAGGCTCGGGTTCTGATTGAGGCAGTACTGGAAGGACACAGTGCCGGGAGGGGAGTCAGGGCTGGGCACTGGAGCCAAGTAGCATCCCCCCTCTATCTGCACCCCTGTGATGCCATCTGTCCAGCCACTAGAGCAGGGATGGGGGGGGGGAGTTATCAGAGGCCACTGTCCCTCAGAAGAAATCTCTACACCAGTGTTTCTTAAACTTTTTAAGACTGAGGAACACCAAACAATAATTTTTTTTAAATGAGGAACACCAAGGATTTTTTTGTTGAGCAAACAAACAAACAAAAAAATAAAAGGGTCAGAGGGAAAAGTTATTGAGCAAAAAAAAAAAAAGTCACCTGCCCCTTTAAGGGTGGCCATTTTGAACTCTGTTCTCTGCAGCCCACCTCTGACTGCATCCAGAGCTGGCCCAAGCTACAGGCTGACCGGGCTACTGACCGGGGTGCCCCATTGTAGGGGCACCGTGCAGGGCTGCCGGACTGGGCAGGGGCGGGGCCATGCATGCACTGGGGGTGGGGCCGTGCATGCGCCGGGCACCTGGGAGTGCTGCACACCTGGGGGCGGGGCCGTGCTCCCAGGGCCCGGGGCGCACGAATGGCTCGGGCCGGCCCTGACTGCATCACAGTTTAAGAAATGCTGTTCTGTACCCTGCCTTGTGGGGGGAAGTGGAAGGCTGGGGCTTCCCCTGGGCTCCGGTGTGGGGCCAAAGAGGGGTTCAGGATGCGGGAGGGGGCTCCAGGCTGGAGCACAGGGCTGGGACGCGGGAGGAGGCAGGGGCTCTGACTGGCGGAGGGGTGCAGGCCCTGAGGTGGGGCTGGGATAAGGGGTGTGGAGTGCAGGAGTGGGCTCAGAGTGAGGGGGAGGGGGGCTGGGGTGCAGGAGGGGGTGGGGGACATTCATTTGAGCTGGCTCCCGGTCAGTGGGGCTAAGGCAGGCTCCCTGAAGGCCCAAGCCCCAGGCCAGTCCTGGAAGTGGCTGGAGTATCCCTACGGCCCGTGTGAGGCGTGCAGGGGGGTCTGTGCTGCCCTTGCCCACAGGCGCCGCCCCCGCAGCTCCCCTTGGCCACGCTTCCTGGCCAATGGACGCTGCAGGGAGCGGTGCTTGCAGCCGCAGCCGGCATGCAGAGCTTCCCTGGTCGCTGTGAGCCAGCGCTTGCAGCTCCAGCCCAGGTGCAGGGCCGTGCTGCAGGGCGGCTGAAATTAAGCTGGGGGCTGGCTCCGGCCCGCTGGCCACAGGTTCCCCACCCCTGGGCTAGAGCAACGCTCCCTAAACCGTGGGGCACGCCCGCCTGGGGGCACGGAGAAAAGTCTAGTGGGGCCCAGGCCTGCTCCCACGGGGATAGGGGAGTGCCAGCCAACGTCTCAGCCTCCAGCTCCTCCCCAGTGGCCCCCGTTCCCAGCCACGGCTCAGCCCCCGGTCCCAGCCCTCCCCCCCGGCCTGGCATGGCACTGGTCCGTTCCATTGCTGGTGTGGGGTGCGCAAAAGGAAAAAGTTTGGGCACGGCTGCACGGGCGTCCAGCTGCTGCTGGCCACCCTGCGGGCAGCTAAGTTTCCCGGTGGTTTCCCCAGCAGCTCCACGGATGATTCGCCGGGCGCCCAACGCTGAGTCCAGGCCCTTCGCCTGGTCTCCTCTGCCCCCCATGGTACCCGCCCTGGAATTCTATTGACAGTTGCGCCCCAGCTGCTACAGAGTGGCAGGTTACAGCGGTCACATTAGTCTCAAGCGAAGGAGCTGACACTTATTTCCCAAGACTAGAGGCCTCTGGAAAACTGGTCCATGGTGGGGAAACCCTTCCAAAGCATGGTGAGGTCTGCAAGCATGGTGCCAGGACAGGTCACACCTTAAAGGGGCAGGTGGCCTTGGAGGGGGCATAATCACGGGAACTCCAGCTGCTGTAGGCAGTGGCACATGTCTTTCAATAGGTGGCGCTCTTGTCTCAGGCCTGAGCCAATCATAGGGCAGGAAGGGACAGCTCCATCAGCTTGGACCATGGGCTCCATGACACTTGCGTGAGATGTAAAACCCGACTTCAGGTGGGCACTGGGCCGGCCCTTGGGGCTGCCGTGTCTTGCGAAAAGGGCAACACACCTTGTGGCACGTCCGGAAGGCTGGCCACGTGCCGCCCCAGAGGTGGCTGCATTTTAGGGGCCAGCGAATGTGCAATGCGACTCGTAGAGCGCGCAAGAAACGTTTGGGATGGCCAGGGTGGTGGTGTTACTCCTGAGGAGGAAATGTCGAACTGCGGAGCCGCTTGCCGTTGAGGTCCTGTGACTTACGGCTGCTGTGAGTGCTGTTGGTACAGGCCGTCCTCGCTGTAAGTACAAGACATGTTCCAAAAACCTCGGTCCTGTAGTGAAACGACTGACAGCGGGGAATTTTTTCCCCCATGGCTGACTTCCATTTGCACAAACTGGGGGGGGGGGGGGTTTGCGCGACGTAAGGGCAGGAAATGGGAGGACTTACAACATATTGGTTCCTACAAGCGGCAACAACGTTAGTGAGGAACGGATGTATCCTGGGGCGACGTACAGCGGGGACGCCCTGTACCACAATGCTACCAGTCAGCAGCTCCCTGCTCCTGAGCGCTCTTTCCCCCTTCTAGCTGCCAGGCAGCTTTTCCCTCTGTCTCCAGACCCAGATCTCCAATGGCACCTGCCTGGTGCCCTGGTGCACACACGTGGGGGTGAGCACACGCACAAGTGTTCCCGCAGAGGGAGTCAGGCGGTGGTGTTTGAAGTGGTGGATCCCGCGGGGGTTGGGGAGTGATGAAGGGTGAAACTGAATTCCCTAGAGTCAGAGTTGGAAAGAGAGATCTCTGAGAAAACTTGCGGGGGGAGTCTGAGTGTGGCGGTCTATGAAGAAAGGCCCTTCCCTGTCCCATGTTTATGATGCTGCCATAAGAGCTGTCCCCAACAGGGCTGGCCTAAGGCTGATTTGCCCGATTCCCCCGAATCGGGCCCCGCGCCTAAAGGGGCCCCAAGCCCTGAACCCGGAAGTGCGCTGGGTGGGCGGGCGCGCTGCGGGAGGGGGCGTTGGCCCTGGAGGAGGAGTGCGTCGGCTGCCTGCGTGCAGGAGGTGTGAGTTTAGCGCAGGGTTTTCCTGCACTGTGGGAGGGTGTGTGTGTGTGTTGGTGGGAGATATTTTGTGCGCTGTTTTTTTTTTGGCTCAATCAAAAAAAAATTCCTGTGCCTTTTTTTTTTTTTTTTTTCCAACCAAAATTGCTGCGGGGCCCCGTCAAAATTGTTCGAATTGGGCCCCGCACTTCCTAAAGCTGGCCCTGGTCCCCGACCTCAGCCAACTGGCTCCGGAAGTGAATTAGACCCAGACTTTAAGGCCGTGACCATCTCGTCCAGGGGTGGGCAATAATTTTTGACCACGGGCCATTTCAGAAATTTTTGAAGTGGCCCCGGGCTGCCCTGGAAAAGGCGGGGCCTCAGGCAGAAGGGGCGGGGCCAGGACACTTCCATGCGTCCCAGCCCACAGACCCTGATTGGTCTGTGGGTAGGGGAGCACATGAAGCCTTTGCCCCCACCATCCCCAGAACAGCTGGGAGTTCCCGCTAGGCACCCGCGCCCCTAGTGGCAGGAGCAGACTTCACACATGCGGTCAATCACGGTTTGGGGGTGGGGGAGCATGAGCTTAGAGTCACCCGCCAGCTGAGCAGCAGCTGGCAGTTGACTCTAAGGGCTAAGCCCCTTGCAGGGCGGGAGGAGACTGTGCTCTTCCCACCCCGCAGGCCAATCAGGGCTTGGGGACGAGGGGAGTGGGTGACGTCTCCTCCCGCTCTGCCCCCGTCCTGCAAGGAGCGCATGGCCCTGATTGGCCGGGGGAACAGCAGGCCTCTGCGGGTCGGATCAATCCACTTGGCGGGCCGGATCCAGCCGATGGAGGCCCTTTTGTCCCCCCCCCGAACTAATCTGATCCCCTGCCCGTGACAGCGTTCCCCTCAGCCCGCGGGTTGATGCAAGAGGCCCTGCTGCGAGGCGGTCGAACCGAAATTCCCCTTTTCTCCAGGCCTGGCGTGATCCCCGGCGCTCCCAGCAGGAGGCAGCGCAGTAGGGCTCAGTGGTAGAGAACTCCTTACCCGCCAGGTCTGAGCCACATCTGGCTTCAAGTGTCTAACAGCGTAACAGCTGAACCCGAGCACTGTGGGGAGAGAGACAGGTGCGCGTGTTACCATCCCGAGGGCCGCCAGCCCTCTCGCACGCTGATGTTTTCACGGTGGCTTTAATGGATTGCTCCCCAAGCCTGGTCCAATGCCCACAGCGCGTGTGGCCATTCCCACCCCTCTCCCCTTCCCTGCCAGCCCAATACTACCGTGGTGCCAGTTTGTCGTATTTTACACTGCTCCCCAACTTGCCTTGCCCAGGTTGCTGCCAATTTTGGTACCATGCTGGGGGCTTTGGGCCGGACTACAAAGAGAAACAGCCATGCTGCAAGTTGTTTGCAAATTTCACACCATCAGACTGGGGCTGAGTAAGGCCTTGGAGCAGCTCTCTCATTACACAGGCAACTTCCCCTGCTTTTGGTATTCACACCTCCCCATCCGCTGCTGGGCACCAGCCACGCACCCCTGACTGAACTGCTCATTGTCCAGTGAGTTAAGCCTCAGGAGGGACCCCAGGCGCAGGCCGCTTTGGAGCCTGTCTTGCAAATGAGCAGGTGGAAGTATTGTAGAGCCGCCTGTGTACGAGAGGCGCTGATTGGCGGTGGTTTTTCCCGACGCCCACCGCCTGCCGAGCCGTACCTTTCTTCTCCACGCTGGGCAGCTTGAATTCTCCGGCAGAAGAGACGAAGCGCGACCAGTCCTCCATGGCGCGCGTGTAGCTTGGCCATTCCTCATGGTTGGTGCTGGGGGTGAGCGGCGCCATCTTCCCTGCGCGGTACCGTGCAGTGAGCGACTTGCCCACCTCCGTCATGCCCTGCATGTCATAGCAAAGGAGAGCTGTCGCAGCAGTAAAACACCCGTTCTTCCCTTGGCAGACCTCTCCAAAAATTTGCGGCTGGGGCTTGCTTTGGCTTCTAAACGCCTCCGCTAACAGCACCCAGGGAAGCGATCCTGCTGCCTTACACTCTAAAGCCCACGGTTACAGCACGTGATGGCAAAAAATGAAGCGGCAAAAGAGTGACCTGGGCAGAGCTTGCGCCGATTGGAAGCTACTCACGCCTGTGCTGAAACAGGGAAGATCAAAGCATCACAGAGCTTGGAGTCAAAGCCAGATGGATCCAAGTTTGACCGGAAGTCGGGTGCAGGCCGCCGGGAGCCTGCTTAGCGGGTCAGCTTAGACGGAGTCCCTCTTTGCCTCGGTTTGCTCTTCCCAGGTAACTTCTGAGGAAGCTAAGCCTTGGGAGGGACAGCCACAAAGCAAACCCAAGCTCGGGCTGGTCACCAGCGCCCAGAGAGAGAACAAGCCCCACCCACCTGGCGTTCAGGAGAAATCGAGGCCAAACGGATCATAAAGAAGCGGCGTCAGTTGCATCTTTTATTCTCCTGCCGTTCCCAATCTCACTGTTCCCTCTTCCCGCTTAAACCCCCTGCTCAACACGCTTCTCCGAAGCCTTTCAGCAGGGCTGCAGATCACACGGATACGCCCCCCCCCCACTTCTCCAAGGAGGGATCTACCGTAGAGCCCCAAGTCTCATTTCTACTAAGGGGGCTTAGCCCCATCTCGCAGTACAAGGGGTTCTTAGAGTGCGCAGGAAAACAGGAATAGCGCTGGGTCCCTTTTGTGGTTTTATGCAGTGACAGAGCTGAAAGTGGCCTTAGCGTAAATGAGAATTGTGAGGTGACATATTTTGCCTCAAAAATCCCCACTGCTGCCACCAGTAGTTCAGGCTTTTGTCCGTCACGTGGGTGTGCTAGGGGAGAATATCTACTGTGTGTGTTTTATCGAGTGAAAGCTCACATTTAACATACCAGGCATATCTGTCCAATGTAAATATTTAAAAACGTTGGCCAGATGTGCACTGCCTGGTCCCCAAAACAGCACCTGGAATAACACAATGGTGAGAAAATCTCTCTCTCTCTTCTGCTTGTTGGGTAGAGGTCACAGTGCACTCTGCTCACCACTGGGTGGTACCACCTCCTGGTGATTAGCTCCACGTGGTTCAGCCCCCTCTTTCTCCTCCTCTCCCCGGGGGTGGGGTGGGGGGCGGTTTGTGGGCTGGATCCGGTATGCAGGGGGAGCTAGCGGCTCCACGTGCCGCCATTCCCCCTCTCCTCGGCTGGGGGAGCCACCAGTGGGAGCAGCGGGAGGCACGGACCCAAGTAAGCGCCCCCATCCCTTTCATGCCCAGCCCCCGCACCCCCAGCCCACTCCTGTATCTTCCCTTCACCCCCAGCCTGCTCCTGCACACTCCCTCCCACCCTGACCCCCCACCCCAGCCCGCTCCTGTATCTTCCCTTGCTCCTGCACCCTCCCTCCCACCCTGACCCCCCACCCCAGCCCGCTCCTGTATCTTCCCTCCCACCCAGACCCCCCACCCCCAGCCTGCTCCTGCACCCTCCCGCCCACCCCGACCCCCCACCCCCAGCCTGCTCCTGTATCTTCCCTTGCTCCTGCACCCTCCCTCCCACCCTGACCCCCCACCCCAGCCCGCTCCTGTATACTCCCTTGCTCCTGGACCCTCCCTCCCACCCCGACCCCCCACCCCCAGCCTGCTCCTGCACCCTTCCTCCCACCAGACCCCCACCTGCACCCTCCCTCCCAGACCACAGCTCAGCTCTCAGTGCCGTGCAGAGTGGCCCTCTGGCACTCCCACAACAGTTCAAAGGAGCTCTGGGCCCCTTTGCATGGCCAGGCTCCAGGGCAGTTGCCCCCATTGGCAGCCGGCCCGCCCCCTACTTCCCGCTCAGATTCTGCACCACCATGCTCTCCTGCACCCATTTTGTCATCAGGCTGGCTGGCGGGTGGTCCGTGGCAAGGTTTGCGTTGAGCGGGGCGAGCCACGGGCGGGCAAGTTTGAGACGCACTGTCCTCCAGCAGCTCTCGGAGCAACTTCTCCTCCCTGTCTGCCCCAGACTGAGCAGGGCAGGGTTTCCCGGGCCCAGAACTGCGCTTTAACCCTTCGCTGCCCAGTGAGGAGTTTATACAGCCCATGACAGGCGCACGCCTCAGCCCAGTATGCAATTGGGGAATTATTTTTTTCACAGTAACAATCTCCCATATTTTTTGAACCATCCTTCTGGAGTTGGACTATTGTTCTATTTCAGTCGCCTCTGCTGCTGTTTTAACTGCCATGTCATTGAACCATGCCCTGCTCTGGTCCAACAGCATGGTGGTTACGATGCTGGGTGCCCTGTCTATATTCAGGCTCCAGCTGCTGGACCTGTGTTGATGGTCACAATAGTGGGGAAATTGAACAGTCCAGCATTGACCAGGGCAACGGACGTCAACTATAGTTCTCCTCCCCACATCCTCCTTCAACCGGGGCTGAACACAACTCGACCTCTCGGCGTGACACCCCTTCCAGAAGGGATGCCGGGTCCTGGTTGGAAGGAGGTGTGTGGTATGTTTTTCTAGCTGGTGATGAAACTCATTGGGTCCTGTCTGCCAGCAGCACGTTCCTTTCAGTCCCAGATACGGGGCAGGATGGGAACCAGTGGTTGAAACTGATGGCCAAATCCCAGACCATGACAGGGTTTGTCAGTTCCTGTTCTGGCTTGTAAGTGTCTTGGAACAGGGACTATCTCTCCTTACGTGTCTGCCCAGGGCCAAGCCAATGGCTGGTGCTGGCTAATGTCTGAAGGTCCCTCAGAGTTTATACACAGATGGACATGGGTGATATTCAGGTTTAGCTCACTGGGGTTATGTCTACACTCCCCAGGTGAATGCACTATCCTCTATGCCACTCCAGAACCCACCTCACCTCCCACCAGTCCCTTATCCTGCTGCCTACCCCCCTACTTTCAGCAGATCCCTTATCCTGCCTTCCTAATATGGCAGCCAGGTCCATTCCTGGGGCAGCTCATGTTGGCTGCCCAGCTGCTCTTTGTGTGGGCAGGGGCGAGGGACTTCAACCCACCACCCTCTGCCCCCCAGGCACAAGCTGTATCTTCTAGGCCACTCCAGAACCTAGCCCAAGCCCACTACAGATCCGATCCTACCTCCCTATCTTCAGCTGGTCGCCTGGGCGAACTGCAACGTGTGTACCTTTTTCCGCTTGTTTTTTTGGAAGATTTTCCGACATTTGGCCCGTCCACACGGGGCCAAATGTGGGAAAAACCTCTTTCGGAAGAGTCCTTCTTCCTCATAAAATCCAGGAATGCCGAAAAAGTGTACCCGCTTTTTCGGAAATTGATCCAAAAAAGCAGATGTCTTCCTTGGGCGCGGCAGGGTTTTTCCAGGATGCCTTCAGTATCCCGGAAGAACTCTGCAGTCTAGACATAGCCTGGGAGGGGAAGGCACAAGGGGGTTATGGGAAAGGCCAGTAGGCCTTGGTCCCGCAGAATGGTGACCGATTTCTTAGCATCCCTCGGTTTGGCCTCAGTGACTCACCAGGGTCGGGAGGCGCTTGTTGGGGACTCCCACCAGAGTGAAGGACGCGTTGGCGAAATCCTCTGCAGGAAAGAGCAAGGAGACGTGAGAACCGCGGCCTTGCGGGCCGCTTCCAAAGAGTGGAGCCCAGGTCTGGCCCAGGCGCCTGTCCAAGACACAGCACTGGGCGTTGGAGCCGGTCTGGTGCAAGCTCAGGCCCAGACTCTCACAGAACATTTGTTGGAAACGAGGAGCAACCATAGGTCCCTGGGGTGAGCCCAGGGCTCCTGCTATCAAAGGGTCCCAACCTATGTCTGAATAGGGCTGTTGAAAAGGGCTTTAATAGTTTGGCCCCCACTATGCTGCTCAGAACCACAGCAGGGGCAGCGTGCTCTAGTGGGTGTGACACCAGGCTCGGAGCCGGGAGGAGAGCTCCCGGTAAAGCCAGGTCTCCCAGTGCACTGTCGGCAGGCCCCAGAGAGCAGCCCAAAGCCCCGAGGTGGCATTACCTTTGGTGCAGGTGGTGGTGTCTCGGGAGTGCTCTTCGGGGAGTTTGTTCCCCGCTGAGTCCATGTCCATTCGCCGTAGGGTCGGCAGCTCTGGGTGGTAAAGCCTGTCCTTCACTCCCGCCAGCATGACTTTCCGGGGGTCCAGGGGCAGTAGCACGGCTGGGGCCGTGTAGACACGGTGGCCATTGTCCGGCCACGGGACCAGATCAATCACTTGGGCCATTGATGTAAGCTAGCAAAGAGAGCACAATTAAGCGGATGTGTGCAACCATGGACACGTATTGCGAGCAGCTGCACATCTGTATCCTGACCGATGGACCGGGAGTCCTGAGGGCGTGGTGTGCTCGGGACGCCTAGTTTGTCCCTGAGAGCTCAGGCAGGGTGTGTTTCCTGGTGTCGCTGCTGGTGGGCTAGCAAAGGCACAGCCCAAGGAGAGGGCCCAATGCGTGTTTGGTGCATGTTCCACGAACCCCTAACAAATCCTTTCTGGGCCTTGGGCCTAAGGCCAGGGGATTACACAGGGCCTGAGGGAGCAGCTCGCCCTGGGAGCTTAGATCCCCCTGGGCAGTTCTGGTGAAGGTACAGGGAGCGCTGCTGTCTGTGTAGGTCTCCGGGCAGCAACGGCCTTACGCACTGAGGCTCACGGTCTTAGCAGGGGCTCCGACGTTGCGATGCCTCCTTTTTCTAGTGCCCATCTTCAGACGGGGACATCTGTGCCCTATGCCCACTCCTCACTTCGTGCCTTCTTCCGCTGCCCGGCATGTGGGATCGGCAATCGATGGTTTACAGCCAGGCCCAAAGATACAACCGGATTTGCTCCAATCCCGCAACCAGAGACAAACAGCGACAGGATCTCTGTCAGGCCTTCTTCAAACTGAAACACGCCCCCCAGGAAGTGAAAAAACAGATGGACAGAGCCAGATGGGTACCCAGGCATCAGGTTCCTCAAGAGAGGCCCAACAAAGAAAACAACAGAACACCACTGGTCATCACCTACAGCCCCTAACCTAACCTCCTCCGCCGCATCACTGACAATCTATACCCTATCCTGGAAAATGACCCCTCACTCTCACAGGCCTTGGGGGACAGGCCAGTCCTCGCCTACAGACAACCCCCTCACCTCAAACAAATTCTTTCCAGCAACCTCGTAACACACCTCCACCATGATCACCCAGGAACCCACCCCTGCAATCAGCCCCAGTGCCAACTCTGTCCACACATCTATACAGGCGACATTAGCACAGGACCTAACCACATAAACCGCCCTGTCAGAGGTTCAGAAAACTGCACCTCCACCAATGTGATCTAGGCCGTCAAGTGCCAACCATGCCCCTTGGCCATGGATATTGGCCAAACCGGACAGTCTCTACGATGAAGGATTAATGGACACAAATCAGATATTCAGAACGGTAACACACACAAACCTGTTGGGAAATATTTTAACCTGCCTGGGCACTCATTAATGGATCTCCAAGTGATTATTACAAAGCAATTTCAAAAACCAGCTGGAAAGAGAAACTTCAGAAATTGCCTTTGTCTGAACAAAGACTTGACCTGGCTGAGCTGCTACATTCAACACCCTAAGTATCGGGCACCTACCGCTCACTCTGTTAGCCTCATTTAGCATGGACACTCTCATTGACAAATGTTTTTTCCCTTCTTTTCCCCCACCCTCTTTTGGCTATTTATTTGTACCTCTGGGCTCCCTGCTTCCACTCATGTGAAGAAGTGGGTTGTGCCCACAAACGCTCATGAGACCAGCTACATGTTTTGTTAGTCTCTAAGGTGCTGCAGGACCATTGGTGGTTGTTTAAATTTTTTTGCTACCTAGTGGGAGCCCACAGCTCTGGTTGTACCATCCAGTAACCCCCCTGCTGCGTTCTATTTGTAGGGCCTGTCCTGGATCCGCTCCTGCCTTTTTAGAGCCGGATCTGACTCTGCCCGGCGTCAGCTGAAAGGTGCTCGCTGCGATGGCAGGGTAATTGGGGCTGCAGTTTGTAAACTCCGTAGGGCAGAGATTCGCCTTGTATGGCCCCGGCCTACTATACAGAGCCATGCGCCCTTAGGGTGCCTTAGAAATAACAGTGCACCCAGCTCTGTGGAGGGCACACGACTGCAGATGAGGAACGAAGAAGAAGAGGGTTGCAGACCACTGTCCTGCCTGTCTGGAGTCGGAGGGGGAGAAGAGACCCAACAAAGCCAATCTAAGGAGGAAACACTCCAGGAATGGTTTTTTAATCTGCCCAGCTGGGGAAGAACTTGGTTAAAATCAATGGAAAACCTCTTATTCTAAGTAAAATCAACCGTGAAAATCGCTTAGAAACACGGGGACATAATGATGCTGTTAAATATGCTATTCTGGCTCCTGATTTGTGGTCTCTGTTGTGCGCGGATTTCACTCTGAACAACTCTGTCAGCCACACACCTTCTGGTTCGGCTCCGCCCCAAACTTTAAGAAAGTCCATATCCACTTTGAACCACCTCCCAGCAGCCCCTAGCGCCAAAGCGGGGCTGAACGGACATCCTGGTTTCTAACCCCACTGAACTTAGAGGAACAAAGCTCTGACATCTGCCACTTGCTGCATTCAGGAAAGACTTGGCAGGGAGTTCATTGCGAGTCTCCTTCCTTCCCTCCCGACTGCAGCAGGGAGCTGTGTGATGAGCATTTGACACCCTAGAGAAGCTTCCTGCGGCTCCAAAGACAGAGAGAGAGAGAGAGAGAGACATCAGCCCCAGGCCGTGAAAGTTTTGCTAGACTCCTTAGAGTCTTCTCCTGCGAGCAGCGTTGACCGAAAGAGACGACAAAGTGCAAGGGAAAAGCAACACCAGAGCATGAGGATTGACTATAAATCTCCCACCGAGCCATGAGTCTGTCCAGACCCTAGCACGTTTGGGGGTGCTGCCCCAGTATAAATAGTAAATAATAATAAAAACCTAAATCACAGCGATGCCTATTTTCTCAGCGTTCTCTGCATTGTTTTAGGCCTGATGCGTGCGCCGGTCCTTCTGTTTACTGATCCCTTATTTCCCCATGGCAACAGGCAGTCACTATCAAAAGTAGTTGCCAGGTGACGAGGGCAGGGTTGCTAAGTAACCAGAACAGTGTCCCTGCAGTTACCTGGTAACTTGTGACATGACTGAAAGGAAAGTTCTGTGCCCTCCAGCCAGCTGCTGCTGATTCCTGAGACAGAGAGGGTTTGGTTTAGGGTTACCCTATGTCCATTTGTTCCCGGACATGTCCTCCTTTTCGGTGCTTCGATCTCCAGCCGGCCGAGTTTGTTAAATATCTAAAAGTGTCCAGGCTTTTGCCCTGCTTCTTCTTTTCCAAACAAATGTAGATGTTTAATTTGCGGTGCCTGAAAAAAAAAAGTTCTCCTTAAGCTGGTCTCTGCTCCCCCCACCTGCCACGCCGCTGCCCTAAGGACCCGCCTGTCTCTCTGCAGCCAAACTTTCAGCCAATGGGAGCCTGGCCTTTCCCATCCAGCGGCTGCAGCCCCTGCCCAGCGGCTGCTGGAAGCCAGCAGCCGCCTAACTCCTCCCCTCTCCTTGGGAGACTCCTGCAACTGGCCCCTCTCAGCCTCCTCCCCCATCTCCTGCCCTTTGCAATGAAAGCCCCCGTGAACTCTTCTCTGTAGCAGGCAGCGGCCCGGGTCAGTGCAAAATGCTGGGTGTGGACGCGCCGGACAAGTCGGCTGTGAAGTTGTCTCAAGTTCAGGACGGGATGGGGCCTGACATGGCCCCGCAGAGTGAAAAAGGTGGGTGATCTCGCTGCCGCTCCCTGGCACCCCTGTGGTAGGCATGCCGGGGAGAGCAGGCTGCCTCAGGGGCTGTGCACAGGCTGGGGGGGGGGGTGTGTCTCAGAAGGCAGCGGTGCAGCTTGCAAGCCACTCCGGCTGCCTCCCACACGCTGAGTTTCCAAAATGTTGGCTGCCCTGTCTCCACGCGCTGCCTGCGGCGCTGTCGTGCCGACTGAATCCCAGCCCTCCCTGTGCCAGCGCTTCCTTCGCTTCTGTCTGACTTGCAATGAAGAAACCCCCCAGCGTTGCGTGGTCTGGCGTCTTTCATAGAACCAGCACGCTAGGACTGAAACTGTCATCAGCAACAAAGGTCCCCCAGAGGAGTGGATGGCATAAAATGGTTAGCCCAGCTTGGCAGCCACCTGTCTATACCCAAGCAAAGCGTGGGCTAATCATGTGTATAGGATGGGGTTGTAGGAGGTTTTAATTTGGAGGGCTTTTAAAAGTTTTAAAACCCCAGATAGTCCCTGTCCGATTTCTCCATTTCCTTTGCCTTGTAGAAGCAAATACAGCCCCCTCCTCACCAAACTCCTGCTGTTTTCTCATTTTTAACAGAATATGTTGAATTTGCTTTGCAGAATAATGAAACTGACTGCAAAAGCCAGCCGAGACCTCAATTAAGTGCAAGTCCCTTTTATTCAAAACAGGTCACTTTCCCTGACAGATGTTAATTACATTGAAAATTTTCTTGATTATCCACAATCTCAATCATCCAGGGTCTCCCATAATATTTAGGTAATTGAAGTGGTACAGAACGGCTGCGTCTAGACTGGCAAGTTTTTGTGCAAAAGCGCCCGCTTTTGCGTAAAGACTTGCCAGCTGTCTACACTCACCGCTTGAATTTGCGCAAGAACACTGACGATCTAATGTAAGATTGTCAGTGTTCTTGCGTAAATACTATGATGCTCCCGCTCAGGGATAAGCCCTCTTGTGCAAATGCTTTTGCGCAAGAGGGCCAGTGTAGACAGGTAAAAACTGTTTTGCGCGAAAATGGCGATCGGGGCTTTCTTGCGCAAAACCGTGTCTAGATTGGCACGGATGCTTTTCCACAAAAAGTGCTTTTGCGCAAAAGCATCCGTGCCAATCTAGACACTCTTTTCCGCAAATGCTTTTAACGGAAAACTTTTCCGTTAAAAGCATTTGCGGAAAATCGTGCCAGTCTAGACGCAGCCAACTAAAATGAGCAATCCCACATTAAATTAAACTTCAGTTTTTTGCTGGGTTTTTTTTACTCTCTTGTTTTGGGTCTCTGTCCCATTTTTGGGACTTCTTAGTTTGAGGGAAGTTCTATTTGGGCTGTCTTGTGGTATGTGCAATTCACCTTACTCCTCTGAATACAGTGCAGTTCATCAACATGATTTCCTATTTCAATAGGCACATCAGGAGGAAGAAAACTGAAGAAGACCAGTGAAAGGAAGGACTCAGAACATGTAAAGAGGAACATTAAAATCTGAATAATTATAACATTGATTTTGAGGCCTTAACTCTTGTTCTTATTTCTAGATACTCAATGTAGACGACATGCAGTACACAGTATATTATATACTCATGTTGTATACTCACTGTAACTGGTTGTATATGTGCATGTTGTATTACAACGTAAGTTGGTCGATCCCGATACAGATACACTCCCTCTCCGGAGTGTCCTCTTTTTGTGAAAGTTCAAATACAGTCACCCTAGTTTGTTTGCAAGTGGGGGAACTGTCTGGAAAGGAAAGCGCCGAAGTGGGAAAGCGCAGTGCCCCACCCCCAAAGCTATTCCCAAGCACAGAGGTCGCCTAGGGAGCCCAGAGATCCGCCAACAGCACCATCAATATCATGCGTACCGCGGGGGAAGGAAGTGAACAGGGAATTGTGCACTTGAGAGAGCGGAGGTCATGGCACCTGGCGTTTCACTCCCCACCCAGAGAAGTGAAAAAATAGATGGACAGAGCCAGACGAGTACCCAGGTATGAGCTACTTCAAGAGAGGCCCTACAAAAAAAACAACAGGACACCACTTGTCATCACCTACAGCTGCCAACTTAAACCCCTCCAGCGCATCACTGACAATCTACACCCTATCCTGGAAAATGTCCCTGCACTCTCACATTGTATTCCTTTGGTATATACAGTCATGCCAGTTTTCTTCCAGAATATGATCTGAGGAAGTGGGTCTGGCCCACGAAAGCTCATCACCTAATAAACCATCTTGTTAGTCTTTAAAGTGCTGCATAGTTTTTCCTTTTGTTTTAGGCTTTGGGGGACAAGCCAGGCCTCACCTATGGACAACCTCAAACAAATCCTTTCCAGCAACCACACAACACACCTCCATCATAATCACCCAGGAACCTAACCCTGCAATCAGCCCCGGTGCCAACTCTGTCCACACATTTGCACAGGCGATATCATCACGGGACCTAACCACGTAAACCACCACATCAGAGGCTCGTACAACGGCACCTCCCTCAATGTGCTCTAGGCCATCAAGTGCCAACAATGCCCCTCTGCCATGGACATTGGCCAAACTGGACGAATTAATGGACACAAATCAGGTAGCCGAAAAGGCAACACACACAAACCTGTTGGGGAACATTTTAACTTGCCCGTGGACTCATAAATGGAACTCAAAGTCACCATGTTGTTTCAAGCCAATTTCAAAAGCCAGCTCGACAGGGAAGCGACAGAACTTAATTTCATTTACAAGTTTGATTCCTACAACAGAAGTCTAAACAAAGACATTGGCTGGATGGCCCGCTACATTCCACCTCCTACTGACATAAAAACCCAAACAAAGAGGACTTAGAGCGGGTACTAAGTATTCTGATCAGTTTCATTTAGCGTGGACACTCTGACAATTTCTTTCCCTTTTTTTTCTTCTTTTTCCTCCTCTTCCCCCATCCCCTCTCTGTGCTATTTATTTGAAAACTGGACTGACCCCTTAAACTCCGGTCATCTGAAGAAGTGGGTTGCGCCCACGAAAGCTCATGATCCCATCTACGTGTTTTGTTAGTCTCAAAGGTGCTGCAGGCCTATTTGCTATTTAAGTTTTTCCAGTTGCAGGCTAACATGGCTCCCGCTTCTGAAACTTTTGTTTCACTCCTGGGCTAAGCAAACATGTCAGCATGCTAGATTCCCTGGAAGGGCAGGCAGCGGGGCCAAAGAAAGCTCCTGGGGGAGTGAACAGCTAGGGTTGCCAAGTGTCCAGTTTTCGCCTGGACTGTCTGTTATTTGGATCCCCTGTCCAGTAAAAAAAAACAGAAAATACCGGACATGCGAAATGTCCAGTATTTCCTGTTTCCCTTGGATGGAAGCCCGGCAGGGACAATTTCCCCCTGCCGCACCTGGCGGGGGCAGGGGAGTGAGGAGCACGGGGCCATTTAAAGGCTCAGTGCCTTTTTTTTTTCTGTTCAACAACTTTGGTCTCCCCCTTTTTTTTTCTCAACAGATTTTTTTCCCGGTGGTTTTTTTTGGGGGGGGGGGTGTTCGGTATTTTTTGTTAAACCATCTGGCAACCCTATGCACAGTGAGAAGACAGGGTGTCCCCTCCCGAGCCAGATAACGTACCAAGGGTGGGGGAGGGGTGATAAAATAGGGGGTGGGGGGAGTTCCTTGTGGTCAGGTAAATGCTCACTTTCCGCATTTTCCACTGACTCAGGGCCCTCAACGAGCAGGGTGCGAGGGTAAGGGGAGCGCGTGTAGGGAGAGCCAAGGAGTCTGTGTCCCGAGCCCAGTCATGGCGTTCCGCTGTGGCCGGTGCCCCCGTGAATGCCGCAGGGAACCTTGTGTCGTACGGACACTGCATGGACACCTCATTGCCCCTTTGCAGCTGCAGGAACAACTCGATGGCCAGGAGTGATGTACGCGCGAGACCGACCACCATTTTCGCCAACAGCGGGGGAGCTGCTCCCTGAGGAGGCAGAGGGCACAGCCTGGCCGCCGCTGGCGCCAAATGCGGACGGAGGCACAGGGGTGGCGGGCATGCGGCACGAAGCATCACGGGGCACCGGGATGCCCTGCGCCTCCCCACACATCTCTGTGGCAGAAGAGAAAGAGGCGCTGCCCAGAATGCACCAGTCCCAAAGATGCCGCATGCGTCGCGAGTGTGGCCATGCCACGGCGCTGGCAGCTGCCTGTGTGGACACCCAACTGCGTTTTCGCGGCTGCACACCGTGAGTAGCGCTGTAACTGCCTGAGCTTTGCCTCTGCAAGTGTAGACGGGGCCTTAGACTTGGAAAGGGCACAGAGAAGTACAAGCAAAATGATTAGGAGTAGGGAACAGCTTCTCTGTGAGGAGAGCTTCAAAAGACTGGGATTGTTCGGCCTGGATAGAGGGTCTAGAACAGGGGTGGCCAACCCGTGGCTCGTGAGCCGCATGTGGCTCTTCAAAGAAAAAATTGCGTCTCCTGCACTCGCACCCACGGCTTGCGGCTCTGAAAGGGGCAGCGTGTTTCTGTCTGAAAGAGACAGAACCGGAGTTGTGGTGTCCCATGCAGACTTCAAAATGGCTGTCTTAAAAGGGCAATGCCTGCTCTGCTCTTAAAAGGGCGGTGGCCGGGGCTTTTTTTTTTTCGCTCAACAACGTTTTTCCCTCGGCTCTTTGTGCTGTATCCGCCACTATTTTGGCTCTTTGTCTGGAATGGGTTGGCCACCCCTGGTCTAGAAACAGCTGGGACAAAGTCAAGAGGGAAGTGTTAATTGCTCTTTCAGATAACACAAAAAAACAGGCATCACCCAATGAAATCAACAGGCAGCAGGTTTAAAGCAAACAAAGGAAGCATTTCTTCACATACCACATACAGTCAACCTGTGGAACTCCTTGCCAGGGGATGCTGTGAAAGCCAAAAGCATAACTGGGTTCAAAGAAGCATTGGGTAAGTTCATGGAGGGTAGATCCATCCGTGGCCATTAATCAAGATGGTCAGCGACACCGTCTCACGCTTGGGGTACAAAGCTGGGACTGGGTAATGGGAGATGGGTGACTCAGGATACTGGGCCAGATGGACAAGATTAGTTAGGTGTTGGAGGTTCCAGCAAGGAGGGGTGGGTGTGTTTGGATAGACTGGAGCAGGGTGTGTCCAATGACTCTCCGAGGTGCAGACGTAGGCCTGGGCACCTCTTACAATGTAAATTGCCATGACTACGGTGCAAAGGGGTGTGAAGAATCCACACTCAGATGCCATATCTGTGTCCTGTGGTGCGGCTGTCGCTGGGTTAATGGGATAGTGCTGCTGCTGTCAATGTGGCTCTGGGTGGTGGTGTCCTGTAGCTAAGGAGAAGCCCAGCCCATCACTGTGGGCTGTGTGTATGTGATGGGGGTGATTCCACCGTATCTAGACTGCAGCGTAGGCATGGCCTTAGGCTGACTTGCTTAGCTGAAGCGAGACACAGTCAGACTGGAAATACGGCTCACGTTGATAAGAGGGAGGGCAGTGAATTGTCGGGACAGCTGACTGAAGTCGTGATGGATTCTCCATGCCTGCTATTTTTAATCAAGATAAGATGTTTCTTCTTAAAAGCTCCAGTTCCCAGAGGAATGATTTGGGGGAAGTTCTGGCCTCTGTTAGATCAGGTTCAGGGGTTCTCACACTGGGGGCGGCAATCCTTCAGGTTATCACGGGGGCCTTACAAGCTGTCAGCACCTGTGCATACTGGGGCTCTGGCCATATGCAGGGCAGACAGCCTGAGCCCTTCAGAGCTGGGTGGCTGGCGAGCAGCGGCTGCTGGCCAGGTGCTTGGCTCTGACGGCAGTGCTGCACCCAGCAGCAGGGCACAAGGAAGAATGTCATCACTCAGCGCCCCTGTTCTCCAGAAGGAGCACGGGAAAACCAGCAAGGGAGGAATTAGGGGCATCTGGAAATCCTGTTAGCCTGCCAGGGTCAGCAGTAAATGGATCAGCCTGCAGTTGGCATCCTCAGCAAATGCAGGATTAGCTCAATGACATCCTCACTGTCATCAGACCTGCTCTCTCCCCGCCCCTCATGTACCTTTAGTGCCTCTCTCCTCCCTGTGTGATAGTCCTCTGTGTTCTTAAATGTCGAGTTAGGGCAGAGTTTGGGGTTGTAGACTGACCTTCTTCCCCATGCCTTGTTATAGTTGAACCCCACCCCCCAAGTTTAGGAAACGGCCTTATATTCCAGAACCTCTGTGCTGGGATAGTCTTGCAGATGTCCGTTTGGGGGCATACCCCTGTAGTGCAGTGTTATGACAAACCTGAAGCCACTGTCATTTGGGATAATTATATAGTTTTTCTGTATCTGAGTTTGGGACAGCCCTCAAGCCCTGAATTTTGGGGTCGAGTTGGTGCTTTAGAATGGTAATATCTCCAGCTTCGGCAGGTATTAAAAGGAATCTGCAGATTCACAAGAGCCTGGAGACTGCCAAGCTAAGAAGCCGAGAGAGCTCCGAGTCTGGTACAACAGCAGTTCCCAACTGCCGATCCACGGACCGGTGCCGGGCCGCAAACCGCCAGCTGCTGGGCCACCACGGCTGCCAGAGCTGAAGCCGGCTGCTGTGCAGAGGTTCAGGGGGCTGGAGTACATATTTTGGTGGACACATAAGACATTATTTGCATATTCATGATGAGCATAATGAGTATGCGAATATGCAAATAGAATGTTGCTGGTCTGCCCAAAGGTTGTGACTTGGTTGGCTGGTCTGCGGTATAAAAAGGGGTTTGGAAACACGGTGATACAAGGTGTGGAAGGCGATGTGAGGGGAGGTCACATTGGATTGTCGGGCAGACTTGCTGTGGGTTTTGTGGAGCGTCACTGGGCTCTGGGATGGTCACACACTTCGGTGCATTACGGCACAGGTTTGTGCCTCTGGGGTAGAGGCCAGCTGCCCCCCATGAATCTCATTTTCATATGGTGTCCTCTGCTAATCCCTGGCGAGGATTATAGTGACTCGGGAATGGTAACAAATCCAGGCTCCCTCACTGGCTGCTGCAAGAGATTACAAGGTAAACAGAGAAGGCAACACACGCCTTCCCCAAGATTAGTTTCCTCTCACGCACTTTTGGCAGGAGACCCAGGGAAACCCAGGCCCTCTGCATTGCTCTGGACTCTGCTCTGGGGTAAGTCCTGTTACCGAGAGGCCGGAGGGAGCGTGGCAGAAGAGGAACTGAGCATGGGGCAAGAGCGCTGGGGAGGGGGTGGTCGCCTGTGGGATTTGCTCTAGGGCCCCCTCTGGTGTTGGGTTGGGTGTTGAGGTTGTGGGTGAAGGGACAGCAGGAACCGTGCCTGGACAGTAGCCCAGGTGAGAGACGCCCACTGAGAATGGGTCAGAGACCCGTGGCCCCTAATTCCACAGCCGCTGCGATCCTGGCTGGCACTTTGTCCTTGGCAGGGCTGGGGGCATCTCTCTGCGCTGGGCCCCAACTGCCCGCTGTCATCGGCTCTGGGCTGCTCCAGCCCCAGCACCGCTCTGCTCCTGCTCTGCCCCCAGCCCTCTGGGCTGTTTCTCTGGCCCCTCTGGCTGGCCCGGCCCTGCCCCCAGTTCCGCTCGGGCCCCTGCCGTGTCCCTAGTCCTGCCCTGTCTGACACTGGCCACTGCAGCTCACACAGAGGGTGCCCTCCCAGCCTTCTCACTCCCTCATTGGCCTGCCCTCTCTGCCAATCAGGCTGCCCTGGAGTCTTGGCCTCTCCCCGTTGTTCCTGTGGGCTGTCCCGATTTTTCATCATCCCTTCCCTTTCCTTTTGATACTGGGGGGTTAGCCAGCCAACCCTCCCCACTGAGCTTAGTAAAGGGTCAACAGTCCCCTTACACATGTGTGTGCAAATGAGTGCACCAAAACATGCACAGGACCGTGCCCCTGATTTGCTCGTGCAATTGGTACAATTGCTCCACCAATGGTCACTTGCACGGGCAAATCATCGACCTTTGGGGACTCTATTTCCCCGGACAACCAGCTTCCTATGGGACCCTCGAATGTTAACCCCCCCTCTGAATTGCAGCGCCCCTGCTCTCACTAGCAGGGAGTGCATCTGTACGGCCGGACAGCACCTAGCATGCCTTCGGGCTCAGCATCGGTAATCGTTCGTGTATGTATCTGATAAAGTGCACACCTTGATCATTTATCGGCAGTTTAGACTGCATATTTGACCATCTCACCTGCCCGCTGCCCCCAGCCTGTCCCTGCTGGGTCTAACTCACATTCCAAACCACGGAGCGCCTGCATTTTGTTGAAGCAATGTGACAGGGAAGTCTTTCATCCCCAGCTGCAAATCCTACCCTCCACCACTGAACTTCTACTCTCTGAACCACCGGTCGCTCGGTGCCATATTCATTCCTGCCCCAGGGACAAGGTGCCTACATTCCAGTATCTCATGCTCCTGCTGGGCTTTGTGCCAGGACGGGTGGGAGGAGAGATTGCAGGCTTTCCTGGGGAAAATAGAATTCATGTCTAGTCCTGAAAGTGACTTATCCACACGCATTGGGACTATGTTGTGCAGCTTTCTCTGGACTTTGCCACTCGTGAAGGACGTGACAGCCCCCAAAATCCTGGAGGTTAAATCACTCTGCCACAAAACCCTGTTGTGTGTTCTCTCTACCATCCTGCTCACCCAGCAGTTTCTGCAGAAGCAACTGTCCCATTCAGTGATTACTGGGTTTGGGTTTGGGAAAGCAATTGTTTCTGTATTTTGTGCCTGCCTAAACACTCTGCTACCATGTAACCAACAATAGCAAAGTGTCATCTATAATACAAATACTGAATCTGTGCATGTACTTTTGGTTGGGGACAAGCATTCCCTGCACACATTAGTTGTGCAATTGAATGTGCATTTTTGCACTCTGCACACATTTACCCCGGTGGCAATCACAGAACTGTTCTTCAGGTACCTCAATGCGGGTTTCTGGTGAACAGATTTCTGAGCACGTCAAAGCTCTTGTGCTAAGCCAGGGGTGGCCAACCCATTTAACAAAGAGAGCTGAAACAGCGTCAGAAAAAATGCAAAGAGCTGCACCAGAATTGTCTAGAAAAAAACAAGTAGGCCGTCCCTTTAAGAAACAAACTTAGGCTTTTTGGCTCCCGTCGATGGCCGCCATCTTGGGCGCCATTTTGAATCGCCACCCCGGTTAGCACAGTGGAGCCAGGAGGTGGAGGGTGGGGGTCATTGAGGGGGGGGGTGCAGGAGTGGCTTCACGAGCTGCACTTTTTGGGGAGAAGAGCTGTATGCGGCTCGCGAGCCGCAGGTTGGCCACCCCTGTGCTAAGCGAAGGGAGATGGTGAGCTTCCATCCCCAGTGAGATGGGCGAATTTTCAGCCTTCTGTGGGCAGAGGGCGGTGGTAATGCATGGTTCTTCTTCAATGCTTATCCAGACAGTTGGCCATCGCCGTGGATAGGCAATGCTGATGCTTTGTGTGGAAAGCCTCCAATTTTGTCCGGTCTGCAGCATAGAGAGTGTCACAGCTGTACAACAGTATGGGAAGGATACCGCTTGAATAAATCCTCAACTTGCTTGTCATACTAAAATGATGGTGATTCCATATTCATTGTAAATGGCCCACGGAAGATGCGGCACTGCAATCTGATGGGGAACCTGGTTCTCATGGGATAAATTAACAGGAGGGTTGTGAGCAAGACACGAGAAGTCATTCTTCAGCTCTACTCTGCGCTGATTAGGCCTCAGTTGGAGTATTGTGTCCAGTTCTGGGTACCACATTTCAAGAAAGATGTGGAGAAATTGGAGAGGGTCAAGAGAAGAACAACAAGAATGATGAAAAGTCTAGAGAACATGAGTTCTGAGGGAAGACTGAAGGAATTGGGCTTGTTTTGTTTGGAGAGGAGAAGACCGAGAGGGACATTATAACGGTTTTCAGGTATCTGAAAGGGTGTCACAAGGAGAAGGGAGAAAAATTGTTCTCCTTGGCCTCTGAGGATAGAACAAGAAGCAATGGGCTTAAACTGCAGCAAGGGCAGTTTAGGTTGGACATTAGGAAAAATTCCCTACCTGTTAGGGTGGTTAAGCACTAGAATAAATTGCCTACGGGGGGTGTGGAATCTCCATCGTTGGAGATATTTAAGAGCAGGCTAGACAGACACCTGTCAGGGATGATGTAGACCGTGCTGGGTCCTGCCATGAGGGCAGGGGACCGGACTTAATGACCTCGTGAGGTGCCTTCCAATTCTAGTGTTCTATGATTCTATGAAATTGTCTCTGGCTTCCTACTGTGTATGTGTGGAGTAAGGAGCTCCAAATAGCTCTTAAAATAGTACTTGCTGTTCCACGTGTGACATAACACAAACTAGAGTGCATGGCAGAGGAAGTGCTCTGTTCTTCTGAGATGCCTCTAAATCAGCACAGGTGAGCTGGCCTCCTTCTTTGGCAAACAGGTAAAATTATAACCAAAGGCTGCTGCTGGGAGGAGGAAAAGAATTTACTCCCAGATTCAGCCTTTCTGTGGAGTTCCTGGACTGCCAGACACAGCGAGTGACTTGCAGGCATTTGGAAATATGGCACAGCGGCAGGTATTGGGAAGTAGGACATGTCTGAATGAGCAAAAGGTCCAAGGAGATGGGCATATTTATCCTGTCCACCAGAGGCTCCTGTGGATGTAGGAGATACAACTAGGAACTGGTGCACAGAGAAGGATTAGCCATTTTACTGTGCAATGCACTAAAGGTGAACAAACAATGTGCTGCTGGTACCAAAAATACATGCTGTATTCTCTTGTGTTAATAGGAGTCTTGCACATCACACAGTAATTTTTCCATGCCACCATGAATCAGATTACCCTGCACTGGAGAAAATGTAGGTTAAATATTAACAATGAGTAGATTATGCTGCTCTGTATCATCCATCTATCCATCCACGCCCACACCCGCCCATCCCTCCATCTATCCCTCCTTCTGTTTGTCCATCCATCCCCACACCCATCGTCCATCCGTCCATCCATCCATCCCCACCCATTCCCACACTCATCCATCCATCCATCCATCTACCTCCACACCCACCATCCATCCATCTCTCCTTCTGTCCATCCATCCCCACACCCACCATCCATCCATCCCCACACTCATCCATCCATCCATCCATCCCTCCCTCCTTCCGTCTGTCCATCCATCCCCACACCCACCATTCATCCATCCATCCCCACACCCACCATCCATCCGTCCATCCCTCCATCCCTCCTTCCATTCATCCATCCATCCCCATCCCCACACCCACCATCCATCCATCCATCTATCTATCCATCCACCCATTCCCTCCCTCCAGGCCTCCTCCCCCAGTATATCTGCAGACCCTAGTACCTGTGCACCTCCCCTAAGTTAAAAGAAGACCCTGTTCTTTCTCTACCATCTCTGGCAGCCAGAGGCAGTCCTGGGGGTGTTTTTTATGAATGAATGTGTGAGAACAGGGTATTACTGGGGGAAAGTTTGGATGACTTGTTTGACTTCAGCTTGGAATGCAGCCAGGCTAATTCTCAGTCTCAGCTCCGCCGGCAGCAGTCTCCCACTTCTTGGCCTAGTTCCCGGGGAAGGTTCTGTCTTCTTCATTCGTGAAGTGACACCTCCTGCTTGCCAGTTTGATTGCTCCGGGGAATGCAGCTTTCATGGGAGATTGGAGGTGACCAGGACCAGTGCCAGGCAGGAGAGCAGCCTTGCGTTGGTTTCTGTGCTCCTTGGGGAGCCGGCGTGGAGAGTGGCATGCCAGAGTGCTGTGTCTCCAGTGATCTGTGTGGCCGTGTTCTCAACCAAGAGGGGGCTTCCTCGGGGCATGGGCTTCCTTCCTGGCTAGAGGAGTCTGGCTTAGATGAGGCCAGGGAAACATTGGATAGGACCGGGAGCATTCACTTGGATACCGCAATTGGTAGCGAGCTGCTGGTGTCTCCACTGGGGTATCTGAGGACAGGGCAGGGCCTAGCAGTGGAACACGAAGACTGAGAGTGGATTTCACAACCTGCGGGTGAATGGAAGGGATTCGTATGGGGGACGAGGGCCCAGCAAGTCACTTCTTCCTTCCCCCAGCTTGACCCAGCTGCTGTCCTCCGGGCGCTGGTTTTAGAGAGGCCGTTCGACAGCTTCATAGAACCCCAGGGCTGGTAGAGACTTCAGGAGGCATCGAGTCCAGCCCCCTGCCCAAGGCAGGACCAACCCCAACTCAATCAACTCAGCCAGGGCTTGGTCAAGCCAGGACTTAAACACCCCTAGGGATGGAGATTCCACCACCTCCCTAGGGAACCCATCCCAGTGCTTCCCCACCCTCCTAGGGAAATAATGTTTCCTTATATCCAACCTAAACTTCCCCCCTGCAACTTAAGACCATTGTGCCTTGTTCTGCCATCTGTCACTACTCTGAACAGCCTGTCTCCATGCTCTTTGGATCCCCCCTTCAGGAAGTTGAAGGCTGCTATCAAATCCCCCCTCACTCTTCTCTTCTGCAGACTAAACAAACCCAAATCCCTCAGCCTCTCCTTATAAGTCATGTGCTCCAGTCCCCGGATCATTTTCGTTGCCCTCCGCTGGACCCTCTCCAATGTGTCCATGTCCCTTCTGTACTGAGGCGCCCAGAACTGGACACAATACTCCAGATGTGGCCTCACCAGTGCTGAATAAAGGGGAATAATCACTTCCCTAGATCTGCTGGAAATGCTCCTCCTAATGCAACCTAATATGTCGTTAGTCTTCTTGGCTACAAGGGCTCACTGTTGACTCATATCCAACTTTTCATCCACTGTCATCCCCAGGCCCTTTTCT
Source organism: Pelochelys cantorii (assembly GCA_032595735.1). Lineage (NCBI taxonomy): Eukaryota > Metazoa > Chordata > Testudines > Trionychidae > Pelochelys > Pelochelys cantorii. The sequence continues at coordinate 675,502 of CM064339.1, read as the reverse complement.
GCCGAGCTGCTACTTAGCCAGTCGGTCCCCAGCCTGTAACAATGCTTGGGATTCTGCCTTCCCAAGTGCAGGACTCTACACTTTTCCTTGTTGAACCACATCAGATTTCTTTTGGCCTAATCCTCTAATCAGTCTCGGTCCCTCTGGACCCTATCCCTGCCCTCCCTATCCCTACCCTTGGGGACAGCTGACATTACGCAGATGGACAGCTTCCTGGTATACGCTTCCTGCTGCCACGTCAGCCAGTCCTAGTTCTCTGTCTCCTTCTCCTGGCAGCTTCAGGTTGTCACCAATGGGCCTCTCTAGACAGAGGTAATGATACAAATCTCCCTTCTGCAGGTGACAGGATGCTTGGCTGGATAGAGAGGGTGGTACCTTGGCCTCCTGGCACCCCTCACCAGGCAGCCCTAGTGGAGAAGGGGGAGAGAAAAGCAGAGCCCAGGGCGATCGATGGAGCAACCAGGCCCGGCGAGGCAGAGCAGGTGAGCGGGGAGCAGGCAGGGGAGATGGGGTGGCATAGCTGAGGGGCTGGCCACTGCTGGGTGGGGCACACAAGGGTTGCTACTTGTGTGGATCCTGCGAGACACCCTCTCACTCGTGAGAGGGCAGGTTCCACTCAAGCGACGCCCATCCCAACCCACAACCAAGCAGGTTTTGTGGATAAGCCTCTTCTTGGCGTCTGGCCGAGACATGGATTATTTATCAGGGTCGAAAAGATGTATCCCAGCCAGCAGCATGAGCGGGGCTTGCACTGCGCCTGCCAGCAGTGTGACGCCCGGCTCGAGCCAGAGCTTTGTTTGCTCGGGCAGTTTGCCTAGCACTGTTCAAGATGGCCCCCCCTTTGTGTTCGTGCATGCGAGCGAGGAAGTGAAACTGACTAGAAACAAAGAGCCCCCCTCCCCGAGTCTCCTGTTGGAACCACATGGGAGACGCTCACGCCCACTGATCTGAAGGCCTCTGTGGTCCCAAGCACAGCAGATAGATCCATCTGTAACTGAAGGTGGACTGGGACCCGTCTGTTTTTCATTCTCCGGACAGTAGGAAAGGAGCCGAGAGGGGAAGTAATGTCTGTTTGAATTCAGTTCTGATCATCTCGGGGCGACTGAGCAGCACAGGGATGGATGTTGTGACACGTGACTTTTCACCTGAAACTTTTCCTTTCCTCCCTAAAGCTGCCAAAAGGGAACCTCACATGTCCTGGGGAGTCTCCCGCCTGCGGTCAGACAGCGGGTGAGTTTCTGAAAGTGACGTTGCCACGAAATATAAACGTCATAAACGAAAACAGCAGATGTCAGTGCTGTGGCCACTCGGGAAGGGCCCTAGGGTCAGCTACTGCCTTCTCCTCTTTCCCCCTTGCTGCCGTTCAGAGTGGGTTTCACCAAAGAGCTGTGTCCCAGCCTCCGACATGGCTTCACGGTGGGACTCAGTGTTTGCTCCCTTTAGGCCAGCTCTGCTGAGACTTGCCCTGGAACCTGGAGCCCTGATCTACACGAGGACTTCATTTCCAAATAACCCCCTAAGGTCGAATTTCTAACCTGTGTCGCCACATTTTCGGTAACTGGTGATTGGTTCTTTAAAGGATTTGAAACCAGACAGAGGAATACTTCCTTTTAGTGTTAACCAAAGAATTTATTTCTATTTACTTTTATAATAATTTTTCATTTAAATCAAATCACTATCTTTTAAGGCGGCGTAACATACAAATAAAGAATAGAAAAAACAGTACAAATAAAACGAGAACAATAACCCCTCTTACAACTATATCCTCCAAAGTTACCTTTGAACAGTTTGTGGAATTATCAGACATACCTATATAATACTTACATTAAGATGGATAGAAGCATTGTTTCGATTCAGGACATATTCTTTTCTTTATGTCTTTCCTTTTGGAGTTTTCGTTGCAACTTTACGCCTGGTGTTCCCTTTTCGGAGCTTATGAGCGGCAGTGAGATTCAGCACCGGGGAGGGAGCCCTGGCTGATCAGACCTGGCTTTTTCGGATTCGCAACCCATCCAATTTTGGTCTGTTTAGTTCAACCTTATATACCCTGTTTCGGTATTTTTCCTCTCACCTGGCTATGCTGATGTTAGTTTTTGTTGTCTCATGCTGCCTTTTTAGGAGTTGTTTTTTACTTTCATCTCCTTTTATTTCCCTAAAAGCAGGGTTATTGTTGGTCATCCAATTGAATTTTGTTTTTTTGCTTCCGTCTCCTGTATCTTGACAATGCTGTCTTCCTTTTACACTTTCAACTAAATTGGTGCTCATTTGCCATATACTGGGTAGGCATTAACACATCCTTTTCACACACATGACCAAGCTGCAGAATTCAAAATCTGTACTCTTGCTGTTCATCAGGAGTCCCGCTAATTCCAAAATCATGGCCGCTGGTATAGTTATTTAAAAATAGCAGTCGTGTGGGTGTGCCAGTGCCTCTGTTTCGAAATAACGACTCCCCAGAGTCATTCGACCTCATTACTCCCCAACTAATTCCTTCCTGGGGCTCTGAGTCCGAGGTAGCACGTCCACACTACCGGAGCCTGCCTCGGACTAATTTCGAGGCTTCCCCGTCATGTGGACACGCTAGTTTGATTTTGTGAAATTGGGAGTTAAGTTGAATTTACTAATTTCAAAATAGTTTCCGCGTGTTGACATGGCCTCACTGCCGGGAGACCCCAGCTCTAAAGCCGGGCTTCCTTCATGCCATGCCGGGAGAGCTCGCTAGGGTTTCTCAGCCGGAAGTCCCTCTTATGCCTATGTGGTTCCCCACTGCCCCAGTCCACTCAGCCTTTCAGCCCATGTGTCCAGTACACCCCACACCCTCTGGGCCATGTCTCCGGTAGGTGTTCACAGCTCTCGGTAATGCATGGGACACCGTGGGGTTATTCGTGTTTTGCTTTCGTTTAGGGGCAGGGAAGAAAGTGTCGTTCGTCACAACCCAGGATCCGGGCCTGTCATCTGTGTCTTCTGCAGAGAGGTGCCTTCCCCTGTCCCCTCCCCCCCGACTTTCTCGCTCGCCGCCCTTCCCCCAGCAGCGCGGAGTTAGGGCTGGCGATACCAGCGGAGAGAGGACTTTTAATGACTATGAACTCTGACATCAGATGGGCGGCTAGACATCCAGCTTGGGGGGGGATCTGTGTGGACAAGGGACCCTTTGCCTCTTGATCGCCCTAGTTACATATAGACAGGACCACGGGCCCCCACCCCTGTAGTCCTCTTGGGGGCAGGAGCAGAGAAAGGGTGTACTGAGGTGGAACAGGCAAGATCAATGGAGCAGAGATACATTAGCACCTCTCCAGCCCCGAGGAACTCCCTAAGAAAAGGTGACACAGCCTTAGTGGGGATCTCCCTTTTATGGGTGGGGTCTGCAGGTCTTGGGGGAGTCTCCAGTCACCTGGCTCCATTGGAGTTTGCTGCCAGGGAGCTGCCAAGGACCCAATGGGAACACAGAGCTCTCTGTGACCGTCCCTGATCTTCAACAGATTCCACAGGCCCCACGAGTTTTCTAGAGGATCTTCTAGTCTGCTCCGTGGGGGCGAGGCCCCCACTTGTTTGTTGGGTCACTCCAGAAGAATCTCCCCAAGAGGACCCACATGAGGTTAAATTCGCTCCTGTGCTTTGATTCGCATTGCACATCCTAGCCTCTCCGCTCTCTTGCAGCACCGGACAGGGGGTACTTTCGTGGCTCTCCCAGGAGCTGGGCAAGGTCATCCCTCAGCCAGCCCCGAATCCAAGGAGGCTGGAGACCGTCAGAAAGAGCTTTGAGAACAGTTTGGACTTCCCTGACCAGGTCTGTACCAGAACCATCTCAAGAGGGTCACGGGTCATGGGGTTTGCTTTTCATACCGTAGTGTTCTCGCCAGTGGTTTTAATCATGGGCTTGTGTGTTCTCCGCAGACAGAAGTCCAGAGCATAAAGGAGGATGAGGACCAACTAGGTAAAAATTTAAATAAATGATTTGATCCTCATACGTGGCTTTTGTAACGCACTTTTCATCGGGAGAGCACAAAGAATTGTTCCAGGGCATTATTCCCATTTTACAGATGGGGCAACTGAGGCTCAGCACATGGACATGACTTGCCCCACACCTTCCACTGGGCTGTAGTAAAGTCAGGAGAGAACTAACCTCTCCCAAATCTCACTCCATGGCTTTATCTGCTCGGTCAGTCTGCCTAAAAGTGGATACTGATGCCCGCACTGGGTGAAATAGCCTCTTCTGTTATCGGAGGCTCTCAAGGCATGGCAGCAACCCACCCATCCTGCAGATTGGTCATTCTCAGGGTCCCTGAGGGACTGGAGAGTATGTCTGTATTTTCAGTATCCTCCAGTATATCGCAGAGCATTGTCTTACCCACCTCATGTGTGACTCTACTGGAACAGAGAGCTCCAAGCAGCCCCCATGGAGTTCGTGTGTGGGAGAGAGATTCTGACGGACCGAATGGGCTGGGCAGCTCCCTACACACAGACCTGATACCAAGCACAGGGATGGTCAGAAGCGCAAGTAACCCATGGCCTGATCTCCTTCAGCAGCAAGACTGGCCAGGAAAACAAAACCCCTAGCCCCGTCTCTCCCGACAAGCAGCGGGACCGGGAGAGGGCTCCTGTTATGCCCGCATTCTCCACCAAATTTGTCGGGTAACTGTCCCAGTGCTTTTGGGAGCTGCACCGCAGTTTCCCTGCACGGCTCCTGCTTGCCTGGACTGTAAAACCAGTCCTGGGGCACAGAGCAGGCCTGAGGTGACTGAGGTTGTGATTTGGGGAGAGGGATGGCCTTTCTGGTCTGTCCATACCATATGGTTCTGGTCCCTGATTAGGTCTCCTGGATGCTGCAGGACCTCAGACAATCAACACTGCTGCTGGGGGGAACCAGGGTGTACGGAGCTTTCACACCTCTCTTCTCCCCAGTCAGCTAGTACTGTTCATAAAACCATCCCATTGGGACTGATGCCAGCACTGAATAACGCTGGCTTATAGCAGGGTTTAGGGTCCGAAAGGGCAGCCCGTCTTCTCCTCTGGTCTCCTGTGTCTCACAGGCCACCAACGGTGCCTGCAGAGGAAACTCAGTGACCAATCGGGTGGCTGTTGGGTTAGTCAGCTGTGGGTAAAACCTACACGGGTCTTTCGCTAGATTGTCTTTTGCGTTGTTTAGCTTGTTAACTCTCATGCTATCTTTTTCTTTCCTTCCCCCTCCAGAGATAACTACGCTTGCTCCAGAGGAAGATGAGATGCAGGATCATAGCGAGTTGCATTCTAGCTCAGATAACAATAATAATGCCTCAGAAAAAGGGTAAGTTCCCCTACAAGCTGTGCAGCATGGTAACACCTGTAGGATAAGTCACTTTCCTCTTTCATTTCAAGCACATGAGGCTGTCCATTGGAACTCTGATTTGATAGCCACTCCCAGCGGTCTGCCTTTTTCCTTCTTGCTTCTCAGCCAGAGTGGGTTTAACGTGGCCATGCCTGCTGTGCTGTGGGCAGTGCATTGCTCTGAAGGATAAAAATATCAACCCTGTTCATTCATTTAACTGAAAAGTGCAGGTGTCTTTTACCTCTTGGTATAACAATAAGAACGGAGGGTCACCAAATGAAATGAATAGCCAGCAGGTTTAAAGCAAACAAAAGGAAGGTTTTTTTTTTCATGCAGCGCACAGTCAACCTGTGGAACTCCTTGCCACAGGATGTTGTGAAGACCTGGGCTTTAACAGGGTTCAGAAAAGAACTAGATGAACTCATGGAGGTTAGGTCCATCAATGGCTGTTAGCCAGACTGGGTAGGAATGATGTCCCTAGCTTCTGTTTGCCAGGGGCTGGAAATGGATGACAGGGGAGGGATCACTTGATAATTCCCTGTTCTGTTCACTTCCTCTAGGGCACCTGGCATTGGCCACTGTCGGCAGACAGGACACTGGGCTGGATGGACCTTTGGTCTGACCCAGTATGGCCATTCTTATGTGGGTATAAGGGAAACTGGTCCTTCCATATTGGCGTGGGTGCCCAGGAGTGAAAGAATATGGAGCCCGGATTTCTCTTCTTAGTCCATAAAGGGTAATCTCTGTAGGGCGATGCTGGCTCATGGGGGCCACGCGGAATCTGTCTCCAAAGTGGTGATGAAGATTTGTTTAAAAATCCATGTAAACTCAGAAGCTTGTGGCGCCTGTGACTCACTGTGGCCTTTTGGTCTAAGATGTTGAAGCCCCATCCTTTTCAACGTAAATGGATTTTTACTGAAAACTTACCGGCTTTTCATTTTTCTTCTGATTTTCACCCTACTTTTGTATCACTCAAATATATTAAAATAACTTGTTTTATTGGGAAAATTCAATACATGGCATGAGATCTATGTGTTCCCACAACGCAGAAGTCTGTGTGTATATGCAAAGCTGCCTGTTGAAGTAAGGGTTTGTATTAGTCTGGAAGACACGTGCAACAAACAAACAGTCACGCACGCAAACTCTGAAGTAATGTGCATCTGAATATGCTACTGAATCTCACGTCCATCATGTACCATTTCAAGCGGTTGGCGGATAATGGTTTAACAATCTGCCATACCAAAATGGGAAGAAAATGAAAATCAGTGTTGGTATAACAGGCAGAAGTATTCAAAAGTTTTAAAAGCACCAAATCCGGAGAAAAAGGATGATGTAGAGTGTACGCGCTGCAAATGGTGTGGCCCAGTTATTAAAAGTAAATATTTATAGGCTAAGAGCTCTAAAGCCTACAACAGTAAACTGTTTATGCAAATGAAAAGTTCTCTTTGGGGAGTAGCGATCCATTGTTTTCTTAGGCTCATTGTGCTTTGAGTTCTGTTTCAGTTCTGCAGCAAACCACGTTGATTCACAGAATTCAAAGTGTTAATCTATTGAATACTTTTCCCTCATCTTCCCGTCCACCAAAATAAACCCTGATTGTTACAGAGAACATTATTAATAGTTTTTTGCACAGATTGTCACCTGGTTTTGTTGTGGTGGTAATAAATGCTGATAAATTCCTGGGAAAAAGAAAGACTGAAAATGAAGGGCCCTAGATATGCTTCATTGCTGACCAGGTAATTCTGTTCTAACACTGTTGGTCCCGTGCTATAGAGTTAATGTTGCTTTGCTTGCACCTCCTTGCATTCACTGAGCGCAATGCAGAGCAGAGAGCAGAGCCATGGGTAAGGTAGGTGCCATCAGCGAACCAATAACAGGCCAGGTCTACACTGATGAAGAAAATTGATGCAAGATACGCAACTCCAGCTATGTGAATTGTCTAGCAGGAGTCAACGTACCTTGCATCGATTTTCTGGGGCGGCCCCACAGCGGGAGATTGATGGGAGAAATGCTCCTGTCAACTTCCCTTCCACCTCGCGAGTACCGGTGCCGACCCTCAGCGGTTGATTTAGTGGGTCTTTACTAGACCCGCTAAATCAAACCCTGGAAGATCGATTGCCAGAGCGTTGATCGTTTGGTAAGTGGAGACATGGCCACAGTTTCAACATGGAGGAGGTAAAAGCAATGGCCAGCATTTCTTTTTACTTTGATTTGTAATGATGGAGAGATGTTTGTGCCACATAGCCCATATATCGTCATTATAAAGTATGGCTAGGATTTCCCGAAAGACACTTAAGGCAGCAATGCACTTAATTCCCATTCAACAGGTGGGCACCCAAGTCCCTAGGGCTGCTTAGCAGACACCGGCCTATCACACTTTTCATCCTTCCCACTCCAGGCACATTTTCTTTGACGGTGCAAAGAAGTTTAATGGTTTACTCAAGACCACACAACCTTTGTTCAAGATCTGTCAGTGGCAGGGCTGGGACTGGACCTTCTGGTTCCTTGGCATTGAACCCGCCCTGATTCTTGGAGAGTCTTCAGGCTTGGGTAAAATATAATCCACCTGGCAGTGGCAGATTATCAGAATGATAATGAAGCTATTAATGGAGCTAGAACAGCAGGCAGGAGAGCACAGGTAACTGGGTTCCTAGGTCTTGCTGGCGTAAAAAGGCCTGTTTTATTCATGTGAGGCCTGGTGTACAAAGCTTTTTAAGTAACCAAAGGCTGACATGTAAGTGAACTTAATGAGCACTCAAGCCTGGGTCATGAATTATGCCTTCCTAGCAGAGATAACAAACACGTGACCATAGAAGAACAGGAACACTGCAAGTTGCCCACGTTAGGGGGGGTGGGAGATTGTTTTGCACTGTAGTAAATAGGTATTTAAACCACAGTGATGCAGGTGATCTCTTAAGAAATGGATTGATGCCCATTGCTTAGGCTAGTGATCGGAAGTGAACTTATGGCTGTCTGGGATATCACATATGGATAATGGGCAGGTGCTAACTGTATTATAGCCACAGAAGAGCATTGGCGATGGGTCTGTATCTGAATAGCTAGGGAATGGGTATAAAAGACGTGACTGAGTTCCCTAAATGTTGGGTGCGTTGGATCGTCCAGAGCAGTGTTCCCCAATTTTATTTGGCCACGGAACCCTTTTCACTTTGAAAGAATTTCAAGGAACCCCTAGGATAGAATCTGCTGAGCAAAAAAAAAGAAAAAAAGCCTGCTGCAATTTGTGTCTGTCTCTTTAAGAGAGGGCGGGGGACTGGGGGTTCTCACGGAACCCTTACTTTCACTTCACAGAACCCTGGGGTTCCGCAGAGCACCAAGTGGGAAACACTGTTCCAGAGGGTTTACACTGAATCAGGCCCAACTCTCTGACGTGCTCTACTGACCGGTCCTCCCATCTTTGCTTCTAACGTCTCCGAAGGCTGTAGGTGTGCCCCGTGCAAGACGCTATGTGGTGCGTCTACACTGCGGCGCTGTTCCGAAAGAACTTAGTCTGCATCTACACAGCAGGCAGTTATTTCGAAATGGTGTCAAAATACTGTCAAGCTGGAGGACTTCTTACTCTGACTCCTGTTACCCTCATTGTATGAGGAATAAAGGAAGTCGGAGGAAGAAGGCCCTATTTCGAAATAAGTGCTGTGTAGATGCACCCAATTTCCAAATAAGCTCTTTCGAAATAAGCTACACAAGTGACGTAGCTCAATTTGTGTTGCTTATTTTGATTTAAGCTCTGCAGTGTAGACTCACCCTGTATAGCCAGAGTAGGCAACACTTCGCTGGAGTTATGTGATTCTTATACTCACCTCTAATATACTTACAGACATGGATTCATTTGTCTGTGATTTCAATTGTATTTGTCTGTGCTGGCTAAATCTCCTAGAACAATGAGGAGTCCCGTGGTACCTTAAAGACTAAGGGTGCTTCTACACTGCACCGTTATTTCGAGATAACTAGCGTTATTTCAAAATAACAATGAGAGCCTCTACACAGCTGTTGTGTTGCTTCGAAAAAATTTCGAAATAACAGATGGCTTATTCTCTGTAAACCTCATTCTACGAGGAATAACGCCTATTCTGAAATAGCTTACTTAGAAATAAGCAAGCAGTGTAGACGTAGCCTAACAGATTTATTTGGACATAAACTTGTGTGGGCAAAAACCCACTTCATCAGATGCCCAAATAAATCTGGTAGGGTACATCTACACTTGCTCCCTAGTTTGAACTAGGGATGCAAATGTAGGTGACTGAAATTGCTAATGAAGCAGGGATTTAAATATCCCGCGCTTCATTAGCATGATCTCGCTGGCAGGTTACTCTGCTCAACAGCTGTTTCGAAAGTGAAAGTGTGCGCCGGGACGCGTTAGTTCGAACCAAAGCCCTTGGTTCGAACTCATGTTAGTAAAATGAGGAGTAACATTAGTTCGAACCAAGGGGTTTGGTTCAAACTAACGCGTCCTGGCGTGCACTTTCACTTTCGAAACAGCTGGTGAGTGGAGTAACGCGCCAGCGAGATCATGCTAATGAAGTGCGGCAGATTTAAATCCCCACTTCATTAGCAATTTCGGTCACCTACATTTGTATCCCTAATTCGAACTGGGGAGCAAGTGTAGACGTACCCTTAGCCTTTGAGGTGCCACTGGACTCCGGGTTGGTTTTGCAGATGCAGACTAACCCGGCTACCCCGATGAGACCAAATCTCACAGAGTTGTTGCGTATGTCACACGTTGCATCCCAAGCAGCAATTGTATCATTGCACTAATCCGTCAGGCTACATGCGACATGGCTCTTTCCACACCTAAAGAGGCGGATCTGAACCCCAGCCGCACTACCCACGCACTTGGGTCTACACCGCCAGGGTGGGCATTTTATGGGACCAGGCTGCTGTGTAGAATTTTGGTAACTCCCGCTTCTAGTCTCTCTCAAATCTGGGAAACAGAGGTGCCAACGATGCTGAAGCTAACGGCACTTGTCTGAACGGCAAGAAAAAGACGTGGGCGGTTTGATTTTGCAATGTGGTTTTGCGATGGGGCTTATTTTCCCAAGTCAGTTTGCCTGGCACTAGGATTTATGATGGCTCTGGTTGGGATTTATTGGTAGACCAGGGTGAGAATTCTGCCTTTTGCCCCCTCTGCATTTACCTAATTTCATGTAATTCATCCCCATTCACCCGCCTGTCTGTCATGCCAATTTCACTCTCTCCACACATGAAACTGTGTTTAAGGCTCTGCTGGTGCTCTCCAGCTGTTCCTTGTATTTGTGTAACACAAATAGGGCTGTAGGGGCCCTTGCTTGGGGGTGTCGGGCCTGGAGAGCCATGGAACAGCTGAGCTTGGCTGGGAAGGGGCTCCGGGGTGCTGTCTGCCTGCTGCAAGGTATTCCCGCATGATCAGTGTCTCTGTTCATTGCGTGCAGTTCCCTGGCCTCTGACATGCAGCAGGGTCTGACTGGGGGATCGAATGGCTTCTGCTGGATTTTCTATGAATCCATGTTGCCGTGCAGGAAAAAGGGGTGGTTTGGGGGTGAACCATGGCTGCCTCCTGGTCCTGTGAACTACGGAGATCTGCAGCCCTAAACATCCACAGAGAAGAGAGAGAGAGGGGGGCTTCCGCTTGGGGCGGGGGGCCTCGTGGAGAGGCTCCATGTTTCTCTTTGGTGTCCTGATTCTGGATTTGAGAGGGGTTGGGGGAGAGGGATCCTGTCTTTTCCCCAGCCATACGGCAATGTAGGCCCCTTGCAAACCCCCTGATTATTTGGGCTTTGCACAGCAGCTGAAACCGTGGCCCTTGGCGATGGAGAGCAATCTGCCAGGGCCCAGAGAGCACAGGCTGGGGAGAGGAACGGATCTGCTCCGTCTTACTGGTGGGTGATCTCTCTCCGCAGGGCTGGAACTGGGGTGATCAGCTGGCTGGTGCAGGAGTTTGGGAAAATGATCCCGCAGCCGGGGAACGGGACCAGGCTTGAGGTGAGTGCAGCAAACACCAAGAAGAGATGGAGTCCCTCAACACGAGAGACACGGGCCGGGAGTGCGCAGGCAGGGGCAAGTTGCGTCGAATGGCATGTCGGCTGGTTGGCTGTAGCCCTCGGTGGGAGCGGGTGTTACTCACAGTGTTAAGTATCATGACTCCTGTAACCTGAACTGCTTGATGGCGTTTAACATTCTGCTTGTCAGCATGGCTCCTCGAGGGCATGGTTTGACATGACTGAATTCTCCAGGCAAGACTGCCCCATGTGGAAATTTTCCGCCCCCCCCCCCTTCGCTTGTTTTACAAATTATACTGTAAAACTCTGCTTTCAAAGACAGGCCCCTCTGCAGGAATTTCAGGGGGGGAGGGTGAAGTTGTGGGAGGAGCTGGTGTCTGGCCCGCCCCCATGGCCAAGCCCCACCCCTGTGTCCCCGCCCTGCCTGTGGCCCCGCCCCAGCTCTGGCCTCCCTCCTGAAAGAGCATCTAGCATCCGCCTCACGCCGAAGAGGGCTGACACATTCAGTAGCCCCAGCCAATCAAAGGGCAGCAGACTTACGTGTGGTGAGACAGTGGAGTTTATATGGGACACAGCGAACCACGTGGTTCGTGGCAGCCTGCGGGTGGGCCATGAGGTCTGCCTTGCCCGTAGTAACAACTGTAATGCTGTTCTCTCACACCCAAGCAGTGGAAACCATCAGGGCTAATTCGAAGGGAGGTGTACCTCCGGAAGAGCTCACCAATGAAGAAAACAAACCCATTTTGCTCTGCTCCACCCAAGTGCATTTTCCTGCTTGTTTTTAACCCTGCCTAGCCCAAACATTGACCTGAAAGGAGTGGGGGGGGGGGGAGGAGGTATTACTTTCAACATGCAGACAAGCTGGACGATAAAAAAATAAACAGGTTTCTATTGACATGCAGGATTCGCTTGCGGAAGCAGCTTTAGCTCACACACACGAGATGCTAACTTCAAAGTGAGCAAGAAACGCTGCCTCTTAGGTCAGCGAAAGATCAAAGGGAAACATGTGCTCCTTAGTTAGACGCAAACCCCTCGGGAGGAAAGAGCTGGTGATTTTCTATTGAGAGCTGTTAGAAAAGAAAACAAACAGCTTTTTAATATACAGCCTGATTGTTCTCCCTCACATAGGTACGTGTGGTGGTTACACTACTGGCATTGATTCAGTTATATGGGTGAAAAACTTGTGTGATATCGGAACCAGCCTGCTGAGTCCTTCCTGAGATATGGCTACTGGGCCATCAGTAATTCCCTCAGGCTATGTCTACACTACAAGGTTGTTTCAAAATAAGAAGTGGGTTGTGCCCGCAAAAGCTCATGATGCCATCTACGTATTTTGTTAGTCTATAAGGCAGTGTTTCTTAAACTTTTTAAGACCGAGGAACACCAAACGATAATTTTTTTTTATGAGGAACACCAAGGATTTTTTGTTGAGGGGAAAAAAAAAAGTCGCCTGCCCCTTTAAGGGTGGCCATTTTGAATTCTGTTGTTCTCCGTGGCACACGTCCGACTGCCTCGCAGCACACCGGTGTGCCACAGAACACAGTTTAAGAAACACTGCTCTAAGGTGCTGCGGGACTATTAATTATTTTTAAAGTTATTTTGAAATAATAACTCCCACAATAAATATTTCGAAATAGCATGTCCACACTACAGGGAAGCCTCAAAATTTGTCCGAGGCACCCTCCCTCAATGTGGATGTACTACCTCGGCATAGAGCCCCAGGAATCACTGGAGAATAATTACTTTGAATGACCCTGGGGAGTCGTTATTTCAAAATAGCGGCACTCCGTGTCCACACTTGCCCTATTTCGAAACAGCAATTTCAAAATAGGCGTTAGAATCATAGAATCCTAGAGCTGGAAGAGACCTCAGGAGGTCATCAAGTCCAGCCCCCTGCCCGAGGCAGGATCAATCCCAACTAAATCAACCCAGCCAGGGCTTAGTGAAGATGAGACTTAAACACCTCTAGGGATGGAAATTCCACCCCCGCCCTAAGTAACCCATCCCAGTGCTTCACCACCCTCCTAGGGAAATAGTTTTTCCTAATATCCAACCTAGACCTCCCCCACTGTAACTTGAAACCATTGCTCCTTGTTCTGCCATCTGTCACCACCGAGAACAGCCTCTCTCCAGCCTCTTTGGAACCTCCCTGCCGGGAGTTGCAGGCTGCTCTCAAATCCCCCCTCACTCTTCTCTTCTGCAGACTAAACAAACCCAAATCCCTCAGCCTCTCCTCATAGGCCATGTGCTCCAGCCCCCTAAGCATTTTGGTGGCCCTCTGCTGGACCCTCTCCAATGCGTCCACATCCTTTCTATAGTGGGGGGCCCAGAACTGGACACAATATTCTAGATGTGGCCTCACCAGAGCCGAATAAAGGGGAATAATCACTTCTCTGGATTTGCTGGCAGTGCTTCTCCTAATGCACCCCTATATGCCGTTAGCTTTCTTGGCTACAAGGGCACCCTGTTGGCTCATATCTAGCTTCTCATCCACTGGACTCCCCAGGTCCTTTTCTGCATTATTCCTTGTATACTCAGGAGCTAATATTTCAAAATAATAAGCCTGTTATTTTGAAATAATTTCAAAATCATGGGCTTGCTGTGCGGATGCCCCCTTGTTGTTTCGAAATAACGGGAGTCATTTCGAAATGTAGTATAGACATGCCCCGAGTGTAGACAGGACCATGAAGGGATGATTGAGTTGGGATTGGTCCTGCTTTGGGCAGGGGGCTGGACTCGACGACTCCTGATGTCTCTTCCAGCCCTGGGGTTCTATGAGTCTAAGTCGAAGCGTAGCTCTCAAGTACACAGGAGGTTTAATTTTAATTGCTCCTTAGGAGCTTCGGTGGTTGCTTTTTAAAATGTAAAATCAGTTAATCAAAAAAAAGGGCCGTGGAGACACATTTTGCCAAAATGGATCCCCTCCAGAGGCCTTTTGATACCAGCTGGCGGGTTAGCCAGCGTTGTACATTTGCCTGGGAAGTAGCAGGAGCCAATCAGATCACACCTTCATTTGTGTGCATTAGCATTGGTTCCTGTTTGCCTGTCCGGCATCTCTGTCAGGCCACAGCATGTGAGGGTGAACGCTGATGAGGTGGGAGGCAGGGGGTTGCTTTTGGCTGCTCTGTCACTTGAATTCAGCTATCAGCATATCCGCCTGTTCCCTGTGTGCTTGTATGACAGGAGGCGCAGGAGGGCAAGTCTGAAGAGGCTGGTGTTAGGGAAGGTGAGTGATTTTTGCTGAGGTGTGTGGGAGTCTGCTAGAGCCAAATTCCTTCCCAGGATCTGAGTTTGCTGGTTTCTCTCAGTAGCCCAGATTCAAAGCCCGGGGTTGCAGGCAGTGAAAAGAAGTAGATTACTAGTTGGGTCTAGGGTCCGGTGCCATCCAAACGGGAGCATGTGGCAGTCCTGGACCAATGAACAGGCTAGTGCCCATCCTAGCAATCCTAGATCAAAAGGGCAAGTCTGATCCCCTGAGGGTGTGCGACTCCTCCATTTTCATGTCACCTTCTGAAACGTCACCCGGGGCCCTTTACAACGTCGTCTCTTCGATGCTGATGAGCCTTGCCCTGTGCACAAACCACTGTCGGAATCCGAGGACTGAAAACGCAGAATGAAGCTTCCCCTCCATCGTCTTCTCGTGACGGTTTTCACTGCATTCTGAAATCCCTGGGGCCAATTTGGGGTGATGCAGCCATGTGACTGCGCGCGGTGCTGAGACTGGCGTTTTGGGTGTCTGATTGCAAGCGTCTCAGTGCAGCGACTTTTTTTTGGTTCTGGGTTTGTCCCATGCCTGGCACCACGGGGCCCTGCTCTGGGATTCAGGCCCCAGATGTCACTGCAATACACACCAGTAAGTAGGGCTTTTATCTCGCTGAGTTTTAAGTCCGACCGGCTGGGCAGAGGGCTTATCCGGCACCTATGAGTGCATGATCTAAATCCCTCTTTTGCCCTTGAAGTGGATCTAGGTCTGACCTTGGGCTGGGTGCTCACTGGGGGAGACTGATGTAGCTCCAGTGATGTTCATCCGATCTGGCCTGTTACACTAGGGTGGATTTCACCCATGTGGCTTAAGCCTGAAGGGACTCCACTCTTTAAAAAGAAACTTACAGTGTTGCCTCTCTCTCATGGTGAACAATCTCAAACAGAACGCAAAGTGAGCGAGAGCCGGGCTGCACTCCAGGGAAGCTTGCGAGCCAGTCCCAGAGTATCCGGAACCTCGGAGCAGGCCTCTACGGACGGCTTGTCGGCACCTGGAGCCTCTCTCTTTCCTCGGACATTCGGTGGCGACAGTGGCAGGTACTGCAGCGTGAATCCCAGAACGTTCCACGGTCGCGCCGGGATGACCATCCATGGGTTTGGGGGGCTGAGTTCCCTAATGCTGGGTGTGATCTGCTGGCCCTTGCCACTGCTGTCCTGAGTACAGCCTTGTGTTTGCCGGGTGGAACATTCATTCCCATGGAGGGACCCCGTGACCATGCTGTGTGTGTCTGGCCATCTCTGACACCTTATTATCGACTGATGGATTGAATTAATTGAGGGCTGATCGGTTGCATGGTGCAGAGCAATACACAGAAGGTGGACAGAGATACAGGGTGAACGTGCTTCTTGCATGGTGGGCCTTTGTGGAGCTAACTCTGCCCTGGCTCCAGCTGCATGCAAACCCCACCGATGAGGAAAGTGAGGACCATAAGAAGAGTTTAACAGATGTTTCTGGCTGGCAGGGTGTTCAAGTGGTTTGCTCAGGGCCTGGAGAAGGTGATGCCGCAGCCTCTCACCAGCGTGGGCCAAGATGCTCCGGTAAGTGGTTACGTGGTGACGACAGGGGTGAATGCGTCCGGGGGGCTCTCCCATGATGATGTGTTGACATGGGGTTGGCTGAATTCTGCAAGGTGTGTGTGTGGGGGGGTCTCTTCTTCACACATTCGCATCAGTACCCCGGGAGGGAAAATACTATGGCTGGGGGCCATGGAAGTTAGGGTGATTCTCTGACAGCTAGCAACATTATGATGTCCTGGGTGACATTTCACAACCTGGTCGCCTGCAGGAGTCAGCTCCTACTTCTACGTGCAAGGTTTTCAGACGGTATGAGAACTGGGCTTCTTCCCCCCCTTCCTCTAAAATAGTGGTTGGCAAATACTGGCCCACGGGCTGAATCCAGTCTGCAAGGATTAGCTTCTGGCGGACTACTACCTCTATATTTGTCTGCACGGCTGTAGGTACCGGCGATCGCACCTCCCATTGGCCGCGGATCACCGTTCTCAGCCAATGGGAGCTGTGAGAAGCTGTGTCCTGGTCTGTGCTGCCTCCTGCCGCTCTCATTGGCTGAGTACGGCAATCTGTGCTAATGGGAGCTGCGATCACCGGTACCTACAGCCAGATAAATATAGTGGTGGTGGCCTGCCAGAGGCTAACTCTGGCAAACCACCACCGTGTTCCACCACCGCTGCTCTAAAACGTCAGGTGTTGGTCACTGCTGAAGGAAGCTAGCTGACCTAGATGGACCCAATAGTCTGATCTGGGATGGCAGCTGCCCTCATGGTCATCAGCTCTCAGGAGGTCTGGTCCTGCTCCCGCTGGAATCAACGAAGACCAAGCACGAAGCGAGGAGGAATTCACGGGGACTTAAAACGAAATTCCTCTGTTCACTTCCGAGCCAAACAGCCCATTAGGCCAGCCCTGGAAGCGTTTCCGCTGAGCAGATCCCAGCAGCAGGGTCCGGGTTCAAAACCCAGCCCAAACCATTTTTACGCCCTGACTTGGACTCCGTTAGACATAAGCCAGAGACTGGCCTGCAGAGCAAGGCTCTTTCCTATTAGGGTTGCCAGGTGTCCGGTATTGAACTGGACAGTTCAGTATTTTCACCTCCTTTCTGGTAAAAAAATTCAGAAAATACCAGACACCTAAAATGTCTGGTACTTTCTGATTTTTTCCCAGTCAGGAGACGAAAATCCTGGGCTGTCCAGCTCAATACGGAGGCAGCCTGGCAATCCTAGTGCTTACTGGGTTCCACAGGCGAGCTGTCTGGCAAGATGGCGGGCGGCCGCCAGCAGTCTGTTAGAGCCCAAAGCCTCACCACGCGTTTCTTAAAGGGGCCATGCCTTTTTTTGCTTAATAACCTTGCGGTCTTTTTTCTTTTTTTTTATTTGTTCGGTATTTTTTCTGAAACCATCTGGCAACCCTATTTCCTATTGTGTGACATCTAGTAATGCCGACGCCCACTTTTCAAGCTCCAACATGTTCAGCAGGGCTCCCCTCTCTGCACGGGCTCTGAAAAGCCCACATGTTCGGGGAGGTTTCCCGTGGTACTTCCCAGCTTTTCCGTAGCTCCCCTCTGCCCCGGTCTCCAGGTTGAAGGTGTCACGCAGGGCGCACCCCTGTGTTGTGGTTAACATTTAAGTGAATCGGACAGCAGACGGGCCACACAAAACCGAAATCCACCAGGATAAATGCAGGGCTGTGCCGTGCTCACTGTGAAGTGAGATCAGAGGCACAGTCCTTCCGAGAGCTCCTGGGAACACAGCTGCTGCTCAGCACAGCTGGCACTTGCCAGCTCCACAGCTCTGGCGCTGCAGGCGTTGCAGGCAGGGGCTGCCATTGTGCCTAGCAGTTGTGTGGATACGCGAGGGGGAACGAGGTCCCTCGGGCCTCCCCTTTTGTGGAGCGTGACGCCGTGTTTGGAGCTTTAATCCCAGTCTTCGGCCAGGGCTGGCCTTACCACAAGGCAAACTGAGGCAGCCGCCTCAGGTACCAGACTGTGGGGGAGCGCCACTAGGACCCAGAGAATTGAGACCTTTCAAAGTTTTGGCCCAAGCGAGGGGGCAAGGGGGCGTCATTTGAGCTCCCCGCCTCAGGTGCCAAAATGTTGTGGGCCGGCCTTTTCTTTGGCTCTCCTGTAGGCAACACATATGTGCCGATGCACACAGGGGAGCCAACAGGATCGCCAGGGAACGTGGGGGGATGGTGGTTCTGTGCTCCCAGAAGGAGCCCTCCACCGCCCCGTTCCCCGCCAGCCCTCAGAGCCAGCCGGAGAGCACCGTGTGGAGCAATTGCCCCCCCGGCCCTCACCCATTGGCGGTGCTGTACGTACAGGATCCACCTCGGCTCTCACCGCTCTGGGGGTAAATCTGAAGCAAGTAACCACAGTTCACTGTCATTCCTTCATCCCAGAGTCCCACAGGTATCGCTGGGAGCAGGATTTGGCCTGATACTTGTTTTCCATTTGGGTCTAAGAAAGTTGGAGGCCTGGATCCCAGCAGAGCAGAGGGAAGGTTCCAGACTTTTCTCCTGGCTCTGAGACCCTAACCTTTCCCAGCCTGGCCCCACTCCAGACCTGTCAATCAGCTGGGGAAAAGCCGCCCCCTCGTCTTTGCTTCAGCCTAAGGTGACGTCTACAATGCGGTGCTCTTTCGGGGCACCAGAGTCTCCCGAAATAGCTATCCCGCGTCTTCACGGAGAGCCTGTTCTTTCGAAATGTAACGGGCACGCTATTCCGGCGTCCCTGGAAACCTCGTTCCGCGAGGAGTGAGGGACGTTTCGGAATAGCGGGTTATTTCGCAGTTTGGCGCTGTGTAGAGAGCGCCACGTGACAAAATAAGCTCTTTCGAAATAAGATCGAAATAAAATATGCAATTTGTGCAGCTCACATTGCGTAGCTTGTTTCGACCTACGGCGCAGTATAGACGCACCCTTAGTGCCTCAAAAGGGCTCCCCTCCCAGGTTCATTGGCCTGGCTCCGTTGGGCTGAGGTTTAATGGTGCTGGGAATCCCAGTAGGGCAGCAGGGTGACGGGTGCAGGGGGGGCAGAAATGACCTCCCCTGGTCTGAAAAAATCCCTCATCCAGGACCAGTCAGATCAGGGAGGTCCAACCTGGACAGCTAGTCGGGGCCTTGGTTGTGTGTTTAACTCAAAGGCTTTTAAAAGCACAGCATTGCTAGTTCATGCGGGGGTCCTGGTTCAGGTCTGACTCAAAAGGGAAGGGTGCTGTAGAAGCAAAGACTTCACTCAGTTTACGCGGCTAAACAGATGGTTTTATTGGCCAATAAAAGCAAAGTGAGCCAAACGTGGTCCCAGCAGAGCCGGGCCCAGTGAAGCTGCTCATACAATCAATCCTAGCATCTTTATACCCTTAACCAAACAGTCTGACGTCAGGGCATCCAATTACAGAAATCATCAATTAAACTAGGAAAAACAAAGCCTTATCAACAAGATGGCGGACAGGTACGAGGGAGTACCTCTCCTGTCTGAACCAGCCCAATTAACACATTCCAATAGCACATCTGTCTTGGCCTGGCACATGGGGTGATAGACAGTTCACTCTGGTCTACGTGCAAAGGCAAAAAGCTGAAATGGTTTCTGCTATACAAGATGGCTTCTAGCTAAACATAAAATGGTTTCTACAATTTCTGCAGTGCCATCTACTGAATTGCCAGAAAGAGAGTGGAAAAATGTGTGTGTGAGAGAGAGAGACTATAGTTAAAATAGTTGTCAATAATTCATATTTTACTGTTTCCTTTTTTCTTTATAGGCTGCAGAAGCTGCAACCTTGCGTGCAGTGGAGGAGAGTAAGTAGCCAGTGCTTCTCATTACACAGTTTTGTTTGACACATATTACTGGCCTTTCTTGCTAACACTGGTTCAGAAAGAGGGGTTTCAGCTTTGGTACATAGACATATCCCAGTAGGTCTGGTCCGGGGTAGGCGCCACATTGTAGAGCTTCTGAACGTAGTTAGAGAAGCTGTAAGAACAATATTGTTCAACTGTTAAGGTTGCATTTCTGAGGTGGCGTTGCAGATTTCAACCCAATTTACACTCTTGGTAAATGCTAGTCTCTGTTCTTGTGGTGGCTGCAGAATAGAGTTGGAGTTTGTTTGATTCTCAGAGCCTTTTCTTCAGTCTAAATCTCTATGGGCACGTCAACACTACAGGGCAAAAGTCGAATGAAGCTACACAACTTCATATACGTTAATGGCGTAGCCAAAGTCAAAGTAGCTTAACTCAGGTTTTGGCGCTGTCTACACAGCAGGAAGTGGACGGAAGAACACTCTTCCTCCAGCTTCCCTTACTCCTCATGAAATGAGGGCTACAGGAGTCGGAGTAAGAAGTCCTTCAGCTTGACATTATTCTGAAATAACGACTTGCTGTGTAGTCGTGCACTTTATTATTTCAAAATAACGTCAGTTATTCCAAAATAACGCTTCAGTGTAGATGTGCCCAATGTGAAAGACAATCCTATTTTACGGATATATTCTCCAAATATATAGAACATCCCAAACTGGAGAGCTTTTCTTTTTCTTTCTTTTTCTTTCTTTCTTTCTTTCTTTTCCTTTTTGTTGGAATTTGAATCAATCTAAACCCTCCAAAACTGCCTCTTTAAGTAAACACATGAGCCTAACCTCATGCTCTACTGATGTCTCTGAGGCCTTTTGGGGTGTGTCTACACAGCACCCAAATCTCGAAATAAGCAAATTGCGTAGCTTATTTCAAGTCTATTTTGAAATAAGCTATTTCAAAATTTGGCACTGTCTACACAGCGCCAAATTTCGAAATAAAGTACTATTTCGAGCCATCCCTTACTCGTCGTAGAATGAGGTTTACACGGATGGCGAAAGAGCGCATCCATTATTTTGAAAAATATTTCTAAATAATGGGTGCGTTCCTTGGACATGGGGTAGCTATTTCAGGATACCTGGGTATCCCGAAATATCTCCATTGTGTAGACGTACCCTTAATGTCCCTAGAAAGAAACTCCCTCTACACAGGAATGCAGAAAGCAACTCTTGCACCAGGTGACACATTTGGGTCCGTAGTGAGACAGACTATGTGAATACTTTGTCCCAGCTATTACCCTCTCCCAGCACTGAACTACACAGCCCCGCTTCGTAATTAACAAAATGAGATGACATCTGTCTTGGGTAGGCATGGATCATCCTGCATTATGAACCATGCTATGATGTTGTGGCAAATGTGAAGGATAGTGTACAGGCAAATGCTACACAGTTGTCCTAGTTGATTAGTTGTCATCAGTGATAATTTGATTGATTGTTTTAAAATGGCTTCCATGCAGTGAGCGTGCATGTGCGGGGGGTAGTTCCCCAAACTGGGAATTTGGAGTAACAAGGTAGGAGTTGTGTCCCCTAGTGGTGGGGTGTGTTTGTTGGGGGTGGGGGATGTAGAGCTACCACTAGCTCAACTTCACGTCCACTCTACTCTCTAGGCCAGGGCTCTTCACCCCTGAAAGTGCGGCTTGTGAAGCCTCCCCCGCAGCTCGCGAAGCCGCCCCATGCGCCCCTACAAACGGTCCCCGGTGCCCGGCTCCCTGTGTTCTCGGGTGCAGGGGAGCCATCCGGTGTGGCACAATGGTGTTGGCAGGATGGCATCGGTTGGCGGGAGCCTGATGTGGCCAAAAAGCCTAACTTGTGGTTTTTAAAGGGGCAGCGTCCTTTTTCTTTTTTTTGCTCAACAATTCTGGTGCGGCTCTTCGCATTTTTTCCACCGCTGTTTTGGCTCTCTTCGTTTAATGGGTTGGCCACCCCTGCTCTTGGCTTTCCTGACACAGGACATCCCATCATTCATGGCTGAATGATGCCGTCTGCTTGAATGACTAGAGAATTCTTCTTCCCCTCCTTGGGGCATTGGATGGGGAGGTTTCAAAGAGGCACTGCTCAATTGATTGCAGTGCATGAGTTTTATTTGCCTTCCCCTTGGAGCATTGTCCACCGTTGGTGGCAGGACACCATATTTGATGGTCCCAGCTATGGCAAATCCTATGCTCCCACTTTTAGGGTAACACCACTGGCTGATGCACCACTTATGTCCCTCCAAAGCCTATTTAAGTGGGATTTAAGTGAAGTAGGAGCCCTGTGCTGGCTGTGTGCACAGAGTAGACTGTCAGGCTACGTCTACCCTATGAGTTTTCTCTGCAAAAAATATGCTAATGAGGGACTCATTTGCATGAGTCACAGTCTCATTTGCATATTTCTGCTGATCCATTTTTGTGCTGGGGTTTTTGTGCAAACACAAGCAGTGTGGACGTTTTCTTTTTGTGCAAAATCCCCTTTTTCCACAAGATCGATATACCTCCTTTTTGGGGCATAAGGATCTTGCGGAGAAAGAGGTTTTTTTTGCGCAAAAAGAAAACGTCTACACTGCTTGTTTTTGTGCAAAAACCCCAGTGCAAAAATGGATTGGCAGAAAATATGCAAATGAGATCACGACTCATGCAAATTAGTCCCTCATTAGCATATTTTTTGCCAAGAAAACTCGTAGTGTAGATGTAGCCTGAGGTGCATGACTTGTTGCAGTGAACTCTCTGATTTGGTGCGCTGTGGCCTTTTAAATCGCTCTGTGCAAACAAATGCAGCCAGTGAGTGACCAATCTACTCCCAATCCAACCAGTCAATGCCTTTATTAATGTCATTCTTCTTCTCCTTTTGTTTCAGGGGGGGAAGGGGCTTAGAGCCTCTGAAACAAAGGGAAAATGAAGACTTTGGAGACCTGCCCTTGCACAAAATATAATGAAACCAGTCCTGAAGAGCGAACCCTATGGGGTAGAGAGAGAGAAAAATAGAAATTTCTGCAAGTTCTTTACTACTCACTCCCCACTTCCTCAAGCTGTACCATGAACAAAACTAAAGGCTGAGCTGGTTCAGTTGCAATCAGTGAGGAAATAGAGCTTCATGCTCCTGCAGAGCGAAGTCCGATGCTCCCGCTGCAGGATGTAGATATGTTATGTTTGGTAAAAGAAAGAGGAGGTTCTTCCTTACTTTTTCTGCTTCTGGAGTCAATCTGACTTTGATCACCCCCAATATTCTTTCTTTTCCTGCTTTCACTTGGCACCAACAAGGTCCGCTCAGCAGTACAACCACTGCACATGAAATATCTCTCTTGTGTGCCCTTCCAAAAAGGGGGCTTCCTATTTTCCTCTCTTTCCACCACTTCTGAAACCACAAAATGGTTTAAAGAGCCACAACACACCAAATATTGAGCACAGAGAACTCCAGCTGCTGGCAGCTCTGGTCTCTGAAGTGAGTTCTCTTTCGCAGGGACTTATCTTGATTCAATAACTGCTTTTAACTTTGCGCTAGAAACTCGTATTCTCACTCTTCCACTACAGGGCTGTTCTGCTTTAGCAACTAGGTGTGTGTGAGAGACCCAGAACAGCAAATGTTAGCACACTAAGCTAGGGGGAAAGGTAGATACACTGGAGGGCAGGGAGAGGGTCCAGAGTGACTTAGATAGATTAGAGGACTGGGCCAAAAGAAATCTGATGAGGTTCAACAAGAACAAGTGTAGAGTCCTGCACTTGGGACGGAAGAATCCCAAGCATTGTTCCAGGCTGCGGACTGAATGGCTAAGCAGCGGTTCTGCAGAAAAGGACCTGGGGATTACAGTGGATGAGAAGCTGGATATGAGTCAACAGTGTGCCCTTGTAGCCAAGAAGGCTAATGGCATACTAGGTTGCATTAGGAGGAGCATTTCCAGCAGACCAGAGATGTGATTATTCCCCTTTATTCACCTCTGGTGAGGCCACATGTGGAGTATTGTGTCCAGTTCTGGGCCCCCCACTACAGAAAGGACGTGGACACATTGGAGAGGGTCCGGGGGAGGGCAACCAAAATGATTTGGGGGCTGGAGCATATGACCTATGAGGAGAGACTGAAGGATTTGGGTTTGTTTAGTCTGCAGAAGCGAAGAGTGATAGCAGCCTTCAACTTCCTGAAGGGAGATTCCAAAGAGAATGGCAAGAGGCTGTTCTCAGTCGGATGACAGAACAAGGAGCAGTGGTCTCAAGTTGCAGTGGGGGAAGTCTAGTTTGGATATTAGGAAGGTGGTGAAGCACTGGGATGGGTTCCCTACGGAGGGGGTGGAATTTCCATCCCTAGAGATTTTTAAGTCTCATCTTGACAAAGCCCTGGCTGGGTTGATTGAGTTGGGATTGGTCCTACCTTGGGCAGGGGGCTGGACTTGATGACCTCCTGAGGTCTCTTCCAGCTCAATGATTCTATGATTCTATTAGGTGAAATTTGTGGCATGTAGGCCTGCTGCTGGCCCTCTGTGCAAGGATGAACTTAAAATCCAGCCTGAGTAATTGTTGCCCTTTCCCTAGACAATGTCACTTTTCAGATCTAGTGTGCTGAGAACTTTCAGGGTGACTCCCTAGCAGTGAAGTTTTCCCAAGAGGGGCCGTTGTGTGATAATCGTCAGTATGCATAGACAGCTCATTCTGGGCTGGCCTGACAGAACCCATCAGATGCCTCTTTTTCATGCAAACCTGTTGTTCCCCCCTAGTCTCCTTTACAAGGTAGGCAGCCTCAAGGAGGAGTTAAGAGTGTGTCTCCACTGCACCCTTAGCTTGAAATAAGCTACAAAATGTGAGCTAGGGAAATTGCCTCGCTTATTTCGCGTCACTTTCAAAATAGCTTATTTCATAATTTGGCGCTGTTTACACAGCGCCAGATGTTGAAATGGAGCACTGTTCCGAAACATCCCTTCATCCTAGTGCAACAATTGGGATTGGTCCTGCCTTGGGCAGGGGGCTGGACTTGATGGCCTTCTAAGGTCTCTTCCAGCTCTATGATTATATGATTCTATGATTCTATAATAACATGGTTTACTGGATGTCGGAACCATGCGTCTGTTGTTTCGAAAACTATTTCAAAAGAACAGGCGTGCTGTCACGATGTGGAAAATGCTATTGTATCCCGAAATAGTGCCGCTGTCTAGATGCACCCTTCCTGTCCTCACAACCCCAGATAGCATGTCCTATCTGTGGCCTGGTCTACACTACGTGGGAAGGTCAACATATGATATGCAACTTCCGCTACGTCAATTACGTAGCGGGAGTCGATGTATCTTACATTGCGTGTCCATGCCATCCACACAGCGGGAGGCTGGGAGCGTTGGCTTCCCTTACTCCTCGTGAAGAGCAGGAATACCAGCACCGACAGAGGCACCCTCTGAGTCTGATCTAGCGGTTCTATACTACACCTGATAAAATGAATCCCAGAAGATCGGCCATGGTAGCATTGATTTTCCATGTAGTGTAGACGTGCCCTGTGTGTTTAGAATGTCCCCATCTGGTAGGGGAATGCCCTATATTGCCCTATTTTCATATAGTCTCTAAAAACAAGAGTGAACTTGAGTAGAAAATCTCTTTTTCTTCCTTATATTTTCATAATTGTACTTCCGTAAAAAAGTAAAATAAGACCCTGAGAAATGTGTGGTGTTAGCACAATGTCACATAGTGTATCACTGAGTGCACATATGATGGAATAAAAATGCAATACCAGCTGGATCACAATGGTCCTTTTTCTAGCTTTCTGTAGTTTTTCATTTGGTGTAAGCTTGGTTTGTAAACTCACCGTAGGCTCTGTATGCTTTGTGGCCAAGTTCTGTTGAAGCGAGTTGTGAGTGAGACTTCAGAAGTACCTGCCTTTGCGCTACGTGGTCTGGGTCGTGGAATCTCCTCTTCTTCATTTTCTTCAATGCGTCCAGTGAGTCTGTAAGATATGAATGAATGGCAGGGCCCTGACATGCTACTGGCTGAAGGTAAAGGAATCTTACTGGCTGCACTGGGCTTTGGATCAGACCTATTCTCTGCTTTTCTCAGGAAGAGGGACTACCGACCCCTGGAGAAGCAAGACATGACATAAATTCATCGAATGTACAGCCAGAAAGGACCATTTGATTGTCGAGTATTACTTCTCTGCAGTGTTGGGGAATGAGGAGGGCGTAGAAGCTAGTTCCTATGTGCAGTGTGTAATGCCATTATGCAGGCTACTTAAAACTTGGGGTTAAACATAAGAACATAAGAATGGCCATACTGGGTCAGAGCAAAGGTCCATTCAGCCCAGTATCCTGTCTGCCGACAGTGGCCAATACCAGGTGCCCCAGAGGAAGTGAACTGAACAGGTAATGATCAAGCGATCTCTATCCTGCCATCAATCTCCACCCTCTGACAAACAGAGGCTGGGGACACCATTCCTTACCCATCCTGGCTAATAGCCATTAATGGACTTAACCTCCATGAATTTATCTAGCTCTTTTTAAAACTCTTTTATAGTCCTAGCCTTCACAGCCTCCTGAGGCAAGGAGTTCCACAGGTTGACTGTGCACTGTGTGAAGAAAAACTTCCTTTTATTTGTTTTAAACCTGCTGCCCATTACTTTCATTTGGTGGCCCCTAGTTCTTATATTATGGGAACAAGTAAATAAACTTTTCCTTATTCACTTTCTCCACATTACTCATGATTTTATAGACCTCTATCATATCCCCCCTGAGTCTCCTCTTTTCCAAGCTGAAAAGTCTCTTTAATCTCTCCTCATACGGGACCCGTTCCAAACCCTAATCATTTTAGTTGCCCTTTTCTGAACCTTTTCTAATGCCAGTATATCTTTTCTGAGATTGGGTTAAGTCTGACTTCTGCAGGGATAGGCATGAATGCGCACTGCCCCAGCAATGCTTCCTGGGGGTGTTATGAGAACACAGGCAAGTATCCTAAAAGTGTGGAGCGGAGTCCACTGAGGGGCTAAGTAGGCTAGTGAGGGGGGGCCCCCCCTTCATCTCCATGGGCTGCAAGATTGTTGTAACCAAGATGGTCTCCCAGGGCAGGGTAGTTTGCTCACTGCGCTTTCATCCCTAGAATTTGCAGGGGGTGGCCCACTGAACCATAGCAGCGCTGGGATTGGATGTGGTGGGAGTGCAATGGTTCTCATGGTCAATGTTGTGTGCCACCAGCCCGCACCTCCCTACACGTGCCCTGGCTTTACATGCGTGTCACTTTGGTCACACCGGGAGGAAAAAACGACACAGATGGACACCAGCAGAATCTGTGGCCAGGGCAGCCATAAACAAAAGGTCCCATGGGCCACACACAGACCCCTGATGGCTGCAGGTTGCTCTCCTTTGGTGTGGTCCCCTATGTCTCAGTCTGTAAACCAGCGTGGTCAGGGAAGGGGGCCATGTGTCTGCACTGAGGTGAATTTCACCCAGTTGGAGGGGATTCTGACTGAATGCAAGCAAGTAAGACTCTCCGGGACTTTCCCCACCATGGCATATTTTTTGCAAGAACAATCAGATTATGACAGAGAAAAATGGGTTGGCTCCTTACCTGATGTAGATCAGTGTCGCTCCAACAAAGTCAACAGACCTGTACCATTTACACCCAATTTACACCAATAGCTAGCATAGGAGTACAGCAAAGTCAACAGATCCATACCATTTTACACCCAATTTACACCAATAGCTGGCATCGTAGTACAGCAAAGTCAACAGATCCATAGCATTTTACACCCAATTTACACCAATAGCTGGCATCTGAGTACAGCAAAGTCAACAGATCCGTACCATTTTACACCCAATTTACACCTATAGCTGGCATCGGAGTGCAGAGAATGCTATTTTTCATAGGCAGGATGGCTTCTTATTTTGGCTTCTCTGCAACCATTATGCAATTGCTGAGCTTCTTCCTCAGGGAAAACGACACACAACTAATGTCGGGTATGACAGAAAACGATTCAAACCCTGAGCTCCATTTTCTGATTTCTGGCATATTTCAATACTTCTCCATTTAGTGCTCTTTATATTACATTCTACATGGGGAAAATATCCTGGGGTGGAGAGGTTCTTATAAAACCTGCCACCTGCATTCACCACTTCCTCCACCCTTCCCATTTCAGTCTGTATCCTCCCAGAGGGGCAGGTGGACCTTGCGATGGAAGAGGTAGCCACTCACTGGGATAATGCAACCCGAGAAGAAGTGATGCACTGGGACAATGGAGTTGAACTTACAGTGTATGCTCCTCCCAGCCACCCCCGGAGAGAGGAAATGCAGGAAGAAGAAAAGAGGTAGGAAGAGAAGGTTGATACTGGAAGGGTTATATTTTAAAGAATGAAATGGTACTCCAGTTTGGAGTGTTATGGGGGGTGGAGTATCAACCATACGGATCCCATTTTTCATTGTATCCATTCAATATGTTGTGCGAGTTAGTTGGCAGATGGTAATTTACGCAAGAGTGCAAACGTGATATGCACTGCCAACCTCCAAAAGTTACTAACACAAACAAAGGGCTTTCCTGTTGATTTCACTGGGATTTGGGTTAGAGGAAACGCCTGTTTAGATCCCTTGCAAAAGGCTTTTTTAAAAATAGTCACTGGCAAAGATTTCAGTGATACAAGATCAGACCCAGGGACAGTTTTATTTGGAAGAGTTTAGATGAATTATAAGGAGAAATGGCCAAGAATTCCCAATTTTCACAGGAACTATTTTTCTAAATAAGCCTTTTGGAAGGGATTTAAACCCTGAAGATTCAGGGCACAAGCCAGCTAGTATTGGATCCTATCAGAGGCAGTGGTTCTGTTAGTCTGACATCCTGCCTCTGACAGAGTCCGACACTGGCAGTTTCAGAGGAAGGTGCAACAAATCTTGTAGTAGGCAGTTATGAGAGAGTCTACCCGGAGGGGAAGTTTCTTCCTAGCCTCCCATAATTAGAGATTGGCTTATGGCCTGAAACAAGCCAAAAGGCCTGTTTAAAAAAATAGTTCCTGTGAAAATTGGGACTTCTTGGCCATTTCTCCTTATAATTCATCTAAACGCTTCCAAATAAAACTGTCCCTGGGTCTGATCTTGTGTCACTGAAATCTTTGCCAGGTTTGTCATTGATTTCAATGGAAGCAGGATCAGCCCCATATGCTATTGTGTAGTTGAAGACTTACTTTTCCTCAGTCTTGTGGGAAGACACCAGCCTGTAGCTTTGGAATCTCAGCTGGAAAGACTCAATGGTTAGAATTAAATCAGCTATCGTCTCCAGTGTGATGGGCATCCGAAAGACAGTTAATAGTATAGTCCAGCTGGAAACATTTCCATAGAGGCTTGATGTTTACTTCCTGTTCTGCTGAGCTATTTCACAGCCATCAGGTTCATCCCCAGAAGTGGTTGCATTCCAGTACTGGGTGAAACGATGGCTACCTACTATAAAACACAATTTGGGGGGGGGGGGCAGGGTGAAAGTTTCTATATAAGGGCAAACAATGTATTCTCATTGCTCCAGAATGCAACTGAAATTCTCCAGTGAGTGCATTGTGCAAGTACCTTTGAGTTAAACAACAGTACATGCAGGTGGTGAGAAAATGTTAAATCATGCAAGTGCTGCATTTTGGGTTTTCAGTAAAACAGCATTGCGGAATAACAAATCCCAGCAGGAGGTGGCCCCATGCAGGTAGAGATTCAGTACCTAGAATTTTCCCCCCGCAAGAATAAATACGATTTAAAATTACAGCTCGTATTGCACAAGAACAAAAGGAAATCAACCCTTCCACCCAGTGTGATTGAAGGCTGCAGGAGAGGCCAGCTCCTGTACCAGGCAGTATCTGCATTCTCTAATGGGGGTGGAGACTGGGTAGGGATTTTTAATCCTGTGGGACAAAGACGGTTTTACAAAGGAAAATCAAAATCCGAGTCTGTCTGCTGGACCTCTCATTCGGTACATCAAGCTAACAGAAAGGGGCAGGGCCTGGAGACAGATCTTGGGATGAAGCTAGGAAAAGAGGATCCAGTACCTGTGATACATGGCCCTGGCGTAGCCATAGAAAATTGGTCACTTTGCACAAGGAAGTGGGGCTGGCATGTATTTCTTGGGGTGGCAATAAGTTACCACTCTTGGCTTTCCCCAGGGAAGGTGGGATGTGCCTAGCTGGCCAGCGGATATCAGCAATCTACAGAAGATGCATTTAACTTTTCTCCATTGCCTTTAAGCACGTGGCCGCTAAAATGTGCTTCTGCGAGAATGTTCGGCAGCTTGCTTTGGGCAGGGATAGGAGTCTCTGTATCTCCTCAGAGACTGGATGGCTAACTCGGTTCCCACTCTTCTTGGGCAGTTCATCCCAGAATGGGAGCTGGGATACCCCTGAACAGGATGCTGAATGCATTCCCATCCTCAACGGACTCTGACCAATGCGCCACGGAGTCCACCATCTTGCTGACAGGTCCTTGGGGGGGAAATGTATATCTGGGGCTCTAAGTCAAGGTAGCACGGCCACTTTAAGGGACGAATGTCGAGGCTTCCGGGTGGCGTGAACACGCTATTTTGAAATAGTTATTCTGGGAGTTATTATTTTGAACTAAGTTATTTCAAAATAAGTTCCTAGTGTAGACATGCCCTGGGAATGAATGAAACTGGTTTCAGGTATAACAATTCCTATGTTCCTAGAACTATGTTTAAACATGGCTAGCACAGAAATGAGAAACTGAATTCTCTCTGTGAATTTAACCTGGAGGGCACAGTTCTTGATAGATGTTCTAGAGCTGGGAATCCCCTTCCTTCTCCCTGACAAAGCCCTGCCTGGGTTGATTTAGTTGGGGCTGGTCCTGCTTTAGCAGGGGGCTGCACTTGATGACCTTCTGACGTCTCTTCCAGCCCTAGGAGTCTATGATTTAGCGTTCCTTACACTAAACGACGGCGCTTAACATGCAGTGAGACCCAGAGTTCCATTCATTCACTTGTTGCTTAATGGTGTTTCCTGCCACCATCCAGAAAATATAGTTATGGATTTGTTCTGAATGCATTACACCATTTTTTTCTAATGTGCAGTCCTAGATCAGGGGTGGCCCACCTGCGGCTCATGAGCTGCATGCAGCTCTTCTCCCCCAAAAGTGCAGCTTGCAAAGCCGCTCCTGCGCCCCCCCCCCAATAGCCCCTGGCTCCCCTGTGCTCACTGGGCCGGCGATTCAAAATGGCGCCCAAGACAGGAGCCTGATAGAGCCAAAAAGCCTAAGCTCGTTTCTTAAAGGGGCAGCCTCCTCTTTTTTTTTTTTTTTTGGCTTGACAATTCTGGAGGGGGGCTATCCTTTTTTTTTTCCTCCTTGACAATTCTGGTGCGGCTCTTCTTATTTTTTCCACCACTGTTTCGGCTCTCTTTGTTAAATTTGCTGGCCACCCCTGTCCGAGAAGCTAACTGTTCCACCTGGCCAGCAGTCAATTTCCTGCACTTAAAGGGGGAATTCCACTATCAATGAGGTCTTATAAAAATGCCTCACTTCCTGCAGAGCAAGTAGAATTGTTAGTGCCGAGGGCTGTGTTTCTCCATTTTATAACATTTTCACTCCGTTCCTCAGTAGATATTCTGCATTCTCTTCCCTATACCCCACTAAGAACCTGCAAATGACGGAGAGGAAAGAAGGCCAATATCTCCAGATATTTCTTTTGTGGCAGTGAGCAGGTGCACCCCTGGGCTCTGCCCAAAGGGGAACTGAAGTTTATTGCAGTTTTGGAGAAGTATTTATATTTTTACAGTCTAAGGATTTCCAGTTCCCACCTCATTTTCAAAATATGCATCAAACAAATCATGCAAGAAACTTTTCCTTTTCCAAGGCTGCAGATATCGTGTTCCCAGAATGGTAACGAGGAGGAAGAAACAGAGATCGCAGGGTAAGGTGGCTTCCATTGACTTGAGTTTGTAATGTAGACCAGGCCTAAATGCTATTCAGAATTGTTTGACTTCTTTCTGGTTTGACTCAATGTGGATAGATGATTTTATGTCAGAATCATTTGCATGAGTTTGCAGGCCGTGGGAGTTTAACAGGTTCGGGTTCAAACAAACTTGGTTTTGTCAGAAGCCAAATCTCCCTGCAAACTCACCGGCAAGACTCAGGTTGGATGGGTTCATGCTCTTTAGGGTTGGTTATGTGTTTTGCCAGAGGAGAGGAGAGGCCAGGAATGCTGTTTGAATCGTAGAATCCTAGGGCTGGAAGAGACCTCAGGAATCATCGAGTCCAGCCCCCTGCCCAAAGCAGGACCAATCCCAACTAAATCAACCCAGCCAGGGCTTTGTCAAGCCAGGACTTAAAAACCTCTAGCGATGGAGTTCCACCCCCTCCCTAGGAAACCCATCCCAGTGCTTCACCATCCGCCTAGGGAAATTGTTTTTCCTAATATCCAACCTAGACCTCTCCCCTATAACTTGAACTTAAAAGGCAGTGACAAACAGCTGCCTACAAATAGCTGCAGAGAGAAGAAAAACATTTTGTATGTCTGGATGCGTCAGCAAGTTTAGAACCACAGACAGAATTCATGTGAACCGGAGCAGGTTTGCAAAAGCAGCACTCCCGCAACCTTCAGCTTAAATTTGAATGTGGTTGGAATTCAGGTCAAATGGTCCACATCTTCTAGTGTCCTTTCTGATGGCAACTGATACGCTCTTTGCATGACATAGCCATATCTTCCTACGGGTCAGGATAAACACTGGAGCTAACTGCCTAGGGAGGTGGTGGAATCTCCATCAGTGGAGGTTTTTAAGAACCGGTTAGACAAACACTTGTCAGGGAATGGTCTAGAATGATACTTAGTCCTGCCTCAGTACAGGGGACTGGCCTAGCTGACCTCTCATGGAGACAGCCTTTTCAGAGATCGTTGCTAAAGCCCAGCCTGGAAAGGATGCTTTTGCTAATTTGGCTTATTCTAGGGCTGGTGGATAGATGACGTGTGGTACCTAGTAACAAGCAAGTGTCTCCTAGCGACATGTTCTCCTTCTTAGCAACCGCTCAGCTTCTCCTAGCAACTGCAGCCCTTTGGACCCTAAACTGTTACCCCCTCCCACAGGGGGTTTTGCAGCACCGTCTCTGCACAACAACTCGATCTGATTAACAGGAAATGGGATTTTGCACTAATCTGCAGACATCAAAAGCAAGAGAGAGAGAATAAAAAATCTTGGTCTCGAAGTAGTTTCGGATCATTCTAAAACATACGTGTTAATAAAATGCAGTCAGGATTGTTATGAATATTGTGGAGCTGGATTTAAAGATGGGATTGTGTATTAGAGCCACAAATGGAATTTAATACAAGTAGGTGAATTTTTAAATCATTTTTCTTTTGTAGGAAATGGTTGATGTATCCACAAACTTTATAAATGGTTTAATTGGGAAGGAGTACATTAGAAAGTTTCTTTGGTTAGCTGAATGGTTTGTTTTGGTTCCACATGGTGCAAACATTTAGAGTTTTATTATCTAGTATACTACTACTACTGTAATACTATACTCTGCTTTTTAGTTAAAAAAACAAAACTCCTAGATTTTCAACTGGAAACTGAAAATGTGTCATTGTTCAATGTTTATACTTTGATTGTTTTGCTTATTACTTAATCAAACACTGTTTTTCATTAACTGCTGCATTGTAATTCAGTTAACTTTGCATGCTGGTGAAATCCTTTATTATTGGTTATTAGGAAAATGTATATTTAGGGTATGATTGCCATTTTTCTAAGTTTCGGTGTATTTGGATTTTTTCTGGAAAAGAGAGAGGTTGAGAATGGTTGTAGGATACGATCAAAAGATTTGAGACTGGATTTTGAATAATTAATTAATCCAAATGAAAACAAAACTTCTGTACAGTAATAACTAGATGCAGATATAAGATTACACATCTACATAGCTAAGGATCTATTCAATATGTGATAACATGGGCTTTTCAATTTTCACCTATTTAGTTATTTTCTTATTTATTTACTTAATTATCCCAATTTTCCCTCACAAATTAACCCCAAGACAAATGCAAAAAACTGCCACTAAAACAACCAACACATTGATTTTGGGGGTAACTTTTGAGCATTGAGTAAGATGATCACCAACCACGGACATCTGATGATTTTTTTCACTTAAACTTATCAGGCATATTATACTAATAACATTAATCATGTGGGCTCGATTTGTCAAATACAGATGGTGGAGGAGGACATACAGATTCTGTATTTGCACGCTCAAGTTCATAGAATCATAGAACACTAGAACTGGAAGGGATCTCGAGAGATCATCAAGTCCAATCCCCTGTTCTCATGGCAGGACCAAGCGCGGTCTACATCATCCCTGAAGTTAGCAGTTGGAACAGAAAATGAATATTATGTGCTTTATTGATCATTTAGATGTAGAAATGAGGGATTTAGATGGTGCTATACAGGTGTTCCTGTTGGAAAATCGAGCTCTTGGCTGTTTGATAGATTTAGCATAGTGGGTATGAGTTTATTTTTCTACAAATGATCTACATACTTTCTAATATTTTCATCTGGTCTCCCATTTATTTTTGTTACCAACATTAAAAGAAAGTCCCTTGTAATTAAAACTTTCATCCCACAAATTACATTTCATTGATATTCATCTATTTAGGTGCTTTGTCAAAATTTTGGATTAATGAGTATCTATTTTCTTGAGAGCATGGGGCTTTCCAAATGGCTAACATTTCCATGGTCTCTCCTTTCAGCCCCCTGATTATGTGTTTGGCATAGTCCTGTGTTCCAATTAATCTGCAAATGGGCTTTGATAGGTAGCTTATGAAGCAATGGTCTTGCAACCTGACATGCCGAGCTCTTTTCATGAGTGACATGTAAGCCCCCTCCCCATGTCTCTTGCCTGCAATATGCACAGACTCAGAAATGGCTGGAAAAATCCTGTTCTTCTTTCACTGATTTTCTTCTCCCTTCTGTAGATCCCCGCCTCGCTCCCCTTTTGTGGCTTGCAGTGGTGTGCGGGATGAGTTTTCCTTTGCTGCCGCTGACCTGGGTTTTGAGCAGGTAGAAGACCTGTGGACGGCTCCCAAGGGCCCCTTGCTACAGGTACAAAAACGTTTCTAATGCTTGCAATTCAGGTGTTGCAGATTGCTAACCACCCTCTCCGGGAATGCGACAAGTACTTGCAAGTGTCTGGGCGATCCTCGTGGGGATGTGGAGCTTTGGTTTCTGCTCGGGGAGCTTCTGAGAGGGGCAGACTGCCAGTTCTTTTCTGCAGGCTGTGGGAGAAGTAGCTCAAGGAGCTGAGCCATTCTTGCAGCTTGAGGGCTGCAGTAGTTTCCAAGGTCACTTTCCCTATGTCCTCGTTCTCTGAGGTGTGCAAAGGTCGTAAACGTCTTGCAAGGGCTTCCAGCCCCTTTTCTGCGGAGTGGAGCCCATAGCTGTTCCACTGTGTTCCAGACCTTCAGCAGGATTTGCCTCCGGGTCCATATTTAGGGTTTGCTTTTGTAACTATAGAAGAAATACAAACACATGTCCACGCAGCAAGAAGCAGTGATAATGGGTGATCCATTCCTCTGCCTTGGTGAACTTGCTTTGGAAAAGAAAAGCTAGAAAGTCCATGAAGTTGCGTGTATTTTAATTGCTAAAGGCTATGTCTAGATTGCAGGCTTCTTTCGGAAGAAGCTTTTCCGGAAGAGATCTTCCGAAAAAACTTCTTCCGAAAGTGGGCGTCCACACTGCGAAAGCGCATCGAAAAAGTGATCTGCAGATAGTGTCCACACTGAATGGATGCTATCTCGCATGTAAGCTGCGATTACTATGGGTGGAATGGCCACCAAGACACCTGTGCTTTTTCCTCTTTCCTCTTCTTGCGAAAGAACTCCCTCTTCCCCATCCACACACGCCTTTTTCTGAAAGAGCTCTTTCGGAAAAAGACTTCCTCCTCATAGAAAGAGGTTTAGCAATGTCAGAAAAACCCCTCAGTTCTTTCAATTTTTTTTCGAAAGAACGCGATTGCAGTGTGGACGTAAGTGAAGTTTTTTTTGGAAAAACGGCCATTTTTCCGAAAAAACTCTGTAGTGCAGACATACCCTTAGAGAGAGCAGTTCAGCAGTGAAGTTAGAAAGTCAGACTCAGAAGGTCCAAAGGAAAGTGAGCAGATGAAATACCAAAGGCCTCAGTTATTTACTTTATTAACATACGCTAAAGGTATGGCAGCTAGACGGAGTGAAAATGAAAAACTTTGAAAAGTACAGATATGAGGGAGGGACACAGAGTACTGAATTAGAATATAAAGAGCATTTCATTTTATAAAACAATACAGGTTCCACACCCTGCCCCACTTAAGAAAAAGCATCATCATTAAAGGATAAAGATTTATGTACAGAGCTGTGTTTGGGATGCTGTAGACCTATGCACTTTATGATCATCACATGGTATTAGTATTTCCAACATGGCCCTGGAGTATGATACAGTATTTTTAAAAAATCAAAAAGGAAAAAAAAATTGTCACAACCTTCAGGAAGACATTTTGCTCTAAAATGAATGGATTGTATGAAAGTAGCTTACAGCTGAGATGCTGCTCTTACAGACGACCTCTGTCTTTTGTTCCCCATATACAGGGGGAACTTGTCAGCATAGTCTAGAGCAGTGTTTCTCACCCTCTTTTTATAAAGTACCCCTTTAAAAAAAAGTACCCCCCTTTTAAAAAAAATATATTATAAGTACCCCCTGTACCTATAGTTTTCAGGCACACAATTTTTTTTCTACCATTGCAACACATTTGTTTAAACAACTCAATCATATCTGGGCAGGCGATGAAATTTGTGGGTGTAAAAAATACAAAAATAATAAAGCGCTGTAAAACTTAACACAAAAATTCAATTTTCTCCAAATGTCAGTTGTGTGGACGTACCCCCCGACTTCGCTCGAGTACCCTGGGGGTATCGTACCACTGGTTGAGACACACTGGGCTAGAGAGGTGAACCCCCCAGTTTGCTACTAAAACGACACTAAAATGCAGCCCTTCTGTCTAAAGGCGTGTTTTCCTGTTTCCCGTTTTGTAACGGAATGGGATGGCTTTCTGGAGCACTGTTTATTTGTTTTGTGAAGGTGGAAGCGGAGAAAGGTGGAGGAGCTGGAACTGATGCTGAAGGTACAGTATATACTGCAGAATGGCATGAAATTATATAACCTGAAAGTGGCAATGAGAGGTCTGGTGAAAAATAAACTATAGACTCGTCTTTTTGCCTCCTGCAAGGAGGTTTGCAGGATCTGTCGACAGATCCCCCTCTAGACTGCTGCTTTTTGCCGACAAAGTGCTGAGTCGGCAAAAACGGTGGCCATTTTTATGCAAATTAAGCACAGGATATTTAAATCCCCGCTTCATTTGTAATGTCGACCTGCCTAATCTGCATCCTTCTGCCAACAGAGGGATGCAGTGTAGACATAACCAAAGAGCCCAGTAAGCAGTGGAAGTGTTGGTGTTGCTGCTAGACAATATTGACCTCCCATGGCTTGGCCAATTCTCTGGTTCGGCACCAATCAGGTCCCGACAGTGCCGGATGAGAGAGGTTCAACTTGGGTTGAAAGCGTCCTATAGGACAGTGGTTCTCAAACTTTTTGGCCAGCGGCCCACCCCCTCAATACATACCTTTCCGCAGGCCATCAGCCAACCACTCACGATGACAAAATGCCTTTATCTCTAAATACCTTAAATACGAAATTATTTATATTAGGCTACAGAAAACGTGAATACACAGCTATAACATAAGGGGCATATATGACCTGCAAGAAAGGAAATATTTATCACCAAAATCGTTCAACAGATTAAGCACTTTAAATGTAATCATGTTAATTTTCCAAGCTACATTGTAAATAAAGTAAAATATTAAGGTATGTCCAAAACAAAAGGTTTCACTATTATCTTTATTGTGGGGGTGGGGGACCGTTTTTGGTTGGGGGTCAATGACAAACAGAAAAATCAGTTGGGGGCCACACAAAAGTTAGAACCCCCCCCCCCACCAAAAAACCCAAAACAAAAAATAACCCCATTCCTCGCTGATGTGGACTCTACCTGAGATACCTCGCTCCAGCTCCACAGGTTCAAGGCTTCCTGTAGGCCAGATTAACTCTTCTGGAGTCCCAGGGCTAGTAAATTTGGTGTGCTCCCTCTATGATCTGGGGTAGGATAAAAAATGAGGGCTTCTTTGTTGGGATGCTACAATTAGATTAATCAACTAATCGAATAGTTGATAGAATTTCCATCAACTATTTGATTAGTCGATCAGGGGGCTTCTGCTTTTGGCTGTTGCTACATTTCAAAGGCGGAAGTGCTGTGCGGCGCCCCAGCGGGGGCTCTTGTGTATTTCAAAGATTGAAAGGCCACCTGGAGTCCGGGGCCAGTGGGGGACTCCGACTCTGCTTTGAAATGTACAAGAGCCCCAGCAGGGACTCTTGTACATTTCAAAGGTGGAACGCCGCTGCTGTGCCCTGCCCCCTCCCACTGAGCTGGAGCGAACTGGCTTTTAAGCCGGCTCCCCCCCAGAATCCCCCTTCTCTTCCCCCCCTTGCTGCCTCTTTCTGAGAGAGGCAGCAAATGGGGGTGGAAACAACTGGTTGACTAGTATGTTGACTATCCAATAAGCTTTTGCTTACTGGATAGTCGACTAGTCGATTAGTCACTTACATCCCTACTTCACTGTGCAGGAGGGGGCTGCCAGGGAGAGAGTTAGGGATGGGGGTGCAGAGTCTGAGTGGGAGGTGGGGATGCAGGAGGGGGTGAGGATGGGGGGGGGTCTAGGCAGGTGGGGGTGCAAAGTCTGGGCAGGAGGGAGGGTGCAGGAGCAGGGAGGAGAAGCAGCAGCTTGTCGAGCCGCTTCTTCCCCTCACGAGCCCCAGATCCGGCCTCAGGGCTCCTCCCCCCACAGCAGGAAGCCGGTGCTGGTGCTCCAACCTCTCGGGGGAGGGGAGGGGAGAGCCGTGGGGCTGGAGCACCCGCGCAGGGGAGGGAGCCCTGAGTCCGCGGCCCACCTGCAAGATGGTCACGGCCCAGTCGTGGTCCGCGGACCACACTTTGAGAACCACTGCTATAGGAGCAACACAGCAGCCGTGTCATTGTCTGATATGCCCAGATATCAGAGACTAGGAATTACACAGCACTTAATCTCGCTGAGGAAGGAATCCCTGCTGTGAAATAAGAATTTCTTCTTCCGCTAAAAGGAGACCCGGAGAAGAAAAGAGGCTTTTTCTCAGCTACCTTGTTTCAGCCGGGAAATAGGTGGCTACACAAAACGCATTTTCATTTAACTTCTTAGGAGATGATAGTTTGGTAACACAAATTAGAAAGGAATTTGGTTTGTAAGATGCTCTTAAATGCACTTGCTCAAGCTAATTCTCGGCATAACTCCATTGAGTTCAGTGCCGTTACCTGAGTGTCCCACTGCCCTTATTACTTTGGAGGAGTTTTTTTAAACTGCCAAGTGTGTGTTCCCGCAGCGACATTGGGTAGAACAACATAATACAATTCAGTTGCAATGTTGCAGTTCAACAGGCATGTCTTTTCAATGGTTCACAAGTCCCGGTGCACTGCTTAAGTCCACAGAAGCCTTGCAGTAAGAGCTTTAAAAAGTTCATAGCATCCACAGCTCAGTGAAATTTCCCCTAAGGATAGGCTCAAAATAATTCTCCTAAGGCTTTCCTTCTACATAAAAGCGGTAACCATCTGAATTCAAAACCAGTAGCCGTTAACCAGAATTATGGGCCAAATTCTCTTCTCCACATAGTCCCCTTTGGAAAATGCCTGCAGGGGTTGTATTTAGGACAGGAAACACACATGACTAACGTGCATGCTCTTACTCCCCTGACCTGGCAGACGAGGTCTGCCACCGGTTCTGTGATGTCCCCGGTCTCAGGGAAGCTCAGCCTAACAGAGAATGCAGCTCTCTGTTTGCAGTGAGTTAGTTTTTCTCAAATAAAATCTCATGTGGATCATTCTTAGCACCCAGAGCCACATGGTTTCAGCATGGCCCATATTCCTTTTGCCTGGTGGGAAAAGAGCATTGTGTTGGCAGATGACTGCGGATGGCCATTGCCGTTGTATGAAAAGGCCAAAGAACAGAAAAGTGATATCAACATTGTGGTTTGGTATCACTGTGGAAGAGGATACCATAGCAAGAGACAAATGAGGCTGCAACTCATATTATTCTACCCTAAAGAACACATGCCATGTCCAAGAGCAGGGATGGAGACCTCTCTCGCCCGCAATTTACCACCCATGCAACAAGAACAGGGAGCGTAGCGTGTCTTCCAAAGTTTTCAAAAGTGTCCGTTAATTCCAGTTGCCTCAGGTTTTGAGGTCCGCTCTGAAGCATCTAGGGCAGGGGTGGGCAATAATTTTTGTAAGGGAGCCACTTAATGAATTGTGGTACAGGGTCATGGGCTGGCTCCAACCCCAGAAAGGGCGGGGCCTGGGTGGAGGGGGCGGGGCTGGGGACTAGCCTCCCTCCAGAGTTGTCTGGACTGGAGGCGTTGAATGAAAAACACAGCAAAGGGCTCGCGGCTCCAGCCTCTGCTGGGGTAGCACCACAAGTGGGAGCCGTGAGCCCTTTAAAGAGGATCCTGCTGCCTGAGCCATCACCTGGAAATTAGGTGGCACTGGCAGCAGGATATAAATAGAAAACAGCCAGATGCAGCCCGCGGGCCAGATCAAAGTGTTAGGCGGGCCGGATCCAGCCCCAGGGCCACATCTTGCCCAGCCCTGATCTAGGGCCTGATTTCCAAAGTGGTGAGTACCCCCGTCCGCTGTTGTAGCCAATGGTAGCAGCAGACCCCAGGTGTCTCTAGGTGGGCTTCCAAAAATGGGGCACCTAGAATGTATAGATTTTTCGAACGTTTCTTTTAATCGTTGGATCCCTATGTATCTGTGATACAAATAAGTCTTGTCATGAATACAGATTAAGTCTTGCCTCGAATGTCTTCTCTTCAGATTGAAACTAT
This sequence comes from Pelochelys cantorii, assembly GCA_032595735.1. NCBI lineage: Eukaryota > Metazoa > Chordata > Testudines > Trionychidae > Pelochelys > Pelochelys cantorii. Next base: position 634,714 of record CM064339.1, on the reverse strand, counting down.
TCGTATCCCACTGGAACTTGTGCTTTGGAGACGGCTTGTTTCACATTCTGGGCAATTAACGAAGGAGAGACGTTAATGCCGGAAAGGCCTTACACTGAAAGCAACGGGCTCGGAGCTGTCAGGCAGCAGTGAAGCAGTGGGAAGGGCTCATTGCCCTTTTCGCTTCTGGAGACTATTGCTTGGCTCAGAGGGGACATGGGTTTGATGGTTGTGGGTTTGAGACCCACCCACCTAGGAATGTCACCTTCAGGTTGTCTCATTAGGAAGGCTGGATAAGGGGTGCTCAGGAGATGGGGTGGGTTGTCTAGGGGTGAGGGCATTGGCCTGGGGAGCTCTGGGTTCAAGTTGGCGCATCATTTGCCATTGTGATTTTGCAATGACCATCAGTCTCTGTTTAGAATTGAAATAACACTGGGTGCTGAACATCAGGAAGTTGTGTAAGGAAGCCTGTATGGCACTTGCCAGCTCCATTCCTGGCTCTAACCAGCGCTCTTCGCTTTCACCTTTGTGATCACACAAACAACAATCCCTCCAACCCTATTTCTAGTTAAGGAAACAGTTCATCTGGAAATAGCACAAAACGGTCTCACGTGATTCTGTGTTTCTTGTTGCAGCTTCAGACGCCCAGTCCTTTGCTTGAAGCGCCTAGTCTCCTAGCAGCATGTCCAAGCAAACTAAAGACGTTGAGTTAGATCACCTGGTGCACGATCAGCCGCTTGACTGCAGGAGCGCCTCCCCTTCCTCCCAAGGCATAGTAGAGCAGCTACCCAATGTTCCTAGCTACCGATCCTCCATCGCTTCCCACGTCCCAATCCTCACCTCCAGAAACCAAAAGTCTGGTGTGGTGAATCCCAGTTTTTTGAATGAGGAACAGTCCCCTTCTCATCCTGTAGGTAGGATAGAAGATGGCTTTTCTGGTGTGCTTGCATGGCTTTGGGCATGGGCTTTTATCTCTGTGTGTGTCTTTTCTGGTGCTGTTTATTTGTTACATATGTTTCATGTTGCAACATAGTGGCACATGTCATTTCTACAATGGAATTATTTTGTGTTGATACCACTGTATCACAATTACTGTATTCTCAAATGGACATAACAAAGAATGCAAAAAATGTCTGGGTTGTAAAAAAAAAAAAATACCCCAACATCAAAAGCTAACAACAAAAAAACCCACCACTCCTCACGGATCAAAAATCGCAAAACCAAACCCATTGTTCAAGGATTCAATCTTTAATAGACATAACTCTTTCTGTCACTAACATGAACACACAGGGTGTGTCTAGACTACATTCCTCTTTTGAAAGAGGAATGCAAATGAGGGAAATCGAAAATGCAAATGAAGCGCTGATTTACAAATCTCGCACTTCATTTGCATAATCACGTCCGATCGCTTTTTCGGAAGAGATTTTTTTCGAAAAAAAAAAGAAGCAGTTTAGACAGTGTTCTTTTTAAAAAAACCCTTTTTTGAAAGAACCCTGTAAACCTAACTTTTTCAGGAATAAGGGTTCTTTCGAAAAAGGATTTTTTTTTTAAAGAACCCCGTCTAGACTGCTTTTTTTTAAAAATCTCTTCTGAAAAAGCAATTGGACAAGATTATGCAAATGAAGTGAAAGATTTGTAAGTCAGCGCTTCATTTACCTTTTCAATTTTCCTCATTTGCATTCCTCTTTCGAAAGAGGAATGTAATCTAGACGTACCCATAAAGGCTTAGCGAGAACAGAGGGATGGGATGAGGGAGTCTTGTTGTCCTCCGGGAAAAGTGTTAACCTGGCTTTTGTGGCTCTGTTTCGTAATGAAAGTGTGAGGTTCTGCCACTCTTGTGTCAAACATTAGCGGGGCTTGACAAACTATAGAATCTACTCACCTGTGGCATGTAGATTTCAGCCGTGCGCCCCGTTTACTGGCGGCGCGCGCATGCGCTATGCGGCTCTTGCGCATGATCAGTGCGAGGCTGGCGAGCGGCTTTCACCGCCGTTTGTCAAGCCCTGAACATTAGCATATGCCACAAACAGCTCCGCTGAAATGAATGGAATTACTTTTGGCACATGTACAAAAATGGCTTTCGAATTCACCACTCTGTATGAGTAAGGGTGGCAGAACCTGCCCCTTCATGGCCTGTTAAGGCTCCGTCGTGTTTGTTGCGTGACGTTTCTTGTGTTTTCTTGCTTTGTCACGTCTAGCTGAGTATCTTTTCTGGTAAACAATGGAGAGGTTGGAATGGGATTGTTTGTATATGGACGCTCTCCTGTGCTTTGTGGGTGACAGTCATCCCTGGGCAGAAAGCCAATCACTGAGGGTAGTGGTCTATTGCCCTCTATACACTGGTGAATTTTCACTTTTTGTAAAGTTGCAAGGACTTGCGCACATACACACACACACACAGCCACTGGTCATCCCCAACCACCAAAGAAGGTCTTAGCATGACCGGTGAGCTTTGGGACTCTTCTACTGACTGGAGTCCTCAAGGGAGCCCCTTTCCCACTTCTCCCATCCTGCGCTTGGCCTCTCTCGTCCAGCTCATGGTGTCAGGCTTAATGTACGAGATCTTCAGCTGATGTAGGCCAGTGAAGATCTGCTGTATTATATCCACTGAGGATCTGGCCTGTTTTCCCCCCTTTCAAGATGGACCTTAACTTTGAATTTTGTGACTTTCAGTTCTTTTCTGCATGTGCTATCAGTATAAACACATAAGTACATGAATAAGACCTGGAGACAGCTTAGATTGACCTCTATGGCAACAGGTTGATCAGTTTGGACTTTGAGCAGAAACACTGGTCACAACGAGGAGTTTGGCCCCTTTTCCTTTTCTGATTGCTTTTGTGGTTTTTTTCCCTCCAAGAGCCATCGTCCAATGGATATCCCACTGTAAGCATCAAAGACGATGACACCAAAAGCAGTTCTGCAGGGGAGCAGAAACAAGTCACTCCCGTGTCCCCGACCTCCTGGACTAAATCCCACACTCTCACAGTACCAGGAGTGTCTGTGGCTCCAAAGAGGTATGGATCTGGGAAATATCTTCAACGCATCATGTTCTGCCTGATTTCTGCTCCAGGGACTATCCCCTCTGACAAGCACCTGTCAGCCGGTGGTCAGGGCAGTGAGTGGTGTGTGTGTATTATACACCCGAGACTTCAACTGCTAGGACTGGGGTCCTTTAGCAGCGGGCAACCTGGAGGAGGTTGACGGGCACCCCAAAGAGTTACAGGGAGAGCTTATTACACCTCAGATGTTGACTGCTAGGATACACAATCCCTTCGCAGCGGGCAGCCTGGGGAGGCTGAGAGGTGCCCCAACGGATCTGTTCCCTGGAAGCGACACGATCCAACGCTCAAGCTCTCCCTATATCTGTCCCTTATGACCGGCTGGAGTTCTTTTAAAATTGTGCTTGGTTCTGTTACAGCAACTGAAGGAGTCAGGTCACAGCTTAAACAGTTACTATTTTATTGTTACAGGGTAAACTTAGCTGTTAAATGCTACTACTGTGTTACAGATAACACAGCCACTACAAAGGACAGGACAGAAATTACACTAATAAGTCACTTACAGGTACCATGAAACCCTTTTGGTTCTCTGAGCTCTTATTAAATGCAGGCAAAATAGACACCTAGCAGGTATATATTCTCACCCCTGCGTTCCAGACTTGGCGTGGCCAGCGTCTTTCTCTCAATCCCTCGGGAAGAAGTAGGGCGAGGCTGGGCATCCCACAGACCTCGGGAGGCAACCAATACCTGCCAGCAGGTATAGATGATTGGAGCTCAAATGGGGTGGGCTACTAAACCCCTCTTTATACCCCTTGGGTCACGTAGGCTTCTTCCTGGTCTCAAGTGGCCAATTAGGAAAAATGGCTTTGAATGCCAAGTTTCCCACGAAGGGTGCAAAGCATAATTCACACCTGGGAAAATGCAGACAATGGGCACTTCTCGTATGTGATGGGCGAAGATTCCTCTCCTGGGACAGTGTAGGTGTGTCAATTACTGGTGCTAGCCATCAGGGCAGCAGGGGGTCCCCTGGTTGTCAGCTAGCCCATTTACTGTCTGGTTTCTGTTTATTAGAGTCAGGGACAAGCAGCACCCCTGCGTTCCCAGGGCATCAAAGGCTGACTGCCTTTCTCTTGCTCTCTGGGGGGGGGGGAAACAAGATGGGGTTCATGTCTGGCTACAGCACCCCAACCAGTTACCTTAGGTTGCTTTCTACCATTCTCTTCAAGTCTGCCCACAAGTTCCATGTTTGGGAGTCATAGATATCAAGACAAAGAACTTTGTTAAGGAGACGTTAACTTGGCGTAGCCACCAATATTCCACCCAACTGGAGTGTCTCCCAGATACACACTCCATTTGGGAGAGACGATAAAGTTACGTGCTTATCTGAGAAGAACCAACGTCAGTAAGTGACAAGGTAGCTCGCTTAGCATCAGAGGAAATAGATTAGAAAACCAGTGTCCGGCGGTACGTGAATGTGAAATGACATGCACAAAAAAAAAAAAAAAAAGATGGTGGAAGTTAGGAAAGTTAAGGTAGTTTTGGTACCTTGTTTGGAATCTGCAGACATAATTCTGCATTTCAAGTACCAAATCTCTGGTGTGGGCCTGAAGCTTTAACCTCACCAGAACAAGGAGTTTTGTAGAAGAATTTCCTTAATTTTGTATAAATGGTTGCAGTGTTTTCTGTTCTTGCAAACCCCAGTAGGTCCACAAGTCAGGACAACCAAACCAGTAGACCTTAGAAGGTTTGGGGGACGTACATTCTTAGGCTAGGTCTACACTACAGAGTGTTTGTGCAAAACCTGCTGTTGTTGCGCAAAAACTCACGGTGCGTCCATACCTCAAGCGTGTTTTTGCGCAAGTAAAATGAAAGAACAGAGGGGTTTTTCCAGTATAGTTATTCCTCCTTCTATGAGGAATAACTCCTTTTTGTGTAAGAGTTCTTCCGCAAAAAGGTGTGTGTGGACGGGCAACAGGGTTTTTTTTGCACAAAACCAGGAAAGAGGAAAAAGCACAGGTGCCCTGGTGGCCATTCTGTGGATAGCTATCAGCGCTTTCTTTCGAGAGAGCGCCCATGCAGTGTGGACGCTCTCTTGCACAAATTTTTGTGGAAGATCTCTTCTGCAAACAGCTTCTTGCACAAGAAGCCTGCAGTGTAGACATAGCCTTTGACTGATGGTCATTGAACCTCTTGCTAACCTCTGCTATCACCTAACATCTTTTGTGTGGGAGTCCTGATGCTCCAGGTCTTGCAAAAAGGGAGTCCCAGTGTGTCCCTAGCCTCTGTTTGTCAGGGGGTGGAGATGGATGGCAGGAGAGAGATTGTTTTAGCATTACCTGTTCGGTTCACTCCCTCTGGGGCACCCTGCTTATTTTTGCGCAAAAAGCCCTTGCAAAAATGGATCAGAAGAGATTATGCAAATGAAGCATGAGAAAATGCTAATCAGCACTTCATCTGCATTGCCTCTTCCGGCAAAACCCATAGTGTAGACGTAGCTTAAGTGTATCCACATGGGGACTTATACCAGTACAGTTATGCCAGTAAATTTCCCCTGGTAGATGAGCCCTCAGCAACTACCACATCGATTTGAGCAATAGTGAGACGCAGATCAGAAATAAATCTTTTGCCCGAGTTACTCTGAACATGTTCCAGCCTCAGAACACGCTTATGCTGTGAACAGTTCTTGAGAAGGTTGGAATAGCACCAGCTACAACTCCCTTTTGGAACCATCACTGCACACGACACAGGAGCATGTGTATGGTCAGGAAGGCTCCCTCTGGCCTGGTGTCCAAAGGTTGCCGGTAGGGAGGAGGGCTGCGAACCTCATCATCGTTGTCAGGGAGAAATGAAAGGCCAGCAAGCAACAGCATCATATCAGGGAACAGAAACGTGAGGAGACCAGTCACACTGCTCAAACTCCAAATTCTGACTGCCAAATATTCAAAAGGATATTTATGCTGACTAGTTAGCAGAACCTCCACAGGCCCTAAAATCGCCATAAAGACTACTTCTTGCACAATGACTAACAATGTCAGTATAATGCTGTCTGTTGCTGGATGATCTGTGAACAGAAAAAAGTATCAAATTTGAGACCAGGTTTACGCTTCGGATCTATGTCGGTACAACTACGTCGCTGAGGGGTGTAAAAAATCAACATCTCTCAGCGATGCAGTTAGATTGACCTAATCTCATACGTAGCTACAGCATAGCACTGTACCTGAAGACACGGCCTGTTTAATTGTTCACAATGGCTTGGTCGGACAGCTCCAGATACAGTAGGCCAGATCCCCTCAGCAGGTGAAAACTGGCCTAGCTCCTTAGTCCAGCAGTCTTCACTTCCTTGTTTACTGGAGGACTGGAGTGGCTTAGTAACAACTCTGAGCCTCTCACGCTAAGATGCGCCTTTCTCAGCCCTCGGTTGAGACAGTCTGTGACACAATATCCCCTGCCTCCTCAACTGAGGGGTGGGGGAGCTGTAGCTCGGGTTTCAGTCTACTGGAAGGTAACCCCAACTTCAGACTTCTAGCCTCCCAAAGGATGCTCTGTCAAAAACGGGTCTGATATTTCCAACCTAAAAGAGCAGCAGAAAAAACCTTCCTTTTTAAAAAAGAGGTGAAATCCCTTGTCTTTCTACTTGAGGTAGGACCACTATAAATCAAAACCATGCTTTCCCTGCGTAGATCACTTTTAAACCAAACATATTGTAGTCCTAACTTTAAATGGATCTTTTGTTCTCTAGGCCCCAAGACTGCCCACAATGAAAGAGCAAAGATCACTCTAGTCTAGTCTATAGAATAGGTTTATAGAATTGGGAATAAATAGATTCAAGAGGATATCAAGTGAAAAGCCAAACTGCCATTGGTTGACAGCATTATGAAGATCTCTTGTTAAAAAGTCACTGAATTTCACTACATGGGGATTTTATTTTTCTCTTAGCCTAAGGACAAAGGTATTTGGGTGACAATGCCATCACAGCTAGAGCCAGTGATGTTAATCTGACACTGAACAGCCTTAAGATCAGCGTGTGGTTAAAAAAACCCCAATACAACAGATTAATAGAACCTCTATGCTGAGTTGAGTAACTGGTAAGGGAAAGAATTTCAGCTTTGCAGGGGAGAAAATTACACAAGTGCTGCTTCTGTAGTTGGCAGTCTTTTCTACCTTTGGCCTTAATTCAGGGAGCACTGATGAACAGGACCTTAAAGGTAGTCCTGCTGCAATCAGTGCCACGTTAAATGTACTGGCCTGGATGAGTTTTTCATATTTTAGGAGAATGAAAATGGGATAATTTTTTGAGAGAGAAAAATGATATGTTTTGCCAGCCCTCTGTCGAGTGTGCCAGGCTTTGGTTTGCTTATTTGCTCACTGTCCTGTACCGTATGTCTGTTTTGTCTCTGCTATGTCTACACTACAAGGTTTTTGTGCAAAAACCGGCGGAGCATCCACACCTTAATCATGTTTTTGCGCAAGTAAATCGGTGGAACAGAGGGCTTTTGCCAGTAGAGTTATTCCTCTCCCCATGAGGAATAACTCCTTTTTGCGCTACAGCTCTTGCACAAAAAGGCAGGTGTGGACGCTCCGGAGGGGGTTTTGTGCAAGAAACCCCTATGGGAAAAAGCACAGGTGCTCTGATGGCCATTCTATGAATGGCCATCAGAGGTTTCTTGTGCAAGAACGTCCATGCAGCATGGACGCTCTCTTGCGCAAAAGCACATCTCTTTTGCGATGCACTTTGAGGTCTGGATGCGCTTTGGCGCAAGACATTTTTGTGCAAGAACTCTTCCAGAAAGGCTTCTTGCATGAAAACCCTGCAGTGTAGACAAAGCCTCTGTGTGCAGCTCCTATGTCATTAACAAAAATCTACAGAGAAGGCTCTTCTCTGCCTATCCTCTTCAGTAGCATAGAGAGCTCTCATTCCTTTTTTTCTCTTGCTGCATTGCCACAGCGGAGGAAACACTGAGATGAACCAGGAAGGAAGGCACTCAGTTTCAAAGGTTTCTAAACGCCTGTCTAAGCTAGGAAAAGAATCTGTTGCAATGACATAGCAATGAATGGTGTTGAACTAATACTGTACATGATTTGATTGCAAGCGTAACCACAAACAAAGCACTTCCTGCACCATTTCAGAAGCTGATATGGTTTCTAAAACAGTGCTGATCCTGTAATTGCAGTTAAACCGAATTCAGGTCCATTTTTAGCTGCACCTGTTGCTGATCTCTATTGTCAGCATGGGATATTAATATTCCTTGCTAACAGTGGTTCACAGCAACAGGAACTAGAATAAACAAGACCTAATGCTTCGGATGAGAGTTGAAGATACTTCCATATATTTGAAGCTGTTCCAAAACCTGGATTGTATTCCTAGTGCTTGTAATTCAGATTCAATCTGTTGTAAAACCTGGTTCGTATTCCTGGTGCTTGTAATTCAGATTCAACTAAAGGTAGTAGACTGAGATGGAAAATTTTGACACAATGTTCAGTCACCCCAAAATCACAGGCTTTAGGATCTGTGGTTTAGTTTTGTGCTGCTGTAGAGATAGGAACCAGACCAAAATTTCAGAATTGGGCTCAGATTCTAAACCCTCACAAAGTTCAGGAATAATCAGATCCCAAATATTGGCTCCGACCCATCTAGTCTTAGAGAGACGGCCACCTAGAGTGTGGTGGCCAGGAGCCCTGGGCCCCTTTGAATGGCTGGGCCTCACGGCAACTATCTCTTCCCCCCACACCGCGTGACCTGGATGAGGGGATGGATTGCACCCTCAGCAAGTTTGCAGATGACACTAAGCTAGGGGGAGAGGTAGATTCACTGGCGTGCAGGGATAGGGTCCAGGTTGACCTAGACAGATTAGAGGATTGGGCCAAAAGAAATCCGATGAGGTTCAACAAGAACAAGTGTAGAGTCCTGCACTTGGGACGGAAGAAACCCAAGCATTGTTACAGGCTGGGGACCGCCTGGCTAAGTAGCAGTTCGGCAGAAAAGCACCTGGGGATTACAGTGGATGAGAAGCTGGATATGAGTCAACAGTGTGCCCTTGTAGCCAAGAAGGCTAATGGCATATTAGGGTGCATTAGGAGAAGCACTGCCAGCAGATCCAGAGAAGTGATTATTCCCCTTTATTCGGCTCTGGTGAGGCCACATCCGGAATATTGTGTCCAGTTCTGGGCCCCCCACTATAGAAAGGATGTGGACGCATTGGATAGAGTCCAGTGGAGGGCAACCAAAATGATTCAGGGGCTGGAGCACATCACCGATAAGGAGAGGCTGAGGGATTTGGGCTTGTTTAGTCTGCAGAAGATAAGCGTGAGGGGGGATTTGAGAGCAGCCTTCAACTTCCTGAAGGGAGGTGCCAGAGAGGATGGAGAGAGGCTGTTCACACTAGTGATGGATGACAGAACAAGGACCAATGGTCTCAAGTTACAGTGGGGGAGGCCTAGGTTGGATATTAGGAAAAATTATTTCACTAGGAGGATGGTGAAGTACTGGGATGGGTTCCCTAGGGAGATGGTGGAATCTCCATCCCTAGAGGTTTTTAAGTCTCAGCTTGACAAAGCCCTGGCTCGGTTGATTTAGTTGGGATTGGTCCTGCCTTGGGCAGGGGGCTGTACTTGATGACCTTCTGAGGTCTCTTCCAGCTCTATGATTCTATGATTCTATGTGTCAGTTATTTGGTGGGATTTTGTTTAGAATATCAAAGCTGAAAATGTTCCCAAATCTCCCCACCCTTTTTCACCAACAGTGAGATCCTTCACGATACTCTTTCCATCAGAGGATTTCAAAGAACTTTATAGATCTTAACGAACCAAACTCACAACAGCCTTGTAAAATATGGCAGTATTGGTATCTGTATTACATGTGGGGAATTGAGGCACAAGAATGTTACATGATTTGTTCAAAGTCCCAAAGAAAGGATGTTGCATACCTGGGAACAGCACTTGGATTATAATGAGTTCCTCTACTTTGGAGAAGACAGCAGTATAAATATCTAGATGTTCTGTTAGATGGGCAGATCCTACATCCCTGGATTCCCATCTTAATACATTTGTCTTCTTGTTGCTTCCTTGCCATTGTCCATTAAGTCCCTGATGGACCATTGGCTAATGCACTAAAACACAGTTCAGTAATGCACTGAGCAATGACAATGCAAATTTTGTTTTATCTGAGCTGATTAAAAAAAATCAGCAAAATTCATCCTTCATAGACTATTTGAGCTGTTTGAGTGATCATAAGTCTCATTCTTTGATGGCCTCTCTCTCTCTTTGAATCTCTCTCATAAGCAGCAGTTCCTGAAGATTCTTACGGGCAAGCATTTCATTGATCTTTGACACAGTTTAATAAAAATACTGTTGAGGATAAGTGTGAAAAGCACTGTCTAACAAACCAAAATGCTTTTCATGAAGGTGTAAAGTAAGACCCAGAGAGAACTGCATTCATCCTTTCTCCTTCACAGGATCCTGCATATGTACCAATAGCAGGTTTTATATTTACTTATATACTTAATAGAAGGGAAAAGTGTTGGTGTGGTTAAAGCACTGAATAGGGACTCAGTAGATATGGGTTCTTTTTCTTTTTCACACAGCACACAGTCAACCTGTGGAACTCCTTGCCTGAGGAAGCTGTGAAGGCTAGGACTATAACAGGGTTTAAAAGAGAACTAGATAAATTCATGGAGATTAAGTCCATTAATGACTATTGTCCAGGATGAGTAAGGAATGGTGTCCCTAGCCTGTTTGTCAGAGGGTGGAGATGGACGGCAGGAGCAGGGCTGGCCCAAGCCATTTTGGCGCCCCGTGCCCGGGTGCATGGTGCTGCCCCCCGGCGCATGGCGCATGCGCGGGCCTGCCCCCCCTACGGCGCACGGGCCCGCCCCCGGGGCACACGACGCATGCACGGGCCCGCCCCGGGGTGCACTGCGCATGCGCTACCCAGCCTGGCCACTGGTGCGCAGCCTGGGGCCCGCCCCTGGGGCGCACAGTGCATGCGCTGCCCAGCCTGGCCCGGCCACCACTGCTGGTGCGCAGCGCCTGGCCGTGCAGGGCCCCACGGCTGTGGGGGGAAGGGCGCTGCTGGCCGGGCCGCGGGGATGGGGGGGACTGGCTCTGTGGGAGTTGGGCGCGCGGCGCCTGATGGCAGCTATAAGGGACGCTGCACGCCCCTTACAACTGCCATCAGGCGCCCCCCATCAGCTGGCACCCTGGGCAGCTGCCCGGCTCGCCCACCCCTTAGTCCGGCCCTGGGCAGGAGAGAGATCACTTGATCATTATCTGTTCAGTTCACTCCCTCTGAGGCACATGGCATTGGCCACTGTTGGCAGACAGGATACTGGGCTGGATGGACCTTTGGTCTGACCCAGTATGGCTGTTCTTATGAGTTCTGTTTCTAGCTACCATAGACATGAGCAAGTCATTTAATCATTCTGGGTATGTCTAGACTGCATCCCTCTATCGGCAGAGGGATGCAGATTAGGCAGGTTGACATTGCAAACGAGGCAGGGATTTAAATATCCCGTGCCTAATTTGCATAAAAATGGCCACTGCGTTTTGCCGACTCAGCACTTTGTTGGCAAAAAACGGCAGTCTAGAGGAGGTTCTGTTGAGAAAGAAAGCCTTTTTTGACAGATCCTGTAAACCTCCTTGCAGGAGGCACAAGGGATCTGTCAAAAAAGGCTTTCTTTCTCGACAGATTCCCCCTCTAGACTGCTGCTTTTTGCTAACAAAGTGCTGAGTTGGCAAAACGCAGTGGCCATTTTTATGCAAATTAGGCATGGGATATTTAAATCCCTGCCTCATTTGCAACGTCGACCTGCCTAATCTGCATCCCTCTGCCGATAGAGGGATGCAGTGTAGACATACCCTCTATGTCTTAGTTTTCCACCGATAAAATAGGGCTGATAATACTTCCTTCGTCTTTCTTGTCCACTTAACGTATACGCTGTTTAGGGCAGGGACTATCTCTCATTCTGCTTGTCGCATTTTGTGTCTATTATAACAATGCTATTTGATCTGGGTTCGAGTGTTTGTTGCTACAGAAATACAAATGATATATTTGCAAGGTGCCTATCGAAAGTATCTGAGCACAGTGCAATAAAAAAAAATAGCAAAGCTAAATTTTAAAAACAGTCAGATTTTTAGTATACAATCAATACAAGACAAGGGCTCTGCCATTTGGGCAAACTCAGTTGGTTTTAGGCATACCGTTCTAGAATTAGAAATAGGTAATCTTTGACCTCTTACCCTGACACTTTAACTAGGTTGTGTTTCTGCTAATATTTTTTTTTTAAACTTCAGTGGAAATATCTCTGACCCTGCTGAAATTCTGGTTCATGCTTTTGCTCTCTCCTCACCAAAGCATTGCAACAATTTTCTTTATTGGTCTCCCTGCCTTGTCAAGTTTCTGCAGATAGTCTTTTCAGAATACCGCAAAATGAATGACTCCTTTCTTCCCCTTTATCCAAGACTTCACATTTCTCATGTGGTGGCTTTATTGAGGCAATTACTCTAGCTACCGGAAAATTTGCAGATGCCATTTAAATTTTTATTACTTGTATTCAAAATCCTTCAGACCTCAGTTCCTTCAAATGTGTGTAATATGGTTTGAGCATATCTTGCCTCTCATCACACCCCGTGTCTTAAAAATCTTCTTTTCCTTTAGTTATTTTTAGATTCATGGCTGCAAGGCTCCATTGGTCTTGGTTTTCATCTGGTACAGCACTATGAAAGCTACTTTATAAATCAATAAGTGGCAATATTTTATAATATAATAAGCGTGTATCTTTGATTATTCATTTAATCTCTTTCATGCTTAATGTTTACTTCATATACAACCCGCCCACCCATTAAATAGCTATGCCATCTTAGCCATATACATAGGACCTGTTCCAAGTCCTATTTTGATCAATGGATTTTAATAGGCTTTGAATCTAGTTCAGGGGTGGCCAACCTACGGCTCGCGAAGCTGTCCCTTGCACCTCTATAAGTGGACCCCGGCTCCCCCCCCTTTTTTTTGCTCAACAATTCTGATATAGCTCTTCGCATTTTTTCCACCGCTGTTTCGGCTCTCTTCGTTGAATGGGTTGGCCTTATATCCCATGTTTGACCTCTGCTACCGAGACATAATGCATATTGACTTCTATTGGAGGTGCAGTCATAGTGTATTTAAGGGTAAAAGTAGCCCATAGAGTCTTGCAGAAAAAGGCTACAAAAGCTATTAGTGATATGGACCATCTTCAATATGAGAAGAGATTAAAAAGACTGAGACGTTCCAACTAAGGGGGGATATGATAGAGGTCCATAACATTATGAACGGTATGGAGGCAGTGAAGCATTATTTATCCCTTCACATAACACAAGAAACAAGGATCAGCTTGTGAAATTAACAGGCATCAAGTTTATAATAAACAAAAGGAAGAACGTCTTCACCCAATGCACAGTCAATGTGGGGACTCTTTGCTGTGCGATGTTGTGAAGGGCCGAAAGTATGAGTGGGTTCAAAATAATTAGCTAAGTTCATGGAAGAGAGATTCATCAATGACTATTAGCCATGATGATCAGGGACACAACTCCATGCTTTGCATATCTCTAAACATCCAACTGCCAGAAGCTGAGACTTGAAATTATCCTGTTCTGTTCTTTCTCTCTGAAGCATCTAGCTCTGGCCACCATTGGTAGATAAACCATTGGTCTGCCCCAGGATGACTATTCTTATGTTCTAATGAGAGCATCACACAGAGAGTCTGTTCTTTCTCGGGCAAGTAAGACATTGATACCTGTTAGGAAGGTCCAGGTTGAACCTCTCTAGTCCAGAACTCTCTGCTCTGGAAACATTCATCGTCCGGAATTATTTGAGGTAGCCGGATGTCCGCTTTTCACAGGTGTGGCCAAGTTTCCCACAGTCCCATAAAGTTTGTTTACAGCCACCAGCCTAGCTCTGTGTTCTATGCTGTTATTTAGCTCTAATTTACCCCTAAATGGCCTCTAACAGCCCCATAAGCAGTGGAAGTGTTGGTAATGCTGCTAGATAATATTGACCTCCCACTGTCCAGAAAATTCTCTGGTTCGGAACCGGTCAATTCCCGAGGGTGCCGGACTAGAGCGGTTCAACCTGTACTAACTTTCTCAACCCACTTACACACATATACACATCTTCAAGGTATTTAGCAGTGAAACACAGCAGTGAAAGTAATTTAAAAATCTTCCTGGTACAGGGGCCAGAGGCCCCCAGTAGAGTTGGGGCAGGACTGGGGCCAGCTTCTCCCAGACAGAGTGCTGTATGGCACATGCCACCTGGAGCTCGAGCAGCTATTTAAAGGACCTGGAGCTCAGGTTGCTGCTGTGGTAATGGGGAGTCTGTTGGGCCCTTTTAAATCACTGTCCTGTCCCACGGCAGCTGCCCCTCTCCTCCCCATCAGTGACCTTGCTCTCCTACCTCCTCACTGGCTGCCCTAGGGAGGGCAAAAGGAGCAGTGAACGTTACATCCCTTTCAATTCCAAAATGAGCAGCTGCACTTTCAATTTCTTTCTTGGTTGGTTGCTTTCCCTCTGGCTATAGCGTGTGCCAGGAAAGCAGGCAAATTGCCCCACGGCAGCCTGTCAAAGACGGGCACGTCTAAACTACGTGTTTTTTTTTCGAAAGAGGATATGCAAATTCTGTGGGAACTTGCATATCTTCTTCCGATCTCACTTTCGAAAGAGGATCTTTCGAAAGTGAAAGTAGTCTGGACGCGGGTTTTTTGGGGGGAAAACCCCCTTTTTTGGAAAAAAAACCCCGCATAAACCTCCTTTTTAAAGGAAGAGCGTGTTTTTCGAAAAAGGGTTTTTTTTCCTGAAAAAAAATGCAACCAGACTTTCGCTTTCGAAAGATCCTCTTTCGAAAGTGAGATCGGAAGAAGATATGCAAATTCTCGCGGGATTTGCATATCCTCTTTCAAAAATTCTACATAGTCTAGACATAGCGTCACCAAACATTCAGCAGACAGATCTCTCTGTCTTAGCTTTCCAAGGGGCACTTTTGTTAATCTGAATGTAAATTTAGAGGCATTTTCCCCAAACTATGTGTGACACACAAAAACAGACTGCATATTCTGATGGATGGGAAGGATAACTCTCAAGTGTGTCAGTTAAGGAAGTGGGTAGAAGGGGTTGGACTCTTCCAACAAAGTAGGATGCTCACTTTTCCTTAAAGAATGACTGCTACTTTCAAAAACACCTTGGACCAACTCTGCAGACCATTGTACGAGAATTACAGGTTTATAACATTTGCGTTCTTGTAAACATGTGGGCTTGAATAATAAAGGACCAATGAAGTTAGTGAAAAAAATGTTGGAATCGCTATGTGTGCAATTTGTCTTTTACTAAGTGCAATGTCAATGCATTTTTTGACTGCAAGACATCCTTATGCAATAAGGAAGCCAGGACAATTTACGTGAGATATTCCAGGACCAAGTGAGTGGAATGTCTTCTATCTAAAATTTAAGTCCAGTACAGTGCAGTCAGGGTTCAGATCTCTATTTGGTGAATTAGCTTTGCTTATAACTATCAGCTGCATGATGTCTGACGTCATAAAAGTTGTGCAAGAGACAGGCGCTAGTTCAGAGAAGTGTTTGTCTTATGTTTCAGCATGTTGAAATCAGCTGAGGGGAAAATTTGGTCCTTGATTTCCTGTAATCAGTTGTGTATGGGATTCACTGAGGCTCACCAAGACTGACCTTTGACCAAGACTAACCCAGGAGGGAGTTTCTGAATAAGAGGGGTTGGCAGGTATACCACATAGCTATTATGACCCATGACTAATTTATGTGTTTTCTATTTTGCCACAAAAATCACATTTCTCACTTACCCGGTGCATGTAAAAACAAACCAACCATGTGTGTATCTAGGACGTCCAACAATCTCCTCCCAGTTGCCAATGTTAATGTTCAGGCTGTTGCTGTAGGTGCAAAAGACTGTTACACACAGCAGCCCTTACTCTCAGAGCTAGTACATTACCCACTGTATGAGGATTACAACTTTCTCTTGCATAAGAAGCAAGAATCCCCAAGGCAACTCTTGAACCAGAGTTTCCTGTGTGATAGGGCTGTGCACAGCCAACTGATACTGAGATAGGCTCATTTTATTTTATGATTATAATTATATGTATTTATTATGTACATGAAATAGCACCTCAGTAGCAATCCGAGCCCCTAGTTCTAAGTGCATTCTGTAGCTGAGATATGAGTTAAGAACAGACTGTGGAAACCATTTCATATTTAGCTAGAAGCCACTTCATATAACAGAAGCCATTTAAGTTTCTCGCTTCTGCATGTACGCTAGAGAGTTAACTGACCTTCACCGATGTGAGAAAGGCCAGAAGGATGAGCTGTTGGAACGCGTTAATGAACTATTCTGAGTCGAAACTCTCACTCCCTAAAACCTGTTTCTTTCTTTGCTGATAACAATTTCTCTTTGAAGTTTGCTTTGATGGAATGCCCTGGCATCAGACTTGTTTGGTTAAGGGTATAAAATACTACGATTGATTGTGTTGAGCAGCCTTACTGGGCCCGGCTCTGCTGGGGTCACATTTGGCTCACTTTGTGCCTTATTGATCAATAAAGCTTTTGTTAGCTGCCTAACCGCATAGAAGTCTTGTTTGCTTCAACAAGACTTCACATTTTTTGTTAAAGCTAATGTTAAAACGATCTAATACAGTACAATACAGAGGTTAAGGAAAGAGTATGATGCTTAAATTATCCAAAAATACAAAGTTTAGTTTAAAAGTCATGAAATACATGCAGTACATAATCTACAGTATCCCAAATTTAGGTTAATAAATTTAATGATACAGTTTAGATATTAGCATCCAAATATCAGGATATATTCCTCATAAAACATAATACTAAAGATAGCTTATGCAAAGCAAATATAGCAATGAGTGAGGATTGTCCCTCAGTAATTACAGTCCATCAGAGAAGTATTTCAATTACTGTCCTGACCTCAGGTCTCACTGGCACTCCAGTTCATCTGTCCTCGTATGGCCAGTGCCCAGTGATGTGTTCTAAATAGATATCCTGTGACCACTTGATGGCGTCTGACACCGTGAGCTGCCAAAATACAAGAGACAACCCTGACGCTCTCTCTGAAACTTTGTTATTTTACAGTGTAAATTACTCTGATTTGGTTTACTTTTTTTAAACCTTATGGAGAGGTTTGTGTGTGTGTGTGTGTGTGTGTGTGTGTGTGTGTGGAAAAGAACAAAGAACATTTTCCATGAATGTGTGTGTGTGTGTGTGTGTAGGGAAAGGAGCAAAGAACATTTTCCTTCCGGTCTGGTAGCATTTTATAGACTGACAAAACATGTAAATGGTATCATGAGCTTTCGTGGGCACAACCCACTTCTTCAGATGATCAGAGTTTTGAGTTTAGGTCATCTGAAGAAGTGGGTTGTGCCCATGAAAGCTCATGATCCCATCTACATGTTTTGTTAGTCTATAAAGTGCTACCAGACCATTTGTTGTTTTTTAAGTTTATCCTGTACAGACTAACTCAGCTACCTCTTGAATTTTCTTTCTGGTTGTCTTTGTTACTAATGCCAGCTACTCATTTTTCTTTAGGAAGAAGCTGCCTTCCCAGGAGGACAGCCTAGAGGATTTAATTGTGCCATCCCCACTTGAGTCTCCAGACAGAGCCTCACCTGGCGAGAGAAAAGAGTGAGTTGGGTATCCTGCGAGAACGAGAGGTCCAGATTCATGAATCGGTGTAGTCAGTGGTTTTTTTGTGACGGTACTGCCCGGTACTCAGTACCGGCACCTCCAGACGCAGTACCAGCACCTCCAGTCAGAGCTCAACAACTTTTCCCCTGGAGTACCGGCACTTTTTTTTTTTTTTACAAAAAAAGCACTGGCTGTAGTTATTAGGATTTTATATGTTGGTGCATAGATACAAAAGTGACTGGCGCCTAAGAAATATCTAAGATACAACAGAGAAATGGAAAGATGGATGTCTGTCTAGGATTCCATGCGGTGTAAATGAGTGGGGGGTTTTTTCACATGAGTTACAGCACTCGTGTTGAACCCCTGGGTGCTGTGAAGGACTAGGTGCCGGGCCAGTCCTAACCAATTGGTGGCCCCGGGCACCTGTAGGATTGCCAGATGGTTTAAAAAAAAAATACTGGGGTGAAAAAAAAAGCCGAGGAAAATTTGTCAAGCAAAAAAGTTTAAAAAAAAAGGGGTCGGGGAGTAACCAGGGAGACCTGGGGGGAGGATCCAGGAGGTCGGGCAGAAATGCGGTTGCGGCCCTCCCCTAAGACCGGCTCTATTGGCGGCCCTTGAAAATGGCGGCCCCCAGTGACCGCCCCGCTCATCCGCCCCTAAGACCAGCTCTGACGGGGTGAAAGGGTTTGCTCCCTGCTCCTTCCATACAAGGGCCTCAGCTGGAGTGCTGGGTTCAGTTTTGTGTCCATGCCACATTTTAAGAAAGATGTAGATAGACTGGAGACAATTCAGAGGAGAGCCACAAAAATATTAAACAATTTAGAAAATGTGATCTACTAGGAAAGGGTAAAATGTGGGCATATTTAATCCTGAGAAAAGAAGACTCGGGAGGGACCCGGTAAGTCCTCAGATACCTTAAGGGCTATTACAAAGAGGATAGAGATCATTGGTTCTCCATGTCCACAGAAGGTAGGACAAGAAATAATCAGCTTAATCTGCAGCTAGGGAGATTTAGTTTAGATCAGCAGTTCTCAAACTGTGGGTCAGGACCCCAAAGTGATCCTCATTTTAATGGGGTCATCTGGGCTGGCTTAGAGCTGCGGGGGCCGGAGCCAAAGCTGGAGTCCAAGACCCAGCACCTGGGGCTGGGTGGCAGGACGAGGTGACAGGCCCCCTGCCTGGGGTGGTGGGGATCAGTCTCTGGTCCTCCCTTCTGGGGTAATGCAGTCATTTGTGTTGTCAGAAGGGGGTCGTGGCCCCAAGAAGTTGGAGAACCCCTGGGTCAGATATTAGGAGAAACGTCTATCGGTCAGTATAGTTACATAGCAGAATGAGTTACCATGACGTAGGTGGTGGAATCCCTATCAATGCAGAATTTTAAGAGGAGATTAGATACCTACCTGTTATGGATGGTCTAAAGCAGTGGTCCCCAACGCGGTGCCTGCAGGTTCCATGGCGCCCGCTGGGGCATTTATGTGCTCCCGACGAGTGACCAGGGCCGGCCCAAGCCATTCTTGTGCCCCGGTCCCCGGGTCCCTGGGTGCCCGGTGTGACGTAGTGGGGGTACCTTGCTGGTTGCTATGCTGGGCAGTGGGTTGTGAGTGACCTCCGCTGGTTGCTGGCTGCAGCACGGCCCAGCAGGGCAGGGGATGAGTCATTATGCAAGGGGGCTTTGAAACTCGTCAGACAGGTATCTCCCATGGAGCGGAACAATGGGAAGAAGGCGGAGTGGAGCCCTGGCTGGGGGGCAGGACTGGAAGTGAGTGAGTTAGTTTCTGTCTGGGATCATGGAGGAGACAGCCTAGGGAAAGGGGCTGGAATTTAGGGGCCCAGTCTCCCCCATCTCAAGGGGGGCTGAGGCATCCTAGGCCCGGTTCCTGTAACCAGATGACATCTGTGCTGTGCTGTATCCTGGAGGAGCAATAAACTCCCTCTATTCTACTGGCTGGTGGAGTCTGTCTGTGCCATTACGGGGGTGCAGGAGTCGGGGGACCCCGACACGTCGCCACACCCGGCGCATGCGCGGCCCCGCCCCAGGGCACCTGGCAGCCCCAAAAGGTTTATTTGATGGGGGGGACTATGACCTCTTGAGATCCCTTCCAGATCTGTGATTCTCTGATTGATGGTAATCCACGTTGTCACACTTAGCCATGTACAGTTATACAATAGCAACACCATGATGGTTTTTCCGCAGCTCGCCTGAGCGAGTAGGGTCGTCAGCAAGCCAGAACAGTACAGTCATCAATGACCGGCTGCAGGAGCTTGTGAGGCTCTTTAAAGAAAGGACTGAGAAAGTGAAAGAGAAACTGATAGACCCAGATGTTACTTCTGATGATGATGAGGACACCCCGGTGGCATGTGAGTTACAGCTGGGTGCGGGGCCTCTCTATAGACAGGCAGAGTGCTGGGCAAGAGGTAGAAGTTATGGAGCTGGAGGAATTGGCTTCATAAAAGCCCAAGCAATAAAAATGATTATTTGGTTTTGTAACCTGGAAACTTAACAACTTACCTGCCTTTCAAGAAAAATTAAAGGGGACATAAAACGAGACAGAATTCCTGAGTAGAAGTGTGTGGACATGAGCAGCCCTCTTAAAGTGGTGTTCAAATCTGTTGTAAGGTCCTCCGTGATTTTAGTCTAGTTCCTTATGCAAAAAAAAAAGGCACATTGCACGCACACAAAAAACACAGCAATCTTTTACCTAATAAAAAGGGAGGGAGGATGGTCTTCTGCCTAAGGCAAAGGGCAGGGATTTAGGAGAATTGGGATCTATTCCATACTCTGCTGGAATTGTGTGACCTTGGGCAATTGAGGTTAATATCTTTGTTCCTCAGTTGTTTCATGTGTGAAATGGAGAACTTACAATTCCATACGACAACAGAGTGTTGTGAGGGTAACTACACTGATAGTTTGACAATGCTTTGAAATGTACAGCGTTATAGGTGAAGAATATTATACTATGACTAATTACGAAGGATACAGGAGTGAACTGGCACGAATCCTGTGCAGCTACTTAGTCTCCCGCGGTGCGTCTACACTGAACCGTAGCTCGAAATAAGATACGCAACTTGAGCTATGCAAATTGAGTATCTTATTTCAATCTTATTTTGCAGTAGCTTATTTTGTAATTTGGCGCTGTGTTTGAAATAACCTGCTATTCTGAAACGTCCCTTACTCCTCATGAAATGAGGTTTACAGGGATGTCGGAATAGCGAGCCTGTTATATTTCGAAATAACGGGCTTGCCGTGAAGACATGGAATAGCGATCTCGGGATTCTCCGGTATCCTGAAATAGCGTTGCAGTGTAGACATAGCCCAAGACATAGTCTAAGATGGATGACAGGAGAGGGATCACGTAATGATTACCTGTTGTGTTCACTCCCTCTGGGCCACTGTTGGCAGACAGGATACTGGGCTAGATGGACCTTTGACTGACCTATTTTGGCCGTTCATATGCTCTTATGTTCTAAGAGAGGCCAATCTGTGAAGAGATAGTGAAAGTCATGAACATTAACAAAACTCTTAGCTAGACTGTTATTTTGTGAAGTGGCTATTTTTAATAAGACAAAAATTTAAAGGCCACGCACAAACTCGAGAACTTCAGCCTGTCAGAGAAGTGTGCACTGCTCTCAATAATTCTATGAATGTTCATAGCTCCTTCCAAGAAAACCTCTCAAGAACCACCACCAGCAGAAGAAAAAGCAACTGACGCTGCGAAAGCCGAAGTGGAGGAACATTACTGTGAGATGCTGTGCTGCAAATTCAAACGCCGCCCCTGGTTAGGCCGTGTAAAAAATTACCGGTTCCCAAGCAGTATAGACCCTCTCACCAGTAAGTAATTGAAAAAGATTATTGTTTGAGATAATGCTACTGTTCCATTTATGAGAAAAGGATGATACAAGACGAGATGGAATGGAACGAAAGGAGGAGAGGAGGACAAAGAAAAGGGAGAGTGGAAAGGACATAAGAGGAGGAAGAGAAGAGTGATTTAGCTCTTGTCTATGACTGAATTTTTTCATTTGGAAGAGTAGAAGGAAGAGATACATTCTTTTAGGTACCCTGCCTGGCCCCTTTCTTAACCACCTGGTTCATTCAGAGTCAGCTCTTTTCAAAAGCCAGCAGCTATTTCACTGTAGTCTCAAAGTGCAAAAGAAGAAGGAAAAAAAGTGAATGTATTCTGGAAGCAGAGCAAAGGCAACTTAATATAAAGTGCTTGAAATTTAGGAAGTTTTGTTCCCTTTAATTTTTAGCGTCTCTTCTGTTCATCCTTACTATCAACCCTGTTGATAACATGTGGTTATTCCCTGTCAACAGCTCACTAATTTTGACCTGTGCTTCCCTCTGCTTAGATTTGATGTATGTGCTGTGGCTGTTCTTTGTTGTTCTGGCCTGGAATTGGAACTGCTGGCTAATTCCAGTACGCTGCACCTTTCGATACCAGACACCTGAAAATCTCCATTGCTGGCTAATTGTAGACTATCTCTGTGACCTCATCTACTTTCTGGACATCACTGTCTTTCAGGTCCGCCTGCAGTTTGTTCAAGGAGGCGACATAATTGTAAGTGGCAGCTAGTTGCAGTTCCCTCATGAGACAAAGTTTCAAACAGGAAGTTCACTTGCTTTGAATACCTCCTCCTCTGAAGTCCACGGAAAAGTGTTGTGGTTTTTTTTTTTTTGCCAATGTTGGAGGTTAAAATATAACAAAAAGGCAGCTCTTCGACTACATCCCTTATTTATTTAGTTGGCCCTGAGTGAATTTTTTTACTCATCAGTACAGGGCTACTCCTCAAGGCACAGAGATATCCACAGATTAGCTAGTGCTGTTCAGCATCGTGGTATATTTAAATGTTCCCCTTCCCCAACCAAGCTTCTGTGAAAAGCCTTCATCCTGTATTACCTGTAGTTAGGGTTGCCAAATGGTTTAACAAAAAATACCAACCTCCCCCCCCCCAAAAGGGGGAAAAATTCTGTTGAGAAAAAAAGATCACAGCAAAAAAACCAACCAAACAAACTGACCGGGGCTGAAATATGGGCCTTTAATTCCTGGCCCACTCCATCCTCTCCCCTCCCCAGCCAGCCGGAGCTGCGCTGTGTGTTCCAACTGCCTGATCCGGGAAAAACAGAAAATACCAGACATTTTACATGTCCGGTATTTTCTGAATTTTTTTTACCGGACGGAAGGCGCAAATACCGGGCTGTTCAGTTCAATACCGGACACTTGGCAACCCTAGTTGAGGGCTGAAAGCACCATAAATTCTCTTGTTTTTTCTCGAGTGCACCTAACCAAAATTAACTGCCAGTAATAATATGATGAAAGTGATTACAAAACCGGTTTGGATTGTGCACTTGAGATGCAGAATGAAGTTGATAGCTTTGATTTACTTCCCATATTCAACTAAATGAGCTGTGCTAAACACAGGGATGGATTAAGGGGGAGGCTAGCCGGGCAGGTGCCCGGGGCGCCAACCTATGGGGGACACCTGATGGCAGCTGTAAGGGGCGCCGCGTGCCCGGGGCCAGGGGCCATGCAGCACCCGATTGCAGCTGTAAGGTGTGCAGCGTGCCGGGGGGCGGGGCTGCGCATGCGCTGTGCACGTGGGGGCGGAGCCGCGCATGCATCGCGCGCCTGCTGCCCGGGGCGCAGAAATGGCTCGAGCCGGCCCTGGCTAAACAGTATCTAACAGCTATATTCTTCCTATTACATATAAAAATTACAACAGCAGAGGTTTTGCCTGTAAAGATCTGTGGCTTTAGGGGTCCTGATATCATGCTGTAGCAGTCCCTCAGAATCTGAATGCTGGTCATGGAATAGAATGGGAAGAAATGGCTGAGAAAACCATGCACAGGGCTGACAGCCTAGGAGCAGACAGAATGAAACTTGCAGATCTACATAAGCGCAGTAGTACTGCTACCGGGCCACGGCATGCAGAGGCAGTATGTCTTCTAGTGCCTGCTGTGCTGCCGTCCTCTCATTTTGTCTAGCAGTGCACTAGTGAGTCTACTGATGGGGGACACAGGGCGCATAGTGAAATTTTCCACTGTGCAGAGAAGCTATGCAAGAGGCTTCTGGAATTGCAATTTACTCCATGTCCTGAAAAGAATGTGCCTCAACACCCCTGCCCTCCTTCTTATCAATAAACTAGGGAAATGCAACCTAGATGGGGCTACGCTAAGGTGGGTGCATAACTGGCTGGACAACTGTTCTCAGAGAGTAGTTATTAACTATTCACAGTCATGCTGGAAGGGCATAACAAGTGGGGTTCCGCAGTTTTGGGATCGGTTCCGTTCAATACAGATTTAGATATTGGCATAGAGAGGACGCTTATTAAGTTTGCAGATGATACCAAGCTGGGAAGGGTTGCAAGTGCTTTGGAGGACAGGGTCATAATTCAAAATGATCTGGACAAACTGGAGAAATGGTCTGAGGTAAACAGGATGAAGTTTAATAAAGGCAAAATACTCCACTTAGGAAGGAACAGTTTCAGACATACAGAATGAAAAGTGATTGTCTAGGAAGGAGTACTGCAGAAAAGGATTTAGGGGTCATGGTGGATGACAAGTTAAACATGAGTCAACAGCGTGATGCTGTTGCAAAAAAAGCAAACGTGATTCTGGGATGCATTAACAGGAGTGTTGTGAGCAAGACACGAGAAGTCATTCTTCTACTCTATTCTGCACTGATTAGGCCTTAGTTGGAGTATTGTGTCCAGTTCTGGACACCACATTTCAAGAAAGATGTGGAGAAATTGGAGAAGGTCCAGAGAAGAGCAACAAAAATGATGAAAGGTCTAGAGAACATGACGTATGCGGGAAGACTGAAAGAACTGGGCTTGTTTAGTTTAGAAAAGGGAAAACTGAGAGGGGACATGATAGCGGTTTTCAAGTATCTAAAAGGGTGTTACAAGGAGGAGGGAGAAAAATTGTTCTCCATGGCCTCTGAGGATAGGACAAGAAGCAATGGGCTTAAATTGCAGCATGGGAGGTTTAGGTTGGACATTAGGAAAAACTTCCAGTCAGGATGGTTAAGCACTGGAATAAATTGCCTAGAGTGGTTGTGGAATCTCCATCACTGGAGATACTTAAGAGTAGGTTGGACAGACACCTGTCAGGGATGACCTAGACAGTGCTTGGTCCTGCCGTGAGGGCAGGGGACTGGACTCAATGATCTCTCGAAGTCCCTTCCAGTTCTAGGATTCTATTAAGCCACATTCCTGTGCTTTCCTCATACACAAGATCTAGCATATTCACTGTGAAGAGGTCATGGTAGTATGGTGTATGTGGGGGGGGAGGGGATGTCATTTCCCTCCACCCTTCTTTCCCATCCAAATCCTTTTTCCATGTAATTAGGACTTTTCTTCTCCCCTGTGTCTATATAATGGAAGGAAGTATCTGGTTATTTGTGTAGGTGCCGTCCTCTCAGCCTTTTCAATCAGGTTCAGGGCAGTAAACCTCACTGCCAACCAGTGATATTTCTCTCTGTTTCCTGTTCTTGTCTAGACTGATAAAAAGGCCATGCGACAGAACTACCTGAAATCCCGACGCTTCAAGGTCTGACACATTTTATTTGATGTTTACGTGTATTTATTATTATTTAAAGGACATTTTGAAATCCATATCCTCATGTTCATAGTCACACCTCTGAATAGGTGCAATAGTTACCTTGACAGAGGTAGGCCAAGTTTGGGATGGCCCAGGCTGACTGTGAAAGGAACAGGAAGGAGGCGAGGAGCCTTTCCTCATCCCCTCGGTGTATGTATGGACAAAGGCTAGCCATATATAATTGGGGGTCACAGGCACTTTGGCAGCAGTAGCCTCCTCAAAGAGGGCCAGGAAGAATAGTGCTAGTTGGAGGTGAGCATGAGAGCATTCTGGAGCCATTTAAGGATGGTTGAGTTCCTGTTGCAATGTTGGCTTCACCAGTGCCCCGGTTGTTATGGGCACAAATTTATGGAAGATTGTTCATAATTATGTCCATAGAGCATGAATTTTATTTCCATTGGCCTACCCTACTGCTCCCCTGAACACCAGCTATTGATTTCAATGGAAGCTGCTTTCTAAATGAGGTCAGCGTTGGGTCCTTCCCAAATACCCTTGCCTGAGTACTGGTAGAAGGAAAAGAGCCCATGATAATTTTGATTCACCACCATGTTTTCTGTTATGGTCTGACATGTGAGCTTTAGATGGATGTGATCTGCCTTCTTCCCCTGGATTTCTTTTACTTCCAAGTTGGTGTAAATTCTCTCTTGCGTTTGCCTCGATGCCTAAAGGTAAGTCAGGAGGGCACTAAAAAAAAGGGGGGGTGGGGGAGAGACACCTGCATTCTTAATTAATGTAACAGAATCTTGTACTGTTTATGACTGCAGTTTATGACTGTTTATGTCTGCAGAAATAGATTAAGTGTAGGTGATAGTACATAGGGGCAGGGAAGAAAAGAGGTTTATCTGTTTGAAGATATTATTAAAAGTTGCCTACATTTTATCTGTCATTAGGAGCATCACAGTCTCTTTTATTTGGTGGGGAAGGAACTGTCAGAGTTCATACTAAGGGTCTGACCCTGTTTCTATACAAGATAATGGAGGTTTTGCCATTGATTTCAATTGCAACAGGAATGAATTCCATATCATAGGCTACATCTAGACTGCATCCCTCTGTCGACAGAGGGATGCAAATCAAGTGCGTTGAAATTGCTCATGAAGCTGGGATTTAAATATCCCGTGCCTCATTAGCATAAACATGGCCACCACTTTTTTTCGAAACAGAGGCTTTTCGAAAAAAAATGGCAGTCTAGACGCGGATCTGTCGAAAATAAAGCCTTTTTCAACAGATCCTGTATTCCTCAAAAAATGAGGTTCACAGGATCTGTCTAAAAAGGCTTTATTTTCAACATAGCCGCGTCTAGACTGCCATTTTTTAAAAAAACCCTCCATTTCGAAAAAAAGTGGTGGCCATGTTTATGCTATTGAGGTGCGGGATATTTAAATCCCAGCTTCATTAGCAATTTTGACATGCCTAATCTACATCTCTCTGTCGACAGAGAGGTGTAGTCTAGACACACCCACTGGGTTATAAATTTTCCTTATTGCTGGAATGAGATCTGATATAAGCGGAGAGAAATTTTCAAGCAATTAAGGTTTTAAAAGAAAGTAAAATAACGCTTTAAAATTTGAGGGCAGCAGCAAGAGTGCACATGAAAGTTACTTCCAACTGGAAGATTTGATGGATGGACGGAGTCACTAGTCTCAGTATGGTCCCTGAGGACGTGTCTACACTAGGAAACTATTTTGAAACAACTAAAATCGATTTAATAACTCCCGAAATAACACAATCGAAATAGCATGTCCACACTGCGGGGAAGCCTTGAAATTATTCTGAGGCAGGCTCCATTAATGTGGACGCGCGACCTCAACCTAGAGCCCCAGGAAGCACTGGGGGAGTAATAAGTTTGAATTACTCTGGGGAGTAGTTATTTCAAAGTAAGAGCACCGCAGTGTCCACACTACCACTATTTCGAAATAACTATTTTAAAATTAGTGTTATTCCTCGAGGAAAGCAGGAGTACAGTTTTCTAAATAAGCGGCCTGTTATTTCGAAATAACGGGCTTGGTACGATGGGCGCTCTGCTTATTAATTCAACCTAAGGGGGGTTATTTTGAAATAAAGCTTTAGTCTAGACCAGGGCTAATGGACCGACAATAATAATTTATTTTATAATTATGTGGTAAAAATGAGAGAGGACGCAATTGTTCAGTAATATTGCACTGTCACACTTTTGTATTTTTATGTCTAATTTTGTTAGCAAGGAGTTTTTAAGGGAGGTGAACCTTGGGGTAGGTGAGGAAAATCAGACTCCTGAAAGGAGTACAGTTGTCTGGAAAAGTTGAGAGCCACTGAGTTAAAAGTTTCTCATTCAAGCCCTGTTGAAAACTAGTTGTCAGCTGTGAATGATGGAAAATTAATGCACATGTATCATTCTCTTTAATAGTACATGGCTTTCTTTGAGTTTAATAACCGTCTTGAAGCTATCCTGAGCAAGGCATATGTTTACAGGTGAGACAAACTACACATCCATTTCTATTTCGGAGGGAGATATGTTTGGATTGATCTTTTATTGGAGGGGAAAGAGGTGCAATTTGGTGGAGATGCAGTTCTTCTTTGTCCCCCTATGTGAATAAATCATTATCCCTGTAGTGATTTCTGTTGTGGCTGAAAATGTCTCCTGGCAGGCTGACCCTAATAGCACATCAGGAGATGTCACCTTTTCAGGTCGTCTTAGCCAAGAAGCGAGAACTTCTTTTTCAGTCATTCTTAAGTCTTGTCTTCTGCATTATTGCCTAGAGGGCATGCTTCCAGGATATGTCCCCTCCGCCACATGAAAGATGACTATAGAAAAATGAAGCCTCAGGGGGTAGCCGAATTTGTCTGTACAGGATAAACTTAAAAAAACAACAAATGGTCTGATAGCACTTTAAAGACTAACAAAACATGTAGATGGTATCATGAGCTTTCGTGGGCACAGCCCACTTCTTCAGATGACCACGAAAGCTCATGATACTATCTACATGTTTTGTTAGTCTTTAAAGTGCTATCAGACTATTCGTTTTTTTTAAGTTGATAGAAAATAGTCTTTGTTAATAATAGCATTTGGTCAATAACCTCTTCCTAGTTCAAGTCCATGTAATAAATGCTGTCAACGCTATTTGAGATGATCCTTTTGTTTCCAAACAACTGGATGCAGGAATGGTAGGGATAAATAGAGTAAAGCAGCAGATAAAAATACACTTACCCCAAAGAAACTCCTCAAAGAGTTGTACAGAGCTTTAGCTGTGTAACTGATGGGGAGTATCTTGGAATAACTAGTGTCAAATGTTTTGAAATGCTCCCTTTTTCTTTCTAATAAGACTACAAGTATCAGAGCTTGTCCTGTTTTTCCATTAATTATTTTTAACTTTTAACAATGATGTTTTGGGGGGATGGAAGGTGTTTTTTCATGATCAGGCACATGGTAATCTTTCCTCTGTCATTGTTGCCTTGCTTTGCAGAGTGATAAGGACCACAGCCTATCTACTATTCAGCTTACACATAAACTCATGCCTGTATTATTGGGCATCATCATACCAGGGACTGCGTTCCACCAGTTGGGTCTACGACGGGGAGGGAAACAGGTACTTAGTATGCATGTCTTCTGTTTTGGAACAGGCAAGTGCAACAGACTAGGAACTTTAGAGAGACAGGATACAGCCAAGGCTGAATTAATACATGACTTTTGACATCCGAGTTCACCTATGAGTCAAAAGCCTAACATTTCCAATACAGTATCATCATTATCTGATTTATTATATCAGCCCTGCCTATTACTAAGGGCACGTCTACACTAAGAAATTATTTTTAAATAACTCAATGTGAAATAATAACTCCTGAAATAACAAAATTGAAATAGCGGGTCCCCGCTATGGGGGAGCCTCAAAATGAGTCTAAGGCTATGCCTACACAGCAACATTATTTCGAAATAACTAGAGTTATTTCAAAATAACTTAGTCTGTGTCTACACGGCAGACGGTTATTTCGACATATTGTCAAGCTGGAGGACTTCTTACTCTGACTCCTGTAACCCTTATTGTACGAGGAGTAAGGGAAATCGGAGGAAGAGGGCTCTATTTTGAAATAAGTGCTGTGTAGACTAATGCTATTTTGAAATAACTATTAGAATTACTCTGACACAGCCACCAAGTGACAACTTGGAAAGTGCAAGAACAACGAGAAGTCCATATAGACTAACAGATTTATTGGAGCATAAGCTTTCGTGGGCAAAGACCCACTTCATCAGATGCATGACATATATTTCAAAATAGCATTAGTCTATTTCACAATAACTACTCCCCAATAAATCTGTTATGTCTATAAGGTGCCACAGGACTTCTCGTTGTTCATGTAGTTTCCAAGTTGTCACCTGGTGGCTGTGTCAGAGTAGTTCTAATGGTATGAAACAGATGCTGACTTTTCAGGTGAAGGAAACTGGTTGGAAAGTTGTTCTTTTTTTCCTTTGCAGTTATATTCGCTGTTACTACTGGGCTGTCAAGACTCTGATTACTATTGGAGGTCTGCCTGACCCTCAAACTCTGTTTGAGATAGTCTTCCAGCTTCTGAACTACTTCACTGGGGTCTTTGCTTTCTCTGTTATGATCGGGCAGGTAAATGAATAATTGTTCTGTCGTCCCTTCTGTATGATGCAGGACAGGTTCACAGTGTCTGTTATTTTTAATGTCATCTTTCTGAAATCTTGTTTCAGTTTCCTAAATAGCATCCCCGGTGCTTTCCCAGTTTATATATTGAAAAATCCCAATAGCATCAGTGTGCATTCATACATTATTTTAAGGTTTATTTTATTAACATAAAGGGTCTCCTGACCTGCTGCATGACAGATTTTATAAGCCTGAAGACACAGATGCTAAAAAACCTCTCTCATAATACAAGTTGCACCTCTGTTGATTGGGACTTTCTGATCTGGTAACATTTGTGGTCCAGCAGGACCATGGATGTTCCAGGATCAGAAAGTCCCAGTGTGCTGTGGGGACAAGGAGGTGGGAGCCCGACGTGGTCCAGCTGGGTTGCTCAGGAGAGTCAGAAAACCCGATTGGGTGGGGGGAGAGGGCAGTGGCAGGGGGGCCAGAAATGACCTCCCCTGGTGGGGCAAAACCCTCATCCGGGACCAGGAAGGTCTAACCTGTACACAATTTATGTTCATCTAAGAAGCTAGTTGTTAATAGAGTTAAGGATATTTAACAGCTATGAGTAATGATGCATAAATAGCTATTTCCTTTCATTCTGTTCCTTTCCCTCCTCCAACTCAGATGAGAGATGTCGTTGGCGCTGCTACCGCAGGACAAACTTATTATCGGAGTTGCATGGATAGCACCGTCAAATACATGAATTTCTACAAAATCCCCAAATCCGTTCAAAATCGGGTCAAAACATGGTATGAATACACATGGCATTCACAAGGCATGTTAGGTAAGAATTCGCTGCTTTTAGGATTATTGTCTTTATAAGGCATTAAGTTTACATATTTCTGATATTTTTACCTTGGTCTATCAACATTATATCAGTGTAAGATGGCAGCTTACAAAATTTTGTCACCTGTTATCAGTGTCAATTGCAGATGGTCTAGAGCAAGAGATATGTGTCATTCAAGAGAGCACTTCTGAGTTTTGGAAAGCCACTGCAATCATTCTGCAAAACTGGTGACAGAACAACAATACGCCACTAACCCTAAGGATTTTGTGGGATTGTTTTATTTCCTTTTGCATTTTATTTATTTCACTATATTTCATGCTTGTTTTACCAATGCTTTGAAGCAGTACACTACGCTACTGCCAGAAATCAAATTCCTAGTCTGCTTGTGAACAAGCGTGATCACAATGCAACCCCCAGGACAGATAAAGTTATCTGAATTGAGATCGTTGGCCAAATGACAGCCTCTTGTGTAGGAAAAACCTGCAATTCCCGCTAACCTATCCGGCTGGGGAAAGGTACAATCTAATCCTTCGTCTCTGCACTGATTTGTTACTGAGCTCCATATTAGAAAGCTAGGTACATTTTTGTAAGTGGCAAGTTCTTTGTTACGTTTTCCCTTTTAACAGACGAATCGGAGTTAATGGCACAGCTGCCAGACAAGATGCGGCTGGATATTGCTGTTGATGTGAACTATGAGATAGTTAGCAAGGTGGCACTCTTTCAGGTACTGTCTATCTTCTCAGGTCATACGTTACTTGACTTCTCAGAGGCGCCTGCAAACTCAGTAATTCTGCTTCCTCTTTTGGGTTCAGGGCTGTGACCGGCAGATGATTTTCGACATGTTGAAGAGGCTCAGATCTGTTGTTTACTTACCCAATGATTATGTGTGCAAGAAGGTAACAAGCATTTTCTTTCCCTCGATTCTGTTTAGAGACTTGGCATAACGTGATTCTCTCTGTTCTGGGGAAGAGGTAGGGCCTGACGTGAAAGCTCATTGTTTGAGTGATATGGATTTTGCTTGCCAGTGCATTTGGCAAGGATACACAGCAGGCTAAATGAGAGATGGGACCACACTGTGGTTGCCACTACAACCACCCAGAGGCATAAAGAGACCTTAAAGGCTTCCTGGGGAATGTTCCAGTGCAGAAGTAGGGTTGACTTACGTTGCAACTTCATGCTTCCCTGCTGTACAGCTTCTTGAGTAGGTGGGTACTGAGGGTGTGAAGAGGAGCCAGAGAGTTATGTGGGGGACAAGAGTGGGAGGGGATGGCATGCAAAGTGTTGCGCCTGTTCTGGGCTGTAGAGCAGCCTGTAGGCCAGGAGGTGGCAACCCCCGGCATGCCTGCCACAAGTGGCATGCGAGCTGATTTCCCGTGGCATGCAGGGTGGGAGCTTAGCCCCACCTCTCCTTCCCCCCCCCCATTCCCTCCCATGCAGCCCGAAGCTTGTGCAGAGGTTCCAGCCTCAGCTGCATAGCTGCAGGCTGGAGCACTAGCTCCAGTTTCCTGCTGGGAGGGGGCGGGAGAAGCACATGCGTGTCCCTGGGACTGCCCCTGCCCAGCCTGGGTGTCCAGCTCCTGGGAGCTAAGGGGTTAACCACCCCCTTCCTGGCTACAGGCTTTTTGCTTTGGGAGGGGGCAGGGCTGGCTGCTCCCCATGGTCTGTGTGTGGGGTCAGGGACCCCCTTCCCCAGTGCCCCTCTGTGCCCAGCCAGGCTGGAGCCAGATCTGGGCAGCCCCGAGCTCTGCCTGCCCCAGCCCCGGAGCCTCAGCTTGCAGGCAAAGGGCTGAGCTGGGCAGGGAAGAGACTGTGCCCTCCCCCCTCTCTTCCTCTCCCCACCCCCTGCTTCTCCTTGCCCCAGCGCTGCTGCCCTGCCAGTGAGTGCACTGGGGGCACAGGGATGTGAGGGTGGGGGGGTGAAGGAGGAGGCAGGGGCAGGATGGGAGGGGGCAGGGGTTGCACTGAGGGGCATGGGATGATGCAGGGGATCAGACTGTGGGGGCAGGATGGGAGGGGGTGGGGGTTACACCAAGGGACATGGGGAGATGCAGGGGATCAGGCTGGGGGGATCATGAGGCCGAGGGGAGTGAGGCTGGAGCAAAGGGAAGATGTGGGGGAGGGATACAATTTTACTTTGCAGAAGCTGCACTTTCCTTTACTCCCCACTTCTTTGCCTCCCTTCCCAACTAGCTATTTGGCTGTGTACTCACCCTCTTACCTCCCTCCTGCTCCCAAACTCCCTCTTGTACCCCCACCCCACCCCTTCTCCTGCCGCCCAACTCCCTTCCAGACCCTGCCCTCCTCACCCCGTCCTGCATCCCTATCCCACTCACTGGCAGCCCTGTCCCACACATCGAACCCCTCCTTTTTGTTCCACCCCAGAGCCTAAGGGGGTTCCTAAATTCCACTAACTCTGGAACCCCAGAAAAGTAAATCTGGCCTATGGGAAGTTCTGAACCTCAGTTCTTCCTGTCCCCTCCCCTCACCCCATGGGGACTGGAGCACCAGAGGAGTGAGGTGTCTCAGTTGGGGGCCACAGCAGTGGGGGTTGGAGGAATTTTTTTGCTTCTCACGTGTGTGGTCCCCACCTGATTTTTCTGTGGGTCAGCGACTCCCTATCCAAAAAAGGTTCCCCGCCCCTGACATAAATAAAGAAAACATTGAAACCTTTTGTGTTGGACATAATATTTTACTTTATTTAAAATGAAATTTGATCAACTAACATGAGAAAATGAAAATGCTTAATCTGTTTAATAATTTAAATTAAACTGTTCTCCCCAGCTGCAGCACTAGCAAAATGGCTCAGGTGTAATTATGTAATTAACAGTGAGTTTCCATTAGCAACGAGTAGTCTGCAGAAAGGTTTGCATTGACCCAGGTGGTCCATGGGGCGGATGGTGGAGAGAACCCCTCCTACCATCCCGGGAGAGCCCAGGGCAGGAGGGTTAAATCTTGGCATGCCACTTCGGAAGGGTTACTGACTCCTGCTGTAGGCAGTCGTACAATGTTGCTGGAAAATAAGGCAGCCTCCAGGTTATGCCAGGAGCCACAACAGTCCCCAGAACAGTATAGACACTTTTGGACACTCCTGTGTTTCACCTCCTGTGCTACACTTCCTGAGTTCCCTCAAGCAATGAGAAGAGCCAGGCCTGGCTAATACAGCAGGAGCTGATTAAGTTGTGCAAGGGAGTTTCGAAGCAAAAAACGTTCTCTGTATTACTTTTGGTGATAATGATCATATTGTACAAAGAGTGACCTCTGGTGATTTAAATGGGTGCCGCATTAACACTAATTGAAAAAAGTACAGGGGGAAGGCAGAATAAACAGGACTAAACAACAACCAAAGGAACGAATTTTTAAAAAAAAGGTTGAGAAGCATTTTTAAAAAAATCCACTGATGATAAAATCTATTCCCCCATTTTGGAACCTCGAGTCTTCTTATCATGAAAGCTATGAAAAGATCTGCATGAAACAGAATAAAACAATATTAATGGAAGCTACAGAGGGTAGCCAAGTTAGTCTGTACAGGATAAACTTAAAAAAAACCCAACAAATAGTCTGGTAGCACTTTAAAGACTAACAAAACATGTGTCATGGCTCCTTTCTCACTCTGGCACGATAAATGCAGAAGTGGGGCCAGCAAGTGTATCCCAAAACCTTATCTACCAGGCTTTGGTATAAAACTTCCCCCCCAAATCTTAAAACCCTAGATTTTGGGAATAAAACTTCCACTTCCATCACCCAAGTATTGATGTGACAAATCAGGGGAAAGATCACTTGGGAAATCTCACCCCTATAGTACGAACCAGGACACCCTATTAACCAACACCAGATTAATAAAAAGAAAAGAGAAAACTTTTATTATCACCACAATATTCCTGTTGCAAACATAATAACTAGATGGAAGAGTAACAAATAATATACTCATGGAGAAACTCTATGGGCCTAGAACTTCGTTACAAAGAAAAGCCAAACGTCTTTTAAAAAGTGCACAGACAGCAGATCCCATACCCAACCCATAAAACAATAAAGATTTATCTAAACTTTACCCTACTTATAGAAAGTGAAGAAAGAGTCTTTTCTTGGAGGGAGACGTAGTGTCTGTCTCCCTCAATAGCTGGAGAGAACTGCCCCGAACAAAGGAGGGAAAAAACAAAAATTCCTTTGTCCCAGTTTGAAATTCCTACCTACATTCCTATTGGCCACTCCGCCTAGCTAGGTAAGGGACATAGTTAACCCCTTAGTCCCCAGGCTGCTGGCTAACCCTCATGATCATGACAACATGTAGATAGTATCATGAGTTTCGTGGGCACTTATTCATGGAGTAATTGAATCATTTAACTTGGAGGATCAGGGACTTCCTATATATTCCATACTTTTTCTTCCCCTTTTTCTGGGCTACCTCGGGATGAGCAGTGCACAATTTGTTCTAATCTTTGTTGCAGGGGGAAATTGGCCGAGAGATGTACATTATTCAAGCTGGACAGGTGCAGGTCCTTGGAGGGCCTGATGGCAAAACCGTGCTTGTGACTCTGAAAGCTGGATCTGTGTTTGGAGAAATAAGGTCAGAGAGAGGATCGATGGGGAATTGGGAGATAAGATTAGAAGCCGAGGGATAAGATTAGAAGGACGTTGGGGAAATAAGACAGAAGTGCAGAGAAACAAAATTTGGAAATAAGATCTGGGAAGGTGGGTCCATTACTAAGACCTATTTGGTGGTGTAATTTAAAAGGGACACAGGGATCTGTTAATACAAATAAATTCCACTTTTTAATTTTAAACTTTCAGATTGTCATTGTCCCTCTGCCTCTATTTTATGCCAATAAACACAGTATGGACTGATTTAGTTGTCCAATGACAGTTGCAAAGGCCACTCTTCCTTGGGGAAGACAAAAAAGGGAAAGAGTGTTTTGTATTGGTCAACAACAACCATCCTGGCTGATAAATCAGCCTGGGGCTGAGTCCTTGGCAGTGCTTCTCAGCTGAAAGGGTCGCTGAATGCAGTATGGTTGGAAATAGATGAAAACGGGGTTACCAAAGGCCTGCAACAAGGACAGTCATCCTGGATCAATCAGTAAACTATACTGTTGGCTTTCAACTAAGTGGAAGATAAATGGAGAAAACTCACTATTCCAACTTGGATCATGCCTTTCCAATACCAGCAGCGTGAAAAGAAATCATTGCAAGGTTTCTGTTCTAGGCCTTTTGTGACCTGTGTTGATAAGGCTTCAGGCAGGGAATTCATGTGTAGATGCAGAGATCTGTGACTCATTTTGGCAAATATGGATGCTTACACTTGTGCATAGCTACCCAGAGTGCAATAGTGATTTGTAACACACTGATGGTGGGTACATTTCTGTCTATATTAGCATGTTTTTTTAAAGAGCGATATTATAAAATGACGACAATGAAATCATTTTTATGTAGTGACTTTCGTACCAACGTAACATAAAAATACTTAAAATATTTGATGTGTAAAATGTCATGATTAGCAAAAGCTGAGCTCTGAGTACATTCACTCCTGAAGCAAACTCTGCCATCAAACTGTGTGAAAGCACAGATTTTAAATAATAAAAGCTGTATTGATCCTATATACAATAATTTTAATACTTCTTGGTATTTTCATTAGCTTGTTGTCAGTGGGAGGTGGAAATCGTCGCACAGCAAATGTTGTGGCCCATGGATTTACTAACCTTTTCATCTTGGATAAGAAGGACTTGAATGAAATTTTGGTGCATTATCCAGAATCCCAGAAGCTGCTGCGTAGAAAGGCTAAGTGAGTGACAGGATGCTGCTAAAATGTCATTTATCGTAAACATGCAGATGTAGTACAATTTTCAAACTCTTGAAGAACATGTGGTCTTTGGGGTTGCACATCAGAGAAATTACATCGTAAGCGTTAAAGGAAAATGTTCAACGCTAAGCATGCTAGAGTGTAAATAGATTTTTTTTTGCCTCCGTTACAGCAGTTCTCTAAATGAAGCAGACTTGAGAGCCTCACCTGGACTTAGATAGAAATGAAAAATATAGGTGCTACGGGAATTGTTGATGTTTCAGCAAATTGTGCTCTTTCCTCTGAGTTAGCATGGAACTAATGGCTTTCCTACTGGGATTGGTGTTTTTCAGAGGGGATGTTAAACTGAGGCGCTAATAGTTCGTGGTCTTAAAAACTCCCAGGGCACTTTTCACAAGAAAATATAATTTATCTGCCACGATCAAATTGCAATGTAAAAGCCAAACTGTGACACTTGCTGTACTACCATGCAGGAAATGTAGGAATCTCTTTGCTCCCCTCTGCACAGACAACCCAAATCACAAGTAGTAACACAGAGGTTGGGGTGAGCCGCCTCTGCTTGTTACACACTTACGGTTGGGGAGTGAGCAGAGCCGGCTCCCCATACCTATGCACCAGCCCGTGCAGCTGATCCAACATGTCAAGGGGAAGTAATCCGCACCATGTACAGGGTTGGAGCAGATTGTCCCCACCTCTTCTGGGACCAAGAAGGAGGAAGACTTCCAGAATCACAGTCTCCTTAGGATTTATAGAACCCTACATAGTATTATTGAACTGGTGGCCCTATGCTCAACGGCGGGGGGGAGGGGGAAGGGGAGGAAGGGAGGGGCGACAGTTTTTTAGAGATGTGATGTTATCACTTTCAGCAACACACCAATGAAATATTTTGAAAGCAAATTGTAAACTAAGGTCCTGTCGACTGACACAGTCGATTCAGAACCTGGCAGTAGAGACCTGGGGTTGGCAAACGCCTGTTAAATAGCTTCATTACCACTTGAATGGCTCTTTCACAGAGTCAGTGTTCTGCTAATAGGTCTGGCAAGCTTTGTCACATTTAAGTTAACTAGATCCTCTCTGGAGGAAGCAGGGCCACAGAGCAGGGATAGGAAGAGACGGGCTGGTGGACATTAAGGCCTAGTGGTGCCCATAAGAACAGCCAAACTGGGTCAGACCAAAAGTCCATCTAGCCCAGTATCCTGTCTGCCGACAGTGGCCAGTGCCAGGTGCCCCAGAGGGAGGGATCACAACAGGTAATCCTCACATGATCCCTCCTCTGTCACCCACCTCCAGAGAAACAGAGGCTAGGGGACACCATTCCTACCCATCCTGGCTAATGGCCATTGATGGACCTAACCTCCATGAATATGGCCTCAAATATGTGGGTGCCCTACACAACTGTGTATTCGGTGTATAGGGAAGGATAGCCTTGCACAGTCTGGTTCCTGTTTGGCTTGTGCGGCAGTATAATTATCCTTCTTTGGGGCTGGTGGAACAATTGAAGGCCCTACGTCATAACATTCTGTCTCCTAGAAATCCCACCCGTAGTGTAAGATGTATTTCTCTTATCAGTTTTGCTGAGGAGCATGTATGGTATAGTGTTAGTACCTTGTTGGTTACTATGCTTGGGCTGTGGGCTGTGGGGGACCCCCACTGGCAGCTGTCTGTAAGCACGGCCCAGCAGGGGGTGTCTTACTGCTCCAGGGCAGTGGCTAAAACCAGTTCTACAAGTTAAGGGAAGAGGCTGAACAAAGGCAATGTGTGCGAGGGGAAGGGGCATTTTTTTGGGCTGAAGCCATGAAAGAGAGAGACTGAGGAGGAAGCTGGGGTAGTAGGGGCCCAGTCACCCCATCTCAAGGGGGCCTGAGGCATCCTGGCCCTAATTCCTGTAACCAGATTACATCTATGCTGTGCTGTACCCTGGAGAAGCAATAAACTTCCTCTATTTTACTGGCTGGTGAAGTCTGTGCCTGTGGCTACGGGGGTGCAGGATTGGGCGGAACCCCAACTCGCCGTCCCAGCATGCTATAAATGTCCTTTCCTAATTTATTGCTGTTTTTCATTTTAGGCCTGTCAGGGCATCATTTACACTTCAGGAATGGAAAAGTCTAAGTAGGGCATTTAGTTTATCACCCTGCCATTGCAGAACAGTTCTCTGTTTACTAGCCTAGCCTATTTTGAAAACCTCTAGGGAAGGAGATGCTATGACTTCCCTAGGTAGTTGGTTCCATTGTCCTAATGTTTGTACAGTTAGGAAGTTTTTCCCTCAGATTGAAACTAAATCTGCCGTGCTGTAGTTTGATGTCATTGCCTCTAGTCCTGCCCTCTGTGGCAAGAGAGAACAACTGTTCTCTACCTTTTTATGGCTGCCTTTCAAGTCTTTGAAGACGACTAGCATGTCTCCTCTTAATTTCCCCTTTTCCAAACTAAACATTCCTAGTTCCTTCAGCTTTTGCTGATATGACTTTCATTCCATCCCTTTGATTATCTCTGTCACTCACCTCTGGATCTTTTCCAGTTTCTCTACATCCTTTCTATATACATTGGTGAACAAAACTGGGCATGGTACTCCAGCTGAGGCCTAACCAGCGCTGAGTAACACAGTACTATCCCCTCCCATGACTTGCAGGGCAATCGCATTTGCTTTTTTTGCAACAACATGCATTGCTGACTCATTTGAGGTTGTGATCCACTACATTTCCCCATTCATTCTTAGCAGTGCTGCTGTCAAGCTGCTGATGCCCCATCCTGTATTGGTGCGTTTTCGCCTACATTTGTCTTTGTTGCATTTCAACAATTTGAACAAAATAATCATGGGTTTTTTTCAATATTTTCTCAGCTCTTCTTTTCCACAAAGCCTAAGGTTGCGAGAGTGCCTTTAACTGCTGCAAAACGTGAACTATCTGTGTTAGAAAATCACTCTTAAATTGCATATCTCTAGAGACAATTAGGTTTTTTGTTCTTATTTTAGGAAAATGCTGAAAAAAAACAATAAACCCAAAGAAGGAAAAGGCACGTCAAAAGATGTGCTTATCATTCCTCCAAAAGCTGGAACTCCTAAACTCTTTCAAGCTGCTCTGGCAGCTGCAGGAAAGACCGGAGGCAAACGAAAGCTTGCCCACCTCAGATGGAAATTGAAGGAGCTGAAAGCAATGCAAGATCTGCAAGATATGCAGGTAAGGAAAAAGGATTGACGGTTTTGTTCTTTTATTCACAATGAAACAATCATCTTGCAACATGGTTGATGGAGACTTAACAAAGAGTCCATATTTCTACAGCATAGAGTCCATATTTCAGCTGACTAATAATAAACCACTGGTTGATCCCAATCCAAATGTTCATTTATTCTTTCATTTGCTGCTGGGACTATCTACGGTGGGAATCATGGTGATTATGTGAAGAAGGACATGTGTTCAGAAAGAAATCAGCAGAGATGACCCAATTATTTCACATGAAGTACAATTAAGTTTGAGAGAAATATGGAATAAATGCAAAAATGGTCCTAGAAGGATTGAGGAAACCTTTGCAGAAAGGCATCATAATCCAGTGCCAGTGAGCTAATGCATCAACTTGGTGTGTGGCCTAGTAGGAGAACATATTAGTTTTTCACTTGAGGAGATTGTAATTATGTGAAAAAACTAGGTCTCATTATAGTCTGCAGTGGACGTATATTCTCATAACACAACCACTGTACTGTGTAATATTCATAGAGCTGACCCATATTATGCTAAAGTGACAGACAGGTACACAGCCAGACATCCAGCATTCATAGGGAAGTTTATCGGTCCAACTTTGTATCCGTGTGACTGTAGCAGAAGCCATGTTCCAAAATTCCATAGTGATTCTATCTGCATATGATTTGCTGAATTTAAGAAAGTATAAGTCTTAATATTAATATAATAAAGGGCTCTCCTTTTATTAATTAGCTATACTTGAGAATTATAATCAATATATTATATGAAATGCATCATAACCAAAAGTCTTTGCTTACTAGTAGTGTTAAGGTATAATGGTAAAGAGGGCCATACAAGTATCTAGAAAGACTCATAGAACAAGGAAATATATTTCTAATGTCCTTCATAAAAGAATGACAAGGCTTCTTATACTTAAATGTTGTAAGAATGATTAAAGAATAGTTAAAAGCAGCAGAAAATATGGATGCTAACTTATACTACACATTTTGGATAGAAATGAAGAATGAATTCCATAATTAAGGCATTGTATTCATAACCCACATTAACACAGGTAAGTCTTTGTCGTTCTCCGCTTGCTGATCTACATAAAGCACTTTCGGAGACTGCTGTTGCTTCCAGATAATTGATGTAAAATGGAGAGGCCTACGTTTTTTAGAGCAGTGTTTCTGAAAGTGGTCTGTGGAAAGCTGCTACCAGGCTGCTCCGGTTTGTTTACTTACTGGTTCTGCAGCCACAGAGCCTCACAGTTCCCATTGGCTGTGGTTTGCCTTAAAGTCTGTGAGTTTTTGATCTCTAGCTGTTTCTTGAGCATATAATTCACCTTCCCCTACTAAAAGGGAAAACATGGTAGTGGGGTGAAATCTTGATAATAAGTTTGGACACAGTAAAATGTCTTGACATTCTTTTCTCCCTCTCTGTCAGACATTTTAAATCAGGTTAACAAATACTGTAGTAGTACCAAAGGGTCCCAGTCATTGATTAGGGCCCCATCACGTTTACTTTCTTTTATTTGTGTTCCAGAATTCCAGTTCCACTCCAATTCCACCAAAATCACCAGTCCACCGCCGTTCACCTAACGCCTCCTGCAAATCAGATGACCCAGCTGGTGAGGATACCCTCTCAAAGTCTCCAGATAACTCAGTCTTAATTCGCATGAGTCCTATCCCACAAAGCAACGAAGAGGTTCTTTCTGTGGAGGTTTCAGACAAGGAAGAAAAGAAATGAAAAACAAACTCTTGTCCCTGTCCCTCCTAGAAAGCCGCTGCCATGAGTTTCAGCTGGACAACTATATCCTATAGAAGCTTTTACTGGCTACCAATTTCTGTGCAATGGCTAGAGGCTTCGCTCACTAAGACAGCTTGGTATGCTCTGCCTTCTTGTGTACTTGCACTATGAGACTGCACTGGATAAGGCTTTTTGCCATAGGGCCTAGAGTTGTACAAACCTTCTGCACTCTGGAAGTCAACTTTTACTGAATTCCTTTATAAACATTCCCACTAAATACCTGGCCAACCCTCTTGCCTCCCCAGCCAGCCTGACAGTGAGGGAGCCTTACAGTAATGAATATTGGCTTTTTACAGTTCTGAATGGCTAGTGTCTTACTCTATCAAATATCAATGCATCCCCTTTTTAAGGTTGCAGTTTTTTCCCCTTAATGTGACTCGTACTTTCCTGAAAACAAACAGAAGAAAAGCTGATTCCTGTCCATTTGATGAAAAGTCGTCTAGATGATGTTGTGTAAGACATGGAAATAACTGAAAAAACAACATCAATGAAAAAATAGGATAACTGATACCAACCCAAAAGACAGGCCTTCTCCCAAGTTCAGAAGACAGACATGCAAACAAACATGGACTTTGTGTCAGTGGTGTGCATGTCGCCATATGAACACAGCTTGGTTTCACACCTATCAACATTTTTAATAACATCTTTGCAATTCTTTTATATTACTTACTTGGATCTCAGTTCCTTTGCCTATAAGGAAGCAGGCTACTGCTCTGCACAATGCTTATTGTAATACTGAGCTGTGCTTGTTGTCTCTTTGGTTCAGTGTTCAGCCAATAGAAAGTACTGTGGTCAGGACTCGAGTTGAACAAAAAGTTATTTCTTTGTTCAGTGTCTGAACCAAGAAATTTCATTTGGGTTGAACACACCGTTTCTCTTCCTTTTTGCAGAACCCCAAGGTTTGCTACGTGGAGCAGTTCCAAAATGTATTAAAATGTAATTTCACTCTTTCAGCAATTACTTGTGTTTTAATTACTGGTGCAGAGCTCATCTGTTCCTGTATATAATGACCATGCTGCTAAATAAGTAGGATGGCACTTGTAAGAGTCTCTTTTACAGGGGAAGATGCATATGAAACGATTGATCTTTACCTTAAATCTTCACAATTTACTGTAATGCATGTAAGTTTCCTTCCTTCCTTCCAAGAATGGTCCTCGGAGAATATATATGGGCTTCTCTGAGGGACAGAGATAAATGTCAGTGCTGATTAGCAGCATTGTGATTACACTTAAGAATTCTTAGAGACATCAGCACATTTAAGGAACTCAGATATGTTACAAGTAAAGCTGAAGTCACCACTGCTCTTACTTAACATTGCACATTCTTGTACATTCTTTACAATTTCCAACATTTTAGTGAAAAGTGTATAGTATTTTTTCACTATATGAACATTTAAAAAGTCAAAAGAGGAAATCTGTGCAAAAACTGTAAGTGAAAATGGGGTTTTGATTGCTGGATATATTTTGATATGTTTATAAGGATAGTTTAAATGAATAATATGCCATCTGCTGCAGTGGCTTTCATATTCTAAAGCATTTTAATTAAACTTTTAGATTATTGTTCATCATGTGTGGATTCATTTCAGGAACAGAAAATGTGTTAAAATTCCTGTTTATTATAGCTTTGTCTATTAATTTGCTATATGTCAACAAAACAAATTTATGTGCAAACTTTTACGACAATTTTTTTTCTCAGACTTAAAACACATGGAGGGAGAAATCCCTAGCTAATACTACACATAGGTCATAGAACTATGACTCTTTATACCATACTTCTTGTGAGCACCCGAAGGGACAATCTTATGGGGTGCAATCAAGAAGTTCTGTGGTAAAATTTACCATAGAGCAGTGGTCTCCAACCTTTTAAAGCACAAGATCACTTTTTGAATTTAAGTCAGTCCAGGATCTACCTCAAACCCAAATACCCCTGCCCCATCCCTTCTGCAAAGCCCTGCCCCACCTCTTTGCTGAGGCCCCACCCTCCTTACTCTGTGAAGATGGGGTACAGGAGAGGGGGCCAGAGTGACATCAGCGCCCCACTGCCTCTATCTCCTCCACCCTGCACAACAAACAGGAGGCTCCCAGGGGGCAGCTCTGAGGCTCTGGGCATGAGCAGCAGGGCAGCGTGGGGAGGGGCAGTTGAAGTGCCGGCACTTGATAGCCTCCCAGCCAAACTAGACAGGATCACCTGTCAGAGGTTCCAAGATCTACCAGTAGATCCTGATCTACTGGTTGGTGACCACCATCATAGAGCCAGCTAGCTCAAGAGTTCACCCAGAATTCTTAAATTTACCTGTCTAAATAAAATGGACCAGAGGCTGCTCATGACAGCCTGTGTTGCTAGGCAAAACTACAAGGAGGCCACCCCATCCTACTTCCTGGAACAGGTTCTCAACCAGAGGGGGCATGTCAGACCTTCTGTGGAGGGTGCGTTAAGTCTTCGATTAGTTCTGTGATTATGGGAGAAAAGCGGGGGAGGGAGCATCAGGGTTTCAGTGGCACTCACTCAGGTTTCTCAAGTTTCTGAGTGAGTAGTATTACAATTTGCTGCACGGGATCCCAGCAACCCTCAGGTCTGGCCTGGCTGGAATTTCCTGCTGCCCTATACAAAATCTGACCCCCTCATAGCAGAGCCGACAGCCACTGTAGGCCTCAGGGCAAGGTGGAAAGCGTTAGTGGCAGGCGTGGCCACCGAAGCCGTGGCACTCCCACAGCAATTCAAAAGGGCCCAGGACTCTGGCTGCCGACTGAAGTAGCAGTGGTGGCAGCCAGGAGCTCCAGAAACACCAGACCCCTGTGTAGTTGCTTCCTTCACTACCTCCACCCTCCATAGCTGCTTAGTTTGCCTAGAACTAGCAAGACCCTTAAGACAGCCCAGCCACCATATCATGTTTTGCTCTAATCACAATAGATTAGGAGGTACTTCTACTGTCCACATGAAAAAGAACTATTCATTAAAAGACCAATGGAGCTAAAATGCATTAAAATTATTTTAATCTTTAAGGAAGAGTAGATGAAAGAGACTATAGTCTACATTGCCTCGGCCGCACTGCTGAAAGGCAGGGAATGAAAAGCAAAGACAAGCCAAAAGTAACACTCTTCAGGGACCTGGGGGAATCAACATTATAGGTAATCGGGAATGGTGCCAACATGTCTAATCTGGGGGTAAGGGTCCTCAATTACTTGAAAGAGTCAAACAGCCCCAGTGCTAGTAGTGAGGGAGTTAGTGAGCCACCAGCTCCCAAACTGATGATTAAATTTAAATATTGAGGTACTATTTTAAAAGCATCTTCCTTGGTGAGGGCTGATTTAACTAGTAATCCAATACATGTCAGACATGTGGTGCTGCAATGGGAATATCACATTTTATTAACTGTGCAGCAGCTGCCTTTTCAAGTACTGTGAGCTGTGCCTCGCACAGATGTCAGGAACTGCTCTGGGGCA
Source organism: Pelochelys cantorii (assembly GCA_032595735.1). Classification (NCBI taxonomy): domain Eukaryota; kingdom Metazoa; phylum Chordata; order Testudines; family Trionychidae; genus Pelochelys; species Pelochelys cantorii. The sequence continues at coordinate 589,830 of CM064339.1, read as the reverse complement.
AGGCAGCCATTGGATGCTCCACCGCTGAGGGGAGCGCGCACTGGAGCAGGGCAGCCATTGGGTGTTCCACAGCTGAGGGGAGCGCGCTGGAGCAGGGCAGCCATTGGATGTTCCACAGCTGAGGGGAGCGCGCGCTTGGGCAGGGCAGCCATTGGATGTTCCACAGCTGAGGGGAACGCGCACTGGGGCAGGGCAGCCATTGGATGCTCCACCGCTGAGGGGAGCGCGCACTGGAGCAGGGCAGCCATTGGGTGTTCCACAGCTGAGGGGAGCGCGCTGGAGCAGGGCAGCCATTGGATGTTCCACAGCTGAGGGGAGCGCGCGCTTGGGCAGGGCAGCCGTTGGATGTTCCACAGCTGAGGGGAACGCGCACTGGGGCAGGGCAGCTCTTGGATGTTCCACAGCTGAGGGGAGCGCGCGCTGCGGCAGGGCAGCCGTTGGATGTTCCGCAGCTGAGGGGAACGCGCGCTGGAGCAGGGCAGCCATTGGATGCTCCACAGCTGAGGGGAGCGCGCGCTCTGGCAGGGCAGCCGTTGGATGTTCCGCGGCTGAGGGGAGCGCGCGCTGGGGCAAGGCAGCCGTTGGATGTTCCACAGCTGAGGGGAGCCAACGCTGGGGCAGGGCAGCCGTTGGATGTTCCACAGCTGAGAGGAACGCGCGCTGGAGCAGGGCAGCCATTGGATATTCCGCAGCTGAGGGGAACGCGCGCTGGGGCAGGGCAGCCGTTGGATGTTCCGCAGCTGAGGGGAGCGTGCTGGAGCAGGGCAGCCATTGGATGTCCCACAGCTGAGGGGAGCGCGCGCTGGGGCAGGGCACCCCTTGGATGTTCCACAGCTGAGGGGAACGCGCGCTGGGGCAGGGCAGCCATTGGATGTTCCGCAGCTGAGGGGAGCGCGCGCTCTGGCAGGGCAGCCGTTGGATGTTCCGCAGCTGAGGGGAACGTGCGCTGGGGCAGGGCAGCCGTTGGATGTTCCACAGCTGAGGGGAGCGCGCGCTGGGGCAGGGCAGCCATTGGATGTTCCACAGCTGAGGGGAACGCGCGCTGGGGCAGGGCAGCCGTTGGATGTTCCGCAGCTGAGGGGAGCGCGCTGGAGCAGGGCAGCCATTGGATGTTCCGCAGCTGAGGGGAGCGCGCGCTGGGGCAGGGCAGCCGTTGGATGTTCCGCAGCTGAGGGGAGCGAACGCTGGAGCAGGGCAGCCATTGGACGCTCCACAGCTGAGGGAAGCGCGCGCTCTGGCAGGGCAGCCGTTGGATGTTCCGCGGCTGAGGGGAGCGCGCGCTCTGGCAGGGCAGCCGTTGGATGTTCCGCGGCTGAGGGGAGCGCGCGCTGGGGCAGGGCAGCCGTTGGATGTTCCGCAGCTGAGGGGAGCGAACGCTGGAGCAGGGCAGCCATTGGACGCTCCACAGCTGAGGGAAGCGCGCGCTCTGGCAGGGCAGCCGTTGGATGTTCCGCGGCTGAGGGGAGCGCGCGCTGGGGCAGGGTAGCCCTTGGATGTTCCACAGCTGAGGGGAGCGCGCTGGGGCAGGGCAGTCATTGGATATTCCGCAGCTGAGGGGAACGCGTGCTGGGGCAGGGCACCCCTTGGATGTTCCACAGCTGAGGGGAGCGAACGCTGGGGCAGGGCAGCCATTGGATGTTCCACAGCTGAGGGGAACGCGCGCTGGGGCAGGGCAGCCGTTGGATGTTCCACAGCTGAGGGGAACGCGCGCTGGGGCAGGGCAGCCGTTGGATGTTCCACAGCTGAGGGGAACGCGCGCTGGGGCAGGGCAGCCCTTGGATGTTCCACAGCTGAGGGGAACGCGCGCTGGGGCAGGGCAGCCGTTGGATGTTCCACAGCTGAGGGGAACGCGCGCTGGGGCAGGGCAGCCCTTGGATGTTCCACAGCTGAGGGGAACGCGCGCTGGGGCAGGGCAGCCGTTGGATGTTCCGCAGCTGAGGGGAACGCGCGCTGGGGCAGAGCAGCCGTTGGATGTTCCGCGGCTGAGGGGAGCGCACGCTGGGGCAGGGCAGCCGTTGGATGTTCTGCAGCTGAGGGGAGCGCGCTGGAGCAGGGCAGCCATTGGATGTTCCGCAGCTGAGGGGAACGCGCGCTGGGGCAGGGCAGCCGTTGGATGTTCCGCGGCTGAGGGGAGCGCACGCTGGGGCAGGGCAGCCGTTGGATGTTCCGCGGCTGAGGGGAGCGCGCTGGGGCAGGGCAGCCATTGGATGTTCCGCAGCTGAGGGGAACGTGCGCTCTGGCAGGGCAGCCGTTGGATGTTCCGCAGCTGAGGGGAGCGCGCGCTCTGGCAGGGCAGCCATTGGATGTTCCGCAGCTGAGGGGAACGCGCGCTGGGGCAGGGCAGCCGTTGGATGTTCCGCAGCTGAGGGGAACGCGGGCTGGGGCAGGGCAGCCATTGGATGCTCCGCAGCTGAGGGGAACGCGCTCTGGCAGGGCAGCCATTGGATGTTCCACAGCTGAGGGGAGCTCGCACTCAGATTGGTTTTGGTGAACTCGTCCCCTACTAGCTCACGCCTTGACCACTAGTCATTGCGCTGGTAGCTGATAAGGCACCAAAATAACATCCTTGCTGCCTTCCCACCCTCACGGGGGAGGTGAGATTCTCTGACACCCCGACACCACTTTGTTCAGCATTCCCCAGGGCAGGGCACTGCTTGGGGGCAGCAGTCGCAGAAGAGTTTTTAGATCAGCTTTCCCTCAGGCTATTACATCTTCAACCCCACCACTGCCTCAGAAGGAAAGGCGGGGGTGAGAAGGAAATCCTGTGAAACAGTTCAGCCCCCGAACCCAGTTTGACCCTGCGTTTCCTCAGAGCCCCAGAGCTTGCAAAGGAGAGAAGGCGAGGCTGCTCCTTGTTGACTCCCAGTTCATGGGAGCTTGGGATCTACTTTATTCATTTTAAGTGGAAACTTTAAAATGGCATCATGCCAACAGGAGTTGAGAAGAAAAGGGAGGGGCAGGGTGAAAACACAGAACAAGAAGTCTGTACTCCCATTAAGGGGAGGTTAATAATATTAAATCAGATCAAGAAAATATAAACAAAAATAGCCAGGGAGGAAGGCTTTGGGACTTGCAAGAAGAGTAAAAGCTATGAGAGAGTTTTCATTTTTCCTGACTGCTGCCAAAATGTCTCTTGTCTCTTTCCTGCCATTGTGTTTCCACCCTTTAAAGTTTGGATATCTCTGTCATGTGACTAGGCAAATGCCTTCTGTGTTTCTGCTTTCATTTTTCCTAATGCTGATTATTAAAATGAACATGTAAAGATCGTTGTCTCTGCTTATAATAGCCTGTGTGTTCATGTTGCCCAGTGTCTTTGTGTCTTAGCTCTCTCTACTCATCAGGAATACCTTGCCAGTGTTCCCTGTAAGCTGAGTGCTTGAGTGTCCACCCAGGAGAGATTCAAATGTCAACCAGCTGATTAGCACAGCGCCTGTAGATGGCAGCATGTATTTCTACTGATGGTGCACATCTATGCATGTCTTGGTGCACATACCAAAATGTATTCCACATACTGAAGGGAAAAAATTAGAGGAACATTGCTCAAGACCAATTTATTAGCAGATTTTTCAAACTTCAGCGTAGTGGACTATGAACTTTCTATTATTCTCAGTTATATTATTCCTATAAGCCTTCTGAAAATATTTCTGCTTCATCTGAACAATAACATCTTCCAACTCCTTTCTCTAAATGGTATAAAGTAGACTGTAAACTGAGACAAAAGCCAGTCTGTTTATTGATTCACAAATTTCCCTGGGATCTTCTGGTGGAAATGAAAGGCTACATGGTGCCCATGATCAAGATGTTACAAAACTTTTGAATAACATTGCCAACAGAAAGAAAAATAAGCAGGGCATTTCTTTTGATAAATATGTGACTGTGGTGGTCTTAAGTTTTCAGGCTGTAAAATATATGGTAATCCTAATATAATTGGTAATTCTATATATTCTTGGGGATTTAGCATTGTTCTGCTTAGTGATCTGTTGATGACTTTCTCTTCCTTGTATAGCTAAAGATGTTCCATGGGACTATTTAGAAATGATATACCTCCTAGATCAGTTTGACAAATTCATAAGGTGGACAACTGTAGCAGCATTTATTATCTCCACTGCTATTTATTTTACCATAAAGTTTGGTTTCTGCTGGAAACCTTTTATAAATCAGTTTATTTTCCATGCCTTATCATGCTGCATTTTTGCTCTATTTGCAATGGGTTTCCTTATAGTGTGTGCTATTGAATATTTTACAACCTATACTTACCACAAAACAGCTGTGTCTATAACCATCAGAATGTTCCTGAATTATATTTTAATGTTCCTTATATCTTTCTTGAGTTTCTCCTTGGCTTTTTATAATTTAGTTTGATGAACTTCAGGTTTGGTATTTACATGACACAGGTGCCTTTGCACTACAAATAACATTTTTGTTTATTTAGTATTTGAGTGATTTTATAATATTATCAGCAATGGAAGAGCCCAGTATTAGCTTATCACTGAATGCTTTGTAAGGCAGTCTTAACAACAGGAATACATTTTCTGCCTTATTAACCTATAACAGTCTTTTGGGTTTAGAGGGGTAGCCGAGTTAGTCTGTAACTGGAAAAACTTAAAAAACAACAAGTTGTCTTGAAGCACCTTAGAGACTAACAAAATATGTAGATGGTATCATGAGAAGTGGGTTGTGTCCATGAAAGCTTTTGATACCACCTACATAAAGGTTGGGCAATAATTTTTGATGGGGGGGACACTCCAAGAATTTGGAAAGTGGTCGAGAGCCACACTCTTTCATTATATTAGTGGGGGAGGTATGGGGTCTGGGATGGAGGTTGGGTGCAGAAGGGAGATTGGGGTAAGGGAGAGGGTCTGGGTGAAGGAGGCAGTTGTGACCTGGAGGACTGGACTGGACTGGAGGGGGTTGGATTGTGACCTAGGGCAGGGAATTGGGGTACAGGAAGGGTGCAAGAGTGGGGGGCAGAGGTTTGGGGAAGGGAGGGACTGGGGTGCCAGAGGTAGGCTCTGCCAGGAGACTTAGTAGCCAGCAGCGGTTCCTGAATCAGCCTCCCTGCCTGCCCTACCCCTGCACACGCTGCAGCCATGTGCTTTGGAGCACCGTGTGCTTCATGGCTGCCTGTCATCACCCTATGGAACTGGCATCTCACACACAAGATCACCATAAATGCCTTCTATCTTCCAGGAGCTCTCAATACCACCGCAGACACTCTCAGCAGAGCCTTGGAATACCTCTGGAATATGTATGACAGCTGGATGATGATATTCTGAAACCCATCTTCCACCATTGGGGTCACCCCGCAATAGATCTTTTTGCCACCTACAACAACAAAAAGTGCAAACTCTTTTGCTCTACAGTGGGGATCCGTAGGAGAAGCCTTTCTCCCCAGGTGGAATTCCCACCTAGTAGACACCTTCCCACCCATCCCACTGCTAAACAAAATAATACAGAAAATCAGACAGGGCAAAGAGTTATACTCATAGTCCCCTCATGGCCCAGGCAACCCTGGTATCCCTTCCTCACAAGGATGTCAGTCTTTCCCCCAATCCTCTTTCCTCCCGCCCCTGATCTCCTCTACCAACCAGGGATAACAACACAGCACCCCAGCCTACCCATGCTTCACCTCCAGGCATGGTACCTCGATGGCTCTCTGCTCAAGAACTAGAATTCTCTGAACCAGTTCAGCTGGTTCTACTTCATAGCCAAGCCCAATCCACCTGCAAAACCTCTATACAGAAATGGAAGTGCTTCTCTCAGTGGGCATCACAGGGACAGATGCCACCAGAAGCAGCACCCCGAGCCACAATTCTCGAGTACCTGTTGCACCTTTGAAGTCCGTTGAGTTGCTAAGATTTACAATGGTATAACCAGAACTGAAAAATGTTCCTACTGTCTTTTTCCACTGAGTTTTGCCTCCCAGGACAGTCATCTGTGCAAAGGTAAGCTTGTCTCCAGGTGAGTCTCTGTTTACATGATGGATGGGTGTGTATGACCACAGGAAAGGATTTGCCTGGCACTCACCTTTGAACTGGTGAGAAAACACATCACTGAAATAATCATTATTAATGTAGATTTTCAAATAATAGTCATCGTCTAGTCATTACCAAGTGTGGCAGGGCATTGCCCTGCACTGGCTCTTTAAGGGGCTAGCAGTTGGAGTCAGGGGGAAGCCCAGCTGAGGCAGTCAAGGAGGGCCCAGCTGGGGGCTATAAGAGCAGCTCGTGGGAGGAGGAGGGGGAGCTACCTGCCTGCTGCTCTGGAGGGAGAGCAGTGGAGACCTGCCTGCCTGCAATGAGAGAGGCTTCGGCCTAGCAAACCCAGACTACCCGGCCGGAGGCTCAGGGCTGCAAGGAGGCATGGAGGGCGAGGCTCGCATGGAGGCAGCCCTAAAAGGCTGGGCTGCAAGGAGGCAGCTGCGGTAGGCTGGGGGAGTTTGAGCCAGGGAAGCCCCAGGCCATAAGACCACAAGGCAGGGTTGCAGGAGGCAACCGGGCAGGCAGAGTGGGAGAAGAACTGGGGGTCCTGGGGAGTAGGGAGGACCCTGGAGGAGGAGCAGAGGAAGAACGATGACTTCCCCCGGAAGGGGGCGCAGACCAAGAGCGGAGTGGTCACTGCCAGAAGGCAGTGACCTGAAGAGAACACCTCATCCAAAGGGGGCGCGTCAGCGTCAGGGCAGCCAGTGACTTCCCCACAAGCCACCCTGAGGGAAGAAGCCGTGCGAAAAAGTGAGTCAGCCATGCGGAAAGTGAGTGAACCTGCTACACAAGAAAAAGAGCAACCTCTCCAATAAAAATAAACCAATATACATTTGTTTGTCTAAGACAGGAGAAAGCTGAAGATCCTTCCAGATGTTAATAAACAGACTAGGTCAGCAATTTAACGTGGACCAATGGCATAGGTGGGGATTGGACTTTTAATCTGCTTTCATTTTCTTAATACACAGACACCGAGGGATGAGAGGCAGTGAGTTGCTTTGTCAACCCCTTTTCACAGATGGATCGGAGTCATTACTTATTCAGATTACTGGAGAAACCTGACACAAGGCAATCTGCAGCTCTTGGCAGTTTTCTCCACTGTTATTTGACTACTGAGCAGAGGTTCTTCACTAGGACTATACCGCTTGACTTCCTCCAGGAAGGAGTGGCTCTTTTATAGTGCACAAGTTATTTCTGTTTGCAGAGTGCACTTGCTTGCATGGAACAAGTGCTTTAAGACTGGCTCAGTTCTGAATGGTGTCTCTGATGCCAGGGAAGGAAGAAGCTATCACCACTGCGGGACCCAGACCCTTACTGCTGAATGAAGAGACCCGGCAAATAGTGTAGCCAATGCACGAGCCCTGTTGGGGCAATTGCTGGAGGAGTCTGCTGAGTACATTAGTCATCAGGGAAAAGAAGAAAATGAGTCTTCACCGAGGGATTTAATGTATCACCTCTGCTGGGATTGTAGTGTGGACAGAAGAAATGTATGATTATAGGGGGAAAATTTCCCCCTGGTTTGGAGATCAACCGCTTTAGGGCCTGTGGCGGGGTGCCTAGCCCCGCACAGTTCGGCCCTGGGGTCGACCCTTTATACCCGGGCCCCGAGGCCTAGTCCTTTTCCCAGATTCACTCTTCGTCCAGGATCTGGGAAGGAGGGGTAGGGGGGCCCGGGCCCTCCCTCTCCACCAGGCCCCAACCCAGGGCCCTATCAGTGGTGGGTAGTTCCTACCACTGGCTCAGCGGGGAGTTTGCCCCAAAACGCGCCGAGCCCACCGGGGCTTTTCCTGCTCCCTGCCCTGGGTTGTCTCCTACCCCTTCCCCGTGGCCGACGGAGGCCCCACCTGTAGATGTGTTTCTGGTGGCGGCAACGCCGTTGGCAGGCAGAGCAACTGGTACAGCAGCGGTGGGGGCGGCGACAGCGGATAGGTGGGCTGTGCGGCGTAGTCGGCGTTGCGGTCGCGCTCGGCCCGGGGACTGTAGCGGCGGAGGTGGCTGTTCCGGCAGTTCTCGCTCCGGGAGCGGAGGCTCTGGTGTCCATGGTTGGGCAGGAGCTCCTTCCCCGCCAGAGGTCAGCCCCTGACCGAGCTGTCTCCCTGGCCTTTATATCTGGCCCGCAGTTGGAGCATGCCCAGCACTGCTGCGGAGGAGGGGCCTTCCCTGTCCAGCAGGCCCATTTGCTCCCCGCTTGGTCAATGCGGGGCTGGACCACCCCATCACAGGGCCCAAGTGCTGCCTATGCTACAGAGCACAGTGCCTTGGGAAGTTTGTTCAATGTCCATGAAAAGGATGCAGTTAACACTCTCAGTATCCATCTCAGGACCCGCAAGAGCCCCCCAGAAAAACTTCCAAAGTGAGTTCTCTTAATATTATCCCTGCTATTACTAAGAAAGCAGCTTCCCCACGACTCCAGCTGCCTTTCTTACCTAATTCCAATGGACATTGCATGCAACCAACCAGGAATTGTGATGAGCAATGTCGCTGCTCGGACTGTTACTAATTTCCAGCCTTGTGCTGCTGCAACCAACTGAAAAGTTCTGCTCTGCATAGCTCTTCTGATTGACCCTATCCTGCCATGTATGCAGCACTATGCTCTGTGGTAGGGCTTTCTGTGCACAGTTTGGTCAAAGGAAGAATAAAAGGGAGCGAGGAAGGTAAAAAGACTCAGGCTAGAGAGATTCCTCCTGGCCATGACAAGGGTGGGACTGATCACAGCTCCACAGGAAGATCTGTCTGCAGTGCTGCTATGACCAGACAGAGCCGCAAAAGTCGTGGAAAATCTATTAGGAGGAAGAGCTCAGCATCAGAGATGGCCTTGGCTTGCTTGCAGGTGAGAAGTAATGATACGTAGCCAAATTGTACTCAGAGGCAACAGGCACGTGGCCTTGTACAGCCCAGAATCAGCTTAACTAAGATAAATATCAATTAACCTATGATGAAAACCCCAAAGTGTCTGATGGGTGTATGCTGGATGATGGAAATGAGCAGGAGTCTATAATTTCCAGGGGTTTCCTTCAATTCATTCTAAAAGAAGCAAAGTGGACAATGAATTAGTTGTCAGCAGAACATTTTTCATTGGAGAGGACTGCCTCAAAAGCAAGGCATTTTAAGGGGACAGCTAAACAGTAAATTATAAGACACGGAGTATTTGGTTCACTAGCCTTTTGTTTCTGATTCTGCTGCCTGTAGCAACCCTGCTAGTCAGTGTCCTCTCCAGTAGCTAGAGCAGAGGGCCTCACACTATGGGGCATGTTCCCTTGGAGGGGCACAGAGGAACATTTGGGGGACATGGCAGGGCCCAAGCCAGCCTCCACACGAGGCAGGGATGTAGAACCACCCAGCTCTGCTCTGCCTTCAGTTCTGCTCTGGCCCTGCCCTCAGCCACAGCCCTGACTCCCAGCCCCACCCCTGGCCCACCCCAGCCTCAGCCCCTGAGCTATGGCTCCATTCCTGGCTCCAGGCCCTGGTCCTAGACCTGGCCCCAGATGCCGTCCCAGCCTCAGCTGCCTTCCCCCTCGCTGCATCCTCCCTGGGTCCGGTTCTGGGGGAGTAGACGGGGTAAGGGGGAGGGAGACATGACCATGGAAAAGTTGAGGATCACTGAGCTAGAGGATACCAAGCAAGCCATATTTTAAAAACTTCTGGCATTGTTTTCATTTTTATTTTTCATAAACAAACCTAGGTTTTTCTATATCGTCCCATTATAAAAATCTTAACCATCCCATATGAAAGACTGATATTTAAACAGCAAGCTAAAACTGTGACTGTACTATTCTGCTTCACTTTCTGTTTATATTTCTTTCTTGAGAATGGGTTTACATACGGTGAAAGACAAGGTACATTATAGAGCAATGTTTCCCAAATGAAGTGAAAGTAAGGGTTCTGCAAGAACCCAATCATTCCCTCTTCCCCCTCTTAAATAGACAGAGAGGAGCCTTCTCTGGTTCCCTGCCGGCTTTCAGACACCTCCCCCTGGGATTTTTTTGTTTTGTCTCGACAAATTTTCCCCCTGTCTCTAGGGGTTCCTCGAAATTCTGCTGAGATTAAAAGGGTTCTATGGCCAAATAAAATTGGGAAACGCTTATAGAGGAATTTGTAGCAAACCTGCTCACTGCATTCTTCTGCTAAAGTAACTGATTGAAGCAAGGGGACTGCTGCAGTGTTACACTGGCCAAATCAGGCATTTTTCACTAATAGCAGCCTGTTCTGCTAGTTAAATTTTTAATCATTACTTAAAGAAACACATGCATACTGCACTTTTCCTGTGCTTCTCTTTTCAACAAAATCTCTGAAGTAGCAAGTGAAGGATATATGAGTGGGGCAAAGCCAGTCTGAAATACAAATTAAGTCCTTGCAGGTAATGGGAAATGCAGTGTTGGCATCAGGAAGCAGCCCCATGAATTAAGTGTTCTTTTAATGCTCACTGTGCGTTCTTTGTAAAAGTGCACTGCGCATCATCATATCACTTTCTTAAGCCCTGGTATGGAGGCTGAAAATGGTAAATCCAATAGTTAAATATGGATTTATCCAGTTTTCCTTTCACGTAAACCAGTGCAAATCAGAATTAGCACCACTAAGCCAAAGAGGTTACACTGGTGTAAAACTGGTCTGAGGGGAGAAGCAGACCCTCTTGTTTACTAAGGATGTGATAGTGTACAGGATTAAATGGTTACATGCAAGTCTTCCCTCCGCCCCCTGCTCCACTGCTGCCTCTGTGTGCACCCACCTCCTCCCAATGTGTGTAAAATTTCAGCGAGTACATGTTTACCAACCCCCCTGCATTTTAACATCCCTACTTTTTACACCCTAAAAAATCAGTAGGCCACTACAAGATGGGACAGCTTTGTAGTGATAGCAACAAGGAGTCCTGTGGCATCTTAGGGTATGTCTAGACTACATCTCTCTGTCGCCAGAGGGATGTAAATTAGACATACCGAAATTGCTAATGAAGCAGGGATTTAAATATCCCGCGCTTCATTAGAATAAAAATGGCCACCACTTTTTGCCGACGCGGCAATTTGCTAGCAAAAAGCAGCAGTCTAGACAGGGATCGGTCGACAAGGAAAGCCTTTTCTGACCGATCCTGTCAACCTCGTTGCACGAGGCATAAGGCATCAGTTGGAAAAAGCTTTCCTTGTTGACCGATCCTCGTCTAGACTGCTGCTTTTTGCTGGCAAATTGCCGCGTCAGCAAAAAGCGGTGCCTATTTTTATTCTAATGAAGCATGGGATATTTAAATCCCCACTTCATTAGCAATTTCGGTATGTCTAATTTACATCCCTCTGGCGACAGAGGGATGTAGTCTAGACATACCCTTATAGACTAACAGATATATAGGAGCATAAGCTTTCATGGGCAAAGACCCACTTCGTCAGATGCATGTAGTGGAAATTTCCAGAGGCAGGTATAAATACGCAGGCAAGAATAAGGCTAGAGTCCCTTTTACGTAGGGACTGTCACCAGCAACTATACACTGCACCACAGTAACTCTAACTCAGGAACCAATCCATGCAACAAACCTCGGTGCCAACTCTGCCCACATATCTACACCAGTAACACCATCACAGGACCTAACCAGATCAGCCACACCATCACTGGTTCATTCACCTGCACATCTACCAATGTAATATACGCCATCATGTGCCACCATGTACGGATGGACATCATACCAAATGGACTGCAGACGGATGGACATCATACCAAATGGACTGAAGGTGAAAAATCCATTGCCCCTCTGCTATATACATCAGCCAAACTGGACAGTCCCTGCGTAAAAGAATAAATAGACACAAATGAGATATTAGGAATGGCAATATAAAAAAACCTGTAGGAGAACCTTTCAATCTCCCTGGACACACAGTAGCAGATTTAAAGGTAGCAATCCTGCAGCAAAAAAACTTCAAGACCAGACTTCAAAGAGAAACTGCTGAGCTACAGTTCATCTGCAAATTTGACACCATCATTTTAGGATTAAACAAAGACTGTGAATGGCTGGCCAACTACAAAAGCAGCTTCTCTTCTCTTGGTGTTCACACCTCCAGATCAGCTGCTAGAAGTGGGCCTCACCCTCCCTGACTGAATTAACCTCGTTATCTCTAGTCTTATTCTTGCCTGCACATATTTATACCTGCCTCTGGAAATTTCCACTACATGCATCTGACGAAGTGGGTCTTTGCCCACGAAAGCTTATGCTTCAATACATCTGTTAGTCTATAAGGTGCTACAGGACTCCTTGTCGCTTTTGCAGATCCAGACTAACACGGCTGCCCCTCTGATACTTTGTAGTGATAGGACTGTGAGGCCTGCAAGATAACAGCCATATAGTTTTATTTTCAAATGGTGTGACTTTCTGTAGCAGCAAAGCTTCCATTTCTCTTCTCCTACATAAAAAGACAGGACATGAATCTGCAAGTCTTCATGCATGGGGTTTCCATGAGTAGATCTCCCCGGGATGCGGTGTCTGCCCCACACTGGGTTGTTAAAGCCCGATGGAGGCTGAGCAGGAAGCAACCAGTAGGAAAGGCACTGTGAGGAGCAGTCATTGAGGGCCAAGCAGGCACATATAAGAAGAGTTGCAGAGCAGAGCACACTCAGTAGTTACCTGGTGCTTGAGGAGGGAGGAGGGTGTCTGGAGTAGCCTGCAACTGCAGCACCTTGGACAGAGCAGCGCAGGCAGGAACCCAGGAAAGGGAGAAGGAGCTCTGGAAGACGGGCTGCTGAGACTAAGGAAGGTGCTGTGGCCATGGGGCCTTGTCTCTCGCACTTGTGGACTAATGACATTTTCCTATAATGTCCACAAAGCTGGATGGCATGTCGGATAATCTGCATCCATCCTAAACCTGACCACCTGGTCTGCCCAGTTTTCACATCCTTTCCAAGCAAAGTTCTTGGACCACAAAAAGACAGCATGCTGTGGAGGCCTCTTTCCGTAGAAGAGAGGAGTGTGACATGGTTCCACTCATCACACTGGTGCCGCCTGCTGGCCATTTTGGTGCTGACCCCCCTAAGATCCACCAGGTTTATGTACGCTGCACACTTTCTTTCTTGCAGGGTCAAACCATAACCTGTGATGGGACAGTTTGTGGGGAGTCTCTGTGAGGGAATCCTTGCAGATATATTCCTCTAAAGTGCCTTTTAATTAGGGAGGCCACAACCTAGCCCCCAAAGTATGGAGTCATTGAGGCTGGGTCATTTCAGATTGGCAACATGATTATATTTTGACTCAACAAAGTGACTCATTGACTGTGAAATCCGTTTATGAAAACTCCAATTTTCATAGACTGTATTTGGGAAAAAAACAATACAAATAGCATATGTATTTAACGGTATAGAATTATTGAAGTGTAGGACTGGAAGAGACCTCAATAGGTTTAGTCAAATGCCCTGCACTTAAGGCAGGACTAAGTAATAACCAGACCGTTCCTAACAGGTGTATGTCTAACCTGTTCTTGAAAGTAACCAATGATAGAAACAACCTCCCTAGGCAATTTATTCCAGTGCTTTACCACCCTGAAAGTTAGTATTTTTTCCCTAACCTCCAAACTAAACTGGCCTTGCTACAATTTAAGCCCATTGCGTCTTGTCCTATCCTCAGAGGTTAAGGAAAACAATTTCTCCTCTTCCTTGTAATAACCTTTTATGTATTCGAAATGAAAACTGTTGTGTTCTCTGCCCTCCCACGCCCCAGTCTTTTCTTTTTGAGATCCAACAAATCCTTTTTTTCAATCTTCCCTCATAGGTCATGTTTTCTAGACTTTATTCACTTTTGTTGCTCTCTTCTGGACCATCTTCAATTTGTCCTTATCTTTCTTGAAACGTGGCATCCAGAACAGGACACAATACTCCAGGTGAGGCATTATCATTGAAGAATAGAATGGAAGAATGACTTCTCGTGTCTTGCTTATGATGTTCCTGATAATAAGAACATAAGAACGGCCATACTGGGTCAGACCAAAGGTCCATCTAGCCCAGTAGCCTGTCTGCCGACAGTGGCCAGTGCCAGGTGGAGGGGGTGGACCGAAGACAATGATCAAGTGATTTGTCTTGTGCCATCTGTCTCCAGCCTCTGACAAACAGAGGCCAGGGACACCATTCCTACCCCCTGGCTAATAGCCTTTTATGGACCTAACCTCCATGAATTTATCTAGCTTCTCTTTAAACTCTGTTATAGTCCTAGCCTTCACAGCCTCCTCTGGCAAGGAGTTCCACAGGTTGACTATGTGCTGTGTGAAGAAGAACTTTCGCTTATTAGTTTTAAACCTGCTACCCATTAATTTCATTTGGTGTCCTCTAGTCCTTATATTATGGGAACTAATGAACAACTTTTCTTTATTCACCCTCTCCACACCACTCATGATTTTATATACCTCTATCATATCCCCCCCCCCACTCTCCTCTTTTCTAAACTGAAAAGTCCCAGTCTCTTTAGCCTCTCCTCGTATGGGACCCGTTCCAAACCCCTAATCATTTTAGTTGCCCTTTTCTGAACCCTTTCCAAGGCCAAAATATCTTTTTTGGGGTGAGGAGACCACATCTGTACACAGTATTCAAGATGTGGGCGTACCATAGTTTTATACAGGGGCAGTAAGATATTCTGGGTCTTATTTTCTATCCCTTTCTTAATAATTCCTAACATTCTATTTGCCTTTTTGACCGCCGCAGCACACTGTGTGGACGTTTTCAGAGAACTATCCACGATAACTCCAAGATCTCTTTCCTGATTTGTCATAGCCAAATTAGCCCCCATCATATTATATGTATAGTTGGGGTTATTTTTTCCAACGTGCATTACTTTATACTTATCCACATTAAACTTCATTTGCCATTTTGTTGTCCAGTCACTCAGTTTTGTGAGATCTTTTTTAAGTTCTTCAGAGTCTGCTTCTGTCTTGACTACCTTAAACAGTTTCGTATCATCCGCAACCTTTACTACCTCACTGCTTGCCCCTTTCTCTAGATCATTTATGAATAAGTTGAATAGGATTGGTCCTAGGACTGACCCTTGGGGGACACCACTAGTTACCCCTCTTCATTCTGAAAATTTACCATTTATTCCTACCCTTTGTTTCCTGTCTTTTAACCAGTTCTCAATCCATGAAAGGACCTTCCCTCTTATCCCATGACAATGTAATTTACACAAGAGCCTTTGGTGAGGGATATATCTAATTTACACAAGAGCCTTTGGTGAGGGATATATCTATAATATATCTGAGAATAGTGTTTGCTTTTTTTGCAACAATGTTACACTGTTGATTCATGTTTAGATTGTGATCTACTATGACTTCCAGACCCTTTTCTGGAGTATTCTTTCCGAAGCAGTCATTTCTCACTTTATATTTGATCTTATTGAATTTCATCCTATTTACGTCAGACCATTTTTCTAGTTTGACCACATCATTTTGAATTTTAATCCTGTCCTGCAAAGCACTTGCAAGCCCTCCCATCTTGGTATTGTCTGCAACATCTATAAATGTATTCTCAATGCCATTATCAAAATCATTGATGAAGATATTGAACAGAACTAGACCCAGGATTGATACTTGTGGAACACCAAGCAATATTGTGAACCACTGATAAACTACCTGGAAATGGTTTTCTACCCAGGTATGTATTTACCTTATAGCTCCATCTTCATCAGGGGTGGGCAAAAGGGCCTCCGCAAGCTGGATCCGGCCCACCAAGCGGGTGGATCTGGCCCGCGGAGGCCCTGCTGCTCCCCCGCCCCCAGGCCAATTAGGGCCTGGGGGCAGGGGAGTGCCTGAAGCCTTCTCCGCTCTGTCCCCACCCTGCAAGCAGCGTGTCTATACCACTTCTCCCCACCCACAAAGGTTGTTACCTTGTCAAAGAAAGCTGTTTGGTTTAGTTTGAATGATTTTTTCTTGACAAATTTTGTTTTCAAAGTATTTGCAAATTGATTGCTTAATTTGCTCCATTATCTTTCTGGGTACTGAAGTTAAGCTGACTGGTCTGTAATTCCCTGGGTTGTCTTTATTCTCCTTGTATAGGTGAGCACTATATTTGCCTTTTCCTTGTCCTCTGGAATCTCTTTTTATCTTTCATGAGTTTTCAGTGATAATCACTAATGGCTCCAATATCACCTCAGTCAGCTCCCAGAGTATTCTGGGATGTATTTTCATCAGGTCCTGCCAACTTGAGGATATTTAACTTGTCTAAGTAACTTTTAACTTGTTCTTTGCCTATTTTAGCCTAAGATCCTACTTTACTTTCACTGGCATTCACTATGTTAGTTGTCCAATTGCTGCTAATCTTTTTTGGTGAAGACTGAAACAAAAAACCATTTAGCAATTCTGCCATTTCTAAATGTTCTGTTATTGTCTTTCCCTCCTCACTGAGTAAAGGGCCTACCCTATATTTGTTCTTCCTCATGCTTCTAATATATTTGCAGAATCTTTTCTTGTTACCCTTTATGTCTTTAGCTAGTTAATCTCATTATGTGCTTAGATCTTTCTAATTTTGTCCTTCATACTTGTGTTGTCGATAGTTATCCTTGTCATGTGACCTAGTTTTCTGTCTTTTTTTTTTTTTTTTTGGAATGTCAGATCACTGATGATCTCCTGGTTAAGCCAGGGTGATCTCTGGCCATAATTCCCATCTTTTCTATGCAGTGGGATATTTAGCTTTTGTCCCGTTAATAATGTCTCTCTGAAAAACTGCCAACTTTCCCAAACTGTTTTTCCCTTAATGTTGCTTCCCTTGGCTCTTACCTTACCAACTCATTGAGTTTGCTAAAGTCTTCCATCTTGAAATCCATGTACTGAATTGTAGTTAAGATAAAGCACAATACATTTGTGCATATTGGGTACATTTGTTTGTATATTTCATGGCACACAGCAAAAAAAATGAAGGTGAGATGGTCCCATTTGACTCCACAACCAACTCAAAATTAAGTACATTTTATTAATTTAACTTTGGGGGACTTTGCAATGGATTTGTGGCTATTCTTTCATCTGTAAATAGTAGCACTCCATTCATGTGGAAATCAGAGCTAGCATACAGGTGAACCTGTCCATGTATAAGCACTCACTCTATGTGTGTAGCTTGCACCAAGAGGCCCGCAGGAAAGGGATCATGTCTCAATAACAAATACAACGCCAGCCCTGCAACAGTTCACCTGGCATGCATTCCCACCCCCTTGCTCAGCGGGGAAGTAGCTGCTATATAGTACCTATCCCTATGGGTCTAGATCCTGGGGAGGCTACACGGGGGATGGCGGGGGTGGGGAGGGAGTTTACTCTCTCATATGCCCCTGCACAGCCATATAGTCATTAATTGAGCCTTACCATTTCCCTGGTATAACAGCAGTTAACTTTTAACCAATGGCACAAAAAATATATAAAACAAAATAAACCTATTTGCAGTTTTTAGAGAACAGACCTTTAAAAAATAATCCTACAGGTTTCTACTTTATACCTATTGTTTTGAGTAATTTAAATTACCTGGTATTAGAAAGCGTGGTGAGATGTAGAGACATATACTTTCTGTTGCAGCAGTACATGATATCTGCTATTACAGTGTTTTTGTCTCATTAACAGGTTACACTTGGGAACTTTAGACATAAAAGCTGAAGAATGATGCTGTACTATAATAGCTTGTTTACACTGCTGATTAACAGTAACAGGCAACCAGTTACTTGATGCTTGTAAACTTTCCTCAGGAGACACTAAATTGTTACAGCTGGTAGAAAATGATCTCAGCAACATTTCCTAGTAGTTGTTGACTACCTTGACCCCTAATGGCAGCAGTAGGTATTAATGCCATTGCAGCAAAAGTAGTGTTACCTCATAGTTCTGTAAGCAGACCAATATCCAGTGACTAATATTTATCAACCAAAGCAATTCGACAGCAGTGCTATTTAATTTTGTTGGGAAATATCCTAGTTCTGATTGCCCATTTGCATACTATAATTATTATTTGCTGTGTTTTGATTATGTGACTTTGAATTTGTACTTGTAAAGTGTGATTAAATAAACACCCATCACAGCTTTATATATTATCTTCTGTCACATTTTTCTTTGCATGGATATACCTGTTTCATTAACATAGGAAATATTGGCCTCTCTCTTAAATGCAGTGAAGAAGAGTTGTGTGTAAATCCTAATATAATGCTGTGTTAGTTCTGTTCAGGTGCATCTACATTGCACCCATAGCTCGAAATAAGCTATGCGATTTGAGCAACGCAAATTATGTAGCTTATTTCAAGTCAATTTCAAAATAACCCGCTATTCCAAAATGCCCCTTACTCCTTGTGGAATTAGGGTTGCCAGGTGTCCGGTTTTCGCCTGGACTGTCCATTATTCGGGTTCCCCATCCGGTAAAAAAAATAGAAAATACTGGACATGTGAAATGTCTGGTATTTCCTGTTTCTCTGGGACAGAAGCCCAGTGGGGACAATTTTCTCCTGCTGCATCTGGTGGGGGCGGGGGAGTGAGGAGCGCAGGGCCATTTAAAGGTGCAGCGCCCTTTTTTTTCTTTTTTCTTTTTTTTGCTCAACAACTTTGGTCTCCCCCTTTTTTTTCTCAACAGAATTTTTTCCCGGTGGTTTTGTGTGTGTATGGGGGGGGGAGTGTTCGGTATTTTTTGTTAAACCATCTGGCAACCCTATGTGGAATGAGGTTTACAGGGACATCAGTAGTGACCCCCTTATATTTTGAAATAATGGGTGTGCTGTTAAGACATGGGATAGCTATTTTGGGATATCTTCAGTATCCCAAAATAGCACCACAGTGTAGATGTAGCTTTCTTGGTTACATATAAAATAAACCTCACATGTTTTCTTGCTTACAATTCATAATAGTTACCAAATTCCATGTCCCCACATCTGGAGATGATCTGAGCCCTACCAGAAAAAACTCAATGTGTTTCATTATACAGGCCGGATTTTTTTTTTTTGTACCCTAAGAGACTGTCTTGATGAACAGCATAAATCAGATTCTGTAACCTCATAGCAGAAAGAGCTTTGTGCCACCTAGTTACTATGTATTTTGCACTGATGTGCATTTTCTCAAAATGATCACTTAATTTCTGGCACTAACATTTCCTGAATTGAACTGTGAGTGTTTTATGAGACTGAATTAATTTTCTCCCCTCTTAGTTATCTCTCACCCCTCCCATGTTTTGCCAACCATGACTCAACATCTGTGCAATGTAATTTACTGACTCCATTTTTCATTGCATGAAGTCTAGTGATTCAGACTCATGATGCTTAGCATCAGGCGTTGGACTGCCCTCTCATTAGATGTACATAGCAAAACAAACTGGATGCAATCTGACATCTCATTAGATGTACATAGCAAAACAAACTGGATGCAATATCTAGGATGACTGGAATAGTAGCTTTTTGTCTTCTAGGGCTCTTGGTCTAATATTCTGGATACTCAAAGGATTGAATCACTTCCTTTTTAGAAGTGAAATAACTTTTTTAATGTACTTTACCTCAGAAAAAATGTTAAATGGTATTTTATTGAGAGCAAATTGTATTTCTGCTCCTGATGAAATCAGTTTTTCTTTCCTTGCATTTTTACTGCTATTGAGATTTAAGGGTTAAGACACCAAAGCCAAACTGAAAAACCCTCAATCCCCTACAACTGTATGGATGAGATCCATAACTATTGCAAAGTCAGCATGGCTTCACTGAAGCCAATGAAGCGGCCTCATATACACAGGCTGAAGATTTGGCCCAGTACATTTAAGGGAACTATCAAGATATGCAAGTGTCTAAAACTGAGAAACCACATGATCTGATTGGTGTAATCTGTATCTTCTCTTACCTCTTTCCTCTGTCACTCCAAAGCATTGTATCATATCTAAAATCTGGTGATAAACATTCCAGAGCAAGGACCTTCTCTTTGTATTTGTTCAATAAAGACTAGCACAGTTTTGAGTGCTGTTAAAATAATAAAAATGTTCCTGAAAGCTAGATTCAATATTAAGGGTAATTTCCTGCTGCTGTATATTTCTCTACTGAAGTCATAATCCTCGCTTGGTACATCATGATCACTGTTTATCTTAGCTGAAGAGGGGATAAACTAATTGCAGTCCAAAATGGGATTCTGACTTCAGGTGGAAAATAAGCAGCAGGAGCAGAATCCTTGAAAACAAACCACATGCAACTGTCTTCAGGAAAATCTGTTTCAGAAGAGAAAGAATAGAAAGGTGCAGGAAAAATAGTAGTACATTTGAACAGATTAGTGACAAACAGAATCTTTAGATCTGTCGTATAGATTGGCTGTATCTTTTTAATGTACTACTGGAAATGTGCTCTGGGGAGTCTCTGATTAATTCTTACTCCTACCATTTTCACTTCCAAAACAAAACAAAAAATCCATTCATTAGCTAATTTAATACTTCAAGATATATTGCACAATCTGTAGCTAAGGCACTTGACACACCTGATTCACTGTTGGTGCTGGGAAAGCATTGTCAGGCACAGAAAACTGCTGCTGTTCATCTATGAAGGTGCTTTCTAGGACATCACTGAACGACTTAAGGATAATTGTTTGAGACTAGAGAGGAGACTGCATGAATTGCTATTTAGAAAAGTGTGGTCTCAAGCTGGTATTTGTGAAAATGTCTTGAAGTGAATTAATCTAGCCCTGGTCTACACTTGGGCATTATTTTGATATAACCCCTTTAGGTCAAATTTACAGGAGGCCCCCTGAGATGCGACTGCCCGAGATCCGACCCCCCACACTTACAAACATTTTTGTAAGTGTGGAAGGGGCCGGAAACCCCCGACTTACGTCCACGGCCCGCATTTACGACGGTGCACAGCGCCAACTGTAAATGCAGGTTCGAGTTACGACGCCCCTGACTTGCGACACTTCCTCCGTAACGAATCGCGTCGCAAGTTGGAGGCTTCCTATATAAGCAGAGAGTCCACACTACCAAGCCCATTATTTCGAAATAATGGGCCGCTTATTTTGAAATTTGTATTCCTGCTTTCCTGGGGGAATAATGCTAATTTCAAAAGAGTTATTTCGAAATAGCATTCGTGTGGACGCTCCGGTGCTGCTATTTCAAAATAACTCCTCCCCAGAGTCATTCAAACTAATTACTCCCCAGTGCTTCCTGGGGCTCTGAGTCGAGGTAGCGTGTCCACATTAACAGAGCCTGCCTCGGACTAATTTCAAGGCTTCCCCGTAGTGGGAATGCTATTTTGATTTTTGTAAAATTGGGAGTTGTTAAGTCAAATTTAATCATTTCGAAATAATTTCCTACTGTAGACATGCCCCTAGTAATCAAATTGCCCTCTCAGGGCCGGGTCCTTTCACGTCAGAATTGGAATATGTCGCTGTGGTATTACGGCACAGGCTTACACTTGCCATATCTTGCTCTCCTTGTTAACCTTTTTTCTGGGAGTGCTTCATAAGCAGAAGCCCTCATTGGTTTATGCCATGAAACATTAATGACCTATTGGATGAACTGTGTATTCTTCCTCAGGGCGATATCTGATTTCGTGGTTCCTAGGCAGCCATCAGAGCTGGCATGAAGCTGGGACTATTCTGTACAGGCATGCATGTCTGACACGTTGTTTAGCAGGGATAGAGAGGAAATGGACATGGTATAGTGCACAGATATGGAGCATTAAGACTAATCAGTGATCATATTCAAGAGATCCTGTTTCAGGGGAGTTTGAAAAATATGACAAAAGTAAAAGGTAGGTCACTTAACAGGAGCAGAGACAATCCTCTGAATGTTACAGCTTTTGCATGAAGGCAGCTTTGTGATACATTGCTTGTCAGTCTGTGGGGTTATGTTCAACTTCTGTATGACAAATGTTATTTCGATACTCGTGTAAAAATGACATGTTGTATAGATGAAGTGTGCCTGTGACTCTTTGAGTGGTGTAGAGCTGCCGTAGTAGCTCCATGCTATCCTTGATACCGGTTGTTGGTGCAAGGCATGGTCACAGAAAAGGGGTCTGACCCAAGCATCTCTTTGTTCCAGTGATCCCCATCTGTTGGAATGCACCCTGGGGACCCTAAGCAGCCATTGTAAACTACCAGAGTCCTAAAGTTTGCTGATTTATGCTGTGGATTGAACTGGATTTTGATCCATTGGCCACCTGGATATGGGTATGCAAAGGTGGTCAGGTTACTTTTATAATACTCCCTTCCAAGTCCTGAGCTGTGTTGAATGCAAGTTGGCCATATCTTAGAATTTGGGCCACTGGGTTTAATCCATTCAGTTTGTGCATTTTAAAATGAGTATAAATGCCTCACAAGCAGCTTAATCTTTGTAAAGAGCTTTGATATCCTTGGATAAAAGATATTGTAGAGATACAGAATATTATTATTTTATTAATTTTATATAGGATTTGGCAAATCATATCTCAGCTGCTCCCAAAAACCTCCTCACAGTTGAAGGTTCCTATGCTGCAGTAAAACTCTAATAATGAGCTAGGCTGTAATGAAATGGTCTCTAGAGACAAAGTCTCATTACAATTGATCTTTCTGGTGGGGATTTTCAACAAGGAGAGTCTAAGGTACACAGGAGATTTTAATTCTGCTCCTATCTGTGTTTCTGGATCAGGTTTTTTTTTTTGTTTTTTTGTTTTATATATATATATATATATATATATAATCAGGTTGTTTGTTTGGAGAAGTGAGGGAGTTAAATTTTAGCCAGGATTTTGTAGTTATCTGCCCAGAGGTTTTACAGTTGTAGGTTAAATATTTGCTTGGGGCAGAATGCCTGGCTAATCCAAAAGGCACCAATCGCAGATGTATTTCGATTGTTGTAGATTCACTTAGTCCTATGCACTCCATTGGGCAAGTAAAATAAGAATTAATTTGCCTGACTTAACTGGCTTATTTCTCCTTATTTGAGAATTCTCTAAGCATTTATGCTTAATGAAAGCGAGTCTCACAGCACTGGCTCTGTCATAAAGTTTTGGCAATGCATATCAATTCTGACCCCAACATTCCAGCTAATGAAATTAAGGGATTTTCCTGAGCAGACAGTCACAACTGTGATGATTTTGTTATATGAAAAACAATCTACTAAAAAGAACATTGAAACTTGCCAGACTTTTTTAGTGTATTCATTCAATTACACTTTAATACAATCCAGATGAACATTCATTAACCACAGCATGCCTGTCAAATACCCCTTTTCCCTCTTCTGCTCCAAATGGTCTTTCTTGTTGGACTGTTTACTGCCACGTAGGAAAATGTGAATTTGAGAGTTTCTTGACATGGAATTATCTGGGGTTACTGCAATTGTCAGCTCTCTGCAGTGTATATTGCAGTCAGGAATGCATATCTTATGGAACTGGTTCTGGTGAGTTCAGTTTGTCCCTTATGCAACAACAGTCCTTACTGTAGCCATGCTCGCTGTGGGACAGATGTTAAAATTATTTCCCACATTTTACTCAGTCATTGCTCAGGCAAGCTCTCATGACATACAGTGAAAGTTTGTCTCAGTAAAAACTGAGTAAAGATTTCAGACTATTATCATCAGTGCTTTTTTTGTTAAAAAAAAAAAAAAAGGTGCCGGTACTCTTTAAGACCCAGCCGACTGTCAGCCATTTTCATTACAGAGGTGCCAGTACTCTCTGTTCTTTCCAGGTAAGCTCTGACTAAAGGTGCCAGTACTGCATATTGGGCAGTACCATCACAAAAAAAGCACTGATTATTGTTATCTTGCTTGTGGAATGTTGTAGTGTTATTGCTGAAGTGTGTATGATTTTGTGCACAGTAAAAACAATGCGGAGTCCTGTGGCACCTTAGGGTGTGTCTACACAGCAAAGTTATTTCGGAATAACAGCAGTTATTCCAAAATAACTATGTGAGCGTCTACACAGCAATTCCGTTATTTTGAAATAATTTCTAAATAACGGACGGCTTATTCTGACTTCTGTAAACCTCATTCTATGAAGAATAACGCCTATTCCGAAATAGCTACTGCTATTTCGAAATAGCCCCTCACCAGGGCCATTCTAAGTTATTCCTCCTGGGGCTCTAAATCGAGGTAGCACATCTACATTAGGGAAGCCTGCCTCAGACTAATTTTGAGGCTTCCCTGCAGTGTAGACGTGCTATTTCGAAATAATCTATTTTGGAATAACTATTCCAGAATAGCTTATTCTGAAATAACTGTGCAGTGTAGAAGTAGCCTTAGAGACAAACAGATTTATTAGGGCATAAGCTTTCCATTTGTAATCGGGTTTTGAAATTTTTTGTAGAAGGATGGCTACTTTCAAATCCATGACTGAATGCCCAGGACATCCTTCTACAAAAGAATTTCAAAACATGATTCCAAAGGGAGACAGCTGAACAGGAGCTCATTTGCAAATTCAATACCATTTAGGACTGAGTAAGTATCTAAACTGGTTAATGTACTACAAAGGCAATTTCTCCTCTTTTAATATTCACATCTCCATACCAAATGCAGTGATTGAGCCACTTCCACTCTGATTTGATTGGCCTCGTTAACACCATATAAATACCCCTGCCTCTGTAGCTTCCACTCTAATTCATCTGATGAAGTGGGTTTTACCTATGAAAGTTTATGCCCGAATAAATCTGTTAGTCTTTAAGGTGCCACAGGACTCCTCATTGTTTTTGCAGGTATAGACTAACACAGCTACTTCTTTGAGACTTAGTGTACAACGCATTCTGTGAATAAGTGAAATGGTGAATAGGTGAAATGCAGTTAGCGTAGAAATGGTGTGATAGCTGTTCACATGTTTTTAATTATTAACTTCCAGTCAATGATAGCGCACTTGGTACCTTGTGGCCAGGTTTGGAAAGCATTGATTCCAGTGAGTCCTGTGATAAGGTGTTATTGTGCTTGTGTTTCTCTGTGCTATCATGCAAAGTGATATTTCTACAAGGACCTTTTAACAATATGGCCAGCCAGAGAGAGAGCCCACAGGTACCAGGCTGGTGCTGTCATGTTTTCAGAAGAGTTGTGATTAGTAACACAAGTAGGTCTAATTTCCTTTCTAATTTAGAATTATCTATGCATTAAAAGCTCTTGCCTTCATTCTTGTTTGTAAGGAAAATTATCTTAACACTGATGCCTAAACTAATCTCTTCAGAGGTCCTTTTCTCACTACTTTGTCTTGCTGGAGGTTGTGTTAGAACATAAGAACATAAGAATGGCCGTACTGGGTCAGACCAAAGGTCCATCTAGCCCAGTATCCTGTCTGCCGACAGTGGCCAGCACCAGGTGCCCCAGAGAGGGTGGACCGAAGACAATGATCAAGCGATTTGTCTCCTGCCATCCCTCTCCAGCCTCTGACAAACAGAGGCCAAGGACACCATTTTATCCCTTGGCTAATAGCCTTTTATGGACCTAACCTCCATGAAATTATCTAGCTTCTCTTTAAACTCTATTATAGTCCTAGCCTTCACAGCCTCCTCTGGCAAGGAGTTCCACAGGCTGACTACACGCTGTGTGAAGAAGAACTTTCTTTTATTAGTTTTAAACCTGCTACCCATTAATTTCATTTGGTGTCCTCTAGTTCTTCTATTTAGGGAACTAATAAATAACTTTTCTTTATCGGCCCTCTCCACACCACTCATGATTTTATATACCTCTATCATATCCCCCCTCAGTCTCCTCTTTTCTAAACTGAAAAGTCCCAGTCGCTTTAACCTCTCCTCATATGGGACCCGTTCCAAACCCCTAATCATTTTAGTTGCCCTTTTCTGAACCCTTTCCAAGGCCAAAATATCTTTTTTGAGGTGAGGAGACCACATCTGTACACAGTATTCAAGATGTAGGCGTACCATAGTTTTATACAGGGGCAGTAAGATATTCTGGGTCTTATTTTCTATCCCTCTCTTAATAATTCCGAGCATCCTATTTGCCTTTTTGACCGCTGCTGCTCCGTCTACACGGCATCATTTTTGCGGAAGAGGAAATGCAAATGAAGCGCTCATTAGCATTTCTCGTGCTCTCATTTGCACATTCTCTTCCGATCCTTTTTGCGGAAGAGGTTTTTGTGGAAAAAAACACAGTGTAGATGGGGCCATTTTGCACAAAAAAACCCTTTTGCGCAAGAACCCTTATTCCTCATTTTTTGTGCATTTAACCACAGATCATGGCCACATGCTATATGTAGAACTTTTATCCCATAGGGCAGTTGCTGATACTCCGTACCACAGCATATGGCCATACCACAGACACCCTGCTCCATTTACCATCATCACACTCATAAAAGCTTCTCCCCAAACACTTCTGTGAACCTAACCCAGTTACCTCAAAGTCCATGGAAAGAGAGCAAAAGCAGGGAATAAATATGACTGGACCTGATCAAGCTCTGAATCTGATTCAGCTAATGTGCTCACAAATACATTTTTCCTACTATTCATCTAGTTTTCCTACATTAATCAGAATGTTCCCCTACCCAGTCGATGAATCCTTCTGTTCCCCCAAATGAATTAACACTGCTCCTAATCAGTTAATTAATTCTGCCCCTCCTCCCCAGACTTTTTCCAATGGCTCTCTTTCTGTGCCTCTGTTGCTCTCTAAGTAGCACCAGGGACCCATGTGCTCCTTAGAGAGTAATCCAGACACAGCAAAGAAGAGCCCTAGAAAACTGCTAGAACCCCACATGCTTCTGAGACTCCTGTTTCTTGCTTGCCACCTGTATTCAGAAAGTTCAGCTCAGTGGTCACTTTGATTCCCTGCAACTCCCCTTCCTTCTCTGAAAACAGTATCAGTAAAAGGACTTCTCCCCAACTCCTTCTTCCTATCCTGTGAAAAATCTAGTGTGTCAGAGATGACTTTTATCCTTCTCCAGTTTCCTGGGAAAGGTGTTCAAAACAGTATGGTATGCTTAGTTTAAGCTCTGCAGCATTAGTTAGCAGAACATTGTTCAGACAACCTCTTCTCAAAATTGACTCTTCCAAGAGATGTACTCCTGGATATAACACTCAGAATATAACACTCTGAAGTGGGTAGTTTGCAATTGCTTGGCTCCACCTTGAGCAACTCTCACATCCAATGATTCCAACTTCACATGGGGAGCCCATGTCAACAATTTAACTATCCATCATGATTCAAACCATCTGGAGAAGAATCTACAATCAACATACTAGAACTGAGACCAACTTGCTGGACTCTCAGGTGTTGTTCGCTAGAAGCACAATATGTCTTGATAAGTTCGAGGACACAATAAACTTGCAAGTGTTATGACCTCAAGTGGAAAAGATTTTGAGTTTGGGAATCCATTAGCCCAACTGCAGCTTCAATCCAGTCCATACTTGAATATTGTTTCACTCGAAACTTTCTGGTCACTTTTGATCAGCTCTGAAAGTTCACTTAGCAGCTATATCTATTTGCAACATATTTATTCATGACAGAATAAAAAGATTTATGGAAGGTTAAGTGAATCAATGAATGTATGACTCAAAGGTCCAACTCCATAATGGGACCTTAACCTAGTCGTTACTTAGGAAGCCATCCTCTGAGCCCTTGAATGAGTGTTTGCTCTTTCAATTATCAATCAAAACAGTTTTTATTGTAGTCACAACATCTGTCAGAAGAGCAAGTAAACTTCAAGCTCTGATAGCTGATTGAGCCTTCAGTTTTCCCTGGAACAAAGGGGTTCTCCGTGCCCACACAAAATTCTTACCCAAGGTGGTAACTGATTTCAATCTCAACCAAGTATTCAATCTGCCAGTATTCTTCCCTCATCTTGGACAAAATAACTCCACAGGCTAGATGCTATAACACATTTAGATTTTTATCTAGGAATGGGATCCAAGTGTTTAAAAATATTTTTATTTCTTACACACAAATTAATAAAAAGCCGGCAGTTACTCACTGAGAGAGCCTTTGTGAAGTAAGGCGATGCATTGACAAAAGTCAAGGGTAAGCCTCTGTCTCTTTCCAGATAGGGATTAGGTCACATTCCAGGAGGGCAAAGGTAGACTCTGTGGTATGCATTTGGTATGCTCCAATTGTAGACATTTTACAGAGCTGCAACATGGTGCTCTATTCATACGTTTACAAAACACTATACACTAGAGCAGTACTTCACTCATTGTTTCATTAGGACCCCATGTCTCGCCTTCTTCAATTTGATAAGCAAAATGTCAATTGTGTCATGAGTGGGAATGTGCAGAGACTTCTGGAAGAAGTAAAGGTTACTTACCTGTGTAAATGTGAACTATGAACATTCACACTACCCATCCTCATTCCCCTGGAATCCTTGGAATGCTAATTACAACCTCCTACTCCAGGTGGTGGAAGGAAGTGAGGCAGATGGAAATCTCTTGGATCCTCTCACCCTCAGAATGTTAAGAACCCAGTGAAGGGAGGGACAGAAGAGGGAGTGTAATCGCGCCAGTGGGCCCTGCCACGAAAGGTTCTACTGTCACTGTCAGAGCTGCACTACTGGTTCTTCCCAGGATATGCAGGGTTCGTCTCTGTTACAGATGAGTGACCTTCCTTTGTTAAGCCGATGTCATGATTTCTGGGGACTTGACTACCTGTGGGTGACAATGCTGAGTCCACCCCCACACATAAAAGATATTTATGCCATCCCAATGTTAACTTCAGAGTTCCTTCACAGTATTTAAAAAAAACCTAGGAAATTCCCACTTCAACCTCAGTTATAACTGATGTAACGGATATAACCCTTATATTACCAAGCATACCTTGAGCATACCTTTAAAAAACCTAAGTGCTCAAAAGACAGGAAATGAGCATTTAAGGTAATTCACTACCCTTACAGTTTACAAATTAGTTAATGATGCTTTAGAATTATAATAATTACAGCGTATAAGGTAAATGTTCACATATCCATGTTATCATTAAACCAAATGAATGAACTGCACAGGTAATAGAATATGTGTATAAACTACCCCTTACTAATTATTTCTTAAAAACTTAAAAAACAAAAAATAGTCTGGTAGCACTATTTGTTGTTTTTTAAGTTTTTCGTGTTACAGACTAACTTGGCTACCCTTCTGAAGCTTTTGTAATTATTTCTTGTCTTTTTAAATCTAACGTTAATGCTGTAGCTATGTATTCTGCATAAGAAGGGATATATTAATTACTTCAGCAACTTTAATTCAGTTAGCAATTTTTATGTGGTTTTGTTATTTTTTAGTCATATGTTTAATATTGCACATATGCTTAAGATCTATGCTGAATCAAGGCCTACATATTCCCATCATAAAGACAGTGATTTTGGAATAAAAAAAAATCAGAAAAAGAAAAAAACGGAGGTTCCTGTTCCTAGAACTTGAAGATATGTAGTCTCTGGTGTTTTCTGTTGCATTTTCTGGTCCTCTAAAGCAGATGGCACCTGCAGTTTAGAGGCGGCAGCAGCTGTGGAAGTTTGTAGTTGGTATAATTTAATATTCTCTGCCAAAACTTCAGCTGCTGTTTGCAGACTATAACTGTTCCAAGAGGGTGATTGCCAAGGAACAAACTGAATACAGAGGTGTTTTTTCTTCACAGGCTGAGAGAGTAATTAGCAGTACAATCTACCACTTGTACTTTTAGAATGGACAGCTGGTATGAACAGGGCTGAAGGGCAGCAAATGTGAAATGATGATGAGGTTCAGAAGATACATTAATGGCTTTAAACAAAGGAGCAGTTTACAGTTGTTTTCTCTTCCTTGGACTTTTAGATTCTTTATTTCTTTCCCCACATCCAGATAGCTTGTTTTTTGTACATAGTCAGTGGCAGCCCGTCAATACTGGCGACCTAGGTGGTTGCCTAGGGCACCAAGAAAAACGGCCGTTGAGGGCTTTGGAGGCGGGGGTGCAGATCGCGTGCCGATCGCGCTTTTCACCTAGGGTGCCAGTTGCCAGGAGCTCGTCTAGGGCCGCTCCTGTACATAGTACAAACACCTTCAAGATAAGTGTGGGAGTATCTATTTTGGAGAGTATTATGGAAGCAGAGCTGAAGGGACACAGAGATTGAATTCCACATATTATCCCCCCAAAATATCTTAGATACATTGTGATGTAGTTCTGCAGTGTGAGAGGGAAAGGAAAACATGCAGAAAATTCTCCAATACATAAAGCAAGGGCATCAATTTCTCCTGGACTGACAGTACTTCCTCTTTCAAACAATGTAATATGACTTTAATAATCATAGAATCATAGGACTGGAAGGAACCTTGAGAAGTCATCTAGTCCAGTCCCCTGCTCTCATACCAAACAAAATACATGTATTGCCTAATAATAATGCTTTGCACTCATACCGGCTTCTATCTGCAGCTCACAATGCTCTTCAAATATTGAGATGAAATTCATTGTGGTGAGGCGGTCAGCGGAAAGACCTAGACCTTCAAAATAAGGCTTAAGTGGTACAATAGTCTTCTACTAGCTAACTGCAGAAGGCTGAAAGTGTCTCAGAGGGGTAGCCGGGTAAGTCTGTAACTTTAAAAACAATGAGTAGTCCTGTGGCACCTTAGAAATGAACATATATATATAGAGAGAGATTCATAAGCTTTCATGGGTAAAACCCACTTCCTTTTATCCAGGAAAACTCATGAGTCTCTCTCTCTATATTTTAGTCTCCCCTAAGGTGCCACAGGACTACACCCTATTAATGAATTAAACCAGTCAATTCTCTTGTGAAATTGGCCAGTATTCCCATTCTATAGAAGGGGAAACTGACCAATAAAGCAGTCAAGTGAAAGTCAGAGCTGAAATATCCTGGCTCCTCTTTGCTTTAATGACGAGACCCTTGTTGGTGTGAGAGGTGATTCAGATAAGGGAGCCCAGTGGAGCTGTGAAAAGATGGGTATGTGATCATGTTTCACATGTCAGTTTTGCAGCAGTGGACTATCACATTTGCGGCAGCATTTGGGACATTAGTACAATGACAGCTGTCCATTTATGCTTTGCTGTTTGCAGTATTCAGTGTTGCTAACCAACCACAAACATTTCAAATATCACGAGTCTTAAAAACGAGGTGTCTGAAAAGTTGAGGTTCTTTTTATTTCCTTTCTGATAGTGAGTCTTCTGAGTATAGTCCTGTCACACCTTCATGCTTTTCTTTATAATTATGAGAGCTAGAAATATATTTTTGATGAAAGCTGAGATTCTCATTTATTCGTGTGTCTTGAAAGCTGAGGCTCTAACTAAAACATCCAATAGTGTAAGAATTGGCTACCCTGCAGATCTGAGCAGGTTATGGAGAAGGGAAGAGACTGCAAGGACAAAGGGGGAGATGAAGTTTATTTTTACACACTGCATGCTTCTCACAAACTAATCTCCTACCAAATCTTTTAATTACCAAGCACTTGGGAGCACGCAACCACGTGGGTGCTGTGTCTGCATTCCTTTCATTTTTAGCTTCCGAGAAGACAAAACATTTTTGTCCAGTGGACGTGGGAGCTTCTGTATCCTGCCTTTCCACATCTCTTCCCCCACACACCTTTCTTTCTGGTGAGTACCAGGAAGTGCTTGGATTTTGTCAACACCTTTTGAAGCCAACTTCTTTCACTTCACTTGAATCTTACTTTTTATTTTATTTTATTTTTAAGATGTGCCTGAGGCAATGCAGGGAAAGTGACTCGGACAGGGTGGATACCTAATCTCCAGCAAACAAATGTATCTCTGCCCACAACAGGCAACACAGTTTGTGTGATCTGACAGAACATTTTCCGAGTTAAACGTTGCCAGGACCATTTCTTGGTGGAAAATGAAACACAGGTACAGGCTAACAATTTTTGGGCTTCCAGTGAGAACTTAGTGAGCAAGTTTTTGTTTCCACAGCCAAGATGATTGGTTGAGTAGAAACTGGGGTTGAGGCAAGCAATGCTGAGGCAACATGGAGCCCCCAAAAGCATCGGACCTCCATCAGTCACTTGGTGCTGCTTCTACTTAAAGCCAATTCTGATGAGGCCAAGGAGAACCAGGTCACCTTTGTGCTGATGGGTAGAATTATGGGACCCAATTCACCATTACCCTGTGGCTCCTTTATGTGACTAAGCTACAAGGCAAGTGCCAGAGCCCATGACCCCAGCACAAGAACAGTCCCCCAAGGCACTGAGCCAGCTCTGCACAGTCTATCCCAAAGTATTAGGTAGAGGAGGGTGTGTTCCAGGAGCACTAGGGAGTGGAAGCGAGATGGAAGACATAAGCAGTATGTTGTGTGTGAAACTGCCCACCCAACAAGTCTGTGCCTTTATAAAGCCCCATCGGGGTCATTGCGAGCAGAGCCAGCTCTCCACCAGGTGCTGCACTGCCCCCAGAAGCCATTGAACAGGGAAGACACCAGCTGCTTTGTCTGTGTCTGCACTGGAGAGAGATTTGTCCTCTGGTGTTCAGAGGAAGGACTGTGTATCTTCTCCTATCTCCTCTCCTGTGTCTTTTCCCACTGGTCACAGCATCTCTCAATTGCTGAAACAAAAACATTCCTAAGGCCAGGTGTATTATACTACCAACGTTTGTTGGTGTAGCTGTACTGGACAGGGATGTGATACATGTGAATGACAAAAGACCCTAGTGTATGTGCAGTTATATCAGCAAAACTTCTTGGCGAGGGAGCAGGGCTGGCAGGGGGGGTTAAATTAGGTATAACGGCAAAAGTGCAGTTTTGAAGGTGTGCACACTAGAGGACTTCTTCCCAGTATAATATACTGTATAGGAATGCCTTCCAAGTGTTTATCTCCCCGAAGTAGTGCAGTTTTCTTACTGAGCCACTAGCAATCATTACTGGAGTTCTAATTGGGACTTAGAACATAGGATTAGAAGGACCAATCCAATCTGCTATACAAAGAAACTATTTGTAAAGTCTACGTCACGTTTTTAATGCATACTGCACAATTAAATGTAGAACTAGTCATTTGTCCCTCTTGTAATTTGCAAAGATGGGAAAGATGAGCAGTGGCTAAAGCATAGGCTTGGGAATCAGTCCATTTGGGTTCTATTCTTGCCCCTGCCGTAAACTTTGTGTGATCCTGAGTAAATTACTTCCCCTCTCTGCCTCAGTTCCCTATCTTTATGTACAAAGTGGGCATTACTCTTGCTTTTTTTTAAAGTTTGCAACGTCCTTTGAGTCTCAGTTTGAAGGTGCTGGGGCTTTATCAGGTCATTTTCAAGTAAAACAAACATGTTATTAAATAAATCCTTTACTGTTTTACTAAGGTCATGTCTATACTTAAAAGTTTCCAGCTGCCCAGCTGTACCAATACAGCTGGGCTGTTGTGAGAATGCTTGTGTAGCCACATTATGCTGACGGGAGAGCTCTCTCCTGTCAACATAACAAATCCAGCTCAATAAGCAATGGTCGCTATATCTGGGCATGTCTACACTAGGAAATTATTTCAAAATAACGTATTTAAAAATAAAAGAATAATTTCAAAATAGCATGTCCACACTATGGGGAAGCCTCAAAATTAGTCTGAGGCAGGCTCCGTTAATGTGGACACGCTACTTCGACTCAGAACCCCAGGAAGCACTGGGGAGTAATCAGTTTGAACTACTTTGGGGAGTAATTATTTTGAAATAACACTGGAGCATCCACACTACTGCTATTTTCAAATAACAATTTGGAAATTAGCATTATTCTTCATGGAAAGCAGGAGTCATTATTTCAAAATAACGGGTTTGGTAGTGTGGACAATTCCTCTTATTATTTCAAAATAAGGGGCGTTATTTCGACATAACTCCCTAGCATAGACCAGCGCTCTGTGGGAAAGTGTCTCCCACTGCTGACATAGCAGTATTCACACGAATGCTTGTGCTGGTAAAACTTATGTTACCCAGAGGGAGGAGGGTGGGTGTTTCACATTCCAAGTGACTAAAGTTTATAAGTGCTTGTATAGAATCTAGACTAGGGAAGTAATCGTGTAATCGATTAACCGATAAGCAAAAGCTTATCGGTTAATGCTATAGACTATACATATTCTCCCCACCCACCACCACCAGTACATTTTTAGTAGGCTGGCCAGCAGCCCAGCTCAGTCCTGGCTCATGCTGAGTCCAGGACCTACCCCCACTGTGGCTCTGCACTTAAAAGTGTATTAGGAGCCAGGAAGCCCAGCTCAGTTCTGGCTCTTGCCAGGTCCAGGAGCTCAGCCCCCACCCTGGTCAGGGGCTGCTGCCACCCTGCGCTGCTGCCCCTGTATCAAAGGCAGCAGCATAGGGTGACAGGCAGTCGGTCCACGAGGGGAGCTGGTTTTTAAACTGGCTCCCCTTGCAGGCTAGCTCCCACCTGGCACCCTGCGCTGCTGCCTCTGGTACAGAGGCAGCAGCATGGAGTGACAGGGGCTCCTTGGGAGTGGGGCCAGAGCACACTGGCTGCCAGCCCCACCCTGGGGGACTACAGGATAGTCGAGTAACCGATAAGAATTCATGAGGTTAACTGACTATTCAATTAACCGATATTTAACATCCCTAATCTAGAATCATAGAACTGGAAGGGATCTCATAGGTCTTCAAGTCCAGTTCCCTGCACTCACAGCCGGACCAAGCACCATCTGATTGTCCCTGAGAGAGGTTTGTCTAACCTGCTCTTAAAAATCTACAATGGTGGAGATTCCACAATGTCCCTAGGCAATTTATTCCAGTGCTTAACCACTCTGATAGTTAGGAATTTTTTCCTAATGTTCAGCCTAAACCTCACTAATATGAGTTTCTTGTGTTTGTGTTTCCACAAGAGGGGAATATTTGAATTAAAAAACACAGCTACACTTTTTTTAATTGAAAAAAGAATAAGCAGGAAGACTTTTCCATGCAGGTGTTCAGATGCAGGCCACACAACTATCTGGATAGCCTGGTAAGTATTTATATTTTATTACTTTTTTTAAAAAAATAACCCCTGCATTTGGGAATAACGTGGTTGCCACCATGAGTTTGCATATGACATTGTTCCTCCAGAAAGATCCCTTCACTCTTTACAGACCCCGCAGATTAATTATTTAAATCACCACAGAAAGGCAGCCACCTCTGGGGTGGAGCAAAGCAGCTTGTTCACACCACTGGACAACAGTGTCAGGCAGGAAGTGTTTGTCTGGGGGGGGGGTTCCTCAGAGAAGGGGCTTGTATTGTTGTGACTCCCCCCCCCCCCAGTACTCTGCCCTTTTCCCACGCCAGGCTGGCAGTGGCTGGGAAGTGTGGGTGGTTCTGTCTCTAGTGGGGGGACACTGCTGTCTGGGGGTGGGGGGGCTGAAATGCAGGCACTGTCCAGGAGACAGGCACAAGAGCCCCTGGCCTGGCTCCCGGCTCTGGTCAGCTGCTGCCGTTCCAGCCCCTCGGGGAAACTCCTCGGGTGCATTTTGCTGCCTTCCGCCTCCCCTGCTGCGCGGGGCTTACGACCCCCCCGCCCCTCCCGAAGCGACTTGCGTCCCTGGCAGGCGCCGCGCGGCCGTGCCCCGCGCCAGGGGAGCCCGGAGCGAGGACACCCGGTTACCATAGCAACCGGCAGCAAGTAGGAGTGAATTATTTCCTGTGGAAAAGTGTGTGCGGGGGGGGGGAGGGGGCGTGCGCGAGGGCGGGGGGGGCGCAGGGAGGGGCGGGGGACGCGCCGGCTGCCCCGCGGAGCCCCCGGGCGGGGATGACAGCGCAGCCCGAGGCCGTGTCACTGCGGCCCCTGCGGGCGGCGGGCCCGGCCCATCGCGGGCAGCTCCGGCTGGGTGAGTCCGGCCCCGGCTCTTTGTCTCGGGCGCGCCTGGCAGCGCGGGGGGGGCCGCCGGCTGGCTCCCTCCTTGCAGCGCGGCCGGGGGGCGGGGGGGTTCCCGGGCACCGGCCCCTGCGGGTGGGTCGGGCCGCTGGGTCTCTCCTGCCCGGCCCCTGCGGGTGGGTCGGGCCGCTGGGTCTCCTGCCCGGCCCCTGGGGGTGGGTCGGGGCGCTGGGTCTCTCCTGCCCGGCCCCTGGGGGTGGGTCGGGGCGCTGGGTCTCTCCTGCCCGGCCCCTGCGGGTGGGTCGGGGCGCTGGGTCTCTCCTGCCCGGCCCCTGCGGGTGGGTCGGGCCGCTGGGTCTCTCCTGCCCGGCCCCTGCGGGTGGGTCGGGGCGCTGGGTCTCTCCTGCCCGGCCCCTGCGGGTGGGTCGGGGCGCTGGGTCTCCTGCCCGGCCCCTGCGGGTGGGTCGGGGCCGCTGGGTCTCTCCTGCCCGGCCCCTGGGGTGGGTCGGGGCGCTGGGTCTCTCCTGCCCGGCCCCTGCGGGTGGGTCGGGCCGCTGGGTCTCTCCTGCCCGGCCCTGCTCAGGGGACCCCGAGGAAGCGCTCTGCGAGGCCGGGACGCTGGTACCGTCCCTCCTCAGCAGTGGGCCCCCAAGGACATTCCCTCACCTCCCTTGTCTCTCTCTCAGATTGGTGGCGAGAGCGCAGTTGGAGCTAATGCAGCAGTCTCGGGCTCAGCACTAGGGGGAGCGTTCCTGCACCGCTTTGTGCCTTTCCCCCGGGGCTGGTCTCTCCGCCCGCCCCTGCGGGTGGGTCGGGCCGCTGGGTCTCTCCTGCCCGGCCCTGCTCAGGGGACCCCGAGGAAGCGCTCTGCGAGGCCGGGACGCTGGTACCGTCCCTCCTCAGCAGTGGGCCCCCAAGGACATTCCCTCACCTCCCTTGTCTCTCTCTCAGATTGGTGGCGAGAGCGCAGTTGGAGCTAATGCAGCAGTCTCGGGCTCAGCACTAGGGGGAGCGTTCCTGCACCGCTTTGTGCCTTTCCCCCGGGGCTTTGCTTCTGTCTCCCCCTCCCGCATTTCCAGCAGGCCCTCTGTATTGCCTCTTATTTGCTTGGCAGCTGATGTCCCTGGCAGGGCATGTGCAGACTGGTGGAATTTCGGTTTCTCCCCCATTCTAACAGCAGTGGCGCAGGAGCTCGGTATTGCGTTACCACCACGCTTCCTTTGCCAAAGCTCAGTGTATGTCAGGAACCCCGTGTGAGCACAGATGCATCAGGAATCGCAGAGCAGGGCGCTTGGAAATACATGGGATTCATTCCATTTATGTGCACAGCATATCATTTGCTATAATCTTAGTTTTGAGCTGCAGCATTTCCAGTGGTCAGAAGAAATGTACAATATAATACACTGTGGATAATGTTAGGGTTTTGGATCCTGCAGCTGCCAGTATCTCACTGCCCCCCTGTGTCAGTGTAGTGGCAGTTAGGAACCCCAGCCCTTGTTAATGTGGGATGGGTCTAATAAGTGATGTAATGGTTAATGAGGCCAGGTCCAGAGGTGAATGGAACCCTGGTGTTTTAAGGTTCCATTAATATTAACGCAACATTTTGGAATCTTTGAAAGACTGGAGCTTGACAAAAGCAAAATAGAAACGATTGTTTTAATTATTATTTAATCGGCACCTAATCATGTTAGGTGCTTCACGGGGCATAGAAAAGAAAATTGCTTCCAGTCTAAGCATAAACCAATGACAGGGATTTTAAATAAAAGTGAAATTTTAAAAATAGATTGTTTATTTTTCCTCTTCACTTCTAGTTTCTGATCATGTGCTATTCTCTACTTATGTTCTGTATTTCTTTGTTCCTCCATGGCTTTTCCAGCATATCTCCCACTCCTTTTACTGCAGTCTATCATGGTTCATAGATTTCTGCAGAAGCTCTGAGCTTGTATTTGAGAAGATGGTAAGGCTCATATATCCAGTTTTCCTGAGTTGACCGAACTGACCTAGACAATCCTAGATCACAGAGCACTCTTCTAATTATGCCTTTCTTCATGCCAGTGCCTGAACACCGTGCCACAGGGCTTTTTCAGTTGTTTTCAGGTTTGGTTCATATGTAGGGCAGAGTCTTTTTCTCCCTTTCATTATAGCTTTGAGTTTAGAGTCGGTCCCCAAGGCAGGGAATATAGCCATTTCTGACTACTTTACTGATTCAGTTGCATGTGCTTGAACCATGTTAGGTTCATACTTCCACTCCACATGACCCAATGGGATCATTGAGACACAGAATCACTGAGCCACAACGATATGAATTATAGCAGTTTTATAAAATTATGAGTAATATTTAGAAACAAGCATTGCCAAATCCTTCACCATGAGACAGAACATGTGAAGACTTTCCCACAATTTAATCCCTTTCCACGATGAGTGGAGTCTCTTTCCACGATGAGTGAGACGCAGAAGATTTGGAAGGGCTGGGCA
Organism: Pelochelys cantorii; assembly: GCA_032595735.1. Classification (NCBI taxonomy): domain Eukaryota; kingdom Metazoa; phylum Chordata; order Testudines; family Trionychidae; genus Pelochelys; species Pelochelys cantorii. The sequence continues at coordinate 551,808 of CM064339.1, read as the reverse complement.
TCCAGCTAGCACATGCTACTCTGTAAAGCAGCTTGGATAAGAGTCTCTTTCTTCCCCACTTTGCTTTCAGCTTCTGTGGACTATGGTTCTCATGCTGAAGAGACTTGATTGTGGGACGCACTAGGTCCTAAGAATAAGAACCTAAGAATGGTCATACTAGGTCAGACCAAAGCTCCATCTAGCCAAGTATACTGTTTTCTGACAGAAGTCAATGCAAGGTGCCCCAAAGGGAATGAACAGAGCAAATGATCCATCCCCTGTTGCCCATTCCCAGCCCTGACAAACAGAGACGCCATGCCTGCGCATCCTAGTTAATAGCTATTGATGGACTTATCCTCCATCCATGGATAGGACAAGAAGCAATGGGCTTAAACTGCAGCAAGGGAGGTTTATGTTGGACATTAGGAACTCTCAGGGTGGTTCAACACTGGAATAAGTTGCCTAGGGAGGTTGTGGAATCTCCATCTCTGGAGATATTTAAGAGCAGATTAGATAGACATCTGTCAGGGATGGTCTAGATCAGTGGTCCCCAGCGCGGTGCCTGCGGGTGCCATGGCGCCCACCGAGGCATTTATGTGCACCTGCCTGGTGACCAGAGCGGGGCACCCAGCAGCCCCAAAAAGTTGGGGATCACTGATCTAGATGGTACTGGGTCCTGCCATGAGGGCAGGGGACTGGACTCGATGATCTCTCAAGGTCCCTTCCAGTCCTAGTGTTCTATGATTCTATGGATTTATCCAGTTCTATACTGAACCCTGTTAAAAACTGTTAAAGTCTCGGCCTTCACAAAATCCTCTAGTAGGGAGTTTCACAGATTGACAGTGCATGGTATGAAGAAATACTTCCTTTTGTTCATTCTAAACCTGCTGCCCTATTCATTTCATTTGGTGACTTCTTGTTCTTGTGTTATGGGATGGGGTAAATAAGTTTTCCTTATTCACATTCTCAGCACCAGTTATGATTGTATAGACCTCTATCATATCCCACCAGTCAGGGGCACGGACAGCCTGCACAGGTCCCTGGGCAAGGGGCGGGGCCTCAGGTGGAAGGGGTAGGGCCAGGGGCAGCCAGCCCTCTGTGCCGCCTTGAAGCATGCTGCCCCCCCAGGCCTCAGAGCCACCCAGAGCATGTGGCGCTCCAGCAGCAATTTAAAGGACCCGGGCTCCAGTTGCCACCATTGCTGCAGTAGCAGGGGTGGCAGCAGCTAGGAGCCCCTGGCCTCTTTGAATCACCGGGCCCCAGGGCAGCTGCCCCTTTTGGCCCCTTTCCTCTAATCTTTTTTGTTGCCCTTTTTGGAACCTTTTCCAATTCCCATATATCTTTTTCGAAATGAGGTGACCACGTCTGTACGCGCTATTCCAGACGCGGGTGTATCATGGATTTAGAGAGCCAATAAGATATTTCCTGTCTTATTATATATTCCTTTCTTAATGAGTCCCAACATTCTGTTTGGTTTTTTGACTGCTGCTGCATATTGAGTGGATATTTTCAGAGAACTAGCTATCTTGACTCCCAAGATCTCTCTCTTGAGTGGTAACAACTAATTTAGACCCCATCAGTTTAGAGGTATCGTTGGGATTGTGTTTTCTAATATATATTACTTTGCATTTATCAGCCTTGGATTTCATCTGCCATTTTTGATGCCTATTCGCCCAGTTCTGTGAGATCCTTTTGAAGCTCTTCACAGTCTGCTTTGGACTTAACTATCTAGAGCAAGTTTGTATCATCCACAGATTCTTACCCCTTTCTCCAGATCATTTATGAATATGTTGAATAGGATTGGTGCCAGTACAGATCCTTGCAGAACACCATTAGTTACCTCTCTCCGGCTACGTATAGACTGCAGGTTTCTTTTGGAAGAAGTTTTTTTCGGAAGAGATCTTCCGAAAAAACTTCTTCCAAAAGAGAGCGTCCACACACAAAAGCGCATTGAAAAAGCGATGTGCTTTTTTGAAAGAGAGCGTCAAGACTGATTGGACGCTCTCTCGCATAAAAGGCCACCCGGAACCACTTCAAGCAGGGCTTTAGGTCACTAGTTGCTTCCGAGTGCTAGTGCCAGAGCCTTGCAGAGACACACGCTTAAAGGGACCCCCCTGGACAGCCATTTCTGTGCTTCTGCTGTGTGCTTGCCTACCTCTTCGAGGGACAGCAAAGCTCTCACAGTGCCTGCTGTGGTTACCTTGCTTCTGTGGACGCCACAGCTTTTTCCTTGGTGCCATGGAGCCGGAGCTGCCCCATGGCATGTGATGGCCCCACACGGCCATGTTGCAGTTTTTGCAACACTTTATGCCAGCTGCCTTCCTAGTCCTGCATGAGCTCGACCCTGAGCTCATTCTGGGGACACTCTCCCTGAGTGTGGGAACTACACTCTGGCAACCGCACCTCACTGTGGAGAGACATTTTTGGAGGCTCGACTCCAGTTCAGACTGGTGGGACCAGCTGGTCATGGAGCAGTGGGATGACCAGCAGTGGTTCCAAAACTTCTGCATGTGGAAGGCCACCTTTTTGGAGCTGTGTGCCTGGCTCGCCCCCGCCCTCCGGAGACACAACACCCACCTGCGGCCTGCCATCCCCCTGGAGAAGTGGGTCGCAATCCGCCCTCTGGAAGCTCGCCACCCCCACAGCTACCTGTCGTTGGGAAACCAGTTTGGCGTGGGGAAGTCGACTGTCAGGGCCCTCCTCATGGAGGTAAGTCGCTTTCAGGCTGCATTCCCTGCATGGGGGGGGGGGAGTCCTGTTAAAGGGGGACCCTAGGGAAAGGGGGGTTGGGGGCTGGGGTGGAGGGAAGCCCCGTCCCCGGGAGGTTATGCTGCCTCATCCTCACACAGCCCTGCTTCTGTGGGGCCTCATAGGGGGTGGCTCCTGGAGTGTTTGAAGGAGGGTTGGGGTTGGAGGGGGACGGGCACCTCCCAAGGGCTCAGGCACTCCCTCTCTCATTCTCTGTTTTGTGTGTTTGTTTATCTCCTTCTGCAGGTGGTGAGGGCCATCAACTCCATCCTGCTGCAGAGGGTCATCCTGGGAGACCTGGACCTGATCATGGCCGGATTTGCTACCCTGGGGTTTCCGAACTGTGGTGGAGCGATTGATGGGACCCACATACTGATCCGTGCACTGGAGCTCGAGCAGCCAAATACATCAATCGCAAGGGTTGCTTCTCGATGGTGCTGCAGGCCCTGTTTGACCACTGTGGACAGTTCACGGACATTTTTGTTGGGTGGTTGGGCAGGGTACATGATGCCCGTGTCTTCAGGAACTTTAGCCTGTTCAGGAAGCTGGCGGCGAGCACATTCTTTTTCTGCCGTGACTTTGCAGTTGGGGACATGCAGATGCCATTGGGCATCATGGGGGACACGGTTTACCCCCGGATGCCATGGCTAATGAAGCCATACACAGGTCACCTGGACCCCAGCGGGGACCAATTTAATGCCCACCTCAGTCGGGCCCGAATCCAAGTTGAGTGCCCCTTTGGGCGCCTGAAGGCGCAATTCACGTGCCTGCTGACCAGCCTTGACATGGGGGAGCACAACATCCCCGAGGTAGTCGTGGCATGTTGTGTCTTCCACAACAATGTGGAGAGGAAGGGGGAGGCCTTCCTCCTGGGGCCAGGGGCAGATGCCGGCGGCAAGGGGCAAGCCTTCCAGCAGCTGTGGACAGCTGCCATCCATCAGGCCCATCAGGTGGGGGTACGCATCCGGGAGGCCTGAGGGAGAGATTCTCTCAAGCACCCCAGTAACTCTCCCCAGGGCCTCCCCAACAGGGGCCTCTGGCTTGCTGCCCTGTCCCCACTACAACCCCTCCCTTTGCCCCTTCCCTGACCTCTCAATAAAAACACCTGATTGATTTTGAACAAAACGAAGTCTGTATTTTATATTACATTAAAAAAAGGTGTGCAGGAGGAGGGGGGAGGAGGATAACCTGAAGGGGGAAGGGGGTTCATAACTCGCCCCCCGCCCCCTGTCCACCTACCTCCCCTGCTCTGTGTGTGTGACAAACTGAGACCACTCACCTGAAGATCCCTCCCCGGCGTCCGACGAGGCCTGGGAGACGTCCTGGCTGACCGGCACCGGCTCCAGGGACAGGGTGATGGTCTCCGTCTTCTCCTCCTCCTCCTCCTCCTCCGGCTGGCCCTGGTCCTCCTGCTCCTCCTCCACCGTGACGTCTGGCCGGGCGACGACAGGGGTCTCGAGGCCAGAGTCCACGATGATAGGTGGGGAAGACGTTTCCCCACCCCCGAGGATTTGGTGCAGCTCCTGATAAATAGGGGCAGGTGTGGGGTGCTGCCCCTGAGCACGAGCGGCGTTCTCTGGCCCAGACATATCCCTGACAGAGCTCTTTTACCTTACTCCGGACCTGTTCCAAGGTCTGGGGCAGGTGTCCACGCTCCACCAGGGACTCGACCATGCGCTCGAATATGTCAGCGTTTTGGCACTTGGAGTGGAGATCCTGCAATGTCTCCTCCTCACCCCACAGCTCGAGGAGGGACAGGATCTCTGCTCCAGACCAGGAGGGTGCACGCCTCTTGGTCCCCCTGGATGGGTCCTGGGACCCCCCCGGAGCTGCTCCCTGCGAGGGCCAGGGAGATCACGGGGAGCTTGAAGCTCTGCCATGGGTGGCAAGGCCTGTGGCAGGAAGAGCTGCACAGCGAGGTGCTACTCTCAGGCTGGCTTCCTGCCACAAAGCTTGTCGAGGATGCCTGCAGCTTTAAGAGGGGCCAGGAGACAGGAACTATAGAATCCTGATTACTTTGGACGGAGTGGCCGCCAGCACACCTGTGTTATTTCCTGGAGCACTCTTCTTCCGAAAAAAAACCCCTCCTCCCCATCCACACATGCCTTTTTCTGAAAGAGGTCTTTTGGAAAAAGGTTTCTTCATCATAGAAAGAGGATTACCAACACTGGGAAAACCCCTCTGTCCTTTCGATTTACTTTCAGAAGAATGCGATTGCAGTGTGGACGTAACGCAGGTTTTGTCAGAAAAACGGCCATTTTCCTGACAAAACTCTGTAGTGTAGACATACCCTCCATTCTGAAAACTAGGGATGTGCTAGCACAAACGTGTAAACGGTTAAACTATGAGCCAGGGCTCATCAGTTAATACTTAAAGTTACAGAACCCCAGCCGCACTGGTGCCTTTTATATCAGTGGCAGAAGTACGGGGTGGGGGGGCAGGCGGGAGCCAACGTGCGCAGGGAACTGGCTTATAAATCAGCTCCCCGTGAGCACCAGCTCCCACAGAGTCCCTGTCCCCATTCCCCATGCTCCTGCCTCTGTATCAGAGGCAACAGCACACTGAGGGGCGTGGAGGTGGGAGCAGGAGCAGGCTCCATGGGAGCTGGTGTTTGCGGGGAGCCAACTTAAAAGCCAGCTACCCGCTAGCACCGCCTCCCACCTCCCCTCTGCCTGCATTGCTGCCTTTGATACAGAGGCTGAAATTTTCAGCAGTTACAGGTTTACGTGAATACACACATTTTAACATCCCTACTGAAAACTAGCAATTTATTCCTCCCCTTTGTTTCCTATCTTTTCATAGAATCATAGAATCCTAGGGCTGGGAAGAGACCTCAGACGGTGAGCGAGTCCAGCCCCCCCTGCCCAAAGCAGGACCAATCCCAAATAAATCAACCCAGCCAGAGCTTTGTCAAGCTGAGACTTAAAAACCTCTAGGGATGGAGCTTCCATCCCCTCCCTAGGTAACCCATTCCAGTACTTCACTACCCTCCTAGTGAAATAGTCTTTCCTAATATCCAACTTAGACTTCCCCCACTGTAACTTGAGACCATTGCTCCGTGTTCTGCCATCCGTCACTACTGTGAACAGCCTCTCTCCATCCTCTTTGGAACCCCCCTTCAGGAAGTTGAAGGCTGCTATCAAATCCCCCCTCACTCTTCTTTTCTGCAGACTAAATAAACCCAAATCCCTCAGGCTCTCCTCGTAGGTCATGTGCTCCAGCCCCCTAATCATTTTGGTCGCCCTCCGTTGGACCCTCTCCAATGCGTCCACATCCTTTCTATAGTGGGGGGCCCAGAACTGGACGCAGTATTCCAGATGTGGCGTCACCAGAGCTTAATAAAGGGGAATTATCACTTCCCTGGGTCTGCTGGCAATGTTCCTCCTAATGCAACCTAATATGCCATTAGCCTTCTTGGCTACAAGGGCGCCCTGTTGCCCTTCTCATCCGGATGCTCTATCCCGTAGGCCACTCTGGAACCCAGCCCACCTCCCTACCTTTTAACCAGTTACCAGGCCATGAGAGGATCTCCCGTCTTACCTTATGACCGCTTTTGTTACTAAAGAGCCTTTGGTGAGAGACCTTCTCAAAGGCTTTCTGAAAATCTCAGTACACTCTAAGTACACTGCAGGGCTGGGGCCCAAACAGACTGGAAATAGCTTCCTTCCTGCCACGCTGGAGCTGAGCTGAGCAGAACCAGAAGCTTCCCCATGCCAGTGCTGCGCAGGCCTTTGGCACATGCAGGGCTTGGCTCCTCCTGGCCAGCTCAGCCAGAGGCTGTAGGGGAAGGAAAGAGGACAGCAGGGACTGCACTGATGGACCAGCACAGGGAGTGGCTGGACCCGATGCGGAAGCTTTGCTCAACCACCAGCCTTACACATGCCCCGCCCTCCCATCATCAGCCACCGGACCCCCCTTTCCCTCCACTCATTGCTGGTGAGGGGGTGGCTGGTGAGCAAGGATCTGGCCAGTAGTAGGACCCACCAGTACTGCTGGGAGGGGAGAGACAGAAAATACAGGACAGTTTGCCCATTTAAAAAAAGAAGTTGGTGCAACTGCAGGAGGGCTTAAATACAGGACTGTTCCTTTAAAAACGGGGCATCGGGTCACCCTCCCTCCCCCAAAATTATGTTCATCTATATGTCTGACAATTCTGTTCTTTACTACAGTTTCAACCAGAATACCCAGTACTGAAGTTAGACTTGCCGACCTTTAATAGCCAGGAACACCTCTGAAGTCCTTTTTAAAAATTGGTATCTCATTAGCTATACTCCAGTCATTTGGTACAGAAGCTGATTTAAAGGCTAGGTTTTCAATTTCACACTGGAATTCCTTCAAAACTCTTGGCTGAATGCCATCTGGTCCCGGTGACTTATTGCTGTTTAGTTTATCAATGTGTTCCAAACCCCCCTCTAATGGCACCTCAGTCTGGGACAGTTCCTCAGATTTGTTACCTAAAAAGAATGGCTTAGTATGGAATCTCCCTCATGTCCTCAGCCGTAAAGACCAATGCAAAGAATTATTTTAGTTCTTCTGCAATGGCCTTACCGCCCTTGAGTGCTTCTTTATCATCTCGATTGGTCAGTGGCCCCACTGGTTTAGTATGCTTCCTGTTTCTGCTGTACTTAAAAAATGCTGCTATTCCTTTTTCAGTTTTGGTCTAGTTGTTCTTCAAATTCTTTTTAGAAGATATGGGGTGGGGCAGGCCTTCCTAATTATATTTTTACACTTAATTTGTAAAATTAATTAACACTTAATTTACACTTACGCTAGGGATGTTAAGTAGTGGTTAATTAGCTCGTCAAGTAGTCGATGGAATTTTCATTAGTCAATAAAGGGGGGCACTTGCTACCCCCACTGCAACTCTGCAGGTTAAATGTAGTAGGAGCTGAGCACACAGGCAGCCTGGCTCTTACTACATTTAAAATGCAGAGCCGCAGGGGAGTTAGCTCCCGGGTCGGCGCATGGAATTACTATCCAGAAAGATTCTGTGATACAGTTGGATTCATTTAAGATTTTTTCTTCATTTGATTTTACACTTTCTTTCACATATAGTGCCACTCTCCAACTCCAGCATGACCTGGTCTGTCTTTCCGATTTATATTTTGTACCCTGATATTACTATGTCCTATGGATTATACTCATTCCATCAAGTTTCTGTGATGCCTCTTATATCAATATCCTCATTCAATATGAGACACTCTGGTTTATCCATCTTATTATTTAGACTTCTAGCATTTGTATATAAGCACTTAAAAAACATGTAACTTTTCAGCTATCTGCCATTACAAGATGCAATTGAATGGGACTCTCTTCATTTCTCATCAGCTCTTATCCATATTTTATCATCTTCCATCCTCGCCTCCTTACTAAGGCATAGTAGAGAATCTCCATAAATAGATCCAGAGTCTTTTGGGTAGTTTGGGACAGCCACCCCAGGCCCTGCGCTTTGGGGGTCCCACTGGGCCCAGGGTGATAACGGGGGAGACTGGTGCTTGTGTAACACCAACAGATGGAACTGAACCTGGGACCTCTATAGCTTAGTGCACGAATCTCTACAGCTTGAGCGAAAAGTCAGTTGGCTTTGAGAGGGGGGCTTGGGAGGAGTGCAATGGGGGTAGGAGGAGGTGCAGCTTGGCAGAAGGAGTGGGGGCAAAGTGGGAGCAGAAAGCGGTGGGATGGGTCCCAGCTAGGGCAGAGTGGAGTTTGTCCCAGGCCGTGCACCCCCATAGGGACCACACTGAATAGATCTTCCCATTAGAGATGTCTTTGTCTGTTCCATGTGCTCCTTCATATCTGTCAGCTTCCCTCCACCTTTAGGGTACATTTAGACTACTTTTTTTTTCGAAAGGAGATATGCAAATCCGGCACTAATTTACATATCTTCTTCCGATCGCTTTTTCGAAAGCGGGTTTTTCGAAAGTGAAAGTAGTCTGGATGCGAGTTTTTTGGACCCCCCCCCCATTTTCGGAAAAAAAACGCTCTTCCTAAAAAAAAGGAGGTTTCCATGGTTTTTCGAAAAAGGGTTTTTTTTCTGAAAACCTGCATCCAGACTACTTTCACTTTCAAAAAACCCACTTTCGAAAAAGTGATTGGAAGAAGATAGGCAAATTAGTGCCAAATTTGCATATCTCCTTTCGGAAAAAAAACGTAGTCTAGATGTACCCTTAGTTTAAAAACTGCTCTATGACCTGTTTAGTTTTAAGAGGCAGCAGTGTGGTTCGATTCCATTTTACATTCTGATCTAAGTTACGAAGGTTTAAGTCAGAAGTAATTCCACTGAAGTCCACTGGTGCAAGATGAGGGTCAGGCTCAACAAGTGAACAAAGACCCAGAATATCTTGGCTATTCTTTGTACTGATGCTTTTTTTCTGGCTATTGTACTAGGTACTCCACAGACTGAAAAACTTACAGTATAAAAGTTGCAAAATCAAATGTAGTTGGGGAAGAAGCTGGAAATGGCACAGAAATTATTAACCAAAACAACATGTGTAAACAACATCGCAAACAACTGTGGAAGCTATCGAATGGAAACATCAAAACCTGTAGAAGGAAGCCACATGGCTACAATAACATTGCAAACAGGAATTAAGTTAATTACAGATACAGCATGTGTAACACCTGTTTTTTTATGGGTCAGTGTTTTTCATGTGGACAAATCCCCAGTATTAAAATCTGAATAGTTCCAGATCTGTGTGGGAGTGGGACAATTTGGGGATATTGCTACCCGCATGGGTTGCTAGAGTATCTCATCTCGGGCTGCTGACTTCCTGCAGCTGGAATCCAATCCTTTACTGGAATATCTTTGCTTGTGGTTATTCCCAGGCCCTGAGGTGTCGGTCTGTTTTGGAACCCTATGCCATGACTACATCTCACAAGACTTGGGATCTGGGACCTACTCCCTCATTGAAAGACCGGTGGAAAAAGGACCTCCCTCTTGACAGTGAGTATTAAGTGATGGCTCATCCCATTCCATGTCCAGCCCACATAAGCTCACGCCCTTTCTCGCACTCTAGCCAGGAGAGGCTAGAAAACCAGTGAGCCCGCATTTTTAACATTTCTTTTTAGATGCCAGAGATGAGTGTAAAAAGGTTTCGGGGGAAGCATTCCGAAACAGAGAAAAGCTGTTAGGTAACTTCAGGGCTCAGCTGACAAGTGCTTCAGTGCTGTTGTTCTGGTGGAGGGGGAAGGACATCTCTCCTCATTTCTAGTCAAGAGTTTTGGGACAAACATTACATTTTAAGGTGTAAAAGGAAAAAAAAAAGTTCTGTGATCTGCATGGAAGAAACATATGCGGCTTCTGTTCATTCTTCATCTCGGCTCCTTGGGAAGGGTTGTTCTCACTCCGAAGCACAAAAGCCAAATAGGTGAGTTTAGTTTAATCGTTTTTCTTCTCCACGGGTTGATGCCTTTTCACAAAGTCGGTAAAAGAACTGAAACCTGCTTGTTGAAACATGCTGCTGCTGCTTGTATGTAGTTATATACAACATACGCTCTCTGGGCTTCAAGGTCACTCTGGGGCTAAATGGGAAAGCCGGGTTTTAGCCCAGGGAATAGATATTTTGGGTGGGAAATCAAAAACAAATGGATTGTCTGTGGACTCTTGGTTAATTGTTCACTCTGACACATTGAAGTTCTTAAACTTTTGCAGCAGTTTGTCTCTGTATTGTTTGCTCTGCTCGGATTTCTGACGACTGAGCATGGAAGTGTGTATCTGAGAGGCTGGCTTGTCGTGTCCCCCCCCCCCAGTTCCCATACACTTTCCCCATTCAGCTAGTAGCATTCCTTTGTTACTGGGTAGAGAGACGTGGGAAATGAGAAAGTGAAAAGGAGTGTACTAGATCAGTGGCTCCCAACCTTTTTGAGGATATGGACCCCTTTGCAATCTATTAAAATTGTATGGACCCCCCCCAAACAATATCACTGCACCTGCAGCCTGCACGGCCCTCAGACCATGCTGCTTCCCAAGCTGCAGGAAGCAATGCAAGTTGAAGGATGTGCTGGCTGCGAGAGGCTCTGCGTGGACCCCCTACAGTGCCCCCTTCAATACTACCATGGACCCCCAGGGGTCCACAAACCACAGGTTTGAAACCACTGTACTCCTTTTTTGGGTCAGGACCCCCAGTTTGAGAAAGGCTGGTCTTCTCCATGAAATCTGTATAGTATAGAATAAAACCTCTCACAGCGGGACACCAGATTTCATGGTCTGCAATGTGATTTTTCATGGCCATGAATTTGGTAGAGCCAGTAGCACTGAGGACTCCACCATCCATATCAACCCATAGCCTTGGAGGCAAGTTCTTCCAAGTGCTTTCCACTTTGGCTGTGTCTACACTACAGAGTTTTTTCGGAGAAACAGCCATTTTTCTGAAAAAACCCCACCTTCACTTGTGTCCACACTGCAATTGTGTTCTTTTGAAAAAAAATTGAAAGAACAGAGGGGTTTTTCCAACATTGGTAAAGCTCTTTCTACGAGGAAGAAGCCTTTTTGCGAAAGAGCTCTTTTGGAAAAAAGTGTATAGTTGGAGAAGAAGGAGTTCTTTCGAAAGAAGAGGAAAAGAGGAAAAAGCACAGGTGCCCTGGTGGCCAATCCATCCATAGTAATCACAGCTGAAATGCAAGATAGAGTCCATTCAGTGTGGACTCTGTCTTTCGAAAAAGCAGATGGCTTTTTCGATGCGCTTTGGCAGTATGGACACTCTCTTTCAGAAGATGTTTTTTCGGAAGAGCTCTTCCAGAAAAACTTCTTCCGAAAGAAGCCTGCAGTCTAGACGTAGCCTTGCTGACAGCATCCTGTCAGTCCTACGAAGGTTCAGCCTTGGCCAGCTCCTGTTCATCCAGGGGTTGATTTTGTCTGAGCTTTGAGAGAGCTGGAAGACTCTCCCTTTTTCTCAAGTGAGTTTTGGGCACAGAAAAGAGCCGAATGGCTAATTTGCCTCTAGATTTGTCTTTCTTGGTTCTGGTTCCATAGTGAAAAGTACACTCTGGGGAGAGGAGGTGTTAGCTCACTAGTCCTGCACTAGCAGTTAGGTTTTGGGATGCAGAGTTAGTCAGGCAACTAGATGGGGGATGAATCATGGATACTGAAGTCACAAATAAACAAGTGGTGAAGGTGGGTGGAGAACCCAGGAATCCTCATTCCCAGTCTCCTTGCGTGGGAGTTTTGACAGTACAGAAAAAGTTTCAGCTTCTGACAACATCGTAGATTAAGAGGTGGAGCTGACATAATTCTTCAAAGTCGGGATACTCTACATAAAAGATACACAAATAGACTGTGAAAGCGACATTTTGGATTCTTTTATGTTCATTTGCCAACAGATCATATTTGCCCTAAAGGTCTCATTTTGCTCATCAACACTGCCCAAGTTGTAATAACGCTTTGTTCTTGTGTGGTGCTTTATATTTTCCAAAGACATACAGGAGGGAGTTGTGGTCATGTGTGAAATGAGTTTGACAGGCCTCAGCTCACTCAGCTAAGGGGACTGCAGCTTTGCGTAGACCTTCTCCTCCCTCTAGTACATGGGAGAGCCCCTGTGGCTGAGATTTCATAAAAAGCTCATGGTTTCTTCATTGACCTGAAGTATTTTGGGCAGCAGGAATCAAAATCTTCACTGTAGTTGTTAGTGACCTTGGCTGTGAGCCAGAAAAGGGAGGGGGGTTTGAATACCAGCTTCGGTTACTAGCATGATGATGGATGATCTGGAACAGAACCTGGGGGGAGGAGGAGACAGGCTTGCTGAATGAGAACAGGAGGCACACTTAAGACTGAATTAATGAAAAGGGATCCCTCCTCACTCTCTGCTAGACAAATTGTTTGTAGTCAGTTTCGAGGGGACTGATTAATTTAACTTTATTTTTTCTTCTGTTTAAGGAAGTGGACAAGATTCACTCCTCAGAGACAGTAAAGAGGACTCCTCTGTCCAGACTCCTGTGCTGCCTACATTGGTCCAACATAAAACCCTCCGTGTGAACTGGTCTGGCTCTGGAATTCCCCACAGCCTCTACCTGACTGTACAGGTAAGGCACTCAAAATCCACATCTGAGAGAGGAATGAAAGCCAGAGCAGCTACTGAAGAATACATTCTTTATCCTCTGGCGCTCAGTGGTTTCCTCCTTGAACTGTGTGTCTTTTCAAATGTGTCTTTATGGGCAAGGGAGTGGTTTATCCACTAGGTTTATATTGGGATCTAGAATTCATCTGCCTGGAGTGTAAAAGAGCCAAAAGCCAGCCTGACTTCTCCACTAAGGAGTACCCAAGGTGTATGGAGGATTTCTTGGTGACATTGGACTGGTGCAATGACACTACACCAGGCCCCATCACAATGCCTGGACATATCAGGGACATGTCTCTGGAAGAAGAGGAATGCACTGGGGAAGGCAGGAGGCTAGATCACTCTGCATTAGGACTATTATGATCTGTTTGGTGGTCCCTGGAGGACTGTTGCTGGCAGGATGTAAGTCAAAGTAGCCCCGGGTGCTGCTCTAACTTGTGCTAAGGACTGAATCAGTCCCCTGCAGTTCCAAAATCTGGAAGGCATAAAGGCTGCTTACAATCACCTTTGCACTTCCTAGACATAGGGTTGCACTGAACTTGTTTTATTAATAGCTCAGAATCAGGGTCAGCAGCAGAGTATCCCAAACAAAAAATGAGTAGTAGGCACAGGATGCATTTGAGGGGTGGAGGGAGGAATATGAAAAACATCCTCATTGTGAAGCTCACAGTTGATCTATCTCAATACTACCACATGCTCACAGCAGAGAGCCCTCTAGGGAATAAGGTAGAAACTTGAACTTTGGAAAACTCACAACATTTTTTAAATCACTTTTAAAACTAGCCTGTCATTTAAAAAAAACCCCAATTTATTCTGTTGGGTAAAGACACTTTGTTGTAATACTTTAATCCCTGAGTGGAGATGGAAAAGCGTGTTGGGAAAATATATCTCAGTTGTCTGGAAAGTGTTAGGAAACCAAATGCAATGGGGAAGTGATAAAGATTTAGAGGAACTCCAAAGAGTAACATTTTTGGTGTCACTTTTGAGCTATATAATAATCATTCAAGAGAGGAAGAAGACAAAACAACCAAAAATCCCACCACCTTATAATTGCATATGCTTTATCCCATATATAGGGCTTTGCAATAGCATTGACTAGCAACTGATTAGATGGGTGGGAGAAGATGGTAGGGATTTCATATGGTGGGGTTAGAATAAAGGATTGAAACAAGACTCCAGGGTTCTGTTTCCCTTTCTGTCGCTTGTTCGTTGTTGGACTTTGGGCAAGTCACTTTAACAGGGTTTCTGTAAAATGGGACAGTTCCTACCTATTTCACAGGAGTGTAGTATCTCTTCATGAATTGCCTTTTATAAAGGGCTTCCCGAATGTGGGATGACAGGCAACGTATTGTTTACTGGCTGCAGTCTGAGAATTGTTTCTCTCAACGTAACAATTGAGAAATAAGCACTTTATAAAAGGTGACATCCCAGTTGTAATAACTATTATCTATTCTGCGTTGTGTATTGCACTCATGCCTTTCAGGTTTATGCTCTTCAGGGCAGAGATTTATTTGTTGGGCACTGCTTGCTAGTTGCAATGCTTTGTGATCTACAAAGTGCCTGGTCTACACCAGTGTTTCTCAACCAGTGGTACGAGTACCCTTAGGGGTACTTGAGAGAAGTCTGGGGGATACGTCAACACAACTAAAATTTGGAGAAAACTGAATTTTTGTTTTAAGTTTTACAGCGTTTTATTATTTTTGTGCGTTTTACACCCAAAAATTTCATCGCCCACCTGGCTACAATTAAGTTGTTTAAACAAATGTGTTGCAATGGTAGAAAAAAATTCTGTGTGTCTGAAAACTGTAGGTACTGGGGGTACTTATATATATATATATATATATATATATATATTTTTTTTTTTAAAGGGGTACTTTATAAAAAAAAAGGTTGAGAAACACTGGTCTATACTACCAGGTTGTACTAGTAAACCTTGCCTGAGTTCCGAACATTATAGATACAGTGTAACTAATTAGATGACATGGTGGTGAAAATGCACCCTTTACTGTTAATGCCAGCAGAGCTGTACTGGTATTAGATCAACAGCTGAGAAATCCCTGTAACTGTCACTACAGAGACAGGCCATTAAGGTAGTCCTGCCACAGCACCAGAAGCAGTGTCATCTTGATGTGGTAGCAGAAATAGGAGAGCTTTGCTTCTGGAAAGGAGACTATAGAGTTTTGTTTTCAGGCTACTGAATAACTGCTACATACATTATGATAATTCCCTTATTCCTCTCCATCCTTCCAGATCTGTCATACTTGAGTAAGACTGTTCGACATTAGGCTTGCTCCAGTTCTGTACTTCTGAAATAGTGGCACGTTGTAGTTACAATGTGATATAGCAGCAGAAAAAGCCAGCATGAAATCAGAAACAACATGTCCTGGAACACAGCAGTTACAGTCTATAGAACAACTGAACTAACTAGAATACTGTAAACAGGACTGAGTCCCTTTCTATCCGGGAGGTGCTAACAAATAGGAAAGAATACAGAGAACAATAAATATGATTAAGAAGCTGGAGGCATTGATTTATGAGACTGGATTAAACGATAAGTTCATAAAGCATTAAAGCAAAAATCAAACTGAATATGTGCATCTTGGCTGAACCTCAACCAGCGGAATGTAAACATTAAGGAGAATGAGGACTTGTTTAAGATGGTTCAAGGATGGGTTGTAACTAGGAGGAATGGGATGAAATTAAGGAAAGCAAAACTGAGTTTGAATCTCCATGAAAACTTCCTGACTCTTGGGACGTCTCCTGGCAGATGTGGTGAAAGCCTCAGTGCTTGGGTGATCTGAAATGAGACTGGAGAAAACACCAGTCAGCATACGGAGAGGAATAATCCTGCACTCAAACGTGTCGGGGACTGGATGGACTAAATAACTTAATGCATCTTTTCTGGTTCTGGTTTCTGATTCACTCTGTTTAATTCCTGCTTAAACTGAGTTCTCTTCCCTCCTCCTTTTTCCCAACAATCTTGGCTTGACTCTCCTGCTTGCAATCAGGAAATCACCTGGTCTGGGATGAATGGATCAGTCTCAGTCACTGTAATTAAGTATATATTTTTTCTTACATTGCTTTCTCCTTTTTTGTCCCTTGCCCATCTCCTCCTTGTTCCTTTCTCTCTAAAATAGAGTTTTCAGAACTGTGAAAAATGACTGCTGTGTGAGACGCTGATTTCCAGTCGGTAGTTTGTATTTGTGACCCTGTACCTGCTGCTTCTTATCTTTTGCCTTCTGACTGGCCTTTTGGCAATCAGAGAGTGATGAGATCTGAAAGACGGAGGGAAAGCACGAGAGAGCATAGGAGGTCATTGGGAAGAGGGCCCTGATGGCCTTAGTGGGGTGCCAGAGGCTGGGGTTTGATTAGGTTGCAACAGCAATGGGAAGCAGTTTGGTTTTAGCAGGTGAGGAGTTGATTGCATCAGAGTAGTGCAGGGAAGCAACCATCATGTGAAGACAGCAGAACTACATTTTGAAATACTATGTGATACTGAGGTAACGTAATGATTTCAATACCCTGGGGCACAGGGCGACCTTTCAAAATCTTGTGCAGTCAAAATCTCCTTCAGTCTAGGATGAAACGTCCAGGGAGAATTTGTGCTCTCTTGAGATACAATGCCCTTTAAAGAGAAAATGGTTGTGTTTTTATGCAGGCCTTGCAGGACCAGTTGGGCAAGGGCAAGAGTCAGGTGGAGAACAAGGAGAAGCGTCGTCAACCGCAGTCTCAGCATATGACTCAGAAGCTGGGCATAGAGAAGAGGCTGAGGTCTGCTCACAACTGGGACGCTGGAGTGCAGGGCCAGGAAGCCTGCATCATGAACGTTGAGAAAACAGGTAAAGGGGGAGGCATGAGACTTGATGGCCATTAATTCTCATGCCTGGCTTTGTCTTAAGGCAACAAAATCAGAAAAAAAAAAACCCTGCTTCATAGTGAAATGAAATAGGGGATAAGTGAATTTCCTCAGCTCCCGTGCAATGATTCTTTAATATTAATGGCAACTGATTACTCATTAGGGACTGAATTTAGCCCAGGGGGGAATCATATGCAAACCCGGTGTTTGCACACAGGTAACAAAAAATAAGTTCTCAGAGTGGTAGCTGTATTCATCTGTATCCGCAAAAACAACGAGGAGTTGTGTGGCACCTTGAAGATTTGGGGTGCGTCTACACAGTAGGGCTTCACTCGAAAGAAGCTACGCAAATTGAGCGCCAGTTGCGCAGCTTATTTAGAAATTGAGAGCGTCTACACAGCACTTATTTCAAAACAGAGCCCTCTTCCTCCGACTTCCCTTACTCCTCCTACAATGGGGGTTACAGGAGTCGGAGTAAGCAGTCCTCCAGCTGGACAATATTTCGACATTATTTTGAAGTAACTGCCTGCTGTGTAGACGCGGACTAAGTTATTTTGAAATAATGTTGCTGTGTAGACATATCCTAACAGATTTATTTGGCCCAAGCTTTTGTGGGCAAAGACCTTGTTGAAGTGAAAACTTAGGCCCAGATAAGTCTGTTAGTTTTTAAGGTGCTACACGACCCCCAAAATAAGCTGTCACTTCAAGTCACTGACGTATTAATTTACTCCTTTGATCTGAAGCAAGAATGATCTTGTTTATTTTTTCTCTTTTAAGGAAACTTTGTCACAATGCAATTATAGCCACCTCCTCCCTCCTAGTGCATCACCGCCTCCTTCCCCCTTCATCCCTGCTCTCCTGCATCTCCTCAGCCTGAGTTTTTTCCTGTGCTATGTCTATTTCACCTAGCAATAGAGATGCCTGTCTCTGTGCCCTGGGGTCTCCTGTACATGTTCTGTTTTTGTCTTCAGTCCTCCTCCTGCCCGAGGAGATAAATGGGACGTTAGAAGATTTATACTTCTTGTTTGGAAAATTGCGTCTTGTCCAGATACTTGTCTGAGTCTGAAGCAACTGAATTGCAAGATCAAATGCAGGACCTCGTCTTTGCTGTCATGCAACTGCTGAGGACTGTGTTTCTGAGTAGGTGTTCAAGAGGCTGATCTACAAGTCAGTCAGAGGTCTTCTATACCTCTCTCAAGTCAACTTCCCAAGTCGACAGTATGGATTTGCTCTTATTCTTCCTTTTGGTCCTGCATCCTGTCCTTCTGTAGATCACATCTCTGGGTACATCTAGATGACGTTCTTCTTTCAAAAGGAGATATGCAAATTTGGTGCTAATTTGCATATCTTCCGATCGCTTTTTCAAAAGCGTTTTTTTTTTTTTTTTTCAAAAAAGAAAGCAGTTTAGATGCGGTTCTTTTGGAAAAAAAACCCTTTTTTGAAAGAATCCTTCTTCCTCAAAAAATGAGGTGTGCAGGGCTCTTTCAAAAAAGGGTTTTTTTCCAAAAAAACTGGATCTAAACTGCTTTCTTTTTAAAAAAAAACCCGCTTTCGAAAAAGCGATCAGAAGATATGCAAATTAGCACCAAATTTGCATATCTCCTTTCGAAAGAAGAACGTTGTCTAGATGTACCCTCAAATGCCAGTGAACGTAAGTGTTCTGCGCAGGGTCGTAGCCCGTTGGTGGGGAAGCAAGAGCTTTTCACTGAAGGTAACGAAAGGAAGCGTATGTGTCTTTGAGAGAGAAATGACAGGTCTGATTCTTATCCACTAATGCCATTCACTTCAGAAGGCATTCCTGGTGTACAGATTCAGGCCACGTGGCTTTGGGTAGGAAATGGCTTTGCAGAAACTGCTGGAAGTTGGATTTTGGTCCCTATTATTTATTTGCTTCATTAGAAACTAATTACCTGGGCTTGTCCACACACATCTGAGTGAGTCACTCCCTGCTCTGATCTGGTTTGGAACTTACTGAATTACCCATCTCTCTCCGCCCTTTGTGGGCCTCAGGACAGGGTGTGTGTGTGTGTGAGGCCAACCGTGTTAGAGAGAGAGAGAGAGAGAGGAAGAGGTGTCTGACAGATAGAGGAAGAAGCCTAAGAAAGGGGGAAGGTGTGCCAGCTGGAAATATAAGATGCCAAGAGACAAAAAGCAATGCAAGGAGTAGGCAGACACATGAACTGCAACTTTCTTCTCACGCAGAGGATCTAACCTGTGAAAATGATGTAACCAGAGTAAGCGTACAGTGAGTTAGACCTAGAATTGATCTTCACAGATCTGTGGTACCCCTCTGCTGCTGATGATTGATTTCCTCTCATGCTGCCCTGCTCTCATAAGAACATAAGAACATAAGAATGGCCATACTGGGTCAGACCAAAGGTCCATCGAGCCCAGCATCCCATCTGCCGACGGTGGCCAATGCCAGGTGCCCCAGAGAAGGAGAACAGAAGACAATGATCAAGTGATTTATCTCCTGCCATCCATCTCCTGCCCTTGTTATGAAGGCTAGGGCACCATACTTTATAAGTGCTTCATTAAGCCGGTAGCTGTTTTTCTAGCTATGCCCACCCCAAGCAAAAGGCTCGTCTGAACTTTGCTGATCCCTCCATCTGCTAATGCTCCTTGATCTTTTTACATGCTTTGCTCATAGGTGTTGTAGGCTTCCCTGCTTCCTAGGCTCCCCAATGGCAGATGGTTCAGGACAAATGGTTGGCAAAATGCAGAATAGAGAGGCCCAAGATACTACACAGTCAGCTACAAACAGTTGAAAAGTGAGAAAGCGTTGCAGTAACAGGTCAATTCATTTGTACCTTGGAACATCAACTACTGGCTACTTCCGCACCTTTCATACAATTTCAGTGTTAAATGTCCCATATAAATCCTATGTCCTGATCCACCTTGTATATAATCAGCATGTTTTATGAATACTTGGGTATTGTACACATCTGGCTGCAGCCTTTGTAGGACTCCTTGGCGTCCACTTTAAAAGTTTTTTAGAACCAGCATGCAAGTCTGTGTGGCAAAGCTAGCTGTCTGTGTGTAACTTACGTATAAAGTGTCTGCATAACTTTGCACTCTAGCGTACATAGAATACTGCTGTGTGGTTTGATTGCCAACCAGTAAGTCTGAGTGGTAAGTTGTATCATTTAGGCAGGCCTGCCTTTGCAAGCCTCGGGTCTCCCAAGAATGGTTTCTGAAGAATAACATGTTGAAACAGATGATACGCTGTGCTCCAAAGGGGAACACGTCCAAAGCATAACATAATCCCCATGCTTTGTTTGAATGAAGTTGGATACAGTTCCCATGGTTTTAAATTGAATAGTTTAAAGTTAAATTGAATGGATTCAGTGTCCCAGCACGGGATTAAAATGGATAATACACACAGACTCATGGTGGTTTCATACGTGCCACGACACCTCCTTTAATCCTAGGAGAACACTTTTGAGATGGACAAACACTCCCAAAGGAATAACACTCTGCATTTATATATCACTTTCTAGGTTCTTAACAGAGACTCTTTACACCTCCTAGTGGATATTCTCTTTCTTTTACACTGGGGGGGGAGGGAGGAACACACTCAGTTCCTAAGAAAGGTTAAAGGCCAACACGTGCACATTGCTTACGGACACCCAACTCATCTCGTTAAAGTGTCTCAAGCACCCCAAAACTGAGACAAAACACCACCCAGAATCAGCAGTCACTTATGAAAACATTAGCCCTCTTCATAGATGATAAGGCCAAAAAGAACCTGGCTGATCATCTGATCTGACCTCCTGTCTCCACAGCCACAGCACAAGTTAATTCCCATTTGAAGTAGAATACACCTTTTAGAAAAACAGCCAGTACAACCTAAACTATTTCCAGTGATGGAGAATCCACCACAGCCCTGTAACTTGTGGCAATTGTTAGTTACTCTCACTGGTAAAATGGATGCCTCTTATTTCTAGTTTGAATTCAGCCATTGGATCTTGTTAAACCTTTGGACTGTCCATTGTCACACACTAATTCAGTGACGGAGCTAGGATTAGAACGTAATACCTGCTTTCAGGACCATCAGTGGTGGAGAGGGGCAGCTACCCTGGGACCTAGTGATTTAAAAGAGCCTGGGGCTCCTGGCTGCTGTCACTGCGGCAGCAGCAGCTGGAGCTCTGGGCCCTTTAAATTGCTGCTGGAGTCCTGGGCAGCATGGTCCAGGCAGCAATGACGACTGGCTGGGGGAGGCCCCAACTTCCACCCAAGGCTTCACCCCTTCTGGGGACCCAGAACCAAGCTCCACCCCTCACCTTGCCAAGGGGCCCCGCAAGTCTGTTGCCAGCCCTGCTTTCAGACTAGGATAGAAATAAAGGCCTTGCATAGGCAGGGTGGACCTGTGGGGAGGTCACTGGACTGGCATTTCTTTATGAGAGAGGTGGTGAGTCCTGACTCAGCCGTACATTTCTTATGTGCCTTTGGGCAAGTTATGTAATTTAGCTTTAAAATGAAGGAAGGGGAACATGCTTCCCTACCTCATATGGCTGTTGTGAGGATAAGATCCATTAACAACTGCGAGGTGCTCAGCTATTACCATTATGAGGGCTTAGATATCTAGATAGGAGTTGCTGACCAAATCTGCCTCTACTGTATTGCAGGGCCAGGTGATTAGGAATATGAGCCAAGTGGGGGAAAAGAGTGAGATGTGGCCATGGAGATTAGGAGATTACAGCCTGTGGCACAGAGAAGGGAGATTGTGTTATTACCTGTTAGCATTTGTCCTTTTCACTGCATAGCATTTGTTATCACGCCTTGGATTATGGCTGGTGTCCTTTGCTTGCTGGCCACAGCCCTGGCTCAGCCGCCCTTCTTGCTAGAGCTGTTCCCCTAGCAACAACCTGTATTGGGTTATTTTCCTTACTTTGCCCCAAAGCATTTTTTATGACTTAAGTGAAATCACGGACTCTGTCTGTGTGTTTTCTTTCTTGCTTGTGGTGCCAGGAATGCGGAAGTCAGCAGGTGATGAACTCCTCAGCCCGGGGCTCAGAAGCAGTGGGGTATTTATGAACGTCACATGCTTGTCTGTTCACTGTGTACTTTCCACCAGCCAGATTCCAACAGGGAGTTTCCTGGGGGGGTTGTGACTGTGGAGATGTGACGTTTGTGTCGTCGCTGTCTGCATTGTTTCTCTCACACATGTGCTTCCGTCTCTGTGCTTGGATCACTGGTCCCCACATGCTTCCATTGGCTCAGTGACCACCATTTTCCATCTACGAGGAGCTGAATCTCTCTCAGAGAAAATGTTTGAACCATGTAAGGTATTGAATTGTCACGAGTGGTTTCAAATGCTCTCTGTGGCAATTTTTTCAGCCCTGGGGGGCTACACTGAAGTCCTGCTACGGTCAGTGAGACCGTTCACATGAGTAGTTAGGTGCATGCTGATGTGTTTACAGAATCACGGCCTTGTTTTGGTTCTGTCAGCCTGGCACAGAACTCACCTAAATAGATTATGTTAAAAGGTGTGCCTACTCACTTATTTCAGGTAAAAAACTTCCAGTCAAATGATTCGTTTTCTGTATCTGGAGCATCCCTGCAGCTCTATACAAGAGCTGGCAGAACTGCTGTTTTCTTCACTAAGGGAACGTCTACATAGTAGCGTTATTTCGGAATAACTGATGTTATTCCGAAATAACAAAGAGTGCGTCTACACTGCAAGCCATTATTTCGAAATACAGGAGTTGGAACTCCTGTAACCCTCATTTTATGAGGAGTAAGGGGAAGCCGGAGGAAGAGTGCCCTTTCTTTGACTTCCTGCTTGTAGACAGCACCAAAAGCCGAATTAAGCTATTTTGACTTAAGCTACGCAATTGATGTAGTTCAAGTTGTGTAGCTTAATTCGAGTTTTTCCCTGCTGTGTAGACGTGCCCTGAGAGTTTTGATAGGAGCAGGGGGTGTTACTGGAGCCAAGAAATGTTTTTCTACAGCATGGTTAGCCCATGCAGGAAAGAGTCTGGGGGTTTTCACTGCCATGATGGTCCTTTTCATGTTTACGTCTCCTGCTACACTTGAATCATGTAGTGGCCCTACTTTTAGTCCCCACTTACTGCCCTTTCCTGGCGTGTGTCTGTTACTTCATCACACGCTCCAACCCCTGTACACTCAGACCTCCCTGCCACTTTATAAATTTAATATTCACAGTCTTCTTGTTGCAGGTGGAAGGTTCTTTAGTGGGAAATGCTCCAGCTTGTCAGGAGCACATCAGTTTCCTATGATCCAGAAGATGGTGGAGTCCATGGCCCAGCTGCAGGAGGAGAAGCTGCAGCTGCAGGAAGAGCTGCTGGCATTGCAGGAGAAACTTTCTGCACGGGAGAATGAAGAAGTAGCTGTGTCTGTCCAGCTGCAGGATCAGGTATGCATCAGCTGTGGGAGGAAGAACTCTGCGAAAGAACAGAGACATCTTTAAGGGTTCATATCCCAAAAGGTGTTAGGCTCCTAGCTTCCCTTGATTTCAAAGGGAAATAAGTGCCAAAATGCCTTTGAGGATCTCAGCCAAAGTGTTTAGGCCAGTATTATAACTTACGTGACAATCGCTATGTTTCAAGTGTTCTTTGTTCTCACACTAATTCTCTAATTCCTCTCAGAACTATTCTGCTGCTAAGAAGCACATTTGTAGAGCAGTTGTTTTGAAGTGGTTCTTATCAGCCTCTTGTAACTTTTTAGTCTTTGAGGTGCTACTAGACTAATTGTTGTTAAGTTTTTCCTGATACAGACTAACTCGGCTACTCCTCTGAAGCTTTAGATACACAATGTATTGTGCTCCCTCTGTTGGTTCTGCAGCAGTAGTCAACTCATGGGTCTAGTGCAGGAAGCGTGAAGGAAGGTTCCTGGTGTGGGAGGTGCCCCTGTGAGGGGGGGCACAATAAAAAATTGTAACTCAAAAAGGGGGCTCAGTTCAGAAAGTTTGAAAATCACTGATCTAGTGGTGAGGGCAGGCTGCTTGGAATGTGGGCTTTGTGTTCCATTCACAGGTCTGCCTTCGAACTAGAGTCCAAACAGCGGTGTGCCTCAGTTTCCCTCTCTAATCTCCTACTGAATTAGTTTTGTGGCATTTCAAAAAGAGCTTGTTAAGCACCAAGTATTGCTGTTTAGCAAAACCTACTTCCAGAGCTATGCTGTGATTGTCCATTATACCAAGTGCACAGCATGGTAGGTTTGTTGGATGAAACAAGCAAGTAATTCTAGTGTCACTCAAAAGGCAGGGAGTAAAAAATATGTTTAAAAATCAGTTTCCCAGCTGGGGAGAAAGCTGATAAGAGAACAGGTATGTGGGAGGGTAGGTACAGAGGAGTGGTGCAAGAAGTACCAAGACATTCTTTCATTTCTAAGAAATAGCAACATTTATTAAAATAATTACCTGGTTGTTTGTCACAATGTAGCAAGATTATGTGACGCTGGTAACCACCTCTGCCCCGAACCTTAATTTTTTTTCCTTGGTGAGAAATGGGACAGCAAACTCATAATAAAAAGATTCTGGGTGAGAAGAGAGGTTGGTTTATAACTCTAGATGTGACTATGATTTGATTCTGCTCTTAATTACAGTGGTGTAAACTCAACAAAATAATTGTATTGCATGCAGTTGTGTTACTGTGAATGACACCAGCGTGTGTAAGTAAAAGCAGAATCTGGCCCTATACCAGCTAACAGAGAGAGAGGGAGAGAGAGTGACATTGTACACAGGAGGCAGGCAACTCTCTGCTAGGGAAAAACAATTTGTTAGCATATGGAAAGGGATACATTCTTTAGCAAGATTTTAAAGGCTAATAGACACAAAGACCACACCTAAGTGCCAGACATAGCTAAGAAAACCAGTTGTCATCTCTAGCAACTGTGATCAGGCTGGAGATACAACCAGTGAGAGCTAGCCAGGCAAGCAACCAGGCTCCACCTCTTTTGCCAGGGAGGGGTGGGTCTCCAGGTGAAGTGATTCAGTGTCTCCTTTTGCTGTCTTCACCTGAGGAAGAGAGATGAGTTGGTATACGCTAATTTAACACTGTGAGTTTTCTGCTAATGAATTTAGGGGCTAAACTAACGCTGATGTTAAATGTACTCTGATAATCACTCTTTCTGGGTGCCGTTTGGGAATGCTTGTCTGTGAATTCTGTAAACGCTCATTGTAAAGACATTTCAGGACCCATCTAGGTGACTGACTGAAGCTGGAAGGGTCCGAAGTGCATAAAGCCATTCACAGATAGATTGCAATGGGTAATGCAGACTTGATTGTGATAGATTTTTACCTTTGTTTCCCCACTATAAGAACCAACTATTGTAAGTGTCCAGAAGTTTTTACTCTTTTCAGGGACATGGCACTGAAGTTGTTGCTTTGAAAGTGTAAAATTTCAATATTAAAGGGAAGTTAAATATATTCAGATCTAAGTTATGGATATTAATAGATTAAGTGATTTTAAAAAAACACTATCCATTATATATATTCTGTGTATTTGTATTTTTCTCAGGTTGGGCAATGAAAATAGATTAATCTGTTTCAACCTTCTTTTTTTTTTTTTTTTTTAACTTCACTTTCTGGTTCTCATGAAATTGCATAGTGCTGCAGTATTTGGGGACTATCTTGTTTAAAAACCAAACGCCTAATTCTAGTGACCTTTGGTTTTGTGGAAGCCTGTCTTTATAAAAACCTATTTTTAGGCAATATATGATCTGTCAGTGTGGCATCTCAGAGAATATGGTAATACCATATGTTTAAGTATTAGTTCTAATTTCTCCTCGTTAGTTGGGTGTAACTTAATTGAGCTGAATTAATTGTAGCATCATGTAAATATGTATTTGTTGTAAGTCAGCAGTTCCAAACTGTGATTTACAGATCACGGCAGGTCTGCAGAGAGCTAGCTGTTCACATGGCAATAGTGCCTTCTCTTTGTTTTCAGCTGTTAAATGCTATTAAAAGAAGCTGAAGTATGTGAATAGCCCTGCCAACATTTCTTTCCCTTGCACTTGACTGCTGTGGCTGCCACAGGGATGTTGCATGATCACAGATGGGCGGGAAAGAACTAATGAGAGTGTCTTTCTGCTAAGATCTAGTTCACTCTATAGTAGCGAGATCCCTTGCAACAAGCTACAAAATAAATATTGGCATTAATTGTTAAGGGAGCCAAACCATTTATAGTAAGTCCAGCTGTCTGGTGGGATCCATTCCCAGCACAGGGGACCTTCCGAGCTGATGTAAAGACTCCACACGCCCACGTTAGCCCCTGTTTTAGAATGTGTCTAGGGTAGGTAATGGGTCTCCCCAAGAGAGGGAAGGAATGTGGTTGGGGAGCAGAGGGAGGCGTGGAAAGCAAAAGATTTGTTAGACCCCTTGAGATTGCCCCCTGCTTTGGTCAAAGCTGAGCACTTTTCAGCTACTACAGGACCAATCTTCATTCTTCATTGAGCACTAAGAGGGGGGACGGAGGAGATAGAATTGGGGTCTTGCTAGGGAGAAGTGCACACTCCCAGATCTTCATGTTTAAAGACCTTTCTTCTACACCGATCAAAGAGGGAGCCAGAATGTAAATTGAGGAGAAGTCTAACGTGTGGTGCAGGGGAGAGAGGGGAAGATTGCCAAGTGGTTCTGGAGTGGTATCAAGAGCATACTACTCACCTCTGGGCAGCCGCACTGAGAAGCAGGTCGCAAATCCCAAATTGGCTGTGAGTTCTATACTTAGTTTTCACCTATCGAGCACAAACTTCTCAGACAATGTAGCAGCCTGCCTCAGAAGTCACAGATAGTTCCCTTGGGTACTCTGATCTGTCTAGCAAGCTTGCTCTTGTGTTAGATGAGGCTCTACACTAAAAGTTATGATGGTAATCAGGTTACTCCCAGATCCAAAGGACCAGTTGCATAACCAGGTTCATGGCACCTTAGATCTCACACAAAGCTTGTAAGCCAATCCTATCAAGCTCTCTAAAGGTTTTTTAACTAGGAAAGGAAATGAGTTTTTATAAGGTTAAAGCAGGTAAATGTACACACACACTCCAAAGGTAATAGAAGATTGTATAACAAGCAAGCTCTTATGTGTCCTTTAGAGCTAAGCAGCTGGGGGACCACTTGCTTAGGCCTAGAAATCTTGCCCTCTAGACTAGTCTAAGCAGCATAGAGATATAATTTCTCCTTGGAAGGGATTTTTGAGCTGCCAGCTCACCTGATGGGAGGAACCCACTTTCTTGTCTCCTCTTCATGGGAGGTGGGTTTGGGGGGGGTGAACAATCACCAAGTCTTTTATCTTTTTTGATGCTTCACAATAGTCTGCCTCGTGTTGATGGGCCTTCTCTGGGACAGGACATAACACCTATTGTTGTAGGCCGGCATTAGACACTAATTCATGTCTCTCTTCAATCTGGTGCCTTACATAAATGCAAAGGCTTACAGTGCAACTGCTCAGATGTTACCTCACCTTACAGACTTCTATCTACTTTCTCGCTGGAGTAGATTATTCCTGGCACACAGAATGAAACTGGTGTGTTATACACAGAGAAAATATTCTTTGACTTCTGTTTAGAAGAGTCCTGCTAGAAAAAAAATGAATAGACCTTTTCCTAGACAAAAAAGCAGAAAGTGCCAGAAGGTGGGAATGGGGACAGGAGTTGGCTCACTTGATGATTCTCTGTTCTATTCACGCCCTCTGGGGCACATGGCATTGGCCACTGTCAGAAGAATGGATACGGGGCTAGGTGGACCTTTGGTCTGACCCAGTCTGGCCATTCTTATGATCGAGAAAAGCAAAGGAGGAGGGGGGCAATTTGATCTCTGAACACAGTCGGGGTGGACGATTTCTCCATTGAGACCTAATGTTTTTTATCCACTGAAGTTTCTCCCAAGATTTGGTGGTAGAATGGAACGCGCTCTGTCAAAACGGTCATGCGATAGAGACGGTTACCTGAAAGACAAACCTTTTAAAATGTTTAATCCTCACACGTAAGGAAATATCTCATACAGAGATGCATGGAATGAATATTTGGTGTGGGTAGCTCTCAAATGGTTCTCTGTAGTCACATTAGCTGAAAGAAAGAGAGTATTGCTTGTGTCACGATGATGTAGCATCTCATGCGACGTGGGGATTGCTGGTATGGTAAATTATCTCCTCAGGGCCAGTGTCCTTCCAGTGTAGTCCTGGACACTGCTTTCCTACAGGCCAGGAGAAGTGGGGAGAGAGGGGCCCGCAATTCCTAGCTACCTGGTCTATCAATTTGGCTCTGTGTGGCTGGTAGGAAATATATGGTTTTTGCCTGAGGCTAAGCATTGCAGATTCAGATGAGGAAGTGTGTAACTTGAGTCTGCATGTGTTGGGAGGAGGCGTTTGTGGTCAAAATAAAAAATGGACCAGCCTAGTCAATTGGTGCCTGTGTTGACAGGTTGAAAATCTGAAGGGGAAACTCCTGGACCAAGCTCAGGAAGTGAACAGACTCCGCTCTGAGTTGGTGAGCCCTTTGAAAATGAATGTGCTTTTGATACCTGCATCTGTGCTTTTGATACCTGTCTTTCCCCTGAGGAGATAGTTACACTCTTGCTTGAAGTTGTTGGTTCCTTAGTGTTTTACACATGAGAGACTAAAACGAGGCGAGACAAGGAGGAAATCTATGCGCTGATGGGAATTGTGTTCCCTCTAATTTTTTATGGCCATGTGCGAAATGGCTTTTGTTATGTGCACCAATACGGAGGTGACGTACCGCACGGCAAAAGTCATTCTGCGCGTGGACAGTGTGTGGCGAGGGTCGGAAACAGACGGGAGCACAGAGCTGGGGAAGATGTTTAGGGTGTGGGAGGAGGGAGTGGCAGGGGGTGCGTGCCTTGGGGAAGAGGCTGAAGATGAGGGGTTTGGAGTGCAGGCTGCTCTGGGAAGAGAGGACTCACCCCAGTCCTCCCTCACCTCCCAGGCTCGGGGCCAGATGAGAAGTGCCTTTCCGTGGCCACAGCAGCTCCAGTGGGCATGGCCTGTCTCCCGCCGCAGCAGCTTTGGGGGAGCTCTTGTTTGGGGGCCGGCGAGCAGAGCTGCTTCTGTCCTGGATGCAGCAGCCCTGCCCTGGGGCCAGTGGGGAAAGGAACCTCTTCCCTGGCTCCGTGCTGGGTTTGGTCAGGAGAGATGCCTCCCCCTCAGTCACAGCAGGTTTGGGGAGAGAAATCTCTCCCCACTGCACCCTGAGCCACCTCACAGGAGGTAATAGGAAGCTTAGAGGGAGCTTAGTTTAGAATCTTAAGGGTGATGTTTGAAATATCCCAGAGCCAGAGGTTTGACCCGTCTGGATTTTAAGCAACCCAAGGTCGATATATTGAAGTCGACTAAGTTACAAGGAATTTTGTCCAATGCAGCCTTAAAGCAGATGCCATTGGCCCTCTTCTCCTTAGCAGGAGTTTGCTCTGGTGTCCTGGGACAACATTTCCCAGGCCACTATAACTGTGGTATTCACTGGCTGTGTGCTGTCTTCCACCCCAGAGATGGCTGCATTGCAGTAGTAGAGGCTGTGAAAAATGTTCGAATCCTCAGTTATTAAAGACACTGTGCCAAATCCCGTTCTTTCTTTTACTGGTCTTTGCAAGTCACATGCATTGCAATCGGGATGTCACAGTGGAGTCGATTAACCAATAAGCAAAAGCTTGTTGGTTAATGCTACAGACCACACGCATTCCACCCTCCCTTTGCCAGTCAATTTTTTAGCGGGCAGCCTAGCTCAGTCCTGGCTTGCGCCGGGTCCGGGACCTCCCCCTCGCTGCATCTCTGCATTTAAAGTGTATGAGAGCCAGGTGGGCAGGCAGCCCGGCTCAGTTCCAGCTCGCACTGAGTCTGGGAGCTGAGACTCCCTCTCCCCTTGATAGGGGCTGCTGCCACTCCTGTATATGAGGCAGCAGCGTAAGGTGACAGGCAGCTGGTCCGTGAGGGGAGCTGGTTTTCAAACTGGCTCCCCTCACAGACCAGCTGCTGCCTGGCACCCCATACTGCTGCCTCTGATCCAGAGGCAGCAGTGCAGAGTGGCAGGGGGCACCTCAGGAGTGGGGCTGGAGCGCACTGGCTGCCGTCTGCACGGGCTATAGAATAGTCGAGTAACCGATAAGAATTCATGATATTTAACATCCCCACATTGCATGGGTGTAGGGAGAGAGCAGAATTTGCTCTCCTGCGTAAAAATAAAAGATGGGTTAACAAATGGTTTGTCCCCTTTCCTGCCCTCTTCAGGGTGGCACTGACCTGGAAAAGCATCGGGATCTGCTGGTTGCCGAGAACGAGCGCCTAAAACAAGAAATGAAGGCGTGTGAGGCAGAGCTGCAGAAGCTGAAGAAGCAGCACGGGAAATGCATCGACTGCGAACATATCCAGGTGACGAGGTCACAAGGGCGGGGTGAATGTTGCTATGTGTTATGTGCCTGCTGACCCCATGAAACGTGATGTCCTTCCCTCCCTCTCCCGACGCGCTGTGCAGGAGAACGCCAGGCTGCAAGAAAGGGTAACCCAGCTGCAGCTGGAAGTGGAGGAGGCCAAAGGGAGGCTGTCCGAGCTAGACATGGAAGTGCAGCAGAAGACCCATCGCCTGGCAGAGGTAGAGCTGCGCTTGAAGGACTCTCTCGCAGAGAAGGCTGAGGAGGAGGAGCGGCTCAGCAGGCGGCTGCGTGACAGTCAGGAGACAATAGCCAGCCTGAAAGCCCAGCCCCAGCAGATTAAGGTGAGATGGAACAAATCATTTCTGAAGGGGAGTCATATCGACAGCCAATGGGCAAAATGGTTGAATATCCCTGCGGAATGTGCGCCTTTACATTCTATGTAGTCCAAACCTTGCTGGGCTTTCTCCCCTGGTTGCCCCTTGACATCCAGAGGGGTATAAAATGGGCCAGAGAACCTAGAAGGAGCTTTCCGATTATTTGAATGTGGTTCATTGTTTGTCTGTAGCATACTCAGAATGCCAGTGTCTGGGTGCTTAGGGAAGGGGAAATCTGTCCTATAAAGACAGGACAGTCCCAGCTTTATGAGCTGAAGATGTCATTGCCTGTTTAACGTTATGGTAAGTCTGTAATGGTGGCTGTGCACATCCACACCGAGCTCCATGGAACTCGCCTGTTTCCTCTGCTCCTTTTGGATCTGAAAATTCCTTGCAGAATGCCTTTGATTCAGCCAATGCCATGTCTGTCCAGGCCTGAGAGGGCGGAATTTCTCAAATGCTTGTGTTGGGATTTTTTATTTTTTTGTAGTATCTCATCAAAACGGTAGAAGTGGAGTCGTCCAAGGCGAAGCAGGCCCTCCATGAGACCCAATCACGGAATCAGTACTTGCAGGAGCAAGTGGGCATGCAGAGGCAGGTGCTAAAGGAGATGGAGCAGCAGCTGCAGAAGTCTCAGAAGACTGCGGCCCAGCTCCAAGCCCAGGTATTCAGCATTGCCTAGGGACAGGGGAGATATATACTGTGTGGGTGGAAAAGGAGAGAAAAACCACGACAAAGGAATATAGCAAACTGCATCCAACCTCAGAGCTCAGGTCCCTGGGTTCCACAGGGAATGTATATGGAAATAACTTGAAGACGTTCTTCTTGTTCAGTGGCCCTTTTTGAGTGACCGTTTCTGACTTACTCACCTAGCCTCCTGGTACATGTTACAGAGTTTTAACAACTGCCAGGAGTTTGTATGAAGCATTAGATGGGAGGGTGAGTGATTCACTCCTGCTTAGCTGGAGAGTGTTTTTTTCATGGGGTAATAACTCTAGTTTGGGTCCCTTCCTAGATTAAGATGTATGAGTCTGAGCTGGAGCAGGCTCACGGACAGATGCTGGAGGAGATGCAGAACATGGAAGATGACAAGAACCGGGCCATTGAAGAGGCATTTGCACGAGCCCAAGTAGAAATGAAAGCTGTGCATGAGAACCTGGCCGGTGAGGAACCGGGGAAGCCAGTCCCCCGGGTGGATGGGACAGGTATTGAGGGCGGTAGCTTTCCAGGGGGTGCTGCACGTTCTCATAGCACCAGGACTTCCTTAGGCGTTCATAGAGGAAAGCTGTGCTTGGATTTAGAAATGGCCAGCCATATTAGCGAATCCTCCCCCACACCTCTGCCCTCCACTCTGTTGGTGGTTTGCGTGCAGACCTACACTTCCAAGTGAAGGCATCCGCAGGGGAAGGGCTTTACCCCCTTCAAGGTAGGATCTTCCTGCGAGGATTATCAATGTCATTGTGTTTGCTTGCAGGGGTCCGGACAAACCTTCTCACGCTCCAGCCTGCTCTCCGAACCCTCACCAATGATTACAACAGCCTGAAACGGCAGGTCCGAGACTTCCCCCTGCTACTCCAGGAAGCTCTGCGGAATGCCAAGGCAGAAGTGAGCATGGCAGAAGCTCCCTTTCACTCTAGCTTTGATTCTGCCGCCGTGGGATTTGCACAGGGAGCATGCAGGAGACCGATGCTCTCTGATGCTCTGCCGCTGGCACATCCCCCGCGTTTCTCTTGTTAGATTCCTTTCTAGTGCCTGCACTGTGAAAGGTGCATGTGCGTGCACACTCGTGCATCTTTGATTCCCTCCCCCCCGTCATAATTGGTATCTCCTCCTCTTCAGATTGGGCACGCCATTGAAGAGGTGAACAGCACCAATCAGGAGCTACTCAGAAAATACCGCAAGGAACTGCAGCTTCGCAAAAAATGTCACAACGAATTGGTGCGGCTGAAAGGTGCGTGTCAGATTATTTAGACAGCCAGGCAGTGCGAGTCTGTTCGGGGCCTGACTTCACTGCCACAGTAGTGCCGAGCCTGTCCACAGTATGCTTCGTATGGGACTGAAGTTAGACATTCGTACGGGCAGGAGGCCAGGATCTGGGCGTCCTGCCATAAGGGCCATAACAAAAGCTTCAGCCCTGGAGCCGAAGGATTTCTTTTGCACTGTAACCTATAGCGGTCTGTCTCCGGGTCCCTGTGGTTTCACTGCGCTCTAATAGGGACATGATTTGTGGTCTGCTGCAGCCAACGATATCATGTGACTCCACCCCCATGCACTTTCCATATACTCTGTGCTAGGGATGTTAAATATCGGTTAATTGAATAGTCGGGTAACCTCAAGAATTCTTATCAGTTAGTCGATTTTTCTGTAGTCCCTGGGGGTGGAGCTGGCAGCCAGCACGCGCCGGTTTCACTCCTGAGGAGCCCCCTGCCGCTCCACGTTGCTGCCTCTGCATCAGAGGCAGCAGTACAGGGTGCCAGGCAGGAGCTGGTCCGCGAGGGGAGCCAGTTTAAAAAACAGCTCCCCTCATGGACCGGCTGCCTGTCACCCTGTGCTGCTGCCTCTGATACAGCAGCAGCAACGCGGGGTAGCTGTAGCCCCTGTCTAGGGTGGGTCTGTGCTTCTGGACCTGGTGCAAGCAGGACTGAGCTGGGCTGCCGGCCCACCTGGCTCTCATGCACTTTAAATGCAGAGCCGCAGCAGGGGTAGGTCCCGGACCTGTTTCAAGCCAGGACTGAGCCGGGCTGATGGCCGGTCTGCTAAAATATTTACTGGCAAGGGAGGGTGGAAGGAATGCGTGTAGTCTATAGCATTAACCTGTAAGCTTCTGCATATCGGTTAATCAACTCCTCTATTACATCCCTACTCTGTGTGGGGCTTTAGCAGTGCATCTGTCTTATGGGAGGTCTGTACAGTCTCCCTGGGGGCCTCAGAAGTGTCACCTTGCGTCTCCGCCTTTGGAGTTGCATAAGAAAATGAGGGAGGCGAAGTGGGTTGTATGTAGCATCCTTGCTGGCTGATGCCTTTTGTAGAGACAAAAAGAGACTTGGGGGAAAGGCTGAGTGGGAGCCTGAGCTTGTCTCTGTGTGTCAGTCTGGATTTTTGTCTTTTTAAAGGAAATATCCGTGTGTTTGGCCGAGTCCGGCCAATAACGAAAGAGGACGGAGAAGGGCCTGAAGCAGCCAACTCCGTGACCTTTGACCCGGAGGATGATGCTATCTTGCATCTGATGCACAAAGGGAAACTGGTGTCATTTGAACTGGACAAGGTTTTCTCTCCAGAGGCAACCCAGCAAGACGTGAGTATAGCCCTGCGTGTCTAGCGTGGACTTGCACAAGAGAAAGGTGTGCGTTGATGTGTGCACAGACGTAATTATTTCATAAGGCTGCCGATCGTTCCCTGGTCACTGATTCTGTAGGGGGGGATGGAGAGGAGAAGATAAAGCAACTTTTTTCGCCAAAGGAGCAATAAGCCAGCAGAGCAGAACTCAAGTAGACCCGAGAGCTGTATCTCTGCTCCTGCTGGTATGAATGTATCTGCTCTTCCAACATGCCATGATGCGTACAACATTCATGTACAAATGAGAGAGTCCAGCACAGCCAGGCCCTTCTGTGATTCTCACACAGATTACCCCAAGAAGAGGGAGCGGTTATGCTGGGGGTGCTCACGTTGTTCATTTTAATTTCCCCTTGGCAGGTGTTCCAGGAAGTGCAGGCTCTGATCACATCCTGTATTGATGGCTACAACGTCTGCATTTTTGCCTATGGCCAGACAGGTGCAGGCAAGACATACACTATGGAGGTAAATTTCCCCTTCTCCTCATTTCTCTCTATTCCTCCATCTTCCCTTTCAGTGTGTCTTGCTTCTTCGCTTCCTGTGTTCTACCATCAGTGGCATTGTTTTTTATTTCTGGAGGAGGGTGGGGGCAGATTAATTCCTAGATGACTGTCTGTAATGAATGTGGTCACGAGTAAATGTGTGTAGATTTCCTGCTTTGTCACTGTGATCAAGAACAACATTGTTCCCAGAGAGCCGACTCTCCATCTCTCAAGTCTGTAACAAGCCTCACAATGCTGACAGCAGAACGGTCTGAAGAAGGGTAGAACCTGATTGTTTTGCCTCCTCCTGGCTGTCCCCCTTCTCTTTCCTGAGTGTGGGAACTGGATGTTGGTGATTCCACAGTGAATCATGTATTCCTGTTCCAAGCGTTGTCATGGTGTAATATCCTACTGGTTTCGTGGTAAGTCTTGTTTCAGTCCCTCTGTCACACCTTTTTCCACATTGATGTAACGTGAGATTTTTTTCCTTGCTCATCAGGGAACTCCTGAAAACCCAGGGATCAACCAGCGAGCTCTCCAGCTGCTCTTCTCCGAGGCACAAAGGAAAGCAGCTGACTGGGACTACACTATCACTGTCAGCGTGGCAGAGATTTACAACGAGGCACTCAGGTAACAGCAAGGGAGCCAGGGAGTACAAATCTGCAGGAAAGCTTGAACCTGGGATGCCTGTGTGTCCCTTCCTGGGCGATGTGGAGTGTGTGCACTGCATAGCCCTGCAAAGACTGTCCTAAGGCTCCTCCAGGGCAAGGTGACTGCATACTGCCGCTGGGCAGGGCTGTGCACAAATGACACACCTGAACCAGCCTGTCTATTTTCGTTGTGTTTACTAGGGAATTTACTTGTACTGCTTAAGTGGGGAAATGCCTAATGACCAAAAAAGCAGGTTCACTTCCTACATCGCTCTTCCCTTCCACCTCCTCCAGCTTGTCTAGCTACAGATCTCTTCTCTGCCACATACAGATAATTGAGCAGCATGTCTCTGCCTGTCTTCCAAATCTGAAACTACCAAACTAATCCTTGGCTGTATGTTCCGGTTTTGGTCCCCTAGTTTTGGCTGACTCAGGGATATTTCTCAGCCTGGGGCTTTCAGAACTCCTGCCTGGAATTCTTCCCAAGCCTCGGGTTCCTAGAATACTTTCTGTTTCTGTGGTCTCTAGCTCGCACCGAGACCTGCTAAGACAGCAGCCAACAATCAGATTGTATTTTTCTCTTTCATGCTTGTGCTCTCTCCCTTCCCATTTCCCACTAATGGAAGTGGAAATCCCAACAAGCATTAACTGGAAGCTTTTTGACATTAATGTTCTCTGCCTGTTTTGTGCCTTTGGAACTTTGGTTGTTACATTTGGAAATTGTGAGTTACTGTCTCAGAGAATGAGAAGCGTTTTCCTCTCCGAAATTCTTCTTTTCTCCTTCAGGAGGTGTGTGGGTGGGTGGAGGGTGGGTGAGTGGGTGGAGAAGGGTGAAAGCAAAAACACTGTAAGAATGACTCAATTATGCAGCAACTGGGTAGGCTGAATCTGAGACAGAAACTGTTGGTTGTTGAGATAATAAAAGCTGCAAACCAGGCATGATTCGGATCAGGTGGAAGCAGGGGAGTGGAACTTCTGAATGTGGATCTGTTTGGGGCACTATGTGGATGGGTTATGTGACATGGCTGACAATAATACACATGTAGAAAATAGAAAAGCTGAGACTCTGTAAATAGGTGAGGAAGAATCCAGTGGGAAATGGTTCCTCTGAAAATTGTTTAAGTATATCTAGTTTAGACTGTGCTTGTTCACTGAAAGCCAATTATGAGGTTTAGAGTTGGGGTAAATTTGCTTGACCCTGGTTTCCAGTGACTGAAAAAGCTTGTCCTCTCTGGGTCGTAAGCCAGACCACTGGCAGGGCTGTAGGGCAGAGCAACGCACAGGAGCTGTACATGTGGTCTATAGGTTCCTAGCTGGGGAGATTAGTTCGGGGTGGTCAGGCTGGGAATCGAAAATGACACATGGCTTTGAGGGGAGGGTCACCTTGTCTGTCTTTCCAGGGACTTGCTTGGGAAGGAGCCGCAGGAGAAGCTGGACATCAAACTGTGCCCAGACGGCAGTGGGCAGCTATATGTCCCAGGACTGACTGAGTTCCAGGTGCACAGTGTGGAGGATGTGAACAAGGTAAAACAAGCCTGGGAGATGGAGAACCCCGGAAGGCAAGGGTAGAGGAGGTACCTAGTCGATGGGGTGAACAAGCTGGGGATCACTTACTGGAGCGGGATGAATGTCCCTGTACATTAGAGAGACTTACTTACATGCGTCTGGTATGAACACACCAGATGCTGGAGCAGCGGTGACAGCCTAGTGACAAGAGGGTGCAAATGCCTCATATCTCCACATGTCTGAGAGAGGCCGGGGGACTACAGATCCCACGGTTGGCTTCTAGCGGAGTGCCCCAAGGATCAGTTTTAGGACCGGTTTTGTTCAACATCTTTATTAATGACCTGGATGAGGGGATCGATTGCACCCTCAGCAAGTTTGCAGATGACACTAAGCTAGGGGGAGACTTAGATACACTGGAGGGCAGGGATAGGGTCCAGAGTGACCTAGACAGATTAGAGGATTGGGCCAAAAGAAATCTGATGAGGTTCAACAAGGACAAGTGCAGAGTCCTGCACTTGGGACAGAAGAATCCCAAGCATTGTTACAGGCTGGGGACCAACCAGCTAAGTAGTAGTTCTGCAGAAAAGGACCTGGGGTTACAGTGGATGAGAAGCTGAAGATGACTTAACAGTGTGCCCTTGTAGCCAAGAAGGCTAATGGCATATTAGGGTGCATTAAGAGGAGCATTGCCAGCAGAGCTAGAGAAGTGATTATTCCCCTTTATTCGGCTCTGGTGAGGCCATATCTGGAGTATTGTGTCCAGTTCTGGGCCCCCCACTACAGAAAGGATGTGGATGCATTGGAGAGGGTCCAGCAGAGGGCAACCAAAATTATTAGGGGTCTGGAGCGCTTGACCTGTGAGGAGAGGCTGAGGGATTTGGGTTTATTTAGTCTGCAGAAGAGAAGAGTGAGGGGGGATTTGAGAGCAGCCTTCAACTCCCTGTAGGGAGGTTCCAAAGAGGCTGGAGACAGGCTGTTCTCAGTAGTGATGGATGACAGAACAAGGAGCAATGGTCTCAAGTTACAATGGGGGAGGTCTAGGTTGGATATTAGGAAAAACTATTTCCCTAGGAGGGTGGGGAAGCACTGGGATGAGTTCCCTAGGGAGGTGGAGGAATCTCCATCCCTAGAGGTGTCTAAGTCTCAGCTTGACAAAGCCCTGGCTGGGTTGATGTAGTTGGGATTGGTCCTGCCTTGGGCAGGGGGCAGGACTTGATGACCTCCTGAGGTCTCTTCCAGCTCTGTGATTCTATGATCCCAGTGCTCCTAGGATCACATGGGTAAGATTAGCCTCTTGAAGGAGTTGGACTGAAAATGAGGTGCCCAACAGAAGTGGCCCAGGAAGCAGCTTGTAATGGGGGCTGCCTTTCTTCACATGCTTCAGATCTGCCGTACCTCCAGTTTCGTAAGTCAGCACTTCCTACAAGCAGGGCAGGTGACCTGAAGTAAGTGCCTCTCAGAACTGGATGTGATTGGGCAGAGCAGGGAAGAGAGGCCAGAATAGGGCTGTAAATATAATGTGACACATGCCATTTCAATCATAGGACCAATTTGGGAGTCAGCAGCCCTTTGTGTGAGTCACGAGGGTTTAAACATGAGATTTGGGGGCCTGGACAGCTCTCAGGGAGGTAGTGGAATACCAGATCTGTCACCTACAGGTCCCTGGCTTCAACTCATTGTGCCTCCAAGAACTGGACAGTGTCTTGTGTGAAATGAATGGCCAGGTCTCAGTTCAGTGTCTATAATCCACCTGTACCACCCCACTTCCCCCCCCCCCCCCCCGCCGAAACCCACTCGCTGGGTTTGCAGGCTTGCAGGGAGTCTCTGAAAAGAACGGGCTGGGAGCTCTAGGAGTGCTCCCATTGGAAAAGGAGGGATGCACTGGCCATAGAATGGAAACTAGCACCGACCGTGCTCACACTGGACCTGTTCTGTGGCTACAGATGAATTTAGGGCTCCTGTCCAACTGACGTCTTTCAGGAGCAATTTCAGGTCAGACAGTTAAGGCCAGGGGTTGACGATTTCCCTGTGGAAGGAAGAGGGTTAACAGCTGCTATCAGCATCTGCACTCCCGCACTTGTCAGAAAGCAGGGTGCATGGAGGATCAGACAAAGACTGACCCCCCCCCCATGCTTCCGTTTCCAAAAGTGATCAGCGTAGCTGGGATCGAGGAGGCTGCTGCCAGACAATGCAATGTAGTCCGAAGGCTGAAAGCTTTCTGCCTCTCTCCCAGGTATTTGAATTTGGGCACCTGAACCGAGTGACAGAATACACCAGCCTCAACGAGCACAGCTCACGGTCTCACGCCCTCCTCATCGTCACCGTACGAGGACTGGACTACAGCACAGGACTGAGGACCACAGGTTAGTGTCTCCTGGGAGGTGAAGGGGGGTTACTAGTGATCAGATCCACCCTGGGATGACACAGGCCTGGAGGTTTGGGTTCATCTGCTAAAGCAGGTAGCAAGTGAAGACAGAACTCGGTGCTGTTGTCTTCGCCCCTTGTGGATGCTTGTCTCTGACCCAGAAAGAAACCCAGTTTAGCATGAGTGGGAGTCAGTATGTGGGACTAGACTGCTCACACTGTTGCAGGTCAGGGGACTGAGTTGTGTAGCCAGACTGACAGAGACTGGCTACTCAACCTCTGTAGTTTCACCTGCTAAGATCAAGTGCTCAGATTTCATGGTTCAGGGCATTAGCTGATTGCTAAAAGGGGTGTGAAGGATATTTTAGCCCCATGCATTACAAAATTGTGCAATGGTTCTGTGGCAAGCATAGGCAGTCCTCAAAGGCAGGCTAATATCATTGGAGATAATACTCGGCTTGTACAGTCCCATCTGGGCTAGAGCTACTGAATTGCCATCCATTCTGAATGTAATGAAAATCCAAGCAGCAGGTTGATCGGTGGGACTCGACTCCCAATTCTCCACATGAATATACAGTTCCACGCGTGCTTAGGTCCTACCGGGACAGGCTGGGGCTGTTTATGAATTGCTGTGCAGGCCCCATTGCCGCTTGCAGCTCCACATGAGTCAAGCAGGCAGCTGCCTAGGATTATTGAATGTGTGTGTGTGTTTGTGTTTCGGTTGACCCTAGGGAAGCTGAACTTGGTGGATTTGGCTGGCTCTGAACGAGTAGGCAAGTCTGGGGCAGAGGGCAGCAGGCTCCGGGAGGCCCAGCACATCAACAAGTCTCTGTCAGCGCTGGGAGATGTGATTTACGCTCTGCGCGCCCGCCAGGGCCACGTGCCGTTCCGCAACTCCAAACTGACCTACCTGCTCCAGGACTCTCTCAGCAGAGATAGCAAAACCCTCATGATGGTGCAGGTGGGTTCTGGCACCAGCTGCACAGAGTGGGTCAGGAGAGGTGGCTGACTGGATCAGGAAACTTTAAACTGACTGAAATCCAGTTACAAGAGAAGTCCAGAACCTCCCGCTGCAAATCTTGCATTCTTAACCAAACTGACACAACGCTTGTGGCCTTACACGGGTGCTTTGGTTTGGGTTGGTAGATACAATAAGGATTCACTTGATAAGTTCTCCCCTGAAAACGGCACTCTGGGGTGCTACGTAGTGTCTGACTGATTTTTAAGTTTTAAGTTTATAGGCTTTTTCCCTAACTGCCAGCAACTTGAGAGGTAACCTGCATTTCTTCCACCTTCTGCATCATCATCAGTAAGAAAGACCCTGCAGGTCAAATAATGGCAGAGCGACACCTGAGCAGCTCCCTTGGCTTCATTTTTTTGCCTTTGGTGAGACCCGCACAGATCTGTGGCTGGCTGTGAATTTGCCAGTCAGGTGTAATGGACTAGAACTTAGTTAGCAGGGCTGTTCCAGATGCATAAGAAGGAAAAGAATTTCTCTTCCTCATGGCTGTGTTGGCTTCTGCAGGGATAATGGGAGTAAAGAACAATAAAATCTTGGTACCTTAAGTGAGCAAGGCTGGCTCCATGACTCACGAGGAGGGGCCATTTTTACACAGTCCCTTTTTAGAGTAGAAACCAGACTTCTAAGAATAAGTCTGCAGAGCAGTAAATGATACTATAAAATGTGACCCGCTAGCTGGCTTATATGTCCTGTGGGCATTTTTCATAGCAGCTTCATTCAGTTGGTTTGCTTTGATTGGGGCAACACACAACACGCATTTATGTAGCTCCCTTTGACCAGACGTGCTGCCCGTCTCTTTTTGGGGAACACCCTCAGGGTTGCCCCTGTGAAGAGTAGCACCCACCTCTGGAGACAGGAAAACCTAAAATCACAGAATATCCTCCCACTGGGATTAGATCTTCCACTGGCATAAATTGGCATAGGTCCACTGAAGACAGTCTTCGGACTCTGTGTGTGTGTCCATGGGCCCCTCGTCCGACGTTTGCTGCAGCCCCCTGGATTTCCCTACACAGTTTTACTTCCCACGTCAAACCAGGCACGTGAAAGTCCCGCAGGGCATAATGCGTTACAGTTTCTCCCTGTCCCCAGGCTTTATTCTTGAGTTCTCTCAGTGCTGCTATGGCATATTTGCACCTGGTCAGGGCTGTGCCGGGGCTAAAACGAGGAAGACATCACCTTTTGTGTAACTGTCTGGAATTCCTCTCCCCTTTCCCAGATCATCTGCTTTTCTTACTCGCCTAGGCTTTGCAGAGTAGCTTGCCGGGTGGGACACAACAGGGTCGAGAGGGAAAGGTTCCAGGGCATTAGAAGGGCCAGTTTTCCTTGCAGTACTCCCGTCTAGCTGAGAACCTCCTCTTACAACCGCGCAGGGACACGTCAAGCTGGAGACATTTCCATCTTGGAGAGATGTACCCACGCTAACTTTGTGTGAATAGCGTGCAGCCGCAACAGCGCAACCCGCAGGAGGTCTGACCCCCTCTAACTATAGTCTGACTTAGGATGGGTGTAGGCAGTCGGCGCATCAGGCCACCTCAGGCATGCACATGTCTATTCAGGCTGGAAATTACAGCTCCTACTCAGAGCAGACAGACTCCTGCCCAGGGGAGCACAGCACGCTGTCACAAAACCCACCCTCGTCCGAGCCAAGAAGTGGGGCATTCAGTGAGATTCAACCAGCCTTGCCAGCGGGTCTGTTTGTAGCGTGAGGTCTGTCCTTGGGGACGTTGGAATGAGGAAAAGAATTGATCTTCATATAGAACCAGCAAAATTCACCCATTTAAATCAGGGGTAGGGAACCTTTTTTGGATCGGGAGCCACTGACCCACAAACAGAAAATCTGCCGGGGCCGCACACAAGTGAGAAGCAAAGTGAGGAGCCCCTGACTGAGAAGAAAGACCCTCCCCACATTCCCTTTGCACACCAGAGCCTAGGGTGGCCCAGGCTAGTAGATTTTGTGTGCTCCAGCCCTGAGGGTGGGTGGCAGGGGGCTGGAGCACCAGTGTGGGCTCCCCAATGTTGAGCCTCGGGGGCCAGATGCACCCCTGGGCCTGTGGTTCCCCACCCAATTTAAATGGTCTCTCTGATAGTCCTGTTCAAAGAGGCTCTAGGTAGCTCATTTTTTAAACTTGTAGTCTTGGCATTCACATCATCCTTTGGCAAGGAGTTCCACAGGTTGACTGCACGCTGTGTGAAGAAAAACTTCCTTTTTGTTTGTTTTAAACCTACTGCCCATTAATTTCATCCTTGTGTTATGAGGAGGGATAAATAGCATTTCCTTATGTACTTTCTCCGCACCAGTCATGATTTTATAGACCTCTATCATACCCTCCCATAGCTGTTGCTTTTCCAAGCTGAAAAGTCCCAGTCTTATTAATCTCTCCTCATATGGAAGCTGTTCCATGCCCCTAATGATTTTTGTTGCCCTTTTGCGAATCTTTTCAGAAAGGTGATCTACTTGTAGCTGGAGGTCTGTGAAGTCTTGTACTAAACTATGGTTCTAAACAGTCACTAACTGTCCAGTCCAGGGAACATGTGGGCTTTTTGTGGTGGGGTCTCCCCCCACGTACTTTTCTGAGGCTGGCATGATCAGATTCTAAATAGCCCCTCTCTAGTTACCTCTATGTGTTCTCAGTAGCTTGATTTTGTTTTTTATAAAATCCTTCCTGCAGCTTCTGTCCTCCCCCCCGGCCTCCCGCAACCAGGAATTTCACCAATAAATCACTAGAATGCCTGTGTCTCCACTATTCTGGTTTGGAAGAGCTACCAAATGCTTGCCACCTGCTGTAGCTTATTTCAGCTCTCCTACAAAGAGTGTGTGAGTTACAGGACACACTTGTGACTGATTGTAAAGCACCACGTGAATGTACAGTGCCATCGTGGAACTGGTTTGGATTTATTAATCATAGTGTCCTAGCTGCACTGAGATTGAGCGCTAGAACTTCGCTTCTCTCCAGCCTCACGCATTAAGTGCAGTCTAACCGGGAACGTGGCTTTTCCTGTCCTGCTCCCCTCCTGCGGCCGGGATAAGAAGCTTCCCGCAGTGAGCAGCGGGGGATGTGGGGAGGGAGCGGACAAGGCAGTGAATGCTGCACGTTTCTGTCTGGCTCCAGGTCTCCCCTGCGGAGAAGAACACAAGTGAGACTCTCTGTTCCCTAAAGTTTGCTGAGAGGGTTCGCTCAGTGGAACTGGGCCCTGGCTCCCGGAGATCAGATCTAGTGTCCTGGTCCAGTCAGGAACACTTAGAGGTAACTTACCGACCCCGCTGCACTTGTCCCTTGTCTTTCTTTTGATGGGTGTGTTTACTTCTGTGCTGTGCTGTTCACATTCTGTGTCTCTGCAACACACTCCCCCTCCTTCCCCGCAAACAGGCTTTGGCAGCCCCACAGCCTGGCTTTTGGAACTTCCTCTGAGTAGGCCTTTCAAAAGAGCTGCTGCTACAGCCTGCTCAGAACACAACAGCCCTTTCTCTGCCTGCCTCCAGCAATAGTGATCTTATTGTGCTCATCCTGCATTCTTTACGTGGCTGCCTGGAAGGCGGCAGATGGACGAGGCAAACCCAGTGTGGTCATTTTGTCTTAAAAGCCCCTTAAGGTGCAAGCATGGTGGCTGCTCCGGGCAGTCTGAACCCTGTCTCCTGCTCTCTCTAGAACGATTCACCGACAGCAGCACAGCCGGCCATTCGAACATATTCTGCTCCTACCTCTGGGACGCCCACGAGGCGAGCGAGTTCGTTCCGGAGGAAGCTCCAGACCTCAGGTAGGTGTATGGATCAGGTCTCCTTCAGCAGCTCGGGGCGTCCCGGTGTTCAATAACGCTTCCTGACAAGCGTGGATGTGAGAAACAAACTCCATCCCCTTCTTTGCCCAATCCCCCTCCCCTCCCAGCAAGAAGAGCCCTTGGCATTGGCACAAAGGGCTGACGAGGGCTCCTCTTACCATGCACTGGGCCCTGAGATTGCGCCTGCTTCATCCAGTGGCGCAAAGGCCAGGGAGAGGTTAGGCCGCTCCAGGGAGTGGATGATGGTGTGACAAACTGAGAATAGCCTGTAACATCCTGCACAAGCCTTAGGGAATTAAGACAAACGAATGTATTTGCTCTGGTTAGCTGCCCTTGGAAGCCACCCCTCTGGAGAGGTGCTTCTGCCAGTATAAACTGGATTCTCCAGGGCCTTGCAGACAAAAAAGAGATGCTTTTGGTTTAATAGCCTGGTTTTAAACTGCTTCCAGCAAATGGGCAGGACCCCAGTTTACAGAAGGCCCCGGTCTTAGGGAAAGCTTGAAAGGACTGAGCCTACCAAGTCCCTGCAAGACTGTGTTTGAGCTGAAGTGGTGAGAAACGGGGAACCACAAGGAAATCCTTGGGCGGGGGTGTTGGAGGACCTGCCGTGTTAGGCTTGGGGTGATCTCTGGTAATTTGTGTGCGTAGGTTTGTGCTTTGTATTTAGTGTTTTCTGTGTGTTGCTTTTACCATAAGGATAAAATAGGCTTTGCTTACAAAGAGCTAGGTCCCTGCCCTCACTGGGAGCAG
Organism: Pelochelys cantorii; assembly: GCA_032595735.1. NCBI lineage: Eukaryota > Metazoa > Chordata > Testudines > Trionychidae > Pelochelys > Pelochelys cantorii. The sequence goes on along the minus strand of CM064339.1, from coordinate 507,577 downwards.
TCGCTGTTAACCATCTCCAGAGGGAAAGCAAGCAGGTGCTTGGCCAGCCAGCCTCTGCTGGGAAAGCCACAGGGAACTGGGCAGCCTGGAAGTACCCAGACGGCAGGGGGAGAGGTGGTTCTCTGCCTCAGAAAGGGGACAGGAAGCCTGTTGTCCTGGATTGGGACCGTCGCTGGCTCTGTTCTGTTCCGTTCCATGTGCTCCGGGTGTGCGAAGAGCAACACTGGGAGCTGACGTGTCCGCCTGTTCCGATGCGTTGTGCTCCAGGTCACGTTGCCGCGTGAGGCTCTTCATGGGCTAGTTTTCCAGCTAAATCCCAGGAAGGCCATGACTTGGGGTAAGGGGATCGGTCACGGCCAGAGCTAGTGCAGCCGAGAACGAACTGCCGCTTTGCCCAGAATAAGCTCATTAGCAAAACACAACAGTCCAGAGAACCCTCATCCCACGCCGTGGTGACGCTGCCTGGTCGGAGATTAATCTCATCGACAGTGCCTTTGCTCGGCCCCCGTGTGGGGGAGGTGGTTCTGACTGGCCAAAGGAAGGGGTTTTCAGTGCCAACGGCCTGGTTGCGGGAACAGTAACGACCACGTAGCATAAGGGAGCACAGCCAAAACTACCCCACCGGAGAGCAGCTTGTGCTAACTAAGACGTCTCAAGTAGTCCTCTTTGCGTCCTGCCCTGAAGCCCACTGCCCACCTCCCCTCCTCGCCGCACTGGGAGAAAAGGAGGGGGCGCATCGCAGGGGCTGGGGACAAGTGTAAACGCTCCAATGAACCTGTGTTGTTCACTTTGATTTCAGCTTGAAATTAGGGGAAGCCCCGTCCTCCAGGGCAGCATCTGCAGGTATGGAGGGCAGCCGGGTTTAAGCCTGTCCGTACACGGTGAAGGGCTGTGCTTCAGTAAATGCTTAAGGGAAAAGGTCAGGTCTGCTCTGCAGGTGGCAAAGCGGGGTCTGTGTTTCTGAAATGGTGTGGCTGGTTGGCCGTCTCTGCTGTAGGGTGCCTCTTTTGGACAATCCACGTGCCAGGGTCACAGCTGGGGCCTTCTTCTGGTGGTGGTAGGGAGCTCTCCATCCCTAGAAGCACTGTCTGCCTAACTCCTGCCCCTAACTCCAGTGCATGTTCCCCCTTTGCCACTGTGTTGATCCCAACTTCTCTGCTTGCAGGAAAGCTGAGGCCAGTCCCTGTGTGATGGACACACTGAGGAGGGGAACAGAATCTGCTCCAGAGCCAGGGAGCTGATGGGGAGAACTCCCGGCTGGCAAGAGCTGTGAAAACTGAACGCTACTCTCCTCCCGCACACTCTCCCAGGGCCGTGCCCTGTCCCACGCTCAGAAGCGAGCAGGACGCTGTGGGACCCAAGAGCCAAAGGGGAAACCGGTTCTCTCCCGGCTCCCATGAAGCGCCAGACGCTCTTGGAAGCATGGCCCCAGGTTGCTTCACTGATGATGGGATACCAGATTGCCAGGTGCCAGCTCCCCCTCCCCCACATTCTGCACCAAGATTCCTGCCAAAATAGGCAGCTTTGTCAGCACAAGCTTGGCAGCGGGGCTTGGATTCTGGTGGAGCCAAAGCCCAGGGGCATTTACCTCCCTCCCGGTGGCACTTGCACATTTTTCTCTGCTATGGATTTGAAGGGAGAGTAGAGCGGCCAGGGGCTGCTCCCTCATCACTGCCGCCATTTGAACAAAAAGCATCGTTACCAAGCCATGGGTTTAAAACCTACCATCCCGCCCGGTGCGTCTGTACGTGGCCAGGCCTGAGAGTGGCTCCCAGGACGCTGAGGGCTGTGAACGGGAAGATTGCTGGCGTACGTGCCTTTGGCTTCATTTCCTCATCGATGGTTGGGGTGAAGCTTGTGTGGGAGGCAGCTGGTTGAGGACAACCTTGACTGGAAATAATTTTGTGCATCAGGCCTCCTCACTGGCCCTGGTTCAAATTTCATGCACCATTCATGCTATTCCAGGCTGCTGCTGCCTGGCACACAGCCCAAAGGGTGAATTTCAGAGGTTAGGGCGTGGGCCCCTCATTCCTGGATTTAAAACAGTATTTGCAGAGGGGCCATAATGTGCTTTGCTAAAGCTCACAATCCATTCCCTTTGACGTGGTCTTCCATTCCCTGCCACATCTGCAACCAGTCTTCTTCACCCACTATCCCTGAAAACACAGGCAGCTCCTTCTGAACACCCCGTGCGCTGCCTCAGGCTGTCCTCCCCCTACTCATCAGCACAGAGATTGGAGAAGGCAACAAAGCAAAGCCTGTTTGCTGGTCATTAGGGTAAAGGTTGAACTGTTAGTCCATTAGCAAAGCTTTTCCAAAGAGCAGGCACTCCATCATGCTGAGGCCTGCAACCAGCCCCCCTAAAACCAGCTGAACTGTCTGCCTTAAACCAAGGACCTCCTCAAAGCCAGCCAGCACTCCTGGGAGCCAGCGCTTCAAGTGGCTTTCCTACCTTTGTCCATCAGACAGGCGAGGGGTAGAAAGGATCCCATCAGAGCACAGAAAAGCAACTACTGCCGTTTTGTGGCTGGGACCCAGGCTGCCAGCTATCTAGCAGCCATAACAGGGTGCGGGGAGCTGTAAAACTGGAATGGACTAGATGGAGCTGACGTGCTTGCCAAACACCAGTGGGTCTAGAAAACCTTTCCCACCTCCCTTTCCAGGATCTGTCTGCCCCTCCTGCGGCAGAAAAGTATTACCCCAAATTCTCCCGTGGGAGCAGGGCAGCTGCTATTTATTTTGATTGCTTGTGTCAAAGATGGAGTCCTGCTCCCATTCACCCCGGGTGCGCTGCAGAATCCTGGAGAAGGCTCTTCTCTCACCATCCCTCTACTTCCCACCCCCAAGGTGCAATCAGTACTTGACATTCAGGACCATGCAAAAGCACCTGTTAACGTGCCACTGTAGTAAGGCTGCTGCTGCTCCCGTCAAGTGGTGATCAAATGTTTAAAAGTTTCACCAGAAGTGTAAAGCTATTTAAAAACCTTTTATCTTTCTAACCAGATCAGTGTGTTCGTTCATGGAAGTGTCTGAAATGCTTATTTGTCTCTTAACAGTATCTGATGGAAAAGAAACAAGCGAAACACTTTGGTTGATATCGTGAAGTACGGCTGTTGTCTGACGTGGGGGAGGAGGGGTGCATGGAGCTCAAGAGTGTGTTGTTTAGAGCAGCTGTCCGCATCCACCCAACAGGGGGTGGGGCCTGCATTTGTCAATCTTCCTTGTATTATAAATATGGGATTGCTCTTCTGCACTGAATTCTCCTTTCCACCACAGCTTGTTCAACACTTGTTCTTGCGCTGTGGAGTCTATGTAAAAAAATCTAGTCTTTTATCAGATTAGATGTTTTTATGTATTTTAATAAAAAGATCCTGTTTTGTAACAAAACTTATTTTAAATAAATTGGTTAAAGCAACTGCTTGGCTGCTGCTAGTTTATGATCTCGCTCGTGCTGGCTTCGGCAAGAGTTTAAAATTCTTTCCTCTCCCCCGTTTGCAAAATGTGTTGCTTTGATCAGTCTTTTCATGCTTTATCCAAAAGCATCTATTTAAATATCTCTTTTTGCTGGTGTTTATTAGAAACAGAGATGCTGTTAGTCTTCTGCAAGCTGCTGTCTGAGAAACGTACAAAAGCCTCAGAGCTTTTACCTTCACTGACCTTGAACTTGCCCATTTTGGGGCAGGGAGGAATGACCCACTTTTCTAGTTAGGAGAGGTGCCACAACTGACAGTGTCCGACAGGAATGGTACCAGGCTTGCCTCGTTGGCGCTAATGCAATGGGCGTGAAAAGGGTTACGTGCCCACATTACAGTGAGTCAGAAAAGAGGAGAATGTGAGTCTCCCGCTTTGGGCAGAACCATAATCTGCCTGTGCCATCCTTCCCCAAATTAGGACCACAAACAGGTTGCTGTTTCACCCTGGGGGGAAGCTGAAGGGCAGCACTTAATACAGCTATAGAGTCATGTTGGTTGCAGAGGCAGGAAAAGCCCTGCAGGAGGTAGAAGGAAAGAATGGCATTGCAGTTGCCTAGGTCAGCTGTTTGGGGAGGAAGAGGAGTTGGGCAAGGATGTGCTAGGGCGAGACCGTAGCCCCTCCAGCTGGTTAAGCAGGGTTCCTTACTTTGTGAGAGATTCAATGCTGGGCAATAATCTGTCCCTTTCCTCATCTTAAGATCCCATTCCAGCGACATACTAACCCGGAACACAGCGAGCCAGATAAAAGGAGTTGTGTGCCACACAGCAAACCCTAATTCTGGCCACACATCTTGTATCTGGGGTCTAGCTCACAGCATCCCTCCCCATCAAGCAGGCAGGACGTAGCCACCTAAGACTGTCACAGCCCAGAAGAGCAAAAGGGCCAATCAATCAACACAGGCAAGAGCACCCTCCTGCCCCATATCCCCCAAATAGTCAGCAGCTGTTTTGGCAGAAAGCAGCCCTGGAGTGAGATCAGCTAAGAGAACACAACTGGGGCAAGCCAGGAACTCCCGCTGCCCAGGAACGTCAAAAAGGGACTCTGCTTTTGTAATAAAATAGCACAGCACCCTGACTGGCTGCCCCATAAACGAGCCAGCACACCCAACCACAATTTCATACACTGTAAATAAAGTGCACCTCTACATCGGTGTGGCGACAAGTGGCTTAGTTAAGGGTGAAGCTAACTTGCCTATTTTTATTTACCTTCATTTGTCCCAAACACTCCTTTGAACGCTACCTGAATCAAAGCCCTGCAGTGGCAGACTAGCCCTTATGCAGTCAGCAAAACATGTATGGACAGTTCAGGTTAAACCAGATGAAGATGTAGATTTCCCTACAATGTAGTTTGGCTCATCCTAACCCCAAGACAACGTGGCCAGTAGCTATCATGCTTATTTGGTCCTGGTGGGTGGAGATTTAAGTACATTTGTCGCACACAAGATTTTATAAAGGAACAGACCCCCCAGCCTGCTGTAGACATCACATAGGCTGCATGATCCAGAAGGAGGTGGCTAGGAATGGTAAGGGAGAAAATAGTAGAGAGTAGATTCCCTACATTTATTCTTTGCTCTCTCCCACCTCCGGAATTCAAACAACTGCTGAACTGGAATTAGGCAGTGGGGTGCTGGGGACAGCCACCGATTCCGATTTAACCTGAACGAGTTTCATTTGCTAAACATACCATTTTTATGCCCCGTTTATAGGGAGACACATGCAAAACCCCTCGAGTTGTAAGACAATTAGCAGCCTCCAAAGTAGCTGCTTGACTAGAGAGCCTGACACAGAGAGAGGAGTTCCAAGACCAACCATGATGGATCAGTTCCTAGACTACTACACGATCAAATAAGGTCTGAAAAGATACAGCAAGAACCAAACCAAGGAAGACACTCCAAAGAGCTAATGCTAGGCCAAGGGGCGGTCAGAAAGCTAGCCAGGTTATTTTAAGCAGCAGACTAAACCCCTGGGCACTCATGCCTGAAGAACATCTGCAAGGCATGAGTCACCATGCTCACAGTGGAGCCAGGACCTCTCCACTGAAACCACCAAGCACCCACTCACCCAAGCAGCTGGACATTTGCTCCAGGCTGCGCTGAAGCTCTAACCAGGTTCATTCTTTCAGCCTGGCAGAGCGCTGCAAAGAATTATGGAAAGTGGGCCCAGGGGGCAAGTCGATGAGGCTGAGGGGCCCATGGAACCAGGCTGCCCAGCTGAAGAGGCCAGAGCGAGGCATTCAGCACAGAACGTGTTTACAGGGCTCCATTTTATTTACTGGCAGAGAAATGCTCTAACAACTGTTCTCCCAACTACGTTCGCTCTGAGAGAAACCACCTCAGCTCAGCGGCGCCGTGGGTGATGCTATTGGCAAGACTGGCCGATTCACTGGTTGTTTTGTGAGAGGCAAAGGGTCAGGTAGAGGGAAACGCCCGCCCCCCCCCACACGCACCATTTCTGGTGCAGAAACAATGGATTCCGAGAGGGGAAGTTTGACTCCAGCTCCCATTAATTCCATAATATTGCCCCCATCCTTCCCCAAGTGCACTGGCTGTCTTCAGCTGTTCTGGTGATAAATCTGCAGATTTTGGCCTGGTGCCCCAGTTGCATCTTATCTACGGGAGGCCCCGGGTCACTCACTCTCGCCTACATGTGGATCTCTGTTTACTTACAGCATGGGCACGGGACAGGCAGCTCAGGCTAGGGACGACTGAGCGATCCTTGTGCACATGCCACATTGCCTGGGGCGTGTGCCATTACCGCGGGCAGAGCGGTGTGCATGGCCGTGTTGCATAATTCTTCTCCCTTCAGTTAGAAATGGGTGTAATTAGGAAACAACAACCGGAGTGACACAGCTGTCTGAGCATTTTCCATTGCAACAGAACCCGGACACGGGAGTAGCCCCACAAAGCAGCCTGGCTCTGAGCCCAAGCAGCAGGGAGTTCCCAAGGCCCTGCACAGCTCATGGGTCTCTTTGCAAACTATTCTCACAAACACGCTGTGACGGATTTCACCCACAGCCCTGCTCTGCCTTGTGGCTTGAGCCGATTTCCACAGCTGCCACCGCCACCACCACCACAGGTGGGTCTCACACTGACTCTTCAGGGGACAAGCCCTCTGCACACTGCTACTCACACTCAGCCAGTGGAGAACTCTTGTAGGGCCCTGTAAGCACTCGAGACACAGCGGGGGAGGGTGAATTGTGCACAGTTACAGTGCACTTCCATGGCAGAACCCTCAGGGCGCTCCGTGGCTAGCTCTCTCCCGAGACCACGGCTGGTGGACAGGTAACTCTCCAGTTGTGTGCAGGCCACGTTTCAGGAAGCCAGGAATCAAGCGCCCCACACAGGGCTCTGCCACAGCACAGCCACCCTGACATCTCCACTCCTGGGTCTGGGCTTTCTTCCCTATCGCTCAGACCCTTGGATTAACCTGTCACAAACCCTGTGCTTTGCTCGAAGGTACCGCTCGGGCCTGTGGCTGCCACGCTTCCCTCCCCTGGGCAGTCTGCTTGCAGCACTGGGACAACAGATTCGATTCGGCAGGGCAGGGCCTTGCTAAGAGTTCAAGCAGAATGCGTCCCCGCGCATCGCTGGACACTCCTCAGCACCGCCCGCTGGCCGCGCATCGCCGGACGCCCATAGCGCATTGCTGTAGGCACCTCAGCACCGCCCGCTGGCCGCGCATTGTGCCTACACAGTGCTGGAAAGGTTTGGTTACCCACTGCTGGTGCCACTGCATTTAGCTTGGGCAGTGGAGACCGTCGCCAGGTTTGGCTCTTATACCTCATACACATGCGGTCTCTCCCGCCTGCAAAGCTGACTACGCATCTCAGCCAAAGCCTCCAGTCAGGGCCTTGGCCACAGGCAGGGCAGAGCCCGGCTAAGGGGCCAAGTCCTACTGGAAGGGAACTGGCCCAGTCAAGAACAGGCTGCGAACTGAGATTCCTTTTAAAGCTTCTAGGATGGAATGAACCAGTGGAGTGAAGATGCCTCCTAAGATTTGACCTAGGCGCTTGCTGCGGCCTCTCCAACTTGGCCAGGACATGCAAACCACGCTGTTCGGCAGCAGCGGGCCGCAGGAGAGGAGACCGTGAGGTCACTGTTAGTAAGCCAAGTCCTGCTCCCCCCACTCATGGCCCCGCAGGAGAGAGGGCAGCACGAAAGAGATTCAAACGTTTCACGTGACTTTCCAAATAAGTTACAAATCTGTTTAATAAAAGCCATTGTAAGCTCCTCTCCTGAACAGCGGGCTCCAGTGGATCCTGGGGGGGGGGGGGGGGAGAGAAGGAAGGGAGCCCCCAGTGCACAAGCCTCCTTGCCTCCAGGGAAGGAGCAAGAACAGACAAAGGTTTGACAGCCAGACTGAAACATCTCCACGAGTCCCGTGGGCCTGGAAGGAGCCTGGTCCACGTCCATTTGCCCCAGACCCAGCCACCCACACTTAGCTCAAAGCCTTCCCCAAAGGCAAACACACAGGCACGTCCTGGCTAAGTCCCACTTACAACTAGCCCCCCAGACCCCATTCCCCCCCCCCCCCACTCCTTGCTAGACTGTAACCCAGCCACATGGCCCAGAGCCACTCCAGGGGCCGGAAGAAGTCCCTCACTGGAAACGGCTTCAGGCGTGAGACCAGCAGGGCTCCTGCTGAGAGGGGTCTTGGCTCGATCCTCCGACAGTTCACCCAGGAAGGGGCTGGTCCCAACGGCACGAGCCACGTCCATGCTCCAGGAAAGGGAAAACGGAGCAGGCCCCCAGGCCCAGAGGCAGCGTCCCAGCTGGTCTGACCCGCAGGCTCGGCTGGCCGGCGTGCCGATGATGGGACTGGGAGGAGGCAGGGGGAGAGCGGATTCTGACGCGGCACCACACAAGAGCTGGAGAAAGGTGCAGGCTCCGCTGCGTGTCCTCGTCCGGCCAGGCGCCCCCCCCCGTCGGACAGATCTCCAGGCAGGTCTGCAAGCCAGCCCCAAGGCACCGGAGCGGGGCAGGCAGCCAGCTCCCCAGTGGGGCTCCAGTTCCCTGCTGTGCTCTGGGGACCAAGATGGGTGCAGGGAGGCAGAGGGGAGGTGGCTGGAGTGGGGGGGCTGGGCCGCCAGGGTGTTTGCGCATGCGGAGGACGAGGAGGCAGCTGTCACTCAAAGACAGCCATGAGCAGGTGAAGCTCCCGGAAGGCACTGCCATGGCGGCCGCTCAGCCCGGACTTGTTCTTTATGATGTTGCTGATATTCTTCAGCTGCTTGTAGCACAGTTTGCACTTGTGGAGCCTGCCAGGGGAGAGGGGCAGGGCATGAACCCCAGGCCAGCCCTCAGCGGGTCCTGGGGGCCTGTGATGGGCGGGAGGAGAATGGCTGCCCGGCCAGCGGGCTCCTGCCGAGAGGCTCGGATCCTATCGAGGCTGTGAGCCACCAGCCCTTCCCCTGCAAGGAGCGGCGGCCCCATGCCCTGGGTGAGGAAGGCCCCTGACCAGTTCCAGGCTCATGCCCACTGCCGGATACCAACTGGGGACCGCTCCGGAAGCGGTGGGACAGCCTGGGCTCCTTACCTCTCCTCTCTGGTTATGTCCACCCCCACAGAAGGCGGCGCAGCGAGAATGTCCGTGATGAGCGGCAGGAATCTCTGGAGGATCAGCTTCAAGGAGGTGCAGCCGGTCTGTACGTAACTGACACAGAGGGGCGGACGTCACCTGCCTGTCCCTCCCTTATTTATGCCGCCCGCTGCGCGCAGATTGCGCGGCTGGAGATCCTTCCGAGCCAGCCTCCCCCGCTGGGGTGAGACCCCCCCCCCCCCGGGAAGGAGGGATCAGAGGGAAGAAGGAAAAGCACCAGCTAGGCCTGAGCAACTGATGGTGCCAACTCCGTGCTGACCTTTGACCCCTGCTCGGTGATCTTCAGCTCCAGCACAGAACCGCTCTGCGCCGGGACTTGGGCTCGACCAATCTGCGGGGCTGAAGAGCTGGGGCAGGGAGTCCTTCCTGAGGGGCATCCTGCATTTCTTCCCTGCGCAGCCACAGCAGGGGCAGGCAATCGGTTTTGATTGGGGGGGGGGCACTCCAAGAATTTGGTAAGTGGTCTAGGGCTGCGCTCTTCCATGCTGTCAATGGAGGAGTGGGTCTGGGACAGAGGCTGAGGGGAGCGTGGGGCGAGAAGTGGGTATGAGCTCTGGGAGGGAGTGTGAGTAAAGGAAGAGGTTGTGACCGGGCAGGGGGCAGCATCTGGAAAGGGGGCTGTGACCTGGAGGAGGTCATAGGAAGGGGTGCAGGGTCTGAGAGAGGTCTGTGACCTGGGGCAGGACTGCAGGAGGGGTGCAGGGATTTGGGTTGTGACCGGGAAGAGGACGCTGAGGTGCAGGGTCTGGGAGGGGGTTGTGACCTAGAGAAGTGCAGGAGGGGGTGCCAGGTCTGGGAGGGGGTATGGGTGCTGGAGCAGGGGTGCAGAGGGTTTGGATCACACGGGTAAAGATGCAGGAGGGCAGAGTGTTGGGGGGGGTAGGGCAGGGGCGGGGCGCCAGAAGCAGGCTCTGGCTGGGAGGTGCTTACCTGGATGGCTCCCAGCCAGCAGCCCAGCTGGTTCCTCAGCCAGGGTCCCTGCCTTCCATGCCTCTGCACTGGCTGCAGGGGCCATGTGTGGCTGAGTGTGAACGTTGCACGCCCAGGGGGGAGGGTACTTTGTGACTGTCTGTCCTGCAAACAGGCAGCTTCCATTGGCCGGGAGTGTCAAGATTTTGCTGGAGGTGGGGATAGTGCACAAAGCCCCTCCTCCTGCCCTGGCGCGCAGCATTCAGAGGCCTGCTCTGAGCGGGGGGGGCGGGGAGCCTGGCGGAGGCTCCCCTAGGCTGAATCCAGTGGCTTGGGGGGACAGATCTGGCTTGCGGGCTGTAGTTTGCCTGCCCCAGGACCTTCCAAACTACTCAAAGGCTGCCTCATGGCTCCAGTGCCCCGGCGCATGGTGCCTGGAGCACCCTGCTCTTCCGGCTCCACTCCTATCTACCCCAGTGCTCAACCAGTGTCCTGCATGCTCAACTCCCGCGCATTTCTTTGACTGTCTCGGCTCCCACCTGCGGTTATCAACCCCGTGAGGAGAATTCCAAAGCTCTTTGGTCCCTCCATTGTCAGAAGCCCAGCGAGTCTGCCTCAACCTCCTTCCTGGCGCCGCCACTGCTCCCTTCAACCCAGGATATTTACAAGTCAACAGTCAGCTGCTCTCAATGTCGTTGTACTGGGGAAGCCCAAGCAAGGCCTACCCCCCCCCCAAAGTTTCCCTGCGCCCCTCTTACAGAGGCTGGATCCGTGTGAATGCTCCATCCTCCATGGCTTTCTGGTATTTGCTTTAGAGATCAGCTAGGTTCTCCCCAGTGGCTCTTAAAGCCACTCTCCACCGGCTTGTCCTCCAAGGAGGTCACCTCCTGACCATCTCACCTTTCGTACTTGCTTTGAAGGAGCTTCTCTATCTGGGGCAGGACGATAGTGCACAGATCCAGTTTCCAGAGAGACCTGGGAAGAGAAGAACACACTCCAAGAGAACTGGAGACAAGCCTGCGGGAAGAGAAGGGCGTTGGGGTCAGCCCTAAAAACTCAGCCATCTCAGCTCTGCGCAGTGCTGACCAACTTCACTCACTCCACCTTGTGACGCACAGTGGCGTAATAGGCCCCTTCTGGCTGGAGTACTTGAGAGTTTGGTGACAAAACAGTAACTGCCAACAAGGCCAGCATGTGACTGAAACACATCTGTTCTTACGCTGGTGGGGCCCGGGCCTGCCACAGGGCCAACTCAGGAGCTCAACAGGTGGTAGGGCAGGTCTAGCTGCTATCAGATACAGCAAGCGCAGAGAGTTGGAGAAGGTCCCGACCGCACACAGCCGCGGCAACTGCAAATACTCACGCCTTCTGGTTGACGATGTTCAGGAGGTCCACCACAACAGAAAGATCGTTGATAGCCACGGCAGAGTCCACAGATGTCTGAGGCAAGGGGAGAGGAGGAACAGAAACGTTACGAACAGGCCCCGTGGGATCATTATGAGAATCGCTTGCCAAATTCCAGGCCCAGAGACACAAGAAGCACATGCTGCCAGTAGCCAGCTACACGGTTCTAGCAGCACACCCACAAATTCACACGAGTGTCCGGGGCAGGAAACAGGGAAACTACTCTAGCTCCTGCCTCGGCCACACCACAGTTCATCCCACGTTTCTTTGGACTTACAGAACAAAGACAGGACACCAAAGCGCAGTGGCAGAAGCTGATGCTTAAGCATTGTATCTTCCTGTAGCTGGCAGTTCAGAGCCAGCCCTCCACAAGCTGAGCTGGCCTGTCCCATTGCTACCCCCACCCCACAGAGTAAATATGACCCGTCCCCAGCTCCAGCACATCCCACTTCCTTGCCTTGATGTCACCGGTACTCCAGCTCGCTCGCACGGTGTCCAGATTCTTGTGACGGCTGGTGAGTACCACACACATGGTCTCATGGCCCTTACGGATCTGGGACATGGCTTCCTCGTCCACGATCTCACACTGGCTTGGTTTTTTCACGGCCTGGAAGGACAGACACAGGGACACCAACTGACATGACAGTGGAGCCGGGTGCTCTGGCATGAGACTGGGGGAGGAGGGTAAAGAGGAGCTTTCCTAGATTTAACCCTGCTTCCCTTGGCATTAGGAACACTGGCTCTCTGTGAAAGAACCTGGACTTGTGTTCTCAGAAGTTTTAAGCACAAACTGAACGCAGCTAATACAGCCTAGCGCGGGGAGAGAAATGGGGTTCTTTCTGGTGGACAGTTTCAAAGAAAAAAAGCCTTCACTGAAATGTTTCCGCTGGAAAAAATATTGATTTCCCGCAAGAAAGTCCAAAACGAACATTTTTAAATTCTAATTTTCATTCCGTCTCCCATTCAAATATTGCACTTGGTTTCTTTCAAACAGAAACATTTAAATTCTAATCTCTAAGGGGACGTCTACACTGCACGGCTATTTCAAAATACGATATTCTGGAATAACGTTATTCCAGAATATGCATGTCTACACTGCAGAGGAGCCTCAAAATGACAGGCGACCCCCGACTTACGACCTTTTTTTTTTTTCATTCAAGATAGCTCCTAACCCCCCCTAAATTAACGTCCATGGCTCACATGTACGACAGCGTACGACGCAGACTCCATGCATCATCCCAAAACAGGAAACGCACAAGGTCAGTCAGACTCGCCAGTCTGCAGTTGCTGCTTGACCTATGTGCGTCTCCGCCACATCGGTCTTCACGTTTTAGTTATTTTTGTGCGTTAGTACATTTACATTAGGGAAACCTGCCTCGGACTACAGGCGACCTCCGCACTTATAACCTAATTGGTTCCTGGAGAACCGTCGTAAGTGAAACCCTTATTTCCCACAGACGCAATGTTATAAATAGCTGTTCCATTCCTAGAAACCCATTTCATACCGTAAAAATACCAAAATTGACTACGGAAATGGAGGAAAACTAAACTAAATAAACTATCTCGATTTAGAGCCCCAGGAGGCACTGGGGAGGAATAACTTAGCCTCTCACCAGGACCATTCTATTTCGAAATAGCAGCAGTGGAGTGTCTACACACGCCTTATTTCAAAATAGCGAATGCGGAATAGGCATTATTTTCGTAGAATGAGGTCTACAGATTTCCAAATAAGCCGTCTGTTATTGCAAAATTATTTCAAAATAACGGAACGGCTGTGTAGACGCTCGCATTGTTATTTCTAAATAACGCCAGTTCTCTCGAAATAACGGTGCAGTGTAGATGCACCCTGTTTCTCCGTACTGGAAACAAGGAAGAAAGATGAAAAAGGAGTGTGGTAAATGTATCTTTCATGGGTTTTTACTAGTTAACAGTGGGTGGGTTCTTCTCTCACTCCTTTTCACTGTTTCCCAGCTTACAAGTATTAGAAAACAATTAAAGTGCTGGAAAGGCCACCAAAAAAAAACCCCCCACAAATGTTTGCTGTCAAAAAGGCTGTCAAACAAACAAACTCCATTTCCAATACAAAAATCTTCTAATCACAAAATTTTCAACCAACTTCAGATTCCCGCCAAACCCCCTCACCCAAACACACCAACCCTCTCTGTGGATTTCGTCTGCAGTTCACTGAGACGCCTGTCCAAGCCAAGCTGGCGGCTGCCTTTCATCTGACCACAGTCTGGTCTCAGAGGAGAGCCTGGGCTTGCTCTGAAATGGGGGGGGGGAGGGGGGAGGGAGGGACTCTGCCCAGGGAAATTTCTTGGGACAATCCCAGATGGGGAGCCAAAGAGGCAAGTGAAATAATTCAGAGACCAACGGGCCCATGCCGCAAGGTCTGTAAGAAACCCGGACAGGGGTCAGGCAGCTTGTGTGCCGGCCCGCTACGCATCATGCCGGCCAGCACGGTCTCAGTGTGTACGCTCCCACGCCTCGGCAGCTGTCTCTTGTCAATCAGGCAGTAACAACCAACCACCAGCTTGTCAGCAGCGGAGGTAGGAGGGTCTCTAGGCTGACAAGGAGCGAGCACAGGGCAGGTGAGACTGGCTAGGCCTCACTCAGTGATGGAGGCTTATGGAATCGCCCAGGGAGCAGTGATTTGGCAGTGCGAAGAGGTACCCTGCACCCCAGCAGTCTCATGGGATTTGTCCCGTGTTCTTTGGGCAGCAATCTGAGCCAAGGCTGAACACAAGCCAATCCTGCCGTGCGTGGGCAGAGCAGGCAGCAATGCTACCTCCTAACGGATCCAGGCCTCGCACGCAGCTCACCCTGGCTCCCAAACCACCTGCTTACCTCCCAGCCTGTGTAATAAGCGAGTTACTTACGGCAAAAAGTCAGAGGCCTTCAGCCCAATGGGCGCATTCCTGGCTGCAGGAATGACTGATGGCTCCGCTCTGGTCACAGGGGTGGAGGAGGCAATTGGTGCAGGCTGCAGGAGAAAGTGAAAGAGAAGTTACAGCTGCAATGCTCTGCCCCATGGGCGGAGGGTGAATATAGAGCTGGGCAAGGCAAACCACCAGCCCCTTCTGCCTAAGACCGCCCCTTCTGCCTGAGACCCCGCCCCCACAGGAGCCAAGCCCCTCCCACTACAGGGGCAAGCCTCCAGCCCCATGGGAGCCTCCCCAGCCTCAAAGCACAGCGAGGTCTCACTGCCCCAGCCCCAGCACGGCTGAAGCCCAGGAGACATGCTGAACCAGGGGACGTTCTTGGGGCCAAGTGCGGATAGGGCCATGCCTGGCAGTTTGGGACGGCATTGCCTTCCCTTGCCTCTTATACCTGGCGTCCATGCTTTGCCCAAGTCTCTCACCCTCTTCCCTCAGCTGCTTCCTTCTGGAGCAGTCTCCAGATGGCTGGCATGACAGAGCAAGAAAGCGTTTCCCAGAGGTTCTGTGGGGTTTATTTAATGATAGTGAAGAACATGGAGATACTCGGTTGAAAGGCATTGGGAAAAGGCAGGAAATTATTATTTCATTGTTCCAGGATAATGGGCATCGGCCGCCGGAACGTGCCTGGAGAGACCCCAACCTATGGGCTCAGTCAGTCTTCACGTACAAATCAGCCCTGGTTAAAGCATCCCTAGACATTTGACAGCTGTTTCTCTGTGGTGCACACTGGACTTGGAGGCGAAGAGAAACAAGACTAGAAACGTGGAAACAGAATTAAAGTAGCAGAGACAAAATCTGCTTGTGAACGGACCCATGCTGGAGACCAGGCCTCCAGCGCAACACCTGACCCTGCTCTGAGGAGAGTTTTCCCTTCCTGGGCTCCACTGATGAGCATGGCGGAACTGGCATGATTAGCAACACTCCAGAATCTTCAGGCTTGGAGCTCATGAGGAACGGGGGTGTTGACAGACCCAAATGGCTCAGGTGGTACGTACGTTGTCTGGGTTTGGCAATGGCGTCTGAACATTCACCGCTTGGCTGGGATTTGCTGCTTCCTTTACAGCAACAGGCTCTGGAGCGAGAAGAGGGAAAGTCACGCTCTCTCCCTTCCAGGAGCAGCTTTCAGCACGGAGCCTATGTAAGCCAAAGGTCTGAGTACAAGGCATAAGTGTCTCTGGACAAGAAGCATCCTGTTGAAGCAGCCACCTGCCCACCGATTCCCACCCACCCTCACCCAGCATTCAGAGGGACAATCTCAACTCACCATCCTCGGGGGGGGCTGGGAAGGGCTCGCTCTTTCGTGGTGGAGTTCGAGCTACAAAGAGGAGAAAAAAAAAAAAAAAAAAAAAAAAAAAGAAAGAAAGCCGAGGCCACAGATTAGCAAAAGCTGTCTTGGGTAATTCACACCAGACAGCCACTGACACTGCAGGCTGGGTTATCTCCCCATGAGCTTATACACTGGTATTGCTGGGTGTCAGCTTGAAGGTTTGTAGCCGCTGTAGTTCTGAGGAGCAAATCGGACTGATACATTCTCAGAATTCAGGAGTGAAGAGCAGAGTACGGTAACATGCAGCCAAGTCAATGAGAAGAGTGAAGCAGAAAGAAGCGTACACAGATAATGGATTCTTAATGACACCAGTAAGGAAGCTAATAAAACTGCTTCTATTACATTTAAACATCTTACTGGCCTTCTAAACTGACATAGCTGGGCTTTGGAGTAGGCACTTAACCTCCAATGGGAGACTGATGGGTTTTGTGCGGTACAATACCTACTGCCACCAGTCTAAGTGATGAGAGCCACCCCAAAATCCAGTAATTCCAACAGAAATGCATCCCACTCAAGATGGAGGAGTAGGCTTCTGGGCCATACCTCTGTTTTGAAAATGGGGTGTGGGGGGTTGCAATTTGCTTCCCCATTGGCTAGTTAGATACAGCCTTCTAGCAAGCTGCCAATGTAGCCCTGGGTTCAGAGACCCATGTTAAAAGAATTTTAAAGAGAGGTTTTCTGAACTCCAAATAGCCACAGGCCTGACCAGTTAGCCAAAGTTCACGCCTCCTGCTAGAGCTGGTTAATTCTGAAGTGCCCAAACCCTGACCTGGCTACCCCTGGGAAAGCAGAACAGAGCCTGGCACTCACTGATGGAATTCTTGGGCTGGAAGATCTCCTTGTAATCTTCTGCATTCTGGATCTCGGCCTTTGATTCCTTCTCATCCCGATCGTCTTCGCTGCTGGGACTGCGCCTCTCGCTCTCCGAGTTGTGCTTCACTCTGCCAATGAGAGAGACCCGGTCATGGTATGTCCGAGAGGTCTCTGCGTGTCCCAGTAAAGCATTTGGAATGATGAAGCGCCCACGCGCAGAGGGATCCTCCTTACCTTTGGGGCTTGCTGCAGGTAGTTGACGGCCGGTCATAGATGCGTCGAAGGGAGGACCCTGTGGGCGTGGGCTGAGCCAGTGGCCTATCATCCTTGATCAGCCCAGGAAGAACAGAAGCAGACTTGGCGACTCTGTTGAGGTCCACAACGAATGAGGAGACTGTACTCTGGGAGAAGGACACCCCTATCTGCCAAGAGCAAGAGTAAGGAAACCTGTTAGGAGGCCAAGTGCAACGTACGCCCCTCTAAGCTGAGGTCCCGTGGCCTGGGCTTCAAGTTTCGTCTCCTTTAAATCGATTGCACGCCACCAAGAAGCCATTCAAAACAAGGCATCCCATAATAATGGCCAGAAGGGCCTTTAGCAACTGGGAACATAAGCAAGACATGGAAGAATCAAGCAGGGAAAGTTGCTGAGACTAGTCACAGGGCATCAGTGTAACAGCTTGGATACTGTAAAGCGAACGGGCCAAGTGCACCAAATGGCTGTGCTAAGGGACCCGAGAAGCAGCTTAGCGGAGGAGCTAGTGGTGGGAGTGGAACTTGGGAAACCTAGGTCCTACCCAGGGCTCTGACAGGGCTTCACTAGGAGACTCTGAGCTCGTGTCATAGAATCCTGGGGTAGGAAGAGACCTCAGGAGTCATCGAGTCCAATCCCCTGCCCAAGGAAGGACCAACCCAACTCAATCAGCCCAGCCAGGGCTCTGTCCAGCCGGGACTTAAACACCTCTAGGGATGGAAATTCCACCCCTCCCTCGGGAACCCATCCCAATGCTCCTAGGGAAACAGTTTTTTCTACTCTCCAACCTAGTGCCACCTCACCATCTCCTATTCCCGCCCACCTGAAGATGGGAACAGAAATGCCACTGCTCCTGTTTTCTACAGAACGAGTGTCTGCACACAGTCCGGCTCTTGGCACTGGGGCGCAAACCTTCCCCGCTAGCACTCTTCATTGGGCCACATGCTCATAGTGTCACACATCCACGTTCGAGGGTGCAAACAGGACTGGACTCACCCCCCTGTTTCTTCCTCAGGAAGCCAGAGAAACGTGGAGTAGGGCACGAGGGGCAGCGTATGGAAACAATCCTGCCCCACGATTACCCGTCATTCCGAGATCCGCTGAGGAACACTGTACAAGCATTCCGACCCCAGCCATCTATGACTGTCTAGCATGGCCAGTCTATCTTGAAGGCAGAGGCCCAGGAAAGAGGCCAGGGAATGGGGGTCATTTCTCAGACTCTTCTCTCCATTTCAGGAAGAGGGGCTCACCAGCTGGTTGTTGCAGATCGATAAGTCAGCCACCTTTCCCCAGCTCACCAAGACCACATCAAAACAGCACTCAGGCTCCCAGCCATTCACACGCAGTGAATCCTGGTAGCCGCTATACAAGCAGCAGCCATCCGGGTTGAAAAGAACACACCTGGAAAAGGAAACAAACCACGCTTTAGTCAAGACTTTACTGACCAACAGAGTCTCCGAACGATACTGGGGCTGCACACCTGATTTCACTAGACATCTGCTACAGCTTCACAGTGAACTCCACGGACAAGTGCCCTATAGCTACAGCTTCAGTAGCACAAGCTTCCCCTAGCTAAGTGCCCCATTAGTGAAAACTCGGCCCCTTAAACCAGACCACGCCCTCCCACCAGGTACATGGAGGTACAAGTGTAATATACCTGACAGGCGTGGCCTCCTCTTCAATACAGCTCACCACTTGAAACTTCTCCAGGTCCCAGAACCTGACTGTTCTACAAGCACAACGTAACGAAGGGAAGAATAATTGTACATCTCCTTGCAAGTCCGCTGTATTCTAGCAGGCCGCAGACTCAGACCTGGGTGTGAAGTTACTACTAGTATGGGACAGCCATTTCCCCAGCAGTTTATTGCTGGATGCTAATGATGAACCCAGCAGCAGGCCACGCCAGAGCAGAATCTGGATCCGCCACGGGTGCAAAGGGACATGTGTATTGGTTCCACAGGAATCTAGCACTGCCTCCATGTCAGTGGGGAAAGGCATGTGTCTGCTGCCGCATTAGCGTGCAATTCCAAAGTCTAGCATGTCGATTCGTCGTATGACAGATGCTGCTCTTAGATTTTAGGAGGACACAGCAGGATCTGCAGGGCACCATAGCACACCTGCAATCTGCGGTGGAACTGTCCCGCTCCTCTAGTGGGGAATGCCTCACTCCCCTACAAGCACAGCAATGCTGCTGGTATTGCAGCCGATGCCTAGAATTCCTGCTTTCTCGTTCTGTGCACATACCTATCAGAGCTGCCGGAGGCCAAGAGGTATTCGTTGGGATGAAATTCAACAACGTTTACTGGGCCTGTATGTCCCGTAAACTCGAACATTAACTTCCCAGCCGTCAGATCCCACAGCTGGAAGAAGGAAAACACAGTCAGACGCTAGAGAGGATTTGTCTACCCTGGATCGTTCTCCACTGGAAAGCTGCTAGCCCGCAAGCCTGCTTTGGGGCCACACAGGGTTTCAAGCAGACCAATCTTGGTTTTATTTGGAGATTTGTCAAAGAACTTCTATCACAGCGGGGGAGTGGCAAGAAAATACAGTGACTCCAGAGGGAGGGTTGAAATTAGGAGGTGTTCCGTGTTATTCTTCCTGCACCTTTCACATCATCTGGTCTTCACATATAAATCCTGGGTGCAATGACCGACCAGCTCATTTGCACTGAGGCTGAAAATGAAGCCAGCCTCTTGTCCTGACCCTTCCCTACTGTATCAGAAGAAACTGCTGCTAGATCAGATACTTTTCTGAATTCTCTCTTTCATTGTGTTCGGTGAGCTGTGTCCCTGACAGCTCTTTGGAGAGCACACATGGCTAACCACCTGACTGACGACTAAGCATTCATTTTCAGCCCAGGGTTCAACTCACCTGCTAGTCAACATACCCTGAACTTTTAGAGGCAGGACACTGCTTTGTCTGTTGGACAGGAAGGAACTGTATTTCACTTATCCACACCTCCTTTATGGTTGTTTTGCCTATTGGACAACAGAACATGGTCCCTGCACAGAGACTTACTCTGTAAAGCTAAGGGACACGCATCACTGCATAAGAAGAGGGAGAGGGTGGAGAAGAAACTGGCGAGGAAAAGTAAAAAACACATCCCCCCCTCCACGTGCCACAGGGTTAAAGGCTCCTGCCATAGTCTTGCCCATACCTTTACGGTGTGATCTTCGGCAGCAGATGCGATCCACTTCCCATCAGGACTAAATCGGAGACACCTAACTGCTTGTGTGTGACCCTAAAAAAAAAACCAACCGGATATAACTTGCAATGGCTTTGCATTTTCGTTGTTTCCTTAGAAGGAATTCCTTGCTTCCTCTTTCTATATTACAGGTTGTGCTTGTATCAAAATACAGTAGAGCAATGCTGATTACAGTATCAAAGGTCCACCATAAGGTGGCAAAGCAACACAAAGAATTCAACAGTCTCCAACACAAAGGCAATGCATCACCCACCGGACACTCACTCATGGGATGATCTGCAAACACCAACACTAGCCAGCGCACAGTAAGCTAATGAGATGCTAATCATTTCTAGCTGCCTCTCTCTCCAAGCAGGCACTGAACAAGTGCTCAGGCCATCAGTTATCATTGCATGCTTCACAAGTCACATCAGATCCATTTCCAATACCAAGGGATTAATACATTCTAGGCGATTCCCTCTCAATTCCTGCCTTAAAAAAAAACACCACACATGTAAACCTCTTTTTTTTTTTAGGAAGAGCGTTTTTTTCCCCGAAAAAGGGGTTTTCCCCCCGAAAAAAACGCGTCCAGACTACTTTCACTTTCGAAAGACCTGCTTTCGAAAATGCGATTGGAAGACGATATACAAATTAGCACCGAATTTGTATATCTCCTTTCAGAAAGAAACATAGTCTAGACATGCCCCAAATCAGAGAGAATCTCCTCTACCAGACAAGAGCAAAGCCCCCCCCTTACCTTGTAAGTGAAGACGCAGCCTTTTCTTCTTACATCCCAAAGCTACAGGAAAGAGAAACAAAACACGGGCTTAGAACCAGTTATGAAGGACCCTGAAAGTCAGAAGAGAATGGCAGCTCTCCCTCCTGGAGAGTTCAAAGACACGGTGGTACGGGTATGGGACAGGAACCCAGCAGTTCAGGGGGCTGCTAAAACATAAGCCTATACAAGGTGTATTTCTTTACCCTTTCCACCCCTCTGCCCAGGGAGGACTGGCATGGGATCCAGCTACAGCTGTAGCCGTTCAGTGGGAAAGCCTGCTGGCAAGACAGTTCATCCCCGGAAAACTCAATTCTTAGGGTCAAATGTAGGCCTGGTGTCAGCAGGTGCAGCCCCACCGATCGTATCACACCTGCTGGTTATTTGGCATCTAAACTGAGAATCTTGAGGGATAAACCATAAATGCTAAATGATGAATCACATTCCTCCTACTGGGAGTTGATTCAGTTATAAGAATACTACAAGACGTACCCAGCCCTGCTCCAGTCCATTCAATTTAGCTATTTTGGAAAATAAAACGGTGGGGCTGGTGAGGAGGGGTGCAGGCTGCCCCGGGGAGAGAGGACTACTCCAGCCCCCTCTCACCGTAGCAGCTAGGGGCCAGGTGAGAAGCACCTTTCCACGGCCACTGCAACTCCAGCAGGCACAGCGAGGGGAGGGGTGCATGTCCCCCAGCTGGGGCAAGTCCAGGTTTGTCTGCCTCCTGCACTCCCTAGCCAGAGCGAGGAATGCAGCAAACTGTGCACTTTCCCCTCGCTCTCTGATGAAGGGGAACAACCGGCAACGTTCCCATACAAACCGGGGGAGGGCGCAGCAGGAAGAAGCTTCAGCCCCTGTTGCCCTCCCTAAAGGGAGCTGGGGAGGGGAAGAGGCGCGGGGGCTGGGACAGTCCCACGCGTGAGGGAGGGGAGCACCCCCAGCCAGCCCCTTTCCCCTGCCTGGTGATTCCGTCACGTCTCTATGGTTTTCTGAGACGCAACCCCATCCCAGGCACATCCCATTTTCCTGGCACAGCCAAACCCTTCCCTTGCTCACACCGAATTTGGTGGTCCTAGCTCTCACTGTTTATGAGGAGTTCTTTGACAGATGGACACACCGACTCCCTCAGATATACAGTAGACAAGCAGGAATTGTGCAAGCATCCATGAACACACCTCCTCACACATGCAACTGATGCTTTACAAACCTCGCCCAGGACAGTCTATACACCATCCAATGACATGGCCCTCCAACACAAATGCACAGGGAGTAAAGAGGGTATGTCCAGAAGAGACCGGCCTTACCTTAATATTTGTGTCCAGGGCCCCAGAAGTTACAAGGCTGCCAAACGGATGGAAATCCAGGCTGCAGATATTTGCTTTGTGACCCATTAATATACGAAGAACTAGAAAGGGAGAAGACACACAGGGAGGGAGGGAAAACCCATGGGTCAGTGTTAATTTTCCCACAGACGATGCACAAGTCCAGCCATGCTGCTTCCTACCATCAAACACAAAGTCCTGTTGTATCCTGGGTCCAGCTTATGCACCTGCACACTGTGACAGAGGGCAATTTCTGTTGGAGACCTCAGGGAATTAAGCTGAAGCATGGCTGGGGGGCACTGTATGGAATGAAGGATTTGCGTGGTACTGTGGGCTGGGACAGCGTATAATCTCTCTCTCTCTCAGGGCTCATGGAATGTGAACCTGGAGAGAGTTAGGCACTTCGGAGGACTACGGTGAACAATCAGCCAGACAAGAACGGACTGTTGGGAAAAACACACCAGCAGCCAGCTTCTGATATGGTGCTATTGTCTGCTGATTATCTGTTCCAGGAGTGTCAGGAGCAAAGCCCAAGCTATACAAAGGAAAGCCTGACCTATTTAGGGGCACACTTGTTCTGAGTGAAGGAGGTCATGAATTTCGCAGTAGGGACTCCTTGGTGGGGTGTGGAAGACTTGCAGGAGCTGAGGGTGATGTC
This sequence comes from Pelochelys cantorii, assembly GCA_032595735.1. Classification (NCBI taxonomy): domain Eukaryota; kingdom Metazoa; phylum Chordata; order Testudines; family Trionychidae; genus Pelochelys; species Pelochelys cantorii. The sequence continues at coordinate 484,925 of CM064339.1, read as the reverse complement.
TGGTAAGCCTAGGGGCATGCATGGAAGTTCATGTGTTGGTTTGAATATGTTTTCTCTACTGCTTTTATCTTAAGAATAAATGTGCTGGTCTAAAAAGGGCTGGTCAGCTATAGCTGCTGGCAATTAGAACTGTTCAAACAGGTACCACTGCCCTGCTTAGGCAGTCTGATTACTGATGAGCTAGGTGTATCATAGCATAGGCCAGGAACTGTACGGCCTGGAAAAACCCCAGTCAGAGAAGAGAGAGACAAGAGGGGTGACAGCTGAGGAGCTGGGAGCCTACAGTGGATGCCTTGGTGGGCCACAGAGGAGGAATGCAGATGCTGTTCAATTCTGAACTGTGACAGGTACATCACATCATCAAAGTGTTTTTGAGTCTACTTCAGCAATATACAGAAACTGTACTACATGGACCAGCCCAGTGACCTTTGGGTTCAGATGTGCAGAGTGAAATTCCTAGGAATGGTCAGAGGCCATTCACAGTGGTCAAAGGGCTCCAAGCTGCAAATCAAATTAAAAACTTTATCCGGTAGCATACAGTTAGCAAACATTAGAGCAAGCTACAAAAAAAAATACACAGAAGGAAAACAAGAAAAATATATTTCTGGCCTCAGAAGTTCAAGTAACATGTTGCTGGCTGTTATATGAACATTTTATTTACAAAATATGCCCTCAATTGACTAGACTCAGGAACATGACTTCTACCATCAACATTCTAAAAACGTACCGTTTCATCTATTGCTGATTACCGGCAGGTGTCCTACAATGACGACTTGCACATGAATTTGTCAGGAACGCACAGGCCAAATTCCCAAACATCCATCCTCTCAAATCAGATTCAACATGAAACTATGTACACCCACACGGACACCGCGTGTACGTGTATAACTGTGCAACTGTACACATGCATTAACACAGCTTCAGTGGAACCTGGCACCAAAGCGTTCGAGCACCTGAACTGAAGGGAACACTCACTGTCTCTGACATAGAAGATGAGAAGGGGAAGCGAAACGTACTTTTGGCAGCTTCCAGATCCCAAACTCGAATGGAACCTGACTGGGATCCTGAGACAATGAGCTCTTCATTTGTGTTGATCCGCACGCTTTCCACTGGCGTTGTATGACCTGACAAACTCTGCAAGGAAAGCCAACAGAAGCAGTCAGCAGATGAGGTACAACTCTGGAGAGATCTATGCTGGCACATGGCATTATCCTGTAACTGGGCTGGCGTGCTAGTTGACAACAGGGACAGAATCTCCTAAGTGCACAGCCAATTTGGCTGGTCTGCCCTCCTGCCCGCTCCCACTGTGGCATAACATCCCATAATGCACTGCCTCCCCCGACCCCTGCCAAGTACTGCAGTATCACTCCGCGTGCATATCCTCCGAGCACTGTATCTGTTGCTATGCCACTAGGAGATAGTTGCCCAGATTCTTCCAGAACATGTTGGTACAGACGCAGGCAGGTCAATTGGTAGGTGTGAATGTGCAAATTAGGTCAACACATGCTTATGCTGCAAAAAGATGCCGTATAGACACAACTACACCACGTTTGTAGTAAATGAGTCATGAACTGGTTACAAAATTACTGCTCTACTTAGAGCATAAGCAGGACTACTTGAAAGCCTTCTCACAAGCAAAGTCGTACATGCCACTAGCCAGTGTTGGCTTCCACACCAGCAGTGCTACAATACCGCAACATCAGCAACAACTACCCACACGTACACAGTGCCTTTCATCCTCAAGGGGCTCGCAGGGCTTACTAACTTGACTGTATAAATATTGTGCAATAGGTAACAATTGAATTAAAACACCTTTGTCATGAAATGCAGAACACATCAAAACATTGAGTTATTCTAATAAGCAAATTCATTTGTGCACAACCACAACTAATGAATGTGTGCTCTTAGATGTGTGTTGGTACCATTAAGGCACACTTGCGATCACACACTCTCCTTTATTTGTCCTTTGCATGGCTCCCTGGAATAATTCCAGCTAGTTCTCTAGGGAGTGACAAGTTCAAACCCACCTGGCTCTTTCTTCACATTATGCTTGGGATTGCTTTTCGATCACATTGCAACTGTTAAGGTTCTGTGTGCGACGGAGAATTGATTCCAATCAGGGGTCACAATGCTTAGTCACTTGGCTCCCCTCTCCTGAAACATTAGGTATTGGGGGGGCCAAGCAAATGGAGCACTACAGCAAATTTCAGACCAACCAAAAACAGTGGCATCTCTTTGAGGATGTCTTTTATACACAAAGCAGTATACTCACAGCGACTACCCTGCCCCCATCAAACAGAACCTGTGTTTTAAAAAAGAGACAAACAGCCAACACTAGAAATTCTAGGTCCGGACTTCTCCCTCTTCCCTGGAAAACCCAGGCAAATCTTTATGGTAACATCACAAACTAAGCTGCAGGTGTGTCTGCCCTCAATGGTGGGATGAAGAATCTTATGTCCCTTCTGACTAATCCTATGCCCCCACTGACTTAGCACACCTCTCCAACACCCAAATCAAACATCAAAGCAGGATGCAACACAGATGAATGCTAGATGCCTTTGTAATTGGCATGTGCTTCACTTCAGTTCATATTATTGCGGTAGCTGCACTCTTAGGATAGCATGTTTTAAAATGCCGCACACAGCTTCTCCCTGCCCAGCATATGGTCAAGTCAGCACAATGTCCTGACGCAGTTTTATGCAGAGGCAAAGGCTGGCCAGCAGTGGATATGATGCAACAGGGAGCACATCCCTGTTCCAAGATGTGTCCCAGTTCCAGGGCGCAAACCTCATCACTTGACATACTCATCTGTAAAACAAACCCTTCATAAAAGTAAGCCTTTAATAGTTTGCAACCCTGTAATAGCTGCATGCTACAAATAACAGCAGGTCCAATATGTACTGTTTGAGTAAATGCTAGGACTGATATCAAAAGTGATCAGATGTTCTGGACTGCCCTTGTTTTGCGTGACAGCCCCCACCAGTTACTAACTAGGATTTTGATCCAATTTCACTAGAAACTAGAACTTGGTCACCTTGCACTCAGTAGCACTGATGTGCTATAAGCCCGCGATCTCTTGCCCTCCCAACCCCACAGCCACATCTCAGCGGTTCTACAGAGAGAAGTGATCTCTGCCTTCTCACTGGACACAAGACACAAAACCAAGAACTTTGCAGAGACAGGAGCACTGCTCTCTCCAAGCCCCCCAGATGTCAAGGGTTAAGTTTGGGCTAAGCTGGGCAAAGAGAGAGAAGGGGGTAGTAAAAAATGATGTGGAGAAATCAACAGGAAAGAGAACAGAAGAGTGACAAATGGAAATGGAAACAACCATAAAGAAGAAAAGGTGAGTAGAGAGAGAAAATGAAGAAATGCCTATATTTGAGAGCAGGGATGGAATAGTGTAGTTGACTAAGCAATTGGCTAACTATCAGATATACACATCTCTGCCCCCACTTGCCCGCAGCTCTACAAGTACATTTTTTTAAACAGGCTGGCCAGGTCCCGGCATCAACCCCTCCATGGCTCTCCATTAATAAGGGACGGGGAGCCAGCACACGGACAGGTTGGCTCAGTCCTGGCTCGCATCAGGTCCCAGAATAATTTGTCGCTGTGCACTGCATTATTAAGGGGCTGGGGAGCTGGCACAAGCTGGGCCTGAGCCAGCCTGCCTGCAAGCTGGCTCCCCAATCGACTAATAATGCAGAGCAGCAGCAGGGTTGAGGCTGGGACCCAGCACGAGCTGGGACTGAGGGCTTTCACTGCTAAGCCTTATTGATTAATCATGTAGTCAACACAATTTTTGTTGACTACACGATAACGAATTACACACATCCCTAGTTGAGAGGGACAAAAGAATTAAGGATTACACATTTAAGTTGATGGTGAACGAGAAAGTCTATGACGACATCTTATTGCCCTCCCCACATATTCAACCACCTATGAACTCCTCCTCAATATTACTCCTGTTCTTATCCCCTCACTCAGTGAATTTCACTTGCTAGAGACCCAGATTCACCTCTGTTACCCACGCAACTGGTGATCTCCCCAATAAAAATTAATGAATCAAGAAACTAGAGTCATAGAAAAAATGTACACCTACTGAAGAAATGAATCATTTCCATTTTTATTAAATGTCACTCATTTTAGACCCTTCTCTTTTGCAGGCCTCTGTCACACAGCTGGGCCTTGGCAGGGAATGGGAAGAGAACTAGAGCCGGTTCTGAGTCATGTGAGCGTAAGGGACAACGTCATTTTCAAACTGTGTGGCTGCTGGCTGCCATTAGCCCACCAAAGTTAGCTGACTGTATCCGCAGCAATCCCAAGTAAAGGAGAAAGCTTAGTGAAACCTCCTTGGGGCATTTATAACTAGATGTGCCAGATTCTCTCTGGTGTTCATAATGCAGATCAATTGCCTCCTCCCCCAGCAAGCAAATCATAACTAAATAAAAAAACAGCCACCTCTTACCATGATGCAGTTGGGCTTGTTAACTGACCATAAATTGACCCGACAGTCATCTCCGCCAGTTGCCAGCAGCCGACCTGAACTTTTGCCCAGTACCAGTGAGGACACATTGCTGCTATGGGCTGTGATCTCTTCTGTACAAAATAAAGCAAAAAAAAAGAGCCACAATAAGTATTTTTACTATACCCACTTTGTCTGGTATAATCACTTTCTTCCCCTGGAAGTCTAGTAATCTTCATTCTACAGAAAGACTTCTCAGTTTTCAATGGGCAAATTGCACCACCCTAGAGTTCAGATAAGAAACCACACTACTTACTTATCTTGTTTGCAGCAGCCCCTCTTGGCCCTCTCCACCATGCTTGACGACATGTGCCAATCAACTTTCCCCATCCCTCTCTAGTCTCAAGGTGGTTCACAATGACTCTCTTATCTCACTAATAGTAACTCAGTAGCTTTTAACAGAAGAATTTGCTTGGTTCCAGCACATGCCTTGTGGAAGCTAGTTTGTCATCAGTACCTGTATGAACTGTCCTGGCAAGATGAATGGTCTCAGAAGTTGGCATAGTACAAAGCAGCTACCACTCATTTAGAGAAAGGCCCCCTAATATTGTTCTGGATAGAAGCAACAGTTAAGACTGACTAGCTGAGACAAACTGGCAGGTTTGCAGTAACTGCACAGCGTGCTACCTTACAGACAAAATCAGACTCAGCTCCTGGGATGGGTGGAGCTCCCTTCTACTTCAGCTTTGGCAGGGACTTTGCCTATATTCTCAGCATGTAATGTAGGCGAAGCAGAGCAAAACAGTCAGTATGGGGCAACGACAAAAAACATCCCTATTGGCAGGATGGACACAAATATGCTTTAGAGGGACTGAACGAGGAAGAAAAACTAAAAAGGCATGTTTGGGGAGAGGGGGGTTAAAGTAGCTTTTCATAAAGTCTGGCGGAGAAGGCAGCCCCGATATCTTGGTGCACTCTGGAGAATTCTCACTATAAGCAGCCAGACCTGCATGTTTTACATTAACGCACATTTCAAAATGAACCTAAATTGTTGCATTTGGTGAAAATGTAACAGTTTAGGTTCATTTACCACTTCCTGAATAACAAAGCTAAAAAGTTCTTGTCTTTTAAAGCCCACTAGATTTGTATTGATAATAGTTAAAAAACATTTGTAAAAATGCTAGCTAATAACCAATCCAGCCCCCATTCTGATAGTTGGGTGTAAAATGACTCACCTGTTACAAGTGACACTAATATTCCAAGATTTCAGAGGGCAGGAATAAATTACATGCTCTTTGATCTGAGGATCTCAAAGCACTTTACAAAAAGCGAATACACATAACTTTCACATTGGCTTGAGAAACATCTTTCATGTTACAGTTGTAATTAGATTATTCATTAAATGAGAAAAGGAAATTTGCTGAAGAAGATGGACTTGCAGTATAATGAAAGACCAATATTCTACATGACAGTACTAAACCAGAGCATGTGTCAACACATGAAAATCAAAGTCACATATAATACCAGTTACATAAATCCTCCTTTGGTATTAATGGACAAATAGCGATTATTTAACATTGAATGGTGCAGTGCTAAATTTGTAGTGAAATGTGAATATTCACAATGCCCCCCTCTTTATCTTTTATTAATAATGTAGTGCAGTGTTTAAAAGTCATTGCTGAAGCATTCAACCCGATTATAAACGTCAGATTACAATTTTATGCCAGCATTAAAAAAGTGGTAGCAGAACCCTCACTCTCTGAAGTACTAAGTTCCCTAAGCCCACAAACCCTTTCATAAGATGCTCTCTCATTAACTACCACATATTGGTTCAGCAACCTTTAAACACCTAATTATCCTGGCTACACCTTTTTCTTAGGACTTGAATGATCACTACTCTGAAGGTGGAGCTAAAAATGAGGTAGGACATAGTGCTATTAAAGATCAAAAGCACATGTACAGTTGCTGAATGAAATGGGATGGAGATTTTAAAATGACCAAAGTGCTGTCTTTTCCAGTAATCTGTGAACTTCAGAATTTGAGGGAGGGGGCAAGTAAGGAGAGGACAGTAAGAAAACTGTTTTTCTGATTCTGAAAAAATGAATAGAATCACTGACTGATGCCAGGTATGCAGTATGGAAAGGTGCTATACAGACTTTGTTTATATATGCCAGTTACCCTGTATGTTTAGAAGAAGGACGCTAATAGAATTGTGTCTAGACAGTGGCACTATTTCAGGATACCTCCAGTACCCTGAAACAGCTATTCAAAACAATAGGCTCACTATTCCGATGTCCCTGTAAAGAGTCCCTGTGTAGACAGCGCCAAATTTCAAAATAAGCTATTTTGAAATACACTCAAAATAAGCTATGCAATTTGTGTAGCTTAAATTGCTTAACTTATTTCGAGCTACAGGCACAATGTAGATGCATCCCACAGTGACCCAGACTGGCAATATTCCCAGTAATCCATTTCTGGGCCTCAAATAGTCAGCCTGGAATGCACATGTGTGGACAATCAACTACTTCCTACTCATTCTATATATTCTCTGCCACCTCACAAAAAAATTTGCAACAGTTTCAAGAGAAGCATTTTTCTGTATTTCTCTTTTGGACATCTTTTGCCACTGTTTTTCTTTGGAGAAAAGATGAATTAAAAATAGAAGTTTACCACCTCTCATGAATCTTTTCTGCTGAAGCCAGAGACATAATCAACAGAAGAAGACATACAGGTTTTATAATGATCTCACCACCCTTCCTCCAGTGAGCCAAGAACCTACTGTACCAGTACCAATGGTAGAGATAGCAATAGAAAGTGATCCAAACAGAATAAGGACATTGAACAAGTAGAACAATCCAAGGCAAGCTTGGCTTTATAAAAGTTCCAACCTGTTTCTCAGCTGTTCTTGTACTATATTAGAGAATCAATAGGGTTGTTACAAGCTAGAAATTTAGGGAAAAAGATGTAATGACCAAAACCACCTCAGAACACAGGAATCTGAAGATTCCTGACGATGGAAAGGAATCACCATGATGGATAGGAGATTATCATCACTGCCAATCCCAAAGGGACACTACCTCTGGATCAACCTCCAGTTATCAGAAACCTTGGCTGGATGTTCAGAGGAAACCATGTGTCACCATTCCACAAGTGTGTCTCTCATCCTCCACCCCCCTTCCGAAGCACTGAATTAAAAAGTGCTCTTTTGTCATATTAGAAAGGGAGAGCGCAGTTCCTTAGGGAAATTTCATTCATAGCACAAGATAGAACAGGAAGTCTCTCTCTCTCTCCCCCCTCCTTCCCCCATTTTCAAACTGAAAAATGTAATGAAGGACAGGAGAACACTATGAAAGACACTCACGCAGCTTCCAAGCTGTCTTGGTGGCAACTGAAGTTGCCATTTCCTTATTCAGTTGCTTTCTGATGGTCACCACAAAAAAGTATCCCCTTTCCTCTCAACAAAGGTTCACGTTGTAGATCTGTGTGGGGCTCAACCCCCCAGGCCTCAGTTTATGCTGTTTATTCTGTTCAGACACATCCAGACTAATGAAATTCCTTTCAAAATTCTTATTATGTTGTATCTGAAACAGTGGCCAGTTTCCTCCCATCAACAGGACAGATCTTGAGTTCTGACTTAGTCTTCTTGATCTGTATCAGTGTGATGTTTGCCTGGAGAAAAAAAAAAAAAGAATCTTAATGTTTAAAGCAAGGTGTTGTGATACCACTAAGTCAATTCAAGATGGCACATTTTCAGTGCATAGTTGTAATACTCATCTATTTGTTCAGTTTATACAACACCACCTAGCCCAATAGAGTTCTGGTCAAATACTAGGGCTCTTAAGTGCTATAACACTACAAATAATAAATTTATTATCATTATTATTAGCGAGAAAGGTCATCAAAGTATATTCTAGTGTATGCTAAAGAATATGATCACTTCATATCTCCCAGCTTTCAACAGCAAAAGGAAAACAAGGATCAATTCAGTAAGATTGCTGCATGGCTAATTAGGGTTATTCATACACTAATTATAACTATTAAAATAACTAGAATAGTTCAGTGGCTAGGTCCTGAAGATGTTTACAAATCAATGTAACTAGCACAAGGGAAGAAGCTTATCAGGCAACCACTTAACAGGTCACTCAAAACATAGTCAAGTTCTACTCCACCTTTATTAGGAAGCCACTGCGGTTAAGCAAGTGAATTTTAAACCCTTGAGTTGTAACTCAAGCCACAAACAAAATCATAATGAAGGTGACAGCTTTTTCTTGTCTTCATTGACTTACAATCCATAGCTCTTCAGGGGCAAAGTAGCATACACTAGTATTTATCACCGGCCCACTGATACATATCACCAAAGAGAATTGGGTAAGGTAAGTGAGCATGTGTATGTGAATCCACTCCCACAGTGCTCCAGAGAGGACCAACAGGTGAGTTAATAAACTTCCTCCAATTATGCCTCCATGGGGAAAGCCTCTCCAGGCAAGCAAGCAGCCCCACTCTGCTTACTCGGCATAAAGCCATGGTGTCACTAGCCACCTGTGGCTATTTGGCCAGTTTGCTATAGGGGTTCCTGCTTCAGAACCGGTTGGACACAAAGCCCACAAGCCCCTCACTGGAAGAAGACACATTTATAGCTTCCCCCAGGCGCCACACATGACTTGGGACACTCTGGGAGCTGGGGGGGGGGTGGTGTCCCCACAGCCTACCTCCCCTGGTTCTTATTACTCCATGAACCAGCATCAGAATAAATTCAAACCCCGTAGCTACCAAACAACCCACCCTGGGGAGGAGTGATAGCTCCTGGGGCGGGATGAACAAGGGTTTCCGCCACGCGGGGCCCCCGACCGGGGGAGGGGTGAACGAGGGGGGCCCCCCCATGCTGGGCCCCCAACCGGGGTGTGTGTGAATGAGGCCCCCACAATGGGCCCCCAGCGGGGGGAGGGGTGAACAAGGGTCCCCCCCCCACACACACACTAGGCCCCCGGCCTGGGAGGAATGAATGACCCCCCCACAATGGGCCCCCAGCGGGGGGGGTGAACAACGGTTTCCCCCCCCACACACACACACTGGGCCCCCAGCCTGGGAAGGCTGAATGACCCCCCCACAATGGGCCCCCAGCGGGGGGGGGGGGTGAACAACGGTTTCCTCCCACACACACACACTGGGCCCCCGGCCTGGGAGGGATGAATGACCCCCCCCCACAATGGGCCCCCAGCGGGGGGGGGGGTGAACAACGGTTTCCCCCCCCACACACACACACTGGGCCCCCAGCCTGGGAAGGCTGAATGACCTCCCCACAATGGGCCCCCAGCGGGGGGGGGGTGAACAACGGTTTCCTCCCACACACACACACTGGGCCCCCGGCCTGGGAGGGATGAATGACCCCCCCCCACAATGGGCCCCCAGCGGGGGGGTGTGAACAAGGGTGTCCCCCCCCACACACACACTGGGCCCCCGGCCTGGGAGGGGCGAATGACCCCCCCACAATGGGCCCCCAGCGGGGGGGGGTGAACAAGGGCCCCCCCACACACACACACACTGGGCCCCCGGCCTGGGAGGGGTGAATGACCCCCCCCACAATGGGCCCCCAGCGGGGGGGGGGCTGAACAAGGGTCCCCCCACACACACACACACACACTGGGCCCCCGGCCTGGGAGGGGTGAATGACCCCCCCCACAATGGGCCCCCAGCGGGGGGGGGTGACAAGGGTCCCCCCCACACACACACACTGGGCCCCCGGCCTGGGAGGGGTGAATGACCCCCCCACAATGGGCCCCCAGCGGGGGGGGGGGTGACAAGGGTCCCCCCCCCACACACACACTGGGCCCCCGGCCTGGGAGGGGTGAATGACCCCCCCCACAATGGGCCCCCAGCGGGGGGGGGTGAACAAGGGTGTCCCCCCCCACACACACACACTGGGCCCCCGGCCTGGGAGGGGTAAATGACCCCCCACAATGGGCCCCCAGCGGGGGGGGGTGACAAGGGTCCCCCCCACACACACACACACTGGGCCCCAGGGCCCGAATCCCAACCGCCCCCCAAGCCGAGGCGGTGCGGCCTGTGAGCCGGGGAGGGGGAGGGGGATGGGCACGGGACCCTCCCAGCTCACACCCCGGCGCAGGCCGCGGCAGCCGGAGAGGGGATGGACGCGGCTCGTTCCCGCCCCCGCCTACCTGCCGCGGCGGCTCCGGGCCCCGCTCCGCCTTCCAGGCCCCGTCCCCCACCTGCGCCCATCCCCCACCCTGATTGGCCCCTGCCTGACAACCGGCCCCTCACAACAAACCTCGGGCCGGGCCCCGCCCCCGCGGCGCCTCCGCCGAATCACACGCACCGCCTGGCCCTCCAGCCAATCAGCGCAGCCCATTGTCCCCGCCGCTCTTCTGCAGGCAAGCCGCCGCTCAGCCTTCCCGCCCCGCCAATCCTCACAGGCGGAGCGGCTCGGGGCCCCGCCCCCAGGGATGAACTCGACCAATGACAGGTCGGTCGGTCGCCTTAGCGACCTTGGACCTTGTGGCCACTCACCGCGGAGCTTGCTGGCTAGGCCCTTGGGTCGGTAACCAATAGAAAGGGGGGAGAGAGGCCCCGCCAGCTGGTGTAGCTCTGTGGCCGCCATGTTGGCTCAGGGCGGCTCTGCGGGGAGCGCGGGCCCCTGGCGTGACACGGGGCTGCCCCTGCCGATGGCAGCCGGGGGGAGGGACTGTCCCGAGGGTGCCCGAATAGAGGCGCCGAGGGCCGGGCGTGCTCTAGCCCAGGATCCTGCCTCCCCCAGCGGCCGGTGCCGGGCGGGAATGAACGGACCAGCTGTCACGTGACCCACGCCCTGTGCCCATTGCCTGGCTCTGGCCAGTAGAGGCTAGGGACCTCCCCCCACACACACACACACAGCCATTGATGGGCCACCAGGGATGAGCCTAGCTCCTGCCACACGCCTGGGCCCCCACAGCCCTGCCAAGAGCCCCAGACCCAGGGAAAGGCTCCGCCCCAACGCCTCGAGTGCTTTCATCAGGGTCACAATGAGGGCGGGGGGGGTCACACGCCCACCCAAGTGGGGCACGCGCACGTGCGAAACGTGCCAGGTGGCGTAGAGACTCAATCCAGGGACCGGCATGCGAGTCTGCCCGCCTGCAGGCCAGAAGGGGACGCGTGGGTGGCTGCTCATCACTTCTTCCAGCACCTGGGGTGGAACGCGTCCTTCTCTGGGTCTGTCTAGACCTATAAACGAGGAATAGTTCCCTTCTGCCTCCTGTAAATAGCCCTGGTCCTTCAGCTGCTACGGGAAGATTTGCTGTCAAAGGATCCTGAATGAGAGTGTGGAAACTACTTCCCCTCTTTTAAGAATGCCTTGCTCTGTGCCCCCGTGGGCTGCCAGGCATAGGAGTAGGTGGCTGTGTGTGTCTGCAGCTGTCGGGGAGCAGAGCTGCTGGGAAACCTGGTCTTTGCGGTGTCTGCAGAGATGGTGGTTCGGCATTGGAGAGATGGGGGAGCCCTTGGAGTGTTATGCATATAAGAAGCATACGGGATCTTTTTCAGGGGAGAAGGCAATGCACTGTGTTTATTGAGAATACAGTAGAGAAGCAGTTAGCATATGCTTTATAAAGACAAACCCCCATATACACATACACACATAAGTCCTGCAGATGGTGCATAGTTATCAGTCTGTGGTGGCTCAAGTCAGTCCTACTGGCTAGGCAGGGCTGACTGAGTGAGGAGTCGGGGTGCCTCTGAGACTCCTCCCAGGCTTTGCTTGCAGGACTGAACCCAGAGTCCCATGGCAAGAGCTTCCCTTCTTAGACATGTCAGTTCCCATTGGAGTCTGTGGTTATATCTACACTGGCGGGTTCTTGCGCAAGAATCCGCAGCGTGTCCACACTGCCCGCCCGCTCTTGCACAAGAAGATTTACAGTACGGTATTGGAAGAGAGGGCTTCTTGAGCAAGAGCTACGCTCTTTTCTTACAAGTGTAAGCTCTCTTGCGCAAGAGGGCAGTGTGGACACACGGCAGGGGTTTCTTGCGCAAGAAAGCCCTATGGCTAAAATGGCCATCAGAGCTTTCTTGCGCAAGAGAGCATCCACACTGCCATGGGCACTCTTGCGCAAAAGCACATCTCGCACATGGCAGTGTGGACGTGTTCTTGTGCAAGACTTCTTACACAAGAACCCTTGCGCAAGATGTTCCTGCAGAAGAAGCCACCAGTGTAGACATAGCCTGTGGGTGTTGCAGTGTCATACTGCTGTCATCTGCCCTTAGGAGGTGTTAATTTGTGTTCCTTTGATGGTGATTGTCAGGATTCCCATCGTTGTTTCTCACTCTTGGTGGGGGGTCTGTGCCTGTCTCCAGGGATCAGCAATGCTGCTAATTCAATTCTGCCTCAAGACACAATGCATGTTTCAAAGTTTCCACTTCTTCTTGATCACCTGGCCATCTGTGATGGCTTTCACTCACACACCCCCTCCATTCACACCAAACAATTGTATAGAGTTTCAGACAAGATCAGTAGTTAGTAGGGGTACAACTTAATTTGCAATACTAACAAGGAGCAAGGCCTTGCAGTAACATCTAATCATGAAAGACAGAGAAAGATAACTTATAAGCAAGTCATTACATCAAATCATTATGCATCATACTTATAATCTTATAACCAATATTAAAATATACATTTTTGCTACAGGAGGACCTGTGCTCCTCCCATATCCATCCACCCCATCTACTCCAGCCCTGTCCCGAGAGGCTGTCCACTCTAGTGCCAGCTACTATTGCTGTTAATGGAGGTCCCAGAGGGTATGTCTACACTACAGAGAAAATTGAATCTGCCGTTCTTGATCTTCCAGGGTTCAAATTAGCAGTCTAATTCAAACTGAGAGGGAAGCTCTGGCTGATGTCAGCAGTCTTGCTTCCACTAGGAGTAAGGGAAGTCCAAGGGAGAGTGTGCTCCCTTCAACTTTGTGCAGTGTGGATAGTGCCAAAAGTCAAGTTAATTAATGTAGCTGAAGTTACATATCTTAATTCGACTTTCCCGTAGTGTAGACATACCCAGAGAGAGCACAGATAAGTATAAGGGTGTTAATCGGGCTTAGCCCCTCCTGGGCTGGACTGGACCAGCTGGGTAAGGGACAGGACACCTATGCTACATCCACACTGCCTCTTTTTTGAGGAAGAGGCAATGCAAATGAAGCGCTCATTAGCAACTTCTCGCATTTCATTTGCATATTCTCTTCCGATGCTTTTTGCGGAAGAGGTTTTTGTGCAAAAAAAAGCTGTGTAGATGGGTCTACAAGAAATTTTGTGCAAGAAAACCTTTTTGCGCAAGAACCCTTATTCCTCAAAAAATTAGATTTACAGATTCTTGGGCAAAAGGGTTTTTCTGTGCAAAACAGACCCATGTACACTGCTTTTTTTTCCCACAAAAACCTCTTTTGCAAAAATCATCACCTAATAAACCATCTTGTTAGTCTTTAAAGTGCTACATGACTGCTTTTTTTGTGATTTTAAAGTTGTTGGTTCTTCGAGATCATACAACAGCTGCCTCCTTTGCAAAGACAAATATCTTTTCTCCCCTTTCTGTTCAGATTTACAAGTCGTTTCTCTCCTGTTGACATCTTAGAAACCTGCAAGCTACAGGACAGGACTAAGGGAAATTGCTACTGTTTCCCACCCAGGCTGCTGTTGAATTCTTTCTCTGTCCCTCCCGGCTTTCCTCACCTTTGATTGGTGTCAATACAATTCCATGATGTTTGGGTGCAGCGCACTCTTCCCGTGAGACCTAAAGCTGCAGCTGCTTTGGAAAAGGGTCATTTCGTGCTCCCCAGAGGTGGGAATGAGCAGCGTTGGTGAGAAGGGGACATTTCCGAGCTTGACCCTAGAAAGTCTGCCAGAGAGGACTGCGCAAGATGCCTCTCAGCAAAGAATCCCAATTTCCCTGCCCGTCTGTGCTCCATGTTTCCTCCCAGTGCCGCAATAGCTCCCTAGCCCAGCCCTCCTGTGGGGAAGGTGGTGAGTGGAATCCCACTGGTGACAGGGCTGGCGTGATGCCGGGTTGCTTATTTTCCACATTAAACACTGACCTCAACAGCTGACAGGGCTGCTCTCTAATATGGCCCTGATGGCATCCTAGCCAGGAGATTTTGCTGTGACTTTTACTCAAGACATTACAGATCTCCCCCAGGATCATGCCCCTTCCACCTGAAGCCCCACTCCTTCTGGTTGCTTGGAGCTGGCCCCCACACACACACCTTGTCCAGGGACCCACAGAGGCTGTCAGCCCCTGTCTCAGGGATTACCAGCTCCTCAACCCCTTTGGCTCTGAGGGCATTAGTAGGTTCTCCCTGCTGCAGGGGTGAAAAAGAGACCTTCTCCATCTCTCTTAGTAGCTTCTGGGATTCCCTCCGTTCCTCAGGGATCTCAGCACAATGGTCCCCTTTGCCACTGGTCATCACATCCTCAGTCTTAGCCACGTACACAAATCATTCCCAATAAACACTTCTGATGCTGGCATTTCTCCCTTTTCCCCCTTTGCCTTCAATTTGGCCAGGCTAACTGTGCTCTGTGATCACTTATCTTTAGGCTTTCCCCTTTCTGGTTCCCTCTCCCAAACGAAGCCAACAGAAAATACTAAAACTGTGAGCTCTTGAGCGGTTTTCAGCCCAGCGCTCCAGCTTCACTTCAAACTCCTCCAACAGCGCTTACCATGCTTACTTTGTGCAAAACACCTCATTGTCCTATCATAGCGGTGAATGCGGGGGTGTCGGGGAGCTACTGTCAGATACCGCAGGTCACTGTTATGACATTGTAATGGGGTGCAGTCACAGACAACCCTTCGGGGGTGCCTCCTGGGGTACTGACATGGCCACTGCCACTCACCTTCCTGCTCTCTGGGGCTCCTCACTGCCCGGTCCTGCTGGGCCAGCTCCGCTGGTCTCCCCCAGCCAAGGCCCCGAGCTGAGGTCCCTGCCCCACCGAGAAGCAGCACAGGCACTGAACCACTTCAGGTCCAAGGAGAGGGCAGTTTAGGGGGAAATGTGCACACTGGTTGCCCCTCCCGCCAGGTAAAAATTACTAACACTGGGTTTGATAGAAAATAAAAATGGTTTTATTACGTGGAAGCAGTAGGCAGGGGCGGCCCGTGACTATAGGTGGACTCGGCAGCCGCCTAGGGTGCCGCCTTCAATGGGGCGCCCGATGATGACATCACGGGGCACCCGATGATGACGTCAGCCCATTGATGGCCCTGCAGGCGGGGGCGCTGATCGCGTGTTCCGCCTGGGGCGCCAGCTGCCGCAGCCCGCCTCGGGCCACTCCTGGCAGTAGGATATAAGCGAGAACAGGCAGAGCGAAGTAGGTTACAAATCAAAAGAAACAAAACCGCTTGGCTAATTCTACACTGAAACCTCAGTACAAACTCTTCACACTCACCCTAAAACCTCTTTTCCAGCTGCCACTCTAAACCAGGGCTGTCTCCCCACCCTGGGGTCTCCGGCTCCTTCCTTCAGGTGCAGCCCAGCCAAAAGACCCAGGCCTCTCCTTTCTTATTCTTTTTGTTAAGGAGTTGAGGCCCCTCCCTACCAACCACTGCTCAGACTTAAGGACAAAAGATTGTTTAACTGTGGCTCATCAAGAAGTTGCAGGTAACACCTTCCACGTCTCCCATACACACATTTGAAACACATTCTATGTGTCTAATTTTACACACACGTGATACATATATCAAAGTAAGATTAAACAGAACCAGTTGAACGTGACATGAAGATTGATGGGTTACAGGAAATAATTTGCTCAAAACATTTTTGAGTTGTGTATATTCATGTCCATAAGTCCATTTCATAAAGCATGGGGGGGGGGGAGTTCTGTCACAGACATCATCCCTTCCCCTTGGGTGTACTCAGGGGGACTTCAATCCTGGTTTGTCCACTGCTTCTATACTATGGAAGCTCTGGATGAATCTGGAAACACAAACATTTTCCTTTGGCTCCCAAGTGCTTTCCTTTGGGCCACAAAATTCCCAAGTGATCAGGTACCATAATTTTCCCCTTTCACAAGGACTTCATGAACAAACGCCTGCTCTTCCCCCTGGGCCACTGGGGGTGGTGAATGGGCTCCACAGGGAAACGTACTCTCAGTGGATGGTTTCAGAACTGAGGCACGGCCCATACGGCTGACTCCAAGGGATCTAGGGAGATGAAGCTTGAAGGTGACAAGGTTGGTCTGTCACTGACTGTGGTGTGGGCCAAGGAACACCTTCCCAGCTGAGCGGGGCAGCGGAAGCTGGCTGGGTCCATAACCCAGTGGTTATGGGTTATCGAAGCTGGCCATTGCTTGCCCCAGGCCTGCTTCTTTTCACTCTGGGCCTTCAGGTGAGGTGGAGGCCAGCAGAGCACCAAGAGCCTCACCCGTGAGGCAAGTGGCAGCTGAAGCTGCGGCCTGCTTGGAATCTCCTGGAAGTTACTAGGGGACAGAGACTCGCACATGCCCTGAGTTACAAGGGACTGGGCTCCCTGAGGCCAGTAAGAGTCTCACTCACTGTCTGCCTTACAACCCCGGCTATTATGTGGCTGTGCAGCTTTGACCAAGAGCTCCCACCCCAACCGTCACCCAGCAGCTCATAAGCCTCATGCTGGGGATACCCAGCCTGTTTACTCCTTGCAGGCTGACCATGGCACCCTTCTAGCCTCCTATTGGCCCCAAAATTGTCCTACTGCCACCACACATGAAGGAGGGGAGACTCTAGGATGGGGCCGTCTCTAACGATATCTGGAAGAAAGGTGGTGTTCAGCCTGGTCACCAACCTGCCCAGTTGCCTCACTGAGGGTACGTCTAGACTGGCGGGTTTTTCCGGGATACCAGAGATATCCTGGAAAAACTCCTCCACCGCCAGGGAATACGTTTGCTCTTCCGCATTTTTTTGCAGAAGAGCAAATGCACTCTCTCGGGGAGCCCTGTATACCTCGTTCAACGAGGAATAAGGGCTCCGCCAAAAAAGGAGGCTTTTCCGCCATTTGGCCCACTCTAGACAGGGCCAAATGGCGGAAAAGCCTCTTCCAGAAAAGCTATCGGAAAAAGCTACGCAAATTGCGGAGTGCAATTTGCATAGCTTTTTCCGACAAAAGACTATAGTCTAGATCTAGCCTGAGAGGGGTTACAGATCTTTCTGTTAGGTGTAGAAACAGGGTGTCTGCCAAGTGAATTTGTTGAATGCACATTTGGGAGAGAATTTCCATATGTCTCTTTTTGCCACGTAGCTTAATGGACAAAGCATTGGCCTTGTAAGCCAGGGACCATGGGTTCAAATCCCCCCTGGGGTGAAAACCTACATCCTTCTTGTTGGTTGAAAAAACAACCCTCTTCCTATTTGTCACCGAGGAAGCTGGAAGATGTCTGAACTGGACTTTGGCAAGGACCCCCCAGAAACATCATCTTCCATAGGACAAGAGCTGTCTCGCTCTATCAGTGGCAAGCACTTAATACTAGTGTTTGGCTGGGACAAGAGCACACCGGAGGGTTTGTTCAGAAATGTCACTAAGTGAATCAGACAGAAGGAGCAAGGCTACTGTGAAAGAGAATAGAAAATGTCATTTAAAAATGTAACTATAACTGAGAGACAAAGGAGAGCCTGAGAATAAGCAACTCTGGGAAAGAGGAGATTCAGTTAGAAATGTAAAATCTAGGGCTGTCAATTAACACATGTTAACACCTGCAATTAACACAGGGCAGAACTAATATGTTAAAAAAATTAACGCGCGTTAATCGCAGGTGTTCCCATGGGGCGCTGCCCCTTTGAAATGCCGCCACGGTGTTTCAAAGGGGCAGAGCAACTCGGAGCCAGGGGTCAGCTGGAATCTTATTATTCTTTAAAAGCGCGATTAATCACAATTAATTTTTTTTAAATCGCTTGACAGCCCTAGTAAAATCCTGGTTAACTTTCTGCTTCTGCTCTCAAACACTCCACCCCCATTCTCCTGGCTCCCACTGCCAGTCCCCGCCATCCCCTGCGAGGGGTGGCTGGCAGCAGGAGCCAGCAGCCACACGCAGTTCACTGTAGCCATTTCACTCCTACGCTTGATGGACACACACCTTTACCCATTTCTTAGGGCTCAGGATGTAACTTGCTGCAGGTTTGCAAAGTCTTTCACCAAGAAAGAGTCTCACACACTAACATCTTTGCTCTCTATTTAGTAGCAGTTACGGAGCAAACAGAATACACATGCTGACAACATGAGGTGCCATCCTCACCAAGCCCGACCAAGGCAGGCAAACGTCCACTGTTGGCCAAGCAAGGTCAGTCTCCTCTGAATTTGGGTTGTTCCATGTCACGGTCGAGCAGAGGATTCCTAGCAGCTCTACCCTTAGGCTGTGTCTGGAATTCAGCTCTTTTCCAGGTCTTTCCTTCTTCCTTTTGTTCCTTTTTTCCTTTCTGCTGGTCTTCTAGGACCCCAGTTTAGATAGTGAAACTTGAGTTCTGCTTACCTTTATTTTACTAAAATTTTATTAACCAGTCATTACATAATTAAATTACCTAACCAATCATATCCCACCACCTTAAATGATTCACACATAGTGTAATTAATTATACAGCAGACAAATAAAACCAGAGATTCTACAAACAATAGGAAAGTGAGGAGCTTAATTACAGAATGAGGATGCCACAACCCCCAACTTTTAATAGGGAGTTTTGCGTCAGACAAAATGCTACCAGTAAACTAAGTTTGCTTTGCCCATCTTGAGATCTGTTTCTCTGAGTTATTGAGTGCCACTGGGATGGGGTCTCCCTCTACACAGCCGGGCATTCTGCTATTTTCATGCAATTTAGATGGAATAGAAGGATGTGACTCCCTGCTTTACAGCTCGTGGCTGCTGATCTTTCAGTCTGGCTGGAGATGAAAGCCTTAGGCTATAGGCCTTCCAATTCAGCTACAGAAGAAGCCCATTTCCTTACAGCACAGGGTGGCCCCGCAGTGAGCCCCTCCTCCTCATCCCCTTCCACCTCTTCATTATCATCTTTCTGATTCTGTGCTATAGGAAGTATCCACAGGGTCCTTGGCTGTGAATGTGGCAGCCCCACTCTGGATTGTGTCTAGTCCTTTATAAAAAATGATATGACTCCTCCCTTCGCCACTATTGGCTCAGTAGAAGGCTGGGACAACTCCCCCTCTGTGCCAGGCCCTGCCTCTACTCCCCTCCCCTCCTTCCCTCTTCCCAGTTCATAAGAGCCCATAGGATAGCGGGAGTCTGGTGCCGGCAGCAAGGCTCGGGTGCCCCCATATTCACTGGCAGCAGCGGAGGAGAGCAGAGCACTGCAGCTCCAACCCGCTCGGCTCCCTAGGCACCTAGTTATGGCAGTAAGGCACGATGGGGCCTTCTCACTCCACTCCCCCTGCCAGTAAGTTTGGGAGAACCTGATCATAGCTGTGGGTACCTGGCCCCTCCGCTAGTGTTCTGGTCCACCCAGATGCTCTGCACCTTGCTCCTCCTGCCCATGGCATTTAGGGGGCACATGCCCCTTCGTATCCTCCTCACAGGGCACCCCTGGCCCCAGCACCCAGCTCCCCAAGTCCCTTAGCCCCCACCATTCAATCCCCAGTTTTCTCTCCATAATCCATTGGCTTGATCCCTTCCTGTTTGATCCCCAGAGCCCAGAACCCTGGGGGATCCAGATAGGGGAGGAGTTACCAGCCCCCAGGGACACTTCCCCTGCAGGGAACAGCTTGAGGTGAGTGGAGAGCACAGTCTGGGGCCTGGAGGAAGACAGGGGTGAGGACAGGTGTCTAGAGCCAACACATTCATAAGACCTCTCTCTCAGGTGGATTTTCCCGTGACTATTAAGGTATGAGCGCTGGCTGAAAGCTTTCCCACAGTCCAAGCATGTATGGGGTTTCTCGCTGGTGTGGGTTTTCTGATGTCTATGAAGGGCTGATTTCCAACTGAAACCTTTCCCACACTCAAGGCATTTATAAGGTCTCTCTCCCGAGTGCATTCGCCTGTGATAAATAAGGTGTGAACTCCGGCTGAAAGTTTTCTCACAGTCCAAGCATTTATAGGGTTTCTCTCCAGTGTGAGTTTTCTGGTGTGCATGAAGGGTTGATTTCACACTGAAACTTTTCCCACACTCAAGGCATTTATAAGGTCTTTCTCCTGAGTGCGTTCTCCTGTGATAAGTCAAGTGTGAGCTCCGACTGAAAGTTTTCCCACAGTCCAAGCATGTATAGGGTTTCTCTCCAGTGTGGGTTTTCTGATGTGATTTAAGGGCTGATTTCCAATTGAAACCTTTCCCACACTCACGGCATTTGTAGGGTCTTTCTCCTGGGTGCAGTCTCATGTGATCAAGAAGGTGTGAGCTCCGACTGAACGATTCTCCACATTCCAAGCACATATGGGGTTTCTCTTTTGTGTGGGTTTTCTGATGGGAATTAAGGGTAGATTTCCAATTGAAACCTTTCCCACACTCATGGCATTTATAGGGTCTTTCTTCTGAGTGCGTTCTCCTGTGATAAGTAAAGTATGCACTCTGACTGAAAGTTTTCCCACAGTCTGAGCATGTATGAAGTTTCTCTCCTGTGTGGATTTTCTGATGTACATTAAGGTTTGATTTCCAAGTGTAAGCTTTACCACACTCAAGGCACTTAAAAGGTCGCTCACCTGTATGAGTTTGCTGATGTCTTGTAAGCTTGGAATTGTCAATATAAGTTTTCCCACACACATGGCATTTAAAGGGTCTCTCTCCTGTATGCACCCTCTGATGTATAATCAGTTGTGACTTCTGAATGAAACTTTTCCCACACTCCAGGCATTTATTGGGTTTCTCTCCTCTGTGGATCAGCTGATGTTTAACTAGGGTTGATTTCAAGCTGAAGCCTTTCCCACACTCACGGCATTTATAGGGTCTTTCTTCTGTGTGTGTTCTCCGGTGCTGAAAAAAGTTTGAGCTGTGATTGAAACTTTTCCCACACTCAGGGCATTTATAGGGCCTTTCTCCTGTGTGGATTCTTTGATGTATAATAAACCTTGAGCTATGACGAAAACTTTTCCCACAGTCAAGGCATTTGTAGGATTTCTTGTCATTGTGACTTGTCTGCTGGACGGTCATTTCCTTGGGACCATTTCCTTGTGATGCTCTGCCACATGGAATGGATTCACCCGTTTTCTTTCCGGGATAGGTTCCCAGCTGAACCTCTGATCTGTGTCCATCTCTCCAGGCATTTCCCTGTTCCAAGTCCTGGGAAACATTCCCTTCAGCTCTGCCCAAAAATGCTTCCTGGGTTTCCACTTCCCCAGGACCTTCCTGCTGCTGATTCATGTCCTTGTTGTCACTCACTGTCCTATCACCTGATGGGAGAAAGAGAGAGAATCCAGACAGGAGTCACTGCCGGTGTCGTGAGGAAAGGACAGAAGGCAAAGAAGGAGAACACAGCACAGTAACTATTGGAGAGATTGAGACATTGGATTCCAACTCCACATCCCACCCAAACACTCCCAGAGAAATAAATGCAGGGAGGAAATTTCTGACAAGATGAATGGGAAGCCAGGACTGATTCTGACTTGATGATACGGCACCTGCTGACTGCAACTTTCCCCTCGGTGAGATGGGGGAGAACTGTGTTACCTACCAGCTTTGTGTTCTTGGGGAATCAGGGCATAATGCTCATTAAAGACCTCCTCCCCTCCCCCAGCCTCTGCTTGAATCAAAGCCGATCAGAAGGAAGATTTACAAAAAGCAGAGAAAAGGCAGGGACAGACGCACCCAAACTCCTCCGGACAAAGGTGACAGGGTTCAGGAAATACCCTGGCCTCACTTGCATTGAAGGTAGGACAGGGAGGTATTAGTATACAGAATGGAGAACAGCAATTCCAAGACAAGCACTGAAGGGAATTCTGGGTCACAGAAAGCAGGAAAGAACTGCCTGATGGGAAATCACTGCTCCTGATGCTAATGAACCCACACCTGCCCAAACCCAGATCAGTAATTACCAGACCAATTTTAGTAATAAATCGTCTATTGGTATGCAAAATACTGAAGCTGACTAATTACATTCTGAGCCTCCATGAAAGGAACAGGGCCCATCGCCAGGAATAAGCCGTTCCTATTGTCTAGCCTAAACAAAACAACTTTGGGATATTCCATGAGCCACCAGTTTACCCAGAAACCAATCCAGTGTTCCCCATTACACGGTTGTGGTTTCCCTACAAAACTCCCCACAAAGCCTCAAGTAGCCTTCTGATGCCTGCATGTCCATTCCGCATCAGTCCCATTGACACTGCATCTGCTCCTGACGGATCCTGCTGGGAGCTTTCCGCTGTTTGTCTCCAACACTCTGGACCCTCGCTGCCATCACCACCTGGGAACCCCGATTGAGTCAAGTTTCACAGAGTGGTGAGATCTCTTTGGTAAAGCCTCTTGACCCTGCCTTATGTGATCAGTGATGGATCGCAAGCCCTGACATTTGAATTCAGACTTAAATTAGATTTAATGTGTTAAATGTTTTGTTTCTTAGGGTCCCGTTATATGGTTCTTGTATGGAAATATAAACTTTCATGGTTAAGCAGGTTGCTTCTCTCTCTGCCTTCCTTTCTCTGCCTCCTCTTTGGGGCGATGCTTCTGGCTTCCCTATTCACTCTGCAACACCACTCCTTGTACCTATACTAAAGATCCCCGTGTCTCTCAAGAATCCAGTGGGGTTTGCTCAGCTAGTGGGTTACTACCAGAATGGTCGTGGCGTAAAAGTGGAGATCGGGACATGCTGCACCTGGGAGCGTATGAGGGTGGCAACTTAAAGTGCTGTTTAAACGCAGCCCACTGAGTCCAAAGGCACAAGACGGCCAAATGCTGACACAGCTGTAAAACCCACCTACTGAGTACAGGGACATATAAGGGGTCAGCTGCTGAATGCTGATTAACCAGTCCTCCCACATGTGTTCTGTTAGTGGGTGTGAGTATCTGTGCTCCTCTGATTCTAGGGCGGGCAGAACACAGTCCCGGGAAACCTGGATCCCGCAGGAGAGCTCCACTGGGAGGGAACTGGCAGAAGGGAGAAGTCGAGCCCCATGTGAGAGCACAAGTAACAAAAGCAGCATACTGACAGAGTTATCAACCCCCCCTCCCTCCTTCAAAAGTGAAACCCCAATACATGAGCATACCCCGTGGTAACGGGCAAATCCAGTGACATTTGCTCACAGGACATTTTAGGAGTCCCAGCTTCTCCTCACTTACAGAATCATAGAGCTGGAAGAGACCTCAGAAGGTCATCAAGTCCAGCCCCCTACCCTAGGCAGGACCAATCCCAACTAAATCTACCCAGCCAGGGCTTTGTCAAGCTGAGACTTAAAAATCTCTAGGGATGGAGACTCCACTACTTCCCTAAGGAACCCATTCCAGTGCTTCACCTCCCTCCTAGTGAAATAGTTTTTCCTAATATCCAACCTGGACCTCTCCCACCGCAACTTGAGACCATTGTTCCTTGTTCTGCCATCAGTCACTACTGAGAACAGCCTGTCTCCAGCCTCTTTGGAACCTCCCTTCAGGAAGTTGAAGGCTGCTATCAAATCCCCCCTCACTCTTCGCTTCTGCAGATGAAACAGACCCAACTCCCTCAGCCTCTCTTCGTAGGTCATATGCTCCAGCCCCCTAATCATTTTGGTTGCCCTCCGCTGGACCCTCTTCAATGCGTCCACATCCTTTTTGTAGTGGGGGGCCCAGAACTGGACACAATACTCCACATGTGGCCTCACAAGAGCCGAATAAAGGGGAATAACGACATCTCTGGATTTGCTGGCAATGCTCCTCCTAATGCAACCTAATATGCCGTTAGCCTTCTTGACTACAAGGGCACACTGTTGACTCGTGTCCAGCTTCTCATCCACTGTAATCCCCAGGTCCTTTTCTGCAGAACTGCTACTTAGCTGGTTGGTTCCCAGCCTGTAACAATGCTTGGGATTCTTCTGTCCCAAGTGCAGGACTCTGCACGTGTCCTTGTTGAACCTCATCAGATTTCTTGTGGCCCAATCCTCCAATGTCGCTCTGGACCCTATCTCTGCCCTCAACCGTATCTACCTCTCCCCCTACCTTAGTGTCATCTGCAAACTTGCTGAGGGTGCAATCCATCCCCTCATCCAGGTCATTAATAACGATATTGAACAAAACCGGTCCTGGAACTGATCCTTGGGGCACTCCACTAGAAACCGACCGCCATCCTGACATCGAGCCATTGATCACTACCCGCTGGGCCCGACCTTCTAGCCAGCTTTCTATCCATCTTACTGTCCATTCATCCAATCCACATTCCCTTAACTTGCTGGCAAGAATATTGTTGGATACTGTATCAAAAGCCTTGCTAAAGTCAAGGTATATCACATCCACTGACTTTCCCATGTCCACAGAGCCAGTTACCTCATCATAGAAGCTAATCAGATTGTCAGGCACGACTTGCCCTTTGTGAATCCATGCTGACTATTCTTGATCACCTTCCCCTCTTCCAAGTGCCTCAAAATGGATTCCTTAAGGATCCCTTCCATGATTTTTCCAGAAACCGAGGTAAGACTGACTGGCCTACAGTTCCCTGGATCGTCCTTCCCTTTTTTGAAGACAGGCACGACATTTGCCTTTTTCCAGTCATCCGGGATCTCTCCCAAACTCCTTGACTTTTCAAAGATAATGGCCAAAGGCTCCTCAATGACATTTGCCAACTCCCTCAGTACCCTCGGATGCATTAAGTCCGGGCCCATGGATTTGTGTACGTTTAGCTTTTCTAAATAGTTCCTAACCTGTTCTTCTCCACCAAGGTCTGTCCATCTTCATCCCGTCTTGCGTCACTTAGCGCATTAGTCTGGGAGCTGACCTTGTCCGTGAATACAGAGGCAAAGAAAGCATTGAGTACTTCAGCTTTCCCCACATCATCTGCCACTAGGTTACCTCCCTCATTCAGTAGGGACCCCACACCCTCTCTGATCACCTTCTTCTTGCTAACTTGCCTGTAGAAACCTTTCTTGTTATCCTTCACTTCCAGGCATTTATGTCTCAGTTTCCCTTGTTCCTCACCTGTGCGGGAGCCTCTTGGGCTTTCTCTTTGCTTGCTAGCCTGGCAATCCGGGACCCACGGCTCTTCCCCTCGTTCCAGCCGGGCGACCAGGTCAGGCTTTGGAATAGGGAATCCTGCAGAGGGTGAAATCAGGCAAGGTCAGAAAGCACGGCGTCAGGGGAGAGTATTTGTCGCAAGGAACATGCCCTGAGTGTAACCGGCCCCTGCGTGGGACAGTGGGAAATCAGACCCCTTGGCAAGCAGAAGACTTTGGGAGGGAGCATTGTCACAACCTCATTAGGAGGTCTCAGGGTAGATGTGCTCTGGGGGACTTGCGCTCTCACACACACAAGCTCAGGTGTTACAGTCCGGCCTATTTCCAAGTCTGCAGAACCTAGAGCCCTCCCCAGGGCTGGAGACAGTCCCAGGAAGGAAGCTGAACCAGGCGTGGAGGAGAAAAAACACAGGAAGGGCAATTCCCTGCTTCTGGCCCCTTGAAAGCTGGGGAGATGGGGATGAACAAGCATGTCCACTAAGTTTCTGATCCCTGTTCCCTTGAAGGGGGTATGGAGATGAAAGAGTCTCTCCTGTTGGAGCTGGGGACTACCTGAGCCTCCCCTGCTAAATCCACCTGACCAGGGAAGAACCTGAGCAGATTCAGACAGGCAGACCCACGGGATTCTCCCAGCTGAGGGCACAGGAATCTCTTACCCAGCGAGGTCACCATGTCATAGTTCTCCCGCATGACGTCCCTGTAGAGGGCTCTCTGAGCGGGGCCCAGCAGAGCCCCCTGCCCCTGGGTGAAATACACGGCCACCTCCTCGAAGGTCACCGGCACCTGGAACAGCCAAAGTCCCCCACTCAGCACCGGCCGCCCTACCCCACAATCCCGCTATTCACAGGGGAGGGGCCTAAACAGCAGAATTCCCCCTCCCGCTCAGAGCAGCCAGGAGGGGGTGGGAGAAGGGGAGAGCGCCTTGTCCCCCAGCAGACAGAGCAGGGCAGGGGCTTCTCATTTCCCACAGGGCTGCCGGCCACAGGCTGCTCCGGGAAGCAGAGCTCTGAGCTGGGCACAGGGACAGGGACCAGCAGCATTTCACAGCAGCCTCTGGCCAGTGGGGTCAGGCTCTGCCACTGGGAGTCTGCTCAGCCCTGCCCTGTGGGGTGTGTCCTGGCCCAGCAATGGGGGAACGTCCCCAAGGGGCCTGTCCCGAAAATCTGGCCCAGGCTGCTCATATTCCAACAGGTGTATCACCCTGTAACCCTCCCTTCCTCCCTCTGAGTGTTTCCTGCATCCCACCCACCCTCCGCAGCTCCCTGAAAATCCCCTACCTGAGCTGGCTCCATCCCAGCCATTCCCCGCCCTGTCTCTGCAAGACGGGACGCTCTAGAGCGAAATGTGGATGCGATTCCTGAGCCTGCCAGGGCAAGAGGGGGGAGGTTTCAGAAGGGGTCTGGGTCCACATCACACCCCGACTCCCCCAGGCTTAGAGATATTAAATATCGGTTAACTGAATAATCAATTAATCTCATGAATTCTTATCGGTTAGTTGACTATTCTACAGGCCTCAGGGGTGGGGCTGGCAGCCAGCACGCTCTCACCTCAACCCACAGCAGTATAGGCATGGGAGGGAGTGAGGGGTCTACAGTGGGTCTGGGGATGAGGCATTTGGGGTGCAGGAGGGGCTCCAGGCGGAGGCCAAGGTTTTGCAGTGCAGGAGTGGCTGGGGACAGGAGGTGGGAGTGCGGGATCGGGGGGGAGTTAAGGGGCTGGAGGAGGCGTAGGGCAGCAGCTGGCGGAGTGCAGGGTATGGGCAACAATTGGGGTGTCAGAGGTGGTCAGGGCTCCCTCAGTCTCCCCTCCTACAACGCCCCTTCCTTCCCAGTGCCCCACCCTCAGGGTTTCCCTCCATTGCAGCCTCCTCCATCCGCCCCATAAATCTTCTGATTCCTCTGCCTCACCCCACCCTCCCTTCAGCGCACCCCCTGCCCCTCCCACCCGCACCCCCTCCCGGCTCCCACACCCCTGTTCCCCCATCCCCACGTGTCCCCCCCCCCCCCTTATCCTCCTCCTGCCCCCCACATCCCTGTTCCCCGATCCCCACGCCTCCCGCCCCCCTCAGCTCCCTCCTGCCCCCCATTATCCTCCTGCCCCCCCATCCCCACGTCTCCCCGCCCCCCTTATCCTCCTCCTGCCCCCCACATCCCTGTTCCCCGCCCTGCTCCGCCCCCCTTCAGCCCCCTCCTGCCCCCCACATCCCTGTTCCCCCCCCCCTTCAGCCCCTCCTGCCCCCCACACCCCTGCCCCCCCATCCCCACGTGTCCCCGCCCCCCGGCAGTCCGGGGCACCGCTCGGGGGCGGGGGGCGAGTCTCTCTTACCCGCCCAGCGGGAGATTCCCCGCCCGGGGATGCGGCCCCAGAGGCCCCGCGAGCAGCGGCTGCGAGGCGCTTCCCGCTGCGGGGCCTGAGCCCAGCCCCGGGCCCGGCGCCGCTGCCGCTGCCGCTGGGTCCTAGCGAGAAGCCGCCGCCGCCACAGCCCCGCCCCGCCCCGCCCCGCCGGCTCGGCAGGTCTCCCGCCGGGGGGGTCCGTGCAGCCGGGGCCCGGCTCCAGGCTGTTCCCGGGGCCGCCGGGACACAGACCCGGGAGAGCCCGCCCGGAGCGGGAGCTGCCGGGGACAGAGTCTCGGGGGCACCCGCGGTCCCGGAGCGGCTGGGCAGAGCCGGTCTCTTGTCTGCGCCCCGGGCTCCCCGGCAGCGCCCCAGGGACCCGCCCCGCTCCCCTCGCCCCAGGGCGCTGTCAGAGCTTCGCCACCGGCTTCCTGGGGCCGCTTCACCCCTCCTGGGCACTAGGCAAACCCCTTCCTGTCTGCCCCCCCGGATCCCCCTGCCTCCTCCCCCCAGGAGCCCCCTGCCCCCCCCAGGATCCCCCTGATCCCCCCCCAGGATCCCCCTGATCCCCCCCCCAGGATCCCCCTGCTACCCCCCCAGGATCCCCCTGCCTCCTCCCCAGGATCCCCCTGATCCCCCCCACCAGGGATCCCCCTGCTCCTCCCCCCCAGGATCCCCCTGCTACCCCCCCAGGATCCCCCTGCCCCCCCCGGAATCCCCCTGCTCCCGCCACCAGGGATCCCCCTCCCCCACACCAGGGATCCCCTGCTCCGCCACCAGGAGTCCCCCCTTTGCCCCTCTCCCAGCCGGATTCCCCACCTGGGCTCCCTGTCACATCGCTGCATGTCTGCTGTGAAGCACCAGCTAGTCTGGTTCAGGGGCTGGGGCTCCGCCACTCGGGTTTAGCCCCACGGACTCCTCCCGCAGCCCAATCTGACACGGGGCTCGGTGTCAGGGACAACACAGACCCAGCTGTGTTATAACCTGTGGCACAGGAGTCCAGCATGCCACTTTCTCAGCCTACACCCTCCCCCCCCATTGAGAAGCAGGCCTGGGACAAACCTCAGTGAGCACTGGGGCAGCCTGCTCCTCCCTCCGCCATGGGGCAGGCTCCACACACACAAAGTGGGCCCTGGACCAGGGGGCCATTTCATGGGGGGGGGTCTGACCTGTGCATACCAAGATGGGCAGTGGAGAGTGAGAGCATGGGGAAGCAGACTGAGGACAAAGAATTCAGCAGTGTTACTGAGTATGCTCAGTACAAGCCAAGCACCAAATGGGGTGGGGGGGCAATTCCTTCCGCTCCCCCCACAACATCATCTCTGTTCCAGGGCTGCTAAGGCCCTGGGAAACTGCCTTTTTGGCAGACAAGTTAGTGGTTGGCAGGAGCACTGTATCTAATTCCTATATACAAGGAAATTAAATAAATATTCGACCCTCTCAGCTCTAACACTAACATCTTGTGGCAAGTCACTTAAGGCAGTGTTTCTCAACCAGTAGTACCAGCAGTGTTAGGGGTACTTGAGAGAAGTCCGGGGTGTACGTCAACACAACTGAAATTTGGAGAAAATTGAATTTTTGTTTTAAGTTTTACAGCGCTTTATTATTTTTTGTACTTTTTACACCCAAAAATTTCATTGCCTGCCCGGCTACGATTAAGTTGTTTGAATAAATGTGTTGCAATAGTAGAAAAAAATAGTGTGTGTCTGAAATCTGTAGGTACTGGGGGTACTTACAAATTGACCTAGGAATAGTCAGGTCCTGCCCTGCGCTGCTGGGGGGACGCGCTGCCCTCGGGGCCCATGGCAGAGGGAATCCCCCAAAGTGGCTCCTTCAGCTCTGCTCTCGTCCAGCATTTGTCTCAGAGACTGAGTCCCTGGGGGTTAAAAGTGTCCCAGGGGTTCAGGGCTGGGGGAGGGGCTGGGTTTACGTTGTAATAAATGGACTGAGGGTTTCCCAGCATGGCAGAGCCCAGAGCATCCACCTGCAGGGAGAGAGCCTGGGTGGGTCGGGGTGTGACGTGGACGCAGGCCCCTTCTGAAATCCCCCCCTCACCCCTCTTGCCCTGGCAGGCTGAGGAATCGCGTCCACGTTTTGCTCCAGAGCGTCCTGTCTTGCAGAGACAGGGCGGGGAAACGTCTCCAGATGCTTCTTCTGCCTGGCTGAATTCCCCCCTCTTCCTTCCCTTCCCAGCAGGGATCCCCTGCCATGTTGCTGAGGAGAAGGACACTTGGGCCAGGCCCCTTCACTGTAGACAGCCGTCCCCTCCCCCATTTTCCACCAGCCCCTGGGCCGGGTTTCCCAATAGATGGTTCTTTTCCCTGCAGGGGGCAGGTCCCTGAGGGCTGGTGTCTCCTCCCCTCCCCAAATTCCCCAGGCTGCTGGATTGTGGGGCACCACGTGCTAAGGCACCAGGCCAATGGGTTGTGGGGAGGAAGTGGGGCTGAGTGGTGGGGGCTTGTGGAGCTGGGAAGCAGGGTGTGTGTGCCAGGGCTTTGGGGCTTCTGGGCTTAGAGGCGAGGGAGAACACAGGGGCGGAGAGGTGCTGTCTCTCCTCACTCACCTCCTCTGCCTCTACTCCCTGCCCCCTGTGCACTCAGAGAGCACCACGCTAAGAAATCTGTCACGGCAAGAGCCGGGTTATGTCCCTTCCAGGTTCTCTGAGCTTCTCGTCGCTGTGGGAGGTGACGCAGGCCCACTCCGACTTCATTAGCTTTGATGTCCCACTTGGGTCTCTGCGGCCCTTCCTTTCTATTCTTTCCTCTCCATGCTGGTTGGTTTCCCTCTGTTCCTGAAGGCTGTTGGGTCATCTGCTTTGATGTGCCCTTTGGCAGGATGCAGCAGGGAGGGATGGAAGAAATCGCCAGCCAAATGGCCCTTTGTCAGAATAGCCCTTTTTGCATTGCATTGTAGCAGGGGCATGTGATGGTTGTGTGGGCTGAGCAATGACCGTGATCAATCTCTGTCCGCACAGACAGGGAGGGGGAAGTGCTAGATTCAAAGGCCCACAGCCAGAGACTGGAAAGGGACAGGAATTTACTGCCTGAGCCGCAGGAGGGTGTGAGATAGAGTCAGGAGAAGATGGGAGATGTGGGGGGGACAGAGCTGGGAAACTGTTGAAAGCCAGACAGCTGAGGCTAAGAACGGTGCACTCGCTACACCAGTGCCAGAGAGAGACAGAAATTTTCCTACAAGTGAGGGGTGGGGGGAGAGCTGTTCTGAATTCCAAAGAGCTGCAAATGGCCCCCCAAGAGCAGGGATGAGAAAGGAAGAGGCACTCCTGCTGGCTGAGAGGATGTCAGGGCAGAGCAGAGGAGGAAATCAGGGAAATCAACCGGACTCGCCACCCTAAAGCCAGGCCGACCACCATCACCAGAGCCGCACAGAGCTCGTGATCTAGCTGGTCTCCACGCACCCCAACTCCCTGCATTTCCTGCTCCTGGGACATTTGTCCCTGTGACTGGGCTCCGCCATCCCTCACTGGCTGCGGCAGTTTTCTACCCTCTGTAACTCGTTCCTCTCCGCAGGGCGCCCTCGGGACGTGGGAGCGCCGCCGGGTGAGGCTGGGCATGCACTCGCCGGGCAGGACGTCAGGAGCGGAGGGGAATGCTGACTTTCCTTTCTTGCTTTCAAGGAATAAGGTAGAAGTTAGCCTCTCGAATTCCCAGGGTCCTCTGTCTCAACTAAAGGGGGAGACGATCTCAGGGCCACCTGGGAAGCCTCCCGCCCCAGCCTTCCCCAGCTCAGAGGACAGACCCCGAGCTGCCAACTGGTCAGCTTTTCTGCCTTCTATGGGTCAGTGGGGAAAAGGCCTCAGCTGCAGGAGAAGCAATCCCCTCTGGCAGGCATCCCCCATCCCCCCACTGCTTGCAGAGGGAGTTACCAGCATGGGGAGGGGGGCTGTTTTGTCTGGCTGTGGAGAGGAATGACAACAAGATGTGTTGTGAAGGGCTCCCTGGCTGGCTCTGGACTGTGCTGTGGCTGTTTTCATTGCCGTGTGGCCAAGCAAAGGGAGGCCCTGCACTGTCTCTTGGACGTGGGTTTCAAGGGCCAGGGCAGGTTCACCTTCCCCTACCCCAGGCTGTGGTCCTGCCCACGTTCTGCCCCAAGTCCCCAGCTCCCTCCCCATCTTCCATGAAATAAGGGTGCTGCTCAGCCCAGCCAGTGCTCTGGACCCTAGGCCAGCTAGTTGCTGGTGTTGCTCTGGGTGGCTTAGGCCAGCTCCGGTTGTTGGTCAGCCCAGGGCTCAGGTCAAGTGGTGGAGGGGCCCTCAGGGGTTGGGGGCTCTGGCCATGGTGGGATGGGGCTGCAGGACAACAGGGAGGGGCTGACAGATTAGCCTCCCCGAGGGGGGGTTCACCCCTGTGCATGTGTGATGTAATAATTTTGCTGCAGCTGATGAATTAGAACAAAGCCAGGGACTCTTCTTGCTCAAGAGCAGCTGGGTGATTTAGATCATAGAATCATAGAACCATCGAGCTGGAAGAGACCTTAGAAGCCCATCAAGTCCAGCCCCCTGCCCAAGGCAGGACCAATCCCAACTAAATCAACCCAGCCAGGGCTTTGTCAAGCCGAAACTTAAACACCTCTAGGGATGGAGACTCCACTACTTCCCTAGGGAACCCATTCCAGTGCTTCACCTCCCTCCTAGTGAAATCGCTTTTCCTAATATCCAACCTGGACCTCTCCCACCGCAACTTGAGACCAATGCTCCTTGTTCTGCCATCCATCACTACTGAGAACAGCCTCTCTCCAGCCTCTTTGGAACCTCCCTTCAGGAAGTTGAAGGCTGCTATCAAATCCCCCCTCACTCTTCGCTTCTGCAGACTGAACAGACCCAACTCCCTCAGCCTCTCCTCGTAGGTCATATGCTCCAGCCCCCTAATCATTTTGGTTGCCCTCTGCTGGACCCTCTTCAATGCGTCCACATCCTTTTTGTAGTGGGGGGCCCAGAACTGGACACAATACTCCAGATGTGGCCTCACCAGAGCTGAATAAAGGGGAATAATGACATCTCTGGATCTGCTGGCAATGCTGGACAGCTGTAAAACAGGAGGCAGGTGGCCACCAGCCCCATCGGCTTCCGCCTGGTCTGCAATTGTCTATATAGACCAGGGGTGGCCAACCCGCGGCTTGTGAGCCGCATGCAGCTCTTCCCCCCTTAAAGTGTGGCTTGCAAAGCCTCCCCTGCAGCTCGCAAAGGTGCC
Source organism: Pelochelys cantorii (assembly GCA_032595735.1). Taxonomy (NCBI): domain Eukaryota; kingdom Metazoa; phylum Chordata; order Testudines; family Trionychidae; genus Pelochelys; species Pelochelys cantorii. Next base: position 451,865 of record CM064339.1, on the reverse strand, counting down.
CCTGTGCCCCTAGAAACAGCCCCTGGCTCCCTGTCCTCACTGGGGCAGAGGAGCCTGATGTGGCCAAAAAGCCTTGTTTTTTTAAAAGGGCAGCGTCCTTTTCCCCCCCTCAACACCTCTGGGGGGCTGGTGGGGCGCGCTTCCTTTTTTTTTTTTTTGCTCAACCAAAAGTGCTCAAAGAAAATTTTTGGTGTGGCTCTTCGCATTTTTTCCGCTACTGTTTCATCTCTCTTTGTTTAATGGATTGGCCACCCTGATATAGACCAAAGACCCGGCTGGCAGCAGCTGCTAAGGCCTGGAGTCACAAAGAGACTATTTGACATCTAGAAAAGTCCCCGACACACCCTTGTGAGCCACACGTACATACCCAGGCTCCCTAAAGAAAACACGGGGAGAGAGAGGAGCTAGGACTGGGCCCCACAAAACCCAGCGCGCGAGGCAGGGTGACCCCAGAGTGGTGATCCCAGGGGAAGCTGTGATGCTGAGGGGTTTGCCCACAATCTATGAGGAACGGTTTGACTGTCTGGCCTGTAACCTGGGTGTATCTGTGCTGGGCAGCCGGGATTCAAAGCCCAAGCGCCAGCAGCCTGCTCACAGCACTGGGCTTCTCCCTAGCTTCCTCCAGCCTCTGTTCCTTCTGGCCCAGAGGGTTAAGGGATGTTTTAGTGAGTGTGGAAAAGCCGGCAGAGGTTGCAAAGGAAACAAGTTTTGTAGCGATCACATTTGTCTCCAATCGTGCACTAGCAGTTTTCTCACTGAGATGGAGTTTCTGGGGCCGTTCAGCCCCCGTGGCTGGAAAGTTCCACTTTTCTCATGGGCCCTTTGGGATCTGCCCAGCAGTGGCTGCCCAGCTGGCTCTGGGTCCTGGGTGTAGCTGCCAGAGCTGCAGGGGAAATGGCATCTTCCATATTGGTCTGGCTGCTGGCTTTGGCTGCCCTTCGTGTCAATGTCACTCCACTGCCCTGGTCCACAGACTTTGCAAACAGGCTCCAGCAGGTGGAAAAGCCGCAGTCCTTTGTCTCAGGGCATGGGGGCTTAAGCCTTGCCAGACAGGGACGTTTTTAGGGACACATCCCAGTTCACACTCACAGGTCTGCATGCCTGGCCAACACCCCCCTCATGCCGGAATATCACTGAGAAGTGAGTCAGGAGCTATTAGACATGATTAAGGGCATCTTAGATCCAGATTACAGTGATTAGGGCAGGCACTGGGATGCTCTTAGGGGTGGAGAGGTGATCTCCGTGGGTCTCCAGTACCAGAAGGCAAGGGTGCCATTTACGGGGGCAAGGGTGGGTCAGTAGCCCCCACTAAAGACTGAACCCCTGGATTTCATAGTTGAGGTCTGCTCAAAACACATGCCTCAGCTCCAGAGACAGTTCTGAGCAGCAACAGTTTGTGCTGCTCCCAGCTTTGCCTCTGGGGGAGGCAGGGTGATTAGGATAACAAAGGGCTTTGTAATTCAAGTAACTGAAGGATGGTTAGACTACAACTAGAGCATCATGAAAATATGGCCAGGTAGGTACTCCACTTAAAAGACAGGGGGAAAAGATCTGCCTTTGGACCTCTGCTGTTAAACTTCTCATAAACGTTCTTGAAAAAGGGGTACATGAGGTGGCAATATTTGCAGGTGATGCAAAATCACTCAAAATAGTTCAGTGCTAAAGCTGAGGGCAAAGAGTTACAAAGGGGTCTCACAGCACTGGGTGAGTGGGCAACAGGAGGGCAGATGGAATTCAGGGTTGATCAGAGAATCATAGAGCTGGAAGAGACCTCAGGAGGTCATCAAGTCCAGCCCCCTGCCCAAGGCAGGACCAATCCCAACTCAATCAACCCAGCCAGGGCTTTGTCAAGCTGAGACTTAAAAATCTCCAGGGATAGAGATTCCACCGCCTCCCTAAATAACTCATTCCAGTGCTTCACCACCCTCCTAGTGAAATAATTTTTCCTAATATCCAACCTAGGCCTCCCCCACTGTAACTTTGATAAATGCAAAGTAATGCACCTGGATAAATATAATCCCAACTATCCACACAAAAATGAGGGGGGTCTAAAATAGCTGTTACCACTTAAGAAAGAGAGCTTGGAATCCTTGTGGCTAGTTCCCTGAAAATGTCTGCTCAGCATGTGTGCAGTGGCAGCCTGCAAACTGGAAAGCTAACTGAATATTGGGAATCATTAGGAAAGGAATAGATCAGGGTGGGGTACATGAGGTGGCAATATTTGCAGGTGATGCAAAATCACTCAAAATAGTTCCTGAGGCCCTGGAGCCAGATGCGGCCCCTGGTTTGCCTGGATCCAGCCTGCAAGGCTCAGGACCCCTCCCCAGTATTGGGGAGCCTGCGCTAGCACTCTAGCCTCCCCCATCCTGCTGCCTTTCCCGCGGAGCCAAAGCAAACAAGGCTGTGCCCCCTAGGCTCTGGTGTGGGAGGGGAATGTGGGGAGTGTCTTTCTCCTTCTCAGAGGCCACCTCAATGAGGGCTCTTTTGTTTTGTTTTTTGCTTCTCACTTGTGTGCGTCCCCCGACTGCTTTTTCTGTGGGTCAGAGGCCCCCGACCTAAAAAAGGTCCCCCCCCCAATAAATAAGACAAAATACCATATTGCCTCTCTCTATAAAGTCATTGTGTGCCCACATCTTGAATACTGCATGCAGACCTGCCCCCCTCCCCATCTAAAAAAGATCTATTGCATTTGGAAAAGGTACAGAAAGGGCAACAGAAGCAATTAGGGGTAAGGAACAGCTTCCCTAGGAGGGGAGATTAACAAGGCTGGAACTTTTCAGCTTGGAAAAGAAATGACTACTGGGTGGGGGAAAGATGTTAGACATCTAGAAAATCATGCATGGTGTGGACAAATAAAATGAGGAACTGTTATTTCTTCCTGCACTAACCCAAGAAGCTCGCCCAATGCAATTTATAGGCAGCACATTTAAAACAAAACACATTATTACTTCACAGACAACTTGTGGAACTCTTTGCTGGGGGATGGTGGAAAGGCCCAAAGTTCAAGGGGGACAAGTCCCTCAGTGGCTACAGGTCCCTCAGGATGGGCAGGGATGGTGTCCCTAGCTTCTGTTTGCTGGGAATGGGCGACAGGGGATGGATCATGATGATGGACTCTTCTGCTGATGCCTTCTGAAGCACCTGGCATTGGCTGCTATTGGAAGACAGGATACTGAGCTTGATGGACCATTGGTCTGACCCAGTGTGGCCATTCTGACGTTCTTATATAGAACCCAAATGTGTCTGCCCCCAGCTGTAGCCCACTAGACCCTACTCCCTTCCCAGAGCTGAAATAGACCCCAGGAGCCCCCCTCAATTTGCTGCTTGGCTTGTATTGAGCAGGCTCAGTAACACGGTTGTATCTGCTGTCCTCAGTCTGCCCCCACCCTCACTCTTCCCACTCCATCCCGACAAGCACATCAGCCCCCACCCCGGCCCAAATTTGAAATGGTGCCCCTGCCAGCGCGCACGCGTGCACACTCTCTCTCTCTCTCTCTCTCTCTCTCTCTCTCTCTCTCTCGTGCACACACACAACACAACACCCCCCCACCTGGCCCCTCTGCAGCCCTTTATTCTTCTCTCTAGTCCTGCTCTGCCCTTTGTTCTGCCTATAGGGCTGGCTGCCTGCAGAGGGGAACCCCCCATGCTAGGTACCAAATTTCTAGGCAATTCACACATCCATTGTGATCTCAGACTCTCCATAGACATGGGGCTCAGACATGCAGGCATCAGTCACACCTCTAAAAAAACAACAGCTTCAAAGGGGTAGCTGAGTTAGTCTGTAACTGGAAAAACTTAAAACACAAGGAATAGTCCAGCAGCACCTTAAAGGCTAGCCAAACACATAGATGGGATCATGAGCTTTTGTGGGTACAACCCACTTCATCAGATGACTGGAGTATTAAAAGTCTGGATCCAAGAATAAATAAGGGGATAAATAAGGGAATGACTGGAGTATTAAAAATCTGGATCCAAGAATAAATAAGGGAGTATTAAAAGTATGCATACAAGAATAAATAAGGGTATGTCTACACTACCACCCTAGTTCGAACTAGGGTGGTTAATGTAGGCATTCGAAGTTGCAAATGAAGCCCGGGATTTAAATATCCCGGGCTTCATTTAAATCTTGCCGGGCGGGCGCCATTTTAAAATCCCCTTAGGTCGAACTCCGTGCCCGCGGCTACACGTGGCACCGAGTAGGTAGTTCGAATTAGGATCTCTAATTCGAACTACTGGTATACCTCGTTCCACGAGGGAAAAGAAAAAAAAATAGTGAATTAGATTGTTCAAGTTACAAGAAGCTGATAAGAACACTTTGCACCTTTTTCAGTACCCATTGGTTGGTTGGTTAAGTCATTAGGACGTGGAAGGGAGTGTGCTAGCCAAGAAATGTCTTTATTCATTCCTCTCTGATAGGAATCAAACTTGTAAATGAAGTTCCAACCCTTCCCTGTGTAAGTGGCCTGAAACAACATGGTGACTTGGAGATCCATTAATGAGTGACCCGGCAAGATAAAGTGTTCTCCAACAGGCTTCTGTGTGTTGCCTTTTCAGCTATCAGATTTGTGTCCATTAATTCTTTCCCATAGAGATGGTCCAGTTTGGCCAATATTCGTGGCAGAGGGGCATTGCTGGCATTTGATGGCACAGATCACATAAAGAACCTTTTCCTGACACCTAGTTAACAAGGCCACATCTAGGGGAAACTGAGGCACACACACTATTCATATAAATTTAGTACAGAAAATCCTCCCTTTGATGCCGAATTGAGAGGGGATCACTTTAGCCCAGTGGTTCCCAATCTTATTGATACTGGGGACCAGTAAACCCATTCAAAAGCTTTTGGAGGACCGGTAATATTTATTTTCACATTTGCATATTCATTAAGCAAATGATGAATATGCAAATAAATTATTTGTGGTCCTCCCAAAGCCCCCAGTGCCAACAGCAGTGGGCCTGGTTGACTGCCCTGGATGGTTTCCCGACCCCAAGCCCAAGGTATCTCCTTCACCCCAGTTTGGAACCAGTAAGGTTAGAAGGTCCCTCTCAGGCCTGCCGGGTAACTCAGATTGTATGGGACCTGGATGTTGGGTGAGTAGCCCTGTGTCCTCTCCCCCAGTTGTGCCTGCGTTCGTGGGTGAAACCACGGACCGTACCCTGCCCTGGGGCATGTCGCTGGCCCTACCTGTCCGGTGGGTTGTTCTGTCCCCTTTCCTGGCCCCAATCCTGGCCGCTTTATCAGCCGGCACCGGCCCCCTGGCTACATCCGGCGTTCTGCATCAGTGTGCACAGCGCACGGCCTTTTCCCTGGGTCCTAGTGCCCGCTGCCCGGGACCATGCCCAGCAGAGACACTGCAGCGATGGGCTCTCTCCCAAGAATCATGTGCAAAAATTTTTCTGAGGACCAGTATTTTTTTTCTAAGGACCGGTAGTGGGCCGCAGACCACACTTTGGGAAACGCCGCTTTAGCCAATGAGCTGGGGTAGAATAGGTACCGCTTTCTGGGACAAACCAGCATTCACAATAGGAGCATGAGCGCAGCCTCCTCTCTCTGAGCAGGGACCAGACCCTTTGGTCACAACAGAGACTGAATCACGCCCCTGCAGCCCTGCACAGACGAAATGCAGTGAGCAGATTCAACCTCAGCATATGTCCAGGGCCCGCTTTGTGTGTATGGAGCCTGCCCCACGGATGGCGGCGGCAAGAAGGAGCCATGGTGGCTACCCGAGTGCTCACTGAGCTTTGTCCCAGGCCTGCACCCATTTGGGGGGGCGGGGAGGGATGCCCATGCACCAGCTCCCAACACAGCTCATAGACTCATAGACTTTAAGGTCAGAAGGGACCATTATGATCATCTAGTCTAACCCCCCTGCACAATGCAGGGCACAGAATCTCACCCACCGACTCCTAGAATAATCCTCTCACCTATATCTCAGGTATTGAAGTCCTTGAAACAATGGTTCAAAGACCCCAAAATGCAGAGAATCCTCCAGCTGTGATCTGTACCCCATGCTACAGAGCAAGGCTCACTCCATTTGAGTCCCCCCAACCATGCCCCTTGTCAGTGCTCAGGTGGGGGATCCGGCTGGGAGAAGGGCAAGGAGGGATCCTTGGGGGGAGGAGCAGGGGGATCCCTGGTGGGGGTAGCAGGGGAATCCTGGGGGGGGGGCAGGGGGCTCCTGGGGGGAGGAGGCAGGGGGATCCTGGGGGGGTAGCAGGGGGATCCCTGGTGGGGGGGATCAGGAGGATCCTGGGGGGGGTAGCAGGGGGATCCTGGGGGGGCAGGGGGCTCCTGGGGGGAGGAGGCAGGAGGGGGATCCTGGGGGGGTAGCAGGGGGATCCCTGGTGGGGGGGATCAGGAGGATCCTGGGGGGGGTAGCAGGGGGATCCTGGGGGGGCAGGGGGCTCCTGGGGGGAGGAGGCAGGGGGATCCGGGGGGGCAGACAGGAAGGGGTTTGCCTAGTGCCCAGGAGGGGTGAAGCGGCCCCAGGAAGCCGGTGGCGAAGCTCTGACAGCGCCCTGGGGCGAGGGGAGCGGGGCGGGTCCCTGGGGCGCTGCCGGGGAGCCCGGGGCGCAGACAAGAGACCGGCTCTGCCCAGCCGCTCCGGGACCGCGGGTGCCCCCGAGACTCTGTCCCCGGCAGCTCCCGCTCCGGGCGGGCTCTCCCGGGTCTGTGTCCCGGCGGCCCCGGGAACAGCCTGGAGCCGGGCCCCGGCTGCACGGACCCCCCCGGCGGGAGACCTGCCGAGCCGGCCGGGGCGGGGCGGGGCGGGGCTGTGGCGGCGGCGGCTTCTCGCTAGGACCCAGCGGCAGCGGCAGCGGCGCCGGGCCCGGGGCTGGGCTCAGGCCCCGCAGCGGGAAGCGCCTCGCAGCCGCTGCTCGCGGGGCCTCTGGGGCCGCATCCCCGGGCGGGGAATCTCCCGCTGGGCGGGTAAGAGAGACTCGCCCCCCGCCCCCCGCCCCCGAGCGGTGCCCCGGACTGCCGGGGGGCGGGGACACGTGGGGATGGGGGGGCAGGGGTGTGGGGGGCAGGAGGGGGCTGAAGGGGGGCGGGGAACAGGGATGTGGGGGGCAGGAGGGGCTGAAGGGGGCGGAGCAGGGCGGGGAACAGGGATGTGGGGGGCAGGAGGAGGATAAGGGGGCGGGGAGACGTGGGATGGGGGGGCAGGGGATATGGGGGGCAGGAGGGAGCTGAGGGGGGCGGGAGGCGTGGGATCGGGGAACAGGGATGTGGGGGGCAGGAGGAGGATAGGGGGGGCGGGGACACGTGGGGATGGGGGGGCAGGAGTGTGGGGGGCAGGAGGAGGTGAAGGGGCGGCGGAACAGGGATGTGGGGGGCAGGAGGAGGCTGAAGGGGGGCGGGGAACAGGGATGTGGGGGGCAGGAGGGGGCTGAAGGGGGGCGGGGAACAGGGATGTGGGGGGCAGGAGGAGGCTGAAGGGGGGCGGGGAACAGGGATGTGGGGGGGCAGGAGGAGGCTGAAGGGGGCGGGGAACAGGGATGTGGGGAGCAGGAGGAGGCTGAAGGGGGCGGGGACAGGGATGTGGGGGGCCAGGAGGGGCTGAAGGGGGCGGGGAACAGGGATGTGGGGGGCAGGAGGGGGCTGAAGGGGGGCGGAGCAGGGCGGGGAACAGGGATGTGGGGGGCAGGAGGAGGTGCGGGTGGCAGGTGGGAGGGGGCGGAGGATGGGGTGAGGGCGGGTTGCCAGGTGTCCGGTTTTGAACCGGACAGTCCAGTATTTGAGCTTTCTGTTCGGGAAACAAATTGAGACAATAGAACTGTCGGGTATTTTCTAACTAAGATGTGATGTAGATTGTGGTGTCATGGCAAGTGTGTCCCGTACTGTTGTTGAACCATCTGGCAACCCTAGGTGAGGCAGAGGAATGGGAAGATTTATGGGGCGGATGGCAGGCGGCTGCAATAGAGGGAAACTCTGAGTGTGGGTCACTGGGAAGGAAGGAGAATGGTGGGAAGGAAGAGGGATGGGGGCGGGGAGCTCCCCATGTGTCTGCTGGTCCCAGAGCTGCTGCCCTCAGGGGCACAGCCAGGCTGCCCCTGGAGAGCCCCTGGGAATGGGCCAGTCCCCAGCGCTGCCAGGCCCAGGGGAGAGGGAAGGAGACAGAAGGGGTGTGGGGAGAGCGAAAGGGGCGGCAGGAGCAGGGAGGGACCCAGCCCTGCTCCCATCGTTCCCTGCATCCCCCCTGCACAGACTGACACTCCTGGGAGCCAGGGGAGCAGCTGACCTAGGGCTGGAGGAGGGGCTGGGTTTACATTGTAATAAATGGACTGAGGGTTTCCCAGCATGGCAGAGCCCAGAGCGTCTGACTCCAGGGACAGAGCCTGGGGCGGGGGTCGGAGTGTGACATGGAGCCAGGTCCCTTCTGAAACTTCCCCCTCCCCCCTCTTGCGCTGGCAGGCTGAGGAATTGCATCTACCTTTCACTCCAGAGTATCCCATTTTGCAGCGACAGGGCGGGGAATGGCTGAGATGGAGCCAGCTCAGGTAGGGGATTTTCAAGGAGCTGTGGGGGGCTGTAGGTAGGGCCGGGGGAGGGCAGGAAACACTCAAGAAGGTGGGGGCAGGGTGATACACCTGCTGGGATATGAGCAGCCTGGGCCAGATTTTCGGGACAGGCCCCTTGGCAGGGGTGCTGGGGACGTTCCCCCATTGCTGGGCCAGGACACACCCCACAGGGCAGGGCTGAGCAGACTCCCAGTGGCAGAGCCTGACCCCACTGGCCAGAGGCTGCTGTGAAATGCTGCTGGTCCCTGTCCCTGTGCCCAGCTCAGAGCTCTGCTTCCCGGAGCAGCCTGTGGCCGGCAGCCCTGTGGGAAATGAGAAGCCCCTGCCCTGCTCTGTCTGCTGGGGGACAAGGCGCTCTCCCCTTCTCCCACCCCCTCCTGGCTGCTCTGAGCGGGAGGGGGAATTCTGCTGTTGTGGGCCCCTCCCCTGTGAATAGCGGGATTGTGGGGTAGGGCGGCCGGTGCTGAGTGGGGGACTTTGGCTGTTCCAGGTGCCGGTGACCTTCGAGGAGGTGGCTGTGTATTTCACCCAGGGGCAGGGGGCTCTGCTGGGCCCCGCTCAGAGAGCCCTCTACAGGGACGTCATGCGGGAGAACTATGACATGGTGACCTCTCTGGGTAAGAGCTGCTCAGGATTCCCTGTTCCAAAGCCTGACCTGGTCGCCCGGCTGGAACGAGGTGAAGAGCCGTGGGTCCTGGATTGCCAGGCTAGTGAGGAAGGAGGCACCCGCAGAGGTGAGGAACAAGGGAAACTGAGTCATAAATGCCTGGAAGTGAGGGGAAGCTCGGACTCCTAAAATGTAATGTGAGCAAGTGTTACCACGTGGTACGCTTGTTTATTGGGGTTTCACTTCTGAAAGGAGGGGGGTTGATAACTCTGTCAATGTGCTGCTTTTGTTACTTGTGCTCTCACATGGGGCTCTCGACTTCTCCCTTCTGCCAGTTCCCTCCCAGTGGAGCTCTCCTGCAGGATCCAGGTTTCCCGGGACTGTGTTCTGCCCACCCTAGAATCAGAGGAGCACAGATACTCACACCCACTAACTGAGCACATGTGGGAGGACTGGTTAATCAGCATTCATCAGCTGACCTCTTATATGTCCCTGGACTCAGTAGGTGGGTTTTACAGCAGTGTCAGCTTGTGGCCGTCTTGTGCCTTTGGACTCAGTGGGCTGCGTTTAAACAGCACTTTAAGCTACCACCCTCACACGCTCCCAGGTGCAGCATGTCCCGATCAGCCACGTCCACTCTGCTAGCAACCCACTTGCTGAGCAAACCCCACCGGATTCTTGAGAGACACAGGGATCTTTAGCATAGGTACAAGGAGTGGTGTTGCAGAGTGAATGGGGAAGCCAGAAGCATCACCCCAAAGAGGGGGGCAGAGAAAGGAAGGCAGAGAGAGAAGCAACCTGCTTAAACATGAAAGCTAATATTTCCAGGCAGGAACCGTATAAGGGGAGCCTAAGAAACAAAACAGTTACACTGTTATATCTGACTTAAATCTGAATCCAAATGTCAGGGCTAGCGATCCATCCCTGATCACATAAGGCAGGGTCAAGAGGCTTTTACCTAAGAGATCTCACCGCTCTGTGAAGCTTGACTTGATCGGGGTTCCCAGGTGGTGATGGCAGCGAGGGTCCAAAGTGTTGGAGACAGAGGAAAGCTCCCAGCAGGATCCGTCAGGAGCAGATGCCTGGATCTCCATTCCGCATCAGTCCCATTGACACTGCATCAGAAGGCTACTTGAAGCTTTGTGGGAAGTTTTGTAGGGAAACAACAACAGTGTAATGGGGAACACTGGATTGGTTTCTGGGTAAACTGATGGCTCATGGAGTATCCCAAAGTTGTTTTGTTTAGGCTAGACAATAGGAATGGCTCATTCCTGGCTATGGGGTGGTGCTCATTTGAGGGAGCTCAGAATGCAATTAGTCAGCTTCAGTATTTTGGATACCAATAGAGGATTTATTACTAACATTTATTACTAGCATTGGTCTGGTAATTACTGATCTGGGCGTGGGCAGGTGTGGGGTCATTACCATCAGGAGCAGAGATTTCCCATCAGGCACTGCTTTCCTGTCCCAGAATTCCCTGCAGTGCTTGTCTTGGAATTCCTGTTCTCCATTCTGTATGCTGATGGAAATGCCTCCCTCTCCTTCCTTCAATGCAAGTGAGGCCAGGGTGTTTCCTTAACCCTGTCACCCTTATCCGGAGGGTTTTAGTGCGTCTGCCCCTCCCTTTTCACTCCTTTTTGTAAATCTTCCTTCTCATCGGCCTTGGTTCAAGCAGAGGCTACAGGAGGGGAGGAGATCTTTCCTGAGCTTTATGCCATGATTCCCCAAGAAAACAAAGCTGGTACGTAACACAAGAGCCCTCAGTTCTCCCCTGTCTCACCTAGAGGAAGGTTGCAGTCAGCCGGTGCTGTATCATCAAGTCAAAGATCAGAGCTGGCTTCCCCTTCATCATGTCAGAAATTTCCTCCCTGCATTTATTTCCCTGGGAGTTTGGGTGGCATGTGGAGTTGGAATCCAATGTCTCAATCTCTCCAATAGTTACTGTGCTGTGTTCTCTTTCTTTGCCTTCTGTCCTTTCCTCCCGGTACCGGCAGTGACTCCTTTCTGGATTCTTTCTCTTTCTCCCAGCAGGTGATAGGACAGTGGATGAGAATAAGGACATGAATCAGCAGGAAGATCCTGGGAAAGTAAAACCTCTGGAGACGTTATTGAGTAGAATCGAAGGGAATGTTTCCCAGGACTTGGAACAGGGAAATGCCTGGGGAGATCGATACAGTTCAGAGGTTCAGCTGGGAACCTATCCCGGAAAGAAAACGGGTGAATCCATTCCATGTGGCGGAGCATCCCAAGGAAATGATCCCAAGGAAATGACCCTCCAGCAGACAAGTCACAATGACAAGAAATCCTACAAATGCCTTGACTGTGGGAAAAGTTTTCGTCATAGCTCAAGGTTTATTATACATCAAAGAATCCACACAGGAGAAAAGCCCTATAAATGCCCTGAGTGTGAGAAAAGTTTCAATCACAGCTCAAACTTTTTTCAGCACCGGAGAACACACACAGAAGAAAGACCTTATAAATGCCGTGAGTGTGGGAAAGGTTTCAGCCTGAAATCAACCTTAGTTAAACATCAGCTGATCCACAGAGGAGAGAAACCCAATAAATGTCTGGAGTGTGGGAAAAGTTTCATTCAGAAGTCACAACTGATTATACATCAGAGGGTGCACACAGGAGAGAGACCCTTTAAATGCCATGTGTGTGGGAAAACTTATATTGACAACTCCAAGCTTACAAGACATCAGCAAACTCATACAGGTGAGCGACCTTTTAAGTGCCTTGAGTGTGGGAAAGCTTACACTTGGAAATCAAACCTTACTGTACATCAGAAAATCCACACAGGAGACAATCTCCATACATGCTTGGACTGTGGGAAAACTTTCAGTCGGAGCTCACACCTTCTTCATCACATGAGAATGTACCCAGGAGAAAGACCCTACAAATGCCTTGAGTGTGGGAACGGTTTCAATTGTAAATCAGCCCTTAAATCACATCAGAAAACCCACACTGGAGAGAAACCCCATAAATGCTTGGACTGCGGGAAAACGTTCAGTTGCAACTCACGCCTTCTTGATCACAGGAGAATGCACTCAGGGGAAAGACCCTATAAATGCCTTGAGTGTGGGAAAGGATTCAGTTGTAAATCAGCCCTTAAATCACATCAGAAAACCCACACTGGAGAGAAACCCCATAAATGCTTGGACTGTGGGAAAGCTTTCAGTCGAAGCTCACACCTGACTCATCACAGGAGAACACACTCAGGAGAAAGACCCTATAAATGCTTTGACTGCGGGAAAGGTTTCAGTGTGAAATCAGCCCTTCATACACATGAAAAAACCCACACTGGAGAAAGACCCTATAAATGCCTTGAGTGTGGGAAAAGTTTCATTTGGAAATCAGCCCTTAAATCACATCAGAAAACCCACACTGGAGAGAAACCCCATACATGCTTGGACTGTGGGAAAACTTTCACTTGGGGCTCATACCTCATTCATCATAGGAGAGTGCACTCAGGAGAAAGACCCTATAAATGCCTTGAGTGTGGGAAAGATTTCAGCTGGCAATCAACCCTTTATGCACACCAGAAAGCCCACACTGGAGAGAAACCCCATATATGCTTGGACTGTGGGAAAAAGTTCAGCCAGCGCTCGTACCTTAGTAGACATGAGAAAATCCACCTCAGAGAGAGGTCTTATGAATGCCTTGACTCTAGACACCTGTCCTCACCCCTGTCTTCCACCAGCCCCCAGACTGTGATGTCCACTCATCTCGGGCTGTTCCCTGCAGGGGAAGTGTCCCTGGGGGCTGGTAACTCCTCCCCTTCCTGGATCCCTCAGGGTTCTGGGTTCTGGGGATCAAACATGAAGGGATCAGGCCAATGGGTTATGGACAGAAAAGTGGGGATTGAATGGTGGGGGCTACGGGAGCTGGGAAGCAGGGGGAGCTGGGTGCTGGGGCCAGGGGTGCCCTGTGGGGAGGACACGAGGGGGCACGTGTCCCCTAAATGCCATGGGCAGGAGGAGCAAGGTGCAGAGCTTCTGGGTGGACCAGAACACTAGCGGAGGGGCCAGTCGCTCCTCTGGCCCTAGAACAGTTGGACTAAGAAAGGAGCTCTAAGGGCCACAGCCGAAGGCCCCAGGATAAGCGGGGCTCTCTTGGACCGGGGCCCTGGGCTGCAACCCATAAAGCTGCTCTGTTCTGGATCGGCCCTTCCTTTCGGCAGGGCGGGAGGCAATATCACTAAAAATGTTTCCTCAACTTTTTGGGCTTAGTGCGGATCATTTCTAGATGGGAAGATTTGTCTTTCTCTTTCTTTTATTAAAATGATGTGAAAAGTGTTGCAACGAATACAACCAAATGCTGAGTTGAGAAGTGAAGTCTGTTTAGCCACTTGAGAGGAAAATGGGAATATTTCTTTTCCTGATGTTGAGTCTCAGAGTATTCTCTGAGATTTCACTGTAGGAATCTGAAAGCCTTTTGTGGTCCTGGATTCTGGGATTTACCTCTCTGTGAAGGCCGTTTGGTCACAAACTTTGTAGTTGAATTGCACAGGATGGAGCACAGGTTTGAGAACTTCAAGAAAAACGATCATTTGTCCCAATACTCCTTTTGTACGTTTTATTTTACTCTTGGGTTCTTGGTCATGAGATTTGTTTGTGTGGTTTGAGCAATGAGAGTGATCGATATCGCCCAGCACAAACTCTGTGGGTGCAAGCAAGATCCATTCTGGGAGAGGCAGAGACTGAAACAGAGAGTGAAGTCACTGCCTGATACCAGCTGGTGGGAGAACAGGTGGGGAACAGAGCTGAGAAAGGGCTGGGTTTGCTCCTCGGAGCTAGAGGGCTGAGGCTGAGAACTCTGGACTCATTGCACCAGTGCCAGTGAGAAACTAGCAATGGATGATGAGTGTCGCGTGAAGCTGCCCCTTAATGCTCACGTGCCATGAACAGCACTCCACACAGAATGAGGGGGAGGGGCTTCGGGATCTTATTGGCGTGAGGGTGAAGAATCGGTGCAATCAGAGCTGCAAGTGGCCCGTAGGAACTGGGACACGTACAGTCATGTTTCTTGAGCCCTTTGTGCAAAGGGGTGTGGTTGAGAGTCCCTCCAAGGCAGAGCCAAGGTAGGGGACTCCGGCAGGCGAAGCACAAGGCAAAGGAGGCAACCGGTTCTGTGCTGGTGCCAAAACATTTCATTTTATAAAGACTCTGCACGTTCCTGGGTGAGGCCCCATGTCCACAGCCAAGGACCCTGTGGATACTTCTTATAGCACAGAATCAGAAACAGGAGCCTGGAGATGATGAAGAGGTGGAAGGGGATGAGGAGGAGAGGCTCACTGCGGGGCCACCCTGTGCTGTAAGGAAATGGGCTTCTTCTGTAGCTGTATTGGAAGGCCTATAGCCTAGGGCTTCCATCTCCAGCCAGACTGAAAGATCAGCAGCCACGAGCTGTAAAGCAGGGAGTCACATCCTCATATTCCATCTAAATTGCATTAAAATAGCAGAATGCCTGGCTGCGTAGAAGGAGACCCCATCCCAGTGGCTCCCACTAACTCAGAGAAACATCTCAAGATGGGCAAAGCAAACTTAGTTTACTGGTAGCATTTTGTCTGACACGAAACTCCCTATTAAGAGTTGTGGAATCCTTGTTCTGTAATTAAGCTCTTCACTTTCCTGTTGTTTGTACAATCTCTGGTTTTATTTGTCTGCTGTGTAATTTTATTACACTACGTGTAAATCATTTAAGGTGGCGGGATATGATTGGTTAGGTCATTTAGTTATGTAATGATTGGCTAGTAAAATTTTCGTAAAATAATTGGGTAGGGTAGAGGTAAGCAAGACTCACATTTCACAATATAACCTGGGGTCCAAGAAGATGACCAGAAGAAAGGAAACAAGGAATAAAAAGAAAAGACCCAGAAAAGGAGCTGACCTACAAGACACAGCCTAAGAGCAGAGCTGCCAGGAATCCTCTGCATGACCGTGACATGGAGCAACCCGAATTCAGAGGAGACTGACCTTGCCTGGCCAAGAGTGGACGTTTACCTGCCTTGCTCAGGCTTGGGGAAGATGGCACCTCGTGCTCAGCATGTGTATTCTGCTTGCTTGGTAATTGCTAATAAGTAGAGAGCACAGATATTCATGTGTAAGACTCTGTCCTGGTGAAAGACCCTACAAACCCACAGAAGTTATGCTCTGTGTCCTGGGTATTGGGTCCAGGTGTGTGTCTCAGAGGACAAGAGAGAATAACCATGAACATCCCTTACCACCAAGCATTCACACACTGTGTGTCACTGTGATTGAAAGGCCTCAATAAAGACAAAAGTGATGCCGATTTCCAAGAGTTTATTTTGTGTGACAACCTACCGGACCCCTATGGATACAACAGCGACTGAATCATGCCCCTGCAGGCTTGGACAGACGACATGCAGTGAGGGCTGAATTAAGGCAGAGGAAACTTAAGGCTATGTCGAGGGCAGGGGCACGATTTAGGGAAGATTGGGGGGGGCAGCAGCCTTCACTCCCGAGTTTGAACCCCTGGATTTCATACTTGGGGTCCGCTTAAAGCCCACGCCCTGACTCCTCCAGAGGCATTTCTCAAATGCAACAGTTCAGGCTGCTTGCAGCTTTGCCCTTGGGGCAGGGAGTTTGTTAGAAAAAAGAGGAAGGGGGAAGGGGAATATGAATAACAAAAGGTAATTGAAGAATTGTTAGATCAGTGTTTCTTAAACTTTTTAAGACCGAGGAACACGAAACAATAATTTTTTTTATGACGAACACCAAGAATTTTTTGTTGAGCAAAAAGAAAAAAAAGGGGGGGGGGACGGACTGGGGAAAAGTTATTAACCAAAAAGATCAGGGGAAAGTTATTGAGGGGGAAAAAAAAAGGTTGCCTGCCCCTGTAAGGGTGGCCATTTTGAACTGTTGTTATCTGCGGCACACCTCTGACTGCAGCCGTGGAACACAGTTTAAGAAACACTGTGTTAGATCATCATGAAAACATTGTTGGGTATGCCACTTAAAAAATAAGGGGGAAAGGGTTGTGCTACAGGGATTTGCATTTGGATCATGGCTGTTAAAGTTCTCATATATGTTCTTGAAAAAGGGGTAAACTGTGACTACTCCAAAGCTGACTGCAAAGTGTTCTCAAGGGATCCTACAAAGCTGGGTGCTTGGGCAACACAAAGGCAGATGGAATTCAGGGTCACTATGTGCAAAGCAATGCATACGAGAAACTAGAATCCTAACTATAGATCCAAAAATGATGGGGTCTAAATAGCTGTTCCCACTCCAGAAAGAGATTTTGGAGTCGCTGTGGATGGCTCCTTGAAAACATCTCCACATGCAGTGGCAGTTTGAAAACTAAAAAGTGAACCAAATATTGGGAATCGTTAGGAAAAGGAATTGAGAATAAGACAAAATCCCATATTGTCTCTATCTAAAGCCACGGTACACTCACATCTTGAATACTGCATGCAGATCTGGTCACCCCAGCTAAAAAAAGATCTATTGGATTTGGAAAAGGTACAGAAAGAGCAACAGGACTGATTAGGGGTATGGAACAGCTTCCCTAGGAGGAGCCATTAATAAGACTGGGACTTTTCAGCTCGGAAAAGAAATGACTAAAGGGTGGGGGGGATATGTTAGAAGTCTAGAAAATCATGAATGGTGTGGAAAAATAGAATAAGGAAATGTTATCCTTTCCTGCACTAATATAACAGAAGAAGCAGGCCCAATTGCATTTATGGGCAGCACATGTGAAACAAACAAATTATTTTTTCAGTCAACTTGTGGGACTCTTTGCCAGGGGATGGTGGAAAGGCCCAAACTATAACAGGAAGCAGCATTCCACTGTGGCGCTGAAGGTGTCAAACTAGTCAGCCGGCCAGAGGGTTGTTCCCTGGATTCGTAAAACCAGCACTGTGAGCAGGATGGAGCACGTGGACTCGGTCCCGTTCCCGGGGCTTGCGCCGCATATTCAGATTAAGATATTTGTTCTCATAATCAGGGCTCGACAATTAGTGTAATCTACTCGTCTGTGGCGAGTAGATTACAAGCCGGCACAGCCGTGCAGCTCAGTCGGCGCATGCGCAGCGCGCCGAACCGTGCGGCTGGCGAGCAGGGCTCACCACCACTTGGCGAACCCTGCTCATAATTATTATAAAACCGTTGGCGATGGGGCTGAGAGCAGTGGAGCAGGCTCTGATTTGCTCAGGCTCCTGCTGTGAGTGGAAGGGGGGGGGGGGGCAAACCCTGATGCCATCTGGCACCAGGCCCCGTGGTAATACCCATTCACCCATCCATCAGAGAGCTGAGGCAGCCACCATGGAAGTTGAGGGCCTGGGGCGGACACCCAGATCTGTCCTATGGACAGGACGCCTCTGGGTCCTGGTGTTAAAGAGCCAGCTCCGTGCTACAGCTGCGGGTGACACATTTTCCTGTCTGACAATCTGGGATCGGCTCTGGCGAGCGACTGGCCCAGGGAGCAGCTGGGCAGAGCCAGTCTCTTTTCTGCGCCCCGGGCTCCCCGGCAGCACCACAGGGACCAGCCCCGCTCCCCTCGCCCCAGGGTGCTGTCAGAGCTTCGCTACCGGCTTCCTGGGGCCAGGTTCACCCCTTCTAGGCACTAGGCAAACCCCTTCCTGTCTGCCCCCCCACCAGGGATCCCCCCTGTTCCCCCCACGAGGGATCCCCCTGTCCTTACCCCCCAACCCCTCTCCCAACCAGATCCCCCACCTGGGCACTGACTGCAACTCCCTGCCACACAGCTGATATCCACTGTGATGTGCCAGCTAGTCCAGTTCAGGGGTGGTGCTCCTCCCACTCAGGTTTGGCTCCTCCCCCTGTCCAATCTGACAAGGGGCATGGTGTTGGGGACAAAACGGAGCGAGCTGTGTTGTGACTTGGTGCACAGGGAGGCCAGCTCGCCACGGGCTCAGCTTCAGCCTCATGCACCCACCCCCAAAAATAAGCCACAGGCCTCAGTGAGCACCGGCCTTACTGTCACTTGCTAGGCATTCTGGGAACATGAAAAATGCCCCATCAGCCCCCTCTTTGCTTCCCGGCCCTACCTGGGCTTCCGGCTGCTGTGGGAAATCCTGGATCCCAGACGTCTGTGCCATGCTGGGTTCAGCGTGCTCAGGGCATCAGGCACGGAAGCAGAGTGGAGTGACAGGGACAGCGATGGAGGTGTCTCTATGGCAGACTGGGCCGTTTGGAGAATCGTATCCCCACGGTGGCGGCCGCATGCTGTTGCTTACGTGATTTGTGGGGGAGTACAGGGGCCGTGTTT
Organism: Pelochelys cantorii; assembly: GCA_032595735.1. Classification (NCBI taxonomy): domain Eukaryota; kingdom Metazoa; phylum Chordata; order Testudines; family Trionychidae; genus Pelochelys; species Pelochelys cantorii. The sequence continues at coordinate 433,486 of CM064339.1, read as the reverse complement.
GCCCGTGGGTAGAGCACTGAGGACAGCGCCTGGGGGCACTTAGAACAGCTAGACACCCATGCTGTCAGAGGGCCCACACGGCGGCCGTCAATATGCGGGGAGGCCCTGAGAAACCACTGACAATGAGGGACACTGACATCTGTGGGTGTTGCTTCCCTGCCTTGTCACCCTGAGGGAGGCATTCCCATGAAACCAAGGGATATCACAGGCTTCCACAGGGCCAGAGCCACTGCGGCAGGTTGTGTCACACAAAATAAACTCTTGGAAACCTGCATCACTCATGTATTTATTGAGGCCTTCGAATCAGAGTCACACACGGCAGATGCATGGTTGGTGGCAAGGGATGGGTAGGGTTATTCTTTCAGGTCCTCTGAGGTTTTTCCCTTAGCTGATGGAATTAGGTCTGGTCTGGAAGAGTGACCCCCTAGCGATAGACTGTCCTATTCAGAAGCTTCAGGGGGTAGACGAGTTAGTCTGTACAGGATAAACTTAAGAAACAACAAATAGTCTGGTAGCACCTTAAAGACTAACAAACCATGTAGATGGTATCAGGAGCTTTTGTGGGCACAACCCACTTCTTCAGATGTACTAGTCATGATCAAGATTGCAACATTTCACTAACATGCACATCTCAGAACAAATCTGGCCACTTCTCTTCTTATGCTGGTGGCAAACACAGGTCTCTCCAGACACGCTTGTGCAGCAGGTGTACACGGAACAATATACAAGGATCCTACCCTTGTCCACAGGCTGCTGTTCCTCTGGCTGGCCTACCCCTACTGACGGTTAACAGGTGAACCTGGGCTCTGCTTCTGGATGCCAGCGTGGGTTTCCCTCTGCAGCCAGACTCGGTGCTGCCTGGCTTCTGGCAGCAGTCTGAGGAATGGTTTGGGAGGGCGCCGTACCACAAAATAGCAGCCCGGAAGTGGAATCTCCGTGGGAACGTTAGTAGGTACCACGGGAAAAGCTTCGACACCATCTCCTAGCACGATTCTATCGACATTTCTATGTACATCCATGCTGTTTGGACACAACACAGAGCCAGGCAGGGCTTGGCCAGCTCCTAGAAATACAGCCTCCCGTCACCCCACGCCACTGCCCCTGGCAGCAAGAGCAACCATCTGTGCTGCGACCACCCCTCCCCCATCCCGCTGCAATACACGGCAACTTACCACCCCTCGCTACATGCTCTAGATCACAGGTTCCCAAACTGGGGGGCATGAGGTGACCCAATCTCTCCCCCCCTCCCTCAGTCAATTCCCCCCGAAGAAAGAGTTTGGTCCGTCCGGTAAAATAATTCAGAAAATACTATGTGAAATGTCCAGAATTTTCTGTTTTTCCTGGCTCGGGCAGCCGCCGGGACACATGCAGCTCAGGCTGGCTTTTTTTTTTGGGGGGGGGGGGGAGGGAGGATGATGGAGCATCCCGGGCAGATTTCAAAATGGCCACCTTAAAAGGGCAATTCCTGCTCTGCTCTTAAAAGGGCAGCCTTTGTTTTTTGGTCAACTTTTCCCCTGGAGTACCGTTTTTTTACACTGGTCCCAGGAATTAAAGGGGCCATGACTGTTTTTCGGCTCTGGTCAGTTCCTTTTTTTTGCTCAACAAGCTTTGCTGCTATTTTTTTGGGGGGAAGGAGGGGGCGTGAGGGTTTCTCAAAAATCAAAAAGGGGGCATGATGCTGAAAAGTTTGGGAACCACTGATCTACATACAGATGCTGAGAATCCTTCGGACTTCAGAACAATTCTTCGCTGCCTGATGCACAGGCTGGCCCCACAGTGAGCTCCTTCCAGAACATCTGCCTCCGGGTTCCTGTTTCTGACTGTGGTGTGGAAAGTATCCCCAGGATCCTTGGCCATGGATGTGGGGTCCCCACCCAGGGTTGCTTATAGTGCTGTATAAAATCGGCATGTTTTGGGGGCAGCACCAGACTGGCTGTTTGCCTCCTGGTACGCCTGCCTTGGTCCTGGCTCTGCAGTGCAGGGTATCTTGATGTGTCTTTGCCCAAAGGGCTCTAGGAATCTGACCGTACGTGAACCACGTCCTTCAGGCCACTTGCAGCCGTGATTGCGCAAATTCTACACTCCACCCACGATCGACAAGTCCACAGATGCACAGGTACTACTCCTAACTTGAGATACAAAATGGAAATGCGGCCTCTCCTCCATCATTCTTTTTGGAGGGGGCCTTTCCTGGTGCGTTAGAATGAAGGGGCAGCTTCACACGACACTCATCATCCATTGCTGGTTTCTTGCTGGCATTAGTGCAAGGAGTCCACAGTTCTCAGCCGTCTGGCTCTGAGGAGCAAAGCCAGCCTTTTTCCAGCTCTGTTCCCCCACCCACAGGTATCTCACATCACTGCAGGGATCCGGCAGAAACGTCACTCTCTTTCAGCCTCTGCCTCTCGCAGAGTGGATCTTGCTTGCACCCTTGGCATTTGCGCTGAGCGATACTGATCACTCTCATTGCTCAAACCACACAAACAGATTTCACAACAAAGAGCTAAAAGTAAAATAAAAGGTATAAAGGGACTATTTGGGCAAATGACCATTTTTCTTGTGAAGTCCTCAAGAAATCTGAGCACCATTCTGTGCAACTCAACTAATATCAAAATATCTGACCAATCAGCCTTCACAGAGAACCCCCCCTAGTCCAAGTTGGGCTACAAAAGGCTTTCACATTCCTACAGTGAAATCTCTGAGAATACTCTGAGGCTAGGTCTACACTGCTGCTTTTTTTTGGAAAAAGCTACACAAAAGGCGCTCGGCATTTTGCGTAGCTTTTTCCGATTCTTTTGTCGGAAGAGGCTAGACTGGGCCAAATATCAGAAACCCCCTCTTTCGGAAGCCCCCTTATTCCTCCTGGAAGGAGGACTACGGGGGCTTCTGAAAGAGCGCGTTTGCTCTTCTGCAGAAAAAGGCGGAAGAACAAACGCGTTCCCGGGGCATGGAACAGTTTTTCCGGGATACCCCCAGTATCCCGGAAAAACTGTGTAGTCTAGATGTAGCCTGAGACTCAACATCAGGAAAAGAAATGTTCCCATTTTCTTCTCAAGTGGCTACACTGGCTTCACTTCTCACCTCAGCATTTGGTTGTATTGGTTGCAAAACTTGTCACATCATTTTAATAAAAGAAAGGGACAAATCTTCCCATCTAGAAATGATCTGCACTAAGCCCCAAAAAGCTGGAAAGCATTTTTACCAATGGCACAAACGGGTATGAGATCTGTAAGATCAAACTGGGCTTTCGGTTCAGTGGGATTTCCCCACCCCCTCCCAAGTCTAGACTTTCTTCTCCAGTCCTGTGGAGCCTGAGATAGGGTCATAGACATCAAAATGGTGGTTGCTAAGCATGGAGAACCAGGGACACAGTAAGACAACCCGGAGGCAAAGAGGCAGTGTCCCCTCTTTTTTTATGTCCACCTCATCTCCATATGGGCACCCGTAACAAGATTCATTCTGCACATGGCCGATTTGTGGGAGGGGTGAGGCTGAGGGTTTTGCAAGCGGGAACAGAGAAGAGCAAGCGGAGGTTTGATAGCAACCTTCACCTAGCTGAATGGGGCTTCCAAAGAGGATGGAGAGAGGCTGTTCTCAGTGGTGAAGGATGGCAGAATGAAAAGCAATGGTCTCAAGTTACAGTGGGGGAGGTCTAGGTTGGATATTAGGAAAAACTATTTCACTAGGAGGGCGGGGAAGCACTGGGATGGGTTCCCTAGGGAGGGGGTGAAATCTCCATCCCTAGAGGTTTTTAAGTCCTGGCTGGCATGATTGAGTTGGGATTGGTCCTGCTTTGGGCAGGGGCTGGACTCACAGCAGCAATGGGCGCCAGAGCCATCCCCCTCCCAGTTCTCAGGGATATAAGAAGTAAAAGTGCCTGGGCTCCATGTATTTCTCTTTATTACCTGTGACCTGCCCAGGACGCTTATCCTACAAACAGCCATCCACACACGATGGAAATCTGAGCCTTCCACACACGATCCAGGGGGCGGGTTTACACTCAGCGATCTGCTGCAGGGCCACAGAGACGCGCTGCCCGGTCCCGACCCTCTTCCCTTCCAGACGTGCCTGGAGGCTGATCCTGTGGAGGCAGAGGCCAGATCTCCAGGTTTCCCACAAGAGGCCTGGGGGAATGAGAACCCCCCCAGCAGTGCTGTTGCAATGCAGAGGGGCGGGGACGAGGGGCGAGTGATGAGACTCAGCACCTCGCTGTGCTCCCCCTTGCCTCTTATCCCCTGCTCCCCCAAACACCTGGAAGCCCCAGCCAGGGGCGACTACCGAGGAGGGACTCAAGGGGAGGGCGCTGGCCATGTGACCCCCCCCCCCACGACACCTCCCTGCATCACTACGGGCCCAGGAGAAGCACAACTCCCCACTGTCCCAGGCCCCGCCTCTACCCCCCCCCCCCGATGAGGCTCGGGTGACTAGCCGGAGTCTGGTGCTGGGAGCAGAGCTCGGGTGCCCCCCATTCACTGGCAGCTGCGGGGGCAGCAGAGCACTGCAGCTCCAACCCGCTCTGCTTCCCGGCTCCCGCTGGCAGGAACAGGGCGGGTGGAGCCTCGTCACTCTGCTCCCCCCACCAATGCCAGTACGTTCGGGGAGCCCGAACTCTTCTCTGGATGCTAGTGTTCTGATCCACCTGGAAACTCTGCACCCTGCTCCTCCTGCCCATGGCATTTAAGGGGCACATGCCCCCTCGTGTCCTCCCCACAGGGCACCCCTGGCCCCAGCACCCAGCTCCCCCTGCTTCCCAGCTCCTGTAGCCCCCACCATTCAATCCCCACTTTTCGCTCCATAACCCATTGGCCTGATCCCTTCCTGTTTGAGCCCCAGAGCCCAGAACCCTGAGGGATCCAGGGAGGGGAGGAGTTACCAGCCCCCAGGGACACTTCCCCTGCAGGGAACAGCCCGAGGTGAGTGGACATCACAGTCTGGGGGCTGGTGGAAGACAGGGGTGAGGACAGGTGACTAGAGTCAAGGCATTTATAAGACCTCTCTCTGAGGTGGATTTTCTCATGTCTACTAAGGTACGAACGCTGACTGAATGTTTTCCCACAGTCCAAGCATTTATGGGGTTTCTCTCCAGTGTGGGTTTTCTGGTGTGCATGAAGGGTTGATTTCACACTGAAACTTTTTCCACACTCAAGGCATTTATAGGATCTGTCTTCTGAGTGTGTTCTCCTGTGATAAGTCAGGTGTGAGCTCCGACTGAAAGTTTTCCCACAGTCCAAGCATGTATAGGGTTTCTCTCCAGTGTGGGTTTTCTGATGCGATTTAAGGGCTGATTTCCAATTGAAACCTTTCCCACACTCAGGGCATTTGTAGGGTCTTTCTCCTGGGTGCAGTCTCATGTGATCAAGAAGGTGTGAGCTCCGACTGAAAGTTTCCCCACATTCCAAGCACATATGGGGTTTCTCTTTTGTGTGGGTTTTCTGATGGGAATTAAGGGTAGATTTCCAATTGAAACCTTTCCCGCACTCAAAGCATTTATAGGGTCTTTCTTCTGAGTGTGTTCTCCTGTGATAAGTAAGGTATGCACTCTGACTGAAAGTTTTCCCACAGTCCAAGCATGTGTTGAGTTTCTCTCCTGTGTGGATTTTCTGATGTATAGTCAGGCTTGATTTCCAATTGTAAGCTCTCCCACACTCAAGGCACTTAAAAGGTCTCTCAACTGCATGGGTTTGCTGATGTCTTGTAAGCTTGGAGTTGTCAATATAACTTTTCCCACACACATGGCATTTAAAGGGTCTCTCCCCTGTGTGCACCCTCTGATGTATAATAAGATGTGACTTCTGAATGAAACTTTTCCCACACTCCAGGCATTTATTGGGTTTCTCTTCTATGTGGATTTTTTGATGTTTAATATGAGTGGACTTCAATCTGAAACCTTTCCCACACTCGCGGCATTTATAGGGTCTTTCTTCTGTGTGTGTTCTCCGGTGCTGAAAAAAGTTTGAGCTGTGATTGAAACTTTTCCCACACTCAGGGCATTTATAGGGCTTTTCTCCTGTGTGGATTCTTTGATGTATAATAAACCTTGAGCTATGACGAAAACTTTTCCCACAGTCAAGGCATTTGTAGGATTTCTTGTCATTGTGACTTGTCTGCTGGAGGGTCATTTCCTTGGGATCATTTCCTTGGGATGCTCCGCCACATGGAATGGATTCACCCGTTTTCTTTCCGGGATAGGTTCCCAGCTGAACCTCTGAACTGTATCGATCTCCCCAGGCATTTCCCTGTTCCAAGTCCTGGGAAACATTCCCTTCGATTCTACTCATTAACATCTCCAGAGGTTTTACTTTCCCAGGATCTTCCTGCTGATTCATGTCCTTATTCTCATCCACTGTCCTATCACCTGATGGGAGAAAGAGAGAGAATCCAGAAAGGAGTCACTGCCGGTGCCGTGAGGAAAGGACAGAAGGCAAAGAAGGAGAACACAGCACAGTAACTATTGGAGAGATTGAGACATTGGATTCCAACTCCACATCCCACCCAAACACTCCCAGGGAAATGAATGTAGGGAGGAAATTACTGACAACTGTCAGGATGGATGGGAAGCCAGGACTCATCTTTACCTTGACATGGCACTTACTGACTGCAACTGGACGAAGCATTGTTACAGGCTGGGGACCGACTGGCTAAGCAGCAGTTTGGCAGAAAAGGACCTGGGGATTCCAGTGGATGAGAAGCTGGATATGATTCAACAGTGTGCCCTTGCAGCCAAGAAGGCTAATGGCATATTGGGGTGCATTAGGAGCATTGCCAGCAGAGCTAGAGAAGTGATTATTCCCCTTTATTTGGCACTGGTGAGGCCACATCTGGAGTATTGTGTCCAGTTCTGGGCCCCCCACCAGAGAAAGGATGTGGATGGATTGGAGAGGGTCTAGTGGAGGGCAACTAAAATGGTTAGGGGACTGGAGCACATGGCCTACGAGGAGAGGCTGAGGGATTTGGGTTTGTTTAATCTGCAGAAGAGAAGAGTGAGGGGGGATTTGATTGCACCCTTCAACTTCCTGAAGGGAGGTTCCAAAGAGGATGGAGAGAGGCTGATCTCAGTAGTGACAAATGTCAGTACAAGGAGCAATGGTCTCAAGTTATAGTGAGGGAGGTCTAGGTTGGAAATTAGGAAAAACTATTTCCCTAGGAGGGTGGTGAAGTCTGGAATGGGTTACGTAGGGAGGGGGTAGAATCTCCATCCCTAGAGGTTTTTAAGTACTGGCTTGACAAAGTCCTGCAGGGATGATTGAGTTGGGGTTGGTCCTGCTTTGGGCAGGGGGCTAGACTCAATCAGTCCTGAAGTCTCTTCCAGCCCCAGGATTCTATGATTCTGTCTGTCCCCTGGGTGAGATGGGGGAGAACTGAGGTCCCTTGGGTTACCTACTAGCTTTGTGTTCTTGGGGAACCAGGGCATAAAGCTCAGGAAAGACCTTCTTCCCTCCCCCAGCCTCTGCTTGAACTAAAGCCTATCAGAAGGAAGATTTATAAAAAGCAGTGAAAAGGGACGGGCAGACACACTAAACCCCTCCGGACAAGGGTGACAGGGTTAAGGAAACACCCTGGCCTCACATGCATTGAAGACAGGACAGGGCAGTATCAGTATACGGAATGAAGAACAGGAATTACAAGGCAAGAACCAAACTGAACTCTGGGAGGGACACGGAAAGCAATGCCTGATGGGAAATCTCTGCTCCTGGTGCTAATGAATCCACACCCAGATCAGTAATTACCAGACCAGTTTTGGTAATTGTAGAATTGTGACATACTAGAACTGGAAAGGACCTTGAGAGGTCATCAAGTCCAGTCCCCTGCCCTCACAGCAGGACCAAGCACCTTCTAGATCATCCCTGACAGATGTCTGTCTAACCCAGGGGTGGGTAATAATTTTTGATGGGGGGGTGCATTCCAAGAATTTGGAAAGGGGTCAAGGGCCGCACTCTTCCAAATTAAAGGAGGAGCTGCGGAGTCTGGAATGGGGGTTGGGTGCCGAAGGGAGCTTGCAGTAAGGGATTGGGGTGCAGGAGGGGGACAGAGGGTTTAGGTTGTGGCCTGGGGCAGAGGATTGGGGTGCAGGATCTTGGAGGGGATATGGGGGCAGAGGGTTTGGTTATGTGGGGTAGGGAGGCAAAGGGTTGTGATGCAAGAGGCAGGCTCTGGCCAGATGATTTTCCTGCTTGACCCCCAGCCAGGAGCCTTCCCAAGCAGCTTCTGTGCCTGCCCCGCCTCTGCACTGGCCATGTGGTTTTTGAACAGCTAGGAGCCTGAGGGGAGTTGACAACAGGCAGCTCCCATTGGTCAGAAACCGGCCAATGGGATTGTGCTGGGGGCAGGAGCAGCATATGTTTCAAAGGGTATGTCTACACTACAAAGTTAATTCAAACTAACAGCCGTTAGTTCGAGTTAACTTTAATAGCGGCTACACATACAAACCGCTAGTTCGAATTTAATTCGAATTTAATTCGAACTAGGTAAACCTCATTCTACGAGGACTAATGCCTAGTTCGAATAAGTAGTTCGAATTAAGGGCTGTGTAGCCACTTAATTCGAACTAGCTGGAGGCTAGCCCTTCCCAGGTTGCCCTGGTGGCCACTCTGGGCCAAACCAGGGAAACTCTTCTGCCCCCCTACCGGCCCCGGAGCCCTTAAAGGGGCACGGTCTGGCTACAGTGCTTGTGCCAGTTGCAAGTCGGCCAACACCCAGCCAGCAGACCCTGCACCTGGCATGGGATGAGCCAGCCACCCGCTGCCACCCAGCCCTCCGCCTCTTCCCAGGACCAGGCTGGCGGCTTCCAGGAGCCTGCCCGGGGCTGCAAGAGGCGGGCGCCCGCCTGGTGTAGTACGGAGATCGTGGACCTCATCGAGGTTTGGGGGGAGGCCTCCAACGTCCACGATCTCCGCACTAGCCACAGGAACGCGGCCGTCAACAGCCGCATGGCCGCCAGCCTGGCCACCAGAAGCCACATGCGAACCCAGGAGCAGGTTTGCATGAAAATCAAGTTGGTCCAGTGAGACCCCCGACCCTGAGCTTAGAACATAAGAACGGCCGTACTGGGTCAGACCAAAGGTCCATCTAGCCCAGTAGCCAGCACCAGGTACCCCGGAAGGGATGGACCGAAGACAATGACCAAGCGATTTGTCTCGTGCCATCCATCTCCAGCCTTCCACAAACAGAGGCCAGGGACACCATTCCTACTCCCTGGCTAATAGCACTCCATGGACCCAACCTCCATGAATTTATCTAACTTCTCTTTAAACTCTGTTATAGTTCTAGCCTTCACAGCCTCCTGTGGCAAGGAGTTCCACAGGTTGACTATGTGCGGTGTGAAGAAGAACTTTCACTTATTAGTTTTAAACCTGCTGCCCAGTCATTTCATTTGGTGTCCTCTAGTCCTTCTATTATGGGAACTAATGAAGAACTTTTCTTTATTCACCCTCTCCACACCACTCATGCTTTTATAGACCTCTATCATATCCCCCCTCAGTCTCCTCTTTTCTAAGCTGAAAAGTCCCAGTCTCTTTTGCCTCTCTTCATATGGGACCTGTTCCAAACCCCTAATCATTGTAGTTGTCCTTTTCTGAACCCTTTCCAAGACCAAAATATCTTTTTTGAGGTGAGGAGACCACATCTGTACACAGTACTGAAGATATGGCATACCATAGTTTTATACTTCCCCTCCTCCTTCTTCCCCTGGCTTCCCCCTTCCAGCTCCCTCCTCCCAGGTTTCCCCCTCCACTCTCCCACCCTTTCTCTTCCCCTCTACCAACTCCTTTACCCAGTCTCCCCAGAGGTTAATCCCCCCCCCCCCAGTTTTATTAAATAAAGAGAGTTTCTATTTTTGAACACGTGTCCTTTATTTTTTACATCAGGAAGGGGTGCTAGGGAGGGGTAAGTGGAAGGAGATGAGGGAGGAATGGTGCACGAGCCCCCGATGGGGAGGACTGGGGTGGCTCTGCGGGCTCCTTGGGGTGGAAGCCCTCCTGCAGGGCCTCCTGGATCCTGACAGCCCCCCGATTGACACCCCCGGAAGGCAGCCTGCGGCAAGTGCAGCCGGGCTGATGGCCGAGTGCTGTGATGTGCCAAGTGTGGGCACTCAGGGCACTCCAAGTCAGGACTGCTTTGCTATCCCTCATCGAGGGGGACAAGCAAGCGGGGAACCCTGAGAACTGTCTGTCCAGGGTGGGGGTTGGGTCCCTTTAAGCACAGCCCTCGGCTAGCCCTCGGCAGCAGCTCCACACTCTAAGTCCTAACCTGATGCCCTGCCGGCACTGGTTCCGGCCAACCTTAACTTCGGTTCAGGGTCCACTCAATGTGGACATGCTAGTTCGAATTAGCAAAACACTAATTCGAATTAGTTTTTAGGTCTAGATGCACTAATTCGAATTAGCTAAGTTAGTTCGAATTAGTGCTGTAGTGTAGACATACCCAAACAGAGCTCAGCAGCAGCCGCTTTTCTCAGCAAATAAGGGGGCAGCTTTTTCGGAGTCCGAGCTTCCCCTCACTTCCAGGTGTTTGTGTCTCAGTTTCCCTTGTTCCTCACCTGTGCAGGTGCCTCCTTCCTCACTAGCATGGCGATCCGGGACCCATGGCTCTTCCCCTCGTTCCAGCCGGGCGACCAGGTCAGGCTTTGGAATAGGGAATCCTGCAGAGGGTGAAATCAGGCAAGGTCAGAAAGCACGGCGTCAGGGGAGAGTATTTGTCACAAGGAACATGCCCTGAGTGTAACCGGCCCCTGCGTGGGACAGTGGGAAATCAGACCCCTTGGCAAGCAGAAGACTTTGGGAGGGAGCATTGTCACAACCTCATTAGGAGGTCTCAGGGTAGACGTGCTCTGGGGGACTTGCGCTCTCACACACACAAGCTCAGGTGTTACAGTCCGGCCTATTTCCAAGTCTGCAGAACCTAGAGCCCTCCCCAGGGCTGGAGACAGTCCCAGGAAGGAAGCTGAACCAGGCGTGGAGGAGAAAAAACACAGGAAGGGCAATTCCCTGCTTCTGGCCCCTTGAAAGCTGGGGAGATGGGGATGAACAAGCATGTCCACTAAGTTTCTGATCCCTGTTCCCTTGAAGGGGGTATGGAGATGAAAGAGTCTCTCCTGTTGGAGCTGGGGACTACCTGAGCCTCCCCTGCTAAATCCACCTGACCAGGGAAGAACCTGAGCAGATTCAGACACGCAGACCCACGGGATTCTCCCAGCTGAGGGCACAGGAATCTCTTACCCAGAGAGGTCACCATGTCATAGTTCTCCCGCATGACGTCCCTGTAGAGGGCTCTCTGAGCGGGGCCCAGCAGAGCCCCCTGCCCCTGGGTGAAATACACGGCCACCTCCTCGAAGGTCACCGGCACCTGGAACAGCCAAAGTCCCCCACTCAGCACCGGCCGCCCTACCCCACAATCCCGCTATTCACAGGGGAGGGGCCCACAACAGCAGAATTCCCCCTCCCGCTCAGAGCAGCCAGGAGGGGGTGGGAGAAGGGGAGAGCGCCTTGTCCCCCAGCAGACAGAGCAGGGCAGGGGCTTCTCATTTCCCACAGGGCTGCCGGCCACAGGCTGCTCCGGGAAGCAGAGCTCTGAGCTGGGCACAGGGACAGGGACCAGCAGCATTTCACAGCAGCCTCTGGCCAGTGGGGTCAGGCTCTGCCACTGGGAGTCTGCTCAGCCCTGCCCTGTGGGGTGTGTCCTGGCCCAGCAATGGGGGAACGTCCCCAGCACCCCTGCCAAGGGGCCTGTCCCGAAAATCTGGCCCAGGCTGCTCATATCCCAGCAGGTGTATCACCCTGTGGCCCTCCCTTCCTCCCTCTGAGTGTTTCCTGCCCCCCCCCACCACTACAGCCCCCCACAGGTGCTTGAAAATCCCCTACCTGAGCTGGCTCCATCCCAGCCATTCCCCGCCCTGTCTCTGCAAGACGGGACGCTCTAGAGCGAAACGTGGATGCGATTCCTCAGCCTGCCAGGGCAAGAGGGGGGAGGTTTCAGAAGGGGTCTGGGTCCACATCACACCCCGACTGCCCCAGCCCCTCCCCCAGCCCTGAACCCCTTTTAAGCCCCCAGGGACTCAGTCTCTGAGACAAATGCTGGACAAGAGCAGAACCAAAGGAGCCACTTTGGGGGATTCCCTCTGCCATGGGTCCCGAGGACAGCGCGTCCCCCCAGCAGTGCGGGGCTCGGCCGGGGCAGGACCTGGTTGTTTCTAGGTCAGCTCCTCCCCTGGCTCCCAGGAGTGTCAGTCTGTGCAGGGGGGATGCAGGGAACGATGGGAGCAGGGCTGGGTCCCTCCCTGCTCCTGCCGCCCCTTTCGCTCTCCCCACGCCCCTTCTGTCTCCTTCCCTCTCCCCTTGGCCTGGCAGCGCTGGGGACTGGCCCATTCCCAGAGGCTCTCCAGGGGCAGCCTGGCTGTGCCCCTGAGGGCAGCAGCTCTGGGACCAGCAGACACAAGGGGAACCCTCTCCCATGCAAACTCTCTAGCAGGGCTCTGAAAAAGTTCCTTCTTTCTTGGCCACTTTCTTGCCCTGCCCCCTCATGTCTCCTCCTCCTCCTCCCCCACAGGCTCCGTTTCAGGGGTTGCTTTGGCAGAGCTTGGGGCTTCCCCGGGGGGGGGTAACTCCAGCCTATAGCTCCACTTTCTACTTTCAGTTTACTCCCTTAACTTGCCCCGCCCCTCCTCTGAGGCCCCGCCCCTGCTCTTCCCCCCTTCCATTGGGCATTGTCCCCCCCCCCACTTCCTGGCTGGCTGAGGGGGCAGGGGCCTGAGAAGGGAGGCGGATTCTGGTAGGGACATGGGCTCTATCGTGGGGCCAGGGATGAGAGGTTAGGGGTGCAAAAGGGGACTACAGCCTACAGAGGGGGCTGAGGGGTTCAGAGTATGGGAGGGGCCTCTGAGCTGAGGCAGGGGGTTGGGGTGCAGAACGGTACAGCTCTGGGCTGGGGGTGAATGGTTTGTGGTGTCACCAGAAATGAGGGGTTCAGGATTCGGGATGTTGAAAAGCAAGCAACTGGGTAAACACTGAAAAACTCGGCGGTTGCACTCTTACCCGCCCTTGCATCGCTGGCTGGCAGCCTGCTCCCAGTGTGCACGAGCTCCCGGGGAGCCGGCTCCCGCCCCATGCTGCTGCCTCTGACACAGGCTTATCGGTTAGCCATGCCCATGGTTAAACATTCACAGTCCTATTTGGAAGGGGCTCCAGGCTCAAGCTAGGGGTCTGCCCGAGGAAGAGCCAGGGCTTTGCCTGGGAGCGCAGGCTCTGCTGTGGGGTTTGAGGATTTGGGGTACAGGCGTTTAGAGCGTGGCAGGGAGCTCTGGGGTGGGGCAAGGATGCATGAGGGCTCTGGCTGGGGGCACAGACTCTGGGGTGGGTCTGGGGATAAGAAGCTGGGGGTGCAGGGAGATGCTCCAGGCTGGGACGGAGGGGTTTGGAGGGTGGGATAGGGATCAGGGCTGGGGCTAGGGCAGGGGCGCAGGAGGGGGTCAGGGAATAGGCTCCAGGCAGTGCTTACACATCAAGCAGTGGCATCTCACTACCGCTACTAGCCTCAGCTTCTAAACCAGGGTGGGGAACCTACAGCCTGTGACTTGTCTTGATCCGGCGCATGAGGCTCCAATTCAGTCAAGCTCGGGCTCTATCTGGCCTACAGGTTCCCTGCAGGTACCTCCCCACACCCATTAATGGCCAGATCACGGTTAATGGGAACAGCGGGGGGGGGGGGGGGACTTTCCTACAGCATGCAGAGCACATGGACCCCCCTCGAGCTGCACCAGGTGACTCACCTCCATCCCCTACCTGCACCCCACCACTCTCCTGCACCCTCCCTCCCACCCCACTTCTATGCCCCCTTCCAGACTCTGCACACGCAGCAGGCTTCCCTTCCATACCCCGTCCCATCCCCCGCTAGCTCCCGCACCCGACCTCCCGCCCAGACCCCGCACCCGACCTCCCGCCCAGACCCCGCACCCCCAGCCTGCCCTTGCACCCGACCTCCCGCCCAGATCCCATCCCATCCCCAGCCAGCTCCTGCACCCGACCTCCCGCCCAGACCCCGCACCCCCAGCCTGCCCTTGCACCCGACCTCCCGCCCAGATCCCATCCCATCCCCAGCCAGCTCCTGCAGCCGACCTCCCGCCCAGACCCCGCACCCCCAGCCTGCCCTTGCACCCGACCTCCTGCCCAGATCCCATCCCATCCCCAGCCAGCTCCTGCAGCCGACCTCCCGCCCAGACCCCGCACCCTCAGCCTGCCCTTGCACCCGACCTCCCGCCCAGACCCCGCACCCCCAGCCTGCCCTGGCACCTGACCTCCCGCCCAGACCCCGCACCCCCAGCCTGCCCTGGCACCCGACCTCCCGCCCAGACCCATCCCATCCCCAGCCAGCTCCTGCACCCGACCTCCGCCCAGACCCCGCCCCCAGCCTGCCCTGGCACCCGACCTCCCGCCCAGACCCCGCACCCTCAGCCTGCCCTTGCACCTCGACCTCCCGCCCAGACCCCCCACCCTCAGCCTGCCCTTGCACCCGACCTCCCGCCCAGACCCCCCACCCTCAGCCTGCCCTTGCACCCAACCTCCCGCCCAGACCCCCCACCCTTACCCACTCCTCGGAAGCCTCCTCCTGTGCACTGAACCCCACATTCTGGCCCCACCCTGCAGCCTGCCCCCCCCCAATCTACTCGCCCCTGTCCCCTAGGCTCTGGGGGGGAGCTTGAGGATAGTGAGGTGAATGTCCGTTGGGGGCCATCTGTGAGGGGGCTTTTTTCTCCCGCTGATTTTTCTGTGGGTCAGTGGCCGCCCCCCGACCCAAAAACGGTCCCCAGCCCTGTGGCGAAGGAAGGCGCCCGCGGGCGGCTCTGCCAGGAACCAAGGCCAATGGGCGATGCAGGGTCGGTGCCTGTGGGGGAGCCACCCCATGGAGCTGGGGGGGGGGGGGCTGATGTTGATTGTGGGCAGATAGGCGCTGCTCAGCCCCCCCAGCCCTCAACCCCCTCCTGCTGCGGTTGGGGGCGGGGTGCTGGCTCCACTCCCCCCCCCAGCTCATGGAGTCCAGGCTCTCAGCCCCAGCCAGCGCACACAGACAGACAGACAGACAGACACACAGACACCTCCCCTGCCCGAGCAATCCCCGGCCCCCCCACTCCCGCCCCGGGCCAGCCCAGCGGCTGCGGGTTCCGCTCGCCCGCCCGGACCCAAGGAAAGCGGCTGGATCCGACTCGTCTCGCTGAACCGGAGCGACGCTGAAACCGCGCACCTGAATCCGGATCGCGCTTGGGGAAGCAGCAGGCGCTTCCCACGCAGCGCCCGGCCCAAAGGGCTTCGCAGGCGGCTCCCGGGCTGCAGCCAGGCCCTGCCCCGGGGGGGGGGGAGGAGAAGGGGCCCCCCCCCGAGCATCCCCGTCCCCATCCGCCCCCGCGGCCTCCCCGGATTCACCCGCATCTGCCCCCGCAGGGCAGCGCCCCCGCTTGCGCACCACGGGGCCGGCGGCAGCTTCCCGGCTCTCCCCGCCCGGGGATGCGGCCCCAGAGGCCCCGCGAGCAGCGGCTGCGAGGCGCTTCCCGCTGCGGGGCCTGAGCCCAGCCCCGGGCCCGGCGCCGCTGCCGCTGCCGCTGGGTCCTAGCGAGAAGCCGCCGCCGCCACAGCCCCGCCCCGCCCCGCCCGGCTCGGCAGGTCTCCCGCCGGGGGGGTCCGTGCAGCCGGGGCCCGGCTCCAGGCTGTTCCCGGGGCCGCCGGGACACAGACCCGGGAGAGCCCGCCCGGAGCGGGAGCTGCCGGGGACAGAGTCTCGGGGGCACCCGCGGTCCCGGAGCGGCTGGGCAGAGCCGGTCTCTTGTCTGCGCCCCGGGCTCCCCGGCAGCGCCCCAGGGACCCGCCCCGCTCCCCTCGCCCCAGGGCGCTGTCAGAGCTTCGCCACCGGCTTCCTGGGGCCGCTTCACCCCTCCTGGGCACTAGGCAAACCCCTTCCTGTCTGCCCCCCCGGATCCCCTTGCCTCCTCCCCCCAGGAGCCCCCTGCTACCCCCCCCAGGATCCCCCTGCTACCCCCCCCAGGATCCCCCTGCCTACCCCCCAGGATCCCTCTGATCCCCCCACCAGGGATCCCCCTGCTCCTCCCCCCCAGGATCCCCTGATCCCCCCCCAGGATCCCCCTGCTACCCCACCGGATCCCTCTGATCCCCCCCCACCAGGGATCCCCCTGCTCCTCCCCCCCAGGATCCCCCTGATCCCCCCCAGGATCCCCCTGCATCCTCCCCCCAGGATCCCCCTGCTACCCCCAGGATCCCTCTGATCCCCGCCACCAGGGATCCCGCTGCTCCTCCCCCCCAGGATCCCCTGATCCCCCCCAGGATCCCCCTGCTACCCCCAGGATCCCTCTGATCCCCCACCAGGGATCCCCCCACCGCTCTCCCAGCCGGATCCCCCACCTGGGCACAACTGCAGCTCCCTGTCACACAGCTGGCTGGTGCCCTGCCTCCTCAGGTTTGGCTCTGTTGCCCCCCCCCCCATACTGCAAGGGGCATGGTGTGGGGGATCCACATGGAGTGAGCTGTGTTGTGACCTGGCACATGGGTGGGCACGGGGGAAGGGTATCTTGCCACTTGCTCACTTTTGGCCTCATGCACCTCCGCCCCACCGGAAATGAGAAGCAGGCCTGGGACAAACCTCAGTGAGCACTGGGGCAACAAGCCCTGCTCCTCCCTCTGCTATGGGGCAGGTCCACACACACACACCGTGGGCCCTGGACATATGCTTAGGTTCCCTCTGCCTCAATAGACCCCTCATTGCATTTCATCTGTGCAGGGCTGCAGGCACGTGATTCAGTCACTGTTGTGTGTACAAAGATCAGGTATAGAGAAAGCGAATAAAGAAAAGTTATTGACTTGCTCCCTTAACATAAGAACTAGGAGTCACTACATGAAATTAATAGGCAGCAGGTTTAAAACAAACTAAAGGAAGTATTTCATACAGTGCACAGCCAACCTGTGGAACTCCTTGCCAAAGGATGTGGTGAAGACTAGGACTTTAACAGGGCTCAAAAAAGAACTAGATAAATTCATGGAGGTTAGGTCCATCAATGGCTATTAGCCAGAATGGGTAGGGATGGTGTTCCTAGCCCCTGTTTGTCAGAGCGTGGAGATGGATGGCAGGAGAGAGATGGCTTGATCATTACCTGTCTGGTTCACTCCCTCTGGGGCATCTGGCATTGGCCACTGTTGGCAGACAGGACCTTGGGCTGGATGGATCTTTGGTCTGACCCAGTGTGGCCGTTCTGATGTTACACCCACCCCTGTGCAGTGCTCGGCAGGGAGAGTCACTGACTGTGGGAGGACTGGGAGTGACGACGGATGCAAGGAGCTGGGGAGAGAGATACAAGAGCATCAAGGACAGCAGGAGGGGGGGATGTGCTTCTCCAGCGGTTCCCAGCCTTCCATGGGCAAGGCTGATCCCAAGAGCCATCCCATTTCCTCCCTCTATTTCCTGCTTCCCCTTCCAAAAGTGCCTGCTCCCAGGGAACCCGCCTTTTGCTAGGAAACCCGCAATACCCTGCACACCCAACTGGCAGGAATCACAGGGAGGCAGAGTGTGACTGCAGCTGGCTGGATTAGCACCTGCTCCCCTGGAGGCCAGCAGCTGAGGCGGGAGGAGAGCACAGCAGAGCGGCACTGGCCCATGGGCCCCGGCAGGGCAGGGCCTCCCAGAATTGCCGATTTTGTATGGGCTGCCAGGTGCTCAGTCACTGAGGGCAAAGGCAGGGAGGTCCCTGCAGCTGCAGGCCTGGTCCTCGCCATCTCTTCGCCACGATGGGCCTTCTTCCAGCATCCTAGAGAAACTTGTCAAGGCAGGCTGGAGCTGGCCACAAGCATGAGTGTTTCCTTTCAGTTCAGGAGCTTCAGGGGATAGCCACGTTCCATGAGCCAAATACACAGGGAAGGATTAGAATCTCACTTCATCCACAAATTCAATTCACATGCTAATGGACTGGCTAGGACACTATCTACTTCATAACCACTGAAGGTGCGAACAGTCTGTGAGTGGTATCCTTCCTGTCTTAGATTCTATCTATTTACTTTGATCTACTTAGGTTTAAGTACCCATTCTCCAGATACTTAATAATGCTCTGTCTCATACCCCCCTTCCTTTTTTTCTTTTTCTCCCCCCTCTCCTTCTCTCCTATTTATTTCGAGTTTTCATATCCCCTACTCAGAACTCCGGTCATCTGAAGAAGTGGGCTGTGCCCACAAAAGCTCATGATCCCATCTACATGTTTTGTTAGTCTATAAAGTGCTACCAGACCATTTGTTGTTTTTTCCTTTCAGTTCCTGAGCCGGAGGGGGGGGCAGGTCGTTCTCCTCTAAGAGACACCGGCTCCGGGAGACAGTCACACACCCAGCAGGGGATGGTTTCCATTGGCTCAGTCACAAGCCTCATTACCACAGTCATGTGGGAGCTGCTCCTTATTAATGGGATGGGCTGGTGGGCTGGTTCCTCCTCCTCTTCGCTCCTGACTGCCTGGTTTGACGTCTTCTCAGAGAGCTCCTTCTCCATCCCTGGAGCAGAAGGAGATGCTGGTTTGAATGTGTTATCCCTGGGCGACAGGAGGAGACTGGGCCCAGAGCCCTGACATGACTTGCCCAGGGTCACACAGAAGGTTATTGCAGGCCCGAGCAGAGAGCGCCGCTCTCATGACTCTGAGCTGGGTGCTCTCCCCACTGGGCAGCGTCTCTCCCATGGCGTGTTCTGCTCTCCCCGGCCTCGCCCCCTTCCTGGCAGTGATGGGAACAGGCCTCATTTTGCGTGTGACCCCCTCCCTCAAGGAGTGATGGCCCAGCCCCAGCCCAGTTCCCAGCTGCAAGCTGCTGAGATCTTTGGAGCATTCTCCTGATGAAACAGGCCCGATGCAGGAGACAAGAAATGGTTTCCTACAACGCCCGGCCTCTCTGTTCTCCTTAAGGCCTGGAGAAATGATAGTTCTCCCCACCGCACAGTGACAAACCTTCCTCCCCCTCTCCCTCCCCCTCTCTCTTCTTGTGTGTCCATCTTGTGGGCGAGGAAGCTGTTGTCTCCTCATCAGCCTCTGCCATGGAGCTGCCACACTGGCCACAGACACAGAGTTTTTTCAGGCCAGATAGGAGCTTCCAGGAGCCTCTGGTTTTCTTGGGCTCCTCTGGCAAGGCCTGCTCCTGCTGGCTGAAGCCGGAGCATGCCTCGGCTGCTGCAGGTTGGACCACCACCCTGAGCACCTGGCTGTGTCTGTGCTCCCTTGAGGTGAGTCTTCGCAAGAGGGAGCGCAGCCTGGAATAAAAAGAAGGAGCCAATGGGGTTTTCTGTCCTTCCGGAAAGGCAGGGAATTAGCCTGCCCAGGATTCACACACAAGAGCCGTCTCTTGAAACCATCCGCTCCTCTAAGAGCCAGAGCTGGTCCTTAGAACCCAGCCAAAGGTGAAGACACATGGGGCCGGGAGTGACACAGGGATTCTTGTGGGGAATTTCTCGGGCCTGTGTTGTGCAGGAGGGCAAACTCAGGGAGCAGGGCTGTCCCTTCTGGCCTTACAGCCTGGGACTCTAGGGGTATGTCTAGACAACATGGCTCCGTAGACGGAAATAATAATTTAAATAATCGCCGCTTCATTTACATCAAAATGGCCGCTGCGCTGTGCTGATCAGATGTTTGGCGGCACAGCGGGGCAGTCTGGACGCGCCGCGGTCGACAAGGGAAGCTTTTGTCGACCGCTCCGGTATGCCTCGTGAAATGAAGTTTACCGGAGCGGTCAACAAAGGCTTCCCTTGTCGACTGTGGCGCGTCCAAACTGCCCCGCTGTGCTGCCAAACAGCTGATCAGCACAGCGCAGCAGCCATTTTCATGTAAATGAAGCGGCGATTATTTAAATCGCCACTTCATTTTCCTATGTCGAGTAAACTCATCTACATGGCTCTGTCGATGGACCCATGTAGTCTAGACATACCCTAGGAGCTGATGACCCTAAAGTTGGCTTGAGGTGCTGGCGTGAAGGTTACTGTCCATACAATAGGAGAGGCTTTGTCTGAGGTTTTCTTGGGGAGAGGCATCAGGATCCCTGTTCCCCCTTTGTCACGGCAGCCCAGGAGGGAGCATGTGCTAGGTTCTCCCTCCTGCTCTATAACAGGAAACCTCCATCCACCACGGATGTAATTTCTTCACTCCGAGCACAGGTACTGGTTACATTTCCAAGCGGCAGGAAGGGTTTAGTTGGGCTGCTCGCAAAAATGGAGTGTTTGGAGGGTCCGTGAAATTTGAATAGATTGAAAAGTGGCCCGTATGATCAAAAAGGACGGAAACCACCGGTCTAGAAGGATGGTTTAGCAGCGGAGAAGATGTTTAATTGGTCTCAACTATTTCAAAAACTGGAACTTATAGGCATGGGGCTAAGAACCAGTAACATTTCAATGAAGAATTGCACATGCTCTCTCGATGAGACTGGCAGTGGAGATGTAGCACTTGCACTATCAGAAGATTTACTTCTGGTGCATGATTTGGTCTCATTTATGTGTATTTTAGTCATGTAAATTCGGAGCTAGATATTGTCTCAGTACCCAGACATGTATATTTACATTCCCACCCTGAAGGCAAGGAATGGATTTGGGGCACCTCCAACGGAAACAATTGTTATGGAGACCTAAATCCAAATTCTACTCACATTTTGCTACGTTTCCTTCAGGTAAGAAACATGGAAATTCGCCCCCACTAGTCGGCAGCGAGAGAAAATCATCCCCATCTGCCTCAGGCGCACGGGAAAGGCTGAAGCAGGAGGAGAAGGGAAGATGCCCTGAGTCAAATCAAAACGGAGTGTTGGGAAGTGACTGTTGCAGCCGCAGCCCCCACCCGTCCCTAGGCCGAGGAGGCACCAATCTCTGAGGTGGGCTCCAGGGGGCAGGGAAAGGCTCCGGGAATTACCTTCTGTACAGACTCATCCTCTCTCTAGCGCCCGCGGGGACAGCGGCTTCCCGAGGTTCTTGACAGACGCTCAGTTCTCGTCTCTCAGATCCTTGGGCGCCAGCCGTTGCCAACCAGTCGGACTGGAGGCAGGACAAGAATGCTGCAGCCACATTCTTTGTTGTTGTCACACATGACATCACAATACACTCAGGCCTCTATCCAGAGACCTAGACACACACAAACGACTACACACACACAGAGAAGCTCGTAAAATTAATAAGACTGACCGACTTGTTCAAAATCTCTAGGAATTTTGATTTGTGGGAGGCCATGGACAGAGGACTGACCCTTTCACGGACTATATCGCATTGTACCTGGGGAGTCACAAAGTTTACAAATTTCATAGACTCACAGAACACTAGAACTGGAAGAGACTTCAAGAGGTCATCGAGTCCGGTCCCCTGCCCTCACGGCAGGGCCAACCACCCTCTAGATCATCCCTGATAGATGTCTATCCAACCCGCTCTTAAATATCTCCTGTGATGGAGATTCCACAACCTCCCTAGGCAATTTATTCCAGTGTTTAACCACCCTGACAGGAAGTTTTTCCTAATGTCCAACCTAAACCTCCCTTGCTGCAGTTTAAGCCCACTGCTTCTTGTCCTGTCCTCAGAGGCCAAGGAGAACAATTTTTCTGCCTCCTCCTTGTAACACCCTTTTAGATACTTGGAAACAGCTATCATGTCCCCTGTCAGTCTTTTTACTAAAGAAGTCCAATTCTTTCAGTCTTCCTTCATAGCTCATGTTTTCTAGACATGTAATCATTTTTGTTGCTCTTCTCTAGACCTTCTCCAATTTCTCCACATCTTTCTTGAAAAGTGGTGCCCAGAACTGAACACAATATTCCAGTTGAGGCCTAATCAGCGCAGAGTAGAGTGGAAGAATGACTTCCCGTGTCTTGCTCACAACACTCCTGTTAATGCAGCCCAGAATCATGTTTGCTTTTTTTTTTTTTTTTGCAACAGCATCACACTGTTGACTCATATTTAGCTTGTGGTGCACTATGACTTTGTTGAGGGGTGCGGTCGGGGGGTGTCTTATCCCGGGCTGCCCCTCGAGTTTAGCCCCTTTAAGAGTGGGGCTCAGCCTTCCCCCAAGGCCGCTCACACACCCCCTTCACCCAGTGCTAACTCAGCGTCCATATACCAGTCTGTTAGTGACAATGTGGCTCTGAGGCCTAGTACCTGGGTGGGTCCCCTCTGTTAGAGCCAATACATCCCCGAGGCCTTGTCCAGAAATAAGTCCCCTCTATTAGCGCCAATACGGCCAAGAGGCCCAGTCCAGAAGTAAGTCCCCTCTATTAGAGACAATACGACTCTGAGGCCTTGGCCCGAGGTCAGTCCCTTCTATTATGACAATACAGCCCGGAGCCCTGGTCCTTCTCTTAGAAGCAATATGGCCCAAAGGCCTAGTCCAGAGGTAAGTCCCCTCTATTAGAGACAATACGGTTCAATGGCCTTATTTAGAGGTAGGTCCCTCCTATTAGAGGCAATACAGCCCAGAGGCCTAGTCCTGAGATAAGTCCCTCCTATTAGAGGCAATATGGCCCGAGGCCTAGACCTGAGATACGCCTCCAAATTACTATGGCACTGGCTTGTTGTGGGGTGGGGGTGGGGGTAGGGGACCCGGGCCCTCCCGCTCCACTGGGGCCCAGCCCAGGGTCCTGTTGGTGGTGGCGCAACCCAGTGCCTGCTCAGCGGGACGCCTACCGCAACACGCTGAGCACCCGGAGGACAATCCCCCACCCTGGCTGCTTCACTTTCCTTGCGTCGCTTGGGGGTAGTGTCCTTTCCGGCGGCCTCCCTGGCCGCGGCTGCTGCTGGAGGTTCCAGCTGGCTCCACTCCCCTGGGTCTGGTGCTCCCTCCCTGCTGCCTCCCCCCCCCTTCTGCAGTCAGCCCCGACCTAGTGGCTCCAGAGGCTTTTATACTCCGTTTCCCCTGGGAGCATGCCCAGTAGAGCTGTGGCGGTAGGGCCCTTTTAGCCAGCAGGGCCAGGGCAACTCCCTGATTCTCAGTGCGGGGTTGATACACCCCGGCACAGACCCCTCGATCCCTTTGTGCAGCGTCCTTCCTAGACAGTCGCTTCCCATTCTGTATGTGTGAAATGGATTGTTCCTTCCTAAGTGGAGCACTTTGCATTTGTCCTTATTAAACTTCACTCTGTTTACCTCAGACCATTTCTCCAGTTTATCCAGGTCATTTTGAATTATGACTCTGTCCTGCAAAGCACTTGCAACCCCTCCCAGCTTGGTATCATCTGCAAACTTGATAAGTGTACTCTCGATGTCGATATCTAAATTGTTGATGAAGATATTGAACAGACCTGGTCCCAAAACAGACCCCTGCAGAACTCCACTTGTTATGCCCTTCCAGCATGACTGTGAACCATGAATAACTACTCTCTGAGAATGATTATTCAGCCAGTTATGCACCCACCATTAGTAGCCCCATCTAGGTTGCATTTCCCTGATTGTTTTATAAGGTCACGCAAGACCGTATCAAATGCTTTACTAAAAGTCTAGGTATACCATGTCCACTGCTTCTCCCTGATCCACAAGACTTATTATCTTATCAGAGAAAACTGTCAGATTGGTTTGACATGATTTGTTCTTTACAAATCCATGCTGGCTGTTACCTATCACATTATCTTCCAAATGTTTGCAGATGAATTCCTTAATTCCTTGCTCCACTATTTTTGCTGGCACAGAAGTTAAACTGACTGGTCTGTAGTTTCCTAGGTTGTTCTTATTTCTCTTTTTATAGATAGGCCCTAGATTTGCCCTTTTCCAGTCTTCTGGTATCTCTCTCAACTTCCATGACTTTTCAAAGATGATAGCTAAAGGCTCAGA
This sequence comes from Pelochelys cantorii, assembly GCA_032595735.1. NCBI lineage: Eukaryota > Metazoa > Chordata > Testudines > Trionychidae > Pelochelys > Pelochelys cantorii. The sequence continues at coordinate 409,693 of CM064339.1, read as the reverse complement.
TACCTCCTCTATCAGCTCCTTGAGTATTCGAAGATGCATTTCATCAGGCTCTGGGGACTTGCAAACATCTAACTTTTCTAAGTAATTTTTAATTTGTTCTGTTTTTTATTTTAACTTCTAAACCTACCCCATTTCCAGTACCTCTCACTATGTTATGCATCCTGTCACCATCCATCTTCTTGACGAAAACTGAAACAAGGAAGTCACTAAGCACTTCTGCCATATCCAAGTTTCCTGTTGTTGTTTCTCCCTCTGTTTCTCCCTCTTCACTGAGCAATGGGCCTACCCTGTCCTTTGTCTTCCTCTTGCTTCTAATATATTTGTAGAATGTCTTCTTGCTACCCTTCTTGCTAGCTAGATTGCTCTTTTTGTGCCTTCGCCTTTTTAATCTTGCCCCTGCATATTTGTGTTGTTTGCTTATATTCATCCTTTGTAATTTGACCTAATTTCCACTTTTTATATGACTCCTGTTTAATGGAGAAGCATGATGGTTTAGATCATTCTATTACGCTTCTATTAGGCTTGGTTAGCAAAACTTTTAGTAAAATAATTGGTCAAGGTTGAGCTAAGCAGGACTCAAGTTTCACTGTGTAAATTGGGCTCCAAAAGGAATTTTTTTGTGAACCAACTTCAGGATGCAGCTCCAAGATCAGAGCTGCCAGACCTCAAACCTGTGTATTGGTATTTTGGAGTGAAAGTAAAAAAAAAAATGTTATTTTTCTTTAACAAAATTTGGGACTTCAGGATTTCTTGCACAGTCTATCAAATGCCAGCTCTTCTACTCCTCACAGACACAATAAATCAATCTCTAAACGCTTTCCCGTTGACTCCGGCACTCCAACAGGGTAAGAAGAGTAGGCAGAGTTGATCGGAGAGCAGCCCCCGACAACGTTACCACTCAGAAGATGCTGTGGTAAGTACATAGACTTCAGCTACATTATTTGTATAGCTGAACTCATGCCGCTTAGATCAACAGTAGGGGTTAGTGTAGACAAAGGCTCAGAGGCTAAAGCTAAGGGCTCATTTAGACTTAGGGTTGCCAGATGGTTTAACAAAAAACACCGAACAGCCCTCCCCCCCAAAAAAAAACCACTGGGAAAAAATTCTGTTGAGAAAAAAAAAGGGGGAGACCAAAGTTGTCGAGCAATAAAAAAAAGGGGGCACTGTGCCTTTAAATGGTCCTGCGCTCCTCACTCACCCCCGCCAGATGTGGCAGGGGAAAATTGTCTTCACTGGGCTTCTGTCTGAGAGAAACAGGAAATACCGGACATTTCACATGTCCGGTATTTTCTTTTTTTTTTTACCGGACGGGGGACCCGAATAACAGAGAGTCCGGGCGAAAACCAGACACCTGGCAACCTTATGTAGACTGCAGAACTGAACCATGATGTCACTGGCTACAAGACAACCAAGCCTTTTGATTCAGTGTTTGTGTAATGCAGGTGGGCCTCACAACAGCAAGGTAACAAGACGATACAAAAATTAACATAATTAACACAGGACAAAACCTCACTAGGAAAACATTTAATGAAATAAAAAGGGATAAATGCAATAGGTGGAAATGAAACTTAAAATCAAGGTAATCCGGCTATTATTACCTCTCCAGTGGGGAGCCTAGCAGCTCCTGGAGAAAGTAGCGGAGGGGCCCTGAGGGAAATTGACCAGCCAGACCACAAATGGTTCACTGAACACAAGCAGGAAGAAGATGCTACCTTTCTTGCCAGTAGCTCTTACGGTTAGGTTAACCCACTCGGTGCACCGTTTCCAGGGACTGCTGTGGGAGAACAGGGACTATATCAGACATTAAATTTGAGATACTCGGCCAGGCGAGGGTCCTTGCACAATTTCTCTTCCAGTTCCATGTATTTCTGTGGTGCCATCTCTTTGTGTCTAAAGAAGGAAACCAGAAGCTGATGAGATTAAGTGGAATATTTTCAGATGATGAAATTATCCCCATGAATATCTACTTGCAGAGCTCCCTTAAATCACTCCAGTAGGACTGACACACATTCATTTAACACAGGGGTGGGCAATAATTTTTGATGGGGAGCCACTCCAAGATTTTGGAAAGTGGTCGAGGGCTGTACTTTTCCATGATATGAATGGAGGAGATGTGGGGTCTGGGATGGAGGTTGGGTGCAGAAGGGAGCTTGGGGTAAGGGATTGGGGTGCAGGAGGGAGACAGGAGTCTGGGAGGGAGTTGGGATGAAGCAGGCAGTTGTGACCTAGGGCAGGGGACTGGACTGCAGGGTGTTTGGGATGTAACCTAAGGTAGGAGAGGATTGTGATCTAAGGCAGAAGATTGGGGTGCCACATCTGGGAAGGGGTGTGGGTGTAAGAGGGGGACAAAGAGTTTGGGTATGTTGGGTGGGGGGGCAGAGAATTGGGGCAGGAAAGGGCTGGGGTGCCAGAAGCAGGCTGTGGCCAAGAGACTTTACTTGTCAGCTGCCAAATTGGCCTGCCTACCTGCAGAGCTTAAAGTGTTTCCCAGCCTGCCAGCCTGCTGGCCATGTGCTTCATGAATAACTGAGTGAGCAGAGGGGGTGTGATTCTTCTCAGCTGCCTGTTAGTCTAACAACCAGCTCCCATTGGCCGATTTCTGCCAGAAACCAGCCAATGGGAATGTGCCAGGGGTGGGGCGGCTCCTAAAACTTCCCCCCAGTTTTATAACAGAAACGGAGTCCTGCAGCCGTGTTTCTGCACGGTGCGCGGGGCTGCGGGGCAAGCAGGGGAGCCTGCCTGGGGCTCCCCGCTGCCTCTGTGAGCCGGATCCAGTGGCTTGGCGGGCTGGATCTGGGTCATGGGCCATATTTTGCCCAGGCCTGATTTAACACCTGTTAAGCCGTATTTCCAGAATGTGAATCCGGAACATGGCATCAGAGCAGTAGGTTAGGTAGGCATCCTCGTCCTCCAAGGTCATAGAGAGCTGGTTTTGCTGGTACCACTGTTGTTTCTTTTGTAACTCCTGTGTCTCCTGATGGGAAGAAGGTACAAATCAGTCTCAGAGATAGATAGATAGATAGATAGATAGAGAGGTGTATGGGGATAGATAGACAGATAGATAGATAGAGGGGTGTATGGGGACAGATAGATAGATAGACAGACAGATAGATAGATAGATAGAGGGGTGTATGAGGATAGATAGATAGATGTATGGAGATAGCTAGCTAGCTAGATAGGGGGTTGTATGGAGATAGATAGATAGATAGAGAGGAGGTGTATGTAGATGGTTAGATAGATAGATAAAGGGTGTGGGTGAGGATAGATAGATAGATAGAGGGGTGTGTGGGTATAGATAGGTAGATAGCTAGAGAGGGGGGGTGTATGGGGATGGATAGATGATAGATAGATAGATTAGATTAGATAGAGATCAAGAACGTAACGTATCAAGGCCAAAAGAACCAAAAGAAGGAAAAAAGAGCATAGTAGAAAAAGAAATGTACTGAATTGGAAGCAAAGAATGAGATGTGGACATGGAGAACACGTAAACAAACTAGGAAAAGCAAAGGAAGGAGAGAGAAATGTGTAGAGCGCCGCCTCCTTGGGGATAAGACATTGGGGGTCAAATTCTGCTCTGATATAAGCTAGTACAAATCCACTGAAATTGCTCCTAGGGCTATTCTGCCCTTTGTTGTCCTTGGGCAAAGACAGAGAAACATGAGGGCATGTATGGAGCCTCCCTGGACTAAAGACGTTGGCGGAGTGCTGCTTTTTCACCTGCTGTAAAATGGAGGGAGAGCCCCATGTGGTCCCCTCCCAGAGCAAAGGCACCCCGATGTACTGCCGGCACCAAGGAGTAGACCACGCGAAAGGGGGCGGGACCTTCTCAAAGCGAGCCTGGATGAGGTTGGCCTTCTCAATGAGCCGGTGCTTGAAATCAGTCAAGCAGTCTTCCTTGAGGCGGAGGGCTTGCCACTTGGTCATCTTCTCTGTGCTGCCCATTTGAATCAGGAAGGGTGCCAGGTAATCTAGGTCCTGCTCCACTTGTCTCTGTCTCTCTTCTTGCATCAGACGCTCCTGGAGGGAAAGGGAGAGAAGAACAAGTGCCCCAAACATCCCTGTGTACGGCTCTAGCATTGCAACATGCAGTGTTACTGTCTTCCCCCCTCCCTCCCTCGTTCCCCCCGTCTCTGGTCCAAGGTCTAACCAGACCGCTTGCTTTTCACCAGGTGTTTCTTATACCACCCGTTTCCCAGCAGAACTCCCAACCTGATTCTTATTCTGTTACCTAGTTTTTGGCTGTGGCTTTCAACAACTCACCCATTCCCCTAGAATACTGAGCTTGTCCCAGACATGAAATGTCATCTCCTCTGGCATGGGAAGGGCCCCCCAAAGTACACTGCCCTCTAGGGTTGAAGTGGTTTAGAGTGGAGGGTTGTGTTGCATTTGAAACTTTTCTCAGTGATGTCCGCCTAGTTGACAAATATTTGCTTCTGGATGGCTCTCAATTTGCTCTTCAGTCCATAGGTACCTGACACTTAAAATCTTGTGTCTCTTTTGGTTACCTTTCTCATCAGGGGTACATAAGAACATAACATAAGAACGGCCATACTGGATCAGAGCAAAGGCCCAGCTAGCCCAGTATGCTGTCTGCTGACAGTGGCCAATACCAGATGCCCCAGAGGGAGGGATCGCAACAGGTAATCCTCACGTGATCCCTCCCCTGTCACCCACCTCCAGAGAAACAGAGGCTAGGGACACCATTCCTACCCATCCTGGCTAATAGCCATTGAGGGACCTAACCTCCATCAATCTATCTAACTCTTTTTTGAAACCTGTTATAGTTCTAGCCTTCACCACATCCTCTGGCAAGGAGTTCCACAGGTTGACTGTGTGCTGAGTGAAAAAAAAGTATTGTTTTTGGAATTTATTATTGTGCCCAGAACACAATCCACACAAACGAAGCATCTTGCCGACAAGAGGAATTTGAAAACAAGCCCCATAACAACCTGGGATAGCTAGACTGGAATTTTGTCCAGAAAATACACATGGCATGAATTCCTCAAGAGATACCCTGGGCTAGAATCAATACTGATGTTATAAACTCCGAACTGTCAAACCATCTATTCCAAATCTGGTACTCAGGGAACAAGTTGATATTGCCCTAACAAAATGAACCTTGGCTATGGAGCTGGTTTGGAATTATCAAACTCCTCACCTAGCTCCAACTACAATTAGTTTAATTATTATGAATGATTTTATGTATTGTATTACACTCAATCTGGGTGTGATTTTGTTGATGACATGGTTCTTCCAGAAAGCCATAGGCAAAGGAGCCAGATCTTCAACTAATACAAACTGTAGCTTCGTGGAAGTCAACAGAGGTATGCCGATTCCCACCAGCCCAGGATCTCAGCCAGGGAGTGTTAATGGCACTAGAATGGTCTCTAGGGATAGTTCCTGAGAAGGGAAGAATTTGAGCTGGGATTTCTTTGTCCTCCGGTAATGAACTCTGAATCCAACCCCAAAACACCTGAACTGGATTCTTGCTGATCCACTTAAAGACACTAGGCTTATCCCATGGTTCCTACTAAAACCCACCTTTAGTACAAGAGATAAAAATTGGGATCAAAAGTTATGGTTGTTATTAGACACCGCTGCCTACCATCGTCTCTCGCTGTTGTTTGCTCTTTTCATTCCTTTCTGTATCATACATGGAAACCGTCAGCTTGTTGGCAGCTGCTTCTTCCTCCCGGATCTTGAGAATTTCTAACACCTTCAGTGAAATCAGAAAAACAAAGATCCCGTGACATTTCCTCAAAGCATGAAGCCCTCCACTTGGCTGTCTGCTTCAAAGAACATATGCCTAGTCTGTATGCAAGGACGGTGGCACTGCATGACAGTGTGAGCTTGTATCCATTTTCGCTAGGGAGCGGCATATATCTATTCATGGGCTGAGGATATATCGGTGTGACCAAAAGAGCAGCATTTTTAAAGAGTACTAATAAGAAGAACTTTATCTCTGTTGCCTCATCGACTATGTCTAGACGGCAGTGCTTTTCCGGTATCCTGGAAAAGCAATGCTGCGTCCAAGGAACGCGTCCGCTTTTCCAAATTTTTTTTTGAAAAGCGGATGCATTCTTTTGCCATCCCTGTAAACCTCGTTTGACAAGGAAGAAGGGATGGCTCGAAAGAGCAGGTTTGTCCGAAATCTGGTGCCATGTAGATGCACCAAATTTCAGAAAAGCCTCTTCCGACAGAAACGCGGAAAAAGATACGTAAATTTCTTTTGCTGACATTTCTTTGTAGTCTAGGCATAGCCATACTCTTTGATGGAATTACCAAAAGTATTGATCGTTATGGAGCCTAAACATAAACAATGTGAACAATGGGGTTATAGTTCCATTGAGCTATTGTGATGACTATGGACCTCCGGAGCGAAAGATGGGTGTCCCCAAAGCCCATTGATGGAATTATAGATCCATAAATCTTACCCGAGTATTTTGTGACCCTCTACTTTTCCATCAGACTGGCACCACAGTCCTTTTCATTACCTAACCAACTGCTATAGGGCTTTCATCAAAGTAGTTTTCTCACGTTCCGATACAGCGGTCTTCTCTTCAAAGCTGGAATAGCTCTGCTCAGTCAGTCCCTTGCAACCAGTGCCATGGAAGTGGGGTTTGGTGCATGCAGTTGCAATGGGTTACTGACTGCAAACTGTCTATTTTAAGGTAATTTGTCCCTTAATACAGAGCTAAGCACCTAGACGCTATGGCCTTGGCTACCTTAGAAGTGCTTAGCTAGCAGTTAGATTGTAATTAGTACAATCTCTTGGGCATCCTCTTCTTTCCTGCTCTGGTCAGCAGGCAAATGGCAGATGTGCTGCTAGCTATCCCACTATGGACCCTCTCTGTTGCAACCCTTTGCTCTCAGATTATGCCCTGCCCCTAGAAGGTGGAAGTAGAGCTGAGGAGGAGACTTCACAAAAATCCCAAAGACTGATCTCCACCGAACAAAGGCAAGCCATGGTTTGTATATTCTGGGCTGGGGACCAGCACCGTGTCATCGGAACTGATCACTGAGATACTGGATAATATTGGACCACATGGCATGATGTGAAGAGATGGTTCGTTGCACCTGGTTCTAACATCTAACCTACTTTGGTGTTAGCAAGGAGATTTCCCCCATCACCTCTGTTTCAGACTCCCAGACTTGATGCCTCAGCTGCTTTTCTGCATCCATTAGCTTCAGCATCATTTCGTAGAGATGCAGCAGCTTCTTGTTCTTCTCAAACGACCCCACCTAAAGACAAAAGCGCCAGTGTTGGATGCTGAGTCTTCTAGACACATGGAACCAGATCTTCATAAGAACATAAGAACGGCCAGACTGGATCAAACTAAAGGTCCCTCTAGCCCAGTGTCCTGTCTGCCGACAGTGGCCAATGCCAGATGTCCCAGAGGGAGTGAACACAACAGGGAATCATCAAGTGATCCCTCCCCTGTCATCCATTCCCAGAATCTCACAAACAGAGGCTAGGGATACCATTCCTGCCCATCCTGGCTGATAAATATTGATGGACCTCACCTCCATGAATTTATCTAGTTCTTTTTTGAACCCTGTTAAAGTCCTGGTCTTCACAATATCCTCTGGGAAGGAGTTCCACAGGTTGGCTATGTGCTGCATGAAGAAAAACTTCCTTTGTTTGTTTTAAACCTGCTGCCTATTAATTTCATTTGGCAACCCCTAGTTCTTACATTGTGGAAATAAGTAAATAACTTTTCCGTATTCTCTTTTTCCACACCAGTCATGATTTTACAGACCTCTATCATAGCCCTCCTTAGTCTCCTCTTTTCTACCCTGAAAAGCCCCAGTCTCTTTAATCTCTCTTCATATGGGACCCGTTCCAAACCCCTAATCATTTTTGTTGTCCTTTTCTGAAGTTTTTCCAATTCCAAGCTAGCTTTTTTGAGATAAGGCAACCACATCTGCATGCAGTATTCAGGATGTGGGCGTACCATGGTTTTATATAAAGGCAGTAAGATATTCTCGGTCTTATTCTCTATCCCTTTTTTATCTTCAATTGGTTTGTAACTGACACATTTCCACTGACTTCAATAGAGCTACGCTGATTTACACCATCTGAGAATCTGGCGTATGGTTAATAGTTAATTTAGCCCCGTGTAGGGTTTGAATCTAACACTTCACTGTGGCTGGTAGTATATTGTTCCTCTCTTTGCTGCTGTTGTGTGGCTAGAACCAGTTTTCCGCCCACTTGAGGTCACAGGACAGCAGCCCTGTGGCGACAGTTTGCACGCTCTTTGCAACGCGACAAAAATGACAAACTTTTTCAAAAGCATCCAGGTTGTAGGGAAAAAACACATCACTTGGGCAAACTAATGGATGGAGAGTTTAGGACAAATGGTAACAACACACCGCAAATCCATCATAGAAATGGAGATAGAATCCACGGATTCTTGACTTCATGTGCCCTGCCTTAATCGCTCCCCCAAGAGAGAAATGCTGAAAAGAGGTTTCATCTTTCCCTTCCTAAAGTGCCAGCTTGGATCCCCGGTACCATAGAAATTGTCTTCTCAAATTTTCAGTCAGACTTCCAGCTTCTCTTTGTGCCTTTTGGGACTGGAAACCTCCAAATCATTGGCCTACCTGGTAGCTGATGCACATATCGGAGGTCATGATGATCTTGTTTCCTTTATTATCTTCTTCCTTTTGTTTGATGAACTCCTTCTTCGAGGCCGTGATGTAACTGTCCTTGCAATGATACGTCAGCATAATCCGCTCCTCCGAGATCATAAAGATGCGCTCTGCTACATCGTCATCAGCTGGCTTTTGGGTGTTTCTACAGAACCGCTCCTTGATTTGCTGGGGGTGGTGGTGGGAAGAAGAGATGCAAACAGGTCAGAAGTGAACAGATAGCCTAGGAAAATGACAAGATCAGGGGAGGTGATTTGAATGGACCCAGGGGAAAACTGGGCCCCACTCCATATCCAAGCTCTAAATAAGACGATAACGGCTTTGTTCAGACTCGTGACTGCGATGTCCTCCCACCTGTGACTGCAGTGTGGCGGAGAAGGAGCAGAGCCAGCGCTGCTTGGGGTTGCTGCTTACAGGAGCAGATTCCACCCTTCAGGCACAAGAGCAGAGCTGGACCATGCTCTCCATGTGGCATTATACCTCGGAGAAGCACAGCGCCTCCAGGAACTCCCTGCACACAGGGGGGAAAGGATGCAACCTTCCCCTTTGAACACCAGTCTAAGAATCAGATGCCTTGCGTAGGGCCAGGAAAGGGTCGCTCTTATTCAGGGGTGGGCAAAAGGGCCTCTGTGGATCGGATCCGGCCTGCCAAGTGGGTGGATCCGACCCGCAGAGACCCTGCTCCTCCCCCGCCCCAAGGCCAATTAGGGCCTGTGCTGCTTTGAAGTGCCACATGCTGCTCTCAGGGTGGGAGCAGAGCAGAGGAAGCTTCGTGCACTCCCCTGCTCCCAGGCCAATTAGGGCCTGGGGGTGGGGGAGCTGTGTGAAGCTTCCTTTGCCCTGCCCTGGCCCTGCAAGGAGCCTGCAGCACTTCAAAGTGCCACGTGCTACTCGCAGGGCGGGAGAAGGCTTCCCATGTTCCCCCGCCCCCAGGCTCTGATTGGCCTGGGGGTGGGGGAGCATGCCAAGCCTCTTCCAGGGCATGGGTGCCTAATGGGAAGGGAGGGCAAAGGGGCTCCCTCACCCCAGACTAATCATGGTCTGGAGGTGGGTAGTCCCGCCCCTTCCTGTTTAGGCCCCGCCCCTTCCAGAGTGGCTCAGGGCTACCTCAAAAATTTTTGAAGTGGCCCCCGGGCAAAAATTATTGCCCATCCCTGCTCTTATGGCTCTAATTCAAGAAAGCACTTAAGCACAAGGCCGACTTTAAGTACATGCTTAGCATCATTCAATAGTTGGGGGTGCTTCCCAGAATTAGGATTTATAAGACCCCCTGGGAAAGACATTGTGCAAATCCGAGTGCTGGCGATATTGCTTAGCATTATGGGCACATTTCATAACAAAACCCCAAAGCTGGCTAGTGTCGGGACTGAACACAGACACATGCCCAGTGGGGCATTTTGGAACCCGGGCGAATGTTTTTGTCCAAACTCCTAGCTAAATCGTGGTTGCTCCAGGGAGTCATGGTGGGGTGTCTGGGTCAGACTAGCCCACATCCTTTCACTCATTTGGAGTTTTCCCTTGGTGGTGCCAAGTGGAAATGAATCTGAACCTTCACCCGGAACCTCATGGACTGAAATTGGGAGGTTCTGAATAGCTCGCATATTGGTACCAAGATGGGCCGGGCATTCGATTCAGTGTTAACGAGGAGCATCTGTGCTCTTTTTGTCTTTTTGCCAAATATCGCGTGCCGGTAGTGCAGGAAATCTGACCGCCCTTCAAAGTATTCCGTCATCTCTTTGGCATTTTCAGCCCGTTTTTGAAGGCCGTCTACTCGTGTCTCGCTGTAAAACTCCATGGTGCGCTCCGTCTCTGGCTCCATCGTCTTGTAGGTGTGGGCTAGGAGAGTCAGAGACGCTGTATGAACCTCAAAAGGTGACGATGACAGCAGTGGTTGATACGCTTGCCAAATATTACTTGGCACAAGCGAGCAGCATGCCATGGGACAGGACTTTGTGACTGCCCCACCAGCCATCACAGAACCTGAATGACCCATGCAGGAGAGTAAGAGAATGTGGAACATCCCGTACTCCCATGCACCGGCATGCTGTGACTAACGGCACTGAAGGACAGCAGCATCCGCCTAGCCACCCCATCCTCCACGCCTCTGGGCTGGGAGTAGGCAGAGCCTTGACTCGCCCCCCGGAGATCGCCATGTGTATAGCTACCTAGGTTGGAGATATATGCTGCACTAGGTCCGTGGCTGATACAGGGTATGTCTGCCCGGAGCCGGGCAAAAGTAGGAGACAAATGGTGACTTTGAGACTTGTCTAAACAGGAAAGTTTTACCAGTTAAGCCAGTATAATTATACTGGTCCAATTAAACCAGTAGTTATATGGCTGTTTTCAGGTTAGCTTAACCCCCTTCTAAAGCAACAAAGAGTAAACTGAAAAGAAGCCACTGGAGTTTATCTATCTATTTATCCCCACACACCAGCTCTATCTATCTCTATCTATCTATGTCTATACTGGGAGGCGGGGGGAGTTAACAAGGCTGCAGGGGGATGCTCCGCACCCATCAGTTTTTCCCTAGGAGTTGGCGCCTATGCTTCCTGTTATAAAGGGGACCTCTCCAGACTTAGAATACCCCAGGATCAGGAAGGTGCCGCTTTGGCTTCCCCTCCCCTGGGCTGCAGGTTGTGAATGTCCCCCCCTCAGTTTCTTGTGCTGTAGCTAGTGCTTAGAGAGGCTCTAGACCAGGGCTACTCAACTTTGGAAGCCCCGGGGGCCACAACGATACTCACAGCACATGCCGGGGGCGGCAATTTAAGTGTGGTTGCATGTACATGCAAATTTATATGCAAATAGCTTCTTTCACACTGACGGGCATGAATACAAAATTAAGGCAAGACTACACAACACGCAGGCCCCATTTAAGTCAGTTCTAGGGTTGCCAGGTGTCCAGTATTGTGGCTTCTATCCGGTAAAAACCCCAGAAAATACCAGTATTTTCTGTTTCTCTCGGACGGAAGGCTGCTTGGGACATTCTTTCCCTGCCGCATCTGCTGGGGAGTGTGGGGATTTAAAGGGGCCGTGACACTTTTTTTTTTTTTGCTCAACCAATTTTTTCCCCACCATGTTTGGTATTTTTTGTGAAAGTATCTGTCAGCCTTAGTCAGTTCTGCTGATATTAATAAAATGCACTATTTACCCCATTACCACCCATCTGACAGCACTTTTAATGAGCAATGACAGTCCAGGAAGTGAACTACTATAACACAACTCATCAGAAGACCATTATATTGACTACATTTTTGTTCTGGCTTCACAACAGTCCAGGAATTTAACTACTAAAATACATATCAACCCAAACTGTACCGTGGGCCGCAAACAAACGGCCACGGGCCGCATGTGAGCCATGAGCCGCTTGTTGAGTAGCCCTGCTCTAGAATGAAGCTTGGAAGAGCCTTTCTTGCTAGAGGATTTGGTTTTGCTGAACTGGTGACTGTGTCCAGCTGTTTATAGTCCCATCCTGGGGCATCCCCCCCAAACCTAGGCGGAACTGTCCCAGAGTGCAGCGCCCTCTGGGGGGGGGGGTCAGTTTGTGTACCTTTGAGTCCCTGGACATGTCCCGGGCTGAAGTACTCTGTCGTCACCTCGGTTTTTTTATTCAGTTGTCTCATGTTCATCATGTCCTCTCGGTTTTTGAACCACTCCTTCACCTCCAGCACCCGGGTACCTGGCAGGAGAAAAACCTCATGGCACGAGCACGTGGCCCCTTGGAAATCCGACACATCAGACATTCACTGGCGACAGAACTCAGGAGGGAGGGGAGAAAAAGGTCACAGAACTGGCACCAAAGGAGAATACTGGGGAAAGGAGGCTGGGGGTGCAAGCCAGGACCTCCACCCTGTGTCCTGGACCAACTGCTTCAGGATATGGCTTCGAGATAAAGAAACACTGTTAACACACACTGTCCCCTTCGCTCTGATAGGGATTTCCCTGCGTGACTCCCATTCACATCAGTGGAAGTAGGCGCATCCTTTACAGTAGCTCTCTTAGCATTATACCTCTGTTTCTCTGCAGGAGCAAAATACAGGCAACTCCTGCCCACAGCTGAGGACCTGATCCCGAGAGGCACTGAGTGCTCTAGGCTGATCCTGCAGCGAACGTCAGCTGGTGTTTGGTGTCAAATGGGGCAGTGGAAAGGATCACCAAGTGCTTTCAGTCGAGCACATGTTATCTACGTGGTTGTATAACCCAGTGGTTCTCAACCTTTTTTGTTATAAAATACCCCTTTAAAAAAAATTAGAAGTACCCCCAGTACCTACAGTTTTCAGACACACAATTTTTTTCTACCATTGCAACACATTTGTTTAAACAACTTAATCGTAGTTGGGCGGGTGATGAAATGTTGGGGCGTAAAAAGTACAAAAAATAATAAAGCGCTGTAAAACTTAACACAAAAATTCAGTTTTCGCCAAATTTCAGTTGTGTTGACGTATCCCCCCAACTTCTCTTGAGTATCCCTAAGGGCACTCGTACCATTGGGTGAGAAACACTGGTGTAACCCACACACTTAGGCTACATCTACACTGCAGGCTTCTTGCGCAAGAACTTTTTGCGGAAGAGATCTTCCGCAACAAGTTCTTGCGTAAGAGCGCATCCACACTGCCATGTGCTTTTGCGCAAGAGAGCATCCACGCTGCCATAGATGCTCTTGCGCAAGAAAGCTCTGATGGCCATTCACAGAATGGCCGTCAGAACACCTGTGCTTTTTCCAATGTCTGTCCACACATACCTTTTTGTGCAAGAGCTCTTGCGCCAAAAGGCTTATTCCTCGTAGAAAGAGGAATAACTCGTGTGCAAAAAACCCTGTCTTCTGATGATCTACTGTACTTTTTCTTGCACAAAAATGATCTTGTAATGTGGACGCTCCGCAAGTTTTTGTGCAAAAATGGCCGTTTTTGCGCAAAAACTCTGCAGTGTAGCTGTAGCCCTAGTGTGGTTCACTGTCCCATGCAGTGGCACCTAGACCACAGCAACAGCTAAGACTAAGAGACCTCTACAGCATGGGCTAGGAGGCAGCTGGCTTTTAGCTCAGAGGGTAGAAGCTCCTGTACTAAGCTTCAGAGGTCCCAGATTCAAATCTACCTGGTGGCAGTTACATTTGGATCAGACTAAATGGATGGATGTGAGTAATTGCCTCACTTCTCAGGAAGTGATTGCCTCACTTACAGGCCACACATGAACCCGCCCCACCGTCTGACCGGCAGTTGCCTGGCTTGGGACGCAGGGTGCTTATGTCTGAGAACAGAGTCAGCATCCCTTGCTCGGAGCTTTAGGGCTGGCAGGGGAGCAAACATGGCACCGTGAAGAAGGGGTTGGGGGACTAGAAGAGGAGAAGGAAGAGTGCAAAAGCGGGGGGGGGGGGCCCACAGGAGAAACAAATGCAAACCCAGTTGCCTTGACACCCCATCCCATTTTTCCTCCCATCAATCATTCATCTCCTTTACATTCTGGGTCCTCATAGACGGTGAGGCGTTGGACCAGCCCGTTGCCGTTCAGGTAGGGCGCCCACTTCTCCAGCTTGGCGTTCTTGTACTGGATCACCTTCTTCCCCTGGGGACACCGGGTCTCAAATTCTGCAGATGGCAAGGGGAGGAGTTCAGTACCAAGAGTTACACAGGAGCAGAACTGATAAAAGGAAGGTGCATGGGAGAAATCAGTGCCCCAAGAGGCTCCTTTTCCACATTCAGCTGCCAGAGACTCTCACAACACCCTCGCTGTGCAGAAGGAACATTGTTACTCTCCATGGTGGCAGGATAGCGGGGGTCTATCTGGTGCGTGCATAGCCCCCTCTGCTGATTTCAGTGAATGCTGGGAGCACACAGGACCAAGCCTGACCCAGTTCTCCCTGGGAGCTGGATCGAGTCTTTAATGTGGATTGGCATTGCCCTTTAACCTCAGTGCCTCTTCTGCTAGTGATGAGCAAATGAAATTAGAGGGGGGTGCAGCTTCCTGAGGGGATGAACGATGGGATGGGGAGCCTTTCACTTCTTCATGACTCATTAGACTACAGGCAGGACATTCTGAATTCCCCATTTACAAATCATTTAACTAGGGGCTGCTCTTGAATAAAGTCCTTACCAAATAGAAGAGATCTCCCGCTTCTAGTCTCTCCTCTCCAAGGAGCACAAAACGCACTAAGGAATTAAGCCTCCCAACACCCGTGAATCAGGCTGTTAGCCCTGTTTTACAGATAGGGAAACTGAGGTGCAGAATCGTTAAGGAACTTGCTGCAGTCACACAGCGAGTCAGGGGTATAACTAGGAAGAGAGCAGAGATCCCCTGGTTCCCAAACTCCGGCTTTAACCACTAGATACCTAATAAGGATTAAACAACATGTTGTACTGCTATAGCACATACGAGGTAGCTAGCGGCTGTACCCAGTGTTGCTCGGTCGGGTTGGGATGTGTGTGTGGAGGTTCAAGATGCGAGGCTTGGGGCAGGGAACTCGGAGTTGTGGGGGGCTCAAGGCAGTGGGTGGGGGACTCAAGGGAGCTCCAAGTCTGGCTGGGGCTGCGCTGCCCACGGCTCCTCCAGTGTGGGGGGAGGCTCCAGCCAGCGGCTATTCCCCAGGCTGGCTAGGGACTGCAGTGGTTGGCCCCGGCTGGGGGTGCCTCCCTAGGGGACCGGGGCTGCACAGACAATGGTTCCTCCTGGGGGGAGCTGAGGTTGGGGCTCCGCTACTTGGCCCTGGCTGGTGGCTGCCAACCAGGGCTGTGCTGCCTTGCCGACGGCTGCCCTGGGTGAGGAGGGGCACAGCAGCAAGGGCTGTGCTGGCCAGCCCTAGCTGGCAGCTGCTGGGTGGCAGGGATCCCTCCCTCCTGGGTCTGGTACTCAGGTCTGGGGGAGGGGTTTGGCCTGAGGCTTTGGGGCAAGGGGCCACTTACCTGGGCCGGTGACCTGCAACATGCAGAGCCTGGTCACAGCATCCCACTCTCTTACTGGAGTGGCCGCCCCCCTGTGGTCACTCTGCAGTGTAATTATCCCCCCACGTCGCTGCCCCCCTGTGGTCATTGCGGAGTATAACTGTCCCTCCTATTGGACCCCTCTCTTTCCGTGTTATGGAAAACAATCACATTCCAAGCACGTCCCATTGTCCTGGTACAAGCAAACCCTGGTCTTGCTTGAAGTCAGAGGAAGGTGTGATAAGAGGAAGCCACATACCAAATTTGGTGGCCTTAGCTCTTAGCTTTTAGGAGGAGTTCTGGAACAAACGGACTCACAGATGGACAGACAGACAGATGTATCAACTGCAGTGTAACATGGGTAATGCTGGGAAGGATATCTGGCAAAATTCATCCAGGTATCAAACAAAGGAAGAAAACAAATCCTATGTGCATACTGGGGGGCAGCGATGCCCAATTTAGAATGAGACAGTAGGTTTTGGGAGAATCCATGGGCACAAAACACAGGGGTGTAATTAAATAATAATGGATATCCCAATTAGTGCGCATCCTGATGTATTCCTATATCATTGCTTGTCCCGCGTGTTACAATAAAAAGGTTCATTGAAATACACAGAATCGTATCTATTGCCGTTGGAAGACCATGTTGCACGGTGAAGGAAGCACAAATACCTTTCCGCGATATTTGAATGGGGTCCACCCAGGACGCCGGCATGTCAAAACCCTTCTCTTCCTCCTCCTTGTCCTAGCAAGACAGAGCAGGGGTTTCCATTAGCTGAGCAGTGCCCTGACCAGAGCTGTTGGCACTGCCTTGGCAAGGCAGGAAGCACATTTGTCTCTGGCAATGCTTGTTATATTAGACTGTGGTGCACACCTTCACACATGTGGCTGTACACACGTCCCAGGGTGCCGCAAACAACGTGCCCCAAATAACATGCCCCAGGATGCTGCAAACAGCAAAGTACAGTTTATTCAACACACCACATGCAGCCCACGCCCGTTTGTTTGCGGCCCGCAGTGCAGTTTGAATTTACATGGGGCTCAACACACGGCCCGCAGGTGGGATCCTTTGAACATGGCCTCCACTGGGAACATGGTCCACAATGGGAGTCAATAGAATGGTCTTCTGCTGAGATACGTTTAAGTAGTTAAATTCCTGGACTGTCATTGCTCATTCAAAGTGCTGTCCTAGGGGTGGGAATCAGGTAAATATTGCATGTAATTAATATCAGCAGAACTGATTTAAATGGGGCCTGCGTGTTGTGTAGTGTTGCCTTAATCTTTGTAGTCATGCCCGTCAGTGTGAAAGAAGCTATTTGCATATATTTGCATAGACATTTGCATGTCTATGCAACCACACTTAAGTTGCAGCCCTCAGCATGTGCTGTGAGTATCGTTGTGGCCCTTGGGGCTTCCAAAGTTGAGTAGCTTTGGTTTGCCATTGCTGTGCCAAGAGACACATGAGATATTTATGCCGGGGAATATTTGCACCCCACACTAAAAACCACACAGGTTGTTTCATCAATACAATGTCTGGGCGGATGGGACATTCCTGACGCTGTCATTTTGCAGAGTGGATGCTATTTTCTGCCTAATTACTCTTGGATTTTCCATCAAACGGAACACGGCCACGTTCACTCCGTCCCGGCATTCGCCACTAGCAGAGCCTAGCCAGGGACGTATTTTCTTTCGGGTGAAGGTCATGCTGGATGCGAGATGCTCAGGACTGATTGAAGATGGCAGTGCTCATTAGAACCAATGCCCGGCTCGTTTATTTCATGCAGTCTGAGAAAGGCACTCACAGACACGTACCCTGGTGATGGGCATTGTCTGAACAGATTAGATCAAGGGAGAGAATGCACTGGTGTCATCTCTATGCTATCACACCAAAGTGTTGTTCCTCCTCACACATTATTTTCTCTTGTGACTATCATCACCACACATGTCTTATTTCCAAACTCCACTGCCACACTCCTTCCGCCCCAGGGAGAGGAGAAGCAGGTAGAACAGGGCTGAGCAAGATGCGGCCCTGGGGCCGGATCCGGCCTCCCTAACACTTTGATCCGGCCCCTGGACTGCATATGGCTGCATTCTATTTATATCCTGCTGCCCGTGCCCCTGAATTTCCAGGCGGTGGCTCAGGCAGCAGTATCCAGGCTTGCGGCTCATGGCTGTAGCGTTAAGCCAGCAGGGGCCAGAGTCGCAATGCCTTTAAATAGCCGTAGCAACCCCGGGCAGCTGCCAGGCAATGCAGTAGCAGAGGGGCCAGGAGCCACGAGCCCTTGGCTGTGTTTTTAATTCAAAGCCTCTGGCCCCAGGCAACTCTGGGAGGAGGCTAGTCCCCAGCCTTGGCATAGGTCCCACCCCTTCTGGGGGTGGAGCTGGCCCATGGCCATGTACCAAAATTCATTAAGTGGCCCCCCCTGCAAAAATTCGTGCCCACCCCTGAGGTAGAAGGCGTTTTGAAAAACTGCAGAATTGAACTTGATTTTTAAAAAGCAGTCTCATCCTGGGCAGACTAGAGCAGTGTTTCTCAACCAGAGGTACAAGTACCCTTAGGGATACTCAAGGGACGTCTGGGGGGTACGTCAACACAACTCAAATTTGGAGAAAACTGAATTTTTGTGTTAAGTTTTACAGCGCTTTCTTATTTTTGTACTTTTTACACCCAAAAATCTCATCGCCCGCCTGGCTACGATTAAGTTGTTTAAACAAATGTGTTGCAATGGTAGAAAAAAATTGTGTGTGTCTGAAAACTGTAGGTACCGGGGGTACTTCTAATTTTTTTTTTTTGAAAAGGGGGTACTTTTTTTTTTTTTTGGAAAAGGGATACTTTATAAAAAAAGGTTGAGAAACACTGGACTAGAGGCCTTCAGGGCACAGACACGGAGGCAGGTCAGATTCTATCCAGCAGAGGGCAGAGGCGCGCACACCTAGGCTCTGTTCCTACAACAGCTGTTTCCCCAGTCAAGGAGGCTTTATGGAAACACAGGGAACTTACAAAGTCATCCAGGTCCTCATCAGCTAACTCCTCTTCATCCTCCTCCAGCAGCAACAGGAGAGGCTTGTCGATCCCCTCCAGCATGAACTCCCACCGCACGGGGTCCCCAAGGTCGAAGGCCAGCCCCTGAGAGGACACAACAGCCAGAGCTGGCCATAAAGATGCTTTCGGCGTAAGATGCTCACCCCAAGAGACATGACCTGCCACAGCGCGCTCAGCTGCATGACTCCGGCTCAACAGCAGAGGCTCAGGGCCGGTCGGTACGAGGTGGTGTCCCAGGGATCAGTGGGGGATTAGCCATCCCTAGTGGGGGAGGTTGCTCAGATTCTTCCCAGCTGACTGCTGCGTTGGCAGCTTGCCAGGAGCCCAAGGGGGGCGCCTCTGAATTAAAGGCCCTGGACAGCAGTTCAGCACCGTGCTTGGAGCAGCTTGGGACTGAATAGAAGCAGCAGGCAGCCCACCTCCTATTACATTTAAACTGCGGAGCCGCAGCGGGGGTAGGTCCGGGACCCAGTGTGAGCTGGGACTCAACCAGGCAGCTCTTACTACGATTAAAAGGTGGCGGCGCAGCGCAGGTGGCTTCCGGAGCTGGCATGAGCCAGGAATGAGCTGTCCTGGCTCGCACCACCTCCGGGACCGCTGCGGCTCTGCCTCCCCTGCGCTCCCTCCTGTGCATTGCGGAGACGGTGTTGGGGGGAACCGGCTTTTACAGAGGCAACCGGTGGTGGGTGGGGAACCGAATAATCTTATTGGGTAGTCAACTACTTGAGTATCGCTTACATCCCTACCCTAAACTATGGCAAGTATAAGAGGCCTCAGACCATAACAAATGAATTCATTTCTACAGAAAGGGCATTGAATACACAAACATTGAAGCTTTATGTTCTCCCAGGAAAACAAGAGACGCTACGCCATTTTAACACCGTGAATAAGGAGAATTATCCTTCTTTTCATATGAAGAAAAACATGCGATTCATTTTGTTAGAGAAATACAGAACGTATCCAGGCTGTATATAAAATGTATTTACAAATGTGTTTATGCTGAGTTAGTTTGCTTGCTGAAGCAATGAATTGTTGGGGTTTGCCTTTTGCCATATTATAAAAGTCCAGTCATCTGAAGAAGTGGGCTGTGCCCACGAAAGCTCATGATACCATCTACATGTTTTGTTAGTCTATAACAAACTATTTGTTGTTTTTTAAGTTTATCCTGTACAGACTAACTCGGCTACCCCCTGAAGCTTATAAAAATACAGTGCAGTGTCCCAAAAATGGCAGGGATAAGCTAACACAAATGTATCCCCCTCAAGATTCACTCAACCCCACTCCATAAGACCATCACCTACAGGTTCAGTTATGTGAAGCATGCCCAGTGCACGAAGCAGAAAAAATACACAATGGTATGCATGTACAGCTCCAAAGGAGAAACAAGACACCAACATGTAGGAAAACGAAGAAAAACAGGAGCGAAGGCGCTCCATGACTGAGCATGCAGGACCATAAACAAAAGACAGCAAGTGGCCTTTTGGCTATTACTAGCCAAGGGCGATACTATACATGACGTCTCTCCTAGGAAGAGTTCCATATGACTCTGTCCATCTCTCATCTCTGCCATCTCCGACCTCAGCTTTTTGCTGATGTTATCATCTGTGATATTTATTTAGATACATTATGAGGGCCAGGTCAACCAGAAGCAGCTGGCTCACAAAATGCTGCCATAGGAGACTGATACCAGATATACCTGTAGAAATGCTAATTTCACAGGTACACGGATTGTTTTTTTTCTCAGCCCTGGCCTTCTGCCTGTCAACAATGAACAAGTAGTGAAGGGGAAGAGCAAGGTCAGAGTATTTGTGTAGGCAGAGGTGTCTATTTTGGTCATATTTGAATGAAAATGTCTCTAGTTAGAGAGAATCTTCTTTTTCCCGTATCTCCTCTATTTATCAACCGATGTTGATAAAATTTGAAAGGGTCAGTTTTTTCTTTTTTTGAGGCCCCTCAGGGTAGGCTTGTGGCTCACGGCTGTCGTGCTACCCGAGCAGGGGCTGGAGCCCCCCCGGAAGAAATAGTTTATTTCGAAATAGTGCGTCTACGCTACAAGGACGCCTCGAAATTAGTCCGAGGCAGGCTCCCCTAATGTGGATGTGCTACCTCCATTTAGAGCCCGGGAGTAATCACTTTGAATGGCCCTGGGGAGGAGCTATTTCGAGATAGCAGCAGTGGAGGGTCCACACTCCCGCTATTTCGAAATAGCAGTTTCGAAAGAGGCGTTATTCCTCGTGGAATGAGGTTTGCAGAAGTCAGAATAAGCTGGGCGTTACTTCAAAATGATGTCGAAAGAACAGAAGAGGTGTGTACACTTGCTTTGTTACTTCGAAATAACTGTGCTGTGTAGATGCACCCTCACAGTGCAAGGCCCTAAGCCAGGGCTGGGCAAGATGTGGCCCTGGGGCCAGATCCAGCCCGCCTAACACTTTGATCTGGCCTGCGGACTGCATTGGGCCCCTTTCTATTTATGTCCTGCAACCCATGCCACTGAATTTCCAGACCGAGGCTCAGGCAGCAGGATCCTATTTAAATGGCTCACGGCTCCTAGTTGCAGTGTTACCCCGGCGGGAACTGGAGCCATGAGTCCTTTAAATAGCCACAGCATCCCCAGGTGGCTGCCAGGCAACACAGGACCTGCGAGGCTGGGAGCCGTGAGCCCTTTGCTGCGTTTTTAATTCAAAGCCTCCACCCCCAGACAACTCTGTTGGGACTGGTCCTGCCCTGGGCAGGAGGCTGGATTTGATGACCTCCTGAGGTCTCTTTCAGCTCTAAGATTCTATTATTCTAACCCCGCCCCTTCCACCTCAGGCCCCACCCCTTTCGGGGGTGGAGTCGGCCCGCGACCATGTACAAAAATTCATTAAAGTGCCTGCCCCCTGCAAAAATGATTGCTGTCATTTTGTTAGTGAATGCCTTATTCTGGCACTAGACAGGGCACCCAGCCAGCTTTGTCAGCTGGTGATATTCCCCAGGGGTGGCTTTGCAGGGACGTCCCACTGGCTACCAGCAATGAGCATCGGTGAATCGGGCCCAGGCCGACCCCCAGGCTCAGACAGCGGCCTGGGGTTCAGTGGCTAAGAGCGAAGGGGCGGAATGGCAAGGGAAGGGCAGGCTGCCATATGGGTTTCCATTTTCCCCACTGCTCATTCCCCTGCAGGGCAGGCGCCGTTCAGACGGGGGAGTTACCTTGCAGCCGTCCCAGCAGTCCTGCATGTTGATCCAGTAGTTCTTGTGGTTCCAGATGCTTTCGATGCCGAGGAAATGCTCATCGGTGGTGCTGTAGCTGTTTGCTGTGAAGGGATCAATGAAGAAGCTCTCCGGCACCTCCCGCTTCCCTGCCAAAACCAGAACCCAGGCGTGGACACGTAGCCCGTACAAAGGGTCCGGCTTTGGCTTTTCTGCTTCCTGCAGCACAGAGTAATTTCCAGAAGTTATCATCCAACACAGCCGTTATACTTGGTCCTCCTCTGGCACCACTCTTCCAAAGAGCTCCAGGTACCACCTTACGCGATGGATTAACCCTCCCAACCCCCTCTGTGAAGTAGCTCAATTATCATTAGTTCTGGGCTATAGTAGGGAAACTCAGGGCACGCAGCGGGGGGGGGGGGGGAATAGTGTATCCATGGTCACTCAATGGGTCACAGGCACACAACTAGCAATGGGACTAGGATTCTGGTCCTCTTCGCCTCTTTCTATCAGCTGGAATTTGACCTAGTTAATCTTCATCTCAAAAATCAGTGGAGGTTTTTGAAAAGCTAGGGCCTAATGGCTCTGTGCCTCAGTTTCCCCACTCACTCCAGGGGGAGAATATTACTCATCTGCCTTGGAGGGAGTTGGGAAGATTAGCTTAACATCTGAGAATCCTTTGGGGATGTAAAGGATTCTGTATATCACACATAGTACAGAGCTACACCAATTGCGTAGTTTAAGTCGAAATAGCTTATTTCGAATTTGGGCACGTCTACACAGCACTTATTTCAAAATACAGCTCTCTTCCTCCGACTTCCCTTACGCCTCGTACAATGAGAGTTACAGGAGTCAGAGTAAGAAGTCCTCCGGCTGGCCATTATTTTGACATTATGTCGAAAGAACTGCTTGCGTGTAGATGTGCACTTTGTTATTTCGAAATAACATCTGTAGACGTGCCTTCAGGGTACGTTTACACTATGGTGCTTTTTCAGGATACTTCTGGTATCCCGAAATAGCATTTTCCGTGTCTTGACAGCGCACCCATGATTTCGACATGTAACCTCGCTCCACAAGGAGTAAGGGACTTGTCGGAATGGCGCTCTGTTTCAAAATACTCTCGAAATAAGATACGCATTTTGCATAGCTTATTGCAAGCTAGTGCTGCTGTGTGCAGACGCGCCCTCACAGTTCAATGATACGGTCACTAGCTGTGTCAGGGATCTCGCTGCTGGGAGTTCCAAGTAAGATGGAGACACCCGAACATTTACTCACCACGATCCTTTCTTCTTCCTCCTTTTGCTTCTTCTCCTGTGCGGCTACCATTTCGGCTTCCTTCTTGGCCGCCTGCTGGAGCTCAAACTTGCTGCGTAGGTCCCGGGGGGGCTTGACTGCATACTTTTTCACCTTCTCCTTCACGGGCTCTTTCAGGATCTGCAACCACAAGAGCAGAGAGCTCTTTACCCAAATGTAGGGTTGCCAGATGGTTTAACAAAAAATACCAAACACCACCCCCCCCAAAAAAAAACACTGGGAAAAAATTCTGTTGAGCAAAAAAAAAAGGGGGGGGGGGCACTGCGCCTTTAAATGGCCCCGCACTCCTCAATGAGGCAGCGGAAAATTGTCCCCACCTGGCTTCCAACTGAGGGAAACAGGCAGATCTGGTTTTTTTCTGTTTTTTTTTACCAGACGGGGGACCTGAATAACGGACAGTCCGGGCGAAAACTGGACTCCTGGCAACACATGGGTATCTAAGGGAGGTCACAGGAGAGGCAGATCAAAGGTACCCTTGGCTGTCAGCTCCCTTAACATTCTGTGGGTTAGTACTTTCTGGATCTGAGGTTCTGAGCCGCCACAATTATTCCAACAGCAAAGGAAGCAGCGGGTCTTCATCTCAAAAATCAGTGGACGCATGCATGGCCCTGACCAGGGCACGTCTACAGAGCAGAGTTATTTTGCAATGATGTCCATTATTCCCAAACAGCAGTACATGCCGCCTACCCAAGAAGCCCGTTATTTCGAAATAAATTCCAAACACCAGGCTTCTTACGCCGACTTCCCATAAATCTCATTGTATGAGGCTTGAGGAGTCAGCGGAAACGCGATGTGTGTTGAATGTATGTCGATTTATTTCAAAATAAGCTCCTTCGAAACAAGCTACGCAATTTGAGGAGTTCCCGGGATATCGCTCATTTCCAGGTACGTGCTGCTTGGGTGGATGTGCCCCCAGGGAGCTGGGTGCCTCACCTTCTTTGACTTCTTCAGCAGGGGGCACACCTCCCTGGTCTCGTCCATCATGCAGATCTCCCGGGTGGCGTAGCCATTCACGCAGTAGGCATCGTAGCCTGCCCCGATCAGCAGGGAGCAGAGGACCACGCTGAAACCGAAGCAATTCCCCCTTTGGTATTTCAGGGTGGTGGTTGGGGAGGGCAGGAAGCTAGGCTTTAAAGAGCAAACACATTTCCTTGCTTACAGTCCTATTCCCGCCTCGGCAGTCTCTTTACCTCCACCCTTGCAGCCCCTCCTTCTCCAGAAACAAAGCACAGGCTCCCAGGTGCCCTGAGATTCTCCAGGCCACACCCAGCAAAACCCCAATGGGGCTCACACGTAAAAGAGAAAACAGAGGGCTCTCCTCTGTTGTGGCTGAGGGGCTAGGGTATTCACCTCAAGAGCATAGGGTGGTGGGTTTAAGTCCTGCCCCCTCTGCTCTCTGTTACATTATTGCCTGTGTCTCTGGAGCCTGCCCATGAAATAACTCTGCCCGAGTTCATTGGTCATAGAATCATAGAGCTGGAAGAGACCTCAGGAGGTCATTGCTGGTCCCCCCTAGCGGTTTCTCATTTGTAGACTCCTTTGCTGGGAAGCCACGTGGGCCAACGGATGGGCAACAGGCTGAGAGCCTGGAGTCCAATTCCAGTCTGGGCACTTCCTGTGCAACCTTGGCCAAACTGCGGCATTGCTCCGTGCCTCAGTTTCCCCACCCGCGAAATGGGGATAATGATGCTTTCGATGAGATGCAAGAGACGTGTGAGGGGAGAATTTGGAACCCTACACCTAGCTGAACAATTCTGGGTGGCTCTTCAGCAAGTGTAAGCCAGGGTGGCTCCATTGCAGCCTCTAAGGAGCTGGGCCTTCATCTCTAACCAGGTCCCCAGGCCCTCTCCTTCTGGAAACCTCCGCTGGGGCACCTCAGTGTCCTGTGTAGCAGAGAGAAAGTCCCATCATGTCCCATAATCGCTGAGACCTGACAGCTTCGGCAGCTGTACTTGCTGCTCACCGAAGTCAATGGGAGTTTTGCCCGCGTATGGACAGCGAAAGGGTTCTTAATAGGCCTGGTGAGGAGGGGGCTCCAGGAGAGGTCAAAGGGCAAGTGACTCATCATAGCTCCGTGACTGGGATTGTACCAGTGTGATACCTTGATGAGACATGCATTGGTGATAATGATGTGGGACTCCTGATTAATGTTCCCTCAAATCTTTTCCGTCCTTTTGCAGATTTTTTCCATCCACGTGTGGAATAATTTTTTATGTGCACCAAGGTGGGTGTGAATGTGCACTACCAAAAGAAACACAAAATCTAGCTTTGGGTGCTCTGCTAGCCCGTTGGGCAGCGTTTGAATCTCTCCAGAGCTGCCGCACGGGCACACAGCTACCAGGGAGCACTGCTCTGGATGCGCAGAGGGCGGTGACAGGAAGACTTGAAGGAAGTGCCATTTCTTACCGGCATGATAGCAGAGCGGAGGGGCTCCATGGTGAGATAGTCAGATACGAACTGGGCGCAGCCATCCCAGTTGTACAGCTCCGGGTACGGCTGCAGGGTCGGGCGCACAGTGGTGCTCACAAATTTCTGCAGCAAGAGGACGTTGGTTAGCAGAGACCCAATGAGGGATCTGTTAGAAAGGGGCATGTGGGGCAGGGGCCAGTAGGCCAGAGCTAATGCCCAGCTCCTCTCTACAATACAGCAAGAGTTTGATCAACATTCTTGCTTTACTACCGACTCTTTCTGAGGTGGGAAAGAGAGTAGGCTGAGAGGCCATTTACCACAGCCTCTGGCCTACATCTCTGTCCTCTGCCTGTGTCACTTCCCAGCTGGTCTACAGCAATGGATAGACCTGGGCATGAAGCTTTCAGCTCCTGCCAACCACAGCCAGCACAGAGCACGGTAGCACCCGACCGTCAGCACCCCAGTACCCTCTAATCTCAGGGTAGCCTAACACCTCTTATTACATGGCCAGCAGCCGTGGTTCAGAGAAGGTTCTAGACTTCTACAGCTCTTTCCTGTTGTGTCTGGGTATGTCTACACATCCAGGGAATGCGTCTGCTCTTCCGAAATTTTTTTTGGAAGGGCAGACGATTTCTTTCGGAAGCCCTGTAAGCCTCGTTTCACGTGGAAGAAGGGCTCTTCCAAAGGAGGAGGTTTTTACGAAATTTGGCCCAGTGTAAACAGGCCAAATTTCGGAAAAGCCTCTTCTGAAAAAAGACTCGGGAAAAGGTACACAAATTGCGGAGCGCAATTTGTGTACTTTTTTCCGAAAAAAAAGTGTAGTGTAGACGTAGCCTCTGGCATATTATCAGTAAACATTTTGAATACTGGATCTGCTCACCCTAAACTTTAGGAGAGACAGGGCTAGAACTGGGTGCTAGCTCCGCCCCATCTCTGATGGGCCCAACCAGGACCTCATACTCGAACGTCAAACATCTGGAGAAGTTCAGACTAAGATCCGAATGCGGAGCTAAACTTTGTGCCTCAGACTGAGCGATCAGGCTGAACATTTTGCGGGTCTTCAGGGTTGGTCTGTGGACTCAGTGATTCCTTTTAGTTAGAGTCACTTTTTTTTTTCTGTTCCCCACATGTACTGTACGCATGGGTTTTCTGAGGGTACAGTCAGCGCGAAGGGGATACTGCTGGTGTGTAAAACTGAGATGTCAAGTATGCAGGTGACATGGTGGAATGACAGCCAGAGGGACAGGAGTATGCCTGGGGTTGCTGGGTGCCTACACGGGCAATGAATGCACAATTGTTGGTTCGTGGCTTTGGTTGTGTCTATGGCGGTAGTCACCAACCAGTGGATTGGGATCTACCGGTAGATCTTGGAGCCTCTGACAGGGGATCCTGACTGGTTTGGCCAAAAGGCTATCAAGCACAGCACTTCAGTTGCCCCTCCCCCCACTGCTGTGCATCGCCTGCCCTTTGCCTTGGTGCTGTCCCCTCATGAGCCTCCTGCTTTCTGGGCAGGGCAGGGGAGGGAGAGGAGGGTGCTGATGTCAGGGTGCCCCTCTCTCACCCTGTATCCCATCTCCACAGAGCAGAGAGGGGGCACAACAGGACTTGGGAGGGAGTTTGCCAGCTGCCTTTGGGAGTGGTGCAGGGCCAGGACAAGGATGAGCCTGTCTTAGCCCCACTGCACCACCACCCAGGAGCCACCTGAGGTGAGCAGGGCCCAGCTGGAGTCCACATCCCAAAACCCTACCCCAGTCATGAACTCCAGCACCCCAAGCCCCTGCCCCGAGCACCCCTACATCCAAACACCCTCCCAGAGCCAGTACCTAGAACCCCCTCCGGCACCCAAACTGCCTGCCCCAAGCTCAGCTCAGAGCCCCTCTCGCACTCCAAATCCCTTAACCCAAGACCAGAGCCTGAGCCGCAGCCCGCTGCCCCAGCCTGATGAAAGTGAGGGAGGATGGGCAAGAGAGGGAGGATGGAGTGAGCAGGGGCAGGGCCTCGGAGAAGGGGCACACAGGAGGTGGGGCAGGGTATTTAGGTTTAAGGTAGATCCTGGATTGCACTTAAATTCCAAAAAAGTGATCTCGTGCTTGAAAAGGTTGGAGACCTCTGGTCTACTGCAAGGGAGTACATGGGACTGGCCCTTGGACAGTTTGAAATTCGACTGCTAAAATGTATGTGCAGTAAAAACATACATGTAAGGAATAAAAAGATAATCAGCAGGGAAAGAAAGAAAGAAAGAAAGCAAGCCAGCCATGACTATGCAGAACTGCACCCAGGCCATATCATGCTATCAAAGGAAAGCAAACCCAGCTTATCCCCAACATCCCTGTTCCCAGATGTGCCTTTACCTCCACTCCACACTCATTTAATGGGTGGAGGAAGAGAGGCTCGCGGTCTGGGCAGAGGTGCACATACTGTCGGTGGAAATTGTCAGCGACTTGCAGCAGCATCTTCTCCTTGGCAGAATTTGTCTTGTAGGAGGCTGGTAACTGGGACGTGTCAATGGAACTCCAGT
Organism: Pelochelys cantorii; assembly: GCA_032595735.1. Lineage (NCBI taxonomy): Eukaryota > Metazoa > Chordata > Testudines > Trionychidae > Pelochelys > Pelochelys cantorii. The sequence continues at coordinate 381,657 of CM064339.1, read as the reverse complement.
CAAAGTCACTTCATGCGGCAGAAGGAGGCAAACAGAGGCAGATAATGATCCCAGATTCCAAGGGCTTAATCCCGACTGCAGCAGCATGCGGGTCTCCCGCCAATTATTTCCCAGAAGAGTTGTTACAAATTAAATAACTTTGGGGTCACATTGTACATTTCAAAGGAGGAATGTGGAACACTGCGTGGGGCCCTGAGCTCCATGTTGCGCTGCTGATTTGAAATGCTACGCGGAGCCCAGGGTCAGCTGGGGACACCGTGGGTTCCAGCACGGCATTTCCCCAGAACTTGGGGTCAGCTGGGGACTCCCCAGCTCACTGCGGCTTCCAGCACTGCATTTTCCCAGTACTCGGGTCAGCTGGGGACGTCCCAGCTGATCCTGGGGTCTGCAGAAATGTGCATGGAGACCAGGATCAGCTGGGGAGTCTCCAGCTGACCCCAGGCTCCAGGTGGGGCCTCCGCTTTGAAATGCCATCTCGGCATTTCAAAGGGGCAGTGCTGTACAGCAGATCCCAGGATCTGCTGTGAGCGCTGCCCCTTTGAAGTACTCCCTTCCCCCCCCCCTTTGCTGCCTCTATCTGATAGAGGCAGCAAGGAGGGGGGAATCGACTAGTCAACTAGTCGATTGACTATTTGATAGACTATTTGATAAGCATTTGCTCATTGGATAGTCGACTAGTCTTTAACATCCTTACTCTGGTAATTCTGGAGGTTCCCGTTATCCATATAAATGGATTTATTTGAATCGTTATAGGCAATTGGCCGTGATGCTATCTCATGACATGGAATTCCACAGACCGGCAGCGCATTGGAGAAAGTGGGTTTCCTTGCAGCTGTTTCAGAAATGCAGTCGCTCCTGCCATCTTGCTACCCGACTGTCTGACACACTCGCGCATACATTCCTACTTACGATACAACATTCGGGATGTGGACTTGGATCTTCGACAGCTTCTCTTCCAGGTCTTGGAGTTCATCACTAATCACAAAGGCTTCCTTTTCTTCCTCCTCCTCTTCCCCATGTTCTCTCAGGACCTCCATCGTGCTCCCTCACAGGCTGCTGGGAGAGAAACACTCACAAGGGTTATTTTAAAACAAGGGTGGGAACCTTTTTTGGGTCGGGGGCTGCTGACCCACAGAAAAATCAGTCAGGGGCCGCACACAAGTGAGAAGCAAAAAAAAACCCCTAAAAACAAACAACCCCCCCACTGATGTGGCCCTCGACTGAGAACCAGAAAGACACTTCCCACATTCTCCTCGCATATCAGAGCCTAGGGAGACCCAGACTAGTTGATTTTGTGTGTTCCAGCCCCTTGGAAGGATAGCAGGGGGACTGGAGCACCAGAATGGGCTCCCCAATGCTGGGGGAGAGCCCTGAGCCTCAGGGGCCGGATCCAGGCAAGCTGGGGGCCGCATCTGGCCTCCGGGCCTTATGTTCGCCACCCCTGTTTTAAAAGGATAGGAAGAAGTAGCAGTTATGGAATATCCTGCCCATAGGGGAATTTCTTCCTGACCCCTTTGAGTTAGAACCTGATTGGTGCCACGAAGCATGAGGGTTTAGATCCCTTCCAAAAGACCTAATTATTTTAATCCTTACTCTGGAGGTTCCCATTACCCTTATCAATGTCCACTTCATTTTTTTAAAATCCTGCTACGCTATTGGCCTTGGTGTTATCTTGTGGCTAGTTGTGCACTGGGGAAAAAGTAGTTCTTCTCAGCTACTTCAGATGTGCTGACCTTCAGTTGTGGAACTCCGCTACGGAGCATTGGATAAGGCTGTGTTGAGGGCAGAGAGTGCATGGTGGGTCAGGGTGTACACGGGGAGACTTTTAACATTTCAATAAATAGCAGGCAGCAGAACTATCTCCAAGGCCTGTTGTGGGGTTTTTTGGTGTGTGTTTGGTTTGGTTTTTTAAGCTTAAACTGATCCCACTGTGCGTTTTGAAGGCTGGGGAGATAAGAAGTGAAAATGGAGACGCAAGCTGTCTCTTTATCGGACACTGTTTTGGTTGGCAGCATGAATGGCATGTGGGAGGAAGCCAGCCGGAGGAAGGCATTTATTGAAGAAATGCCCACAAAGGGTGGAGAGGACGGTGTGGTTTCACATTGGACACAACCTGGGCCATTTGCTGGAGTTCTCCCTGTCCTGGGCTTTGGATTACACTCTGCTAGCCAGCCAGAGTGGAGGATCCGGCGGGAACAAACCAACTCGTCCCATCGACAACCTCATGGCTGTAGGTCTCTGTTATAAGATTTGTCAAACTCTCCTGCTGTCTGCGTGAAACTCTCCTCTGTCTGCTCCCCACCCCTCTTTCCTCTGAGTGTTTGTACTGACCGGTCGTACTGATGCAGCCTCCGACGGGGTTGACTGTGCAAGGCGCTACACCTGGACGCGGAGGAGGGCACGCGCTCCCTTTTCTGTTCAGAGCAAACGGGGCTCCCCTCCTCTCCCTGGCATGGCTCCCCCCCAATTCCTTTAATCCCTGCCCTATGCAAATGGTTCACTTTGCTCCTTCTGCATTGAAAGTCTGGCTGCTTGAGGTCTGCTGCAGCAACCGGGGTGGGGGGGGCGGGGCGCGGGAAGCAGGGCTGGCCTTACCTGAGGTGAACTGAGGCAGCTGCCTCAGGTAACAGACTGTGGGGGGGGGGGGCGTCACTAGGACCCAGAGTGTAGAAAATTGTGTCTGCTGCTGGTGCATAAGTAGGTAGCAGAGCAGTCCCATGGGAGGAGGAGAACAGGAAGAAGGCAGAACTGAGACCTTTCAAAGTTTTGGCCCAAGCGAGGGGGCAGGGGGGCGTCATTTGAGCTCCCCACCTCAGGTGCCAAAATGTTGTGGGCCGGCCCTGGCCGGAAGAAGTCCAACCTTCTCCTCCTCAGGAGCAAACCCCTGCCCCTCGCTTTCCAGCTCCCAAATGCTCCCACCGTGCCAGCCCCTCCCTTCTTTGCCCCCCCCCTTCCAATCCGCCCTTCCTCCCCGGCTGGGATAATCTGGAAAAAGGCCTGGTTTTGGGTTCTAAAAACACGCTTGCCTGAGACACCAAGGCGACTGGTGATGGCGTGTACTGCCCTCCCCGCAAGCCCTCCAAATTGTGAGTGCGAAATGGGGTGCTCCCTCATGCCCCCTCCGTCCTTGGTCCTCTGGGTGGCCCTCCCCTCGCAGGCACCGGGTGCCTATGCCGAGACACGTGGGATTGAACGGGAGCAGCCCCCCTCACCTCTTTGGGCCCTGCCGCAGCCCCCCACTCTGCCCAGAGTGACACGGCACAGGCGCTGGGCTTTTCTGGGGATGCCCCTTTTCTGCACCCTGCCCTCCGGTGTCTTCTTGCTCCAGGATAGGCCCCTGTTCCCCTCACTCCCCACCCCTGCCTTTGCCCATGTACACCCTCCGTCACACACATGCACAGCCCCTCCGGAGGACCCCCGTCCCTCTCGCCGCCCCCCACGCCTCTGCAGACAGCGGCCTCACCGGCTTCTCCCACCTGTTAGTCTCCCTCGCCATGGCAACCGCCTTCCAAGGGCCGAGGCTTCTGGGAGCTGTAGTTCCTCGGTCGGGAGTGGTTCCCTGTGCGGAGACTAGACTAGGGCTGGGACTGGCCATTCAGGCAGGACCGGTTTCCTTTCTGCGTCACTGGTGGAGAAATGGGGAGAACTTGTGACATCGAGGTGCACGTTGGCACGGGCCGGGTTTGGGGCAGGCCCTGTTTGCGCTGACTGAGCCTGCGCCAGACCCGGCCTGGGCACATGTGGGATCCAATGGTTGTTTTTCCATCACGGGGGCATTGGTTCACCTTCCGCATCTCCCTTGGACCGAGAAAGGAGTCCAGTCAATTTCCCCCTTTGCCTCTGATCAGTTTTGCTGTCAGTCAGGAACCTCTCCCCCCGCACCGGAACAAACCTGTAGGCTGTGGGGTCCCATGGCTGGCCCCGTTAGGACCATGGGCTCTCTCCATGTGGCCCACTGTGGTTCTGGGGTCCTGCCGCACCCAGGGTCCTGCCAGCCCCACTGCGGCCAGGGCTGCTGTGGCCCAGCATGGCTGGCCACCACCAAAGTTAATTGATAAGCTAACATCACTAGTGCAGGCTCTGGCCTGGGGCAGGGGATTGGGGTACAGGAGAGGTTATGGGGTGCAGGCTCTGGGAGAGAATGTGGGTGTGGAAGAAGGTGAGGACTGCAGGTTCTGTGAGTGAATTTGGGGCTAGTGAATTTCGGGGGGAGGGGGTGCAGGAGGGAGTTGGGAGGTGAGGAGACGAGTGGGGTGGGGGTGCAGGCTCTGGGAGAGGGTGGGGCCCAGAAGGCAGAAGTGGGGGTGCAGCACTTACCTGGGGCACCCCCTCTGGTAGCAGCTCCTAGGTTGGGGGGATGAAGAGGGGTCTCCGCGGGCTGCTGCCCACAGGCACTGCACCCACAACTTCCCTTCGGCCGCAGGGGTGCTCAGAGCAGGGGCAGCACACGGAGATACCCCCTCTGGGGCCGCAGGGCCAGGGATGTGCCAGCAGCCGCGCAGAGCAAGCGGCTGCAAGTCACCCTAGCCCTGGGGACCAGGGTCCTTCTAAACCACACGGGCATGGCAGGCAGGGCTAGAAGACGCATCAGGGACTGGGGAGGGGGGCAGGGGGGGCAGCAAATGGGGCTGGGGATGCAAGAATCATGATCTTGTTTTAAAAAATTGCATTTTTAGAGTAATCCACACTGGGCTCTTTTCCTTGCTCTCCATTTTCTGAAGCTTTAAGGTTCCCTCCCATCATGCGCTCGAGCTTTGGGCTAGAAAGTCATCTTTTCACACCAAAGCTGGGTGTGGCTGGCACATATGCGGGAACAGCGTTTGCAATCCAGTTCTGTTCTGTCCGTGTAAGAAAGAAAGAGCTTCCTATTCTCACTGTTGTGTCCAGAGCAGTCCCCCCGCCGTGGAAAGCTGCTATTTTCACAGACAAGGGTGGGGCAGGAGGAGAATGCAAAATCCTCTCTCGGGGAGCCACCAGTGCCACGAATGTGACAGTGCTCATGACTCGTGCTCTAACAGAGAAAGCTCTTTCCTTCAATGCAGCCGATGCAGGATGCTAAATGGGCCCAGATGCCAGGGCCGGCCCACAACATTTTGGCACCTGAGGCGGGAAACTCAAATGATGCCCCTATGCCCCCTCGCTTGGGCCAAAACTTTGAAAGGTCTCAGTTCTGCCTTCTTCCTGTTCATGGGACTGCTCTGCTACCTACCCCAATAAAGGAGAACTAACAACTTAAAATGCCTTGTTCAAAATGTGTGAACTAGTGGCACCCCCCCACAGTCTGGCACCTGAGGCCGCTGCCTCAGTTCGCCTCATGGTAAGGCCAGCCCTGCCAGATGCAATTAGTGGGGAAGTGTGAGAGGTGGGGAAGAAGCAGCTGTTGAAAGATGATATAAAGAGCAGCACCGGCTGCAGGCAATAGGGACAGCTGTGGGTGAGCAAGGCACTGCTGGTTGGGCAATGGTGAGTAGAGCTGATGAAGTCTCAGGAGCTGGGAGGGGTCTCTGTGGCTGTTGCTGGATTTCTCTTCCTTGTTGTTGCTTGCAAGAGGGCAGTGCTGTTTTCTTGCCTCCTGAAAGCCATTGGCAGGGCTTCCTAAAAGCCTTCTTATGAGCCCCTGTCCTCCCTTTAAATAAAGGGCCTGGATCCCACAGCTGTGTCCAGTCCTTTAACCTCAGGCAAAGCGAGTGCAAAATGCTGCTGCATCAGCCTTGCAGTGTCGGATACCTGCTTGGCTGCAGAGTGAATGGCTGCAGAAGGCGCAAGGCACTGGGGAAAGTTTGATCCAAGTGTGGCTCTTTCCTGCTAGCTTTTTTTGGTCTTTATTGCACTTGGCCTGCCTCTGTGGGGTAGGACTCCTATGCTAATAATAGAGCTTCTCTATGGTATGCCCTCACTGATCTCTTTGTGCTCTAATAATATTCCCATATCCCAGATGGGGTAAGTGAGGCCTGTGACCTGTCCAGAGTCTCCGACTGAGTCAATGACAGTAGAGTCTTCTCCAGGCTCTTAGCTGTGTGCAGCCATTAACAATGCAGGTGTAAAAAGTTCTGGGTCAGGCTGGTAACTGCTTACACCTGCATTGTCCCTGGTGTTAAGGACAGTGGAGTCAGACTGGAGCCCTATCCACTAGCCCATGCTGCCTTCTAACAAGCTTGCCAGAGTGACAGCCCCTTCAGTGTCAAATGGCTGCACTCTTCAAATAGGCAGCTGGGAGGGTGAGAGGTGGGTAGTTTGCCTCCTTTTCCTGTTTATTTGTGAGTCAATGTATGTTCCCTTAACAGCCACAGCCTCACTCTTGCTGGGCAAAGAGCCTGCAGGAAGATGCTGTTCCTCTTGTCATTTACCACTTCCTTGGGGAGTTCACAACTCTTCCCTCCTTCTGTCTGTGTGCCCTGATGGTGGGATTTCATTGCGGGCACTCTACTGTTAGTAGTGGCCTCTTGTCACTTGTCTGGGTTTATTTGTGTCTGCATGCCCTATAAGTTGGGGAGGGGGTGGTGAAGTATGTCTACTGGCTATGCTGCTATAAAGCTGGCGAAAATCTGGCCCTGCACTAGCTGATGAAGATGATTTTGCTGTTCAGACCCTTCAGGTCTCTGGTGATTGGTGAAGTAACAATAGGAAACCTCCCCCTCCCCCCCTTCTAAACAGGTTAAACATCTCTGCCCCTCCTGCAGCTGCAGGGAGGCTTTTAAACAGCTGTTCATGTTTCCAGAGGCTACAGAGGAGCATGTTAGAAATCAAAACAAAAGCTGGCATGCGTTTGTTTTTCAGGAAGTGACTGTGACATGCCTGCTGCTTCTCTCTGCTCTCTGGATGCCTGGAAGTGAGAGCGACAATTGTGAGTCTGTGCTGGGGATGGAGGGGGTAGGATGAATAGTGACATCAAGAAATCCCGTTCAAGCTACTTACCCAGAGCAGGGTTAGCCCTGGCAGCTTCTCCCAAGAGCAGAAATGCTGGCCAGAGAGGAGGGCGGGTGGAAGGACACCAAAATGTATAGCTCTGCGAAAGCGTTGGTGGCAGCAGTGGGAACTTTGCCTCTTGTTGGCGGGAAGCCCTTTTCCTGCTAAGCCAGAGCTGGAGGTTCTGTATCTCCAGTAACAGCGGAGGGCAGCCACTCACCATGCTGAGCTTCAGTTACTAATGAGCTCAGCTCTAACGAGGGACTCTTGAACGTTCCCTCTCGATGGGTACTGCAGAGGCGTTGTCTCGGATGGAGTGTCCCAAGGCAATTCCGTCATCCGTGGGAAGGTTCTCCTGGGATGTGAGCAGTGGCTTAGAGCATCCCCATCTGTGTCAAACAAGGGTTCCCCTCCCCACCGAGTTGAGCATGGACTCTGGCTTAGATAGGTTAACTGGAGCTCGTGCCACGACAACCGCTGAGTCATGATGACCTTGAACATCCACAAGTTCCTTCTGCTCTAGCTGATCTGAAGAAGCTGCAGGACCCAAGGCGAGAGGCTGCCCTCCGTCCCAAGAGAAGCCTGAGATTGTGTTTCCCGAACCCCTGTAAGCACCAGGGAGTCTGTCAAGTAGTTGAGGGGACACCAAACTGCACCTGCAAAGCTGGCTTCACCGGGGCGTTCTGTCAAGGTAGGCCGGGGGCCATGCTGGGCGTGGTCTGGGAGCACGTGTCCATTCTAGTGGTCGTGAGCAGGACTCGCGCCACTTACAGGCTCAAACAAGTGTCAGGAGGAGACTTTCCCTTCCTTGATGGGATTATGCAGACAGGATTTGTTGAACTGTGAACAGCTTTATGGGGTGGCCCGGGGAGAGCATGATTTGCCCAAAATGGGGTGGCCCCATGTGGGTGGCAGGTAACGGGTATGGGAAGGCATTGCCCTGCCAAAATTGCCTGGCTCTCTCCCCAGGGCAGGGCTGTCACCCTCTGGGAGGGGGAGGCTATGGAGTGTGGGGGTATTCAGGGTGGGGTGCAGCATCCTGGGGTGGGGGCCAGCTGCTGCAGCGGAGGCCTGGCTTGGCTCGATGAGCTGGGCCTCAGGTTGAAGGGGCGGGGCCTCAGGTTGGAGGGGCGGGGCTTGCTTTCCTGAGCTGGACATTCACCCGCTGTCTATGTGATTTCTGAGCTTCTGTGTGTTTGCGCAGCGAGTGGGGTGGGTGGACCCCTTCCTTCATAGGAGAGCGGTGGGGGTCTGCCTGGTCTGGGAGGAGCCCTAACCCTTCCCATTGTACCCTGGTCTGTGGAGATGATCCAACACTTGCCAGGGGTTTGTGGAGCTGCTCTGGCCCTCGAGATGAAACCTTGATCAGTCAAGCCAGGCTGGCTCCTGCTGGCTATGGCCCAGCCCATAGCTTTCTGGGTGAACAAAACTGGGCCAAACGAGGAATTTGCTAGGCCTTGCCAGGTGGCTCTCCCCATTGGGAATTACTGCCTGGAGTAATTTCAGTGGTGATCAGACTCAGGGGTGGTGACTGTCACAGTGGAGATCTGGCCTTAAGAGAGATGAAATCCCTCCCTTCCTGTAACTAAGCAACTCCAGCCTATCACACAGTATTGGAGCTGATTTTCCTTTCATTTTAGACCTATCCTCATGGGCACTAGGGCTGTGGGATCAGGAGCCTTCAAGGTGCCTCGGAGAGCCTTTAATTCCAGGGGCCTTGCAAGAGGAGGAAGCATGAGAGCTGCTGTCCAACAGCATCCCATAGTGTCCCTTGGTCACTAATGGGCGCAGGCCTGGCAAAGCCAAGTATCCCTGCAAGAAAGTGACCCAAAAGTGTTGCCTTGGACCGGTGGTTCTCAGTGTGGTCTGTGGACTACTGGTGGTCCACCACCGTCTTGCAGGTGGATCACAGGCTCAGAGCTCTCTCGCAGGTGGGCCACACCATAGCGGGCGTCGGGCTCCTTCAGGCCTCTTCCGTATGTCTACTGCAGTTGGCTTCCCCTCAGATGTGGTGCTGAAGCTGCAGTGTGAGGACGAACACATGAAGATGATGGTGAGACAGGAAGTCTTCAAACAGCTGAAAATCCCCTTGGCGCGTGTTCACCTGAAGAACAGGGCTTGCAAGGTCTCCGAGAAGGAGGAAGATGGTGCAGTTTTCTTTGCAGCGACTCTCACAGGCACAAACCATACGTGGTGTGGGTCGGTGATTCAGGTGAGGGCTCTGCAGGGTACCCTTGGAGCCTAGGGCAGGGGAAGCTATTCTGAGAGGACACAGTGGTGAAGGGTTCTGGGCATTTCTGCTCTTCCTCTTTTATCTCCACCTCGTGGCGTTTGGACCTAACTCCTAGCTCTAAATCAAGGGTGGGGGACTTCAGGCCCGGGGGCCAGAAGCGGCCCTTGGCTTACTTGGATCCAGCCCACAAGGCTCAGGGCTCTTACCCCAGCATTGGGGAGACTGTGCAAGAGCTCCAGCCCCCTGTGCTGCCCCACTGCACACAATCTACTGGCCTGGACCCCCCCAGGCTCTGGTGTGTGAGGGGAATGTGGGGAGCGTCCTTCTCCTCAGTCAGGAGCCACATCAGTGAGGGTTTTTTCTTTGCTTCGCACTTGTGTGTGGCCCCCGACTGACTTTTCCTGTGGGTCCGGGGCCCCCAACCGAAAAAAGGTTTCCTACCAGGAATGGAAGTCTTCTCCAGAGAGCTGGTGAGGTGGCCAAGTGGACACCAGCTAATGTAGTCAGTGATTCTTTCTGGCCCTGGTGTTGGTAGGATCTTGAGGGGGCAGTTCATGGCCACTTCAGCGGAATATGAAAGTCCCGAGTTTCTATTTCCTCAGTACGTAATTGTCCTTCCAGCAGCCATTGTATGTATTTAGATGGAATAAATAGGCTAAAGGTGCTCAAATAACCCGGTCACCATCCAACGGTCAATAGTGTGAACAGGGTCGGGGATGGGTATGCAGCCTGCCTAGCACCATGGCAAACACGCTATAAAAGTCATGCCATATGTTGGAGACAAGGTGGGTGAGGCCATATCTCTCAGTGGATTGGACTCTGTTGGCGAGAGGCAAGCTTTCAGCTTGATACAGGGACTCTTCACACCTGCATTGCTCGAGAGCTTCTCACCAACAGACGTTCTTCTGATAGGCTCTAGGCTGGGGTGGGCATATCTTCTAATATCCTGGGACCAACACGACCACAGCAGCCAACGATTAGAACTCTTCAAGTTGGAGAATAGAAATGGAAATAGTTTTGCCCCCCAAAAATCCCCTTTTCAGGAGATAGACATATCCTCATGCATATTCTACACTGCATGCTTATTTTGAAATAAGCTATTCCAGAAGAAATACTCTGAAACAGCATGTCTACACTACAGGGAAGCCTCAAAATTAGTCCAAGGCAGGCTTCCCTAATGTAGATGTGCTATCTCGATTTAGAGCCCCAGGAGGCACTGGGGAGGAATAACTTGGAATGGCCCTGGTGAAGGGCTATTTTGAAACCGCAGCAGTGGCACGTCCACACTACAGCTATTCTGAAATAGCTATTTTGGAATAGGTGTTATTCCTCGTGGAATGAGGTTTACTGATTTTGAAAAGTCGTCCGTTATTTCGAAATTATTTTGACATGAAATTGCGGTGTAGACGTTCGCATTGTTTCGAAATAACGGCCGTTATTCTGAAATAACTGTGCTGTGTAGACGCACCCTTACTGAGCTGACCAATCCTTGGTGGGGAAGAAAGGGTTGTAGACGTTCGCATTGTTTCGAAATAACGGCCGTTATTCTGAAATAACTGTGCTGTGTAGACGCACCCTTACTGAGCTGACCAATCCTTGGTGGGGAAGAAAGGGTTAATTCAATTCAGTGTTGAATAGGGAATGAGGGTCACTTTCCTGCTGCTTGTTTTGTCCGCCACTTGGGTCTAACTTCTTTACCCTGGATAGAAGCCACTTGATTGAATCCAAACTACTGTTGGTTCATTTCCAATCCCCCTGCCCCGCTTAGCTCATCTGAACGATCCTCGAATGCAATCGGCAGGTGCTTTGTTTAAATCCGACTTTGTCTCCGTCTCACTTTGTTTCTTAAACGTTTTAGTATAACAAATTCATTGTCGCTTCATGAACCTTTACCCATGAGTCATCAGTTAGGGTAATGATGACCATAGGGCCGCTAGGCCCAGTTATTGGGGGTCACTGCCAACTTTCCATCCCGCAGCCAGACTGTTGCCTTCTGGTGGCTGGACCTCGAAATAGGAGGTCTTGCAAGCTAATGGAGATCTTCCTCTGTCTCCAGACCTAGCAGGCTGTTTCTGGAGACTAAGGTCCTGGGCTCTATACGCTGCCACACCTGGGGGGTGGATTAGCTGAAGGGCTGTGTGCAGCATACAGATCTGCTTTGGGGCTACTTGCTAAACCATATCTAGTGCAGTACCGATGTGCCAGTACTACCCTGCTACACACAGTGGTGTCTTCATACAAAGCTCTCCCTTCTGGGGGAATGGAAGGTGCATTCTGGGCCACCTTGAGGGAGGCCCACGCTCACTTGGGACCTGCCTTTTAGGCGGTGACGAGCACCCCAAAAATTCCAGCTCAAATCACGGGAGCTGTGGGTGCTCGGGGGGGCCCCAAACAAGAGTCTGCTCTTGAAAACCCACCTGTCTGTGCCTGTGAGGTGATGGCTGTGGGCCTGGGGCAGGGCCGTCGGGTTGCTTAGCGACCGGCGCGATCTGGCCTAGCTCTGCCTGGGTCCCTGCTGGCTCGGCGGCAGGTATCCTGGGGCCCAAGGAGGCCCGTGCCTGGCACAAGGCGATGACTTCAGTGCTCTGTCTGGCCCACGTCAGCGGAACAGGACGCACGTGTCCTACACCAACGTGATGGAGTCCGACCGGGAGACCCTGGGCGTGATCTCCAGAAGCAGCCTCGTGCACATGCACTTCTCCTGCATCTACTCCTATGAGCATGTGGTCCAGCTGCCCTTTCCCCTCACCGCCATCGACACGTGAGTTGCCTGTTTGCCTCTCTCCTCTTCACAGGCGGCTCCCTGGCCTGGTTTCAGCAGTGCAGCATGCTCAGTATGCTCTGGTGTCCCATGGGTGGCTGAGTTCTGGCGCACAAGCTGGGGGTCTCCTCTGATATCTGGGGGGGCACCACGATTCCAGCTGGAATGGACAGGACTGGGGGGCAGCACCTCCAGAAAGAGGTCCATAGAGTCAAAGGATGGAGAGCAGCTGTAGAAATAGCTCCTGCCAGTGAGATGATGATTAGCCAGACTACGTGGAGGTGCTGGTGAGCTTGGAGAGCAATGTCCCATCCAGAGCCTTTGGTCTTACTTGGCACAGCAGTGGCCCCACATGCCTGGCTTGGACTGGCTGGAAGCTGCCTTCCTGCCCTTTGCTGTACTGGGCCGATTACTCAAAGGGGGCTGTGCTGTGTCGTATATGTTGCAAGCAATCGCACCTTTCCTGGGGGTTTCAGAGAGGTAGTCAAGTTAGTCTGTAACTGGAACAACTTAAACAACAAAGAGTCTTTAAGGTGCTACTAGACTAACACAACGTGTCGATGGTATCATGAGCTTTTGTGGGCACAGCCCACTTCAGCTTGGAAAAGAGGAGACTAAGGGGGGGATATGATAGAGGTATATAAAATCATGAGTGGGGTGGAGAAAGCAAATAAGGAAAAGTTATTGACTTGTTCCCATAATATAAGAACTAGGGGCCACCAAATGAAACTAATGGGCAGCAGGTTTAAAACAAATAAAAGGAAGTTCTTCTTACACAGCGCATAGTCAATCTGTGGAACTCCTTGCCTGAGGAGGTTGTGAAGGCTAGGACTATAACAGGGTTTAAAAGAGAACTAGATAAATTCATGGAAGTTAAGTCCATTAATGGCTATTAGTCAGGATGGGTAAAGAATAGTGAGCCTAGTTTCTGTTTGTCAGAGGGTGGAGATGGATGGCAGGAGAGAGATCGCTTGATCATTACCTGCTTGATTCACTCCCTCTGGGGCACCTGGCATTGGCCACTGTCAGCAGACAGGATACTGGGCTGGATGGACCTTTGGTCTGACCCAGTATGGCTGTTCTTATGGAGTATAATGGCTTTTGCCCACGAGAGCTCACGATACCACCTACACATTTTGTTAGCCTTTAAGGTACTGCTAGACTATTTGCTGTTTTTAAAGTCTTTCCTGGGGGTGTGGGACATTGGAGTTCTGCCTTTCTTTAATTTGCCCACTGAAAATAAGTGGGGGCAGCACCAGTTTCCCCAACTGGGAGACTGCAGCAGGAGATGTCTTGGGTGCAACACCCTGCTGGGACAGCCTTGATGGGAGCTGCTCTGCCCTAGTGCAGAAGGGACACTGAGGCAGCTCTTTCTGCTCACATTGGGTGTATCTGGGCAGGTGGGGGATAAGCACACTGTGCCTGACTGTTGGTTAGTGATAGGTCCCTGGCTGCAAGGAGGGCGACCGAAGGGCTTCCCCATAGACCCCCCCATGTGCACGAGCGCCTGCCTGTCTGCTAGTGCTGGCAGTTGGATGCGTGGTGGCCACCTCCATCCTGCCGCTTTGTAACTCTGGGCCGGGGTCTCCCTGATTGCCTTCCAGGCTGGTGAAGTTTGTGGTCAAGGAGGGGGAATTCAACGTGAGCATGGCCTTGTACGAGACCTCGGCGTACCTGCAGCCCTACCAGCAGCAGCCCCCTGCCCTCCCGCTGTCGGAGCTCCTCTACATCCTGCTGCAGCTGGAAGGGCAGAGCCACCTGCGGTACTTCCTGCTGAGCGTCGAGGACTGCTGGGCCACCCCAGCAGCGGATCCCCGCCACGAAGTACAGCACCAGCTCATTGTGAAGGGGTAAGAAGTGGGGGGTTGAACTTTGCCCCGGCTGTGCTCCTCTCCCCGGGGCTGCTGTTCACTGTTCCCAGGGAGTGGCAGGAAGCAGCGGCCTGTAAGCACCTCCCATCCCCAGCTCCCATTGGCTGGGAACTGTGGCCACTGGGAGCAGTGGGGGGGTGGGGCCTGCGGATGATCAACTTTAGCAAAATGTCTGGCAGCCTGCAGTCAGATTACCCTGCTGGGCAGCATGTGGCCCTCATGACACAGGCTGCCCCCCACAGTTCTGCCTCTCTGAGCAGCACAGGTTTGCTTAGTGTCCCAAAGGAGGAAGGGGAGGGGCTGTTAGACTCCCCCAAAAGCATGGATTTCTCATTGCATTCCCAACCTGACTCCTCCTGGAATGGCACTGCCTCTCCAGAGAGCCTCAGGAATAGAAACAGGCCCTTTGCTGAGTTATCTTGCCGGGGTAAGGAGCGTGAAGGTCTGGGAGGGGGATCCTCATTCCAGTTTGGACAAACACTTGTCCAAGGTGGTCTGGGTTTATTTGGTCCTGCCTCGGTGTGGAGGATGGACTGGATAGTCTTTAGGGTTGCCAGATGGTTTCAACAAAAATACCGGGCACACTTGACATGACATCACAATCGACATTACTTCTTATTTAGAAAATACCAGACAGTTCTATTTTCTCAATTTGTTTTCTGAACAGAAAGCTCAAATACTGGGCTATCTGGTTCAAAGCGGACACCTGGCAACCCTAATCTTTTGAGCCCCCTTCCAGCCTAACATTTCTGTGACTGAGGGGGTCAACTAGTACGCTGCAGGTTGTGGTCTGGTGCACTGTGAGCCAGCAGGTGGTCTAGCAACAGTGTGTGGTTAAAACTATGGGCACAGGCCTGTAGGAGACATGAACAGAAGTAGGGTCCAGGGACCAATGAAAAAGCCATTTGAGCTGTGGGCCTGCATACCACCAATAGACCTGTGGAGAGCCCCACAACGCCATGCTGATGCATAGCCAACAGGCGTAAGAACAGCCACACAGGCTCAGACCAAAGTCCCATCCAGCCCAGTGTCCTGTCTGCTGACAGTGGCCACTGCCAGATGCCCCAGAGGGAGTGAACAGAACAGGGAATCAAGTGATCCCTCCCCTGTCACCCATTCCCAGCCCCTGACAGATGAGGGACACCATTCCTGCCCATCCTGGCTAATAGCCATAGATGGACCTAACCAGACACCAGTGTAGCATTCCGATATACCAGTTACATCGCGGGCAGAGTGGCCAAAGTGCTGGACTGGCACTTAGGAGACCTGGGTTCTTTTCTGGCTCTGCTGGGTGACCTTGGTGAGTCATACTATGTTCAGTCCCTCAGTTTCCCCACTGCAAAGTAGGGATAGCGATCCTTGGATCTCTGTGGCCCAGCCCATCGCTTGAGACTGTCTCCTGGTGGGCTGATCATACTGAACCAGCCTACCTCCTCTCTGGGGCACCCCACCACACTGTCCTGCTGGGCCAGAAGTTCTGCGCACCCCCCCCCCTTCCCGCCTACCCACCCAGCAAGTCACAAAGTTGGAGTCTCAGCCCACAGCAGAGCAACTCAGCTCTGGGAAGGCTCCATTACAGGGGCTTGACACAACACCCAGGAGCACACAACCCCAGATAAATCCATCTTATTCTGCATGAGTTTTTTTTACACAGAGCAAGCTCATGTTGGTGGTTTCCTTGATCGCTCAGATTCACAGCTGTTGCCCTTCCTGTGACCCTGGGTTTGATTATAAACAGAAGTGGTTTTATTATGTGTCAAGTAGGATTTCAGGGGTTGCAAGCAATAAACAGACAGATCAAAGTAAGTTACGATGTTACAATAAACAAAACTCACCAGCTAAGCCTAATGCGCTGAAGTTGTTACCAATCATCATTTCTCACCCTAGCTCTTATTTCAGGTAAAATCCTACTCGGGGCCGAAGCTGTCTTTTTCCTGACCTGGGTCTAGCAGCTCCTTTCCATCCCCATCCTTAGTTCTTTTATTCCCAGGTGCTTTCATGTATCCTCTTAGGGCGGGGAACAGTCTGTAAACCAGCTAAAGACCTCACCATTTGCTTCATTCCTTATATAGAATTTCCCCAGGGCAGGAAGTCTTTGTTCAATTCTCCCCACCCTGAGTTCAATTCTCCCCACTCCCCACAATTCTTGAAAAGTACGAAATTCAAGATGAATTCCAGCAGCATACGTCTTTGTAAGACCAACCATAGCCAAAAACAATACTATTCACAGATCGTTGTCTTGAGCACTGGCCATTAAGTTCCTTGAGTACTGCAAATGGCTTTCACTACCATGTCTAGCTATACAAATGGGCTTATGCTTCATTTTTCTAACTTCACGTACAAGCATGATCCACGCACACACATAGGACAGACACGTTCAGCGGCTTAAAAGCTCTTCAGTGATTGGTCACGTGCCCCATTTGCATAAAGCATGTTTGAGTTAAGCATCTTCATGTTCAAGAACATACTTCCATAAAAATACAAGGGTACCACAGCACAATACTGATTTGCTTCTGAAAGGGCTTTGAGATCTACAGAGCTGGATAGGTACCCTCAGCTGTTGGAGGAAGAGAATCTTTCTTTGCTGCTGTAAGGTGGGACTGAACATAAGAACAGCCAATACTGGGTCAGACCAAAGGTCCATCCAGCCCAGTGTCCTGTCTGCCGACAGTGGCCAATGCCAGGTGCCCCAGAGGAAGTGAACCAAACAGGTAATGATCAAGCGATCTCTCTCTTGCCATCCATCTCCACCCTCTGACAAACAGAGGCTGGGGACACCGTTCCTTACCCATACTGGCTAATAGCCATTAATGGACTTAACTTCCATGAATTTATCTAGTTCTCTTTTAAACCCTGTTATAGTTCTAGCCTTCACAACCTCCTCAGGCAAGGAGTTCCACAGGTTAACTGTGCGCTGTATGAAGAAGAATTTCCTCTTATTTGTTTTAAACCTGCTGCCCATTAATTGCATTTGATGTCCCCTAGTTCTAAGCCCTAGACTGGGCTTAGATTGGAGAAGGAGCATCTCTTGACTTCGAAATGTTGACCTCCCTGAAACTGCCGAGTAGAACAAGGTGCACTCTCCCAGAACAAGGCACACCGTGCTTGTAGGTGTAGGCACCAGTTGTTCTGAAAACAAACCATGGCCTCAGTGGCTTCCTGCCCCTGAAGCACCATCTGCAAAGGGGAAGCTGCTACCCTGCCCAGTTCAGAGAGGGAGCTAATCTGGAGGTCACAGCTGGTTGGAGCTCCACAGCACAGACAACTGAAACTATTCAGTTTTCAATTTTTAAAGAGACTTTCTGGGGAGGAGGTGCAGGTGTTGAGAGGGGGGGGGGGGAGTAGGAATGAAGGCTTTAATTGAAGACAAACCTTCCTTTTCTTCTCAACTCTGATCTATTTTCTTCTCCTAAAATCCCCACACCTCTACCTGACAGCATGTGGCAGCTGTGTTTGAGCCAATGGCCTCATGCGGCTGCTCGGGAGGCATTCAAATGCCGCCCAGCTGATAAGCAGAGCGCCCACCGTGAAATTTTGTTTCGACTGGTGGTGCATATAAAACATTATTCTGCACATGGATAGAAAAGATTAGAGCAGGAGTGGGCAATAATTTTTGGCCAGGAAGGGGTGGGGCCTAAAACAGAAGGAGCAGAGCCAGGATGCTTCTGGGCTTCCCCACCCACCCTCCACACACTCCCGTGCCCCCAGGCCAATCAAGGTTTGGGGGCGGGGGAGCACGTGAAGTCTCCACCCACCCTGCCAGGAGCACATGGCAGGGTGGAGGAAACTTCATGTGCTTCCCCCCCAGGCCCTAATTGGCCTGGGGGCAGGGGAGTGGCAGGGCCTCAGTGGGCCGGATCAACCCACTTGGCAGGCCTGATTGCTTTTGTCCTCCCTTGGATTAGAGGGACCACTGATTTGAGCCCCATTGTATCAAGACAAACCTCTTGAGTGCAAAGCTTCCTCCGCTGATGGAACAGGTGCTGCCCCGGGACTGGGCTGGCATCTCGTGCTGTAAACCCCCCCCCCCCCGGGCTGACTCGCCTCTCCGGCTCGCCCCGCAGGTGTCCTCGTGATGAAACAGTGATGTACATCAATGCTGTGGGCAACAGCACCATGGCCAAGTTCAGCTTCCAGATGTTCCAGTTTGTCAACCACTCGGAGGTGTTCCTGCACTGCCGTGTCCGCCTGTGCCTCCCCGATGGCGCCGAGCCCTGCGTGAAGGTGAGGTGGCCGCTGCCTCTGAACGGGACTCTGCGGAGGCAGAGGGCTTGGCTCTCACCCTGCGTCAGATTCTGTTCACGGCTGGCTATGGGGCATTCCCTATGGAATTGTCACTCGTGTGAAAAATAAACGACCCAATCTCTCAGGGTTACCAGGTGTCCAGTATTGGCCCAGACAGCTGGGTATTTGCAGCCACTGTGCAGTAAAAAAAGCCAGAAAATACCAGACATGTAAAATGTCTGGTATTTTTTGTTTTTCTCGGACAGAAAGCTGGTTGGGACATTCTTCCCCTGCCATGTCTGGTGGGGGCAGGGGGAGCAGGGAGCATGGGGAGTTAAAGGCACAGTGACTGCATTTTTTTTTTCTCAACTTTTTCTCGCCCCGCCCCTTTTTTTTTTTTCCTCAACCAATTTTTTTTTTTCCTGCCATGTTCGGTATTTTTCGTGAAAGTAGCTGGCAACCCTACCTCTCAGCTGGCCTGCAAATCCGATAGCAGGCCCTGTGCATGGACACTTGTGAAGGCCCAGCATTAGGCCCCATTAATGTCTGCCTATTGGCATTACGGCAGTGCCCTGCAGCTGTGCTAGGCTATGTACAAACCAAGCAAAGAGCTAGCAGCCTGTGCTAGGCCTTAGATTTGCCCCACTTCCTTCAGCAGCTTGCTGGGCTTCCAGACAGAACAGAGCAAGCCACTGCGTCTGGGTCTGCCTGCAGGCGGATTGGAACCTGGGACCCCTGGAGCTTAGTGGAGGAGGCTCTACAGCTTGAGCTTTAAAGCTACCAGGTTCCCCACATAAACTGTAGAGGTCTAAGTGCCATTGCTTGGGGCAGCAACCCACCCCCCTCCACAGCTGTGTGGGTTACACTTGCTCTAAGGGGCAGCTGCCTAGTTATGGAGCACCAGTGGCATAGCAAGGAAGGGATTGGGGGGCGGGGGGGCAGTTGACCCCAGGTGTCACATGGGGGGGGGGTGCGCCAATTTAGTCCCCCTCTGCTCCCCCTGTAATCCCTCGGCTCACTGCCGCCTCCTCTGCCCACACTGCCGGCTGGAGCCTCCTCTCCACCCGACCCTCCTCCATCTCTGCTGGCAGGTTAGTGCGTGCGGGGGCCTGGCCCCAAACCTGAGGGGGTGGGGAAGACGCGGTACAAGCTTCCCCCCCCCCCCAGGTTGGGCTCAGCTGTGTACCAGATTCAGGGTGGCCGGGGGGGGGCACAAATTTTGCCTTTGCCCCCGGGTGCATAACACCCTCGCCTGCGCCTCTTCTCCTTTCCCTCAGAACTTAAGGGTACCTCATGGAGGGTTTTCACTTGCACCTCCCAGTCGCTAGCTGGCTCCAGCTCACTTGTTGGCCCACCTGGCTGCTGGATGAGCCAACTGCAAGCATCACCTGTAGCTCAGAGGCTGGGTAGGGACCTAGGAGGGCAGAGTCCAACCCCCTGCCCAAAGCAGGACCAAGCCCAACTTCCTGGGTCCATGCTGGGGGTAAGCTAGGCTTGGTATTTGGAGGAATGGCTCTTGCCATGCTGCATGGCAGCAGAAAAGGCAAGCGTCCCAGCCTGCCCTCGGGTCCTAGCGGTCGCCCCTCTGCTCTGCTCACAGCAATGTCCCAGGAAGCTGAAGAGGAAGAGGGCACTGGAGGAGGACTACAAGAAAATTGTCTCTTTTGGGCCCATCCATCTCCTGGCCTCTCCCCGTGCTGGAGCCCGGGATGCTGCATCAGGGACAAACCAGCAGGACCTTTGGGGTATGTATGACGCTTGCCCCTGGGTTACGTGTAGCCGTGAAAAGAGGTGGTGAGATTGCTGCCCTGCCATGCAGAAGCTCAGGGGCTTTCCGGCTGGAGATCTTGGTGCTCCCTGGTTGTCTTCTGCAGCCCCTAGAAGCCTCACGCTGTAGAGTGCATCCTCCTCGACCCACAGAGTCTGCCCCCTCCGCGGCCGGATGTCAGCCATGGCACAGTCACTTGGAAGGCCGGGGACTGGCCTAAGGGGAGCTGGTGGCTGGAAGCTTGTAGAACAGGGGTGGTCAATATCCGGCCCGTGGGCTGGATCTGGCCCACCAAGCCATGTGATCTGGCCCGTGGCCTGTCCTGCCACACCCCTGCCCCCCCCCAGCTAATCGAAACCCAGGGGCAGGGGAGCAAAGTCTCCTTCCCCCCCCCCCCCCCCCACCAGGGGCACGTGGCTCCAGAGGGGTTCCAAACAGCTGGCAGTTCCCACAGGCATTGCATGCCCCAGCTGGGCAGGGGCAGGAGACTTTGCATGCTCCCATGCCCCCAGATCAATCGGGGCCCACAGGTGGGGGAGCGTGCAAAGTCTCCTCCCCCCAGCGGGTGGTTCCCGCTAGGCATCACATGCCCCCTGACACAGCAGGGTGGGTGCAAGAGATCTTGCGTGCTCCCCCATGAGGTGAGGGAGTGCTCGAATTCTCCGGTGCCTAGAGGGCCCCACCCCTTCCCTTCCAGAGTCTGCTTGCCACCGCTACCAAAATTGGTGAAGTGGGGCCCCCCTACAAAAATGATGGCCCAGCCCTGCTAACAAATCTAGAGATGGGCTAATGACAGCCATGACTTCTCTCTCACGGTGTTCTGCATGAGATGGCCTGCGCAGACCCTGCCGCTGCACACCAAGGCCCCGGGGCATGCAGCACCATTTGGAGCAGTGTTGCATTCACGTGCACGGGCCAACAGTACAAAGCTGGCTCACGACGATATTCAATAGTGTGAAAAGTATGGTGCAGTGTGTAGAACTCCGTATACACAAAAACAAAAGGAAAAACTATGTAGCACTTTAAAGACTAACACGATGGTTTAATAGGCGATGAGCTTTCATGCCCCACAAAAGCTCATCGCCTATTAAACCATCTTGTTAGTCTTTAAAGTGCTACATAGTTTTTCCTTTTTGTTTTTGCAAGATCAGACTAACACTGCTACCTCTATTACTAGTCAGCATGTGCAAAGTGCCCTGAAAATGCCCAGCAACATCAAAAGCAAAAATTGCTGAAAACTCCCTGGAACATAGATGCTTTAAGTAAGAGACTGTTGGGTTGCGACAGGTGTGAGGAGCAGGGTGTGTCTTTGCACCATGCAATGTCCCATTTGCTGGATCCATAGCCCCCATGGCTCTTACCCATCGTGAGAAGAGCCCCCTGACCCCCGTTAGATCTACCACTGCATGGGGCTCTCCACTACGGAGCACAAGGGGGAACCTGAAATGTTGTCTCCTCTCTTTAGGGCCACACCTGTGGGTCCCTGGTGCCCTGGCGACGCTGATTGTGGCTGGCCTCTTTGGTCTGGTGGCTGTAGCTAAAGCCCTGAAGAAATGAGTGGAGCCAAGGGAGCCGCATTTCTAAATAAAGCTGCTGCTTGCAAAGAGAGGGTGTCTGTCGGCTTCTTTAAAAAGGATCATAGGCTCCTAGGGCTGGGAGAGACCACAGGAGGTCATCAAGTCCAGCCCCCTGCCAAGCCAGGACCAGGATGCTCTGGGAATGGGCTGCTTGTTCCAAGGAGGGGAGGTGGTGTCATGCTCTGATGCTCAAATGGCTACACAAGGGGTGGGAACTAACTTCTGATTGGGGGGGCACTCCAAGATTGGGGGGGCATGGGCTGCGCTTTTCTCTAGGGGAGGGAGTGGAGTCTGGGATGCAGGCTGGGGCCAGAAGGGAGCTCAGGGTAGGGGGTTGGGGTGAGGCAGGGGGTTGGGGTGCAGGGTCCATGAGGTGGTAGGGTGCAGGAGAAGATCCACACCCTCTGCACCTTGCCAGGGTTATGACCTGGGCTGGCAGCTTGGCATGCAAAATGGGGGAGGGGGGGTATGGGTGCAGGAGAGGATTCTGGCTGGGGGCAAGGGTGGGTGGTGGAGGGCATGGGAGGGAGTTGTGGGGGGCAGAAGGTTTGGCTGGTGCAGGGAATGAGGGGTGCCAGGAGCTGGCTGTGGCTGGGAGATGCTTACTTAAGCGACTCCTGGCCAGCAGCCCACATCCAAAGGCTTGGCGGGCCAGATGCAGCCTATGGGCTGTATTTTGCCTGCCCCTGAGTAAACCCCTCCCTGCTGCTCAAACAGTGGAATTTCCTGGTGTAACCCACAACATCCAGGCCCGAGCACCAGGCTGGAGTTACAGAGCTCGCACCTTGATCGAATGAATGACAGGCTGCTGGGCTGAATCACATGCCTGTTGCTGGCTCTTGTGTCTAAATTCTCCAGCTGCTTTAACATTGGCCTCTTGCACTGGCTTCTGCTCCCAGCCAGTCTGTTCTTGCACATCATGCTGGTACCTAGCCAGCTTGCCAGCTGCATGCACTGTGAGTTTGTTTCATTGCAAGGGGGCTCACACTGATGCATACCAGCTGCTCTATGTAAGTTCTTTCAAACACCAGTGGTGATGCAGGCTGTGATCTTCATCTTTTGGGGGGGGGGGCTCCCAGCCAGCAGCTGCATTGGCTACATCCAAAAGGCCTGCTGGGGCTGTGTTTTATAGAAGCTGCTGTACAAGCCAGACCTCTGCCTAGAGCAAGCTTTACTGACCCAGTGTGAACTCAGAAGTCTGGGGGAGTTGAGCAAAGCCTCTTTTTCCAGGCAGGTGGCTGTTTGGAGCAGTGAAATGATTCATACCTGCTTCAGGGTAAAGAGATTTCTTGTAACAGCAGATCCATAGTTCTGCCTCAACACTGTAATTATTGGCCTTTTGCATTGGTGAATTAACATCTGTGCAGTGCCTCCTGTGCAAGCAGCCCACTCCCCAGGCAAATGCCCTTTCCCTAAGCCACTCAAGAACCCTCCTGCCTAGGCATCCCTCATCCTGTGTTGGCAGCTCCCAGGCTTGCTGGTGGGGCAGGGCTCAAACTTGCCACCCTTTGCTCCCACGGTGAATGGCCTAGCCCTTAAGCCAGTGGAGAAGCCCACTACCCTGTCTCCCTTCAGAATGTCCCTTATCCTGTGTGACCCCACATTGACCTGTGCACAGCTATAAAACCCTCCTGGCAGACGTGACTTACTCGGTCACATCCCATGCCACCCCTTGGCACTACAGGGAAGGCCTTTCTGTACAGAAGTGGGGGGGGTGAGGTATTTATGCAAAAGCAGGCTTGCAAAAAAAGCCACTGCAGTGAAATCTGCTTCGACTGCTGCCCTTTTGCAGGAGTAGAGCAGATCTGGCAACCCATGCACCGCTGCAAGCAGAGAAGTAAATAGGGATGCACACGGGAGAGCCCCGCAGGCTTCCGATTTTGCCCTGTGTCACACCTTGAAGGTTCCTAGTGGTGTCAGGAGGGAATCCTCTCGCTATGCCTAGTACATTCATTCATTTAAGGTACGTATAGGCAGCGGGGCTATTGCAGGATACCGGAAGTATCCCAAAATAGCTACCCCACGTCTTTTAAACGTGTCTGTTATTTCGAAATACTTTTTGAAAGGCAGGCGCGCTATTTCAGCATCACTGTAGCCCTCGTTCCACGTTAGTTTGGTGCATGATTTTGAAGTTTGGTGCTGTGTGGACACGCCTAATTTCAAAATACAATCAAAATAAGATACGCAATTGCATATCTTATTTTGAGCTTAGGGTGGTGTGTAGCTGCACCCTGATTTCTGTGGATTTCTGGGGCCAGGCATCTGGCTGGAGTGGGCTATTGCACAGTGGCGTTCTCAGGGGTAAATGGAAGAGCTGGTTTTTCATCGCTGGGTCAGGGGGGAGGCAATAATCTTCTAGCCTCTGCCGCTCTGAGATGTGTGCACTGCTCTCGCCTATCCGCTCTAGGGCAGTGTTTCTCACCCAGTGGCACACACGACCCTCAGGGGTACTTGAGAAGTCTGGGGGAGGGGGAGGGAGGTACGTCAACACAGCTGAAAATTGGAGAAAACTGAATTTTTGTTTATTTTACAGCACTTTATTATTTCTGTACTTTTTACAGCCGAAAATTTCATCGCCCGCCTGGCTACGATTAAGTTGTTTAAACCAATGTGTTGCAATGGTAGAAAAAAATTTGTGTCTGAAAACTGTAGGTACTGGGGGAGAGGTAGATACACTGGAGGGCAGGGATAGGGTCCAGAGTGACCGAGACAGATTAGAGGATTGGGCCAAAAGAAATCTGATGAGGTTCAACAAGGACAAGTGCAGAGTCCTGCACTTGGGACGGAAGAATCCCAAGCATTGTTACAGGCTGGGGACTGAATGGCTAAGTTGCAGTTTGGCAGAAAAGGACCTGGGGGTTACAGTGGATGAGAAGCTGGATATGAGTCAACAGTGTGCCCTTGTAGCCAAGAAGGCTAATGGCATAGTAGGTTGCATTAGGAGAAGCATTGCCAGCAGATCCAGAGATGTGATTATTCCCCTTTATTCGGTTCTGGTGAGGCCACATCTGGAGTATTGTGTCCAGTGCTGGCCTCCCCCCCCCTTCTCCCCCCCCGCTATAGAAAGGATGTGGATGCATTGGAGAGGGTCCAGCGGAGGGTGACCAAAATGATGAGGGGGCTGGAGCATATGACCTATGAGGAGAGGCTGAGGGATTTGGGTTTGTTTAGTCTGCAGAAGAGAAGAGTGAGGGGGGATTTGAGAGCAGCCTTCAACTCCCTGCAGGGAGGTTCCAAAGAGGCTGGAGAGAGACTGTTCACAGTGGTGATGGATGGCAGAACAAGGAGCAATGGTCTCAAGTTACAGTGGGGGAGGTCTAGGTTGGATATTAGGAAAAACTATTCCCCTAGCAGGGTGGGGAAGCACTAGGACGGGTTCCCTAGGGAGGTGGTGGAATCTCCATCCCTAGAGCTGTTTAAGTCCCGGCTTGACAAAGCCCTGGCTGGGATGATGTAGTTGGGATTGGTCCTGCTTTGGGCAGGGGGCTGGACTTGATGACCTCCTGAGGTCTCTGCCGGCTCTATGATTCTATGATACTTATAATTTTTTTGGGGGAAAAGGGGTACTTTTATAAAAAAAAAAAAAAAAAAGGTTGGGAAACACTGCTCTAGGGGGCCAGTTCCCAGGAACCAGCGTTTTCCCATGGATACTTCGTGCAGATGGACTCCCCCAGTGCATTATGCACTGTCGTTGGAGGGCTGTACCAGCCGCCTTATCTCTCTGGGTATCCCTATCCGCGGGAGGCGATGTGGATAGGCGTGGCTTGTTTCCGCAGCTACAAATATATCCGCGCAGGGCTCTCACTGGAGTTCAGTTAAACTCCAGCCCTGACCCTGTAGTGACTCTAAGATCTACCGGCTGGGGGGTGGTGCTTGAACATTTTTCCTGCTGGCTCAATTCCTAACTCCCGGTCCTCTTCTGCCTTAATGAGCGGGGGCTGCTGCCGCACTCCAATCTCACGTGCCCGGAAGCCAAAGCCCTGATAGCTACAAGAGCGCCTTAGAAAGCAATGCCCAAGGGGCGTGATCCCTCAGGACCTTTGTGGCGCTTGGCCCAAGCGAGTGAGGGGCGTTTGGGAGACCCCAAGCAAGCTGGGCAGGTCGGCCGGGATGTCCGCTGGGGGGCTGAGGCACGCCAGGGCTCTAGGCTCTGGCTTCAGGTCCTCCCAGCCCCCTAACCAGGCAGAGTTAAGCGTTGCTCCGAGGGCAGACCAGTGCGGCAAACTGAGCTGTAGCTAGGTAGCCTTGGGCAAGGAACTTGGGCCCCTCCATGACACTGTTCACCCTTCTGTGAAGGAGGCACGATGCATCTCCTCGCGCCGGGCATCAGGTTCAAAGGGAGGCACTACTAGACCCAACTCCCGCAAGGGGGCCCAGGCCCGGTGGCGCTCTCCAGCTGGCCCGGCTGGCCACTGGGAAAATGCTTCTCCGCGGGCTGCCGCGGCCTGGCAGACACAGGGCCCCCAGCTAGGTGTGGGACGCAGCGGTGACTTTCTCGTTCCTGCCGGTGCTGAAGGAGGAGGTGGCTGTGCCCCTCTTGGGGTAGTAGAGGACTGCGAACCAGATGAAGATGAAGACACCTGTGGAGATGGAAAGGCCTCGCTGAGGACTAGAAGTGTTGGTGAGCCTGCTGGCTACTGCACAGAACAAGTTTGAACCTTGCCTCCAAATTCTCAGTGGGCACGTGGGCAAGCTGAGATTGGCTTCTAGGCTGTTCCCAGGGGGGAATTTCACCCGCCGCCTCCTGCCTCAAGAAGCCCTTCCAAAGTGAATGCCCCTGCCCCCACCGGGTTAATGCTCCACCTCCTGCTAACGGGTGGAGTCCACAGAGGAACCTTCTGCAGGGAGGGAGTGTCTAGGGATGGTAGCCACTGCTCCCGGAGAGCAACATCCCTCACTCTTGGGGCAGGCGGCTCGTTAGCTCTCCTATTTCTCTGAGCACTGAGGGGGGATTTGAAATCAGCCTTCAACTCCCTGAGGGGGGTTCCAGAGAGGCTAGAGAGAGGCTGTTCTCAGTGGTGACAGATGGCAGAACAAGGAGCAATGGTCTCAAGTTACAGCGAGGGAGGTCTAGGTTGGATATTAGGGAAAACGATTTCCCTAGAAGGGTGGTGAAGTACTGGGATGGGTTCCCTAGGGAGGGGGTGGAATCTCCATCCCTAGAGGTGTCTAAGTCCTGGCTGGACAAAGCCCTGGCTGGGATGATTGAGTTGGGATTGGTCCTGCTTTGGGCAGGTAACTGGACTCGGTGACGCCTGAGGTCTCTGCCAGCCCTGGGATTCTATGCAGTTAGGCATGGCCCCCCAGAACTGCCTCCCCTTTGCCAGGGAGTTGTGGCCAGTGGAGAGGTCCCAGCATGCATTGCCCCAGCTACGCGAGCCCTAAGTGGCTTTCCATTCCGTTCAAGGCGTAGCGCGGTTCTTTGGGACCGGCAGCGCTGATGGGCCACAGCTCTCTGGGAGAGGGCAGGGCAGCGGAGGCCTCCAGCCGCTGATGTGAAGCCAGTGCCGCCGTGGGGCCCCGCTGGGGTGCAGTGCGGACTGGCTCTCGTGCTCACCTTGCAGAGAGTTCAGCACGGTGAAGAGGTACAGGGCCGGCACAGACATGGTGCCGTAGGTGAAGAAGGCCAGCCCCCAGGTGGCTCCCAGTAGGCAGGAGAGGCCTAGCACCGTCAGGCCCCCCTTCCAGGCCTCTATTTTTCCCTCCTTCCCCGCTGTGGCACTCCTCAGGCCGCACAGCTTCCAGACGACTGCCCCGAGCACCAGCATGTTGGCGAGGAGGATCAAGCCGAAGTAGCTGCAGTTGGTGATGTAATGGACCAGTGAGTGACCGGCGTCTATCCAGCACCTGCAAGGGACACCACAGTGAACATGGGCTTGGGCGGCTATCGGAGCTGGGGGGCAGCCCCCCCAGATGTTGCTCGTGGCTTTCCTAGCACCAGGACCTGCCTGCATAAAGTCTCTGCTGGAAGGCAGGGCCAGGAGGCATCCGTGGGGGGCAGAGATGGTCTGCCGGTGGAACTGTGCATGGGCGGGGCATGACTCTGTGTGCCTGGCCAGTGGCTCCACCCCTGCTGAGCCACTTCCCTCTGAAGCTCCGCCCCTTCTGAGCCTCCTCCCTCTGAAGCTCCGCCCCTGGCCTCACTCTGCCCCCTCCTTGAGTCCCCGTCCCCCACTGCTTGTTCCTCTGCACTGCATCCCCCTCCCCTGGCTGGCCGGCCACTCGCTGCTCATGTGCACCTCTCCACCCCCTCCTGTGCGGCCCCCAAGCAGGCAGGGCTGGGACAGGAAGAGGCGGAGCCTTGAGGGAAGGGGAGGAGTGGGAGTAGAACCTGGGGGGAGCAGGATATGACCAGGGTGCCCCCCCCTTTTTGGTCAGTGGGCCAGCTGTTTGGGGAAGCGTCGCTTGCCCTGGCCTCTTATTCCTGCCACCCGCAGAGCATACGGGGCAGCCCTGCCGCCCATGAGCTGGGCTGGTTACCGCTGCTGCGGAGAGCGTCTCATTCTTAACCAGGAGTCGGGCAGGAAGCAGAGGGCAGCCGCTTCCTGTGAAACGGAGGAGCCAAGCAAAGATGGGTCCCGTTTCCCAGCAGAGGAGCGGGCTGGCTGTGCCCAAGCCAAGCGCGGAGCCGACCCACGCCACTGCGAGCCAGACAAGAACGGGCCACTTACAGGGCGACAGTGGTCTGGTTGGCCGCGTCCTTAATGGCGTATTGTCCGTAGCTGTTCATGCTGCCCGCGATAGTGACCACCAGAGCGGGGAAGCCTGCACAAGCAAAGGGAGCAGGCGGTGAAGGAGAGAGGAGGGGCTGCTATTCTATGGCTAAGTGCTCTGAGCTCTTGTCCAGACATGGGCTGAGCCAGCGGGCAAATCTCAGCAAGGTTTTGTGAAGATGGGAAATCAGTTGGAGACAGGTTGGATGGGGTCTGGTCTCCTACGCTACAGGCAGTGGGGTGTTGCCTTGCTAATTCGGCCGTGCCCAGCCCAAGGCTGGGGGAACGGATCTCTGACACAGGCAGATATTTTCAGTCCAGAGGTTCTAGCCTTCCTACAGCAGGTCAGAATGTAGACCCAAAGGGTATGTCTGGACTACATGCCTCTGTCGCCAGAGGCATGTAGATTAGGCTACCCGGCATAGGCAAAGAAGTGGGGATTTAAATAATCCCCGCTTCATTAAAATAAACATGGCCGCCGCACTGTGTCAATGATCAGCTGATCCGGCACAGCGCGGTAGTCTAGACGTGGATCAGTCGGCTGGGGAAGCCTTTGCCAACCGATCCTGTAAACCTCGTTTCACGAGGCATAAAGGATCGGTCGGCAAAGGCTTCCCTAGCCGACCGATCCGCATCTAGACTACCACGTTGTGCCGGATCAGCTGATCGTCAGCACAGCATGGCGGCCAAGTTTATTTTAATGGCTTGTTTGCCTATGCCTGGTAGCTTAATCTACATGCCTCTGGTGGCAGAGGCACGTAGTCTAGACATACCCAAAGAGGTTGGATGTACCCCTTCCGGAGCTGGCCCTAAGCTCTCTGGGGCTAGGACCCCACCGTTGCGCCCGACGCCCCGGACCCTCGCCAGGCGGGGAGATGCAGCCTACCCCAGCCCACGAGGCACAACTTCACCAGGTAGTGCCGCATGTAGATGTTGGTGACTTTGATGGCCAGCAGGTAGAGATGAAAGGCCTCAATGGCCATCCAGGTGAAACAGCAGAGCAGGCCGTAGTGGGTGAAGCCGCCGATGCCCTTACATAGACCTGGGTGGCCCAGCCTGACGATCCAGCTGTTCAGCAGGTAGGCCAGGTTCAGGAGGAGCAGGCTGCTTGTGAGGTTCATGTGGATCTTGACCAAGTTGTCGGATTTGAAATTTTTGTAGGTACACCTGAGATGGAACGAGGCTCAGTGCAGACCCCAGAGAGACCCCCCTCACTGCGCTCAGCTCACCAATTCCCCGCTGCCGCTTAGGAGACCACAGGGCAAGGATCCTCCTCCTTCCCAGGGGTGGGATGTCTATGAACGAGGGAGGATGATTTGCCCTCTCCCACCACATAGGGAGAGACCCGGGTTAACCAGGGCTTCCTAACAGGATCAGAGAAAGATGGGGAACGCCCCTGGGGGACCCGCCTGTGGGCTGGGGAAAAGGGGACGAGAGGAGACGGGAAGCTCTTGGTGACAGAGCCTCCTTTGTTGGTGGCTATTTGTGTGCCTGGGGACCAGCACAAAAGCAGCCTGGCTGTGACCCTCCTGCAATGCAAGTGACTGGCAGAAAAGGGAACAAATGAGCCAGTCCAAGGCTGCCGCTCATTGCAGGGTGCCTGTGGCATCGGGCTGCCTCAGAAATGCAGGACTCCGGTCAGTTCTTGTTGCCCTTCTCCTTGACTGTGGCGGGCTTAGAGCCCGTCCCCGCCCTAGCCGTTACTGCCTGTAAGTCACTGCACCAGGGTGAAGCTCGGCCCGGAGTCTCGGCGTTCTCCCATTCCAGGCGCCAGCAGGGGAGCGGTACAAGGAGGGTGGGGTGAGCCCCAGAGAGCGGGATGGGTCCTACCTCAGTGCAAAGTACAGGCCGACCGTGAGGACTGAGAAGCCCATGGAAATCCCGCAGCCGACGTTTGCGATAGTGGACAACCTCTGGGCCGTGAAGGCGTCCAGGGACGGATTCTGTCAAACACACACAGAGGCGCGGGGTTAGGACAGGTACGGGCAGGCGCAATGGTGGCCCACGGTGGACCGGAGAGCTGAGGCAGTGTCACAACCTGCTTGAGCCGCTGGGATAGAACCGCTGATGGGCTGGGCTGGGGATCAAGTCGCGGCAGGCTCAGCTTGGTAAGCCCATGGGGGCAGAGGAGGGGCGCTAAGCGTGAGAGGCCTGAAAGCAACGCCTGGGTTGCCCCTTGGGGCAGTGGATTGGTTACGCCCGGCGTGTCCTGCAATGGTGGGGGGAAGAGGCCGGGGGCTCAGAGAAGGTCGCGATGCACCATAATGACTGGGCAGCCCTTCCAGCTGGGAGCAGAGAGCGTAAGTCTCTCCGCTTTGGTATCCCAGGCCAGATGCTTAGTTGGAGAACGGCCCCCCTCCGTCACCCTGCCCCTGCAGGACTGAATTGGGTTTGTTGCTGACAAGGGACCGGGGCTGCCAATGTAAGTGTACAGCCGGCCATGTGTGGAACAGCTCTGGGGCGGGTGGAACAGTGAACCACCGGAGGCTGGGAGCACAGGCTATACCAGCAGGAGTGTGAAGAAGGTCAGGTGGTCACAACAGCACACTGTCTCCCTCGCTCTGCAGTCCATGAGGCAGCCGGACGTGTTCCATCCTCCACGCAGGCCTGCAAGAGTCACGTGGAGAAGCCACGGCCTGTAACCCGAGGGCAGCCGATTGCTGTGGGACCGCGCCAGCCCTGCGCTGAATGGTCACACCAGGGCCCTGGCCAGCTCCAAGCCCCGCGTGGGAAGACACTGTAAGGCCCCAGTGTAGGGAGGGGATGGTGAAGGCCACAAGGTGGGGCAATGGTCTTGTTCGCCGTGGCTCACAAAGGCCGTGCGGTCGGCTCTGAGGGGGACGTCCCTGAGTTGGTGTCTTTCTAAGCCATAAGCACAACAGCTACACCCACGCAGGCGCTGACGCTGCAGGGCCTGGGAGCCACGTTATTCAGGAAATGCACAGAGGATAAGGGGGGGGCCCAAAGTACATGCGCATGGGCTGGCATTTCGGGAGGGGAGTCCTGTCCCACTCACCTGGCCCTGGCTAAGTTCTGAGGCCTCTGGGGCTCACTCTAACGCTATGTTGGCGCGAGTGGTCCTACCTGCAGTAATGGACACAGGCCCGGGCGCTTTGCCGTGGCGAGCTGGGCAGGTAAAACACACAAAACACCCAGCTGACCGGGCGACCGCAGCCCAACCAGTGCAGTGTGGGTGGCAGCCCCCAACACTAGCCCGGCCACGAGGCCTCGGCGCCAGGGGACTTGGGTGTTCCACGGAGGGGAAGAGGCAGTGCAGAGGGGTTGGCAAGCATGCAAGCTCCCACCCTGGTAAGCCTGAGGTGTGGTCCTGTCTGGGTGGGGGGCTTGTCTCTGCCCGACTTTTCCTGCTCTCCTCTGCCCGCACGTCCTGGTGAAGCGAGGGTCTATGCCCAGCCCCTTCGAGGCCCATCCCCTCACGCACCTTTCTTGGGGTCCCAGAAGACGCAGTGCCTGGCCGTGTCCTGCAAACACAGAAGGGGTTAGTGCACACAGCAGCCCCCCTCGGGGAGGAGGGGAGAATGGGGGTGCCGGCTTACCGGGGACAGTGGGCTGTGGGAGAAGGTGAGTTCCATGCAGTCGTTGAATGCAGCGGTCTGCCTGCCTCCCACGTTCACGCTGACCATGACGTTGTCCAGCATGGTGCCCATCTGGTCAAGGTCCTGCAGGGTATCGGCATTGTGCAAGGGCCCCAGTTCATCTGCACACGGAGAGGGGCCCCCCCAAGGGCACCAGGGTACAAGCACCACACCTCTCGCAGGACGGGAGGAGACTTCACGCACCCCCCCCCACTTCCAGGCCAATCAGTCTCCTCCCATCCTGGCAGGGTGGGAGGAGACTTCGCGGGCAGCTCCCCCACCCCCAGGCCCTGATTGGCTGGGAGAGTGGCAGGGCCTCCGTGGGCCGGATCCACGTGCTTGGAGGCCCTTTTGCCCGCCCCCGCGCTAAGTCGTGGCTGGTTGATGAGCCTGTCACGATGCATGGCTCTAGATCCGGCAGGCCTAGGCATGTGTCCCTGCCGCTGCCTCATCACACTGCAGCCCTCCCACGGCCCTGGCTCCCAGAAGCCACGGTGGGGCCACAAAGGAGTTTGTTCAGCCACCTGGCCTTTATACTGCTCGGCATCAGCCGTGGACTCAAGTGGCAGCTGTCCTGGAGCAGTGTCTAATTCAGGGGTGGGGAACCTAAAGCCCAGGGGCCAGGTGCGGCCCCTGGCTTGCCTGGATCCAGCGCCCCTGCTGCCCTCTGTGGGGCTGGACCACCCAGAACCTACCTGCCTGGGCCCACATAGGCTCTGCTGTGTGAGGGGAGTGTGGGGAGTGTCTTTCTCCTTCTCAGCTGGGACCACGTCAGTGAAGGCTTGGGGGGGGGGGAGGTTGTTTGTTTTTGTTTCTCATGCGTGTGCGGCCCCCCGACTGATTTTTCTGTGGGTCAGTGGCCCCTGGCTCAAAAAAGTTTCTTCAGCCCTGGTCTAATTCACAAGGCGAATGTGCCCTCATATGCAGAATCTGCCCCTCGCTATAGCTGGGGGAAATCAGTGTGTGTGTGTTCGCCTTGCCCTGGTGAATCAGGGATTGCTGAGAGCGGGGGGGCCAAGGGATTAGCTCAGCCTCTGCGCTGTTACAGCAACGCTTACCTTAAAGAGGCCCCATTGTCCCACGTCGAGCACCATGATGGCCACTTTGACGTGGTCTGTCTTATTGTGAAGGGACTGAAATATTCCCTGGGGTAGTTTGACACTGCTCACGTGCCCCCTCACGCTGGAGTTCACCTCCATGGGGACCTGCATGGCGGAGCAGGAATAGCACGTTACTGAGCGCGAGGACGCCTGGTTCTTCTCTAGCACCTTCCGCCACAGACCCCCGGGCCCTTTCCAAACACCCTGGCGAGGTGGAGATTGTTCCACCCCCCGCAGTGATGGGGAAAGCACAGACAAAGAGGAAGCCACTCGCCCACTGTCACTCAGCGCCTCGATAGCTGATCTGGGCCTAGACCTCAGACGCCCCAATGCTCAGTTCTGTGCTCTGGCCACGAGAGGGCATGGCCACCTCGCGGTTGCCACGCGGGCTCAGTGTGAGGGTCTGTGAGAAGAAGCAAGTTCTTCCAGGCCAGGGGGACCTTTGGGAGGTGGTGGAATCTCCATCCCTGGAGCTCATTGAGAGCAGGCTGGAGAGACATCTAGCAGGGATGGTCTAGATGGTGCTTGGTCCTGCCGTGAGGGCCCTGATGACCTCTCGAGGTCCCTTCTAGTTCTAGGGTTCTGTGATTCAATTAACTTGGCCCCTACCAGCCCTGGCGGCGAATGTGAGCGATACAGATCGTGAGATACAGCCGCCAGCACCCCCCACCTTCTCCAGGGGTGTTTTCAAGGGACTCTTTCCTTCGTAGCCCCACTGAAGCTGAAAACAGGAGATCTGAAAAAGTCCCTCGGTCCATCCTGGCCTGCAGTGTGCCAGCAGGGGCTAATGCCACACGGCGGTTGCCTTCGGCAGTGTGGCCGCCCCCTCAGAGCACCCTGGCCCCGAGGTGTCTGCCTGAAAGCCGAGGCCCAGTGCCCTGGCGGCAAAGATGCTGCCCTGCGAGGAGGACGGTGTTTGCTACCTCGTTGGGCGCCAGTGTGAAGAGGAGATCCTGGTCGAGGGTGGTGCTGACATTCTGCACCCGGGCTTTCATCCTGTTCATGTCCACGACGACCTCGTGCGCCTCCTCCTTGGCGAGGTAGGCCTCGAAGGCCGGCCAGAACCTGCCATGGGAAGGAGGGGCGTGCTGGGAATGGGGGAAGGGGTGCAGCTGTTCCTACTGGCTGGGAAATGGCCACCGGGAACTGAGCGTCCCCAGGACGCTGAGGCAAGAGAAGTGCTGCCTAGGCGTATTTCAGCTAATGGGGAGCAGGGAAAAGAGAGGCAGGAAAGAGCCTGGCTGAAGGAGGCTGGGAATAACCCTTCCCAGGGTGGGGTTTTGGCTAGGGTTGCCAGATGATTTAACCAAAAATACTGAACACTCCCCCTGAAAAAAAAAAAAAAAAAAAAAAAACCCCACCGGGGAAAAAATTCTATTTAGAAAAAAAAAAGGGGGGAGACCAAAGCTGCTGAACAAAAAAAAAGGACCTGAGACTTAGTAAGCAAAATATATATATATATAAAAAAAAAAAAACAAAAACCCCAGCATGGCCCCTTTAAGAGGCTTTTTGGACCTAAGAGGTGGCCGTCTTGTGTCCCTGCTCCAGGCCAGATGGCTCCCCTGAAGAACCAGGTAAGCGGGGCGCTGGGCCCGGTTGCTGAGTGTGTCGTAGGGTTGCCAGGTGTCCAGTATGGACCCGGACAGTCCGGTATTTTCACCCCCTGGCGGAGAAAAACTCAGAAAGTACCAGACATTTTAGGTGTCGGCTATTTTCTGAATTTTTTTACCGGCCAGGAGGGGAAAATACTGGACTGTCCAGATCAATACCGGACACCTGGCAACCCTAGTTTTGGCACGAACCCTTCACCTCAGCACGAGGCTGGCTCTGGGACTGACCGACCCCTCGCTCCTGAGGTGAGCTCTGGCACCGCCCCTCTCTGGCCAGAGGTGGGACGTGGGGACAGGAGGCTCCCTCCTGGGCCAGGACGTGGGGGCATCCTGGGCTGGCTGCCTTAGCCCTGGCCTGCCCCTCTCCCTGCTGAGCCCTGACTGGGCACCGGACCCGGGCCCCACTCCTCGGCGCGCCCCCCCCCCCGTACCTGTGGATCTTGTCCTGCAGACACGCGCAGTGCGTATGGTTCTGCTGCAGCTCCACACACGTATAGTTGATGCTCATGATTTTTCTGGCGCCCTCCAGAGTCACGGGTAAGTCTCTTCCAGGCAGGCGGAAGCCGCAGCACTTGGACCCAGAGTCCACATCTGGGGGAGGCAAACACAGCAGCAGGGGTGTCTCCACGTCAAACCCCCCCCTCCCCCCCCACTCACCCGGCCAGCGGGGAGTGATTTGGAGACCCAGGGTCCCCAGGGCTACAGGAAACGGAGCTGCACCCGCTGTCCGGGGGCCGTGGCTGCTAGAGGAGAACTAAGCGGCCCTGCCCTGTGCCGTTCCTGGGCCTCACAGAGCCTGTGGCTGGGCAGCTCCCCGGGGGGGCCCACTCAGAAGCGGGGGGAGGCTGGTTAGCCGTGCTGGGGGTTGGCAGGCCAGGCAGAGGCACCAGCTGGCTCAGAGCAGCACGTCCGCGAGACCTGCCCCCATGGCCGTGAGCGGGAATCCTCCCAGCATGTCAGGAACGGCACCTCCTCTTCCCGCTGGGGTCCTGCCTGCCCCACCCGGGCCAGCTCTCAAGGAGGGCCAAAGCCGGAGTAGCGTCAAAAGCAGCATGAGTAGCACAAACAGATAGATAGAAGCAAAAACGGACCCACTAAAATGTCAATAATAGCTACCAGGAGCAGATTTTGGGAGCGGCTGCCCACGTGGAAGGAGAGGCTTAGAACACCGCCCTTGGGATCTCCTTTCTCTGGGGACGTTGCAGGGATGGGGGGGGAGCTCAGATTTGGAAGCTGGTTTTCCTACCCCACCGGCTGTCATCAACAATTGCATCTCCTCTTGCTCCTGGCAGATTTGCCTCCCTCCTGTGACCTTGGCTCTCGCCCTTTTTGCATGGGCCCAAATTCCTTCCACGAGGCAGCAGAAATGAGTGTGAATCAGCGTGGCACGAGGCCTTCTGTAGAGCAGGTTTAGGGCTCTTGCAAGCGAAGGCAGAGCCAGGGTGGATGGGTCCAAACTCAGCCCCCACCAGGCACAGCGCGTCAGAGTCTACTGCAGGCCCAGGGAGCCGTGAGAATGTCCCACCAGAGAGGTTCGGGGGCAGTGGTCTGGTTAAAGAGCTGCGGGAATTCCCTTGGCATGAATCCCTGAATGGGATCCTAAGTGTGGGCACCCTCTAGGTAGGCAGGGAAAGCATCTGCCAAGCTACTAGGGACCTCTGGGGTGAGCCCACGGTGGGCGAAGGGGTCTAACCAGGTGTGAGGCTATAGCAGCGTGGGCTGCAATGGGACTGCGAACACAAGCCTCAATTGGAGACTGAAGCCTCAGCTGGAGTATTGTGTCCAGTTCTGGGCACCACATTTCAAGGAAGATGTGGAGAAATTGGACAAGGTCCATAGAAGGGCAACAAACATCATTCAAGGCGTAGAGAACAAGAGTGATGCGGCATGGCTGAAGGAACTGGGCTTGTTTAGTTTGGAAAGGAGAAGACTAAGAGGGGACATGATAGTGGTTTTCTAAAAGGGTGTTACCAGGAGGAGGGAGAAAAATTGTTCTCCTGGGCCTCTGAGGATAGAACAAGAAGCAAAGGGAGGTTTAGGTTGGACATTCAGAAAAACTTCCTAACTGTCAGGGTGGTTAAACACTGGAATAAATTGCCCAGGGGGGTTGTGGACTTTCCGTCACTGGAGATATTTAAGTGCAGGTTGGACAGACACTTGTCAGGGATGAGCTAGCTGGTGCTTGGTCCTGCCGGGAGGGCTGGGGACCGGACTCAATGACCTTGCGAGGTCACATCCGGTTCTGTGATTCCTGGCTGGGAGACATAGGCCGTAGCATGTGTAAGAGTGCTGTGTGGCTTCCCAGCTCTGTGCAGACATTGGCCAACCCTAGAGCCCTGGGAAGTGGTGGGTGACTCGCTCATCTTATCGCCCGTTGCAGATGGGGAAACGGAAAGGGAGGCGAAGTGGCTTGCCTGGGTCACACGGCAGCATGGTAACGCAGCCGGAGGGGCTCCTTCCTCACCCCACTGCCTAGGAACAGGTGTATCCCTACTCTGCCCTGGGACTGCCTGTGCTTATTCGCCCTCAACAGCCCTGCTACAGGAAGGGCTTGGCTCGCAGGGTCATGGGGGGGCCAGGGTAGGCCTGGGTGGCTGTGTAAGGCATCCTCGCATTGGAGGGAGGCAGAGGGAATGCAGAGGCAGAAAGAGGCCGCCGGGGATTTGTTCTCGCGTGTCTCCGCAGCCACAGCCCAGCCTCCGAGCCCGGGGCCTGGTCCCACAGGGCTGGGAAAGCTCACCCTGGCAGCTGTCATGTCCTCTGACGCAGGCTGGAAAAAAGGGGAAATGGACAAAAGTCACCGGGGCCCGCAAGTGCAGTCAGAGGTGGGAAGGGACCGTTGCCGCACCATTGCATGGCTCAGGGCTTCCTCCCCCCAGTGACAACAGAGACACCCTGAGTTTGTCCCGTGGGCGGCTGGTGAAGGTAGGGTTGGGGGAGGCAGGCCCCCAACCCCACCTACAGCTCTGTCCCTTCTGCGGAGGCCCTGCCCCCTCCACAGGGAGGGGAGGATGTGGGGCAGCGTGCCGAGCGCAGGCGACCTCCCCCACTACACGGAGGGGAGGGGGGCCTGCGTGCACCTCCAGCCCACCCCACCCGGAGCACCTGGCCCTGGAGCATGGGGAGGCGGGCGCCCGGGGGCAGCAACACTCCGCCCCCAGAACACCTGCAGCAGGTGTTCTGTGGGCGGGGCCATGCCTGGCAGTTTGGGAAGGCAAAGCCTTCCCCTGCCTAGCGCACCGGCCGCCCGTGGTCTGTCCCGTCCTAAGGCTCCTCATCCTCGTTTCTTTCCCTCCTGCACTGGCTTCACTCCCATTGGCTCAGCGCCCAGGGAGCCGTGGGAACAGGGCGGAAGGAAACGGGAAGGACTAGGAGAGGCGAGACCCTCAGTGGCGGATCCTTTACCATCACTCTTTTGCCTCTGCCACGTGCACGGCCACTCGCCGGTCCCCCACCGACTGTGGTTGCTCCTTGCCCCCGGCACGTCCCCATGCAGCCAGATATGTCACTAGTGCATCCCCTAGCCAGCACCCCAATGAGACCCAGGGAATAGGTCGGAGTCTGTATCCTAGACCAGTGCCGCTAATACCACTCAACCCCGCGTGGATGCGTGGGTTTTCTTGGGGACACGTTAAGATTCTTCTGGCAGGCTTCCCCCAGCTCTGGCTAAGGTCCGTTGCTCCAGGGTCACCTGCCATCCCCGCAGTGGTGTTCTCAGCAGCAAAGCAGATCGGGTCTCCCTGTGGGTTCCCAACAGGCCCTACCACAATGCAAGAAGCAAACCAATTCACCCCACCCGCCGCTCCCCGTCCGACACCAATGGCCTGGCGCTAGGGGCAGATGCCAAGCCAAACCCGGTGGCCGTGTGATCAGAAGGCAGGCTCCACCGGACTGCAATGCAACTTGTGGCCACGTCGGTCTAGCCCAACAAGGAAAAAACAGCTTTGGTGGACTCATCTTTCCCTTCCCAGTGCTCAGCTGACCACTTTGCCCTGAACTTTGGCCTTTCAAATGGAAGGGTCAGGCCAATGGTTAACAGTTTGCTAAGAGGGAGGGCATGTTCCCCTGATCTCACGCAGGGCTCTAGATCCACCCAAAGCATCATCAGGTGGGACACACACAGGGGTGACCTTTCCCCACCCCCTACTCACCCAGTAGCGGCAGGAAACTCAGGGCTGTCACCACAAAGGAATATTTCGTGCTGTGGGGCAGGGTCCCCATTCTGCCATCTCTCGTAAGTTTCTCTGCCTCTCCGCTCTGTTCTCCGTCCTACGCCCTGTCTCTCTGGCCCTGCGCTCCGAGGTTTAAATTGGGCAATGCCCATGTCTTCACTTCCTGCTGAAAATGTCACACACCTTCCTGCACGTTTACAGAGCCAACTCGCTGGCACAGGGCTGGCTGATGGGTGACAAAGCAGTCCCCAAAGCACACAACTGGGCGTTTCCATGTCTGGGCCCGGGCCCAGCTCCTTACCAGCTGCTGCGGGGTCACAATCCCACCTGAGCCCCTAAATCTCCTCTCTTCCATGTGTCCGGCAAGAAATGTGCCCCCTGCCTTGGATCTGAGGTCAGCAGGGCTGGACATACA
The DNA here is from genome assembly GCA_032595735.1 of Pelochelys cantorii. Taxonomy (NCBI): domain Eukaryota; kingdom Metazoa; phylum Chordata; order Testudines; family Trionychidae; genus Pelochelys; species Pelochelys cantorii. Next base: position 342,711 of record CM064339.1, on the reverse strand, counting down.
TGCAGACCGGAGCCTCTTGCGTTTCAGCCCATCAGAATGTTGTCAATGCTACAATGCCCAGCCTGGCCCAGGAAAGTGAAAGGCTCACCGTTTCCTTGCCAGTGCGCCTGACTTCTCGCCGGAAAGCTGGAAGGAGCCTAGGTGTGCCCCAGATGTAAGTATCTCCCCATCAGCCCTTTGCAACAGCAGTCTTACCAACTCCGGTCCTTCAGCAATCCAGTCAGTTTGCCTTAAAAAAGTTCTCCTTAAAAATCACGAGAATTAAAGAAAAATAATACAGGCCATCCTTGCTATGAAGCCAAGCTATGTTCCAGAAAACTTGGACTTAACAGCAAAACAACTTAAAGCGGGGAATTTTTTTCTGGCGGCTGACTTCCATTTGTGCAAATTGTTGATGCTGGGTTTTTTTGGCACAACTTAAGAGCGGGGAATGAGCGGACTTACAATGCATCAATTCCTACAGGAGGGTTGTGAGCAAGACACAAGAAGTCATTCTTCCGCTCTACTCTGCGCTGGTTAGGCCTCAGTTGGAGTATTATGTCCAGTTCTGGGCACCACATTTCAAGAAAGATGTGGAGAAATTGGAGAGGGTCCAGAGAAGAGCAACAAGAATGACTAAAGGTCTAGAGAACATGACCTATGAAGGAAGACTGAAGGAATTGGGCTTGTTTAGTTTGGAAAGGAAAAGACTGAGAGGGGGGACATGATAGCGGTTTGCAAGTACCTAAAACGGTGTCACAAGGAGGAGGGAGAAAAATTGTTCTCCATGGCCTCTGAGGATAGGACAAGAAGCAATGGGCTTAAACTGCATCAAGGGAGGTTTAGGTTGGACATTAGGAAAAATGTCCTGCCTGTCAGGGTGGTTAAACACTGGAATAAATTGCCTAGGGAGGTTGTGGACTCTCCATCTCTGGAGATATTTAAGAGCAGGTTAGATAAATGTCTATCAGGGATGGTCTAGACAGTACTGGGTCCTGCCATTAATCGACTGCACTCGATGACCTCTCGAGGTCCCTTCCAGTTCTACTGTTCTATGATTCTATGACTTTAATGTGGAATGGATGTTTCCCGGGGCGACCTATAGCAGGGACACCCTGTAAATGCAGGGGGTTCCTTTTTTTATATGTTTTGGTGTCCCCAGCATCCAGGGGCATGTTTGCAAGTGATTCCTCCCTTCCCTGAGAACCAGAAAGAAACATTTGCCAAACTAAACTCCAAAAGTGGAGATCTTCACCTAATCATGGGGGCCTGGGAGCTGGGACTTTAAGAGAAACTTTGAACAGCACGAGACTCGCAGTAACAGCCTGAGAGTGGGGGACAGTGTGGACTTCAGGCCTGAGTTCCCATCTCCTCCACACCGCAGTGGAATGATGGTCAAGCCAAGACACCCCCCCCCTCCCCCCGGGCACGGTGCTCCTTGGCTGGCCCAGCCCCTGGAGGTAGATCCAGAATTAGAAACAGGGAAAGCGCTTGGTTGGGCTGGGTGGATTTCTAGTCCTTGAGCAGAATAAACAAGTCTGCTCTGGGGAGTGGCTTCTCTTCTCCCTCTACCACCCCTGGAGCATCAAGGAGGGGTTAGACTTAAACATGAGGCCAGAGTTTAGAGAGGGACAGTGCCCGCCTGGCCATCCTTAGGAGTTATGGGCCCTATGCTGCACCATTAAAGTGGTGTCCCATGGCAGCTGGGAGGGTGGGGGGGGGGTGGATTATGATTTTTTTAGGGATGTGATTTTATAGTCATCAGCAACACACCAATGAAATATTGTTAAAGCAAACTGTAAACTAAGGACCTGCCGATGAACACAGTCAGTTCGGAAACTGACAGGACAGACCTGGGATTGGCAAATGCCTGTTAAATGGTTTCCTTCCACTTGAATGGCTCTCTCCCAGATTCAGTGTCCTGCTAAGCGCTCTGGCCGGCTTTGTCACGTTTAAGTCAACTCGATCCTCTCCAGAGGAAGCCGAGCCACAGAGCAGGGCTAGGAAGAGGCAGGTGGGTGGACTTTAAGACCCGGCGGTGCCCCAAATTTTCCGGTGCCTTACACCAGTGTTTCTCAACCTTTTTTTATAAAGTACCCCTTTAAAAAATAAAAATAAGTACCTTACAGTTTTCAGACACACAAAATTTTTTTCTACCATTGCAACACATTTGTTTAAACAACTTAATTGTAGCTGGGTGGGTGATGAAATTTTTGGGTGTAAAAAGTACAAAAATATTAAAGCGCTGTAAAGCTTAAAACAAAAATTCAGTTTTCTCCAAATTTCAGTTGTGTTGATGTACCCCCCCCCTAGACTTCTCTCGAGTACCCCTAAGGGCACTGGTACCACTGCCCTACTCAGCTGCATGTTCTGCATATGGGAAAGGACCAGCGTGGGAATGTGGTTCAGCACTTCGGTGGCTAATGAGATTCATAGTCCCTACAAGCCTCCATGCAAGCCAGGAAAGGGTTAATGGGTTACCAAAGGCTCAGTTGGTTCAAAGGAAGACACCAAGAGCTGGAAACAGGCATCTAGGGAGAGTCTTAATTGAAGAGGAACAGCTCAGTTGCAAGGGGACCAGGAGATGTTGGCTGTCCTGCTATTCCCAGGGTGGGTGAGACTTGAAACCACCACGTTGCTCACCCCAGGACACTGCCCTGTCCCCTAGTCCACTCCAGAATCTTCATCAAGTGGCTGTGTGAGAGAGGATGTTGGAAAGTCCAGGGGTGGTCCCTAGCAACTCTCCTGCAGGGATAGGGAAGGGTTTATGTACAGGTTGCTTCAGGCTTGTTTTGAACCAGGGGCTCTGGAATGGTGAGATCCAGAGGTGACTGAGCTGGGACCCTATGTCTCTGTAACCCAGAAAAATATTGGGGGGTGGAGGGAGCAGCAGGCGAGCAGGCGGGGGAACAGAGGCTGCCCTGCACCGTGCTGGAAGGGGGCAGTTACACTCAGCTGCATTCCTTGGTCTGCTGGCGACTTCCTCTGCGACCTCGGGTAAGTCTCTTGGGGCCCGCAGGGGAAAAGCCCTCCGCATTTGTTTGGCGGTCAATAGCCCCTCGCCAAACACTGTAACATTTCTGCCTCGTTGCTCACAAGCACTAGATGTGGTCTCGGACCGAGCCGACCTGTTTAATTCTCCTCTTGGTGCCAGTAACGCCATGGATATTAATAACCCCTCGTGCTTGCCCAGTGCTTCTCACCTGGATCAAAGCAGGTCACAATCATTCTCCCCTTTTGTAGAGGGGGAAACTGAGGCACGGCATGGGGCAAATGACCTGGCGAATGGTGTATTCTGAAGGACGGGGGGGGGGGGAGGGAGACTCAGAGGTAGCCCAATCAGAAGCTCTTGTGAAGCTTTTCTAGGAGCTTGAGGGCTTTGCGTCAAACAGCAACTGCAAGTGCTTTCGGCACCAGGGCAAAGCTGTGGGGTTAAGACTCGGTGCGGGTCTGGTGGGCGTTTCGGCACAGTTCCCTGATTGGAGCAGCACATGGCTTTGCTCCTTGGGTCTAGGCGGCATGTTACGCTCTGTCGAGCTCAGCAGCCTCAGGACACACTCAGGGTCAGTTCAGGGGAGATGGGTCATTACACGCAGGGGAGCGGTTACGCAGCCTCTCGCTTTTATTATTTTTTAAAAATCTTCTCAGTTCATGGGATTTCAGCTGCGGTGGGAACCGGCCACCTTGCTTAAAGGAACCCCTCTCTCACTGGCTGCCTGCCCCCCGCCCTCTCTCTAGGGGGAACAACAGCTAAACCAGGCTGCTGCCATGGGCAGGCCAGGCCGGGCTGGGTGTCCCTCTGTCCCAGCAGTCATCCCTATTGCTCACAGGTGGGGAGGGAGCAGAAAGAGCCCAGCAACTCAGGAAAGGCTCTGCCCTGCTCCCTTTCCCCCTCCCGTCCTGTGAAGAACACACCTGCCCTCCCCTTCCCTGCAACACCTGGCTTGACGGGGCAGAAGCTGAGGTGGGGGAGAAGGGAACATAACATAAGAACGGCCAAAGCGAGTCTGACCAAAGGTCCTTCTAGCCCAGTGTCCTGTCTTCCGACAGCGGCCGATGCCAGGTGCCCCAGAGGGAGTGAACACAACAGGGAATCATTGTGTTGCCCATTCCCAGCTTCTGACAGAGACCAGGGACACCATTACTCTCCACCCTGGCTCATAGCCATTGACGAAACTATCCTCCATGAATTTATCTGGTTCTTTTTTGAATCCTGTGAAAGTCTTGGCCTTCATAACATCCTCTGGCTAGGAGTTCCACAGGTTGACTGTGTGTTGCCTGAAGAAATACTTTCTTTTGTTTATTTTAAATCTGTTTGTATTCATCTCATTTGGTGACCCCTGGTTCTTGGGTTATGAGGAGTAAATAACATTTCCTTATTCATTTTCTCCAGTCATGAGTGTATAGACTTATCATAGAGTCATAGAACACATGAACTGGAAGGGACCTTGAGCGGTCATCGAGTCCAGTCCCCTTCCCGGGCCAAGCACTGTCTAGATCAGTGTTTCTCAACCAGTGGTACGAGTACCCTTTCAATCATATTTCCACCCCCCTCCTTTCGTCATCTCTTTTCCAAGCTGGAAAGAGCTTTCCCAGTTTTATTAATCTCTACTTATATGGAAATTGTTCCAGATTCCTAATGAGATTTGTTGCCCTTTTCCAATTCCAATACGTCTTTTTCAGAGGGCCAACCGTGCCTGCCCACCATATTAAAAATCTGAGCGTATCACGGATCTCTCTTTCCTCATGATTCCCAACATTGTTGCTTTTTTTGCTGCTGTGCTTTGAGTGATGTCTTCAGCGAATTCTCTGCAATGACTCCAAGATCTCTCTCTTGAGCAGTAACAGCTCATTGAGACATAAGAACATAAGAACATAAGAATGGCCATACTGGGTCAGACCAAAGGTCCATCGAGCCCAGCATCCCATCTGCCGACGGTGGCCAATGCCAGGTGCCCCAGAGAAGGAGAACAGAAGACAATGATCAAGTGATTTATCTCCTGCCATCCATCTCCTGCCCTTGTTATGAAGGCTAGGGCACCATACTTTATCCCTGGCTAATAGCCATTTATGGACCTAACCTGCAAAAATTTATCAAGCTCTTTTTTAAACCCTAATAGAGTCCTGGCCTTCACAGCCTCCTCGGGCAAGGAGTTCCACAGGTTGACTGTGCGCTGTGTGAAGAAAAATTTCCTTTTATTAGTTTTGAACCTACTACCCATCAATTTCATTTGGTGTCCCCTAGTTCTTGTATTATGGGAAAAGGTAAATAATTTTTCTATAATCACTTTCTCCACACCATTCATGATTTTATATACCTCTATCATATCGCCCCTCAATCGCCTTTTTTCCAAACTGAAAAGTCCCAGTCTCTCTAGCCTCTCCCCATATGGGACCCTTTCCAAGCCCCTAATCATCTTAGTCGCCCTTTTCTGAACCTTTTCTAATGCCAATATATCTTTTTTGAGGTGAGGAGACCACATCTGCACGCAGTACTCGAGATGTGGGCGTACCATAGTTTTATATAGGGGAAGTATGATATCTTTTGTCTTATTATCTATCCCTTTTTTAATAATTCCTAACATCCTATTTGCCTTACTAACTGCCGCTGCACACTGCGTGGATGTCTTCATAGAACTATCCACTATAACTCCAAGATCCCTTTTCTGATCTGTCGTAGCTAAATTTGACCCCATCATGTAGTACGTGTAATTTGGGTTATTTTTTCCAACATGCATTACCTTACACTTACCCACATTACATTTCATTTGCCATTTTGCTGCCCAATCACTCAGTTTGCTGAGATCTTTTTGTAGTTCTTCACAATCCCTTTTGCTTTTGACTGTCCTGAACAACTTTGTGTCATCTGCAAACTTGGCCACCTCACTGCTTACCTCATTTTCTAGATCATTGATGAACAAGTTGAACAGGATTGGTCCCAGTACTGACCCCTGGGGAACACCACTAGTTACCCTCCTCCATTGTGAAAATTTACCATTTATTCCCACCCTTTGTTTTCTGTCTTTTAACCAATTCTTGATCCATGAAAGGACCTTTCCTCCTATCCCATGACCACCTAATTTACGTAAAAGCCTTTGGTGTGGGACCGTGTCAAAGGCTTTCTGGAAATCTAGGTATATTATATCCACTGGGTGCCCCTTGTCCGCATGTTTATTAACCCCTTCAAAGAATTCTAACAGATTAGTTAGACACGACTTCCCTCTGCAGAAACCATGCTGACTTTTGCCCAACAATTCGTGCTCTTCTATGTGCCTTGCAATTTTACTCTTTACTAGTGTTTCTACTAATTTGCCTGGTACTGATGTTAAACTTATCGGTCTATAATTGCCAGGATCTCCTCTAGAGCCTTTTTTAAATATTGGTGTTATATTGGCCATCTTCCAGTCATTTGGTACCAAAGTGGATTTAAAGGATAGGTTACAAACCACTGTTAATAACTCCGCAATTTCACCTTTGAGTTCTTTCAGAACCCTTGGGTGAATGCCGTCTGGTCCCGGAGACTTGTTACTATTCAGCTTATCAATTAATTCCATAACCTCCTCTAATGTCACTTCAATCTGAGTGAGTTCCTCAGATTTGTCACCTAAAAAGGCTGGCTCAGATTTAGGAACCTCTGTAACATCCTCAGCCGTGAAGACTGAAGCAAAGAAATCATTTAATCGCTCCGCAATGGCACTGTCTTCCTTGATCGCTCCTTTTATATCTTTATCATCCAAGGGCCCCACTGCTTTTTTAGCGGGCTTCCTGCTTCTAATGTATTTAAAAAACATTTTACTATCATTTTTTGAATTTTTGGCTAGCTGTTCCTCAAACTCTTTTTTGGCTTTTCTTACTACATTATGACACTTAATTTGGGAGTGTTTATGTTCCTTTCTATTTTCCTCACTAGGATTTGACTTCCACTTTTTAAAAGCTGCCCTTTTCTCAGAGACCCCATCTTTTTGTATGTATCGTTGGGATTATGTGTCCCAGTCTGCATTCCTTTGCCTTTATCGGCCTTGAATTTCATCTGCTGTTGTGCTGCCCCGTCACCCAGTTTTGTGAGATCCCTTTGTGAATCTTCTGAGTCTGCTTTGGGCTGAACTCTCTTGAGGACTTTTGTGTCAGTGGCAAAGGTGGCCACCTCCCTGTGTAGGCCTGCCCCCGGATCATTTGTGAATACATAGAGCAGCACTGGTCTTGCCTCAGGGACCAGAATCACCTTATTGTAACACTGGGAGATACAGCAACATGCCAGGCCATGCAGGAGGGAGGGGGAGACACACCAGACCAAAAAAGAGAATTGCCAACCTCCAGGATTGGCCTGGACCAAGGTTCCCTCTAAGGTGCAGGGCAGGGAGGGGATGTGTCCCTACCGGCTGGGAGAGATCTGCTGCTCTGTCCTCAGCAGGGAGTTGCTGCTGTCACAGAGGGAGAAGGACCCCTCCCTCCACCAGGCAGCTCCGTGAGAAAGACCCTGGCTGGGCGGGGTTCATTAAGCAGCAGCAGCAGGGCTGCGCTGCCACGCAGCCTACCGGGAACCTTGGACTCTCCAGGAATGAAAGCTTAATCCTTAACTAAAGATGGTGTCATGTGATGAAGCCTCCAGGAACGTGTCCAACCAGAAGCCCGATGTGGTTTTATTTTGTTGGCTTTTCCTCCGCACACTGGGCTCTAGCATGGTGCAAGCACCGTGTTCTTCGCAAGCAACGCGGCTCCCGCCTGCCCCCGGAAGCACTGGGTTGCTGGTGTGGTGGTATCATCCTCTAGGCCTCACACAACTAGCTGCACAAGGTGGCACCCGTCCTCCCCCCCCCAGAGCACCCGCAAGCTCTTCACGCCTGCAGCAGGCGCTCCTGTATGTGGCATCCCTGAAGCCAGGCTGTGTCATGGATGTACAGGGCTTATCTGCAAGCTGCCTACTGAGAGATGCAAAGGTGGATGGACACCGAAAGCCGTGGAGAGCAGTGTCTCGCAAAGAAGCAGGCGGGTTAGAAGGTAATTGGCTGCTTCATGTAGCAGGTCTAAGGTTAGGGTGTAGGACAGGGCTGGGGAACCTAAGGGTGTCCCTGGCTTGCTTGGATCCAGCCTCTCAGGCTCCGGGCTCCCCCCAGCATTGGGGAGCCCACGCTGGTGGGGGGGTGGAGGTGGGGGTTGTTTCTCACTTGTGTGCAGCCCCCGACTGATTTTTCTCTGAGCCAGTGGCCCTGACCCAAGAAACCTCCCCCGCCCCCGCCCCCACCCCCACTCTAGGAGATGTGCTGTGAGCATGAGGGAGCTCGTAAGGGCAGCTGTGTTGCCATTTTGTGGCAAAGTGAAAGGCGCTGGAGTGAGCCACCCAGCTCCCCCCAGTACCAAACGCAAGGGTCAGGATGTGCTTGCACAGCCCACTCTTCCTGTTTGCTGCTAATGAAGCGAGTGGTAGGCGAGGTGTGTATGTGTGGGGGGGGTGAACGTGCACACTTGGCACTGCAGCTCTCCCCACAGTGTGTGTGTATGTGTATGTGTGTGTGTGAGCTCTTCCCAGTGTGTGCATCTGTGTGCATGCTGCAGCTCTCCCTGTGTGTGTGTGTGTGTGTGTGTGTGTGTGTGTGTGTGCAGCAGCTCTCCCCACAGTGTGTGTGTGTGTAGCAGCTCTCCCCAGAGTGTCAGCTCTTCCCAGTGTATGTATGTGTGAGCTCTCCCCACAGTGCGTCAGCTCGCCCCACAGTGTGTGTGTGTGTGTGTGTGTGTGTGCTCTCCCCACAGTGTGTGTATGTGCGTGTGAGAGCTCTCCCCACAGTGTGCGTGTGAGTGTATGTCGGCTCTCCCCACTGTGTGTGTGTGTGTGTATGTTTGTCAACTCTCCCCACAGTGTGTGTGTGTGTGTGTGTGTGTGTGTGTGTGTGTGTGTGAGCTCTCCCCACAGTGTGTGTGTGTGTGTGTGTGTGTGCTCTCCCCACAGTGTGTGTATGTGCGTGTGTGAGCTCTCCCCACAGTGTGTATATGTGCGTGAGCTCTCCCCACAGTGTGTGTGTGTGTGTGTGTGTGTGTGTGTGTGTATGTTTGTCAGCTCTCCCCACAGTGAGGAGGTGAGTGAGGGTTGCTGACTCTCTCCCCTCTGTGCCACGGGGCTCTCGGCAGCACATCTGCACGCTGCAGCCACCTACACAAATGCTGCTTGGCCTCCTTTGGGCTCAGCTTTCCGGGGTCTGTTCTGTGCTCACCACCCGGGCACCTCAGCATCTGCCCACATGACTTGGCTCCCGGAGCTGCTAATCTGCTTGCCCCCCCCCCCCACAGGCAGGTGCCAACGCCCCCGGGGGGAGCCAGCACGGGGCTGTCTGCCACCCAGCACTGCAAACAAACGGGCAGTGGGCAAAAGCCAGGCCCCGGCCCATATCTGCTCCCCCTGACCCAGCTCAGCGAGGGGGCCCCCCTGCCCTCCAGGAGCTGTGGGGAGCACGGCGAGAGCCCAGGCAGCCACGGGCCATGGTGCTGTGGCCCACGGGGGCTCATTCCACACCAGCTGGAGCCACGCGACCCGGTGTGGAAGGAGGGAGTAAAGCAACGACGGAGCGTGAGCTCCAGGGGGCAGCACCTCCTCTTGGGTGTTTGTACAGCACCGAGCGCAGCCCGCGCCGAGGGCTCCTGAGCATGTGCACGGTCCGTGCCCTTTTACCCCGTCCAGGTTTAATCACTGCGCCGTCATTAAGCCAGTTGCCGGGGAAGCGAATAAATTAATAACATCATCGCTCGTTACTGGGCCCGGCCTGAGCTGACAAATGAGGCTCCGGCCTGAGCTGAGGGGGGACCCAGGAGACCGGCACAAGAGGAGAATGGGTGTAACAAAGTCCATTTCCAGTTTCTGGGCTAATGCTTATGTAGCCCATGTACCCACCAGGGAGCTGTCTCTTTAAGAGCCCCCCTGGGGCAGAGGTAGGAGTGAGTAGTGGTTAGGTCACTGTTGCTAGGTGGATTTAGCACCCCACACCGGCAAGCTTCTGGAATTGGGTGGGGTAGTTTAGGGTCTGCTCCAATAGGGTCTGTCTCTGCGATGGGGGTCATACCCCATGAGCCAGCAGGCAGGGCAGATGCTTTGCTAAGGGCCTGGTGCCCTGAGGGAGCTGGGGGAGAGGCTGAGCTGGGAGCAGAGAGCAGGCTGTTGCCCCTTGCTCGGCAGCAGAGAGCACTGATGTTACCCCCCGACCAGGGCACTTGGGCATGTGAATTCTAGCCAGGGGTAGGGTTGCAAGGTGTCTGGTATTGGCCCAGACAGTCCGGTATTTGCAGCCTCTGTCTGGTAAAAAAAACAGAAAATATCAGACATGTAAAATTTTTTTTTTGCTCAACCAACTTTTTCCCTGCCCTGTTCGGTATTTTTTGTGAAAGTATCCGGCAGCCCTAGCCAGGGAAACCGGGGAGGGAAAATAACTTCGGTGTGAGTTGTGTGCTTGGAAAGTTGCTTGACTTTAGCAAAACTCTTCTAATTGAACTTTCTCAGCTAGCGGGATTCTTTGCATGTCGTAACGAGGAAAGAGCCCTTTCTGTTTTGCTGGTCTCAGGTTGTGGGTTTTCTTGTAACAGGGTTTTCTCACCATCTGTTCACTTCTGCCTTAGCTGCCTGGTTAATCAGGGTCGGCATCCTTTTCAAACCAAAGAGCCAAGCTACATCAAAATTCAGAACAAGTGGGCAACAAAGAGCCGTAGAAGAATGCCTGTTTGCATGACTGAAAATATACAACGTAATATTATTGATAATAGACATGATGAGTAATAATTGCACTCACAGACATAATTTAAGGGGACTTCTGCTGCTGCATCTTTTCGCACATTTCTTTGAAGGTTACATCATGACTGGTCAAATCCAGCTTCATGCATGCCTTCAGGCTGTCTTCTGTCAATCTTATGGCGGGGGTGGGGATGTGAGGGTGCAGGAGTTGAGGTGGATGAGGGGCTCAGGGCACAAGGTTGGGGTGTGTGGGTTCAGGAGTGTTATGGCAGGGGGAGGGGAATTTGGGGGGTGCAGGAGTTTGGATTGGGGCGTATGAGGGGCTTAGGGCAGGGGGCTTGGGTGTATAATGGGCTCAGAGCACAGGTTTGGGGTATGTGTGGGGTGCAGGAGTGTTATTGCAGGGGGCTGGGCACGTGGGAGTATGAGGGGATCAGGGCAGGGGGTTGTGATATATAATGGACTCAGGTTTGGGGTGTTGGGGTGTGTGCAGAAGTATTATGATGCTGTGGCCAGATGGGGCTGGGCTCCAACTGGGGGCTTGTTGGCCAGGAGCAGGGTGCGGGTGGGTGTCTTACCAGAGGGGACGGGGCAGGAGCAGGGTGCTGGTGGGTGTCTGGCTGGGGGCAGGAGCAGGGTGCGAGTGGGTGTCTGAGGGAAGAGGAGGGGGCAGGAGCAGCTTGGCTGGTACCTGGGGGTCTCCAGGGACAAAGATCTCTCCAGCAGGCTCTGCAGGCAGCACTGGAAGAAGCACACGTGCCGCTCCTAAATCCGGTTCCACCATCTTAGCACCACTCCCCCCAGCGCCTGCACGCCCAACGTGCAACACCCCCACATCCGGCTTTGGAGATGGCTGAGCCTCTGACATGGTGCTGGGCGGCCGCGATGCGGTCGATGATCGACTGGCCCGACTTCTTCCACCCTGTCCCTCCCCCACCCGGGCTGCCCCCTCCCCATGCCCCTGAGCAGGGGAGAGACTGGACTGAAAGGCCCGCAGGGAACCCACCAGCCTGCCCTGAGTTCTGAGGTATTTCCTACCCGGCCTTTACAGCCGGACAGGTAGGGATTCCCGGAGGGCTGGGTGAAGCTGGCTGAGGAGGCTCGTGCAGTTGGGAGGGAGCCCGGCCTGGCGACGCAGATGTGGGCAGCAAAGTCAGGAGCTTGGTGACCACACAGACTTGTTGCCTAACCTTGACTTCCCCCCCCCCGTGTGTGTGAGCGCCTGATCCCGGAGTGTTGTGAAGCTTCGTAGAATCCTAGAACTGGAAGGGACCTCACGAGGTCATCGAGTCCAGTCCCCGCCCCTCACGGCAGGGCCAAGCACCATCTAGACCAGTGGTCTCCTTCCTTTTTACACCCAAAACCACTTTTTAAATGTCAGGGCAAGCCAGGATCTACCCCATCCCTCCCCCGAGGCCCCACCCCTTGCTTGAGGCCCCACCCTCTCCAAACCTTTCCGCAAACTGCCCGTTGCTAATGGAAACTCACTGTTAATTAAATAATTACACCCAAGCCATTTTGCTAGTGCTGCAGCTGGGGAGAACGGTTTAATATAAATTAAACCAATTAAGCATTTGAACTTTCTCATGTTAGTTGATCAAACTTCATTTTAAATAAAGTTAAATATTAAGTCCAGCACAAAAGGTTTCAATGTTTTCTTTATTTATGGCAGTGGCGTGGAACCCTTTTTCAGTCAGTTCCATAGAAAAATCAGGTGGGGACCACACACGTGAGAAGCAAAATAACTCCTCCAAAAAACCCCAACCCTTACTGATGTGGCCCCCCAACTGAGACACCTACAAGGGAGATTTCTAAAGGCACAGAGGGCTGTTAGATACCTAGACCTAGATCCTCAAAGGGGCCCCATGGAAATCTTTGGACATTAGGTGCCTAAATCCCTCTGGCAACTTAGGCAATGAGAGTTAGGGCCCTTCAGTTGAATACTTTTGAAAAGCTCTCCTTAAAAATACAGCAGAGGTGTGGATTAGGTAGAGAATAAAGCCCCGGGGACAGACTGCGTGGGAGTAAGAATGCTTTAATAAGCAGAATGCAGATTTGACATCATAGAAAAATAGAAGCATTCAACACACAATGCTATTTTACTTCAGGAGCAAGGCCTCAGCATATGGACGGATTATCCCTGGCTGAGGCTTCTAAAAATGCACTTTTCCACTTGTTCAAGGTGCATGTGCAAAATGGCATCCATACCCAGCAATGGCCATCTCCCCGCCACCATCTACAAGCAACCCCCTCAGCAAAGTGACAGACCCCGCCCTGCGCCCTACACACACTTCCTAAGACACCGGCCCAGAGGCCCAACTCTCATTTGGACCAGAGGACCAACAGCCAGGTCCGGGACAATCCCTTTCGAATGGCTAGATACATTGCGGCTGAGGAGATAGCTGGGCATACTGGAATGTGGACAGATAGGTCACATACCTTACGGGCTTTAAAGTGAGTGCCTTGAACTGTATCCAGAAGCAAAGCAGCAGCCACTTACTCTGTGTAAGGGTTGGTTTAATATTTACCGATTCACTCCAGCACATCTGAAGAAGTGGGTTTTGCCCATGAAAGCTTATGATATATTTAAAATTGCGAGTATAATGCGCACTTTTTTCCCGTTTTTTTTAGCGTTAAAGTCGGGGTGCGAATTATCCATAGGAGGTTTTTTTTTAAGTTTTAAACTCACCCTCGGCAGGCACGAGCTGGGCGGGGGGGGAAGACAGGCACGAGCTGGGGGGGGGCCCCCAGGGGAGGCCCCCCCGGAAGGTGCGAGCTCGGTGCACCGGCAGCTGGGCGGGGGACAGGTTTCCTTCCCTTCCATTCTCCTGTATAATGGGTGCACGTTATACATAGGAGTTCGGTTTTTTCATGATTTTAAGTGTCTAAACTCAGGGTGCGCGCTATACATAGGTGCGCATTACACTCGGGATTTTACGGTATATATTTTTGTTGTTGTTTAGTCTCAAAGGCCTGGTCTACACTAGGACCTGAGTCCTAAATAACCCCCGCACCATCAAATTTGTAAGCGAGGACATGGAAGTTCGACTTTGTAAAATCAGGTGCCCAGAAGTCGAATTTAGTAAATTCAAAATAATCTCCTAGTGTAGACATGGCTGAAGGTGCCACCTGACTACTCACTGGTTTTAGCGGCTCTCCCTTGGAGACTTTTGATCTATCACAACGCTTTTGATCTGTCACTGGCGGTAGCCTCTGAGGACACCACAAGTACGGTCCACCAAACCCTGGCTAGGGCGAGCCAGATCTGCCGGGGAAGGGGGAAAAGTACCTGGCCAGCAGCTTTCACAGCCGTTGAAGTGAGCTGGGACTCTAACCCCACGGGAAGAACCAAAGACACCAGCAAATTACACAGGGCAACGGGCAGACAAATCCACTACAAGAACCATGCAGCAACCACCGTCTCCGCCATGGTCCCCCCGTGTTTGCCTGCTGTGAATTTCCCTAAGTGTGAATTTCTCTAGGTTCCTTGTGATTATACAGGGCCACGTGTAGCAAGGCAAGAGCAACAGTGATGCGTCTCTTCCCACCCCCCCCCCCGCCCCCGCCCCCGCCGCGGGAGCTCGATGGCTGGCTGACAGCTCCCAGGCACAGGAAGCCCCAGCTGCGAGCAGAGCGAGAGAGTGACTCAGCCACTTGTGTGGCTGGTGCTGAGCTGCGCCTTGTCACAGTCGGAGCTGCTCTGTGAGTAGGACTTGGACTTTCTGGCCTGGCGCACCATCATCCAGTACCAGAGGAAGATGAGGAAGCCTGCAAGAGAAGGGAGACACGGGTGAGCGCTGAGCGGGTAGGGGCAATGCAGGGAGCAGGACAGGGCCACGGGCGCCCTGCCCGAGCATGGTCACCCCCAGCATACCCATCCCATCACTGCTGCCACTCCCAAGGAGCACCCCTCCAATGCCACATCAGGTGAACTGAGCTAACTGGGTCTCAGTTGAAGGTAGCAGGGCCCTGTCTCCATCCTTTGCCGGTGGCACCCTCGTGTGGCCCCAGGGTACTATCGCAGCCGTAGAAACCTGCTGTTGCTCTCCTGCCTTCCCCTAGAAAATCCCATGGCCCTGCGGGGCCGTCTCTGCGCACAGCGAGGTACCAAGGAAGGGAGCTCTCCTCCACAGGGAGGAACTGGCCACAGGCTTGTGAGAACTCTATCTGCTGCTCTTTGGAGAGATTCCAGACTTCTCTGCCATGTGCCCCCAGCACTGGTCCCAGGGTGACAGCCAGTGTTCCCGCTAACACTTTCTATCCTTTGGTGGGTTAATTTTCTTTTGGGCAAGATGAATTTTCCTTATGTGCAACACTAATCTTGAGGTAGTGTGTGGATGTGATATATTAAAACAAGGGATAGTTAACAAGGAGCAATGCTTACAATGTTTATTTAATATGAAATTAAATAAAACCAAAATTAACACTACCCATCGAGTATATGTATCTTCATCCTTTCTAACCACTCAAGCTAGTATACACATTAAAATGCATATTATCCACACATAGCTCAGCTTTAAGATGCTAAACAAATCTATGAGTCGACTAGAAATAGTATTTGCAAGGACAGCATGACTAATATTCGCTTACAGACAACCCCCTAACTTGAAAGAAATTCTTTCTGGGAACCATGCCACACAGCTACATCATAAGGATCCAGAAACTCACTCCTGAAATCAACCACGGTGCCAACTCTGCCCACCAATCTTGAGGTAGTGTGTGGATGTGCACCACCAGTACAAACAAAAAACATTGTTTTATAGATAGATAGAGAGATAGAGGGATAGAGATAAAAACAGTCCATAGATGTGGAAGAAAATATATTAAAACAAGGGATAGTTAACAAGGAGCAATGCTTACAATGTTTATTTAATGTGAAATTAAATAAAAACAAAATTAACACTACCTTGGAGTATAAGTATCTTCAATCTTTCTAACCACTCAGGCTAGTACACACTCTAAAATGCATATTATCCACACATAGCTCAGCTTTAAGATGCTAAACAAATCTGTGAGTCAACTCGAAATAGTATTTGTAAGGGGAGCATGACTAATACTTGCTTACAGACAACCCCCTAACCTGAAACAAATTCTTTCCAGTAACCATGCCACACAGCTACATCACAAGGATCCAGAAACTCACCCCTGCAACCAAGCCCGGTGCCAACTCTGCCCACACATCTACACAAGTGATTTCATCACATCAGCCACCAAATCAGAGGATCATTTAACTGCACATCCACTAATGTAATCTATGCCATCAAATGCCAGCAATGCCCCACTGTGACATATATTGGACAAACCAGACAGTCCCTATGTGAAAAAATTAATGGACAAAAATCAGCTATCCGAAAAGGCAACACACAGAAACCTGTTGGGGAACACTTTAACCTCCCTGGACACTCATTAAGGGATCTCCAAGTTGCTGTTTTGTTTCAGACCAATTCCACAAGCCAAATACAAAGAAAAGGATTGGAACTCCATTCTCAAGTTTAACTCTCATGCAAACGGTCTAAATTGCGATAACTGATGGCTCGCACATTATCAACCAACCAAACAATGAAGGTGCCAGTGATTCCTAATAGTAATAGAGATGTAGGCGTGTTAGTCTGGTCTAGCTGAAACAAAAGACAGGCCTATGCAGCATTTTAAAGACTAACAAGATGGTTTATTAAGTGATGAGCTTTCGTGGGCCAGACCCACTTCCTCAGATCAAACTGTGGAAGAAAATTGGCATGACCATATATACCAAAGGGAAACAAACAAAAAAAAAGTGAACACATATAAAGTAGATAAATCAGATTTTAGAACAGAGGGGGGATGAGGGGGGAGGTTAATGTCTATGAGGTAATGATATTACCCAATTATCACCTCTAATATCATATATACCCTTTGGTATATATGGTCATGCCAATTTTCTTCCACAATTTGATCTGAGGAAGTGGGTCTGGCCCACGAAAGCTCATCACCTAATAAACCATCTTGTTAGTCTTTAAAGCGCTGCATAGTCCTGCCTAATGGTTCTTGATGTCTGTGTAGAATCTGGTGTTAGTCCTCCTCCTTTTCTAGTGCAAACTAATGGTTCTTATCAGCCTCTTTTAACTATTTAGTCTTTAAGGTGCTAATAGACTACTGGTTGTTTTTTAAGTTTTTCCTGTTACAGACTGGGTCGGCTATCCCTTTGAAACTTATTTACCCACTGTCTTCCCCCTCCTCCCTCCAATTTTTTTTCCTTCTTCCCCCCTCCCTCCTTCCCTTATTTATTCTTGGTTCTGGACTTCCCACACACTGGTCATCTGAAGAAGTGGGCTGTGCCCACGAAATCTCATGAGACCATCTACATGTTTTGTTAGTCTTTAAAGTGCTACCAGACTATTTGTTGTTTTTTTAAGTTTTTCCTGCTACAGACTAACTCAGCTACCCTTCTGAAACAATATTTACTGACACTGGAAAGGAGAGTAAAAGGCATTTACTAAGGCTTATACAGTTTCTCTGGGAAATGTTTAGAATCCATGCTATACAAGAACAAGTGAAACAGAGACCTGTAAAAACAGATACAAGTTCTCCTGGTTTGAAACTTTCACCTTTTGTGTGTCACCAGCTCAAAGAGTAGAAGCTTGGGAGCAAATTAACACCTGGCTTCAGGGTTTGTAGACAGATCCATGTTTCAAAGAGCTTGCAAATAAGGTTTCATCCTACAAAACAACTAGCATCACACCTAGTACTTGCTACCTCTGACTCATAAGCGCCAGAACTCTACAACATAGCAAAGATCTGGTCTTAATGCAATACAATATACCATGTATTAATTAGTAATACAGTATTTAAAAAAAATCATTAACTTCAGAGTCTTAGATATCTGCAACACTCCAAACAATCTGTTAAAAGATCTTTTTCTTTCTTACTGTAAGCCATTAACACCCACATAAACATTTTTGAAATGTAATCATGCAAATATCCTCCTAGCACACCCCCTGCCCCCCATGCAGCCTGCTTCCCCCTCCCAACCCAGACAGACAGAGGACTGCAGCCAGTGACTCAGGGACACCCCAACCAAATGCCCACTGCCTCCACCTCACTGTACACATGCCAGCACCCACCCACCTATGTGCAATCTGCTTCCCCCCTTCTTCCCACCAGCCCAGTCAGGGGCTGGGATAAAATCCTGCTTCTCAGACTAGCAGGCCCCAGCAGTCTAGCTGGGAGTCAGGACAGGATCAGCAGAAACCAATTATCCACCCCTCCCCTCCACCCCTGGATGCAGCACAAACAAACTCCCCCCCTCCACCTCACCCCAATGCCAGCATCCGCCCGCCCCATGCAGTCGGCCCCTGACCTCCCCTCCCAGCCCAGGAGGGAGGAGACGACTGCTGGGTTTCTGCCTGCCTCTCTCTCTCTCTCTCTCTCTCCTCCCCTGTGGGACTCTCCAAACTTCCCTCCACTCTGACTCCCCCCGCCAACCAATTAATTAATTACTCCCTCACTCACTCCTTCTCTCCCCCTCCCCATGCCACTTATTCTCTTCTTATCTCACTTGCTTACTGCTCTGGGAGCTGCTCAGAGACACCTTGCCCCCCAGGCCAATCAGCTGAGCTCCCTGCCCGCACGGAAACTTTGAGCCTCTGGGCGGGGCCCAGAAAACAGCTGCGCGGCTGCATGGCCGCACAGCTTACAGGGAACATAGGGGGCAGCGCCTGTGCTGGATACCCAGTCGCCAGCGGAGGGCGAGAGGGAGCGAGCAGGCCCGCCGCCGCCCACTCACCTTGGAGAGAGTTGATGACAGTGAAGAGGTAGAGCGTGACAAGCTGCACCACTCCCGAGAGAAAGGAGAAGAACGCCAGTGCCCAGGGGATGCCTAGCACGAGGCTCAGCCCCAGGAGCAACAAGGGGTGCTCCAGCTTGTGACCTTTACTTTTCAGCTTGATGACGGCCCACGCCATGGCGCCCAGCATGGCCAAGTTGAAGAT
Source organism: Pelochelys cantorii (assembly GCA_032595735.1). Classification (NCBI taxonomy): domain Eukaryota; kingdom Metazoa; phylum Chordata; order Testudines; family Trionychidae; genus Pelochelys; species Pelochelys cantorii. Next base: position 324,054 of record CM064339.1, on the reverse strand, counting down.
GAACACCAGGCTGAAGAAGCCCACGTTCACTATGTTACGGACCAGCTGATTTGTGACGAAGCATCTGGAGGGAGGAGAAAGGCAGATGAGACAAGTCTCATCTCGTGGGTAACAGGCTGAAGGGCTGACCTGCCAGAGCTCTGAGCTAGCTCTGGTCGGAGCGAGAGGTGGGAGGAAGAAGAGATTATCAGGGAAACCCAGCAGAGGGGCTGTAATCATAGAATCCTAGAACTGGAAGGGACCTCAAGAGGTCATCGAGTCCAGTCCCCTGCCCTCACGGCAGGACCAAGCACTGTCTAGACCATCCCCGATAGACTTTTATCTAAGCTGCTCTTAAATATCTCCAGAGATGGAGATTCCACAACCTCCCTAGGCAATTTATTCCAGTCTGATCCGAGGTGCTCACCATAACTCAACTCACGGGAGAGGGGTGTTGCAATGGTATGACCAGGAATGCTGTGACACCTTTCCAGTTACTCACATGGCTGCATTGGTGGAATTCCCCAGGGAGTCCAATATGTCAACGTGCAATAATCCATAATTTTTCCAATCCGCCAGGAATATCACAATCATGATAAAGAAGGGAATCCCTGGATGCAGAGAACAGCATTAGGAGGTTTCCCTAGCCCCAGTTCCCATCCTTGTATGTCCCTGAACAAGGAGCCCGTCCTTCCTACTCCACAGCAATTGCCCATGGTGTTCTCCCATGCCCTTTGTCACCCTAGCAGCAGACTGAGGACAGCGCATTGAACAGGGATGGTTGGGTGCAGCTTCGACCTGGTCTACACTAACCCCCCCTTGTCCCTCTCTCTACATGATATCAGCTACGCAAATAGCGAAGCTGAAGTTGACGGTGTCTTCCACGCAGTAAGCTCAGCAGGGGCTGCTCTTTCATTGACTCCGCCTATTCGTCTCGTCCTGGTGGAATACTGGAGTTGACGGGAGTGCTCAGAGATTGATTTATCGCGTCTAAGCAGACATGATAAATCAACCGCTGATGGACCGATCACTGCAACATCGATCCACCACATAGTGGAGACAAGCCCTTTGGATCCTCGGGTCTACCCTGCTCATAAGCTCATGGGTGTTGAGGCCAGAAGGGCCACCGTGGTCCTCTCATGTGACTTGCTGCACAGCCCAGGCCAAAGAAATTCAGCCAGTGGCTCCTGCTCGTATCTCATGCTTGCGCGACAGTGTATTTTTTACAGAGACAGCCAGCCTTGCCTTAGCGCTGGAGATACCGTGGCAGCCGATGGCTAAGGCACAACTCTGACCAGTGAGGGGACTCATCTCTAGTCTGAATTTCTCCCCTTTCAGCTTTCAGACCCTGGTTCTTCTTATGCCTTTCCATAGCCCCCTGCTATCAGAAACTGTCGCCGCATGTAGGTGCCTACAGACTGATCAAATCGCCTCAACCTTGGGAGGGGAGAGGTCTCTAGGGGCAAATAGTCCTGAGGCCTGCGGTTCTCTGGGCCACCTCTGCCTCCTTTGGGACTCACCCCAGCCAGCCAGGCACAGCTTGAGAAGGAAGCTCTTCACTGGCGCGTTAGAGATGTCCACCACCAGCCTGTAGAGATTGTAGCCCTCAATGCCCATCCAGGTCAGGCAACTCAGCAGGGAGAAGTGCAGGAACAGGGCGCTGGCGCGGCAAACTCCCTCGCTGCCGGAGGAGGCCAAGGGCTCTGTGATGAGGAAGTTCACATCCAGCAGGAAGATGGCCCCCAGCAGGTTCATGTGGATGTTGTTTATGGTGCTGTGTCTGGGCTTCCTCCTGGCAAAGGGAGAGGAGGAGATTTCATTCCTGCTCCTGTCTGGGGGTCCCAGACTCAGCGCCCATAAAACCAAATGGGGTCCCAGCACTTTGGTTCAAGTGGCTCACCCCAACCAGAGACACGCAAGAGATCTAGTGATGTTCCACCGCCGGTAACTGCACCAGGGTGAGTGAACTGGGGCCCGGTGTGTCACTGGGAAGCTACATCTCTTCTGGCCTTTGGACCTGGTGTGCAGGCCACCGCATACAGCCCGATTCATCCAGGGAAGTCTCTGTTAACACGCTGCTGAAGAGCTGTGTGTGGCTGTCAAGATTATAAAAAATGATGGGCAGCTCTGGGCCCATCTGAAAAGCCAATCATGGGACCTGGTTTCCAGGGGGGGTACTCAGCACTTCCTGAATATCAGGTCCCTTTCACATGCCTCAAAAAGATATATCATCATCTCAGAAAAGATACCTTGGCATTGGAAAAAGTTCAAAAAAGGGCAACAAAAATGAGGAGGGGTTTGGAACAGGTCCCATATGAAGAGAGATTAAAAAGACTTGAACATTTCAGGTTAGAAAAGAGGAGAGTAAGGGGAGATATGAGGTCCATAAAATCACGACTGGTGTGGAAAAAGTGAATAAGGAAAAGTTACTCATTCCCACAATATAAGAACAAGGGGTCACCAAATGAAATGAATAGGCAGCCAGTTTAAAACAAACAGAAGGAAGTTTTCCTTCACACAGCACGCAGTCAACCTGTGGAACTCCTTGCCAGAGGACGTGGTGAAGGCCAGGACTTTAACAGGGTTCAAAAAAGAGCTAGATAGATTCATGGAAGTTAGGTCCATCAATAGCTATTAGCAGGGCTTGACAAACCATGGCGAAATCTAATTGCCAGCCCCGCACTGCGCATGACCCGCATTGCACATGCGCTCGCCACTGGTGAATGGGGCGACTGGCTGGAATCTACGCGCCACGGGTGAGTAGATTCACTGATTTGGCGAGCCCTGGCTATTAGCCAGGATGGGTAGGAATGGTGTCCCTAGCCTCTGTTTGTCTGGAGGTGGGTGACAGGGGAGGGATCACGTGAGGATTACCTGCTGTGTTCCTTCCCTCTGGGGCATCTGGCATTGGCCACTGTCGGCAGACAGGACACTGGGCTAGATGGACCTTTGGTCTGACCCAGTCTGGCTGTTCTTATGTCTCATGTTGGACCCCCCTTAAGCACTAGCCCCTTTAGAAAATCATGACCAGTCTGCATGTAACGGCAAACGAAGGAGATGCTGCCCGCCTGGGGTAGCAAACTGGTCGGCAGGGTACAAGGTTCAGGCTGCGCCTAACTCTCGGTCCCAAGCCACAGTCCAGTACCTGGAGCAGAAGATGAAGATGATGGTGACGAGGGAAGCCACGGCTGAGGTAATGCAGCCAGTGATGGTGATGATGGTCAAGTGCTTCAGGTGGATTTCATCAATTTCCGGAGAGGCCGTCTGAGAACAGAGAGGAGGGGAGGGGTGAGAGCCCAACGGGGCGAGAGCGGAGAGCACTGCGCATCGCCGCAGAAGCACATCCTCAGGGAGGATGCACAGCTGGAATGGGACCCGGTACCCACCATCAGCACAGCAAAATAGGTGAGGTGGTTGCAACGGCAAATGGTCATTGCATCGCTCCTCTCGGTTTTACAGCCATCACTCTTCCAGCTGCCTGGGGCACCTGCGAAGAGACAAGCCGCGTTCCCTGGGGAGTCTGCACACTCAGCCCAAGTCCGGGTTCGCAGGAAGCCTTTGACTCAAGCTCTCTGCAAGTGGGTGGCAGATGCGGAGAGTGCTTTGTGATGGGGCCCAGTGACTCCCAGACCGACCATGCAGCCGCCCTGCTCAAATGGGCTCTCTTAGCACCCAGGATCACCCAACCCGTATCCACATGGGGAGCAGGGCTGGGGGCAGATTCCTAGGGAGATCCATGGGGGGCTGGCCAGAGATCAAGGGAAGGCACCTCTGGTAGGATTCAAAGGGAGGAGAAGATCTCATAGCAGGGCGCACTGAGGCTGAGAAGGAGAAGCGTCCCAGGGCGCTGGCATGATACAGACGAGAGGAAAGGGGATGGATATGGCTCCAGCCACGGACCATGTCCTTGGCCAGTCCAGTAAACCGGAGTCTTTCCATCCACTCCAATGGGAGCGGGACTCGGTCCAGAGTGCGTCTCCATGGGCATTAAAATATGAGCTTCAGTTGTCAGGTGGTTGATCTGAGTCCCCTGCCTGGGCGGCTAGGCGAGGGGTCTGCTTCTCACCTGCCCCGCACCTTGGGTCCTCCCTCCCTTCACACAGGTGCTAAATCCCCCCTCCATCCCGCATTGAGGCCCCCGGAGCTGGCCAAACCACCCGCTCTGGTTGAGTTACTCACGGTGGGAGCTGACGTGCCAGAACACGCACCGGGGGGTCACGTTCCTCTGCAAGGACAAGAACGTGGGGGGTGACAAACGTGCATCAATGGGGGAGTCCCAGGGCGGGCGGGTTGGGCTGAGGCAGGGGTGGAAGTGGGCTGGTACCGGCCACCATTAACAGGGGCATCTGTTTCAGGGCCTGGCAATTTAACCACCGCTGCCACTGTGACCATGAAGGGATGGCCAAGGGGAGTTTTCTGCCAGAGGGTCCTTCTGCCAGAGGACCTGCTCGGGGACTCAGAGCCGCCCCCCGCTTTGCCCAGCAGCCAGGCTGCCCCAGGCTGCATGCTGATAAGTCCTGATTCTTCCTTTCAGCTCTGGGCTGAAGAGCAGAAGATCCAGGGGAAAACGGGGCAGGAGGAGAAAAGAAGCCGGCCCTTGTCACGTGACTGGGGCCTGGCAACAGAGATCCTTCTCTCCCCAGCACGTCACCTCCTTTCTAGACAGGGAGGCTGCTCCCAGCAACGCCCGCCAGGGCCGGGCAGGACCAAAGGCCCCGCTCGTGCTGTCTTTGGAGGCGGTCGCCTGCCCCTGGCTAGCTCCCAAGTTACATTTTTGGAAGGGGCGTCCCCTAGGGAGGCCGGGCTGAGGTGGAAGCTGTTGGCCAAGTCCCAGCCTCCGCCTCCCGCCCGGGGCAGGCCAATTTGGACCGGGCCATTTCTCACACCTACCGGCAGCTGGTCATGAAAGAATTCGAGGACCACGTCCTGGGAGAGGCCCGATACGTTGGTGTTCCCCACGGTGAGGCCAATCACCTTTTCTCCGAGCACCCTGCTGCCGTTCTGGTCCTAGGAGAGAGGGACCGGCTGGGACAGCGGCGGGGCACCAAGCTGCTAACCCCTTCCCCGAGACCTCAGACCCACAGAGAGCTTCCCTGTTACATCCCCACCCCACACCCAAAGCTGGTCTGCACACACAGATTCCGGTCAGAGCCGGAGCAATCCCTGCCCACACTGTGCGCTGCTGTCACTTCCCTCCTCCCCCCGCCAACTGGGGGCTCAGGACACCAGGCGGCCTCCTATTTACTGTGGCAAAGGCTAGATCACAACCAGCTGCCCCGGTACCCTGACTCTGAGGGGAGCTGCAGCCGCAGAAGTCAGGGTGGGGGGTTGGGCTGCCTTCCCTCCTCCCCCTCACTGCAGCACTCTGCTAGCGGCACGGGTGAGGGAGCCCAGTAGGAGTGCAGGAGCCAGGCGCAGAGGGAGGCTGGAAAGGGCAGGGCTCTGGCAAGAACCGGAAGGGGGGGATGCTGCTAGCCCTGTCCTGGAGTGTTTCTGGGACTGGCCTGCAGCTGTTTCCATGGAAGAGGCAGTGAATAAGCTGGGCTGGCACCCCTGGAAACAGGCGCTGAAAGCCTGGCTAAAGGCACGCGGTAAAACTAGGCCACTGTGCAGCTGGGCGCAGTTCAGACTGGCGAGCTCAGGGGAGTCTCAGGGCTGGGAGGGGACGCTGTGACTGTGGGAAGAGGAACTGGAAGGGCTGGGCAGAGGGCCAGGCCTGGCACAGCAGGGGGCGCTGTGAGTTGGGAAGGGGCATTGGCAGAGCTGGCACAGCAGGGGGTGCTGTGAGTCATGGGAGGGGTGTTGGCAGGCCTGGCACAGCAGGGGGTGCTGTGAGTCATGGGAGGGGTGTTGGCAGGACTGGCACAGCAGGGGGCGCTGTGAGTTGGGAAGGGGCATTGGCAGAGCTGGCACAGCAGGGGGCGCTGTGAGTTGGGAAGGGGCATTGGCAGAGCTGGCACAGCAGGGGGTGCTGTGAGTCATGGGAGGGGTGTTGGCAGAACTGGCACAGCAGGGGGTGCTGAGAGTCAGGTAGAGCTGGGTGCCAGCCCATGCCTGGTGGAGCAGATGGTTGCATGGCAGGTCAGATTTCACACTGAACGCCAGACCGAGGGGGCAGGGCAGGACCCACTGTGGGGCACGGCTCAGATGCCCTGGCAGGGCATGTGGGCAGCATGTACCATCGGCGTTCACAGCAGCCCCTGGCTTACTCCACCGAGCCCTGAATGCATTCCCAGCTGGGGCCCGGCCGTTACCTGGAAAAAGGCCTGGCTGTCGATGTCCACCAGGAGGACTCTCCTCTCTGCCAGCTTCCTGCCCTTGGGCGCGAAGACCTCACGCGGCAGGCTCACCGCAACCCGGTGGACCCGTCTGCCCGCCTGCAAAACAAGCCCCGCCGCGCGCCGTCAGGGGAGGGGCCGGCAGCACAGAGTGCCGGGCGATACTGTGGGCACCAGCGTCACACATCGGCGTCGCTGCGGCTCTGACCACCAGCTGGCCCGGGCCAGGGACCCATGGGCATCGCTGGGCTGCTAAAATAGCCGCCACCTGCTGCTCCTTCCCATTGGCAGCAGCAGCACTGAGGTGAAGCCTCCTGACCTTCTCACTCCCCACTGGGCTCCAAAGGGGGGCCCCCTGCCTCCTGCTGGAAGGGAGGAACAGGACCCCCCGAGAGCCGCCCAAGGCCCCACAGGACGCCAGGGCCCGAGCAAGAGGGAGACTGCCCTGCAGTCAGGACAAAGAACAGCCTGAGGTGTCGGGGGAGAGCTTCCCTGTGGCGTCCCAGGATTTCCCCCGGTAACGGGACGGGGCCAGGCTCCCTTCCAACTGGCACGAGTGTAAATGGGCCCCCAGCCTGTAGCCCGGCCGGGCGCTCGGCGGCTCAGGGTGGCCGGGGCGTCTGTGCGTGGTGCATTTCAACTGCGGCAGGGGGACCAATCTAACCCGAGCTCCCTGGGGTGAGACCCACCCCGGACCACGGCCTGGCTAGACTCCGTGGAGAGCACGGAGCAGATGGAAACATGCCAAGCACCCCGAGAGGTTTGGCATGTGCTGCGGGTGAGCTGGACGAGGGACACCACTCTCGGCACCAAGCGCGGCCCCTGAAAGCAGGGGAGCTGGACCCCGCCTGACCGATCCGCTGCCGGGTCCGGGGAATTATAAAGGCCAGCTAAGTACGCGGCTCTCTGAAAGAGCCACACATGCAGGAGGCAGGGCATGACCGTCGGGGGGGAGGGACAGGCAGCCCTGGGATCGGGGGGCAGGGAGGCAGGTGTGGAACGGGGGCTTCCCCGTTCTTATGTGGAATGAAGCTGCAACCCGCATGTTTCAGGGCTTCAGCTGGCCACCAAGAGTGGTCAGGAAGTGAGGGTTTCCCCGCCCCCGCAGGTAAATGGCCCACAGGTGCTTGCTCCCATGCTCTGAGCCTAGCTGGTCACTGCCATGGGGTTGGGAAGGAACTGTCCCCCCGGTCAGCAGGGCAGTGACCCAGAGAGCTTTCCGCCTTCCCCTGCAGTATGGGACACAGGTCACATGCCGGGCTCCTCTCAGGGTCCCTCCCACAATCATTTCCCTGCCATCCTCCGGCACCGGCGCCCCTCGGTCCCTGCTGTGCTCTGCCTGGGGCCCATGACAAGTCTCCTTCGGGCCGTAATGCTTGGGTCTCGCTGCCACTAGTGGGCTTAGTGTGCGGGTGCGGGTGGTGGCCTGTGATGGACACTCACACTAGACGATCCAGCCATCCCTTCTGGCCTTGAGCTCTCTGGCCCTGACTCTGGGGGAAAAGGCCTGAACCTCAGGCACAGCTGCATTCACCTTCAGTGTAGACGTGAAGGACAAGTCCTGAGGGTCGCTGCTGGGTTTTAACTTCCAAACAGTCGCATGCACTATGCTGATCCCAAAAGTCTTGTTGTTCTCCTTGAACGCCACCTCTTCCAGGTTCCGTTCCAAATGCAGGAGCTTTCTTTTGGGGAAGAAGGAACAGAATCGGAGACTCACAGAACTGTAGACCTGGAAGGGACCTCGAGAGGTCATTGAGTCCAGTCCCCTGCACCAGCTAGATCATCCATGACAGGTGTCTGTCTAACCTGCTAACCAGTGATGGAGATGCCACAGCCTCCCCAGGCAATTTATTCCAGTGTTTAACCACCCTGTCAGTTAGGAAGCTTTTCCTAATGTCCAATCTAAACCTCCTTTGCTGCAGTTAAGGCCATTGCTTCTTGTCCTGTCCTCAGAGGCCAAGGAGAACAATTTTTCTCCCTCCTCCTTGTAACACCCTTTTAGATACTTGAAAACTGCTATCATGTCCCCCCTCAGTTTTCTCTTTCCAAACTAAACATAACATATAAGAACATAAGAACGGCCGGACTAGGTCAGACCAAAGGTCCATCTAGCCCAGTATCCTGTCTGCCGAAAGTGGCCAATGCTAGGTGCCCCAGAGGGAGGGAACACAACAGGTAATCCTCACATGACCCCTCTCCTGTCATCCATTTCCAGATAAACAGAGGCTAGGGGACACCATTTCCACCCATCCTGGCTAATAGCCATTGATGGACCTGCCCTCCATGAATTTATCTAGCTCTTTTTTGAACCCTGTTGAAGTCCTACTCTTCACAACATCCTCTGGCAAGGAGTTCCACAGGTGGACTGTGCGCTGCATGAAGAAAAGTTTCCTTTTGCCCAATTCTTTCAGCCTTCCTTCATAGCTCACATTCTCTAGACCTTGAATCATTTTTGTTGCTTTTCTCTGGATCTTCTCCAATTTCTCCACATCTTTCTTTAAATGCGGTGCCCAGAAATGGACACAATGTTCCAATTGAGGCCTAATAAGCGCAGAGTAGAGTGGAAGAATGACTTCTCGTGTCTTGCTCACAACACTCCTCTTAATGCAGCCCAGAATTATGCCTGCTTTTTTTGCAACAGGGTCATACTGTTGACTCGTAGTTAGCTTGTGGCCCACTATGACCCCTAGATCCCTTTCGACAGGACTCCTTCCTAGACAATCACTTCCCATTCTGTATGTGTGAAGCAGATTGTTCCTTCCTAAGCGGAGCACTTTGCATTTGTCCTTACTAAACATCGTCCTGTTTACCTCAGACCATCCTTTTGAATTATGAGCAGAGAGGGAGTCTAGTGAGGGTGGGAGGGAAAGGGACCTCAAAGCAGGATCTGTACCACCAAAATGTGACAGGAAAGGGTTAATAGGCAGCAGGTTTAAAATAAACAGAAGGAAGTTTTTCTTCATGCAGAGCACAGTCAACCTGTGGAACTCCTTGCCAGAGGATGTGATGAAGGCTAAGACTTTAACAGGGTTCAAAAGAAAGCTAGATAAATTCATGGAGGGCAGGTCCATCAATGGCTATTAGCCAGGATGGGTAGGAATGGTGTCCCTAGCCTCTGTTTGTCTGGAAATGAGTGACAGGGGAGGGATCATGTGAGGATTACCTGTTGCGATCCCTCCCTCTGGGGCATCTGGTATTGGCCACTGTCAGCAGACAGGACACTGGGCTGGATGGACCATTGGTCTGACCCAATCTGACCGTTCTTATGAGAGCTGTGAGGACCCGCTGCTGAGGTTGGGAGGCTCCTCCTCTGACCTACCTCTTCGGAAAGCCATAGCTGTCCACACACCAGTGGCATAGCCAGGGTGGGCAGTAAACACCCGGCCCCGCTCCCCTGCTGAGCCGAGCTGGGTCAGCCCCGATGTGCCGGCCCTGCCGTCCAGTCAGTGGCCTGGCTGAGAGGGGGTGGCCCACCCGTGGCTACGTCGCCGCCACAGACTCACTCCTCGGGCACGTGAGGCTCAGGGCCTGAGTGAGGAGCGCAGGAAATGGGCACCGTTTGCAACCCATACTTACTGGTATGAGTCTAGGGCATTGGTGTGTCTTCCAGCGGCTCTGCTGAGATTCCTCATACTGGTTCCCAGGCTCGATAATTCTTCTACAATTTCATTCTCCGTGACAGTGCTGGCCCTGCTGGGGTCTCCAGCGGCTGGCGGGGGAAGAACAGAGAACGCCGCGATTCATTCTGGGAGGAGGGGCCAAGGCTGGTTTCTCCCCCCCACCCGCGCCAGCAGCAGGAGCGTTGTACGGTGTTCTCCGGTGACCACGCTATCGATCGATTAGCAATCCTGGGGCAGAGGCAGACTGGGCTGAACCCAGGGGATGTACATCAGCAGGAGCGAGGGGCACGCCAGGGCTCGGAGTTTGGTCAGGATGGGTAGGCCTGAAGGGCCAAGCAGAGCATGGGTGTGGTGGGAGGCATTTGGGGACAGACTTCCCAAGTTCTTAGGCACCTTAGGGGAGCCTCAAAAGCCTCTCACAGCATCTGTAGGGGCCTCGATGTCTTTGCGAGCCTGCCTTGGGGCCTTGAGCCTCTTGCACCCGGCAGGAGAGGGCAAATAGCCGCCCTGGGGTGCGAGTTTCTTGGCCTGTCTCAGTCCTCTCGGGGCTCCCGGCGCACAGGAGACGGGCTTGTGGCAGATTGCAGGGGGGTCCTGTCAACTGCATCAAGCTGTAAGGAAGGGGCTAGCTGGGGGTAACAGCAGGCACTGGAGCCCTGGCCAGTAGCTTTGCCGTCTCTTCCTCAGCACGCCTCTAACCAGAATGCAGCCGAGGCCGCTCCAGCCTCGCCTCCATCTTAGCCTCAGCTGTCCCCAGCTGCGCAGATGTTCTAAGGGCGCCGTGTGGCGGGTGCCCTGCGGCTGTGACCTGAGACCCCGCTGAAGGCCACTCAACTGGCCATGAAAGCGGGGGGGGGGGGGGGGGGGGGCGCTGGGACTAGAGGAGGGATGAACTGGTGAAATGTGTAACCTTGGCAACCCTGTTATTGTGGGGGCCTAACCAGAGACGCTTTGGGCAGGATTTCCAGAGGAGCTGAGACCCGGCACTTCAGCGCCTTTCAGTGGGAGAGGTGAGATTTCGACACCGTGGGGAAATAGGGCTCAGAGAACTATAAACAGTTGCCCCCAAAACTGCGGAACCCCAAACCAGTGGCCATTTTGGAAAAAAATGAGGGACTTGGCTTCTCCACTGCTGGCATCCAGAGTCTCAGGAGCCTGGGGGAGCTTCCCAAAACCCTCCCACGCATGAGCCATCCCTGCTTAGCTCCCAAGACTGACCACGAGGGTGGCTGCGAGCTCTCCCACCCTTTTAATAAGCGGGTTCAACTGTACCGCGGAGTTGGATGGAGTAGACGGCAGCGCTGCCAAGGGACGTGTTGGTCGCCTTGCCGTGGGTGTAGGACACATTGAAAAGCAGCGAATCCCTCGTTTTGTTAGACAGCGAAAGGGCGCAGGAAAAGCAGAAGGAAGACTCTGTCGTGTTACTCAGCACGTAGTCGGTTCCGCCATATGTGAGGATGAGACGCCTCTTCTCTTTGCACCAGCGGAGGCAGAAGCGGTATTTCCCCAAATGCTGCTGCAACGTCCTATTGAATTTCAAGGCCTTGGGGAATGGCGCGCTTATCTTCAGCGTCTGGGGGCTGTTCTCAATGGTGATGTTCTCCTCCTGGCTCTCGTAAACAAGGAGGCTTTGCTTGGTCTGGTTTCTGTCGCCACAAAATCGGAAGTCGTCCGCACAGCAGCTGCTTCCGTGGAGCCCTGCGTTACACAGACCCGCACGGTGAGGTGCCGCTCTGCTCTCCGTTTGCTAGCAGCTCCCCAATCACCTCCTTGGTGTCCCCACAACACCGCTGCCTGTTATTTACGGCAGGGGGTGCAGGAAGGGCCACCATGCCAGGTGCTGCTCTGAAAATCTTGGGAGCCATGTTAGAACCCATTACCACAGGACTGAGTGACTCCCAGTCTGGCATGTGCTTAGCTACCCAAGGGCCTCTTATCCCCACGGCCCAGATGGGGAAGTGAGGCCCAGAGAGATTAAGTGACGGCCCAGGGAGGTTTTTCTGAGGCTCAGGCCAGGCCCACCCCTCCTCTGAAAGGACTCAATGCTCACTCGGAGGAGCTGAGCACCCCCAGGTGCACCGCAGGATGAGAGGAACACAAATTGGTGGGGGGGGGGGAAGCATCTACCTGGGGGCCCAGCTGTTTTAAAGGGCCTGGACCCCTGGGCCCTTTAAATTACCACCCGAGCACCAGATGGCTGCTCCGGGCAGCTCTAAGAGCTGTGGGGGGTGGGGGCAGCATGGTGCGCCCGCTGCCTCTGCCCCAGCCCTGCCCCTTCCACCGAAGGCACTGCCGTTTCTGGGCATGTGGAGCCCCTCCACCCCTTGCCCAGGGCCCGGCATGGCTGTCGACTCCCCAGAACACAGAAAACGATCATGCGTTCTCCTCGCTCCTCCAGTCAATATAACCCGGGAGTGTCTTACCTTGCAAGAGGAAAAGCAGAGCCAGAAGGAGGCGATCCATTGTGGGCAACTTTCCCAGGTCTTGACGTTCCTCAGCGAGAGGCTCTGACCTTGAGGGACACAAGGACACAGCAGTGGAGTCAGTTTGTCTAAAGAGCTGCGGGAATTTTGCACTGCGCAGGGTTTGGAGCAGACCGAAAAGCCAGCAGTTCTTTCTGCGCCAGTCTGGGCCGAGTGGAGCGACCATGCTCGGTGCGGGACACCGGCGAATCCCAGGAATTGCGTCCCTGTGATTGCCAGCGAGAGCAGAAAGCACAGTAGCTCTCCAGGGCGTCCCCACTATGAGCCCCGGTGTACATCCGTTCCACACTAAAGTTGTTGGCACTTGCAGGAACTGATGTGTTCTAAATCCTCCCATTCCGCGCTCTTAAGTCGTGCAACAAAAAAACCCACCCAACAATTTGTGCAAATGGAAGTCAGCCACGGGAAAAAAAATTCCCTGCTTTCACTTGTTTTGCTAGAAGTCCAGTTGTTTGGAACGTATCTTGGACTTACAGCGGGGACAGCCTGTACGAGCAAGGCTGGATACAACTATTCTCTTGACCCCTGCCACTAGAGGGAATGACAGTTTCTTAAAAGCCAAGTAAAATTCTCTGGGTAACAATTTCATATAGTCTGTGAAATGAGCGATTCTGCTCCGTATGGGGCCTGGATTGGCACCGAGATACACTGCACTCCCTAGAATACTCCAGGCGCGGATTGAGGCGAGAGCTGAGCCATTAGCGATTATCTTTCAAAAGTCATGGGACACAGGGGGAGATTCCAGAGACTGGCACTGTATTTGCCCCTTCCTGATCTATAAAAAGGGGAATAAGGACAATCCAGGGAATGACAGACCTGCCAGCTTAACTTCTGTCCCAGGAAACGTAATGGAGCAAATAATTAAGCAATCAATTTACAAACATCTGGAAGCTAGTAAGGTGATAAGTAACGATCAGCATGGATTTGTCAACAAATCATGTTAAACCAGCCAGATAGCTTTCTTTGGTACAATAACAAGGTTTGTGGCTAAGGGGGAAACCATAGCCCAGGGTATATCTTAACTTTGACACTGTTTCACATGACCTTCTCATAAACAAACTAGGGAAATTAGATGGGGCTATTATAAGGTTGGTACATAACTGGCTGGGTAATTGTTCTCAGAGTTAATCTGCCTGGGCACTCATTAATGGATCTCCAAGTCACCCTGTTGTTTCAGGCCAATTCCACAAACCAAATACACAGGGAAGGATTGGAACAACTTCATTTACAAGTTTAATTCTTATGCAAATGGTATGAACAGGGACAGCCGCTGCTGACTTGCATCCTAATGACTTAACCAACCAACAAACCAACCAATGGAGGTGCTAATTGTTCTTATCAGCCTCTTGTAACTACTTGAACCATCTACTCACTGTCTCTCTTTTTTTCCCTTCCCCTCCCCTTATTTATTCTTGCATCTGGACTTCTAATACTCCAGTCATCTGAAGAAGTGGGTTGTGCCCATGAAAGCTCATGATCCCATCTACACGTTTTGTTAGCCTTTAAGGTGCTACTAGACTATTTGTTGTTTTTTAAGGTTTTCTGTTACAGACTAACTTGGCTCCCCCCTGAAGCTTTTGTTCTCAGAGAGTAGTTCACAGTTATGCTGCAAGGGCAAAACGAATGGAGTTGAGCAGGGATCCATTTTGGGGCTGGTTCTGTTCTTCAGTGAGTTAGCTGATGGCATAGAGAGGACGCTTGCGCATGATACCAAACTGGGAAGGGTTGCAAGTGCTTGGGAGTAAAGGATCATAATTCAAAATGACCTGGACAAACTGGAGAAATCTTCTTCTTCTTAAACCCTTGCACTCCAAGTGGAGTATAGGTCATCTACAAGTCTCCTCCACTTCACTCTCTTGAGACAAAACTTCTAGCTGACTCCAGAAGTACCCCAGTTGTTGTTCTTCAGTTATTAAATTGGAGAAATAGTCTGAGGTAAATAGGATGCAAATGTGAAGTGCTTCACTTAGGAAGTTTCACACACACAAAGGGAGTTCTGCGGAAAGGGAGCTGGGGAGTCATAGTGAACCAGAAGCTAAATATGAGCCAACAGTGTGATACTGTGGCAAAAAAAAAAAAAAAAAAAAAAAAAAAAGCGCTAACATTTCTCTGGGATGTATTCACAGGAGTGTTGTGAGCAAGACACGAGAAGTCATTCTTCCACTCTACTCTGTGCTGTTTAAGCCTTGGCTGGAGTACTATGTCCAGTTCTGGGCCCCACGTTTCAGCAAAAAGATGAGAAATTAGAAAGGGCAACAAAACGATTAGAAATGATGAAAACATGCCCTCTGGGGAAGACTGAAAAAACTGGGTTTATTTAGTCTGCAGAAGAGAAGACTGACTGGGGAAGTGGTAACAGTTTTGAAATACATGAAAGGTGGTTACAAGAAGGGCGGGGGGGGGGGGAGAAAATGGTTCTCCTTGGCCTCTGAGGACAGGACAAGAAACAATGGACTTAAACTGCAGCAAGGGAGGTTTACATTAGACATTAGGAAAAACTTCCTAAACACTGCAATAAATTGCCTAGGGAGGATGTGGACAAACACTTGTCAGGGAAGGTCCAGTTGGCGGTTGGTCCATAATGAGGGCAGGGGACTGGACTAGATGTCCTCTCAAGTTCCTTTCCAGGGATTCTACACCCCTCCAGGAATCCAAAGCAGAGAGCTTGTAAAATAATTATTAAACAAACAATTCCTCTGTCTGCTACTGCCATGCATTGAAGGTGTATAAACCCCACACTGGCACACAAAGGGTTAATTAGCACCTGACCACCTAATGAACCAGCCTTGCTGTGCCTGACACACCCTCCAGGTGCAATTCAGGATCAGACCCAGCTGGGGTGGCACTATCTGGTTCCATAAAGGAGGGGGTTGAGAGCAGCGGCCGGTGGTGATTTTGTGTCCTCCCTTCCTGAGGAGCAGGCTGAGGGTAGAAATCTTCTCCTGGGTGGAGAGGCTGAAAAGGACCCAGCCACAAGGAAAGGAAGAGAGGAACAAGCTGAAGGAGCCAAGATTAGCATCCACCGTGGGCTCGGGCTAAGAGGCCTTGGGGGCTGGTGCCTTGACAATAGGGTGGAGAACAGAGGGGAATAGGAATAGCTCTTGCCATCTGCAACCTCTAGCACCAGGAACAAGCTGGCAGCCTCGGTTCTGTTTGCGGTTACTTGGTGAAGAGACTGGAACTGAAGCGAGACCCCAGGCTTCTTGGTTTGCTACTTGTGTCCTCATCCTGGTGAAGGACATGATGGAGGACACTGATGATCCAGAAAGGGTGCAGCTTCAGCAGGACCTGGCTGGAGGGCCACGTGCCACGCCACACGAAATGGGTGACCACATCAGAGATACTGTTCTGGGGTGGGTGTGAGAACAATACTGCAAGAGGGGGGCCCTAGTGTTGGGAAGACTATTGCAGTCCCATTGTTGGATCAGAGTCAACAGCAGCACAGGCAAAGAGAAGCCAGTGTGTTATGTGACTGCGTTTAGATAGATTTTCTCTTGGGCTTTACCTTCTTGAAAGCCTTTGGAAAGGGCCCATGACACACTGCGACAGCTGTACGGCAGAGCACTTTTGAGAGCAGCAGCGTGATTCTGATTTACACCAGCTGAGGATCTGCCCACATGTGGTCAACCAGTGACACCAACTGTCTCAAGGGAGGGAAAGTGACTCAGGCGCTAGCCGCCAGCTGGCTAGATGCAGAGGACACAGAGAGAGCTGGAACGATGGGAAGTGCTACCCAGAGAGCCCTGGCCGCTCTAGTCCTCAGTTTATATGGGAAAACACGCGCCCCTTACAGTGCCCTGCCAAGGTGCCTCACTGCGGAATCAGTGGGAACACCCTGCAAGCAAGGGGCGCAGAGCTTGGAATATTCTGCTCGTATAATGTCGCCCGGTGGTTCCAGTTATTTTTCTGCCAGCAAAAGCTCTGGTGTCGGTGCTGATATACTAGCAAAAACATTCTTCTTGCTTATTTCATCGGGGGACCTGGGATCAGCTCTACAGACAAAACGAGTCTGTTGCCAGTACAGCTTCTGAGTTCAAACAGGGCTCCTTTTAGTATGGAGAAGAGCTGACTATACATGAAAGTCAGGCTAAACACCTCCCTAAACTAAACTGAAGTCCTGGGGCTTGGTTCCTATCATGCCGGGGTGGGGCGTCTCTCTTTTGAAGTCAGGGGGGATCCCACATAACGCTAGTAACACCATGGGAGTCAGTGGAGTTCGTCTTGCCGGGGTTAGCAAGAAACGAATCGGTGCCATGGAATTTTTCTTTGTGGGACGAAGAGACGCCCTCTCTATTGGCTCTCCATAGAGTGTAAACATGTCCAGACCCTTGGTATTGTGGTTTTGACTTACTCCCATCTTAAATCTAGGAACAAAGCCACCGATGGGCCTGTACCAACCTGTGCTGTGGGGGAATGGTGCACTGGGAGACCCTGTAAGATGGGGGTACACTGGAGGGCCAGACGTGTGTAGAGGGCATTGTGAGCCGGTGTTGGGGGCCGCAGCTCCACTCCCTCAAGTGTGGCCCCGCTGTCCCCACTTCATCATGATGGAGGGCTACGCCAAACCAGAGCAGCACCAAGAGTGGGGAACTGACCCAAGCCAGCCTCCCAACCTTCTTAGACATTCTAGCAACTCAGGTTTGGGTTAGGGATGTTAAATATCAGTTAAATGAATAGTCAACCTCATGAATTATCATCGGTTAGTAGACTATTTTATAGTCCCCAGGGGTGGGGCTGGAAGCCAGTGCGCTACGGCCCCAACCCCAAGGAGCCCCCTGACACTCCACACTGCTGCCTCTGTATCAGAGGCAGCAACGTGGCAGGCAGGGGCGGCTCGAAGCAGGCTGTGGCAGCTGGCGTCCCAGGCGGAACGTGCGATCAGCGCCCCCGCCTGCATGGCCCTCGATGGCGTGACATCGTTATTGGGCGCCCCAGGTACCCCGTTGAAGGCAGTGCCCTAGGCAACGGCCGAGTCGGTCCATACTCATAGGCCACCCCTGGTGGCAGGAGCTGATCCATAAGGGGAGACAATTTAAAAAACAGCTCCCCTTGCAGACCCGCTACTTGTCACCCTGCGCTGCTGCCTCTGATACAGAGGCAGCAGCGCAGGGTGGCAGCAGCCCCTGTCCAGGGGAGGGACTGAGCTCCTGGACCGGGCATGAGCCAGAACTGAACCGGGCTGCCTGCCTGCCTCCTAATACACTTCTAATGCAGAGCCGCAGCTGGGTAGGTCCCGGAACCGGCATGAGCCAGGACTGTTCCGGGCTGCTGGCCAGCCTGCTAAAATATTTACTGGCAGGTGGCGGGGGGGGGGGGGGGGGGGGGTGGCGGAATGTGTGTAGTCTATAGCATTAACCAATAAGCTTACATTTATCGGTTAATTGACTTCACTATTACATCCCTCGTTTGGGTTGTGACCCAGAGGTTGAGAAACCGGGCTATAGTTCAACCACTGCCTCTCCAGCCAGCGTATCT
Organism: Pelochelys cantorii; assembly: GCA_032595735.1. NCBI lineage: Eukaryota > Metazoa > Chordata > Testudines > Trionychidae > Pelochelys > Pelochelys cantorii. The sequence continues at coordinate 306,219 of CM064339.1, read as the reverse complement.
GCCCCAGCTGTTTCCCTATAACCATAGCACTGCCTTACAGCCGATTCCTGGCTCGCTCCAACTTTTCCTTCCTCTCCTTTTGATTCGCGGCACTGCTGAAATTACAGCAAGGCGAGCTCAGGCGCAAGGAAAGGACAGAATGTTCTGACAGCTGTTCAGCTGCATGTGTGGAAGAGCAGCTGGTCTTGGGCCAGCTCCAAAAGGACAGGTGTCCCCATCACAAACCCCACTGCTACAACGGACAGGGACTTCCCCTCGGGGCGGTTTAGTCCACAATTTTACAATCTCCTCCAACACATGCGGGGCTGGCTGATGTCAGAGCATACGTCCCCCCTGAAATCAAAGCTGAGATGGCAGCTCTCGCAGACACACACTCACTAGCATGGCTAAAAATAGCAGAGGAGGCGTGTGGGTTTCAGCAATGGGAGGTAGCCGGGGTCCCCAACGTGCTTGTACAGGCCACACTGCTGCAGTTACGTTGCTGTTTTTAGCCACACGAGTGTGCACAGGAAAGTTTGTCTGCAGGAGCAGCATTTCCACAGCAGTCTGCAAGGCAGACAAGCCCCGAGCCAGGACATTGGACTGGCGGCTTTGTCGGTCTGCTCCTCAGTTCCTCGCTGAGCTGATCCAGTGGGGAGATGCTATGTTCCCACACGTTTCACACATACAGACTGGGAAGTGACTGCCTAGGAAGGAGTCCTGCAGAAAGAGATCTAGGGGTCAGAGCAGACCAAAAGCTAAATATGAGTCAACAGTGTGACGCTGTTGCAAAAAAAGCACACACGATTCTGGTTTGTGAGCAAGACACGAGAAGTCATTCTTCCACTCGACTCTGTGCTGATTAGGCCTCAGCTGGAGTCTTGTGTCCAGTTCTGGGCACCACAGTTCAGGAAAGATGCAGTGAAATGGGAGAAGGTCCAAAGAAGAGCAACAAAAATGATGAAAGGTCTAGAGAACATGAGCTATGAGGGAAGACTGAAAGAACTGGGCTTGTTTAGTTTGGAAAGGAGAAGACCGAGAGGGGACATGGTAGCGGTTTTTAAGTATCTAAAAGGGTGGTACAAGGAGGGAGAAAGATTGTTCTCCTTGGTCTCTGAGGGTAGGACAAGAAGCAATGGGCTTGAACTGCAGCAAGGGAGGTTTAGGTTGGACGTTAGGAAAAACTTCCTAACTATCAGGGTGGTCCAACACTGGCATAAGTTGCCTAGGGAGGTGGTGGAATCTCCATCCCTGGAGACATTTCAGAGCAGGTTGGACAGACACCTGTCGGGGATGATCTAGACCAGCCGTGGCCAACCTGTGGCTCTTCCCCCCCCCACAAAGTGTGGCTCGTGAAGCCACTCCTGCACCCCCCCAACGGCCCCCGCCCCTCCCCCCGCGACAGCGATTCAAAATGGCACCCAAGATGGCGGCCATCAATGGGAGCCTGATATGGCCAAAAAGCCTAAGCTTGCTTGCTCCTTAAAGGAGCAGCCTCCTTTTTCTTTTCCCCCTTGACAATTCTGGTGCGGCTCTTCGCATTTTTTCTGCCACCGTTTCAGCTCTTTTTGTTAAATGGGTTGGCCACCCCTGATCTAGACAGTGCTTGGCCCTGCCGTGAGGGCCGGAGACTGGACTCAATGACTCTCGAGGTCCCTTCCGGTTCTACCGTTCTGTGGTTCTAAGTGGCGTGTCCTTGGAGGCGCTCTCCGCAGAGAAGCGACGGAGACACTGGTGGGAGAGCGTTAGGGAAGCTTGCACTGTTACTGTTCCCGTTGGGCTGCTTTTGTGCTTACAAGGGGGAACTCCAGCCTCGAGGGCTGCCAACCTGGTACCTTCCTGGCACTAAAGCCACTAAGCAAACTTTCCTGCCCAGCTAGCTGACCGGGCTCTTGTGAGCCCCGGGAGAAGTCTGCCTGGCCTTGCTGTGATTGTGATTTCTTGACTGTTGCCGGAGGATTTCACAATGAGTTTTTTTGCACTTGCATAAAAGCCTTTCCCACGCTGCTGCTCTCAGATAATAAAACCAGCCATCACCAGTAGCTAACTGACCTCCGACCATGTTGACGCTTGTGTTACCCACAAGGGGGTGAGTGCAGGGTGGGGTGGGAAACAGTGAGAAGCAACAAGCCAGAGGAGAGACGTACATGCCACCAGCTCGGCGGAGTGTGCAGGCTGGGGTTTGCAGCCCCTTTCTAGGACCTGGCGGCTCTTGTTCAATACTGATATTGCAACGGTCCTAATGCAACCCACACGTCCCCGGTATGTGGTGCACTGTCCCATGCAGTGGGACTTAGCGCACGTACACAAACAGCAGCTGGGTGTGCTCCCCGGCCTTAGCTGACAGCCAGGAGGCTTTTAGCTCAAGCTGTAGAGGCGTGTGCACTAAGCTCCCAAAGTCCCAGGTTTGGTTCCGCCTACCAGCATCATGCTAACAGCCCCAACCAGGCAGGAATCCAGGCCCTGCTTTTGCGCCAGGTGATACGGGCCCACAACACCAGCTTGTGTGCATGACCTCTCTGGCCGCACCCCATTCCCTTCGGCTCAGTCATTCCTAGATCTTGCCTCCAGAACTGAGCCGTCTCAACACAACTCTCCCCCCACTCCTGCCTGTGTGGGGAAGATGGGGTAGCCTGGCTGTCAGCTCCGTTCCCAGGCTAGGCCTTATGGCTACCCCTGTCCAGGTAGCCACAAATCTTTGCAGCAGGACGACGACTGTCTCTTTGTTTCCCTGGTGCCAACTCTGTCCACACCAGCGATTTCATCACTGGACGCAACCACATCAGGGGCTCATTTAACTGCACATCCACTAGTGGGGTCTGTGCCATCAAATGCCAGCAGTGCCCCTGGGCCATGGATATTGGCCAGACTGGACCATCTCTATGGGAAAGAATTAATGGACACAAATCGGATACCCGAAAAGGCAACACACAGCAACCTGCTGGAGAACCCTTTAACCTGCCCAGGGCACTCATTCATGGATCTCCAAGTCACCTGTTGTTTCAGGTCAATTCCACAAGCCAAATACGCAGGGAAGGGTTGGAACTTAGGAATCAAACTTGTAAATGAAGTTATCAGAGCAGAATGAATAAAGACATCAGCTGGCTGGCACACTCCCTTCCACATCCTAATGTCTTAACCAACCAACCAATGGGTGCTTATAGAGGTGCAAATTGTTCTTCTCAGCCTCTTGTAACCTGAACAATCTAATTCACTATTTTTCTCTTTTCCCTCTCCCTCCCCCCTTTATTTATTCTTGGATCTGAACTTATAATACAGTCATCTGAAGAAGTGGGTTCTACCCCCGAAAGCTCATGATACCATCTACATGTTTTGTTAGTCTTTAAGATGCTGCTAGACTATTTGTTGTTTTTTAAGTGTTTCCAGTTACAGACTAACTCGTCTCCCCCTCTGAATCTTTCTTTCCTGCCATTACACACATCAGCTGTATCTCAGAAAACACTCCCTTGGAATCACCTGCATTAAACAGGGGCTAAGCCATGGAAAGGGGCATTCGAATCATGCTCCCAGTGGAGTCCACGGACAAATCCCCTAAGGGCCACACTTGGAAAGCTCAGTGAAGACTCCCAGCTGTTCGGCTGCCACCGCTCGCTTTCCAGAGCATCCTCGCCAGCTCACTCTGCCCTGCAGGGAGCCCCGAGGAGGGCTGGGCCCTGCAGTTCCCTGGTAGGTTGTTCCACCGCCAAGCATGGAATGCGCCTGCCCTTCAGGGAACCAAGACTCTGGGTTTTAAACCCAGCTCTCAGGTGCCGGTTTCAGCCTGAGTCAGCCGGGCTGCACCACGGATCCCGCGGAGAGACAAGGAAGAGGAACAGAAGTTGGTTAGGCCGGAGAGAAAACGCTGAGTGGGGGAAGCCAGGAGATGTGCCCTTCGCGATGTCAACTTCAGGGAAGGACAGCTCAGCTGCGCCTGGGTGGAGGGGGGTGGGGAGAGGGGCAAACACATGGTCAGCAGCCCAGGCGGGAAGCAGGCCTTGCGGGTGTGTTCCCCACGTGAGTAAGGGCTGAAGCACCCGGCAGCTGCAGAATCGAGGTTGGAGGTCTCCCGTGCAAACGCCGACTATGCTTCCTTCAGGTGCTCACGCTAGCACTGCTGTCGTGCAAGCCCCATGCCAGCGGGGCAGGCACAATGCCAGAGGGCGAGGTCACCACACTCATCACTTCAGAGCAGGAGGGGCTAATGTGGCTGCCAACGCCAGTTCTGGCCGTGGCTTGCAAGCCGGCAGCCTGTGCACCCCCTGCACCCACAGTGGCACCCCCGCAGGCGGCGGGTTCATTCTTAGTGCAGCTTCCTCGCCTGGCCACCCCAGAAAGCCCAGTATCGATCAGCGCGGCCGAGCGGCGCCCCGGGCGCCCTGCGGCAGCTGCTGCTCGGAAACCCTGGCGGGCAGCACGAGTTTCGCTTTGTCTGGCAGTGGCACCGCGTGGGCAAGGGAGCTGGCGAGACACCGCAGGGCTGCCTGGCAGCTGCTCTGAAGCGGCATCGGAAGGGGGGGAATGCCGACCTGCATGCCCCCCAGGGGAGTAGAACGGCCTGTGTGGGGGGAGGGAATAGCTGATCTGCTGCACTCTGAATTAAGCCCGTTTCCTTCTCTCCATTCCTCTCACAGTCCCTCTTTCTCTGCGTCTCCCTTGGCAAGCTCCCATCCTTCCCTCATGCCTGCTCCCAAACTTCGCTCCTTCCATTCTCTCCACCCCCAGCCCCCACCCAGCCCTTCTTCCCTCTCAGTCAGCTCCCTCCCGTCCACTTCCCCCTCCACAGGTTCGCCTCTCCGGCTCCACCGGCACAGCAAAGGGAAACCCGCCGCTGACCCAGGCCAGCTGACTTGCGAACATGGCAGCTACCATTTCCCACCCTCTCCTGCGCCCGAGCTGGGCTTGGCGCTGCCTTCCCATATAGCCGAGCGTTGCAAGACCTCGTGGCCAGCAGGGAGCTGGACTTGAGAATTGCCCGAAGTCCCTGCTCGCCCTTCTGTGCAAGGGACTCAGCTGGAGCCAGAGAGGCGTCGTGTTAGCCATGAGCGGGGGGTGCTCAGCCCAGCCCCCTGGCAACTGCACCCAGGAGTCCTGGTTTCTTGGGTGAGCCAGGAAGTCCTCTGGCGGTGCGAAGGGGGTGGCTGGCGGCCACACAGAGCAGTTCTGGCCCTGGGACTCGCTGTTGTCTCCTTCCTCCCCCTGAGGGAGCAGACTGCACGGCGTGGTCCAGACGCCACCGACCGGCGGAGGGGCGGCAACAAGCAGAAGTGGCCCTCGGCGCATGGCTAACGGCAGGCGCTGCGTGTGCACGCGTGGTTTGGACTCGGGCGCTGCCGCAGGGCTGCAGGCGCTGCTGTCTGGAGTCACAGCCCGGACCCCGGCACGTGGCAGTTTTCTGGCCCTTGCTGGCTTCATGGCCCAGGTGCGAAGGGGGGGGAGGTAAGAGGCTGGCACTGGGGGGTCATGGTGGGGGGCTGGCATCAGGAGCTCTGATGGTAAGAGGCTGGCACTAGGGGGTCATGGGGGGTGCTCTAAGGGGTGGGGGGCTAGCATCAGGAGCTCTGATGGTAAGAGGCTGGCACTGGGGGGTCATGGGGGGTGCTCTAAGGGGTGGTGGGCTAGCATCAGGAGCTCTGATGGTAGGAGGCTGGCACTGGGGGGTCATGGTGGGGGGCGCTCTAAGGGGTGGGGGGCTGGCATCAGGGGCTCTGATGGTAGGAGGCTGGCACTGGAGGGTCGTGGGGGGTGCTCTAAGGGGTGGGGGGCTGGCATCAGGAGCTCTGATGGTAAGAGGCTGGCACTGGGGGGTTGTGGGGGGTGCTCTAAGGGGTGGGGGGCTGGCATCAGGAGCTCTGATGGTAAGAGGCTGGCACTGGGGGGTCATGGTGGGGGGCACTCTAAGGGGTGGGGGGCTGGCATCAGGGGCTCTGATGGTAGGAGGCTGGCACTGGGGGGTCATGGGGGGTGCTCTAAGGGGTGGGGGGCTGGCATCAGGGGCTCTGATGGTAGGAGGCTGGCACTCGGGGGTCATGGGGGGTGCTCTAAGGGGTGGGGGGCTAGCATCAGGAGCTCTGATGGTAAGAGGCTGGCACTGGGGGGTCATGGTGGGGGGCTAACATCAGGAGCTCTGATGGTAAGAGGCTGGCACTGGGGGGTCATGGTGGGGGGCACTCTAAGGGGTGGGGGGCTGGCATCAGGGGCTCTGATGGTAAGAGGCTGGCACTGGGGGGTCATGGTGGGGGGCTAGCATCAGGAGCTCTGATGGTAAGAGGCTGGCACTGGGGGGTCGTGGGGGGGGTGCTCTAAGGGGTGGGGGGCTGGCATCAGGGGCTCTGATGGTAGGAGGCTGGCACATGGGGGGTTGGTTGCAAGGGACTCTGGGGTCAGTGGCTGGTGGCAGGGGGGTAGTGGAGGGGTGGGGGGCTCTAGGGGTTAGGTCTGGCACCGGGGGTTCTGGGACCAGGAGGTACCACGTGGTGACTGCTGGAGCTGAAGCCAGCTGTTCACAGCAGCTCTACCATTTTATTTGCATATTTGTTATTTGCATAATGAATACAAAAATATGCAAATAAAACATTACTAGTGCGCCAACAGTTTGCGACTGGGTTTGCCGGCCCGCTGCCCTAGAGAACTGCAGAATGGGGCAGCAGCTTCTCTCTGGTGCCTCAGGGCAGAAGGAGGTCCCTAGTGCCCACGGGGGCGGTGCCTGACCAGCCAGGTGACTGCAGCTCCGACGAGCAGCTCCGTCGCGCCCAGCTCCGTCGCGCCCAGCTCCGCACTGTGGACAGGAGAGCTGCTGCGGACGGTGCGTTGTCAGCACAGGCCCACGGTGCGCTGCCTGCCCGGGGCCTGTCCCAACCGAGCGCTATTCCCCCCTGCAAGGGCTGCCCACACGCCGTGCCCACGCAGAGCAGCGCTTCCTGCCCTGAACGTTGGCCGAGACGGGAACCCCGGGACAGGAGACACAGGTCCCTGCGGCGCACTCGCTGGGGGGAGGTGGATTCCCTGCTTCTGCACAGCCCAGTCATGGTGCCAGCTCCCGCCAGGAGCCACGTTCTCCGCAGTGATGGTTCCTCACCCGGGGCAGAGCCATTGCTGGGCGTGGCCCTCCTGCCTTTGGGTGGGCACCGACGCGCTAAGCGCAGCCAGGGCCTGGCCATGCCGCTCGCTGCTGCAGCTGGCCCCCGCCTCGGTGAGCCGGGAGGGGCTCTGTGCAGAGGGCCCCCTCGTGCCCGCCCAGCAGCCCCTTGGCACAAAGGGCAACAGCGAATCAGGTGCCCAGAGCACTGCCCCTGCAGCCCCCCTCGGACCGAGCTGCACTGCTCCCGTGGACAGCTAGCGCTGGGTGTTCGTGGGGTGGTTCGCAGACAGGATGGAGGCAGTGTCCTGGTCAGCTGGGCTCAGGAGAGTTTCCAATGCTGCCACGCTGATTAGCAGAGCACCCCATGTGCTTCTGTTGGTGGTGCACATCCGCACCTGCGCCGGTGCACAGAATATTTATTCTGCACACGGCTGGAGAACATCAGAGGGAGTATTGGGCAGAGGCACTGAGGTTTGGCTTGTTTGCCTGGAGTGCAGGGATCTCCGTGACCTGGGAGAGTCCAAGACGGTACAGCAAGAGGGCCCCCAGGCTGGGGTGGAAGCGATTCACACCCCCTGGCCAAGGTGTAAACGGAGATGGGGCGCAGGGCCGCAGGCAGGTATGCGGAGAGCAGAGGCGAGGCGCTCAGCGTCACAGCCAGCCCAGAACTCAGGAGACACCAGCTCAAACTGAAAACAGGCCCCGGGGCGGTTTCTGACCCACCGCCCAGCAGGCCTCCAGGGCTGTCAGGCAGCTGCTTCCTTGGGGCTGTGCTCGTCTCAGATCGATCTTCTCCATGGCGGGCTAGCTCTGGGCCCCCCCTCTCGTCCCCACTACCGCTCTCTCGGGCTGGATTCTCCCCTCACTGCTCTACGGGTCATGGTCCAGGGCTCCCTCGGTGCTGTGGGAACATGGATGACTAGCAGGCCTGGCTGGTGCCCTAGGGTAGGGCTGGGCTGGGCTGGGCTGGGCTGCTCCCCCCCCTGCTCACTGGCTGGCTCTCCCCTCGCGGGGCCCTAGGGCGGTCCAGCTGCCGCTCCCCTCTCGGCTGCTCTCCGAGGATGCGCCGGACCAGGATAAGTCCAGACCCGCCCAGCTCCGCCGACAGCAGCGGTGGGGCCCAGTGCTGTTGGAGACAGCGCGCGTGTTTGGCCCAGGTGGCAGAGCCTGGCAGGGCATGTGGCCCCGCGGGGCAGGTTTACTGCAGGCCTGCGTTCTGCTAGCGTAGACCAGGTTTACGGCCCCGCTGGCTCTCCTGGCATTGGCTAGAGTACAGTCCGATGGGGGGCTATGCGCTCTCGTCTGGGAACACCTCACCACTGCCGCTCCCCTCTCCGAGGGGCCTTCCTGTTCTTAGAAACTCCAACGCCCAGCGGCTAACCAGCCTGACATCTGACAACCTACCCGAGCCCTCCGCTATCTCCGGGGGCCAGGCAGATCCTTCCTCCCACAGGCTCCGCCCGGCCACATAGGGCTGCTCTCAGTATCCTTGTATCCCAAGACGCCAACCCCCAGCCTCTGCCTCCGCCCCGGTGGCTCAAACCGCCTTATCTCCACCGTGCTGCCGCTAGGAGCGGGTCTGTGGGTATTTTTAGATCCCACCTCAAGGCCTGCGCGTCATTGAGCTGGCTGGAGAACAATAGCGCACAAAAGTTCCTGCTTGGTCACAAACAGTCAGTCAGAGCACAGATGGGTCCCTGGGGCATTAAGTAACCAGAGGGGATGCGGGCTTGGGTGGGATGGTTCCTCCCTGCCTTCCTGCCCCCCAACGGCAGAAGCCCTGTGCTGCACAAACAGCCGTGTAATGGGCCAGGGTCAGGCAGTGGCAGCTGTTACTTGTGCAAGGCTCACGATTCTGCTGCTTAACTCACACTGAAAGGCATCCCCTCTTCATTCATACCCAGTATAAATCCGGAGTAAGAACAGGAGTCAAGAGAGCCTCCCAGGCATAAAACTGGTGTCTGTGAAATTGGACTTACACGCAAGAGCTGGGCACACATCAGTTAGCAGGGTGTTGGCGCCATGTTACCAGCTCTTGTGATTTTTATTGCAAATCTTGCAATACGATATCATTTCCATAAAGCTCCAACTCCTGGACTGACTCCATGAGACTCTCTGCTTTCATTCAAATCAAATATGAAAGCTGGTGTGGAGAGAGAAAAGCTCTGGAACACAAAAGTAAAAGGCTAGAAAAGCAGGAGGAGGAGGAGAAGACCACAGCACCTTTTAAAATCTCATGATTCGGGGGACCTGACCCAGACACTTCAAATGCTGTTGGAAGGCAGGTTTCGATTCCTATTTGAGTCTTTTCCTTACGGAAAGGAACTTTATGGCAGAGAGAAGACCTGGGTTCTGTTCCGTTTTGCCTGCTCTGCATCCTTTAGGAAAATGTCAGTGCTCTGCCTTGATTTGCCTATCTGTAAAATGGGGATAATATCTGCCGACCTGCCCATTATGGGGCCGGGGAGCTAAATTCACTCAAGTGGTCGAAGCCCTTTGAGAGCCCAGTTTACCCCCTAAAACCAGGAGAGGTTAAGTCCCACTACTGCTTCCTCTTCTCTGAGGCACGATTCTAGCACAGTCTCTGTGCTGATTCTGCTTATTGAATTTTTGCCTTTGCAAAGTATTTTTTGCATTTCCAGAGCCGGTTAGGGGGTGCAAACAACTCAAACACATCCCTGATGAGCACATGGCAGCGTGTGCATTATTCATAAACGCTGGCATTTGGCGGCAGCCCAGGCCATCCGAGTTGCAAGGGGCCTGTGACAGAACCTTTGCCCTGCACTGGCCCTTTAAGGGCAAAATCCCAGCCCTGAGCAAGGGCTGAGAGCAAAGCCCCAGCTGAGGCCGTTCTGGCTAATGAGGGCCCAGCTGGGGGCTATATAAAGAAGGACCCCTGGCGGGAGGGGAGACTTGACTGCTGCTCTGGACAGAAAGCCGTAGGGACCTGACCACCAGGGAAGCAGGAGGCTTCCTGGGGGTAGAGCAGCGCTGGGGAAGGAAGGCAGAGCTGGGAAAACTCTGGCCAAGCAAGCTCCCAGGCTGCAGGGCCCGAAGCAGCCAGGTTAGGCAAAGGCAGCAGGTCTGCACCCCTTTGCCAGTGATGAGTGGCCATTACAGACTGCAGTTTGCCCGAGGCAGGGGCTAGATGAAGACTGGCAGTGGGTCACTGAGGCAAGGTGGGGACAGGGGACCTGGGCGTTCCCTGGGAGAACTGGGTGCCCCTTGGGAGAGGACAGGACCCTGGATTGCACAGTTGGATAAACAACACCCCCCAGAAGGGGATGCAGAGAGACTGGAGTGGGCACTGCCGGAGGGCAGTGTCCGCAAGAGGATGCCATAGTCAAAGAGAAACATGGGGAGACACCCCGCAGTGGTTCCCAAACTTTTCAGCACCATGCCCCCTTTTTGATTTTTGAAAAACCCTCACGCGCCCCCCCCAAAAATAGCAAAACTTGGGGTGCTATTGACAGGGGTGTGTGTGCCTGGGTTGCCTTGCACCCCCCCTGGAATTTCTTCATGCCCCCCCAATTTGGGAACCCATGAGCTAGAGGGAGGCATCCAATAAGCCAAACAAGTGAATTCCCAGAGCAGCCAGCCATGGTGCTGAGTCTGCCCCATGACAGGGCCGAATACACGCACATTCACAGGAGTCATACAGAACGGTTTCGAAGCAGTCTATATTTGCCATCACTGAAAGATCTAAATACAGCTGAGTGGAATAGAAACACTAAGACTCGCCAAACATTTGTCCAGTTTTCAGCCAGCTCTATCTTCTATTAATACCCAATATCACAAATATTGGCCTCACAGAATTTGCATTCTGGGTCACAACATGCAAATGGAACCTTGCAGTCTTCCTCCAGGCTGACTTTTAACGAAAGAAAAAAAAAAAAAAAAAAAAACAGACTTGACCTCATGAGGGCTCAACTCTTATTTTAGCCCATGCAAAGACCACCACCGACTTTGCTCGGAGCTGGCTTAGGTTGCTAAACCGAGCAGAAATGAGAGCACGGGCTCAGGAAATAAGACAGTTAATCTTACTTTATGAGCTGTGCACAGGGAAAAACGGAAGTGTGGGGACAGACTTTGAGACTTTTCAGGAAAGCGATTTGGTAAGACCTGTTGTCTGGGGGCTGAAGGTTAATAATTCTCATTTCCTAAAATGTTCTACTGCACTGGCTAAAAATGCTACAATCAGTTTCATTTACTTTGAATAGAGGAACTTGCAGCATTTTGCTCAGTGAACTAGCTTCTGCAAAAGCTATGAATGGGCTGCTGAGGTGTGTCTACACTGCACCCTTAGCTCGAAGTAAGCGACACAATCTGAGCTACTCGAGTGAATGTCGAAAGAGCTCATTTCGATAAACCGTTATTCCAAAGCGTCCCTTAATCCTGGTGGAACGAGGTTCACAGGGACGTCGGAATAGCGAGCCTGTTAGATTTCAAAAGAACGCGCGTTCAAAAGGGGCGGAATAGCTGGGATACCGGAAGCATCCCAAAATAGCGCCGCAATCTAGACACACCTAAAGGAGATGGGCTGGAGGCCACCCATCCTCAAGCTTGCAGGGAAGATTGCTATTTTAGACGAGCAAGCAGGTAGCTTGCAGGATGAGATTAGGGCAGGGATGGGCAATAATTTTTAATGGGGGGGGCTACTCCAAGGTTCTGGCAAGTGGACAAGGGCAGCATTCTGTGGAGGGGATATGAAGGTTGGGTGCAGAAGGGAGCTTGGGGTAAGGGACTGGGGTGCAGGAGGGGGTGAAGGGTCTGAGAGGGAGTTCGGAAAAAAAATCATGAGAGATGGTAACATGGTGCCAACACATGTACAGGGCCTAGCACAAAGGGACGCTGGTCTCTGTGCTCTCCCACAGTATGAACAACACAGTATCTCTAATTAACACCACCCTGCAGTGGAAGCAGTTCCCCCGAGCTGGGAAAGCCTGGACAACCTATTTATTCCATCTTGGACTCTTCTGTCTGCTCGTTCGTGACCGTGTGTTCTCTGAGCCAGAGCACGAAGCTGCTCCCTGCAGACACACGGGACTTGCTGTGTGGACTGGAGGCACTTTTGTGTCATCTCAGATTTGCAACTCCCATAATAATAGTGCTTTGCCCAACACGCTTAGCATGCACGCAAGCCGCATGTCTGTGATGCTATGGCCACATGCACAGATAATAGGCGGTAGCTGACTGCCGGATTCAGCAGTGACCACGGCCAGGCCGTTGCTAAGATACGAGGAAGCATCGGTCACACTGGTTGAAGGGAGCTGATCTGCTCGTCCCTCTCCCCACCCGACACTGCCTTACCTTGGGCTGCAAAGCTGGGTAGCTGGAAATAACATCGCAAGGCTGGCCAGGCAGCGTCTTGCAATGCTTCCCATGCTGCCCTACCCCAAAAGACTGCCTTTTGCAATCACAGTGCTAAGAATGGTACCAAGCATCCGCTGAGGTTAGAGACCACACGAGCATCATCGAGGCCTCAACGTCCCTTTCCTGGGGTTCCCTAAACACCAAATATGGAGCGGTACTGCTGAGGTCCTCTTGCTTCCATGTATCATAGCACTCAGCCAGACAGCTACTCTCCTGCTGTCTCTTCAGTATTGAACCCCCGGGTCAGACCGCCTGGGGTCTGAGGGGAACCCAGGGGTATGCCTGTGGCATAAAACACCATAAGGCAAGGGTTCTCAAACTTTGTGATACCGTGACCCCCCTCTAAGTTGCTCACGACCCCCCAGGGGGTCGGGACCCACAGTTTGAGAAACGCGGCCGTAAGGAGAACAGAAGGTGGCCAGCCCTCACCTTGCTTTGAAACTTGGGCGCTGCTGTCGAGATCTCATCAAAGACCAAAGGGTTCAGCTAACCACCTCCGCAGGAGACTTCCGTGGGAAAACCAGATGCTGCAACGGCATTCTGCGCTCACAGTCAGAGTTGAAATGAGACCCTAAAAGAGCCGTAGGCAGCAGGTGCAGTCTTCATCTGGGTCACTGACGGTTGTGAAAGGTACCATAATACTTTGCCTTGGAGGACCATACACACTCTGGTTTGGGTCTTCTACCTACAATTCTCCTCTGGTTTCGAAAGATTCCAATAGTCTTCCACCTACCTTAGACCGTTGTGAACTGCTGGTGTCTCGTGGCAGGGCTGTAGGCTCCTGCGCCCGTCAAGGAGGGCTATGAAGACGAAACGGGCCCTTGGAGGATAAAGACTTTGTCGATCGCCCCATCTGTTTGAACTCAAGAGAGAAGGGCAGATAGAGAGTCTCACAAGAAGAACCGGTGAGCTGTTTGACCTCTCATTGGGCTGAAGCGAGGGAACAAAAGCAGAGATCCCCAGAGTCAATCTGGGGTAGCCCTAAAAGCCCTTCAGTGGACACATGACGACCTCTCCATTAGGGATGCCAAATTTTGATTATTTGGCTAATCGAATAGTCGATGGGTAGTCATCGGGCCTGCCTTGAGCAATAGGTGGACTTTCCTGTATTATCACTTGAAATTAGTTTTGGGTCGTTTCTGTTCTAGGCCTTTATACTACAAAATAAGCGAAGTTCTGATGTTCACTCCAGTTCATCTGACGGTTGCATAGCTCTCCCTTGATTTTTAGTCGATAACGGGCGCCTCTGCCTTCGAAGTGTAGCAACAGCTCCAGGAGCCAGCGGGGGACTCAAGCAGTGCCCCGCTGGCCCCGTGCTCCCTGCAGCGTTCCTAAGCAGCGCTGCCACTTCGAAATACCTCCTTCTCTCCTCCCTCCCCCCACACTCTTGCTGCTTCTTTCTGATAGAGGCAGCAAGGGGGGTGGGAAGCGACTAGTTAACCGGTCGTTCACATCCCTCGTCTCTGTCATCTCTTGGAACCACAGACAGTAACTCACCTGTGCTTACCTGCCGCCTGCTTTCCCCTGAAAATAACGCCCTCGTTTTCCCCCCCATTAGTTCACGATAGGATTGGCTACCAGCATTGTCCTTGGTGTGAGACCTAAGGCACACATTGCTCTGAGGTATGGACCAGGTCTCTTGGGACTGGGTGCACTGGGAGTATTTTGTGACTTTTGCATACGTGACCCTTTATCACAAAGTCCGGCTTGCCTGGGTGGGAAGATAGAGGGGCCTGTCTGATTCCACGGTAAGACTGGTACAGTGATCTAGGTCCCATTTGTTACTGGGCTGGTGAAATCTAATTATCAAACATACCACCAGTTTGCATGGTCAGCTCTGAGGCTGGCACTCCCGGCACGAACTGCCCCAGACAGTGTGGCTTTGAAACAGCTGCTGCTGGCCTCCTCGCTAGTGGTGTGTTGCTGTAGAGGGGAAGGTAGGAGAGGGTACAGCGTCTAGCCAGGTACACATGCGTGCACTCAATGTTTTCCTATGCACATGCACGCATGGGCTGCAACCACTTTGTTGGCTGCTGGGGGGGGGGGTGGGGGCGGGGGGGGTCCTCAGGAGAAAAAGTGCGAGATGCAAATTTTGACACTTTGTAGGTGATACCAAACTGCTCAAGATAGTTAAGACCAAAGCAGACTATGAAAGATCTCACCAAACTAAGTGATTGAGCAACAAAATGGCAAATGAAATGTAAGGGTGATAACTGTAAAGTAATGCACAGTGGAAAAAATAATCCCAACTATACGTACAATAGGATGGGGACTAATTTAGCTACAAATATTCAAGAGAGAGATCTTGGAGTCATTGTGGATAGTTCTCTGAAAGCATCCACTCAGCGTGCAGTGGCAGTCAAAAAAGCAAAAAGCATGCTAGGAATCATTTAAAAAGGGATAGAGAATAAGACAGAAAATATCCTACTGCCTCTTTATACAACCTTGGTACCCCCACATTTTGAATACGATGTACAGATGTAGTCGCCTCATCTCAAAAAGATCTCTTGGCATTGAAAAAGGTTCAGAAAAGGGCAACAAAGATGATGAGGGGTTTGGGATGGGTCCCATATGAAGAGAGATTAAAAAGACTTGGACTTTTCAGTTTAGAAAAGAGGAGATTAAGGGGGGCTATGACAGAGGTCTATAAAATCATGACTGATCTGGAAAAAGTGAATAAGGAAAAGTTAACAACTTGTTCCCATAATATAAGAACTAGGGGGTCACCAAATGAAATTAATAGGCAGCAGGTTTAAAAACAAACAAGTTTTTCTTTGTGCAGCGTACAGTCAACCTGTGGAACTCCTTGCCAGAGGATGTTGTGAAAACCAGGACTTTAACAGGGTTCAAAAAAGAGCTAGATAAACTCATGGAGGTTAGGTCCATCAATGGCTATTAGCCAGGATGGGTAGGAATGATGTCCCTAGCCTCTGTTTGTCTGTAAATGGGTGACAGGGGAGGGATCACGTGAGGATTACCTGTTGTGTTCCCTCCCTCTGGGTCATCTGGCACTGGCCACTGTCAGCAGACAGTACACTGGGCTAGATGGATCTTTGGGCTGACCCAGTGTGGCCGTTCTTATGTTCTCACAAATGCCAGTCACTGAGAGTTATAACAGCTGTGGTGAGACAGTCACTTACAGGTGCCAGTGAACATGCAGGAGAGAGGGAAAAACCACAGAAGTGGCTAATGCTGGGAGTCCAGAGCTGTGGGATCTGTTCCCACCTCTGGCACTGACTTCTCGAACAGCTGTTTTGCTGCACACCATACATCTCATTGTGCCTTATCTTTTCTTTGCAATTGTAAGTTTAAAGTGCTGTTGTGGCAACACCTTGACACATGAGTGTGGTCACAGCACCAGTGCTGGGAGCACGTTAGTTAAACCACCTAAAACACAAAGGGAGTAGCTAACAGCGCCGGGCGCCTGTTGACACTAGCACTTTACAGCACTGTAACTTGCTGCACTCGGGGGAAGGGAGGGGAGGTGTTTTTTCACACCCCTGAGTGAGAAAGTTACAGCGCAATGAAGTAGCAGTGTAGACAAGCACTTAAGCTGTATAAGACAGGGATAACAAAGGGCTTTGAGATCTTGGAGGGAGACAGACTGAGTATTAGCCTTTAGCCCACCCTGCAGAGAATCTGCCTGCAGGTGCCTAGACAGGTCAACAATTTGGAAATTGTGAAACTGGTGACAGTGCAAGCCCTACCCTCCTCTCTGTACGGACTCATGGCTGGGCCTCTCTCCCCACCGCCCCTCCTGCGAGGTATAAGCACACCCTGGTATGACACTCCTCTCCGAGGAGCCTTCAACCAAGGAAAATGCCAGGAAGTCAGTGGCACACGGAAAAGATAAAACCAGGATACAGGGACTCAAATCAGACCCAAAGACTGGCAGCATTGTGTGCAGACAGCCCTTTGAACCGTCCCTGGGCTGGGCACAGCAGCCTCGCTGTGCTTTTATAGACTCCTTTGTAGTCTGATCACGGCTTGCCGAATGTTTATGGCTCTTCAATGAATGCAGAATTCCTAGGGAATGGCATAAACTCATGTGACACCCAAGCGCAAGCAGGCAACCTGCCAAGTCCCAGGGAGCGGAGCTGGGAGTGAGTCACACAACCTGGGGCCATGCATCCGCCCGCACAAGAGCCTTTGTGCTCTGCCCTGGAAAGGGGGAAGGCAGGGCTTGGCAAACCTTCTTGGGAGCTTGTTGAGGGATGGAGGGGCGAGGGGGATGGGTCACAGGGCGTCTGCCACAGCCGTGGCTTCAGTGACCAAACCTAGGCCACGCAGGGACTGTTGCTATAGCTGTGGGCCCCGATCCTCAGATGTGGGCCTAGCTCCAATGGGTCTCTACCTGCTACTCCTGGCAGTGTCTAGAGCAGGGGTGGGCAATAATTTTTTGCCAGGGGCCACTTCGAAAATGACTGGTCTGGGGGTGAGGAACTGCCTTTGCCCCCACCCCAAGTTCCCCCAAGGTGCCCATGCCCCTGGTGTGGGAGGAGACTTCCCTGGCTCCCCTGCCCCTAGCCCAGTTAGGGTCTGGGGGTGGGGGAGCATGCAAAGCCTCCTCCACTCTCCCCCCCACCTGCGAGCAGCTCGAAGGGCAGGGGCAGAGCGGAGGCGGCTTCACACACTCCCCTGCCCCCAGAGGCCTTTTTGCCCACCCCTGGTCTAGAGGTTGGAGCGGTGCTGCAAGGGTGGGGAGACAATTCAGACGCCCTTCATACTCCCCTCCCAAGCGCCAGCACGGAAGGCATGGCAGGAACATGTCCCCATGAAGACTCTGGGCTATTCAGGACTATGGAGCCGGCCATGGGAGGCTGCTGGAAGGTTATTTAAATCCCTGAAGTAGCCCCAAATCCCGAGGGCCCAGCAGTGTCTTAAAGCCAGCTTCTTCCCTAAGCTCCACTGGGCTTGCCCTTCTGCACCCGCCATCTCACCCTCGGGGCACAGTGGGATGGGGGTGGAGGCAAAGATGGCTTTGAGAGGGCCCCAGTCCTCAGCTGTCCAGTCCCCAGCACGAATCAGAGCAGTCTCATGCCAGCTGTCCCTTCATTGGGGTCTCCAATGGCCTATTATGGCAGCTGGAGACAGGCAGAGTAGGGATGTTAAATATTGGTTAATTGAATAGTCCATTAACCTCATGAATTTTTATCAGTTACTCGACTATTCTATCGTCCCTGGGGGCGGGGCCGGCAGCCAGTGCGCACTGGCCCCACTCCCAAGGAGCCCCGTCACTGCACACTGCTGCCTCTGAATCAGAGGCAGCAGCGTGGTGTACCCGGTGGGAGCTGGTCCATGAGGGGAGCCAGTTTAAAAACCAGCTCCCCTCACGGACTGGGCGCCTGCCACCCCACGCTTCTGTCCAGGGTGGGGGCTGAGCTCCCGGACCCTGCGCGAGCCAGAACTGAGCCAGGCTGCCTGCCCACCTGGCTCCTGATACACTTTAAATGAAGAGCCGCAGCATGGGTAGGTCTCAGACCCAGCACTGAGCCGGGCTGCTGGTGGCCAGCCAGCTAAAAAATTTGTGGGGGAAGGGGAAATGCATTAACCTATAAGCTTTTGCTTATCATTTAATCAACTACACTATTACATCCCCAAGGCAGAGTAACCCAACGTATTCCAACCTATGCCAACAGTCAGGAGTGGGGATGGCAGAGGAGTTGCTCTACTCTCTCTATGGGGCTCCCCCTCTAACAGGGTGGTCTTCCTCTGGCTGGCTTCTCAGCTGCCTTGGGCCGTGTGAGGGCTTTGGCACACTCCCACTTCACGAGCCTCCTCCGCGAATGTCTCACACTCTGGCTCACCACGTGTCCTGGGCAGGACACGGGGGGGTGGGGGGGGGAATGGCCATGACTTATCAGTTAATGGTTCGTAAAGAGCCGTAAGCCTGTCTAAAAGAAAGGGCTTGGAGTTGGCTTTCGCCACCATTTCCCATGACACACCACTTAGCGTTCATTCCAGCTCTGTGTGTCACCACTTTCCCTCTCTCATTGTTACGCCTCGTGCACGCTTTCCCTCCATTTCTAGAATCCCCGATTCTAGCCCAGCCCAGGGTGGGAGTGAGCAAGCAAGATGTTAGCCCCGGGTAGCAGCTGCTTCGGAGCTGCTGGGAAATATGTTGGTGGGTCCCAGCGTGGTTACGTGGGAGCAGGTGTTCCTGTGACAAAACCACCACCCACAGCGGTACCAATTAGGTCCCGAGATGGTCTCAACAGAGCTGCCAAAAACTCAATGGGCCAGGGGGTCCAAGCTCCCCTCCCAGCCATAGGTCGGACTCAGCAGTCCAGTGGCAGCCCCCTCCCCCCCCCCCGCCCTGCTGTTTCATTGTGAGGGATGGCTGCTAAAGAAAACCATCTCCATCAAACCCAACACAGCATAGCAAGGTCTGGGAACGGCTCCCAGCCTTACACCAGCCCGGCTTTAAAGCGCCATGAGATCTCCTTTCCCATCAAGCCTGCTGTTGTTTACAAACCTGCCGCCCTCTGATCTCCTCCCTCCCCCACTCCCATCTCTCCAGTCGCTGGATTAAGATTTGGATGGCAATCAAATATGTAACATTTATCGTCACGGCCCGAGCTGTGCGAACGCTGCAGGTCACAGCCATGCAGACAGCACCAGGCAGAAAGCGCTAGGGCAAAATTCCCACCCAGCCTGGGGCAGCAAGTTGTCTAAATCAGCCATGTCAGCCTTCCGGCTCCTTTCTCAGCACGTTCTCTCCCCTCCCTGAGCTGTGGGACTGCAGGAACGCAGGCAGCTCTCTTCGCCAGGTCTCGCCCACTACCTAAAGTTGGTCCAATAAAAGCTATGACCTCACCACCCCCTTGTCCCTCTAATATCCCGGGACCAACCCGATTACAACAGTGCAAACTCCAGCTATGTCCAGTAACGGCACAAATGTGGAGCAGACACTTATGCCTAATGGTTGTTGCAGGAACCTTTGTTAGAATCCGTAACATGCATAAACCTGTCAGGGAACATTTTAATCTACCTGGTCACTCAATCGTGGATTTAAAAGTAGCCATTCTTCTACAAAGGAATTTCACTAACCAATTACAGAGAGAGTCTGCAGAACTGGAATTCATCTTCAAATTTGACACTGTTACCGTAGGCTTGAATAAACACCTTAACTGGTTGGCACAATGAAAAGCCAATTTCTCCTGCCTCTATCACGCACATTTTCACATCAAATGCTGTGAATGGGACACATCCAGCCCACTTAATTAGCCTCATTAACACAGGCCATACAACTGACGGGTACTTGTTCTGCTGTTAAATATACACATCGGCTACATCTAGACTGGCAGGATTTTCCGCAAATGCTTTTAACGGAAAAGTTTTTCCCTTAAAAGCATTTGCGGAAAAGAGCGTCTAGATTGGCACGGACGCTTTTCCGCAAAAGCACTTTTTGCGGAAAAGCGTCTATGCCAATCTAGACGCGGTTTTGCGCATGAAAGCCCCGATCGCCATTTTCGCGATTGGGGCTTTTTTGCGCAAAACAAATCTGAGCTGTCTACACTGGCCCTTTTGCGCAAAAGGACTTTTGCCCGAATGGGAGCGTCAAAGTATTTGCACAAGAAGCACTGATTTCTTACATTAGAACGTCAGTGCTCTTGCGCAAATTCAAGCGGCCAGTGTAGACAGCTGGCAAGTTTTTGCGCAAAAGCAACCGCTTTTGCGCAAAAACTTGCCAGTCTAGACACAGCCATCTTGTTTTCTGTTATTTCCACTCCAATTCATCTGATGAAGTGGGCTTTGCCCATGAAAGCTCATGATTCCATATTTTTTTGTTAGTCCCTAAGATACCGCAAGACTACTTATGGTTTTTCAAGTTACAGACTAACCCAGCTATCCCTCTGAGACTTTTCATGAAGGGTGCTTAAGAATAGTCAATAAGGAAAGGCACTCAGAAGGAGCTACCCCAGCTGTTGGTCTACAATTTAAAATGTAGTAAAAGGAAGCAGCTCCTATCCACAGTGGGCTAGACTCTTACTAGATTTAAACTGCAGAACCACAGCAGGCGTAGCACCTTCCCTTACCAACTAATCATGTAGTTGATACAAACTGTATCGACTACACAATACTTCATTGCCTGCCTCTTAACATCCTTAGTCAGCAGCCGGAGGGGTCTACAACTGAGATTTCCAAAGGAGTTTGCACCTCCACTCACATTTTTAAGGGTCCACAAATGGAAAAAGGTGGGGCAACATTGCAGGAGGCTCTGCAGTCAGACCCTGAAGTGCGGGATCCATCCACAAAGAAGATTGCTCAGCCCTAGCTGGAATAAAACTCCCCTCCCTCCGCCACCACTCCAGCTTCTCCATACCTGCCTGACTTTGTGGTCAGATCCCTGCTGCTCCCCAGCAGGTGTTGGCACAGCTGAGCCCTGGGCTGCTGCACTGGGAAGTTTCTCCAAGTGCCTGTGGTCAGCTGTGCCAGGCAGCTGATGGGGTGGGGGAGTGGAGGGTTCACTGTTTAATGGCAATGACTCCCCACTGCCTAGGGCAGGCCAGACCCATCCAGCTGGAAAGGGAACACACCGCAGGGTGGGCAAATATCGGAATTCAGGCTCCAAGGAAGTCATCCCACCCCCGCCCGCCCGCCCAGCCACCCACCCACGTCTCTGTCTCCTGCTAGCCAGCCAAGCAGGGCATCCAGGCTGCTCTAGCTACTGCTGGAGAAACTTTGCCTCCAGCAGGAATCCCGGAGCTCGGAGGGGGGAGGCGAGCTGGAAGGAGCGCAGCAGCCCGCCTGGGCCCGCCCCTCCCCAGAGCAGCGTGGAGATCCCCGGAGGGAAGGCTGGTTTGTGATCTCCACAGCTGCTCGCCAGCTACCTGCCCCAGGGCCACGGAAACATTTCGGACCCAGCCCCGGCTGCCTCGGTAGAAAGCGGCTGAAAATACCCGCGCAGCCACAGCGCCAGGTGCGCCTTGAAACGCCCCCTCCCTGCGGAGCGATCAAAGCCGCACCTGGCCCCAGCCTGTCTGCTCCAGGAGCCCCAACGGGGCGGGCGGGCGAGCAGGGCCGGGCTGAGAGGTCGCTGGCTCAGGGCCCCGCGCACAGCCCGGGGGGCAATGAGCCCCCCCCCGCCCGGGAGCCCCCTTCGCCGCCCCCGTCCCGGGAGATCCCTCCAGGCGCCTGCGGCCATTGGCTGCCTGCAGCCTCCTCTGGCGGGAGCCCGGGCCGGTGCCTGCAGGCGCGCAAGCAGCGCGGGGCTCCCTGCGCGGGGCGCTGGAGCCGGAGCCAGGCGCACCGAGCGGGGCGGGGAGGCGACGGCTCGGCCCGGGGACCGATCCCTGCACCACGGGTCCCGGCTGTCCCCGCGCGCCCCCAGCCCGGCCCCACCAAAGGCGGGGGAAGGCGCCGCGGAGCCGGTACCTTTGCTGCTGCAGGGCGAGCCGCGTCCGGCGGGAGCGCTCCGAGGCGAGACCCGACTGGGGCCAGGCGCGCAGGGCGGCGGCGTCGGGTGGTCTGGGCTGCAGCGACGCCTCCCCGCCCGCCTGCGGGCTCCCTGTGCGCCCGCGGGCAAGTCCCGGCCGCCTCGCTCTGCGCCGCTCCAGCCCCGCGCCGGGCAGGTGGGGGCGGCGCCGGCTTCACCTGCAGCGTCCTCCGGTCCGGGCGGAGCCGCCCTGAGTCTGCGAGTTACCCCGCCCCCTCCGGCCGGCAGCCCCTGTGCGCGGAGAGACAGTCACACCCCTACACACACACAGCCACTGTCACACCCCTGCACAGCCAGTGTCACACCCCTTCACACAGCCAGCATCAACCCCATACAGTGTCACACCCCTACACACACACAGCCACTGTCACACCCCTGCACAGCCAGTGTCACACCCCTTCACACAGCCAGCATCAACCCCATACAGTGTCACACCCCTGCACACACACAGCCACTGTCACACCCCTGCACAGCCAGTGTCACACCCCTTCACACAGCCAGCATCAACCCCATACAGTGTCACACCCCTACACACACACAGCCACTGTCACACCCCTGCACAGCCAGTGTCACACCCCTACACACAGCCAGCATCAACCCCATACAGTGTCACACCCCAACACACACACAGCCACTGTCACACCCCTGCACAGCCAGTGTCACACCCCTTCACACAGCCAGCATCAACCCCATACAGTGTCACACCCCTACACACACACAGCCACTGTCACACCCCTGCACAGCCAGTGTCACACCCCTTCACACAGCCAGCATCAACCCCATACAGTGTCACACCCCTGCACACACACAGCCACTGTCACACCCCTGCACAGCCAGTGTCACACCCCTTCACACAGCCAGCATCAACCCCATACAGTGTCACACCCCTACACATACACAGCCACTGTCACAACCCTATACAGTGTCACACCCCTACACACACGCAGCCAGTGTCACACCCCTACACAGCCACTGTCACAACCCCATACAGTGTCACACCCCTACACACACACAGCCACTGTCACACCCCTGCACAGCCAGTGTCACACCCCTTCACACAGCCAGCATCAACCCCATACAGTGTCACACCCCAACACACACACAGCCACTGTCACACCCCTACACAGCCACTGTCACACCCCTACACACACACAGCCAGTGTCACACCCCTACACACAGCCAGCATCAACCCCATACAGTGTCACACCCCTACACACACACAGCCCCTGTGCGCGGAGAGACAGTCACACCCCTACACACACACAGCCACTGTCACACCCCTACACACACACAGCCAGTGTCACACCCGTTCACACAGCCAGCATCAACCCCATACAGTGTCACACCCCAACACACACACAGCCACTGTCACACCCCTACACAGCCACTGTCACACCCCTACACACACACAGCCACTGTCACACCCCTACACAGCCACTGTCACACCCCTACACACACACAGCCACTGTCACACCCCTACACACAGCCAGCATCAACCCCATACAGTGTCACACCCCTACACACACACAGCCACTGTCACACCCCTGCACAGCCAGTGTCACACCCCTACACACAGCCAGCATCAACCCCATACAGTGTCACACCCCTACACACACACAGCCACTGTCACACCCCTACACAGCCACTGTCACAACCCTATACAGTGTCACACCCCTACACACACACAGCCACTGTCACACCCCTACACAGCCACTGTCACAACCCTATACAGTGTCACACCCCTACACACACACAGCCACTGTCACACCCCTGCACAGCCAGTGTCACACCCCTTCACACAGCCAGCATCAACCCCATACAGTGTCACACCCCAACACACACACAGCCACTGTCACACCCCTACACAGCCACTGTCACACCCCTACACACACACAGCCACTGTCACACCCCTACACACACACAGCCACTGTCACACCCCTACACACAGCCAGCATCAACCCCATACAGTGTCACACCCCTACACACACACAGCCACTGTCACACCCCTACACAGCCACTGTCACAACCCTATACAGTGTCACACCCCTACACACAAACAGCCAGTGTCACACCCCTACACAGTGTCACACCCCTACACACACACAGCCAGTGTCACACCCCTACACAGCCACTGTCACACCCCTACACAATGTCACACCCCTACACACACACAGCCAGTGTCACACCCCTACACAGCCACTGTCACAACCCTATACAGTGTCACACCCCTACACACACACACAGCCACTGTCACACTCCTACACAGCCACTGTCACACCCCTATACAGTGTCACACCCCTACACACACACAGCCACTGTCACACCCCTACACAGCCACTGTCACACCTCTATACAGTGTCACACCCCTACACACACACAGCCAGTGTCACACCCCTACACAGCCACTGTCACAACCCTATACAGTGTCACACCCCTACACACACACAGCCACTGTCACACCCCTACACACAGCCAGCATCAACCACATGTCACACCCCTACACACACACAGCCACTGTCACACCCCTACACACACACAGCCCTTCAGTGTCACACCCCTACACACACAGCCAGTGTCACACCCCTAACAGTGTCACACCCCTACACACACACAGCCAGTGTCACACCCCTACACAGCCACTGTCACAACCCCTACACAGTGTCACACCCCTACACACACACAGCCAGTGTCACACCCCACACAGCCACGTTACAACCCATACAGTGTCACACCCCTACACACACACAGCCACTGTCACACCCCTACACAGCCACTGTCACACCCCTATACAGTGTCACACCCCTACACACACACAGCCACTGTCACACCCCTACACAGCCACTGTCACAACCCTATACAGTGTCACACCCCTACACACACACAGCCACTGTCAACCCTACACAGCCACTCAACCATACAGTGTCACACCCCTACACACACACAGCCACTGTCACACCCCTACACAGCCACTGTCACAACCCTATACAGTGTCACACCCCTACACACACACAGCCACTGTCACACCCCTATACAGTGTCACACCCCTACACACACACAGCCAGTGTCACACCCCTACACACAGCCAGCATCAACCCCATACAGTGTCACACCCCTACACACACACAGCCACTGTCACAACCCTATACAGTGTCACACCCCTACACACAGCCAGCATCAACCCCATACAGTGTCACACCCCTACACACACACAGCCAGTGTCACACCCCTACACAAGCCAGCATCAACCCTCATACAGTGTCACACCCCTACACACAAACAGCCAGTGTCACACCCCTACACAGTGTCACACCCTTACACACACACAGCCAGTGTCACACCCCTACACAGCCACTGTCACACCCCTACACAGTGTCACACCCCTACACACACACAGCCAGTGTCACACCCCTACACAGCCACTGTCACAACCCTATACAGTGTCACACCCCTACACACACACAGCCACTGTCATACCCCTACACAGCCACTGTCACAACCCTATACAGTGTCACACCCCTACACAGCCACTGTCACACCCCTATACAGTGTCACACCCCTACACACACACAGCCAGTGTCACACCCCTACACAGCCACTGTCACACCCCTATACAGTGTCACACCCCTACACACACACAGCCACTGTCACACCCCTACACACAGCCAGCATCAACCCCATACAGTGTCACACCCCTACACACACACAGCCCTGTGCCGGACATCCACCTAACACACACAGCCACTGTCACACCCCATACAGTGTCACACCCCTACACACACACAGCATTCACCCTCTCCGCATGTCCAACACAGTGTCACACCCCTACACACACACAGCCACTGTCTACACGCCGCATAACCCTACAGTGTCACACCCCTACACACACACAGCCAGTGTCATCACCCCTCACACAGCCAGTCATCAACCCATACAGTGTCACACCCCTACACACACACAGCCACTGTCACACCCCTACACAGCCACTGTCACAACCCTATACAGTGTCACACCCCTACACACACGCAGCCACTGTCACACCCCTACACACAGCCAGCATCAACCCCATACAGTGTCACACCCCTACACACACACAGCCACTGTCACACCCCTATACAGCCACTGTCACAACCCTATACAGTGTCACACCCCTACACACACACAGCCAGTGTCACACCCCTACACATAGCCAGCATCAACCCTATACAGTGTCACACCCCTACACACACACAGCCAGTGTCACACCCCTACACACAGCCAGCATCAACCCCATACAGTGTCACACCCCTACACACACACAGCCAGTGTCACACCCCTACACACAGCCACTGTCACACCCCTACACAGTGTCACACCCCTACACACACACAGCCACTGTCATACCCCTACACACAGCCAGCATCAACTCCATACAGTGTCACACCCCTACACACACACAGCCACTGTCAGACCCCTACACAGCCACTGTCACAACCCTATACAGTGTCACACCCCTACACACACACAGCCAGTGTCACACCACTTCACACACAGCCACTGTCACACCCCTACGCAGCCATTGCCACAACCCTATACAGTTTCACACCCCTACACACACACAGCCAGTGTCACACCCCTACACACACACAGCATCAACCCCATACAGTGTCACACCCCTACACATACACAGCCAGTGTCACACCACTTCACACACAGCTAGTGTCACACCCCTACACAGAGCCAGCATCACCCTCTATACAGTGTCAAACCTCTACACACACAGCCAGTGTCACACCCCTGTACAGTATCATACCTCTACACACACACACACAGCCAGTGTCACACCACTTCACACACCGCCATCCTCACACCCCTATGCTGTGTCACACCCCTACACACACAGCACCAGTGTCACACCCATACACACATAGCCAGTGTCACACCCTTACACACACACAGCCACCCTCACACCCCTATAAGACAACACCCAAAATATCAGGACTGTCCCTATAACATGTAGCTATCTGGTCGCCCTCGTGGGGTCCCTGGTCTGAGTGAGGTATGCAGGCTCCATCTGCCCCATTTTTGTCTAAGATCCTGGCTTTGCTGCGGTGCCACATCAGACAGGTGTGACTCACAGGAGTGGTGGGTAGAGACTTCGCTTCATTCCCCGGCCAGTCAGGGTTACAAAGCGTCAGTGCCGCTTTGTCAGGGGCAGAGGGTGGCAGCCGCCGCCGCTAGCGGCTACGCTCCATCTGCCTGCTCCGGGAAAGAGGGAGAAGCCAGACGTGTGGGTAGACAAGGTGGGGGAGGTCATCTCCTTTATGGGGCCAACATCTGCTGGTGAGAGAGCCACGCTTTGGAGCCACACAGCGATCTGCAGGTCTGGGGACAGACCCATCCACTGTCTTACCGGGCTCCTGTAGCGTGGGGCTGAGCTCTGTCTACACTCCTCCATCAGCTGGGGGGTGGGGCAGAGAGAGGTCTGATCATGAGCTATTGAGCTGAGTTGCCCATGGTCCCCAGATGACAACCCTTATCTAAGGTACCGGTTTTACTGTAATAGCTGACGGGGGTTGATGGCTGAACAGCTGTTTTCTTCCCCAAGTGCTTGTGCACAGATTCAGTCTGTTGTGGGGGTGTGCAGGCCCCGGGCACCTGGCCAGAGGCTGTTATCCGGCAGACCTGTCTGGCTGGCGCATGCATCCTGCATGTCCTTGTGCCTCCAAGCTGGGGCATAAAAGGGGGGGGCTGCTTTGACCTACCCCCTCCGTCAGAGCCCAGCAGTGAAGTCTCTTCCTTCTTGCTTATCAGAAGTTTCTCCTTGTGTAAACAGTTTGCAACTAGTATAGTCGTTAGTGTGTGTTTTATAATGTTTCCTTTGTTCTCCCAGATAGGAAATCCTTGTGGGTAGTCTGGTACAAGCTTAGTCATGCACAAGTCCCCAGGTTTTAATAGCTGCCCCTCTTGCCAGGCATTCAGGTCTGTTAATGACAGACATACCAGACGCCTCCTTCCACAGGCTGAGTGCCCAGTGGTGGTCCCTGTAATGGTTCATTCGAATACAGACCACTCCTCTTCGAGTGGCCATGCCTCTCCCTCCAAGCATTGTGACCTGGCCCGCATGGTTGCTGCACCCTTCAGGCTTTGTGCGTCTGCCCTGGTGCAGATGGAAAGATGGATGTGCCAGACCTGAACTGTGTTGCACCCCCATGTGCTAGGGTCAATGCCCAGCAAGCCAGGCCCTTCACCCTTGTCTCCATCTGCGGAGAGGTGGATGTGACAAGGCGGAGTGGCACTGCGACCCCGGGGGTCAGGTTACAAGACCTGGAGTGGGGCCTGGGTTTGGGAGCTCAGAGCGATCGTGGCAGATACACTTGGGATCTATAGTCTACCCAAAAATCACCTTGTAGCTGAGGGGCACTCTTTATGTCTGTGGGGTTTTCCTACCATCTATCAAAAAGCCTCCCCTTCCTTCCTCTCTCTCTCTTCCCCCTCTCTTTCCTCCCCCCCCACCCCCGGAATAAATTGCCAGGGAGGTTGTGGAATCTCCATCGCTGGAGATATTTAAGAGCAGGGTAGACAGACACCTGTCAGGGATGGCCTAGATTGGGTCACCAACCAGTCAATCGGGATCGACTGGTAGATCTTGGTAAATCACCTCTGACAGGGGATCCTGACTGGTTAGAGGCTATCCAGTGCTGGAACTTCAGCTGCCCCTCCCCCCACTACTGCGCATCGCCTGCCCTTTGCCTTGGAGCTGCCTCCCCCCATCCCTGGGAGCCTCCTGCTTGCTGGGCAGGGCAGGGGAGGGAAAAGAGGGTGCTGATGTCAGGGTGCCCCCTCTCCCACTCTGTATCCTATCTCCATAGAGCAGAGTGAGGAGCACAACAGGACTTGGGAGGGAGTTTGCTGGCTGCTTTTGGGAGTGGGGCAGGGCCAGGGCAGGGATGAGTCTGCCTTAACCCCACTGCATCACTACCCAAGAGCCACCTGAGGTGAGCAGTGCCATTCTGGAGCCCACATCCTGAATGCCTCCCTAGCCAGGAACCCCCTCCTGTACCCCAAGCCCGTCCCTGAGCCCCGAGCCCCCCTGCATCCAAACACCCTCTCAGAGCCTGCACCTAGAACCCCCTCTGGCAACCCAACTGCCTGCCCCAAGCTCAGCTCAGAGCCCCTCTCACTCCAAATCCCTTAATCCAAGACCAGAGCCTGCACCCCACCCTCTGCCCCTGCCTGGTGAAAGTGAGGGAGGATGGGGGAGGGAGGACAGAGTGAGCAGGGGGCGGGGCCTCAGAGAAGGGGCGGGAAGGAGGCAGGGCAAGGGTGTTTGGGTGTGAGGTAGATCTTAGATTGCACTTCAATTCAGAAAGTGATCTTGTGCTTAAAAAAGTAGGAGACCACTGGTCTAGATGGTACTGGGTCCTGCCGTGAGGGCAGGGGACTGGACTCCATGACCTCTCGAGGTCCCTTCCAGTCCTAGTGTTCTGTGAGTCTAGGATTCCCAGACCAAGTAATGACACACCATACAATTGCTACGTTGTACCTCAGCAAACCATGGGGGGTGAGTTCCAGCCCCTGTTTTCTGGATCTCCTGCATCTGGAACGGCATTGCTCTCAGGGCATCTGCTCTTCCCAGTGGCTACAATGCTCTAGCTCAGGGCTACTCAACTTTGGAAGCTCCGGGGGCCACAATGATACTCACAGCACATGCTGAGGGCTGCAACGTAAGTGTGGTTGCATAGACGTGCAAATATATATGCAAATATATGCAAATAGCTTCTTTCACACAATGCCCCGGCATTCCTGGCAACTCCTCCCTGGGGGCTAGAAACACCAACACTCTGTTCTGCCTACATGGTGTCCAGAACACCCTGTTTAACAGCCGGCAAAGCTCAACCAGATCAATTGACATAGCTAAGTAGGGGGCTAGATTCAATTTGGGCTAGCCACCATCCACGGCTCAGAGTCAAGATCTCCTCGACCACCCACTAGATTTTGAAACCCTCAAGTCGCTCTGCAAGTTCAATAAGAGCCCTCTTTGCTCTCCAGTTGCTCTCGGCCTGTAGGCGTTCTGTTTGGTTTAATTTCCGGTAAGGGAACTTGTGCCTTCCCTTGACCTTAATTCAGGATTGGCAAGGCTTTTGTGACTGCTGTTCAAGCCACTGTCTTCCACTTGCCAGCTCAGATAGTCATTCGAATGGCAACGACACCATGGCAGGGAGGAGAGCTTTGCATTTTAATGGCAAGGCCCTTACCTGCTGTATTTTGTAAGGACCAACTCCTATGAAGGCCTGATCCACTCTTTTTACAGAGAGCAGGCTCCGAGTTCTGTCTGAGTCGGGTCATTTATTTGCCAATATCCTTTGCAAAGCTGCATGCTCAGAGGATGAAGAGATGGTATGTTTTCTGGAGGCCCCCTAGGGCAATCTTGTGTTACATAGACAGGATGGCACAGTTTAGATCCTCAGGGAGAACAGGAGGTCAGCAACAAAGAATTTCCAGTCAGAGATTTGCCTGCCTCAGGACATGTTATGACTTGGGGAAAGGGACGGCATCTTTCCACCGGGGATCAAGCTACCGCCGGGGCTTTTCTCTGCAGTGTTCCTGTCCTGCACACTTGGAAAACAGAGGATTGGTCTTGGGTACAAATGTTCATGCCTCATTATGTTCTCACTGAAGCATCCAGAGCGGATGCAAACTTTGGGAAGGCAGTTTGACACTCACTGGCGAAGCAGGCTCCATCCCAAGAGCGCTGCTTGGAAATCTCTAATGGTGGAATACATACAGGGGTGGCCCGACGTGGGCTGCGGCGCCCCCGCCTGCATGGCCCTCAATGGCATGATGTCATCATTGGGCGCCCTGGGCGCCCCGTTGAAGGCGGCGCCCTAGGCGACAGCGGAGTCGGCCTATACTCACGGGCCGCCCCTGAATACACAAGTGCACGATTACTCAGAAAAAGTAGAAATGGTTACGCCCCTACCTGGGAACTGACTGTGGTTCATGGAGGTGTGTTGTGTGCACCTGTACTCATCCACCCGCTGGTCTATTAATATCATGGTCTCCGTGGTGAAGGAACCCACCAGGTGGATTTGAACTTGGGACCTCAGGAGGTTAGTATAGGAGCCTGTATCCCAGTGTTTCTTAAACTTTTTAAGACCGAGGAACACCAAACAATATTTTTTTTAATGGGGAACACCAAGGTTGCGGGGGGGGGAAGGGTCGGGGGGAAGTTATTGAGCAAAAAAAAAAAGGTCACCTGCCCCTTTAAGGGCGGCCATTTTGAATTCTGTGGTGTTCTCCATGGCACACCTCTGACTGCCTCAGTTTAGGAAACACTGCTCTACCCTTTGAGCTAAAAGCCAGCTGACGCCCAGCCCCTGCTGTAGAGGTCTTTTGGTCTGATCTGTTGGAGTGGTCTAGGTGCCACTGCATGGGACAATGAACCACACTAGGGCTACGGCTACACAATGAATGTTTTCCGGAAGAGGAAATGCAAATGGAGCGCTTATTTGCATATCTTGTGCTCTCATTTGCATATTCTCTTCCGATCCTTTTTGCGGAAGAGGTTTTTGTGCAAAAAAGCGCCGTGTAGATGTCACCTTTTTGTGCAAAAAACCCCTTTTGCACAAGAACCCTTATTCCTCAAAAAATGAACACACCAGCAATGGACTATAGATGTGCACAACGCAACGTGAAGCACAACCGTTACCATCCAGATCAGTTACCGCAACTTTCGACGAGCTGGTCTCTCCTGGCTTTCAGGGCGTTATCCTGGGGGTGTAGCCACACCCTTGTGTGGAAGGAGGGGGCTGAGCTGCTCGATGGCAGTGCTGCTTGTTTTGGTCCCAATGCACAACCATTTTTGTTCCCATGGGAAAGAGGAACCTTTTGTTCCCATGGGGAAGAGGGATCTCTGCCAGTGCCCGCCAAGATCTCCCAAGGGGATTCTGACCACACTGGTGGCCAGTGTGACTGGCAACGTGCACAGCCCACGGGGGGCTAACTGACCATGGCCCTCCTTTGAAGAGCAGCCAGGCTGCACACATGCCTTTTCAGCATGGCCAGGCACACAATTGGCTCTCTGTGGCTCAGCACATGGTCCTCAGGACCACATCCATGCGGGCAGAGATCAAAGCCAGCCATGAGGCGGGAGGAGGCTGGGGAATGAGATGGCCGATGGAGTTGGGAAGACTCCACTGGAGCAGACGTCTCGTTTGACGTGCGCCTCAGCGAAAGACGGTGGAGCCGGATCCAGACTCCCCCAGGCTCAGGAGCATTCAGAGCCAAGCAGTGGATTCAGGCCCACCCACCCTGCACCTTGAAATAACCCTGCTCCCTGGGCACAAGCCAAGCCAATGAAGCCAAGGCGCTGGGGGTCAAGGAGCCAGCCTGGAGAGCGCGGGGAGGAGCCTGTGGCCGAGGGAGGTGTGTGGACTCAGAGGGAAGGCCTGGGGACTTGTGGGCAAACCTAGAGGTGGAGAGCCAACGCCTCCTGAATTTGGGGGGGGCCCTCAATCCCTCGTGGGGCCTACGGCTGTCTGAGCACTGAGAGGCTGAGGAGGACCTGGGGAAGGGGTCGGGAAGAGAGGACGGGGGAATTTGGGACTCAGAGACTGTGGGACCCTCAAGCTGTCAGGGGGAGTCCCGCTTGGCTCGGTCTGTGGGGAATGTGCCCCAAGGTCCCCAGCCCTCCATCTGCAGTTGCCAACGTTCTGGCCAAACAAAACCGAACACCGTTGTCCCGGCCCTTCCCTGAGGCGGGACCCCACTTGCTCCATGCCCCCCGCCCCCATCGCTCGCGCTCAGCCCACCGACAGCAATTCTGGGCCGGAGGCAGAAGAGTCAGTGGGCCCCCCCTCACACACCCGCCGCACCCGCGTGGACAACCCCCCCAACATTTGGCTGGGGCGGTGCCTGCACTGGCTGGTGCCCAGCGAGCTCCAGCTGTGCTGCTGCTGCGCGCTCCTCCAGCATGGCCAGGGCTGCCACGTTCACACCCCACAGGGTGGCCAATGGCCTAATCCTGCAGACCCAAAGACCCTTGCCTGGCTCCTGCCCGCCCCGTCTGTGGGGCCCTGCCTCCGCTCATGCCACCCCCCCTCTGTCCACCACTCACTCTCCCCCACCTTCACCCCACCTTCACCACCTGGGCTGGGGGTGCGGGCTCTAGGAGGAAATTTGAGTGTGAGAAGGGGTGCTGGGTGCAGGCTCTGGGAGGGAGTCTGGGAGTAGGGTGCGGGCTCCGGGAGAGAGTCTGGGAGCAGGGTGCGGCTCCGGGAGGGAGTCTGGGAGCAGGGTGCGGCTCCGGGAGGGAATCTGGGTGCAGGGTGCGGGCTCCGGGAGAGAGTCTGGGTGCAGGGTGCGGACTCCGGGAGAGAGTCTGGGTGCAGGGTGCGGACTCCGGGAGGGAATCTGGGTGCAGGGTGCGGGCTCTAGGGGGGAGTTTGGGTGCAGGGTGCGGACTCCGGGAGGGAGTCTGGGTGCAGGGTGCGGGCTCTAGGGGGGGGGTTTGGGTGCAGGGTGCAGACTCCGGGAGGGAGTCTGGGTGCAGGGTGCGGGCTCTAGGGGGGAGTTTGGGTGCAAGGTGCAGACTCCGGGAGGGAGTCTGGGTGCAGGGTGCGGGCTCTGGGGGGGGGTTGGGTGCAGGGTGCAGACTCCGGGAGGGAGTCTGGGTGCAGGGTGTGGCTCCGGGAGGGAGTCTGGGTGCAGGGTGCGGCTCCGGGAGGGAGTCTGGGAGCACGGTGCGGGCTCCGGGAGGGAGTCTGGGTGCAGGGTGCGGGCTCCGGGAGGGAGTCTGGGAGCACGGTGTGGGCTCCGGGAGGGAGTCTGGGTGCAGGGTATGGGCTCCGGGAGGGAGTCTGGGTGCAGG
Organism: Pelochelys cantorii; assembly: GCA_032595735.1. Classification (NCBI taxonomy): domain Eukaryota; kingdom Metazoa; phylum Chordata; order Testudines; family Trionychidae; genus Pelochelys; species Pelochelys cantorii. The sequence goes on along the minus strand of CM064339.1, from coordinate 272,502 downwards.
GTGCGGGCTCTAGGAGGGAGTCTGGGTGCAGGGTGCGGGCTCTAGGGGGAGTCTGGGTGCATGGTATGGGCTCCGGGAGGGAGTCTGGGAGCAGGGTGCGGCTCCGGGAGGGAGTCTGGGAGCAGGGTGCAGGCTCCGGGAGGGAGTCTGGGAGCAGGGTGCAGCTCCGGGAGGGAGTCTGGGTGCAGGGTGCAGGCTCCGGGAGGGAGTCTGGGTGCAGGGTGCAGGCTCCGGGAGGGAGTCTGGATGCAGGGTGAGGGCTCCGGGAGGGAGTCTGGATGCAGGGTGAGGGCTCCGGGAGGGAGTCTGGGTGCAGGGTGCGGGCTCTAGGGGGGAGTCTGGGTGCAGGGTGCGGGCTCTAGGGGGGAGTCTGGATGCAGGGTGAGGGCTCCGGGAGGGAGTCTGGGTGCAGGGTGAGGGCTCCGGGAGGGAGTCTGGGTGCAGGGTATGGGCTCTGGGAGGGAGTCTGGGTGCAGGGTATGGGCTCCGGGAGGGAGTCTGGGTGCAGGGTGCGGGCTCTAGGGGGGAGTCTGGGTGCAGGGTATGGGCTCCGGGAGGGAGTCTGGGTGCAGTTTCTCAGTTTCTGGCCAATAGGAGCTGAGAATTTTTGCTGGGAGCAGGGGCAGTGTAGGGAGCCTTCTCCTTTCCTCCTCTAGCCCCCCCCCCCATCCCAAAGCAGAGCCATGTGGAGCAGCGAGCAGACTGCAGCAGACAGTCTGCCTCAGGTTTCTGCTGGTAAGCGCCTCCCAGCCAGAGCCTGCCTCTGGCCCCCTAGCCCCTCCCTTCCCCAACGCTCTGCCCCCTTCACATACCCAAACCCTCTGCCCCCTCCTGCACCCACACCCACAGATCTGGCACCCAAATCTCCTGCCCCTGATCACAATCCCTTCTTATCCTACGACACATCCCAAAAACCTACATCCCCATCTCCTGCCCTAGGTCACAACTGCCTCCTTCCCCCAAACTCCCTCCCAGACTCCAGTCTCCCTCCTGCACCCTAATCCTTCCCCCAAGCTCCCTTCTGCACCCAACCTCCATCCCAAACTCCAGAATGCCTCCATTCATATCCTGGAAGAGTGCGGCCCTCGACCACTGTCCAAAATCTTGGAGTGGCCCCCTGTCAAAAATGATTGCCCACTCCTGCTCTAAGGGCTGTTCCCTGTAAGCGTTATTCCACACAGCAGCCCATATTGGTGTGTGCCTAAAGGTGGGTGGATTCAAGGTGTCTCTGGCCTCTGTTTACCAGAGCTGGGAATGGGCACAGGTCATTTGTTCTGTTTACTCCCTCTGGGGCATTTGGTGTTGGCTGCTGTCAGGACCCTGGGCTGGTACACCCTTCTTATGGCTCTGAGATCCTCAGCATGAGTTCCACTCTGCTGCATTTGCTTTCAGTGTCTCCATCTCAAGCAGCATTTTCTTCCTTCTGGCACTCAGACTGACCCAGGAGTGCTGAACACCTGCAGAGCCTTAACAGAAACATCCAGCAGAACCTATCCTACCTAATAGAACTGGAAGGGAGCTTGAGAGATCATTGAGTCCAGTCTCATACCCTCATGGCAGGACCATCCCTGGCAGATTTGCCCCCCCCAAATGTCCCCTTCAAGGATTGAACTCATAATGCTGGGTTTAATAGGCCAATGCTCAAACCACTGAACTATCCCTCACAGCAGCCCTCTATGCTTTTCGCTTGTCTGCCTTCTAATAGCCCCACAGCCCTCAGACAGCCCTACAAAATCACGGATGCCATACGGTCCAGTACAGGATGCAGCCCCGGGCCAAGATACGGCCTGTATTCAGCGCCGTCCAGTGTATGCATGAGCAAGAGTCAGCCTAGGGGCAAAGAACCATTTGGATCACTTCTTTTGTTGCTGTTTGTGACAGCCAGCTGGAAGCCAGCAGGGGAACCAGCTGTGATCATGGCGCCAACCGGCTTCCCTAGGGAAGGCTGATTGGAGACTATGGAGCTAATTAGCAGCTCAGGCCAGGTGGGCTCATGAATCATTTAGCATCAGCTGAAGGGTAAAAAAAGCAGAGCTGGGAAGGGAATCAGGAAGGCAGCTCTGGGGCTAGCTGAGTCTCCTCTGTGCTAAGTGCTTCTGGAAAGCACTCAGAACTGTCATTCATGCTTAAATTTGATACTTTACAAATGGGCCTTAACAAAGATGCTAACTACCTTACCCATTACAAAGATAGCTTCCCAATTATCACCCCTAATATCATTATCTCATAGACACTAGCCTCCCCCCCTCAACTGCCCCTCTGTTCTAAAATCTGATTTATCAATTTTATATGTGTTCACTTTTTTTTTTTTATTGTATCCCTTTGGTATTTATGGTCATGCCAATTTTCTTCCACAGTTTGATCTGAGGAAGTGGGTCTGGCCCACGAAAGCTCATCACCTAATAAACCATCTTGTTAGTCTTTAAAGCGCTGCATAGTCCTGTCTTTTGTTTCAGCCAGACCAGACTGACACAGCTATATCTCTATTACTATTCTGGAAAGAGGAGCATTGTTTGCCCCTGAGCCCGTGGGAAAGGGCTCGAGGCAATGTGGCAGGGGTCCGTATTGGTAAGGGAATTTCAGTGAAGTCACATGCTGCTGCTGCCTCATGGACAGAGTTGGAGAGCGTTGGCGAATGGGCACAGCGCGTGTCTTGTTGCATTTCACAGAGCAGCATGATTTCTCAGATCCCTGTCTGGCATTGCCGTCTTGAGGTTGAGGAAGTTATTTGTAATGTGGTAATTCACAGAACTGATAGATCTGATTAGATCGTACACTACTCGGCGGGGATGGCTGCTATCTTGAAAGGAAGCCTTAGGCTGAGGTTGACCCTGCTTCATCTGATGATAAGGTCGATCTTCCACTGATGACAGATGCGTGAGAGTGCCGAAATGAATGGGTCTTATGCCCTAAATAACTTGGGAGAGCTGGGCTTGAGCCCATAACGATTGCACCATGGGAGAGTGGCTTCGCCTGGGAGTGGGTTAAATCGAAGGGCCCGAGTTGTCAGCAAACAGACTTGTCGCTGCGCCACTACACTTTATGTAAGCCGGGGCAATGGACTAATACCCAACTAAGCGCCCTGGATTTCCAGCATCCACCATACAGTCAGTCGATGATTACCCTTTGGGGTGCACTTTTATACACAGGTACAAACATGTTACACTTTCGCTCTAGTTACCTGTTCAAATGTTGTTGCTTTGAGCTGCGCCCTCCCAAATGAAGGCGTTTTCTGGTCAGCGTGTGATGTGATGGAGCTGCGGACGCAGACCCTCGCTGGGCCATGACAGTGACTCCCCGGTGGGTTATTTCCTTCCAGTCCTGAACTTTTGGGCTATGTCTACACTTGCGGCTTCTTGCGCAATAAATATGCAAATGAGGCTAAGCGTGGAATATCGCCGAGCCTCATTTGCATACCTAATGAGCTGCCATTTTTGCGGAAGAGGCTCTTGCGCTAGACGGAGCTGTCTACACTGCCCCTTCTTGCGCAAGAAAAACCCTCTTGCGCAGAGCCGTTATTCCTGAAAATAATCAGTATAGCGGTATTGCGCAAGAGGGTTTTCTTGTGCAAGGGGCAGCGTAGACAACTCCTTCTGGCGCAAGAGCCTCTTCTGCAAAAATGGTGGCTCATTAGGAATGCAAATGAGCAGGGCTTGACAAACGGCAGCAAAAGCCGCTTGCCAGCCCCGCACTGCACATGCGCAAGAGCCGCATAGCGCATGTGTGCGCCGCTGGTAAACGGAGCGCGCGACTGAAATCTACTCGCCACGGGCTCGGCGATATTCCACGCTTAGCCTCATTTGCCTATTTCTCGCGCAAGAAGCTGCGAGTGTAGACATAGCCTTAGAGGGAAGCTAATGGCCTTAACTCAGCTTAGGAGCCCTATGTCTGGCCAGCAGGGATCTGGCACTCTGGTGACTTACAACTGTACGATTCTGAAGTCCCGCGGTTCTCGGGTGATACCACTGTGGTTTAGGGGGGGTTTCTTTAACCTTTTTAAAGTGGCCTGCAGGGGATATCAATTAAGTTTGTGTCTTTATTGCTTCTTTATCGTGGCTAAAGACAGTTTGAAATGCTTAGATTTAGTTTCTCTTGCCCGTCCAAGAAGCCTCTGTGGGCTCCTTCAGGAGCTGGTAGTATCTATGTCATCAGAGGAACCAGCTTCCTTGGGCAGGGAACAGATTGTTTTTCAGCCTAACAAATAACAAGAAAATGTTTAACACCTGACTGTCGTCAGTCAGGATTTAGGGTTTGTCCCCATGGGTTCCTGACAGGTTTTCTGCTCCATAAATGATGATCAACTTTCAACTGCGTTCATGCTCTCTGTCTAAATGTGTTAACCATGCGCAATTAGTTAATATAACAGACTCCGGAGAGAGCCCTCAGGGACCACAAATCAGATAATGATCGAAAGCACCAGAGTAGGTTTATTGTCAAGCAATATACAGTAATAGTTGTCAGCAAACAGACTTGCCGCTGCACCACTACACTTTATGTAAGCTGGGGCAATGGACTAATACCCAACTAAGCGCCCTGGATTTCCAGCATCCACCATACAGTCAGTCGATGATTACCCTTTGGGGTGCACTTTTATACACAGGTACTAACCCGTTACACTTCACTCCTGATGTACCAGGTTGCCACCCTCTGTTGCCTTGTTACCGCCCCTTACCTCACAGAAGGGGGGTTTACTTACTATCCTTCGTGCTGTCAATTTAGACCTGGTTCTGAACCTAGGCCGGTGTGTATGGGTAAGGCAACACTAGCTCGTTAGTTCGAGCTAGATAGTCTAATGAGGGCAAACGGAGTTGCAAATGAAGCCCGGGATTAAATATCCCAGGCTTCATTTGCATCTTCCCGGGTGCCGCCATTTTTAAATCCCCCTTAGTCCGAACTCCGTGCCCGCGGCTACACGCGGCACGGACTAGGTAGTTCAAATTAAAGATCCTAATTCAAACCACCGTTACCCCTCATTGCAGGAGGAGTAACGGTAGTTCGAATTAGGATCTTTAATTCAAACTACCTAGTCCGTGCTCCATGTAGCCGCAGGCACGGAGTTCGGACTAAGGGGGATTTAAAAATGGCGGCACCCGGGAAGATGCAAATGAAGCCTGGGATATTTAAATCCCAGGCTTCATTTGCAACTCCGGTTGCCCTCATTAGATGACCTAGCTTGAACTAACGAGCTAGTGTAGCCTTACCCTATGTTATTTGTGGGGGGGGGTGTTGGTACCAAGATGTTTTTTAACGGGGTGGTCTGTTACGACCCCTCTGGAATGTGCTCACAGCCTATGCCTAGGACCTCTTGGTAGGGTTGCCAGGTGTCCAGTTTTTGCCTGGACAGTCCGTTATTCGTGGCCCCTGTCCGGTAAAAAAAACAGAAAATACCGGACATGTAAAATGTCCAGTATTTTCTGTTTTTGTTGGACGGAAGGCTGGCGGGGACATTCTTCCCCTGCCGCGTCTGGCAGGGACGGGGACGGGGATGGGGGGGGGAGCAAGGAGCACAGGGATTTTTAAAGGTGCAGTGTCCTTTTTTTGAGGGGGGGAAGGGGGCTCAACAACTTTGCCCCCCTGCCCTTTTTTTTTTTGGATAAACAATTTTTTTCCTGCCATGTTCGGGATTTTTTGTGAAAGTATCTGGCAACCCTACCTCTTAGGTCAGAGTGTTTCTGTAACATCAGCCCTGTTCTTGCAATTTCTGTGAGCATGTCCTGCCTCTTGCTCACAGATTAACTTTGCTTTATATTGACCATTGCTGTCTAGGCCTCAGGCCTCATACCCAGCTTGTGATATGTGGGCTTATGTTCCAGACCCCCATTTTACTACGCTGACAAACAGTTGGAAGAAGAACCTCCATGAAGGATGCCCTTGCTCCGGCGTGTCTGCAAGAGTGGAGGCAGGAGCCAGCTCAAACAATGCTGTGTCAGTGCTGCCCTCCAATCTAGACACTCTCTTGCGCAAATACTTTTAACGGAAAACTTTTCCGTTAAAAGCATTTGCGCAAATTCATGTATTGGAGGTCCCTAGGACACAGTCAGATTCCACCCTGTTGGCAAGGTTTAAACACCAGAGAGGCTAAGAGCTTTCAGGCCCCAGTGCAGAGAAGCAAATGTTAGCTCTAATAGCTTGGTGTCTCGTTTTTCCCCATCTGTAAAATGGGGACAATAATACATACCAACCACTCTAGGAGACAGCAAAGCCTAACCAGACACGACACGAATTGGCACTTACCATGACAATGATGGGGGCTAAAGATATGCCTGAAATAGGTTCAGGGCCACTGACAGGGTGGGGCAAAGGGGCAGTTGTTCTGAGGCCCAGCGATTTATTTTTTTAAAGGGCCCAGAGCCCTTTAAATTGCCAGCCGAGTCCTACACAGCGTGGTATGGGCTGACAGCTGGCTGCCCAAGACCCTAGTCCTTGTGGGGAGCCCAGAGCCAGGCCCTCTGCCACATTGCCCAGGGCCTGGCAAAGTCTGTCCCTGCCCCCCCAAGTAAGTTAGTTTACGTGTGTAAAGTCCTTGGACAGAAATTCTCAGTCTAGAGTGCTTCAGGAAGGCTGGTCTAGAGGTTGGCGCACTCCTCTTAAGAGTGTGGCGATTGGGGGTCAAGTTCTGGTTTTGTACCTGTGCGCCCAAGGGTACCAACAGCTCTTTGTATAGATTCTTGCGTTAGTACCCTTCCTATCTATTGCTATCCCTTGATCCTTATCTGCTTCCTTTTAACTATCCAATCTTCAGGTGCTTATAGATTGCCAGTTCTGCCTACTTGTTTTTCCCTTTGATATTTTCATCCTTGTTTCCTGCCCCCTTGCTCCTTGTTTCCTGCCCCCCTCCTTTTTTCCCCTTCCCCCCTCTCCCTTCTCTCCTATTTATTTTGGGTCTGCACATCCTAAACAACAGCACATTGGTTACAAAAGTGAGCCTCATTAATGGGAACAAACTCAAGTGTACCCTGACCATTTGGGGCTTTTTGATTTAAAAAGCTGAAGCCTTCTTTGGCAAACACAAGTCTTGCCCTTCCCCCTTGCCCTGTGGGTTTAAATCCTGAAGTCTCCATCTTAACAAAGACAAAGACTGGCTGGGTGTGTCTTCCCTGGTCGCAATGGCCATGGAATTTCCTTGCTCCCTACAGCGAATCAGGTAGTAAGCAGCCCAGACACTAATCTGGCCCCCCTGCTTTCAATCTAGTTTTCCAAGTGGGCCACTGCCTCACAGAGACAGGGTTTAGGTGTACGGGCCTGATAGACTTACGGCTCTCAGATCCTTTCACTACCAACCTCTGCTTCCTAGATGTGAAGCTCACTGATAGATTACAACTGTCCACAGTGTCCAGAGATAGGAGTGTCTCTGCCATCCCCTGCATTCCACAGAGATTCACTACAACACAGCTGCTCCTCTGAACCCGAGACTCACCTCGTCCCCTCACAGCATCAGACTGGAAACATTCCTGTCCCAGCAACACACACTCCCCAGCAAGCTGGTCAAACCCAGGCACTTGTTTCATCTCCCTGGCTGCTTCTACTTCATCTGAAACAACCCCCCGTCCCTCTGCAACTTCCTCACCCTTGTCCACATGGGACCTTTCTAACTGCAAGTCACTTTTACTTGGTTCCGGCACAGCAAACTGCTGGCCAACATCCCCATAAGGATTCTCTGCCCTATGACCTTTTGTAAGGCAAAGCTCACCTTTCCCATGCCCTACAGTAGCATCGCCCTGCAGAGCCACCATCAACTCCTCTTGAGTTTCCACCACTCCCTGAACAGGCAGGTCTCCATGCAACCCCCTTTCAGGCAACCAAACAGACTCCTCTGGTAAGATGTCAGAGACATCTTCCTCCCCCTTGCAGCTTTCTAGACTGCTACACTGTTGGTAGGAAGCACACTTACCACACCCTGCTGCTCCCCGGGTCTCCTGGCCAGGGTAGCACCCTGATCACACAGAGTCACTCTCCTCCCTCCCAGCAACACACCAGCAACAGGCAACACACAAGCACCAGACTGGTCTGATCCCTGGGATCCTGACATGATACTGCCTGGACCTACCCCAGTTACAGCACCACTCTCCCCAGCACACACAAACCGAGGGTCCTCCCCTTTCAGCTGTCCCCAGAACGAACTCTGGACCCACAGCGTTCTCCTCAGCCACTCCAGGCTGACAGGCACCTCCCGCAGACAAAGAGCTGGGAAGAAACCCTCCCCCCCAGGCATACCGCCCCTCCCAGCAGCCAAACTGCCAGTTTCCACACAGAGAAGTTGCTCACACGGAGCACCCTCAGATAAATCACCTTCCGCTTGTGCAGGTTCGATTTTACAAACCTCACCAGCCAACAACCCATCACCCTCTAGAACTTGATCTTTTTCCTCAGCTAAAACTCCGCTCTGGCCAGCCACTCCAGACTGCTCCCGAGAAACATTTCCCTGCTTACTGGGCTCTCCCTGGCCTGTTTCTGATTCCAGCCTCACCTCTGAGGCATCAAGCAGTCATGCAGAAATCTTACTCACAGACACATAGCTCTCCTGCATAGATACACAGCTACCTTCCTCAGGCAAACAGAGAAACTTTTACCTTGGTCCCAAGAGGACTGACTAGACACAGACAACTGCCCAGAATCACGCTCATCCAGGGCTGGATTAAGGGGTGGGGGCTACCCGGGCAGCTGCGCGGGGCACCAACCTATGGGGGGCACCTGATGGCAGCTGTAAGGGGCGCCGCGCGCCCAACTGCAGCTGTAAGGTACGCAGTGCGCTGGGGGGGCAGAGCTGTGCATGCGCCGTGTGCCCGGGGGCAGAGCCGTGTATGCGTCGTGCGCCCACTGCCCGGGGCGCAGGAATGGCTCGAGCCAGCCCTGCGCTCACCCCCTTCACAAACCTCCCTGTTACCTACAGGCAACACAGAAGATTTACTTTCATACATGTTCTGGGGCTGGGTGCAGGTACCAGGCCAATTACACACAGTAGCCACGCTATAATCACACCCCATCCCCACATGGTTGTACACTGAACTCCTGGGAGGATACAGTCTCTGTTGTTCTTCCACTCTTTGGGTCTGGAGTTCCTTGGGATGTTGAACAGTGACTGCAGCATTCGTGGGAGCAGGGTGGTTAGTTGGTGGGGCCTCTACTTTAGCCATCCTCTCCTGTGCTTCCGCTTCCATTTGCCTGGTCTCTGCCTTTATTTCCGCTATCCTTGCCTGTTTTTCTGCTTCCATTCGCCTGGTTTCTGCTTCTATTTGCTTCAGTCATCATAAGAACTCCACCCCTTTCTCAGTTAGAGGTCTGCCGGCTGCCTTAGAGGCAGCTTCCCACATAGAAGGCAGTGACGAGGGGAGAGAAGGGCTGCTATACCTTGCTCCTGCCCTCTCAAGGTTACTCCGCCCCTGGACTCACAGGGACATGCTCCTGTCTCCCCTCCTTGGGGTATGAATCTGTCCTAAAGCTGGACATCATGCCTTAACTAGCCTAGCTATCCAGTTGTCCCAAAAGCTAGAACAAAATAAACCGGTTGGGATGGACTGTCTGGCTGGCTGTAGATTAAACTTCTGTCTGTCTCTCCCCAAGACACCAACAGAAAAAACACACACAAGAGAAACAGAAAAAAAACCTCCCAAGCTTGCAACTGCTCAAAGAAAACCCTGTGTCTTTTAAAAACCCTGGGTCCTCAAAATGATCCCACCGGTCTGCCACCATGTCAAGGCTGTTCCCCACTCTGGCACGATGAATGCAGAAGTGGGGGCCCACAAAAACACCCCAAAACCTGATCTCTACAGGCTTTGGTACAAAACTCCCCCTCCCCCAATCCTAATACCTGGACTTTGGAGAATATAAACTACTGCCACTATCAAGTGCTTTTGAACCTACAAACGGGGGTCGACATTTGAAACCAGGGCACCCCAAGCTCTTTTCTCCAAAGAGCTTGAAAGGAAAAGAAAAAATACAAGCTACCGTCTGTGGTAGCTGCCCTCTAATCAGAGGCCTGCAGATATCCACAGATAGATTTTCTAGGGCACAGAAATGAACCAATACCAGGTTAATTAACAGAAAGAAAGAACTTTTATTGTCAAAACAAAACCCCGGTTACAAGCATAGTTGGAATGGCTAGATGTAAGAGCCACCAAATAATATACTCGTGGAGGATTCCCCCATGGGCCAAAACTTAGTTGCAAAAGAGAGGAAACCCCATTTCTAACAGCACAGACATCAGATCCAAATTCCCAAACCAGAAAACAATAAAACCTGATGGATTTATCTAGACTTTACCCTACTTACACATTATGAAGAGTCTTTTTCTTGGAGAGAGACATGTCTTCTGTCTCCCTCAGTATCTAGAGAGCAAACTCTGGCCCAGAGACAAAGGAGGGAAAACCCCAAAATTCCTTTGTCTCAGTTTGACATCCCTACCTGCATTTCTATTAAGAACATAAGAATGGCCATACTGGGTCAGACCAAAGGTCCATCCAGCCCAGTACCCTGTCTGCCGACAGTGGCCAATGCCAGGTGTCCCAGAGGGAGTGAATTGAACAGGTAATGATCAAGCGATCTCTCTCCTGCCATTCATCTCCACCCTCTGACAAACAGAAACTAGGCTCACCATTCCTTACCCATAGTGGCTAATAGACATTTATGGACTTAACCTCCATGAATTTATCTTGTTCTCTTTTAAACCCTGTTATAGTCCTAGCCTTCACAACCTCCTCAGGCAAGGAGTTCCACAGATTGACTATGAGCTGTGTAAGAAGAACTTCCTTTTATTTGTTTTAAACCTGCTGCCCATTAGTTTCATTTGGTGGCCCCTAGTTCTTATATTATGGGAACAAGTAAATAACTTTTCCTTATTCACTTTCTCCACACCACTCATGATTTTATAGACCTCTATCATATCCCCCCTTAGTCTCCTCTTTTCCAAGCTGAAAAGTCCCAGTCTCTTTAATCTCTCCTCATATGGGACCCGTTCCAAACCCCTAATCATTTTAGTTGCCCTTCTTTGAACCTTTTCTAATGCCAGTATATCTTTTTTGAGATGAGGAGACCACATCTGTATGCAGTATTCCAGATGTGGGCGTACGATGGATTTATAGAAGGGCAATAAGATATTCTCCATCTTATTCTCTATCCCCTTTTTAATGATTCCTAACATCCTGTTTGCTTTTTTGACTGCCGCTGCCCACTGCGTGGACATCTTCAGAGAACTATCCATGATGATGCCAAGATCTCTTTCCTGATTTGTTGTAGCTACATTAGCCCCCATCATATTATATGTATAGTTGGGGTTATTTTTCCCAATGTGCATTACTTTACACTTATCCACATTCAATTTCATTTGCCATTTTGTTGCCCAGTCACTTCGTTTGGTGAGATCTTTTTGAAGTTCTTCACAGTCTGCTTTGGTCTTAACTACCTTGAGCAGTTTAGGATCGTCTGCAAACTTTGCCACCTCACCGTTTACCCCTTTCTCCAGATCATTTATTGGCTGACTGCTACCTGGCTAGGTCCAGGGGATATAGTTAACCCCTTAGTCCCCAGGCTGCTGTACAGCCCTCATGGTTACGACACCAAGCTACTCTGGGTGTCTGCGTTTGGATGCTAGGGTTGCATATGAGAGGCATGGAAGGGGTTAAAGCTCTCTCTCTAGTCAAGGTCTGTTGCGCCCTTGAGTACAGAGACTTCTGGTTTGTAAATGCTAAGCCACAAGAGCAGCCTGAAGGTAAATGCTGAGTCCGGGGGAGGGAGCTGGGGGAGAGGGCTGCTGAGAAGAATTTTTTGGAGGGGCGGGGCGATTGCCACGGTGACGAAAGGCCTTGTCTCCTGCTGGGAGCCTGCTGCCAGTGCGGGTGCACCGGGAGAAGCGCCCCCAACATAGCCCCGGCCGAGAGACCAGGTGCCCCGCTGGCTGGGATCTGAAGGAGATCACAGCCCCCCCGATGGGCTGGAAGGTGAATTGGCTCTCACTGCAGCTGCCTGAAAGCGCACATTGAATGGGCAGCGAGTTGGCCTCCCTCCTTCCCTTCATCCCCGCCCTTCTGAAGGGAGCAGGGCAGGGCAGCATCTCTGAGCGGCAGCAGCGGAGCCTGTCCAAGGCGGCCACCAGCCCACGAGGCAGGGGGGCAAGAGCCCCATGCTACTGAGGGGGCGAGCGAGCTCTGCAGAGGCTTGTGTGGGCCTTTTGTCTGGGAGGATGTGGGGCTGTTCTCCTCCCCCGTCTTGCAGTATGAGTGGCGCACCAAGTCAAACCAAAACTTGTCGCTGATGCAGCTTTTTCCGACTGAGTGCTGAAACCACTAAGCGCTGTCTTGTTTGCAGCCAAAGCTATGAATGTGGTAAGGAATGGTTTCCCTAGCCTGTTTGTCAGAGGGTGGAGATGGATGGCAGGAGCGAGATCGCTTGATCTGTTTGGTTCACTCCCTCTGGGGCACCTGGTATTGGCCACTGTCGGCAGACAGATTACTGGGCTGGATGGATCTTTAGTCAGACCAAGTCTGGCCGTTCTTATGTTCTTATGAATTCCTGTCTGGAAGAGGGACCTACGTTATCGAGACTTTTAAACTGGCAGTGGGCCCAGACCCCCAGCCCGCCAAGTCCAGATTCACCGTAGAATCCAGGTCTGAGCTTTGACTTGGGATAGAAACCACAGCTAGACCCAGGATCTGAAGAACTCTCGCTGCCTTTTACTTGTTTAACTTGCTCCTCTCTCTGGATCCCAATTCTAGCTTCACCAGAATCAAACAAGCCCTCTTTTGACAGGGATCGAAGGAGGCTAAGGAGGTGGCTTTCTCTGGGCTACAGGGCGGGGTTGGAAGAAGAGACCATCACCCCGCTTTAAAAAGAAGGGGGAAAAGAAAGAACTAGGGAAGAGGATGTTTGCTCCTCCCCCCCCCCCCCCGCCATACACATGCGAAGCAACAAGTCCCGAGCAGCAGATGGCTGACACAGCTAAAGGGAACTAGCACCAGGAGGTAGGATGAAGAGGAATGGAGCTCTTGCCCATCCTTTACCAGAGCCTAATCAAAACATGGCCAGGACTGTTCTTGACTAGCAACATTTCCAAGATCGCTTAGTTCGGGACTTCAGAGCTATGTATTCTCTCTCAGTAGGAGCGGGCCGGGGGCTCACGGATCTGTGGCTGGTCACCTTCGCTGTCCTCCAACTGGTTCTAAACTCTGCGGGTTCCCCTTGGGTGCTGCACTGACAGGCGTCACCGGCACACGGTCCCCTCTGCGGGCCAGGTGACAATGCCAGCCCCAAACCACTTGCTTCCCTGTCTCGAAACCATGCCCAGCCGTTCCCCCGGCCTTTCTTTCCCACAGGGCTGTCGACGCCACAGCCATCGACTTCCAACCCCTGGCACGTGAAGTGAGGGAAAGCAGAACTCGCGAAGGCCTCTGCTGCTCAAGCTAGCAGGCGGTCGCACGGGTAGTGTGAGGGCTTTCACCTCTTCCTCGGAGCCCTCAGCCCCTCAGGTCCGGGCTGGGAAGGATGGAGTCACAGAAGGCCGGGAGGCACGGCAAGGCTAGATGGTGTAGTCTGACCTGCTGCATATCCCACAGGCCCACCAAGCACTGGCACACTGTGGCTAATGAAAGTGTTACAGCCGCAGGAAGCCATAGTATGTGCCACGTGGAGGGGGGGTGGGGCTGAGGTGCTCCAGTGCCCATGGTCTCCTGCCATGGCAGTGAAATGATTTAACAGAGATGGACCCAAACATATCTGCACCCACATGCTGCAGAGGAAAGTGACACCCCTCCCCCTTGTCACTGACAATCTAACGGGCTGGGGGGGGGGATTCCTCCCTGAGGCCACATCTGCAATCAGAGACCCCGAGCGTGTGAGCATGAACCAGCCAGGCAAGCATCTGAGGGAGAGAGAGAGCCCCGAGCCTCCAGGCCCACTGCCCCATCCACCAACCCTGATGTTTCAGAGGAATGAGACTTAAAAAAAACCACCCCTCCTAGAATAAGTTGGGCGGGGGGGAAGACGAGTCCCAGTGGCTGGCTGAAACCCTGAAGCATGTCATTTAGGATCATAAGACATAAACCAGAAGTGAGGCACCAGGGTAGCTGAGCCCTGCCCTCCACCACCACAAGCACCCCTGACGTGCGCACGCATTCACACATTTCTCCTGCTTTCTCTTAAAACGAAGTCGTTTGCGAGACGGTTCCAGAACCGCCCCTGCTGGTTCCAAACTTTCAGCTCCAGTTTGTTCCTGGCTAGTTCACATCTGTTTGTTATTGGGCCACCTTTAGCTTCAAGAGCTTTTCATCCGGCCAGGTATCCTCCCTCCCTCCCCCCGCAGTGTATTTACAGAGAGCCCTTCTCCGCCTTCCTTTGGCTGGGCCTTCTCCCATAAGCCGGGTCCTGCCTTCCCTGATCGCCCCGGGAGCTCTTCTCCCCGCCTGTTCCTGTTAAATTCGTTTTCTTGAATGCAGGCGACCAGACCTGGTCCACGTGCGGCTTTCCCAGCAAGCTCCCTGGTGAGTCCCGGGCTGGGGCTTGGGGCTGCTGGCTGCGCATGGGGCTGCCGCCGCCCGCGGGGAAGAGGCCCCTCTCTCCGGCCACAGCAGCTCCCTGGCCCGCTCCTCCAACCCCAGCAACAGGGCCAGATTAAGAAAGAGGCTTGAGGGGCTGCAGCCCTGAGCTCTGGGCCAGCCCATCCTGCTGGGGGGAGGGGGTGTGGAGGAGGCGGCTCTGTGTGCTGCTGTTCCTTCACCCCCGCCCCAGCCAGAGCTGTGTCCCCATGAGCACCAGGAAGCTCCGTCCCCACAATTCCCATTGGCTGGGAATCTTGGCCAATGGGAGCTGTGGGGGGCGGAGCCTGCAGGTGAGCTACGGGACAGCACAGGGCCATCTCCCCCTCTCCCTCACCAAATGGGCACTGCCTCAGATAAGCGTCCTGCACCCCGATCCCCAGCCCTGAGCCCCCCACCATCACCCTAGCTCCCCGCTAGACCCCACAACCAACCCTTAGCCCCCCCCTCATCCAAACCTTCTGCCCTGAGCAGCACTCCATACTGCTTGGCCCCAACCTGGAGCCCCATCCTGCACCTCAAACACTGCATCCCCCATTCTGGGCCCCCTCCCCCATTCCAAACCCCTCAGCCCCACCCCCACCCCAGATCGTCCATTGTGCAGAATGACTTTTGTTATGTGCACCAATAGGGAGGTGATGTGCCACATGCCATCTCCACACTGCTGCACATAACACAATTCATTCCGCACGTGGTCATAAAAATAAACGAGGGAACGCGGCTTGGTACTATGGAATTTCATCCCATTTCTGTCGCTTCAGGGCCATGCTGATCTTCCTGGACAAGGCTGTGAGCCTCCTCTGTGTTGACCTGTCCTGCTCTGCTCCCCAGGTTGACTTGCCAAGCATCATGAAGGGATCTAGTGACATCCACTGACACAACCTTAGCTGAATGCTTCCAGACCACAGCACTTGATAGCTGCGACGTGAGCCCATTGCTCCTCGTTCTCTCATCTGCCACCACTGAGAACAGCCTCTCTCCATCCTCTTTGGAACCCCCCTGCAGGAAGCTGAAGGCCGCTATCAAATTCCCCCTCACTCTTCTCTTCTGCAGACTGAGGCAGTCCATCTCCCCAAAGCTTACCCCTCGTATCCCCTGAAACTGCTCTGCTGGCGCTGGGCTGGCGGAGATAGCAGGCTTACTTCGCTGCAGGGACAGGACTTACAGGCAGAGCTCCCAGGAGAGAGAGGCTCTTACTGAGAACAAAGTGATGAGCATGCAACTTTACTTGCTGTATGTTTGCCGGGAAAACTGGAAAATGCTTTTACTACAAGATGTTGGGGGGAGTACTGCACTGGTGGGTGTGGAAACACTGTGGCAAGAGGCAGGGTTCATAATAGTCCCCCTTAAGAGACTACAGCCTTTTGCATGCCCACAGAAAGGGAAACTGAGGCAGGAGCTCCCATCATGCTGCATCCTGCTGCAAGACGGCACCTCAGGCAGCTTTGAGGAGAGGCAGAATGTGGTCATGGCCTCTCGTGAAGTAGAAGGCTTTTCACAGGACACTGGAGAAGACTGAGGGCATGTCAGAGAGACTGGAGGAGGTGACGGCAGTGTGAGATGCTGGCGGCTTGGATGTGATGCGGTGGGGCACCTGGAGAGGACTGGGCTTTGGAGAAGATGGCTACCAGCAGGATGGAGCGACCGTGTCCACTTGGGAGGGGAGGAGAGAGAGCACTGAAGTCACAAGCCCGGGGAAGGACGTTGGAGTTGTACAGAAATGGGAAGGAAGGAAGGAAGGAAGGAAACGAATGCAGCTGTTGGCACTTTGAGCTAGCACTTCCGGGATAGGGGAGATGTCCAAGACATAGCTGGGGCCTTTGTCCTTCATGCTGTCCAGCACCTCCTAAATGCAGGGGCCACATCTAGAGTTCAGCCCTCCGCTTCCCTGGCTGAACGCACTCTGCCAAGGGGCATTTCCCCTTGTACGTGTCGCGAGAATCACAGGTCTGATGATGAATACCCAAGGGGGAAAGGACAGAACCAGGTGGACAGTTTTATCAAATAAAAATTATTTATTTATGACAGTGGTGAATTTATAGTATTTATTCTAAGATTTTTAATAGACCGTGTTAATAATGAACTTACAGTATTTATTATATTTATTCTATGGTTTCTAGTAAAATGCGTCAGAGATATAAGGATGGGCATGGCAAGGGGAATCTTAATCTCTAATCTTAAAATATCCAGCTACAGTAATAAAATAACAGTGATAACTACAAACTCTTATGTACTACCCAAAAACAACTACAACACTAAGCTTATACAACAGGAAAAAATCAAATCATACATACAAACTTACACAGCACACGGAACATTAGAAAGATATCGGTTCGGTTGCGAAGGCCTTGGTTACGCCCGAGAGACGGGGGAGGTGGCTGGTCGGTTGATCAGGCCGGCAGCGCTTTGAAGTATACGAGAAGGCACATGCACGGTGGTACGTGTGTTGCAAAGACCTCCTAGAGTGAACTGTGCCATGGGTATTTATCCCCAAATCTGCACATCGCTTTCCTGTGCTTGCATATTACCATATATGGCCCAATGGTCACCAAGTGGGGGGGGTCTGTGTCCCAGGGGTTGGGCCAAAACTGTGCAGGTTTCATGCGACCAGGTAAGCCCCGCAGTTCTCACGCCAAGGTGACGGGTGGGAGAATCTGAGGCTATTTTCCCCTTTTCACACCTTCCCTTTTTCTAAAGGCAATGGTATGCAGGAAGGGTGCGGCCGGTTTCTCTCAAGGAGTACTGCAGCCCACTATAGCAAGAGCGGCCTGGCCAAACTTTTTTACTGGGGGAGCAGTTTCTTTTCTCTAATAGTACGCAGCTGGTGATCTCTGCCCATGGGACCCACGCTTTTCTGGTGCCATCCTCCAAGCTGCTGCTTTCAACCCTGGCACCGCAGACATATTTCACTTCTCAGATCAGACCTAGCCGACCACTGAACACACACGCTGTCATGCTGAAGTGTTCCACCTTCCCCGGCGCGAGGCATCTGCGTAACCACATACATGAGAAGCGGGGAAATGGAGTCCAACTTCTGCAACGCAGCACACAAAGATCATCATGACCCTCTCCCCCGGTTTCAAACTGAAACTGCTGAGTGACAGGCATCTCTCTCTGAACTCCCAAAGGGCTGTGAAGCCAAGTGGTTTCAACAACTGCTCCCGTGCAATCCACCGTGGTGAGCGATGTGGCCGGAAGAACCGTCACTTGGACGTTCTCACGGCTTTTGTTGGAGTCGCTGCGTTGCTGTAGCCACGGAGCGGAATCGCTCGGAGACGGCAGGCGACACTTCCATGTGGACTGTTGGCTGTTTCCTTCGACTGGATGTTGTGTATCAGATAAGGGAGCCATCCCTTCATAGAATCATGGAACCCTAGAACCGGAAGGGACCTTGCGAGGTCATCGAGTCCGGTCTCCTGTCCTCACGGCAGGGCCAAGCACCATCTAGACCTTCAGGACACTCTGTTTCTGGGGAGTGCCTTTAATCAGTCACATTGTTACAAGACCTCCTGCACCATCAGCAGGCTTCCAGGCTTGGGCTGGTGCCCAGACTACAGGACACTGCAGGGTGGGAGGGTCCCCCGGGGCTTAGGTTCCAGCTGTAGTGTCCTGGATGGAGCTGTGGCATGAGGACATCCTCCACCGGCCACTGCCCCTCCAGCCCATCTCAGGAGGGCGCGGGAGCAGAGCGGGGAGCCCCTGTAAGTGAACACTCACAGGCTGGCTGGTGATGGGAGACCGGATGTAGACAGCAGCTGTTTCACCCTCCCTGCCTACAGAGCCCGATCCTCACCGTGAACCCGTGGGGAGGCTTCTGCTGGGTGCGGGGAAAGAGACGCTGGCCCTCCCCTTCCTTGCATCCCCGCCCCCAGACCAGAGGCCAGACACGCCAGGCTCTCATACCAGTGCAACGCCAGAAGCTTAGAGTGTGGGACTGGGCCCTCACCAAATGAGGCCCTCTCGCAGTGGTTTGTGGCTGCGCAGATTCACAGCTGGCCTCCCAGATGCAAGGTTTGCTGGTATTACAGTTCAGTCCCCCTTTGCCACAATGATTAAACCTCCAGAAATCTATTTCCTCCTCTGCCCCGCTCTCCAGCCAAAAAAATTCACATTGGGCGCATTAGCTGTCAGAACCCGCCTTGTACTGCCTTGCTTTAGACAGGGAGCTCTTGAAGGCAGGGACCGCCGCGGGCCCCACGTTGGTTCAGTGCCCACCCCTGGACTCCACGGGGCTACTGAAACGCCAGTGCACTCGGAATTGCTTGAGCTGACGTTCGACAAGCCCCACAGGCTTCGGTAAACCACAGAAGCCCAACGCTCCCCTCAGCTGCTCTGCACATAGGCCTCTCCGGCAGCGGCGCTGCCACTGGGGAACCGGACGGTGGGTTGTCTCCTCTTCTCTCAGCATCTCCCTGCGCGCAAGGTTCCCCTCCGGGCCTGTGACGAGAGCCAAGGCTCGGAATTCGCCCAGGGCGGGTGTGCCGTCTCGGGGGCTCCGCGTCTGCCCCAGCTGAGCGGAGTGGGAGGAAAGGCTGCCCTGGTACAGCCATGGGAAGGGAGGTCATGAAAGCGCCTTTGGAAATACCAGTGTCCTAGCAGCTCCTCCCTAGTTCCATGACGGCCCTGAATCCAGCCCTTCTAGCGCGACTTGCTGTGGACGCAGCCGTAGGCAGCAGGTTTTCCCGGCTCTTGTGAGAGGGGAGCTGTGCTAGCGTGTGTATTACCACAGGTAGGATGTGCACAAACCTTTTGTGTGCCAGTGCGGCGTTCCGCGCGCCGGGGCCTGTCTGCTACGTGGTCTGACCCAGCTCGTCTCGGCTGGGAGGTATTTCTGGCCTATCTCAGACAACCATTGATCAGGGGAAGCTGCACGAGAGGGATGCGGTGGGCTGGGGAAGGCAAACCACCTCATCTGCCATGATAAAATCTGACAAAAGGGCTGTTTCTCTGAGGCGGCTGTCTCAGCGGAGGTGTTTTTTTCAAACATTTCTAGTTTGTAATGTGATGTAACCCTTACTTAGCCTCCTGTCCCCATCTCCAAATCTGTATTCACCCACATGCCCTCCTGCTGACACCCCCAGACCACTCCTGCACCCTCCCTCCCGCCCACACCCCTCACCTCCCACTCCCACCCCAGCCCACTCCTGCACCCTCGCTCCTGCCCACACCCCTCACCTTCCACTCCCCTCTCTAGCCCACTCCTGCACCCTCCCTCCTGCCCACACCCCTCACCTTGCACTCCCACCCCAGCCCACTCCTGAACCCTCGCTCCTGCCCACACCCCTCACTTTGCACTCCCACCCCAGCCCACTCCTGCACCCTCGCTCCCGCCCACACCCTCACTTTGCACTCCCCTCTCTAGCCCACTCCTGCACCCTCGCTCCCGCCCACACCCCTCACCTTCCACTCCCCTCTCTAACCCACTCC
The DNA here is from genome assembly GCA_032595735.1 of Pelochelys cantorii. Classification (NCBI taxonomy): domain Eukaryota; kingdom Metazoa; phylum Chordata; order Testudines; family Trionychidae; genus Pelochelys; species Pelochelys cantorii. The sequence goes on along the minus strand of CM064339.1, from coordinate 252,553 downwards.
TGCACCCTCCCTCCTGCCCACACCCCTCACCTTGCACTCCCACCCCAGCCTACTCCTGCACCCTCGCTCCCGCCCACACCCCTCACTTTGCACTCCCCTCTCTAGCCCACTCCTGCACCCTCCCTCCTGCCCACACCCCTCACTTCACACTCCCACCCCAGCCCAGTCCTGCACCTTCCCTCCCGCCCACACCCCTCACCTTGCACTCCCACCCCAGCCCACTAGTCGATAGGCACTTGTGCGGGGCTCTTGTACATTTCAAAGGAGGACTGCAGAACAGCGCCTACAGCCCGGGGCCAGTGGGTAGTCCCGCTGACTCCAGGCTGCACATGGGGTGTGCCAGCTTTAAAAAGTACAAAGGTCCCCAGTGGGGGCTCTTGTACTTTTCAAAGCAGAAGCGCCCTCATGGAGCCAGGGGTCAGCTCTGTGCAGTGCTGCTGCTTTGAAGTACCCCTTCTCCCCCCCCCCCCGCTGCCTCTATCTGATTGAGGCAGCAAGGGGGGGGGGGGTATTGACTAGTCGACTAGTCCTTAACGTCCTTAGTCAGAATAGGGATAGGAGGAGGCGAGCAGTTGGGCGCTAAGACCCAGGGGAAGCAGAGCCTTCCCTTGCCTCTTATCCCTGCCACCCACGCAAATACCTGGGACGGGGAAAGTGTTAAAGCCTGTCCTGGAGAAAGCGCAGCACCTAAGGAGGGGAGAATCCCGAGGCATCCCCCTGGCAATTGGGAGCACCCTGAAGTGTGTGCCCCTTGGGGATGTTGTGGCCCAGCGGATCTAGCAGAGGCTGAAAGGTGTCTCTGTGCACAGGAGGCCTGGTGAAGGGGTCTGGCTTAACCACCCATTCCTGAGCGAGTCTGCAGCACTGAGGGCTCTCACCCCGCCAGCTGGAGAGCCAGCCCAAATCACCCCCAGGCAGCTCTGCAAGCAGCAGCCCATGCCCACTGGCTCCAAGCAGCCAGAGGCAAAGCAGGGCGCAGGGTCTGAGCAGGGACACGGCGAGGCCACGGGAATTCCCGGCTGGAAAACAAAGCGCCCGAGGTGGGGCCGGAAGATCACGATGGTCCCTTCTGGCTCCCACACTTACGAATGAGCAGCCGCCTTGAGACAGTGTAAAGGGGCCTGTTTTCCAAAGGGCGGGAGCTTGGCACCCTCTGATAAATGAGGTGGGGCAGCTTCAAAAGTTGTCCGAAGTAGAGATGTAAAAACCCCTTTTAATTGGTTAACCGGGGACACCTCACATTTAACCTATTAAAGGAGGGATAGGTGGGGGGGCTGCTCCAGCTGGGCTGAAGCACCCCCCCCCCACCCACCGTGGCTGAGCCGGAGTGCCAACCCCGCTGCAGGCAGGGGAATGTAGAGCAGTCTCAACCTGCGATGTGCCCGGGTTCACTGCAGACAGAGGCTGCTCCAGACGGACCAGTTAACCTCTCACCTCCCCAGTCTGAAGTTGGGCCCCTAAAAAGCAGACACACCCAGAAGCACCACTTGCTTTTGAAAAGTTGGGACTCAAACAGCCTTTAACGCAAACTGTCTGCCCTGGCCCTGCACCCCCCGACACGGGATTGGAAAGCCGAGAAGGGAGGGCGCTGTAACCACCCCTAAGCAGCAGCATTGAAAGTTCAGATTCTCTTTCACCGTGCAACGAACGAGAGTGAGTGACTTCCTTGTGTTCCCTCAAATGGTCTGATTTCACAGGGAGGAAGGAAGGACGCCATAAAAGACTGCAGAGAAAGAAAGTCAAGAAGAAAACTGCCCAGTGTTATCTGGCCACCTGCCACCAAATTAGAAACGGACAGTGCTACAAAAAGGCATGTTGTCTGCCACCGTGGAACCCCATCCGGGAGGGAGATGTTAATTCTGGGAACACTTCCACAGAGTATCATGCCAGGAAGTTGCTGGAAAACGAAGAAGGGAGCAGGGAAGAGGTAGCAGGGGCTTAGGGTGGCTAAGAACCACTTTGGACCAACTTGGTTTATTTAAAAACAACAAATGGTCTGGTAGCACTTTATAGACTAACAAAACATGGAGATGGTATCATGAGCTTTCGTGGGCACAGCACACTTCTTCCAGATGACTGGAGTTATGAGTTTAGGATGTGTACACCCAAAATAAATAGGAGAGGGGAAAGGGAGAGGGGAGGGAATAAAAAGGGAGGGGGTGGGAGACAGAGAGCATCAGTAAGTCTCCCACCTCCCTCCCTTTTTCTTCCATCCCCTCTCCCTTTCCCCTCTCCTATTTATTTTGGGTCTGCACATCCTAAACTCAAAACTCCGGTCATCTGAAGAAGTGGGCTGTACCCACAAAAGCTCATGATACCATCTCCATGTTTTGTTAGTCTATAAAGTGCTACCAGACCATTTTTTTTTTTTTCTGTAACAGATTAACTCAGCTACCCCCTGAAGTGTCTTGGTTTATTTAAACAGAGGAATCGAGGTGAGACAGGCTGCGAGGTTTGAAGTTAATGGCATGTGTTATACAGGAAGTCAAAGGAGATTCGCTGATTTTTCCTCCCCTTCTGGCTTTAAACTGCACGAATGTTGAGGCTGCAGGTTCTTGAAAGGATAGAAGTTAGTTCCATCTATGGAGAAATAACTGCCTGCGGTTGAGTATTTAGTATTTGGTTAACCTCAGCTGAGGGAATGCTGACCGTGACTGGCCACCTGTTTCCACTGACGGCAACGTGGCTGTTAGCATCACATCAGGATAACCCCCTGCTCTGTTTGTACAGCGCCTAGCACGCCGGAATCCTGGGCCATGGCGGGGGCTCCTGGGCACGGCTGCCATGCAGACAGGAAGGAACTACCACGGTTCATTCTAAAGTAACCCGGTTTTCTATCCGCTGGGTAAACTGAATGAATCCCTCACTACGCGTCTATACGCTGGTTTGGTCTCCGCTGCTTCTGTTCCGCCAGCTGCCTAAATCCCAGCGGAGAATTTGCTCCTTGTCAGTTCTGTCTGGATTCCAGCTGGCTTAGAGCAGGAGTCGCCAGCCCCTTTCAACACAAGATCACTTTTGGAATTTAAGTGCCATCCAGGATCTACCTCAACCCAAACACCGCTCCCAAAAGCAGCCAGCAAACTCCCTCCCTCCCAAGTCCTGTCCACCCCCCCTGGCCCCGTTCTGTGGGGATAGAATACAGGGTGGGAGGGGGCACCTTGATATCAGCACCCCCTCTTCTCCCTTCCCTGCCCAGCAAGCAGGAGGCTCCAGGGGAGGGGCAGCTCCAAGGCAGAGGACAGGAAGTGCACAGCAGTGTGGGGAGCGGCAGCTGAAGCATTGGCACTTGGTAGCCTCTTGGCCAAACCAGTCAGGATCCCCTGTCAGGGGCTGCAGGATCTACTGGTAGATCCCAATCCACGGGTTGGTGACCCCAGGCTTAGAGGGAGGCAAGACAATGCATGGAAATCAGCACTTAGCTAGTTGTTTCTCACCCTCCGTTCAGCTCCTGTCTGTTTTGTTGTTCGAGTGACTCCAGCCAGGATCCCTGAGAAGCTGGGTATCAGCCTGGCTGCTTCAGTGCCAGGGCGGGCACCCTTCCGTGCGGGAACTAGAAGTGTTCTCTGTCCAGGGAGAGGTGTTATCTGGGCCAGACATTGCTCCCTGCTGGTGCCAAGTTGCTTTCGACTTGCATGGGTGAGTAACCAAGCCAGATTCAATCCACCTGGGTGTTTGCAACCTGCTCTGGCGCTGCTGCCAAGTCCGTATTCTTCTCCCCCAGGGCCCAGGTCCGTCTCCTTCGGCAGCCTCGTGTTCTTCAGTTCACACAGAACCACAGTTTGTAGCAACGCATGCTGGGATGCCCTGTTTCAAAGAGTGGGCGGGTGTGGGACCTGGCCTCTTTGTACCACACACCTACAGGGTCTTGCTAACGTTTGTCGGCATCCTGCTGGACCAATTACAGGAAGGTACCATGTATCTGTGGAGCCCTCTGGTGGGGCTAAAGCCCAGCTAGCCACTATGGCTACTAATACTTCCTCCCTCCCCCAAATGAAATCAATAGGCAACAGGTTTAAAACAAACAAAAGGAAGTTTTTATTCACGCAGCACACAGTCAACCTGTGGAACTCCTTGCCAGAGGATGTGGTGAAGGCTAGAACTTTAACAGGGTTCAAAAAAGAGCTAGATAGATTCATGGAGGTTAGGTCCATCAATGGCTATTAGCCAGGATGGGTAGGAATGGTGTCCCTAGCCTCTGTTTGTCTGGAGGTGAGTGACAGGGGAGGGGTCACGTGAGGATTACCTGTTGTGATCCCTCCCTCTGGGGCATCTGATATTGGCCACTGTCGGCAGACAGCATACTGGGCTAGATGGACCTTTGGTCTGAGCCAGTCTGGCCGTTCTTATAGAGCATTAATCCTGTTGTGGGCAGATGTTTGGCATCAGCCAGGCACCAGCTGTGGTAAGAACAAGGCCTGGAACTGCTCCTCATCATAGGCTGGGCAGTCCAAGCTGCGACGCCACCTGCCCCTGATTTCCTTCAGCAGACCCAAGTGGCCAGCTACACCTGGGAATCAGCCAGGTAGCTCGGAGCCAGTGAACAGAGCAGAGGCCACGCAAGAGCGCCTGCTCAGCACGAGGGGGCCGGAGTTACTCCCCCGAGAGGCTCTGTGCCGTGAGAACGCCTTGTCTTGCTCATGGCCACACTCTTTCTGAATCCAAGGGATTTGTTGGCAAGTTCAGGCAGCTGCTGCTTACGTGTCTCAGGGGACATCATGTACAGCCCACGGCTGCCACTCAAGCCCCACTTGGCTCTCTGCAGGCTCCTGATGGTTGTGATGGTGGAGGAGGAGGGAGCCCCGTGAAGCTTGTTGGAGCCTGGTGGAGGCTGCGGGGTGGGCAGTTAGAACAGGGAGAGATGTTTTAACAGCCAGAAGAAAGGACTGACTTGAACAATGTGCGCACCAGCCAGTGTGTGGCCAAGGAGAGCCACGTGGGCACTGCAATCAACCAGCCACACATAAACCCACCAGCAGGGCATAGGATTGGAGGGGAAAATGCCCCGTGTCTGTTTTACGGATGTGTACAAGTGCCCATCAGTGTAGAAGCTGGTCGCCTCCCACATAACCGTGACGAAGAGGGGACTCCGTGGGGTCTCTGGCTCATCTCCCTCCAGCGGGTCTGGGAAACCCTGAAAAGCCCTTCGCCAGCTCTGGCTGCACCAGAGTTTCTCAGAGGTCATTTCCAGTCCCTGTGACGTCCCCTCCAGACAGACATCTTATCCCAAGTAGGGATGTGAACGACTAGTCGACACACAAGTTGACTAGTTGCTTCCCCCGCTTGCTGCCTCTGTCAGAAAGACGAGGGGGTGCTTCAAAGCAGCAGTGCTATGTGGAGCCTGGGGCCAGACCCTGGGCTCCATGCGGCGCTGCCGCTTTGAAACGCCGCAGGGAACACAGGGCCAGCAGGGGACTGCTTGAGTGTCCCGCTGGCCCTGTGCTCCCTGCAGCGCTTTCGCCTTTGTCACAAAGGGAATGTTGCCTTCACTGAGGTCCAGCATAATCAGGAAACTCTTAAACCTCCCCTTGAAATGCCCAAAAGCTCATTCGACCACCATTGTGCACTTTCTCGGCCTGTAGTTGAGCCCATCCTTGCTGTGGTCCAGGCTGCCCATGTAAGGCTTCATGAGCCACGGGAGCATGGGGTAGGCTGGCTTGCCATGGATCGCACCTGGCATTCCTACCTCGCCGACTCCGATTTTCCAGTGTGGGAAGGACATTCCGGCGCGCATCTTTCTGAGGTGTTTGGCATTCCTAAGGAGGCGCGCCAGGCCCCGTTTCCCACCATTCCACGCTGATGTGGGTGAGACAACGCTTGCGACCCACCAGCGCCATGGAGACGTGCCCCTGGCGGTTTATGTACTCCTTGGCAAGGGACCACAGCGGGGATGTGCGTTCCGCCTATTGCCCCACCGCAGTTAGGGATCCCCATCGCGGCAAAGCCCTCCCCTTCTCAGGGTTACACATAGCAGAATGGCATTGGTGGCCTGGGCTGCTTGGATCACGACGGTTCCCACCGTGGATTCCCCCACTCCAGACTGATTCCCCACTGAGCAGTCGTGGTCTGGTGTGGCCGGCTTCCACAGGGCTGTTGCCACGCGCTTCTCCTCACTCAGAGCAGGCCTCAGTGTTGAGCTTCAAGGCAGAGGAAAGCCACTTTCAAAGTTCCAAGAAGTAGCCTTACGCACACGGCGTTCCGCAGCCACGGCTGATGGTCCCACCCGTCTGTGCTTGTCTCATAGCCTCAGCACCGGTGTGCCACTGTGTCCAGAGGACTGACTGGCGGCTGCGTTTCCATCCGTGCAAGAGCTTGCATGACCAGCACATCCACGGGATCCCGAGCTTCGTCCTGTTCCCGGCGGAGTGACGTGCATGCACTCTCCAAACACCGCGCCATTAGGCACACTCAGGCAGACATCACCATCACAGTGGTTTACTGCAAAACAGTATCCACACTTGTGCTGCTGGGCGTCTGCACAGGCAACCGGGGCCCGAAAAGGGCATGACCACGGCTTTCCGTTAATCTCGAGCAAGGGGGGAGGGAGTAGACGAGCTCATTATGGGACCCTGACAACGTGAAGCCGTAACCACCCGCTGCACAGTTTTGGTCCTGGCGTGCACCGGGAGCATGACCCAGAATGCAAAGCGGCACCAGCCCTGTGTGAGACAGCTACCCACGATGCATCTCTCTTAAAGTCGACAGTAGGCTACCTAATGGGGACGTGCTACTTTGGACTGCGCTGAATTCTACCCCGCAGTGAGGACACGGACCTTTGACTTTGCCAAACTGAGTGACCAGAAATTGACCCTCCCAGATTAGCCCTCATCTTGTAGTGTAGCCAGGGCCTCGGTCTTCCTTCTCGTGAGAGGTGGAGTCATTTGGAAGGGACTCAGCTGGCTGCCCCTGAGCGGAGACCTGAGCTCTGACTCACCGTGTGGCCTGGAGGAAAATTTCCCAAATCTTTCCATCTCTGAGTCAGCTTCCCAGATCCGGGAAACTGGGATGACGATGGTGGCCTGCTTCCTGGAACTGTTGCAAGGCTCAGCCAGTGACTGTGTGTGTCCCGGGAACCATTCCAAGACCTGTCAGCGCTGAGCTCAGTGCTACCTCAGTGGAAACAGGAAGCACCGTCCAGAACCAAAGTCACTAGCCACTGACAACCTCAATTTAATCACCCACAGCCAACCAGCCTCCATCCAGCTTCTGGGTGGAGGCTGCCATCTAGTGACTACCTGAGAGAGGCAAAGAAGATTTTTTTCTTGGTTTGGTTTTTTGTGTGTCGTTCCTAGGAAATCCTGAGAAATTGAAGGGGGTGGGAAGGAGCAGTTACAATGTAGGTCAACATATTCTTTGTGAGTTTGAGCCTTTTAGCGCTTCTGATTTTTCTCGTGGATAACAGGGAAGGACAAGACGCCAAGAACAGCATCGGAACCACTGGCTTTGGGGAAATGATCCCAAAAAATCGAAATGTGCAAGCTGGCGAAATGGATGCACGGCCACGAGATGTTGAGATGTCCCCGAATCTGCATTTGTCCTGGGGAGGGCGGAAGGAATGTGGGCTGAAAAACTGCACCCAGCTCTAGTGTGGACCCATTTCTAGTCACCTCTGTTTGGCCTCTGCCCGGTTCAGCTCGCACAGGCCTCGGCAGTGACTGAACTGCGAGTGGCTGGGTGCAGCTACCCAGGCACCCTACCCTGATGTGCTGCAAGAACATAAAAGCCAGGAGGGCAGAGTCGCTCCATACAATTGGCTGGCCCGGCCCACACGTGCCTCCCGCCCCGTTCGGAGGGGTTCCGTGGGATTTCAGATGAGCCCCGTGGCATGGGAGTGAACGTCTCACGCACCAAGTCTCCCTTGCATTCTTTATTTTTGCCATAGCTGCATCCCCTCCCCTACCCCCACCCCACAAAATCTCCTTTACAGCTTGTCATAGGGTGGTCATAGAATCACAGAACCCCAGGGCTGGACGAGACCTCAGGAAGCATCAAGTCCAGCTCCCTGCCCAAAGCAGGACCAATCCCAACTAAATCATCCCAGCCAGGGCTTTGTCAAGCCGAGACTTAAACACCTCTAGGGATGGAGATTCTTCCACCTCCCTAGGGAACCCATCCCAGTGCTTCCCCACCCTCCTAGGGAAATAGGTTTTCCTAATATCCAACCTAGACCTCCTTTTGATGGGGCGCCGAGCTCCATCCGCACGTAAGCCACGGCTCCCTGTGCTTCCCCGCCACTGGTGGACGTGCTGGGCGGGGAATGGGCCGCCAGGGGCCTGCCGGACAAGGCGAGAGCCGCGAGGGAGGCAGAATCGCCGGGCGCTGGCATGCCTCCCCGGCGCCCCTGTCCAGCCTGCTCGGGGATAGCCCGGCGCCGAACTGAGGCCAGGAGCAGAGAGACATCCGCTGACGTCATCAACCCGCGCCGGGAGGAACAGGGCAGGGCCGCAGCAGGCGGGGAGTTTAAACGGCGCCAGGCCCCAGGAGAGGGAGGAAGCCGGGATGAACTCCTGGAGGAGGGGGTGAAGTTGGGGGAGCGAGCAACTGCGGGGCTGAATCCCCGGCTAGTCCGGCAAGGGGCCGGCTGGCCGCCAAGTCGGCAGACTCAGGCAGGAGGAAGTGGCCCAGGATGGGGGCCGGGCACGGAGTCGCCCTATACAAACCCCCGAGGGTTGGTGGGTTACGGGGAAGCCCCACCAACCAGGCAGCGCGTTCTTGCAACTGCCTTTAGGGTCCTGGGTCAGGATCCGGAGAGGGGGCGGGCCCAAGTCCCCCTCCTTCCTCAAGACCCGTTGAGCCTGACAGGCCCCTCCGGCTGGAGGCGGACATCTCAGGGCTCGGGAACCGCAGGACTGTTAAGCTGGGAGCAGGGACAACACGGGTGTTGGGGGTGAGCCAGGGTGAGCGACCCCGATGATGACAGGGCTGTCAGCCTGAGTGGGAGCCAGCCCTGTGACACTCCCCCCCTGCAACTTGAGACCATTGCTCCTCATTCTGCCATCCGTCACTACTGAGAACAGCCTCTCTCCATCCTCTTTGGAACCTCCCTTCAGGAAGTTGAAGGCTGCTCTCAAATCCCCCCTCACTCTTCTCTTCTGCAGACTAAACAAACCCAAATCCCTCAGGGTATGTCTACACTAGCCCCCTAGTTCGAACTAGGGAGGCTAATGTAGGCATTCGAAGTTGCAAATCAAGCCCGGGATTTAAATATCCTGCGCTTGATTTGCATCTTCCCAGCCTGTTGCCATTTTTTGAAATATACAAGTCCAGACTAACTGCCCGTGTCTACACACGGCAGGGACCCGGTAGTTCGAAATAAAGCCCTAGTTCGAACTACCTGTTATTCCTCCTGGAATGAGGTTTAACAGATAGTTCGATTTAGGGGCTTTATTTTGAACTACTGGGTCCCTGCCGCGTGTAGACACGGGCAGTTAGTCTGGACTTGTATATTTCAAAAAAAAAAAAAAAAAAAATGGCAACCAGCTGGGAAGATGCAAATCAAGCGCAGGATATTTAAATCCCGGGCTTGATTTGCAACTTTGAATGCCTACATTAGCCTCCCTAGTTCGAACTAGGGGGCTAGTGTAGACATACCCTCAGTCTCTCCTCATAGGTCATATGCTCCAGCCCCCGAATCATTTTGGTTGCCCTCCGCTGGACCCTCTCCAGTGCGTCCACATCCTTTCTATAGTAGGGAGCCCACAACTGGACACAATTCTCCAGTTGTGGTCTCACGAGAGCCGAATAAAGGGGAATAAAAACTTCTCTAGATCTGCTGGTAATACTCCTCCTAATGCAACCCCAATATGCCATTAGCCTTCTTGGCTACAAGGGCACACTGTTGACTCATCTTCAGCTTCTCATACACTGTAATCCCCAGGCCCTTTTCTGCAAAACTGCTACTTAGCCAATCAGTCCCCAGCCTGTAACAATCCTTGGGATTCTTCTGTCCCAAGTGCAGGACTCTGCACTTGTCCTTGTTGAACCTCATCAGATTTCTTTTGGCCCAATCCTCCAGTTTGTCTAGATCACTCTGGACCCTATCCCTGCCCTCCAGGGTATCTACCTCTCCCCCTAGCTAGTGTCATCTGCAAACTTTCCAGCCTCAACAGCTCCCCACCACAACCCAGGCGCTTTCTTATCTCCTCTCAGCAGGCCACTGCCTGGAGCGCCAGCCAAAAGATTTCCCCCCTTTGCTTTGCCGGAAGGTGAGAGAATTAGCAGTAGCCGGTCCTGCCTACTCCTGCTTCAAGTGCACTCCCCGCCCCCCACCCCCCCAGCACTTCCTGCCTGCGCATGGAATCCCAGTGGGGCTGGGCTCACAGCAAAGAGGGATCTCTGTCCCCACAACGAATCTGCCCTCCCTTCTGCAGAGTTTCCTCCACCCTTGGAGGAGAGGTGTGAGGTGGGGGGGTATACAATACCCCGAGACAGCCTCTTCTACATGCACCTTCCTTCACAACCAGCTAGTCCCTACCTGCCTTCCCCAGGCAAGGCCTGCTGTGTTCTGTCGGACAGCTCCCCAGCAGGCCTGCCTGGGGCTGACCCTTTATATTTATCAGCTCAAAGTCACTCTACAATGGTCATTTTGCATCTCCTCTCTTCCTGCTGCTGTGTGAGCATGAGAGGGGCCAAGAGAACAGTTTGGGGTGGGAAGGGAAGATGTGGGGGGGGGGGGAGTCATGAAAATGTTCCCTTCAGATTGTGAGCTTTGGAATCCCCCCGACTCGAGATTTGTTCCTTTTTTAAGGAAAAAAAAAATCAAAACATTCCTTTCTCATTTCAAAGAGCAAAAGCTCAGTGACATTTCACAGTTCCCCAGTTTTCAGTCAGCTCAACTAAAGCTTTGTGAGATGAGGAACGGGACAGAAAAAGGACAGGTGAGTGGTAAGAGAAGGTAGGGAAGCGAGGTAGAAGTATCCGTCCCCAAAGCACAAGAATGCAAAGCCAATCACAGACTGCACATCCAGGAATGTGATCTATGCCATCAAATGCCAGCAATGCCCCACTGCAATATATATTGGACAAACTGGACAGTCTCTACGGGAAAGAATTAATGGACACAAATCAGATATCCGAAAAGGGAACATACAAAAACCTGTTGGGGAACACTTCAATCCGCCTGGGCATTCATTAACAGATCTTCAAGCGGCTGTTTTGTTACAGACCAATTCCACAAGCCAAATAAACAGGGAAGGACTGGAACTACAATTTTATACTCATCCTAATGATTTAAATAAAGATACCAGATGGCTGGGACATTATCAACCTACCAAACAATGCAGGTGCCAATGGTTCTTTGGCTCTATAGTATCTGGTGTCAATGCTCTTCCTCTCTAATTGCCTCCTAATGGTTCTTATCTGCCTCTTTTGACTATCCAGTCTTTAGGTGCTTATAGACTATTTGTTTTTCCTGTTATATTCCAGCTCGGCTTTCCCCTTGATATTTTTATACCCGCTGCCTCTTCTTGTTCCCCCCATCCCATTTTTTTCCTCCCCCCTCTTCTCCCCTATTTATTTTAGTTCTGGACATCCAACACTCCGGGCATCTGAAGAAGTGGGCTGTGCCCATGAAAGCTTATGAGACCATCTACATGGTTTGTTGGTCTTTAAAGTGCTACCAGACTATTTGTTGTTTTTTAAGTTTATAATGAAAGGCAGCACACTTCAAGCTAAAATTCCCATCAGTACCACCAAAACGGCTGGCTCAGAGCGCCTGCTTGGCCTCCGGCACTTACTGCCACCAATTCTCAAGGAGGCCAAGGGCAGAGCAGGGTTTAGAGACTGGCATTTGCAGGTAATGAGGGCATCCAACTTAAAAGGGCAAGGCTCAAAAGCAAGAGACATGATCCCACGTGCTTCAGCGCATAAAGCAACCTCTGGCAGAAGGGGCAGGAAAGAAACATCCTGCTTTTGGTGGGCATTCCACAATGGCCCACTTTTAGGGGTCTTACTCCTGGATCTCAAGCGGCCGGTGCTGGCTACTGGAGGAGAGAGGATACAGCTCTAGATGGCCCACTCCAGAACAGCTGTTCTCGTGTCCCCACCACCCATGACGGGTCCCGTGCTTATTTTGGGGGCAATGGCACATTCTAAGCAGAGATTTTTGGGAAACAAGGAAACTGAGAGCCAGTTGTCATAGTCGTTAATAAGAAGCTGCTGACTAGCCCCCCCACTCTGCACAGAAGGATGGTCACGTCACCCCTACTCGGTGTTAGATGGGGGCTATGTCTGCGCTGCACAACTCACAACAAGGGGCGATTTTCCTCCTTCAAACTTTGGTCATGCGGTGGGATTTTTGCCTCCCCCTTTCCCCCGACAAAAGCTTTACTGAGGAACATGCCAATGCAGACAAAGCCTCGGTCTGGTCTCAACCATTTTCAGAGCAGCGGGGAAGCGAATGGAATTGCTGCAATGCAACGGGACTGTCCTCCTCCTCGGCTGCCCCACAGCAAGTGGCAGGACGAGATCAGAACTGAGGCTGTTGAAAGCTGAACCCAGCAGCGCTAGCTCCGTTTTGGCAGCTTGCTTGGTACAGCTGCTCGTTAGAGCATAAGAACATCAGAATGACCAGACTGGGTCAGGCCAAAGGTCCATCTAACCCAGCGTCCTGTCTGCTCACAGCGGCCAATACAGATGCTCCAGAAGGAAGGGATCACAACAGGTAAACCGCACGTGATCCCTCCCCTGTCCCCCTTCTCCAGAGAAACAGAAGCTAGGGACACCATTTCTACCTATCCTGGCTAATAGACTGGACCTAACCTCCATCAATCTATCTAGCTCTTTTTTGAACCCTTCACTAGCCTTCACTACATCCTCTGGCAAGGAGTTCCACAAGTTGACTGTGCGCTGCACGAAGAAAAACTTCCTTTTGTTTGTTTTAAACCTGTTGCCTAGTTATTTCATTTGGTGACCCCTAGTACTTCTATTGTGGGAATAAATAAATAACTTTTCCTTATTCACTTTTTCCACACCAGTTATGATTTTATAGAACTTTCTCATATCCCCCCTTAGTCTCCTCTTTTCTAAGCCTACTGGAGAGAAGGGATCTGCTACATGGCCCGTGATCAAACGGGTGCCCGAAGCCCTGGTGTGGTAATTATCCAGCTGGAGCACCTTTGGGACACAGCCTACGATCAGCCTTGGCTGGCCCCATAGGCTAGGAGCCCACCCACTCGGTGGGATTTGCCAGGGGGAATGGAGTGAGTGTTACTCGTGTCTATGGCAGGTGAGCTGGTGGGTCTGAACAATGAGTGTTACAGTCCCTCGTAGTCTTGACCCAACTGAATTTCAGGCCCCCCCCGCTGCTGGCACTGAGAACCAAGCCTGCCCAGTTGCACCCATGTCTGGCGGTGGCAAGGCAGGCGAACCCCACCCTGGGCCTGAGAGCCTTGTCCCCCCACAAAGCCCCCGTGTGCTGCCCCAGCTGAAGGGGTCACCCATGGAGCACTGGCAAACGCTCATGCAGCTGTCATGGGAGTCTTCATTTCCGGCCCCTCCCCACTCTCCCCCCCCCCCCCCCGGTGCTGGGCTCCCGAAATCCAGCCTTGTCTCTGAGCTAGGTGTGTGCTGGGCCATGGGCTGCTTTCCACCCTCACAGCCCCCCGTCTGGCCCTGCCCTCTTGCTCATACACTGGGCTGTGACAGAGCCCTGCCAGGGGTCAGCTGCCCCTTGCTGAGTGAAGACAGCCAGCTCTTTGGACAGGCCCTCAGGGAGGAGCTCCTCAAACCAACCTGGTGTCTCGAGGGGCTACAATATGACTTGACCCCTCACGTTGTTCACCAGCTACCTCTGGAAGGGGACAAGGCAGGGAACACCCTCTGGGTACAGACACGGGCAGGATTCATGTGCCGCAGGACTGGGGCGCACAGGCAGAAGCTAAGGGTATCCGTGGTGGAGGCACTGGCGGAGGCCATGGGGAGACCTGGGCTGAGTTCCCTGCTTTGCCACAGACTTCCGTGGACAAGTGACTGAGTTTCTCTGGCCCTCTCGGTGCAGGGGACTAGCAGCACTGGGGTGCTGAGGATGGAGGTGTCAGACTGGGAGGTGCTGGGTGCCATGTAAGTACTTTGGGCACCTGCTCAACACCTACTGGGTGCTGAAGTAACCCCTCCGCCCCCCCCCCCCGGTGGGTTGGTGCGTGCGTGGAGAAAGCCCCGTGTCTGCTGGCGGGTGAAGGAAGCACGTTACATTCTCCCCGCCACCAGCCTGGAACGTCACGTGGGACCTTGGAGCCATTGTCCCCCCCAAGCTCTGAGTAGCCTCCCTCTGCCCAGGGAGTTCATGTGTCACTGAGCATGTGGGATGCGGGAGAGCCGCACAGGCACTGTAATGGCGGCTGCTGGTGTGGGGAGGAGACGCGCTCGGTTGGGATCAACCCAGCATCGAACCGGAGGCGCCTCAGTTGTCCATTTTATCCTTGCAAACGTCTAGGAATGGACAAAACAACGTCCCCGTCCGAGGAGGAAGGAGGGGCCTGAGGGAGTCAGGACTCCTGGCTCCGAGTCCCAGTTCTGCGGATGACTCACAGAACCACTTTGCTCCTCCACTTCCCTGCCTGCCAAGCGGGGCTATGAATATTTGACTTCACTGCTACCTGTGCTCAGCTCTGCGAGCTTCGGCGGGGAGGTGCCGTAGGAGACATGGTACTAGCGGGTGCGGTTCTGCCTGGCTGACTGCATCTGCCTAGCTATTTCTGATGCACCCAGTGATTTACCCGCATGCCAATTATTAATGCAGCAAAGTTATCGTTAATATCAAAGGCCTTACCAGGGAGAAATCCACTTCCATCAGCAGCTGGCATAGCACCGCTTGGATTTGACCACTGATGGTTTACGTCAACAATGGATGTGCTAAGAATCCCTATATGACCCAGTATTTATACTCATAGAATCCCAGGGCTGGAAGAGACCTCAGGAGTCATTGAGTCCAGCCCCCTGCCCAAAGCAGGACCAACCCCAACTCAATCGTCCCAGCTAGGGCTTTGTCAAGCTGGGACTTAAACACTTCTAGGGATGGAGATTCCACCTCCTCCCTAGGGAACCCATCCCAGTGCTTCCTCCACCCTCCTAGGGAAATAGTTTTTCCTAATATCCAACCTAGACCTCCCCCACTGTAACTTGAGACCATTGCTCCTTGTTCTGCCATCTGTCACCACTGAGAACAGCCTCTCTCCAGCCTCTTTGGAACCTCCCTTCAGGAAGTTGAAGGCTGCTATCAAATCCCCCCCTCACTCTTCTCTTCTGCAGACTAAATCCCTCAGCCTCTCCTCGTAGGCCATGTGCTCCAGCGCCCTCTTCATTTTGGTTGCCCTCCCCCGGACCCTCTCCAATGCGTCCACATCCTTGCTGCAGTGGGGGGCCCAGAACTGGACACAATACTCCAGATGTGGCCTCACCAGTGCCAAATCCTGGGCACTGGGGGATGTATTGTGCTCACCATGTGTCTGTCGTTTGAGTGTTCAGCTCTGTCAGCCATGTGATCTGAGTGCCCCGGAGCTGGTTTCACGTGCCAAGGGGTGGGGGGGGGGGAAGGAGAGGTTTGTGCAGTTACAGTATATACAGTTAGAACTTAAACAAACTCCTGTTTACAGCCAAGGGATGCTGCAGCTGCCCAGAGCCAGCTGTGCCCTGGAGAAAGCCCTTCATCACACCCTGGCCCCTAGGAAATTCCTCTTTCCGCTCACACTCAGGCTACGTCTACGCTGCAGGCTTCTTGCGCAAGAAGCTTTTTGCAGAAGAGAGCTTCCACAAAAACTTCTTGCTCAAGAGCGCGTCCACACTGCAAACGCGCATCGAAAAAGCGCTACGCTTTTGCGCAAGAGAGCGTCCAGACTGCATGGATGCTCTCTTGAAAGAAAACTCTGATTGCTATTCACAGAACGGCCACCAGGGCACCTGTGCTTTTTTTCAATTGCCTCTTTTTGCGCAAGAAACCCCTGGTCCCCGTCCACACACCTTTTTGCGCAAGAACTTTTGCGCAAAGAAGGAGGAATATAGGAGGCCCCTGACTTGCGACACAATTGGTTTCAGGGGAAGCATTGCAAGTTGGGGGCATCATAACTCGAACCCTCATTTACGATAGGCGCTGTGCGCCGTCGTAAATGCAGGCCGAGGACATAAGTCACGGGTTTCCGGCTCCTTCTGCACTTAAAAAAGTGGTTGTAAGTGTGGGGGGTCGCAACTCGGGTGGTCGCAAGTCGAGGGCCTCCTGTACCTACTCCAGAAAGCCCCCTCTGTTCTTTTGTTTTACTTGCGCAAAAACACGCGTGAGGTGTGGACGGTCCGCGAGTTTTTGCGCCAACACTCTGTAGTGTAGACCTTGGCTTGCCCACCAGAGGGTGCCTGTGTCACGCTGCAAGGCCACGTCCCTCAGGAGCACAAAGGAAAGCCCCCCTCCTGTGGCATTTGACATTCCCTCCCCTGGCCCCCCCACTGCTTCTGTAGCTTCGGCCTCTGCTCTAGTCACCTGGGCTCCCCCGTGCCCTGCCGTGGCTGGGGGAAAGGCTCCAAGAAGGGGTCACAGGCGGGCTGCCTGCCGGGAGGGTTATAGGCTGGAAAGGAGGTGGTTTGGCAGCAGGAATCCTCAGCCAGAAAGCAATCAGGGTGCAGCTGTCAGACCCCTGTGTAGCTGCAGAGCTCACGTCCTGCTGCTGGGTGGCCCCCCCGCCGTGTGCGACCCAAGGCCCTCAGCAGCAGTCCCCTGCTTGCCGTACATCTAGGGCTGCTCTCCTGCCTCCAGGGCCTGTGCCATTGCATTGGGTGTCTTGCTAACCCCGCTGCTCCCGGAGTCCTGTGTTTTTGTGACCCTCCACTTTTGTTTTTTTAAATGGTTCTCGCCTGCGTGGAATCTCGAAGACGTGGTCTGAGAGTAACTTACGAGTTGGGAAACTGGAGGGTGACATGGATAAAACATCATGTGGCTTTTATAAGCTCCTGACTTTTAAGCCCCAGCCCATCACTGGGGGTGGGAGTGAGGAGGGGTCCGGCTCATGTCTTGAATGCCC
This sequence comes from Pelochelys cantorii, assembly GCA_032595735.1. Classification (NCBI taxonomy): domain Eukaryota; kingdom Metazoa; phylum Chordata; order Testudines; family Trionychidae; genus Pelochelys; species Pelochelys cantorii. Next base: position 235,553 of record CM064339.1, on the reverse strand, counting down.
AGGGTAGGCAATATTGTCGATGTCTAGGGTGGAGCTTCTCTGTCCCAGTCACTGGCCCCTCGGGGCTGCTTCTGTCTCCCAGGCTCTTGGCACAGTAGGTCCCCAGTGTCTGTGGGGAGAACAATCTTTCTTCCTGCACTTGGTCCTAGAGCACGGGTCTCAAACTAAATTAACCTTAGGACCAGTGTCAGCCCTCAGTCTTCCTAGCAGGGCAGCAGCTCGTCCCTCAGCCCTGCCTGCCGCTCCCAGGTGACTTACAACCTTCCAGGGGACCCCGCCACAACCATGGACAGGGTAGTAGGGCGAGAGTGGCTTCCTGCTGCTAGCTCCAAACTGCTGTGGGCACATCCCCATTCCCCCAGGGAGGTGTGCGCAGAGCCATCCTGTCCACTGGTGTCAGCTGGGCAACTATTAACTCATGTTGTGAAACTGACTAGATCTCCGGACGCCAGCTCTCCTGACTTGATCACAAGCCAACTGATAATTGGGGCTTTTTCCCCCCCTGGAAAGCCCCAGCCACGTTATTAGAATTAAGCCAGGTCTGGGAACTTCACCGCCGCTATGCCTCGTGCACCGCTGTTAACTGCATTGTATTAGGAGAGGATCCCTGCCTGCTTTTTCTTCCTTTTTTTTTTAAAGGAAGACTTTAGGTCTCATGGTTTGTGGATTAAAACCTAGAAAATGGGACCCAAGTTCAGCCAAAGGCCTCAAACACTAGATGCCAAATTAAAAAAAAAAAAAAAATCCCTGAGTGTACTTCTACCTGTGATTTCAAGAAGCCATTTTCTTTTTGGGAGGTGGGGGGGCCGATTCATTTGGCAATACAGAGACCAGGGCCCTACAGACACATGAAACTGAGTCTTCACCCTGATGCCCCCATGTCCTCCTGCTGGGATGCCCCCCACCCAGGTGATATCGATGTCCTCACATTAGAATCCCCCACATCCTCCCAGGGTTATCAAAAGTGAAACCCACTGGCCCTACCCCGCAGGTGGCAGAAGACATCATAATAGAGGCCCAATTTAAATGTATACTCCCAAATTAAAAAACACAGAAAGAGAACCAAAAAAGTGCCACAGTGGCTTAATAACCAAGCAAAAGGAGCAGTGAGAGATAAAAAGGCATGGTTAAAAAGTGGAAGTCAAGTCCTAGTGAGGAAAATAGAAAGGAGCCTAAACTCTGTCAAATTAAGTGTAAAAATATAAGAAGAAAAGACAAAAAGGAGTTTGAAGAACAGCTAGCCCAAAACTCAGGAAGTAACAACAAAACGTTTTTACGTGCATCAGAAGCAGGAAGCCTCCTAAACAACCAGTGGGGGCCCTGGATGATTGAGATGCCAAAGGAGCACTCAAAGACCATAAGGTCATTGCGGAGAAACTAAATGAATTATTTTGCTTCCGGCTTCATGGCTGAGGATATTGGGGAGATTCCCAAACCTGAGTCATTCTTTTCAGGTGAAAAATCTGAGGAATTGTCCCAGATTGCGGTGTCATTAGAGGAGGTTTTGGAACTCAGTTTGCTTGTCAATGTATCAAAAAGTTGATCAATTTTAAAGTTAACAGTAACAAGTCACCGGGAGCGGAAGGCATGCACCCAAACGTGAAATTGCAGAACTATTAACCACGGTTTGTAATCTATCCTTTAAATCAGCTTCTGTACCTAATGACTGGAAGATAGCTTGTGACACCAATATTTAAAAAGGCTCAAGAGGTGATCCTGGCAATTACAGACCAGTAAGTCTAACTTCGGAACCGGGCAAATTAGTTGAAATTATAATAAAGAATAGAATGGTCAGACACATAGATGAACATAATTTGTTGGGGGAAAAGTCAACATGGATTCTGTAAAGGGAAATCATGCCTTACTAATCTACTAGAATTCTTTGAGGGGGTCAACAAATATGTGGACAAGGTAGATCCAGTGGATAGATCCAGATTTCCAGAAAGCCTTTGACAAGGTCCCTCACCAAAGGCTCTTAAGTAAAGTAAGTTATCATGGGATAAGAGGGATGGTCCTGTCATGGACTGATAACTGGTTAAAAGACAGGAAACAAAGGGTAGGAATAAATGGTCAGTTTTCAGAGTGGAGAGAGGTAATTAGTGGTGTTCCTAAGGGGCCGAACTGGGACCAGTCCTGTTTAACCTATTTATAAATGATCTGGAGAAAGGGATAAACAGTGAAATGACAAAATTTTCAGATGACACCAAACTGCTCAAAATAGTTAAGACCAAAGCAAACTGTGAAGAGCTTCCAAAGGTCTCATAAAACTAGGTGACTGGGCAACAAAATTAATTTTAATGTTGATAAATGCAAAGTAATGCACATTGGAAAAAATAATCCCAACTATACGTACAAAATGATGAGAACTAATTTAGCTCTAATCACTCAAGAGAGAGATCTTGGAGTCATTGTGGATAGTTCTCTGAAAACATCCACTCAATGCGCAGTGGCAGTCAAAAAAGCAAACAGAATTTAGGAATCATTAAAGGGACAGAGAACAAGACAGAGAATAGCTTATTGCCTCAATATGAAACATGGTACCCCCACATCTTGAATACAGTGTACAGATGTGGTTGCCTCATCTAAAAAAAAAAAAGATCTCTTGGCACTGGAAAAGGTTCGGAAAAAGGCAACAACAATGATTAGGGGTTTGGAACAGGTCCCATATGAGGAGAGATTAAAAAGACTTGGACTTTTCAGCTTAGAAAAAAGGAGAGTAAGAGGGGTTATGATAGAGGTCTATAAAATCATGACTGATGTGGAAAAAGAGAATAAGGAAAAGTTAGTTACTTGTTCCCATCACATAAGAACTAAGGGTCACCAAATGAAATTAATAGGTAACAGGTTTAAAACAAATAGAAGGAAGTTTTTCTTCATGCAGCGCACAGTCAACCTGTGGAACTCCTTGCCAGAGGATGTTGTGAAGACCAGGACTTTAACAAGATTCAAAAAAGAGCTAGATACATTCATGGAGGCTAGGTCCATTGATGGCTATTAGCCAGGATGGGTAAGAACGGTGTCCCTAGCTTCTGTTTGTCAGCGGCTGGAAATGGATGACAGGAGAGAGATCACTTGATTAACTGTTCTGTTCTCTCCCTCTGGCATTGGTTATTGTCAGCAGACAGGATACTGGGCTAGATGGACCTTTGGTCTGCCCCAGAATGGCTGTTCTTATGTTCAGACCAGTTCCATTGTAAGTGAATCTGCTTCTGGGAGATGAGCGGTGCCCGCTGCGGAGCGCAGTCTAGCTGGCTGGCTTGGTTATTTTGTTGTCTGAGAGCTCCTAGTGGAGGAGTGGGTGTCCGACTGGCGGCGTGCGGTGCAGAACCAGAGGCAGATGAAGAACCCTGCAGGTGGAAAGCACATTGTGAGCTTTCGGTCGCTACAGTGATCCGGGGGCCCATGGCAGTAAGCAAGTAGCGGAGCAGCAGGGTGCTTTGACTTCTGACCTCACAGCGACCCTCATATCCCCTCTCCTCCCTGCCCTTGGATTCTGAGGCGGGGACAGCAGCAGCAGAGGTGCACTGGCCAGGTGATGGCTGCGAGCGGGGCTACTTATAACGGCGCCGAGCGAGAGCTAGCAGAAGCCTTGGGGGGACTCTGCCACTCCTAAAGCAGTGGCCATGGAAATGTGGAGCTAAGCCAGCCGTGCCACATCAGGTGGCTTCCACAGAATCCTCCTTGACAGGGATTTGTTCCTGGCTACTTCTGGTTCCATCCCACTGCCCCGGCCGGTACCTTCACTCACCCTGTAGGGAGTTGATGATACTGAAGAGGAAGAGCTGAGGCACCAACAAGACCCCAAAACCAAGGAAGGCCAGAGCCCAGGTGGTTCCCAGCAGACACGTCAGGCCCAGCACGGTCCACAGATCCTTCTTCACTTGCTCTTTCTGATTCTCCACGTTGGATCTCCACAGCCGCAGCAGCCGCACGACGGCGACTAAGATGACCATGTTGAAGAGGACTGTGAGACCAGCGTAGCCTGGGGCGAGGGCGTAATGAACGCCCAAATCTGTGATCCAACACCTGTGGGAGAAGAGAAGGAATTGCTCCGATGCTGCTGCTATCTGGTGGGGATTGGCCCATGGCTGAGGGGATATCTTGCTTTGGGAACCATGGCACCAGGCCATGAGAATTACCCCGTTCAGGCAGGATCCTAGGATCCAAGCCTCTTGGTCAGGGTCCAGACAGCTTGGCAGACATCCCCGCAGGGCTGCTGAGGAACCTGCTGCTTTGCTTGCCAGGAAATGGGATTCTGGATTAGGACAGAAGGGATGTCTGTCTTGGACGGGGTGGATCGGCTTTTGGGGTGGCTTAGTGTCGCTGGTGAGTTCAGGCTCCATTTTGCTTTAATAAATCCAGGCATGCCTTGGATTCAGCAGCCCGTACCGGTGACTAGCCGTGCTGCAGACCATGTCGGGGTGGGTGGGAGGAAATTCTGCAGGCACAGTGTTAATTTCTGCAAAATTCTGCGTTGCACACTGGTGTGAAATACCCCCGCTGATGCTATGTACACCCTACGCCTTCCATTGATATACACGATGCCACGTGGAGGTGTGAACAAGCCACCCCTCCTATGGAATGTAAATTACAACCAGTCTAAGTACTGGTGTGAACAGCGCCGTGTTGGTGGAAGAGCTCTTGCACACTCTGTAGCACAGCTGTAGCCTTAGTCTCCAGAGCCCCAGGATGGGAATGGAGTGTCCGTGGAGTAGGAGGCAGGCTATGGGACATAGGGGAACAGACTTGTTTTTTGGGAGGTTGCTTAGACAGGGAAGAACCGGAAGGGGCAGAGGAGCACAGAGACTGTTAATGGCAGCAGACTCACAGTGCTCAGGCTGGCCCCCATTATGACAGAGCGTGATTGTGTGGGGACCTCAGACCCACGTCTCGCACTTACATGGTTGCATTGTTGTAGCCAGTGTCTGTTTGAATGTCGTACTTCCCGTAGATCCCGGTCTTGATGAGGATGGTAAGCACGGGTAAGGCGGGCAGTCCTGGGGGTGACAGGAGACACACTGACTGAGCTACGCCTGGACATGATGACACTGTGTAAGAAGGACCCAAGTGATGGGAAGGCAGGGATCTGGGCCGCTGATCCTGGGACAGAGGAAGGCAGAGAAGGATGTCAGAAGAAGGAAACAGCCACTGTGGCAGAGGAGAAAAGCAGTAACAGACCAGGGTGAGAAAGCTGGCCAGCAGCGATGGGAAGCAGCACAGAGTGATGTCGGGGGGATGCCATTTTAGAGAGCAGAAGCACAGAGGCAGGTCGTGGCTCTGGGGTGCAGGTAGAGGGACATCTCTCAGCATGGCTGTGCATCTAGGCACAATATCAAGCCACAGACGCTTCCACTGTCCCGGCCCACTCCAGGTGAACCCAGCTGTCTCCTAGCAGGTGTTGGTAGGCTCTGCCGATTACCTTTCCCCACAGCCCTGTCATGCCTGGAACACAGAGACATTAGAGGTGGGCCTCACTCAAAACCCACGAGTGTTTGGGAAGGAACTGGCGACCCACACCGGGTATAAACTCTGCCACCCGCCCCTACTTGGTTAACTATGCAAGAAGCTAATGCACAGCAAACAGCAATGATTATATACCCTGGGGGAGATGGGGCTAGAGCCACAGTCCTCAGGCTCTCAGAATACAACCAAAGGAGTACACTGCAGGGGACAGATTCCCTCCCACGTACCAAGGCCTGGGTCTGACCACCCCCTTCCCCAGATCCTGAGTGTTTGGAATGTGGATACATCTCTTGCTGGTATCTGGTGACCCGGCAGGAGGGCAGCGGAAGGGCTGTGCTTTCGGTGGGAGGGATGGAGCTTCTCATGAGCGGTGAGGGAGGGTAGGGAACCTACACTCACCCCAGCCAACTGCACACAGCTTGAGGACGTATCTCCTGAAGTACACGTTGTAGACCTTGATGACGAGCAGATAGAGGTGGAAGCCCTCGATGGCCATCCAGGTCAGGGAGCAGAGCAGGGAGTAGTGGAGGAAGGCGGCGGTGCCGCAGCAGAGCCACGTGGAGCCCACGGATGCCAGCGGCTCGCTGAGCAGGAAGGAGACGTTGAGCAAGAAGAGGGCGCCCAGCAGGTGCATGTGGATTTTGGTTGTATAATCACTGCTCCTTTTCCTAAGAGGAGCACAGGGAATAGGACTCAATGCAGGTCACTCCCACCCCACCTGGGACATACCCTCCAGCCTGCCTGTGCTGCAGGAGAACCACACAGGTGTGGCCCACCCTGATAGGGCCCACACTGGGGGGTCTTTGGCATAGTCAGGTCCCTTCCATGGCCCCCGATGGCAATGCACAGGCAGGGCATGCCGTGTAGGGCCAGGCCTAGCGTAACTGCTGTTTAGTGTGCATGGGGCAGCAGGTTTAAGCGCTACCAGCTGCAGGATAGCCGAGCCTACCCGAGGAAGCTGTGCCAGCAAACCCTTCCTAGTGCCAACAAGGCCCGAGTGAGGCTGGGAGCTAATCAGCCAGAGGACCACAGGATCTCTCTGTGTCCAGCAGCCTCCGTGAAGAATTCAAGACCGCCAAGCCCTGGGCCAGATCCTATGCTGCTTCGTGCTCTAGGCTTCAGTGGAGCTTGGCGGCTCTACAGCTGCCTGTTGCTCTGGCCCCTGTCTCATTCCTGCTGCCTGGGGCGTGAGGATAATAGGTAACTGGATCTCTCCTGGGAGCGGGTCACGGAAATCCAAGCAGGGCCTGGGAGAGTGACTCCAGGGGCCTCTGCAGGGAGTTCCCCATCAGGTGAGTTTGGTTTAGCATCTCTCTTGAGAGAGCCCCTGTTGGTCCAGCTCAGCCAGGCCTTCCCCCCCCCCCCACCTGCCAAGCTGCGGTGGGCAGGGGCCGCTCTGCACAGCAGTGGGGTTACCTGGAGGCGAGGTAGAAGAGGAGGGTGAGAAGTGAGGCAACAGCCGAGATGCTGCAGCCCACTATGGAGATGTAGGTGAGAGGAGCCAGGAGATCCTTGTCTATGGCTGTGGAGGATATTTTCTGCAAGGGATGAGGAGGGAAGGGGTGAGGTGCCAGCCTGGCCTTTGTCCTCCCTTAAGCCCCCCTGCCAGCTTGTTCAGGACTGATGCTTGTTCCTCCCCACAGCATGGCACCCATCCCTGAGGCTGCCTGGCTGTCACTGGCCTCTGTCCTGTCTCATGCCCCCTCCTAGAGCTCCATGGAGGAACTGCCTCCAGCCTCTGTCCTGATCCCAGCTGCTGCCTGAGACGGGTTGGTCAGCAGGTCCAAAAGGTTCTCCCCAGCAGAGGGGTGAGACAGCAGGGGGTTGGGGCCGAGAGTGTCCTAGTGTAACCCTTGTGAGCATGCATGCATTGGCGCACACACCCTGGGGTTACGGAATAAGGCAGCTTGCAGGATCGCACTGAATGTCTTTCAGCCCCCTGCAGGAGCCCTAAAGGAGCCCAGCTGTGGGGGGTCTGAACCGCTGGGAGCATGGAGAGCTGCTGGCCGGGGAGGGCGTCAGGGAGAATGAGAAAAGGAAACCGCCTTGGGGGGAGGAATGTGTTCTTCAGAGCACCTGAGGGACCAGAGAGCATGGCTGGGGCTGGGGGTGGGGAAAGCCTCGTACCCCCCCAAGCAGAGTAAGAGCTGGGACGCGAGGAGAGGAGACACAGCCTTCCTACCAGCAGCACGGCAAAGTAGGTGAGGTGTTTGCACTTGCACAGCACCGTGCTCACGTTGTGGATGGTCTCACAGCCAGTGCTGCTCCAGTGCCCCAGGCCACTGCCTCCTGCGAGTGGGAGAAAGGACTTGAAGAAAAGCCGCCCGTGGCCACAGAGCAGGGAGGCCCAACCTCGGCAACATCTGCGGAAGCAGCCAGTCGCTTAGGGGCCCAGGTCCTGTCGGTGTTTTCTGTGGGGCTTCCTCAGCACTTTTGAAAATGTTACCTCCCGTTTCCGTCAGCAAAACCCATCCGAGGGAGCCAGAGCCAGTCTTAGGGGCGGCCGACAGAGCCAGTCTTAGGGGGCGGGCCGCGACTGCATTTCAGCCCAACCTCCTGAATCCTCCCCCCAGGTTTCCCTGTTTTTTTGTTTTTTGCTTGACAAATTTTTGTCCCGCATTTTTTTTTAAACCATCTGGCAACCCTACAGGTGAGCCAGGTGGTCGCCCGGGGCCTCCAATTGGTTAGGACCGGCCCTGGAGGGAGCGGCAAGGCGGCATCTCAAGTCTTGCGACTTTGCTGGTGCTAGAGGTGGGCCGGTGCTGGGCTTGGCCCGCTGTGGTTCAAGGCTCTGAAACCCGAGGGCTCATGCTGAGCTGTTCTCCAGCACAGCGTGGAGGGAAGGAGTACAGCCAGCAGGACAAAGTGTGCCCCACATTGCTCCCAGACCCTGCCCCAGAGGGGCAGCCTGCATTTCCCTGCCCACCCTCCGCAGTCCCCAAAGATCCAGCCCCGCAGGCCCTCCAAAAGCCGGCAGCCTCCAGTTCTGAGAAGTTTCTTTGCTGCTTCTGCCGCGTGGAGGGCAGGTCCCTTGCCAGGCTCAGAGTGTGTCCCTTATTTCCCCAGCACGGCAGGGCCCAGCCACTGGGAGAGCCTGGCTCACTGGGCGCTGCCTGTGGCACAGGGTTGGTCAGTCTCTGGGGCTGTAACGTTCTGCTCGAAGTGGGGCGGTTTGGGGCTTGGTTGATTTCTAGTGGCTGGCCAGGCTAGAGGAGCCCATGGTCCCTTCTGGCCTTAGATTCTATGGCCCCGGGTCTCTGATGCCTTCCTTGGAATCAGGGAATAAAAAGGGGAGCTGCTTTCCCAGGCCTGGGAGAGGGGTCAGGCCCTGCCTGGCTGTTTGAAAGTGGCTTTGGCTGACCGGGGCCAGCACTCCACCTGCTTTGTGCATGACAATTGCACTCATTCACCGAGCCCCTCGGGTGGGGTTTAACCTCCAGTAGGTGCCAGCGTGGGTCTCTGGATAGCTCTAGGACTGCAAGCAGCCCACGGGGAGGAGGCTTCAGCACCTTGCTGCTGCTCTGGGATGGCAGAAGAATGCCAGGGTAGCCAGGGCTTCCCAGGTTTTCCTGCCCGTGGATGGGACAGCAGCTGGGGTGGTCACAGCATCTCTGGTACGTCTCAGCTGGCTGTTTGGGCCTTCACTCGCCCAGGGGCCCACGGCACTGCGCTCTGCACTGAAGGACTCTAGCCATCTCCAGACACGCTCTCACTTGGTGCTTGCAGGCAGCACTGAGCTTCGGGGAGGCCGTTCCCTGAGCCCGGGGCTGGAGGGCAGTGTCACCGCCTGGGCTGTTCTCTCTAGCGTGTACCACCAGAGTCATAATTACCTGTTCCTTCCACCCAGAAGACGCAGGTCGCGTTGAAGTTATCCTGCTCAGGGGAGGGAGGAGAAACGTGAGGCACGTGGTAAGGGGACTGTGCTCCTGTCACACCGAACAACGTACCGGACCTGCTTGTGACTGGCCCCTCCTGCCGATGCAGCGCTGTTCCCTACGCATATTCCCCAGCGTGTTGGTGTCATCCCAGGAATCCCCTACCCCACCCGGTGCAGTATTCCAGGGTGTAGTGAGGAGACACCTGATAGTTAATCAGTTTCATCCCCTTAAGGCTCCTACGCTCTTTCGTTCTTTTCCCCCTGCTTCCACCCGATTTTCAGCTGGTGTAAATTAGCGTGGAGTCCCCGAAGCAGATTTACAGCAGGTCAGGACCCGGCCCTGCTCCCTTATCAAACAGCTGTCTCAGCTCCTTTGTCATTTGGCCATTCCGCCCCGCGATCGTTCCTGCTAAATCCCCGCGATCCGTTCGTTGCTGCTTTCTGGTGGCTCCACAGCCCACAGGGCCTCGGCTCAGTGCTCAAATGACAACCCCCCCCACCCCCCCACCGTGTCTGCACAGCTGGGCTACCTTACGTTGTGCCCACTCGATGGGCTCATCTCGCCCACCTGCCCACCTGCTCCCCAGCCCAAGCAAGGACAACGTGCATGGGGGCTGAGCCTCCGAGTCTCAGCAACGCAGAGCAGAGTGGGCAGGGGCCAATGGGACTGCACTGGGCATGTTTTATAAAAGCAAAACAACAGCCATAGGGCCCCATTTGTTGCAATGTTCTAGGGGCTGCTCCCAGGCCCCAGCAGGACTCCCCACTCTCTCCAGGTGAGGCCAGAAGGATTTTGAAAGCCCCACTGTTTCCCTGAAACAGCTGCCGCTGCTCTCTGCTACAGCTTCTGCCTCAGCTAAAGCTCCTTGCAGGGAGCCCACATGGGCAGCCCTTGTACCCCCCTTTCAGGGTGTAGCATGCTCCCTTCCCCAAGCCAGGTGAGGCTGCTCAGTGGTACAGAGCAGGGGAGATTCCGGTCCTAGCCTGCCCTTCCCCGTTCCCTGCCAGGCCCCTAGCACACTGAGCAAACTGCCAGCAGGAGGCAGGGGTCACATCAAGGCTGGCCTTAAGGCCGGGCAAACTGGGTCCATGCCCAGAGCACCATAGCCAGAGGGTGAGGGGCAACGGGGCATTGGTGTTGCTGGGCAAAGGGGCAAAGGAGGTGCAGGGTACTGGGCAGGGGGGCAGGACATGCTGGCAATGCAAGGCTGGGGTTGGGGGCACAGTTAGGAGGAACGTGCAGGGGTTGGGAGGAAGGGGCCGCTGTGCAGAGGTTGGGGCACAATGCTGGGGCTAGTGGTCAAGAGAGCACAGGATGGGGGTGCAGGGTTGGGGAGCCCAGGGGTGCCTGGGGAAACGGGGGGTGCTATGCCCAGCAGGGTCAGGGGCACCAACAAACAAGTTGACCATTTCCCCTAAGGCCAGTCCTGGGTTACATTCCCCCTTTGGGATCCTGGGCGGTTCATGGTGCCAGGGCAGCAGGGAGAGGGAGTGCCTGGCAGATCCTGGCCCACTCCCACCCCTCCGGCCGCATTCCCATTGGGTTACAAGAGCTTGTCCTGAGACTTCAGCTTCACCAGCGCCCCCTCTGCGGAGACCTGGAGAGCTGGGGGTTGCCCTGGCCCGGGGCGGGGTGGATCCCAGCTGTTCAGTGCCCGGCTGGGCTATGCTCACCAGCACCAGGTCATGCCAGAACTGGATCTCCACCGCTTTAATGAGGTTGGTGACCTTGGTTCTCCCCAGGGTGGCCCCGAGGATGTCGTCGTTCAGCAGGGAGCTGTTCTTCTCGTCCTGCAAAGCCGGAGCAGATGCGAGGTGCAGACTCAGAGAGGCTATTCCCGCAAGCGGGGAGCTCAGGGCGTCTTGTCCCGGGCAATCGGGAGGCCTATGTGCAAGGAGCATGTTGGTCTCCATCCCGTTCCCAGCAGGCAGGGGCCCACATGACAAATCTCCCTCCTGCAGCGTGCTTAATCAGTGAGGCTGTGGGCTGAATGATCAGAGAGGCAAAGCTACCCTTCCACCCCGAGAGGCGCCCCTCCATGCTGCATCTCCATGGGTTTGCACTGCTGAGGCCCACGTGATACCTCCGGTTCCGCTGTTGTGGGCCCCTGCCTGATGAAAGGATCCAGCCGGAGAGACGCAGGTGCTAGACACCCACATGCTCATCTCACTGAAACCAGTGCGGGGTCCTGCCATGAGGGCAGGGGACCGGACTCAACGACTCTCGAGGTCCCGTCCAGGTCTAGTGCTCTAGGATTCGATGAAACGTCCCTGGAAGCTATTTGCTTTGGTGAGCGGGGCTGCAGCAGCCAATTGGTATGCCAGGCCCAGGTGAGTCTTGCTGCTGCCTGACCCGGGATGGAGCACATCTCTACAGATTTCTGAGGCTTGAATCACAACAAGCAGGGTGTTACCCGGAGGCTGCTCTGGGCCAGTGCTCACATACCTGGCCCCCTTGACATTCCCCTACACTTCCAACTGGAGAATTGAGTGCCCCTCAATTTCAACACTCATGCAGGGCTGCTGTGTGCTGCCAGGTGCCATCTGAGCCCCTTTGCCTCTCAGAAGGGTCCCCCGTGTACAGCCTGGTGCACTAGTCCTGGCTTCTGTCCGAAGGAAAGGGGCTGCCTATGTGCAAAGGAATGTTTTTTCTCTCTTTCCCCACCCCACCCGCCTGGGCAAAACTTCAGAGCATCTCACCTGGAACAGACAAGAGCTTTTGAGATAAATGCAGGTGAGTCTTGTTTCTGCTGTGCTCCGGTCTTTCTTCACCAGCTCCGCTGGGAAACGCATGGCATGCTGGGTTTTACTCTTTCGGCCTTGGGGCTGCAAGGTTGGAGCAGAACCAACAGCAGGCGCAAAATGACATGGGCCAGGTTATTAAAGACAAGAAGCAACGGCTGAAACCATGACTGCCATGGGCTGCAATGCAACTCGGTCACCACTGTGGCCCCTTCCAGACACCCTGCCTCCCGGCGCGCGGGGCAGAGCTAAGCAGCGACGCTGTCAGATAACCGGCAGCTGAGGGAGGGGGAAGTGAAATGAAGCGAGGATGAAAAGAGCAGCGCTCAGTTCAGATCTGGTTGTAGCGGAGGGAGAGAGATTTGTTCATGTACCTGACCCCATCAGGGCCCATGGTGCGATCGGCACCCAGGACCTTCTGCACCAAACGAACGAATTGCCCTCCACCTTGAGCCAAAGAGCTAAGGGAAGTGCTGTCGCTGACTCACAAGCCTTTTCTAGGGACCAGCTACTAGAGGGGGACAAACTCCTCCATTCTCTTTGATGTCTCCTCTACACAGGTGCAGGAACTGGGGTGCCAGGTGGAGGGAGGGCTGCAGCACCTCCTGGCTTGAAGTGGTTTCCATCATATACCGGGTTTAAATTTGATTCAGTGGCTCTCTTCCCCGCACTGTTCCAGCCCCCTGTGCGCGTCTGTATGCTGCCCAGCACAATGGGGCCTGACCCTAAATGGTGCTAGTGTCCTGCAGCTGGCTGACGACAACAGCGGGAGCTGCAGAGAAGAAGGTGGCGAGGCTGCATGGAGGTATAGCGAGGGGACCAGCGTGAGGCGAGCAGAAGAGCGGGAAGCGAGCGACGGTCTCGGCGGCAGGGCGCCAGCAGTCGGATTTGATAATACCAAGGAGAGGGGTGTGGTATAAATGACTGGCTAGACGCCAGCTTCTTCTCAGAGCTATGAGAAGGAGTGTCGGGGAATCCGCCCCCACCTGCCTGTGCTCGGCACGGCTCGTAGCGCGGGTCCCAAGCAGAGGGGCGCCAACGAGCGTCTTCCATAAAACTGGTCACCGAATCCCCTCCTGCCCCCCGCAAACTGCTGCTTTGATGTGACACCCCTGCGCTTGGTGCGGCCGGCAGAGTGTGCCAACGCCCGCCGTGGGGAAAACGGGCAGAGACTCGCTGGCCAGTTTTATGCAAAATAATGCAGCTGTGGCCGCCCGCTGGCTGCATTCCATGGGATTCCGAGGAACCCGCCTCTTTCCCTGTCACGCTGCCATGATTTCCCTAATGTCTTGCTGATTCTTCTCTGCCCCCTCCCCATCACTCGTGACGATTCTCACGGGGATTGCATTACACCCGCACTTGCATGGCCTGCTCTGCCTTCTGGTTTGTTACCGGGGCACATTCAGAAATGACATGAAGCCTCTGTAGCATTTTCCTCCCTTAACTCTAGAACACACCCTCCCTCCCTCGCATGGTTCAATGAGCAGGGTTTGCTGGCCTGTTGCATTGTTCTCTCCTACCACCGTGTGGGCGTTGGCCCCATTTGTGTTTTGCATGGGCCTTGTCACTGGCCGTGACCCCAAAGCTACAGAGGGTGGAGAAGTTTGAAATGTAAAGAGCTATAAACCATGTAAATGTGAGCTAGACACAATCAGCCAGGGAGTCTGCAGCATCTCAGCTCCAGGGCCAGAAGCAGGAGTATCATTTGCAAGGGGGGGAGCTGCTCTCCTGACTTTGGTTTGCCCCCCTCTGTGCTCTGCGGCCCACAGGCTTTGAAGGAGCTAATGTGACCACAAAGCTGCTCTGTATGCTGGCACAGCCTTGTCCTGCCCAGACTTTTTCTGAAATCAATCCCACAGCCAAGGTGTGCTGAGAGACTCATGCTGTTGGAGGGGTGGCCAAGAGGCCTGGTTTCCAGAGGGTAGGGGTTCAGCACTTTCTGAAAACTGGGCCCCCTCCAGGCATCTTTGGTTTGGACTCCCCAAATGTAAACACTCTGTCTTGGCCAGGATCCCAACTCTGCCCCTAATTACCATAGCCCTGTCTTTGGGAGGGGCTTATGTCGGAAAGAAAAGCCACCCAAGTGAAGTCACCACGGCTGCAGGTGGTGGGAGAAGGCTGGGAATGGCAAACGTTTTGGGAGTGGGTGGGACTCTTTCTGGGCTAGAACAGGAGAGTAGGCTAATGTTTAAAGACTCTGCAAAGCCATCCCCTGTGGGGCAGGGTGGATTTCAGGATCTCCTTGTCGAGGCATCCACTCTCCGAAGAGCTTGTCTCCGTTCCATTCATAGCTGCTGATATTCAGCTGCGCTGAATCGGACGTCAGCTGTTAGCGAAGCCCCTTTTGGACCCTGGGCCTGCCTGGGTCTCCTCTAGCCAAGATGCAAATAGTGTTTCTTGTGGTCAGTGGGCAGCAGATCTGCCAGCTGAGCCAGGAGGGAAACGAGTGGTAGGAACTAAACTAATCTGGTCTCTTCCTTTCCTCACTCGGCCCACACGGAGGAGACAGAAGGTGTGATAATGGAGTCTGGGGCTGGCGGGGGGGCGGTGAAATAGGAGACTGGAGATAGAGATCAGGCTCATGCTATCGCCCCATGCCTCAGAACATTGTCAGTATGAGAGGCCCTATGCTGGGAACAGTGATTAATAGGTAAACCTCCTGCAGTTAGAGCAAGGTGGACACTGACCTTTATCATACTGCTGCTGATGTTTAGCCCTTGGAAATTCGGCGGCGTAATCTTGAAGACCAAGGTCTGAATTTTGGGGCACACGACAGTGAAGTTCTTCTGGAAACTGACTTCCGACAGCTTTTCTTCTATCTGTTTTAATCTAGAACAGAGAAACAAGGAGTGGGGCTTCAGGGGTGGAAAAGGCCATAGAGACAGGGTCTGAGGGAGAGAATACGAGGAGGAAGGAAAGATGAAGGGATGAATGAGAGGAAGAGAGTGGCCGAGACACAGAAGATGCATATGTGAGATGATCTCCAGAAGGCTGGAGCTTGCCTCGCATTTGAGGCGCTAAAACCAGATACAGATTCAAACATCAGTCCCTGGCATTGCCAGCTTTAAGTGTCCCCCCTGCAAACCACGGAATGGGTTTTCTTTGTGCTTGCCTTGCTTGTTTTTCTGTGCTGTGCGGACACACTCCCCGTGTCCCCATCTGTCACATGGGGGCAGTCCTACTGGCCTGCTTCCCTGGGACGTTTGCAGCAGGGAGCGAAGTTTGTAACCTGCTCTGGATGTCGACGGAAGCTGGGGGAACAGCTGGAAATAAATTGTTCTCCCCTCTCCAGCCTTTTAGCCAGAGAAAAAATGTCCATTTGCGGCAAACGTTCTGTGAATTCATTTTTGGCTTCAGTTCATCGACGCCCACCCGCCCGCCACTTTTTGACAAGTGGCCCAGATTTCCACTTGATCAAAATGCCGTTTTCTGCTTTGGAACGCTTGGATGGAAGTTTCCCGGCAGCTGTAGCTGCAGGAGATGGACTCAGGGCGCTGGCCCCGGAGTGCCGAATGGGAAAGCCCCCCCGCGCATGCGCCCTGCTCACTCTTCCAGCGGCTTCTGACTCGGTGCGCTGCATCCTTTCCCCAAGTGATTGTTCATGACAGTCAGGTTGTCCTTCAGCGCCTCCATGCCTGGCTGTGGTGTGGCAAAATGGCAACTTTCTTCTGGTTCTGGGAAGGGAAATGAGGTGCATCAGGATGGACAAAGCGGCAGCACCAGGGGCGGGAGGAGCTGGAACCCGCACCCTGATGTTACACACCACGTGGCAGAGATCTTGGGGGGAAAGCGAGCAGGACGGAAACAGAGAGAGGGCTTCCTCCCCACTTTCCCGCTCCCACTTCTGGGCTGGAACAGGGAGGGCTCGTCCCCCAACCCTGCAATCTTCTTACACTTGCCCCTCGCCAATGAATTTGTACTTGGAGCAAGTCGCCTGCCACCAGGGCAGGGAGGGGAGTGGCACAGGCCTTTGTGGGGGGCTGAAAGAGGAACTTGAGGTGAGGCTGCTGCTTTCACTTAGACTGCTTCTCACCACAATTCCCCACATGCCCCCTGCTCCACAGAGACCTTCTGCTGGTGCGTGGGGTGGAGGGAGCCAGGTGGAATTATTCACCTCACCCGCCGTTTTTTTCACTGGACAACAAAACTTTTGGCGGGAAAGAGAGCGACTGCAGTCACCCCACAATTCCCATGAGAGAAGATGCTGGGGGAGGGGAGGGGGGCTTGACTGGGCTGCCGGACTCGCTCCCCTGTGGTGCAAACATTGTCGGCAGCTGTCAGGGTGGCCTTCTAAGCAAGACGACTGCAGGGATGGCAGAGCCCCCAGTCAAGAAACAGCCATACCTGCTGCTGAGTGGAGAAGAACATACAAGAAGAGGCATGTCCGCAAGGGTGAGTCCCACCCCACCGTGCTCCAAAGGTAGCTCATCTCCTGCAAGAGACACACATTCTGGATTCAGTTACCACTGCTGAGAAAGTGGGCACAGCCAGGAGGAGATATAATGGCTACGTCTAGACTGCATCCCTCTGTCGACAGAGAGATGTCGATTAGGCACATCGAAATTGCTAATGAAGCCGGGATTTAAATATTCTGTGCCTCATTAGCATAAACATGGCTGCCACTTTTTCTAAATGGAGTTTTTTTGGAAAAAAACAGCCGTCTAGACGCTGATCTGTCGAAAATAAAGCCTTTTTCGACAGATCCTGTATTCCTCAAAAAAATGAGGTTTACAGGATCTGTCAAAAAAGGCTTTATTTTCGACAGATCCGCATCTAGACTGCCGGGTTTTTTTTTTTTTTTTTTTCGAAAAAACTCCATTTAAAAAAAAAAGCAGCAGCTATGTTTATGCTAATAAGGCACGGGATATTTAAATCCCTGCTTCATTAGCAATTTCGATGTGCCTAATCGACATCTCTCTGTCGACAGAGAGGTGTAGTCTAGACACACCCAGTCTCTGCTCTGGGCACTTTATAATCTACATAATTCATCCCACAGCCTGTGGAGGGCCTAGTGCCGAGCATTTTTAAGCTCTCTGACCTAGCCCGCACTGGAACCAGCGGGGAAGTTTAATGGGCGGCACAAAACAGAGGGATAACCTTCGTGCTAACCACATTCTGGAAGCTGAGTTGCATGGCTGTGATGTCCTGTGCCTTCCTAACCCTCCCTGCTTAGCTCCCAAGACAATTTAAGCCCGGGGGGCATGTCTATAATAGGAAATTATTTCAAAAGAATAGCTCCCAAAATAACTATTTCAAAATAGCGCGTCCACATGACAGGGAAGCCTCAAAATTCGTCCCTCGCAGGCTCCCTGAATGTGGACATGCTACCTAGACTTAGAGCCCCAGGAAGCACTGGGGAGTAATGACTTTGAGTGACTCTGACCAGGGTACATCCAGACTACACGCCCTTTTCGAAAGAGGCTTTTCTGAAAGATCATTTCGAAAAAGCCTCTTTCGAACAAGAGCATCTAGATTGCACTAAGTGGATCGAAAAATCAATCTGCTTTTTCGAAAAAGAGCATTCGGGCTGCCTGGACGCTCTGTCGAAAAGAGGGCACCTGGAAACACTTCTGTCAGGGCATGGGGCAGCCTTTACTTCTGGGTCCTGCAGCATGCTCTCTGCAGAGACGCATGCTTTAAGGGACCCCCCTGAACAGCTGTTCTTCTGCTCCTGCAGCTGGCTTGCCTACCTCCTAGAGGGACAGCAAAGCTTCTGCAGTACTTGCTTGGAGTGCCCTGCTTTCTGGGACACCACAGCATTTTTTTTCCTGGTTGTGCTTTGAATTGTTTTTTTGCCATGGAGCTGGAGCTGCCCCTGGGCAGGCGATGGCCCCACACTGTAGTGCTTCAAGTTCTGCTGCAACTCCATGAGACCTTCATGATCTTTATGCCATGTCTGGATTCTGAACCCAGCCTTCAACCCCTCACTCGGGCAGCAGCAACACTGTTCTTGCCACCGAACTTCTTCCATGAGAGGTGATTTTGGAGGCTGGAGACAAATTCAGACTGGTGGGACTGGCTCGTCATGGAGCGGTGGGACGACCAGGCTTGGCTGCGAAACCTCCATATGCAGAAGTCCACCTTCCAGGAGCTGTGTACCTGGCTGGCCCCCGCCCTGCAACGCCAGGACACCCACCTGCGCCCTGCCATCCCCCTGGAGAAGAGGGTGGCTATTGCCCTCTGGAAGCTGGCCACCCCTGACAGCTACTGTTCGGTAGGACACCAGTTTGGCATGGGGAGATCTACTGTTGGCGCCGTGTTGATGGAGGTAAGTCCTTCTGGAGGGACAGTCCATGCAGGGTAGGGGGACTGTAACAGGAAAGGGCGGGGGGAGAGGGGGCTCCTGGCCTCACCCTGCCCTACTGCTGGGAGTGGCCCCCGGGGGAGCGGGGGGCTCCTGGGGTCTTTGTGGGGGGAAGGAGAGGGGGCACCTCCAAAGGACTGGGAAACCCCTCTAACTTCCTATTCTGTGTATGTGTCTATTTCTGCAGGTGGTGAAGGCCATCAGCTCGGAGCTGCTGAACAGGATTGTCTGCCTCAGAGACCTAGACACCATCATGGCCGGCTTTGCTGGGCTGGGATTCCCGAACTGCGGAGGGGCGCTCGATGGAACTCACATCCCGATCCGTGCACCGCCCCATCGAGCAGCCCGGTATATCAACAGAAAAGGGTATTTCTCCATTTGTGTGGGGTGGTCGGGGCCAGGCACATGATGCTTGGATCTTCCGAAATTCATACCTTTACCGCAGGCTGCAGGCTGGAACATTCTTCCCACAGCGAAACTTTGCTGTTGGGGACGTGGAGATGCCAATGGGCACTGTGGCTGATGTGGTGTACCCCTCATGCCCTGGCTCATGAAGCCGTACACTGGGCATCTGAACGCAAGCAGGGAACAATTTAATGCGCACCTGACACAGGTGCGCTTGCAGGTGGAATGCACCTTTGGCCCGCTGAAGGGGAGGTTTAGGTGCCTGCTCACTTGCCTCAACATGGGGGAACACAATATCCCTGGTGGTTGTGTGTTGCGTGCTCCACAACCTGGTGGAGAGCAAAGGGCAGGCCTTCCTCCCAGGGTGGGGGACACGGGCTGATGTGGAGGGGAGGCGGTTCGAGCAGCCCTGGACAGCTGCGCTAGGGGGCAGGGCCTGGAACTGCCGCACAGGCCGGATCAAAGCCCTAGGCGGGCCAGATGCCCACCCCTGGCCTAGCCTGTCGCCCAGAACCTGTAGGATTCCTATGTACGTTGCTGTCAGAAATGCTTGGCATATGCAGTTTGTGTTCTCCTGCCCCTTGCACACGTGAACACACGTGCAGTGTCTCATCGGTGTCTTCTGAGCACTCATGACTAGCAAGCAGAGCAAAAGCTGGGGCAGGAAGCGCTGCTCCCAGGGAGCACCCAGGGGACAGTTGCTATCTTGGCTGACTCCCTGGGGATGGGACCAGGGGGCTCCAAAGGTAAAAGCATGAGCCATTACAGCTTGCGCTCAAGCACCCAGGCTCCCCTAGCCAGGAGCTGTAACAGCTCACGCTCTGTGGCCAGCCACACTCTTCAGTGGTTCAGAAGGCAAAGGATGAACTTCGGGCCAGCTTGCTCTCACAGCTGGGCAGTGCTCCCAGGAGCCTGGGGCTGAGCTTAGCATGGCTGTCTCAGCAGGGTGAACTCTCCTACCGCCCGGCACACAGGGGACGTCTACACTGCAGCTGGTGTGTGACCTCTGTGCTAACGGGAGGTGCATGGCTGCAGCGGCCTTAGTGGCCAGCCCCCTGATTACATCCCCGGGGGCTGCATGGGATGGTACTGAGACAGCAAGCCAGAGCCCCCCAGTTGCCGCACGGCTGCTTATAGCATGCCACTGCCATCAGAGCGAGCAGGGATACGCCCCCGGCACTGGGAATTACTCCTCCAAGGCCAGTGTGGACGCACCCACCCACTCACTTGTTACTGCTTGACTGGGCTAGGAGAGAAAGATGCCGCATGCTAAAGAGACAGATCGGTGCTTCTCCCCTTCTTCCCGCCCTAGGACTACATGTTACAGCAGAACATGGCTCCAGAAGCCAGACCCTATGGCCAGAAAGAAAGGGAAGGCGGCTGAGACCCCCTGAGGCATGATCATGACCCTCCTCCCACCAGGGCTCATATCCTGTACCTCCTTCCTCCTCACCTCCTCATCAAAAGCCAATGGAGCAGCTTAAAGGGAGGCAAACACTGGGAAAGGAGAAGGAAAATTGCTTTGCCACACAGCAGACAAGGGGGAACAATCAGAAGAAAACTGGAGGGAAGCCTCCCTGAGAGAGAGGCAAACATCTGGACCCACTCTGAGCACTTGGCAGCTAGAAATAACCTGCTGAGTACTTAGGGCACGTCTACAGTGCTGCAGTCAGAGCCCCTGCCAGCCGACTCGGACTCGCAGGGCCCAGACCTATGGGGTTCAGGCTCTGGGATCTAGGTGGGTTGGTCCCTGAGCTCGGGGGGCAGCTGAAGCCTGAACGTCTACATCCCATTAAACTGCCCCTTAGCCCACACCCCAGGTGTCTGAGTCCGCTGGCATGGGCCAGCTGCCTAGACATACCCATAGATACTTCAGCAACAGGTACCATAGAAATCCCTACAACAGAGAGTTAATGGGAGAGTCCAATCGTCCCTCTGTAGCACCCACTCTTACTTAACCCCCCCGCCACACACACACACGCTGCACACCCCAACTCAGATCAGTTGTTGGATCTGACATTTTTTTATTTCCTTTCACACAGTGGGCAATTACCAGCTGCATCCAAAAGGCTGACAACCCCATTTGCCTCCTCTGGCTCCAGAGCACACTTTGAGGGGACCACACGTAGAAGTATAAGTGGGCCAGATCCTCCTCCCACCCTGATTTCACACAGCATTGTGAAAAGTGCATGGGAGCACTCCGGATTTAGTCTGCTGCATGTGGGATCAGAGCTGGGTCGATACCGTTCAAGCCAAGGGACTTACTTGCAGGCTCCGGCCGGGCGGTGACTTCCTCCAGCAGCTTTGTGCCTCCCTTAGTACTTAGTGCGTATAGTTTCCTGTCCCCTTGCTTTGCGCATAGAGGGCTGCAGGATGCATGCGAGTCTGAGAAGAGCTTTGAGTCCTGGTCCTGCACTGCACTGTTGTGCAGCCAAGAAGGAAGCGCTCTTATGCTGCTCCACCTCATGCAGATGTAGAGATTAAACCCACTGAGGCTGTTTCTTAAAGACATGCTGGAGGTTCAAACCTCAGCTGGTGCACAAGGAGCACTGGCACCAGCAACGTTAATGCAGCTGAACTGCTCGCTATCTGGCAGCTGAGGAGCTAGCCCTGGGGGAGGAAGATTTAAGATAGGCAGTGCCAAAGCAATGCACTGACTTCCACATCGCTTGCTGCTCACTGCCATCCACTGAGAAAAAGAATAATCTCTTCCCCTTTCTGCTCAGTGGAACTCCGGGCGTGAGGTTTAGTGCTCAGCTCCAGAGCAGAGGCAGAGCCATCGCGGCGGTACAACCTCCTCAGCAGTTTTCTTCTCGCCCTCTTTTCTCCGGGTTTTGTTCACTATTTTTTCAGGTTTTGTTCACTATTTTTGTTCACTCCGGGTTTTGTTCACTGTTTTTTGTTCACTATTTTTCTACGCTACAATGATCTATCGGGAAAAGGCACACAAATCGTGCTCTGCAATTCGCGTGCCTTTTCCCATCTACACTGGGCCAAATTTCAGAAAAGCCTCCTCTTTCGGAAGAGCCCTTCTTCCTCGTGGGAGGAGGAAGACAGGGCTTCCAAAAGAGCGCATCTGCTCTTCTGAAAAAAAAAAAGCAGAAGAGCAGACACATTCCCTGGTTACAGCGGAATTTAAAACCCCGTAGTCTAGATGTAGCCATAGCCTCAGCTGGCAGAGGAGCAGCGAGGGCTGTCGGTGGGTTATGGCATCAGCTTCCCAGCAGTGAAGAGGGGAATTCAAATGCTGGTTCAGACTGCAACTGGCAATGAATTTGATTGCTTCCTACAGGCTAGGTGTTCCAGGTGAGTTCCCTGGCCTGGGATGCTCTGGCTCTGGAGTGTAACTCGCCCATCCCAAACCCATCCTATGGGATGGCATGGATGGAAATCTCTGGTCAGCGGAGGGACCAAGGACAGGAAGAGCAGGGTGATGCTGCACCTCTAGACTGGGATGTGTCAGCAGAGCTATGCCGAGAATGAGGGCTGGGCCTAGCAGGGAATCCTGCAGCTCAGGATTGTGGGGCATTGATAGAAGTGAGTGAGAGAGCAGAATGGATGTCCCTCAGTTCTGAACTTGCCCGGTATCTGCCTACACTAGTGCCTTGAGTTCATTAGCCCCTGCTTTCATCAGCAAACCAGTAAGAGAAAAGAAAGCAAGTGCAGAGACCTTAGTTCAGGAGCAGACACGTGCGGAAAGAAGAAGTGTTACCTGCTCTCAACTATCGGTAAGGACAGGGTTGATCCAGCGGCCAGATGACAAACTATTTCCTTGCTGCTACATGATGCAATCCAGATAACAGCAGCAGTGAAACGAACAAATACACTGAGGTGTATTTCCTATGTATTCAGCAGGGGCTGGGAGTGCACTGGTTCTTCACCTCTAGAGATAAGGTCAAAGCATGACTCGGTTTACTGGTGCAATTAAGTTTGCTCTCCTCTTTGTCCTCATGTGGGCAAGTTCCTGAGCTGTTTGGTACGACAGGCAGTTCTCACCTAGAATAGTAAAGGACACTACATCTCAGGGCAGAGCTGCATTGCGCTGCTGTTTGGAGGCCCAGAGTGCTGCAGTCTGACACTGAGATGGTTGTGGGGACCCCCACCAAGAATAGCCAGTCAAGGTTGCAGTGCATGAGCGGACCTGCCTGTACGCAGTGTAAGCCCAAGGTATTGCTAAAACCATTGGGGGGGCCTCAGGAAAATCCTGGATCCTGCAATTATAAGATTTGCAATGTAATTATTTTTGGTTCGTCCTGCACTATCAGAAACGGGCTTCCAAGTGCAGCTCTTCTCTGAAGAGGAAATAGTCACGAGTGGACTTTTTTTAACTCTCACGTCAGCTGCTTCCTGCTTCTGCTCTTAAATGTGCTGGCTGTTGTTGCTGCTCTTTACTTCTGTTAGCCCAGCAGAAGCCAACACTGGGGGGAGAATGAGCTGGAGCCAGATTAGAAATGCCTTTACACCTGGGCAACTTCCACTGAAGACAAGGGGAGCTGCACACATGCCAGGCAAGGGCCACTTTGTTATTAGTGATGGAGCCCAGCTTGAATCAAGAGTGCAGGGGAGATGGCCCCCAAAAACCCACATTCTTTTACTTTTACACCGAGCAAATTTACCCTGGGGTCACTGAAAGGTAATTGACAGAGTTCCAGGAGGCCGTTTTCATGCTCACTTCTCAGAGCAGCGTTGCACTGTACCAGGAGTAAAGTTTTCAGTTGTGTATTATTATCACACAGGAAAGGCTAGAGGCTTGTGGCCTCCTTAGCCCTAGCATTATACGAAGAGATGGTAAAGCAATACTCCTTGCCCTAAAGCGGTACAGCTGAGCGGCCCACTGCAAATGCTGCCTGGCCAAACCCAGCCTTGCAGAAAGCTCTCACTTCCCCTGACTGATACAGGTGGGTGACTGATGCTCTTGCCAGGCAGTGATCTTTTCAAAGCCTGGTTTAAATACAGACGCAAACCGTGCTCAGCGCACTCACTGTGAAAACTGCTGTGATAAGCGGCAGTACTTGCCGGGAATAAATAAGAATGTGAGCTTATGGTTCCAATGGGTATTTTGGGACCTCTTATACTGCGAGTAAATAACTTTTTCCATGCCAGTCATGATTTTATAGACCTCGATCATATCCCCCCTCAGTCTCTTCTTTTCCAAGCTGAACAGTCCAAGTCTTTTTAATCTCTCTTCATATGGGACCTGTTCCAAATGCCTCATCATTTTTGTTGCCCTTTTCGGAACCTTTTCCAATGCCAGTATATCTTTTTTGAGAGGAGGCAACCACATCTGTACGTAGGATTCAAGATGTGGGCACACGATGGTTTTATATAGATGCATCTCTTATTCTCTATCCCTTTTTTAATGATGCCAAACGTTCTGTTTGCTTTTTTGACTGCCACTGCCCACTGAATGGATGTTTTCACCCCTTAGCCTCCTGAAATAGCTCTCACCAAAGTCTCTAATAACTCCTCTTACCTAAAACTCAGAGCCAGAACTCCATCCTCGTCTCCTTGCCCTCTCCGCCACTCATTGGCCATGCTCTCCTTGAAATCTAGTTCTCCCTTTGCTTCTGCGATTCCCAGCAACTGTCTTGTCGCACTATGATTTATACAGCACTTAGCAACGATGGAGTCATGGTCCACGGCTGGAGCTCTTATGGCCTGCTGTTGAAGTAGCAAGTGTGCTGGATTCAGTAATGCTACCTATGTAGACAATGGCATGAAATGTCCAGGTATAATAGGATCTATAGTAAGCCGGGGCTAGAGTGGGCTGTTCCAGTTGAAGACCAGTTGGGGGAGGCTAGGCTACATTGGTAGGAACACATTCTGTGGAGACCAAAGCATTATAGTGGTAGGATGGTCTTGAGAATCATCATGGATGGAAGATGACCAATGGGAAGCCCAAAGACTTGCTACGTGCACCATACCAATTTGCATAACAGCCAGTTGTTGTGAGTTTTGGATCAGGACTCTCTGTTGCTGAGCCACAAAGTAGCAGCAGAAAAAGAGTACAAGTTGAAACGGCTCTAACTATTATGCCTACAAGTCTTGAGAACTGATCTGGTAGCACCCCTCAGTCCTTGATCCTGGGGGAGTGCCAATCTTTCTTTTGCCACATTTTCAGGGCATGAGTTCAGGGAGGCATAGCAGCTCTTGGTAATGCTCTGAATAAGGGTTAAAACTCACAAGATTTTGGTTTGGGATTTGGGTTTAGCCCCAAAAGACAAAGTAAGGCTCAGGGTTTACAAACCCCTTGGAGCCCCAAACCAAAGAAAAGTCTCTCTTGGAATTCTTGCAAAAAGAAGACACCTCGTGTTTGCATGGCTGGTCTTTAAACCAGTCTCCATCTTGCTTTCATAACAGTCAAGAGCTCTTGCTGTGTAAATGCTAAAACCAAGCGTTTGCATTTTATGCATCGGATTGTAGTTAGGCAAGTGTGGACTTGGAGGGTACCAACTGGGGGGGAGAGACACAATTTGGCTCAGAAGCAGTGACTTGATGGGTAAGTATGCAGTGGTGCAGAACCATGCGAGTGACCAGCATAATGGGGCTGATTTTTTCCCCTCAAACGACTTATATGATGGGGAAGCTCTATTAGCGTCAGTGGAACCGCATTGGATGTCCCCCGGAGCGAGTGACAAAGAGAGCTGGGTGGCATGCATTGCAAAAATAGGGGTTGTTGGAAGAAAAAAAACGAATCAATGTTCATCAAGATTTCTCTGCAAATGCCACAACTGTTGTCCACTTGCTCTGACTGGCCCTGTCTGTTAATTTCTGTCTATAGGATCCCAGTCACATAGTAGCTGAGCGCCTCACAGTCTCCTCACAGAACCCCAAAGGGGTAAGGAAGTGCTGTTACCTCTGCCTTAGCTCCCCATCTGTAAAATGGGGATAAGTGACTTGCCCCAGGTAACACAGGAAGTCCGTGGTGTGAATGAACATGAATTCATCAGTTTGACACCATCAGCTCAGGATTAAACAAAGACTGTGAATGGCTAGCTAACTACAAAAGCAGCTTCTCCTCTCTTGGTATTCACACCTCCAGATCAGCTGCTAGAAGTGGGCCTCATCCTCCCTGATTGAATTAACCTCATTATCTCTAGCCTGATTCTGGCCTGCATATTTATACCTGCCTCTGGATATTTCTACTACATGCATCTGACGAAGTGGGTCTTTGCCCACGAAAGCTTATGCTCCAATACATCTGTTAGTCTATAAGGTGCTACAGGACTCCTTGGCCCCTTTGCAGATCCAGACTAACACGGCTACCCCTCTGATACTTGACAACATGAATTCAGGTTTTCCTGGTCCTAGGCTGGTACTCTAATCACTGGACCATCCTCCGCTCATCTGTCAAGCCCTTGCTATCATGAACATTCAACTCATTCTGCATTTTTTTAAAGACAATTGGCTCCTGATATTTACTATATCACTAGTATGTAAATATCACTATCCTTTTCTCAGTAGTATGTATTACTTTGCATTTATCAGCATTGAATTTCATCTGCCATTTTGTTGTCCAGACCCCCATGTTTGTGAGATCCCTTTGTGACTCTTTGCAGCCAGTTTTGGACTTCTTGAGTAATTTGGAATCATCTGCAAATGTTGCCACCTCACTGTTTGCTCCTTTTTTTCCAGATCTTTTATGAATATGTGCTGGTCCTTGCACTGATCCTTGGGGAATTCTGCTATTTACCTCTCCCCGTTGTGAAAATTTACTGCTTATTTCAATCCTTTGTTCTTTGTCTTTTACCCAGTTACTGGTCTATGAGACAGACAACTTTCCTTCTGATCCCATGGTTGTTTACTTTGTTTAAGAGCCTTTGGTGAGGGACCCTGTCAAAGGCTTTCTAAAAATCCAAATACACTATATCTACTGGAGCTTCAGGGGGTAGCCAAGTTAGTCTGTTACAGAAAAAAAACAGCAAGGTGACGGTCTTGTCACAGGCCAGCTCCTCAAGTCAAATCCACAGGGAAAGCTTGGAATTACAATACATACGCAAATTTAATTCTATTACTTATGGACTTAATCAAGATATGGAGTGGTGGAGCCTTTATCACTGAAACAAAAGACACTGAAGTTGCTAACAGTTTTCTGAATGGTATCCTTCCTGCCTTAGCAATCCATCCACTGACTTTGATCTTTATCTACTCAGGTTTAGCACCCTTTCTCCTGATACTTTATGTATAGAGGTAGGGGGGTGGGCGACAGAGCATCTTTCTCTTCCCCCCACCCTACCTTTCTCCTATTTATTTCGAGTTTTCTTATCCTCTAGTCATAACTCCGATCATCTGAAGAAGTGGGCTGTGCCCACAAAAGCTCATGATACCATATACGTGTTTTGTTAGTCTATAAAGTGCTACCAGACCATTTGCTTGCTATATCTACTGGATCACCCTTGTCCATATGTACGTTGCTCCCCTTTAAAGAATTCTAACAGATTGGTGAGGCATAATTTCCCTTTACAAAAGCTGTGTTGACTTATCGCCAGTAAATCATGTCCATCTATGGGTCTGATCCTTCTGGTCTTTACTATAGTTTCAGCCAATCTGCTTCATACTGAAGTTAGGCTTAAAGATCTGTAATTGCTGGGATCATCCCTAGAGCCTTTGGGAAAAAAAAGTAGTGTTCCATTAGCCATCCTCCAATCATCTGGTCCAGAGACGGATTTAAGAGAGAGGTTCCATACCACAGCTAGTAGCTATTCAGTTTCATATTTGTGTTCCTTCTGGACTTCAGAGAATACAGTGAAATGAGCAAAGTCCAGACAAGTGCATTTGCTAATTAGAGCCCAGCCGTTAGACGTCTACACTTACCTGCGAGTCAGCGTTCCATGTTTCCATATAGCTTGGGAAGCACTCATCAGATGTGGGGGTGGGAGAGTTGTGGCCAGAAGCCCCAACTCTTGGAGAGGGGGAGAGAGCGGGATCCAAAAAGGAAGTCACCAGGGCCTAGATCCTCACAGGCTTTAGGTGCCTAAACATCCATTAGGTTCCAGAGAGGCGTAACAGTGATCACCGTTCCTCATCTGTGCACGGTGTGAAGTCTGCAACAGGGCCTCCTGTCACAAAGAGGAAGAACTCTGATTTGATGAGTATCAAGAAGATTCCTTATTGAGGCTGCTGGATGCAGACACGCCCTGTGGTTCTTGCTGGCTTCCAAGCTCACTATTCAGTCATTGTTCTCCAGCGGCACTGCCCTGGGTCTCCCTGTGCCCTGGACTGGACTTTGCAGCCATGGAAGGAACTGCCAGTAATGCTCCCAGGAATCTGCATTAAGTTTCTGAGGGCCTGTCCCAACATGCACTGGGCTCAGGGACTGTCTCCCGGGGACCCTGGAGGGGCATTACAAAGATGGTGGGTATAAAGGATTGCAAAGAAGAATCTTTCTCCCCGCCCCACACACACAACACCCCAAATGATCTTTCTTTCCACACTGTCTAATGCAGACTTCTCTGGGAGCTGGTACCCCCAGAACCCTGCCTCCTGGGAGTTCTTCTCTGCCACTTCTCAGGGATGGGCTGCACAGCTGGAGGGCGTGCATGGCATCTGTAGGGCAAAGGGGAGGGTGGGGGAGAGGAGAAAGGGTTATTTCCCTGCCAGGGTGTCTCACCATCACCAAGAGAGGAAGGCTTGTTCATAGCATGGCAGTTCCTGTTCCGAGATAAAGGCCAGATCATTATCCAGCCCTAGGCAGTCACACGGGGGCATACAGAAAATAAAACACTCTTGCATACGCCTCTGGGTCCAGTCATGCAGGGGAAAACAGCACTTCTCCCATTTTCAGAAGTGACTTAGGCACTCAGGAGCCTAAATCCCATTTGCTTCTGGCGAAACTTAGGCGTCTATGGGTGGACACTTCCAAAGGATTCAAGAGACTTGGGCACCAACTCCAATTAACTTTCAATGGGAGTTTGGTGCCTAACTCACTTGGGCACTTAGTGAAAATCTCACGCTGTTGCTTTTGAAAATGAGGCTCAGTCATCTAAGCCACTTAAGCTTTGCAACACAGGGCGGAGTAGTGCTTGAATACTTTGAAAATCCTGCGCCAATATGCGTCCCTCAGCAGAGCAGTGCTGCAGAGGGTGAGGAGAAGTAATCGTCAGGGTTTCCTGGATGGGGAGTGGCAATTTTCACTTTGAACCATGTCAAGCTAATCTCTGAGCATGTGTGGCTCCTCCCCAGCCATCAGCCGGGATGCCCCATCGCCCTGCACTTTGTATCATCCTTTCCACCTGTGCATAGGCATTGAAAAGCCAGTGGGAATGCTACTGGCTCAAAGCAGTAGTATTTTACCCCCACTTTGCACAGCTAGAAATGATTGAACCAGGACAACAAGAGATCAGGCCCCTGCTATAAAGTTCTAATGTTGGCGGTTTCTCAAATATGTCTGGTGCCTGCAGCCTGTTGGCTAATTTGTGTTGACAGGAGATGTTTTGCTCTCTGGTTTGCCACAGGAACGGAATTGCTCGGGAGACTGGCTGTGGAAGAGGAAGTGTTTCATCGCCAGTTTACTGGCTGGCAGGCAGTACAAACCACTGCCGCCTGGTGGGATGAGGTGGGGGGTCTCAGTCTATTTTCCTAGTGCCGAGGGGTCAGATCCAGCCCTGGCATAAACCCATGCCCCTGGTAACGTCATTGGATTGCACCTGCTCACCAGGTAGCATCTTCCAAACCAGCACTGCCCCCATGGATGCTAATGGGTACCAAGTTGGCTGCCTCAGGGGTGATCACATGGGCCCCTAGAGCTGAGGGTGCAGGCTCATGGGTCGGGTAAGAGGAAAAGCTGCCTGTGCTGCTGTGGTGAACAGAGAGTTGGTGTCGGCACGGTGACCTTCCATTATAACTAACGTCACCTCCAGCAACAGAAACAGGTGCAGGAAGCAGGATGTTTATTACACTAGCAGATGCACTGGGGGCCACATGTGCTGGGGGTGGAAGACCCACTAGATTTCCTCCTTTGCTTTTTAGAGAGAGCTCTAGCCTCAGCCCTCTTCCTGCCAGGAGCTGTGAAGCCTACCAGTTCAGCATGACTGTCCTGAACTCAGCCACATTGCTCTGCCTTGCTGGGCTGAGAGCTGTGTGTGGTCCACTGGGGTCAGCATTGGTGTGCCAGTGCCATCATCGACATGAGAGGGAGCTGCTTGGCTCTCCATACTCATGGGGTGGGGGGAGGTAGGTTGCACAAGGTGTGTTTAAGCCCCATTTTCAAGAGGCTTGTGGTGACAATCCTGGGGCAGCGCTCAGACAACCAAGGTTTGATTCCTGACATAGCTGCCAATTCTCGGGTTACCATAAGCGTGTCACAAGGCTTCTGTGTGGTCCTGTTTCTCTGTCTGTAAAATGAGTAATTTGCTTCCTTCTGTCTGTCTTTTCTATGTGGTTGCAGCTCTTCGGGGCTGGGACTGTCTCCTAGTGTGCATCTGGGCTGCACCAAGCAGAATGGGGCCATGATTTCTGTTGTGACACTGTCATCATTATTGTCATCTCCATAATCTAGTCCTTTCACCCGCAGAGCCTAGCATACTAGGGCCTGGTTTATTCAGAGCTTTCCGTTTGAAAAGCACCCTTTTTTTTTTTTAACTTTCACTGGGGCTCTCAGCAGAATCAGGGAAGTTAAGGTCTGGATTTAACATCTGTCTGGAAGACAGCACCCACTCTGGGTATGAGGGAAGAATTAAAGCTAAGAGATAAGCACAACCAGCTCTTCCTCTGCCTGCACTGTGGGCTTCCCTGCCCCATCCTGGCCAGACATCCTAATGTTGGAGGCTTTTACCCAGGCTCTGGTCTTGATTTTCTGGGAATGCAGCTCACATGTCCCTGCCAAGGAAAACCAGAGGCAATCAACAGAGATTCTTTAAGACATCTCAGAGAGGCAGCCGTGTTAGTTTGTAACTTTAAAAACGAGTTATCCTGTGGCAACTCAGAGTACATCTACACAGCAGGGCTAAAGTTGAACCAAGCTATGTAACTTTAGCTATGTCAACTTCATCGCTTAAGTCGAAATAGCTTAACTCGGCTTTTGGCGCAGTCTACACAGCAGGAAGTCAAAGGAAGAACACTCTTCCCTCAACTTTTCTTACTCCTCATGAAATGAGGGTTACCCTGAGTCGGGACTAAGAAGTCCTCCAGCTCAACATTATTTCGAAATAAAGGCTTGTAGTGTAGACACGCTCTTTGTTATTTCAGAATAATGTCAGTTATTCCAAAATAATGTTGCTGTGTAGATGTACCCTTAGAGACTAACAAAAGTATAGGATCGCGAACTTTTGTGGATAAAACCCACTATGATGGTTTCAACACCCCCCACATGCTTTCTGAAATGGACTTATGGACACAAATATGCATAACTCAAAGATGCTTTGGACAAAATACCTCATGTAACCTTCAATTTTAACATCTCAGTCTGCTGGATCTGTATCTATTTTTGGTGTATGTATCATTCTTGTGTGTAAAGTTAGATATGTGGAGTATGGAATTTTTTTATGGTTTTACATGTGCAAATGGAAGCTATCCAGGGTGTTTCCCTCAATGTCTGGGTGATCACCTGTAAACAACCCCTTTTGTCCTTAAAGTCTTAGCAGTGGTTGGGCTTAGGAAGTCATGTGACCTCCCTAACTGGTAGGGGCTGACCAGGTAATTTTTCATGGAAGGGGAGAATGTAAAACAGCCTCCCTTTCAGGCAGGAATTTTTCATTTAAGATGCAAAGTTTTTCAGTTCATGTCTTTGGCTGGCATGGCACTCCCAAGAAAATGAACCAGAGACCCCAGAGAGAGAGCTCTTTCCTGGCTTGGAGGTTTAGCAAAATAAGAACAATTTTAGGGTAAGTTTTAGTGTTAGAACTACTGACGTGTTTTTTGTTATTTTAAATTTGTAATTCACTTTGTTTTACCCATTTTCACTTGCAACCACTTAAATCTCACAGCTTGTACTTAATAAAATCACCTTTATTTACTATCAAGCCTAGTGTAAATAATTGTTACCTGGGGGAGCAACCAGTGTGTGCATCCTCCTTTCATCGTTAAAGGGGGCTTACCTAAATTATTTATTTGCGGTTCTGATCCCATTTGGGGAGTGGTTTCCCTAAAAGCTGGGCCCAAAACTGCATTTTCCTCAGACCTGAAAAGACTCAGTGTTTCTAGTGCTCTTTGGGGGCAGGAGTGATGATCTTTGCTCTGTGCTTTGGCTGGGGGAGACCAGGCGAGTTGGCCCAGCAGGACAGGGTGGTGAGAAGCCCCAGAAAGCAAGGAGGTGAGTGTCAGTGGCTTTGTCGGCACTCCGGGAAGCACCCCTAAGGGTCCTCTGTGACCACACCCCATCACACTCACTTAATCAGATGTGTTGGAGATTACTGATACTCTGTAGTTTCCTCAGGAAGTCTGTGGTGTCTTGAAGATAGCTAGGAGAGCTGGTAGCATAGGGTCTGAGGAGAGAGTCAACGTATCTAGTTAATCCTGTTGTAAGGGTGCCAGTGCCTGAGATGATGGGATGTCTGAGACTTCCAGGTTTATAGATCTTGGGTAGTAAATAAGAATATTCCTGGTTGGGACTCTGGAGGTGTATGCATGTAGATTTGGGCCTGAGTTATAGCAGGGAGTTTCTTGAGCAGATGGTGTAGTTTATTTTGTTATTCCTCAGTGGGATCAGAAGAAGGAGGCCTGTAGAATATGGTATTGGTGAGTTCAATTACAGAGAGAGACTGCTGAACTAGAGTTCATTTACATATTTGACACTGTCTCCCTGGACTTGAATAAAGATATTAACTGGTTAACACAATACAAAGGCAATTTCCTATGCCTCTGACAATCACATTTCACATCAATAGCTATGAATGGGACACATCCAGCCTACTTAATTAACTTTATTAACAAGGGTCCTACAATTGACGAGTAACTGTTTTTGCTGTTATATATATCTTGGATTCTGTATTTCCACCCCAACTCATCTGATGAAGTGGGTTTTACCCACAAAAGCTCATGATCCTATACCTTTGTTAATCTCTGAGGGTATGTCTACACTACCACCCTAGTTCGAACTAGGGTGGTTAATGTAGGCATTCGAAGTTGCAAATGAAGCACGGGATTTAAATATCCCGGGCTTCATTTGCATCTTGCTGGGCGGGCGCCATTTTTAAATGCCCTTAGTTCGAACTCTGTGCCCGCGGCTACACGCGGCACGGAGTAGGTAGTTCGAATTAGGATCTAAAGGGGAGGGTGGAACGAGGAGTAACGGTAGTTCGAATTAGAGAACCTAATTCGAACTACCTACTCCGTGCCGCGTGTAGCCGCGGGCACGGAGTTCGAACTAAGGGCATTTAAAAATGGCACCCGCCCGGCAAGATGCAAATGAAGCCCGGGATATTTAAATCCCGGGCTTCATTTGCAACTTCGAATGCCTACATTAACCACCCTAGTTCGAACTAGGGTGGTAGTGTAGACATACCCTAAGTTGCCACAGGACTACTCGTTGTTTCTAGAGATTCTTTAAGAACATTAGGAGGAAAAGAAAGACAGAGGAAAGTGTAGATCCTTTACTTAGTAGGGAAGGATGGCTAATAACTGCTGCTATCAAGCAATCTGAGATATGTAATGCTTGTTTTGCTTCATTCTTCACAGAAAAGGCTAATGGTGGCCAGATACTACACACAAGTAATATTAACACCAAGGGGGAAGGACTGCAAGCCAAAAAAGGGAAAAATAAGATTAAAGAATATTTAAATAAGTGAGGTGCATGGGTGGTGGGTATTGTAGGCCTGGGGGAGGCTGAGTTTCCCCAGACAGCCTGGGGTGGCCCTGCCCATGCTCCACTCCCAGCGTTCCTGCTCTTTCCTGCTCCAGCAGGGCAGGCTTGGGCTGGACTGGGGTCTGACACCCTGCTGAAGGACTTGGGGAGGCACTAGCACTTCAGCTGGATGTGCAGGAGGCAGGAGGGTGTATCAGAGGTTCTGCAGCTGCAGTGCCTACCCCATGCTCGCCCGCTGGGGTCAGGGGCCCCTCACTCCAGGGCTGAGTTTGGGGGATGTGAGGCTGTGGTGCTCTTCCTGTGCTCTGGAGCGGAGCTCAACAGCCCCACACCATGGGGCTGGAATCGGGGGTGTTTCAGTCTCCATGCTCCCCGCCCGCCTCATGCAGGGGAGGAGGCCAGCAGTGGGGCAGGAGGCTCTATGTACTCCAGTGGGAGACAAAAGGGGAGGGGGGAAAATGGGGCCTCAGGCAGAAGAGGAGGGTGGGACTAAGGGTTGGGATCTCCCCTAACTGCTGGTCCACCTGCCATCCATGGTTCTGTGCATTCAAGTTGGCAGGGCCTTATGAAATTCATCCGAGGGTACTTGAGGAACTAGCTGAGGCAATCTCAGAACAGGTAACAATTATTTTTGAGAAATCTTGGTGGATGAGTGAGGTTCCAAGAGAGTGGAGAAGGCCAAATATAGAACCTGCCTCTAAAAAGGAATCAGAGAGGAGCTGGGGAATTATAGACTGACCGGTCTAACATCAATACCTGGAAAGATACTGGAACAAATTATTAAACAATCACATTGTAAGCATCTGGAGGACGGTAAGGCTCTCAGGAACAGGCAGCATGGATTTGTCAAGAACAAGTCATACCAAACCAACCCGATTTCCTTCTCTGACAGGGTCACTGGCCTAGTGGATAGGCAGAAAGCAGTAGATGTGATATGTATTGATTTTTGATAGGCTTTTGGCACAGTCTCTTATGAGGTTCTCATAAGAAAACCAGAGAAATGTAGTCTAGATGAAATTACTATCAGGTGAGTGCACAACTAGTTGAAAGACTGTACCCAAAAAGTCATTATCTCAAACTGGGAGAGTATATTTAATCCTGCAGGGGTCAGTCCTGAGGTCCGTACTAGTCAATATTTTCATAAATGACTTGGACAATGGAGTGGAGCGGGTGCTTATAAAATTGGCAGATGACACTAAGCTGGCAGGGTCCAAGCCCTTTGGAGAACATAAGAATGGCCATACTGGGTTGGACCAATGGTCCATCTAGCCCAGTATCCTGTCTGCTGACAGTGGCCGATACCAGATGCCCCAGAGGGAAGGAAAACAACAGGCAATCCTCATGTGATCCCTCCCCTGTCACCCACCTCCGGAGAAACAGAGGCTAGGGACACCATTTCTACCCATCCTGGCTAATAGCCATTGATGGACCTAACCTCCGTGAATCTATCCAGTTCTTTTTTGAACCCTGTTAAAGTCCTGGCCTTCACCACATCCTCTGGCAAGCAGTTCCACAGGTTGACTGTGCAGTGAGTGAAGAAAAACTTCCTTTTATTTGTTTGAAACCTGCTGCCTATTAATTTCATTTGGTGACCCCCAGTTCTTATTTTGTGGGAGTAAGTAAATAACTTTTCCTTATTCACTTTTTCCACACTAGTCGTGATTTTATAGACCACTATCATATCCCCCCTTAGTCTCCACTTTTCTAAGCTGAAAAGTCCAGGTCTTTTTAATCTCTCTTCGTATGGAGGACAGAATAAGAATTCAAAATGACCTGGATAAATTGAAGAATTCGTCTGAAATCAACAACATGAAAATCAATAAAGACAAGTACAAAATAATTCAGGCAGGCAGGAAAAATCGAGTGTACAACTACAACATGGGAAATAACTGGCTAGGTGACAAAGGCTAGGTGGTTAGGTGTTCAAAAGGTTGTAGCAGATCAAAAATGGAATGAGTCAACAATGTGACCAAGCTGTGAAAAATTAATATTAGCTGTCTGGAGTGCACTAACAGGAGCGTCATATGTAAGACACCAGAGGTAACTGTCTCATCCTACTCAGCAGTGGTGAAGCCTCAGCTGGACAGCTGTGTCCAGTTCTAGGGGCCACATTTTAAGGATGTGAATAAACTGGAGAGAATTCAGAGAAGAACAACAAAAATGATAAAAGGTTTAGAAAAGGTGATCTATGAGGAAAAGTTGAAAAAACTGGGCATATCTAGTCTTGAGAAAAGAAGGCTGGTGGGAAAACCTCATAGCATTCTTCCAATATGTTAGGGGCTGTTAGAAAGAAGATGGCGATCAACATTCTCCATGTTCTCTGAAGGTCAGACAAGAAATATTCAGCTTCATGTGCAGCCAGGGAGACTTGGGCTAGATATTAGGGAAAGATTTCTAATGATGCAAGCAGTTAAGCTCTTCACTAGCATGCAAGGGAGGCTGTGGAATCCTGGTCATTGGAGGTTTTTAAGAACAGGTTGGATAAACATCTGTTGTGAAAGGTCCCTTCCTGCTCTTCAGTACGTTTCTACGGCTAATCAGAAACATGGATCTCAACCTGTCTTATGGCAGGTGAATTTACAAAATTCAGGGTCCCCGTCAAAGTGCAAGACCTGTAAATCGATTGGCTCCTGCTTTAATCTGCCACCTGTGTTATTTGGACAGGGGAGTATCCTTGTGCATTAACTTTCCTGGTGTAGGTTAATAAATGGGCTGCAATGCTGCCACATTTTACTTTAGTCCAGACAGCACTCTTTGCTTCCTCATCACATCCAAACGACAGAGGCTGTTTTTACATTAGCTCTGATAGTAGTAGAAGGAGACTGCATTTGCTGCCCACCTCTTTGCAAATATTGTGGTTTGCCTTTGAATCCCAGAGCTGAACTCTTGGCAAGCCTGAGTGGGGAGGGAGAGCTCTGTGGTTTGAGCACTGATCTGCTAAACTAAGGGTTATGAGTTCAATCCTTGAGGGGGTTAATTAAGGTTTTAGAGTAAATCTATCAGGCATGGTACTTGGTCTTGCTGTGAGGGCAGGGGACTGGACTTGATGACCTTCAGGTCTCTTGCAGTTCTACAAGATAGGTATGTCACCCTAATGCCTAGGCATCCTAGAGTTAACTGCTTCATCACTGAGAAAATCTTAGCTAGTTCCCTACTGTTACAGATCTTGGTTGCAGCTCAGCTATAGCTATGTTGACTTCCTGATTTACTCCAGCTGAGGATCTGGCCTATGTAATTTTCAAAATATTGGTAAAAGATTTGCTCATGATGAAACTCAGTTATTCTCTTGTAGCCATGAGCAAAATGGGCCAAGCCACAAAAATGTGGGTCAGCTCATGTGTAGCTAGGAAATTGCTCAGTACATTTCACTGGTAAATCTAAGAGAGATTTTGAGTTGGATTAATAGATATATAAGAAGGTTAAAAAAAATCATTCCCTTTCAGCAATTACGGGACACTGTCACAAGACCAAGAATTGTCATATGAACAAAGTAGGAGTTGTCTCACTCAGTCCTTGCTGACAGCTGTTCTGCCCTTTATCATTGCTTTGCAACTGCAAAATAGGACCAAGATGATTCATTTTATTCAGCACAGTAATTTCTGCTGAAGTGTTCATACCCTGAGACTTGCTGTCCCACTTCCTCTCTCCCTTGCACTAAAGTAAAGATCAGTAATCCAACGGAGCATGCAATGATGCACTCACTGCAGGCACACACCAGAAGGCTCCTCAGTTAATTTATACTATTAAAAAAGGAAAAGTGTCCATCATGCTGTCTGCCACAGAGAACATTTGAGAAGACTTGAGATGTTTCTGTGTGGAGGCAGGCCCCCAGCCCCACCTACAGCCCTGCCCCCTCCACTGAGGCCCCGCCTGGACCACAGGGAAAGGCGGAGGAGGAGCAGCGTGCTGTGCGCGTGCACGATCCTCCCTGCCACGGGTAGGGGAAGAACACATGCACCCCAGCATCTCTAGAGCAGCGGGGAAGGAGGAGGATGCTCTTTCGCAAAAAGGCTTCTTCCTCATAGAATGAGGATTACCAATGCCTGACAAATTGCTCTGTTCTTTCGATTTTCTTGTGGAAGAATGCAATTGCAGTGTGGACATTCCTCGAGTTTTGTCAGAAAAATGGCCGTTTTTCCGACAAAACTCTGTCATGTAGACATACCCCAAATGAAATTAATAGGCAGCAGGTTTAAAACAAACAAACAAAAGAAAGTTTTTCTTCACTCAGTGCACAGTCAATCTGTGGAACTCCTTGCCAGAGGATGTGGTGAAGACCAGGACTTCAACAGGGTTCAAAAAAGAGCTAGATAGATTCACGGAGGTTAGGTCCATCAATGACTATTAGCCAGGATGGGTAGGAATGGTGTCCCTAGCCTCTGTTTGTCTGGAAATGAGTGACAAGAGAGAGATCACATGAGGATTACCTGTTGTGTTCCTCCATGTGGGGCATCTGGTATTGGCCACTGTCGGCAGACAGGATACTGGGCTAGATGGACCATTGATCTGACCCAGTACGGCTGCTCTTATGTTCTTATGATTTCTGGGGTAGGTCCCATGTAGATGTTGTATAAAGCAAAATGGTAAAGACTTCCCCTGCTGGGGGAATGGTAGCAGGCAGAGCGCTATTCTGAATACATAGAACATAATCCCTAGCAAGTGTAAATGTGGGCAGCTCATGTGTTGGTTTCAGCAGAACTGGGCACATTTAAGGTTTGCTACTGGGGATTTGGCCCTATATGTTTTGCAGACCCAGCCCAGTCTTTTCTGAATATGACACCATTATATAGTTGGCATGCCCTTGGCTTGCCAGGAGTAAATGGAAAAACCTAAAAAACAACAGTCTGGTAGCACCTTAAAAACTAACAAAACATGTAGATGGTATCATGAGCTTTCGTAGGCACAGCCCACTTCTTCAGATGACCGGCGTGTTGGAAGTCCAGAACCAAGAATAAATAAGGGAAGGAGGGGGGGGAGGAAAAAATGGCAGGAGTGGGAAAGAGGACATTGGGTAGATAAGTTTCAAAGGGATAGCCAAGCCAGTCTGTAAGAGGAAAAACTTAAAAAACAATAAATAGTCTATTTGCACCTTAAAAACTAAATAGTTAAAAGAGGCTGATAAGAGCCATTAGTTTGCACTAGGAAAGGAAGAGGACTAACACCAGATGCTACACAGACATCAAGAACCATTGGCATCTTCATTGTTTGGTTGGTTGATAATGTGCGAGCCATCTGATATTGTGATATAGACCATTTGATTTGCATGAGAGTTAAACTTGAGAATGAAGTGGAGTTCCAATCCTTCTCTGTGTATTTGGCTTGTGGAATTGGTCTGAAACAAAACAGCAATTTGGAGATCCCTTAATGAGTGTCCAGGGAGGTTAAAGTGTTCCCCAACAGGTTTTTGTGTGTTGCTTTTGCCGATATCTGATGTGTCCATTAATTCTTTCCGGTAGGGACTGTTCAGTTTGTCAAACATATATCGCAGTGGGGCATTGCTGGCATAGATCACATTACTGGATGTGCAGTTAAATGAGCCTCTGATTTGGTGGCTGATGTGGTTGGGTTCAGTGATGAAATCGCTTGTATAGATGTGTGGTCAGAGTTGGCACCAGGGCTGATTGCAGGGGTGGGTTCCTGGATGCATATGATATAGCTGCATAGTGTGGTTACCGGAAAGAATTTGTTTCAGGTTAGGGGATTGTCTGCAAGAATAGGCCTTTCCCCCAAGGCCTCTGAGAGTGAGGGGTCACTTTCCAAGATAGGTTGTAGATTGTTGATAATGCGTTGGAGGGGGTTAAGTTAAGACTGTAGGTAATGACAAGTGGAATTCTGTTGTTTTCTCTTTTGGGTCTGTCCTGAAGTAGTTCATGTCTGGGTACTTTTTCTGGCTCTGTCAATCTGTTTTTTCACTTCTCCAGGTGGGTATTTCAGTTTTAGGAATGCTCTATATAGATCCTGTAGGTGTTTGTCTCTGTCTGTGGGACTGGAGCAAATCCGGTTGTATCTTAGGGCTTGGCTGTATACAATAGATTGAGAAATGTATCTGGGATGGAAGCTAGAGGCATGAAGGTAACAGTCAAGGAAGTGGATTTCTCGTGTGGAGTGATCCAGGCTGAGATTGATGGTGGTATGGAAGTTGTTGAAATCCTTGTGAAATTCTTCAAGGGTCTCCTTCCCATGGGTCCATATGATGAAGATGTCATTGATGTAGCATAAGGAAAGTAAGGGTGTTAGGGGGCAAGAGCTGAGGAAACGTTGTTCAAGGTCAGCCATAAAGATGTTGGTATATTGTGGTGCCATGCGGGTGCCCATGGCTGTGCCGCTGACTTGAAGATACAAATTGTCTCCAAATCAGAAGTAGTTGTGGGTGAGGACAAAGTCTCAGAGCTCTGTAACCAGGTGTGCAGTGCTGTCTTTGGGGATGGTGTTTCTGATGGCCTATAATCCGTCTTCATGTGGAATGTTGGTATAAAGGGCTTCTACGTCCATAGTGGCCACGATGGTATTTTCAGATAGATTACTGATGTTTTGTAGTTTCCTCAGGAAGTCAGTGGTGTCGCGGAGGTAGCTCGGAGTGCTGGTAGCATAGGATCTGAGGAGGGAGCCAATATAGCCAGATAATCCTGTTATAAGTGTGCCAATGCTTGAGATGATGAGTCATCCAGGATTTCCAGATTTGTGTATCTTGGGTAGCAGATAGAAAACTCCTGGTCGGATACTGGGGGGGATGTTCGTGTAAATTTGGTCCTGAGCAGCATCTGGGAGTGTCATGAGCAGTTGTTTTAGGTATTTATGGTATTCTTTAGTAGGATCACAGGAGAGAGGCTTGTAGAATCTGGTATTGGTGAGTTGTCTGGTTGCCTCCTGTTATGTGCACACACGGCTAAATACTAATGACCATACCCAGCTCTTACTCAGTTCTTATGTAAGCCAAGCTCTCCCTGAAGAAAGACTTTCAATATCAGGCCCATTGTTTGTACTTAGGGCCTGTCACAGTTTTCGGGGGAGGGGGGGGGGAATCAAAAGAAATTTAAAGGGTTTTGTTTGTTTTGTTTTTCTCATTGGGGAAAAAACAAGCGAAAGTGGTTTTTTTTTTCCCCGTTGCTTTCACTTTTTGCTTTTTCCAGTGGAAAAAGGAGAGAGGAGGGGAATGCTAAAAAACAAGAGAAAGTCTTTTTTTCCCAACCAAACCAAACATATTTTGAAAATTGAAATTTTGCTTCTCCAGTTTTTGTCTTGAGAACTTTTAAAGCAAAGGGAAAGCTGTTAATGGAAAATGTTGTCATGGTTGATGAGGCAGAAATGTCATAACCAGCTCTATCTGTATTGCTGCAAAACACATGGGAACTTGCATATTGCCTAAACTGAACTCAATAACAAATTGTATTCGGGAAGAAGAGCAATGGGATTCTGATCTGACAAGCTCTTATTGCTCAAACATAATGCAGAGGGATTTGGGGGCTGAGTCTGACCTCACATTGGTGTAAATCAGGCTGAAAAGCTGGCTGCTTCAGCACAGCTAGTGCCACTGTAAGCTCACTAGTGAATACACAGCCTGGGTCTCCCTCAGTGCTCAGGATCTAAACAGATCTGCTTTGACAAACAGGCTCTCATTTCCCATGAGAAACAGCAGAGGCTGGTTAAGCATGTGGGAATTGTTAGCACAGAGAATTTTAAAAGGTTATTAAGGTGCGTGACTGTGAGGTGTCTGATTTATCTGTGCTGAAGATCACAGCCCTGTTCCTCTGATCCAGGGTCTGTCACCTGTGGTTTGCCCCAGTGTTTTTTAACCCCCTTCCCTTCCCTACATAAAGGCTACGTCTACACTGCAGCCTTTGTCGGCAGAGACAATGCAAATGAAGTGCTCATCAGCATTTCTTGTCCTCTCATTTGCATAGTCTCTTCTGATCCCTTCTTCAGAAGAGGTTTTTGTGAAAAAAACCCATGGTGTAGATGGGGCAAAAAACACTTTTGCGCAAGATCCTGTATACCTGCTTTTTTGAGGTTTAAGGGTTCTTGCACAAAAGGGGGGGTTTTGAGCAAAATGGCCCCGTTTACACTGCATTTTTTTGAGCAAAAACCTCTTCCGCAAAACGGATTGGAAGAGACTAACGCTCTATTTGCATTGTCTCTGTGGACAAAGGCTGCAGTGTAGACGTAGCCAAAGAGGAGACTGTGGATAAAGCAAACCAAGATAGAGTGTATTAGGGAATGATGCAAAATCAGGGATTTTGGGGTAGAGAGGTAACATAGAAGCAAGTAAAATGACAAATAAAATAGTGATTCGGTGATTGTGTAGTGGGCTTGAAGCCCAGACCCAGCTTGGTAAATCCTGACCACGTCAGGTAAGTCAAGGTAAGGAGGCCCCTCTGCAAATACCTGATCTAGTGACTGGTGGGGACTGCGGCTTGAAAGGGGCTCAGGACCGTCAACCTGTGGGCTCCACAGAGCCTTTGGGGAGGACAGCTGAGGAGTCCCTCGCTGTTATTTGGAGAGAGAAGAGAGCTGCAGGCGGTTCAGGGATGCAGGTGAGTGGATGGTGCTTGGTGATGACTAAAGGACGGGATGTCTTTTCCTTGTCTCCTCACAGGCACTGATGAGAAGACCCATGCTCTTGCTGCCTCTGGGGCAGACAGCAGTGACTGGCGTCACTCACAGGCTTATATGGGCTTTGTGGCGGGAAACCTGAGAGGAGCGGAACTCTCAGAAAGGCGGGAAAATCTGGTTAGAACCAGTTC
This sequence comes from Pelochelys cantorii, assembly GCA_032595735.1. Lineage (NCBI taxonomy): Eukaryota > Metazoa > Chordata > Testudines > Trionychidae > Pelochelys > Pelochelys cantorii. The sequence continues at coordinate 193,281 of CM064339.1, read as the reverse complement.
CCCAACGGTCTCTGAATGTTCCAGAGGGAGAGGGCAAAGCCCAAGATGGATCCCAGGGGTCAGAGGTGACCGACTCCATTTTGTTTTACATAAAAACATTGCTTTAACATTAAAATCATTGACATATAGTGATAAACATTCAACACATTTATATATATTCCACATTAACTACTAACAGAATGTGCAGGCCAGGAGACCTCCAAAGTCATTTTCGCATATAGCCAAAGGATCTCAGCCAATGAGCTAACCTAGCACATTCCCGGAGTATCAGGGACCATTTGTTGAGTCAACTGGGGACTAGGGGGAAACCTTGTCCTTTGGATTTCTGAATGGAATGTTTTTGTCAGTGTGGCTTGGTCTACACTACAGTCTTTTGAACATAAGAACATAAGAACAGCTGTACTGGGTCAGACCAAAGGTCCATCTAGCCCAGTAGCCTGTCTGCCGACAGTGGCCAGCACCAGGTGCCCCAGAAAGGGTGGACCGAAGACAATGATCAAGCGATTTGTCTCCTGCCATCCCTCTCCAGCCTCTGACAAACAGAGGCCAGGGACACCATTTCTATACCCTGGCTAATAGCCTTTTATGGACCTAACCTCCATGAAATTATCTAGCTTCTCTTTAAACTCTTTTATAGTCCTAGCCTTCACAGCCTCCTCTGGCAAGGAGTTCCACAGGTTGACTACATGCTGTGTGAAGAAGAACTTTCTTTTATTAGGTTTAAATCTGCTACCCATTAACATCATTGGGTGTCCTCTAGTTCTTCTATTATGGGAACTAATAAATAACTTTTCTGTATTCACCCTCTCCACACCACTCATGATTTTATAGACCTCTATCATATCCCCCCTCAGTCTCCTCTTTTCTAAACTGAAAAGTCCCAGTCATTTTAACCTCTCTTCATATGGGACCTGTTCCAAACCCCTAATCATTTTAGTGGCCCTTTTCTGAACCCTTTCCAAGGCCAAAATATCTTTTTTGAGGTGAGGAGACCACATCTGTACACAGTACTCAAGATGTGGACATACCATAGTTTTATACAGGGGCAGTAAGATATTCTGTGTCTTATTTTCTATCCCTTTCTTAATAATTCCTAGCATCCTATTTGCCTTTTTGACCGCCGCTGCACACTGTGTGGACGTTTTCAGGGAACTATCCACAATAACTCCAGGATCTCTTTCCTGATTTGTCATAGCCAAATTAGCCCCCATCATACTGTACGTATAGTTGGGGTTATTTTTCCCAATGTGCATTACTTTACACTTATCCACATTGAATTTCATTTGACATTTTGTTGCCCAGTCACTCAGTTTGGTGAGATCTTTTTGGAGTCCCTCACAGTCTGCTTCTATCTTGACTATCCTAAACAGTTTGGTATCATCTGCCAAGCTTTTTTGTCGGAAAAAGCTACGCAGGTTGCACCCCACAATTTGCGTAGTTTTTTCCAATTGCTTTTCCGGAAGAGGCTTTTCCACCATATTCCAGTCTAGATGGAGCCAAATGGCAGAGAAACTTCCTCTTTTGGTGGAGCCCTTATCCCTCGGAGAACAAGGTATACAGGGCTCCTCGAAACAGTGCATTTGCTCTTCTGCAAAAAAAAAGCAGAAAAGCAAATGTGTTCCTTGGACGCGGCGGAGATTTTCCGGGATACCTCTGGTATCCCGGAAAACCCCTGCAGTGTAGACGTAGCCTGTGAGTTCACAGACAGTTTATAACCAGGCAAACTACGCAGCCAGTGATTTTATAGCTAAAAAGGAAAATCTTTCTCACTCTAAGTATACTTCAGAGGTTACCTGGGGACATCATGGAGCGCCTGTCACTGGACGTTTGTAAGAATGGATAAGACAAACCTCCATTGCGGAAGGCCTAGGTTTATTTAATCCTGCCTCAGCCCAGGCATGGGCGATGGGGGCTGAACTAGCTGACCTCTTGAGGTCCCTTCCAGCCCTCCATTTCTAGGACTCTGTGAGTCTAACCCTGTCCACCCCATTTTTTCTTTAGGGCTATTTCGAGATTCAACTTGAGCTTCTGAATCACACCAGATCCAGGGGAGGACAGCATCCGTGAATGGTCAGCTGGGGTCTTTACTCTTTAGTTGGCCTTTGCAGAAAACCCATTTCCTGAGGGGTAAGTAAAACCACATCTGTTTTTTCCTTGTCACCAACACAGGCAAAGGAAAGTGACTCCCCCTGTGCGCTTGAGCAGACATCCCTTGACAAGGCTGCCCTGTCCTCATCCCATCTTTGTATTGCTAAAGCCAAGTTTGTGGAATAGCCCCAGCGCCCTCTGCTGTGCAGATGTGCAATTGCAGGGCAACACATCTATCTCCGTAACTCCCATTTCAGCATCCTGGTGCTTGTGGGCACCTGCCACTCCGCCATCCCTGGGATGAGCATTGTAAAGCTCCACTTTCCCCAGTCAACATGCAGTGAAACCTGTTGGGATCAGCGGTGGGAATTAGCAGGGGCAGAGGAGAATTGCTACTCTCTTTGTAGGAGGGAGAGATCAATCTCATTTTCATTCTCTTTCCCCCCAGCCCATCCAGCCCCCTGCCTGCCAAGAAGCCCACTGCCAAGAAGGATGAGAGGGCACTACAGCATGAGAGAGCCTGACTAGAAGTGCTGGTGTCCTTGCCTCTCCAAGTGCTGTGCTTCGGACCCAGAGCTGTCTGGCTATGCTTGGCTGGGCAGGTGCTATGCCGGTAGGAGTGGGTGGGTGAGTGGAGGAGAGACCCCTACATTTGTAGTGGCAAAGGGCAGGCCGTTGGAAGGAAATCAACTCCCAATGCTGCTCTGCTTAGCATGCCCAGGCCCGGATGCTAGGCACTGCTCCTGCTACAAGATCCATAGCTGTGACATAATCTGAATGGAATTCAAGGGTTTGCTCTCTGTCTCATCAGCTGTTTCTCTCTCCTTTGTCCCTCCTCCCTCTCTTCCCCCCCTTTTTTTTTTTGGCAGTTTCCAGCATTCTTCTTCTCTCCCCTCCCCTGTTCAATTCTTTACACATTCCCCTTCTCGTCGCTGCCCTCTTCCCAGCTTCCGTCGCCACCCCTCGGCACTGTTCCCATTCACCCCAGCCCCAAAGTCCAGAAGGGAGGCCTCCGGAGTGGCAGACCTTACAGCAGTGTTTCTTAGATGTTCTGTAGAACACTGGTGTTCCGTGAACAATTCACAGGTGTACCGTGACTTTTTCTTTGTCTTTGTTACTTTTTTGTTTTTGTCTTTTTTTGTGTGACAACAATTTTGTTTTTTGAAGAAAATTTTCATAGGTGTTCCACATAAAAAAATATTGTTGTTTGGTGTTCCGTGGTCTCAAAAAGTTTAAGAAACACTGCCTTAGAGGAACTGCAGCCCTGAGAGCAACACAGGTTGAGAGTCCATTTCCGCTGTTCTTTCCCTTCTCCATAAACACTGTGGTTCTGGAGGGCTGGTAACTAGCCCCAGCTGGAATCTGTCAGTGAAACCTCCTTGGAGGAATACTGCCAATTTATCAGAACCAAAATGGCCCACAGGAAAGGATGAGTGTAGATGAATTGCCCAACTCCCTCCCCCAATAAAACCGTGAAATTGTCAAAATGCCCCACTCTGACATATCTGAAATGGGAAGTTTCATTTTTCAAACACAAATAATTTTTGTTTTAAGATTAAATTCCCACCAGAAACAAAAGGCTCAAGAAGGGTCCGAAATGAAATGCAACTGTCCCAGCTGGGGACAGGAAATCTTTTGAAAGCTTGAAAGTTCTCCCATGACAGGAAAATGGTTCCCACCCAGCCTTCCTTGTGTCTGGTGGGCTCCACTAAGAGAGCAGTGAGCGCATGAGCCCAGAAGAGTGATGCATCACAGAAGTTCACTGCAGTCCCTGCGCAGGTGTGTGGAGGAGGGCCCAACATCTCTCCCCTGTTCCTTCACTGAGCCAGGGCCAGGGTTGCCAACCCACAGAAATTTCATTTACGGACAAAATGGGAAACATTTATGGACAGCCAAATTTTTTTACGGACATAATTTTTATACTATGTTAAGACGACATAAATGACCAAAACTGAAAAGTAATCATTGTCATTCATATATCACAAGAACTATATGCTATTTAACTCACTTTCATTTAGTTAGTCATGGTTCTGGAAGTTTTCCATTTTGTGATCGTACAGCCAAACACTGACGCTATTAACCATAGCTGAAGTAATTGTCCCAGATCCATTTCTGATAGTTATTAATCCTTCAAGCACAGGAGTGGAGAGTTTATTTCTTATATTTGTTCTGATGAGATTAACAGCTGAGAAAATGCGTTCCACTTCTGCAGTTCCATGTGGAAGTGCTAAGATTGTTTTTGCAAATCTTGTCAGACATGGAAATCAAGGTTGCTTGTCATGCCTAGTAATTTTACTAATTCAATGCCAATATTCATCATAGGCATCTTGAGTTATGGTCATAATATTGCTCAAATCTGCAACTTGGTAATCAATAAACTCATTTTCTAAGTGATCAAAATCTGTTGCAAGTACAATTTGTGGAAAACGCTGAGCCAATTTACAGACACCTAAATTTTTTTACGGACTTTACGGACATATCCAATTTCGGCTAATTTTTTTACAGACTGTCAGTAAATTTACTGATGGTTGGCAACCCTGGCCAGGGCACAACCGCAATTCCCGAATTCAGGGGGTGGCTCCCTTCTTTCCTCCCGGCTGTGATACTATCTAGACACATTCAGGTCTTTTTCCTCCCCTGACTCCAGGCTGTGGAGGTAGAAAGCATGCTTGTCAGTAGTTTCTAAAAAAGTCCCTCACCAAAGGCTCTTGTGTAAATTAGGTTGTCATGGGATAAGAGGGAAGATCCTTTCATGGATTGAGAACTGGTTAAAGGACAGGAAACAAAGGGCAGGAATAAATGGTAAATTTTCAGAATGGAGAGGTGTAACTAGCGGTGTTCCCCAAGGGTCAGTCCTAGGACCGATCCTATTCAACTTATTCATAAATGATCTAGAGAAAGGGGTGAGCAGTGAGGTGGCAAAGTTTGTGGACGATACTAAACTGTTAAAGATAGTCAAGACCAAAGCAGACTGTGAAGAACTTCAAAAAGATCTCACCAAACTGAGTGATTGGGCAACAAAATAGCAAAAGAAATGTAATGGGGATAAGTGTAAAGTAACGGAAAAAATAACCCAACTATACATACAATATGATGGGGGGTAATTTAGCTACAACTAATCAGGAACGAGACCTTGGAGTCATCGTGGACAGTTCTCTGAAGACCTCCACACAGTGTGCAGCAGTAGTTAAAAAAGCAAATAGGATGCAAGGAATTATTAAAAAAGGGATAGAAAATAAGATGAAGAATATCTTACTGCCCCTATATAAAACTATAGTACACCCACATCTTGAATATTGTCTCCTCACCTCAAAAAAGATATTTTGGCATTAGAAAAGGTTCAGAAAAGAGCAACTAAAATGATTAGGGGTTTGGAATGGGTCCCATATGAGGAGAGGCTAAAGAGACTAGGACTTTTCAGTTTAGAAAAGAGGAGACTGAGGGGGGATATGATAGAGGTATATAAAATCACGAGTGGTGTGGAGAGGGTGAATACAGAAAAGTTATTTACTTGTTCCCATAATATAAGAACTAGGGGATACCAAATGAAATTAATGGATAGCAGGTTTAAAATTAATAAAAGAAAGTTCTTCACACAGCGTGTAGTCAACCTGTGGAACTCCTTGCCAGAGGAGGCTGTGAAGGCTAGGACTATAACAGAGTTTAAAAAAGAGCTAGATAAATTCATGGTGGTTAGGTCCATAAAAGACCTAAAAGGGTAAGGAATGGTGCCCCTGGCCTCTGTTTCTCAAAGACTGGAGAAGGATGGCAGGAGACAAATTGCTTGATCATTGTCTTCGGTACACCCCCTCTGGGGGCACCTGGCACTGGCCACTGTCGGCAGACAGGCTACCGGGCTAGATGGACCTTTGGCCTGACCCAGTATGGCCATTCTTATGTTCTTATAGTACAATCCATAGGAATGTTCTCTTTACATGGGTGCTTGAACCAGGGACTTTCAGCACCAGATAAGGGACTAATTCCATTATTTAGTAGCAGTAGTAAGCTATTATCCTTTGTCAGCCCAGCCACTGGATTGGGACACCCTACACACTCTCTGCCCTATACCTCCTTAACGACTGGAAGCTCATTCCAAGCATGCAAAGACTAGTGCTCTACTGACTGCAGGGTGGTTATATCACCATAGACTTGGCCCAAGGTTGTTACATGCTTGTGATGGGGCTAAGAGGCAGGGTCACTTAGAGCAGGACACAGTTTTGGCATTGGAACACACTATAGCTGTATGTAACAGGAGTTCTAAGCGTGCAGCCACCTGTGTGTGAGCTTGGCCACTGCTGCTTTTCTTATTGCTTGATTTTGTCCAAGACAACAAGAACTCTGTGCGTGGTGCTGATAGTCTCCGTGGGCCTCTGGGCAAGTTTTCTGGGGGGGGCGACTCCGTGATCCTGGCAGGGATGGAGGCAGCCAGCCCGCAGCGCCACCCGGAGCACAACTGCACTGTGCTCTGCTCCCCAGTCCTCAGAGCTGTGTGCAGCAGATGGTGCAGTGCTCCGGCAGGGATTTCAAGGGTCTCTGGCCTCCGCTGTTGCCGTAGTAGCAGTGGTGGTGGCTGGGAGTCCTGGGCTGCTTTGAATTGCTGGTCCCGGGGCAATTGCCCCCTTTCCTCCTCACTTTTGGCGGGCCTGGCCGAGTCTGCATCCATGCTGCAGAGTACAGGAATGGGGTGGGATCCCTTTCAGTAGCTGGTGAGCTCTCTAGTGGTGCTTTGTGTTCTGGTTGGGGGAAGCCAGGCAGAGCAGCTGTGTGTATATGTAACTAAACCTTGTGTGCTATTTGGATCCCACCGTGTCTGTTGGTTTCATAGATTGCAAGGCCAGGGGGACCACGGTCTAGTCCTATCTTCTGTAGAGCACAGGCCAGAGACATGCCCCAAATACTGCCTTGAGCAGATCCTTTAGAAGAACGTCCAGTCTTGATTTGCAAATTGTATGTGATGGAGAATTCCCCCTGGGTAGATTGCTCCAGTAGATGAGTGCTCTGACTGGTAAAAACATGCACCTGACTTCCAGTCTGAGTGTGTCTAGCTTCAGCTTCGAGTGGCTGGATCGTGTTCCACCTTTCTCTGCTAGATTGGAGAGATGTGTTCCCCTCAAGGTACCCACAGCCTGAGACTGACTTACCCCTTCACCTTCCCTTTGTTAAGATACCTCGATGTTGCTCCTGGAGTTGTCAGTTACGGGCATGCTTTCTGAACCCTTGGTCTCTCCCTTCCCCGAGCTCTCCCCCACTTATCAACATGCGTCGAGAGCAGTGGACACCAGAACTGGACCCTGTTTCCAGCAGGGATCGTGGTGCTAGGGGTGCAATGAGGTGGAGCACGAGGCTGCAGCTGGTCAGGTGTCTGGGCTGGAGTGGGGCCGGACAGCAGCAGCAGCAGCAGGGACATCAGAGCACACTGGGAGTTGCCAATGGATAGGAAGATCGGTTCTGCCCTGCACTGCCCCTGCTGACCGCGTGGCATGCAGCTTAGCATGGAGCCCGGGTCAGCGGGGGTCTCCCCAGGCTTCATGCTTTGAAATGCACAAGAGCCTCTGCTGGGGACTCTTGTGCATTTCAAAGCAGGCGCCCGCGTGCAGCCCGAAGTCAGCGGGACTCCCCCCGGCCCCAGGCTGTACGGGATGTTCCTCATTCCTCCTTTGAAAGGAGCCCCAGCGGGGGCTCTTGTACCTTCCAAAGGAGGAATGCAGAAGTGCCTATCCGATGGAAATTCCACTGACTAATTGACTAGTCAGTTAACTGCATTTTAACATCCCTAGTTTGAACTGGGTAATGTTTGTGTTGCAGAGCCTGGACCAACCTCTGTACACCCAGGGAAGTTGCAGCTCTGGGATCCCTGTGTATTCCACCCTGAAGCTGTCCCCAAAAATGTGGAAAAGGCCACAAAACCAGGGCAGCCAAGATCTCCCCTAGCAAGAACAATGAGCGTTCAGTCAGTCTCGCATTCCCACGGCTGGAGCGGGAGAGTGAAAGTTCTGAAACACAAGAAGATAAATTAGAGACATCAAGCAGATTTTGGCTTCTGCATTCCCTCCATCTCTCCCTCGTGCCTTCCTTAAATAGACAGCTGGCTAGTGCCGAGTGCTTGGGTCTCCTTTAGTCTGATGCCCAGACAATCGCTCTAGGATGCCAGTGGATGGGGCAGGGCCCACACTGCTCTACATTTAAAAGCTGTTTTGCTGGAGTCTCTCTGCCCACGCTGTCAGGAGTTGCTGACAGGTTCCCAAAACCTCAGCTGTCTCTTGCCGAGGTCTGGGCAAGCAGCCTTTGTGTGAGGATCCACTGGCACTTGGAGACAGGCGGTTGGAATCGGGGTACAAAAGCACAGGGCTCCAGTGCATGAGGACTGCATGTTTGCATCGTGGCACTAGTGGGTAGCTGGGTGTCTTTTGGAGTGTGAATCTTGGCACAAGGGCATTGGTGTGTATGTCCTGTCGGGCTTGGATGCTGAGAGGGAATCCTGGTGCACCTAGGGACTGGCCGTGTGAATTCTGACAAGACTAAAACTACAATCATACTCTCTATGTCATCATCTAAATTGCTGATGAAGGTATCGAACAGACCCGGTCCCAAAACAGACCCCTGCAGAACCCCACTTGTTATGCCCTTCCAGCATGACTGTGAACTATTGATAACTACTCTCTGAGAACAGTTATCCTCGCCCAGCTCACCCACCCCTAAGACCGGCTCTGCTGAGATGTGAGGCTACGGAGTCAAACAAGGCCTAGGAGAGCCCAGCTGGAGCTGCTTCAACTGCCCTATGGATGGGTCCCCAGGGGTTATGAGGCCTGGTGTGGGTCAGCAGCAGGGGTCGACCCCCCCCCCCACTCACCATGGTGGCAGGATCTGGAGTGGCCTGGCTATGCTCCACTTCTTTGCGGCAGCAGGAATTTGAGCGTTCCAGCCCTAGCATGCTCTGCTTCCAGGCACAGTGGAGAAGCGGGGTGCAGTGGGCTGGAGGGTGGCGCGATGGGGCGGAACAGGCTGCTGAGGCCACTTTGCTTCCCCACTGCCATGGTGAGTACAGGGAAGGGACGACCTCTGGTGTGATGCCCCACACCAGGGTCTGTAATCCCTCAGGCTGCATTGCTCAGGAGGAGGGACAAGAGGGCAAAGCAGGGGCAGGGCATGGGCAGAGCAGGGGTGGGACTTGGGGGAAGGGGTGGAGTGGGGTGGGGTGGAACAGAAGTGGGGCGGGAGTGAGGCCATAGCAAGGAAGTGGCCCCAGGTCCCGTTTCCTCCTAGAGATGGCTCTGCCAGCAGGACCAGATAAAATGAACTGCAGACCAAGTCCAGAGCAGCAGTCAGTGGCTGCCTAGAGCTGGAGGAGAAAGGACAGTTGGACTTGGTCCTGACTTGGGCAGGGGGCTGGACTTGATGACCTCCTGAGGTCTCTTCCAGCTCTATGATTCTATGACAGTGTGGGCAGGGACACTGGGAGAAAAATAGGAGCCCAGGTTGGCTGCTGGATTGAGCAAGGATTAAGCCTGTGAAGAGCTGCAAGAAGAGTGCCTCCACGAAGTCCTGGGGGCATGGTCCTATACCAGGCCTGGGACAAGTTCAAGACTGAACACCCCAGAAGGGATTTGCTCTGTTCCACATACACTGGGTAAGTCAGCTGGATGGTTGAGTCACTGAAAAACTGCCTGAAAGATCACTGATAGGTCACCATAAACTGAGACTGCAGACACACCTGACCAGGAGCAGGTGCTTGCAAGAGGTGGGAGCCAAGCTCCATCACAGAGAGCATGCTTGGTGGGTAGGGTAGGGTGGCCTTAAGTGGAACCTATAGTGAAGTAGGACGTGATCTTGGTAGATTGAGTCAATAGGTAGCATGTCTCCCCGAACCAACAGTCCTATATGTGGTGAAGGAGGTGACACCTGATGAGATGGAAAACCAGGGTCCTGGCCAAGGGGGATCCCATGCTAGAGCATAGATGTATTTGCACTGATGGTGTGGCCAAACTTCCACTCATGCAAACACCCAGGAGCATGACAGCTGTCTAACATCTGAATAAAGGTCCAGATCTGAATTTGGCAAGTGGCCCAATCAAGATCTCTTGATGAAAAGCATTAGGCCAGAGCTAGGTGGCACTATTATTATTTATGAGGGACCAAACCCGAACCTGGTGAGATGCACAGAAAAACTTGGGAGTGTTCAGCGTGTGAACATTTGCCACAAACCACTCCGGGGCTTGCAGTTTTACGGGGGTGGGGTTTTGTGAATTCTTGGCCTCATTCAGTTCTGCTGTACTGTGTTGTCTGGTTTCCGGGGGAATTGCTGCTGCCCTCGGCCTGTTTTCAGTATTATCTTGCTCAGCGACGAGCCCTCTGCCGATGCTGAGGCTGCATACTAGGAGCTATGAGGGAGGTGACTGACCCGTCTCACAGAGCAAACCTGCCCAATGTGGCTGGGTCTTTGTGGCCCCCATTCCCGTGCTTTGATGCTCACGGGTGTCTGGCACGCCGTGCTGCCAGCGCTAATAGGATGCAGTGCCAAGCCCAGCACAGATTCCGCCGCCCCCCCACCTCCCTACAGTAAGCAGAGGCTGAGAAGCTGATCCAAGCTTTGTGCACATATTTCCATTCTTCTGCAGGACTGTTTTCCAAGTTAAGATCCCTCCCTTTCTAATGCTCCCAGCTCTCCGCCCCTGCTCGCCCTGGGGGACTGCTCATCCCTCCAACACCAGCCGGGCATGGGTGTGTAACTTGGGCCATTCCACCGCCCCTCTCTGACCGGGCTGTGCCAATCTTTTCCCACTTCCCTTCCCCCTCCCTCCCAGCCCCGTAACCAGCTGGGAGGAGGAAAAGGAGGGGACTAAGTTCTCTTATGCCTCTCCACTAGGTCATCACCAACAGCAATCTGATCTGTTTGGGCTGGCTGTGCAGACCCTGGTTCATGTACGTTTGGCTTCCCCGCCAGCTCCGTCCCATTGCAAAGGAGGGTGAGCCAGACTCTCTGAAAGGAGGTGAGTGATGCATGGACCCAAAGAGAGTATTGGGGGGCTTCTTGGGACCCCCTCGCCTCCCTGGGACAGGGACAGTTGCTTCCTGTTTGCGGGCACCGTATTCGGATAACAGCCTCTGATCCTGGCCGGGCCTTTGGGTGCTACAGCGCTACAAGCAACACTCAAGCCGGAACAACGTGTCTAGTGGGTGCGTGGGTGGGTGGATGGAGGCGGGGGGGACCGAGAGCCTTTGAACCAAACCGTAAACCCTGCCTATGGTGGAAACCGCTGCAAGGCGGGGGGTGCAGCCCCCCTGCACGACAGGCAGGGGCCGCCTCGGGTGGGAGCCCTTGGGGCCCGGGAAGTGGGCACGTGGGGCAGGGCTGGGGGGCAGAGCGGGCGCCCTTCCCGGCTGCAGAGTTCCCGCTGAACTTCGCCTGCTGCAGGCAGCAGAGGGCGGCGGGGGCTGGGGGGGGGGGGGGCGCTTCCAGGCGCCCCGGCGGGCGGCCTGACGCGCCCGCAGCCAGCTGGGGACGACCCAGTTGCGTGGGGGCGGGGGCTGCGGTTCCCCCCGCGAGCGGGCCCGGGCCAGGGGGAGCGCGGAGGAATTCGAAGCGCTCCCAGCGGGACTTCACGCAGTCACCATGGTGAGCTGAGGATTGGCGAGCCCGGCTGGCCAATGGGGGAAGGGGACGGGAGCGAACGCCGCCCGGCCAATGAGAGCGGGACAGAGGCGGGGCTCCGGGGAGCTGACCAATGGGATTGCTGGCTGCTTTGTCCGGCTCCCATTGAAGTCAGTGGCGAGAAACTCATTCACTGCGAAGGGCGCGAGGCCGTGTCGTTGCTTCCGGCAGCAGGGCTGGGGGGAGGGGGGGCGGGGCGCTGCCTTGTCTCACGCTCACTCCCCAACCTCCCCCCCCTCCCCCGCTCCTCCCTGCGCGTGGGCCCTTTGCCAGCTGATCCCCAGCTGGGCGCGTTGCTCTGGTGCCTGCCGGGGCAGCGTGTGGGGTCCCGGGGCGTCAGGCCAGAGGAGCGAGCGGATCCTGCTGGTCTCAGCCCCTAGGGGTGCCTGGCAGAGCCATCCCCCGCTCCGCCTCCTCAAAACGGACCAACTGGCTTGAATAAATAAATAAATTCAACGGAACGCCCGGGCTGTAGATCCTGCAAACTCCCCTAGACAGATCCATGGTTGCCTTTGCTTATACTCACAGTTGATACTTCAATGCTGAGGAATCCCCGCCTCTCTGTCCCTCCAGACCTGCAGTCTCTCATACCATAGAAAAAAGAGAGGGGCTTCTGTTGTTCCTTCTGTAACATGAGGCTAAGGAGACTGACCTGGGTAAAGCACTCCAGTACCAGCAGACAGCGGGGATATTCTGGGAATAGCTGTTCCGCATGGGTCTTTGAAGCAAGCCTGTTATTTCAAAATATAACGATGTCCCTTGTAAATGTTGTTCCACAAGGAGTAAGGGACGTTTCGGAATAGCGGTTTATTTTTAAATTTGGCGCTGTGTAGAAATTGACTAGAAATAAGCTACGCAATTTGCGTAGCTCAAATTGCACCATTTATTTCAAGCTAAGGGTGCAATGTAGACGCACCCTCAGAGATCTGTGGCTGAAAAGCACCGGGCTAAGGAGCTAGGCATTATGAGGATCAATAGATGAAAAAAGTATATTAAGCACATAAGAACATATTGTAGGTGGAAAGGGTAACACTGCCCATAGTTAAGGTTGCCTGCATGCTCCATTATAATACCCTGTTTCCAATAGTCCACAGCTTTCACCAGTCAGGCCACAATTTTCCATACCAGGTATCTGCCTGAGGCTGAATTTTTTTGGAAAGTTTCAGCTTTTTCTTGGAGGGAGATTAGAGAAAAATGTACTGATAGCAAAACAATTATTGCTACTTTTTCTCTGGAAAGCGCTATACTTTCCCCAGGAAAACTGGCCCAAGTTATATGCCTCTGAAAAATCTCAGTTCACAATATGCCCCATAGACACTTGCTAGTTTGGCAGCTAAATTCACTGGCTGTGTCTAGACTGGCGCGATCTTGTGCCAGAGCTATGCAAATGAGGCTCAGCGTGGAATATTGCCGAGCCTCATTTGCATAACTAATGAGCCGCCATTTTTGCAGAAGAGGCTCTTGCGCAAGACGGAGCTGTCTACACTGCCCCGTCTTGCGCAAGAAAAACCCTCTTGCGCAAAGCCGTTATGCCTGAAAATAATCAGCATAACGGCTTTGAGCAAGAGGGTTTTTCTTGCGCAAGACAGGGCAGTGTAGACAGCTCCGTCTTGCGCAAGAGCCTCTTCCGCAAAAATGGCGGCTCATTAGTTATGCAAATGAGGCTCGACGATATTCCACGCTGAGCCTCATTTGCATAGCTCTGGCGCAAGATCGCGCCAGTCTAGACACAGGCACTGAGAATTCCATGTGCATTGAGTGGGTTCCAGCTCAGCGCTGGTGGGGATAAAAGTTAATGGCAACTTGTGTGCACGCTCAAAACTCCCATTGCTAGCACCCAGGCAGTGGGGAGAAGAAAAAAGAAGCTGCCTGACTGGAATGCAGAGGGATGAGGCACAAAGAGATTAAGGCGGGGGGGAGGCGTGCTGTGATGGGGAGGAAGGGAGCAGAGATGGCTGGGAGGTATATGCAATAGGGCGGGGTAGGAATGCAGGGCTAGGAAAACAGGGTCTATATAACCACAGAGCACATATTCCTCCAGAACCTGGAATTGAACCCTGGATTCCTGAGGCTTACCATTCCTCTTCTGTCAGCAAACAGCTGTGATACCTGGCAGCAAAAGGTGTGGCTGATCCCGCTCTAGTGGTTCCTCCACTTAAGCTATGTCAACACACCAGCGTTATTTCAGAATAACTTCAGTTATTCCGAAATAACATAGTCCACATCTATACACAAGCAGTTATTTTGACATCATTTTCGAAATAATGTTGAGCTGGAGAACTGCTTACTCCAACTCCTGTAACCCTCATTGTACGAGGAGTAAGGGAAGTCTGGGGAAGAGTGCTCTGTCTCGAAATAACTGCTGTTTTGTAGACAGCACCAAAAGTCAAAATTGGCTATTTCCACTTAAGCTATGCAATTATAGGATTGCCAGGTATCCGGTTTTGAACCGGACAGTCTGGTTTTTGAGCTTTCTGTCCAGGAAACAAATTGAGAAAATACCGGATATATAAATGTCCGGTATTTTCTAACTAAATACGTTTTATTATTATCATGAATATCAGTACGTAGTTGCATACTTCCTGGCTGGTAGACGTGCTCACACTGCATGAGCGTGTCTACAGCCAGGTAGTACGCAACTACGCAGTGGGGGGCAGGGCAGGACGGAATCCCTGGGGCCAGACTTGCCCGTGCGCGCTGCTGGGACTGTGCACGAGACGGGCAGTGCCCCGGGATCTGCATGCGCCCGGGCCAGCCCCGCTTCCTGCCGGCCGGTTCCCCCCCCCGCTTTTCCCCCCTGGCCAGCCCCGCTCCCCCCGACCCCCTCCTAGCCAGCCCTGCTGCCTCCGACCTCCTCCCAGCCAGCCCTGCTTCTCCCGACCCCCTCCTGGCCAGCCCTGCTCCCCGCTGACCGGTTCCCTCCCCTCCATATCCCCCGGCCAGCCCCATTCCTCCTGATCCCCTCCCGACCAGCCCTACTCCCCACTGGCCAGTTCCCCCCGATCTCCCACGCCAGCCCTGCTCCCCCTGACCCCCTCCTGACCAGCCCCACTCCCCCCATGGCTGGTTCCCCCCCCCGCCCCATCTGAGATCAAGTGTGTCCAGTATTTTTGTCAAAACCATCTGGCAACCCCTATGCAATTAGCATAGCTCAAGTTGCACACCTTATTTTTAGTTTAGCCCTGCTGTGTAGACAGGCCCTTGAAGAATAATGTCTGCTGGTTCTACTAGCACTGCTGCATTGGTTCAAGCAGTAGCAGGCTGTACTGTGGGTTGTAAGCTGTGACTCCTGCTGATAGTTCCACATGAGGAGATTTCTGCTTTTCTTTAGTTTTTTTATTAAACCTAGGAAATTACATGCACAAAACTGCAATAAAAGAATGCTAGTGTTGCATCAGCAAACTAATTAATCATTAAGAAATTAATAATTCTCTCTTGAGTGTAGGGTTTGGATGGGATGCACTGAACTGGTCCTGGGGCCACATTTTGAGTTAGGATAATGGAAAGAAATACTGACTAGCTACTAGGGATGTCAAACCGCATTTAAAATGTTAAAGGGTTAAACGATATGGTTAACTGGACCGTGGCATGGCACAGTGGGACCTGCGGGGCTGGAGCAGCCCCCCACCCCTGGCACAGCACAGGTAGGGAGATGTTCGGACCAAGACTGGGGCGGTCCACTTACCACTCTGTGGGCATGGATCTACTCTGGCCCTACTGGTCACCGGTTAACCGGTTACTGGTAAGCATCACCCAGTAATGGTGATGCTTACTGGCTGGTTACCTGTTTACATCCCTAATAGTTACCCATACTATGAGCTCCCCCCAGACCACTAAATGGGGCAGGGATCCTGTGGAAAAAGGAGTATGGGATTCTGTAACTCCAAAGTTGTATCATAATGCATGCGCACAAGGCGCTGGGCTTTGCATCACTAATATTCTTTCCATGCTGGGTTTGGTAGGTACTAACTAGACATAGGGATTAAATAAACTTACAAAACAATGAGTGGTCCTGTAGCACATTAGGGTGCATCTAGACTGCGGGTTAAGGTACACAACTTACCTTAACTGCAGAGCTGAAGTTGAAGAAACTTAACTAGGCTTTTGGCGCTGTCCGCACAGCAGGAAGTCAAAGGAAGAGCACTCTTCCTCCAACTTCCCCTATTCCTCATGAAATGAGGGTTACAGAAATCGGAGTAAGAAGCCCATTATTTCGAAATCATTTTGAAATAAAGGGTTTGTTGTGTAGACATGCACTCAAGCGTGCAGTGTAGACATAGCCCTAGGGACGAACAAAAATATATATGGTATCATGAGCTTTTGTGGGCACAACCCACTTAGGTTATGTCTACACTACCAAGTTCTTTTGACATAAGTTATTGTGAAATAATAACTCCCGAAGTAACTATTTCGAAATAAGCTTATTCCTCTTCACAAGCAGGAGCTATTATTTCGAACTAACAAGCCCCTTATTTCGAAATAACAGTGTGGATGCAGTGTGAATGCTCACCTTATTATTTCGAGATAGTTGTGTGGACGTGCCCTTCGATAGTTGAGTGAAAAAGCACATGTTTCTCATTAAATGTTTCCACTCTACTCTGCGCTGATTAGACCTCAGTTGGAGTATTGTGGCCAGTTCTGGGCACCACATTTCAAGAAAGATGTGGAGAAATTGGAGAAGGTCCAGAGAAGAGCAACAAGAATGATTAAAGGTCTTAGAGTACATAACCTATCAAGGAAGACTGAAAGAATTGGGCTTGTTTAGTTTGGAAAAGAGAAGATTGAGAGGGGACATGATAGCGGTTTTCAGGTATCTAAAAGGGTGTCACCAGGAAGAGGGAGAAAACTTGTTCTTCCTGGCCTCTGAGGATAGGACAAGAAGCAATGGGCTTAAACAGCAGCAAGGGAGGTTTAGGTTGGACATTAGGAAAAAGTTCCTAACTGTCAGGGTGGTTAAACACTGGAATAAATTGCCCAGGGAGATTGTGGAATCGCCATCTCTGGAGATATTTAAGAACAGGTTAGACAAATATCTATCAGGGATGGTCTAGACAGTACTGGGTCCTGCCATGAGGGCAGGGGACTGGACTCAATGACCTCTTGAGGTCCCTTCCAGTCCTAGTATTCTATGATTCTATGATATGGGAGAGAGTCTGTGCTGCTCTCTGAGAGGTGTAGCAAAGAACTGATGGCCCAGTGGGAGGGGGGGTTAATGTAGTGATAACCCACCTGTGCACCCTCCTGATTCCGGGCTACTTCGGGGGTTAATGAGGGGCCTCTCAATTAACTTGCCCTGGAATCTCTGCTGCATGCCTTTCACAGTTTGACGGGTGTCTTCCACCGTGGGAGAAGCCTCCCCTGGTGTTTTCAGTGCCCTCTTTCCTCTCCTCAGCCCTTTCCTGCGGCAGACAGAGTGAGCGAGGCTCAGCGTCCGTCCCATCTGTGGCACACTAGTCTGTCAGTCTGCATATTTCTCTTGCCATGTTAAATTCATCTCATCTGGTTTTGGAGATAAGCTCAAACCTGAAGCCCATAACACACCTTCTGAACATTTGCAAAATGTGGGTCTTAACTCTGAAAATCAGCCCCTAGATCTGGGGTGGGCAATAATTTTTGCCGAAGGGCCACTTCAAAAATTTTTGAAGTAGCCCCAGGCCACCCTGAAAGGGGCGGGGCCTAAACAGGAAGGGGGAGGGCTACCCCACCCCCAGACTATGATTGGTCTGGGGTTGGGGGAGCCCCTTTGCCCTCCCTTCCCACTAAGCACCCATGCCCTGGAAGAGGCTCGGCACGTTCCCTAACCCCCAGGCCAGTTAGGGCCTGGGAGTGGTGGAGCACGGGAAGCCTCCTCCTGCTCTGCAAGAACACATGGTACTTTGAAGTGCCACGGGCTACTTGGCAGGGCGAAGGAAGCTTCACTCAGCTCCTCTGCCCCCAGGCCCTAATTGGCCTGGGGGCAGGGGAGCTCCCGAAACCTCCTCTGCTCTTCCCGCCCCTCCCCCCAGCCCTGCCAGCAGCACGCGGAGGCCCTTTGGCCCGCCCCTGCCCTAGATAATTCCCTCTTTGGGTCTTGTGCTGCATCTTCCTCTTGTCTTGGAAAGCATCCAGCAAATTGTGCGCTTAACACTGCAATCTGCGTGATAAAAGCCCCTGTTAGCAATGTCCAGTGTGGAAAAACCTCTAAGCCAATTAATTAATTTATTATTTAGTTAAGAAAGAAAGAAAGAAAGAACTAGAAACGTGCCATGTTCATAATATCCGACTGGGCAGAGGCAGGAAGTCAGAACCAAGAATGGGCTCCATTTGGCAATGAATTGTATGGTATGCAGCAGTGCTGTGGAGCCAGGGAGGTTGCTTGGAGCAGCTCCAAGCTAGCCCTATGGGTGGGCCAGGCATGTGTCCTGCTCTGCACTCTGTGCAAATCTCCACGTGCTGTAACATGCTGAGTAAGCCTGTAAAATACACTTTCTGGGGACCTGGGAGCCAGCCCAAGACCTGTCCGCTGCTAAGTGAAGGGAATGGTTAACTTGAGAGCCAGGTAGCTCTGTCTGCTCTTTTCTGTTCAGAAACTACAGAGCTTGGTATTTTCATAGAATCCTAGAACTGGAAGGAACCTCCAGGCCCCCTCACTCACGGCAGGACCAAGCACCATCTAGACCGTCCCTGACAGGCGTTTGTCGAACTTGCTCTTAAAAATCTCTAATGATGGAGATTCCAAAACTTCCCTAGGCAATTTATTCCAATGTTTAACCACCCTGCCAGGAAGTTTTTCCTAATGTCCAACCTAAACCTCCCTTGCTGCAACTTAAGCCCACTGCTTCTTGTTTGACCCTCAGAGATTAACGACAATAATTTTTCTCCCTCCTCCTTGTAAGAATCTTTTAGGGTATGTCTACACTACCACCCTAGTTCGAACTAGGGTGGTTAATGTAGGCAATCGAAGTTGCAAATGAAGCCCGGGATTTAAATATCCCGGGCTTCATTTGCATCTTGCCGGGCGGGCGCCATTTTTAAATGCCCTTAGTTCGAACTCCGTGCCCGCGGCTACACGCGGCACGGAGTAGGTAGTTCGAATTAGGTTCCATGAGGAGTAACGGTAGTTCGAATTAGAGAACCTAATTCGAACTACCTACTACGTGCCGCGTGTAGCCGCGGGCACGGAGTTCAAACTAAGGGCATTTAAAAATGGCGCCCGCCCGGCAAGATGCAAATGAAGCCCGGGATATTTAAATCCCGGGCTTCATTTGCAACTTCGAATGCCTACATTAACCACCCTAGTTCGAACTAGGGTGGTAGTGTAGACATACCCTTAGATACTTGAAAGCTGTTACGTCCCTCCCAGTTCTTTTAATTTTCCCTCATAGCTCATGTTTTCTAGACATGTAATCATTTTTATCGCTCTTCTCTGGACCTTCTCCAATTTCTCCACATTGTTCCTAAAATTTGGCACCCAGAAATGGACACCAAGAGTTGGCTCCAGCTGAGACCTAATCAGCGCAGAGTGAGCAGAAGAATGCCTTCTTGTGTCTTGCTCACAACACTCCTCTTAATGCCTCCCAGAATGATGTTACCTTTTTTCTTTTTTGCAACAGTGTCAGACTGTTGACTCATATTTAGCTCATGGCCCCTTATGACCCCTAGATCCCTTTCAGCAATGCCCCTTCCTAGACAGTTGCTTCCCATTGTGTGTGTTTGAAACTAATCGTTCCTCCCTAAGTGGAGCACTTTGCATGTGTCCTGGCTGAATTTCATTCTGTTTACTTCAGACCATTACTCCAGGTTGTCCAGAGTATTTTGAATTACAGTCCTGCCCTCCAAAGCACTTGCAACCTCTCCCAGCTTGGTATCATCCGCAAACTTTTTCTGTCCATTAGCTGCAGGGAGTGGGAAAGGCTTCTCATTGAGTTTGCGTTTCCAGCCCCTGTTTGTCTAGCAGGCGGGTTGCTAGTAGAATTTGGTGCTTGGCATCACGCTGGCCAGAATGACACATACTGTAGGCAAGTGGATAGGGAGCTTCTAGGCACCGCCCCCAGCTGCGCCCCCAGTGCGCCTCAGCTGATCTGCAGCACGTGCTGAATCCTGGTCTGAATCCTGTCCAGTTCTGTCAATGCACCTGAATCCAGACCCTCGATCCCACCCACCTCAGCCAAAGCTCCTCGGCTCAGATCTGTTTTTGCCAGTCATTGCTTCCCCTACTGTTCTGCCCCCAGATTGTGACTTGCAGCCCCCCTTTCTGCCCAGCCCCCCACTATTCCAGTCCTAGAGCCCCTCACAACTCTTCCAGTGCATGTCCGCGCTGGCCTGCAGCACCCCTCTCACACGGCTCAGTCCGTGCACCCTGCCCTCACCTACAGCCCTGTTTGTCCAATCACAGTCCTGCCTATTATCCAGCACTGACCCACAGCACTTCCTCCTGTTCCTCTCCGGGACCCGCCTCACATGAGCCTGTATGGTGTCCTTAGAGAGCATGTAGCTCTTCGAAGCCCTATGCAGACAGTACCTAGTTGTCATGGAAGCTCTGGGAAACCTCCCCCGCAAGTCACAAGTGAGTTGCCTGGAGGCAAAGTGACTTGCCAAAGGTGACACAGGGCATGATGCCAGAGCTGGATTTAGAGTTATCTCATGGCTCCATGCTGGAAGGACTTATTGCCATCCACCTCTCATGTCCCCCCCTGCTCGGAGCGATGGAGAGGTTGTGATGTGAATGGATGGGGGTAGGGTGAGCCTAACAAATTCATTTCATTTGTATCTCTTGGCCCTGAGCATCCATGGGTGTTTGGATCTTGGATCTAGTCCTTCATGGGATCTCCCATCCATTCGACCAGGTCCTTTCATTTCTTGCTCCAGAGAGTGAACTCATGTCCCGGGCCGGAGAGTCCTGAAGGAAGGAAAATTTCCTCCTGGGTTCAACGGTGCATAATTGGTTGGGTGTGTTAAGATGTAGGATGTTTTCTCAGCTTCCTAACTAGCCCTCGTTCCAGACCCTGCTGGAGGCAGGGTACCAGGTGGTCTGGACCAATGGTCTGACTTGGTACCATTGGTCCTACGTTGCCAGCCCTTCATTCACACAGAACTGTGGATGAAATCTGGGAGCAATCTCCCGTCTCCTCAGGGAGGGTCCTCCACTGACCACACATAGACCAGAGACTCCGTACTAATCCTGATTTCTCTCCTGCATAGGTGGGGTTGTTGGAGGATGATGTGTTGTCTTAAGGGGGGTGGGGGGGAAGAGTGTTTCCTTTTTCATCTTCTGCCTCTACAGGCACGAGGACTCAGGAAACAAAGGGCTAATGACTTGACACCAACACAATTGAGGCTGCAAATAGTGTTGGATGCTGATGATCCTTGATCGCATGCACAGGGCTAGATTGATCACCGGGGACGAGATGCGGGTACCCTGACATGCTGAAGAACCAGCAGGACCAGTGCTCACCACTGTGAGTGAGAGCTCCACAGATTGGCCCCCAGTATGCAGCCGGGAGGGAATTCTGCCCTCCAGCCCCTCCGTGAGGTGTGTGGCAGAGCCCTTATCGAAGAGACTGGCTGCAGGTAGAGAAGGGCTGCTGGGCAGGGTGGACCAGTGCTCTCTGGTACAGAGAATCCTCTCTCACATGCCTGGCTAATCTCAGGGTAATTTTTTTTCTAGCTTAGATTGGCAGGTACCGGGAGTGAGGAGGGTCACCTGCATTAGCAGGGTGGGGCGTGATTCTCCTGCTAGGATCATCTGGACATATCCGGCCTAATGAATCCCCTGCCAGTGCAGGGCCTCAGGCATTGCTGGTACCTTGGTTCCACCTGTTCTCGGCCTGAACTTCACAACAGCTTGGTCTGCTGAGGACTGAAACGCTGTTGTCTAACTGAAGTCCTCGGGCTCAGCGTAGGGGTATCTGGGTGAATTGCAATGGCAGGAGGTCAGACTCGGTGATCTTACTCTCTACGCAACAGTCTTCTCCTGCAGGGTGGAACAGGGACCTGTGTCAGGTGCAGGCTGGCGTAAAGTGGGGGATGAGCATAGCTAGGTCTCAGTGCCCCATCCCCTCCCCTGGGGTTAGTACAGGAGGTCTGAGACCTGCAACTGGCCACTGTGTCCATCTGCTCTTGGGGTGCCCAGCGCAGTTAAGCAGCTTTCAGAGATTAGGCCTGTAACCGCTGTGGGCTGACTGTCCTCTGGACCCTGTACTTATCCAGTTAAGACTCTCCAGCACCCTCCCATTGGGGTTTCCTGGAGCGGTTTCCTAGTTTGGCAGAGCCACCAGCCTCGTTCTTGGACTGAGAAATTGGCTCAGCTCCTGGGGCAGCAGGCATCCGTCCAGAGCTGTTTCTGTCCAGCTCTGGGGCCAGGCCTTGGCAGAGCAGGGCAGAGGCCACAGAATGAGCACAGACGGGTGTGGAGGGAGGCATCAAAGGGGTCAGAGCACTGGGAGAGGCGCATGGCAGGTGACTTATCTCCCGGCTCAGCTCTGCGATTAACTCTGTGTTAATATTTTGGTATTCTTCCACCGGCGCTGCAAAAGTAGTCCCTCAAACTGGGGAAAATCCCATTGTGCTCAAGGGCTTTCTTTACTTTGCCCTTGTGCTTTTGGGTTGGTCGCAGGAACCACAATCCCAAGCCCTGCCCATGATCCCAGAGTCGCTGGATGTGTCTGCTGGGTTGACAGGGAGATAGTTTAGATCAGTGTTTCTCACCCAGTGATACGAGTGCCCTTAGGGGTACTCGAGAGAAGTCTGGGGGGTATGTCAACACAACTGACATTTGGAGAAAACTGAATTTTTAAGTTTTGCAGTGTTTTATTATTTTTGTACTTTTTTACACCCAAAAATTTCATCGCCCGCCCGCCTACGATTAAGTTGTTTAAACAAATGTGTTGCAATGGTAGAAAAAAAATGTGTGTGTCTGAAATCTGTAGGTACTGGGGGTACTTCTAATTTTTTTTAAAGGGGTACTTTATGAAAAAAGGTTGAGAAACACTGGTTTAGATGACTGATGGTTCGGTTGTGCTGGGTAGGTTTCAGGTACATGTCACTGCGACAATCCCACCTCTGAGAGCTGTTGTTTTGTGTGGCTTGTCCGCAGACTCAGGTGCATGGCCAGGCCACAGTGGGAAGGTTTCCTTGGTGTCCATAATGGCTGGGAATGTGACACCGAACCTGCCAGCTGGGCAGAAACCGGGGGGCCAGCAGGGCCGTGCTTAGTGGGAGCTAAGCCCCGCGTGCAGCTCCGTCTCCCTGTCTCCGCTCCGTTCGGAAGAGAGCTCTCACACGCCACCCTCCCAGCTGCTTTATGGGAGGGAGAGGAAGAGGAATGCAATCTCCCTCTTTCTGCTGTTTGCACTCACAGGGGCGGGAGGAGGATCAGGCCAGGGATGTGGCCTCCCTCTCACACCAACTCTGTAGTGGAAGGAGAGGGACCGGGCGAGGAGAAGCCGTTTCCTGCGGGGGCGGCGGGCGGCGGGGGTGCTGGCTGGCTACAGGAGGCCTCGCTTGAGGAAGACAGGCCAGACAAAAGAATCCGTTCTTCGTGTCTGCTGGGCCTGGAGCTTCCTCACCGCCCCCCCGATCAGCTCGCGAGCCGGGTTCTCAGCTAGTGCGGCGCTTTTCCAGTCCGCCCCGCCGGAGCACTGTGCTCTCGGCACATAGGCCGGGGCCAGCGTCCCGCCCTGAAGCACGGCTCTGCCGGGGAGCACCGGGGTGTGCTTGGGAGCTGTGCTGTGCAGAAGAGGCTGGATAGCAGGCAGGCAGCAGCGAGCAAGGCCAGGCCCCCGTTCTCTCCCCTTCGCGCCCCTCCAGTAGGGCGTGGTAGGCGGCTTGTGTTGCGGCGTTTGGCTGCAGCAAAGTGGAAATGTCGGAACAGCCCAGTGGAAAATTGGCGCAACCCCCTTTCCCTTCCAGGCCAGCGCCCCCTCCCCCGTGTCTGCTTGCTGTCTGGCTGCTCGCGGCAGCGGCCTTTCATGTGGGCAACGCGGCTTGGAAACGGGCAGGCCTGCAGCTCGTTAGCGAGAGCTGCGGGCCGCCCACTTCCCCCTCCTCGTCGGAGTGGGGCCCGGAGCCAGGAGGAAGAGCCAGAGCCAGATAGCGACCCGCCCTCCCTCCCCCCAGTCCTGCGATGGGGCAGCTGCTCTCGTGGAAAGCGCTGGGAGGGCACCCGCTGCCCCAAGTCGCATCTCAGGGCAGGAATGATTTTGCGGGTTGGGCTTTCATCCACGGCAGAACCATCCCAGAGACGCTTCCAATGGGCTTCCCCCCGCTACGCACATGCATGCCCCCTCCTCCCCACATCGGCCTCTGTCCCCTCCCTCCTCACCCTGGGCTCGCAGGGTGGCACAGCCATTCCCGGGGCGCCCTGCTCATTCCTTGCTGGTTCTTGCCGGGGCAGTGGGGCTGAAAAGGTGGCGCGGCAGGGAGGGAGCGGGCGTCGTTCCTGCTGGGGAAGAGCCAGGAAGCAAAGGCTGGAAGTGTTGGGGCCAGTTCCCTCCTCCCCCGAAGGCGGTGGGGCTGCTCCAGGCGTAGCTTTGGCCCCGGTGGCTGTGTGCGAGTGTGGTTTTCTGCAGACTTGCGTCGTGGCGCGTGCGCCAAGGAATCTCCAGTTTCGTGCTTTTCAGAGTCGCTCTCTTGCTCTGCGTGGAGTCATCCGAGGCTGGGGAGGGCAGAGGGTGAGATGGTTTTGACTAAGAATCCCGGGGAGCAGCTGCTCTGACCCCTAATTCATGGGTACCCTGGCCAGTTGGCCCCGGGAGCTTAGAGCCGTCTGAGCGGGCTGCCCTCAATTTACATCCCGGGGGCCCAAAGCAGCTGGGTGTAATAGTCCTGGCGGTAGGAAGGAGCCACGTGTGGTGGGGGGTGTAGCCTCACCTCTGGGGGGAGCACGTTCTGATCTGGGGCTGAGGGGGCCCGGGCTGGGAGCCTGACCCCATGGGGCCTATGTGATGCCAACCCTGTGCGGTACAGGTCATGCGAAAGCCCATTCGGAACAGCGCCAGAGTGCAGGGATGGGGGATGTGCAGCATGGCCAACTGCAACCCCCCCCAGAACTCCAGAGGGTGGCCCTAAGCTCATGAGACTGGCTTTGAAAGCAGGAGATTGGTAAGTAATGTGTGTGGAGGGGAGGGGAGGATGGGGGGGGCTGGTCCAGCTTGCTTCTGCAAGCTCCAGGACGAGAAACTTCCTCTCTTTTATAAATAGAAATCAGAGATTCCCACAGACTACAGGAGCCGGGGCTTTAAAATTAGCTCCCCAGGAGTTGGCAGCACTATCACTGTGTCCTGCCGGGGGTACTGTCAGTTATTGCTGTTTCTTACGGCAGTGCCAGCCGGCCTCAAGCAAGGATCCAGGCCCCACTGAACTAGGCCCCTTCCTGACATATAATGAAGAGACAACTCCTGCCCCAAAGAGCTTCCAATCAGAATAGGCCTTGACTATCCAGTAAGTGCCCTACCGTGGGTGTTAATTTCCAGCCGTGAAGAACATCTGTGGTGGGAATTCTGGCTCCACTGATGTTCCTGCTAACCCTTGCTTTAACCTCTCTGGGGTAGCTACAGCGTATCCCAGCATGCACCTGTCTTTTCCTTGCCATCGAGCCAAAAAGTGGGTCTCCACCTGGCACTGGCAGATTGCCCAGAGAGAGTCACTTTCTGCCCGCACTGCACAAGGGGCTGTGTTAGAATAAAGAAGATTGTGTTGGGGAGATGCCCAAATGGAAGTAGGGGCCTAATTCCCATTGGACTTTCAATCAGGGAGGCGCCTAACTTCCTTTGGCCTAAAGCGCCGCTGTCTCCCAGTCTCGGCTTCACCATGAACTTCTACCTCAAACCTGCCTGGCTCTCTCCAGCACTGCTCACCTTCTGCCCTCCGCAAAGCATGTGCCTTTGCATGCGCTCATGAGACAGGCTGTGTTATCAGGGCTGGTGCAGGGGATATGTCTATGGCCCAAGTTCAGGGCACCTAGGCTCTCTTCCTGAGCCTGCCACTGGCTCCCTGCCACTCGGTGCCTCAGTTTCCCCTGCCGTGCAATTAGGATAATGTGCCATAAGCACATGCATGTTTCTCCTGGACCCTCCATTGCCTGAGCACAACCATTACGCTGGGGATAGTGCCCAGCTCCCTGGGGGCGGTGCATCTTGGGTCGTTGCCATCTGTGACGGGCTTTGAGCCTCGGCGGGATGGGACTTTACATCTTTCCAGGGTCATTATTTCCTGTTCCATCATCACTCACAGAGCAGGGCCCCAGGAGACCCAACTTCTGGCTTCTCCTCCTAGCTTGGGGGACGTGCATGGTTCTTGACCTTCCTCATGCCAGGTGCTGCAGTGACCGGTGCCACGTGAAAGTATGTGACATAGCTCCCGGCCCTGCCACTCACCCGCTGCATCGTCTGGGGTAGATCCTCCTCCCCGTCTGCTTCCCCAGCTGGAGAACCCGGAGACTGACGCAGTGGCAGCGCCAAGGGTGGCAGGGCAAACCGGCGTGCAGATCATCAGATCATCTCCCTAGACCCAGGGTCTGCTGTCCTGAGCTGCCCCACAGGGCTGTGCAAAGCCTTTGAGAGGCTTAGGTGCAAAGGCTAAAGCCAGGCAAAGTCGCTGTTATAAATAGGGAAAACCCTTACGCGTGTGCCCCTACCTTTGGGCTCTGATCTCCCAGCAAACGCCCAGTCCCCAGTGGGAGCGGGAGCCCTGGGAGAAGCTGAGCAGAGAGCCACCCACACTGTGCAGGAGACAGACATGAGGGCATGTGGGCAGAGCGGTGGTATGGGGAGGGTTGCTGTGGGCGTGGCCAGCTGCCCAGGTTTAATGGGGTGGGGAGAGCCGGAGCCAGAGGCTGGGAGAGTTTCTGGGGTTTTGTTCTTCGGATAATGCTGGGACCGGGAGCTGGGGAGAGGGAGGAGTTGATGAATTACTCACTTCCAGGAGCTGCCGCATTTGGAGTGGCTGAGAAGGGGAGAGGGGCAGGATGTGGCCCAGCTCCTGCAGGTGTGGTGGTGCACGGCCCTGTGGGTCCCCTGGGTGGCATCTTGCCCCTCAGACAGCTGGGCTGGAAGGCCGAGTGCGTCCCACTCTGCCTCGGGCCGGCAGAGCCGCTCGGGCCGGCAGGGAGCGAACGCCTGCTCCGAGCGCCGCTGCCAAGCACTTTGGTGCCGGGAGGCCGGTTTGTAAATGTGGGGTGAGCGCTCCAGCTGCGGGAGCAGCAGTCTCCAGTGGTGGAGAGCAGGTGTGTCCGTCCCCAGGGCCGGGAGCGTCGCACAGACGTGCCTGCTCAGCTGAGCCCTCTAGACCCGCTCAGCGCCTGGATCTGGGTCCCCCGCGTCCGAGCGCAAAAGCGCCACTTTGCCAGAAGTCGCTCTCCCAGCCTCTGAGCCCCTGGGCTAGCTGCGCCCAGCCTGGCTCCCCTCCGAGCCCCTGGGCTAGTGCGCCCAGCCTGGCTCCCCTCTGAGCCCCTGGGCTAATGCGCCCAGAATAGCTCCCCTCTGAGCCCCTGGGCTAGTGCGCCCAGCCTGGCTCCCCTCGGCATTCGCTGCCCTCGGGAGCCCCCAGGCCTTGAGGTTCCCCGGGCACATTCTGGTCAGCGAGAACGTTGCTGCTTTTTTACAGTGGCTCCACAGCCGTCTGCTGCTGCTGCCACACTCTGATGAGGCCTATTCACCCTCCGGCTCCCCTTTCTGTTACCGCCCGTGATTTATGGCCCCGGACTGATCAAGCGCCCCCTTCCCTCACAGCCCTTCCTGTGGCATTGTGGGGCGGGGTGGACGCGCATACAAGAGCTGAGCGGTGTAAAGGAGACCTTTATGGCCCAGGTGTGAGAAAAGCGATGGGGGAAGTAGAAGGGAGCAGGGAGGAGGCTCCCACGCCAGGGTGAGGGGGCAGTATGCAGAACAGCTGAAGGGCGAGAGAGAGGAGCACAGGGAGGGCTAGTTAGCGTCTGGAGCCATCACTGGATGCTGCGGGCAAGGGAGCACACACCTACCCTGGCGTGACTGTACTGACTTTGCTTCCCTCCGTAGACTTCCCGGGAGCCAAGCCAATGAACAGCAGCTCCGGCTCTGGCCCGGTATTGCTGGCTGGCCTGGCAGTGGGGCATGGGAGAAGGAGACGCCAGGAGCAGCAAGGAGCGGGTGCAGCTGGGGCGTAGGGAGTGGGCGCGTACAAAGGGGGACAGAGCCGGCACCTAGAAGCCTTTCCAAGGGGCAGAGCTGGACCTGCATGAGGAGGAGGAGGGGAAGCCAGGGCGGAGCGGCTCGGGCTGAGCAGGGGAAAGAGGGTCTGCTCAGGCAGGGCTTGGACAGAACGCCTGGAGCCAGGGGGTCCTTGTGCTGGAGGCGAGGAATTGCCGGGGCACGAAGACGAGTTGTGGAGGTGGGGCTGGAAAAGGAGTGAGCTAGGAGAGAGGAAAAAGCCGTGCAGCCCATTGTGGCCAATAGGGTTCCCACTGGGTCGGCTGGGAGCAGGATTGAGGCCAGAGGGGGCTGTAGGACAAGCTGAGCTGACGGAGCCGGGCTCTGAGTTCCTGCTGCAATGGCTGGCCAGCGAGAGGGAGGCCGAGGAGCCAGGGACTGACAGAACCCCATCGGGCCAGGATGTGCCTGGGAGGCCGGGCTCCCGAGGGCAGCAGGAAGCAGCTGCGGTTTCCCCAGCCCAGGGAAGGGGAGGAGGTGCCTGTGGAAGTGGCCTCGAGCGCCAGGATCTGCAGCCAAGCTGAATTGCGATGGGCGGGCTGGCGGAACCGTTCCTTGTTTCCAGGTCTCTCCCCGGGGCTCCGGTTGGGGGCACGGCCTGGGGAGGCGGCTTGACGCCCACGAGGGGGGGAAGCTGCCCTAGGGGGCTGAGAGAGCCACATAAATCCTGCGTCAGGGCCAGGACTTGGCGCCCGGCTCTCGTCAGCCAGGGGATGGTTGCGCTGCACTGGGGCCCAGAGGGGCAGTTAAGGGAAGGCCAGGGAGAGCGTGTCTTGGGGCTCTGCGGACTCTGCTCCCCAGAGAGGGTGAGCAGGGTGGGGAGTTGTGGGGGTGGAGCGCTCCGGCCTCAGGGCACTGGTGGTGGGGCAGTGCTTGGCAGTGGTTAGGGCTGCCCTCCAGGCTCCCCATCACAGCAGGGCACCCCGACAGGACAGGGAGGAGCAGATGCTGCAGGATCTCAGGCTCCTCACCTCTTTCTCCCAGCTGAGGAGGGAC
The DNA here is from genome assembly GCA_032595735.1 of Pelochelys cantorii. Classification (NCBI taxonomy): domain Eukaryota; kingdom Metazoa; phylum Chordata; order Testudines; family Trionychidae; genus Pelochelys; species Pelochelys cantorii. The sequence continues at coordinate 164,385 of CM064339.1, read as the reverse complement.
CCCGTGCACCAGCAGGGCAGAGGCAGACAGCCCCTGGCCCCTGCCTGCATCTTCCAGATCCCTGGCCCAGTGCACTGCTGGGGAGCCCTGCCAAGGCTGGGGGGTGCAGTGCAAGCCACAGGGACGCTGTCGGCTTTCAGTCACTTTCATCATGCAACACGTTGAGAAAACGCTTTCGTCTGAGCCCGGCTTGGCTCAGGAGCCGAGCTGCCAAAGGGCAGTGGTTGCCCTAGGCCCAGCTGGGTGCAAGCGCTGTCGCTGCCCCACTGAGCCGCTGGCACGGCACATCCGTCTGGGGCATTTTACAGCGCCAGCCCCCAGGAAAAGGGGCAGCCTTCATCAGTCGCCTGGCTCGAGTGCAATGCAGCAGAGCGGCTGGGCTGGGCTTCTGGTGGTGCCAGGAGAGGGAGGAAGGCAAGAGAGTTCCTGATCAAAGCACGCCCTGAGCCCCACCGCTTAGGCATGCGGCCGGGGAGATCCCAGCATCTGGCTGGAGTGACGCTGTCAGGCTAGATCTTGAATCCAGCCCCCCCCCCCCCTTTTCCAGAGCCCCTCAATTGTCAGGCACTCGCATCCGTGTTTAGCCTGACCGCACGCGCACACACAGACACACACTGGTCCTGGGGTCCAGCCACATTGAGGACCCCTTTGGTTTTGATTGCTTCAGGTCAAATGTTGCGTGTGTGTGTGAAATGTGTTTGTGTATGTGTGTGTGAAATGTGTGTGTGTGTGTGTGTGTGTCTGTGAAATGTAGTGTGTGTGTCTGTGAAATGTGTGCGTGTGACGTGTGAGTGTGAAGTGTGTGTGTCTGTGTGAAACATAGTGTGTGTGTATGTCTCTGAGTGTGAAATGTGTGTGTGAAATGTAGTATGTGTGTGTATGTCTGTGTGTGTGTGTGTGTGTGTGTGTGTGTGTGTGAAATGTAGTATGTGCAATGTTGACGTGCAATGTCCGGTATTTTCTGTTTTTCCGGCTGGGCGCTGGACGGAAGCCTGGCGGGGGCGGGGGAGTGGCTGGAGGCGGGGCCGTGATCGGCGCTGGGAGCCTGTGGTAGCATGCAAAAGCCTGGCAGGAGCGGGGGGAGTAGCTGGGACTCCCAGCCACTTCCCCCACCCGGCTTCTGCACGCAAGCAGAGGCTCCCAGTGCCGCTCACGGCCCCGCCTCCCAGCTGGGAGCCTGTGGTTGCGTGCAGAAGCCGGGCGGGGGGGGAGAGTGGCTGGGAGGTGGGGCGCGATCGGCGCTGGGAGCCTGTGGTTGCGTGCAGAAGCCGGGCAGGGGGAATGGCTGGGAGGCGGGGCGCAATCGGCACTGGGAGCCTGTGGTTGCGTGCAGAAGCCGGGCGGGGACGGGGGGAGTGGCTGGGAGGCGGGGCGCGATCGGCGCTGGGAGCCTGTGGTTGCGTGCAGAAGCCGGGCGGGGACGGGGGGAATGGCTGGGAGGCGGGGCGCGATCGGCGCTGGGAGCCTGTGGTTGCGTGCAGAAGCCGGGCGGGGACGGGGGGAGTGGCTGGGAGGCGGGGCGCAATCGGCGCTGGGAGCCTGTGGTTGCGTGCAGAAGCCGGGCGGGGACGGGGGGAATGGCTGGGAGGCGGGGCGCGATTGGCACTGGGAGCCTGTGGTTGCGTGCAGAAGCTGGGCGGGGGGAGTGGCTGGGAGGTGGGGCACGATCGGCGCTGGGAGCCTGTGGTTGCGTGCAGAAGCCGGGCGGGGACGGGGGGAGTGGCTGGGAGGCGGGGCGCGATCGGCACTGGGAGCCTGTGGTTGCGTGCAGAAGCTGGGCGGGGGGAGTGGCTGGGAGCCTGTGGTTGCGTGCAGAAGCCGGGCGGGGACGGAGGGAGTGGCTGGGAGGCGGGGCGCGATCGGCACTGGGAGCCTGTGGTTGCGTGCAGAAGCCGGGCGGGGGGAATGGCTGGGAGGCGGGGCGCGATCGGCGCTGGGAGCCTGTGGTTGCGTGCAGAAGCCGGGCGGGGGGAATGGCTGGGAGGCAGGGTGCGATCGGCGCTGGGAGCCTGTGGTTGCGTGCAGAAGCCGGGCGGGGGCGGGGGGAGTGGCTGGGAGGCGGGGCGCGATCGGCGCTGGGAGCCTGTGGTTGCGTGCAGAAGCCGGGTGGGGGGAATGGCTGGGAGGCGGGGCGCGATCGGCACTGGGAGCCTGTGGTTGCGTGCAGAAGCCGGTGGGGGGAATGGCTGGGAGGCGGGGCGCGATCGGCACTGGGAGCCTGTGGTTGCGTGCAGAAGCGGGGCGGGGGGAGTGGCTGGGAGCCTGTGGTTGCGTGCAGAAGCCGGGCGGGGACGGAGGGAGTGGCTGGAGGCGGGGCGCGATCGGCACTGGGAGCCTGTGGTTGCGTGCAGAAGCCGGGCGGGGGGAATGGCTGGGAGGCGGGGCGCGATCGGCGCTGGGAGCCTGTGGTTGCGTGCAGAAGCCGGGCGGGGACGGGAGGAGTGGCTGGGAGGCAGAGCGCGATCGGCACTGGGAGCCTGTGGTTGCGTGCAGAAGCTGGGCGGGGGGAGTGGCTGGGAGGCGGGGCGCGATCGGCGCTGGGAGCCTGTGGTTGCGTGCAGAAGCCGGGCGGGGACGGGGGGAGTGGCTGGGAGGTGGGGCGCGATCGGCACTGGGAGCCTGTGGTTGCGTGCAGAAGCTGGGCGGGGGGAGTGTCTGGGAGCCTGTGGTTGCGTGCAGAAGCCGGGCGGGGGGAATGGCTGGGAGGCAGGGCGCGATCGGCGCTGGGAGCCTGTGGTTGCGTGCAGAAGCCGGGCGGGGGCGGGGAGAGTGGCTGGGAGGCGGGGCGCGATCGGCGCTGGGAGCCTGTGGTTGCGTGCAGAAGCCGGGCGGGGGGAGTGGCTGGGAGGCGGGGCGCAATCGGCGCTGGGAGCCTGTGGTTGCGTGCAGAAGCCGGGCGGGGACGGGGGGAGTGGCTGGGCGGCGGGGCGCGATCGGCGCTGGGAGCCCTCAGCTGATTGCGTGTGAGGAGTGCCGCCGTGGGGAGGAGGAGAAGCCCCGTCCCTGCTCCTGAGCGCTGGTCCAGCGCGTTGTGGCGCCGTAGCCCAGGAGAGAAGCCTGCAGGTGCTTTGTGGTTGTGTTTAGGCGCCTTCCATGGGCTCTCAGCCAAAACCGACTGGGGTGGAATTTCTGCTCCTTCCCACTGGGACACCCCAAGACCTGGCTATGGGGGAGTCACCTTCCTCCCCATGGTCGCCCCCATGCCCCACCCTGCCATTGTGTTGCCCCGGGATCTGCCTCTCTCTGCTTTGTGTAGCAGGCGGCTGCTTTGCAGATCAGGTGCTGCTGCCCCCCTTTGTTCCCAGCTTGGTGGCTCTTGACAGGATGTGTGTTCGGTGTGGGTGGTGTTTTTTTTTTTTTTTGCTCGACAAATTTTTAGCCCGTGTGTTTGGTATTTTTTGGGACCATCTGGCAACCCTAGCAATCACTCTCCAGAATGTTAGCTGGGGCTTTCAGCCGCAGCCAGCCAGGCTGCCCGGCCCTCCAGAGTGCGTCCCAGCCGGCCAGCTGCCGTCACCTTGCCTCAGTGCTGGCTCTCTGGCCCTGTCTCACCCCTGCCAACAGAGAAGCTGGGTGGCTGCCTCTCATGAAAGGCCCCTGGCTGGTTCCCCAGCCCCAAATTGCACCTTGGCACTGCCAGCTCCTCCCAGGCGCATATGTCCCTCGCCCGCTCCGTGTCTCTCCGTCCGCACCCGACCACCTGCTTGCGGCACGGGCTTCCTGTCCCCGTGCCGAGAGTCCCCCCCGAGCGCTGCTTTCTCCTCCCCCCGGGGCGCTATCCAGCTCCCGGCCTGGGCCCCCTGGGCTGGCAGCACCATGGAACCAGCACGGCCCCTCTGGAGCATTGGCCCCTGTGACATCTGCGAAGGCGTTTCCAAGGACCCCTTGCAGTGAGCTCAGTGCAGCCTGGGAGGTCCCGGCGAGGGCCAGGGAAGGGGCTGTGCAGTGAAGACAAGTCCTTAGGTGGCAGCTTAGCAAAACGAAGGCCCAGAGGCAACGTGATGGTGGTCTATAAAATCTGTGTCCAGCAGGAGCTCTTTCATCTCGTGGATATGGGCAAAATAAGAGCCAGCGGCTGGAAGAGGGACAAATTCGAGCTGGAAAGGAGAGGCGATGGAATGAGCCATGGGGAGCGCTTGCCCAGGGGCGGGGTGGATGTTCGATCGCTTGACTTTTTCAATCAAGTTGGGATGCTGTCTGACCCGACGCGGTCGAGCTTACGCACAAGTCACTGAAGAGGAAAAGAATTCCCTCCATGTAGGAAGGGCGGGGGGGGGGGGGGAGATTCTCTGGCTTTTGGGATGCAGGAAGTCAGCCTAGACCCATGGCAGTGGCCCCTCCCTGCTTTGAAACCTGCACCACAGTTTTATCCTGCGCCGCCTCGCACGGCTGCCACAGTTGTGGGAAGGTGAGTTTGGTTCCGTTCCGGTTTGCACAGCAGTAGGGTCGCAGGCTCCGTTTGGACTGGAAACTCTTCTCCATGGATGGCGTAAGACAGGAGTTGTTCTTACCCTCCCGCCCCATGCTATAGAACCTCCATGGCTCACCTGGGCCACAATAACGGGTTTTCTGCATATAACAGCCAGGGCTAGCGTTAGGGGTTAGCAAGCAGAGCAATTGGCCCTGGGGCCACCGTGGGCCCCACAAAGTTCAGTTGCTCAAACCTGGGTGGCGTGGTTGGAGTCCTGGGCTTCGGCTTTCTGTCCTGGGCCCCAGTGAGTCTAATGCTGGCCCTGTTTGGCAGACCCCCTGAAACCTGCTCACGGCCCCTTGATGGACAAGGACCCTTGGTAGTAAGGGGGAGGAAGGACATCACTGATTTCTAGAGTCCAGACAGAGTGGGCAGGGCTGGCACTTTTTAGCTTGTGCCCTGGAAATTCTTGAGAGGAAATATTAATACGTTGTCCTATATAGACTCATAGGCTATGTCTAGACTATGGAGGTTTTCCAGGTTACCAGAGGTATTCCGGAAAAACTCTGCCACATCCAGGGAATGCGTCTGCACTTCCGACATTTTTTGCGGAAGAGCAGACGCGCTCTTTCGGAAGCCTAGTCTTCCTCATGCCACGAGGAAGAAGGGCTCTTCTGAAAGGAGGTTTTTCCAAAATTTGGCCCAGTGTAGACAGGCCAAATTTCGGGAAAGCCTCTTCCGACAAAACTATCGGAAAAAGATACGCAAATTGCAGCACACAATTTGCGTACCTTTTTCCGATAGAAAGCGGCAGTGTAGACATAGCCATAGCGACGCTGGGTTGGAAAGGCCCTCGAGTGGTCAGCCCGCAGTGTGGAGGCAGGATAAAATTTACCTGGACCCATGGTAAAATCTCTGGAAATCACCACAGGAGACTTTCAGTGTGAACAGTGTGAGACAAAGCCAAATTCCATTCCATAATATTGGAACCCAGGAGAGTTTGGATCAACCCGTTCTAAAGAAGCTCCCAGTTTTGGGTGCCCCTCTTGGGTGTCCAGCTGGAGACGCCTGGGGCTGATTGTTAGAGGATCTGAGTTTCCACAACTCCCGCTGGCTTCCACCGATTTGTGGTTGCTCTGTGCCTCCTCACAGGGACGCCCTCGGCGTCATTTGGGGCATCCAGATTTCGTGGCTGCTTGAAAACGTGACCAAGATCTTCCAACATGGCCTGAAAGGGGCGTGATTTCAGGACGGGCCGAGCTGCCGCCCTCTGGAAATCCACCCCCTTCACTGTGCCCCAAACTGGGCCTGCAAAATCTGCAGCAACCAGAATCCCTGGGGCCTTAGTGAACAGCCTGGCAGGATCAGAACAGAAGCAGCAGCCAGTTCCTGTCAGGAGCTGCAGCATTTCCCAGTGGTTCTCCACAGTGTGTCCCTTCCCGGTTGTCCTCTCTCCCATGATGCCCAGGGAGGGGCTAAGAGGCCTCTTGCCCCTGGGCGGGGGGATATTGCTACGGGACCCCGAGGCGGGAGAGAGAAGTGCAGAGTTCTGGGCTGGCTTGAGGGACAAGCAGTGGTTTGTACCGCTCATCTTTCTCCTCCTCCTTTCAGGGCTCCAGGATCATCTCCCCACGGGAGAAACTAGCCCGGCGGGAGAAGCATCTCCTACGCAGGAAAGCAAGAGCATGACAGGCCACAGCTGCCAGCTGTCTCCCAGTGAGGAGGTACCGGGGTGTGTCCCTTCCACTGGGGTGCCATCTGCGGTGCCCCTCAGGGGCTAGGCCACGGAAGACGGACCATGTCTGCCCTTCTTTGTCTCAGGCACCTTCTGGAGAGGGTCTGGCTACTCAGCCCATCATGCCTGGCCTGTTTCTGACCTGGGATAGACGGGGCTCCTCTTGATCTCACCCTGTAACTGTCCGTGCAGGGCGAGTCTGGGTCCAGCGTTCCCCACCCTTGCCCCGTGGCAGTAGACGAGAAAGAACTTGCTGTGTCCCCAAATCTGAGCGTGGCCTTGTCCCGGGGCCGCCATGAGTCATAGCCCCAGCTCCCGCCTGGCCGACTCACCTCAGCTCTCCAAGACCAGCCTCCTCCACATCCTGGGCAGCCCCCAGCCCGAGGCGATGAGCCTGCCCGACTCCATGCCCCCCACCCCGCAGAGCGGCACCCCCTCGCCGGGGCCACCCCAGCTCCCGCTGCTGGGCGCCATGTGCCTGGACGGCGACTGGGAGAGCCGGGAGGAGCTCCGGCTGCGGGAGCTGGAGGAGGCCCGGGCCCGGGCGGCCCAGATGGAGAAGACCATGCGCTGGTGGTCAGACTGCACCGCCAACTGGCGGGAGAAGTGGAGCAAGGTGCGGGCGGAGCGCAACAAGGCCCGGGAGGAGGTGCGCCAGCTGCGGCAGAAGCTGGAGACCCTGACCAAGGAGCTGACCAGCCTGAAGCGGGAGCGGCAGGAGGTGCTGAGCGAGAAGGAGCAGCTGGGCCAGGAGGTGGCGCGGCTGAAAGGGGAGGGCGAGGAGGAGAAGGAGAAGGAGCTGGACAACAGGGTGGCCTCAGAGAAGGAGGCCGAGGGTGCCCAGGAGCAGGAACCCGTTCGGGATGTGGGCTCCGACAAGCTGAGTAAAACCAAGGTGAGATGGGAGGGGCCGGGGCTTGGGGGGCGGGGATGGGATTCCAGTACCCCCGCGCAGGCAGGGTGTACAAATGGATGCGCCCGCAGGTGGACGTGGCATGGTCCAGTGAACATGGCCCTGGGCTGGGAACCAGCCTCTGTTCCGGACTCAGCTGCCGGGTGGCTGAGTAAGTCCCGGCCCCGCTCAGTGCCTCAGTTTCCCCATCTGTGATTTAGGAGGGTTCCAGTGAACCTGGGGGCAAAGCAGGGTTTTACAGGCTGTAACATTTCCAGTCAAGGAGCAAATGTATTTGCCCCGTGGTGGCTAGTGAATAGCCCCCCGTCCCTGCTTGAGGAGCCGGTGCAGGTTGGGGGCTGTGCCCCCAGTCCATGCGAAAGCTAGCTCCCAGAGACGCAGCTCAGATCCTCCTCTGCACCCAGATGATCAGAGAGGCCAAATTCAAAATCCTTGCTGGCTGGGGATTATCCCAAGTCCACTCACATGCGGCACACAGACTATACTGGGATAGTCTCCTGGTGGTTATCCCCTGAGCTCTGCACAGATACAAAATTTGTATCCGTATCAACATCCATAGCTACAGCTGTGCACACAGATACCCATGGACATAAAGCGGATATCCGCAGATTTACAGGGCTGGAATTATACCCGGAACCTGCTCCAGGTTCGTCTGCACCGAGGCAGGGGTAGCTAGCATTTTCCTAGCACCAAGCAGTGCGATGTCTCAGCCCTGAAACCAAAAGCCCACTCCAGACGGGGAGAAATAAAGCTGTCCTGGAAGCAACCCCGAGTCTCTGGGAGAGCTTCACTCCACTCCGGGTTCTCCTCCTTCCAGGTACCGCATCCTGAGCCCATTCCCAGGGGGCACAGACACTCAATCCAGACTATCCCCTTCACCCACGCAACCACTAGCTGTAAGGCCTCTCCCAGCCAGGGGGGCTGACTAACTCCCCTGGGTGTGTGAGATCTGGAAGGGCAGCCAGAGGAGAAACTCAGACTGCAGTTTTGTGACCCCTTGATCCTTCCTCCTCCAGGGTGTGTCTATGCTTACTGGAAGATCAATGCTCCGGAGGTCGATCTTCTGGTGTTCCATTGAGGGGGTCTAGTATAGACCCGTCAATTGAACGCTGAGGACTTCTCCCGATGGCATCCGGTGCTCCTCCTTTCACAAGGAGTAAGGGGAGCTGACGGAAGCATTTGCTCCCATCAGCCTCCCACACTGTAGACCCTGCCAAGGCTCGGCTGAAGGGAAGCTGACTCCAGCTACGCATTTTGCCTAGCTGGTGTTGTGTACCTTACGCCGACCTTCCTGGTTTCGTGTCGATCAGGCCCCAGAGATGAGGGAGGGATCTACAAAAAAGCATCAGGTCAGCTGGCCAGCCCTGTGTCCTGCTTGTCAAATTGCTGCTTCCTAGAGGCGTGCTGATGTCTGGCAGTGAAACTCCATTGCTGTCCACGGATGTGTGTTTGCCAGGGTTTATTTGCCAACGTTTGGAAGCTACACGTAGTGGGAGCAGTGTGTGGGGGGACACACAAAATCATTACCGCGCCCCTGAAAGGCACGTCGTTGGGATTGTTTCCTGATGGAGCAGGGTGAAAAATAATAGATATTTTGCTCAAAACAATGGATTGGGATTGTGCCTCTTTAGAGGGCCCGAGGGGCTGTACTGAAAGAAACGCACTTGCGTGGTGCTGTGAATTAGAAGCAAAGGCCGGTCTGAATGGATCGGTGGCTGATAACGCACAGGCACCAAAACCAGAACACTCAATGACAGTTCCCACAGGGACTGGGACTGGCTGTGTCGTTCCCCACCAGTTCTGCCTGGCACGAGTTTCTGAGTGGTGTGTGGAGAGGGGCGGGGGCCATAACAAACCACCCGACACCTGGAGCTGTAAAAGCTCAGCCGTGACATGGGGTTCACGTAGGTTTTTGTATGTAATGTCTTTATGCTCCTTAGTCAAACAGCACAGACTCCATTTCAGGCAATGTGGCCTACTGGCTACAGCAGTGGTCTCCAACCTTTTTAAGCACAAGATTATTTTTTGAATTTAAGTCAGTCCAGAAGCTACCTCAGACCCAAGTACCCTTGCCCCACCCCTTTGCCGAGGCCCTGCCCCGCCCCTTCGCTGAGGCCCCGCCCTCCTCACTCTGTGAAGATGGGGTACAGGGGAGGGGGATGCCAGTGCCCCCCTGCCTTTGTCTTCCCCATTCTGCACAACAAGCAGGAGCCTCCGGGGGGCAGCTCTGAGGCTCTAGGCAGGAGCAGCATGATAGTGTGGGGAGGGGCAACTGAAGTGCCAGCACTTGATAGCCTCCCAGCCAAACCAGTCAGGTTCCCCTGCCAGAGGCTCCAAGATCTACGGGTAGATCCCGATCTACTGGTTGGTGACCACTGGGCTAGAGCATTGGGCCTGGGTTCAGGACACCAGTGTTCTACACTTGGCTTGGCTGCTTCGGGCAAGCACTTCCTGGTCCTCGGTTTTCCCATCTGTAAAATGGGAGTAAGGAAATTGACCTCCTTAGTAAAGTGATGGGAGCTCTACTGACAAAAATTGGGGGTTAGGCAGAGGCAGTGTTAATAAATAAATGCCCACGTTTGGGCACTTCCCGTTCAGGTTTCTCGGGTGCAGGCCTGCGAGCACAAAGAGCAGTGGTGCTGGGGTAGGGGCAACAGTTCCTCACCCCGTCTGTAGACCAGAGATGGGACTTCCCTGGCCAGGGTGGTTGGGAGGATTCATGTGCTTCGAAGACATGGGGTCAGATCCCAGCGGGTGGGAAGTGGTGGAGGACCTGGCTTCCAAAGCTCTATTTACTCCCCTGCTAGTATAGGATCGGTGAAGCCCAGCTGTGACCTGCCCGGAGCCCGTCCCTCCCCCTGCAGCCTGGTGCCCAGCTGCCTTCGGGCTTGGGTTCCCAACACTGCGGGAGCCCAGGGCCGTTGAGCAAGGACCGCGGTGGGCCAGTTGTCTCAGAAAAGGGGCTGGCTGTGGCCGGGCGGTGCCCAAGAAGACAGATGCAGCGGGTGGGTGGGAGGGAAGTGACGGGGTGGCCGGGTCTGTCGGGGATGACTGAAGAGCCGAGTGGCTTGAGAGCGGGCAGCGCTGAACGAGCCCGCTCCCTCCGCCTCATGCCAGGAGCTGGAGCTGATGGAAACCATCCTGAAGAGCAAACCGGAAGGGCCTGAGAGCTGGGACCAGCGGAGCTCCGTCAGCGTCCGGGCGTCCTTCGCCCGCCCCGAGAGGAACCGGCTGCTCTGGGAGGACGTGAGCGTCATCGAGGAAGATGCCACCAAAGTGACCGCGCTGAAGCTGAGGCTGGATGAGTCCCAGAAGGTGTTGCTCAAGGAGCGGGAGTAAGTCCTTCCTGTTACATCACTTCTTGCCCACGTGCGACACCCAGGGCAGGCCAGGGACTCAGCGCTGGACTTGGAACCTGCCTCAGTTTCCCTACGGCTTGCGTAGAGCACCTGAGTCCAGCTTCAGCCCCTCCCCCTGTGGCCTGGCCCGGGGCTGAGCCTGAAATCAGGGGAGGCTTGGTGCGTTCCAGGGTCTTGTGTAGCCATGTGCACCCACAACTCCGAGTGTGATTCTACCCGGCTCAACCCAAAGGGACAGTTTGTGCCAACCAAACCCAGCCTGGAGGCAGGCTGCTGGGAAAGATATGAACCCCGTCACCTAGACTGCAGTGCACTCGGTATCGGGGGGGTGGAAACTCCCTAAAAGTGGGAGCTACTAGCGCCAGAACCGTGGCCCTGCCTGCCGCCCCTTCCCCCGAGCCCTATCCCCGTGCCGTCCCTTCCCTTCCCCTCAAGTCCCCACTCGCTGCTCACTCCTCTCTACCCCCTCCCGCTGTCACTCCTCCTTCTGGCTCTCCCACTTTTAAACGGGATGCAGCCCCTGGGACGCTGGCCCAGTTTTGATAGTGGGGGTGCTGGGATCCATGGAATCAGACTGTAAACCCTGTATAGAACAGGAGCCACTTCAAGCCAGTGGGAGCTGCAGCCCCCCCCCCCCACAGCCCCCGCACCCCTCAATCCAGAACCTATGGGGGGCCTGGCCCCCCGTTCCGACAGCCCTGCTCAGTTTCAGGACGCGGACCCTCAGAAGTTCCGCAGGTTTAGCCAGCCCGGGCACTTACCGGAATGCTTTATGGGCCAAAGATTTCTCCCATACTTGGCCCGTGTGGCTGGAGCCCACCCTAGGGAGCTCTCTGGGACCCATGGGAGAAAATTCCCTCCCCCCCCCATCCTCCCAGACACAGAGCAGCGGTGACTACGAGAGCCCAGAGGTGGGGGGTGCAGATGGCCTCTGAATGGTGCCTCCTCCCCCCCTTCCCTCCCCGATCTCCTGCCATGGCTGGAGTCTTCCCTGCCTCCACCCTGCCACACCCTGACACCCGTGGTCTCTTCCAGGGACAAGCTGTCGCTCAGCAGGAGCATCGAGAAGCTGGAGGGCGAGCTCAGCCAGTGGAAGATCAAGTACGAGGAGCTGAGCAAAACCAAGCAGGAGGTGCTGAAGCAGGTGGGCAGGCTGGTCCCTGCGCCCCTGGGGAACGGCGGGGCCGGACGGGGGCTTGTGAGCCACGATCCCGCTTGCACACCCCGAGGCCTGCCTCAGCGACAAGGGGGGAGCGGTGGGGGGCTCTTTCCCTCATGCTCTGCCTTCTGGCTTGTGGGCCCTGGGACTATTAGTGCTTAACCGCCACCAGGGAGCGCCCTGCTCCAGGAAACCCTCCCGGAGCGGCACTGTTCTGCCCAGGGAAGTCTCAGCACCCAGTGGCCAGGTTTGTAGCGGGGAGGGCCAGGCAGGATTCATGCAGGAGCCGTTCCCTGCTGCCATGTGCAGTGACTGCAGCCTGCTCCGGGGTGCCCAGGGCCCGGCCCAGCATGCACTTTGTACAGGGCCATAGCAGACCTGGCAGGTCCAGCTGAGAAGCAGACTTGAAGGCTCCTGGTTACATCAAACCCCCTGCCCCCTTCCGGGTCCAAATCAGTGCCAGGCTGCTTCCTGTTTCCAGGCCGGGGCCTGGTGCACCACACGGGGGCTGCAGCGACCGTTCTCCGTCTCTGTCTCCTCCCAGCTGAACATCCTGAAGGAGCTCCACCAGGACGAGCTTGGGCGGATCTCGGAGGACCTGGAGGACGAGCTGGGGGCTCGCTCCAGCATGGACAAGAAGCTGGCGGAGCTGCGCACAGAGGTGAGAGGCAGTGGGGCGGGAGGGAGGGGGGCATCTCCTGCGTCTGGCTGAGATTTCAAAGCCCGCGGACAGAGTTCACAGGAAGTCTGATGAGCACTGGGCACTGTGGCTTGGCGACCCGCCTCGAGAGAGTCGAATGCTGCCTGGCTGATTAGCCACACGCCCACAGCCAGCAGCATGTGGTCATATTGGTGGTGCGTTCTGCACATCCCTTGGTGCACGGAACAAAATTTATTCCACACGTGGGTTGAAAAAATGAGAGGGAACATTGCCCATGGCTCCCATCCGAGAGCTTTGCACAGGGCGCTCAGAGGTCATTCCTCAGGCAGATGCACAGGTCTGTTTCTACCCATACGCCCTAGGCAGCTGCATGCTGCATATGGGCTCCTGCAGCCAGCCCCATCCCCCCGCTGGGCCTTCCACACGCGGGCTCAGTGCCGGCTCCAGCAACCCCCAGTCTTCTTCCCCAGCTGGCCTGCCGGCTCTGCGCTGGCTCCAGCAGCTCCCAGACCCAATCCCCCCCACTCACCAAGCCATGGCGAGCGACGCAGGTGCGGGCCGGAGGACTCAGGAGGAGCAAGGGGGTGGATGGAGAGAAGAAGCGGTTTCCTCTTCAACGCGCTGCTTCCCTCCAGCTAGCAGAGTGGCCGCCTGCGGCTCCTCCCGAGTCCCCCAGTCTCCCCTCGCCACCACCCTCCCCTTCTGCCTGCTCCCCTGCCGCTCCCCGCCCCGCCCTGCTCCGGGGTTGCCTTCACTCCTGGACTGGCTGGACCGGATGCCATCTGCTGGGTATTTACAGTGTCGTCCAGCTCCTCTACCCCTTTCCAAAGGGGGGAGACAAGGTGTCTCTTTCCAGAGAACTCCCTTTTGCCAAGCCCTCCTCGCCGTGCCCTCTCGCCTGCTTCTCCGCCCATTGCGCTTCCTGCCTGCTCGCTAGTGGGCTAATTAGCTCGCGAGCTATCCATTTGTTTGAGGCCCGCGGTGCGGTTTGGGTTTCCACGGGGCTCAACACGTGGCCGGCGGGTGGGAGCCAGAACAAAAAAGTAGTCAGTATAATGGTCTTCTGTTGAGGTGCGTTTTAGGAGTTAAATTCCTGGACTGTCATTGCTCGTGAAAAGTGCTGTCCTGTGCGTGGAAATTGGGTAAATGTTGCATTTTATTAATATCAGCAGAACTGATTTAAATGGGGCTTGTGTGTTGTGTAGCATGCCTTAATCTTTGTATTCCTGCCCATCAGTGTGAGAGAAGCTATTTGCATATATTTGCATGTACATGCAACCACACTTAAGCTGTGGCTCTCGGCGTGTGCTGTGAGTATCGTTGTGGCCCCCGGGGCTTCCAAAGTTGAGTAGCTCTGGTCTAGACGGTGCTTCGCCCTGCTGTGAGGGCAGGGGGCCGAACTCGATGACTCTTGAGGTCCCTTCCGGTTCTAGTGCTCTGTGATTCTACAGCGCCCATGAACACCAAGAGGGCGAGACAAGGGCGAGCTGCTTGGAGCGGAGTCTGGGCTTGAACACTGATGGTCTCTTCGAAGAGCCAGAGGGTGCTTCGCCTGCGGCAGGAAGGCTTCCAGGCGTTTGAGGAGCGCGGAGAAAGGCCCAGGGCTGAGGGAGGGAGACACGCGGGGCAAGGAGGCTCAGAGCTTGGCTGAATTAGGGAACAAAAGGGGGTGTGGGAAGAGGTGGGGCCGGATCCCACCCTAATCTGCACATCACAAGGCCACTGAATAGAAACTTGGCCGTGTGGAGGCAGAGCACGGGGCCAGCAGGGGGCGCTGCAGGCCAGGACTGAGCTGCATTGGGTGGGTCCAGGCAGGCCAGGGCTCAGAGAAACGTGAGGGCCCCAGAGTGGAGCAGCAGGGGGCGCTGCAGGTCAGGACGGGACCCATGGGCAGGGCTGTGGAGGGCCATTGGCAGAGGGCCGGTCAGCAGTGGGGATCCCTGGCCGGGGAGGCCCAGCCCCGGGGAGCAAGGGACTTGGCTTTGGTGTGGGTTCTGATGGGGACTGCCCGGAAGGAGCAGGGAGTATGGAACAGCTGTGTCCGAACCCGGATGCCTTGAGTCCCCCCCACTTTGGTTACGGACCCCAGTGTCCCGCGGACCCACAGCCGGCTGGGCCTCCTCTCTCTTGTCCTGATACCAATGCCGTGGGTCCTCGGTGAGCTTCCCCCAGGCCAACTCCCCCCAGGATCTGCTACTCCAGGCGGGATGCTACTGTAGCTGCTGGCTAAGGTGGGATCCAGGCTCCCTTGACTGGCTGGCTCACCGGGAAGAGTCTACTACTGCTGCCAGCCCAGGGAGCGTGCTGCAGGCTCTGGCGGCCCAAGGCAGCAGGGAGGGACATGCCTGTCAGGCGGGGGTCGCCGTGGGCGCTGCCGGTTGGCAGCTCACAGGGGACGCCCGCCTGGCTTGACACGGTGTGCCCCCCCCTTCCCGCCACTCCCAGATGGAACGGCTGCAGGCGGAGAATGCGGCCGAGTGGGGCCGGCGCGAGCGCCTGGAGACAGAGAAGCTGAACCTGGAGCGGGAGAACAAGAAGCTGCGGGCGCAGATTGAGGACCTGGAGGAGGTGCTGGCCCGGAAGCGCCGCCAGACGGCCAGCGCGCTGGACACTGACCTCAAAACCATCCAGGCCGAGCTCTTTGAGAAGAACAAGGTGAGGCTGCGAGACACAGCGGACACTCAGCCTGGCCGCGAGGATGGGCGGCCTTTGCTGTCAGCCTGGGGGGTCCTGCTGGGAAAACCCCCAGGGATCAGGAACTCTTCCAGCTCGCTGTAGGGTCCTAGCCCCCAAACCCATCTCCCTGCCCCCACCCCAGTGTCCTCCTTCAAGCCCTGGGGGGAGGGAGCCAGGGTCATGCCCCCAGGCTCCTCCACCCCTTTAGGATCTCACCCCGAGGGCAGCAGGGCTGGGGGAAAGGGGAATCACTCTCTGAGCAGTGGGTGGGGAAGGACCACAATGCCCATGGTCAGGCTGGCTGTCAATCCTGCATCCCTGGGCCATTTTGCACCGTGGGGCAGCCTGGGACTCAGGCCCCCAACCCTGCCCTCCCCAGGCAAATGCCCGTGTCCACTCAAGGGCCCACCCCACCTCCTGAAGGTCCCTTATGCTGTGGTGGCTGTCTGGTTGCCCCTAGGGTAGGACATGAACCCATCACCCTGTGCTCCCCAGGTAAATGCCCTGTCCCTTAAGCCAGTCCAGGACCCAGTGTCAGAGTGTGGGGGGGGGGGGGGGCGCTGGGGGGGTGGAGTAGGAAAAGAGGCTGCTGCCTTGGACATAAAACCCACGTGGTTTTAGGGATGGGCAGACCTAGACCCAATTCAATAACCCCCCTCCCGGCGTTTGGTCCTGCTACAAGGGGTGAGACAGTGCCGATAACCCTTCCCCCGCTAGTGCCCAAGTTCCAGGAGTCTCCACCCGGCCTGGGCCCGGTAGCCTCCGGAGAGGCTCTGCTGAAATACAGGACGGTCCCGTCCTGAGGTCTCCAGCCAGGGCCACAGATACGCTCTGGATGCCCCTTTCGGGCTGCGCCTCGGAAGCAAAATCCCCCTCGGTTGAGGGTCACCCGGCGTTTGGTGCGCCGGCCCCTGGCGAGTCAGTGATATTGCTGGAGCCTGGGGTGCCCGGAGGAGTCGGCCCGATCCCTGCCCATGAGGCCCGGTCGCTGACGAGGGAGGGGTGTGTGCCGGGCAGGTGGCGGGGCGAAGATGCCGCACGGGGGACCGGCTGCTCCGCCCGTCCATCAGAGCAGCCCTCGCTGTGCCAGCCTCGGTCAGAAGGGTCCTGCCCCCCGTCCCCTCTCCGCACGAGACTGGTGTGTGCGGCCAGGCAGGGGGCAGTGAGGTGTTGCCTCTGTTGTCCAGCGTGCTCCCCCTCTCCCTGTCCTCTCCCTGCTGTGCCCCTTCGCCCTCCCCAGCCCCACTGCTCCTCTGTGTCCCCCCGCCGGGGCACACCCCGCTCCCAGCCCTGTGGGGAGAACCAGCGCCTGGTCGGAGCCCTCAGCAGCCTGGCTCGGGCTCCTTCCTGCCCTCGCTGCCTCTGGCTGGGCCAGTGCCCCAGGGAAAGCCCAGAGCCTCTGGCCCAGGGCGCTGGCCAGGAGGAGCTGAGCCCTGCCAGGGCTGTGGGGAGAAGAGCTGAGCTCTGGAAAGCCACAGGCCAGGCCACCCCTCCCCTCCTGCATCCCCCACAGCTGGAAGCAGCTCCTGCCCCTTCGCTCCTGCTCAGGGTCGCGAGCTGCTGCTGGCCACATTCGGGGGTGAGCCAGATACCAGGAGAGGTGGGACCTGGGGGCCCAGCCCCAGACATGGAGGGTGGAAAGCCTGGGGCAGGCTGGGCAGTCTGTGACCCCCCCAGCTCCCTGGGAGAGAGGCGAATAGAAGAGTGTGTTTGTCACGGCTCCCTGTGTGTGAATGGGGGCAAGGGGGGTCACCCTCTCTGTGAGTGGGGCATGGGGGAATATGGGGGGGTCACCCTCCCCGTGAGTGGGGGTGCGGGGAGTGTGTCACCCTCCCCATGTGTGGGAGCATGGGGGGGCTACCCTCCCCCTGAGTGGAGGTATAGAGGGGTCACCCTCCCCCGTGAGTGGGGGCATGGGGGGATATGAGGGGTCACCCTCCCCGTGAGTGGGGGCATGGGGGGGTCATCCTCCCTGTGAGTGGGGGCATGGGGAGTGTGGGTCTCCCTCCCACGTGACCCCTAGAGCCTTAGCGATGGGAGGGTGGGTCCAAAGAAGGCCGCTGCGCAGTCTTGCTTTTCACAGGGGCGCATCAGCTTGGGGGTGCTGTGATGTTTGCGGTGCCGTGTTCTCGTTGCCTGCTGCTGAACTTGCTTCAGTACCACAGACTGTACCAGGTGTCCCATCTTCAGCTGAGGGAAATGTGGCCGCCCCATCCCTAGTGCGTGCGACCCCCGGAAACCTGACAATCCCCCACCAGGGGAGGAAGTAGGGAGGAGAGGGCGTGGCTTGGAGAGGGGGCTGGGGGTCAGATATGAGGAAAAGTGATTTCCCTAGGCGGGTGGGGAAGCACTGGGACGGGGTCCCTAGGGCAGGGCTGGAATCTCCATCCCTAGAGGTGTTTAAGTCCTGGCTTGGCAAAGCCCTGGCTGGGATGGTTGAGTTGGGGCTGGTCCTTCTTTGGGCAGGGGGCTGGACTCGGTGACTCCTGACTCTCTCCCAGCCCTGGGATTCTGTGATCCTTGTCTAGAGGAGGGCAGAGTATTAATACGGGGGCTGTCCTGCCCATCCCAAGCGACCTGCCCCCTGGCACTGCCCGCTCCCTCACCCCACCCCTGCCCCGCCAGGAGCTGGCCGACCTGAAGCACATCCACAGCAAGCTGAAGAAGCAGCACCAGGAGAAGACGGCTGAGCTGGCGCACGCCAACCGCCGGGTGGAGCAGCACGAGGGGGAAGTGAAGAAGCTGCGTCTGCGGGTGGAGGAGCTGAAGAAGGAACTGGCCCAGGCGGAGGACGAGGCAAGTCTGGGGCCTGTGGCTCCGTGGCATAGGTGTGGGGGGAGGGTTTGCAGCCCCTCGCTCACTTGCCCACTGCAATGTCATTGTGGGCCAGCAGGCCCCAGGCGCGGCCGATGGCTCCTTGCTCCGAGCAGAAGGCAGGGAGGTGACGTGGCGAGGCCGTGGCTGGCGCGTGGCCACTCACTCGTGCCAACGCCTGCAGCTAAACGTCCGGAGCCACGCGACGGCCCTGACCTGGGCCTCAGCAGGGGTATCACTTCCTAGAGGGCCAGACCTGGAAGGACCCTACGGTCTGACCGCCTGCGTATCAGGGGCTGTGACGTTTCATTTCATCACCCCTGTGCTGAGCCCACTGACTTGAGCCTGGCTACGGTGCCTCTTCCAGCACAGCAGCCAGTCTGGGTGGGGAGATGAGGGGCGGCCGCTTCCTCGGGGGGCTGCTCCGGTGGAGATCTGGGCTCCTGGGTCACCTTGAGCATGTCCCTTCATTTCTTCCATCCTCCCGCCCCGGGCGACTGATCGTCACAGCACAGAGGGGCTGGGCGAGGCTCAGATGCCGCCGCAAGTTGAGCTAGAAGAATCCCTAGTGCCTGACAAGGGAGGTGTCAGGGACCTTGTGCCTATATAACAGATGGGGAAATCGAGGCCCAGAGAGGTGCCATAAGGGAAGTGTCAGGATCCTTGTGCCCATATAACAGATGGGGAAATCGAGGCCCAGAGAGGTGCCATAAGGGAAGTGTCAGGATCCTTGTGCCCATATAACAGATGGGGAAATCGAGGCCCAGAGAGGTGCCATAAGGGAAGTGTCAGGATCCTTGTGCCCATATAACAGATGGGGAAATCGAGGCCCAGAGAGGTGCCATAAGGGAAGTGTCAGGATCCTTGTGCCCATATAACAGATGGGGAAATCGAGGCCCAGAGAGGTGCCATAAGGGAAGTGTCAGGATCCTTGTGCCTATATAACAGATGGGGAAATCGAGGCCCAGAGAGGTGCCATAAGGGAAGTGTCAGGGACCTTGTGCCTATATAACAGATGGGGAAATCGAGGCCCAGAGAGGTGCCATAAGGGAAGTGTCAGGATCCTTGTGCCTATATAACAGATGGGGAAATCGAGGCCCAGAGAGGTGCCATAAGGGAAGTGTCAGGATCCTTGTGCCTATATAACAGATGGGGAAATCGAGGCCCAGAGAGGTGCCATAAGGGAAGTGTCAGGATCCTTGTGCCTATATAACAGATGGGGAAATCGAGGCCCAGAGAGGTGCCATAAGGGAAGTGTCAGGATCCTTGTGCCTATATAACAGATGGGGAAATCGAGGCCCAGAGAGGTGCCATAAGGGAAGTGTCAGGATCCTTGTTCCTATATAACAGATGGGGAAATCGAGGCCCAGAGAGGTACCAGGGGCAGACCTGTGAATAGAATCCCAGGTCTCCTGAATCCCAGTCTGGTGCTTTATCCCCTGGGCCACACTGCCTCCCACCTAGCAAACTAGGGAAGCCCAACACAAGAGCCTCTCGAGTGAGCAGCGTGGCCTTTTCCCAGTGAGATAGCCCCGTACCATTTAACAGCAGCGCCCGGGCACGTAAGATCAGGGGCACCTACGTTCACTGCAGGGGGGTCTGGCTTGCGGAGGGGGCCTCGCCCCCTGGCAGAGTTTCACTGGTGCTCAGGGGAACCAGCAAAGGGGGGTTAGGTAGGAAGGTGATGGCGTGAGTGGCTCAGGAGACAGGCTAACAAGCCTTTCCCGCCTCAGGTGCCAGCTCATCTCCTGTGCGGTGACGGCCCAAGGGAAAGGGGCTTCCTGGGGCTCAGCCCGGTTCCCAGGGATTCGCTGCCTGCCTCTGTCGCTCAGCAAAGGGTCGAGAGGCGTAGAGGGCGCGGTGCCGTGGGGGGCCAGTGTCCCGTGGCCTGGCTGTGCTGGGCCTGTCCCTGCACCTCCGTGCTGGCCCCGTGCGGCCACTGCAAGGCTGAGAGGTTAGCTCAGGCACCCGGGCTTTCCTGCTGACTCGGGTGATGGCTGCTCTGCCGGGGTCAGGCCATGTCCGCCACCTGGCAGCCATAGAGTCGCCGCTTCAGGCCCGGGCCAGGCCTTGAGACGGTCGCTGTCCACGGCTGGTCTCGGCGCCGTGCCGCCGTTACAGCGGGGAGGAAAGGAACGCCTGTGCAGGAGCCCCGGACCTCCCGTCCCAGCCTAGATCCGACCCTCTAGCCTCAGAGCGCGGGGCTGCCCGCGAGCCGTGTGTCTGGCAAGGGGCGGGGACGGTGGGTGAGAAGGACGCGCCTGCCCAGGGCTGTGGCTGGCCGCGGCCCTCGGCCAATCCAGCCGTGTTTCTGTCCGCCCTGCAGCTCGATGAGGCCCACAACCAGGCACGGAAACTGCAGAGGTCCCTGGATGAGCAGACAGAACAAAGTGAGAACCTCCAGGTGCAGGTGGAGCATTTGCAGTCCAGGTGAGGAGCGGCAGGGCCGGCGGGGGCGAGGGGCGTCCCTGCTGAGCAGACCAGGGGAGGGGCAGAGAACAGAAGTGGGCCAAAGGCGGAGCATGGAGGACGGGGTGGAGTAGGGGTGAGGCGGGGACACAGCACGGTGGGAAGAGGTGGGGCGCGGGCAGGGGTGGGGTAGGGGGCTTCCCTGGGCCCCACATCCCTCTAGGAAGGACCCTGCCTGTACCTGGTCTGCCAGCGTCACAGGCATGAAGTGGGTGGCCAACTGGAAGGGCAGAACAGAAGGCGCCAGAAGGGAGGAGGGGCCAGATACCCGACTACGGAGAGGGAGCAGGAGTTGGGATTCCCAGTGATGCGTCTACGTGGCAGATTCAGGGCTGGCCTACAGGCAGACATGCACCGGTTTTGTTAGGGCTCTGTTTCCATGCAGATGTGCCCCCAGATTAGTGAAATCTCTCTGTGGACACTCTTATTTCAGTTCAAGAAGAGCTTATTTGGTTGAGCGTAACCCTGTTCCTAATTCATACAACCCTAGAACACTAGAACTGGAAGGGACCTCGAGAGGTCATCAGGGCCAGTCCCCTGCCCTCACAGCAGGACCAAGCACAATCTAGACCATCCCTGACAGGTGTCTGTCCAACCTGCTCTTAAATATCTCCAGTGATGGAGATTCCACAACCTCCCTAGGCAATTTATTCCAGTGCTGAACCACCCTGACAGGCAGGAAGTTTTTCCTAATGTCCAACCTAAACCTCCCTTGCTGCAGTTTAAGCCCATTGCTTCTTGTTCTATCCTCAGAGGCCCAGGAGAACAATCTTTCTCCCTCCTCCTCCTGATAACACCCTTTTAGATACTTGAAAACCGCTACCATGTCCCCTCTCAGTCTTCTCTTTTCTAAACTAAACAAGCCCAATTCCTTCAGTCTTCCCTCATAGCTCATGTTCTCTAGATCTTTCATCATTTTTGTTGCTCTTCTCTGGACCTTCTCCAATTTCTCCACATCTTCCTTGGAAAGTGGTGCCCAAACCTGGACACAATCCTCCAGCTGAGGCCTAACCAGCGCAGAGTAGAGCGGAAGAATGACTTCTCGTGTCTTGCTCACAACACTCCTGTTAATGCATCCCAGAATCATGTTGGCTTTTTTTGCAACAGCATCACACTGCTGACTCATATTTAGCTTGTGGTCCACTATGACCCCTAGATCCCTTTCAGCAGTACTCCTTCCTTGGCAGTCGCTTCCCATTCTGTATGTGTGACATGGATTGTTCCTTCCCAAGTGGAGCACTTTGCATTTGTCCTTATTAAATTTCATCCTGTTTACCTCAGACCATTTCTCCAGTTTGTCCAGATCATTTTGAATGTTGACACTGCCCTCCAAAGCAGTTGCAACCGCTCCCAGCTTGGTATCATCTGCAGACTTAATAAGCATCCTCTCTACGCCATCATCGAAATCTCTGATGAAGATTGAAATCAGTTGATGTAAATCAAACTGAAATAAGAGCGTCCACACAGCCTTTTGCACCACTTTAAAGTGTATTGAAGCCACACCTCTAGTTACATTAGGCCAAAGCTGCTGAACTTTGGGTTGAGTTTCCGATCACGCCACAGTCACTGTCTGTGATCCTGTACCCTGCACCTAGGTCAGCAAAGTGCAGGGTAGCAAGTGTGAAAAATGAGGCCATTGCTTTTTTTCAGAGAGGTGGGCCTAGTCGTGTACATAAGACAAAGCCCCGAATAGCAGGACGCTCCTGATGCTAGCCGGTCATCTGGTCACCCTGCTTGTACCCTCAGAAATGTCAAACTGGGCACTACTGGGGCTTATCCAGCTAAAATGTGTCATGCATGGGGGATGGGCCCTGAGCAGCAGCTGCCAAGCCAGGGCTTCTGCCTCTGTTTCCGGAGCTTTCTGGAGCTTCCGCCTCTGTTTCCGGAGCGTTCCAGAGCTTCTGCCTCTGTTTCCGGAGCGTTCCGGAGCTTCTGCCTCTGTTTCCGGAGCATTCCAGAGCTTCTGCCTCTGTTTCCGGAGCATTCCGGAGCTTCTGCCTCTGTTTCCGGAGCGTTCCGGAGCTTCTGCCTCTGTTTCCGGAGCATTCCGGAGCTTCTGCCTCTGTTTCCGGAGCGTTCCAGAGCTTCTGCCTCTGTTTCCGGAGCTTTCTGGAGCTTCTGCCTCTGTTTCCGGAGCATTCACTCCACCTGCCTCACGTTCAGGGCCGGCCTGAGCCATTCGCATGCCCCGGGCCCCAGGAGCATGGCGCCGCCCCCGGGAGTGCGACGCATGCGCAGCTCTGCCCCCAGGCACACAGCGCCCCCTGGGCGCCCGGCGCATGCATGGCGCCACCCCGGGCGCACGGAGCATGCATGGTGCCACCCCCGCCCAGCCCGGCAGCCCTGCGTGGCGCCTCCTACAATGGGGCGCCCCAGGCTGTAGCCTGGCTGGCCCGTACCTTGGGCCGGCTCTGCTCACGTTCCCCACGGTCACGTAGGGGAGCTTCTAGACCACAGATGGGCACAGACACCATAACCTAACGCTGCTAAAGGAGGGTCTTTTGGGACCGTCGGCAAACTCCTGAGGGAGCGATTCACATCTCCCTGGGCTCACCTGAGGCCGAGGCTGGAGCTGGACGTGAGGGAGGGAGGAGGAGGAGGGGAGGGGGCCTGGGTGGGGGCGGCATCGGCCGTGAATTATTTATCGTGTGGAGCGGGAGAAGACTCTCCTGCCAGTGATGAATTACGGCCGAGCAGCAAGAGGACTTTCCAAAGTGGGCTAATCCATTCAGCCTCCCCCCAGGGGCTGCCTGTCAGCGCCTGACGGGAGGAGAGGGGAGGGCCACGGAGGGACTGCAGGGCCCGCAGCGCTCGCTCCGTCTTGCTGTCACTTTCGTTCAAGGAAGGCCTGGAAGCGCAAGGCCGGGGAAGCCGCCTTCAGTCCCCGCAAGGCGCCTTCTTGCTTCCGCCCTGGCCGCGTCAGGGCCGCCGCGGAGCTGGAGGACCCCTACAGGGAAGTCTCACGGGGCAGGAGGCTCCACTTGCATGTCCAAGGGCTGCTGCTTCTGTCAGGGGCTGGCTGTCTAGGAGGCAGGGAGAGGGCAGCTCGGGTCAGAGCCCCGTGTCTCATTATGATCCTGGCCCCCCCAAGATATGCCGCCACCCCTGGGTGCAGACTGAGACATGAGGCCCCGCTTTTTCTGCTGGAGAAACAAGCCGGGGGAAGCAAGTTGAGGCTGACGGTGCTTCACAAGGAAGCCAAGCCTGCTGGCGGGTTTGGTTTTGCTCCGCCGTTCCCCATTACGCACGGCGGCAGGGCCAGGGCGGGCTCTCATCCCCTTTACAGACCAAGGGGACGCGCCCCAGCTGCTGTCCCTTGCCGAGCTGTGTAGGACCGTGTCCGGCAGGCGAGGATCTGCCCCCAGGTGAGATCAAGGTTCTGTTCTGGCAGGGGTCACGCAGGCCAGGTGGCACCGTGTCACACTGCACGTGGACCGGCCTTGTGAGGAGACCGGCCACCCCAATGCCAGGTTATAGCAGCCGGGCAGGTGTAGGGACGTTCTCAGGAGTGCCCACGCTAGGGAAGGCCCTTGTTCGCTGGCTTCAGGATTCCTCTAGCTGCAGCCACATGAGACAGGTTGGCGGGATGAAAACGCAAGAGCCCTGCCACTGTATTGGGGGGGGAAGGGAGCACGTCTCCCTCTGGCTTCCCCCCGCCCCAATGGCTTGGCACCATCAAGAGCAGCATGGGAGCAGGAGTTGGGGCCAGCAAGGTGGGCGTGACCCTCCCACGCGTCGGGCTGCCGGTTCGTGGCCCAGCCCCTCGCCACGCAGGCTGGGCCGTGGTGCTTCCGGGCGCCTCAGGCCCACCGGAGACAGAGCAAAGGAGCCTGATGGCCAGAAAGCGCCGAGCTCCTGCCCGCTGGGCACTGGGCTCCTTTCTCTCATGTCCGGGCAGGCCTGGTGCACCAGTGTGGCGCTGGCTCTGAGAAGGCCCATCTAGCCCAGGATCCTGTCTGCTGCCAGTGGCCAGTGCCAGTGCCAGGCGCCCCAGAGGCAGGGAACAGGTCGGATCATCATATGATCCACCCCAGCTGCCCATTCCCAGCTTCTAACAGAGGCCACCGGAGTGACTCTGTTCATCCTTCCACAGCTGAAAAAGGAGGGTGATTATCCTGCTCCTGCTGTGCCAAGCAGCCGGAGACCTACGGCTGCACAGTGCAATGAACGGGGGGTTACAATCTGCCAGGGGTGGGACAACTGGGAGAACCCTAGACCACGGGACGGGAGGAGGTACCAGTCTAGAGAGCAGGCTTACAAGGGTTCCAGCCGGGCAGTAGGGTTGCCAGGTGTCCGGTATTGACCTGGACAGTCCAGTATTTTCACCTCCTGTCTGGTACAAAAATTCATAAAATAGTGGACACCTAAAATGTCCGGTATTTTCTGATTTTTTCCCGGCCAGGAGGCGAAAATCCCGGGTGCTTACCTGGTTATGCAGAGGAGCTGTATGGCCCGGAACAGGAAAACAAGATGGTGGTGGACGGCCGCTGGCCGCCTATTAGGGCCAAAAAGTCTCAAAAGCATTTCTTAAAGGGGCTATGCTGGGTTTTTTTGTTGTTGTTCAACAGAATTTGGTCTCCCCCTTTTTTTTTCCTCAACAGAATTTTTTCCCTGGTGGTTTTTTTTTTTGGCAGGAGGGTGTTCGGTATTTTTGGTTAAACCATCTGGCAACCCTACCAGGCAGCCAGCCCCCAGCTTCTGGGACCCTTCACCCCCCCTCCCCTCCATCCTAAGCTTTGGAGCCGCCCCCCGGCTCTGCACCAGGGAGAAGGTTCCACCCTTGGGCATGGAGCAGCCCGCGGAAACAAACATGTCCAGAGAGGAGGGCGATGAGGGGGCGAGAGAGGAGCAGTGTGTGTGGTGAGGCTGGGAGGAGAGGGAGGCAGAGCTGGAGAAATGCTCTGTCCTCCTCAAGACGCTCTGGCTTTATTGCTCTTAAAACATGTGTTGCTGTTTGGTGCGCTTCTCCGGCTATAAAACGCTGCGACGGGCACAGGGCAGATCGATTCTGCACCCGCCAAAGTGCCTCTCGGAGGCAGCCGGGCTTTTTTGAGCTGATTTGATGTTACTGGGACAGGGCCATTAAATCATCCCGGGATAATGGAGGCTTCATCTCCTCCTGCCTCGCCAGCCCCTCCGTGAATAATTCATGCTTTCCAGGAAATGCAGCGAAGCTGCGCTTTGCGCCCAGGCACAACGGGGCTCCCATCACATTCCCAGGGCTGGGCTTTGCAGTTGGGCTCAGGGATGGAGCTGACGAATTCAGATGCACCGCAGAGTGAGAAGCCTCAGCTACTCCGAGCCCTCCACTGATGGGGGCAACTCGGGCCCAATGCAAAGGCCCCTGAAGCCAACGGGCAGCCTGCCCTTGACCTCCGTGGCCATTGAAACCCCGGATGAGGAGCAAGCCTGTCTCCTGGAGAGAGGCACCAGGGAGAACAGCCCTCTTCCGCTACCCGACTGTGATGTAGGGGGCCTGCCCGCTGCGGTGGGGGGCGGGGAGGAGGGGACAATCCCTAGCTCTTTCAAGGGCCATTCATCAGGAGAGCTCAAAGCACTTTACAAAGGTAGTCGGCAGCATTATTCCCAGATGGGGAAACTGAGGCACGGAGCGGCACTATAATCACAGAGCTGCTATGGAGTGCAGACTCCCAGTATCCCCGTCCTGTGCTCTGTCCCCTGGGCCATGCGGTGTGAGGTCACACAGTGTGTCCAGTCAGGTCTGGGCCTGTGTCCTGTCGCTCCAAGAACAAACCGTAGCCCTCGCCCACCCTCTGCGCTCCCTCAGACTGGCCGGGGGGGCGCCGCGCCCCTGCGGACGCACCGCGACAGTGCCACGCGCTTCCCTGAAGCCTCTCCCGGTAGAGCTGGTTTATTCCCACGCCCCAGACCAGGCCGTTGGAGTTAAAACCACAGAACCCCAGTTCTTGTCAACCTCTGGCTTCCTTGGGACACCGGGTGGGGCTGCTGGGACACCGTCCCCTCCCACCGCTGACCCCCTGTGCCAGCATGGCTGTGACGAGGGGCCGTCTGCCCTGACTCCCATTGCCCCGCCCCGCCCGCACACAGACCCTCTCCCCCACGCTTGGTGTGCTTTCAGCCCTGGCTCACGGGCCCCAGAAGGAGCCCGGGGGCCACAGTCCCGTAGGGCCTCCCATGTTCCTTCTGTGTGTGCCACAGGAGAGAGCCCGTCCCGCACCTTTCACTGGGAGAGACCCAGGGTGGCTCCTCACTAAGACCCCAGGAAGCCCTCACGGGGGACCGTGGGCTGCTGCCGAGGGGGCATTGGACAGTTCCTGCTGGGGGTGGCGGGGGCTGGGA
Source organism: Pelochelys cantorii (assembly GCA_032595735.1). Lineage (NCBI taxonomy): Eukaryota > Metazoa > Chordata > Testudines > Trionychidae > Pelochelys > Pelochelys cantorii. The sequence continues at coordinate 137,867 of CM064339.1, read as the reverse complement.
TGGGACTCAGCCAGCAGAGCATGTGGGGAGGCCCAGCAGGGACCAGCTGGCCTCACTGCCTGGCTTGGAGCCGTGTTCCAGGGACGACTCCTCCCTCCTCTGGGTTAATGTCCTGGGCCACGTTCGCTACTCAGGCAGCTTAGAGGGGTGGAAAGCACCCAGCTCTCCCCAGCCAGCGATCAATCGCCCAGGCCTGGGAGAGCACACGGGGGTGGGGAGCCTGTTTATATCCCTTCCCCTTCCAGCGGGGGACGAGGGAGGGGCCGGGGCGGCTATCCCCAGCCAGCTGGGGGCAGCAGGCAGCTGCTAGAGCTTCTATCCGCCCAGAGCTGCTTTCCTCCAGTGGTGGCCACCTGGAGCCCCTTGGGGTCCGGGCTGTGGCCTGCCAGAGCTTCCGTTACCCTCACCCGCACACAGGGTGGCCGGATCCTGCTGCTGTCTGGCGGCGTGGTTTGCTCCTCGTGTTCCCTGAGTGACACACGCCTCGTGCCAGGGCTCATGACACGCGGGGCGGGCCGCCGGCACACGGCATGGGCTCGGAGAGCCGGGCGCTCCCGCTGCAGCCCATCCCAGTGCTGCTGCGGTTCCGTCAGCACCCCGCAAATCCCAGGTTCCCCAGCGCAGTGAGCCTGGAGACCGGCTGGGTTGCCTGTGGCCCACCCAGAGGGAGGACGGCCACTCCTGTGGGCTGGTCAGTCTCGGTTGCCCAGCGCTGCTCTGCTCCGGGCTGGAGCCTGCCTCGAAATGGCCCCAGAAGCCGGAGGCAGCTGAGAAGTAGGCCCTGTGACCGGGGGGCGGTGGGGGGTTGGTTAATTTTAAAGAGAAACAATAATCCCAGAAAACAGCCGGACTGTGGGTGCGCCTATAACGCTCAGCACTGCCCAGCCAGTGTCAGGGCCACATGCAAACCTGCCGGGGAGCTGGGCCCCCCAGAAATGAGGCCCTAGAGATGGGCCCTGGACTTGTGGGACTGGCTGCTGGATCTGAGCTCGCCCAAGGGCTGGGGGGCAGGGATCTGGAACAGCGCCTCCTAGCTGATCAGGGAAGCACAGGGCGACCCCTCTTCCCAGCCATGGGGGCTCCCCTTCCATCTGTGACACCCCCTCTCCTGTACCGCCCGGCTGGGTGATGCTGGACTGTGGTGGAGACAGGCAAAGGTCACAAGCTGAGCCTGCTCCTTCCCTTCCCCTCCCCTCCACCCGCCTGCTAAATGGCTCCAGCCGATAATGTGCGGCTGTTAAGTACCCGGGCTCTGGAAGAGGCTTTAAGTGAACTCGGTTGCTTTAATCAAAAGTCCATTAAGTGTTGCTTGGAGCCAGTGAGGGACAGGCTGTTCCGATTTGGCTTTCTCAGCAGGTAACACCCACTTAGCACCCAGCGAAGGCAGCTGTCTGCTTCTGCCAGGCGCAGCCCTCCCTGGGAAGGGCTGGATCCCGTCTGTGGCAGCCTGGCCAGCTGCAAATCCTCCCCCCTGCCAGCTGGAGGGACAGGGTCAAGGTGCCAGGTCTTCCCCCAGGGGCTGCGCCTTGCGATCCATTCCGGCACCAACCTCCAGGGCCCTTGATGGGCACCAACCTCCAGGGCCCTTGATTTTTCTGATTCCTAGTGCCCGAGCAGCCGGGGAACGGGTTCAGATGGGCGGTAGAAGGTTGCCTCTGGCAGGCCTTTGTGCCTAGGGGGAGTTTGGAGGCCAAAGGGACTTGCCTGTTCAGTGCCCCTCCTGCCCCCCCTCTGCCCTCCTGTGCCGGCTTTCAGCCTGGCCTGCGAGAAACGGAGGCAAAGAGGAGGTTGCACCCACAGCACTACCCTAGAGCAGCAGCGCCTGCGGCTTTTAGCTCTCGGGACGCTGCCCTTCATGGGAGCCCTGGCAGGCGTGAGTGGGGGAGACTGAAAGGCTGGCAGGACCCTAGTGCCACACTCGTGGCGGGTGCAGTGCAAGAGGGGCAGGGTGTGGCGGTGGAGAGCTGTGCCCGTTGGGGGCTGGGTCGACGCAGCGGGCAGCTGAGCTCGTGGGTGTGTCCCTGGCCCCTCTCCCACACGGGCGCCTTCGCTCTGGTTTTTCTCGGCCCAGGCTGCGCCGGCAGCAGAACCCGCCGCTCTTCGGGAAGATCCGCATTTCCCGCTTTGGCCCCGAGGACCCCGGGGACGGGACCAGCGACCTCGACGAAGATGAAGATCTACAGCTCCAGGTGGCTTAGTGCCTGACGCGCAGGGCCAGCGAGATGGTGGCTGGAGGAGAGCGCAGGACGTGCCTGGCAGGCTGGACGCTCGGGGAGGCTAATCCCTGCAGGAGCCGCTTCAGGGGCGGCACAGCCCCCCGGGGCAGTCAGACCAGGAGCCAGCAGAGGGCGTGTCCAGATACAGCCTCAGGTCCTGCTGGCCTGGGTCACCCCCAATCCGGGGGGCCTGGAGAGGAGCCCCCCGCTGAAACACCCATGCCAGGGGCAGGGTCTCTTCTACCCAAGGGGGCCTTGCATAAGCGGGGGGACAAAGATTATAACAAGATAAGCGAGAGGAGCTGGGCGGGGCCATGCCACTGGGCATGAATTAGCAGCCCTGGCCAGACACCGGCATCGGTGCCACTATATAAACAATGCCAGCAGCGGTCTGTGTGTTGGGTGGTACACAGCGCAGCCTTCCCCCCTTCAGCCCTGCCTTGCCATCCCTGCCTGGAACCCCCTCGGCAGCTCCAGCCTCATGCCTCTGCCCTGCCCCGCTGCCTCCTAGCACCGGGCTTCCACCACCCAGGCCCCCAGCCACCGCCTCGGTTCCAGCCTCGCCTGGGAACAACGTGCCTCTCAGTATCCCATGCAAATGAACTGAGCCGGGCAACCAATTACCTCCCTTTTACCGATAGGGAAACTGAGGCACAGGGTGGCACACCAGAGCACAGATCTCCAAGGCCTGCACCTCAGGCGCTAGGCTTGCCTTCTGCTCTGTGTGCCCGCTCCTCCGACGGCCTCTCCCACCTCACGTGCCCCTTGCCGCAGAAACGGGCCCTGCGGCCGCCCTGTAAGGAGTGTGGGGAGTCCGAGGCTGAGCTCACCCGCATGAGCCCGACCCCTGGAGCACAGCGCACGAGCCGAAGCCATAGGAATGGCCCCGTCTCTTCACTGCCCGGATGTCACAGAGCTGGATGGACGTGGGTATGTTTGATATAAGTATAGAGCGACCTGGGCCCGGGCCAGCCTCTGGGCGACACGGTGCAGCACGACCCTCCCAGGTAGCCCCCTTCACCTGAGGGCTCTGCCCTGTTCCGCACTGGGCCACCCGCTAGGGCACTTTGGCCCTGGCCAGTCAGCCTGGAAAGGGGGCTGGTGGAGCCAGGCGATGGGGGAGCAGGTGGCTTCTTGCACAGGGAATGTTCAGATAGTCTGACAGCTGGTGGGGGATGTAATAAATCAAATTTATGACAAACCCAAGTGTGTGGCTAGTTGTGTTGTCTGCTGGGGGGAGCCTGTCTCTGGGTTCTCTGTGGGGATCCCCAGCGGGGGAGCCCGTCTCTGGGTTCTGTGTGGGGATCCCCAGCGGGGGAGCCCGTCTCTGGGTTCTCTGTGGGGATCCCCAGCGGGGGAGCCCGTCTCTGGGTTCTGTGTGGGGATCCCCAGCGGGGGAGCCCGTCTCTGGGTTCTCTGTGGGGATCCCCAGCGGGGGAGCCCGTCTCTGGGTTCTGTGTGGGGATCCCCAGCGGGGGAGCCCGTCCCTGGGTTCTCTGTGGGGATCCCCAGCGGGGGAGCCCGTCTCTGGGTTCTGTGTGGGGATCCCCAGCGGGGGAGCCCGTCTCTGGGTTCTCTGTGGGGATCCCCAAGGGGGAAGTAGCTTCCTGCTATGCGCTGGGATGCACAACCTGGACACGGGGTCGATGGGGACCAGAGAGGCTACTGGCCCCATTCCGGAGCAGGCCCAGGGGGGCGGGCAGGCGGGTGCTTTGCACAAAGGAAGGGGATCAGGGTGCAGTTCCTGAGCAGGCTGGGAGGAGGCAGGAGCTGGCCCCAGCCAGCGGAGGAAGAGAGGAAGCGGCAGCGCCCGGTGTCACTCCCCCTGTGGCTCCCAGGGAGGGGGAGGATTTGAGGGGCACAGTCCGAGGGGTGAGCAGAGAGACTGGCACCTCAGACCCCTCGGGGCTGGAGCAAGGGGCTGGCTTTGGGGGGGCTGGGTGGGGAGGAGCCTGGCCTTGCAGTGAGATGCTGCGTGGAGGAGGGGGGGAGCCTGGAGGGATGCCCTCCGCCCCCCATGGCTGACAGTGCTTGGAGGCGAGGGTCAGCACACAGCCCCTGTGGCCGGTGACATTGCTATTCACAGCCGAGCCTGCAGGGTCTTGGCGGGGGCCTGGTCAGAACAAGCCGACACCATAAAGGCCTGTGCTGGCCATTCGATGGGAGGGGCAGGGAGTTATTCCCCCACCCTAGAGCTGGCTCCTTCCAGGGATCCCAGGAGGGGCTGCTGCCAGCAGGGGGTGCTCTGCCAGGGGTGCAGCAGCTCTGGCTGGGGGGCTCCTAGAAACTCTGCCCCCCCCCCCCGGTTTTCCAACAGGTCGCGCTGCCTTGCCCTGCGTTTTCCCTCACCTGCTGGACGTGCCAAGCCCAGAGGATCCCATCGCGGGCCCACCGGGATTCATCCTCAAAGCCCCCCCCACCCCGCCCGCAGGCAGCTCCCCGGCCGGCCGGCCATGGGGACACATCCAGCGCCACAGGGTATTTCGCTCCAGACTCCTTGGCACCTCGGCCAAGATAGCGTCTGGCAGGCGGGGGAATCGCAGCGCCTCCCGCCCTGTCTGCAAAGGGCCAGCTCAGCCCTCAGGAATCCCCCGCTCCTCCCCTGGAGATGGGGGAGCAAAGCGGGGGAAGGGAAGCCAGAGGTGCGTGGCGGGGGTGGGGGCTGACTTTGAACCCACGGCCCCTCCGAGGGGAGCCCGTCGCCTGCGGAAACCACCCCGAGCTGAAGGGGCGGCCGAGGTCGGGCTGCGACTCCATTGCCCTTTGAGGTGACGGTCAGAGCCAGGCCGCTCCTGACCGGGGGTCCTAGCAACCTGCAGCGAGGGGCCCCTCTTGCAACCCTGTTCGGGAGCGAGCTCTCTGACAGGAAGCGGCGCTGACCCTGGCCTAGCGTTCCCGGGCTGCAGGTTAGGTCCCTGCCTCGCCAGCCTGCCTCTGGAGGACGTGGAACTCAACGGGCCCCTCTAACCTACGGATGCCTCCGTGCACCTAAGGCTCCAACATTAACCTTAACTCTGCCCCCTCCCAAGCACTCCTCCCCTCCGGGGGGACGGACCCTAATGGGGTTCATCTGCAGCTTCAGAGGGAGCTGGTATTTGTGCCGCACTGGGAGGGCCCCTGGTTTAGTCAGGGTCTGCACGCAGGGCAAACCGGGCCGCCTTGCAGCAGGTCAGTGAGCAGGATGGAGAATGAACCGCCAGGCTCCTGGGCCACATTGTCTCTCCCGCCCCAGGCCCTGCTGGGCATGGCGTAGCCGTGACCCTCCCCCCCAGCCTGGTGGCACCCTGCCCTTGCTGCCTACAGCGCCTCCTGCTGGGAGAGGCTGGGGACGGAGAGGGAGGAGCTGCCTCTTTCTGCCCCCCCATGCTGTGGGGCAGGAACAGCTAGCTGGCGCCCCGCCAGCCAGAGGCGCTGTGTATTTCTCAGACCACCTGGGCTCACAACAGTGGCAATTAGCTCTGGCTCAATCAGCTCAGTTCAACTATGAATCCACCTCCTCACCCGCTGTGAACACCCCCCCTCGGCCGGAGCCAGAGCTCGGCCCTCCCCTCCCCTTGAGCCTCTCCCCTTCTGCAGAGCTAGAGAAAGGGGGTGGGGGCTAGGTCCTGCTGAACCCAACAGGGCCATGGGGCCACCAGGTCACCCCTGAGGCAGGAAGGGAGCCAGGCCTGCTGCAGGGTTAGTTTCAGATACCCCAGCGGGAGGGCAAGGTTGGCGAGGGTGGGAAGCCACAAAAAGCCACAAAAAGGCTCGGGCGCTGGGCTGGTGGTGATCGCGGGATTGCTCAGGGCTGTCTTTCCTGCCCCAGCCTCCCAGGAAGTCACCCTCCCCACAGGACTGGCCTAGCCCCCCCCTGCCTGCCCTTCCAGATGGAATCTGGCTCCCAGCACCATGGGATTAGTATGAAAATCAGCCTGAAAATGCACCATGACGCTCGTTCCCTTGCTTGATTGCCCTGCTGCTCCCCACTAGGGGCCCGGCTTCCAGACCACCCGGCCCGTCTCCCCCAGTGCTTAGAGATGGGCCAGACCCAGAACTGTGTTTCTGATGCCCCCATCAGCCCAGCCAGTGGGCCCACGGGGGATGGGGAGGCAGTTACTACACTGCACTGCCCTGAGACGTGTGACCCTGCAGCCGTGGGGACCAAATTGTTTTTCCACTCTCCAATTTGTGCTGCTGTGAGGTGCCGGGCTGATTTGCCCATGTGACTCTGTGAGCCTGAACCTGGCATTATATTCCCCTCGGGCCACTGAGGGAGGGGGCCCGCTTGCATGGAGCCCACCCCTCGCTCACGAGGACTTGACTTATGTTCTTTCTTGCCCGGTCGTTCCCGTGCATGTAAAATCCAACTCACTCCAATATGTTTTCCATGAGACCACTTTCAATCTGTCTCCACCTTTCCAAACAGCACCAGCGTTTGTGTCTTTTTAAAGCCGCAGGGGCAGAGAGGATGCTGAGAAGATCTTTATGTCAGAACGGAAGGGTGATGCCTGGCACGACAGAGGAAAACGTTAACAAAATTCTGAAAAAAAAAAAAGTTCTTTTTTGTGTGTCTGTGTGAAAATTGTGCGGCTGTTGACAGGCAGGAGTTGTGCTGAGCCAGGAGCTTTTAAGGCCTGCAGAGCTCATTAAATTAGCTCCCTGACCTCCTGTATATCATAAGGCAGAGAATCCATCCTGACCATTGCCTGAGCCCAGTAATTTGTGTCTGGCTGACACGTATCTTCCAGAGAGGCAGTCAGTCTGGATTTGAAGACCTCCGGAGATAGTGAGTGCACCCGTTCTCCTGGTGGTTTGTTCCTGTGGTTCGCCAGCCTCCCTATGGGGGCCAGGGCAATGCCAGTCCCAGCTGGAACCCGGCTGCACCTGGCATCAGAGTTCCGGGCCAGCTGGCCTGTGTCGCAGGGCACATATGTAGGCAGAGCATGGCAGAGCCGAGATGGGGAAGTTTAGAGGGACTCAGAGATGCAGTGTTATTAAAAATTGATATTTCGATGAGCTAATTCCTCTCTCTCCGGCTTTTAATTGATTGTCTAAAAAGCATTAGCTCCCCCCTTTTTTTATTTGCGGGGAACATTCTTTTTTTTTATGGCCAAACAAATCAGCGCGGCGTGCAGAGATACCCACACAGCACTTTCAGCAGCCAGAAACAACTGGGCAAGCTGCAGCCCTCCAGGGCAAGGTCGCGGGCTGGCAGAGCCGGGAGGGTCAGCACAAGGTCGGATTCTCTCTGGCCGGCTGGCCCAGCAGGGCACCTGAGATCGGGGGCTCGTGATCCATGCTGACTTCCGAAGGGACCCCGCCTAGCTTTGACAGTGCGAGAAAGGCTGGTGGGACGCAAAAGGGTCCAATCCTGCTAGGTGCTGAGCGCTGAGGCCTGGGCATTGCAGGTGAAAAGCAGCCTGAACATAGCCCTTTCAATGTCGTCGTGCAGCTCTGCTGCGGTAACAGCAGTGTTGCCTAGTGGGTGGGGGACTTTGGGCCAGTCACATTTGTGCCTGAGTTTTCCCATCTGTGAAATGGGTGCAAAGCTGCCAGCCTCCTCACAAAGCGCTTTGCGCTCTCCAGACGAGCCGCGCTCTATAGTCACCCGGGGCCGTGACAAAGCTGTAGTGGGGGGGGTAGTTAGATCAGGGCAACCGATGGTGTCCCAGGACTTCATGGCCCCCTGTTGGAGGCTCCTTCGCTCGCCTCTGTGCCAGGGAACAGTGGCCTGAGACGGAGAGCGCAGCCAGTTTGGAAATGGGCGAGATGCGCCCCGTGGGAGGGGCCGGAAACCAAGAAACGGCCTGTCGAGGCCCTGCAGGCACACAGCTCGGGCCACCTCCCCCCCCCCCCTCGTGGCCAGTCACCAGCTTCTCTCCATCATCTTCCCCCGGGGCAGGCTGGGAAAGGAGGGCCCGGCCTGTTTTCAGGGGTGGGTGCCGAGGTCCATCTTCATGTCCACACGTGGGCAAACCTCCTTGGGTACACTGCCCTGAGCAGCCCTCCCTCCACAGGCCTGGGGCCGGGTGCTCAGAGGAGCATCTACTCAGACCACCCCCTCCAGGATGAAGTGAAGCCGGAGACTCTCGTAGCGGGTTAACGTACAGCCCCCCCCCCGCCCAGTTGGGGGCTGGAGCTCTCCCTGCCCCAGAGCCCGCACAGGAAGACCAGAGTCCTCTCCTTCCAAGGCACGATGGGAGCTGGACTGATGGCGCGGACGCAGGGCCTGGCTGTGTCCTCCCCCCAGGAGGAGCCGGATTCTCCCGCCCCCCAGGGGCACAGCCTGGAGACCTCCCTGGCCTTGGGAGGCAGAGCCCGGGGACCTGCCCTGGCGGCCGGGCTGCGGCACACGGAGGGTTAAGGAGAGGAATGCTAGGCAGGGCTCTGGGCCCCACTGTCAGGCTGCCCAGGGGAAGAGCCAGGGGCTGCTTCTTTTCTCTCTGCCGCCTCATCCATCTCTATTAAAGTGACAGGCGGCGAACCGGGCTCCTGCGGGGGCTGACACGGCACCTCCCAGACTGGCGAGGGGGAGCCCAGGCTGGCCTGCTGCACTCTGCGTAACCTCCAGCTCAGCCCCCAGGCGTCTCTGCCCTCCCTTCCCCTGCCTCGCGGGGGCCGAGGGACCGGCAGCAGGGGGAGGACGGGGCGCGGCTCCCAGGTGCCAGCAGGGCGGCTAAGCCTGTGCACGAGGCCTGGGCTGGGCCGGGCTGGACTCGAGGTGCTGGACAACCAAGCACTCTACAGCCGCGCTGGACAACCTGCAGCCCGCAGGCCACACACCACAGGCCACCCGCCGCGTTTACCCGGTCCCACAGCTCCCATTGGCCGCGAACAGCGCATGGCAGCCAATGGGAGCTGCAGGCAGCGGTACCTGCGGACACAAGGCAACCGATGCGTCTGCGGCCCCCGGACGGCTTTTCCTGATGAGTTGCATGCGGCCTGTGGGCCGGAGGTTGTCACCACTGCTCTCCGGTGAGGGACTGTCCTCGCTTCACCCTACCTGCACCATGAAACCTGCCCTGGTGCGTGCCAGGCTGGGGACTGATCCTGGGTCCTGCCCGGATGGGTGCCCAGCTGGGAACTGATCCGCGGTCCTGGTTGTACACCTGGCTGGGGACCGATCCTGGGCCCCAGTTACTCTCCCAGTCCACGTCTGCCTGGTGACCAATCCAGGGCCCTCGGGGCCCTTCCAGTCCTACAGTTCTGTGACTACCTGGCTGTCCCTCCACCTCCCACTGACCTTGCCCAGCCCAGGGAAGCTGGAAACGGCGGGAGAGGCTGAGTAACCGGGGTGTCCGGAAGGGCAGCCCCCAGTACCGGCTGACCGGCCAGAGGCCGGGGGCAAGGAAGGGCTGAGCGCTCGCCGGGCGTGGCAGCATGCGGAGACTGGGACAGCCGAGCACCAGGCCTAGGGAGCCAGGAGCCAGCGTGTGGAGGAGCCTCGAGCGAAATGGAAACGGAGGCAGGCATGTGCATAGCCTGGCTCAACTAGCAGGGGCACCCCAGGGCCGGCATAGCCTCTGGCAGGCTGGCCCTGCAGGGGTGGGGAGGGAGGGTGGCCAGGGATGGGGAGTTCCAGTCAGGGCCTAGCGTACCCTGAATGCACCAGTGAGGCCTAGGCCTGGCTAGTTCCATCAGTGGCAAGGAGGCCAAAGGGGCAGCTGGCAGTGCCCAGCCAGTCGCCAAGGGAGCCCAGCTGAGGAACAGGGTGCCGGGGCGCTGCTGTCACAGACCCGGGGCAGGGCGACGGCATTGCTCACTGCTCAGAGGTACCAGAACCAGCCTGCTGGCAGGGAAGGCAGCTGCCACTGTAGGGCGTGGGGAGGCGTGAGGGGATGGCAGCTCGGGAAGGGACAGGGGGGCTGCCCATGGCGCTGGCGCCGCGAAACAGGCACTGGCGGAGCTGTGCCAGCAGCGGGATGCTACGTTCCATGGGATACAGGTGCCCGGCGCGCTCCGCGTGAGGAGGAGGGGTGGGTTTGGGACCAGGGGCAGCCGGGGTGGGTGGGGAACCAGTCTCTGGGGGGGGTTGGGGGGTTACAATGCCGGACGTTCCCCGGCACCTCCGGCGCGGGCGTAGAATGGAGGCGCCGGCTCTCCCGCTGCTGCCCGGGGAATGAGTCAGAGGGAAGCTGCCTCGCTCTTGAGTCATTTCAGCCCTCAGGGCCAAGTTCAGTCCTGGTGTAAGAAGGCAGCGCAGCCGGAAATGTTCCTGCGGGTGGAGGTTTGCGCCTGGAATTTGGCCCCGCCGCGGCAGGTTGTTATTTGTGCCACAGCTGGGACGCTGACCAAGCCAGGCCCTGTGCAAACCGAGCGAGAGTGAGGGCCCCTGTTGCAAAGGGCTCCGCTCCTCCAGAAAGGGGAGGGGGCCGTGGCAGGTGAGGTGATTTGTTGAATATCCGGGCCCCACCGGATGCAAACCCCAGCTCTCCTGAGTCCCAGCCCAGCACGGCACTCACTCCCCCGCCACTGGCAGCCCACCGAGCTGCCCTTTAAGGCAAAACTAAAGGCACTTGACTTCAGGGGTTAGATTAACAGGAGGCCTTTTATTTCCCCATGTGACGTGGCGATTCTGCGTGTGCCGCAGCAGTTCCCCTAGTAACATCAAGCCATCAGTCCGTCGCTAACACAAAGACAAGTCTCTGGCGGATTATAGATTTTAAGGAGACACTCCCCCCTGCTGCTACATTACGTACCACTGGCCAGACCCGCTGATGCAAACTGGTGGAACTCTACAGAAGCAGAAGGAGCGAGGTGAATGGATTTGCATCGACTATCCATTGTTTAGGCAAACAAAATAGGCAGCAGGTTTAAAACAAACAAAAGGAAGGTTTTCTTCACACAGTGCACACCTGCGGAACTCCTTGCCGGGGGATGTTGTGAAGACCAGGACTTAAACAGGGTTCAAAAAAGAGCTAGATAAATTCATGGAGGTTAGGTCCTTCAATGGCTGTTAGCCAGGATGGGCAGGAATGGGGTCCCTAGCTTCTGTTTGTCACAGGCTGGGAATGGACGACAGGGGAGGGATCACATGAGGTTTCCCTGTTCTGTTCACTCCCTCTGGGGCATCTGGCATTGGCCACTGTCGGCAGACAGGACACGGGGCTAGCTGGACCTGGGTCGGACCTAATCTGGCCGCTCTTATGTTCGTATGAAACAGGCTGAGAGTGTGAAACACAAATGCATCATCCCTCCCCCTCCCTTGCCTTCTCTCTCCTCCCCCAAGAAACTAATTTCACATGTTTCATCTCTGGAGTATTTCTACATCCCCAGTAACTCCAGTGACGCTGTTATTCACTATGTGTGCAGGAGAAACCACGTGTCATGAAACAGAGGCCCCTGCAAGCTGAGTTCCAGCCTGGCTGTGGGGTTGATGGTTGTACCTGCATTATGACCACTTACTAAAACAGTGACCTCATACTCATCTGGTGGAAATCAGCAGAGTTCCCACAGGCCAGTGGAATTATGCGGCTCTCTGGGCCATGGTCCGTCAAGTCAGTGTGGACAAAGCCCCAATGAGAGGAAGGACATTCCAGCATTTTCAGAGCTAGCCTAGGACTATGGAAACCCACAGGCTTGGCTCTGCCACAGATTTCCTGTGTAACCTTGGGCATGCCACTTAATCCGTGCCTCTGTGCCCCCCAGTGCTGTAGAATGGCAATCACACTGGGCTACATTGGAGGGAGGAGAGGTTAGATCTATTACATATCAGCAGGGGGCACAGGTAATGGGTGGCCTAGAAGTACCTGACAGGGATAGACATGGCAGTTTCCCTACTGGAGCAGACTTCATCTCATGAGCTTCCCTGTGTGACAGGGCTAATGCAGGTATAAACCTACCTGGCCCTGCAAGCTAGGAAGCACTTTTCACCCTAGGCATGACAGCTGCTTGAGCTGGTGAATCAATCCACAGACGCTCTTCTAGGAATGTGCTAAATTAACGCTCGTCTCCTTCTGCTATCCCCTTCTTCCAGGGCCCAGTTTAACCAAAGGCTGTGGAACTATTTGCTATCTGCCTTCTCGTTTAATCCTATGGGATGGGCTAAAGAGGAGTCATTGGTAGTACCTGACACTTACTATGCCGTATAATCCCTACACACAGTGGTCCCTGTATGCTGAGCACTTGCGCGGGCTCGCAGGGGAGATTCAAATGCCGCCCCGCTGATTAGCAGAGCACCCACAGTGCCCACATGTGTTTGTACGGGTGGTGCACACGCCTCGGTGCACGTGACAAAATATACGCCGCACGTGGATGAACAAGCTTAGCGGGAACATTGATTATAAATATCATCTTTCCCATCTGACATGAGGAGCTCAAAATGTTTAACACCAGCTGTTTAAGCTGCACCGCACTGCTCTTACAGATGGGGAAACTGAGGCACGGAGCACCGAAAGGGCCTCGTGGAAAGTCACTCAGTGAAACAGTTCTTAGATGCCCGCAATTCCTGGTGGTCCAGAGGGAGCCACTCCTGCTTTGGGGGCGAGGGGGAAAGTCACCTCACGAGGGGAGGGGTGGGATGGAGAGAACAGACACTTGAGAGGCTACGGCACTAGGGCAGGACTCAGGAGTTTCATTGAAAACTCATCAGAGCAGCCAGACTGAGTAAGACCAACGGTCCACGGAGCCCAGGGTCCCGCTTGCTGACAGCGGCCAATGCAGACCAGCCAACAGCGATTCCAGACCCAGGGGCAGGACAGCCAATGGGACCCCAGGCACGCACAAGCTGTGCCCGCGTGGATACGTCCCCCCGCATTGGGCGGTGCCGTGCCTGTGGGCGGGGGCCCGCTGAGCTGCTGGCTGGCTCCTGGCCACAAACTTCTAGCATGGCCAGGACTTCAGCATGCCCCCTGGGAGGCTGCCAACTGTCTAACGGCGCAGCCCACAACTCCTTCCTTGCCTGCCCCTTCCCTGCGGCCCTGCCCCTGTCCCGCCCCTACCCTGCTCACTCCATTCCTCTCCCTCTCTTGCTCACTCTCCTCCACCCTGGCTCACTTTCATGAGGCTGGGGCAGGAGTTTGGGAGTGGGAGAGGGTACTGTGTGCAGGCTTTGGGTGGGAGGTTGGGTGCAGGAGGGGGCGCAGGGTTCATGCTCTGGGGTGGAGTTTGGGTGCAGGATGCAGGCTTGGGGGGAGGGAGTTTTGGTGCAGGAGGGGGTGCAGGGTGCAGGTTCTGGGTGGGAGTTTGGGTGCAGGGTGCAGGTTCGGGGGGAGTTTGGGTGCAAGAAGAGGCACAGGGTGCGGGCTCTGGGGGGAGTCTGGGTTCAGGGTGCAGGCTCGGGGGACGGAGTCTGGGGGCAGGGTGCAGGTTTGGGGGGAGTTTGGGTGCAGGAGGGGGTGCAGGGTGTGGGCTCTGGGTGGGAGGTTGGGTGCAGGGCGCGGGCTCTGGGGGGGAGTCTGGGTGCAGCAGGGGGTGTGGCCTCTGGGTTGGGGTAGGTGAGGGGGTCAGTGCTTACCTCGGGTGGTTCCTTAAAGTGACCCGCACACCTCTGGGGCAGTGGCTTGTAGGTGGTGGCAGGTGAGGGGGCCCCTGCAGTCCCCATTGGCCACAGTTCCTGGCCAATAGGAGCTGCAGAGTTGGTGCTTGGGGTGGGGACAGTGCACAGAGACCCTTCACCCCCAGGAGCCCCAAGGACGTGCCATGTTGCCAGCTGCCTGTCTTAGCTGCTTTGTGCTGCCAGCAGCCACAAGGATGGGGGGGAAAGGCCCTGGGCCCATTTAAATGTCCAGGCCCTTGGGCAATTACCCACTTTGCTCCTCCCTGTTGGCAGGTCTGGAGTAGAGAAATTATTGCTGCCCATCCTGGCAAATGGCCATTGATGGACAGATCCTCCATGCACTTATCTAGCTCTTTTTTGAACCCTATTAAAGTCCTAGTCTTCACAACATCCTCTGGCGAGGAGTTCCACAGGTTGACTGTGCTATGTGAAATACTTCCTTTTGTTTGTTTTAAACCTTTTGCCTGTTAATTGCATTGTGTGCCCCCTAATTCTGGTGTGCACCCCCCCCCAGCAGGGGGGCTATTAGCAGGTGTGTATGTGTACAGCACCTAGCACAGGGGGGCCTGATCTCCGGTGGGCTCTCTGGGAATCATAATCAATGATCCGCGTTCCCTTCCTGCCCCTGATGCGGACTTGCTTAACCGCTCGGTGCCTCAGTTTCCCCTCTGGAGCAGGGGGACCATGACTCTTGCTTTCTGGGAGAGCGGTGGGGCCAGGGACTGTCTAGTGCCCAGTGCCCGCAGCCCAGGGGGCCTGTGGTCTCCAGCCTAACGTGCCCCCGCGGAGGCAGCTCCCCAGGCGGGGGGGGGGCAGGAAGGGGAGGGCCCAGGGTGGAGCCGGGGAAGTGGCTGCCCCTCTCCTCGGAGGAATACGGCGGCGGAGGGGCTGGGCCGGGCTGGGTCGTGCCCGGGACCCGGCGGAGCCAGCAGGGAAGCCGCGGCCGGAGCGTTGCGCTCGGCGCAGAGCGGGGCCAGGGAGCCGGGCGCGCCGGGGCCGGGCAGGTAAGAGCCGCCGCTCGCCGCCGGGCTGGGGGCGCCTGAATCGGGGCACCCGGGGTAACCCCGCCCCCCCGGGCACCCACCTGGGGTAACCCCCCCCCCGGGCACCGGGATCAGGGCACCCACCCGGGGTAACCCCGCCCCCCCCCGGGCACCCACCTGGGGTAACCCCGCCCCCCCCCCGGGCACCCACCCGGGGTAACCCCGCCCCCCCCGGCACCGGGATCAGGGCACCCACCTGGGGTAACCCCCCCCTCCCGGCACCGGGATCAGGGCACCCACCCGGGGTAACCCCGCCTCCCCCCCCCTCCCGGCACCGGGATCAGGGCACCCACCCGGGGTAACCCCGCCCCCCCCCCCGGCACCGGGATCAGGGCACCCACCCGGGGTAACCCCACCTCCCCCCCCCTCCCGGCACCGGGATCAGGGCACCCACCCGGGGTAACCCCGCCCCCCCCCCGGCACCGGGATCAGGGCACCCACCCGGGGTAACCCCACCTCCCCCCCCCTCCCGGCACCGGGATCAGGGCACCCACCCGGGGTAACCCCGCCCCCTCCCGGCACCGGGATCAGGGCACCCACCCGGGGTAACCCCGCCCCCCCCCGGCACCGGGATCAGGGCACCCACCCGGGGTAACCCCGCCCCCCCCCGGCACCGGGATCAGGGCACCCACCCGGGGTAACCCCGCCTCCCCCCCCCCCTCCCGGCACCGGGATCAGGGCACCCACCCGGCGTAACCCCGCCTCCCCCCCCCTCCCGGCACCGGGATCAGGGCACCCACCCGGGGTAACCCCGCCTCCCCCCCCCCTCCCGGCACCGGGATCAGGGCACCCACCCGGCGTAACCCCGCCTCCCCCCCCCTCCCGGCACCGGGATCAGGGCACCCACCTGGGGTAACCCTGCCCTGCCCTGGGCACTGGGATCAGGGGACCCAGTCATACCATCCCTGTGTAGGGAACCTGGACCATGATACATTGTCACTGCCCCTGCTATAGAGGGCCTGGGTCAGGGCACCTCTCTGGGGTTACCACCACCCTTGCCCCCCTGTGGGACACCTGGCTCAGGGTACCGCTCTGGAGCAGTGTCCTGCTCCCCTTTCAGCAACCGGATTCTCTTGTGCACCCCGTGTGTCACCTCCCTGCTTGCTGACAGCGTCCGATGCAGCCCCCCGGAAGTGTCCCAGCGCTGGTCTACGGAACAGGTGCTGACTTTCTCCAGCTTGCCCTAGACACCTATTGGCACAGAGCTGCTGTACTCACCTGTCCATCCGTCCATGTGTAGCAGGCTGGGCTGTATAGACAGGCACTGTCAAACGGGAGCTTGCCCTGACCTAGAACACAGGCACAGCCAGCCTGGGATGGACCAATGTCCCCTCTGGCCCGGGGCCTGTCTCCGACAGCCGCTGCTGCCAGCGGGTTCCAAACTCCCTGGCGCTTCTGATGTAGCCTGTTGGGAAACTAGGCAAAGTCTGAGGGAGTTGATGTGCCGCCTGTAAGACATCTGCACCCTTTGGGGTCACCACGACCCTACCCCGGCTGTAGCCAGGGGACTGGGGGCAGGGTGTTCTTTTCCATCTCAACCACAGGGTAGAGAGGGGCTGGTATTAGAGGAGCCCAGAGCTGGATGAGCCCAGCTGAGAAAGGGTTGGACTCCTGAACCACCCTTGTGATGGCCTCAGACCTTTCTCCTCCAGCATGGTCCTGAGGCTCTCTCCTCCTTAGGGGTCTCCTTGCTCTAAAGCACCCCAGGAAAAAGACCTGCCTCTGGGGAGTTCTGGCTTTCACCCCTTGCTAAGGGTTCCCCAGCTTGGAGCAGTCTGTTCAGCCCAGCCGTGGGTGAAGCTCCCCCGCAGATGGGCCTGTGCCTGTGTGAACCTCGCGGCCCTGTGTTTCCTAATTCGCTTGGCCTCATTCACGCCTGTTTTGGGTGCTGACTCAGCCTTGCGCCAGGCCTGCTCTTGTAGTGTCAGTGAAACCAGGCTGCGAGCCTGCATCTCCGCCCCTTGCCTGGTCAAAGCTCAGCTCCCCACAGCCAGCCAGGGAGGGACAGGGTAGGGGAGGAGCAGTAATTCTCTGCCTCTCCATAGCAGCAGCCATGGGAGGATCTCAAAGCCCTCTGGAGTTGGGAGGATGAAGTCTCCCAGCACATCTGGGTGGCATTATCCCCCTTGTGCAGAGAAACCGAGGCACAGAGCGGTTCCCGGTTTACCCAAGTGTTTGAGGCAGAGAGGGCGGGACATTAGGGTTGCCAGATGGTTTCAACAAAAATACCAGATACACTTGACATTACATCACAATCTACATGACATCTTATTTACAAAATACCAGACAGTTCTATTTTCTCAGTTTGTTTCCTGAACAGAAAGCTCAAATACTGGACTGTCTGGTTCAAAACCGGACACCCCTACAAGGCATAACCAGCTGCCAAATTTGGCCTGTGTTTTGCCTGGAGGCAGGGACACAGCCCATCACCCTCCCTTCACAAGGTCCCTTATCCTGCCTTCCTGCTATGGGAGCCAGCTCCATTCCTGGGGTAGCCTGAGCTGGTCTCTAACCACCCCCCCCAATGCTCCCCAGGCAAATGTCCTATCCCCTAAGCCAGCCCACCTCCAGCAGATGCTTTATCTTGCCTTCCTAATATGGGAGCCAGCTCTATCCCTGGTATCATTTGTTGGCTGTTTGGCCTCTCCCAGGGTGGGTGGGACTTGAACCCACCACATGGTATGCCCCTGGTAAATGCCCAAATCCCTTGTCCATTCCAGAGCCCAACCTACCCTTTATCCTGTGTTGGCTGTCTGGACATTCCCAGGCTGGGCCTGGGGGAGGAAGGAAGGAGACTGGAGCCCACTGCTCTGTGCTCCCCCAGGTGAATGCCCTATCCCCTAAGCTACTCCAGACACCATCCCACCTCCCTACCTTCAGAGGGTCCCTTAGCCTTCCTAATACAGGAGCTAGCTCCATCTCTGGGGCAGCTGGTGTTGGCTGCCCAGCCACTGCTTAAGTGGTAGAGGCGGGTGGGATCGAGCCCACCACCCTGTGCTGCAAAGGCTGATGCCCTGTCCCCCACTGGAGATTCCGGGGACGAAGGCGGGTTCGTGGGCTGGTGCGCAGCCCGGGACCCAGGGAAGTCGGCATTGCCATTTCCCCCTGGCTGCAGACAGCGTGAGCTGGGTCCCGCCTGGGGTGGTTGCCTCTGAGAGATTGGATCCCCCCCCCATGCACATGTAACTCCTGTAATCCCCTCCCTCTTGTGTTTCACACCCTAAGATCCCATGTGACTGCAGCGGAGACAATGGGCAGAGTCTCCACCCTCCCTGTTGGAGGTCCCTGGTGGGCCCCTGGACCAGCTGAGCAGACAGCAGGGTGGGTGGCTTTTACTTTCCTGGGGCAGGAGAAAGGCTGATAAGATCACTGTGCTGGGGGGTGGGGGCCCCTCAGCAGAGACAGCCGGAGCCCTGCCCAGGCCTTTCCAAAGGTCTCTGATAAGATAAGATCATCCTGCTGCCGCCTCTTTTGTCTCCTGGGGTTATTTGTTAACCTGAAGAATTCCTTGGCAATAGTGTGGGTGTAGAAAACCACCCGCCCAGGGAGAGGCGGGTCTCTGGGGTCAGACAGGAGTCGGGCGGGTCCAGCGTGGGACCAGGGCGCTGTCCAGTCTGGTGGCCGGGCTCACACCTGGAGTTCCAGACCTGACCCGTAGGCTCCTTCCTAAGCTCCATCAGTTAGTGGCTGGAAGGCAGAGGACCGAAAAGGGTCCTGCTGCTGCTGCTGCATGAGCCCTCTCTAGGGTTGGGGGGGTGAGGGAATGTTGCTTCCAGCAACAGCTCCCGTATCTCTTCCAAGGGCACCCCTGGCAGAAGAGGAGAGGTCTGCCAGGAGTGCCCCACCAGATGCTCAAACCTTTTGGCTCGCGGCCCGCCTTGCTCAGTGCAGAACTTTCCGCAGACCCGCCACTCGTGAGGACAAAATGGATGCGGGGGGGGGGCATCTAGGAGGGAGGGAGGGTGCAGGAGTGGGCGGGAGGTGGGCAGGGCAAGCCCTGGGCCCGGGGTCCACGTGCAGGATGGTCGTGGCCCATTAGTGGTCCACGGACCACGCTTTGAGAACCAGTGCTTTGGCGAGAGCGCTTGAGATCCTGCGGCAGTGTGGGCTGACCCAGACTGGAGGCCTGGAAGAGACCAACCCTATGGGACATAGATGTTAGAGACCGGAGTGGCCGGTCCAGTTCTCCAGGTCCTGATTATTCTCTGCGGACCAGACTCTGGAATTCCAGAGCAGGCAGAATGTTCTCTCGGAAATTCGTGAGCGCCGAGCCGAGCTGTTTTTGGAGAGCCCAGGTAGCTTCCTCCCCACTGAATCCAGCCAGGGCTTTCAGTGGGCACTTGTGAGTTCATCCTCTGAGCCCGACTCATCCGCTGGGGTGTCACAACCGGTCTGAGAAGCTGACTCAGGAGTCCTAGCTCTTAAGGCCAGACGGGACAGCCAGATCATCCCGTGAGACCTTCTGTACATCACAGGCCACCAACACCCCACATCAAACCCAGCAGCCAGCAAACTAGCCAGCCTCTGGTGGGAGGTGCCCGTCTCTCATGGCCCAGCCGGACAGGCTTGTCTTGTGCTTTGGAGACCCTCCTGCCTAATAGTTACAGCCAGCCCCCGCATCCTCTCTTACTCCATGAACAAGGTGTAGGGGGAAATACCCTCTTCCCTGTACCCTCTGCCATGGGCGCTCCGGGGCTGACGCACCTCTTGGAGCCAGTGGGTTAGAGCCTCCGTGTGGCAGATCCAACCCCCCTGCCCCTCAGCTCAGGCCCTGCTCCAGCTTCCTGCATGGAGAGCTGAGGCCACGGCAGAGCTTGCGGGGGGGCTTTCCTGGCTCCTTTCCCTGCAGAGCAGCAGCCGGGTACCGAGGCAGTAGGCTGGGCCTTGGGGAGGAAGGGTGGCAAGCGAGTGACTTCAGACAGGTGGCTTCCTTCTGCCTCCCAGCACCCCTGCTGTCCTGAGGGCCTGGGTTTGTGTGGGAAGCTATTGCCCATCTTCCTGTCCCCAGGGTGTGGGTGTTCTTGGTTTCTGAGCTGCGCTCGTTGCTGGGGGCTGCCAGAGGAGACGCTAGCGGCCCCGATGCACAGCCTAGCTGCTGGATAATGCCGGGGCCCTAGGGCAGAGGTGAGGAATCTTTTTTGGGTCAGGGGCCACTGACCCCAGAAACATCAGTTGGGGGCCGCACACGAGTGAGAAGCCCCGGACTGAGAAGCCCCCGACTGAGAAGGAGAAAGATGCTCCCCACGTTCCCCTTGCACTCCAGAGCCTCGGGGGCGGGGGTGGGGAAGGGAGGCTAGTAGATTTTGTGTGCTCCCGCCCTGGGGATGGGTGGCAGGGTTTGTGTGCAGCTGCCATGTGTCCTATTTGTGTGCAGCTACCATGCGTCCCATGTGCATGCATCCTGGGAAAATCCCTGCTGTCTTAGGACTGCCGAGAATGGCTCAAAGACGTGCAAACGTGGCACCAGTGGCACAGGGGCTGTGCACTGTGGGATGTTCTGCCCCAGGAAGGTATGAAGTGGCGGAGGATTGGACAGCTCCCATATTTGAGCACAATTAGAGCCATTTTACAGTGTTGGGCTTCTCGAGTTTTCTATGTGAGTGGCTTCCCTAGTGGCTAGAGCTCTGGATCTGGGCTCGGGGGGCAGGGAGGGAACCTGTGTTCTACTTTTGTCTCTGCCACTGGCCTGCTGGTGATCTTGGCCAAGTCACACCATAGCTCCGTGCCTCAGTTTCCCTACATGTAAAAGGGGGTTGATGACGCCCTCTAGAAAAGCTTGTTATGAATACCCACAGTGTCATTTTGCAGGACAGGTCGTCCTCGCTATAAGTCCAAGATATATTCTAAAAAACTTGACTTACAGCGAAACAACTGAAAGCGGGGAATTTTTTTCCCGTGACTGATTTCCATTTGCACAATTGTTGGGTGTTTTTTTGGCGTGACTTAAGAGCGCAGAATGGGAGGACTTACAGCGCATCAGTTCCTACAAGTGTCAATGACTTTAGTGCGGAACAGGGTGACATATAGCAGGTACACAGCCAGGGTCTAGGTTTCTCCATCTTTGGTCTAGGGCGGCAATGGGATTCGCTTGCCTCGGACTCTGGCACGGAGGCACATGCCACTGCACCTCTCGCACGTAACGCGGAGCCGGTGGTGTTTGGCTTCTGAGCAATTCTGGTTTTTATTATAGCTTTGAATTGCATGAATTATTTAACTCACAGGCTCCGTGACTTACTGCAGGAGGCTCCAGCGGGGCTGGCGCAGTAGGGTGCTGCGGGCGGGAGACGCCAGTTGCCTTTAGGAAGAATGTGAGACGCTTGCTGCCGCCTTATGGCTACGGCCTTAGACAGGCGGGCGGCAGGACAGGGAACCCAGCGTTGGGCACAGAGTGCAGTCCGTGAGAGACGAGGGAGTATCTTTACCTGCACGGACTCCAGCTGGGGGAGAGAGGCTGTGGAGCTACAGGGCAGGCCCAGCAGGAGCTGGCCCAAGGAAAGTTGTTATCTCCTGCACCTTATCTAATAGCCCGGGATCATCCTGGCTACAGCAACACTGCATATAGTCCGTAAGAGAGACTGTGTGTGGGGGGGGGGCGGGGGGAATTAGTGCAGGGGTGGGTCAGGGCCAGCTGCCAGGGGCTGGGGCCTAGGAGTGCCAGGCCTGGGTCAGGGCCGGTTACCAGGTGCTGCACACACACAGGGGCTGGGGCCTAGGAGTGCCAGGCCTGGGTCAGGGCCGGTTGCCAGGCGCTGCACACACACAGGGCCTAGGGCCTAGGAGTGCCAGGCCTGGGTCAGGGCCGGTTGCCGGGCGCTGCACACACACAGGGCCTAGGGCCTAGGAGTGCCAGGCCTGGGTCAGGGCCGGTTGCCAGGCGCTGCACACACACAGGGCCTAGGGCCTAGGAGTGCCTGGCCTGGGTCAGGGCCGGTTACCAGGTGCTGCACACACACAGGGCCTAGGGCCTAGGAGTGCCAGGCCTGGGTCAGGGCCGGTTGCTGGGTGCTGCACACACACAGGGGCTGGGGCCTAGGAGTGCCAGGCCTGGGTCAGGGCAGGTTGCTAGGCGCTGCACACACACAGGGCCTAGGGCCTAGGAGTGCCAGGCCTGGGTCAGGGCCGGTTACCAGGCGCTGCACACACACAGGGCCTAGGGCCTAGGAGTGCCAGGCCTGGGTCAGGGCCGGTTACCAGGCGCTGCACACACACAGGGGCTGGGGCCTAGGAGTGCCAGGCCTGGGTCAGGGCCGGTTACCAGGCGCTGCACACACACAGGGCCTAGGGCCTAGGAGTACCAGGCCTGGGTCAGGGCCGGTTACCAGGTGCTGCACACACACAGGGGCTGGGGCCTAGGAGTGCCAGGCCCGGGTCAGGGCCGGTTGCTAGGCGCTGCTCACACACAGGGGCTGGGGCCTAGGAGTGCCAGGCCTGGGTCAGGGCCGGTTACCAGGTGCTGCACACACACAGGGCCTAGGGCCTAGGAGTGCCAGGCCCGGGTCAGGGCCGGTTGCCGGGCGCTGCACACACACAGGGCCTAGGGCCTAGGAGTGCCAGGCCTGGGTCAGGGCCGGTTGCTGGGTGCTGCACACACACAGGGCCTAGGGCCTAGGAGTGCCAGGCCCGGGTCAGAGCCGGTTGCCGGGCGCTGCTCACACACAGGGCCTAGGAGTGCCAGGCCCGGGTCAGGGCCGGTTGCTAGGCGCTGCTCACACACAGGGCCTAGGGCCTAGGAGTGCCAGGCCTGGGGGGGGGGGGCGCTCCGGAAACCCACGCGGCATGCGAGTGCTTTATACAGCGCGCGTTGCAAGCCTGATGTGGTGGCAGCACGGTGCGTGGTGCAGACTCACAGACGCTGGTGTAGAGGAATATTGTGCACAAACGTGGAGAGGGCGGCATGTTTCAACATGGCGGAACGCCCCTCCAAGGTGGGAAAATGGGCCCTGTTTGTTTGTCTCTGTTGTTTTCTCAGGCTGGTTTGTTACGGTAGCGTTAGTCCTGGACTGTGAGGTGCTGCCCCAGTTTCCTGTCGTAAGGGTGCTCGTAAACCCTGTGCCCCCTCACAGGGTTGTTACTGTAAGGCTGCCTAGAGGCTCCATGGGCTGGTTGTAGGGATAGAGGTATTGTAGAGTTGGTCATAAAGGCTGAGCTGTGTTCAGTGGGTTGCTGCAGTTTGCCTGTGTCAGAAAACAATCATTAGAGCCTTTGGCCTGGGGATATAAAGCAGCTAGGGCATTACAAGGGGGTAAAGAAGAAAGGAAATTGCTCATACACTTCCCCCCCTCCTTTGACCGTGCCCCTGAAAAAAACAAACAAAAGCCACCCACCCACCCATGCCTTTTATGTGTTCAGTGCCACAGAAAGGCAGGTAAAACACAATGTTCCACAAGGTAGCACAGCCTCTCTGGCCATAACAGGATTGGGCTAAAGGGGACTCATCTCTCCTCCATCTCAAACTGCTCCTCTTGCCAAAGAGTGTACAGGTTCTGGTCAGATAGGCGGACTTCTCAGGGCCTTCTCAGCGGTTCTGCAGATTTCCTGTTGAGATACTTCTAGACCCCAGAGTTTAGATCTGGATCTCAGCACCCTTGAAGTCTGACAGTTTTAGACCCAGTGTAGGATTGGGTAGCTGCTTGCTTCCTGTCTGAAATGGTTTCCTTTGTTTGACTGAGGAACAGCAGGGCAAAGAAAGAACAAAAGTAAAGTCTCCCTTGGAAAGACACTGGGAACCTCCCCTGTAGAACAGGCTTCAGCAGCAGCTCTGAGAGCGATGTGTCTTACTTGGGGGGATAATATCCATCCCCCTTCTGGCTAAGTGGAAATCAGGTAGCACAAGAGTAGACAAATGATTTAAAATGGAATTACAGAGGTTTGGGATGAGTAATTTTGGGCCGGGCCTTGTGCTGCCCAGGCCAGTTGGCCCATCCCTACAATCGCTGGAGAACATGATGAGGTCGATGTGGAGAGATGCAGGGAGGGAGGGACAGACAGGAGGAAGATGCACAGAGATGGCGGGAGGGACAGACAGACAGGAGGAAGGTGCGCAGAGATGGATGGAGGGACGGAGGGACAGGAGGAAGGTGTGCAGAGTTGGGGGGAGGGAGGAACGGACGGACAGATGCACAAGATGGAAATCTGCAGAAGCGTGCTTGTACTCTTTGCGTATCCACCCTTGTTGCGTGAATGTGCCGAGCAGGCCGTCCCATCTGTTCCTCATTAGGAACTTGAGGTCTCGGAGAGATTAATTAATGCGGCCCTGCTGTCGGATCTGGCAGAGAGAAACTCATGGCCCAGGCGCTGGCGTCCCCATTCCGGTTGCAGGAGTTTCCCCCTCTCCGCCCCGCCTTGCTGGGCTGCCAGGAGTCTTGGTGTGAAAACCCTTTTTCTAGCTCTGCTGCTTCATGCCTGAGGCCGAGAGCTCCTCCCTCTGCTGTTCTCCAGCTCCTGGCACCAGGATCTGCAGCCTTGCTCTGGTAACCCAATTCGCATTCGCCTACGCAGTTTTGGTGCCAGGAAAGCCACCCAGTTGCTGGCATGAATAACCCCGCCACCTGGGAGCTGGCCAGACCATGCTGGCGCCGGCAATGCACCCCAGGGCTAGTAACGTGAGACTGCTCCGTGCCGTTACTCCGCCCTGGCCCTGGGAATGCGCAGAGCAGCGTGGGGCAGGCCTGCCTGTCGGGCTCGGCTTCCCAGGGTCCCCAGCGGGAAGGATCAGGGTGTGTCTGTGACGCCGGGAGATCTCTGCACAGCAAACGTCCGCGTCCATCTTCCCTCCCCCACGACAGAGATCGGAATCCAAACAAACCCCCCTCAGGGCTGCAGGATGATCATTTAGCCCCTGCTGGTGCGAGTCAGCCGATTGCTGGCGGGCCTTGTGTGTGCACGAGATCCCCAAGGGCTGGTAACTAACAAGGGCTGCGTGCCCTTAGCCACCCTGGCACCAGCATGGCAGCACTGGATTGAAGCGAGTCTCTCTCGGGGGTAGATCGGTTGCGGTGCCAGTAACTGTTCTGTGCCATCTGTCCATGTGTTGGTATCTCCTGCCCGTCTCTGGCCATGGGATTCTGGCATCACCTGTTGCTCCTGGGGTTGGTAATCCGGTGCTGGCGCCAGCCTCACCGGGCTTGTGCCTGTAACTCTGTCTCGGGGCAGCGTACCCTGTGTCGGTAACTCCATTAGCCTTCTGGATGGAACGGGAATGGGCGTTCCTATCGCCGGCCCCTTCTGGCCATGATGCTTTTCCTAAAAGCGGAGGAGGGGGAGAGGGGAGTTAGCTCTCGTGCCCTGGCCATATTCCAGATGGCGTAACTCGGTTGTGCTTTCCTAAGTCATCCCCCAGCACTTCCATTGTCTGCACTTCCTCTCCTTAAGCGTGGCGTGCAGCCTTTGGGTGTGCCCACATCACCCAGTCAGCCAGGTCGGTGGATCTGGCTACGCCCTCCTTATCTCCTGACATGACTCAAATATTGTTGTGCCTAGAGGGGTAGATGGCTTCTGCTCTCCTGCAGCGCTGTGGCTTGGGATCAGGTATGTTTGGGTTGGTATCTCAGAAATGCCGTCACTTGGTTTAATCCCCAAATGTTCCACATCCCCCTCTGGCTGGGAATTATTTGACAGATGTAAAGATCCATGCCCCAAGCTTCTGGAGCCTGACTGACGCTAAAGGAAGGAAGCGCGTTGTTTGGCTTGCCTACATGCACAGCGCTTAGGTGCCTGTCGTTTTAGGTGTTCGTCAGGCAGCGCTTTCTGTCTTGGGGCCATGGCAGACTGAGAGGCATACCTAGGGTTACTAGGTGGTTACCAGCCAGGCAGTTCGCAACTACGTACTGATACTCCTAATAATAATAAAACTTACCTAATTAGAAAATACCAGACATTTTATATGTCCGATATTTTCTCAATTTGTTTCCCAGACGAACCCTCAAATACTGGACTGTCCGGTTCAAAACCAGACACCTGGCAACCCTAGGCGTACCGTGGTCCTGGCCATGCTATGAGGCAGCACAGTGTTGCAGACCTGACAAGGGGATTGCAGTGTTGTGTCGTGCAGTGCAGGCGAGCCTTTTCTGTACGCTGCCTGATAGCTCATGTGTGCCACCCTTGAGGTGGCTGCATTTCAGCGCGAGGAGATTTGACTGGCATGCCAGACTAAACCAAGATCAGTCAGTGAGGAGCAAGCCGCACACTGTTTGGGGGCTGGCTGTTTCTCAGAAACATCCAGGCCTGATCTGGTGCAGTGTGTCCCTTTTTCTACCATCGCCTGTCTGGCTCCCAGGGTCAGTGCTGGGTGGATTGACTTGGGGTAGGTACAGTTGGCTTCTTTAGTTGGTGGGGTCAGAGTGCTGCGGGATCTTTGCAGTAGGGATGTCAAAATCCATTTGTCAGTTAACTGGTTAAACGTTATGGTTAACTGGTTAACCACTTAAACAGAGGGAGGAGGGGCTGCTCCAGCCCCGCTGGGCTGGAGTGTTCCTGCCCTCCAAGCAGGGGCTGATTCAGCGGGGCAGGAGTGCCCCCACCCACGGCACACTCTTCTGACCAGGCCAGGACCCCCACAGACGGGGGCTGCTGGAAAAAAAAAAGGATAGAGAATAGGACGGAGAATATCTTATTGCCCTTATATAAATCCATGGTACGCCCACATCTTGAATACTGCATACATATGTGGTCTCCTCATCTCAAAAAAGATATACTGGCATTAGAAAAAGTTCAGAAAAGGGCAACTAAAATGATTAGGGGCTTGGAACGGGTCCCATATGAAGAGAGATTAAAGAGACTAGGACTTTTCAGTGTAGAAAAGAGGAGAATAAGGGGGATATGACAGAGGTCTATAAAATCATGAGTGGTTTGGAGAAAGTGAATAAGGAACAGTTATTTACTTATTTGCTTGTTCCCATAATATAAGAACTAGGGTCCACCAAATGAAATTAATGGGAAGCAGGTTTAAAACAAACCAAGGAAGTTTTTCTTTGTGCAATGCACAATCAACCTGTGAAACTCCTTGCCTGAGGAGGTTGTGAAGGCTAGGACTGTAACAGGGTTTAAAAAAGAGCTAGATAAATTCATGGAGGTTAAATCCATCAATGGCTATTAGCCAGGATGGGTAAGGAATGGTGTCCCTAGCCTCTGTTTGTCAGAGGGTGGAGATGGATGGCAGAAGAGAGATCGCTTGATCATTACCTGTTTGGTTCACTTCCTCTGGGGCACCTGGCATTGGCCACTGTCGGCAGACAGGATACTGGTCTGGATGGACCTTTGGTGTGACCCACTATGACTGTTCTTATGTTACCCATGGCGGGCTCCAGTCCCTGCCAGTTAATGGTAACTGGTAAGCATCCCCTAGTAAGGGTTAACCATTCACATCCCTACCAGGGAGATGAAAAGGGCTGTGGCTCTGTGAGCTGATGTCCTTATTTATTAGCTGGTACCTGCTGCTGCCCTGTCTGCAACCCCCCTCCTGCTTCGATTTGCCTCTGTAGTGCATTAAAGCCCGGGTGATCAGAGCCTTCATCAGAAGTTGTTTCTCTGGGGCC
Source organism: Pelochelys cantorii (assembly GCA_032595735.1). Classification (NCBI taxonomy): domain Eukaryota; kingdom Metazoa; phylum Chordata; order Testudines; family Trionychidae; genus Pelochelys; species Pelochelys cantorii. Next base: position 110,596 of record CM064339.1, on the reverse strand, counting down.
TGCCCTGTTACCTCCCTGCTGTGAATTCCCATCCCTACAGCCCCTGTCTCGGTTCCCCTCTCGGACCCACAGCTGATTCCCAGGCAGGGCAAACGTGGTTCCTGGTGCGTCTGGGTGAAGAATTGAGGGGTTAACAACCGGACTGTTCCATTTCTCCTCTTCTGGATGGTGCACCTTGGTTTTTCCCGAATGGTTCAGTCAGAAAGGGAAAGGGGGGGGAGGGATCAAGGGGAAGATGTCACTCTCTCTGATCTATCTGTCATTTTTATTTTACAGCCAGTGCCAGGGCGGCAGGCAGCATGAGGGCTGCTAGAACGGTGCTGGGGAGGCCCCCGACCTGCATCCTGGGGAGTGTCTGAGAGCAGGTGAACGCTGACGGAGGAGGGGGGGGAGACAGACGGAAGGAAAGCGGGCGAGGGAAAAGCAGCGCTCCTTGGGAGTGGATCCCGGCTGCAGAGGGCTACGCCATGGCAACAAATTTTAACGACATCGTCAAACAGGGCTACGTGAAAATGAAGAGCAGGAAATTAGGGGTAAGTGGGGCGGGGATCTTGGGGGTTTGGATGCGTGATTCACTCTGATGAGCTTGGGAGATTTTTTTTCCTCCCTTCTCCTGCTTTTGAAACATGGGGGCAGCTGCAGAACGCAGAGAGACCTCCCTTCCGGCCCTCTTTTGTGTCGAGAGCATCCTCGCTGGAGATTCCGGCTCTGGCTTATGCCTGGGCACCCTTCTCAGCCGCCGCGCCCTCCTGAGGGCTCTGAGCGCCCGTCTCCGGGGCGCGGGGCTGTGCGGAGAGGGCTGTCCCTGGTCATCCTGGGGCCAGTAAAGTTGCAGCCGTGCTGTTTCCGCCGAAAAGTCTGGGGGCTGGACGGGGTTTCGTCCTTCTCATTCAGCTGTGGGAGTCTCCCGCTGAGAGTGAAGCGGCCGAGTTGGGTCAGCCCAGGAGAGAAGCGGTGTGTGCATTTTAAACCAAGGCGGCCGCAGCCCCCGGGGTTATTTCCAGGCGAAGGGGAGAGATGATGGTTTTGCACTTGTTGCTCCCTTGTAATCTGGCAGGAATTTGGTGCTCTGGTTTGTGCCGGCGCTGGCTGTGACCGATTTCAAGCCGCGATTCAGGCCTCGCAGCCCTGTGCGAGACACTACCAAAGCCAGCAGGATCCCTCCATCCTGGTCACCCCAGATCCTTCCCATGCCACTGGGACATCAGCGCTGGCCAGGGAAGAGTTAAATCGCTCATTGGGCCTGGACATCGCTGGGGCTGTTTTGTGCAGCTGGAGGAGTGTGGGGGCGTGAGTGGTGCTGCACTCCCCTGTGGGGGATGGGAGGCAGGGGTGGGGATGGGGGGTGGTAGCAGGTCACTGATTTGGGGCTCAGTGTTGCAGTGTGGGGAGCACCCTCTGCTCCTCTGGATTGCAGTGGGCCTTGATGGCGTCCAAGGATTCGGTCCCTCGGGAGAGGGCTGGGGCCACTGCCCCTCTGCTTAGCAGAGTTGTGCAAGGCCCGAGGGCCCGGAGCTATGAGCTGTGCTGGAGCCAGCGGTGGGCAGAGCTGCCCGACTCGGTGCAAGGATGGGGGAGGGGGGATCTGCTCCCAGAGGAGGCTCCAGTCCTTGCTCTCCCCCACCGCCCAGGAGCAGTTAATTTTCTCACCTGCCGCCTGCCAGGTGATGGCACGTGTCTGGGGCTCCCAGGCTGCTGGCATGACCCATATTTTAGGCAGTGTTGCTGGAGAGCCGGCACGCTTTGCATTTCAATGGTGACGGCTCGGCCCGGGTGCGCTCTTAAAGGGGCCAAGCAGCGGCTGTCAAGACAAAGAAGCCCCCAGCCTGGCACAGAAGAGATGCTGGGGGCTGGGGGGCGGTGCAGGGGCTGTTCTCCTCTGCTTCGTGGCAAGGCCGCAGGCTGGCCTCTGTGGGAGCTGTGTGTTGGGATGGAGGGCCTGGGCGGCCACACCTCAGCCCTGAGGCTGGGCCGGGTGAGGGCAGAGTGGACTCGCCTGGGCCTAGGAACAGGCTGCTGCTGGAATCCCTTGGTGCTCCTGGCCCTTTGCTGGCCTGTGGGACCCTAGGGGGGGCAGATCCAGGCAGTCCGGGATGGGGGGGCAGATCCAGCCAGTCCAGGATGGAGGGGGGGGGAGCAGATCCAGCCAGTCTTTCGTGGCCAGAAGCTGGAAGCCCCAGGGCTGCAGCAGTGGAGGCTGGGAGCCCTTGGGCACCAGCAGCGACTTGAACGGCCCAGAGCTTCCGGTTGCCGTGGCAGCGGCCGGGAGGCCTGGGCCTTGTTCCATCACCGGCCCCGGGGCCACGTCCCTTTTGCTGTCCCATCGTGGCGCGGTGGTGCTGCTGGCCCTACCGGCTGGGCCCCAGATGGGGGAGCAAAGAGTCCTCCGGCTGTGGGCCGGTCGGGCAGTGGGTCCTCTGTGGAGTGCCGAACCGGCCTTTGGGGCGTGGCTGTCAAGCGGAGCGACTGCTGCTGGGCACCGGCCTGTCCCCTCCGTGAAGGCGCCGCTCCTGCACACTGCCTTACGGTGTGAGGGAGGATTTCACCTCCCCACACACGGTGCCTGGCGGCGGCGTGGCCTGTGGGAGTCTCCTGGGCCATTCGCTCAGTAGGCACTTGGGGCTGATTTGCCCGGGTGAAAGGCCATGTGGGTTGTCCCCTGTGCCGGCTGGGCCCCGGGCCATTGCCAGCTGCAGTCCTCCCCTCTTGCTTTCTGGGGTCTTGCCCTGAGTGGGTACGGCCCTCTGCCAAGCCCCCAGCAGGCCAGGTGCCCATGGTGAAGCTGTGTGGATGTATTGGGCGTGGTAAAGTCAAGGGAGACAAAAGAGGTTTGTCGGCACAAAGAGCCCTGTTTGCTGTGTACGTTGAGTATCTGGGCAGGAGGGGAAGCCAGGCTGCTGGCGTGGCAGGCCGAGAATCTGCTCCCACCTGCCGGTGGCTCCCTCGGGCGTGGCTCAGCGCTTCGCCCGCATTCATGGCTTCGGCCTCCCAAGCTCTCTGCCGCGAGGGGCGTCTCTCGCCCCCGGTGCAGCTGGGAAATGGAGCCCAGAACTGCTAAGGCATCCGCTTGGGTCCCCCGAGGCCCCTGAAACCAGTGGCCCTTCCTGAAGCGTTCCCGGCACGCGTGGGATCTGACAGGGTAGGGAGAGAACCTGGCGTGTGCCTGAGGCAGCGAGACCCAGCTGCGGGGACCGCAGGAGTCTGAGCGGGAAGGCCAAGCGTGGCTAATGTTGCTGCTGGATGGAGGGAGAGCTTACGACTATCCTCCATGCACAGGCAACCTCAGCCTCCTTCCCATCATCCCCTGCGCCAGGCGCCCCGTCCCTGTGTGCCAGGGCCCCTCTGCATTCAAAGCCCTCCTTAAGGGGCATGGCTGCTGTGAAGCCAGCAAGTGTCAGCTGAGAGCTGCCTCCCATGTAGTGTGCTAAAGCAAGTCAGGTTCCGTGGGAGAGGCCTGGGGCCAGCCTGGGAGAGGGTTCAGTGTCCCTTGCCCTGTATGGTTGGCTGTGCGTGTGGCAGGGATACGTGCCCTGCCCTTACACTGCCTCTCGTGCGCAGGCTGCCCTGTGCCCCTGCTGCCTCGTGCGCAGGCTGCCCTGTGCCCCTGCTGCCTCGTGCGCAGGCTGCCCTGTGCCCCTGCTGCCTCGTGCGAAGGCTGCCCTGTGCCCATGCTGCCTCGTGCGAAGGCTGCCCTGTGCCCGTGCTGCCCTCCACAGAAGGACTGGCGAGGACTTGCCGGGTGGCAGAGCTGATGCGCAGAGCCTAGCCTGCGGCGCTCCCTTGCCGCATGGGGAGACACGGTGCTTCCTCCTCTGAAGGGCCCTCTGGCTCTCTGGGTGGCATTATCCGTCCCTTCCCATTGTGAGCTCCTCAGGCGGGGGCTGCGTCTCATGTGGGGCTGGGGCAGCGCTTTGCCTGCTACTGCCACGTATGGACACGGGCGTTTTGGGGTTCAGTCCACTCCCATAAGGGGGTTGTGTCCTCGCCTGCCCTGCCGTTCTCTTGTCTGCCATACGGTCAGTTCTCTCCCCGCTACTCCACACTGGGGTCTCACAGCCCGGACCCCCCAGCAAGGCTACATGCATGCAGGTCACAGCCTGGCCTCCACTGCCCCATTACTGCTGGTAGAGCGACCGACGCCCTGGCCCCGGTCTCAGCTTTCCCCCATATGTCTGCCTGTGTGCTGGCCCATCCTCACATGCCCTCGTCAGTTCATTGTGTCTTCAGAGCAGGGGTGGGGAACCCCCAAATCAAACCCTCACCAATGTGGCCCCACATTCCTCACTAGAAGGGCCCAGGCTAGTAGATTTTGTGTGCTCCAGCCCACGGAGGGAGAGAGTTGCGGGGGGGCGCTGGAGCACCAACGTGGGCTCCCAAATGCTGGGGGGGGACCCCAAGTCTTGAGGGCCAGATCCAGGCAAGCTGGGGGCTGCATCCAGCCCCCAGGCCTTAGTTTCCCCACCCCTGCTTTACGGAGTCAATACAGTGTGGCTCATTCATATACCTGGACTTTGATTGCTATCCCAGCACTGGGCTGGATTGGATCCAATGTGAAATGAATTTATTTACTCCAAAAGAGAAGAGTAAGTGATGCCAAGGGTGAGGAATGATGGTAGAAGGGGTCACAAGGAAACACACGTGAAAATACTCTTCTGAGACCCAATAGAATTTCAGAAAGGTGCAGCCTTTGGTAGCCAGATTCTCACCTGCATGCTGCTCTGGAGTCTGCAGGTTTCCAGCTTCTCTTCCCTGCTTGTGGGCTTTCCATCCTCCTGCTCATTTGTATGCAAAGGAGCGTCCACTGTTTGGATTCCACACGGCTTAATTTACATTGGAGACAGGTAGGCTGCGGCCTCTCCTCCTGTCTGGGAGAAAACCGGTTTCTCCCTTTGTTTGGTCGCAGACTTTAAAGCAGAACATGAGTGGCTATCCGTAAATCCTCTGGTAGCATTAGTGCCTGCATTTTACAAGGATATTAATCAGCAGGGAGTCACGGGCTTTTATAAAACACCTCGCTCGACACACCGCTGTAACACAGTAAGAGAGTGTACAGTCAGTTGCTTTGGTTGCTTGTCATTTCAGGTGCAGCCCCCCTACCCCCAGCTTCATAACTGAGGCTGTCTCCCCTATTTGCTAGGCTGGTGGCTTTGTTCACCTTTTATGCAAATGGACCTTTGTTGCCGCTGGTCACATGTTGCTTAATTTACATCAGAGATGCTTTCAGGCAGGTGGAACCGTGTTCTTTTGTCTGCAACGGGCGTGGCTTAGACCAAACACATTTTAAGGCCATCTTTGCAGTGAGTTTCTAGAAAGTCCTTTGCAGGCTCACTGTAGGTAGATCCGGCAAGACTACTGATGATCAGCGAATTATTCGTTTCCCAGTGGTGTGCTCCTGTGGGCAGGGCTGGGCAATAAACAGCCGCGGGCTGGATGCAGTTCACCGGGGTTGGCCCCAGGGGGGCCGCTGGACACTTGATTTACCTGCGTATCCACGCCTGTGGCTCCCATTGGCCGTGGATTGCTGTCTCCGGCCAATGGGAGCTGCGGGAAGTGGTGTCCCCGTTTGCACTGCTTCCCATTGGCCGGGAATAGCGATGCGCAGCCATTGGGAGCAGCACGCGGCTGTACCTGCAGACACACATGTCAATAAAGTCTCCAGGGGCCTGCCAGGCCCTGTTGAAGCCATCTGTGGTGTACGTAGCTGTAAAACTCCAGTGCTTTTCTTTTCTGAGTACTGCCCCTTTAAATTCCTCCCTGTTCTGACCATGGAGTCCGCTGTGGCATGACGCACACACTCGGCTCTCTCTTACGGAGCCTGCACTGTACTTTGTTCCTCATTTCCCCCCCCTACCCCCCCCAGACTTTAAAATAAAAAGCTGGGAGGAGTGGGCTGCCCAGGGGGAGACGCAGGACAATGTGGTTGCCTCCAGCCGAGATTAGGGAAAGTGACTGGCCTGGGACATCTGGGATCAGATCCTTGCTGGTCACTTCATCTGTGCCTTGGTCCCCTGCCTGTAAAATGGGCACAGTGCTGCAGTAGCCCCCAGTTGGAGGTGTGAGGGGCACACCCACCCTGGAGGCCAGGAGCAGTCAGGCCCGGATCCTGCAAGCCGGACTCTGTGCAGCAGGAGGGGGGGGGGCGGTGGGAAGGTTGTGTTCGCTGGGCCAGTCTCCCCGGCCGACTGGAGTCCCGGGCTTGGAAAGCTGCGTCGGGGGCTAATTCTCCCAGACAGCTGGGTAAAGATGTTTTCTTAGGAGCAGCTGGAGATTCGCCGGAGGCGGGCCTGGGCAGCCGGGCGGGGAGGAAGTGCTACGTGCGGAACAGCTGCTGCGCTCCCTGGGGGCTTGTTATGTGTCTGCAAAGCTACAGCGCTGGCTCCCTGCGTCTGGGCTGTCCACACACCCGGCTGTTTCAGCCTTTCATCCTTCCAGTGCATGGCTGGCTCCCCGCACACCCTCCCCGGGGGGGCCAAGCTAGCCTGATTCCAGGGAGACAGACGTGGGAGGATATGCTCATGGCCTGCCTCTGTCTGGGCACTGCTGGGGGAAGCTCACTGCGGGCTGGGCGGGCTCTAGCAGGGCACGGCTGGGGGAAGCTTGTGGCGGGCTGGCCTGGCTCCGGCACAGTATCCAGCTCTGCCGTGGAGATCCAGCGGTGGGTGCTGGTGCCAGTCCCTGGGGTAGATGCAGCAGTGGACAGACAGAGAGACAGACTGTTTGGCCCCCCCCCCCTCCCCCAGTTTCCCCATCTCCTCTGCCAGGGAGCAAGCTGGTTAATTTCATGGGGGGGCCGAAAGGGGGGTGAAAGCTGGGAGGAAGGGGAGTGGGGGCAGGCAGGGAGACCAGACAAGAGGGGGAGGGGGCAGAACAAAACAGCAGGGAGGGAAGGAACGGGGAGGGGGGTGTTGAACTGCTGTGGGGGAGGTGCTGGGCCGGAGGGATGAAGCCGCCAAGGCGCCGGTGCTAGGGAGGGGGCAGGTGTGTGCCAGGGCCCAGGGGAGCAGGCGCAGTCAGGCAGACGTGGCCCTGCTCCCGCTGCCACTAATTAAGTGGGACTGCTCTGCAATTAACGCTGGCAGAGTGACAGGTGTGTGTGGCGGGGGGAGGTGGCTGGAGCGTCCCAGGAGAGTGGGGGGCGGGGGGGCAGGAGCAGCTGCAAACTGCTGCCAGGCTCCACTTCCCCCAAATCTAGCTTAGCCTGCGGGGCGAGTCCTGGGACAGATGCTGGTGCTGCCCATTTCCCCCCTCCCCCCGAGAAGAACCAGCCTGCCCACCCATGCTCGCTGGCGTCTGGGCTAACGGGATTCCTGCTGCAGCCGTGCTGGCGCTCTGCCCTTCCTAGCGCCTTCTGCCAGGGAGCCTAGTGCTTGGCAGATACAGAGTCAAATCCTCCCTCCCCCCCGGTGGTATTATCCCCAGGGAAACTGAGGCACAGGAGGGCCAGGGCCTTCTGCCATGCCACAGCGTGTGTCAGAGCAGGGGGTGCAGCTGGAGCATGGCTGGTTCCTTGGCACTGTGCTGAGATCGCTGCCCCGCTGAAGGCAGGACAGGAAGTGAAGTGGGCGGGCAGGGTCTGGCTGCCGCAGCAGGGCAGAGCGGGCTGGGCCGTTGGGGCGGGGGCTGGGAGTGGTCAGAGCAGTCCTGCCCGGTGAGAAGTGGCAGGCAGGGAAGGGGCAGGAAAGGAGGGGGCTGGTGTTAGAGCCTAGGAGATCACCTCTGGGTTGGGGTTACGGGACCTGAAGTGTGTTCTGGATTGCAGTGGGCAGATGGCTCTTATCTCTCCTGAAAAAAGGTGTTTCACGGTGGGTTTCTGTTAGGGCCCTTCATGGCCATGAAAAACGGCCTCTCGGGCCGTGAAGTCTGACCTCCACTGTGAAGTCTGGCTAGTGTAGGGGAGGGGCAGGGCTGGGGCCTCTTAGCACGTGCCCGACATCAGAGGCTAGTCTCAGTTGGGCTGGGGAGGGAGTGGGCTGCTTCTTCCCCTGCAGAGACTGCTCCCACGTCTGCATCACACCCGTTTTCGGCAACTTCCCCAGGCTGCAAGGAGCTCTGTGGCTGCTGGCTGGGAGCCCAGCTCTGAAAGCAGCGCTGCTACCAGCAGCAGCACAGAAGTGAGGGGGGGCCCTCTACAATAGCCTTGCAACTCCCCCTCTCTTTTGGGTTGTGAGTGTGGCCGGGTTGTCTAGCTTCTGTCTACTGCACGTTGGCCACGCTCTCCTTGCAAAGCAGCGCACCCTGTCGAGCGACCCGATACGCAGGGAACGCTGAGCCGGGGAATCTGCCGCTAATATTCGGCCTAGGTCGTTGCCCATTGAGACTCAGCCTGATGGTTCTGTTTGTCTGTCTTGTCTGTGGTGCGGCAACTTTGGAAGGGTGGGGAAGGTTCCAGGGGAGTTTCACAACAGTGTGATAGCTGGAAGAGGCTGATTTCTGTTGGTGTGGGCGGGAGGCAAGTCAGGCCCAGGGCGGGCCCGGGTGCTGCTGCAGGCATGGGAACGTGACTGGTGCCTCCTGCTGCCGCCTGCTCCTGTCACAGGCAGCGGCTTGAGAGGTTTGCCCGGGGGTTTGCCATACAGGAGGTTTGCTCGTGGCTCAAGTTTAGGGCTTAACCAGGCCCTGGTGCTGCCCCTTTCTTCAGGGACACAGCATTCCCGGAGCAGGGGCAGCAAAGGCCCAGCTGGGAGTGCGGGGGGCGACAGCACACGCGCAGTCGGGGTGTTTGATCCCCGGGAGATGTGCCCAGGCGATTGCAGGGTGCTTGGTGCCCATGACAGCCTCTGCGTTGGTGTCTCTCCGGCAGATCTATCGGAGGTGCTGGCTGGTGTTCAGGAAATCCTCCAGTAAAGGGCCCCAGCGGCTAGAGAAATATCCGGACGAGAAGTCAGTGTGCCTGCGCGGATGCCCGAAGGTTGGAGCGTCTCTGTGTGTCTGCCGCCCCTTTGCTGGGACACAGCTGAATAAACCCCCGAGGTTACCCCCCTTCCCACAGTGACCCCTGCTGGGCGGGACAGGAACGGTGGGGTGCTCCCCCAGCCAGCCAGCGCCCTCCCCTGCCCCACAGCGACCCCTGGTGGGCAGGACAGGAATGGCGGGGTGCTCCCCCAGCCAGCCAGCCAGCCATCTCCCCTGCCCCACAGTGACCCCTGCTGGGCAGGACAGGAATAGCGGGGTGCTCTCCCAGCCAGCCAGCCAGCCATCTCCCCTGCCCCACAGTGACCCCTGCTGGGCAGGACAGGCACGGCAGGGTGCTCCCCCAGCCAGCCAGCGCCCTCCCCTGCCCCACAGCGTCCCCTGGTGGGCAGGACAGGAACGGCAGGGTGCTCCGCCAGCCAGCCAGCCATCTCCCCTGCCCCACAGCGACCCCTGCTGGGCAGGACAGGAATAGCGGGGTGCTCCCCCAGCCAGCCAGCCATCTCCCCTGCCCCACAGTGACCCCTGCTGGGCAGGACAGGCACGGCAGGGTGCTCCCCCAGCCAGCCAGCCATCTCCCCTGCCCCACAGTGACCCCTGCTGGGCAGGACAGGAACGGCAGGGTGCTGCCCCAGCCAGCCAGCCATCTCCCCTGCCCCACAGTGACCCCTGCTGGGCAGGACAGGAATAGCGGGGTGCTCCCCCAGCCAGCCAGTGCGTCTTCCCTGCCCCACAGTGACCCCTGCTGGGCAGGACAGGAATAGCGGGGTGCTCCCCCAGCCAGCCAGTGCGTCTTCCCTTGCCCCACAGCGACCCCTGTGAGGAGGGGCTGGGAGTTGCTCCACAGCCAGTGCTCTCGCCCCACTGGTTACAGCAGAGCTAGGGCCTGGCCAAAGGTGTGCTGCGGTGAAGAGTTCCTTGGGCAGGGTGACTGCTGCCCACTGGGGAAGGCAGGGGCTGCCCCTGAATATCTCCTGCCAAGGGATGTGGCAGAAGCCCGGAGGGGCCAGGGGCGGAGGGAGACTCGCGGAGGGCAGCGGCTCAGGAACGCCTCTCCCCGGGCAGGTCACGGAGATCAGCAACGTGAAGTGCATCACGCGGCTGCCCAAGGAGACCAAGAGGCAGGCCGTGGCCATCATCTTCACCGACGACTCGGCCAGGACTTTCACCTGCGACTCGGGTAGGAGGGCATCTGCGGTGCCGGTCGGGAGCTGGCGGGGTCGCGAGCTGCAGGGCCAGGCCAGGCGGGCGGTTCCCTCTCGCAGGGCCAGGTCCAGGCCGGGCGGGCGGTTCCCTCTCGCAGGGCCAGGCCGGGCGGGCGGTTCCCTCTCACAGGGCCAGGCCAGGTGGGCGGTTCCCTCTCTCAGGGCCAGGCCGGCGGGCGGGCGGTTCCCTCTCGTCAGGGCCAGGCCGGGCAGGCGGGCGGTTCCCTCTCGCAGGGCCAGGCCAGGGCGGGCGGTTCCCTCTCGCAGGGCCAGGCCAGGCAGGCGGGCGGTTCCCTCTCACAGGGCCAGGCCGGGCGGGCGGTTCCCTCTCACAGGGCCAGGCCGGGCGGGCGGTTCCCTCTCGCAGGGCCAGGCCGGGCGGGCGGTTCCCTCTCGCAGGGCCAGGCCGGGGGGGCGGTTCCCTCTCGCAGGGCCAGGCCGGGCAGGCGGGCGGTTCCCTCTCGCAGGGCCAGGCCGGGCGGGCGGTTCCCTCTCGCAGGGCCAGGCCAGGCAGGTGGGCGGTTCCCTCTCACAGGGCCAGGCCGGGCGGGCGGTTTCCCTCTCGCAGGGCCAGGCGGGGGGGTTCCCTCAGGGCCAGGCCGGGCGGGCGGTTCCCTCTCGCAGGGCCAGGCCGGGCGGGCGGTTCCCTCTCGCAGGGCCAGGCCGGGCGGGCGGTTCCCTCTCGCAGGGCCAGGCCGGGCGGGCGGTTCCCTCTCGCAGGGCCAGGCCGGGCGGGCGGTTCCCTCTCGCAGGGCCAGGCCGGGCGGGCGGTTCCCTCTCGCAGGGCCAGGCCGGGCGGGCGGTTTCCTCTCGCAGGGCCAGGCCGGGCGGGCGGTTCCCTCTCGCAGGGCCAGGCCGGGCGGGCGGTTCCCTCTCGCAGGGCCAGGCCGGGCGGGCGGTTCCCTCTCGCAGGGCCAGGCCGGGCGGGCGGTTCCCTCTCGCAGGGCCAGGCCGGGCGGGCGGTTCCTTCTCGCAGGGCCAGGCCGGGCGGGCGGTTCCTTCTAGCAGGGCCAGGCCGGGCGGGCGGTTCCCTCTCGCAGGGCCAGGCCGGGCGGGCGGTTCCCTCTCGCAGGGCCAGGCCGGGCGGGCGGTTCCCTCTCGCAGGGCCAGGCCGGGCGGGCGGTTCCCTCTCGCAGGGCCAGGCCGGGCGGGCGGTTCCCTCTCGCAGGGCCAGGCCGGGCGGGCGGTTCCCTCTCGCAGGGCCAGGCCGGGCGGGCGGTTCCCTCTCGCAGGGCCAGGCCGGGCGGGCGGTTCCCTCTCGCAGGGCCAGGCCGGGGGGGCGGTTTCCTCTCGCAGGGCCAGGCCGGGCGGGCGGTTCCCTCTCGCAGGGCCAGGCCGGGCGGGCGGTTCCCTCTCGCAGGGCCAGGCCGGGGGGGCGGTTCCCTCTCTCAGGGCCAGGCCGGGCAGGCGGGCGGTTCCCTCTCTCAGGGCCAGGCCGGGCAGGCGGGCGGTTCCCTCTCGCAGGGCCAGGCCGGGCGGGCGGTTCCCTCTCGCAGGGCCAGGCCAGGCAGGTGGGCGGTTCCCTCTCACAGGGCCAGGCCGGGCGGGCGGTTCCCTCTCACAGGGCCAGGCCGGGCGGGCGGTTCCCTCTCGCAGGGCCAGGCCAGGCAGGTGGGCGGTTCCCTCTCACAGGGCCAGGCTGGGCGGGCGGTTCCCTCTCGCAGGGCCAGGCCGGGGGGGCGGTTTCCTCTCGCAGGGCCAGGCCGGGCGGGCGGTTCCCTCTAGCAGGGCCAGGCCGGGCGGGCGGTTCCCTCTCACAGGGCCAGGCCGGGCGGGCGGTTCCCTCTCGCAGGGCCAGGCCGGGCGGGCGGTTTCCTCTCGCAGGGCCAGGCCGGGCGGGCGGTTTCCTCTCGCAGGGTCAGGCCGGGCGGGCGGTTCCCTCTCGCAGGGTCAGGCCGGGCGGGCGGTTCCCTCTCGCAGGGCCAGGCCGGGCGGGCGGTTCCTTCTAGCAGGGCCAGGCCGGGCGGGGCGGTTCCCTCTCGCAGGGCCAGGCCGGGCGGGCGGTTCCTTCTAGCAGGGCCAGGCCGGGCGGGCGGTTCCCTCTCACAGGGCCAGGCCGGGCGGGCGGTTTCCTCTCGCAGGGCCAGGCCGGGCGGGCGGTTCCCTCTCGCAGGGCCAGGCCGGGCGGGCGGTTCCCTCTCGCAGGGCCAGGCCGGGCGGGCGGTTCCCTCTCGCAGGGCCAGGCCGGGCGGGCGGTTCCTTCTAGCAGGGCCAGGCCGGGCGGGCGGTTCCCTCTCGCAGGGCCAGGCCGGGCGGGCGGTTCCCTCTCGCAGGGCCAGGCCGGGCGGGCGGTTCCCTCTCGCAGGGCCAGGCCGGGCGGGCGGTTCCCTCTCGCAGGGCCAGGCCCGGCGGGTGGGCAGCTCCCTCTCACAGGGCCAGGCCAGGCGGGTGGCTCCCTCTTGCAGGGCCAGGCCAGCGAGCGGGCGGCTCTCTGGAGATGCCTCGGTCCCCCTGTCTGTGCAGCGAGGCTGCTAATTGAGGCCCCCGGACGGCCAGGGCAGCGTCACCGAGGAACCATGTTCCCAGTCCTCGTGGCTGCACAGCCAGCTTGGAAACAGGCCAGACTAGCCGGGGTCTGCAGAGAGCCTGAGCTCCCAGCTGGCTCACAGACCCCTCCCCTCCTTAGGTCTCAGCCACCTGCCCAGTTAAATAGCTATGCTCTTTGCAGCAACAGCTGTCTCATGCTTTGATCCCCCAGACCTACTCCGCTCCCTCACCTTCCTGGGTGCCCCGCCATCCCCGTCCAGTTGCCAAAACCTGCCTCCCCCCCCCCCCCCGAGAGTTTCTCTTGCGCAGCTGATCCAAACTCGCAGACAGTACGAACGTGGGGGCAGCAGGAGGACAGAATGAGAGCTCAGCAGAAATGACCCAGGGCGAGTGCTGACTGTGGGAGGAATCCTCCTTCCTTACTGAAAGCCCTTGGTTTGAGGGCCGGGGAAACTGGCTCAGCGCTCCAGCCTGCCACCCGGGGAAGCCGCGGCTGGCCGGAGAGCTGGCGTGCAAGGGGGCTTGGTGGGGATCAGCCTGGGGGAAAACGCGTTGCGATCCCAGGGCCTGTGGCTGGACTGATTTGTATTCAGCCCGTCATGGCTCGTGGGACCTCACCCTGGCCTGGAGGGCGGGGGAAGATCTTCCGTGGCTTGGTGGGTTCTTGGGCTTGCAGCTCCACCACTGGCGCTGGGAGAGTCTTGGCTCCCCAGGCAAGGCAGGGCCTGGCCTGGGCTGAGCCGGGTGGGAGACGCCCAGAGGTGCTGCTCTTCCCTCTGAGTGGGTGCGGAACCCCCGCCCCGCCCGGTGTCGCCGGCCAGGCTAACATTCAGGCCCGGAGGCCCCCGTGTGCCTGGGAGCGGTGACCTGTGACGTCTGGGAGCCCTGCGGCGGCAGCTGCGTGCGGGCGCCCGCTGCAGGACAGGAGCTGCAGCTGCAGGGTCGGTGTGAGGCGGGCTGGCTCTCTGCCCCTCGCTCCCCTGTTCTGCCCTTGCCCTCGTGGCTGGAGATCGCCTGAGGCGGGCTGACCCTGCTGGGGTCACATTCAGACTCGGGTCATTTCTACCCACCTAAAATGGACCCCCTGGGTTTTCTACTCCCCTTGCTAAACTCTGCTCTGTACTATTGCTGCTGCAGGGGCTCTGTGATGCGCCACCCCAGAGGTTGCTGCATTTTGTGGGTTGGGGGCGTGAGCTCTCTCCTGTATGAATCAGGCCAAAATCCCGACTCCCTCACTTGGCTGTTAGCCCTGCCCCACGGGCATCCCGGGCCTGGGAGAGCAGGGGACAATTCCCCTAAGCCTCCAGGATCTGGCCTGTCGTACGGTGCTCAGGCCCTTTGTGACGAATGGGCACGAGGACAGGCCAGCTCGGTCTGTAGCGCCTGGGGCTGGTCCTCTCAGTGGGGCGGGTTGAGCGCTGGGCTGGGAATGCCCCGGTGCAAACAGACTGGCACGCAGGAGGCTGGGCTCTGGCAGACAAAGGTACCACGAGAGCCAGGGGGTGGGAAAGGGGGCACTAGGATGGGGGCTGGCGTGTCCCCCATGGGGCTAGCCCCGTTCAGGCTGGATGCGAGTGCTGGGCGCTGCGTGGGAGGGCCAGGGGCAGCTCGTCAGGGCTGTGGCGGATTCTCCAGCGGTGGAGATTCGGAAATCACGGTGAGCTGGTTTTCCAGCAGGCGCCCGAGATCGACCGGGAATGAACTCAGGGGTCCTGGCTGGAGGGGCCGGGCCTCGCGCTGTGTGAAGGGCCAGCGGCAGGGCACGCGTGGGGCCCTGGGAGTACAGGGAGCGTGGTGACCCCAGCTGGCTGGGGGAGCCGAGGACGCCGGGGCGGGTGCTGACAGGGGCTCTCGGCTCCCTGCAGAGCTGGAGGCCGAGGAGTGGTACAAGACCCTGTCCGTGGAGTGCCTCGGAGCGCATCTCAACGACATCAGCCTGGGGGAGCCCGACCTCCTCGCTCCCGGGGTGCAGTGCGAGCAGACGGGTGAGAGAGCTGGCAGCGCCCAGGGGGACAGAAGGCAGCCGGGACGGGGAGCGCCCTGCAAGAAGGCTGGGCTCCCCCTTCCTGAGATCATCGCCCCGTGGGGATAGCTGGGGGCACCGGGAGGAGGGGCTGAGCATGTCCCCCTGTGGGGCTAGCAGGGGCCACTGGGCTGGGGGGCTGGGCACATCTCCTTGTGGATAACTGGATGTATTGGGATGAGGGATGGGTGTGTCTCCCTGTGGGGCTAGCATGGGGCACCAGAATGGGGGCTGGTTTGTCCGCCCATAGGGCTAGTGGGGGATACTGGGATGGGGGTTGGGCATGTCTCCTCATGGGAATAGTGGGGGCGGTGGGATGGGAGCAGGGCGTGTTCCCCCGTGGGGCTAGCAGGGGATACTGGGATGGGGGTTGGTTTGTCCCCGCTTGGGACTAGCAGGGGGCACTAGGGTGGGGGCTGGGTGTGTCCCCCATGGGGATAGCAGGGGGCACTGGGATGGGCGTGTCCCCCATGGGCTAGCAGTCACCTTCCTTCACGTCAGTGCCTGTCTCCCCCCACAGATCGGTTCAATGTGTTCCTGCTGCCCTGCCCGAACCTGGATGTATACGGGGAGTGTAAGCTGCAGATCACCCATGAGAACATCTACCTCTGGGACATGCACAACCCCCGAGTCAAGCTCATCTCATGGCCCCTGTGCTCGCTGCGCCGCTACGGGCGCGATGCCACCAGGTTCACCTTCGAGGCTGGCCGGTAGGACGCTCCTCGCTCTGGCCGCATGTCTGCCCGGCCTGCCGGGGGCGTGGGCAGGGACCCGCGGTGCTCGGGCTGTGCTGGGCAGCGCAGTGAGTGTGGACGGGGCCAGGACCCCCCTGCTGCCGGAGACACCCCTCCAGCCGTGCTGGCTGACTCTGAGTGCTTGTGAACGTGAGGGAAGGTGAAAACCGGGAACCGGGTCAGCTCTGCCAAACCCCCTCTGCTCCGAAACAGCCCCCTTCTGACAGGTTGGGCTTGCTCAGTTACAACTTGAGACTGCGGCTCACACCGGCGTCACTGGGAAAGCTTGGCTCAGCCAGGCCTGGGTGGCTTAGGGACTCGGCTAATTACCAGATGGAGAGGCAAGAAACTTGATCTTCCCTTTCATGCTGGACCTTCCCATCCATGACTCATCACTCGGAGCTTTTATAGAGTGAGAAAAACCCTCATCCTCATCCATCTGTCCTGCTGCGGAGCCTTTGAACTGGCGCCTGCAAGAAACATGCTGCTGGTGCTTTGGCAGCAGAACCTGGCAGCGGTTTGGGGGATGCCGGGGGGACATCCCCTCTCACCACTTGGTGACTAGGAACGTGCTATTCCAGGCATGTACCCTGGCCACTCGCTTAGTCCCCGAGTGCAGAGGGGCCCCAATGGGGGATTGGAAGGGAATGGATGATTTATCTGAAGATTTAAACTGGTGCCCATCAGCTGTGGCGTCGTTTCAGCCCGGTGCATGAGGGGCCTAGGACTGAGTGGAGTTTTGTGGGCCAGCTGGCAAAACTGGCTTCCGTGCCACCCTGGGGCTAGCGTGAAAAGGTGATCGCAAGAGGAGGCTTTCTCTGGGGTTAGAGATCTAGGTGCCAAGGGAATCTTGCTAAGGGGCTCTGACCATGGGGAAGGCTCACTTGAGAAGCCAGAGGGCAGAGGCCCCCCACTTGTGGGGCAGCCCCACCACAGGGGCACAGAGGAATGTTTGGGGAGGAGTGCAGGGGGGGGTGGGGGTAGGGAGGGATGGGCTCTTAGCCTCAGCCGCAGGCTCTGCCTCCACCCACCTTTCCACATTGCCCCCTCTCCTCGCCCACTGAGGGCAGATGGACAGCAGTAAGGGAGGGCATAAAGTGAACAGTTTGGGGATCACTGCCCTAGAGGGGCCTGATTTTCAGAAAGGGCTGATCCTTCCTTCTCTGAAAACCCGGCCCCTTTAAAGTGCCTCAAACTGGGAACCCCAAATCATTAGCCCTGGGGTGGGCAATAATTTTTGGCCAGGGGCCACTTCAGAAATTTTTTAAGAGGCCCTGGGCTACCCCAGAAGGGGCGGGGCCTCGGGAAGGGGGCGGGGTCAGGCACTTCCCTGCCCACAGACCCTGATTGGTCTGGGCGTGGGGGAATGTGTGAAGTCTTTGCCCCCACCCCCTTCAGAGAACCACTAGCTGTTCTGAACAGCTGGCAGTTCCCTCTAGGTCAGTGTTTCTTAAACTGTGTCAGTCAGAGGTGTGCTGCAGAGAACAACAGAGTTCAAAATAGCCACCCTTAAAGGGGCAGGCGACTTTTTTTTTTTTGCTCAACAAAAAATCCTTGGTGTTCCTCATAAAAAAAAATTGTTTGGTGTTCCTCAGTCTTAAAAAGTTTAAGAAACACTGCTCTAGGTGCCTGCATCCCTGGTGGTGGGAGAAGATTTTGCACAATCAGAGCCTGGCGGCGGGGGGAGCATGTGAAGTCTCCTTTCACCCTGCCCCTGCCCTGCAAGATGCCGCGCAGTCCTTGCAGGGCGGGAGGAGATTTGCATGCACCCCTGTCCGTAGGCCCTGATTGGCCCGTGGCTGGGGGAGCGGCAGGACCTCCACGGGCCAGATCAACCCGCTTGGCAGGCCAGATCCGGCCCACAGAGGCTCTTTTACCCACCCCTGTATTAGCTACTGGTGGAAGCGTAGGTCTGGCTTCCGCTAGCACTCGGCATCTACGCCCTTAGCTGAACAAGAGCTTGTAGGCTGAGCCCCTCTGGAAATCAGGCCCCGATGCAGCATCAGTATCCAGTGGGGTCCAACAGCTTGGAGTGGGACGGGAAGTGAGTCTTCTGAGATTAGAAGCCTGCTCCTGCTGGCCTCTCCTGGGTCCCTCTGGAGGCCGAAACGTGAATGAACAATAGGCAGAACCAACTGATCTAAACTTGGCCTTGATGGTCGTAAATTGAGGTGCCTCTCGTGACCCTCCGTGGTCTGCTCCCGGGGCCACGTTGTGACCAAGAGTGGCATCCGTCAGCCCCGCCTGGTAACGTCTGCTCCACCGTGCGACTCGCCAAGAGCAACATGCCCAGTCCAAGCGGAGGGCTCATGATGGGGAGTCAGTAATTATGGGCTCTGCTACTCCCAGGGCTGTAGAAACACTCCGACAGCAGAGCATCCGCGGGGCCGTTTATCAGAACTACTTAAAAACCAGCAAACAGGAACAAACCCTGACTCAGTCATCAACATTTAAACACGCTTCTGTCACTCCTGATTGTTGTGTGTTGTTACCAAACTAGAAAGGGAATCCGTTGAGTGATTTCTGATAGCTTTCTTTGTTAGGATAACGAGTCTTGTGGATAAGGGAGAAGCAGTGGATGTGGTATACCTAGACTTTAGTAAGGCATTTGATACGGTCTCGCATGATATTCTTATCAATAAACTAGGCAAATCCAACTTAGATGGGGCTACTATAAGGTGGGTGCATAATTGGCTGGATAACCATTCCCGGAGAGTAGTTATTAATGGCTCACAATCCTGCTGGAAAGGTATAACAAGTGGGGTTCTGCAGGGGTCTGTTTTGGGATCAGTTCTGTTCAATATCTTCATCAACAATTTAGATATCAGCATAGAGAGTGCGCTTATTCAGTTTGCAGATGATACCAAGCTAGGAGGGGTTGCAGCTTTGGAGGACAGGGTCATAACTCAAAACGATCTGGACAAATTGCAGAAATGGTCTGAGGTAAACAGGATGAAGTTTAATAAGGACAAATGCAAAGTGCTCCACTTAGGAAGGAACAATCAGTTTCACACAAAGGCTGTGTCTAGACCGGCCAGTTTTTCCGCAAAAGCAGCCGCTTTTGCGCAAAAACTTGCCAGCTGTCTACACTGGCCGCTTGAATTTGCGCAAGAGCACTGACGTTCAAATGTAAGAAATCAGTGCTTCTTGCACAAATACTTTGACGCTCCCGTTCGGGCAAAAGTCCTTTTGCGCAAAAGGGCCAGTGTAGACAGCTCAGTTTTGTTTTGCGCAAAAAAGCCCCGATGGCTAAAATGGCGATCGGGGCTTTCTTGCGCAAAAGCGCGTCTAGATTGGCCATGGACGCTTTTGCGCAAAAAGTGCTTTTGCGCAAAAGTGTCCGTGCCAATCTAGACACACTCTTGCGCAAATACTTTTAACGGAAAACTTTTCCGTTAAAAGCATTTGCGCAAATTCATGCCAGTCTAGACGCAGCCATACAGAATGGGAAGCGACTATCTAGGAAGGAGTACGGCAGAAAGGGATCTAGGGGTTATAGTGGACCACAAGCTAAATATGAGTCAACAGCGTGACGCTGTTGCAAAAAAAGCCAACATGATTCTAGGATGCATTAACAGGTGTGTTGTGAGCAAGACACAAGAAGTCATTCTTCCGCTCTACTCTGTGCTGATTAGGCCTCAGTTGGAGTATTGTATCCAGTTCTGGGTGCCACATTTCAAGAAAGATGTGGAGAAATTGGAGAAGGTCCAGAGAAGAGCAACAAGAATGATTAAAGGTCTAGAGAACATGACCTATGAAGGAAGACTGAAAGAATTGGGCTTGTTTAGTTTGGAAAAGAGAAGATTGAGAGGGGACATGATAGCAGTTTTCAGGTATCTAAAAGGGTGTCACAAGGAGGAGGGAAAAAACTTGTTCTTCCTGGCCTCTGAGGATAGGACAAGAAGCAATGGGCTTAAACTGCAGCAAGGGAGGTTTAGGTTGGACATTAGGAAAAAGTTCCTAACTGTCAGGGTGGTTACACACTGGAATAAATTGCCTAGGGAGGTTGTGGGATCTCCATATCTGGAGATATTTAAGAGCAGGTTAGATAAATGTCTATCAGGGATGGTCTAGACAGGACTGGGTCCTGCCATGAGGGCAGGGGACTGGATTCAATGACCTCTCAAAGTCCCTTCCAGTCCTAGTATTCTATGATTCTATGATTTCTTTGTAAAGGTGGGGGAAGGACGTAATTCCCCGACTGTGATACTGGAGGGTAGTTGTATCACTGGAAAAAGGAGATCCGCTTATTCTTTTGTCAGTGTAAGAGGTAGAAGGATATCTGTGGCTGGCTGAGTGTGTGTGCTGTGAAAAGCTACCCCATGGAACACTTTTTCAGGTGGTCTAGAACTGTGTTTCTCAACCTTTTTTTGCTCATGGCCCCCTTCTGAGCCTCGTTTAACTCTGTGGCCTCCCTCATAGCCGCTGTTAGTTGGAAAAAAAGGTATATAATTTACCTAATGTTCCGTTTTTTCCATGTGGCCCCCTAGAGGTAGGGCGTGGCCCCTGGGGAGCCATATGGCCCACGGATGAGAACCACTGGTCTAGAACAGTGTTTCTCAACCTTTTTTTGTAAAGTACCCCCTTTTAAAAAAATTATAAGTAGCCCCAGGACCTACAGTTTTCAGACACACAAGATTTTTTTCTACCATTGCAACACATTTGTTTAAACAGCTTAATTGTAGTCGGGCAGGCAATGAAATTTTGGGGTATAAAAAGTACAAAAATAATAAAGCACTGTAAAACTGAAAACAAAAATTCAGTTTTCTCCAAATGTCAGTTGTGTTGACGTACCTCCCAGACTTCTCTCGAGTACCCCTAAGGGTACTTGTACCACTGGTTGAGAAACACTGCTCTAGAAAACTGGTTCCTTTGAGTCCAGAGTGCAAAAGCTGTGCTGCTCCTAGAGGCCAAAGGACCAGGCATACAAAACAACCCTTTGCAAAGATGTACCTGCATCGCTCTCTTTAACAAACCCCAGCTGGCAGGGCTTCTGGTGCAACAGCTTAAATAACCGGTTTGCAAGGGGTGTGGGGAGAGATGGGGTGACTCTGATGTGTGTGTACGACTGTCTGATGTGCAAGCTGGGGGGCGAGTGGGGATAGTGTGATGGAGGGTGCATGGGGGTGGTTGTAAGCATGGCAATACCGTGTGTGGGTGTGACATGAGCAGGACAGGTATGCCCCGGGTGACGCTGTACATCGATGTCCTCTTGCTCAGCAGGATGTGTGACGCGGGGGAAGGGCTCTACACCTTCCAAACGCAGGAGGGTGAGCAGATTTACCAGCGGGTGCACAGTGCCACCCTGGCGATCGCAGAACAGCACAGGCGGGTCCTGCTGGAGATGGAGAAGAACGTGCGGGTGAGTCCCCAGGGCCCTGAGTGAACCAGCTCCCCGGGCACAGCAGGTTCAGGGAGGAGACCAGGGCAGGGGACGGGGCTCATGCTAGAAGAGCTGATGGTTGGCAGATGTGTACACCACTGCCGGCGGTCTCGCGCACCACACACTGAGCTGAACGAGACTGTGTCGGCGGGAGGAACCCCCTTGGGACGATCACTAGGGTGGGGATCCATACGGTGGTGGAGGGAACCGATAAACTACCAGCATTCAGCATGTCAGACCCTCTGGTGAGTGCTTCTGGCTCTGCGTCTCTGCCCACTTAGCTCATGCCAACTTCCTTGTGTAGGCCCACGCCGTGCATGTCCACACACGAGTGTCATCCCCTTCCTTGTTTGCACATCCCCACACCAGGCACACCGTTCCTCACAGGCTACCCACTTCGTTCCCTTCGCATTCACGGCTAGCTTAGTGTGTTACCATAGCAACCTGTGGTTACTGCAGAATGGCCGGAGATGCTACCGTTGGGCTTTGTGCCATGTTCCACGGTATGCTGCAGCCGGCTTTCCAGAACGCCAGCGCCCTCACGGCTCCTGCCGTAACCCAACACTTTCCTGGTGCAGGGTTCTCCCAGGTGCGGCTAGTGACGTCAGCCTGTTCCAGGCCCGAGGCATCTGCGAAGCGCTTGCAAGCTTGTTTGGGTTTCATTTTTCAATAAGAAAAACAGAGTCCGCCCCCCCTGCAATGTAGTCAGTACGTTCCATGCGCTGTTTCCCGAGTTGAGGGTTCATCTCCATTCAGAAAAACAGGTGGCTACGAATGCTTAACCAAGCCCTCTCTCTTACAGACCCATATTCTGCAGGCCTGGCGTTCCACCCTTATCTTACTGATCTATCTGATGTGCACTCATAGTGATCCACACTTGTTAGTTCTCTGCCCCCGGGGAACTTCCAACCTAATCTAGCACCCATCCATGAGTTACCTGAGTGCGCGATTCTACGGGTGGCTAGCTACAAACTCAGTGCCCAAGCTCAGATGATAAAGAAGCTGGGAACCCCCCTGTAATTTTATCTTACCTGGCACGTGCTGTGTAGATCACTGCACATGATCAGAAGCTTCAGGGGGTAGTTGAGTTAGTCTGTACAGGATAAACTGAAAAAATACAAACAACAAATAGTCTGGTAGCACTTTAAAGACTAACAAACCATGGAGATGGGATCATGAGCTTTCGTGGGCACAGCCCACTTCTTCAGATGACTGGAGTTTTGAGTTTAGGATGTGCAGACCCAAAACAAATAGGGGAGAGAGGGGAAGGAAATAAAATGGAAGGGGGCAGGAAACAAGGAGCAGAGAGTATGAAAATATCAAAGGGAAAACCAAAGAGGCAGCACTGGTAATCTATAAGCACCTAAAGATTGGCTAGTTAAAAGAAGCAGATGAGGATCATAGGATAGCAATCAGAGAGGAAGGGTACTAACGCAAGAACTTACACAGACAAAGAGCTGTTGGCACCTTCATTGAATGTTAGGCTGATAATGTCCCAGCCATCCGTTAGCTCGTTAACTCGATTGAAGAGGTCATCAGTGTGAAAATTGAATTTGTGGATGAATTGTAATTCCAGTGCTTCTCTGTGTACTTGTAGTAGAATAGGTTTGTGACAAGGCAGCCACTCAGAGATCTTTTAAACAGTGATTAGTGTACCTTGTGATCACGGCTACTTGTGATCACAGCTACGTGGGGGTGAATGAATATTATAGGTCCCTGTCCAGCAGAGCCCAGAAGCCTGGTCCCTGGGAGTAAAACAAAGGCTCGACTTGTTTACTCACATACTCCGGTGAAGCGGGACTCCGGCGAGGACTCTCGTTTTCCTGATGTGCATGTTTAAATTCCCAACCTCAGTGTAGCGCTTACCCCCCCGTCCAGGGACACGTCCCTGCCTCCTCTGCTCGGACCCATAGAGAACGCTAACTGGCTAATCCCTAGCACTGTTCCGCAGCCGCGGTAAAACCTAGCCAGTGGGCAAACCCACTTCTAGCACTGGGCACGAGCAGCCATGTCAGGGAGCAAAGGGGCAAGGGCTGCCGAAAGGCCTAGCAAGGAAGAGGAAGCCCCGTGAACGGGTTATAAAGCGCTAGTTTTATTCATTTTTCAATAAAGAAAAACAGCCCATCCCCCCCACAATGAGGTTGGTACGTTCCACACGCGATTCCCTGACCGGAGGGGACATCTCCATTCATAAATACGGGTGGCTAAGAATGCTTAAGCAGAAGGAGAGACCGGATTGGCTGGCCAGGTTTAGCTGCCAAGTAGGCGCTGGGCCCTTAGAAATGAACCCTGGCCCCAAGAGCCTGTCTCTGCATTTGTAATCCGATTCATTTCAGGTCTCTGCTACCATTTGGAATACTGCCCCCAGACCTGCAGTGCTCCAGTCCCTTGCAGTAACCTAGGTCCCTCGGTCTCGGTTACAGCACAAGGAAGAGAGGGGAGACTAATCCGTCTGCAAGCGATTCGAATTCCCCTGGCCTACGGGGTGTTTGAGGGCATTGCGGTGTGACTCTGTCTGGCCATTTGCAGCTCCCTGTGCGCTCCCACTGGGTCGTTGTGTGGATTCCCAAAGCTTTCGGGCCTGCCTGTAGAGCAGCAAGGGGGATCCCACCCTTTCCCTGCGATGCCACTTTCTCCCAGGAGAATCGGGGCGTTCAGCCGCTCCCGGTCCAGTTCTCGGCTTGCGTCTCGGGGCTGCATGCGTTCCTTTGCTTCGTCCACGGTGTCTGATCCCCCGGACGCTCGGAGACACTGATCTTTCCTGATCCCCGACACACTCGAGGTTACAAAAGACGATGCCCCGTGACATGCCAGAGTTCAGGCTCCGCCCACTCCAGTGGCTAATTTCAGAGGAATCTCGGGCCCCTAGCGCTCAGGCCACGTTGGCTCAACAAGAATTGGTTTTAACTCAGGGGAGCCCAGTGCAACAGGCTGATGTTTAAAACAGTCCCCGTCCCCTTCTGTCTCTTTGCAACAGCTGCTGAACAAGGGCACAGAACACTACTCCTATCCCTGCACGCCCACCACCATGCTGCCCCGGAGCGCCTACTGGCACCACATCACCGGGTCGCAAAACATCGCCGAGTCCTCCAACTACGCTGGTGAGTGTCCCCGCAGCTCCCCTTGCCTGTCCCGCTCCCCTTCCCCCTTCCCCTACTCCCTCCCAGAGCGTCTCGGACCGCTTCTGCCGCAGGTGCTGTTTTACTGCTCCGTGGGCTCTGCAGATTGTGTGGGAAGCTTTCCGTGCTCCCCGTGGGCTGTGGGGCAGCACTGGCCGGGCAGGAGCGTCCTGCTACCCCAGCCTCTTCCAGCAGGTGGCGATGTGGAGATTACTGCAAGGACACTGGCAGGGAAGGTGCTTGCCAGGTCTGCAGTCCTAGCCTCTCCCAGCAGGAGGCGCTGAAGGGCACGACTGAGGTTCCTTACGGGGCTACAAGGACAACATCGTACAAATACAAACTAGGGCCGTCAAATATCGGTTAAGCGAATAGTCGAGTAATTCTTATCGGTTAGTCGACTATTCTGTAGTCCCGAGGGGCAGGGCTGGCAGCCACCGAACTCTGGTCCTGCTCCTCCACGCTGCTGCCTCTCTACCAGGGGGGAGCTAGTCCACGAGGGGAGCCAGTTTAAAAACCAGCTCCCCGTCACCCTGTGCTGCTGCCTCTGATAGAGAGGCAGCAGCCCGAGGTGCCAGCAGCCTGTCTAGGGGGGTCTGAGCTCCCAGTCCCGGCATGAGCCAGGCTGCCTGCCCACCCGGCTCCTAATACACTTTCAATGCAGAGCCGCAGCCGGGGTAGGTCCCGGACCCGGCGCAAGCCAGGACTGAGCTGGGCTGCTGGCCAGCCTGCTAAAAAATGTCCTGGCAAGGTGGGGGGAGGGATATGCACGTCCCCTATAGCATTAACCTATGAGCATTTGTTTAGCGGTTAACCGGCTACACTACTACAGCCCTCGTACAAACCTCTGCTTTGTCTGCAGGGGAAGTATACTCCGGGGCCCAGGCCAGCTCGGACACAGACCTCCTGAACAGGTTCATCTTATTGAAGCCAAAGCCTGCAAAAAGTGGCAAGAGCGACAACAAAGAATCCAAGTCTGCTTCTCAGTGACTGTGCTCTGGAGTGGAGAGGCCCCGCCCCGGGGCCAGGCCATGCTGGAGAAAGGGGGCGCGAAGTGCAGGAGAGATTTGTTTTCCAGCGCTCCCTCCCCTCCTTTCCTGAGAGTGCTGAAGTTCTGGGAAGCCTCCCCACTCTTTGGAGAAGTTATCAGAGCTCCTGCCTGCAGGGAAACGGAGCGAGACTGCATCCTGTGTGCCGGGCAGGAGACTGGAGGTCGAGATGGCGGCCCCGGGGGCCCTGGCCGTGCCGTTTCACCAGACTGAGCACGAGGAGCTAAGGAAAGGGAAGACGGCAACTAGCTCGATGTTGTTAAATGATTTTAAACATATATTGCTACTACGTATTCTATATTAAGAGATTTTCCTTCTCACTCGAATGCAGATTTCTTAGACATCGGGACGAGGTGACACCGCAGACCTTTAATTCTTGGGTGGATGGATCTTTCTTTTATTTCTTCTTTAGGGTGGCATCACAGAGGAACCGCAGCCACAGTTGGAGGAGACGCCTCCCCCCACACCTCTGCTGGGAAGGGACGATCCCCAGCAAGGCTCACAGGGGAAGGAGCGAGTTTTCTCAGGTGGCCGGTGGGGTGG
Organism: Pelochelys cantorii; assembly: GCA_032595735.1. Taxonomy (NCBI): domain Eukaryota; kingdom Metazoa; phylum Chordata; order Testudines; family Trionychidae; genus Pelochelys; species Pelochelys cantorii. Next base: position 85,146 of record CM064339.1, on the reverse strand, counting down.
AGGTTAACTGTTGGCCACCGGTGGGAACAGTGAAGAGTCATTCGAAGCGGGGCAGCTGACGTGAACAATTTGGAGAGTCTGCAGCTAGTCCGGCTTGTTCTGTTGGGACCAGACCTGCCCCCAAGAGTCCCAGTTGCTGGCCAGGCTGAGACTGAATCCGTTGGAGAGGGAGGAACGGGGACTCGCTCGTCTACACTCGCTTGGCACCGCTCGGCGTGCGCAGAACACACGCACAGTCGAACTGTTTGACATCTCAGGAGAAACTGGTTTTCCTTGCGAACTGCAACTTCGGCACAAATGCCCCCAGCTTCCGGAGAGGGGTGCCCTCGACGGGCTGGGGACCAGGTTTCCGCTGCATTAGCTCTGTCTCCTCGGTTCAGCGTCTCACAGCGGGGCTGCAGTGAGGATTACCCCCCAAACCAAGGCCTTCTCTCGAGAGCGAGCCAAAGCACAGCAGTTTACTCATGAAGGAGAGGGTGTATATACAAAGCCGCCCCATTTTAGCTCTGATTGGCAGGGCTACCCCCCTCCCACCTGTCAAACACAGCCACTACTTACTTTGCTACACAGCCCCCTGCCCAATCGACCTGTTTGGCAGAGCCAGCCCACCTGGGATGCATTCAGGCTGAGAAGTTCCCTTCTTACCTCCCCAGGAGGGCCAATGGCAAAAGCTGAAATCCCATTGATAGACGAATCAGAGACACAGCTGGTCATGTGACCACCTCCCCGCTGCCTCCTTGTAAGGGACATTGTGCTTTTAGCGATGGCATGGGACCCTTCGGTCCCATTTGGGGCCCCAGGGTTTCAAGGTGGGGTTGCTGCCAAGGCCCATTTCAATCTTCCTTCTAGCTCCTCCCTCCCTTGCCACGAGATGCCCGTGGGTCACTAGTGAGCCCCCCCCCCCGTCCACGGAAGTTGGTTTCACTATGCCGAAATCCAATCAAAGCAATTGATTTTCTAGTTCTGCTATTTACTGAATACCTTTCAGAAGGGCTATCTTTTTATTGTAGTACCAACACTGGGGTTTCCTCTGCTGGGGGGGGGTGTTGCTTTGTAACACGTACAGTACTGTCTCTGGGCTGGGGGAGACCCTGCGGCTATCACCTGTACATACTTGTGTTCTGGTTGTGTGTGTAGATGGTGTGTAAGACAGCGAAGGCCTTTCAGGCAGATCTGCTGGGAAAGCCCTGGCACGCAAGAGCAGCGACTGCCCAAGCTGCCCTGGTGCGAGCCCCACTACATTTGGTGTCCTTCTTCCTGTGACACTTGTCTGGAGTGACAGGAACCAGCCAGCGTCAAGCCTGGAGCCCGTACCCTGTGGAATAGTGGGTCAGATGAGCTTAGTGGAGGGAGGGCCTCACAGCTGAGGTGCAACTGGCTGTCAGTTCCTCCCCTAAACCCCCACCTGGGTGCCCTGGCTATTAGCTCTCACTTTAGGCACTAGGGTAAAATGCTTTTTGTTCAGGCTCCAGCAGCCCCCACCCTCAGCTGCTGTAGTCAGTGCCATCCCTTGGGAACTACAGTGAGTTGCCCCAGGGGGGCTCTGCCTTCGAAACATCACTGCAGAGGCTTTGAAAAGTGTCTGTAAGGCTAGAGCCTGAAGGCCGGGCTTTCCTAGGGGGACAGGCCCAGCCCTGAGGTTCAGAGGCATGGCAAGGGAAGTGGGGCCGTGAAGCACCAGGACAGGTGAAGGAGCTGGCCGAAACCAGGCTGCCTCAGGAATTAGATGCAAAGGTGGGTTAAGCCAGGCAGATGGGACCTAGCAGGAATTGCCAAAAATGGTTTTTTTTAAAAGGACCTGCTCAGTCAATAAACAAACTTTACTCACCTTCCCTGGTTGTCTTGATTTGTCCATTAACTCCAACCATGGTAGCGGCTGCAAGGAGGGATATGTAGGAATAACGGGGCAGTAAAGACAAACGTACTAAGCAGTAGAGAAAGCATCCTAATTTGAGACATGCTGCAAGGCTACACTGTGTAAAGGGCCATTACACAGACCATTTCAAATAAAGCCTCAAAGTAACGGGGGGGGAAATGAGGTATAGGTTGGCTTTTCCATTCCACGTTAATGCTATATGTAATCATAGCCTTAGAGGTCTCTTCCAGTCCTACATCTACGCTTGCAGCTTCTTGCGCAAGAAATATGCATATGAGGCTAAGCGTGGAATATCGCTGATCCTCATTTGCATACCTAATGAGCCACCATTTTTGCAGAAGAGGCCCTTGTGCCAGACGGAGCTGTCTACACTGCCCCTTTTTGCACAACGAAAACCCTCTTGTGCAATGCCATTATTCCTGAAAATAATCAGCGTAGCGGCATTGCGCAAGAGGGGTTTTCTTGCGCAAGGGGCAGCATATACCGCTCCTGGCGCAAGAGCCTCTTCTGCAAAAATGGCGGCTCATTAGGTATGCAAATGAAGCTCAGCAATATTCCATGCTTAGCCTCATTTGCATATTTCTCACACAAGAAGCCGCAAGTGTAGACATAGCCTTAGAGCCCTTTCCAAACACAAAAACGTGTAGCCACATCTGAAAAAAAACCGACCCAGCATATGCCACGGCTGCTCTGAGGCAGCACAGCTTCAGGGGAAAGCTCGATTTCAACCCTGGCCAGAGGCAGTGGGGCCCAGCCCAGACCCACAGGTTCCACTCTGCACCACACGTTTAAGTGGCTCTCTCGGCCCATTTCCATTTATTGTGGCCACTGCACTGGGAAAGCCCCTGTCCACGCCTGGACTCATTACGAAGTGCCGCTTACGCCTCTCCTCTGCTGCCCACAGGCAGCAAAGGACACTCCTCCAACGGCCGGCAGGGTTACAGTGGTGGGGGGAGACCGGGAGGCTCTGGAAAATCCAGCCACGGAGGGGTGCTGAATTCTCAAGTGTGTGGAGGTGTCTGCTGCTGACCAAATCAGAAGACAGACGCCCAGCGACCCCCCTCTCTGCTGTAGAATGCATTGTCCTACATACCCCAGAGGAGTCTCAATCCAGCACTGCCTTCTGCAGCAGCGAGATATGCAAGGGCCAGGGCTGTCTGCTGAAGAGATCGTGTCGAGAGCAGCCCACCTGCAAAGCAGGCCTCCTTAGGCAAGTGTGTGGGACCTCTCACCCCTAGCAGCCCCAGACCAGCGCTCCAGGATGGCTGAACACAGGAAAAAGCCTTTATTCAACATGGTAACAAACTAGATACAGTTGTGTGACTGACCCTTCCCAGCCCCATCCGACAGACACCCAGAATGCAGAGAGCACCAGCAAGAGCTGGGGCCATTTAGATTCCTTCCCCTCCATGCACTGCCATAAAAATTATCACAGCTGGGTCTCCCAGGGGCCACTTGGGCCCGTCACTGCGCTACAAAAGCCTCACCCCAAAACCAGCGACTGCAGGGTTAGGGAGGCTTGGCCGGGAAGCCGTCTCAATACACATCACAGCCCCATCTGTTCAGTGCGGGAAAGACCTGAAGGTGCTGAGAAGAGGGAAAACTCCCCACACAAGGAGCAGGGCCCGGCCCTGGGCGGCTCCAGGAACCCTGCGGTACATGGGTGGAACTTGGCGGCAATGGAAGGGGCTTGGGGAAAGGGGCAGGGCTCAGTTGATAGTCAGGACGTCGCTCTGGATCTCGTGACTCAGCTGGGTCTGCAGGTCGCTCAGTTTCTTTTTCAGGCCAGAGAGCGCAGACAGAACAATGGTCTCCGGCCGCAAGGAGCCGCAGGACTCCACGTTGTAATAAAACCTGCGGTCATGGGAGGAAACGGAGATTCACTGCATCAGAGCCGTGTACCGGAGGGGAGAGTATTTGCAAAGTGTTTCCACCCTATTACGTGTCGTGGCAGGGCCATCTTGCTCAGCTCCTGGGAGTCGGAGCTGGCCCCAGGCCGGTAAGCACACAGGCGGCCCATGTGGCGCTCAGAGCACTTTCCCTAAGAATGCCTGTGTCTGCGCGCGGTCGCCACGCAGCTCGCTCACGCAGCGCCTCGCGCTCCTGTCTCCGCGGCGACTTTGGCTACACAAATTGCTCAGTCATTTCAGCAGTGACAATGGGGATCACAGCGTGTCACCTGCCCTCTGCACTGATGGGTTCTACACACCTCGGCCTGGCCTGAGAAGGGTTAATGAGCCTCTGGGGGCGTAATCCGCCCTGCCCCGCTTTGGCACAGCGGGGGCAGCTCAGCCGAGAGGAGGCTGGGACAGAGCACAGACCCTGTGCGCTCGCTCCTGAGGGCCAGGCCAGCCCAGCGGAGGAGCAGGGAAAGCAGGCCTGGCGCAGGACTGCTGGGTTGACGGTGGTACTTGCGGCAGTTGTGTCTATTGTCCTGCCTGGGAGCAGCTCGGGGTCGGAAGCAGATCACTGCAGTTGGGGGATCGCTGCAGTGGATACTCCTGCGCCTCTTCCCTCCCCACCCCCTCGGGAGAGGGGAGCCCACTGGCTTGTGGAGACCACCCACAACGGTCCCGCCTAGCTGCAGCGTGGAAGGACTCCTGAGACAGGCTCACCGGATCCCAGGCCTGCTGACGGGGGGGAGGGGTGGCAAAGGGGACAACTGCCCTTGGGCCTGCATTCAGAGGCCTGGGGCTCCCAGGTGCTGATGCTGCTATTGGTGCAGAAGCAGGAGCCCCAGCCCCTTTAAATACTCCACGGAGCACTGTGTGGTGCGCTCCGGGCACCTTTGACAGCTGGCAGCCCCAGTCCAGCCCCTTCCAGGATCACAGCACCATCCATCCCCCCCCCATCTTGCCCAGGCTCACAAGCCACGCTCTCTGGAAGGAGAAGTCAGCCAGTCCTGGCTGCTGTTTGGCTACTCCACCAACCGGCCCCAACCCAGGAAACACCAGCTCCCGACACTGGCGACTTGTCTGCAAATCAATGAACCCCTCCAAAGTGCCTCGCTATCTTGTCTGGCCCTGCCAGGAGACCTCTGGAAATGCCCCCTGCTCCTAGCACTGCAGCAGCCAGCTGGCTTCTTACCGCTCTGGCTTTCCATTGGGGTCATAGGGAGCCTGGGCCTCGTCTTCATCAATTTCAGAGTATTCGCTCTTTGGCCTAGAAACAACCACAGCAATTAAGGTTAGTGCGGGAACCCGCCACCCCATTTCAGGTGGCAGTTTGGCCCCCCAAACATGTATGCAAGTGGTCACATTCTGGAGTCTGGTTTGTCCTGCGTACCCTCAGGTTTAACCTCACTTCCAAACGACTTGCTTACAAAACCAGACAAATATACAAAGGTGTCCTAGCACAGTATTACCAAAAACTGCTTACTTGTATTTTTACCATCATTGTAAAATCAGTCGGAACACACACTGAGATGTAGGTACACCGTGTATCACACAGAACAGTATAAACACGTCACTGTATGAAATTGTAGCTTGTACTGACTCTGCTAGCGCTTCTTCTGTAGCCTGTTTGTCAGACTGAGCAAATATCTTCTAGATGAACTGATGAAGATCTCTGCTTACTCCCTGGGTTCACATCCCACTGGCTGAGAACCACTGCTGTACATATTTCCCAACCTGGAGGACATGCCTGCCCGTAGAGAAGGGGATGCCAGACAGTGGTCCCTATAAGCCATGCATTTGTGTGGCTGATCAGGATAGAGTCAAACGCCACCCTGCTGATTAGCAAAGTGCCCACGGCTGGCTTTTAGTTCTACTGGTGGTGCACATTCGCACATGCCTTGGGGCACAAAATTTATTCTGCACATGGATGAAAAAGACTAGAGGAAATCTTGGCACAGGAGAGGACTCAAGAGAACAGGGAAAGGACCCAGCTCCATTTCCTGCCTATTACACTCAGGCGAAGTCTACACTGTGAAAAAACACCCTCCCAAACTCAACAAGTTACAGCGCTTTAGTGTCAGCGTGAACCAAGCTACAGTGGCAGGAGCCACCCCCCCCAGCGCTGTTAGCTACTCCCCTTGCAGAGGTGGTTGACTAGAGCGCTCTCCCTCTGCTTGTGCCAGGGCCACACTTGCAGGTTAAAGCGCTGGCGTGGCTGTACACTCCACTGTTAAATGTAGACAAAGTCGCAGCCTGCAAACAAACTACCGAGTACCCGACAGCTGTCGCATTAAGAGCCACCCAAGATTCCCGGCACGTCTGTGGGAGGAGCTCACAAGCACAGAGCAGCAGGCAGCAGCCTGCCAGCCCATGTGCCTCTTGTCTGCTCTGCTGCCACTCAGCTGGGCCTTGGACTGGCACCAGTGGTTACTCCTCCCCTGCAGGAGCACGCAGCCTTTGGCCTGGTGTGTGGGGCATGAGGCTGTCAGGAAGGGGAGCCGGGGAAAATGTCCATTCAGAAAAACAGGAAGTACTAAGATAAAAGGGACAGGAAAATGCAGAGACAGCAGCAGCTGTGCCAACACGAGGTTGGGTAGGAAGGGTGCCCACTGGCCAATCCACACCATGGGCAGCTCCAAAAAAATAACTGGGAAACAACTTGGTAAATACAGACCTATTCTAGTGTCGCGTGGGAGTCACTCTGCCTACGGGGGAGATGGCGTTTTCATTCCAATCCCCTCTTTTCAGTTGCTTACCAAATTCTCACACGTTACACTGGGGACTCAAACTTGACCAGCTTTGGAAATGATGAGAAAACAAGTTCCATCTCCAGGGCGTCCCCGCTATAAGTCACGCCGATATTCAACCGTTCCACACTAAAGTCACTGATGCTTGTGGGAATGGGTGCATTATAAGTCCTCCTATTCCCCACTTTTAAGTCGCGCAACCCCCCCGCCCCAATTTGCCCAGCTGCGGGAAAAAAATTCCCCACTTTAAATTGTTTCGCTGTAAGTCAAGTTTTTTGGAACGTACCTTGGACTTGTAGCGAGGACGGCCTGTAGTCTGTAGTGAATGCATGTGTTTGACTAAGAACACTTAGAACAGGTGATGCTAACGCTGTCAAACTAAGGAGCACCCAGAGCAAATACTGTGGGAATCTCTCGAGCTTAATGTAGCATCGAACGCTAAAACGACCACCTGTACTGAAGGAGCGGTATAGATTCTGTGGGAATTCTAACTGTAAGCAAACCCAAGACTCGTGGTTTTAATTTCTCGGCCACAGTGCTGTATTAATACAGTCTCGGAACATTTCCCTTTGGTTGCGACCGCTCATGCCACTCCACCCACACGATTCTCAAACCAGAACGTACCATTCTTCCGGCTTGGGGTAGACCGTGTGTCTCAGCGCATTGTCTGGGTCGTACTCAAAGGCTACTCCTGCCGTAGGGTTCCACTTGGCATGTTCCTTGCCAAACCCCTTCTTGGCATAGGCTCGCAACCGCAGCTCCTGGCCTTTCCGTAACTTGACAATGAGGATGTCTGGGAAGCACAAACACTGCGTCAATGGGTGTGGGAGCGCAGCTGCGGAGGAGAAGTCAGTGCACAGCTGCAGGCTTGCATGTGAGTTATGAGTGAGTGGGGAACTAGTAGTGCCCAGGGAAATCTCCTCAACTGGAGCTTATTTACCAGCTTAGCAGGGTTCATTCGTGCCCTGCTCTCATCCATGCAACTCCCACTTAGGGATGTTAAATTTAGAGTAATAGACTAATCGAATAGTCGATGCAATTTGCATCAACTATTCAATTAGTTGATAAAGGCACCTCTGCCTTTGCAGTATAGCAACAGCTCCAGGGCTCAAGCAGTCCCCCGCTGGCCTCATGATCTTCGTGGCGTTTCAGAGTGGCAGCGCCACACGGAGCCCCAGCTCACCCCGGGCTCCATGTGGCACTGCTGCTTTGAAACGCTGTGGCGAGCGCAGGCTGGGAGTCCCCAGGCTGCATGCAGCGTTTCAAAGCACCAGACTCAGGGCTCCATGCGGTGCTGCCACTTTGAAACTCTGCATACAGACCGGGCCAGCTGCTGCTTTGAAACACGTCCTCCTCTGCCCCCACTCTTTCTGCCTCTTTCTGATAGAGGCAGCAAGGAGGGGTGGGGGAAGCGACTAGTATCTCGACTATCCAATAAGCATTTGTTTACTGGATAGTTGACTCCTTCACATCCCTGCTCCCACCAATGGAAAGTGGAAGCTGCATGCGTGGATGAGGGCATGATTTGGCCCTTAGATCACAGCAGATGGGGAGAAGCTGTTTTTGTCTCTTTGCTGTAATACCGAGAAGAGAGAATCTCCTTTACCTCCCAGGCAAACACTAACCCAAAGTAGCAGTAAATGCTGGATTCACATCTGTCTCCTGGAACAAAAAGTTAACCCTGCAACACTGGCATTTCCATATTGCCACCACTGGCTGTCTGTACCACATCTGTAACAGCACCAGGGTTAAATGACTAGTAACTAGGGTCAAGGAGCCCAAGAGAAAAGTCGGTTTCTCTCTGCAGCTCTCCTGTACCGTGCCTCACTCACCATCCTGCTCCACGTAGTCATTGGGGTCGTTGTCTCTGCTCCGGGATGTCACCTGCAAAGAGCGAGACATAGATGATGTCACTAAGGGACCAACCCCTGCTCCCCACTTCCAATCCTGGGTTACCCACTAAACTGTTGCAAACAGAGTCTGCAACAAGGGAAACGTAGTTTACTTATTTGGCAAAACTTTCTAATGATGAAGATCGTTAAACTTGTGAATTGGCTTCCAAATAAGACTGTGAAACTCTGTTCATTGGTTTTTGTCCGACCTATTGTAAAAAATGCTCTAATCTAAGCTTCCTCGGTCCTGCCTCAGCACAGGCGGAGGGATTAGATGACTTCTCCTGGTCCCTTCCAGCCCAACGTGTCTATGATTACAAACACTAGCCATCATACTGAATTTTAGTGGATCAGTTCACGACCAAGGATGTGAATTTTTAACCGGTAAGCCTCACCCCAGCATGGCCAAAGCTGCCCCTGCCCATGGCCGGTAGTGGGAGGGTGAGCGCGCTCCAGCCCCCCTGCTTGCCTGTTTAATTGGTTAACCAGTTAAACATAGCATTTAACCTGCTAACTAATTAAACTGGATTTTACATCCCTGTCCTGAACCACACCTAAGCTGGTGATTTACAGTGAGAATACAGAGCCAGGCTACAAGTCTTTCCAATCAGTGTTCCCATATTATAAGATGACCAAGCGGGTCAGTTTGTGGGCCAAACGTGACCCCTGTGGTACCACAACATATCACAGAGAACATAAGAACAGTCAGACTGGGTCAAACCAAAGGTCCATCTAGCCCAGTATCCTGTCTGCCAACAGTGGCCAATGCCAGATGCCCCAGAGGAAGAGAACACAACAGGTAATCCTCACGTGATCCTTCCCATCACCCACCTCCAGAGAAACTGAGGCTAGGGACACCATTCCTACCCATCCTGGCTAATAGCCATTGATGGACCTAACCTCCATGAATCTATCTAGCTCCTTTCTGAACCCTGTTAAAGTCCTAGTCTTCACCGCATCCTCTGGCAAGGAGTTCCACAGGTTGACTGTGCACTGAGGGAAGAAAAACTTCCTTTTGTTTCTTTTAAACCTGCTGCCCATTTAAGAACTGCTCTATCTAATATGGAGGCTCAGCCTGCGGGCAATAGACGCAGCATGCAGTGCCCCATCACAATCAAAATAGCACAGATGCTCAGAGAACAATTCAGCATGGTATTTTTAAAGAGAAAAACATCTGTAATCTGCTCCATTTTGTGAAAACCAGGGCAGCCTTCATGCTTCTCAGCTGCGGCTAGGTAGCGCGGATTTCGCGGTATTTTAAAGACTAGCCCCCACCAAACCCCTCCGAGCGCCTTGGACTCTCTTAGCTTCCTTCTCAGATGCCTGACAAGGCATGGGGCAATGATGCCTCATCTGAGATATCACTGCCACCTAGCACTGCGGAGGGCCAACAATCAAACCTGCAGGCAGGTGATTTCCTGCCAGGGTTTGGAAGGTTTTCAGACGGCCCTTCAGTGGAACCCAATGGTGAGATTGTCTAGGAGGAACTTGGCAGTGGCTGATTTAAGAGCGGACACTTCCCACCTATCATATACTGACCGGTATAACCCGGGGGTTGTTGGAGATGAGATCCCGGGATGTCACGTGACGAGTCTGGTCTTCATTACACCGGACATCCAGGGTAAACTCCACAGAACACTCTGGGCAGAACTCATCACACGTACAATCCTAGGGCGAGTGGATAAGGAACAGGTCCACTCAACCAAAGCTCTGCCAATGATCCCATGTCAGATCCGACCATTCTACTGCCCTTCCCCATGCCCTCTCAATGAGTGCTTGGCATCTCTCTTAACTCACCCTGGAATACTGCAGCTTATCCACAATGTCATCACTGGTGAGTGGGATCAGGCCTGTGGGGAGAGAACAGTTCGTTTGGGACGAGGCAGAAAGGACATTTAAGTGATATCAACCTGCAGCATCTCACCATCACAAAAGGTCCCATCAACAATTAGAGAGCGAAAAAAACCAACTGGGTCAGTGTAACAGCATGGGCCGGTGTAAGAGTGTAAAATACAGTCTATAAGGTGGATGCACATTTGGCTGAAATACTCCACGGAGAGCAGTTAGTTGTGGTTTGATGTCAAACTAGGAAGATCTATTGAGGGTGGGGGCGTGTGCGTGTCCCCGTCCCCCCCGTCCGGCAGGTGTTTTCTCCTGGGTCCGGTACTAAGCAATATTTTCATGTATTGCTTCCACGGAGCAGAGAGCATCCTTCTAAAATCTGCTTGTTGCAAGCACTTTGGAAGAGAGACTTACAATTCAGAATGATCTTCATAAACTGGAGATTTGGGCTGAAATCAACAAGAGAAACTCAACATAAACTAGTGTAGTGCTCTGCACTCAGGAGGAAAAGAAATCTAATGGCCAAATATAAAATGAAGGCTCAGAGGCTGGCCAGTAATATTACTGAAAAGGACCTGGGGATTATAGTAAATCTCAAATCAGCCAGCAGCGTGTTGCTGCTGCGGCGAAAAAAGTGACTCTCATACGGGGCTGTATTAACAAAGTGTCATATGTAAAATACGGGAGGTAACTGCTTCGGTCTGCGGCTACTGTGTCCAGTTTTGGGCCCCATGCTTGAAGAAAGTTGTGGACACACTGGAGAGGGCCTGGAGGAGAGCAACAACACTGAAGAAAGGTTTTAGAAAACCTGACCTATGAGGAAAGGTTGAAAGAACTGGTCATGATTAGTAGGGATGTAAAATCCCACTTAATTGGTTAACCGGTTAATATTTAACCTGTTAACTGATTAAAATGGGGGCAGGGTTAGGGTGCTCCCCTGCCATGGACAGGAGCTGCTCCAGCCCCCACTGATTAATGATGAAGCTCAGCAGTTAACCCATTCTCTTGACTAATCGTCAGGTACTACATTCATTTTACTTCTCATTAAAATATGATTTAGTACCTTTGGGGGGGGGGGGGGAGGAGGAAGAGGGACAGACACAAATCTTCAAATGCACGAAGTTCAGTTGTTAAGTCGGCAGCTCATTATTCCCCACGATAGGGTAAAAGGTACTCTGCTTAGTCTGCAGCCAGGGAGATTTAGGTGAAATATTAGCTTTCCTTCTAGTTAGGGCCCCTGTAATTCTAGAGTGGCTCCCTCCTGTACATTCTAGACATATGCAGTGGCCAGAATGATTTTCCTCCTTTCTTTAAGATGTTGGCTACTCACCCAATCTGTGCGCAATGAACTCGTCGTGCAGCACAGAGGAGTTGGCATCTATTTGGACCCAGTCTATTGCTGTGAACAGAACAGAAACAAGTCATCAGAGCAGCAGAAAGACACCAAGTTCGTGGTGCACGTACCCCCATGATGACACATTGTTTCACAGAGACAGAAAAGCGAGGATGGTCTTAGCTCCCATGCACTAAACCCAATGAAAGTGACTAACCCAGGGGTCGGCAGGCAACCTATGGCACTCATGCCATAAGTGGCACACAAGCCAATTTAGAGTGTCACACAGGGGGGTGCTCAGAGCCTCCCACAATGCATACGGAGACTGCGTGTCGGGCGGCAGCAGCTCTGGTGGCCCCAGCTGGGGCTGGAGTCAAAGGCCGCGTGTTGGGTGGCAGTAGCCCCTGCCGGTATGTGGGCTGATCCTGCCAGGTTGGAGCATCCCTGCCTGTGGCGCACCAGGCCCAACAGAGCTGGAGCAGCCGCTGAGCATAAGCATCACCCAGCAAGCACAATGGTCACCATTCACATCCCTCTTTGGAACAGGAGTTTAATAGTTGGGCTTTACTGTTTTATATTGGGGTGTACGCGCGCTAAGCTGGTTTTTGTTTTTAAGCCACCCACCTGGGGGCCTTTTTACAAAGTTTTTAAGGAAGAAATAGTATTTTTTGTACTGTATCGGATACCTATAATTATTTTTATGATATTTTTTATGGTTTTACTTGCTGTATTATTGAGAAAGGGATTCAGGGGGGCTATTTTGGGTTTCTCTTTTTATCTTTACTTATTTTATGTTAAAAAAAAAAAAAAAAAAAAAAGGAACTGTGAAAGCATCACAGGAGAAGCCGGAGCCAGAGAGGAGGCCCAGGGCAGGAGACCAAGCGGGATGCGTGGTGGAGAGGGCCCCTCCCAGGAGAGGGCTGTGGCCCAGAGCAGGAGGGTTAAATCTTGGCACGCCACTTAGGTTGCTGACCCCTGGACTGAACGTTCGAGGCTCAGGTACGTGAGCAACCCCTCCGCCCCCAGATATGAAGAGCACAGGGCAGCCTGGCGCAGGTGAGAGTAGCTGGGAGCGGAAGGAACAGTGATAAGGGCAGCAGATGGAGGCTAAGGTCATGCCTGCAGACCACTTTGGTGAGTGAGTCCCAGCTCAGGTAGCACATGTGCTAAAAGCCACAGCGTGGCCACGGCAGCACAGCTGACAACGGTCGTAGTACAAGAGCGTGGCTGGGACTGCACTCAGCTGGCTGAGCCACGGCCTCTGCCACAGCATCCACGCTGCTATTTTTAGCATGGTCACTCAAGCAGAGCTGCCCACCCGAGTGGGAATCCTCCTCCTAACTGCTGTACAGATGTATCCCTATGGGATTTTCTTCATACACAGACAGCAAAAGCCGAAGTGAGGGGAAATACCTATTATGGGAACTTCAGCTATAAACACTCTTCGGATGGAATTCGCGACCCTGGAACAGAGGAGAATAACCAGCAGTGAGACACTGAGAAACACAAGCAGTGAACTTCCAAACGCTTTTACTCCCGTGCAAGAGCGAGCGAGCCCTGAGCCGGTAGTACCCTGAGCTCAGCTAACACAAGCTATACTCAAAGCAGAGCTTACTGCGAGGACAGGGACACTCAGAGAGCCTCTTCCTCTCAAGTCTGATATCACATCCACCATCGTAGTATCTGAGGGTGTGTCTACACCAGGCCCGAGTGCCTTAAGATGCAAGGTTTCCTCTAAACAGACATGGCCAAAGTGCAACCTGCCATGTTCAATACCTGCTTCTGGGGTCTTCTTCATTCCCCATTCCACTACAGCTAGATTTGTCTGCTCCTGCTTTATTGATCAAGCAAACCTGCTCCTAATGCTACTGCCCTTCATGAATAGCTGGCAGCCTATGAACACAGCCCCGAGCCTGACCACTCATGATAAGCAGTTCAATAGTATGGTCTCCAGTGCCCCCACGATGAGCCACCCCCGGGCTACTGTGATGGCTGAATTCTCACAGCAGCCTAGACTGAGCATGCGTTGTCACAACAGCGCAGCCCCTTGTGCTTGGCAATTCTGTAGCAGGCCTTGGGGGCGTGTCGGACTCCAGTGGGGCAGGCTGAACATTGGTTGAAATTAAAAATGGCGAGTATTAAATTAAATATGAAAATGTCGGTTCCCTAGCTCTTACCTTGGGGAGGCCATTTATTCTACCTTTCCCTGGTATTTTCACCATACTAGACTTTTGTACTGATAATGAAAAATGCAACACAGATTTTTCTTTGTCTGAAGGGGGAAGATGCTAGAGGTTTTGGCAGCCAGGAAGGGATAGCTGGTGTTTTTGGCACTTTGGAAGGCATTGGAGGCCGCCTGAGTTTGTTTTAGTAAAAACAGTTAGCTTATCCAACAATCAGCGAAACATGGCCATACAACACCGCTTTTAAATTCTGAAATGTGGGTTAACAGTCCCCCTGAAATAAATGGGGCAGTTCACACCTCTCAGAGTACAATTTCAAACTCTCTGCAAATTAGCACAGACAGCAATGGCTTGGATTAGGGATGTTACATTTAGTTTAATCGACTAGTCGATAAGGGGGGCAGCCATAGCGGGGTTAGTTCCCAACCCCGGGAGCAAACCCCGCTGTGGCTCTGCCTTTTAAATATATTAAGAGCTAGCAGGCTCTTAATACGTGTAAAAGACTGGAGTGCAGTGAGGGGACCTGGCAAGAGCCAGCAATCAGCTGTCCTGGCTCACACAGGTCCCCCCTGCTGCGCTTCTGATTTTTAAATGTATTTAAAAAGCAGAAGTGCAGCGTATGGGACCTGGTGTGAGCTGATTCCCAGTCCCCACTACGCCCCTGCCTCCCGCAGAGACGCTGCTGAGGGAAGCAGCTTTTAAGCTGGCTCCCCCCCAGCACCTCCTTGCTGCCTTTTGCTTACCGGATAGTTGGCTAGTTGCTTATATCCCTAGCTTGGATCACATTTGTGTCACGTATTTAAGTGGCGGGGTCAACATATTTGTAGAAATTTTGGTGGCGTCCAGAATGTCTAAAGCCCACACTCCCTCCCCTCTCCAAACTTGCCTAAGGGAAGGTGTGGGTGGAGAAGAGGTGCAGGCTCTGGGCTGTAAGTTTGGGTGCAAGAGGGGGTGCAGAGTGCTCTGGGAGCAAGTTTGGGGTAGGAGAGGGTCTGGGTGCAGGCTCTGGGACGGAGTCTGTGTCCTGCAAGGGTTCAGGATGGGTGCAGGCTCTGGGAGTGCAGGAGGGAGTGTGGGTGCAACCTCTGAAGGGAATTTGGGTTTTGAAGGGGTTTGTGGAGGAGGGGAGGGCGATGAAGTGCTTTCCTGGGGCACCCCCTCTGAAGGCAGGGGTAGGAGTGGCAATTTCCATGTGCTGCTGCCCACAGATACTACCCTGCAGACCCCAATGACTGCTGGGGCACTTGGGGCAGAGCACAGAGTACCCCCACCTATGGGCTGCAGGGATGTGCCAGCACCTAGGCAGAGCAAGCAGGTAGGAAGCTGCTCTAGCCTCACAGCGTTGTGGGTAGTGAGGGCCTCCGGGCCCTTTTAAATTGCCCAGGTGCAGCAGGCAGGGTCAGAGAACACTCGAGGGGTGGCAGGTGGGGCTGGGCAAGAGACCTGGCCCCGAACTTCACTGGAGCAGGGCCCTTGGGCAAGGAATATTCCTGGAGCCCAGGCCCCATAAAATCCACAGCCCTGTTAAGGGGTCCTTCCCAAACCAGGAAGCTGCTGTATTTTTCAGAAATGAAACAGATTCTGGAGTACAACTCTGTAGCAAACGCCACAAATGAGGAGTGCGCAGAGTCCGAAATGTCCTCAGCCAAGGATCGCGGTAAAGAGAAAAAGGTAAGGATGTGAAACACTTCTGAATGAGCCTTTCAAGCCAGGGCAGAGCCACCTGGGCCCAGGGCGTGATTATGAAGAGGAATTTCTCTCTCTCCCCAGGCAAAGCAAGTAAAACTAAACATCAAGACCCAAAGTAGCAGGCCCAATCTATGGCACCGCACAGTGGGAACCGCACGGCCTGGACACCTCTCTCCCCCCGCGTGGGTGGCTCTCTCCTTGTCCCCCCACCCGCAGGCATCCTTCAGCCGGATCGCCCGCCCCAGCATCATCCTACCACAGCACTGGGGGGGGGGGGGGGGGGGACACCCCTCTGCAAGGGGAAGGGAGGATCCCTGGCAGCTGAGAGCCAGGGGACAGGACGAAGGGGCTTGAAGGGGGGGGAAGGGCAAAGCTCAGAGAGGGGAATGGGGGGGGGGCGACAGACCCTCAAGGCGCAGGGCAGCCCATTGCCACGTTCTTGGGGGGGGGGAAGCGTCCAGAGTCCCTTTCAGCTGTGGGGGGCGGGGTCAGGGTCCCCCCCTCGAGCCTGGCTACTCCATGAGGCACAGCTCGCCCCGCAGACCCCTGAGCCCCCGCGGCCTCCCCCCCCGCTCACGCCAGGTCCGTGTTCTCGATGATAAACTTGACGTTCTCGTCCGTGAGCTCGGTGATGCGCACCGTGGGCTGGTTAGCGTACGGCATGGCGGGCCCCGCGCCGCCCCGCGCCTCCCAACGTCACTTCCTCAGAGCCGCCGCCCCGCCCAACGCCGCTTCGCCCCGCCCCTCCTCAGAGCCGCCGCTTCGCCCCGCCCCTCCTCAGAGCCGCCGCCCCGCCCAACGCCGCTTCGCCCCGCCCCTCGTCAGAGCCGCCGCTTCGCCCCGCCCCTCCTCAGAGCCGCCGCCCCGCCCAACGCCGCTTCGCCCCGCCCCTCCTCAGAGCCGCCGCTTCGCCCCGCCCCTCCTCAGAGCCGCCGCCCCGCCCAACGCCGCTTCGCCCCGCCCCTCCTCAGAGCCGCCGCCCCGCCCAACGCCGCTTCGCCCCGCCCCTCCTCAGAGCCGCCGCTTCGCCCCGCCCCTCCTCAGAGCCGCCGCCCCGCCCAACGCCGCTTCGCCCCGCCCCCTCCTCAGAGCCACCGCCCCGCCCAACGCCGCTTCGCCCCGCCCCTCCTCAGAGCCGCCGCTTCGCCCCGCCCCTCCTCAGAGCCGCCGCCCCGCCCAACGCCGCTTCGCCGCGCCCCTCCTCAGAGCCACCGCCCCGCCCAACGCCGCTTCGCCCCGCCCCCTCCTCAGAGCCACCGCCCCGCCCAACGCCGCTTCGCCGCGCCCCTCCTCAGAGCCACCGCCCCGCCCAACGCCGCTTCGCCCCGCCCCCTCCTCAGAGCCGCCGCTTCGCCCCGCCCCTCCTCAGAGCCACCGCCCCGCCCAACGCCGCTTCGCCCCGCCCCCTCCTCAGAGCCGCCGCTTCGCCCCCTCCCAACACCACTTCCTCAGAGCCGCTTCGCCCCGCCCCCTCCTGAGCCATCGCCCCGCCCAACGCCGCTTCGCCCCGCCCCTCGTCAGAGCCACCGCCCCGCCCAACGCCACTTCGCCCCGCCCCCTCCTCAGACCCGCTTCGCCCCGCCCCCTCCTGAGCCATCGCCCCTCCTCAGAGCCACCGCCCCGCCCCCTCCTCAGACCCACCGCTTCGCCCCCTCCCAACGCCACTTCCTCAGAGCCACTTCGGCCCGCCCCCTCCTCAGAGCCATCGCCCCGCCCCCTCCTACCCTGTGTGCAGAGCCGACCCGCAGCAAGGGCAGCGCAGCCCCAGCACGACCCGAGGGGCGGGGGCGGGCTCCCCTCGCCCGGCTGCGCTCTTGCATCTGGTCCCGATCCGGCCCTGGGGCTGAGCAACCCCCGTGGCCCGGCCGGCCGGGCAGCCCAGGCCAGGTGCCCTCGTGCACCGCACCGGGCCCAGTGTAGACAGGACTCCAGTTCTGCGCCAAATCGCTTCTAACTGCCCCCCGTCCAGCCCCGCAGGGCAGAGCGCTGCCCCGGCGCGGATCGTATCCCCCGGGCAAGGCCTCCAGGACGGCGCGCACCCGGGCAGAAGCAGCCAAAGGCTCCCCCCCACTTCCAACAGCACCATGGGCCCCGGCCTGTCCCGGGAGGCCTCTTCCTGGAAATGTTATTTCCACCAGTGGTGTGAAAACAGGATGGTGCGGGCATTGGAGGCACACATGGCCCATAGGTGTTATGGGGATGGGGGGAAGGAGTGCAAGTGGAAAAATCTCCAGGGGCAGTAGGTTAATTCAGTTCAATCAACCTTTAGTCACAATTGCCTAATGAGCTAATCAGTGTTATTACATTGGGGGTCATAGGAAAGTCTAATCAGAGGGGAGCACACACACACAGGAAGCCCACATCCCAGCACCTAGAGAGAGGCCTGTGCTAGGCTGTCCAACCGGCTTCTGCACAGGGGGCATTTCTAACAGTGCTGCAGAGGTTCACTGTTGTGAATAGCTCTGTGCTCTTGGGCCCCCTGGGATTTTGCCTTCCATCTTCTTACAGGCAAAAGGCATGGCCCAGCCTCTCAGCTACCTCCCATCCTCTTCATCGCCTCTGGTTTAATCCTGCCAGATTCTTTACCTATGGCACATCAAGAGAACAGAGCAGAAATGAGAGGACAATTAGAGTAATTAATACCAGTTGTAGATAGCTGTTCAGTGTGGCTGTTCCTTCTAGATGACTGGAAATCTGTCTGCCTAGGAAGGGACGCTGCAGATATCAGGCAGACTGGGATTACAGAAAGAACTCCTAGACATTGTGTGCTCACTATCACACCTATCTAATGGCTGTTCTCTGGAATTACATCTATTCTCTCCTCTCTTGCAATGGTGTCAGCCTTCTCTCCAGCCAATGAGGGTAGCAGGTGGCTCCTGCTAGAGCACAATCAACATCACTTCTTGAATTGGCTACCGGTGCCCCTGGAAAGCAATACAAACTAGGGATGTGACGGACTAGTCACCCATGCCTCTATCAGAGAGAGGCATCAAAGGGAGGGAGAAGAGGGCAGTACTTCAAAGCAGCAGTGCTGCACGGAGCCCAGGGTCAGCTGCTCCATGTGGCGCTGCCGCTTTGAAATGCCGCAGGGAGCCCAGCGTCGGGCTCCTCACAGCATTTCAAAGTGGCAGCACCGCTTGGAGCCTGGGATCAGCAAAAATGCATCAACTATTCGATTAGTAAATTAGCTGATACTTACCATCCTTTTATTTAACTCCTTTGACTAGCTCTCCAGGATCTGAGGCCTTGTCTACACTGCAGCGATCGATCCACTGGCCATCCATTTATCACATCTGCTGTTGACATGATAAATAGATCTCCAAGCAGGGTCCACTGATACTGGTACTTCTGTGTTGACATGAGAGCAGCCCCTCCGACCTTACCACAGGCAAGAGGCCTCTGTGAGTATGTCAATTTCAGCTATGCTACCTGCATAGCTGAAGTAGGTCATCTGAAGTAGGTCATCGGTGCCATGGAGTCTAGACAAGGCCTTAGTGGCCCTGTGTAGGAGCTCCAGCCTTGGACTTGGATGGAACAATTTCAACCCTTGGACTCCTCCCATCATTAACGTGCTGCTTTTGAACTACTGAACTAAAATGACCCCTTTAACCTCCTTTAATTTTGCTCACTTTGTACGTAACGTCAGGGATGGTGAAAGGATGCTCAGATAAGCTAAATCTCCAGCAGCGGGACGTGCCCCAGTCCCTGCTGCAAGCGGAGTAAATCTACAGCGATGAGATTGGCAGCAGCTCCAACTCAGACGCAGATTTTCGGTGGCAGAGGAGCCTAGAGTCCTTTCAACAAATGGCAGGAAAAACCCACCCAGTCTGCAGAGAAGGATAGGTGACCTATCCAGGGTTGTGAGTTTAATCCTTAAGACCTGCGACAGGCAGCACCAACTGTTCCAATTCATGAAAAAAAGCTTATTTCTGTTAGTGGAAAGACAGTTTTGTTGCACGTGTGATCTGTGCTGTAGAGAAACGCATTAGTGCCGACAGGCTTTGCTTGCTAAAATAACAATGTGATATAATCTATTTGCTTAGCACCCTTTCATCCCAAAGGAACTCAAAGCACTTTACCAGTTATAAACACAGAGGAATCACTTTATATGTCACAGCCATGCTACCACCTCTGCAGAGGCGCACAGCATATTTAGTGACAGAAGAGAACACCGTATCCAGATGAAATTGTAGAAGTCATTTAATCCAGAATGTAATCCCCCGGCTAGCAGTTTGGTCAGGACACTGGTACAAGCACCCCTGCCTCTCGTAAGATGTGCCCAGGGGGTATTTAGCCATCACAAGTGGTCAAGAACTTGGTCTTGCATCTTACCTGAGCAGAGATCTCTTCTGCAGCACTGTATCGCCTAACCATAAAACTGGAGCAGGAGTTCAGGACTGATTAAGGGAAATGCACTCCCAACTCTTTAACCAAACACTCTTACAGGAAACACCCTTGTTTACCTTAAAGTCCCTAATTTAGTCACTGACCAGGAAAGATATTACAAGGAGAAAAGACTGATAAAGTCTTTATTGTGACCTCTCCTCCTCCCTTTCCACCCTCCCTCACCCAGTCCTCTAACATCCAACCTGCAGCTACATTTTTTGTTGGTTTTTTTGCACTGTATTGTGAGTAGAGAATCATAGGGAAATCAGCAGACCATTTAAATCGGGTGGGTAATAATTTTTGAAGTGGGGTCACGTTACACATTTCTAAAGTGGCCCCAGGCTGCCCAGGAAGGGGTGGGGCCAAAACACTACCTGTGCTTCCCCACCCACAGACCCTGATTGGCATGGGGGTGGGGGAGCACATGAAATCTTTGCTCCACATCCCTTCCCCCACCCAGTGTCTAGAGAGAACCGCCAGCTATTTTGAACAGCTGGTGGTTCCCTCTAGGCGCCGCGGGCCCCTGGCAGTGGAAGATGTCTCACACTCCCCCTTGTCTCCGAGGCCAATCAAGGCCTGGAGGCAGGGGATCGCATCACATCTTTGCCCCCCTGCCCCCTCCCTGCAAGGGGCATGTGACGGTTCTCACAAAACAGCTGGTGGTTCCTTCTGGTGCCGCACACCCCTGGAGAGGGGAGGAGACTTCACGCACTCCCTCATCCCCAGGTCTTGAATGTTTGGGGGTGGGGGAGCGGCAGGCTATATCAACTGGCTTGAAGGGTCGGATTCGGCCCGTGGAAGCTCTTTTGCCCAACCCTGATTTAAATACTTTCCACCCCAGAAAAACAATCTCCAGATGCTGGTGACTTGAAGCTCCAGCAGCAAAGCAGCTGACACTTAGCTACCCCCTCCCTGATAGAAAGACTCTCTCAGCTGGATTTTAAACTTGGGATGAAGAGCAAACCAACATCAAGTCTGCTCTTTAGATGCTCTGCTTTCAACACTACTTACAGTGACTGCAGCTCCCATTAGGCCCTGGATGAGTGCTTCTCCTGTTGACTGTACCTAGGCAAGACAAGGAGAACACATTGTAGCTTTCTGCTGATTTTACACTTGTACAGGCTCATAAGACAGGTTTACACACGTGCGGCCGATTGTAAATATGTGTTGCTGTGATGGAGGGGTGTATACACTCAGTGATACAATACTGAAGCTACGTAGCTTCACTAGGTCTGCACAAGCGGCAACAAACCCTGGGAATGCAGTGTAGTCATGGCCTATGTATTACCTGCTTAGCTGTATGGCCCATCGTCATGGCATCAGCTATTCTGTTTTCTAGGAAATGCCAAGTCTCTTCAAAGTCAGATGACGAGTCCTGCATCATCACTAGCTCCGTGGTGTTGTAGATGCCGGCCAGCACTGCCCGACGAGTGTACCAATTAATCTGCAAGAACATAAACCATGAAACAGAAGATTAAGCCCTGTCCAGTAAGAAAGCAGATCTCATACACCATGTTTCCTCTAATCCAAACAGCCATGTATGGATTTTTCCCATCCACGTGCGGAATACAGTTTTATGTGCAGCAAGGCATGTGTGAATGTGCACCACCAACAGAAACAAACAGCCCAGTTGTTGGGGCTCTGCAAATCAGCTGGGCAGTATTTGAATTTCTCCTGAGCAGCCAAACAAGCGCACAGCTTGCAAGGAACATTGCTCATAAATTGACCTGGGAAGGGGAGTGAGAGAATAGAAATAATCTCCCCCTCAGATATCAACAGCGTAGTTACTGACCCAGGGACAAAGGGACAGCTCAGCAGACAAGACAGTACGGCCCAGATTTACAAAGAAATATAGGCTTCTAACTTCTATTGAAATCTATTGCATCCAATTCTGGGCCCCCGTTATAGAAAGGATGTGGACGCATTGGAGAAAGTCCAGAGGAGGGCAACCAAAATGATCAGGGGGCTGGAGCATTTTACTTATGAGGAGGGGCTGAGGGATTTGGGCTTGTTTAATCTGCAGAATAGAAGGGTGAGGGGGGATTTGATAGCAGCCTTCAACTTCCTGAATGGGGGTTCCAAAGAGGATGGAGAGAGGCTGTTCTCAGTGGTGACAGATGAGAGAATGAGGAGCAATGGTCTTAAGTTGCAGTGGGGGAGGTCTAGGTTGGATATTAGGAAAAACTATTTCCCTAGGAGTATGGTGAAGCACTGGGATGGGTTCCCTAGGGAGGTGGTGGCCTCTCCATCCCTAGAGGTTTTTAAGTCGCAGCTTGACCAAGCCCTGGCTGGGATGATTGAGTTGGGATTGGTCCTGCTTTGGGCTGGGAGTTGGATTTGGTGACCTCCTGAGGTCTCTTCCAGCCCTAGGATTCTGTGAAGTTAGAACCCTAAATACATTTGTGGCTCTGGGCTATTATTAAGGTACACATAACGCTAAGTAGTAGGCCACCATCCTATGTCTCTGACACTGCAGCTCCTGTTGGCATTGATATCACAATTGCAGAGTCCACCTGGTTCTGAGCAAAAGAGGAGGAGAAAAAACAGCATGTAGAACATTCCTGACCAAAAGTTAACCCCAGCACTGCCTGATTCAGAGTGCAAATAGGTTTGCTGCAGGGGTCAAGAAGGAATCCAATTGTATCCTCTTCTGCACTGTCCTGTCGGTCAGGGGCATTGTGGGAGAGCAGACATCTCTTTCCAGTATTTGTATCAGCCAATATATAGCTATAATACTGGACATGAAGACAAATGGCCTGATACAGTATAACAAATCCTATATTCAGAATCAACCCCCAGCTGTGATTTGCCAGGGATTCAAGCCTTTGTAAAGAGTATTAGCCCAGAGAGAACCAGTTATCCCACAAGCTTGCAAACTTTTACTCCCCCCCCCCCACCCCCACATAGCCAGTTGTAGATTCTTTGCCTTTGCTCCCTTGTTGCTTGAAAGCACGTACCACAGGTGCACAAGTATGGGGCGGAGAGCTCCATCTGAGTTCCAGACTGTCCTACTGCACGCGACTGAGCTAGCTCCCTCCTGGGGAAGCTGCTTCACAGCTCCCCACCGACAACTTGGTGGCTCCCTCCGAAGTAGTGAGACTGTGAAAGACAGGTTCTTCAACTTCAAAGGTGCCAGGGAGACTTTCAGAAACAACTGTTTAGGCCCAGCTCTGAAGTGTCATCACTGGCTTTCAGAATCCATAAGGAACTTGGATGTCCTGGGGTGATCATCTCCTTTCAGCTGCTTTCTGGTTTTATTTCTTTCATTGTTCTGCCACCTCATTTATTTTTCCACTGCAGTAGCTATTTTATACTCCATGAAGTTTATTAAAGTAGTTTGTTAAGATGGCTTATTTGGCTTTCCTTATTCCCTACCGATGTTTACATGAATTAAAATTATTTATTATTTGCCTTAATTAAAGTTATCATTTATTCAACTTTTATTTCCTGCCAGAAAGATGAAGGCTTTAATAAGCTGCTGTTATTTTTAGGTAGCTGTTTTGAGAACTGCACATACTATCCTCAGTGGTGGAGACAATAGCCCTAACAGAAACGTTTGGATCAACTTTTCTGTTACTGAGTTATACTCATATAAAATTGCAAAATGTGTTTGGGTCTTAAAAAAAAGAACATTGTTAACACCAAGGCTGGGACAAAGAGTGGGACCTTTTATAACTGACTGTAATTAGGCAGGACTAAAGACACGGGTACAATTTTCAAAAGCACATAAGTTACTTGAGACACAACTGTCACAAAAGTCCCTTTGGGGCTGGCTCCTGGTGTGCTGATCATGCCACTGATGCTTGATTTCCTGTGCTCCGGGGTTTCCCACCACCCTGTCCTGCTGGGCCAGATTCCAGGGTCTCCTCCATCCATGGCACAGAGTTGGGGTTATTAATGATGACTCTATAGACATTGCTGAATGTTTGATCACTTTTGAAAGACTGTGCACCATTCATTTGATTCCTGATGATCAGAAAATGACTACTCTGGTTGTGAAGCTGAAAGGGAGATCCCTGGACATATTCAATAGGATGTCTCCTGCTGATGCCGCCAGCTACGGTAAATTCAAGGATTTGGTTTTAAAACAGTTTCAGATTTCACCCTGTCAGTTTCAGGTGTAATGCAGAGCCCTTAAAGGATGGGCTGGGCATAGTAAGGTGGCTTATGTGAACCAACTGAAAGATCTGGTAGATAAGTGGGTGGGTGGGAAAGGAATCAAGCTTTGAAGGCATGTGTGATTTGGTTGTTCAGGAAGAATTCCTGGACATGGTTCATGATGATGTAAAGCAATGCAACTAATTGTTCCCTCCGGGTGCGGGAGCAACCACTGTACATCTCTCTTTCATTGAGAAAGTGGATGGACCTTATAAGCTTTCTCTGCATAAAACTTTTAAACAGAGTACTTTTATACAGAGTAAGGCAGATTTATTTGGGGCTTTGGACTCCTTTAGGGGTTGGTTTCGTAGGTGCTGGAACCCTCCTGGAGCTGAACTGGTTCAGGGGGCAGTAACCCCAACTCTGTACCTGATCTGGGGGAGACCGGGGATCTGTCCAGCAGGACAGGTGGGAGGGAGCCCCAGAGAGCAGGAAGGCAGGCATCAGTGGCATGATCTGCCCACCAGGGGGCAACCCGAAGGGGATTCTGCGATTCACCCTCTCACAACAACATTCTGTTTTCAATAGTGACTTAAGAGCCTATATTTCAGTGAAAATCAATGGGATGGAGAGACAATGCTGAAGGTATTTAGGAACCTAGACATGCAGCTAGGCTTCTGAAAATCCTACAAGGTGTCTAAGTCCCGCAGACTTTGAAAGGACTTTTTCTAGGTCACTGCTGAAAATGGGAACTTAATCTTCTGAAAACATTGTCCTTACTCACTGCTCCACGGGGGATAAAGGCGTTGCTCAGAAGCTGATGCGATTTACAGTGCACATGTGAGTCCTTCACATGGTGACGCAGTGCTAAAAGGTACAACTAGTGTGTCTGCAAGGCACCAGGACTTACATCGGTGGACTGGTCTCCTGCATAGTGCCACATATCATCTACCATACTAGTGAGGAGGTTTAGGCTGGCAGGGATGTTGTGTGGAAGCAGCAGAATGCTTACAGCCTGAGAAGGAGGGAGACAGACAAATGGAAAGAAGCATTAAAACAAATCAACCAACACATTATCTTTTGCACACACACACCCCCACCCATATCGCTACTGTTCTGCCTCCACCCTGAGCAGAAAGCATGCCCAGTCCCGTGCAGCTAACTTCAGGCTCTTTCATGGGGCTTCTCCCTGAGTGGCAGGGCCATTCTGAATTCTATTGGTGCCTCTCTTTCTTGCAATAAGGAGCATACCCATCCTCCTGGGGAGGCCTCCGTACTCCTTCACAGCACAACTAATAGAGTAACGCAGGGGTTCTCAAACTTTGTGATACCGCGACCCCCCTCTAAGTTGCTCGCGACTCCCCGGGGGGTTGGGACGCACAGTCTGAGAAACGTGGGAGTAATGCTATCTTCCCTCTCTCTGTTGGGAAAACTGGATGAAGCTATCCAACCCAGGCGTGACAGTTGTCAATCAGCTGGTAGTTACTAACGCTATACCCACCCCCACTGGAAATGAGCACGTCACCTGCATAAATCTCCTAATCTTCTGGCCCAAGAAAGGAGGCGGCTAAATCCAAGTTCTAACAAGCTGCCTTAGTGGTTTTGAGAGTTGATCATTAGACTGCAGATGCAAATAAGCACCACGTTTCCATTTGCAAGCATCAGATGAGCAGAATGCAGCAGACCTCAGGACCAATGCTACAAGGAACCTGACTTGCAATTTGAGTGCAGGAGCTATCCAGCACAGAAGCTGAACTCCCTTTGGAGCACCTGACTAGAAAGGGAGCATCATGAGATGTTTGCCATTGTAGAATGACAAAGCCCTGGCTGGGTTATTTAGTTGGGATTGGTCCTGCCTTAGGCAGGGGGCTGGACTTGGTGACCTCCTGAGGTCTCTTCCAGCTCTATGATTCTATGAAAGGACACCCTGCTGACAGCTGTTACCCTCCAGGGACAGCCCCTTACATCTCAAAGGAACTATCTAGTGTGGATTTCACACCCAGCTTTGGACTGGTCTGATGGAGAGATTAAAACATGCGTGCTAGGGGATTAAGCAGCTTCAGTGACATATTTAAAAAAAAACCCTAATCTGCAGGTTTTGTACCTGGGGCCATTTCTCAATGTACGGAATCAGCATCCTCAGTCTGGCTTCCACAGCATCTCTCAGGAACTGGTCTGTCTTCTTCTTCCTGGAAGAGGACAAAGAACGTTTCAAGCTGCTAAAAATGCAACTCTGAATTTTCATTTTTAAGGTTTTGAACCTCTGTGTTGAAGTGGGAGGTTTGTGGGGGTTTCAGAAGGTTTGCATGCGGCATATTGCTGGGTGTTACTGGTTTAACACGGTGAGGGGAGAGGGAGTTTGTTGTTACAGGAATCAGCATGGCACTGACGACTCCAGCCAGTAGCCTGGAGAACGGAGCCCCCAGCGACTGGAGACCCAGATCAGATGGCACAGCCAGTTCTGGCCAGTGGAAGGACAAAGGGCTGTGGAGAGAGGACTCCAGTAACGGACAGTAAGTTCCAGGTGGTGCAGGGCAGGGGACACGGACAAAGGATGGAGGAGAAGAGAGGCAAAAGAGAGAGGGGCCCAGGGAGGAGCTGCTGGAGAGGGATTTCAGAGCCTCAGCTGGCAGGACAGGGCTTCTGGACTGGGCAAAGGGAGAAGGCAGAGCCCACCTCAATGCAGGGCATGCAGAGGGTAATGTCTACACTTGCACCCTCTTTCGAGAGAGGGATGCAAATGAAGACATTCGAAATTGCAAATGAAGCCGCGATTTAAATATCCCACGTTTCATTTGCATAATCGCATTATGGTGCTATTTCAAAATAACATGCTGTTAAGACGCGGTTACTTCGAGAGAAAACCCTTCTCTCAAAATAACCCTTATTCCTCATAAAATGAGATTTACCAGTTATTTCGAGAGAAGGGTTTTCTCTCGAAATAACCATGTCTTAACAGCATCTGTTATTTCTAAATAGCACTATTTCAAAATAGAGCCATAATGCGATTATGCAAATGAAGCGTGGGATATTTAAATCCCGGCCTCATTTGCAATTTCGAATGTCTTCATTTGCATCCCTCTCTCGAAAGAGGGTGCAAGTGTAGACATACCCAGAGACATGCTGTGCTGAGTGAGGCCAACCCTACAGGCCCTGAGTTCCTATGCTGTATTCATATGCTCAGTAAGCCCTTCTGTTTTATGCTGGCTGAGAGACTCTCCAGTCTAGAGAACAGGGTTGCATTATTCCTGCTGGGAGTAGAGCCCCAGAGTCCAGAGCAAGTGAACCCTGTGAGGAGGCCCAGGGTGAGAGACAGGCGTGCTGGAGGCTCAGAGAGGTGCCATTCCAGGAGGTGGAGGGGCTCACACCCAAGAGAGAGTGAACCTCTGAGGAGCTAATGCAGTGAAGGAGATTCCCCCCGGGGACCATACAGGCCAAGTGTGGGCACGACCTGTGAGTCTGTGACAACCTCTGTCCAAACTTAACAGAGAAGGTTCATCTTTCCCGTCTCTCAACTCTGGCCCACCTGTGCAAGCACGTGTCTGTATGGATGGGTTCATTTCTACAGGAGTAAGTTTTCTAGTTTAACATGCAACACAAGCTACTCACTCTGCCTGGCCCAGCTGTACCAGTTTTTGCTGTTGTTCCAGCAGATTAGAGAGCTCAGAGTTGCACTGGGACACAAAATGCAGGATCAGCTCACTGCCATCAGTGTGAAACATCCCTGCTGCAGCAACAGAGAGGCCCAGTGACTGTGGGAAGGAAGGAGAATCTGAGTAGGTCACCAACTGCCAAACAGGTACCAAGCAGGGAATGCAGTTCGGTATTTGATTTGGTAAAAGCCATCACATGAATTCAAAGCAGAATGAAGTTACTTTATAAAGCGCAAGCCTTACTGACCTCTTTTCCCAGATCTTTCGGTGCCCCTGCTGTGCTACGCTGTGTCAACAGTTCTGCCCCATTTTTACAGGCATGCTCAACGCTACTGATTTTCCCTGAAGTTGTTCCAGGGTAAGGGAAGAATTTGGTTCTGGGTCTCTCTGAAGTGCATCTCCCTCTAATTTCTTACATTCTCCCTGTCTCTCCAGCCACATACCTTGGCTCCCTCTGCAATGGCATCTGCTGTCCAACCGTGAGCAGGCACAAACTTCAGCGCTGCTGTCAGGATTCGCTGCTGCAGCTGTTCTTCACTTTCATAGTCCTCCGATTCCTCACCACCCTGGTCAGTGTAACTACAAGAAGGGAGAATTCCCTCACTATAACAACATCAGATATCAAAACCCAAGACTCTACACCCTTTTCTTCTGTCACCACTGGCAGATACCAATATGCACAGTTATTCTTTGCTTTATGGTTCTGCTCTTTTAATACAACCCCCCCATCCTCCCATCTCTAAAATCCTTCCTGTCTCTGGAAAAAAGAACTGAGTTTTCATTTTTAAGGTTTTGAACCTCTGTGATGAAGTGGGAGGTTTGTGGGGTTTCAAAGGGTTTGCATGCGGAGTGTTGCTGGGTGTTCATGTACAGGCAAGGAAAAAAAGGAGGGCTGCACCTAGATTTTACCTGGTGACTGTTCAACCATGGATATTGCTCAAGTGTGTAAGTGAAAGTGTTCTGTCACAAACCTTGCCTTAGTATATAAGGAAACCATAACTACCATGTTACCAAAAATCTGAAACTGCAGCACCTGCTATGCAAAGAAGAGAAATTCTTGCTTGGATGCCGTTCCTATCCTGCCAAGGATGGCTCAGAGAATAGAGCAGAATTGAACACCATGCACAAATACACAAATAATAAATATATCGAGTCCTGGATTGAATCCCAGTGGGCTCAAAATGCTACCTCCAATCCCTTTCTCAGCAGGAGAGTCTTGGGCCTGGCTACGTAGGTACCTGTGGTGTGAGCGCTGGGGCTCCTGGTCAGGCTGATCACCTGGTGGGTGAGATTCATAACGTTGCTGGGAGGAAGACGGCGGCAGCTCCTGTTTCTGTTCATCTGAGGCTCTCCTCAGCAGAGCTGAGGCATAGAAGGCACGCTGAGCCGGGCACCTGAGCACTGAAATGGAAACCATGCAAGTCAGCTGGTCACTGGTCTCCTTTAAAGGCATCAGGGGTGAATGAGAAAGGAAACCGACTGAGGGAACTAGTTTGCTCCCCAGAAAAATGTCCATTCACCTGCAGCCAATATTTGTGTGCTTAATGTATAGGGAAGGGGTTTTGTTTCTGGTTTTTTTGTGGTAGGAAAAAATCCTGCAGTTTGTGATCTTATCCCAAACAGCAGAGGATTTCACAATTTTTGTCATGGCAGGCACTCAACAATTGCCCATTAGTGGTTTGGCAACAGCTGAGACACACATGGCTCTGGGTACCTGAATACTGATTAAACACCTAGTTCACTCTCACGTACTATAGAGTATCCCCCTGTCAATTGGGTGTCTGCTTCTCCTTAGCACCCCATGTCTCGGTGCCACTTGAGCCCCTACTATGCTCTGACAGCCAGAGTTTACCAAAGCCAGGGGAGTGTCTGGTTCATGGCCCAGTACCCAAAGGATGCAAACATTAGCGGTAAGATGCCATTGGCACTCAGATAGCCACTTAGACACAAACACGGCAGAGCGTGCACCTAAACCGACAATGTGTCTGAACTCTACCGCCAGCGTGTGATTCTGTTTGCAAGTTCCTTGGGGCACAAGCCATCTCTTTCCATCTGTGCAGTGACTGGGGCCATCTTGGTGGTTGGTAAATATATATTGGTTTAGTTAAATGATCAACTCCTACACATCCTTAACTGCAGAGCTGGCCGCATGCCCCTGGGGCACCCTTACAGGGCACCAAGGCCAGCCAGGGGTGTTTGTAAATGGTGCTTCACAGCACCACCCCACTGGCACCCTGCTCTTTGCAGGGCCACCCCGTTGGCCCCGGTTCCTCGCCCTGCCCTCCGCAACACCACCCCCCGCACCCAGCCCCTACCTTACCCTCTGCAGCACCACCCCCCGCACCCAGCCCCCTACCTTACCCTCTGCAGCACCACCCCCCGCACCCAGCCCCTACCTTACCCTCTGCAGCACCACCCCCTGCACCCTGCACCCAGACCCCCACCCTGCCCTCTGCAGCGCCACCCCCGCACCCAGCCCCCCACCCTGCCCTCCGCAACACCCCCGCCGCCACCCCGCACCCAGCCCCCACCCTGCCCTCCGCAACACCACCCCCCGCACCCTGCACCCAGCCCCCCACCCTGCCCTCCGCAACACCACCCCCGCACCCGCACCCAGCCCCCACCCTGCCCTCCGCAACACCACCCCGCACCCCGCACCCAGCCCCCCACCCTGCCCTCCGCAACACCACCCCCCGCACCCGCACCCAGCCCCCCACCCTGCCCTCCGCAACACCACCCCCCGCACCCAGCCCCCCACCCTGCCCTCCGCAACACCACCCCCCGCACCCAGCCCCCCACCCTGCCCTCCGCAACACCACCCCCCGCACCCAGCCCCCCCCCTGCCCTCCGCACCCAGCCCCCCACCCGCCCTCCGCACCCAGCCCCCCCCCTGCCCTCCGCAACACCGCCCCCGCACCCAGCCCCCACCCTGCCCTCCGCAAGACACCACCCCCGCACCCAGCCCCCCACCCTGCCCTCCGCAGCACACCCCCCCCGCACCCAGCCCCCCACCCTGCCCTCCGCAACACCACCCCCCGCACCCAGCCCCCACCCTGCCCTCCGCAACACCACCCCCCGCACCCAGCCCCCCACCCTGCCCTCCGCAACGCCACCCCCCGCACCCAGCACCTGCCTTACCCTCTGCAGCGCCACCCCCGCACCCAGCCCCCGCCCTGCCCTCTGCACCCCCCCGCACCCAGCCCCTACCTTACCCTCTGCACCCCCCCGCCCTGCCGGCCTCCGGCCCCGCCCCCGCCCGCAAGGACACGGCGCTAGTGCCCCTGGGAGCGCGTCCCAGCCCCGGCCCGAGCCCCTCACCCGGCGGGCAGCGCAGCAGCCCCCAGCCCGCCCTCCGCAGGCTCCCCGCCGCCGCCATCTTGGAAGCGGGCAGGGCCGGGCCGGGCCGGGCCGGAGCCGTCAGCGCGGCGCGCCGGGGGCGGGGGGCGCGGGCGGATGACGGGCCCGGCGGGGGCGGGCAGGGCAGCGCAGCCGCGGCGGCAGGTGAGTGGGGCGCGGGCGCCGCCGTTGTCCTGTCCCCCCCCCCCCCCCCGCTCCTCAGAGACGCCTTGGGGGGGTACTTGCCCCCCCGCTCGGCTTCCCCAGCGCTGCCTTTGACCCCCCCCCGAGACTTCGGGGGGTCTCTGCCTCCCTCCCCCTCGCCCAGTGACTCCCCCCCCCATGGGCCCAGCTGTGGCACCCGCCTCCCGTGCGACCCCCCCGAGCCGAGATCTGCCCGCTCTGGCTGTCCTGCCTTAGGCACGCTGGCTTGCTGGGCTGGGCCTCGGGCGCTGCCTCGGCCTCCCCAGCTTCATCCTCCGGGGGGGGGGCGCGGGCCCTTTTTATCTTCATCGCTCCTCCGCGGCCCTGCCGCGAGCAGCATTGGCCTGGTTTGGGGAGCCAGCGCCAAGCGGCGTGTTTCTTCTCCCGCCCGGTGCCTGTCGCTTCGCTGCAGCCTGCGCCCGCTCTCCCTGCAGCACCTCTGCCCTCCTGTGCCCTTGCTCCAGTGCCCTGCTTTGTACGGCGCGATCCCAGGCCGTCATGCCCTGTTTATGTGGGCTGAGGCCGGACGACTGCCTTGCACAGCAAAAGCTAAACACCTGGCATTGGGGACGTGACACTGGAGTTCTTTTTGACTTGCTACCTCTGCTGCCCTTGGCTGTCTGGTCTGACTTGCTCTGAAACACAAGTCAAGACCTTGGTATTCGGCATAATGGATGGGTCAAATAGGAGAGGCAGACCCCCCCCCAGAGAATGAGTAGATGATATAGTAGATTGGTGTGGAGCTAGTGTACAGAAACTAAGCCACTCCGCACTGGACAAGGAAATAGGGAAGGAAATAGTGAGGGAGGCATCAGACACCAGTGGGCGTTGGGCCCATGGTTGTTGATGATGATGATGATGATGGTGATGACCAAGAATGTTCTTTTGATTTACCAGCATGCTTCCTCCATCGCCATATATCAGGAAGCCTTATTAAAAGCCTCCTTTCACTCTGTATTTGTATTAAGAAATGTGGCTTGGGCAATTTAATTGCTGGGGAGGGTATTTTATTGTGGGAAGGAGGGGTTTTTTTTTGTTTGTTTGAACCTTTCCAAGTGCCAAATTTATTACCAACTTGAGAAACAAGTTTGTGTGGTGAACTTTGGGTGTGTCCCAATTTCTCAAGTGCGGTATTAAAATCTTTAAGGAATCATCTCTCTCTCCATGAGCATAATGTTGCGCCCTTGGTTTTGAAGAGAAAGCCCGAACATGTGAGATGTTTTGGTTCTCTCTCAATTGCTGACATGACTGGGCATTCACATCATAAAACTTTGTTTATTACTGTAAAACATTGATAGTAAAAAGAAAGCTTCAAAGAAAACCGTGTTGATCCCAGTGAATTCATCTCAGTGGTCTTTCTGAAGTGTAGCCAGGCGGTAAGCATTAGGTTGCTAAGAAAAGGTAGCTTCAGATCAAAGGTTTTATACATCTGTTTGAAGACCTGTTCTGTCCCAAGACCTGTTCGTAGCATGGAACTTCTGTGGCTGATGCCACAAAATACAGTTTGTGTCTCTGGTGTCTGTGATGGTGAGGTGTATATATCACTCCTGTAAATATTATGTACTTATCAGAAAACGGATAAAACCAATGACTTTTCCACTGATCAGAGTGAACTGGATCTTTTCCAGCATCGCTCAAGAAAATGGGTTTATTTCCAATTATGCTAATACCTGCTTTGGCATCCCATCTGTGAAACTCCTCCATGTGGCTGTTTCCTAATCCCTGTTAAGCACTTGCCTGGCTCTGCTCCTCCTTAATCCTCCCTTTCCGATGTTCTCCTTAACAAGATCTGCATGAGGAAATGTGTTTAAAGTGCTCACCAATGGCAGTAACAGCCCTCCAGGCTTTGCTCCATCACAGCTGTTAACAATGCGCGTGAAGGCATACCCAACAAAGTATACAGGGAAACACAAATCCCCAGCCTTGCCCCCCAGAAACATGCCCCTTATACTGCTCAAGACTGCCTTGGACAGCGCAAGGTCACAGGTCCATTTTATCAAAGAAAATGAATATGCACCAGCCCTTGTTAACCTGAGCAGATCCCCCAGAAACGGCAATCAAAGGTCACTAGTTTAGATAAAACATTAAAACAGTTTTATTAACTATAGAAAGATAGCTTGTGCGTGATGATACAAGTGTAAAAAGGTCAGAATTGGTTATAAAAAAGGAAATAAAATGATAAAATTGCAGTTTAATTGCCAATCAACCACGAAAGTTGATCCACACTGCCAGTAGAACAAGAAAAGTTTTGTTTTTCAGACGTGTTGCTGGACCCTTCCCAAAAAGATAAGAGTTTTATTGTGACAAGTGCCATTGTGAACAGTGCGTTGTCAGCAGGAGTGCTCTCCTGCCCACAAACAGCAGCTACACTGCCTGACTTTTAGTGCTGCTAAAAGCTGCGTAGTGTAAACAAAACCTAACTTTTAAACTTTACCAAGCTAAGTACAATTCCAAGCAAGCAACTCTCTTGCCCCACCAAGTGCTGCAAAAGTAGTTCATAAAAACTTTAAAAACAACAAATAGTCTTGCAGCGCCTTAGAATAGTTCATAGTTCAATTCTTAGTTCCCAGGCTAGATTCCCCGTACAGCCTGGGAGCATTCCTCTAGTTCAGGACTATAACAGAGTTTAAAGAGAAGCTAGATAATTTCATGGAGGTTAGGTCCATAAAAGGCTATTAGCCAGGGGATAGAAATGGTGTCCCTGGCCTCTGTTTGTCAGAGGCTGGAGAAGGATGGCAGGAGACAAATCGCTTGATCATTGTCTTCAGTCCACCCTCTCTGGGGCACCTGGTGCTGGCCACTGTCGGCAGACAGGCTACTGGGCTAGATGGACCTTTGGTCTGACCCAGTATGGCCATTCTTATGTTCTTATGTTCAGTGATGCTTCTTTGTAGAGCCCTGTGTGGATACAAAACTTGTATATGTATCTGGCCCATGATCCACAAACATGATTCACAGACATCTGCAGATATAAAGTGGAATTGCAGAACTCCGCTTCTTTGTCTTTCAAAGTGAGTGGCTCTGTGAGTAGAGATTGGTTTCCTCTTTACCTTTCTAACCAAGTGTGTGTCTTTTTTTTAATGAATCCTCTTCCTCCTGGGGTGCAGGTGACCAGCAGTCTGTTGTGTACTTGTGATTTGAATTGTCCCTCTCTGCAATGCAAATTTCTTATTTCCCTTCTCTCTCTTCCAGTGGTTCTTTAACACCTGAAGATTGATCTCTGGAGCATTGAACTCTGGGTAAGTATAGACAAGGCCCGAGTGTAGTAAACCAGTGGCATAGTGAGCGGGAGTGGGGGGAGAGGCGGGGGGACAGTTGCCCCCCGGGCACTATGCTAGTCAATGTAGTCCCCCTCTGCTCCCCCTGTCATCCCTCAGCTCGCCTGCTCCTCCTCTGCCTCAGCCTGATCCTCCTCCATCTCCACCGGCGGGTTAGTGCATGCGGAGGCCCGGCCCCAAACTGGAGGGGGCAGGGGAAGACGCGGTACAAGTCCCCCCACCCCCAGGTCAGGCTCAGCTGTACGCTAGGTTCGGGGCCCCGCCACACGGCAGCAGTGGGACCTGGGCGGGGGAGGTGTGTGCAAATTTTGCCTTTACCCCTGGGCTACGCCTCTGTAGTAAACTGATCCCTTAGTAATTGTTTCACCTGATGAAACAACTAGGCATGTCTACATATAATTTTAATTCCATCTGTGTAATTGCTGCAGTGGCTGATGGCCACACTACCCTGCTTCTGTTGGTGATGTGCACCCTCACCAGGAGCCCTTCCACTGACTCAAGTGGGGCGGGAGGCTGAGAACCAGGATTTCCAGGAGCCTTGAGGCTACCTGGCTTCTCACCTTCTCACTCTGTCAGGAGCAAGGGGGAAGCTGCTTGAGGCAGGGAGATCAGCACCCAAAGCCCATACTCCTGGGGAGGATCTGAGAGTTGGGCGGGGGAATGCAGCCGGGCTCCCAGAGGAAGATCTGGGCTGAGTCCAGTTGACTGCAGAGCTCCGAGTAGGGAGCCCAGAGCTCACTGAGCAGCCAGGGAGATGGGCGTTTTTGCCAGTTTCATAGTTTCAGTTGCCATAGCTTGACTGGGCCGTAGAGGGGGTGGTTAGTTTATTCTTTTGGATGTAGGACCTTATACTGCATGATCTGTCTGTTTTTCCTAGCCATTGTTTTAATGTGGGAAAGGAGTTTGTTACATTATTTCTTTGAAGACTTCAATGGTTTCCTGTTCTAGTTACAATTCAGTGTGTTGATACTGTGTTGTTAAAAAAAGGCTATGTATCTTGGGGCCTGATTATCTACCACCACTTCCCTTATGTGCTGCCCTGGTAGTTGAGACCAGCTGTGTCACTCTTGCTTACACTGCTGAGACCTGCAAGGCTGGCACAGGTATTCTCAGAGTAGGGGCTCTGAGTCTGGAACTTGTGTTTTCCCCATTGGCCCATCGGAACCCAAGTATATTAAGCTCTTGGGCACAGCAAATCTTTCATCTGTGGATGGGTTGGTTTTGTTTTTCATCCTTTTGGTTAAGTTTTAAAGTGGATTAATATATAGGACGAGTGTACTTAATTTGATATGGATCAATATAGTTGTTCAGTCTCAGAGGGGTAGCCATGTTAGTCGGTTTCCGCAAAAACAAAGAATAACTAGCATAGATCTGTCAAGAACAAATCATGCTGAACCAAATGAATTTCCTACTTTGATAAGATCATTGATGTAGTGGAGATGGGGGAAACAGTTGACATGAGTTTAGTAAGGCTTTTGACATGACACTCCTATAAGTAAACTAGGGATATAAGGTCTAGATAAAATTACTATCAAGTCACTCTGAGTACAACTGATTGAAATGTTGTACTCAGAGTAGTTATCAGTGGTTTGCTGTCAAATTGGGAGTGTATATCTAATTGGGTATTACAGGGGTCCAGTACTAGTCAATATTTTAGTTACTGACTTGGCTAATGGAGGAAAGATGTGCTTATAAAATTTGCAGATGACACCAAGCTGGGAGAGGTTTCAAGCACTTTGGAGGACCCATTTAAAATTCCAAGTGACCTTGACAAATTGAAGAATTGGTCTGAATTCAACAAGATGAAACTCAATTAAGGACAGGGGCAAAGTACTATACTTAAGAAGGAAGAATCAAATGTGCAGCTACACAACAGAGAATAATTGTCTAGGTGGTGGTACTGATGAGAAGGGTTATAGTGTGCCACCAACTGAGTGAATAGCTGCAAAAAAGGCTAATATAATTCTGGAATATATTAACAAAAGCGTTGTTACCTCCTGTGTCTTGCATCTTTATCAGGAGGCAAGAAAATGGCCTTAATTTGGAGGATTGGGGATGCTGAAATTCAAGTGTATGTTCCCCTCCTCTACTGGGGATATACATTAATTCATTTGCTGGGTCACTGTCACAAGTAGAAGCAGAAATGGCTGCTGAATGCTTAGTATTGCATATGCATTTCTAGCTTGAGATTGTATGAAAAAAAATGTCCCCTTCCCTTGAACTTGGTTGGCACAGACTCCTGGAGGAAGCAACTCTCAGACTTTGAGAGAAACTGAATTATGCTTAGAGAGGTGTAATTTCTTCATTCTCTGGTTAACATGCAGATATGGGATTCCAGTACCCACGGAATTATCCTAGTTCTTAAAAGAAGGCAGCCCTCTGGATTAAGTGAAAATCCACATTTGTCATGGTGATTTTGGCACTGATGTCTTCCTTTCTCAATCTGACACTTTCAGGTTCTGGGTTCCGGTGACATGGCAGAGTATGGAATCTCAGCTGGCCAGCGGGTGGCCGTGGTGTGGGATCGCTCCTCCCCTGTTGAAGGACTGAAGAATCTGGTGGATAAGATTCAAGCATTGGTGGGACCTGGAAGCCGCGTATGCGTGGAAAATATTGACCAGCTGTCCCATTGTAAGAATGGGGATCTGATTTCAACCACGCGGTTGGGTTTAAGGGCAGTGTCGTGCTCTGTGGGTGTGTTAATGCAGTGTTTCTCAACCAGTAGTACAAGCACTCTTAGGAGTACTCGAGAGAAGTCTGGGGGGTACATCAACACAACTGAAATTTGGAGAAAACTGAATTTTTGTTTTAAGTTTTACAGCGTTTTATTATTTTTGTACTTTTTACACCCAAAAACTTCATCGTCCGCTCGGCTACGATTAAGTTGTTTAAACAAATGTGTTGCAATTTTTCTCACAATGGTAGAAAAAACATTTGTGTGTCTGAAAACTAGTTACTGGGGGTACTTACAATTTTTTTTTTTTTTGAAAAAGGGGTACTTTATAAAAAAAGGTTGAGAAACACAGTGTTAATGGATGTGAGCTACCATTTTCCATGATTTGTCACCTAAGACATCTTTAAATGTAAAAGTAGAAATTCTTTTGGGACTTACAATGCTAGTAGTATACAAGAAAGCTATTTGCCATAGTTAGGGCCCCACCAAATTCACCATCTATTTTGGACAATTTTATAGTCGTGGGCTTTTAAAAATCATACATTTCATGATTTCAGTTATTTAAAACTGAAATGTCATGGTGTTGTATTTGTAGGGTCGTGAGCCAAAAAGGAGTTTGGGAGGGAGCGGGGGGGGGGTGGCAGGTCCCAAGGTTATTGTAGAGGGGGTTGTGGTACTGCTACCAATACTTCAGTGCTGGCAGTGGCTTTGCTTGAGCAGCTAGAGAGCGGAAGCTGCTGGGATCCCACCTCTGATGAGATGCAGAAGTAAGGGTGGCAGGGTATGGTATTGCCACCCTTCTGCACTGCTACTGTTGGTGGCGCTGCCTCCAGAGATGGGTGCCTGGCCAATAGCCATTGCCCTGCAGCTGCCCAACTCTGAAGACTGTGCAGAAGTAAGGGTGGCAACCTCACAACTCCCTTAAAATAACCTCGTGATCCACCCTGCAACACCCTTTTGTGTCAGGATCCCAATCTAAGAAACGCTGTTCTCCCCCACGAAATCTGAACGGCATAGGGTAAAAGCACATACAGACCATTTCATAGTCATGGTACGTTTTTCATAGCCATGGATTTGGTAGGGCCCCAACCATAATCATGCTTGTTTCATCATCACTGATGATTGTTCATGGATGCCATGTGGTGTGATTGTTACATGCGTGTGTGAGAAGATCAGAGAGGGGATCGCTGGGAGGATAGACAAGTGTATTTTTTCTGTCCTTTCCTTCGCAGCAGCTCATACGGAGTCCAGCTTCGATGTGGTTCTGTCAGGCCTGGTACCAGGCAGTGTGACGTTGCACAGTGCAGAGGTACTGGCAGAAATAGCTCGAATACTCAAGCCAGGGGGTCGTGTCCTTCTGAAAGAACCAGTGGCTATACAAACAGGTAAGAGCGAGTCCCTGTTCTTGCCCTGCATCTAAGGCAACAAAGCACAATATATGGAGGATAAGGTCAAAGTTGAACACCTAAAAGCTTAGAATGTCAGTCAGTGTAAACTTAGAGTGTGACTCACTAACACGCAGCAAGATGTGACCGTGCAGCTCAGGTTAGCACGCTCAGGTTAGAATCCGTGCTGATGACCACCTTGCAGCAAGAGACTACTTTAGGCCTGTCAAGTGATTTAAAAACCAGGTAATTAAACAATAAGAGAATAGCATTGATTTACATATTTTTGGATGTTTTCTACTTTTCAAATGTATTTCAGTTAGAACACAGAATACAAAGCGGACAGTGCTCACTTCATTTTTTATTCCAAATGTTTGCACTGTAAAAAAACAAGTATTTTTCAGTTCACCTACTACCAGTCCTGTAGTGCAATCTCATGAAAGTTGAAGTTACACATGTAGAATTACGTACCAAAAAACCTGCATTCAAAAATAAAAAATGTAGAATAGGTGTGGGGAACTTCAGGGCCAGGCCCTGGCTTGCCTGGATCTGGCCCTCAAGGCTCAGGGCTCCCCTCCAGGATCAGAGACCCTGTGCTGGCACTCCAGTCCCCCCACTGACCCACCATGGGGCTGAAGCACACAAAATCTACTAGGCTGAGTCCCCTTATGTTCTGCTGAATATGGGTTTCTCAGTTGGGGCCACGTCGGTGATTGGTTTTGTTTTTGTTTTGCTTCTCACTTGTGTGCAGTCCTCCAACTGATCTTTCTGTGGGTCAGTGGCAGCTGACCCAAAAAAGGTTCCCCACCCTTGTTTTAGAGCCTACATGTCCAGTCAGTCCTATTTCTTGTTCAGCCAATCACTCAGACAAACAAGTTTGGTTATGATTTGCAAGAGATAATGCTGCTCATTTCTTGATGACAATGTCATCTGAAGATGAGAACAGGCATTCACACAAGAACATGAGAGTGGCCATACTGGGTCAGATCAAAGGTCTATCTAGCCTAGTATCCTGTCTCTTGACAGTGGCCAATGTTAGGTGCCCCAGAGTGAATGAACAGAAGAGGTAATCATCAAGTGATCCATGCCCAGCTTCTGACAAACAGACTTGGGACACCATTCCTGCCCATCCTAGCTAATAGCCATTAATGGGCCTATTCTCCATGAATTTATCTAGGTTTTTTTTGAATCCTGTTAAATCCCTGGCCTTCACAACCTCCTTTGGCAAGGAATTCCACAGGTTGATTATGCATTGTATGAAATACTTCCTTTTGTATTTCAAGACTGCCCCAACCCTCAGCAATTCGTCCCTCAGCCCCCAGGCCGCCACACCCCTGGCTTTGTTCAGATTCTACCACCTAGCCCAGGTGTCAGGTGGCTGAGCCATGCCTACATGCCTTCCCTCAGGGACCATCCCCCGCTGGGCCCTACACACAGAGTCTCTGCAGACCAGCATAGGGCAGTAGGGGTCACACACAGCACAACACAGCAACCAGTGAATGCCAAACCAGAGTGGATCCAGGGCCACAAGTGTGTATAGCACACCCCCTACATCACAAGGGGACCTTCCCTCTTATCCCATGACAGCAAGGCACTGTTGTAGCTGGCGGCGTGAGATATTTGTGCCAGATCCACTAAAGATGCCTGTGTCCCTTCAAGCTTCAGCCACGTCCAGAGGACATGCGGATGACTGGTACTGGCCGATGCATGTACATTTTCATCAGCTGAGTCAGATGCCACCAACAGAAGGTTAATTTTCTTTTTGGGTGGTTTGATTCTGTAGTTTCCGCATCAGAGTGTTGCTCTTTGAAGACGTCTGAAAGCACGCTACATATCTTATCTTCTCCGATTTTGGATGGCACTTCTCATTCTTAAGCCTTGGATCAAGTGCTGTAGCTATTTTTAGAAATCCCAGCTTGGTACCGTCTTTGCATTTTGTCAGATCTGCTGTAAAAATGTTCTTAACACAAATACGTGCTGGGTCATCATCCAAGACGGCTGTCTCATGAAATTCACGGCTGAATGCAAGTAAAACAGAGCCGGAGTCATACAGTTCTCCCCCAAGGAGTTCAGTCAGAAATTAACTTACTTGTTTTAATGAGTATCATCAGCATGGAAGTGTGTCCTCTAGACTGATGACTGGAGCATGAAGGGGCGTATGAATGTTTAATATACTTGGCACATAAGTACCTTGCAGCGCTGGCTACAAAAGTGCCACGTGAACCTATTCTCATTTCAGGTGATATTGCAAACAAGAAGGCGGCAGCATTATCTTCCATAAGCGTAAAGCTACTTGTTTGCCTTAGTGCAGGGGTGGCCAACCTGTGGCTCCTGAGCCACACGCAGGGTGTTCGTATGCAGCTCCTTACATAGGTACCAAATCCAGGGCTGGAGCTACAGGTGCCAACTTTCCACTGGGGAAGAGGGTGCTCACTGTTCAACCCCCAGCTCTGCCCTAGGTGCTGTCCCCCTCCACCCTTTCCCCCTAAGATCCTTCCACTTCCTACCCTCTCCGCTGCACCTGTCACACACATGCTTCCCCCTTCCAGAGTCTCCCACTGAGAAAGAGCTGATCACAGTGGGCAGGAGCAAAAGGAGAAGAGGCACTGACCAGTGGGGCTGCCAGTGCATGGGATGTGCTGAGTGTGATTTATTTGGGATTGGTCCAGCCTTGGGCAGGGGGCTGGACTTGATGTTCTCCAGAGGTCTCTTCCAGCTCTGTGATTCTGTGGTGGTGGGAGATGATCAGGGCTGGTGACATATAACTGTTGCTCTTTGGCAATGTGCATTGGTAAATTCTGACTCCTCAGGTTTAGGTTGGCAACCTCTGCCTTAGAAATAAGCTGACCAGGAAGTAGGACTGAGTGGACTTGTCTGCTCTAAAGTTTTACATTTTGTTTTAATTTTTGAATGAACTTATGTAACAATATTTTTCTACATTTGTAAATTGCACTTTCAGGAGAAAGAGTTTGCACTACAGTACTTGTATGAGGTGAATTGAAAGATACTCCATCTATTATTTTTACGGTGCAAATATTTGTAATAAAATACTAAGTGAGCACTGTACACTTGGTATTCTCTATAGTAAATAAAATCAGTATATTTGAAAATGTATGAACACTCAAAATAATGAATAAATTTCAATTAGTATTCTATTGCTTCACTGTGCAGTTAATTGCAATTCATTTTTTGAGTTAATCATGTGAGTTAACTTCTGTTAACAGCTCTGTTCTTGTGAGCATACTGAGAGCTATGCTTAGTGGGTGCACAGAGCTGATTAGTTTGTAGTGACTTATGTCAGGTTTTTGAGGCCTCTGTGAAAGTAAAATTAGGTTTTGAACTCGTAGTGTCTGGGATCACCTTTTACTCTGTAGTGTCTCGCAGTGGGGCTTTGATCTTTAAGCAAATATTGAAAGGTTCCAATCATATAAATAAGGAGGGAGACAGTACAGGTGCTCTATCACAATTTACAAAAGACATGAATGGAGTCATCTTAGTAGGTAATGGCAGCTACCCAAAAGGAAAACACGGGGCTGCACATGCTAATTAAATTAGTCGGTGTAAGACCTGCTGCCTTCTGGAATGAGCTCTTTAATGTATATTTTTAAACGTTAGCTGTCTTAGGACTTCGTATTTTTGAAGACTTCTGTGAGCCTGTTTGAAGTGGGAGTGCCCATTTTTCTTGGATATTGGGGAAGCCTTCATGGCCTTAATGTATTTGTCAAGAGCATAGTTTTGAACTACTTAACTCTGAGTTGCAGAGCCTGCTTGAATGAACCTCTGATTTCCCTGATGCGCCTGGAGTGCTTAGGAAAGAAGCATGTAAACAGAAGGATTAGCTGGAAAGCTGCCTTCTAAAGCACAGTCACTCCTTTCACGTTATAAACGTGATCACGTTGATCAGGTCCAGGAGATAACCATTACAGGACCGCTTGGGAATAGTGACCATAA
Organism: Pelochelys cantorii; assembly: GCA_032595735.1. Classification (NCBI taxonomy): domain Eukaryota; kingdom Metazoa; phylum Chordata; order Testudines; family Trionychidae; genus Pelochelys; species Pelochelys cantorii. Next base: position 42,724 of record CM064339.1, on the reverse strand, counting down.
TATCATAGAATCATAGAACCATAGAGCTGGAAGAGACCTCAGAAGGTCATCAAGTCCAGCCCCCTGCTCTAGGCAGGACCAATCCCAACTAGATCAACCCAGTCAGGGCTTTGTCAAGCTGACACTTAAACACCTCTAGGGATGGAGACTCCACTGCTTCCCTAGGTAACCCATTCCAGTGTTTCACCACTCTCCTAGTGAAATAGTTTTTCCTAATATCCAACCTGGACCTCTCCCACCACAGCTTGAGACCATTGCTCCTTGTTCTGCCATCCGTCACCACTGTGAACAGTCTCTCTCCAGCCTCTTTGGAACCTCCCTGCAGGGAGTTGAAGGCTGCTCTCAAATCCCCCCTCACTCTTCTCTTCTGCAGACTAAACAAACCCAAATCCCTCAGCCTCTCCTCATAGGTCATATGCTCCAGCCCCCTCATCATTTTGGTCACCCTCCGCTGGACCCTCTCCAATGCGTCCACATCCTTTCTATAGCGGGGGCGGCCAGCACTGGACACAATACTCCAGATGTGGCCTCACCAGAACCGAATAAAGGGGAATAATGACATCTCTGGATCTGCTGGCAATGCTTCTCCTAATGCAACCTACTATGCCATTAGACTTCTTGGCTACAAGGGCACACTGTTGACTCATATCCAGCTTCTCATCCACTGTAACCCCCAGGTCCTTTTCTGCAGAACTACGACTTAGCTGGTTGGTCCCCAGCCTGGAACAATGCTTGGGATTCTTCCGTCCCAAGTGCAGGACTCTGCACTTGTCCTTGTTGAACCTCATCAGATTTCTTGTGGCCCAATCCTCCAATTTGTCTAAGTCACTCTGGACTCTGTCCCTGTCCTCCAGCGTATCTACCTCTCCCGCTAGCTTAGTGTCATCTGCAAACTTGCTGAGGGTGCAATCCATCCCCTCATCCAGGTCATTAATAAAGATATTGAACAAAACCGGTCCTAGAACCGAATCTTGGGGCACTCCGCTAGAAACCGACCGCCATCCTGACATCGAGCTGTTGATCACTGCCCGCTGGACCCAGCCTTCCAGCCATCTTTCTATCCATCTTACTGTCCATTTATCCAATCCACATTCCCTTAACTTGCTGGCAAGAATATTGTGGGAGACCGTATCAAAAGCCTTGCTAAAGTCAAGGTATATCACATCCACTGACTTTCCCATGTCCACAGAGCCAGTTACCTCGTCATAGAAGCTAATCAGATTGGTCAGGCACGACTTGCCCTTTGTGAATCCATGCTGACTATTCCTAATCACTTTCCTCTCCTCCAAGTGCCTCAAAATGGATTCCTTAAGGATCCCTTCCATGATTTTTCCAGGAACCGAGGTAAGACTGACCGGCCTCTAGTTCCCTGGATCGTCCTTCTTCCCTTTTTTGAAGATGGGCACTACATTTGCCTTTTTCCAATCATCCGGGATCTCTCCCAATCTCCACGACTTTTCAAAGATAATGGCCAAAGGCTTCTTAATGACATTTGCCAACTCCCTCAGTACCCTCGGATGCATTAAGTCCGGACCCATGGATTTGTGTACGTTTAGCTTTTCTAAATAGTTCCTAACCTGTTCTTTACCCACTAAGGGCTGTCGATCTTCATCCCATCTTGCGTCACTTAGCGCATTAGTCCGGGAGCCCACCTTGTCCATGAATACAGAGGCAAAGAAAGCATTGAGTACTTCAGCTTTCCCCACATCATCTGTCACTAGGTTACCTCCTTCATCCGGTAGGGGTCCCACACCCTCTCTGATCACCTTCTTCTTGTTAACATGCCTGTAGAAACCTTTCTTGTTATCCTTCACATCTTTAGCCAGTCGCAGTCCCGTTTGCGCTTTCGCCTTCCTGATAACCCCCCGGCATTCTCGAGCTATACATTTAAACCCCTCCCTGGTCATTTGTCCAAGTTTCCACTTTTTGTAAGTTTCCTTTTTGTGCTTAAGTTCACCAAGGATTTCCCCTGTAAGCCAATCCGGTCTCCTATCATGTTTGCCTCTCTTGCTACGCATCGGGATGGTTTCTTTCTGTGCCTTCAATAAGGCTTCTTTAAAATACTGCCAGCTGTCCTAGACTCCTTTCCCTTTCATGTTAGCATCCCAGGGGATTCTGCCCATCAGGTCTCTGAAGGAGTCAAAATCTGCTTTTCTGAAGTCCAAGGTGTGTATTTTACTACTCTCTTTTCTTCCTTTGGTCAGGATCCTGAAATCTACTATCTCATGATCACTGCTTCCCAGGTTGTCACCCACCTCTACTTCCCCTATTAGTTCCCTCCTGTTTGTGAGGTTCCTCCCTGTTTGGGAGGAACCTAACATTTAACATTCCTGTAGTGGGAAGAACACCTCAGCAGTCCAGCACTCTGGCATTTAATTTCAAAAAAGGGAATTACACAAAAATGAGGAGGTTAGTTAAACAGGAATTAAAAGGCACAGTGACTAGAGCCAAATCCCTGCAAGCTGCATGGAAACTTTTTAAAGACACCATAATAGAGGCCCAACTTAAATGTATACCCCAAATTAAAAAACATAGTAAGAGACCTAAAAAAGAGTCACCGTAGCTTAACCACCATGTAAAAGAAGCAGTGAGGGACAAAAAGGCATCTTTTAAGAAGTGGAAGTCCAATCCTAGTGAGATAAATAGAAAGGAACATAAACACTGTCAAATCAAGTGTAAAAATATAATAAGAAAAGCAAAAAAAGATTTTGAGGAACAGCTAGCCAAAAACTCAAAAAGAAATAACAAAATGTTTTTTAAGTACATTAGAAGCAGGAAGCCTTCTAAAAAACCTGTGGATCCCCTAAAGATATAAAAGGAGCAGTCAAGGACAATAAAGCCATTGTGGAGAAACTAAATGATTTCTTTGCTTCGGTCTTCACGGCTCAGGACATTGGGGAGGTTCCCAAATCTGCACCGTCCTTTGTGGGTGATGAATCTGAGGAACTATCCCGGATTGAAGTGTCATTAGAGGAGGTTTTGGAACAAATAGAAAAACTTAATGTTCACAAATCACCGGGACCGGATGGCATTCATCCAAGGGTTCTAAAAGAACTCAAATGGGAAATTGCTGAACTATTATCTGTGGTTTGTAACCTATCCTTTAAATCGGCTTCCGTACCTAATGACTGGAAGATAGCTAACGTGACACCAATATTTTAAAAGGGCTCTAGAGGCGATCCTGGCAATTACAGACCGGTAAGTCTAACTTCAGTACCGGGCAAATTAGTCGAAACAATAGTAAAGAATATAATTGTGAGGCACGTAGAAGAACATAATTTGTTGGACAAATGTCAACATGGTTTCTGTAAAGGGAAATCCTGTCTTACTAATCTATTAGAGTTCTTTGAAGGGGTTAACAAACATGCGGACAAGGGGGATCCAGTAGATATAGTATACGTAGATTTTCAGAAAGCCTTTGACAAAGTCTCTCACCAAAGGCTCTTATGTAAATTACATGGTCATGGGATAAGAGGGAAGGTCCTTTCATGGATTGAGAACTGGTTAAAAGACAGGAAACAAAGGGTAGGAATAAATGGTAAATTTTCAGAATGGAGAGGGGTAACTAGTGGTGTCCCCCAAGGGTCAGTCCTGGGACCAATCCTGTTCAACTTATTCATAAATGATCTGGAGAAAGGGGTAAACAGTGAGGTGGTAAAGTTTGCGGATGATACCAAACTGTTTAAGATAGTCAAGACAGAAGCAGACTGTGAGGAACTCCAAAAAGATCTCACCAAATTGAGTGATTGGGCAACAAAATGGCAAATGAAATGTAATGTGGATAAGTGTAAAGTAATGCACATTGGGAAAAATAACGCCAACTCTACATACAGTATGATGGAGTCTAATTTGGCTACGACAAATCAGGAAAGAGATCTTGGAGTTATCGTGGCTAGTTCTCTGAAAACTTCCATACAGTGTGCAGCAGTGGTCAAAAAGGCAAATAGGATGTTAGGAATTATTAAGAAAGGGATAGAAAATAAGACCCAGAATATCTTACTGCCCCTGTATAAAACTATGGTACGCCCACATCTTGAATACTGTGTACAGATGTGGTCTCCTCACCTCAAAAAAGATATTTTGTCCTTGGAAACGGTTCTGAAAAGGGCAACTAAAATGATTAGGGGTTTGGAACGGGTCCCATATGAAGAGAGGTTAAAGCGACTGGGACTTTTCAGTTTAGAAAAGAGGAGACTGAGGGGGGATATGATAGAGGTATATAAAATCATGAGTGGTGTAGAGAGGGCGAATAAAGAAAAGTTATTTATTAGTTCCCATAATAGAAGAACTAGAGGACACCAAATGAAGTTAATGGGTAGCAGGTTTAAAACTAATAAAAGAAAGTTCTTCTTCACACAGCGCGTAGTCAACCTGTGAACTCCTTGCCAGAGGAGGCTGTGAAGGCTAGGACTATAACAGAGTTTAAAGAGAAGCTAGATAATTTCATGGAGGTTAGGTCCATAAAAGGCTATTAGCAAGGGGATAGAAATGGTGTCCCTGGCCTCTGTTTGTCAGAGGCTGGAGAGGGATGGCAGGAGACAAATCGCTTGATCATTGTCTTCGGTCCACCCTCTCTGGGGCACCTGGTGCTGGCTACTGTCGGCAGACAGGATACTGGGCTAGATGGACCTTTGGTCTGACCCAGTACGGCCATTCTTATGTTCTTATGTAAACACCACATCTGCTCTTAACAATGAGCTTTGTTTTGTGTTCCTTGTCACAATTCCCAGGTGACAACAGCCGGATCAAGACCGCAGCCAGACTCCCCACAGTTCTGACACTCTCTGGGCTGGTGGACGTAAAGGAGGTATGTGTAGATGTGCCCTAACCACCTCGAGGGAGCCCCCGTTTCAGGACTGTTTTAAGTGGAGTCCAGGCTTCCAAAAGGGTTGCTGGTTATTCGCTACCCTGCTGTGTTAGGGTAATGCAGCAGCACAACCAGGACTCTTAGTACAGCATGAATAAGAGTTTATTCCATGCACCTTCAAATGACTAGTGGCAGTGAGCCATGCAGTATCACCGCTGTCCAACAGCCGGCTCTGGGATCCATTTTGTGCAGACGGGGAGAATGAGCCGGTGTGAAGCTCAATGCAACATCCTGAGACAGAGGCAAACTCTTTGCTCTTTGCGATGATGTTGCCACACAGGGCACTGAAGTAAGGGTTAACACGCACTGTGTCTTGCCTTCCAGCTGCAGAAGGAGCCTTTAAGCGCTGAGGAGGCCCAGTCAGCCCAAGAGCATCTGGGTTACCAAGGCAATGACCTTGTGTCTGTTCAAATGGAAGGCAAGAAACCCAGCTTTGAAGTGGGCTCCTCACGTCAGCTCAAACTTTCCTTTGCTAAGAAGTCTGCTCCGTCAGGTAAGGGAAAAAGGTTGGATGGTGTATGTGCGGGGGGGACGTATAAACTCCCGACGCTTTTCAGTGGAGAGCATAATAATTGTGAATGCTTAATGAAGAAGGATGTGGTAACAACCACTTCGTATCTCATGGTGACTTCCAGTACTGTTTCAAAGGTTCACAACAAAGCCAAGGATGAGGGAAGCCTGTGTTCTTTCCTGTACGCGGTAATGCACACCGAGAGCTGCAAAAGGATATTCAGAGTTTTTTATTTTTGTTAACCTTTATTAGAAACACCAGGCAGTCCAGTTGTTTGTTCTTCCTATGTGCCAGGGGGCTATGCAAGATCTTTGAAGGATATAAATGGTTCCACGGTGTCCCCGCTATACGTCCAAGATACGTTCCAAAAAAGTGGATGTGTAGGGTATGTCTAGACTACAGGGTTTTTTTTTTCCCCCCGAAAAAAGCAGTCTTTTTTCGAATAAACTTCCCCTGCATCTAGACTGCTGCCATGTTCTTTCAAAAGTACATCGAAAGAATGTGGCAGCTTTTTCGACCGTGGAAAACCTCGTTTTACAAAGAATAACTTTTTTTTCAAAAGTGCTCTTTCAAAAAAAGGCGCTATGTCTGCAAACTCTGCTTTTTCGAAAGAGAGCATCCAGACTGCCTGTGTGCTCTCTTTCGAAAAAGCGGCTTGTTTTTTCGAAAGTACTGGTTATAGTCTAGATGCTCTTTTTCGAAAGAGGCTTGTAGTCTAGACATACCCATAGTGAAAGGACATAAAGCAGGGAATTTTTTTCCCATGGCTGACTTCTGTTTGCGTGAATGGGCCCCTTTTTTTTTTTTGCGCGACGGAAGAGTGGAGAGTGGGAGGACTTGAAATGGAACAGTTCCACAAGCGTCAACGACACTAGTGTGCAACCAATGTAAGGGGCGACTTATAGTGGGGATGCCCTGCATTAGATTACAGCTGGAAACACGGCAGTCTTGGCTCTCAGCATCAGTGCCCGCTCTGACAACTCGGTTATTTGACTGCATTTCAAAGAAAGCGAGAAATGAAAGAGGTGAACATATTATGAAGATATGCAGTTTCCATGAATGATTTCTCATTCTGGTGTCAAAAACGGCTAAGCTGGGAAGGATATTGTCACTTCTTTTTTTCATAGCTGATCTTTGCGGAAAGAGGAGGTGGCGTGGACAGAGGATTCCATGCACAAATTTAAAGATGGATTTGAATGAGTGAGCAGGTGCTTGGTTTCTGAGAGCAGTAACGTTTTTCCATAGGGAGGGTGCAGGATGATAAAAGGCACCACAGCACAAGGAGTGAGTTTCAGAGTGATGATGGAACCATTTCCTTGCAGAGGTAGGTGTGGTTCATGCTGTGTGTGATCATTTGGTTCCAGGCAAACCTGCTGTGGACCCCACTGCTGCAAAACTGTGGACACTCTCTGCCAATGATATGGATGATGAGGGGATGGTAAGTTGTGTTTTTGTTTTCCATGCAAAAATTAGAAGTTTTATGAACTTTCACTCATGGTACTTTACCGATGAGCTGGTGGAGGGAGAGCCATGTGGAAAAATTCCTCTAATACTACGGGGGTTGATTGCATGGAGCATAATTCTAACATGATACCAGGGGTTGTCCTTTCTTTGACTTTCACACTGGCCATGTCTCTATTCCCTGTTGAGCCATATTCCTACTTTTGTTGTTTTCTTCCTCCATATTGTCTCTTTCAGGATCTCCTGGACTCAGATGAGCTGCTAGACTCTGAGGATCTGAGGAAGCCAGATCCATCTTCCCTCAGAGCTCCATCCTGTAAGGAAGCGGGTAAAAAGAGAGCCTGCAAGAACTGGTGAGTATGAGACTTGATGTACTGGTGAATGCGCAGATTTCAAATCAGATTTAACCATCGCCCTTTAGAAAGCACCCGGGTATGGTGCTGCTTCGCCAAAGAATTATTCGTTCTGCTTTTTTTTTTATCCTTAGTGCATGTAGGTCCATATCTCAATACTTAGTTCAAAAAATACATTCAGAAATTTGTAAGCTAGGTGAATTTTCGTGGGTGGATTTTTTAAAATTCTAGTGGAATTCTAGTGTGTAACCTTTTTTTTAAATTTTGTCAAGGGCTTGTGTGTATTAATAAAAATTGGAGTCAGGCAACTAGAGAATCAGTTTAGCTTAATTTTAATTGTTTTTAAGGAAACCTTAAATGGCTTTTAAGTGAATCTATATTAAGAGTGTATGCTGGTGTAACTAGACTGTGTTCATCTCAGGTTTACTTACATCCCAGGCATAAATGTTCCCGCTATTAGATGATTAGTCTTCCCCCAATACACAGATTCACTTGGGGCTCACCCTTGATTTCTCTTTAAAACTGTGGCTCTTTCTCACATTTCTTCCAGAGAATTATTGCATGCAGGTTTTAAAATGAGAGTTTGGTATTTGATAGCATTTCCCAATGTGCTTAATTGGGACATTTTACATGGTCCTATGGGCTATGGGGAAAATAAAGGTGTGAGAGAGGGTAGGGTGTCCATGTGTATGAGTGCACATGCACTAAAGTCCATTGTGTGGAATGATCTTTCGGGCTGAGATCGTATCTGATGGAGGCCTGAGAGAGAAATGGTAGAGGGTGGAATGGGTGGAGTCAATGGCTAACTCCATTGCAAACAGGTTTAGGAGAAGTCCAATTTCTTCTGCAGCACGTGTGGTCTCGCGGAGGAGCTGGCTCAGGAGAAGAAGGAGAGCTTGCAGCCCAAATCTGCTTGTGGAAATGTAAATATCCTTCAGTCTATCCTGTGGTAGCGCCAATCTGGGAAACACGGTATTCTTATCTGTGAACTAGTTAGAAAAAAACCAGTAATTTCTTGATTGTTATTGATTGCTTCCGTTTATGGGCTGACTTTTTGTGTCCGAGAAGCAATTGTGCTATCTTTGCAGGGCTATCAGATTTTGTCATAAATGGTTTCAGTGGGTGTAATTCTTGCTCTGTGCACATTCCCCCCTCTCTAATGAGAGCTAGACCGAAGTCTCCCACTTTCCTATACTTTTGATTCCCATTCATGACCTCCCTGAGCTGAATTTGAATCCATTAAGCTGCTCAGTATTTGCTAGAATGTCTCCTCTGCCCAAAGCCATCTGTGTTCATTCAGAAAATCCCATTCTACTTTGGTTTGGAGAAACGGAAGGCCTCCAGAGTTGGATGTTAGAACAGCTAAGCGTTAGCCCTCCTCTGGGGATGCTGCAGGAAAACTCCTTCCTTGTTCGTTCAGTTCTGGGCTACTTCAGACTCAGTCCAGACATAACTAAGTTTGCACTGATTGTGGGAGGCTGACCGTAGATTCTTTCTGTGCTGGTTTCATCTCTGGGGGGCAGATCGGTTTGCCCTGGCAGAGGTACATTTCCTGTTGGAAAGAGAACTGAACTCATGAACCTTTGCCTTTTGTTTGTGTCTGACCTTGGGAGCAAGCTGATGTTTTTGTGGTTCTCTCTTTGGCAGTGTTACCTGGGTGATGCATTCCGTTGTGCCAGCTGCCCCTACATGGGGATGCCAGCCTTTAAACCTGGAGAGAAGATACTCCTGGCGGAGAACAATCTTCATGATGCATAAGAGGGGACGTCACGGAGACACCACTGAAGCACAGCAGTTCCATAGCTCGCTGGCTTCAGTGCTTACATGCCCCATCTCCTTAAATTCCCTCTCCAGGAAATGCTTCTGTATGGGGAGGGGAGAAGGAGTGGGGGTGGGCTGGAATATTGAGGGTCCATGGTGCTGCAGTGAACAAAAATGTGAGTTCATCAGACTTGATTAACTTTTGGGTAACTGATAATCTTCCGTGAGGATTGGTCTCCTATCATGTACATAGTACAGACTCTGCTAGTGTTAGGGTTTTCAAATGTATGTGGCTGTACACTGGCAGGTCCTGGCTGTCATAGCACGTGTTAGTGTCTGAACTATGGGAATCCGAGAGTTTGCTTAGTCATTTCTCAAGTCTCTTGAGGTGACTCTTCTCTCCTGCTCTCTTCTGGAGGCTTGAATCGAGAGCTGGTTCGTCAGCCCGTACCATGTACACCAAGGCCTCCATAGGAACTCTTCACAAAGAGAATCCAATGAAAGTCTCTTGCAGAGTTGAGCAAACATGATGGGTTTCCAAGTGTCTCGGAAAGCTGCTAGTGGTAAAACTTGCTCTCTTCCCCTGCCCCCTTCCCTGTTCCCTCTGCTTCCAGGAAAAGGGGGAAAAAGTTTTGTTCAAGCAGCTTGAGACTAGTCCTTTCCGTTAGGTGGAAAGTAGATTATATGTCATCTCTGCTTTGCTGCACCTTCTTCCATCCAATATGCTTTGGAAACATAAGGGTTAATGCTAGTGAATATCTTAATCTAGCTAAAGAGAAGAGAATTAGCTATAATTAAGGTTTAGCAATAACTACTGAATTATACTAATGTTGGGGTGCTATGTGCCACCACCTCCTTCCCCTATCCCCGGAAAGAATGACCTTTGACAAGTGCTTGAGTATTTATTTATCTGCCCAGTGTTACAGTGGGAAACGTTTTCAGGGTTGTGACTGACCTCCCCTCCCTGCAGCTTCCGAACCTTTCCTGAAAAGTTCCCTGTTCACCAGGTTTATTTCCCTTGGTTTCCCACCTCACAGTCTGTTTCAACACTTTCATGTATAAAAATGAAATCATCCTATTTAGAGCCACCTTGGTATGAGATTCAACTTCCCATTCTTGTCATCACCCTGCACTGACTTGAAATAAGCTCATGTAATGGGTTAGGATTAAGGGATCTTCTGGTTTTAAAGGCTGGGACCAGTAATAAAGCTTTTGTTTAAAATTAGTCGTCTTGGAGTTCTAAGTGAGGTTTAAATCTCTTCCTTGACTCTCGGCTGATTCTTGTTGGCTTGACTTTGATCTGCCTAGAGACAGCACACGCTAGCCTTCCCCTGACAGTAACTGTTCCAGCAAAAACTACGCCCACACACGTTTCATGGTATTCAGCGTAGGAAAGAATACAATGCAGATTTCCACAAGAAATACTGAACTTCCTCCACTGGATTTCTTGAGGTAAATACAAAACATTGAGGCGATCGAAAAACCTTCCAGGTGAGTGTAAATACTGTGACAGTTGCCTGGGATGCCAGCTGGCAACGGGCATGTGGATGCTGAAGGGTTTCCTGGAATAGTTTCCTAGCTCTACTGGTGGAAATGGTTCTGTCGAGTTTTGTAACAACTCCAAAGGAAACACTGTTCTCTTGGGGTTTTCCCTGGGCTTATCTAACTTGCCAACAGCCTAAACTCTCCTACGTCTTCAGAGTCTGGGAAAAGGAGAGGAACCCACCCCCCACCCCCACCCCCATTTTCTAAAGGGTATTTTCTTTCAAAGTGACAGCGCTTCATAGTTGTCTTGGGTTAGAGCCCGTGAGGCTAAGGTGCATGCAGTGGTTTGAACCAGCCCTGAGCGTATTTCTCTGTGCTGACTGTGGGACAGCTGGTGTCGTTACTCGCATTCAAGCGAGTTCAATGGCAGTGGATCAGAACTAGGCCATGCAAACGTTCAAATCCACATCAAGCAGCCTGAGCCCATGTTAGAAAGAAATTCTGTGTCGCTGGATTCTTTTTCTTTACCCTTTCCTTAGGGCTCACCGGGGGAGAGGCGAGACACACGCACACGCCTGTACCTTCTCTCGCACTGACCCAACCTTCCCGGCCCCTTGCTGGCCAGCACCCTCACTGTCGTCTTGGGCTTTCCTGGTGGCTGTGGGGGAAGGAAGGAGCCTGCTGGCTAGGCTGTTGATGAGCTCAGGGTATGGGCGGGGGAGCAGGAAGAGGACAGCAAGAGGGAGAACATGCATATGGCCATTGGCTGGCACTGGCCCCCCCCCCCAGCTCACAGTGCGCAGCCAGTGCTGGCTGGAATGGGGCTGGGGTGTGGGGGCCTGCAGGTTGGGAGCCGGCACACAGTGGGGGCTGCATTGATGGACCCGCAGGGGGAGTGGCCAGTCCTGTGGGTTGCAGCTTTGCCCTGCCACCTACCCCCAAATGTCAGCCACAGCCTCCCCCCTTCACTCATTGCTGGTAGGTGGGTAGCTGGCGAGCAGGGATCCAGCCAGCAGCAGGATCCACCCATACTGACGGGAGACAGAAAATATAGAACAGTTGGCCTATTTTAGACACACAAGTCAGGACACCTGCAGATCAGCTTAACAATAGGACCATCCCTTTAAAAACAGGCCGTCTGGCCCCCCTACCCCTGCCCCTGTGGTGGCTGTGTGCTGAGCTGGGTCTCTGGTGCGAGATCAGTGGGCTTGCCTGACCCACCTGCAAAGCCCCTGTCTGCTGTGTCAGCCGGGGACTGGAGGGGGTGAATGAGGAGCTGTTCCTATCAGCCGCATGCTGCCAGAGTGTGTGTCCGTGCTGGGCAGATCCTCCCACAGACGCGCCCAGCAGAGAGGAGAATCCGGGTCTAATTTTCACAAGTGGCTGCGGCTAGACTCAAACCATCCTGTTAAAGCTCCATCAGGAACGCCGCAAGGGAAAGCCCACGTGGCCAAGTTAGAGGGTCGCCCCACAAAGCGCCAGTACATCCTGGGCCTGCTTCCTTTCCAATGTAGAAGGGGCTGAGCGACGAGCGAGGCATGAGTGTGACGTGAACACGGGAACTGCTCTGCCACGCATGGAGAAATGGCCAGGCAGCGCCGAGGGTTATTTTTGAAGCAGTTTATAGAGCAAAAGGCTTTTAGCCCCCTCTGTGGCTCATCTCCGAGGCAGCAGGGGCACCTCCTGGTCTTTCCTTTTAGCACCACAGGACTGCAAGACACTTGGAGAAGGTCCAGTCCCCTGCACGCATGGCAGGACTAAGTAGTAACCGGACATCCCTGACCGATGTTTATCTAGCCTGCAATCAAAAATTGCCAGTGATGGAGATTCCACAAGCGATTTATTCCAAGGCTTAACCACTTTGACGGGAAGTTTTTCCTAATGTCCAACCTAAACCTCCCCTGCTGCTGTTTAAGCCCATTGCTGCTTGCCCTGTCCTCCGATTTTAGGAGAACACAGAGGGTATTTTATGGGGAATTAGTAATGGGGAGCTGTTTCTTGGTACCCGCTTTTGTTTGGTTTTTAAAAGTCCCTTTGAACAAGCTCAGTGCTTGTAAAAAGAGTTGGAAGCTGGAACGAAACTCTTTAAACGACCCCTTGGATTGCTGTGTCTTCCCCAGATCCCATGTGCTCCCTGCCCTCATGCTTAAAGCTGATCAGCAGGAGGGGACAGCACCTAATAGTCTCTACGTGGTGATGCTGCGTTTGGGGAGTTTTGTGCTTGCTGGTGTTTAACCCTGCACGATCACAGTAAAGATGGTGTCTCAAATTAATGTGCTGCCATGGCAGTCAGTCCGGAGTAAATAATTTAGGGGGTTTGGATACTTTTCTTAAAGGGGCACAGTCAATTTAAAGTCTAGTCGTGGTAAAAAAAAGCTAAATGTAATTTGGGGTATTTCCAGGGCCTCTTGAGTTCACATAACCATTGTTGATCTTATAATAAATCGCAATTTCTTCTATAAAACGTATTTTGCCTTATTGCTGGGTCTCAGGCCCACAGAAAGAGGGAGATTTACTGTCCCCAGGAGCATTACAGGGTGGAAGAGGGGTACACTATGTAGCAAATCAGTTTACATAAATGGTGGTCCCTTAATCCCAGGACCTGACCAATCAGCATTGGCCATAGGCTCTGTCCTTTACACCTCTAGCCCCTCCCTTAGGCCAATCAGCACAGGCAATCCCACCCCTTACCTGCTGACCTCTGAATTCTGTCTTGTGGTGCATGCATGGGGGGGGGGGGGGGCGCACAACTCTCTGCTGAATGTCGATTCTTCAGGGTCCTTGGAGATGCTGGACCCCAAACCCACTGGGCCTCTCACCCGATTCCTGGTGCACCACAGAACACGCAGCGGCCAGGGCTGTTCTGTAAGCAGGAGGAATCTGAAGCAGGCACTAGACACTGAGCTGAGTCCAGGTGCCAGTGGGTAACTAAAACCAGGCATGCAGTTGTCCTAAGCAGCCATGGGAAAACTCAAGCAATGAGGAAAGGGGGAGATGTTTGATTGCAAAAGGTGCCTCCTAGATGCCCCAGGCCCCCTCCATCATGACGGCAAGGAGCCAAAGACCCCAGGGTGAGGGACAGCCCTGCTTTGGAAGGCCGTGCTGGCACAGACAGCCTTAGGGTGAGTTTGCCATGAATCTGTGGACTGAGGTTTCAGTGTCAGCGTTAGTGAAGCGTTTTCTGTTATTTTGAGTTTCTAATCAAAATAGAGCGGCGCCTGTGTACTTTGCACTGCCCATTCTCACTTATTCCCACTTAAACCCCATTGCTTGTGCTGAATAAACTCATTTTTCCCCCCATCAAGCCCAGTGTACATAATTGTTAGCTGGGGGGCAACCAGTGTGCACATCTCCCTTTCATGAGTTGAAACTGGCTGTATGACGCCTATGGCGGTAGGCTTGGTTGGGTTATTTTTTTATAGGCTCATTGAGTGGACCCAGTGTCAGCGTAGCTTCCCAGGGCAGGAAGTGCCCTGTTACGCTGATGGTATCCCAGCCATTGTTTAAAAGGCATGCACCTTCCGTACAGCACAAAGGTAGGCCCCAAAGCTGCATTGCATGGGTCTGTGTGTAAGAGTGGGGCCTTACAGAGAAATAAATGATCAAAAACTGATACCTAGCGTGATGGACAGGAGGTGTGCTGGCCAGCACTTGGTGATGAAAAGGGGGGGCGGGGGAGGGGAGCCACACAGTGTCAAAGCCCCTCCTGCGGCAGGAGCAGCGGGCCCATGTTTGCCCAGCGTGCGGCGCTGACGCTGTTTGCATGCACGGAGCATCCACAGGTCAGCGGGCAGAGACTTGCCCCCAGAGCGGCACCTGTGCTGGGCTGGGAACACTGTGAGATCCTTCCACAGTTAAGTGACTGAGGGCTGATGGTGGCGGAGGAACACGGGCCGGGTGGGGAACCGAACCCTTCAGGAGCCCTGGGCTGGCCAGCATGAGCCAGGTTCCTCGTCTGGCGCTGCACTGGAACATTCTGAGGTGGCTTCCTCAGGTCCCGCTGCACAGTGCGCACTCCGCCCAGGCTCTGACTCCTGTGTAAGCCAAGCCCCGCTGCCACTGCCCTCAAACGAGACCCTCAGCCGATGTCAGTTGTCAAGTTTTCCTGGCTTGTGCCAGCCACTGGCCTACCCCTTTGAGATAGGGTCATTGGGCAGCTGACGCCCATGTCTCACCAGGGTGGTCTCCAGCAGAGTGAAGACAGCGCTGCCCAAGGCTTGACCAAAGCCCAGCAACCGCTGGGCTGCACTCCCAGCCCCCCAGGAAGCGGAGCTCTGCACACAATGGCGACCTGATGCGTCAAGCTGGGCGGTGGGTGCGCGCAGGAGGAAGAGACACCCTTGTTTCTCGGCACAGGGAAGGAGCCCGGTCCAGCTCTGGTGAGCACTGGCGGGACGGGGCTTGCGGTGCGGCTCAGACCGTGCTGGGCGACATGCTGTTTATCCCATTAAGGCAGCGGAGCTGTGATGGGATTTCCTCGTTTCCCTGGGAAGGCAGGAAGATTTCTGCTGTTTGCTTCAAGCACAGGCAAAGAACAGGGCCAGTAAACTGCCTATGGAGCCATTAAAATCCTGTCCATATCAAAAAATGGCCGGTCCAGACTCCGCATCATCCCACGTTTTGCTCAAGGCCTGTGATGTTCTGTTGTAGTAACTCCATGGCAGAGACCTAATTGTGACCACACACACTGTTTGTAAAGCTAATGTCTGTTTCACATTACCCAGCTGTCTTTCAGCTTCTCTCCTCCCCCAGAGCCTTCCTTTGTGACCCCGAGGGATCACAGGGAGAAAGCCCTGAGAAGTGCCGCTTGTTTGCTCTTGGTGGGTGGGCTGGGCATCTCCAAAGAACGCTGGGTTGGAACCATGTCTGGCAGATCAGGGGAACCTGAGGCACAGAGCTGAAATATCTTGTCCATGATTAAGCGGTTTAGTGGCAATGGAACTTTATGGGGCTCAGTTTGCCTGTTTAACCTGGCCCAAATACATAGAAAAGCTTTCTTGCTAATTGAGCAAAGGATCACGAGGTGGAGAACTTTGATCACATGGCAAAGGGGCATTATAAAAGGGGAAGGGGTCCCCCCCAGCAGCTCTAACTACTGCACCACACGTTTCCCAAGCTCTGTGGTGGAACACACATCACTTATACCTCCATCGCAGTTTGGTTTATGCTCAGTATCTTCTTGGTTAGACTCTGAGCCATACAGCAAGACAACTTGGCTCATTCCGAAGCTGCCTCTGTGATTTATTCATCAGGCAAGATCTTCACTCTGAAAGCTAGTCACTCTGTGTATTTATAGTTAACATAACCCTTCTGCGCCGTTAACATGCATTATTGATGGGGCTCTATTAATATTCGCGCTCTACGTACTGTGACCAAAATGAGATTTTAATATCAACTAATTACTGAGTTAAGCAGACAGAATTTAGTGTCGGCCTTTAATCATTACGGTTACTAACTTGTTTCACTGACTCTGTGCTCCTGTGGCTTAATTCCTTTCATTAAATCATATTCCTTTGTCACTCTTTGAAAAAAAACTCCCAACCCATTGCTCCTTAGAACAAATTCTTCTTTACAGCCAGCATTTTCCTGGGCCCTGGCAGATATGTACGAGCACCAGAGTATCTTCATGAAAACCTGCATCAGGCTGCTTCTGAGAGTAGTCCAGCCAGTGCCACTGAAGTTAGTGGAAGGCTTCAGGCTCCCAAAGCATCTAGGATCAGGCCTGGCATGGGTTATGTATCCAACTGCTCCACCAGGGCTGGCCTTCGGGCCGGGCAAACTGGTCCATGCCCTAGGCACGTAGCCAAAGGATGAGGGGCAACGGGGCATGTGTGTTGTTGCTGGGCAAAGGGGGATGCAGGGTACTGGGCAGGGGGGCAGGACACACTGGAAGCACAGGGCTGGGGTTGGGAGCACAGGTGGGAGGAAAGTGCAGGAGATGGGATGAAGGGGACACTGCAGAGGTTGGGGGCAAAGGGGCATAATTTAGGGGCTAGTGGTCAAGAGAGCACAGGATGGGGGTGCCAGGAGAAATGGGTGGTGCCGTCCATGCCCACACGGGTAAGGGGCACTAACACACACCAGGGCACCATTTTCCCTAAGGCTGGCCCTGCGCTCCATCAAGGGAGCAATTGTGCATGCAAGGATTTGAAGCTTTTACCTCTGAAAATGTAACCCACCCTCTGTTTCCCCCCCTGCACTGGTTGGACTTGGTCTTCTGCCTCTCCTCTGGGGCAGGAACATTACTCTCTTTGACAGCCCTCAACAGGCCTGTTGCTCTTCTTGGCTGCTTGTTCAGCTTCTGTTTAAGTGCAAGAAGGAGGGCTGAGGTTGGAACCTGGCCTACAAGATGGGCAGAGAGCTGGTCAGTCGTTTGAGCCTTGGCATTAAGCTTAAAGTTACTTTGGATTCAATTTTCAAACACACCAGGGTCCCTCCAGTGCTGTGTAGACCAGGGGTTTAATGGGGTTCACTATGAAGAGAGGGGACAGAGTCACCTACATGTGAGATGGAGTCATGCATCTGGGTTTGGATTTTAACACACGTGCTTAGCACACTTCTCTCTCCCGCTATGTGTGTGTGCTGGAGGTCCAGGGTGTTGGTTCACACTCACCTTAGTTTGATTTCTTGGTAGCGATTTCCAGCTTCTATCCATAGAAGAACACACTTCATGGTAAAATCTGGGATTTTTCCCAAATGCCAATTCTTCAGCCTCGTGACAGATCTTCTCACTCTCGTGCACGCTACCAAGCAGTGATCTGAATAATGCGGAGCTGCTAAAGGGGTTGTCTCCTGACTGACGAGGCCTCTTTTACTTCGCTCTTGTTTCTTTCCCTCACATATTGCAAAACTTTCTCTTCCTGCTTAGGCTAGGTCTACACTAGGTCCTCACAGCCACCTAGCTGTACCGCTGTGGCTGCGCCCATGTCCCGGGTAGCTGCTCTGTGCTGCTAATATAGCGCTTGTCCAGACCAGCACTTTGGGGGGGGGGGGGGGAGGTGTTGTTTGGCCGAGAAAAGTGTCAGGGCAGGGGCAGAGACAAAGCCAAAATGTTCACTGCACTGTTTCTGCTGCGTGGACTCCCTCTAGCGGCTATGTCTGGGCAGGCATAGTTCTCATTTTCTTCACCAGGATGGCTGACCGGATTTCAAATCCACTGGAATTTTGTTTGTAGGAGTCTATTAAGCCCCCACTCCGTTTCCTGCAATTTCACAGGAGGAAATGCATTCTGAGCACCCACCAGTATCTGATCACATGCACCCTGATGCACACCATGGGACTGGACTGAAGGAGAATTGGGGGTGCGATGGTAAAAACGAAGAGTTAATCCAGACACAGGTGGGGCTGACTAATCTGAACCTTCCCCAGCACTGGGAGTAGGACACACTCCCCAGCAGGGGGATATGGAGGAGCAGCTACCCGGGACATGGGTGGTGTGGGGTGTGGAGGAGTTAAAAGGCAAGGCAGGGAGAGGAGGCAGAGGACTGTGTATGCGTGTGTGTATGGGGGGGGGGGGACATAAAGGGCCGATGGGTGGGCAGCAGAGATGGCATGTAACCAGCTTCTGCAAGGCACCTGGCCATATTCGCCCGTCACCGCAGTGCACAACTAGTGTCGCCCGAAACGGGGCCCTGCTGGCTGAGCCCCGCCATGCAGCTGGGACTGCACTGACACACCAGCGGGCAAAGCAGCCAGCCCCACGTGTGGCATCTTGGCCCACCACCAGCCTGGCACACCCACCTCCATCATCAGCCTCCCACTGGACCTCCCCCCCATTTACCACTGGTGGGCAAGTGTCTGCCAAGCAGGGATCCAGCCAGCACTGATGTGGGGGAGGGAGACCAAAAACCATGGGATTATTTTCCTGTTTTTAAGATAAAGTCGGGAGACCCACGGGAGGGCTTGTATACGGGACTGTCCCTTTATAAACGGGACCTCTGGTCACCCCACATCTGACCAATCTGGAGCTTGTGTACAGTCCTGGTGAGGACCCACAGTTTCATATGGAGGAGTCCAGGTAGGAAGCTTAATCTCTCGCTGTACTTTCCCCTCGCCACTGACAGAGGGTGGCAGAGCCCTGCTCTGGGGAGTGTCTGGGCTTCTGGGGGAATCGATCCTGGAGCAGCTGTTGCTGCTCGTTCCCCTCTTTGCCAGCAGGTGGCGGTACAGAGCCGCAGGCCCCAGGTATACACAGAGGTAGGCTGGTAGCCACAGAGGCCCAGGAACCACGATGAGTGACACCCCTAGATCAGAGCAGGGGGTGCGAGGCAGGAGATCTTTTCCAGAAACGGCTGGTGCTGGCTTTCAGACTGGTGCTGGCTTTCAAGCTCCGCAGAGCTCCTCTCCCGGTCCTAAGAAGCTGGAAAGCCTCTCTCTTCCCCCTTCAGCCCTTGGTCCAGCAGAGATACTACCTCACAATCTTGTCTTCCTCATAGCCTGCGGCCAACACGCACCGCAACAACACTCCTGACACAGGCGAGTCAGATTCTGGGACAGTGGATGGATCGGTGCCTACTCCTGGAAGAAAATTCTACAGGGACCTTTGGGCTAGACTTGGTCAGAAAATGTTAAATACTTTCTACCAAATGAACCAAACAACAGAAAAACCCAACAACTTTTGAAAGGAACAAATCCAGTGCAGGAGACTGGTTCCAGTGTAACCGTCATGGGAGGGATGGATAATCTGCCAGCAATAATCCCTGCCTGTGCTCGGAGAAGATGGCTATTCAATACCCAGTGGCATTCCTCTCGTGAAGGAAGGGAAGTGACAGACTTTCTGCGGGCAGGAAGGAGCAACGATTGGTTGGTAAAAAGGCTATTAGTTGGATTTCCAAAGATATGTCTGAAAAACCAAGATGTTCTGTCTCCAGAGGACACGGCTGAATACTCTGGAAGTTTATTTAGGATTTATGAAAAAGGTTCCCTGCCCACGGGGCTCTGTGGGGCACTGCAGGGACCCACAGAGAGCCTCAAGGGCCCAGGTGAAAGCAGTGCTCCTTTGCAGAAGGAGAAATGGGACACCTGTTTCATGACTCCCATCCTGAGGAGGGAAGTGCCCCAGAAGGGCTGGCAGCTGCCTCATGTGAGCTACCGATGGTTCGATGACAGAAGGGGCCACTGGCTGTGGAACATCAGGCCACAGGACAGGAGAGAGCTGGCCTGATCCCAAAGCTCGTGTGGAGAACCCTAGAGAAGAGGACGTTCTATAGACTGATTGGCGCTAAGACTGGCATTCAGGAGAACTCGGCAAATACGGCTGCGTATGACTTACAGGTATGGGTTTATATGGAGTCTCTTTTGGGCGAGGGGTGAAAGCAGTCTGGGCCGGGGGTGGGTCACACGTCAGGGTAAAGACCCACCCCGTGAGACACAGGGCTTTCTGAAAGGAGGGGGGAAGTCTGTTGTAGGGAGGCTAGTAGCTGTAAGGGAAGTAGGTCCTGCCCCCCTTGTTGGAGTAATGAAGGGGGCAGGGCAGCACCTGGGGCAATGAAGGGGCAGAGGGTGGTGCGGGGAGGCTGGGCTGTTAGGAGGAACTGGCTGAGGCAGAGTGGGGCAGGAAACGGCAGGAGCCGTCTCCGCCAAAGACGCCGAGATGGGAGGCAGCGAAAGTTGAGATGCAGGCAGTGAGCCGAGAGACTGTGGTTTGTTTGAGTTTGGGACGGCTCTGTCGGACTGGGTGTGGCCGTGAGCCCTGGGCAAGCTGCGGAGAAGCTCTGCCATGGGCCGGGTCTGTTACTCGGGAGGACAGTCTCACGTAGGCCTAGGCTGTGACAGACAGAGCTCACCTTCAGTCACATCTCCCCTCCCCGCCTGGGCCCCACCTCCTCCCCTAGCTCTGCGTCCCTCTGTCACTGGCTACACTCTGAGCCCCTGTCCACGGGCGGCCGGTAGCCTAGGTGGGGGAAGACTTTGCCTTCCCAACCTGCCAGCCTGGCCCTGCCCACACTCCGCCCCAGAGCGCCGGCTTGTCCCTCTGTGGGCATGGCAGGCTGTTCTCGGCTGCACTGGGGCCCAGCTGGGGTGGGGGAGCCATGTAGGGGACCATGCTGGTGCTGTGAGGGGCAGGGGTAGTGCACCCAGGTAGAACACTACCCTGCTGCGTGGCTGGGGGCATGGCCGTGGCAGAGGGGCATAGGATGGGTCCATAGAAAACGCAACAGACTAACGGAGACAAGTTCTCTTTGATGGATTATATTGTCTGTTTCCAAATGGCCCAAAGGGCTGGTCCTTGCTCAGTGCTCCAGAGGAAGGCGAAAAACCTCCAGAGTCTCTGGCCAATCTACCCTGGAGGAAAATTCCTTCCCGACCCCAAATCTGGTAATCAGTTTCACCCTGTGCATGCGAGCAAGAACTACTGGCCGTTACGGTTACATACCCTAGCCTAGTCAGCCCAAGATACTGTCTGGCTAATCCTGGCACCAATCTCCAGGGCTTTCCTCTTGTCCGACACAGACCCATTCTGCCTGCTTCCCAGTAGATGGAGCCAGCGGCTACTCTTAGCCCAATAGTTGGCCCATAGGGTTGTCAGGTGTCTGGTATTGACCCAGACAGTCCTGTATCTTCGCCTCCTGTCCGGTAAAAAAATTCAGAAAATAGCCGACACCTAAAATGTCTGGTGTTTTCTGATTTTTTTTCCCAGACAGGAGGCAAAAATCCTGGGTGCTTACCTGGTTCCACAGGGGAGCTGTCTGGCCTGGAGCTGGAAGACAAGATGGCGGACAGCCCCCGGCAGTCTGTTAGGACCTAAAAGCCTCAAAAGCATTTCTTAAAGGGGCCACGCTGTTTTTTTTTTTCTCAACAACTTTGGTCTCCCCCTTTTTTTTCTCAACAGAATTTTTTCCCCGGTGTTTTTTTTGGGGGGGCAGGGGAATGTTTGGTATTTTTGGTTATACCATCTGGCAGCCCTACGTGGCCCCATGCAATTTTGAACATTGTATCTCGAATACTGCCCACCCTGGCTGCATTTCCTTCCTCTGAAAGTACAACCAAGGCCACTGAATGGCACTGGGAGGGATATCAGGTTCCTCACTACCTGATTTAGATGAATCCCCTCGTGTCAGCTGTCACTCTCGGCTCCTCTTAGACCCTGAGATGTGGGATCACCTGTAATAAACCCTTCAACACAACATGAGTTGGCAGTTGTGTGGAGCTGATTGTTTACTCATTTGTTACACTCACCAAATGCTTCTCTTCCCTCTCCTCAGAGCCAGTTCGGCGGTTCCACTGTGGTTTCACATCTTACGAGAGCTGGTCATCCTTCCAGGGGATAGGAATGGCCTGGAACAGCTGAGATGCGGGCCATTGTCACCCCTTCTCATTTGGGCAGAGTGAGCAAAGTGTCCAGCCCCAAGGCTCCCCTCCCCCAGGGAGCTATAGAGGGAGGGCTCTGTCTGCTTCTAACCGCTATCGAATGAGCCAAATTACACTTCAGATCTCGAGTCACCAGCTGGGCTCTGTTTGTTCCAGGGTGTGACGGGACGCCCCGTCCCGCACTGAAGCCCCTGCCGTGCATGCCCTGTTCGGAGGGCAAGGCACAGCGGGCCGGCTATGTGCCGGCTGCTTGTGGGCCGCGGAACAGCTGGCGGCCCCTGCGCGCCGCAGCTGAGCTGCCTCCTGGACGCTACACGGGGGCGGGGGAGGGGCTTCCCCCGTGGCGTCAGGACACTGCCCCAGCCGACGTCGGAAGTGGCGGGGGATTTAAACACCGGACGCAGCCTCGGGCAGGGGGTCCGCCTCCGACCAGCTCCCTACGGCTGCGGACACAGCGGGGAGGGAGGTAAGCCCCAGAGGCGGGCTTGGAGCGCTCTCCCCGGGAACTGGGCCAGTCCCGGGGGGGGGGCGGGTGGTGGCCTGTTGGGGAACGGGAAGAGAAGGGGGAGAGAACATAAGAACATAAGAACATAAGAACGGCCGTACCGGGTCAGACCAAAGGTCCATCTAGCCCAGTATCCTGTCTGCCGACAGTGGCCAGCACCAGGTGCCCCAGAGGGGGTGGACCGAAGACAATGATCAAGCGCTTTGTCTCCTGCCATCCCTCTCCAGCCTCTGTCAAACAGAGGCCAAGGACACCATTTTATCCCCTGGCTAATAGCCTTTTATGGACCTAACCTCCATGAAATTATCTAGCTTCTCTTTAAACTCTGTTATAGTCCTAGCCTTCACAGCCTCCTCTGGCAAGGAGTTCCACATGCTGACTACACGCTGTGTGAAGAAGAACTTTCTTTTATTAGTTTTAAACCTGCTACCCATTAATTTCATTTGGTGTCCTCTAGTTCTTCTATTTAGGGAACTAATAAATAACCTTTCCTTATCGGCCCTCTCCATACCACTCATGATTTTATACACCTCTATCATATCCCCCCTCAGTCTCCTCTTTTCTAAACTGAAAAGTCCCAGTCGCTTTAACCTCTCCTCATATGGGACCCGTTCCAAACCCCTAATCAATTTAGTTGCCCTTTTCTGAACCCTTTCCAAGGCCAAAATATCTTTTTTGAGGTGAGGAGACCACATCTGTAGGAATGTGGAAGCAGCCCAGGGCAGAACCGCTTGCAGTTGGTGGGCTGACGTGTTGCGGCAGGAAGCCCCGTCAGCCGGACCGGTCCACGGAGGAGCTGAGTCCTTAGGGCCCTGGGCTGGGGCCCATGAGTGAGGGCGGGCCCGGGCCCCCCTCTCCCTCTCCTACCCGGAGATCGAGGAATTCACCTGGCAGAGACAAGAGATTGACGGGTGAGATACGCCGCCTGTGGACTGTAATGGGGTGCAGTGGTGAGAACATTCGCAAACAGAAGGGACCTGGGCGGGGAGAGGGCTGACAGCCAGGGCCCCCTCCCTGGCGCAGTCACAAGGTGGTGGAGAATGTGGGCATAGATCGGTCCCGCCTCCGAGACTGAAAAAGGGGGGGCCAGGACGGGTACCCCAACCTCCTTTCAGAGGTCCGTGGGGGGAGTCGGGGGAGCCCCGTCCTTCCTTTTTTGTTTCCCTTTCTTTTCTCTTTCGATTTTTCTAGTTAGCCCCTGGGATCGGGGAGCACTCCGAGGGGGCTCGCCTCGTGGGTGGGCCACCCATTTTTTTTGTTCCCTGATAGAAAAAAAAAAAAAGGGGGAAGCCTTCGTAAGGACAGATCCGGAGTCGAAGGGCTGACAATGGAGCCCGCCCAGATGTTAGAGTGGATTACGGAGGCACAAAGGCAGAGCCAACAGCAACAGGCGCTCCTGATTCAGCAATTGTCGACGCAGCACCAGGAGCAGCAGCGGCAGCTGGTAAGGGAATTGGCGGAGCAATTCCAGAGTCAGCAGGAACAGTGGATGTGGCAGTATGGGCCCCCTCCGCAGGGTGGCCCTGGGGCTGCGGGGGCGGGGGAGGGGGCAAGGACAAGGGTGACGGAAGCGGCAGCCCGCGACTGACGATTCGGCTAACCAAAATGGGGCCCGCCAATGACCCAGACGCCTACCTGACTACTTTCGAGCGAGTTGCCACTGCCGCCCGATGGCCCGAGGCCCACTGGGCCACCATCCTGGCCCCATATTTGACGGGGCCGGCACAGCCGGCCTATCGCAGCTTGAGCGACCGCGAGGCCTTGCATTATTACAAGGTAAAGGAGGCCATATTAGACCAAATGGGTATTACATCCAAAACTTACCGCCAGAAGTTCAGGGGAGAACAATACGTCGCAGGGACAAGGCTCCGAGTGATGGCTCAGAAACTGAAAGAAGCCGCCTGGCGATGGCTGGACCCCGACCAGTGCACAGGGGCGCAAGTGGCCGAGTTGGTGGTGCTGGAACAGTTTTTAAATATACTACCCAGCGGCGGACAGCGGTGGGTATGGCGGCACCACCCCTCCACCTTGAGCAAGGCCGTCGAGCTAATGAATGCTTATGAAGCCGCCGAAGCGACAGAAGGGACAAGCCGGTTGGACAGGTCCACCTCCACCTCGCGAGGAGAGTCGGCCCGAGGGTTCAGGCAAAGGGGAAGCCTGGATGGAGGCAGCAGGCGAGGCGGGGCCAAGACCACTAGCGCCGGCGTGGACTACCCTGCCAAAGGAGATGGCCCAGGAGAAACCGAGCGACCCCGCCGACACCAGACAGAGCCCAGCTAGGACGGGCCCCCCCAGAGGGGCCTGCAACCCGTGCGGGCAGGAAGGACATTTTCAAAAGGACTGCCCGTACATGGATTGCACGTATGCTCAGGCCCTGACAGGTGAGCGAGCCCGTCCAGAGGAAGGGGGAGGTAAGATCCTGCGCGAGGTCTGCATTGGCGACCGGCGGGTGGTGGCCCTCATAGACTCTGGGTGTAGCCAAAGCATCGTAAGGGCGGACTTGATAGAAGCTGGAGGACCGAGGGGGCCGCCTGTGCACGTGCAGTGCGTTCACGGGGATGTACACCAGTATCCCACCAGATAGCGGATGGAGCCCAGGTGAGCTGGTGCTATGTAGTAATAGCCCCGAAATTGGTGTACCCCATTTTATTGGGGCGAGACTGGGCTGGGTTCCGGAGAGCCATGGGTGAATGGCAGTCCCAGGAGACCCCCGTGGTACAAGAGGGGATGCTCGGGGGGCCGAATGAACAGGCGGGGAGTTCAGGGACTGATCCCCTGCCTGGGGTGGACGAGGACCCGGGCACCCCCCTCCACCTCGACTTAGGAGAAGGCGACTTCCTCCAGGAACAGCGGGAGGATCCGGCTTTACGGCATGCCTGGACTGAGGCCAGAGAAGCAAGTGAGACAGGAGTGCGGGCGGTGGGAGAACCAACTGGACCGCACTTTGAGGTACGCCAGGACCGCTTGTACCACGTTACCGGGGAAGGGGAGGAGCAGAGTGGGGTCCGACAACTCCTGGTCCCCCGGAGGTACTGGCTCCCGGTGCCTAGAACTGGCCCACGCTAACCCCTGGTCAGGTCACCTTGGGTACGAAAAGACAGTAAAGCGGGTCCTACAGCGCTTTTATTGGCCTGGAGTATACCGGGCAGTAAAGGACTTCTGTAGTTCGTGCCCGGAATGCCAAAAGGCGGCCCCGAGCGGAGTGCAAAAAGCCCCTCTAGTCCTGTTTCCGGTGATAGAGGTCCCCTTTGAGAGGACTGCAATGGACTTAGTAGGGCCACTCGAGAAGTCGAGGGCGGGACACCAATATATATTGGCAGTAATAGACTATGCTACACGATACCCGGAGGCTGTGCCCCTTCGGAACACGACTGCCCCGAATTTGGCGTCAGAACTAATTAAGATTTTTGCCCGTGTCGGGGTATCTAAAGAAATCCTCATGGACCAGGGCACGAACGTCACGTCCAGGCTGATGGCAGAACTGTGCTGACTATTGCGGATAAAGACCCTAAGAACTTCCATATATCACCCGCAAACGGACGGCCTGGTAGAACGGTTTAACCGGACTCTTAAGGGGAAGATGAGGAAGTTTGTGGAACAGGACCCCGGGGAGTGGGATAAGTTATTACCCGCGCTATTGTTTGCAGTACGCGAGGTCCCCCAAGCTTCCACAGGGTTCTCGCCCTTCAAGTTGCTGTATGGGCGGCAACCAAGGGAGATCCTAGACATCATAAGAGAAAGCTGGGAGGAACAAGAGACTAGGGTGCAAGGGTCGGTGCAGTATATCCTTAATTTACGACAAAAACTGCACTCATTGGGGGAGTTCGCCCGGGCCAACCTGGAGGAAGCCCAGGTTACCCAGGCGGGATATTACAACCGGGGTGCCCGGCTAAGGGTCTTTGAACTGGGGGAGAGAGTTTTGCTACTGCTCCCAACCCAAAGCTCAAAGCTACTAGCGAAGTGGCAGGGCCCCTTCAAGGTGGTAAAACGGGTGGGCGAAGTAGATTACGAGGTGAGGCTGATGGACGAAAGGGAGGGCACTAAGATATACCAGGTAAACCTCCTGAAGGCCTGGAAAGAACACAAGGGTTTATTGGTAACCCCCATAACAACAGATCCGGAGCTAGGGCCAGGAGAGGAGGGGGCAGCCCCTGAGGCGTTATGTCAGGTGGGGTCTGCCCTAGCTCCGACGCAAAAAGCCGAGATGGAAGCACTCCTCCAGCGATTTCCGGATGTGATGACCGAGCAGCCAGGACAGACCACCGTGGACTACCACCACATCACAACAGAACCCCACAAGAAGGTGCGCGAGCCAATCTGCCCCCTTCCCTGGAAGTTGTGGAGCCAGTGTGGGAGGAGTTACAGCGGATGATACGGTGGGGGGTAGTGGAGGAGTCACGCAGCGACTGGAGAAGCCTGATAGTCCTCGTCCCTAAACCAGACAGGTCGATGAGATTCTGCATCGATTTCCACAAAGTCAACAGTGTGTCCCGGTTCGATGCCTACCCAATGCCACGAGTGGACGAACTGCTGGATCGTCTAAGAGGAGCCCAATACCTGTCCACCATCGACTTGACCCAAGGGTATTGGCAGATCCCTCTCACCCTGACCTCCCGAGAGAAGACGGCATTCTCGACGCCCTTCGGGCTGTACCACTTTGTACAAATGCCCTTTGGCCTCCATGGAGCGGTGCGACCTTCCAGAGGCTGACGGACAAGCTACTGAAAGATCATAGCCAATATGCCGCGGCATATATTGATGACATAGTCATCTATAGCACGATGTGGGCCGACCACCTCCAAAGAGTGGAAGCCATCCTGCGAGCACTCCAAACCGCAGGCCTCACAGCTAACCCGAGGAAGTGTCATTTTGGAGAGCGGGAGGTGACATATCTGGGATATACTGTAGGCCGAGGGCAGCTACGACCCTTGGTGGACAAGATCGAGGCCTTACGGGACTACCTGCTGCCATGAACCAAGAAGCAGGTACGACAATTTCTGGGGTTAGCAGGTTACTATAGGCGGTTTGTGCCCCATTTTGCGTCAGTGGCCGCCCCCTTAACGGATTTAACAAGGAGCACCCTACCCCAACGGGTAAGGTGGACATCTGAGTGTGAAAGGGCGTTCCAGACGCTAAAGGACCAATTAACCCACGCCCCTGTACTGGCGCAGCCCGACTTTGACCGCCCATTCACGGTGCAAACAGACGCTTCTGAAAGTGGGATTGGGCTGTGTTATCACAAGAAGGACCCGAGGAACACCCGGTGGTTTATATTAGCCGGAAGTTGTTCCCGAGGGAGCGTAAGTACTCCGCGATAGAGAAAGAGGCGCTGGCCATGAAATGGGCAATTGACATGTTACGCTATTATCTTCTAGGAAACCGATTTCGAGTGGTAACGGACCATGCCCCTTTGCGATGGCTGCAGACAATGAAAGACTCCAACGCTCACGTGATGAGGTGGTACCTGGCACTGCAGCCCCTAGACCTTTGACGTGGCCCATAGGGCAGGGGCGAGCCACCAAAATGCTGATTTTTTTTCCAGATGGTATGATACCGAGGAGAGCGAAGGACAAGGGGTAATGAGTGACTTAAAGGGGGTGTGTGTGTGACGGGACGCCCCCGTCACGCACTGAAGCCCCCGCCGTGCATGCCCTGTTCGGGGGGCAAGGCACAGCGGGCCGGCTGCGTGCCGGCTGCTCGCGGGCCGCGGAACAGCTGGCGGCCCCGCGTGCTGCAGCTGAGCTGCCTCCCGGACACTACGCGGGGGGGGAGGGGCCTTCCCCCGTGGCGTCAGGACGCTGCCGTGGCCGACGTTGGAAGTGGTGGGGGATTTAAATGCCGGACGCGGCCTCGGGCAGGGGGTCCGCCTCGGACCAGCTCCCTACGGCCGCAGACACAGTGGGGAGGGAGGTAAGCTCCAGGGGCGGGCTTGGAGCGCTCTCCCCGGGAACCGGGCCAGTCCCAGGGATGGGGGCGGCCCGTTGGGGAACGGGAAGAGAAGGGGGAGAGGAAGCAGCCTACGGCAGAACCGCTTGTGGTTGGTGGGCTGACGCATTGCGGGAGGAAGCCCCGTCAGCCGGACCGGTCCACGGAGGAGCCGAGTCCTTAGGGCTCTGGGTTGGGGCCTGTGAGTGAGGGCGGGCCTGGGCCCCGCTCTCCCTCTCCTACCCAAAGATCGAGGAATTCACTTGGCAAAGACAAGAGATTGACGGGTGAGATACGCCGCCCGTGGACTATACTGGGGTGCGGTGGTGGGAACATTCGCAAACAGAAGGGTCCTGGGCGGGGAGAGGGCTGACAGCCAGGGCCCCCTCCCTGGCGCGGTCACACAGGGTCATGACCCAGCTCTTTACCTGTGATTTGGATGGAGTGGGACTTACACAGCCCTCACCTGTGAAAGCTTCCATCGGGGTCCCCTTCCTGCTTGGCTCTCTCTCTCTGTCTAGGTCACTGCCATTATGGCAAAACGTTCCACGTTCTGCGTCCCTCACAAGGGGCCAATTCTGAGCAGTGCTGAGTTCCTGCATCTCCCTTGGAAACCAGGGGGAGCTGCAGGTGCCCAGCCCTCTCAGCACTAACCATGTGGGCTGTGTCTCATGGTTGTGTGCCACCAGTGCCATGCGGTACCCACCCTCCTACCTTACAGGCTGATCCCTGGCCATCCACCAGGGGTTGCAGGGTTAGGTGGAGATGGGTGGACACCAGAACCATCCCACGACCCTTCCATGGCCAACACCTGTTGTTGGCTGCTCGTGTGTGTTGTGTTCTTGCAGCTCTGCCCTGAGAGCCAGCTCTGCAGATCAATCTGCCCGATAGCCTCGGTTAGGTGGGCAAAGGCCAGGTTTATTGCTGACAAAGCATAATACTAGCCCTGCCTAAACTTTGCAGGGACACGAATAATGCTCAGAGCAGCTCACTCAGCAGCAAGGTTCTCTGCTGTCCCCTCAGCAAGACAGAGATGTACCTTCTGTGACCCCTCTTTTGTACACTGATACCAACAAGTTACATATTACCCTGTGACAAGTTGAATCACAGAAATCCCTTGGGGGCTGTCCCCCAGTGTGCTGATCAAGCCACTGATGCCTTCCTCCCTGCCCTCCACGGCTCCCACCACCCTGTCCTGCTGAGCTAGAAGCTCTGGTCTTCCCACAAGCAAGGCACAGAGTTGTGCTTACCGCCCCTCTTCTGAGCAACACAGACACGGAATCAGTCCAACTCGGGGAGGGCTCAGCTATACAGACTCAGCACCCCATAAACCAAGCCCCCAAGGGACTAATACCCCCAAATAAATCCTCTTACTGTGTGTAAAAGTTTTGCACAGAGAAAGCTCACAAGTTCAGGTCCACTCTCTAACAATGAAAGAGAGATATGCACAGTGGTTGCTCCCCACCACACACACACACACACACACAATTATTTTGATAAGAAACAAAAGTGTTTTATTAAGTAGAAAAAGTAGGATTTCAGTGGTTGCAAGTGAAAACAGTCAGATCAAAGTGAGTTACTAAGTTAAAACAAACAAAAGAACATAAGCTGATTCTAATCATATATATAGTAGCCCAATGTCTGTGAGTCTGTAACGCTGTAGCTTTACAGTCTTGCCTCTGGGGGGTGCTCTTGCCTCCCACCGTGGTGCTCGGCTGAGTTCTGCACCGCTCAGCTGGGCCACAGCGGGGGAGCAAGCGGTGGCAAGCACCCCTGTGCTGCAATGGGGGGGCGCGGACCCCAAAGGGCCATTTGCCGTCGCTTGCTCCCCTGCCGCGGCCCGGCTGAGCGGCGCAGAACATAAGAACGTAAGAATGGCTGAACTGGGTCAGACCAAAGGTCCATCTAGCCCAGAAGCCTGTCTGCCGACAGTGGCCAACACCAGGTGCCCCAGAGGGGGTGGACCAAACACAACGATCAAGCGATTTGTCTCCTGCCATCCTTCTCCAGCCTCTGACAAACAGAGGCCAGGGACACCATTTCTATCCCCTGGCTAATAGCCTTTTATGGACCTAACCTCCATGAAATTATTTAGCTTCTCTTTAAACTCTGTTATAGTCCTAGCCTTCACAGCCTCCTCTGGCAAGGAGTTCCACAGGTTGACTACGCGCGGTGTGAAGAAGAACTTTCTTTTATTAGTTTTAAACCTGCTACCCATTAATTTCATTTGGTGTCCTCTAGTTCTTCTATTATGGGAACTAAAAAAATAACTTTTCTTTATTCACCCTCTTATTTCTTTATTCACCCTTTATTCACCCAACTTTTCTTTATTCACTAACAGCCGTTAGTTCGAATTAACTTTCATAGGCGCTACACACGCAAACCGCTAGTTCGAACTTAATTCAAACTAGTGGAGCACTTAATTCGAACTAGGTAAACCTCATTCTACGAGGACTAACGCCTAGTTCGAATTAAGTAATTCGAATTAAGGGCTGTGTAGCCACTTAATTCGAACTAGTTGGAGGCTAGCCCTTCCCAGCTTGCCCTGGTGGCCACTCTGGGCCAAGCCAGGGAAACTCTTCTGCTCCCGTCCCAGCCCCGGAGCCCTTAAAGAGCCACGGTCTGGCTACGGTGCCCGTGCCAGGTGCAAGCCTGCCAGCACCCAGCCAGCAGACCCTGCACCTGGCACGGCATGAGCCAGCCACCCGCTGCCACCCAGCCCTCCCCCTCTTCCCAGGACCAGGCGGGCGGCTCCCAGGAGCCTGCCCGGGGCTGCAAGAGGCGGGCGCCTGCCTGGTCTAGTGCGGAGATCGTGGACCTCATCGAGGTTTGGGGGGAGGCCTCCAACGTCCACAATCTCCGCACTAGGCACAGGAATGCGGCCGTCTAGGGCAGGATAGCTGCCAGCCTGGCCACCAAAGGCCACATGCGAACCCAGGAGCAGGTATGCATGAAAATCAAGTTGGTCCAGTGAGACCCCCGACCCTGAGCTTAGAACATAAGAACATAAGAACGGCCGTACTGGGTCAGACCAAAGGTCCATCTAGCCCAGTAGCCTGTCTGCCGACAGCGGCCAACACCAGGTACCCCAGAGGGGATGGACCGAAGACAATGACCAAGCCATTTGTCTCGTGCCATCCATCTCCAGCCTTCCACAAACAGAGGCCAGGGACACCGTTCCTACCCCCTGGCTAATAGCACTCCATGGACCCAACCTCCATGACTTTATCTAACTTCTCTTTAAACTCTGTTCTAGTTCTAGGCTTCACAGCCTCCTGTGGCAAGGAGTTCCACAGGTTGACTATTTGCTTTGTGAAGAAGAACTTTCTTTTATTAGTTTGTCGCCTGCTACCCATTCATTTCATTTGGTGTCCTCTAGTCCTTCTATTATGGGAACTAATGAAGAACTTTTCTTTATGCACCCTCTCCACACCACTCATGATTTTATAGACCTCTATCATATCCCCCCTCAGTCTCCTCTTTTCTAAGCTGCAAAGTCCCAGTCTCTTTAGCCTCTCTTCATATGGGACCTGTTCCAAACCCCTAATCATTTTAGTTATCCTTTTCTGAACCCTTTCCAAGGCCAAAATATCTTTTTTGAGGTGAGGAGACCACATCTCTACACAATACTGAAGATATGGCATACCATAGTTTTATACTTCCCCTCCTCCTTCTTCCCCTGGCTTCCCCCTTCCAGCTCCCTCCTCCCAGGTTTTCACCTCCCCTCTCCCACCCTCTCTCTTCCCTTCTCCCACCTCCTTTTTCCAGTCTCCCCAGAGGTTAATACCCACACCCCCAGTTTTGTTAAATAAAGAGAGTTTCTATTTTTGAACACGTGTCCTTTATTTTTTACATCAGGAAGGGGGGCTAGGGAAGGGTAAGTGGAAGGAGGTGAGGGAGGAATGGGGCACGAGCCCCCGATGGGGAGGACTGGGGTGGCTCTGCGGGCTCCTCGGGGTGGAAGCTCTCCTGCAGGGCCTCCTGGATCCTGACAGCCCCCCGAATGACGCCCCCCCGGATGGCAGCCTGCGGCAAGTGCAGCTGGGCTGATGGCCGAGTGCTGTGATGTGCCAAGTGTGGGCACTCAGGGCACTCCAAGTCAGGACTGCTTTGCTGTCCCTCATCGAGGTAGACAAGCAAGTGGGGAACCCTGAGAACTGTCTGTCCAGGGTGGGGGTCGAGTCCCTTTAAGCACAGCCCTTGGCTAGCCTGAGGCAGCAGCTCCACGCTCTAAAGCCCTAACCTGATGCCCTGCTGGCACTGATTCCGGCCAACCTTAACTTCGGTTCAGGGTCCACTCAGTGTGGACATGCTAGTTCGAATTAGCAAAACGCTAATTCAAATTAGTTTTTAGGGCTAGATGCACTAGTTCAAATTAGCTTAGTTCGAATTAACTAATTGAATTAAGTTAGTTCAAATTAGTGCTGTAGTGTAGACATACCCTTAGTCTCCTCTTTTCTAAACTGAAAAGTCCCAGTCGCTTTAACCTCTCTTCATATGGGACCCGTTCCAAACCCCTAATCATTTTAGTTGCCCTTTTCTGAACCCTTTCTAAGGCCAAAATATCTTTTTTGAGGTGAGGAGACCACATGTGTACACAGTATTCAAGATGTGGGCGTACCATAGTTTTATACAGGGGCAGCAAGATATTCTGGGTCTTATTTTCTATCCCTTTCTTAATAATTCCTAACATCTATTTGCCTTTTTGACTGCCGCTGCACACTGTGTGGACGTTTTCAGAGAACTAGCCATGATAACTCCAAGATCTCTTTCCTGATTTGTTGTAGCCAAATTAGCCCCCATCTTACTGTACATATAGTTGGGGTTATTTTTTCCAAAGTGAACTACTTTACACTTATCCACATTAAATTTAATTTGCCATTTTGTTGCCCAATCACTCAGTTTGGTGAGATCTTTTTGAAGTTCTTCACAGTCTGCTTCTGTCTTGAATATCTTAAAAAGTTTAGTATCATCCGCAAACTTTACCACCTCACTGCTTACCCCTTTCTCCAGATGATTTATGAATAAGTTGAACAGGATTGGTCCGAGGACTGACCCTTGGGGGACACCACTAGTTACCCCTCTCCATTCTGAAAATTTACCATTTATTCCTACTCTTTGTTTCCTGTCTTTTAACCAGTTCTCAGTCCATGAAAGGACCTTCCCTCTTATCCCATGACAATGTAATTTACACAAGAGCCTTTGGTGAGGGACCTTGTCAAAGGCTTTCTGAAAATCTAAGTATACTATATCTACTGGATCCCCCTTGTCTGCATGTTTGTTAACCCCTTCAAAGAACTCTAAGGGTATGTCTACACTGCCACCCTAGTTCAAACTAGGGTGGCTAATGTAGGCATTCAAACTTGCAAATGAAGCCCGGGATTTAAATATCCTGGGCTTTATTTGCATGTTCCCGGTCGCCGCCATTTTTAAATGCCCCGTAGTTCGAACTTCCTTCCCCATGGCTACACGCGGCACGGACTAGGTAGTTCAAATTAAAGCTCCTAATTTGAACTACCGTTACTCTTCATTGCATTAGTAAGACATGATTTCCCTTTACAGAAACCATGTTGACTTTTGTCCAACAAATTATGTTCTTCTGCGTGGCTGACAATTTTATTCTTCACTATTGTTTCGACTAATTTGCCCGGTACTAACGTTAGACTTACCCGTCTGTAATTGCCAGGATCGCCTCTAGAGCCCTTTTTAAATATTGGTGTCACGTTAGCTACCTTCCAGTCATTAGGTATGGAAGCCGATTTAAAGGATAGGTTACAAAACACAGTTACAAACACAGGGGGCGGGGCCCGGCCATGTACGTCACTGTCCCGCCCCCCCCTTCGCCTCCCGCCGTGGCGCTTGGCTGAGTTCTGCACCTCTTGGCTGGGCCACCGCGGGGAAGCCCAAATGGCCCCTTGTTCCCCCGCGGCGGCCCAGCTGAGCGGCGCAGAACTCAGCCGAGCGCCACGGTGGGAGGGGAAGGGGGGCGGGACAGTGACGTACACGGCCCCACCCCCTGGCTGTGTACGTCACCACCCCGCCCCCTTCCCCTCCCACCGTGGTGCTCGGCTGAGTGCTGCGCGCTCAGCCGGGCTGCCGCAGGGGAGCCCAAACGGCCGCTTGTGCTGCTTGCTCCCCCGCGGTGGCCCGGCTGAGCGGCGCAGAACTCAGCTGAGCGCCACGGCGGGAGGGGAAGGGGGGCGGGGTGATGATGTACATGGCCCCGCCCCCTGGCCGTGTACGTCACTGGGGTAGGGTGTAAAAAAAAACCAGACACCCTTGATCGGGGAGGGAGGGGGGAGAGACCGGCCGGGAGAGGAGCGGGGCTGGCTGGGGGGGAAGCAGAACTGGAGGAGGGGGTCAGAGGCAGCGTAGCTGGTCAGAGGAGAACGGGGGAGGG
Organism: Pelochelys cantorii; assembly: GCA_032595735.1. Taxonomy (NCBI): domain Eukaryota; kingdom Metazoa; phylum Chordata; order Testudines; family Trionychidae; genus Pelochelys; species Pelochelys cantorii. The sequence continues at coordinate 8,146 of CM064339.1, read as the reverse complement.
GCGGCCGGCGGGAAGCAAAGCTGGTCGGGGGTGGGGATCGGAGGCCGCGGTGCTGGCCGGCGGGAAGCAAAGCTGGTCGGGGATGGGGGTTGGGGGCAACAAGGCTCGCCGTGGGAAATTGGGAGGAGGAACCGACTGGCGGGGAGAGGGAATCGGCCGGCGGGGAGCCGGACTCACCCGGGCGTGTGCAGATCCCAGGGTGCTGCCTGCCCCACTCATGGTCCCAGCGAAGCAAGTCCAGCTGTGGCTCCAGCACGCACTAGAACAGCCCTCAGGAGCAGGGACAGGGCTTCCCCTGCTTCCCAGAGGCAACTAGAGGCTCCCAGCGCCGATCGCGCCCTACCTCCCAGCCACTCTCCCGCCCCCGCCAGGCTTCCGTCTGGCACCCAGCTGGAGAACCAGAAAATACCAGACATTGTAAATGTCCGGTATTTTCTGATTTTTTTTTACTGGACAGAGGGTCCAAAAACTGGACTGTCCGGTAGAAAACTGGACACCTGACAACCGTATACTCACCACCCTGCCCCCCTTCGCCTCTCGCTGTGGTGCTCGGCTGAGTTCTGCACCGCTCAGCGGGGCCGCCGCGGGGGAGCCCAAATGGCCGCTTGCTCTGCTTGTTCCCCCGTGGCAGCCCGGCTGAGCAGTGCAGAACTCAGCCGAGCACCACGGCAGGAGGCAAAGGGTGGCAGGGTGGTGACGTACACGCCCAGGGAGCAGGGCCTGGACGAGGATGCATCCCCAACGGAGACAGAGGAGAGCAGAGAGAGAGTGAGAGGCAGCAGGGGGAGAAGAGAAAGAGAGAGACAGAGCGGAGAGAGAATGAGAGGCAGGAGGAGGAGAAGAGAAAGGGAGAGTGAGAGGCAGGAGGGGGAGAAGAGAAAGGGAGAGTGAGAGGCAGGAGGGGGAGAAGAGAAAGAAAGAGACGGAGAGAGAGGCAGAAGGCGGAGGAGAGCTGAGAGAGAGGGGGGAAGCAGTAGGAGGAGGAGAGAGAAAGAGAGAGACGGAGTGAGAGACCGGAAGCTCAGGAGAGAAGACCAACGTGGAAGAAAGACCTGAAAATCCCATCTTATGACAGGCTAATTGGCTAGTATACTAAGAAAGCTGCTACATGTGAATTGTGACCCTAAACAGTTGATCTAAACATCTCTTTCACAAGCTAAGCAGCCTCTTAGTTTTCTAGTGGGCATCTTAGGTGGTAAGATGGCATCTGACAACTGCTCCTGGCATCTGACAACTGCTCTAGTGTTTGGTTTTTCCCCCTTCTCTTAGGGTATGTCTACACTACAAAGTTAATTTGAAATAACAGCCGTTATTTCGAATTAACTTTAATAGCATCTATACATGCAAACCGCTTAATTCGAATTTGGTAAACCTCATTCTACGAGGAGTAATGCCAAATTCGAATTAGCTAATTTGAATTAAGTGCTGTGTAGACACTTAATTCGAATTAGCTGGCCTCCAGCCCTTCCCAGGGTGCCCTGGTGACCACTCTGGGCACAACCAGGAAAACTTACTCTCCTCTCCCCGAGCCCCAGAGCCCTTAAAGGGGTAGAGTCAGGCTACTGGGCACGTGCGAGCCAGAGGCCTGCCTGTAGAGAGCCAGCACTGCCAGCCCCGTCATGAGCCACACAGGCAGTGCCAGCCCAGTGTCCCCCGCCCAGTCCCCCAGCTCCCAGGGGCCATTCTTATGTTCTAAGTCCTTTGTTACACGAGCGTCCTGAGAGCCTCCCTCGTGCACTCCCTCAGCAGGTACCTGCCATTGTGGGTGGGGAAAGGGGAGGGGGAAGTACCATTGTGTGAGTGAGGATGGAAGAGGAGCCAGGAGGTCCTCACGCCTCCACCAGCTGCTCTTGACTTGCAGGCAGCCAGGCAGGAGCGGTGGAGAGCTCCTTGGTAGGTGGCACAGTCAGGCGCTTCCTCTCCTCGCCTTTTGGTCTCCTGCTGGCTGCAGGCTCACTTGAGGGCCCAGAGTCAAAAATGCAAGAGCCAGGGCTAGCAGAGGATGGTTTTGATCCATCAACTGCTGGGTTATGGGCCTAGCGTGCTTCTGCTGCACCACTCTGCTGTGTGGGCATGCTGTAGCCTAGCATCCACTCTGCCACCTAGTGCGCATTGGCCCTGACAGGCAGAGGAGCAGGCTGCTAGGCAGCACCCAGGCAAGCTTTGCAAGGTCTCTGTGGTGCAATGGGTCAGTGTGTTCAGCTGTTAACTGAAAGGATGGTGTTTTGAGCCCAACCGGGGATGGCATTAAGCCCTCTTTTCCACTCCTCCCGCGTGGCCTCTCCTGCTTCCCTTTGGACACCTCCAAGCCACCCCTCTTGCTCTCAATGGGCCTTGGCTGTTGCCAGCCCCCCTCTCAGGAGCTTTCCTGTCAATGTTCAGACTGGAACGGCTGCAATGGCTTCTACTTCGAAAGAACTGAGTCCTGCTTGGACAGGCCACTTGCCCATGGGACTCCCAAAGCCATCTTGATACTGTACCTTTCCACATCCAGAACAAGAGCATTCCCCTCGCACGCCACTAGAAGCAAAAGGTTCTGGAAACTCCTCCATTTTGCCTTCAGTCCTGATTCCTATCTCTGAAGGATCTTCCCTGCAAACAGAAACTCTAAACAAAGGAACGAACGACCCATCTAACTTGTGGATGTACTCCAGAGTCTTGACTTAAGCCGGGGTTCTTAACCTTTTTATTTTCACACCTCCCCTGAAAATGAATTTCATGTTCACACCTCCCTGGGAGCCATTTTGTGCACAGCCTAGCCCCGCCCCCTCACCTGATAGGAAGCTAAGGGACGTGGCTAGGACTATAAGAACTCTGCCAGGGAGCTCAGTTGGGGCCCAGCCTCCGAGGGAGATAGAGGTCTGTCCAGAGCTCCTGGTTGATGAGGCTGAGACCTGGCCCGGGCCTCCCACAGCCACCTTCCCTCAGGCCAGCGAAGGCTTCCATGCCTGGGCCGCTGAGGCCTGGCCAAGCTGGCCAGCATGGCTACCCTCTGACCTAGAGGAACTCAAGGCTCTACTGGTGCCTGGCGATTTGGAGGACTGGCCTGAGCTGGAGGCCCGGCTCGAACCCCAAGGCCTGCCTGAACCCTGGGACCTGGCGAACCAGCTGGAGGCTGGACGCAGCCGTCTGAGCTAATTCCCAAGTCCGATGGATGGTGGCGCTGTGGGGTGAGTAAACCCCATTATAGTGCCTAAATGAATAATATGAGCTTTTTACTTTGAACCTTTTCCTAACAAATTTATGTAATATTTGCAGATGAAAGTCAGCAATGCTCACGTACTGTTATTGTAGTGTGTCGTCACATAGGCCTGATTGATTCGCACTGCTATTTTAGTGTGCCGATCTCTAGATGTTAATAGGAAATTAATGTTTATAATTTTAATTCATAATATTAATTATGAAGAAATCTAAACTTTAGAATTTTATCCAGTGAGAAGGCAATTGTGATAAATTTTCTGGGAGGCACCTCACACCTCCCCTGTATCCGCTTCGCGCCTCCCCTAGGGAGGTGCACCTCACTGATTAAGAACCCCTGACTTAAGCCATCACAGCTGGAAGCTTGAACCAAAAACACTCTAAGGCTATTTCTGCACTCACGGCTTCTTGCGCAAGTATGGCTGTTTTTGCGCAAGAATCCGCAGAGTGTCTACACTGCCCATCTGTTCTTGCGCAAGTAAATGTACAGTACAGCGTGATAAGAGACGGCTTCTTGCGCAAGAGCTACGCTCTCTTTTAACAGGTGTAAGCCCTCTTGTGCAGGAGCTATTGCGCAAGAGGGCAGCGTGGATGCTCGGCAGGGATTTCTTGCGCAAGAAAGCCCTATGGCTAAAATGGCCATCAGAGCTTTCTTGCACGAGAGAGCATCCACACTGCCACGGGCGCTCTTGCGCAAAAGCACAGCTCGCACATGGCAGTGTGGATGTTTTCTTGCATAAGAACACTTGCACAAGATGTTCTTGCGCAAGAAGCCGCCAGTGTAGACAAAGCCTAAGTGTTGTATGGATTTGAGTCCTGTAACAATTTAACTCCCTCCCTCCCTCCTTTCTCTTTCTTTCTTCAAATAAAGCTCTGGATGTTAGATTCTAAAGGACTGGCCCAGGATGAGTTTTGGCTAAGACTGTAAGGGTATGTCTACACTACAAAGTTAATTTGAACTAACAGCCGTTAGTCTGAATTAACTTTAATAGCGGCTACACATACAAACCGCTAGTTCAAATTTAAATCGAACTAGTGGAGGGCTTAATTTGAACTAGGTAAACCTCATTCTACGAGGACTAACGCCTAGTTCGAATTAAGTAGTTTGAATTAAGGGCTGTGTAGCCACTTAATTCAAACTAGCTGGAGGCTAGCCCTTCCCAGGTTCCCCCTGGTGGCCACTCTGGGCTAAACCAGGAAAACTCCTCTCCTCTCCCCCAGCCCCGGGGCCCTTAAAGGGGTAGACTCTGGCCAGACGGCACTTGCCAGAGCCAGGCCTGCCAGCAGTCTCTGCCCCTGACCCAGTGGCCCCACGATGAGCCAGGGAGCCAGTGGCAGCCAGCCGTCCCCCGCCCAGTCCCCCAGCACCCAGGGGCCAGCCAGGGGCTGTAGATGGCGTGCGCCCTCCTGGACTAGTGCGGAGGTCATGGACCTCATTGAGGTTTGGGGGCAGGCCCCCAACCTCCATGATCTCTGCACTAGGTGGAGGAACGCGGCCTCCATGGCCCAAAAGGGACACAGGTGCACCCAGGAGCAGGTGCGCGTGAAAGTGAAAAAGCTGTGGCAGGCGTACGCCAGGGCCACCGGGGGCGGCGCCGCAGCAAGGGCTGCCACCTGCCCCTACTTCCCCGCCCTCAACCGACTCTTGGGGGGCGGGGCGGTCCGCGCCAGCCTGGGAGGCAGTGAGCCGGGACCAGAGGGCCCTGACCCGGGCGCACCGGAGGGGCCACCGCAAGCAGTTCCAGCACCGGAGTCGGCAGGGTCGTCTGGGGAGGCCATACCGGGTAAGTGCCAGCACTGTCCCCTGCCCGGGGGGGAGGCGGGGAGGGAGACCAGGGACCGCGCGCGTGGGCCATGCCTCCCACGGATCACGCAGCCACCCGTGCACGTGCGAGCATGTGCCATGCCACCCTTGGGCAGGTGGCTCCAGCTGCGTGACACCCAGGGGCCGTGGCCCAATAGGCACACACGTGTGTGAAGAGACCTGACACGCTCCCGAGCCCGGGGCAGGACCCAGCAGGACACTCTCCCTTCACACACCCCCTCTACACAGAGGCAGGGGACATCTCCCCCCTCCTGCCCCGGCCACACTATACACGGCACAGGGGCATGGGTGCGGTCTTGGGGCAGCTCCCAGTCCCGGGGAGAGCCAGACATCCTGACCATGGCCTCTGTGCAAGCACAGCAGCTCTGACGGTGCAGGTCACGGTCGCCCTCACATCGCAGGGCTGGGCATCATCCACTGTGTCCCCAGGGAGAACTGACCACTTTTCTTCTTTCTCTACACCTGCACCAGCTGCTCATGCAGGATGCACCACCCTGCCTGGGACATGCTCCTGCACCCGCAGGCCTGCTCGGACCACCACCACGGAGCAGGAATACTGGGACCAGCACCTGGGGTCCCTGCGAGCCCTGCACCGCACCGTAGAGGCCTGGATGTGGGCAGATCTGCAGCTCCGCCGGGAGCAGCTGGCTGAGGACCGAGCCAGAAATGCAAATGTGCAGGCCCTTCTGCAGAGCATGGTGCCCTGTGCTGGTCCTGCGCCTGCTGCCCCCCCAACAACTGTCCCTCCTCCCACTCCCACAACTGTCCCTCCTCCCACCTCTTCCTCCTCAACCCCCACACCCTCCTCCTCAATGTCCACACCCCCCACCTCAACCTCCGCACCCTCCACCCCATCCCCCCGGGGACGCCAAGGCCCCTTCCCTCGCCGTGCTGAGAGGCGGTTGGCCCGGCGAGACCCCCACCCCTGATCCCTGAGTTTCCCCTCCCGCCCCTTCCCCTTGCTTCCCCCTTCTAGCTCCCTCCTCCCAGTTTTCCCCCTCCCACCCTCTCTCCTGCCCTCTCCCACCTCCTTTTCCCAGTCTCCCCAGAGGTTAATCCCCCCCTGCCCCCGTTTTGTTAAATAAAGAGAGTTTCTATTTTTGAACACACGTGTCCTTTATTTTTTACATCAGGAAGGAGGGCTAGGGAGGGGTAAGTGGAAGGAGGTGAGGGAGGAATGGGGCACGAACCCCCGATGGGGAGCACTGGGGTGGCTCTGTGGGCTCCTCGGGGTGGAAGCTCTCCTGCAGGGCCTCCTGGATCCTGACAGCCCCCCGATTGACACCCCCGAATGGCAGCCTGCGGCAAGTGCAGCTGGGCTGATGGCTGAGTGCTGGGATGTGCCGAGTGTGGGCACTCAGGGCACTCCAAGACAGGACTGCTTTGCTGTCCCTCATCGAGTTAGACCCGCAAGCGGGGAACCCTGAGAACTGTCTTTCCGGGGTGGGGGTCGGGTCCTTTTAAGCACAGCCCTCGGCTAGCCTGAGGCAGCAGCTCCACACTCTAAGACCTAACCTGATGCCCTGCTGGCACTGGTTCCGGCCAGCCTTAACTTCGGTTCAAGGTCCACTCAATGTGGACATGCTAGTTCAAATTAGCAAAATGCTAATTTGAATTAGTTTTTAGGTCTAGATGCACTAAATCGAATTAGCTTAGTCTGAATTAACTAAGTTGAATTAAGTTAGTTCGAATTAGTGCTGTAGTGTAGACATACCCTAAGTTATAAACTGAGCTGGGAAGGTGGCTGGTTCTTTTGGGGTGGGAAGAACCCATTTCGGAATAGACGTTATTCCTAATAGAAGGAGGTTTATGAATTTTGGAATAAGCCATACGTTATTTCAAAATTGTTATTTTGAAATAACGCGAGTTATCTCGAAATAATGGTGCAGTGTAGACACATCCTTAGCCTCAGGGGGTGGAGGCTCATCTGCATAGATGATGCAAGAGCAGCCAATCAGGGGTGGGGCTGGGTGAAGAAGGGGTGCTATAAAGGGCTCCCCAGGACTCAGGGTTTGCAGACCCTAGGCAGAGCCAGGCCTGTGCTGGGAGCCCCTTCTGCAGGGTCCCGGGCAGGGGCTGGGGACTCAGAGGCAGGGGGAGGCTGCAGTTCCCAGAGCCGGCTACACAGAGGAGCAGGGACTGGGCTGGCTGCCGATGGGACCTGGGAGTCCAGGGGCAGAGGGGGGCTCTGGCTGGGACAGGAGTCCCCATGTCAGGCAGAGCTGTGCACCCCCCTTCTCGTGCTGCCTTCCATTGGTTTCAATGGGCTTTGGATCAGGCCTGCAGCCTTTCCCTGAGGCGCCTAATCCCATGTTCCTTATAACAGAGTGATGGCAACCTCTGTGCTTCATCGCGCTCTCAAGAGCCCCAGGGCGGTTCAGTCCCACTCAGTAATTCTGCCTGAACCCCACCCTGACTGCTGCGATGGCAGGTGCATCTACACTGCAGGGCTTAACTCAAAATAAGCTATGCAAATTGAGCCACGTCAACTGGGTAGCTTATTTCGAAATAGCTTATTTTGAAATAAGGAGCGTCTATACTGCACTTATTTTGAAATAGAGCACTCTTCCACCGACTTCCCTTATTCCTTGTACAGTGAGGGTTACAGGAGTGGGAGTAAGAAGTCCTTCAGCTTGACAGTATTTTGACACTATTTTGAAATACTGTAACTGTCTGCTGTGTAGTTGCGGACTAAGTTACTTGGGAATAGTGCTAGTTATTTTGAAATAGTGTTGAGGTGTAGCCGTACTCTTCCTGTCAGGAACATTTTGTTTACCTCACTAGTGCAGAAAGCGCTCACACCCCACAGACACGAGTAGGCTATAAAGGTAGAGATCCCAACTGGGAGCTGCAAAGTGCCTCCAGGCACCTGTGTCGCTTGCTGGCACACATCCCCAGCAAGTACCAGATCCCCCAACAGACTGAGAGCAGCTGGGTCTTGCTTAGGGGAGACTGGCTAGAAAGGGCTCAGGCCCTACAATGCTGTTCACTTCCCAAGGCGGAGCCACCTGCTTCAGGAATTACTTGCTCAGCTGAGATGTCCTTTTCGGCTGGTGCCTGGCTGGTTGGGAGAGCCCTTCACCCCATACAAGTGACACAATGTCTTCTCCATGACTTGGCCAT